>CM069554.1:22652526-25052526 GCA_035773235.1 Eospalax fontanierii | reverse complement strand
GGAATCGAAAGCTGTGGTTTAGGAGGAGGCATGCTTTTTATCACTGTGGTTCAGAAAGGCCCCTGTCAGAAACGAGAAAAAAGAAAAATAAGAGGAAGGAAGGAAGGCATCTGAGGATGTAGCTCCACTGAAGAGCCCCTGCCCAGAATCCCCCATTGAGGGGCCGGGGGCGTGGTTCAGTGGTAGAGCCCCTGCCTAGAATCCCCCAGTGAGGGGCTGGGGCTTGGCTCAGTGGTAGAGCCCCTGCCCAGAATCCCCATTGAGGGGCCAGGGGCGTGGTTCAGTGGTAGAGCCCCCTAGAATCCACCAGTGAGGGGCTGGGGGCGTGGTTCAGTGGTAGAGCCCCCTAGAATCCACCAGTGAGGGGCTGGGGGCGTGGTTCAGTGGTAGAGCCCCCTAGAATCCACCAGTGAGGGACTGGGGTGTGGCTCAGCGAGAGGAGCCCTGCTTAGCATACCCAAGGCCCTGGGTTCCATCTCCAGCACAGCAAAGAAAAAGAACTGTAGGTGGCTGGGAAGCGCTTGGGTGAGGTTGGAGTTTTATTTCTCTTAGTGTCATTCTGTAGAGTCAAGAGTTCTGTCAATCATGGATTCTGATGCTATCCTGGTCACATTTGAGCAGCCAGTCCTGCCATGCACCTCCGGAGTGCCTTGTCATCTACAGCTGGGTACCTAAGTGTCTGCAGAGTGGGGATTCAAGCTAGTTGTGGGCCATCCAGATAGCTCAGTCGGTAAAAGTGCCTTTTGCCAAGCCTGAGTTCCATCTCTGGAATCCTAATGGTAAAAGGAGAGATCGTGCGTATACACACACACACACACACACACACACACACATCAATAAATAAGTGACAATATTTGCCTTGGGGGCATTGACTAAATAAGATACTATATAGAAAATCCTTTGAACCTTTACCCTGCATAGTTGGTGCTTGGTTGACATTCCTTGGCTGACTGAAGTTAGACTGTAGAGCATAGCCTACCACTGAATTCAGCAGGCTCTACCTACTAGCTGCATGGTGGCCAAATTGGCATGACAGGTGCACATGCCTTTAATCCTAGCCCTTGGGTGGCAGAGGCAGGCATATCTCTGTAAGATCGAGGCCAATCTGGTTTCTAGTGAGTTCCAGGCCAGCTATGGCAACAGGGAGACCCTGTCTCAAACAAACAAACAAAAAATACAGTCATAATAATAGCTACCTGAAGAAGTCCTCACAATCCAGTACTTCTCAAACTGTGAGTCATAGTGAGTTTTGAAATGTATTTAATTGGTCACGACAGTTTAAAACACATCCCGTTGCTATGGGAGTTGTTCGGGTCAGAGCCTGGGCCCTGGGTGCTGGGATTTAAAGGCACCACACCCAGCTAATTTATGTATTTTTTGTTTTATATATATAAATGTTTTGCCTGCATGTATGTAAGTGCACCCATGTGGTGCAATGCCCACAGAGGCCAAGAGAGAGCGTCAGATCCCCTAGAACTGGAGTCATGGAAGATTGTTAGCCTCCACATGGGTGCTGGTAACTGAACCAGCTCTTCTGCGGGTGCTGCCAGGGCTCTTAACCATTGAGTCATCTCCCCACCCCCGCCAGGGATGAGATTTCTGTAAAAGAAAAAAAATGTTTTAGGGCCAAGGAGATCGCTCAGAAGCTGAGGGTGCTTGCCACCAAGCCTGATTACCTCGGTTGCATAGACAGGACCCACAGGGTAGAAGGGAGAACCTGTCTCAAAACTCAAAATAGCTCCGTGTGTGTGTGTGTGTATGTGTGTGTGTGTGAGAGAGAGAGAGAGAGAAAGAGAGATAATTTTCCAAGGTTTATTTTAACCAATACCCTGGTTAGACAGAGCCCTTGCTGGCCCTCTGCCAGCCCCCGCTGCTCCTTAGGTGTGGGCTAAGGAATTTCAGGTTGTGTCGTCTTAACATCGGTCCTAGACAATGGGGACATAGGATATTACGGTGATCGTTTTACAGCCATGGAAGCTGAGGTCCAGTCAACGAAGGTGTTACTTGAGTTCAGTAAGTGGCAGGGCCAGTTTGAAACCCAGATCCATGGGAGACTAAAGGTTGAGCTTTGTGTTTATAAAGGGACCAGAAGAAGGCAGTAAATGCATCCCTGAACTCACAGGGCTCTTGGTTCCCTCTAGGTCAGCAGAAAAAGTCATGATGGGGCAAAAAAAGAAGAAACAAAGAGTCACTTAGGGTTCCAGGGATGCGGGAAGAGGGGGAGACACAGCATGTGCAAAGGCCAGGAGGCAGGAAGCATCGAAATGAAGAAGTGCAGGTCGACAGAGGAGGGATCTGGGCAGAGAGACACTGCAATCTAGGCAGGCAGGACAGGGACTATGGAGACAGGAGAGGAAAAAGACTAGCTCATAGCAGGGAATAAGACTGCGAAATGCTGGATCTTGTGAGATGGCTCAGCGGTTAAGAGGACTGACTGCTTTTGCAGAAGACCCATATGGTGATTTACAACCACCCATAACTCTTGTTCCAAGGGATCTGATACCCTCTTCAGACCTCCGCGGTCATTGCATGAGATAGATGCACATATGTAATACACTTGTACACATAAAAATAATAAAAACTTTTTAAAACTGGGAGATCCCTACAAAGCGTAACAAGGCATTTGTGGTGTCTTACACTTGCTCTCAACAAGCTGAGAAGCTGAGGCCAGCCTGGGCTACACAGTGAGTTCCGCCCCAGACTGAACTGTAATAAGACTTCTGTCTCAGAGAAAAAGAAGTTTCAATTCATGAATGCATTGTTTAAAATTAAAACTGGAGGGTAATGAGATGGCTCCTTGTTTAAGAGCACTGGTTGCTCTTTCAGAGAGCCTGGGTTCAGTTCCCAACTCCCACATAGCAGCTCATAACCCCCTGTAAATCCAGTTCCAGGGAACTGATGCCTCTGGCCTCTGCAGACACCTGCAGTCAAGTACACACACCCCCATACACAGACACATAATTAAGCATAAAATAACTATTTTTTTAGAAAAATTAAAACTGAGCAAGGTGACAAAAACCTGTAATGTCAGCACTCCAGAGTTGAAGACTGGAGGAGCAGAAGGTTCAGGTCATCCTTGGCTACACAGTAAGTTTGAGGCCAGCTTGGGTTACATGAGACCCTGTCTCAAAAAGAAAAAAATTAAATACATACATGCAAAAATCAATAAAGGCATAACAGAAGCAAACAATCGTTACTTATTTCTGTGACTGAACTTTTGGTTAATTTGTTTTATTCTTACTTGGTTTTTGTTGGTTTGGGTTTTATGGATTTTATAGAGTTTTTGTTTTTTTAATGTTGGAAATCAAGCTCCCAGGGCCTTGCACATACAAGTACTGTACTGCTAAACCACCTTGACCCTCTGAGTTTTGTTTTGTAGTTTAGTTTGCTTGTGTTAGGGTTTGTTTTTTTTTCCTTTGTCTCTTTGTTTTATTTTTTTTTATGTGTATGTGTATTGCCTGCATGGATGTAAGTGCACCCATGACGTACAGTGCCATGAAGGTCAGAGGAGGGTACGTATGATTAGCCGCCACTGAGCCATCTCTCCCTCTTTGTCTGTTTGTTCTTATTGTTGTTGTTGTTTTGTTTTGAGACAGAATCCGAGCAGGCCTGGGACTTGCAGTGTAGACCAGGCTGGCCTTGATCTCACAGCGATCTGCCTGTCTCTGCTTCTGCTGGGATTAAAGGTGTGCACCACCACACCATTTAAGACAGAATTTCACTTTGTCGCCCAGACTGGCCTAGAAGTCCCGATCACCCTGCCTTAGCTTCCTAAGTGCTGAGATTACAGGCACGGATAACCATGCCTAGCGTAACTTGGCTTCTTTCTCTTAGCCAAAAAGAATTTTTTTCCCTCAAGCTTTACCGATATTGTAGCGTACATCAATATCTCATTTGATTTTTGTGAGGGGCCCTTCAGAGTGGGTCTCCCTGTAGACCAGACTGGCCTTGAACTCACAGGGATCCTCCTGCCTCTGCTGAGATCTAACAAAGCATGCACCACCACGCCAGCTTGCCAATTGTTTTATTGTTACATGACAGTGTGTTGTATGGATCTGGAGTGTTTTAGATGTTAGGATTACTAACTACCGTTAGTATGTGTCCATTTACTTCCCTTTGGTTCGTCATCTAAAAGTGGAAATGCTGGGTCACACAGTCAGGCTGCAGGTTATCTTTTGAAGAACTGCCTGAATGTTCTCCAAAGAAGCTGCATCATTCACAGCTGCCCTCAGCAAGAATGAGGGTTCACACCCCACAGGCAGGCAACACTTAAACCGGTCCTTTTCATTACAGTCATCCTAGTGGGTATGAAGTGGTATTTTACTGTGGATTTTGTGTGTATGTTTGGTTGGTTGGTTGGCTGATTTTTTGAGATTCTGTCTCATGTAGATGAGGCTGTTAGTGAACTCACTATGTAACAAGGCTGGGCTTGAACTCATGATCTTCCTGTTTCTACCTCCCTCACCACGTTTGGCTTTTGGAAGGTAGGGAAGGGAGAACAGTTCTCGCCATGTAGCCTTGAAGCCCTGGCTGGCTTGACACTAGGTAGAACAGGTTGGCCCCAAATTTCAGACGATCTACCTACCTCATCTTCCCTCGTGGTGAGTTTACAGGCACACACGACCAGATTCAGCTAGTTTTCTTTTTGAAAATTTCTTTTTTGTTTTGTTTTGAGACAGGGTCTCCCTGTGTAGCTAGCCTGGAACTTGCTATGTAGACCAGGCTGGCTTCTCCCTCACAAAGATCTGACTGCCTCTACCTCCCTAGTACTGGGCTTCACCATCACATTCAGCTACTTTTTCGTACATTTTATTTATTGTTGTGTGCCCACTTGTGGAGCTCAAAGGATGATTTTCAGGAATCAGTTCTCCTCTTCTACCATGTGGGTCTAGAGGATCAAACTTTGATCTTCAGTTTTGATGGCAAATGCCTTTATCCATTACGCCAAGTAGCTGAACCTTTTTTCTCCTTTGTTTTTCTTCCTCCCAAATCCCCCTCCCTCTCTGAGACAGGGTCTCATGTAGCCCAGGCTAACCTCAACTCACTATGTAGCCAAGAATAGCCTTGAACTCTTGGTTCTCCTGCCTCCATCTCCAGAGGTGCTAGGATTACAGGCATCTACCACTATGCCTGGTTTAGCTATTTTTCTTTTTAATTAATTTTTAAAAATTTTATGTGTATGAGTGACTTTGAAGCACCGACATTTTTATTTCTGAGGAAGTTAATGTAGTTCTGTTTTCGCTTTTGTGGCTTGTGCTTTTGAAGTCGCTAAGAAACCATCGAAAATCTGAGGTTGTGAAGATTTGTTCCTATGTTTTCTTACAAGAATTTGCTCTTTCATTTATGTCTTTGAGCATTTGAGGTTCATTTTTTTGTTCATGGGTTATCTTTTGTTTGTTTCATTTGTTTCTTGTTTTCTGAGACAGGGTCTCACTATGTAGCCCTGGCAACAGATCTTTAATGATATCGCTCAGGAGGCAGTGGCAGACAGATATGTATGAGTCTGAGGCCAGCCTGGTCTATATAGTGATTTCCAGGCCAGTCAGGGCTCCAAAGACAAAAAAAAAAAAAAAAAAAAAGAACATTATCTCCATTAACTGTAGGTTGCCAACTTGAAGACTCCAGAATAGACCAGGTTGGAGAGACTGGGGAAAACAGATTTAGAGGTTCCCAATACCCTCCAGAGTCCAGTTGAGATAACCCCAGGGCCCACTGACCTGCCTCTCTGTTCCTCTTTGCCCACAGGTTACGAGGTGACGGTGCTGGTGCGAGACTCCAGCAGGCTGCCATCGGGAGGGCCCCAGCCGGCCCACGTGGTGGTGGGTGACGTGCGGCAGGCAGCCGACGTGGACAAGGCAGTGGCTGGGCAGGATGCCGTCATCGTGTTACTGGGCACTGGCAATGACCTCAGTACTGAACCCCCCCTCTGCCCGAGGCCCCTCCCTGCACCTCGGCCCCCAGCGCCACCCCCACCCCCGGCCCCACCCTTGCCACCCCTGCCACCTCCTCCACCGCCAACCACCAGTGACAGCCACTCTCTGTCTCCTCTAAGGTCCCACTACAGTGATGTCCGAGGGCGCTCGGAACATTGTGACAGCCATGAAGGCTCATGGAGTGGACAAGGTCGTGGCCTGCACCTCGGGTGGGTGGTGGGGTCCTGGAGGTGGGACTGAGCTGATGGGTAGGAACTGGACAGGCAGCCCAGAGTCCTCCATGAAAGGTAGTATTAAGGCTGTTCCCAAGTTACCATGCATTTATTGAGCACCAGTTGTAAGCATGTTGGTGAGCCCTGAATTCTACACTCCCGATGGTCAGGATAATAGTGAGGTGCCAGTATGAACAGAACCAGGATGGAAGAGGCATTGGCAGACAGGTCAGGGCCAGGAGTGGATATCACTGCGGCCCACAGCACTCTCTTCTTCCCAGTTATGGAGAGACAGACATTAAAAAATAGGTTCCTGAGTGTCTGGAGCTTAGCTCAGCAGCAGAGCACTTCCCCGGAAGCCCCGCTATGAGGGCCAGGGGCATGGCTCAGCGGTAGAGCCCTTTCCAGCATGCACAGGGTCCTAGGTTCCATCCTCAGGACTGCAAAGAAGGCAAAATTGTTTCCAGTAGTCCAAAAAGAGTTAACGCTAACAAGGAATGCTAACAGCATTTATTGAACACTTACTGAGTGTCAGGTAGTTAGATGTGAAAGCCACTTAATTCTCCCAAAACTTCTTTAAATAGAAGATACTCACAGCTAGTATCTGCTTAGAAGATGCTGGCTATTACTTTCCTTCCTTAGCTTAAGGCCCCAGCACAGCCAGGCCAACCGGTGCACATACCACTGTGGCCTGTAGGGCCTGGTAGATGCTCCAAGCTCTGTCTCCACAGCCTGCATTCCCCACCTCTGGCTGACTCCCACAGATCACCTCCCTAGGAAGGGAAGGGGCCTGAGGGAAGGCTGCATGATGGAGTACTCGGTACACCAAGTGCAAAAGCCAGGAGCCCAGGCCCAAGTGTGGGCCAGGAAGGAGACTCAATTATAGCTCTTTTCCCCCAAGCTTTGCAAAGAAAACTAATCTTAAACCTGCAATTTTATAAAGATTGGTTCTTAATATTTTTTTTTTCCTTTCACATCTTAGAGACCACTGTGAGTGGTAAAAACAAGTTTTCCCTCCGTGGAGAACATTGTAAAATTCATTTAATCTATAATCCCCTCTCTGCTCAAAAGTAAGGTTGGGCTACATGAGATCCTATCCAAAAAAAGGAAACATTGTGGAAGGAACACCTATATTCCTGCCACCTGGATTTCAAAAATAGTTGCTGTTAGCCAAGTGTGATTCCTTACACCTTTAGTCCCAACACACCAGAATTTTCTGTCTTGATGGTCAGTAGTCTAGCCAAATGGATGATCTTCAGGTATAGTGAGACACAATGTCTCAAGAGCATTGACTGCTCTTGCAAAGGACCTGTGCTTGGGTCCCACCACCCACATTGGCAACTCACAACTGTCTGTAACTCCAGTTCCTGAGAGTCCAACACCCTCTTTGGCCTCTGTGGGCATTGCACAACATGGGTTCCATCTTACCTGCTTGCAGGAAAAACACATACACATAAAATATAAATAAAGAAATAATTTTAATTAAGGTAGCGATCAATGGAGGAAGGCACCCAAGGTCTCCGTCTGCCTTTCACTTGCATGCACATACAAGTACTCTTCATCTGTAATCCCAGCATTTGGAGGCTGAGGCAGGAGGATCACAAGTTCCACGCTAGCCTGAGTTTTGAGACTGTGTTCCAAAAACCAAACCTCACACATGCTAGGGAAATGCTCCATAAGCTATATCCCCAGCCATGGGGGAGGCTATACTGCAGCCTCAAGTTCAACATACATCATTCCTATTTACCCACAGGACACATCACCAATTCTTATGGCTCACGCCTCATAC
Source organism: Eospalax fontanierii (assembly GCA_035773235.1). NCBI lineage: Eukaryota > Metazoa > Chordata > Mammalia > Rodentia > Spalacidae > Eospalax > Eospalax fontanierii. The sequence goes on along the minus strand of CM069554.1, from coordinate 25,044,592 downwards.
TCCTAGAACTGGGGAGGCTGAAGCTGGAGGTTTGATTCTATGCCAGGGCTACTGTGTGAAACCATGTCTGAAAACACAAACAGGATGGGGATTTAACTTAGTTGGTAGAGCACTGGCCTGTGTTACATCCCGACCTGCCGCTGAGGGCCCAAGTTCCAATCCCCAGCACCCAAGGACAGCACTTTCCTTTCCTTTTTTTTTTTTTTTTTTTTTTACATTTACCTATTTTATGTATGGTATGTGGCAGTGTTTACCATGGTGTTTATGTGGAAGTCAGAGGAACACTTTCAGGAGTGGGTTCTCTCCTGAGAGAGAGTGAAAGGCACCTGGAGGTCAAACTCAGATCATCAGGCTTGGCAGCAAGCTCCTTTACACCCTGAGCCATCTCCCTGACCCTTCTTTCTGTTTTTTGAGACAGGATTTCATGTAGCCCAGGCTGGCCTCAAACTCACTATGTAACTTGGTCATGGCTGGGTCATATGGCTCTAGGGACGGAACCCAAGGACTTGGCATGTTTGGCAAACATTCTACCGACTGCCCTATACCCCCAGCCCCTTTCTATGCCCCTCCTCTTTTCTTTACCTACTGGAAATTGAACCACATCCGTTATATCCATGGAGGTTGCCATTTTAAAATGGTTGGAGGGCTGACAAGTGACCCTTGAGTAAACTCTGCAAGAAAAACATAAAGGAGCCATGAGAGGGAACAGCACTGAAGCAGAAGGATCAGTGGGTGGTTTACAAAGGCTGTGTCGTACAGCATGGCTGGTACAAAGCATCTGAAGCATACTGGCTGGTGATGTCAGAGTGCCAGAGCAGGCGGGGCTTTATGGGCTGACCGTGGTGAGGATCTGGCTTTGACCCTGAGTGAGATACAGAAGCACAGGTAGGGTCTGGTTCATGTGGTCACAGGTTCTTCTTGCAGTGATTGGAGGAGGCTGGGGCTCGCAGACAAGGACCAGGTGAGGTGGGAAGAAATCGGACTTAGAACGACTGTTCTGCTGGCACTTCTATGAAAGCGAGGGGGCCAAAGGGCCTGCATTTTGGAACCTGGGAGGCAATGATGAGTCACAAAATGATCTGTGTAGCCCAAGCTGAACCTGCCCCGTGTTTTTCCCACCAGCTTTCCTGCTATGGGACCCAACCAAGGTGCCCCCACGCCTGCAGGACGTGACTGATGACCACATCCGAATGCATAAGGTGCTGCAGGAATCGGGCCTGAAGTATGTGGCTGTGATGCCCCCACACATAGGTGAGTGGGGCGAGGACCCCATGCCCCTGTCACCACCAGCCTGTGAGAACTACCTAGCCTTTCCTGACTCCTCTAAACTCACAGCAATGCACAGTGGGGGCCCCTGGGTTCATATCCAGGTGCACACCCTCAAGAAAATAAAATAAATAAGAATAAATAAATAAAAATTAAAAATTAAAGAAAGAAATATTAATAAAAGAAAGATAACATTTCTTTTTAAAAGATTTATTTTATTATCATTTTTAAATTATGGGTATGTGTGCACACGAGTGCTGTCCTGGAGTGGCATTCCGTTGTGAGCTCCCCAACATGGGTGCTGGGAATCCAACTCAGGTTCTCTTAACTGCTGAGCCATTTTTCTAGCCCCACAAACACACTTCCTGTCCGTCCTTATTTTATTTCATCACCTATCTCCTGTAGCCCAGGCTGGTCTCAAACTTTCAGACAGGCTCTCTGTATAGTCCTAGTTGGCCTGGAACTCACTTTGTAGCCCAGGCTGGCCTTGATCTCACAGAGATCTTCCTGCCTATGCCTCCCGAGCACCGGGATTAAAGAGGTGCGCCACCACACCCGGTTACCTTGAGCTTTCATTGTAGCCCAGGTTGGTCTTGAATTTCTGATCCTCCTGCCTCTCCCTCCTGAGTGCTGGGTTAACAGGTGTTGACCACCATTCCTGGACCATTCTGTTATCTCAGTTGTAACAAATGGAGTGGGATGCAGAGTTAAAATCACCATCATTTATTATGATTGTTTTCCATTACTGGAAGTGGACCAGGCTCAGCGGTAAATGATAAATTCTTACACAGAATTTCTTTCACTCATGCAATGAGATGGAGGCAGGGACAGCAGTGATGTGGGAGACTTCCTCACAGACACATCTAGGGACAGAAGCAGATGGTCTCCTAAAACACCTACAGGTGGCTTCCCTATGTGGCCAAGGCTTCTTCACATTGTAGTTGGACTCCCAGGGAAAGAGGCTCGGAGGATACCAGACCTGGTGATGCACACCTTTCAGCCCAGCACTTACCAAGTTGAGACAGGAGGATCATGAATTTGAGGTCAGCCTGGGCTACATATCAAGTCTCAGTTAAAAAAAAAGAAAAGATGTAGAATGAATGGAATTAGAGAGCCACACCTCTCTGTGCCCTTTTTAAAAACTACATTTTATTTATTTTTGTGTATAAATGTATGTCTGCATTTGGAGGTCAGAGCACAACTTGCTGGAGAAGCCTTTAACCTGTGAGCTATCTGGCTGCCTCGTACCTATCCATCTCTGGGTGATGTAAGAGGGTCCAGTAAGCTATATTTGAGCCCCTTTTTGCCCTCTCAGGTCTGGAATCCAAATCAAGAGGAAGAGAGTCATTCGTTCAGCAGAATCCTGTTTGTTTGTTGAGACAGGGTCTTGCAATGTAGACCAGGCTGGTCTGGAACTCACAGACATCCTACCTCTACCTCGGGAGCAATAGGATTAAAGGCAGATGCCACCATCCCTGGCACACTTGGGAGGCAGGGGCAGGTAGATCTTTGTGAGTTCCAGGCCAGCTAGGGGTACAGGGAGACCCTGACTCAAAAAAGACCAAAAAAGAAAAAATGTGCACTACCAAGCCTAGTGTTCTAGTTTGCCTTCAATTGCTGTGACAAAATATGCTGACCGATACCAACTTGTAGAGGAAAGGCTTTATTTGGCTTATATCTCCCGAGTCACACAGTTCATCACTGAGGGAGCCCAAGGTAGGAACTCAGGGCAGGAACCTGGAGGCGGGAGCTGAAGCACAGGCCGTGGAGGAACGCTGCTTACTGGCTTGCTGGCCATGCTCAGCCTGCTTTCTTATACAATACAGAACAACCTGCCCACGGGTGGCACCACCCACAGCGGGCTGGGTCCTTCCACATCACTCAGCAATCGAGAAAATACCCCACAGATGTGGCCTTGGGCCAGTCCAATGGAGACAATTCCCTAACTGAGGCTCCTTCGACCCAGGTGTGTCAAAATGACACTAAAACTATCCAGCACATCTAGCTAGAGGCCCCCTATGTATGAACTGTGTGCCTGGCAGCCATTAGAAGTACTGATGATACATTTCCTCTCACATACATGGGCAGAGGGATAAATGATTGACAGAGGCTAATATTGGTAAGTGATAGGTTGATTGAACAAACAATAAATTGTAGGACAGATGAAACAAAGGATATTGCTAAGCTGCCATATCAGCAAATCCTTTCTTAGCTTCCAAACCAACTGGGCAGGACAGAGTGGCACCTTGGGAAGGGCTCTTTCCAATGATCATGTTTTAGAGAAGGCAAAAAAGACATCCATTTGTGATGACACATACCTGAAATCCCAGTGTTAAGGATGTTAAGGCAGGAGGATTGCTGTAAGCTCAAGGCCAGTCTAGGCTACATAAGTTCCATGCCAGCCTGAGCTACACTGTGTGATCCTGTCTTAAAAATAAAGAAAAGAGGAGCTGATGTGATAGCTCAGAGGGTAAAGTGTCTGCCATACAAGCCTGATAGCCCAAGTTCCATGGTAGACAGACACTCACAATGGCAAGTACACACCAGCGCTCTCTCTCTCTCTCTCTTTCACACACACACACACACACACACACACACACACACACACACACACAAATTATAACAGCCAAGCATGGTGGCCCATGCCATTAATCCCAGCATTCAGGAGGCCAAGGCAGGTGGATCGTTGTGAGGTTCATGGCTAGCCTGATACATAGGCAGTTCTGGGCTAGTCAAAGCTACCTAGTCAGACCCAGCTGAAGAAAAAAAGGAAAGAAAATAGAAAGAAAGAAAAAAAGAAAGAAAGGAAGGAAGGAAGAAAGAAAGAAAGGAAGAAGGGAAGAAGGAAGGGAGGGAGGGAGGAGAGAGGGAGGGACGGAGGAAGGGAAAGAAAACAAGAGAGCTTCATTCATTCCCTGTGTCTTTATCTCACAGGGGACCAGCCACTAACTGGAGCCTACACAGTGACCCTGGATGGACGAGGGCCCTCGAGGGTCATCTCCAAGCACGACCTGGGCCACTTCATGCTGCGCTGCCTGACCACTAATGAGTATGATGGACACAACACCTACCCATCCCACCAGTATGAGTAGGACCCTGGACCTGGCTAGGAGAGCAGCATTCTGGGAAGTGAGACACAAAGAGGAGAAATAAACTCTGAGCCAAGAGCTTCAAACTATTTCAGAAGACCCGACCGTGGTTTTCCTCTCTGTCGGTAACTTTACTTTTTAGGACATTGCACATGCTTGGTAAGGTCTCTACCACTGAGCCACACCTGAGCCCCTCACTGGGGGATTCTAGGCAGGGGCTCTACCACTGAGCCACACCCTCAGCCTTCTTTTTTTAGCTGGACATGGTAGTGTGCATCTTTAATTCCAGCACTTACGAGGCAGAGGTAGGCAGATATCTGTGAGTTCAAAGCCAATCTGGTCTACATAGTGAGTTCCAAGCCAGCTGGGACTACAGGGAGACCCTGTTTCAAGAAAATGAAAACAAAACCAAATTATTTTAAATTATGTTTATTTGGAGGGAGTGGTGTGCCACACACGTATGTGGTGGTCAGAGCGCAGCTTTCTGGAGTCAGTTCTCTCTTCGTGTGGGTCTTGGTGACTCAACTTGGGTTTTCAGGATCAGCAGGAAGCACCTTTTCTTCCTGAGCCATCTTATCAGCCTTCTTTTAATTTTTATTATTTTGAGATAAGGTCTTGCTAAATTGCCCAGGCTGGCTTTGAAGTGTTGATCCTCCTGCTTCAGCCTCCTGCTTGGCTGGGATTACAGGTCTGCCCCACTATGCCATCTGTGAATATTTCAGTGTTTCTCGGTATGTGTATTCTATGTAAGAGTTTTTCTTAGGTCCTCTGTGCCTTGCCTTGTGCTGGGAGCCCAGTAGCAGCCTAGGTGGCCCAGGACCTAGTTTTCCTAGATCTCACAGACCAGTGCGATAGATGACTCTGCCCCTTCAGTGACAATTCCAAATTACAACCCAGAGCCCCAGAAAATTGGGCTAGGACAGCCCAGAGCAGCCATCTGACCCAGCTTGAAGAGCAAAAAGTGTTTGCTGGCATTACTGGCATACAGATATGGCCTCCCCTCCCTGCCAACACAAATAAACAAATGTAATGAAAGAAAAAAAAGTTTTAAAGGCTAGCTTTGCTGGGCGTGGTGGTTTGCAGCTGTAATCCCAGCACTCAGGATGCTGAGACAGGAGGATTAGCAGAAGTTTTAGGCCAGTCCAGGCTTTGTAGTTTCAGGTTGACCTGGACTAAAGGGTGAGACCATGTCTCAAAAAATCCTTTTAAAAGGGCTGGAAGGCTAGCTCAATAGTTAAGAGCACTGGCTGCTTTTGCAGAAAACCTGGGTTTGGTTCCCAGCACTTAACCATTAACTGCAGTTTTAATCCTAAAAACTAAAGCCTTTTTAGCTTCACTCAGATTTTATGCAAGGAGAGAAGTAAGACGGGAGCATGGGTTCATGGGACAGGGTCTCATGTAGCCCAGGCTGGCCTCCAACTCTCTATGTAACCAAGGATGACCTGGAATTCCTGATATTCTCCTGCCTCTAGTTCCCAAGTGCTGGGATTAAAAATATGCACGACCACACAGGTCTTGGGTTCACGTTTTCTAAGGCTGTTCTTGACTATTCTGTGAAGGCAGAACCTAAGAGACCAGGACCAACAGGCCTTGGGGTGCATAGAAGAGGTGGGAGAACTCTCAGGCTCCTGCATGGACAGGTCTATTGGAGATGGGAGGGAGGCATCTAGGAAGAAGCCCAGGGCTGTAACCAAGGTGACAGTTGTGTTTTCTTCACATGAGGGCCTTGGTGGGATGGCAGGTTTAGGAACCGGTCGGGAGGCAGGAAAGCGCCCCTGCATTGCCAGGCCTGGTGGCACAGGCCTATAATCTCAGCTGCTCAGTAGTCCAAACCAGGAGAATGGAAGGTGGAAGGCCTGCCTGGACTACCGAACGAGGTTGAGACCGGCCTTGGCAATTTAGGGAGACCCAATCTCAAACAGTAAAAGTGCTGGGAGGAGCATTTGCCTACCATGTGTGTGACTGATCCTCAGGACTTTAAAAAAAAAAAAATCACTTTTGCTAGGAATTCATTAAAAATATATACAGGAACCAGGCATGATGGTGCACCACGCCTTTAATCCCAGCACTGGAGAGACAGAGGCAGGCGGATCTGTGTGAGTTCATGACCAGACTGGTCTACATAGCAAGTTCCAGGCCAGCTGGGACTACAGGGAGACTCTGTCTCAGACAAAAAAAAAAAAAGGCCAAAAAATAAAAATAAGAAGGGTGGAGAGCTGGAGAGATTGCTCAGTGCCGGTCTTCCCAAGGACCTGAGTTCAATTCCCAGCACCTATGTTAGGTGGTTCACAATTACCTGTAACTCCCAACACCAGAGGATCCAACACCCTCTTCTGGCCTCCAAGGACACCATCACACATAGATAGCACACACATATAGACATAAAAAATGTAAATCTTTAATATATGTAGGTCTTAATATTCCTCTTTGGGATCAACTTTCTTCTTCCTTTGGCCCCCAGGACACCTCTCATGCCTGGGGGAGCCATACCTGTCTCTGTTCTCTCCCACATCTACTTACCCCCACCACCACCTCTGTTCTCCCAGGAAGAATTCTTTCTAGTACCACACAGCAAAGAACAGGGAGACAGCAAACAAATTCCAACCTCCTCCCTTAATAGAAGTGGAGGGAGAAGGTGCCTCTCTCCCAGCTCAGTGAAAACAGACCCTGTGGCGGACCTGGAGTCTTAAGGGTGCTGGCCTTCAGAACACAGCTGTGAGTTTGCCTGTGTGTTTTGAACACTTATTTATTGTGCATGTATGTGTGTTTGCACATGTGTGTGTTTGCCACCCACAGTGTGCATCTGGAGGTCAGGGAACAACTTTCTGGAGTTCACTTTGTGGATCCCAGGGACTCACTTCAGGTTGTCAGACCTTGTGGCAAGCACCTTTTCCCACTGAGTCATCTTTATTGGTCTACAACTGTCCATTTTATTTTGATTCTTTTTCTGCTGTCTCAATTTCTTTCTGTACATCACCTGAGTGTTTAACAAACTTTTCACTAAGTACCTGCTCTGTGCCCAGCACTCAGTCAGGGGATACTGCAGACCCAGGAGAGATAACCTCTGCACCTGACCTCAGTTCAGATGGTGGGGGATGGGGTGAGGGGATGCAGGCAGGAGGTCAGGGCTAGGGAAGGGAGTCAAGAGGCCACTGGGGCTCTAAATAGGTCCTGACCCAATCTGGGTTGTCAGGGTGTCCTTAGTGAAAGATAAAAACTTGAAGAGGCAGCTCAATTAAAGATAAAATCCAGGGGGCTGGAGAGATGGCTCAGAGGTTAAGAACACTGGCTGCTCTGGCAGAGGGCCCAGGTTTGATTATTGACATGACAGTTAATAACTTTTCATAACTCCAGTTCTAGAGGATCCAGTGGCCTCTTGTGACCTCCGCAGGCACTGTACAACTCAGGTACACTTACACATATGCAGGCAATGCACTCATACATCTAAAATAAAATAACAAAATTTTTAAAATTAAAAATTAAAAAAGATCCAAGCCAGGTGTGGCAGTGCACAACCGTAATCCCGGAATTTGGGAAGTAGAAGCAGGAGAATCCAGAGTTCAAGATCATGAACCCTCAGTTACATATGTAGAATTCCAGGGCCAACTAGATGATTCGGTGGTTAAAGGTGCTTACCGCCAACCAGACAACCTGAGTTGGGTTCCTAGGTTCCACACAGTGGAAGGACTCCCACAAATTGCTCCTTAACGTCCACGTTCAGTAAGCATGCACACAGGCACACACACACACACACACACACTAAATAAACAATGAGATTGGGTGTGGAGGTACTCACTTTTAATCCTACCCTTGGGAGGCAAAGGCTGAGAGATCCAGGCCAGCCTGGTTTACATAGTGACTTCTAAGCTGCCTAGGACTAAATAAGTAAATAAATAAATAAACACATAGAGAGGCCCTGGGGCCGGAGAGATGGCTCCATGGTTAAGAACACCAGAGCACCGGCAGCTCTTGTAGAGGACCAGGTTTGATGGCTAAAAAACCATCTGTAACTCCAGTTCTAGGTGATCTGACGCCCTCTTCTGACCTCTGAAGGCATTGCACCTCACGGGTGCACTTATATACATGCAGGCAATAAAATAAAATAAAAATAATAAATAACATTTTTTTAAAAAGAAGCCCTGATTTTTTTCAAACCTTGGCCACGCAGTCTCTGGTGCTTGGGCCTGAGCTCTCTTCAGAGCACTCCCTCACACACACATCATGCTGCTGTTTTCTCTGTCCTATAAATCTCGTGGCCCAAAGGGGAAAACAAACAAACAAACAAACAGCCAGGTGGGGTAGCACACACCCTTAATCCCAGCACTTTGAAGGCAAAGGCAAGTGGATCTCTGTGATTTCTAGGCCAGCCTGGTCAACATAGCGAATTCCTTATCTAGTGAGACCCAGTCTCAAAACAAAAATTGCCTGGAGTGTAGCGGGACAGGGAGGTAAATGCCTTTAATTCCAGAACTCAGAAGATTGGGGGATGGAGTTCCTGGAAGGGACAGGTGAGACCTCAGTATTAAGCAGGGAGCCCGACCCGTTCCACTTGTGCAGGGTGGGGAGTAAGGACTGGGAGGGGATGACAGAGAAGACCGCAGCGAAGGGGCTGGGCTGCGGTCGTCCAGGCAACGCAGGCCGCGTCATGCTATTGGCTGGCATTTAGTGTCATTCCCTACTCAGGCTCTGCGCCCGCCCTCGGGACTCAGGGAGGCGTGGCCTCCGCCAGCTGCGGGATCCCTCACCCCGGCCTGGGAGGCGAGTGTTCCTCCACCCGCAGTGGGGTCCCGGCCTGGTAGAAAGGGACTTCAGAGAACCCTGCTGACAGTGTCGGATCCGGAAGATCCACCGAGTCCCAAGAAGCGGTTCTGACCGCCCTGCCAACATCCACTGGGAGACTCCGCCCCGCTCCCTGACAAGCTGCCATCGTTAATGAGACCCAGCCTTGGGAGGGGTGCGGGGCGGGGTGGACGGGGCCGGGCGGCCGGCAGTGACTCCGCCCAGCCAATCACCGCCCCGCGGCGGCAGGATTCCAACCAATCACAGTTCGAGACTGACTCTGGGGCGGAGCCGGGTGGCCCCAGGCTAGATGCAGAGGCCGGGGAAGGTGAGCGAGGGCCCTGGCCTGTGCTTGTGGGTCGTGGCGCTGCAGGCGTTCCGGGAGGCGGTCGTTGCGAACCTGGCAGCCGAGGTGAGGAGTGGCCACCTGGCTTGAGATTTCCTTGGAGTTGGAGGAGAAGGGGGCGCGCCCCCATGATGAGTGGAAGCGGGGTCTGGACTCTGGGGAGAGCGAAGACTTAGGGTAACTGATAGAGTTTAATGGGGTTTGGGAGGTTTGAAGACTAGAGACTGAATTGCAGCATCTGGACGGGCGGCGAGGCAAGAATATTCAAGAGGGTGTTGAAAGTTGGAGTTCGGAGAAGCGAGAAAGGAAAGAACTTGATTGGGGAATGAGTCTGGAGGCTAGGATAATTTGGGTACCCCGGGCGGGATGACTCCGGGGCCCCACGGGGTTCTGGAAAAGTTCTGAGAACTTTAAGGCGCTGGAATCAGGAGCGTTTAGAGAAACCTGATGGAGGCGCGGTGGCGAGGAGGAGATGCCGGGAGAATTCGGTGTTGGGGTCTCGGGGCTGGGAGGGGAGTTTGGAAAGTGAAGTCCAGAGTTAAGTGAAAGTCGGACGACTAAGAGATACGGAGTCTAGGTCTCAGAATCGAGAACCCTAGTCTCCCCAGCTAGGGATGTAGGGAGTTATTTGTAGTTGTTGAGCGGGATTGGTGGGGGTCTGAATCTCTGGAGTCGGAGGACAGTTTGGGGGAGAACCTGGGACCTCCTGGGGTGGTAGGGATCAGGAGAAAACAGTTTTCGAGCTGGAGTCGGGTGGGGGAGGGGTGCCCTGGGCGTGGAGCTCAGACCCGCCGCCCCGGAGGCAGCGGAGGGCGGGGCTCGGCGGGCGCCTGGCAGCTGGACGTCCGGGTTCCCTTCCCCCCAGCAGCCTGGATCCCCAGTGCGCATGCTTTGGTGAGGGCGGGCGAGTTCCGTCCTGTTGGCGAGCTGGGCCCTCTGGGAATTGTCGTTCGCGTTCCACTTCAGTGAGTCTACCTGGAAGCTCTGGGTCCACATTTCCCAGAAGGCCCTGGGGGCAAATTGGGCGGTCCTGGATCCTGTAGAGAGACCTAAGGGAGGGCGGGGCCTGTGGGAAACCGTGTCCTGATTGGATAGATCTCTAGGGGCTGGGCTAGGCGTTAGTTGAGTTCTTGCAGGCTTTCCTAGGCGTCGATCTTTGGAGGATTCTGACGGACCAGTGGTAGGAATCAGGAATATTCTTTCCCTGTCTCCCGTTTTTTGTTGTTTTATTAATACGAGGTCTCCCTGTAGCCCCAGCAAGCCTGGTGCTCACTCTCAGTAGGTAGACCAGGTTGGCCTCGATCTCACAGAGATTCGCCTCCCTCTGCCTCCCAAGTGCTGAAATGAAAGGCGTATTTCACCACGCCCATCGAGAGAGTGCTGTGTAAGGTAAAGAATATATATAAAATTGAGGCCGGAGGTGGCAAACGCCTTTGATCCCAGCACAAAGCAGAGAAAGGAGGATCTCTGTGAGTTCAAGGCCATCCTGATCAACATATCGAGTTCCAGGCCACCTGGGGCTACAGGAAGGCCCTGTCTCAAAAAGACCAAAAAAAAAAAAGAATCTTGACAGTGACTGGAGAGGTCGCTCAGCGCTTAAGACGCATGCTGTTCTTCCAAAGGAAGACCAGGTTTCGATTCCCAGCTAACACTTGTTCATAACTCTAGTTCTAGGGCTTACCAGTCATTGCAGTTACGAGGGCGCAGGCAAAACACATACACACAAAATAGAAAAGTAACAAGATAGCTTAAAAATAATATTGACAAATAGGTGCCTTACCCGACCTTAACAAATATAGTAGGCACCCAATAAATAAAACTTCGAGGAATAAATGTTAGCCTGATTGTTCATTAAGCACTTCCTTGTGCCCATTCCATGGGAGATCTTGATTATATGAGTAGTACTTCTCCAATCCTCATTTATCAGGTGAGGAAACTGAGGTTCAGAGTGCTGCCAGCTCTCATGAGGCAGAGGCAGGTGGATCTCTGAGCTCTAGGCCAGCCTGCGCTATGGGAGACCCTATCTCAAATACAAAATCTTTACTTTCCAAACAGCCCAACTGTGGCGTTTTGGTTCCTTTTATTGGTTTTGGTTTTGTTTTGGCTTTGAGAAAAAGTCTCTTGTAGCCCCAGCTGGATTCACTATGTAGCTGAGACTGACCTTGAACTTTGAAACCTCCTGCCTCTACCTCCCAAATAATACAGATACAGTCCTGTACTATCCTGCCCATATCTGTCCTCTTAACCGCCTGCATTCTTCACATATTCTTAGCTCTGTAGGGTCCTGACTATCTGCACTTTAAGGAAAGGCTCTGATACTTTTTGAAAAAAACTCCCCACAATATACCGGCTTTCCTGATAAAGTGGGATCTGAAGGGTCCTCGGTGTCTGACTTGCCTCTCTTTTTTTCCCACAGAGCATGGGAGGCTTGAAGAGGAAGCACTCGGATTTGGAAGAGGAGGAGGAGGATGAAAAGTGGGAGTGGAGTCCAGCAGGTCTTCGGAGCTACCAGCAAGCCCTGCTCCGAATCTCTCTGGACAAAGTCCAGCGCAGCCTTGGCCCCAGAGCACCCAGCCTTCGCAGGCATGTCCTTATCCACAATACACTGCAGCAGCTCCAGGCTGCCATTCGCCTGGCTCCAGCACCTGCCCCGCCCCTGGAGCCTCTCTTCCTAGGCGAAGAAGATTTCTCCCTGTCTGCCACCATCGGCTCTATCCTCAGGGAGCTTGATACGTCCATGGATGAGACAGAACCACCTCAGAACCCAGTGGCTTCCCCAGGTCTCCAGGATGAAATGATGCCCCAGGCAGATCCTGTCTTCTTAGAAGCTCTGAGCTCCCGGTACTTGGGGGACTCTGGCTTGGATGACTTCTTTCTAGACATTGACACATCTGCAGTGGAGAAAGACTCTGCCCTGGCACCCCCAGAGCCTCCTCACAACCTCTTTTGTGCCCCAGGATCCTGGGAGTGGAATGAATTGGACCATATCATGGAAATCATCCTGGGGTCCTAAGACTGTGGTAGGGCTCCTTCCCCACATCAGCCTCAGTGGGCTGGGTCCTTGGAAGTGAATTTGTGTGTGACTGGTGGAGGCTCTAAACTGACTGTGGCCTCCTTTCTCCCCATTTCAGGGTTCCACAAACTGTCGAGCATGTGTGCGTGTCTGGTTACCCCAGCCTTCCGTGAAGGTGGGTCTTCCTGAATTAATTTATCTCTTCCAAAGGCCTTAATGAGACTCTGTTTCTGGGAGTCTGATTGCTCACACACTTCTGCTGCCTCCTGTTCCCACTGTCCTTGTGACCACAAGGGCCTCAGGGTCGATAACGCTGGGTCTGTCAAAGGGTGATGGGTGGGCTGCCAGAGTGGAAGGGGCTGGTCTCCTCTCTAGACTGAACCCCACTTCCTTGGCAGGACTCCATTCCCAGCATCCTCCTGATTCATAACCAGGCCGGACCATGTGCAATAGGGTGGGAATCAACCTGCTTCATGCCATGTTATTTAAAAAGAAAGGCAGGGTTTGTAGTGGCTTTTTGAAAAAAAATGTTCTGTGTTTTTTTGTTTTTGTTTTTTAATAAAAGTATTTTGAAAAGTAAGGAGCTGTCTTGTTTGTAAACTTCACTGGGGTGATGGGAAAAGCCCAGTAAGGTCGGAAGACTAGTGACTATATCCTTTCTTTGGCAGAGGTGGAACAGGTTTATAGCACTGTAATAAAGGAGTACACTGAAGCCTGCTAGGAGCCAGATCATAACCATTTTATGCAAATTAAGTCCTTCCATCCTTTGCATTGTAAAGAAATAGATATATCACATTTTACATTTGCATAAGAAAACTAAAATTTAGAAGCTTGGAGTATAACTGAATTAATAGAATTAATAGAGCTCCTGCCTAGTATGTGGTTGACCCCTACCATTGCAAAAAATAGAACAGTTTGGTTTTGGCTTTAATTGTTTGAAACGAGGTCTCACTATGTCACTCTGGTTGGCCTAGAACTCAGAGATCCACCTGCCTCTGCCTCCTGAGTACTGGGATTAAAGGTATGTACGCACCATACCTGACACACAAAATTCTGAAACCTCAGTTTAGAGAGTCTGAGTCATTTGGGCAGGAACACAAGATAGGAAGTAAAAAAAAAAAAGCTTACAGACATAGAATTCAAACTTATTTGGCCTCTTGGGCTGTTTTTTTTGTTGTAGCACTAGGGAGAGGCAGCATGCCCTGCAAGCACACTACCACTCTGCCTCCCTCCCCACCTCCCCCACCCATAGCCCCTCACTGGTAGATTCCACTGCTGAGCTGGGACTGGAGAGATGGCTGCTCTGGCCATTCTTGCTGAAGATCTGGGTTTGGTTCCTAGCACCCACATGGTAGCTAACAATGGTTTGAAATTCTAGTTTAAGGGTATCTCATGCCCTCTTTTGACCTCTGCAGACACTACACAACACAGGTGCACTTAAAGACAATACACTCATACACATAAAAAATAGTTTTATTTTTATAATTTGTATGAGTGTCTTGTAAATGTGCAATGCCTGTGGAGTCCAGAAGAGGGTATGGGATCACCTTAATTCCAGTTTAAGAATGGATGTTACCTGTCATGTGGGTGCTGAAAACCAAATCTGGGGTCCTCTGGAAGAGCATCTAATGCTCTTAACCACTGAGTCATCCCCCAGCCCCCGAAGCCTCATTTTTGAGATAGGATCTCCCTCCCTGTAGCCCCAGCTGGCCTGGAACTCACTACATAGTCTAGGCTGGCCTCAATCTCACAGACATCTGCCTGTCTCTGCCTCCTGAGTGCTGGGATTAAAGGCATGCTGCCCCCAGAATCTTGCTGATCGTGGTGTTTACGATCATTTTCTCAGTCACATGGTGTGCAGGTGGCATATGTGTCATAGGCTAGGGCTCTTAGCTACTGAAAAGTCAACCTTTTCCTTGTTAGGAAATGTGCTCCTGAGGCCCTCAAGGGACAAAGAATGCCCAAAGACCCTCCAGGACTGAATACGAATCTCTAAGGTTTATGCTTGGAAACCATGCCAGGTTTGGGTTCAGTAGTTCAGAGCTGAAACCCAGGCTGGGGAGCTTAAGACAAAGAGAAGAGAAGCCATGTCACATGTCATTGCACTGGCCATGGCCTAGTGAGCTCACACTGCCTTAGGGACTTTTCTGGAAGAGCTGCATGGCGAAGATGGGGATTTTTATCTGTGGTTCCTTGGCTTTCTTCACTGCTGAGATATTCCTCACAGATACCTCACTGCTAAGAGGTGGGGAGGGGCCTGCCTCTAAGTCAGAGAACAGAGAGGTTACCTGAATACAGGTCTAATCCAGAGAGGGAGGAGACTAGGGAGATCTCAAAAAGGTACAAGAAATCTGCATTCTGAGATGGCTGCCAAGCTGGTTGTGATGGTGCCCACTCATGGCTCCTACATTTGGGAGGTAGACAGATGATAGATAGATAGATAGATAGATAGACAGACAGACAGATAGATAGATTTTTTTTAAGGAGGTCATTGGGAGATGGTTTAGTGGGTAAAACATTTGTTACATGTAAGGACCTAAATTCAGATCCCCTGAATCCACATAAAAGTTGGATGCAGGGGCTAGAAAGATGACCCAGTGGTTAAGAGCACTGACTGCTCTCGCAGAGGACCCAGCATAGATTCCCAGCATCCACATTACAGCTAAGAACTGTCTGTAACTCCAGTTTCAGGGGATCCGACAACCTCTTCTGACCTTTGCGGGTACTGCACAACATGGGTGCACCTACCTACATGTAAGCAATACACTCATACACAGAAAATTTTAAATATAGAGATTTTTTTTTTTAAGTTGGATGTACTAGCATACATCTGTGATCAGGGACTCTATGGCAAGATGGGCCAGCCAGCCTGCCATTCATATGCAGATGTGAAGAAGAGTCACTGCCTCAAAGTGGAAGGTGAAGACCCACACACCTAAGATTATCCTCTGACCACCATGTGTGCACACATACACACCACAGGTTTTTATTTGTTGGTTTGTTTTTAGGATGTCAATTAGCCAAGTGTGGTGTGGAATGCCTTTAATCCCAGCACTCAGGAGGCTAAGGCAAGTGGAGTTTGGCCCAGTCTGAGTCTGGTCTAAGAAGTGAGTTCCAGCTCAGGCTACAGGGAGACCCTGTCTTCCAAAAAAAAAGGAAGAAAGAAAAAGAAAAAAGGGAGGCCAATTGAGGGGCTGGAGAAGTGGCTCAGCAGTTAAGAGCACCGGCTACACTTGCAGAGGACCTGGGTTCAAATCCCGGCATTCACATGGCAGCTAACAACCTTATCCATAACTCCAGCTCCAGGGAATCTGACGTCCTCTTCTGACCTCCTCAGGTATTACATGGAACCAGTGCACATATGCACATGCAGGCAATACACTCATACACATAAAAAGAAATAAAATAAAACAAAAAATAATCCTTTAAAAAAAAAAAGGATGCCAATTGAATCACATCTTTCTCTTCCTTGAAACTTCCAACAAGTTCTTATGTCACTCTCACTCAGAATAAAACACCAACTGCACAGTCACCTCTCACACACATCTTCATCAGTTTCATTCCCCCATTCACCTAAACTGAACTCTAATCTTGCTGGTCTCCTACCTTAAGCTCATTTCTACCTCCAAGACTTTAGGACTTGTTAAATCCTCCCAGAAGGCATTTCTCCCACAGCTTCACCAATCAAAATGTCACCTGCTTTTGCTTGCTCAGTATTCAGGGGTTCCTACCACCTCATGTCCCCAACTGGCCTGGAACTCACTATGTAGACCAGGCTAGACTGGAACTCACAGAGATCCACCTGCCTCTTAGTGCCAGGATTAAAGGTGTGTGCCATCATGAGGGGCCTGCATGCTGTTTTGTTTTTGTTAGGAGGAAGAAGAGGAAGACTGGGGATGGAACCCAGAGTCTTGCACAGGCTGGACAAATGGTGGTGTTTGTTTGTTTGAGATGTCTCACTATGTAGTCCTAGCCAGCCTCAAGCTCACTACGTAGACTAGGCTAGCCTTAGCCTCGAACGCCTTCTTCCTCTGCCTCCCAAGAGTTGGATGGACGCCATCACACTGATGTTTGACTTCCTTAATAGCACCTATTCAACTCTAAGTTATTTATTACCCTTTTATGGTCAACTTCTTACTGTATTGGAAACTCTCAGAGAAGGGACTATGTTAGACTTTGCCCAGTTATGCCCCCCCCCACAATGCTAGGCACAGATGGGTGCTCAAAAATTATTGTACTCGGTCTACATAGCAAATTCCATGCCAGAGAGGTCTACATATGAGACCCTGTACCAAAAAAAAAAAAAAAAAAAAAAAAAGTTGGGCTGGAGAGATGGCTCATTGGGTGTAAAGGTTTGCTAAGCAAGCATGAAGTCCAGAGTTTGGATCTCCAGAAACCCCTTAAAAACCAGGTAGGTGTGTTAGACACCTATAACCTCAGCACTCTGGAGGCAGAAAGAGGAATCAATGAGCTCCAGGTTGAGTGAAAGACCCTGTCTCAATAGAGCAGAGAGTGATCAAGGAAGACCTCCAGTCCGGCCTCCACATGCATGTGGACATTTGTATGCATGCACCCTCACACATGTGGATAGCCATAAAAATATACACAGACAAAAAGTATTTGTTAATGTAAAAGGAACTCCAGACCTGGCAATGGCCCTACCTCCCGCTCTCCTCTGAACACACCCCTCCTGCGATACACTCCTGGAGGCAGCCCGGTCTCCAGCTCTGGATGCTGGAAGCTGAGGTGAAGGTGTACTCCTGTCATTCCAGCACTCTTGAGGCTGAGGGAGGAGAATCTTAAGTTCTGGGAGGAAGTGATCAGGGTCAGGGTGGTGGGAGGAGTGTTATTTAGATGAGATGGCCAGGGTGACATTTGGATAAAGTCCTAAAGGAGGTGAGGGGTGAGCCATGCTGATCTCTGGGGAAACAGCCCAGGCACAGGAAACAGTGAAAAAGCCCTGACTTGTGGAAGGTCTGCCAGACGGCTAGCCCGGTCAGTGTAACTGCAGAACAGTGAACAGGGGGGTTGAACAGCAGGAGAGAAGGTGAAAGGGTGAGGGGCCAACAGGTAACTGTCATGTGGGGAAGGTTTTAGCTTTGCCCCCGAGCAGACATTGAAGCCACTGGGAGGGAGTTCTGTAGAGAAGGGATGTGGTCTGACTCACCTTTTTCTTAGAACTCCCTTTGACTTCCCTAAAGTTAGAGAAGCCTGGTGTGCTGGTGCAAGCCTGTCATCCCAGCACTTGGGAGGCTGAGACAGGAGGATGGCAAAGAGGAAGAAGAAAAGGAAGAGGAGGAGGAGGAGGAGGAGAGAGAAAGGAGGAGAGGAGGGAGGATGGAGAGGAGGAGGAGGAGGAAGAGGAGGATGGACGAGAAGGACGATTTGTTAGCCTTGGCCACACCAATCCGAGGCGCACCCCCCAATTTCTAACTGAACACTCAGGGGCTCAGTGAGGCCCAGCTCCTTCCCTAATGTCGCACCTGTTAAAAACTAGCCCCAGAAGTGGAAAGTCTGGCCCTGCAGAGGGACCAAGCCCCGGAGGGCAGAGTCCACTTTCCCCCCTACCGGCCCTCCCCAACCCGGCTGCGGTGGGGGCGGGGGACCGGTCGCCGTGGCTCTGGGCGTGACGCGGTGGCCGGTTCCGCCCACCTGCCCACCCTTGGCCCCGGCGGGCCAGCAGGCGCGCGACCCGGGAGCCTGCAGCGGCTGGAGCCGGCCTGGCGCCTCCTCCCTCCCCAGAGGCTGGGTGGGGCGGCTGGCTAGGGGCGGGACGGCTCCCCTGAACCATCCTCCTTCTCTCTCTCTCTCCCTCTCTCTCCCTTCCCCCTTCCCTCCTTCCCCAGCTGGCTCCCCGCCCCCCCGCGCCTGCCCCGCCTGGTGGCTTCGCTTCTGGTTTCATTTCTCCAGGCCTAGCCGCTGTCTCCCCTCCCCCCTCTGTCGTTGAATTCCTGGCTCCTTCTCCACTTTCTGGTCCCGTTTCCAATGTCACCTCCTCGGGGAGGCTCCCTCAGACCACCCGGGCTGCAGGCCCCTCTTCCCAGGCCTTTCTGTCATCCCACCCTGGTCAGCCTCCTTCCAGTCAGAAGTGGAAAGACTTTTTCTCATTTGGTCATTTTCCAGGGTCTTGGTTGAACGTGGACAAAGATCCACAGTGGTCGAAAACTTCTAGTAACTTCTCTAACTGCCTCTCCGGGAGTTTCCAAGCCAGTTCTACTGGCTTACTCACCTGACAAACAGCACCTCAGGGCCTTTGCATTGGCTCTACCTTGCCCTCTGAACTCTTCCTTCAGAGTTAGGCTACCTGTCATTTTGGTGTCTGCTTCAATGCTCACTGTCACCTCTTACCTCTTCGCCCAGCGATGGGGAAGTAAAGACAATAAGATCCGTGATTCAAGATCATTCTATGTCAACAGTTTTAAGTCAGTCTGGGTTAAGTGAGACTCATGTCTCAAGCAAACGAATCAAATATCATCCCCTACCCAAAGTTGCACATCTTTCATTTTCCTTTACATTTACTGATGATAGGGTTTTCCACACGTGGTCTTATATAGCCCTGCCTTCAACTCATGGTTGTAGCCTTGAAGCCCTGAGCCTCCAGCCTCCATCTCCCTAGTGCTGGAATTACTTGCATGGACCACTACACTTGATTTTCCATTATTGCTGTTGTTTAAATCTTTTTTTTTTTTTTTTTTTTTACACTTAGCTACTCTGTGTGTGTGTGTGTATGAGCACCAGAGCACCAGAGGGCAACTGGGGGCAGTCAGTTCTTTCCTTTCACCATGTGGGCTCTGGGGATCAAACTTAGCTTGCAGGTGAACTGGCAAGAGCTCTTACCTCCTGAGCCATTTTGCTGTTTGATTTTTTTTTTTTTAACTAAAATACTTTTTAATTTTTTTTTTTTTTGTGTGTATGAATATACCGCCTGCATTTGTGTAAGTGCATTTGTGTAAGACATCATGCAATGCCTGTGGAGACCAAAACAGGGAGTTGGATCCCCTGGAACTGGAGTTATGGACAGCTGTTAACTGCCATGAGGGAGCTGGGAAACAAGCCCAGGTCCTCTGCAAGAGTCACCAGTGTTCTTAACCACTGAGCATCTCTCCAGCCCCTGTTTTTTGTTTTTAAAGACAGAGTCTGGTTTTCTAGTCCTGACTGGCCTCAAACTCTACATCCTCCTGCCTCAGATTCTTAAGTGGTAGGATTACAGTAGTCAGACTGTTTAAATTGCTTTTTAAAAAATCTTCACCCTCTCTCCCAACCCAGAAGATGAGAGATTGTGTGGTCTGTGCAGGGTGATTATGCCTGCTGTATACAGCACTGCCCATCTGTAACCGATCATCAATGCATGTTACTCAAATGACTCCTATGAGCTATTTAGTGTGTGACCTTAGAGTGAGCCACTTGGAGCTTCTAGGCCAGCCTCTTTTTTGTTGTTGTTCTAAATAGCACAGATTGACCTTGAACTCCTGATCATCCTGCTTCTGTCTGCAGTGTGCTGGGATGATAGGGGTATGCTGCCATGCCCAGCTCCTTGACTCTCTTATTTTGCTGGGCCATAAAAATGGACTGTATAGCAAGACATAGTGGTGCATGTCTTTAATCCCAGCACTTGGGAGGCAGAGGCAGGTAGATTTCTGGGAATTGTAGGCCAACTTGGTTTATATAACATGTTCCAGGCCAGCCAGAAAAAAATAAAATAAAATAAAAGGACAGTGTGGGGAATTCTATGAATTCACCTAGCAGGATCCTGATTTCAATTAGCATGTTATTCTCTTTTGACCTCAGGCCAAAGGCCAGCAAGCAATTACTAGTCTCTTTCTAATATGAGAAAATTCAAATCCATAGAAAAGGTAGGGACAGTGACTTGCACAGAGCCCCTAATCTGATCCCCTGCACTGCATAAAGCTGGCGTGGTGGTGCATGACTGTGATCCCAGTGCTCAGAGAGGAAAAGACAGGAGGATTACGAGTTCAAGGTCATGTTCAGCTACATAGCAAATTCAAGGCCAGCCTGGGCTACCTGATACCCTGGTTTTTGTTTCCTTTTGTTTTTTAGGACAGGGTCTCCATATGTAGCCCTGGCTGGCCTGGACATCCCTGTGTTGGCCAGACTGGCCTTGAGTTCATGGAGATCTACCTGTTTTGCCTGGCTGATACTGCTTCTGAATGAAGGAAGGGAGAAAAAGAGAAGGAAGGATAATTTTTCTAGGACCCACTTACTGCTTCCAACTAGATTTAATCAATGGTTGGTAACATATTCTGCTCCTTGCTTGATCTATACCAGTGCCTCTGTGTGTGTGTGTGTGTGTGTGTGTGTGTGTGTGTGTGTGTATGTATGTATGTATGTATGTGCATGTGTAGTTTTGCAAAACCAATACAGTAATTTGCAAACATCTTGACTTCTATTTATTTTAAAATCCTTTTCTTTTTCTTTCTTCTTTCTTTCTTTCTTTTTTTTTTTTTTTTTTTTTGTTTGTTTGTTTGTTTGCTTGAGACAAGGTCTCACTATGTAGCCCTGGCTGGGCTGGAATACACAGAGATCTGCCTGTCTCTGCCTCCAGAGTGCTAGAATTAAAGGCATGCACCACCTTATGTGTTTTTTGGTTTCTGTTTGTGTTTCAGATGATATTTTACTTGGCTGTTGTTTTTGTTCACTTTCAGAGAGAGAGAGAGACAGAGAGACAGAGAGAGATTGACTATGTAGCTACTATGACACTCACTATGCAGACCTGGCTGGCCTCATACTTGAAGCAATCACTGTACCTGGAGTGCTGGGGTCATAGGTGGGTACCACCATGCTGAACAATTTTTTTTTTACATAAAACTAATACTTCAATCTTTATTGGTTACAGAGTTGCTTTTTTCTTTTTCTTTTCTTTTTTTCTTTTTCTTTTTTTTTTTTTTTTGAGATAGAGTCTCTTTGTAGCCCCATCTGGCCTGGAACTTGCCATGTAGACCAGGCTGGCCTGAGTCTCACAGATATCTGCCTGCCTCTGCCTCCCAACTGCTGGGATTAAAGGCTTTTACCGCTATGCCTGGCTATTTTATAGACTGGTTTTTAAAAGATAATTTTATTTTTAAATTATTTATTTTTGGTCCTTTTAAGACAGGATCTCCCTGTAGCCCCAGCTGGCCTGGAATTCATTATGTAGACCAGGCTTGCCTCAGTCTCACAGAGATTCACCTGCTTCTGCCTCCTGAGTACTGGGATTAAAGGCATGTGCTACCATGGTCAGTTATTTTTTTTTTTTAAGTGTATGTGTGTATTGACATAATTGTCAATACATTGTAAGTGCACCTGTGTCGTATAGTGCCCGAGAAAGTCAGGGGAGAGCATCAGATTCCCCTGGAACTGAAGTTACAAACTATTATTAGTTGCCATGTGAGTGCTGAGAATCAAACCCATGTCCTCTGCAAGAGCAACCAGTGCTCTTAACCACTGAGCCATCTCTTCAGCCCTTAAAAATGTTATTTATATATTTAAGTATGTGTGTACACAACAGCATGCAAGAAAAAGTAGAGAGAGTAGATTCTATTATGTGCAACCAGGGGATTGACCTCTGGTCATCAGGCTTGGCAGCAGGCGCCCTTACCCACTGAGCCAGCCTACCAGCCCAACATTCTACTGTGTTTGTTTGTTTGTTGAGACAGGATCTCCCAGTAGCCCTAGCTGGCCAGAAACTCTCTAGGTAGACCAGGCTGCCTGCCTCTGAATGAAGCCATCCTGCCCTGAAGGAAACTGAGATTTTAAGGGATTCAAACTGTTACCCAAGGTCACACAACTACTCAGGAACAGATGCCCAGGATGTGAAGCCAGTGACATTCTGTCCCCACCTTACTCTGGTCTTTAGCTACAACGGAGGCCAACGGTCAGGCAATCGCTAAACCTGCTTCCTACTGAGATAACCTTATTTTAACTTTTGTAACTTTCAAGATATACGTAGACTTAGCAGACTTAACAGACTTTGTAGTTCTCACAGAGGGCACTTTTCCAAGATCACAGGAGTGACTTTAAAATGTCCAAAAGTGCCGATTGTGGTGGTGCACCCCTTTAATCCCAGCACTCAGGAGACAGAGGCAGGCAGATCTCATGAGATCGAGGCCAGCCTGGTCTACATAGAGAATTACAGATCAGCTGGAGTTACAGGAAGACCCTGTCTCAAAAAACCAAAAAGTCCAAAAACCCCTGTCACCGTTTGACAGGGGAAATCGCTCCTAGTCTAGGCTGCTTTCCTTAAACAGCTGCCCGGGCATGCGTCTTAAGGCTAACCTCCCCTCTTTTTGACCCTGCCCCATCCAGGCTCCGCCCATCACCACCAAGAGCCAATCCCTAGGACAAAAGGCGGGGCCGCCACGCGAATGGGCGGGAACCAAGAGTAGTCCAGTGTCTGAAGTGGTGCTCCGGAGTCAGAACAGCGTCTAGAGACCCAGGTGCCGGTTGCCGGAGGAGAGCGAGCCAGCGATGCTACCGCTGCCGCTTCCTGATTGGCTGCGGGTGGCTCCCTCTGCGTTCTGATTGGTAGCGAGTAATCTGGGTATGTAAATGAAGGGGCCTGGTGGGGAGCGACGGGGGTACCGGCGGCTGGGTTCTTTGGCTGTTCGATCCCCTGCCTTGGGAGATGCTTTCCGGGGCTTCCTGGGCCCGGGATGCCCCGGGCCTGTACGTGCCGGGCTGGGTGAATCACGCCGGAGCCCGAGAAGGGGGCGGAGGCGCCGGCTCCATGGCTCCGGCTGCGTGACTCACCCGCCCCAGCCGCCGCCGCTTCGGGAGGAGCCGCCTCCGCTGCCTTCCGGAAGTGAAGAGAGGCCAGGAACGCTGAGCCGCCCTCCGGGGTCCCGGCTCGCACGGCCCCGGGAGCCCTCGGCGGGACGCTGGGTAGTGAAAAGGATCCCGGGGTCAGAGGGGCCGGGATCCCCAGGGGAAAACGCAGGCCCGGGTGCCGCTAGGGGGCGCCGGGACCCGTGGGGGCGGAGTCGGGGTGGGGGCTGAATTCCTGCGGTTCCCGGGTCTTCAGAGAAGAGGGCAAAGACTCAATTTTAAGTGTTCTGCCTGGTCCCTTTTCTGATCTCGCTAGGCAGCATCCCGGGGACTGGAACCCCGCAGCTCTCCGGCCTCCCCCATACATAGAGCTAAGGGGTCCGAAACTCCAGGCCTTCCCACCCTGGGAAAAAGTCTTGGAACTTCAAACTTCTGTCAATGACTGACTCCGGTAGCCCATCAGAATTTCTCCCGAAGCTCTGTCTACTCTGTGTCTTGAATAAGTTCTGAGTTCGCCAACTTCCTTGCATGACTCCTACCAGCCTCGGTTCCAAATGCAAGCCATCAGCTTCGCGCGTCCCAGCGACTTAGAGCAGCAGGCCCACTTCTCTCCTTAAACCCGCACCCTCAGCCCATCACCACCGCCCAGTCTTCCTCCAGGCAAGCCGCCGGGATCCTCTAGAAACCTTGTCAGCTCACTTCACCACGTCTCCCCCTGTTTCGACCCACCTCCCTGGCTCTGGCCTGCCTCCCTGAAAATCCCAGCTCCCTACCCCTGCCTGCGCCTCCTTCTGCCTGCTCCCCACCCCCACCGGGACTCCTACCGTGTCACTCTGTGCGCCAGCCACACTGCTCCTGCTCTGGAGGGTTTTCAGCTCAGGCTCTTATTCTTTATTTACCTCTTCCCGGAATGCTTTGCCCCGGGTTTTTCCGTAACCTACACCTACACCTTATATATCATGGCTTGGTTCCAGTGTCACCTCCTATACAAACAGGACAGGATGGTATCTGTCTATCCACTCTGTGATAGTTCCTATACTTGATAATTTCTTGTTTGCTATAAAGCAGATACTCAACAATTTATTGAACTGTACAAAACAGTTGTGTTTGTCAGTCAGGAGGTGAAGCCAGACATGGTGGCTTGAACCTGTAATCCTAGCACTTGGGAGTCTGAGGCAGGAGAATCACCTGGAGTTTTAGGCTGGTCTGGACTACACCTAATAAGTACTAATTACTGGGGCTGGAGCGATGTCTCAGCAGTTAAGAGGGCTGGAAGTCTTGAATGGGACGGAGTTGAGTTCCCATCACCCACATTAGGTGGCAGACAGCTGCCCGTGCCTCCAGCTCCAGGGGCGCTCTAATACCTCTCACCTTCAACAGCACCTTCACTCAAGTGTACATAACTACACACAGACATACGCATAATTAAAAATAAAAGTTAAAAACTTGAAAGTACTCATTGTCGTGTACCTGGTAATGTTACAAGTGCTTTTTTTTCATTTTATATAATTCTTATAACAACTTATAATGTAAATATTGCCCACATCCTAAAAGTTTGTCTAGGAGGCTGGGATGTAGCTTGGTTTGGTAAAGCACTTTACCTAGCATACATGAAGGCCTGGGTTCCATCACCACCACCATATACCATGTGTGTTGGCACACACCATATCAGACAGGAGGACCAGCTACTTAGCAAGTCTGAGGTCAGCCTGGGAAACAGGAGACCCAGTCTCAAAAAATAAAATCCTGGGGCTGGAGAGATAGTTGTTTCCCAGCACCCACATAGCAGTTAACCGCCGTCCTTAACTCCACATCCAGGGGATCTGATACTCTATTCTGTCCTCTGCAGGCTCTGTATGCACCTGATATACTTACAAACAGGCAAAACATTAATGAAAAAAAAAACTCTTATGGAGGTGTGGTGGTACACACCCTTAATCCGAGCACTTAGAAAACAGAGGTAGGTGGAGCTCTGTGAGTTCAAGGCCAGCCTGATTTATATATCAAGTTCTAGACCAGCTGGGGCTACAAGGAGACACCTGTCTCAGAACACATATGCAAACACACACACACACACAAAGTTCTAAGCGTTCCGGAAGCAAAGGCAGGCAGATCTCTGTAAGATTGAGGCCAGCTCTGGCGACAGGGATACCCTGTCTCAAAATCAAAAACCACATTCTTACAGACTTCAGAGAGGTTACATGACTTGACAAAATCACACTGACAGCAGTTGTCAGCCCAGGTGTGAACTGAATATTTGCTTTATGTAACTGGATGGCTCCTTTCTCCCTGCAGACCATGTTGAGCAAGGGTCTGAAGCGCAAGCGGGAGGAGGAAGAGGAGGAGAAGGAAGCTCTGGCAGTGGACTCCTGGTGGCTGGATCAGGGCCACCCAGCAGTGGCACAGACCCCTCCACCTGTGGCCTCCAGCTCTCTCTTTGACCTCTCAGTGCTCAAGCTCCACCATAGCCTGCGGCAAAGCGAGCCAGACCTCCGGCACCTGGTACTGGTGGTGAATACCCTGCGCCGAATCCAGGCGTCCATGGTACCTGCCGCCACTCTGACACCTGTGCCCGTCCCGCCCACAGTTCCCACTGCAGCCGACAGTCTGCTGGCTAGCTCGGATGCTGGTCTCTCAGCTTCTGTGGCCAGCCTCCTAGAGGATCTCAGCCATATCGAGGACCTGAACCAAGCCCCCCAGCCCCAAGCAGATGAGGGGCCTCCTGGCCGCTCTGTTGGGGGCGCCCCACCCAACCTGGGCACCTTGGACCTGTTAGGCCCAGCCACTAGCTGTCTGCTGGAGGATGGGCTTGAGGGCCTATTTGAGGACATTGACACCTCCATGTATGACAGTGAACTTTGGGCACCAGCCTCTGAGGGTCTCAAACCCAGCCCTGAGAATGGGCCAGCCAAGGACGACACTCCAGAGTTGGACGATGCTGAGCTGGACTACCTCATGGATGTGCTGGTGGGCACACAGGCACTGGAGCGGCCACCAGGGCCTGGACGCTGACCCCTGGGGCTGCGATGGTTGTCTGGCATCTGAGCTGAACCTGGTGCCTGGACCAGTCCACCTTGGCATGGCCTAGGCATCTTTCCCTTACACAGGAAGGGGCAGGGCCACTTTGGAGACAGAATCAAGTCCTGGGCAACTTCACATTCATCTTCCTGTCTTGGTCTGGTGATGGAGTTGGGGATTGGCCCCCAGTGATGGAAAGACAGGGCCTGGTGGCTGTACTGTGTGTGGGCCAGGCCTCAGGCTGGACTGATCCCCTGGGATGATAGTCTGGGCTGTTCCATCTTCCCTAATGTGGGAAGAGACCTCAGCCCAATTTTTGAAATTAAAACCAGCTTTGGGAAATATCAAGTCTGTGTGTTTCTTTGTGTCTGGGCTTAATCAAGGGTGAAATAGCAACACAATATCACAGTCCAGGCTCACTTCTGAGCACCTTAAGTGTCAGCTCATGTAATCTTATGACACCCTACAGATGGATGTATGTAGACATCCCCTAACACATACTCAGGTTTCCATAGTGTGTCTGTGTGAGCCCAAGGTGGGAAGCCCTGGGCTACTTCTTTAGAAATTAGATTCTACCCTGGTGAGGTGGTTCACACCTGTAATCCCAACCTTTAAGCAGGGGTGAGGCAGGAGGATCAGAGGTCCATGGCCAGCCTATGATCCGAAGTTTAAGGCCAACTTGGGCTATATGAGACTCTGCCTCAAAAAGGCAAAAAATAAAAATAAAATGAAATCCACTCTGGCCCAAGGGCAGGGGAGCTTCCAGGATGTCTCCCCAAATACAGCTACGAAGTTTGGTGGCTGGGGAGAAGAAAACAGAGCCTTCAGGGACAGTAGCTGGCTCTCCTTCCAGAAGCAAGCCAGGCCTGGGCAAGCCAGGGCCACCTGCCTGCCTGGGAACAGCGCTGGGCCCGGCCGGAGCCGGGTGTCTGCGGCCGCCCCCGCGGTCCAGCCGCATTCCTGGCCGGGCTGGGAGGGGCCGCACACTCACAGGCCTGGCACGGGACCCGGGCTGCGTCCTTCCTGGCGGCCGTGGGGGCTGGGCAGGGCCCGGGGGTGTGGGGTGGGACGGAGTGGGCAGGGAAGGGAGGAACCGAGGGCTGGACAGCGAGCCAAGGGGCAGGCCGGGCTCGGGATCAGGGGACGGCGACACCGGAGGGCCACTCCAGGGCCTCCCCTGGGGCCGGAAGCTCGGAGAAGCTGCGGCCGGGGTGGAGCTGGAGGGGCGGGAGTTGAGCGCAGGCCCCCGGGGCTGGGAAGGGGCGGGCGGAGCTTGGCTTCCTGGAGGAGCGGAGGAAGCTGTGCCCATTTCTGGAAGTGGCTGAGGCGGAACCACCCGGGAGGCGGGTGGACGTGGATGCAGGAAACTGGCACGAGGCTGAGGATCTTCCAAGCACCTGAACCCAAACCCCGGAGACTCCCATCCCTAGACCGCCCCTGACCGAGACCTTGGGGAGCCCTGCTGAGTTCTGCAGCTCCCCCTTGTGCTCGATCTGAGATGCCACGGAGATGAGTCTAGTGTGGGTCTCGAGCTTTGTTTGTTTTAGATGAATCTTATGTACCCTAGACTGACTTCTAACTCACTAAGTGAGGCTGTCCTGGACCTCCTGATCCTCCTAAGTGCTGGGATTACAGGAACGTGCCACACTCTACTTTTTTTGGGGGGTGGGGGGTCTTTTGGGGACAAGGTCTCTGTGTAGCCCCAACTAACCTGGAACTCACTATGCAGACCAGGCTGGCTTCAGTCTCACAGAGATCTGCCTCTGCCTCCAGAGTGCTGGGGTTAAAGTTGTACCGCTCCACCCACCCTAGCTTCTGTTTGTTGTTTGTTTGTTTGTTTGACGCAGGGTGTTGATGTGTAGTTCAGACTGACCTTGAACTCACAGCAATCCTCCTGCCTCAGCCTCCTAAGTTAGCTGTACCCTTTCTGCAGGGTAGGGCATACAGTAGGTGTTCATAACTGCTGAATGAGTAAAGAAGAAAAGAACGGAAGGAGAGAGAAAAAAAGAGGACAGGGTGTTAACGAAGAAAAGAGGGTAAGGTGGCCGCGGCCACCCTTAAATGCCTGTGGAGGGAGCTGGCTTGGGGGCGTCGTGGTATGAATACACAAAGGCTCTGTGAAAAGAAGTCGCAGGGCCACAGCCAGCGCGCAGCTTGGAATGTTGTGGGCCTTGGAATCTGCTGGCTGAGGGGGTGTGGCCTTCTGGAGTCAGCGGTGTACTAGAGTCCGCTCAACCATTTGGAGGTCAGACCCGGTGGGGGGGGGGGGTCCGCTGGAGGGTGAGAGGAAGGGGAAGGAGGGAGAGGGGAGGAGGAGCGCGGGGCTGGGTGGGGGGGGGGACAGGACCTCATCTACAAGTCCATCATCTCCTCAAGAGTACCAGAAGTCTGGAGCCCTTACTGGCACAGCCCAAACGTTACTTTTGTACATAGCATGTGCCCTTCCTGAAGGGAGACCGTGTCATAGCAAAGACGCTCTGGGGACAGGGAACATTGCTGGCCAGTCACAAGGGAAAACATGCTGCAAAAATGTAACGATGCTCAAAGATGCTGGGAAACAATGAACATCAAGCAATGTCTCTAATTCAGGCGTTTTGAGGGGCTGGAGAGATGACTCAGTTCCTCTGCAAGAGGAACCAGGTTCAGTTCCCAGCACCCACATGGCAGCTAACAACCATCTATAACTGCAGTTCCAGGGGATCCGACATCCCTTTCTAGCCTCTGCAGGCACCAGGAACATACATGGTGCACTTACATACATGAAGGCAAGACACTATATATAAAATAATAAGACACTGGACATGGAGGCACACGCCTTTAATCCCAGCACCTGGGAGGCAGAGACAGGTGGAGCTCTGTGTGATCGAGGTCAGCCTGGTATACAGGGTGAGTTCCAGGCCTGATGAGGCCATGGGAAGAGCCTGCCTCAAAAAGACCATAAAATAAAATACTTTTTAAAACCAGATGTTTTTAGCTAGACCAGCTGGATTTGTTTGTTTATTGTGGGGTTGGGGACTAATATAGGGCTGGGTGTATAGCTCAATAGTAGAATACTTGTCCCACTTACATGAAGTCCTCCAACTCTTGATCCTTCTGTCTCTGTCTCCAGACTTGCTGGGATTACAGGCTTGTGCCATCAGACCTGGCTCCTACCTGGTTTTAAGCCTCAACTTTGTCCTGCTGTAGCTATGTGACTCAAGGTGAGGTGCTTTACCTCCCTGAGCCTCTCAGTTCTCATGTGTTAACTGGGAAGAGTAATAATGTCCACCGCTAAGAGTTACTGTTCTAGGGAGGGAACAGCATTTGCAAAGGACTGAGACATGGTAGGCCTTACACTCCCATGGATCGCTTAAGCACCTGGGGTTGGCTAGGACAGGGGGAAAGCAGTAAATTTGCTGAGACCAAGAATGTAGGGTGCCAGGGGCCAGGGCACACAGACCTTGAGTGGGGAACCGTAATATAAAAACCCTGAAGAGCTGACAAAGAGAGCTATCTTGCCAGCCGCAGATGGGCATGGGTGGGCGGGTGGTGATGCTGGAGCTCAGGAGCCCAGGGAAGAGAGGAGCAGACACAGGGAAGGGTGACAAAGAGACACGAAGGGGACCCACTGGACAAGCTGTGGGGTGCAGGCTATGATGAAGAAAGGGTCTCAGAAGGCTCAGGACTCGAGGAGCCCATCCAGGTGAGTAAGGACCAGCGGTAGATCTGGGTTGATGCCGAGGGTAGAGTGGGACACACGGTGCAAGAGACGGTGAAAGCCAGGAAAAGACATTGAGATTGCAAGGCCCCTGGGACTGGACTCCCCAGAGAATTAAGGGGGTGCGGGAAAGGGCCTGAAGGGTGGGACTAGGGAGACATCAGTGTCCCTGAGCCACGTTGGGTGTGACCGGGCAGGCTGAGGTCCTGCGTGGTTCAAGCTGGGGCAGGAGATATGGTCTCAGGAGGGCCACTTCCACCTCCTCTTTCTTTCCCACTCCCGCAGGATGTCCTGTGTTTACGGAGGTGGCCTGGGCTGATGCCGCCCCCATAAACTCAGTTTCCCATGGCTACACCCCCTTGGGTGAGGGAAAGCAAAACAGGAGTGGGGGTGGGGGAGAGACACAGAGACAGAGACAGAGAGATAGGAAAAGAAGCCCTAGTTATAGAATAAGAACAGAAAGACAGCGACTGAGGGACACCGTATTTGACATTCATGGCAAACCAGGAAGGGGATTAAGGACATGTATAAAAGATGGACAGCCAAGCCAGGCATGTTGTTACAAGCCTGCATTCCCAGTACTGCCGAGGCTGAGATAGGCGGGTCACAAGTTCAAGGACAGCCTGAGTTACACAGCAAAACCTTCATTTAAGAAGAGAGATGGCTCAGTGGTTAAGAGCAATGGCTGCTCTTACAGAGGACCCAGGTTCGAATCCCAGCACCACATGGCAACTGACAACCATCTTGTAACTCCAGTTCCAGGGGATTCAACGCCTTCTTCTGGCCTCTGCATGGCAGGCATGGGTGCACTTACATACACGCAGGCAATGCACTTGCAGGCATAAAATAAAAATAATAAATACCGTATTTTTAAAAATAAATAAATAATTTAAAAGAACAAATAAGGTTGGGTGTGTGTGGTGGTGCACATCTTTAATGCCTGTACTTGGGAGGCAGAGGTAGGCCTATCTCTGTGAGATCGAGGCCAGCCTGGTCTACATAGCCAGGTCAAGGCCAGCTGGGGCTACAGGGAGATCCTGGCTTAAAAAAACGCCCCCCCCCAAATAAAAGAACAAATAAACAACTGGTTGTGGTGGCTCATGCTTGTAATCTTAAATGGTTGAGGCAGGAGGATTGCTGTGTGTTTGAGGCCAGCCTGGGTTACATAGTGAGTTCTAGGATAGCCTAAACTACAGAGACCCTGTCTCAAAAACAATCAAGCAACAAAAGATTTAAGATCTTTATTTTTTATTTATGTACTTTTCTTTTTTTTTTTAGTTTTGTGTGGCTGGGACTGGGCATGCCACAGTATATGTATGGAGGTCAGAGGACAACTTCTGAGAGTTGTTCTCACCTTCTGCTATGTGGGTCTTGGGGACTGAACTCAGAGCATCAGGCTTGGCAAAAAGCTCACCTTTACCTGCTGAGCCATCTTACAGGCCCAGGCATCAAATCTTTTTGTTGCTTTTTTTTTTTTCTTTTTCTTTTTGACAGGTTCTCTGTAGCCCTAGCTGGCCTAGAACTCACTATGTAGACCAGGCTGACCTCAGTCTCACAGAGTTCTGCCTGCCTCTGCCTCCTGAGTGTCAGGATTAAAGGCATGTGCCAACACACACAGTTTTCTTTTTGTTTTTTTAAGACATGGCCTTGCTATGTTGGCAAGAATTGTCTCTAACTCCCAGGCTTCATGAAACGACCCACGGCCTTGGCCTCTATGATGCTGGGACTGTCAGATGAATCCCTGAGCTCAACTTGAGCACCACGTTTGTTGACTCAATATCAAGAGTTGTGGGCATGGCTCAGTGGTAGAGTACCTTCCTAGAATCCCCCAGTGAGGGACTGAGGCTCAGTGGTAGAGTACCTTCCTAGAATCCCCCAGTGAGGGACTGAGGCTCAGTGGTAGAGTGCTTGTCTAGCATATTTAAGACCCTGGGTTCTATCCTCATCACCACAGGGTGGGGAAAAAAAGGCAAAGGAATTGAAGCCTTCGTGGATCTACATACGTGTCGTCCCTATACTTCAAAGACTGAGACGGAAATATCTTTAGTTCAAGGTCAACCTGTGTAACATAGTCTCAAACAAAGACTGAATGCCTTTACCTAAGATTTCGAAGGAATGATTTCAGGCTGTTGAGATGACTCAGCAGGGAAAGACACTTGCCATCAATCCTAGGGACCTGAGCTGGATCCCCAGAACTCAGAATAGAAGAGAACTAACTTTGGGAGGAGGGTCTCCCTATAGCCCTGGCTCGTCTGGAACTTGCTATGTGGACCATCACCAAGCATGGGCCACTACATCCATCATGAAAACCAACTTCTGAAAGTTGCGTTCTGACTTCCACATGGGAACCGTGGCATAGGTATGAGCGTGCACGTGCGCACACACACACACACACACACACACACACACCCCACACATGATACACACACAGTAATAATAAACCAAAACAATATTAAAAGGGAGATGATGAGGCTGGGCTTAATAGCTCATGCTTTTAACCCTTGCCACCAGAACTCAGGAAGGAGAGGCAGGTGGATCTCTGCGAGTTCAAGACTAGCCTGTTGTACATACAGAGTTCTAGGCCAGCCAGAGCTGTATAGTGAGACCCTATCTCAAAAACAACAACAATAAAAATAACAACAAAAAGACAGGGTCTCATGTAACCCAGGCTGGCCTTGAATTCTGTATAATAGTTAAAGATGATCTTCAACTTCAGATCTTCCTGCCTGCGTCTCCCAAGTGCTGGGATCATAGGTTTTTGCCACCACATCTCCCATTTAAAATGTTTCTTAGGTGAGTAAATGACCCAAAGGGTGCTTGTGTGGACCTAGGAATACAAGCAAGAGAGCTGGGGCACAGGTAGGTAAGGGGTTTGCTCTGCTGGCAGCTCCCATTTCCACCCAGAGGATGGTGCTAGCTGAGTTCTGGCCCCACCCATTGCTTGGTGCATGCCAGGCCTCGAAGGCATTTTTCAGAGCTCAGCACATTCCCGCCTTCCCCGGTAGCGCAGAGTGGGCCGGGGGCATTTCACAGAGGAAGGGGGCGGCCCCAGTGTGCTGAGATCCTGCCACCGTGCTCCTGACCCTGATACTCAGTGTAGGCCCAGAGCCCTCCATGTAGGAAAGAGGAAGAGTCTAGAGAGCGGCCATGCAGGCTGGTGTGAGGGGCCAGGGTGTAGCCCTAGAGCCTGGCTGGACAATGGGGCTGAAGCTGCTGACTCAGGCTTTGGGGGTAATCCCCCAGCCTCAGCCTGACTCCAGCTATAGGCCTGGGCTCAGAGAGCATCCAAGGCAGCAGCCTTGTGGATGCCAGAGGCATGTGGGGGTATCTGTGTTTCCTCTGCGGTCCCCCAGGGTCTGGTGAGTCAGGGTAGGCTGGGGGCTGGGCCAGGGAGTTGGGAAGGACTGGGTTGAAATCAGAGATGCTGTTACTTGCTGTGTGATCTTGTGTGAGTTACTCTCCCTCTCAGAATCTCCTTATCTGTGAAGTGAGAGCCAGAGACTCTGGAGTCTTTGGTTACGTAGTGACAAACTGAATATAGTTAATCCACTCTGAGTTAGAGGCAGAGCTTTAGGACCCAGCATACAACTTGGGATGCATCAGATATCTCCCTAGACAGCAATTTCATCCAACAAAGATGTGAGGTTCGACTATGCCGGTCTTTTAAAAAACATATTTAATTAATTAATTAATTTATTTATTTATTGGTCGTTTTTTGAGACAAGGTCTCCCTGTAGCCCCAGCTGGCCTAGAACTCTGTATATAGACCAGGCTGGCCTTGAACTGGATCCATCTGCCTCTGCCTCCCTTGTGCTAGAATTAAAGACGTGCAATAATACCACGTCTGGTTTATTTATTATTTTTACTTTGTGTGTGTGAGTAGACTGTCTGTATGTATATAAGTGCATCCATATCATGCAATGCCCATGGAGGCCAGAAGAGGGTGTTGGGTACCCTGGAACTGGAAGTTACAGGTGGTTGTTAGCTGCCATGTGTGTGCTGGGAACCAAATCCAGGGCCTGTGCAAGAGCAGCGAGTGCCCTTAACCACTGAGCCATTTCTCCAGCTCTCTCTCCAGCCAGTCTTATAAGGTCAAGAGGCCTAGCCAGCCCTCTAATTTGGGTGTTGTGATCATGTTTTATTTTTTTCTAAATTCTTATTACATCTATTCATTTATTTGTGTGTAGACATGCCCGGAGGGAAGTCACAGGGTGACTTGTGGGAATCTCTTCTATCCTTTCACCATGTGTGTCAGAGGAACCAAACTTAGATCCTCAGGTTTGGCAGCTGAGCCATCTTACCTGGCCCTTGTTTTGAAATAGTGTCTCACATAGCCTATGCTAGCCCCAGGCCTACTATGAGGTCAAGGATGACCCTGAACTCCTGAACCTCCTGCCTCTACCTCCCAGGTATTGGCATAAAATGGCTTTTGTTGTTTGTTTTTAAAGTAACTTGTGTCCTTCTTGCCAGTTTTACGTTTTTTTTTTTTTAATTTTATTACTATTATTGTGTACGTGTGATGTGTGTATAAGGTGTGTTTGTGGGCACTCAAATGCCATAGCACACACATGGAGGTCAGAGGACAACTTTGTGGAGTTGGTTCTCTCTTTCTACCTCTGCGTGGGCATTAGGAATTAAACTCAGGCTGCATGCCAAGCACTTTTCCCCACTGAGCCATCTCACTGGCCCCCAAATAGTGGGGGTTTTTTGGGGGGTAGACAGAGTCCCACTATGCAGCTCTGACTTGTCTGCAACTTTCTATGTAGATCGGGCTGGCCTCAAACACAGAGATCTGCCTGTCTCTGCTTCCTGCGTGATGGGATTTCGTGCACCATCAGACCCAGCCTTTTTTGTTGTTTTCTTTGAGTCCGGTTTTACCACATAGTTCAAATTGGCTTTAACCAATTGACTTTAACCAAAATCCTCCTGCCTCAGCCCCCTAAGTGCTAGGACCCAGGTTCACTACTATGCTTGGCTTTAGCCACTTTTGAGTGCTGTTATCTGTTTGTTTTGCTATTGAAACAGTAGCTAATGGAACCTAGTTTGGCCTTGAACTGAAATGCAATATGTAGCTGAGATGCTGGTACATTTCGGTTCCTCTGTTTCTACTCCCAAGTACTGAAATTACAAACGTGTGACACCCATCAGATTTGTGGGATTGAGGGGATGGAATCCAGGACTTTATGTACGCTTGCCAAACACTCTTCTGATTTTTACATCCTCACCACTGCCTTAGCCTTTAAAACTCTTTTATTACGCTTTTTTGGTTTTTGTATGTGTGTTACAGAGTGTATGTTTGTTTGTTTACCTCAGACAACAACTTGCTGGAGTTGCTTTTCTCCTTCCACCATATGGGTCCATCTCACTGCCCCCACCTCAGCCTTGTAAAAACTCATATGACTCCTTAAAAATGTCACGAGGTAGGCATTCTTACAATCCTGGTTTCAGAGAAGAAGGGACCAAGGTTCAGAGAGACGTCGTGGCTTGCTGAAGCTTACACAGCCTGGAGTAACTGAGCTGGGATTTGAACCCACATTGTCAGGGAGAGGAGGTGGGAGTCTGTCTTGGGAGTCCCAGGAACGATAGGGGACAGTCCCTGGGTCCAGGAGCCAGGAGATGGTGTGGGTGGGGTGCTGACTTTCCAAGTGGGGGTGGTGTGCGAATTCTTGAGGCAGGGCTGGGGTGGAGGTCTAGGCTCTGGCAAGGAAGAAGCTGGTATCTCCAGGTCCCCACCCCCTTGCAGATAGATGTAGCTCACAGAAGGGGATGTTTGTTTCCCCACCACCCACCCCTTGGTGACATCACATCAGCATAGCCAATGGCCAAGGTTCCCTTCCTCCCCCTCCCCATTCCTTTTCCCTCCCAGCCCAAGGCTGGGGCTGAGCAGACAGACCAGGAGCTCTGGAGGTGTCTGGAGGCTCAACGGTAAGGAATATCCAACTGACCAGTCACCTCTGGACGAGGCTGAGTATCAGTGGGAATAGAACCCAGGGTTCTGGGAGGGTTAAAAGTGTAGAGTGGAATACGATTGAAATCTTTTGGTGCCAGGCTCTGGGTTCAAATCTTATCTTGATCCTCCCCCTCTTTTTGAGACAGGATCTCATGTAGCCCAAACTGATCTCGTATTTATACAGCCAAATATAACCTTGAACTCCTGATCTTCTGAGATCTCAAAAATCTCAGATCCAGGCCTATTGGTTGAGACAGTGTCTACTATGGCCCAGGCTACAGGATTTCAGGGTCTTTCTATACAGCCCAGGCTGGCCTCAACTCCTTGAAATTCTCCTTAGTCCCATGAGTCCTGGGATTACAGGTGTGCATCAACCATACAGGTAGGACACTCCAACCTTTGTGTTTACTTCCCCAACTGTAAGATGGGCAAATGGAGGCTCCCTCAAAGGGCTGGTGGTGAATTGTTGGGACGGGCATCCTTGCCATCATCAGAGTCTAGTTTATAGTAATGGAGCACTTATGTATACTAGGAATATCAAAGTATCTGTTGTTTCAAAAGTCTTTAAAACCACTGTGTGTATGTAGGGCGGGGGGTGGTCTGTGTCTGTGTTAAAACAGGGTTTGACTTTGTAGCCCAGGCTGGCTCTTGAACTCACTGTATAGCTCAGGCTGGCCCTCAACTCACAAACCTTCTGCCTCAGCTTCTCAAGCGCTGGGATTATAGGCCAGTACCACCATGCCCACAAAGCCACTTTGATTGGCTACATTTTACAGGTGAAGAAATTGAGGAGCCAGAAGGGAAGGACCTTGTACTCAGTTCTGGAAAGTACTTGAGCAGGGGCTAATGGAAGCAGCCACAGGCTCCAGTGTTTTGGCGCTCCCTCTCCCTCCATCCACGACATGACCTCAGAGCATATTTAAGGGCCAGGCCTGGTTCACATTGCTGAGGATAGATCATAGGTAGCTGAGGAGGTCAAGACTCAAAGCAGGCAAAATTCAACATGAGATCCACACAGTCCTTGGGGAGAGAGGACTAGGAGGAGGAAAGAACCTTCAGCAGGGACCTGGAAGGGCCGCAGTCCTGATGAGGATATCTGTCTCTAGGGCATGGACCGCATCTGAGATGGATGAATAGATCTGCTGGGCCTGGTGTCCTGTCATGTCATGTCATAAGCTGGCAACTTAGTGAGACCCTATCTCAAAATGAAAGGGAGAAAAAAGACTGGGATGGGGTGGAATATAGCTCAGTTGTTCGAGTGTCTTTCTAGTATGTAGATCACAGATTCGATCCCCAGTACCAAATAAAAGAGGACATGGGCCGAGCGTGGTGGTGCATGCTTTTAATCCAATCACTCGGGAGGCAGAGGCAAGTGGATCTCTGTGAGTTCAAGACCAGCCTGGTTTACATAGCAAGTTCCAGGCCAGCTGGGGCTACGGGGAGACCCTCTCAAAAAGACCAAAAAAAAGTGGGGGGGGGACGTGATAGTGCACACTCCTCTAACGCTAGCACTGGGGAGTCAGAGACAGGAGGATCAGGAGTTCAAGGTCATCCTTGGCTCCACAGGGAGTTTTGAAGCCAGCTTGAACTACATGTGACCCAAAAATAAATCTTGGTGTGGGGGGAAGCTGGGATGCAGCTGAGTGGTAAAGTGCTTACCTGGCAAGCGCAAGACCCTGGTTCTGTCCTCAGTATTGGGAAAAATAGGACGTTTTAGTTTTAGACTTTAGCACATAGTAAATGCTCAAGAAAGGGAGTTCCTGA
Source organism: Eospalax fontanierii (assembly GCA_035773235.1). NCBI lineage: Eukaryota > Metazoa > Chordata > Mammalia > Rodentia > Spalacidae > Eospalax > Eospalax fontanierii. The sequence continues at coordinate 25,006,909 of CM069554.1, read as the reverse complement.
GAATTCCCGGAAGCTCAGGTATGTGCTAGGGCACGTGCCTTGAGAAATAGGCCATTGGCATCTGGAAGATTCTGCCTGGCTATAATTCACCAGGGGTGAATTATTATCGCACTCCTGCTTCCTGGGATGCAAGTCGGGAACTCTTGGGGAGCCTGTCCCCCATCCCTATCTAGTGTGATGGGCAGGTCTGCAAACAAAGAGCGCCTGGGGCAGGGTGGGTTTCCTTCGGAAGCTGCCCCCACCCCAGCCCAGGAGTTGGGCATGTCACTCAGGAAGGGCTCGGCAAGCTAAATATAGCTTGGGCTGGGCAGCTGTTCCGGGCAGAGATGAGGAAGGAGGGCACTGTCTTGCCCGGGCTTCCTGTGTTAGGTCCTGGGTGTGGCCTCACTGCCTGGGCCCTGAGCGAGGAGAATGTGGCCTAGGACATTTGCCACCATGACAAGCCCAAGCCCACTCCCCCGCCCCAAATCAGGGTCCTTGTTAACTTTTTATACCTGTCTTCACTTGTTTGTGTAAAGAAAAATTATTGTGTATGTAGGTAGACGTGTGGTCAAAGGACAACTTTCAGGAGTTGGTTCTCTCCTATTGTGGGATTTGGGAATTGAATTCAAGCTGTGAGTTTTGTGAGGCAAGCACCTTTTTCTCTTTTATCTGCTGAGCCATGAAGCTGGTTCTCATTTATTTATTTTTGACAGGGTCTCAAACTGTAGTCCTAGCTGGCCGGGAAACTCATTACGTACTCCAGGTTGACCATGTCTATCACTTCCACTCCTGATGTTTTAGTTTAATTTTTTGAGACAGGGTCTCCTTGTAGCCACAGGCTGGCCTGGAACTTGCTGTGTAAACCAGGCTACCCTCGATCTTACAGAGATCCGCCTACCTCTGCCTCCTGAGTGCTAGGATTAAAGGCATGTGCCACTATGCCTGGCTCATGTTTTAATATTCTTGAAACAAGGTATCCTGTAGCTCAGACTGGCTTCTCACAATCCTGTCTCAGCTCTCCGAGTACTAGGATTACAGGATTGTACCACCAAGCCCCGTTTATGGAGTTCTGTCTCCAGCCTTTTACTCATCAGTAAAATGAGGTCGCATAGGGTTCAGTAAGCCAAACCTGGCACTGATAAGGTCCCTCTGGAGTTTATTCAATCTGGTCCCTCTTGCCCACCTCATTCCTGTCGCAGTAGTTTTACAGATAAGACCCTCCCTATTACAAGTTAGACAGAGTAGGGGTCAAAGAAACAGGTCTTTACTCTGCTGAAACCTAGCTGTGTGACCCTGCACAGGTCACCTCCCATCTCTGGGCCTTGGCTTCCATCCTTGTAACAGCCAGCACAGTCAGGCCACTTTCTAGGTCTATGGTTGACAGACACAGGACCTGGTGCCCAAGGAAAGCAGCATAAGAGAGATCTCCAGTCAGATTGCAGGAGCTGGAATCAAGGACCTCTGGAAGACAGAGACGGGAGCCCTCCGACACTGAGGGGTCAGGTGGTGGAGTGGTTATAAGAGGATATGAATGTGTCCTGGAGGTTTTTCTGGCCTAGCCAGTGTGTGTCGGGGAGGGAGGTCTAAATTTGTTTTTCAGACAGGGTCTCATGGAGCTGGCCTGAAACTCACAATGTAACCTTGAATGATAGCTTTGATTTTCTGACCTTCCTGCCTTTACCTCCCAAAGTGCTGGGATTACAGGTGTGGCCTGGTTAATATGGTGCCGGGGAAGTGGACGAAGGCCTGTGCAGGCCAGGAAAGCACTCTACCCACTGAACTACATCCTCAACCCCAGTGGTGGGCTATGAAGGACCATTGTGTGGCAGTGGGTGGGTGGGTGGGCAGAGGCGGAATGTGACTGGCGCAGCAGATGGACCATTGTCTGAGGGAATGCGCCGAGCGTGCCTGACCTTTCCGTGCGCATTAGTGGTTGGCGGGCTGGCATGCCAGGTGGGGGCCGAGTTCAGGAACAGTCTCCACTCCCGGCTCAATGCCGTCTTCTTGAACTGTGTGCCACACACAGGGCAAGTTCTCCCGGTCTCTCCGAGGGGACAGGTTTTCAGAGATGAGGTAAGTGTCTGGTAAACTGGGATGGATGAGTAGTGTACACCTATAATCCCAGCACTCAGGAGGCTGAGACAGGAGGATCAGGAGTTCAAGGTTATCCTTGGTTATGTGGCAAGTTTCATGGCAGCCTATGCTACACGAGACCCTGTCTCTAAAAACAAAACAAGGGCTAGGTATATAGCTCAGTTGGTAGAGGGCTTGCCTTTCATGCACAAAGTCCTGGGTTTGGTGCTCCTGAAGAGAATAAACCAGACATGGTGAGATTACAGGCATGCACTACCAGGCCAGGCTCTGTTCTTGCCCTCTTGAAACAAGGTCTTGCTATACAGCCCAGGCTGACCTAGAACTCACTATATAGTTAGTGCTTGGGGACAAAGCAGTGGCAGAATGGGCACAGAGAGGGTCAGGTACTCAGGAAGCCACCAGGAACACGAAGTGTAATACTGTATGTGTTATTCTTCCCAGAGCCCCGGACCCAGGAGGCCCAAGGAGCTGGAGGTAACCTCCAGGTGAGCACTGGCTGGTGCCACATGTCAGGTCTCTGTCCTTCCTGGGCTTGCCTGGAGTCTCATGTCCCTTGGTCTCTCCCTGGCAGGCAACAAGACCCCAGCGAAAGAGCGAGATCCCTGCCTACAGCTGTGCAACTCCTGGAGTCGGGCTCCTGCTAGGAGAGCAGACCTGTAACCAGGAAGCGGTGAGAGAGGCCAGCCAGGGTGGGTGAGGACTTGTTCTTGGTCTGCTAGACCTGCCCTGACCTCCACCTCAAGTCCGTTCTTGCCTCAAGCCTCCATCCTATACCCCCAGGCTCAGCGGCAGCTGCTCCATGAGGAACTGAAGCGAGTCTTGCAGCAGAAGCAGAAGAAAGGGCAGGAGGCGATTCCCTGCAGAGCCATGGAGGCTAGGAGCCGGAGTGCCGAGGTGGGTGTCCACAGAGCAGGGCGGCCAGGAGGCACGTCCTGGCTTTTCTGTGCCCCAGTCTCTCCATCTGCTTGTTTCTGTCATTCGTTTGTTTGTTAAGACAGGATCTCCCTGCAGTCCCAGCTAGCATGGAACTCACCCTGTAGAGCAGGCTGGCCCGGAACTCAGAGATCTGCCTGCCTCTGCCTCCCGAGTGCTGGAATTAAAGGCGAGCATCACCACGCCTGGCTCAGTCTCTACCATCTGTAAGCTAGGAAGTCACTATGAGGAGGAAATGGAACATGTAAAATCCTCACATTTGTCATCTCAGTTCTCAGGAAGCTGAGGCAGGAGGATCACCCAGTCTAGGTTACCCTGGGCTACAGAATTGAAGCCCTGTCTCAAAAGACAAAAAAATTCCTGAAACAGACTAAAACTCAAAGAGCAGCCAATATACCAGACAAGGAGGAGTTGACTTAATAGTGAGCGCCAGGCCTGGACGTACAGGCCTGTAATTCAAGCACTGGAAGGATGAGGTAGGAAGACCACAAGTTCAAGGCCAACCTGGGAAACTTGGTGAGCCTGTCTTATGGGCTTGGGATGTTGCCTAACGTTTCTGCAGCCCCGGGTTCAATCCCCAGCACCCTAATAATATATACATCGAGCTAAAGAAACTCGGCAGAAGGGTTGGCTAGATGGCTCAGTAGGCAAAGGCATTTGCTGCCAAGCTTGATAACCCAGTACCCACAGTCCAAAGAGAGAGCTGACTTCCCTCAAGTTGTTCTCTGACCTCTACATGCATGCTGTGTGGCACAAGCATACCCACACACATACCACAAACACACACACACACAAGTAAATGAATGTAAAAAATTCATAATATAAAACAAAGAACTCAGGGGACTGGAATGATGGCTCAGCAGTTAAAAGCACTGTCTGCTCTTCCAGAGGACCCAGGTTTAGATCCGAGGACCTACATGGTGGCTGATAATCATCCATAATTCTAGTTCCAGGGGATAAGATGCCCTCTTCTGGCCTCTGCAGGTATTGCATGCTCAGGTGCACTTACACACATGCAGGCAAAACACACATAAAGATAAAAAACTTTATGTTTAGAAACCTAGCAGAAATATTTCATCTGAAGAGACTAGTGTCACCAGGCAAGGTGGTACATTGTGGTGGTGCGTTGTGATACAAACATGCATGCTCAAGTAGCTGAGGCAGGAGGACAGCTCCGAGTTAGAGGCTAACCTGGACTACAGAGCAAGGCCTTGTATCACAACACCAAAACACCAGGCTCCAAAGAAGAGGTTCAATAGTATAGTGTCAGGCTTGAGGACACGGTACCCCTGGGCACAAGTCCCCTCAGCAGGTGACTTTCCTCTTTGAGCCTCTGCCCATCTCTGGGGATTTTAGGATTCATCTTTGGGCCATCTACAGAAGCCTCCTCAGCGGCAGCTGTTGCTGTCAGATCATCCCTTAGCAGTTTTAACCTGTCTTACATGGTGCCAGGCAGCGTGAATCTGTAAGGAGCCTCATTAAAGTTAGGGGGAGCAGGCAAGGGGGATCAATGCCTATAGAATTCTGGAGTCATAGACCAAAGGTTAAGGCCTGGCTGTTTAATGTGCTGTGCGGCATGAGGTTAGTTACTTCATCTCTCTGGGCTTTAGTGCCTTCCTCTGGGACTTTCCAAAGACATAAGAAGGAGGAGATAAGAGGCTGCCCAGAGACAGCTCAGCCCAGGGCCTGACCAGGCTGTGCCCAGAAGCCAGGTGCAACTTCTCTTACTGCCCACAGTGCTCTGCGCTAGTCTGCAGGAGCCACTGCAGTAGAACACCCAATCCAGACTTGCTTTCCCCTCTCCAAGCTCCCGACTGAGGTTCAGTTGTGACTGGTCTCAACGTCCTACACAAAGATCCCCTCTGACCCCTGCTTCTCCAGGGTACAGTTCACAATCAGAGACTCCGTCCACATTGCCCAACCCGGCCCAGAAAGGGCAAGATGCTCCCCCAGGTGCACACAGCACACTGATTTCCTAGACAGAGGCCGGTCTCTCACTTCCTCTTTGGAGAAGCAGATGTGAAGTTTCTAGTGTGTTCTGGGGCCAGTAAATACCAGGAATGCCATGTCTGCCTCGGCCGCCATTCATCACCCACGCACCCCCCTTCACTGGATTCCCTCTCCTGTGGGCGTTTTTGCAGGACTTGGGGTTACGAAGTCCACAAGAGAGCATAGTCTCACACACATTAAAGCCTGGGGGTGAGAGGGGGTCCTCATTCCCTCATCCTGCATGACCTGAGGGAGCCTCTTTTTCACAGGAATCTCATCTGCAGTGTCTTCATTTTGCAGTTATTTGTCTGGCAAAGTACTTTACACGTTTACTTTATATTTTATTTTTGGTGCTGGGAATTGAACCCAGAGCCTTGTGCATGCTAGGCCTAGGCAAAGGCTCTAGCATTGGACTACATTCCTAGCCTGGTTCTGCAGTTATTAAAGTCCCTCCCATCTGGGAGCTGGAGAGATGACTCAGCAGTTAAGAGCACTGGCTACTATTGCAGAGGACCCAGGTTCAATTCCCAGTACCCACATGTGGCTAAGCACTGTCCCTAATTCCAGTTCTAAGGGAATCCAATACTTTTTTCTGACTTCCGTGGGCACTGAATGGGTGCACTTACCCACATGCAGGCAATACACTCATATACAAAAATAAAAGATATATATTTAAAATATTTAAGCTCCTTCCTTTAGCTCAGACCTGTCTTTAGAATATGGCTATTGGAGGTGGGTATCTGGCTTATGCTTTTAATGTCAGAATTTGGGTGGTTGAGGCAGGAGGATTACCTGGAATTCAAGGTCAGCCTAGGCGCAAATGAAACCCCATCTCAAAAAAAATTGGCACTGGGCTGGAGAGATGGCTGAGTGGTTAGGAGCACTGGCTACTCTTGCAGAGGACCTGGGTTTGGTGCCCAGCACCAGCAGAGGTCCAGATGAGGCATTAAAGAAAATTGTTAGCCGCCATGTGGGTGCTAGAATTGGAACCTGGGTCCCCTGCCAGTGATCTTAACCACTGAGCCATCTTCTCTTAAGTGAAGGTTTTGCTGTGTAACTCGGGCTGTCCTTGAACTTGTGATCCTCCTATCAGTAACTCCAGTTTCAGGGGATCTGACACCCTCTTCTGACCTCTGTGGGCACTGCAGGATACAGGTGCACTTACATACATGCGGGCAATAGGCTCATACCCATAAATAAAAATAATAAATAAGGACCGGCACATGCCTTTAATCCCAGCACTTGGGAGGCAGGGGCAGGGGGAATCTCTGCAAGTTCAAGGCCAGCATAGTCTACATAGCTAGTTCCAGGCCAGCTGGGGCTGTCTCAAAAAGACCACAAATAAACAAATTAATTAATTAATAACAAAAGAGAGGGTGTTCGGGGGTGGGGCCGGTATGGTGGTGGTGCCTTTGATCTCAGCACTCCGGAAGCAGAGGCAAGCAAATCTCTGAGTCCACGGCCAACCTGGTCTACATAATAGTGAGTTCCAGGTCAGCCAAGTGAGACACTGTCCCCAAAAAAACTCACAAACAAACAAACAAAAACCCGGAGGAAGGGCTGGAGGTTTGGCTCAGTAGATAAGTGCTTACCTAGTACTCACAAAACTCTGGGTTCAGTTCCTAGAACTGCAGACATGTCACGCCTGTAACCCCAGCACTTGGAGAAAGGTAGATCACGAGTTCAAGGTTATCCTCAGCTACATAGCGTGCTAAATAAAGGCCAGCCTAGGCTACAGGAGACCCTGTTTCAAAAGAGAGAGAGAGACATAGGGAGTGAACCATCTCTGAGCACTCCTAGTCCGGTCCTCCAAAAGATCCTGGCCTCGCCCACACCCCCCTCCTCTTCCAGCCCGCCCCTCCCCCTTCAGGACCCCGGCCCTGGGGGAGCGCGCGGGTGGGCCAGGCTGTTTAACCGCACCGCGGGTCCCACGGAGCGCGATGGTTAGCTCAGGGAGAGCTGCAGCCCTGGAGCGCATGGCGACCCCTCGCCGCCCCCCGCAGGAGCTGAGGCGAGCGGAGTTGGTAGAAATCATCGTGGAGACCGAGGCGCAGACCGGGGTCAGCGGCATCAACGTAGCGGGCGGAGGCAAAGAAGGCATCTACGTCCGCGAGCTGCGCGAGGACTCACCCGCCGCCAGGAGCCTCAGCCTGCAGGAAGGTGGGCGGGGCCTGCGGGGGAGGGCGGGGCTTCGTCTGGTGGGGGTGGAGCTAGGAATCTGCCTGGCACAAGGCGGGGCTGAAAATCACTTAGGAAGTTGGGGCTGTTCTCCAGGAGGCGGTGCTAAGGGGCTGGGGCGGAGCTTTCCTTGTTTTTCTGGTTGTTGTTGTTTTTTTCCTCCTGATACTGGGGATGGAACCTAGCGCCTCTTGCATGCCAGGCAAGCACTCTACTACTGAATTGCATCGCTCACTTTTGGGAGGACGGAAGGTGGAGGAGTTGAGTCAGGGTCTTATGGAGCCTAGGATGGTATTGAACTCATTGTGCAACTGAGGATGACCTTGAACTCCTAATTTTCCTTTTTCTGTCTCCCAAATGCTAGGATTATAGGCATGCACCATCTTGCTGGCCTTTCCAGCTCTTTTAAAATATTTTATTTATTATTTTCATATTGTGTGTATACATATATTGCCTGCATGTATGTAAATGCACCTGTGTCATTCAATGGACTCAGGGGACAGAAGGCATTGAATCCCCTGGAACTGACCGTTGTTAGCTGCCATGTGGGTTTTGGGATTCGAACCCAGGTCTCCTGCAAATACAGCCAGTGTTCTTAACCGCTGAGCCATCTCTCCAGCCCCTTCTTTTAAAACTTTTGAGATATAGTCTCTCTAAGTTACCCAGGCTGAGCTGAACTGCCTTTGTAACCCTGCCTAATCTTGAAACTTCAGTCCTCCTGCCTCAGACTTTCAGGTTTCTGAGATGACAAGACTGCATTACCATGCTCAGCTAAGAATATGATTATTCAAGACCAGTTCGTTGTGTTAGCCTCCCAGATGTCCCATGATCTTTCTGTCTCAGTATTCTCATCTTTAAAATGGTAATAATTAGCACTGACATCACGGGGTCATTTTTGTAAACGAGCCAGGATTTGAAAACAGCACATAGCTAAGTGACACACATTAATCACTATGTATGTGCTAGTTAATGTGTTATTGAGACAGAAAAACAGAAAAGGGGTGGAGTTAACTTGGGGTGGAGTGGGGAGCTTAGTTAAGCAAAAGATGCTTTAGAAAACATGGATGAAGCCGATGTGATTTATTCATGCAACAGTTACTCTTTTCTAATTTACTATTTCTTTATATGTTCATTTTTGTCATGCTAGGGATGGCCATGTTCCCAAGCCCCTCACTAGGCAGGTGCTCTACCACTGAGGTATATCCCTGCCCCACAAAAATTATTTCTTTAACATCTTATGTCTGTAGCTTTTGCTACAACATTGAACAAAATAGACAAAGGTGCCATGAGCTTACAGTCTAGTGGGGAGAGACTTTTTTTTTTTTTCTGAGACAAGGTTTCATATATCCCAGGTTGGCTCAAACTGTCTTCCATAGCTGAGGGTGATCTTGAACTCCTGATCTTCCTGCCTCCACTTCCTATGTGTGTTCCACCATGAACTGGCTAAGAGATACCTATTTAAACAATTTAGTAACGTGATAAATTAGAAGGCATATGTACTACAGAGGCAAAGAGGAAGGCTGCACGTGTACATAGAGTGGGCTAGGGAAAGTTGGCGGGATGAAGGAACAAGCCATGTAGTCATCTGGAAGAGAATTCCAGGCCAAGGGAACAGTCACTGCAAAGCATGGTGGGAGTGTGTCTAACTGCTGAATGGGAAGCCAGCAAGTATGCAGCAGAATAAGAAGACCAAGACATTAGGCCAGGGATGCCAGGAGAAGGACGATTCTGGAGGGCTTTATAAGCCCGTGTAAGGACCTTGACAGTTTATTCTATGAAGCGAGCAGAGATAGGAATATGTCTTGTTGAACTGCTGCATTGACTGTAGGGGGCGGTATTGAGAGCAGGGAGACTGACAAGGTGACTGCTTTGACTACCCACTAAAAGCAGATGGTGCTCAGTATTAAGATGGGGTTATTGGCAGTGGAGAAGGATTTTGGATATTCAGATACAGGGTACAATGGAGAGAGAAAGACATCATTTTTTAAAATTATTTTATGTGTATAAGTGTTATCCCTGTAGGTATGTAAGTGCACATGTGTCATGCAGTGCCCGAGGAGTACGCAAGAGAGCATTGGATCCCCTGGAACCGGAGTTATGCGTGGTTGTTAGCCTCCATGTGGGTGCTGGGATTTGAACCTGGGTCTTCTGCAAGAATGGCTGGTACTCTTAACCACTTCTCTGGTCCCAAGAGATATTATTTTTCTTAGGTGCAATTGCAGTTCTGTAGTAGAGTGCTAGTGCTCCATCGCCTAGCATTCATGAGGGCCTAGGTTCAGTCCCTACTACTGGTAAAAATATAAGCTCCTAGAAAGTAAAAAAATTGTCTGTATATGGGCACGTGCAGAGGTCAGAAGTCAACTTAACTTTCAGGATTCAGTTCTCTCCATCCACCATGTGGGGCCCAGGGACTGAACTCAGATCGTCAGGCTCAGCAGCAAGTGACTTTGTCCACTGAACCATCCTACCAGCCCTACTCTTAGAATTTTTTTTCATCTAGGCATGTAGTCGCCAGTCCTGCAAATGGGAACACAGGGGCTGGTTGGTGCTTGTTTGGAGAAAGACCAAGTAATGCTATGTTTGGGGGAGAGGGGTTGTTTTGTTTGAGACAAAGTTTCCCACTGTAGCCCAGGCTAGCCTGCAACTCGAGATCCTCCTACTCCAGCCTCCTTAATGTTGAGATAACAGGTGTGTATCACCAGATCTAGCAAGTTTGGATGCCTTAAGTGAGAGCTGCTTCTTGCATCCAGTTGGAGGTGTGTAGGACAGACAGTTGGATAAACAGACTACCCTTCTTATCTATGGACACTGCATCTGATGATTCAGACAGGCAAAGACTGAAAATATTCAGAAAAAAAGGTGTCTGTATCGAACACTTCCAAATCTTTTTTTTTGTCATTATTCCCTAAATAACATAGAACAACCATTCACCCAGCATTTACATTGTATCACATACGATAGCCTATGGAACTGGTGAGGCAGGCCTGCCTGTAATCCCAGCTACTCCGAAGCTAAGGCAGGAGGATTGAAAGTTCAAGATCGGCCTGAGGAACTTGTTGAGATCTTGTCTCAAAAATAAAAAGTAAAAAGAGAACTAGGGCTGCAACTCAGTGGTAGGGCACTTGCATAGAATTCCCCAGTGAGGGGCTTGGGCATGTTTCAATGGTAGAGTTCCTGTCTAAAATCCCCCAGTGAGGGGTGAGAGTGTGGCTCAGTGGTAGAATACTAGTCTAGCACCATTAAAAAGCAAAACAGGGGCTGGAGAGATGGCTCAGTAGTTAAGAGCACTGGCTGCTCTTCCAGAGGACCCAGATTTGGTTCCTAGCACCCACATGGTGGCTAACAATCATCCGTTAGCTCCACTTCTATGGGATCTGACACCCTCTTCTTCTGACCGTGGACATTGCACAACATGGGTGCACTTACACACATGTAGGCAATACATTCATACACATAAAATAAAAATAATAAAATATTAAGAGATAAATAAATATTTAAATAAATGAAAAAAAAAAAAACCCAGTCAAGTCAGGTATGGTGGTATATGACTTTCATCCCAGCACAGGGTTGGTACAGAGACAGACATAGCAGCACTATGAATTTGAGGCTAGCCTGGTCTACATAGAGAGTTTCAGGCAAGTCAAGGCAGCTATATAGTAAGACCCTATCTCAAAAGAAAAAAAAAAAAATAGAAAAAAGTAAAGAGAGGAATGGAGAAATGGCTCAGCACTTAAGAGCATTGGCCGCTATTGCAGAGGACCTGGGTTCAGTTCCCAGCACCCACATGGTGACTAGCAATTGTCCTTAACTCCAGTTCCAAGGGATCTGATGCCTTCTTCTGGCCTACTGGACATTGTATACACAAGGGCACTTACTTACACACATGCAGGCAAAACACTCACACACAAAATAAAAAATAAATGTTTTAAAGAGAATTGCCAAAGAGTGAGTGTAATGTGCTTAGAGAAGTAAAGTTCAAAGATTGGAGCGTTTTGAGGGTTGAATCCTGTACATCAGTGTGTCTTTTGTATGCATGTGTGTGCTACTGAAATTGAACCTAGGGCTTCCCCCCTTGGCAAATATGCTCTACAGCTGAGCTATGTCTCCAGTCCCATGAGTGTATGTAGCTTTATGAGTTCAGGAAGATGAGGAACAAATTCACAGATTGTTATCAGCTTCATACCCCAAGGCTGAGTGTGGTAGCAAATGCCTGCAACCCCAGCACTTGTGAATGGGGACAGGAGGATCAGGAATTCAAGGCCATCCTCCCTTACACAGCAACCTGGGCTACACGACACCCCTGTCTCAAAATAAACGGCAGGTGGATGTTACTGATTCTCTTCTCTTAAGGAACCGGTTTCTGAATGATGAGACTCGGTTGGAGAGAGGAGAGAGAGCTATCCAGCCCTGAGTGGCGCTGATTGGTTCCATGAGGAAAGAAGCAGAGCTTAAGCCCCAGGGCCAGCTGCACTCTGTCTTTACTTCAGACCTTTGGGATTTCCTGCCCCACGCCTCAAGCCTGAGGCTTCGGGATAGGCGGAGTCCAGACTTGAGGCTGGGCCTGACCCTGCAGATTCCGAGGCAGGGGGCGGAACCAAGTGTGGGTGGAGTCCAAAATTGTTCACGCCTGGGCCACCTCTGCCACACCTGCAGGGGACCAACTGCTGAGCGCCCGGGTGTTCTTTGAAAACTTCAAGTACGAGGACGCACTACGCCTGCTGCAATGTGCCGAGCCTTACAAGGTCTCCTTCTGCCTGAAGCGTACTGTGCCCACCGGGGACCTGGCGCTGCGGCCTGGAACGGTGGCTGGCTACGAGATCAAGGGCCCGCGGGCCAAGGTGGCCAAGCTGGTACGCGTCCTTAGCCCGGCCCCGGCCCTGGACTGCCCCAGCGACAGGGTCCCTGCGCCATGAGCCCCACTCCCTGCCACCGAGGGCCAACCCGGTCTACATAGACCTTGTTCTTTGTCTTGTCACTAACCTAGCACTAATCCCATCCTCTGCCCCTGTTCTCTGTTCCTAAACTCCTCCTCCTGAGAGGGAATGTACTGCCCCAGACAACTGCTCTTAGCCCTCACCACTGTGTGACCCAGGTACACTAGTGGCCCTGGGGTCCTGGAAAGCTAGATTCTAGCCCTAGCCCTAAGTAACCTGTTATTTCCTCCCTGGGCCTCAGTTTCCCCATTTCTACAATGAAGATGTTGGGGAAATTCCTGAATAAAGACCTAGAATTCTTGGGTCCCTGTTCCTATACCCCTTGTCCACGCACCATGAGATTCCATATGACTCTCATTGCCTTCCTGACAGGAAGAGGTGACAGTGTTTGGGAGGGGGAGAGACAAAATTCTTCCTACTCAGTACATCCCCAGCCTGGTATAAATACTAAGTGGGGCTCTTTCTGTCCACTCCGGGCCTCCCACCGTCCCACAGTCTCCTGCCTCTCTCCTCTCTCCCTAGAACATCCAGAGTCTGTCCCCTGTGAAGAAGAAGAAGATGGTGTTGCCCGGGGCCCTGGGGGCCCCTGCTGATTTGGCCCCTGTTGACGTCGAGTTCTCCCTTCCCAAGTTCTCCCGTCTGCGTCGGGGTCTCAAAGCCGAGGCTGCTAAGGGTCCCGTCCCAGCTGCCCCTGCCCGTCGGCGCCTCCAGCTGCCTCGGCTACGTGTCCGGGAAGTGGCTGAAGAGGCCCAGGTAGCCCGAATGGCTGCAGCCGCTCCTCCCCCAAGGAAGGCCAAAGTGCATGCTGAGGCAGCCACAGGAGCCCGGTTCACAGCCCCTCAGGTGGAGCTGGTCGGGCCTCGGCTGCCAAGCGCCGAGGTGGGCGTCCCTCAGGTCTCAGCCCCCAAGGGGACCCCGTCAGCAGAGGCAGCCAGTGGCCTTGCCCTTCACCTGCCAGCTCTTGGGATAGGAGCCCCAGCTGCACCAGCTGTGGAGCCCCCAGCCATAGGGATCCAGGTTCCCCAGGTTGAGCTCCCTAGCCTGCCCTCTCTCCCCACCCTTCCGTGCCTGGAGACCCAGGAAGGGGCTGTGGCTGTAAAAGTCCCCACTCTGGATGTGGTGGCACCTTCTGTAGGGGTGGACCTGGCTCTGCCAGGTGCAGAAGTGGAGGCCCCAGGAGAGGTGCCTGAGGTGGCCTTGAAGATGCCCCGCCTCAGTTTCCCCCGATTTGGAGCTCGAGGGAAGGAGGCAGCTGAGGCTAAAAAGGGGCCCAGACTCAGAATGCCCAGCTTTGGCCTTTCTCTCCTGGAGCCCCGGCCCTCTGGCCCCGAAGCTGTTGCAGAGAGCAAGCTGAAGTTACCCACCCTTAAGATGCCTTCCTTTGGCATTGGTGTGGTTGGGCCTGAGGTCAAGGTACCCAAAGGGCCTGAAGTCAAGCTCCCGAAGGTCCCTGATGTCAAAATCCCCAAGGTGCCCGAGGCAGCCCTTCCAGATGTACGAATTCCCGAGGTTCAGCTTCCCAAAGTGTCAGAAATGAAACTCCCCAAGGTGCCCGAGATGGCTGTCCCTGATGTTCGACTTCCGGAAGTACAGCTGCCCAAAGTCCCGGAGATGAAACTCCCAAAGATGCCAGAGATGACTGTGCCCGATGTACAGCTCCCCGATGTACAGCTCCCAAAAGTTCCAGAGATGAAGCTACCCGAGATGAAACTCCCCAAGATGCCAGAGATGGCCGTGCCCGATGTACAGCTCCCCGATGTACAGCTCCCAAAAGTTCCAGAGATGAAGCTACCCGAGATGAAACTCCCCAAGATGCCAGAGATGGCCGTGCCTGATGTACGCCTCCCCGATGTACAGCTCCCAAAAGTTCCAGAGATGAAGCTACCCGAGATGAAACTCCCCAAGATGCCAGAGATGGCCGTGCCTGATGTTCGACTCCCAGAAGTGCATTTACCCAAAGTTTCAGAGATGAAACTCCCCAAGATGCCTGAGATGGCCGTGCCTGATGTTCGACTCCCAGAAGTGCATTTGCCCAAAGTGTCGGAGATAAAAGTCCCTGACATGAAACTCCCTGAAATGAAACTTCCAGAAATAAAACTACCCAAAGTGCCTGAGATGGCAGTGCCTGACGTCCACCTTCCAGAGGTGCAGCTGCCCAAAGTGTCTGAGATTCGACTGCCGGAATTGCAAGTGCCACAGGTCCCAGAAGTGCATCTTCCCAAGGCACCAGAGATGAAGTTGTCCAAGGTTCCTGAGGTTCAGATAAAAACTGCTGGGGTGGAGCAGGCAGAAGGGACAGAATTTAGTTTCAAGTTGCCTAAGATGACCATTCCCAAATTCGGTAAGGTGGGCAAGCCAGGTGAGGCAGGTGCCGAGGTTGCTGGCAAACTCATGACACTTCCCTGTCTGCAGCCAGAGGTGGACACTGAGGTGGCTGGAGCGGGTGTCCCCAAGCTCACTCTGCCCTCTGTGGAGTTAGATCTGCCCGGGGCTCTGGGGCTCGACGGGCAGGCCCAAGCAGCCCTCTCAGGCAAGGTGGAGAAGCCAGAGGTCTCCAGGGTGACAGCAGGTGTTGGCGAAGTAGGATTCAGGGTGCCCTCAGTGGAGATTGTCACTCCACAGCTACCCACAGTGGAAGTTGAGAAAGAACAGCTAGAGATGATGGAGATGAAAGTCAAGCCCTCATCCAAGTTCTCCCTGCCCAAATTTGGACTTTCGGGGCCCAAAGTGGCCAAGGCAGAGGGAGAAGGGGCCGGGCAAGCCCCCAAACTGAAAATGTCCAAGTTTGCCATCTCACTCCCCAAAGCTCGAGCAGGGACAGAGGCTGAAGCCAAGGGAGTTGGGGAGGCCGGCCTGCTGCCGGCCCTCGACCTGTCCATCCCACAGCTCGGCCTGGATGCCCACCTGCCCTCAGGCAAGGTGGAGGTGGCTGGGGCCGATGGCAAAATTAAGGGCCCCAAGTTTGGCCTGCCTAAGTTTGGGGTGAAAGGCCGGGACCCTGAGACTGGGGCATTAGTGGCAGAAGAGGCTGAGCTGGAGGGAAAGGGTTGGGGCTGGGATGGGAAGGTGAGGATGCCCAAGTTGAAGATGCCATCTTTTGGGCTGGTCCGGGGAAAGGAAGCGGAAGTTCAGAGTGGGCGTGTGAGCCCCGGGGCAAAAATGGAGGCCACAGCTGGACAGCTTAAGATCCCTGAGGTGGAGCTGGTCACACCAGGAGCCCAGGAGGCAGAGAAGGCCACCAGCAGGGTGAAGCCTTCAGGCCTGCAGGTGTCCGCCACTAGGCAGGTGGTCACAGAGGGCCAGGAGGGGGTGCTAAAGGTGCCTGCACTGGGCATCTCACTGCCCCAGGTGGAACTGGCCAGCTTTGGGGAAGCAGGCGCTAAGACCACAGCTCTTTCTGCAGAGGGCACAGCAGGCTCCAGGGTTCAGGTGCCACAAGTGACCCTGGAACTGCCTGGAACACAGATGGCAGGTGACCTGTTAGTGGGTGAAGGTGTCTTCAAGATGCCTACAGTGACAGTACCCCAGCTAGAGCTGGATGTGGGGCTGAGCCGCGAGGCACAGGCTGGTGAGACTGCCAAGGGTGAAGGTGGGTTGAAACTGAAGTTGCCCACAGTAGGGGCAGGAGCAGGAGGAGAGGGCCCTGGGGCTGAGCACACCTTCCATCTCTCCCTGCCCGAGGTGGAGCTCTCCTCACCCATGAGCAGCCATGCTGAGTACCAGGTAGTCGAGGGCGACGGGGATGCTGGACACAAACTCAAGGTTCGGCTGCCCCGGTTTGGTCTAATGAGGGCTAAAGAGGGAGCAGAGGATGGAGAGAAGGCTAAGAGTCCGAAGCTTAGGCTGCCCCGCGTGGGCTTCGGCCAGAACGAGTCGGTTCCTGGAGAAGGCTCTCCAAGCCCTGAGGAGGAAGAGGAGGAGGGGAGTGGGGAAGGGGCTTCAGGTCGCCGGGGCCGGGTCAGAGTCCGCTTGCCTCGTGTAGGCCTGGCTGCCCCTTCTAAACTTTCTAAGGGACAGGAGGGCGAAACAACTCCCAAGTCCCCAGTTGGGGAGAAGTCGCCCAAATTCCGATTTCCCAAGGTGTCTCTGAGCCCTAAGGCCAGGAGTGGGAGTAGGGACCGGGAAGAGGGTGGGTTCAGGGTTCGGCTGCCAAGCGTGGGGTTTTCAGAGACGGGGGCTACAGGCCCCACTAGGATAGAGGGCACCCAAGCTGCTGCCATCTGAAACCCTGGGCAGATGGAAACTCCCCTACTCTCCTCCCATTCCCCAGTCCAACCCCCTCTCCCCCCAGTTTGTGTGTGGCATAACTAGCACTAATCCTCAGAGGGCTGAAGATGGGTAACTGACTGTGGCAAGAGCCAGGGACCTGTGCCATCTCACTGGCAGAAGTGCCTGTATATCATGCTAAGCCATGTGAATAAAATAATCCGCAAGTTGCTATGTGTCCTGGTTCCTCTGTGTGGAAATGAGGATTTGAGATAAGGTCTCCCTGGGTCCCAGATGGGCCTAGAACTCTCTATATAGTTAAGTCTGTCTTGGAACTGGAAATTTTCCAGTCTTAGCATCTCTATTGGGATCACAGGTGGGTACCACCATGCCCGGCCTTCTGTGTGTGTGTGTGTGTGTGTGTGTGTGTGTGTGTTAGAAATGGAGGAGTACAGAGAAAGAGGAATCTTCCAGACGAAGCCTCAGATGAGAGGGCAAGCTACCCCTGACTCCAAAAGAGACACAATGGCTTTGATGTAGTTGTGGCATTGTGGCAGTAGACCTTGGTGGCAACCGGCCCCAGTCTTTCAGAATCTACTGTCCTGGGGGCCTCACCTTCCTCTGCAGGAGTGTGTGAGCAGGCCCACACATATGTGCAGATGGCACCGGATACCCTGGAAGTGGAGTTACAGATACTTGTGAGCTGCCATGTGGGTACTGGGAACCGAACCCTGATCCCTTGCAAGAGCAGGAAATGCTCTTAACTGCTAAGTCATCTCTCTAGCCCCAGTTTTTTTTTTTTTGTTTGTTTGTTTGTTTTTTTGTTTTTCTTTTCTTTTTGAGACGGAATCTCAGGTATTCCAGACTTGCCTCTGGCCTTATAGCTGAGAATGACCTTGACTTTTTTTCTTGTTTTAGACAGGGTCTCATTATGCAGCCTTGACTGGCCTGCAACTTGCTATGTAGACCAGGCTGGCCTGGAACTCACAGAGATAGCCTCTGACTTCCAAGTGCTGGAATTAAAGACGTGATATATAGAGAGACATAGCTGGCCTGGAACTCACTATGTAGACCAGGCTGGCCTGGAACTCACAGAGATCCACCTGCCTCTGCCTCTTGGGTGCTGGGACTGGATGCATGCGCCACCACAGCCAGCTCTCTGAGCTTGAGTGTTTGATTCTGCCTCCGGCTCCCAGTGGAGGTGCCTTGATTACAGGAATGTGCCACCATGCCTGGTGCTGCCCTTCAACTCAGGACTTAGTGCACTCGAGAAAAGTACTCTACCAACTGAGCTACACCCACAGCCCCTGACTTTAAGTCAAAGTCTCACTAAACTCCCCAGGCTGGCCTTGATCTCATTGTGTGGTGCAAATTAGCCTTTAGTTTTCAATCCCCCTGCCTCAGCCTTCTGAGGATTCCAGGCCTGTGACAGCAGGATCAGCAGGGTCAGTGGGGCCAGGCTCCACCTTCCCTTTCCTGTCTGTCTGGTTGGACTGCCCTGTCTACTTGGGGCTCCACCCAACAAGGTCCCTTCTGGTTTCCTCTTTGGGATCATGGCTTCTGGAACCTTAGTTCCAAACACAAGGCTGCCTCTTAGGACCAGGTCCCAGGGTCCAAAACACCCGACCCTGCTGGCCCATTGTCCTGTCCAATCCCTCACTGGAAGGAATCTAGGCCTTCACCCTCTTCTTTGTCTCTCAAAGACATACACACCTAGTCCAGCCCGAGTCTGCCCTACTTCCGCCCTGCCTGCCACTCTCTAGACACCGCCCCCTTCAGTTGTAGAAAACAAAGCTCCTTGCCTCACTCAGTCTAGGAGCACCCTCCAGCCACAACTGGCTGTCTCACTATGTAGCCCAGGCTGGCCTCAAACTTTTGATCTTCCTGCCTTAGCCTCCTGAGTGCCACCATGCTTGGAAATTTTAGGCATTTGAAAAACTTTTCTTTGCTAGCTGTGGGTGGCACATGGCTATAAGCCCAACTCTTGTGAAGTGAAGGTGGGAGGACCAGAAGCTCAAGGCCAGCATAGGTGGCATACTGAATTCAAGACCAGACTACTTTCCTGAGACCCCATCTAAAATAAACCAAAAATAGCCAGGCATGGTAGCACATGTCCTTGATTCCAGCACTCCGGAGTCTGAGGCAGGCGGATCTCTATGAGTTCAAGGCCAGCCTGGTCTACTTCCCCTAAAGTCAGGCATAGTGGTGCATGCCAGCACTTGGGAAGCAGAGACAGGTAGAGCCAGCCTGGTTATCTTAGCAAGTTCCAGACCAGCTGGGGCTACAGGGAAACCCTGTCTCAAAAAAACAAAGACAAAAACCATCTATTTCTCCATGTCTTACTTTTTCTCATCTGTACATTTCATACTCAAGGTGTGTTTCAATGTGAATTCCCTATTCTGGCCTCAGCATCTTCTAAAACTGCCCCTTGTCCCTGTCACCTTCTCCGGGACCACCCTTGACCTTGTCTGCGATGGCTTCTTCCCTCCCCTCTCTCAGTACTTTGGCCCGCCCTCCTGTCCTATCAAGTCTCTCCCAACCACTTCTTTTAGCTTTGACCAGCCTCAGCCGTCCAGGCCTGCTTTAGCCTCCCTTCTGGGACTTGGGACCATTTCTTGCCTCCTACAGTTTTTCCTTCTTCACAAAGAAGCTTTCTGATATTCAGGCCTGACCATTCCCTCCCCTGCTCAAAGCACTTCCATGGCTCTCCAGTGCCCAGTCCAAATTTTTTAGCCTGTATTGAGGACCTCCTCCAACCTGACACTTGTTCTAGCTACACATCCCCTTTATGGCCTCCACAGTCAGGAGCATGTGTTTTCTGAAACACACACACACACACACACACACACACACACACACACACACAACTCCAAAAGCTGGTCTTTCCTCACTCCTACCTGCCTATAGGTCTGTCCCCATTTTCGAACACTGAGGTCCATGATTAGCATCCCCCTGAGAGTTCTCTCTGTCTGGCTTCTTCAGGGTTCCGCCAGTGGGTCGGGGGAGGGGACCCAGCCTGGCACCCCATCCCCCCATTCCAGCCTGAGTCTCAGGTCTCCAACAACAGAACCAAAGCCACTCAGCAACTCTGGAACCCATTCAGGGGGGCCTGAGCCCCCTCATCCCAAGCCAAGAGGGCTTTGGGGGAGGGGTGCAGCAGCCCCTGGCAAACTCACTGTGTGGCTAAGGGGGTCAAGGGGTGCCAAGGAGGCAGCGGCTGACTTCATAGGGAGAGACACGAGTGTGATTCTCTTTCCCCCGCTAGGGGGACCGAGGGGCCATCTACAGGGTGGGAGGTCTGGACGGTTCAGGGGTCAGGGCAGGGTGGTGACTGGTAGCAGGGGCGCCATGGCCACCATCCAGTCAGAGACTGACTGTTACGACATCATTGAGGTGCTGGGCAAGGGCACCTTCGGGGAGGTGGCCAAAGGCTGGCGGCGGAGCACCGGGGAGATGGTGGCCATCAAGATCCTGAAAAACGACGCCTACCGAAGTCGCATCATCAAGAACGAGTTGAAGCTGTTACGCTGCATGCGAGGCCTGGACCCCGACGAGGCCCATGTCATCCGCTTCCTCGAGTTCTTCCACGACGCCCTTAAGTTCTACCTGGTATTCGAGCTGCTGGAGCAAAACCTCTTCGAGTTCCAGAAAGAAAACAACTTCGCACCCCTTCCTGCCCGCCACATTCGCACTGTCACACTGCAAGTGTTGAGAGCGTTGGCCAGGCTCAAGGAGTTGGCCATCATCCACGCTGACCTCAAGCCCGAGAACATCATGCTGGTGGACCAGACCCGCTGCCCCTTCAGAGTGAAGGTGAGTGAGCCTGCCCCTTCAGCATCTGGGCCCAGACTGGGTACTCTGCCAACATAAATGTCTTCCTGGTCCCACCGTTTGACTTTTGAGGCCTTCTGGACTCCCAAGTTCTCTCTCCTTGCTACTGACTTCTAGTTCTCCTGTCTCCCCATCTCAATTCTTTTTCTGTTTTGTTTTTGAAACGGAGTTTCAAGTGGCCTAGGCTGGCCTCGAACTTGCTGCGTCACAGAGGATGACTTGAACTCATGATCCTTCTGTATCTACCTCCCAAGTGCTAGGATTATAGGAATGTGCTAACCACAACCAGTTCGCTTTGTTTTGTTTCTGGTTTTTGTAGACAGAGTCTCAGGTAGCCCAGCTGGTCTGGAACTTGAGATCTTCCTGCCTCTACCTCCTAAATACTGGAATAGCAGGTGTTCCTCACTATGCCTGGTTTCTCCATCTCAACTCTGAGGTCTTGAAGGGCTCCTGTGTTACCCGCTTCAGGCCTGAGGTCTTCGCACACAACGTTCTACTCAGTTTAGTCCCTCTGGCTCCGTCCTGGCCTTGCAGGGCTGACTTTCTAGCGGGAGACTCTCAGTATGAGGGTTAGGAGTAAAGTGTGTCGTGAAAGGAAGGCGATAAACATGAGGGGCAAAGATGTGGGGTGTTTGTTGATCAGGGATGGGAGGAAACGGTGGTTGAAATTTACATGCTGTGGTCAGGGAGGCCTTCCAGAGAAGGTAACAAGTGAAGGAAGTCCTGAAGGAGGACTGGAGCCATGTAGACAGTGTCAGGATGAGCTTCCAGGTAGAGGGAACAGCCATTGCAAAGGCCCTGAGGTAGAAGCATGCTGTGTGTACGTATTCTAGCAACACAGAGAGCGGAAGTGGTGAAGTGAGTTCAAAGAGGCAAGGGCAGGGCTGTGCAGGGCCTTGTAGCCACAGTAAAGACTGATTTTAGTTTTGGTTCTCTCTTTTTTAAGATAGGGTCACACTACGTAACCTGGCTGGCCTTGAACTTGCTGTGTAGAGCAGGCTGGCCTCACACTCATGGATGATCCCCTTGCATCTGCATCCCATACCTGTGCTGGGATCACAGGTATGCAACCACCACTCCTGGCTCTCAGATTCAGAATAGGGCAAGAACCTGGTCTGAATTAAGTGTTCATTTTGGGGGGGGGGGGGAGATGGGGGCATGACTGAGGTGATCCAGGTGGCAGACACAGGTGATGGGATATAACCCGAGTGTGGCTAGGTTCTGTGTAGATTGTGAAGCTGGAGATGACAGAATTCATTGGTGGGTTCTATAGTAGTGAGAGAGAGGGCCTCAGGAGCTGGCTCAGTGGGTAAATAAATAGTGCCTTCCTGAACAAGCCTGAGGGCTTCATTTTGAATCCCCAGCACCCATGTAAAAGCTGGGCGAGGCAGCATACTTGCAACCTCAGTGCTGGCGAGGCACAGACAGGAGGATCCCTGGAGCTTGCTGGGCAGCCAGTCTAGCCAATCAGTAAGCACCATATTCAGTGACAGACCTTATCTCAAAATAAAGGTCATGACTGAACAGCGACTGAGGAAGACACTTAATGATAACTTCTAGTACATACATGTATGCACATACAAACATGTATACACACACACACACACACACACACACACTTGCTCAATTAAAAAAAAATTTTTTTTAGCTATTTTTTTGAGACAGGGTCTTCCTATAGACCCAGCTGACCTGGAACTTGGTATGTCGACAGGCTGGTCTCAGTCTTACAGAGATCTGCCTGCCTCTGCCTCCTGAGTTCTGGGATTAAAGGCACGTGTCACAGCACCTGGTTTTAGGTTAATTAATTTTTAAAAAGAAAAAGAAATATGGGTCTGGAGAGATGCCTCAGTGGTTAAGAGCACTGGCAACTCTTGCAGAAGACCCAGGCTTGGTTCCTAGCATCCACATGGTGGCGAACAACTGTCCATGACTCCAGTTCCAGGGGATCTGACATCTTCTTTTAGCGTCCTCTGGTCCTTCACAACACGGACACAGATACACTTACATATCTGCAGGCAAAACACTCGTACACATAAAATAAATATATTTTTTAAAAAGAAAGAAAAAAATTCGAGGGAGATCAGAATGTTATCTTTGGCTACAGAGCAAATTTAAGGCCAGCCTGGGCTACTTGAGATCCTGCTTTTAAAAAAAAATGTCAGGAGGCAGAAGCAAGTGGATCTGGGTGAGATTGAGGCCAGCCTGGTCTATACAGTGAGTTCCGGGTGGGCTGGGGCTACAGAGACCCTGACCAAAGCGAAACAGAGAGAAATAAATGAGAGGAAGGCGCCTGGGCACTGGAAGCTGGTGGCTCTGCTCTCTGCTCGTCCTTCTCAGTTGGTGTGGCAGCAATGTCCACTGAAGACTTGCTCTGTGCCTGACCCAAGCCTCCTCCTCCTCTGCCCTCATTTGTCCCTGGGCTCCTGCTTTTCCTGCAGATCCCCTCTGCCTGTGCCTCTCCAATCCCCCCACATCCCCGCCCCCCGTGCCTCCTCCATCTGTGCCCAGGCTCATCTGCCTGCTTGTTTGTCATCCACCCTCTGGTGATGGGTCTGAGCTGGCAGCCCTGGAGGCTAGGGCAGGGCCAAAACAGCGTTCATGGAGTTCTGGGCTTCTCCCAGCACTGGACTGGATGTTTGTTAGAGACACAGAGCTAGGGAGAGATGGGTATTTCTATCCTGGGGGATGGAAGGACTGTGACCCTGAGAGAATAGATCTGCATAGATTTAGAAGGCCCGGAGGGCAAGTGGTTAGCCCTAGGACCCCCACAGTTTACCGAATAAAGGGACGAGTCCCAGAGATGTTGGCACAACGCCCAGTGTCACTCAAGCTCCCAGGGCCCTGGAGTCTGACTCGGAGTCCAGACTAATAACTATTTCACGACTCAGCCTTGTGTGCAAGGAAGGGGAGGGATGGCTGAGTACAAAGTGGAGAAACCCAGAAGGAAAGACAGGGGCCTCCACTGGGTGAGCCCCAGGGATTCTGAGTGAAACGGGAAGCCTGCCACCTGGTGGCGATGGGAGGGACAAAGGCACCCATGCCTGGCTCTGCTGGTTCCAAGCGCCTGTCACGTGTCAAGAGCTTCTGGGAGTATTGACAGTGTCTGATGGTGAAGATGATAGAGAACTCATTAGTGACTTCCCAGTGGGTATCGGAAGCAAAGATTCGCATGCTGGGAGGTAAAAGAGCAGCTGAAAAGAGGTAGTTGGGGAGGAGAGAGAGAGAGACAGACAGACAGACAGACAAAGAGACATATAAAGAAACAGAGAGAAGCCAGACAGACCTGGTAATGTAGCCCTGTAATCCCAGCTATTCAGTAAGCTGAGGCAGGAGGATCAGGAGTTCAAGGCCTGCCTCAGAAACTAAGATCATGACTCAAAATAAAAAAATAAAGGCCCATTATGGTGGCACACAGCTGTGATCTCAGTGCTTGAGAGGTGGAGGCAGGATCAGCAGTTCAATGTCACCCTAGGTTACATAGTGAGTTTGAAGCCAGCCTGGGCTACTTGAGACCCGATCTCAAAAAATTAATCAACAAGGGGGCTGGAGCAATGGCTCAGTAGTTAAGAGCATGGGCTGCTTTTGTAGAGGACCTGAGATGGGTTCCCAGCACCCACATGGCAGCTAACAAATTGTTACAACTCTAGTCCCAGGGGATCTGACGCCCTCTTCTGTTCCCCACAGGCATTGCATAACATACATGCAGGAAAACACTCACACATACAAAAAACAAAGAAATATTTTGGAAAAACAAACAATAGTTAAATAAGCTTTAAAAAGGCTGGAGGTCTAGTCCAGTGGTATTTCTTAGCATACATAAGGGTCCAATCTCCAGTACCATAGAAAGAGAGACCCTTGGGACTGGAGAGATGGTTCATTGGATAAGAGCTCTGACCACTCTTTCAGGAACCCAGGTTTGGTTTCCAGCACACACATGATGACTAACAATCATCCATAATCCTAGTTCCAGGGAATCTGATGCCCTCTTCTGACCTCTGTAGGTATTGCACTCATGGGTACACTTACACTCAGGAAGGCATAGCATTCATAGTTCTTAAGAAGTACAAAAGCTTACTGGGTGTGGTGGTACATGCCTTTAATCCCAGCACTTAGGAGGCAGAGGCAGGCAGATCTGTGAGTTCAGAGATCAGGCCAGCCCGGGCTATATAGCAAGTTCCAGGATGGCTGGGACTATAGAGAGACCCTGTCTCAAAAAGACCAAAAAAAAAAAAAAATCTATATCTATATCTATCTAATCTAACTATCTATGTGTGTGTACTCCTGTTCTAATAGGGCTGGCATTCTTAGATGGGGAGAAAAACTTCATATAAAAAAAGTAAAATATAGGATTAGAGAAGTGGTACAAATTCTAGTGCAAGCAGAGAAAGAGAGTACCAGACCCCGGACTGAGCACAGGGACAAGTTAGCAGAAAGATGCAGGGACATTCACAAGAAAGGAAGTCTCACAGACACAGCGCCAGCCATAATCACAGACAGGTGCAGAAAGGAGCTGCAGGGATGGGTCCCAGGGCGTCTTTGGCTCTTAGCACCATTTCACCAGCCCACGTACCCTGTTTCCTGCACCCACATAATACCTGTTCTCCACAGGTGATTGACTTTGGCTCAGCCAGCATCTTCAGCGAGGTACGCTACGTGAAGGAACCATACATCCAGTCCCGCTTCTACAGGGCCCCCGAGATCCTATTGGGGCTGCCTTTCTGCGAGAAGGTGGACGTGTGGTCTCTGGGCTGTGTCATGGCCGAGCTACATCTGGGCTGGCCCCTCTACCCAGGCAATAACGAGTACGACCAGGTCCGGTACATCTGTGAGACCCAGGGCCTTCCCAAGCCCCACCT
This sequence comes from Eospalax fontanierii, assembly GCA_035773235.1. Taxonomy (NCBI): domain Eukaryota; kingdom Metazoa; phylum Chordata; class Mammalia; order Rodentia; family Spalacidae; genus Eospalax; species Eospalax fontanierii. Next base: position 24,981,906 of record CM069554.1, on the reverse strand, counting down.
GCTGCACGCCGCCCGCAAGGCACACCACTTTTTCAAGCGCAACCCCCATCCAGATGCCAGCAACCCCTGGCAGCTTAAGTCCTCAGCTGACTATCTAGCTGAGACCAAGGTATGAGAGGCGGTTAGGTGAGAACAATCTGTGTTGGGGCGGAGAGGCGGGGGCTGCTGCATCAAGAGCAATCTAAGTTAGACCTCAAGAAGGACCAGGAACTTAGGGGTCGGCTGTGGGGGTTATCACAGCAAGAAATATCTGGGTGATGCCAAAGCAGGGCGGCACTGGACTTCTGAAGGCCAGCTCCGAGGCCGCTGCAGCTAAGAAGGATCTGGGTTAAGTCAGGCTCATGGCTCCTACCTCTAATCCTAGCACTCAGGAGGCTGCTGAAGCAGGAGAACTGCCTTGAGTGTGAGCCGTGTTTGGGTTATATAGTGAGTTCCCAGACAGCCTGGGGGCTGCAGAGTAAGATTATATCTCAAAAAAAAAAAAAAAAAAAATCAAACCAGAGGCCTGGAGAGATGGCTCAGTGGTTAAGAGAACTGGCTGCTCTGACAGAGGACCCAGGTTCAGTTCCCAGCACCAACAAGGTAGCTAGCTGGCTCACAGTCTTTAACTGCAAGTCCAAATGATGTGATGCTCTCTTTTGACTTGCATGGGCCCTACATATACATGGTGCACTTGCAGACATGCAGGCGAAACACGCATATACATACAATAAAAATAAGAAAATATTTTTAAATACAAAAGGCAAAGTGGGGCATGGTGACACACATATTTGAACTTAGCACTCAGAGGTAGAGGCAGGTGGATCTCTGTGATTTAAGACTACCTGGTCTACATAGTAAGTTCCAGGCCAGACCTGTCTTTAAAACAAAACAAAACAAAAACCCCACAGCTGCACATAGTGGCTCATGCCTCTGATCAAAACACTGCAGCAAGTGGAGACAGGAATATCAAGAGTTCAAGATCATCCTTGGCTACACAAGGAGTTTGAGGCCACCCTGGGCTTCATCAGAGCTTGCTTCAGAACAAAAGACAGAAGAATCTGGTGTTTGGGTGATCCTTGGGAAGGTGGCTAGATTAGGGCAAGTCTTTCTTTTTAAAATATTTTGTTATTTTTATTTTATGTGTGTTGCCTGCATATATGTTAAGTGCACCTGTGTCTTGCAATGCCCAGGGAGACCAGAAGAGGGTATCAGATACTCTGGAACTGAAATTACAGTTGTTAGCTGCCATGTGGGTGCTGGGAATCGACCCCAGTCTTCTGCAAGAGCAGCTAGTGCTCTTAACCGTTGAACCATCCATCTCTCTAGCACCTAGGGCAAGCCTTTCTGATAGTGTTTGGTAAGGGCTGGAGTCACGGCTCTGAGTTGGCTAGATATCAAATTAGGTGACAGGAAGACCAAAGAACACAGTCAGGTGTCCTTCTTACAGCTGCGGATTGGATAGGAGGAGATCTGGTGAGGGGGACACTTCAGAGCAGATCATGGCCAAAAGTGGAAGTTGGGGAGACTACTTGGCTCCCACAACAGGCGGTTCTTGGAGCCCTGAGCCTGGAAACGTGTCCACCTTGTGTCCCCCTCATCCCTACCAGGTGCGTCCGCTAGAGCGTCGCAAATACATGCTGAAGTCCTTGGACCAGATCGAGACCGTGAACGGCGGAGGGGCAGTGAGTCGGCTGAGCTTCCCAGACAGGGAGGCACTGGCAGAGCATGCAGACCTCAAGAGTATGGTGGAGCTGATCAAGCGCATGCTGACGTGGGAGTCCCACGAGCGCATCAGCCCCAGCGCCGCCCTGCGCCACCCCTTTGTGACCATGCAGCAGCTGCGGAGTGCCCATGAGGCCACCCGCTACTACCAGCTGTCGCTGCGAGGCTGCCGCCTGTCACTGCAGGTGGACGGCAAGCCGCCCCCACCCATCGTGGCTGCTGTAGAGGACGGACCTCCCTACTACCGCCTGGCGGAGGAGGAGGAGACTGCGGGCCTGGGCGGTGCAGCGGGCAACGGGTCCTTCTTCATGGAGGAGAAGGCTCCTGGAATGCAGAGAGCCATTGACCAGCTTGATGACTTGAGTCTGCAGGAGGCCAGGCGAGGGCTGTGGAGTGACACCCGGGCCGATGTGGTCTCTGACATGCTGGCCCCACTCAAAGTAGCCAACACTGGCCATCGGGTCCCTGACTCAGGCCCAGAGCCTATCCTGGCCTTCTACGGCAGTCGCTTGACTGGCCGCCACAAGGCCCGAAAGGCTCCATCAGGCTCCAAATCTGACTCCAACTTCAGTAATCTCATCCAGCTGAGCCAGGCCTCACCAGAGGATGCCGGGCCCTGCCGGGGCAATGGCTGGGAGGAAGGAGAAGGCCCAGGGGCCTCGACCGAGCCATCTGCCATCCCACAACGGGAGGGGGATGGACCCAGCATCAAAGACAGGGCAATGGATGCTGAGGTAAGAAAGATGCAAAGCCTGACCTTCCAGCCAGGGTCTCCAGACCTTCCAGCCAGGGTCTCCACCAACCTTAGAGCTCAAGCTAGGGAGAGGCACAGGTAATAGAGCTATGCTTCCTATACTGCTGCATGGTTCTAATGAGGTACCCCCAACAATACCTCCCTAGTCTAAAGGACAAGGTGCAGCTCAGACTAAACACCCCCAGGATGGGACAAGGCTTGGCTATACTAATCTACCTTAAGGCTGGGATGGCACTTGGTAAGGGATGGGTAAGAAACAGGTAAGGTGTTGGGTGTGGTGGCACATATCTGTAACCCCAGAACTCAGGAAGTCGAAGCAGGAAGGTTATCTGAAGGTCAAGTCTAGCCTGGGCTATGTAACAGTACCTATCTCAAAAAAAAAAAAAAAAGATTCAGCTCTGCAGTAGAGTCCTTCACTAGAATTCACCAATGAGAGTGTTAGGGGTATGGCTTAATGGCAGAGTACTTGCCCGTAATCCACTAATAAGAGGTTATGGATTAATTTAGGAGTAGAGCACTGATTAGAATTCATCAGTGAGATTGGGATGCAGCTCAGTGGTAGAACCCTTGCCTAGTGAGGGTCTGGGGTGTGGCTCAGTGGTAGAGCACCTGCCTAGAATCCCCCAGTGAGGGGTTGGGGGTGTGACTCAGTAATAGATCCCTTACCTTCAACAATTGGGGTCTAGGGTGTGGTTCATTGGGAGAGTATGTGCTGAGACCATCAGTGAGGGGCTGGGGATATGGCTCAGTCAGGGCATTTATTTGTCTACCATATATCAGGCCTTGGGTTCCATCTCCTGAACTTTCTCCCCAAGTGGGAAAGGCCTGCACAGGGAGAGTCGCTCATGCCTGCTTACCCCTGCCAGCAGACAGGCACACAACCTGGCAGACACTCACTTCTTGCTAATGTCCCTCTCTTCTTCTTCCACAGAGGTCAGGCCCTGAGCTCTTCGACCCCAGCAGCTGTCCGGGAGAGTGGCTAAACGAGCCAGAATGGACCCTGGAGGGCATCAGAGGATCAAGGGCTCAAGGACTCCCACCCCGCCATCCCCACCCACATGGGCCACCCCGGGCCACCAACTTTCTGCAGCATGTTGGTGGGCACCATTGACGGGGACCCTACCCCGTCAGTTTCCGGGGTCTGAGCTAGCTGGGCTGGCATCCCCTCTTGACCTAAAAAGGCTCCTCAGAGCCATCCTCTGAATCCACAAATTATTCTTACAGAAATTTAGTTATCTGGAGTATCCTACTTTCCCACCCCAGGCACATGCCTGCATCTCACCCCAAATGTTGGAGGCCTTTAGGGTCTGGCCTGTGCCCCTGCCCCGAGCCAGTGAGTCAGGAGGAGGGCTGTACCCCACTGGCCATGAGTGTGCCTGGGCCCTCCTGCCTCGGCCTATTTCAATAAATAACTGTTCCAAATTCTGTCTCCTGCCTGTTCTCACTGCCTGTACTGCCTATGTGGGACCCCTGTTGGTTCCCAGGGCCTGCCTCCTTCAGGCTGTGACTGGTTGGCTACCGAATGAAGCCAGAGGCCCAGATGCTACGGCACTGGAAGATAAAGGCTGTGTTGGGCACACTAATCTGTGCCCTAAATATACTCAAACCTGGCATGGTGAAGTGGGAAACTGAGGCACGGGGAGGCTCACAAGTTCAAGACTAGCTTGGACTCACAGAGAAAATTTGTTCAATAAAAAGAGGGAGGGTTGGCTGGAGAGATGGCTTCAGCCATTAAGAACACCTGGTGTTCTTCCAGAGGATGAGTTTGATTTGCAGCACCCACATGGCAGTTAACAACTATCCAGAACTCCAGTTCCAGGGAATCCAACACTCTCTTCTGGTCTCTGCAGGGCACTGCAAACACGTGCTGCACTTACATGCATGCAGACAAAATACTTATATACACACACACACAAAAAAACCTAAAAATAAACATTAAATTGCTTTTAAAAAGTTAAGGGATTCAATGCCCTCTTCTGGTCTTCATGAGTACTGCACACACATGGTGCACTTAACATATATGCAGACAAGACACTCATACATATTAAATAAATATTAAAAAAAAAAAAGCTAAGAGCTTGGTGCCTTGAGACTCTACTCTCAGAATGTTCTGTGTTGGACATACACCCATTAGGATTTGCCAAATGATGCCGACTCAACCTCCCTGCATGTGATGAGCTTGGCATGCTCTCACCCCAGCTCAGGTCGGGCCGAGTATAAACCCATTGGTGGGCATAAATCATGCCTTGCATACATCTGGTGTTCATATATGCTGGTTCCCCCCATGGTTTAGCCCAAATCACTCTGTGGAGCAGGCTCAGTGTTTAGTATGTGTCTCTCATGCTAGTTACATGCATGTTCAGTCCATGCCAGCCATGTGGTCACATACTGCATGCCCAGCCTATGCCAGCCTTATGGGCACTGCACAGTAAGATATCCCCACTCAGAGGTCCATGCACCTGTCCCCTACCCGACACCCATCTCTCACACCACTCTAAATCATAGGCCGTACTGATAATTATTTACTTATTATAATCTTGGGTCCTTTTTGCCCTAGAAGAGGGGGTGGGCCCGAGATCTGGGCCCAGCATGCACCTCTACTTCTTTGGGGCCTGATCCCTCCCCCAGCTCTGCTAGGTCCCGGGGCCATAGCATCAGGCCAGTGGGGGTGGAGGTAGCAGCCGGAGCGGGGCAGGAGGGGGAACCTGTGGAGCCACATGGGGTGGACAGTAGCGGATTGGAGGGACAGCAACGAGGGGGCATCACAGGCCTTGGCCCGTCCACTGGGCTGAGCCTCAGAGCAGGCGACAAGCATTGCCCACGCTGTCGGCTGAGGTGTCAAGGTCATGGCTGTAGGGGGAGTCCCAGTCCCTCAGGAAAACAGCCTCCAGCTGGCTGCGCAGGCCACCGCGCCCGTTCTGTGTCACTAGCAGCGAGGTGCCCGCGGTCTCTGTGAAGTAGCTCCCAGACCAGTTGGAGGTTCCTGGGGAGGAGGGTGGAGAGTGAGGCCCTGTGGGGTGGCTGAGCCCTAGCGTCTGGCCCCTCCCTTCTTCCGATCACCAGTAGTCCCGGGGGCACTCACCGATGTAGGTGGCACGCTCAGTCACCATGTATTTGTTGTGGTTGACGCGGGCGTAGGGGATTCGGGCCTGGGATTCATCCGCAGGAACCACAAAGAGTTTCTGCAGGGGAAGAGAGGGGTGAGGAGCTTGAGGTGCGAGGGGTGATACTGAGAAGCTCTGGTGGGCATGTAAGCGGGTCTTCCAGAGGGAAGCCATTGTTTCTCTGGAGGTGAAGGGGTGTCCCTGGACCGGAACGGGTTCCCATGCAGCTGGTTCTCAGTAAACACCACCAAGGGGGAGCCATGTTACTCCAATCACAACACTATTTGCCAAGATTGGTTTTCTGTTTAAGACAGGGTCTCCCTGTAGCCTCTGATGGCCCAGAACCTTCGAGGTAGACCAGGCTGGCCTCCATCTCACAGAGATCTGCCTGCTTCTGCCTCCCAAGTGAGTACAGGGATTAAAGGCGGGTTGCCACTACATCCTGCTTAAAATGGCTTTTAAAAAACGAAGCTATTTTATTTATATGAGTGTCTGCATGTATGTATGTATGTGCACTACAGGCGTGTAGTGCCTCAACAAGAGGTGTTGGGTACCCTGGAGCTGGAGTTATAGGTGGTTGTGAGCTGCCGTGTGGGTGCTAGGAACTGAACCTGGGTCCTCCACAAGAGCAGCAAGTATTCTTAACTGCTGTGCCATCTCTCCTGACTCCTAGAATGGCTCTTGTTCCACCCAGAAGTCTCATCTCTGATGTTTTTTTCCTGAAAGCCTGCCTCTGCCTCTGTCTCTCTGCCCTGTTTTCTGAAGTCTCACTCTGTAGCACAGAATGTCCTTGAACTCATTATGTAGCCAAGAAAAACCCTGAGCTTCCGATCTTCCTGCCTCTACCTAGTGCTGGGATTATAAGTGAGTCACCACCCACACCTGGTTTATGTGGTGCTGGAGATTGAACTCAGGGCATTTTACAAAATGAATCACATCCCAGCATCCCAGAAAGCGTTTCTTGAACTCCAGGAAAGGGCACTCTGTCCCTAACCCTCTGCCTGTGCCTCCCCATGCGAGCAGGGAGCTTCTGCCTGCACCTCCAGATCCTGGCCATGACCCAGAGTGCCCCTCATGGAACTGTTCCCTTTGAGTCATCCTGGTCATGACACTTGGGCTGGATTCAGACTGTGTCCCCAGAACCATGCTTAGTGCACAGTGGCTCAGGGGTGACCTTGGATACACGCTTACCACTTGGATGTCAGAGTGGGTGTGGTTATCACGCAGGGCAGCCAGGGAGAGCAGGAAGGACCGCATGGATGGCTCAGAGTGTCCCCAGCAGCTGATGAGCAAGCGCACTTTGACACCTCGCTCGTAGGCAGCCCGACGAAGCCCGTCATCGATGGCCGGCCAGAACCTGAGGGGCAGCAGATGGGGTTCAGGAGGGAGAGCCGGTTTTATCCGCCGGCTTCATCTTCAGCTTTGGGAGGGTAAGCCTGAGTCCTCTGTTGGCTTCTGGCCCCCCAAACCTGCAGAGGACACCATCATTGGCTCCAAATTCTCTTCCTGTCTCTTTAGGTGTCTGACTTCCTGATCCTTGGTACCATTTGGGCACCCGAAGTCCATCCTCATTATTATCATTATTATTATTTATTTATTTATTTTTTGGTCTTTTTGAGCAGGGTTTCCCTGTATCCTCAGCTGGTATAGAACTTGCTATGTAGACCAGGTTGGCCTCCATCTCACAGAGATCCACTTGCCTCTGCTTCCTGAGTGCTGGGATTAAAGATGCGTTCCTGACTTTAAAAAAAAAAGTTTATTATTTTTATTTTATGCATATGAGTATATTGCCTGCATGTATGTAAGTGCACTCAGGTTGTGCAAGGCCCACAGGGTCAGAAGAGGAAGTGAGATTCCTGTAACTGGCATTATGGACAGTTGTTAACTGCCATGTGAGAACCAAACCTGGGTCCTCTGCAAGAGCAGTCAGTGCTTTTAACCTCTGAGCCATCTCTCCAGACCCCTGTTTTGTTTTGAGACAAATTCTCCCTTTGTAGCCCAGGCTGGCTTTCCGAATGATGGAATTATAGGCATGTGCCACCATGTCTGATTTCCTCCTATCTTTGTGTGTGTGTATGTGTGTATACCCATGTGGATGTGTGCATGCACTGGCCTGTGTGAGGCCAGAGGTCAACATTAGTGTCTTCCTTTATCTTGCTGTACTTAATTGTTTTAAAGATTTATTATTCTTTGTGTGTATGTGTCTGAGTGTGTCTGTGAAAGTACCTGAAGAGGCCAGAAGATGGCATCAGACCCCTTCGAGGTAAAGCTACAGGGCAGTTGTAGGCTGCCCAATGTAGGTACTGGGAACCAAACTGAGCAGCAAGTACTCTTAACTGCTGAGCCAGCTCTCCAGCCCCAATCTACCTTATTTTTTAAGACAGGGTCTCTGCAGTTCAGCTAGCTAGCTGTGCCCTTTGGATCTGCCTGTCTCTGTCACCATATTGGGGTAACAAGTGTATGCCATCACACCAACCTTTTACCTGGTGCCGGGGACTCAAACTCATGTTTGCATGGCAAGCATGTTACCCACTGATCCTTCTCCCCAGTCCTCCTTCCATCTTATCTACTGATCCCACATTCTTCTCCAAGCTCCCCAACACAATCCCCCACCCCCACTCCTTTCTATCGATACTGGGGATTGAGCCTAGGGCCTCGAGCAGATCAAGCAGGCACGCAATCATCTAGCACCCGGGGTCCTCTCCTGCCTGCTCTCAGAGCCATCATCTCCGCTCACAGGACTCCCTGTCCAGATCTTCGCCCATGTCCACAGCACCTGCGTGGGTGGGAGAACTCCATGGTGGGCAGGTAATTCATAACCGCGATGTAGATGAAGCTCCGAGCGCTGTCCACCACGCTGAGCAGAGCCTTCAGATCTGGGGTGCGGCCACTCGGACATAGTGGTGGGGGTGCGCTCTGGGGGTGAGAGGACAGTCAGTACATGTGTCCTGCCAGGGGCAGCTTCACAGTAGACCCTGTGTGCGGACAGTTCATCAGGAGCCAGGTCCTATGGATCTCCCTGAAAATAACCTCCCTGAAAGGGAAGGATTGTCGCCACATTTGCTGCACAGGCGAGAAAACAGGTAAGGAAAGTCACTTGTGTTAAGGTCACACAGCTGATGAGAGCAACCATATTTATTTACATGTGTACATATGTGCACACACATGCTTGGCATATGCTGTGGCAAAAGTGTGAAGGCCAGAGGACAAATTCCAGGCGTCGGTTTTCTCTTTCCATCTATTGCGTAGGTTCTGGGAGTCAAACTCAGGTTGTCAGGCTTGGCAGCAAGCATCTTTACCCACTAAACCATCTCACTGGCCCAAGCAGCCAGAATTTGAGCCAGGCTGCCTGATACTAAAGTTCATGTTTGGGTGGTTTCTGATCCAGCAGCAACAGCATTACTTGGAAACATTAGAAATGAAAATTCTGTGTGTGTATGTGTGAGTGTGCATGTGTGATATGTTTGTACATGTGGGAACCCATGTGCCACAGCAGGCACGTGGGGGTGAGAGGACAACCATAGATGCCCACCACTGAACATGGCTTTATGTGGGTTTTGGAGATTCCAACCCAGGTCCTCACGCTTACACAGCAAGTGCTTTACCCACTGAGCCATCTCTCTAGCCCCTTATTGGCTTTTTTTCTTTTTTAAAACGTTTCATTATTTTTATTTTATGTGTCTGAGTATACTGCCTGCATGTGTCCAAGTGCAGCCATGCTGTGCAATGCCTGCAGAGTCAGAAGAAGGCATGGGATTCTCCTAGAACTGGAGATGGTTATGGCCAGTTGTTACTTGCCACATGGATGCTGGGAATTGAACGTAGGTCCTCTGCAAGAGCCGTCAGTGCTTTTAACTGCTGAGCCATCTCTCCAGTTCCCCTTACTGGTTTTTAACTTTTGGTTTGCTTTTTCTCTTTTGTCTAAGACAAGGTCTTATGTAGGCCGGTCTGGTCTCTAACTTAACTGCGTTGCCAGACTAATGTGGAGCTTGCTCCTCCTGCCTCCGCTTTCCCTAATGCTGGACTGGCAGGCATCTGCTGGGGAAGGGTTTTAGAAAGTCTTCCAGGGGATTCTGGAGGCATTCTGATTTGGAGGCGTCTGCTCTGTTTGCACTCGTCTTTCCTCCCTCACAGTCGGCCCTGACCAGACAACTCCTCCAGTGTCAGGACCTTTGCCAACTCTCTCAGTTCTCAGGACAGATGAGGAAATTAGCACCCTGAAAGTAGAAGCAGTCACGGGAAGGAAGCCTCGACTTCCACGGGGGACCACTGTCACGAGGGGCCCCAGTGAATCACGCTTCCCGGCATCCAAGATGCATGACCTGCTACTGTGACCTTAGGTGACTCTCTCAAGGAGAGCTGCAGGGGGTCCAAGCGGCCCTCCCCAAGGAGAGAGAGCAGCAATAGCTAAAATCAGCAGTGCTTCATCTATCTGTTATGTTCAACATCCGCCCCACGTAAGAGTCAGTGCTGGACAGGTATGGTGGCATTTGCCTCTAATTCCATCACTCAGCAGGCTGAGGCAGGAGGATCATGAGTTGGGAGTCAGCTTGGGCTACAAGTTGATTGTTTTTTAAAAACAAAAAAGAGATGAGGTGGGCTAGAGAGATGGCTCAGCGGTTAAGAGTACTGGCTGCTCTTGTAGAGGACTGAGGTTCAATTCCCAGAACCCACACAGTAGCTAACAACCATCCGTAACTCCAGTTCCAAGGAATCTGACGTGCTCTTCTGATCTCCATGGGCATTGTACGACACAAGTGCACTTGCACACATGCAGGCAATACACTCATACACATAAAATAAAAATATTTTAAAAAAAGAAAGAAAAAAGGGCAATGCACGGTGGTACATGCATTTAATACCAGCACTTGGGAAACAGAGGCAGAAGGATCTCTGTGAATCCCAGGCCAGCTGGGTCTACATAGTATGTTTCAGGTCAGCCAGGGATACATAGAAAGATCCTGCCTCAAACAAAAACCAAAACAGGCAGAACAGAAAAAAGAAAAGTGATATCTTATAGGACATTCTGCGTTGATGCTAACATTCAGTCTTGGTGTTTCCTAATGGAGTGGACACCTGCCATGGGTGACTTGGAAATGTGACTAGTGGGACTGAGGAGGTACGCTGTGTAGTTTTTAATTTATATGTGTGTAGGGGAGTGTAATGTGTGTGCGTGTACATATGCATGTACACGGGGAGACAGGATGTAGACGCTGAGTGCCTTCCTCAGTCACTCTCCACATTATTTTCCAAGACAGAACCTTTCACTGAACCTGTTTCAGTGAGGCTGACTGGCCAAAGAGTTCCAAGTTTCCATCTGTCTTCTCCTCAGTGGGGGCTACAGATGTTGGGATTAGAAAAGCACACAGCTATGCGTGGTTCCAGTTCTTTTTCTTATATGCGGGCTGAGGATCTGAACTCTGGTCCACATACTTGCATGACCAGCACTTTACCAACTAAGACATCTCCCCAGCCCATCTTCAGTTTTAATTTATTTAAATGAAAAGAGCTGGGGATGTGGCTCAGCAGCAGAGCAGTCGTCTAGTGGATGCAAAGTTCTGGGTTCCATTTCCAGCACAGGAGAAAAAGAGTAGAAAGGGAACAGGAAATCTGGTCTGAAGGTACAGCTCAGTTGATAGAGTGCTTATCTAGCATGCCTGAAGTCCTGGGTTCGATCCCCAGCACTTCATAAAAGCAGGCATGGTAACATATGTCTCTAAACCTAGCCCTGGGGAGGTAAAAGAGGATCAGAAGTTCAAGTCAGACTGGAGAGACGGCTAAGGGGTTACAAGCATTTTCTGCTCTTCCAGAGGACCCGAGTTTAGTTCCCAGCACCCGTATTTGGTAGCTCACAACCGTCAGTAACTCCAGGATCTGACACCCTCCCTCTTCTGGCCTCTGAGGGCACCCACACACATACTCATAAATAAATAATAAAATCTTTAAAATAGAAGTTAAGGGCTGGGCGTGGTGGTACATGCCTTTGATCCCAGCACTTGGGAGGCAGAGGCAGGTGGATTTCTGTGAGTTCAAGGTCAGCCTGGTCTAGTGAGAGCCTATTTCAACAAACAAACAAACAAACACACAAACAACAACAAAAAGGGCCGGAGAGATGGTTCAGTGGTTAAGAACACTTACTCCTTTTCCAGAGGACCTGAGTTCAGTTTCCAGTACCCACATGCAGCTAACACCTGTTCTTAACTCCAGTTCCAGGGGATCCAATGTCCTCTTCTAACCTCCACAGGCACTATGCATGCATGTGGTACATTTACATACATGTGAGTGAAACACTCATACACACAAGATAAAAATAAACAAAATCTTAAAAAACAAAACAAGGGGCTGGAGAGATGACTCAGCTGTTAAGAGCACTGGCTGCTCTTCCAGAGGACCTGGGTTTGATTCCCAGCACCCTCATGGTGGCTCACAACCATCTGTAACTCCAGTTCCACGGGAATGGGATCTGATGTTCTCTTCTGATTTCTGCAGGCATTGTACAACATGGGTGCACTTACATACATGCAGACAATACACTCATACACATAAAATAAAATATTAAAAGAAAACAACAACAAAAAAGAAATTCAAGGTCATTTTTGGCTATGTAATTTAAGGCCAGCCTGGGATGCATGCGATCCTGTCTCAAATTAAATAAACAAATAATCAATCAATCAATGGGAAGAGCTGCCTGTGGCTGCTGTATTAGACATTACTAAAAGCTTGGGGTATCTGAGCCCACCTGTACCTCATGCAGAGATTGGAAATACTAGGATATCCATATTCTAGATGATAGAAATCAGTGCCTAAGGAACTTGGGACAAAGCCCATGTTTTTGAAAAAGCAGAGTGACCAAAGGTAGTGACCAATGATCCAGGCACCCCTCCCCAACAATCAGCAGGCAGGGTTAAACAGAGCCCGAAAGCGGTAGGTAGTGTTTCTCCTGACTTACCGCTAGGTAGGCTAGAGCTGGAGTGCCATTGAGGCAGATCTCCATTGGTGTCTCTTGATTGTAGTGGGTCTCATAGGGTCGGGGCCAGGTTGATGGGATGGAACTGCCCGCCTGGCCCAAGTACCAGTAGGCCTCAAAAATTTTGCTCAGGTCTCGCGCGAGGCAGCTGCAGTTGTACATGACCACACCCAGCTCCTTGACCTGTGGGAGAACAGTGCTGAGCCTGGGGACAAGGGCCCGGTACCCCCACACGACAGTGACGCTGTGGTCTCTATTCAGTCAGCTCCTCTCTCTGCCCCTCAGTCTCCTGAACCTCCACCCTGAATGGTTAACACTCTAGAATTTAAATTTATAGGCATGAACTTGATTTATGTTTTGAAGAAAAACATTCATTTATTGTAAAGCTCTAGGATATTTTTCCTTTACAGTACTGGGGATTAAACCTAGGGCCTTATATATGCTAGGCAGTCCTCTGCTACTGAGCTACATCCCCAGCCCCTCACTGGGGGATTCTAGGCAAGTGCTCTACCGCTGAGATATATCCCCTGTCCTGAATAAATCAATTTTTAATTTTTAAAATTTTATTTTTATTTATTTTCCTTTTTTTTTTTTTGAGACAGTGTCTCCCTATAGCCCCAGCTGGTGTGGAACTTACTATGCTATGTAGACCAGGCTGGCCTCAATCTCACAGGGAACCACCTGCCTCTATTTATTTTTATGTGTATGAATGTTATGCTTGCATGTATGTAGATGTACCTGTGTTGTGCAAAGACCACAGAAACCAAAAGAGTATGTTGGATCCCTGGGAACTGGAGTTATAGACAGTTGTCAGCTGCCATATGAGTGCTGGGAATCACACCCACATCCTCCGGAAGAGCAACCAGTGCTCTTAACTGCTGAGCCATCTCTCTAGGCCCAACCTCACTTTTTTTTTTTTTTAAAGGGTCTCTGGCCTGGAACTCACAATGTAGACCAAGCTGGTCTGGAACTGACAGAGATCCACCTGCCTCTGCCTCCTGAGTGTTGAGATTAAAGGTGTGAGCCACCCTTCCCAGGTCTAAAACTTTTACTTTGTGACGAGGTCTTACAGAGTTGCCCAGGCTGGCCTTGAACTTTTAATCATCCTGCCTGAGCCTCTCAAGTAGCTGGAATGGCTGAACCACTAGGCTCAGTTAGCGCCATGTCTCCTGCAGCTTTGCATATCTGTTGCTTCTCTCCTACACCAGTCAGCTCTAGTTCAGTCTTGGATGCTGGCTATCCAGACTGTACCAGGCATTCCCTTGGGCTCTCAGTAGGACCCTTGGGCTTCCTTCGGCATTCTCCCTGGTGAGGAGCACATCTTCGCACTGGGCGGGAGAACAAGCACATCGGGATGCTCTATCTTCAGCATCTCCCTGTGTAAATGCTGAGACTAGGGGTCTGGGCAAGTACTTGTTGAGGTCAATAATGAGGTGGGCCCTTCATCACTGCTGGAACCCTCCGGTATCTTGCGATCGTCCCTGCTGACCCTTCCGGATAGCAGATTAGCTATTTCTTCCTGTGGGAAACCTTCCCTAACACCTCAGGTCAGATGTCGCCTCTGGACTGCTACAGTCCACTGTATTTCTCTGCCTGCATCCCCATCCTGCCCCTGCCCTCTGCCTGTTTCTTTCCCATCCTGGCCCTGAGTCCTCTGGATTATCACTGCCTAGGGACAGACCAGGTTCCACAGTGAACTGCAAGTCCACAAAACCCACCTGTTATCCTCATGTTCCCAGAATCCCCCAGATCAGAGCTGGGCTTCTAACACACAGACAGGAAATGTACAATGAAGGTCAAGTAAATGAACAAGGCCCTGAGTGCTCTGTGCCCTGACGGCTGTTATCAAGGCTCAAAGGGAAACCTAGGCTGTAGCGGGGGCAGAGCAGCTAAGGGCTGAGCGGTGGGAGACCAGGGAGGAGGCAGGAGGGGCCTGGCAAGGAAGGTGGGCAGGGCGCAGGCAGACCTGGGTCAGTGAGCGCCAGTCCATGTTGGCACTGCCTAGGTAGAAGTGGGTCTGGTCCACCACCCAAAACTTGGTGTGCAGGACACCGTGGGTCAGCTTCTGCATATCCACCATACGGACCTGGGCACCTGTGACCAACAGAGGCAGTGGTCAGGGGCCAGCTCGGGTAGCCCCAGGCCTGCTACCTCCCCTGTCCCTAGCTTACCACTCTGCAGCAGAGCCTGCAGATCTGCCAGGGGTCCGTTGGGTTTGCTCACAGCAACTCGTACCTTCACGCCTCGAGGTGCCAGGGCCTGGAGCTGTCGGAGGACCTCTTCACCCTGAAGGGAAAAGTTGTTGAGGGGCTGGTCCAGCCAGTGCTCCAACACCTCCCCAACAGGTATACTTATATGTAGTTCTTTTTAAAAAATTCTATTTATTACTTTTTCACATTTTTTATTATTTTATATGTATGAGCGTATTGCCTATATGTATGTAAGTGAACCCATGTCATGCAATGCCTACGGAGATCAGAAGAGGGTGTTGGATCCTGTGGAACTGGAGTTACAGACGGTTGTCAGTTACGGAAGCTGGGAATTGAATTCAAGTCCTCTGTAAGGGCAGTCAGTGCACTTAACTGCTGAGCTATCTCTTCAGCCCCTTATGTGGTTCTTTTGAGATGTGATTAAGAATGGAGAGGCTAGCCGTGCGTGGTGGATGAGATGAAGGCTAGCCTGGTGTCCATAGTGAGTTCCAGGCCAGCTGGGGATACAAAGAGACCCAGGCTAGGGGTCAGACAGACGACTCTGCCATTAAAAGCACCCAGAGCCCACATGGTGGCTAACAATTGGCCATAACTCCAGTTCCAGAGGGATCTGATCTGATGCCCTCTTCTGGCATGGGTGCACTTGCATACATGCATGCAGAACACTCAAAAAAATTAAAAAAAAAAAAAAAAAAAAGAATAGGTTTACAGGACCCATGATAGTGAGACACAGCTTTAACCCCAGGACTCAGGAGGCAGAAAGAGGCAGATCTCTGTGAGTTCAAGGCCATCCTGGTCTACATAGCAAGTTCCAGGTCAGCAATCAAAGCTACATCCTCAGCCAGCCTTTCCCCCCTTTAGAAAATGTTATTGCCATTGTGCGTGTGCACATGTACAACATGTGTGTGAGTGAGGGCGCACATGGAGGTCAGAGGGCAGCCTTCAGGAGTCAGTTCTCTCCTTCCACAGTGAATTTCAGAAATGGAACTCAGGTCAGGTCATGAGGCCTGTACAGCAAGCGCTTTTACCTGCTGAGCCATCTCACCAGTCCCTTTGTTCTATTTTAGTTTGAAAGAGTCTTCCTAAGTTGCCCAGGCTGGCCATGAACTTGATATATAGAGCAGCAACAGGCTTTGAACTGGAAATCCTCTTGCTTCTACATCCGAGTAGCTGGTATTATTGTTCTGCACCACCAGGTCTGGCTTGCATTTGTGCTTTTCTGCTGTACTTTCTTGGGAGCCTAGGAGAGGCAGAAGTGAATATGGTTTGCCTGTGTGGTGTGTGTGTGGTCTGTGAAATGCATCTTGCTATGTAGTTCAGACTGGCCTGGAACTCTGGACCCTCCTGCTTCAGCTTCCAACAGAGCATGTTGCGATTCCAGATGGGTGCCACCATGCCTGGCTTAATAAGCATATATCTTAACAAGCAAACACTTAGAAAGGGCTGAATCCATGCCAGGCACTGGGCTAAATCTGCATAGATGAACAACGTACTCCATCCTCACTGGAGCTCTGCATATGTTGCTGTATGCTGTCTGCCTCTTATAGATAAGGCGACTGAGGCCTGAGAAGGAAGGTGACCTGCCTAAGGTAACAAGGTGGAGAGGTGGCAGCCTAGTTCAGAGCTGGGCTAATTTGTTCATTTCTTCCATTTCCTTGTGTTAAGGGTTCAGGGGAACACCTGCCAGCCTAATTCCTTGTAACCAAACCTGCTCCCTGACATTCAGAGCGGCCTCCAGATGATCTTAACAAAAAACCAAAACACAAAAAGCTCCCTCAGTTCACAAGGCCATGTGAAGTCAGCTGCTCCCAAACACCTGTGTCCAGTCCACCATGTGAGACACACCCACCTATCTCCAGGGCTGCTGGGGGAAATTCTTCCACCCCATCACCACCAGCCCCACAGCTAGCCAGGGGCCAGGCTGCCGGTACCTGCTGGGCAGAGGGCTCCTGCGTGTGGGTGTCATTGTTGGTGAGGGTCCAGTAGAAAGAAGCGATGTCCAAGGTGCTTCGAGCACCCGCGAGCAGGCCCAGCCAGGCCTGGCTAGTGGAGGGGTTGCTCACGGTAGCATTGGGGAACTCCAGTCCTTCAGGAATGCTCTCCACCAGCACTGCTCTGGGGGCATGGGGACATCTGTTAGCCCCAGAGGGCCAGATATGGCATGCTGAGACAGGATGGCTCTGCTGGCCCATAGAGGTGATGGACAGTTGTGTCTCACTGATCTATCTAGAGGTATGGGAGGAAGGGTGTGCATGTGTGTATGTTTATGTGCATAGCCACAGATGTGTGTGTGTGTGTGTGTGTGTGTGTGTGTAACCACAGATGTGGACTGGAGATACTGTGTCTATTTGTTCACAGGCCTGCATAAAGGATGATGACGCTGTGGCTGCCATGGAAACAGCAAGTGGGGGGAGATGGAGAGTGAGCATGAACTTGGGTATCCACAACCCCCTCATCACGTCACTGGGTGCGGCTAAGCACATGCCCTGGTCTAAGCATGCTTAAGTGTCTCTGGGCTGGCAGGGCCCGCCTCCCATCATCCAGGTCCCCTTCCCACTTACTCGCAGGGGTCATAGCAGGGGGCTGGGCGCTGGTTGGGTCCAAAGAGATGCAAGTCTCCGTATTCCCATAGAAACAGCTGAGTCATTAGGGCACCGAAACCCACCACTGCCAGGATAAGGACCAGGAGAACCCAGCGAGCTTTCTTCAGGGGGAGAGAGGGGGCTGTCAGGCTCTGCAAGGTGGGCAAGGTTCCGAGAAAGATCAAGGGGAGAAGCTCACTCCTACCTTCTCTGCTGCCTTCCAAGCCTCAATTTCATTCATGGGCAGTTCTCCTGCAGGCTCCTCAACAGGGACCTTCAGCTGGGGGATGGCGGACAGGGATGGGGATGATGGGGCGCGGGAGGCAACAGGGAAGATCCCCCTCCCGCCAACGCACGTAACTCTCTTCATTTGGTTCCCCGCATCCACCTACCTCCTGGTACATCAGTTTGGGTTTCATCTTGCCCTGCAGCTGGGGGATGTGCAGAGCCGAGGCGGGAAGGTGGGTGTGTCAGGGTCTGGAAACTGGGGGAACAAAAGCAGGCACTGTGTGGGGTGTTCTGGGCTTTTGAGGGACATCGCGGGCAGTGGATCTGTCTTTGGTTTATGAAATCCACTAAAGCTTCATTGCCCAGGATCACCGGGGCCCTTGGCCTCATGTCCCCACCCCAAAGGAGGAAGCCGATGGCTGGTCAGCAGGGATGTCGAAATCCCTCAAGGTCCAACGTCTCAGCGTCTTTTTTACGGTTCTCGCATCACCCTGCCCCCCTTTCGAAGCAATTACTTTGTCATTTAGCACCCTCGTTGTTCCCCGTCAGCACCCTCTCTTCAACCTCTCCTGAGCTCTTCTCTAGACCATTCCGAAGAGACAGCCCTAGAAGACGGTCGGCAGAACCCAGAATCTCTGCGCCTGCTTTTTCTCATTCTTGGGGTGACTCGGGGGCAAGTTCCAGGTGGCGTGTCTACCCACCCCAGGTATCCACGAGGCTAGACCCCCTGAGGCTCGCAGCCCAGGACCGTCGCGGCCTCCAGGTCCCCCCCGCAGCCCAGCTCCCAGCCCCCTCTCCGAGAAGAACCAACCGGCCTTACTCCGCGCCGCCTGCTGCTACCTCCGCCTGGCCCCAGCTTCTGCCCCAACAAGCCGAGCAGGGGCGGGAGGAAGGAGGGGGCGGGCCCTCCTCAGGCCCCGCCCACTGCAGCGGGGAGTGTGCGCAGTGCGCGCCTTGGTCCCCTGCTCACCGCAGCGGCAAGGGGGGCTCTAGGCAACCTGGTCTCCGGTTGGGGGTGCACACGGCTGGGGGCGGATGGGCTCAGCCACACGCCACCCTAGCACCCCCTCAATGAGGGACAGAATAGCTACCGAGATAAAGGAACCCCGACCCCTTTTCTGATCTACAAATCTTGTTCCTTGGGCACGCGTTACTTAGTCAAAAAGGAATACATAAATAAAATTAATCATGAGACGCTCATAAAATAAAAATGGGGAGATCAAGGTTGAATACCGTAACTGACAGAGTGGCAAGCTCAGCAGAACAGAGCCCACGCAAAGGGATGGGAAGAGAAGGGTGGGGGAACGGGGACGCAGACGGAGACTGGGGATTTGCTGTTGGAATCTGAACGACAGTATTTCTTTTAAGCCAGGAGATATTTTTAAAGACATTAAAATTAAAATTCTGAGATCCAAGCTTCCGTATTCCATCTTCTATCTCTCAAGGAGGATATAGATATATAGATTATATCTATATAATTTTTTTTTCCTTTTTCTTTCTTCCTTTCTTAATACAAGGTCGCACTCACTATGTAGCCCTATGTAGACCATAGTGGTCTGTTACACATAGTGGTCTGAGATCTTCGGCCTCAGCTTCATGAGTGCTAGGATTCAAGGCATGTGCCACAGGCCTGGTCACTCTTCTTTTTTATTGGTGGGGGACAGATTTAAAATTTTTTTAATTTTACTTATTTAGGTTTTTTGTAATAGGGTTTCATATAGCCCAGGCTGACTCACCAGCTAGAGAAATGAACAGATGACCCCTTCTCAATTCTCTCTTCTTAAGCACCCCCAAAACACAGGAAGTCAACAATGTCTGAATATTATTGAGCATGTGAGGCGGTTGCCTTCAAAGGATGGGGATGGGCCTCTTGGTTTGTGTGTGTTGCTGAGGTTCAAAGCTAGGGCTTTTGACACACCAGGTAAAAGCTCTATGTAAGCTGAGGACTCATCTGAAGCAGATAACAGCCTTGGAGTGGGTGGACTAGAGGCTTGTGGGGTGGAAAGCTTTCACTATTTCCAAAGGCTTTGGTGAAAAATGTTTTATTTGAAGATGAAATTGGAAGCTGCGTATGATGGCACATATCTATAATCCAGCACTTGGGAGGTAAAGACAGGAGTAACAAGAGTCCAAAGGTATTAAGTTCTAGGCTAGCCTCCACTGCCAAAGACCCTGTCTCAAAAAAGAAAATAAAAGTACCAGATGTTTTGGATGGGATTTAGTTGGTAAGGTATTTCAGAGTAGGTACTAAAGACAAATACCTGACTTTGGACTGTGTAACTGACCTTGGGGAAGTGATACTGCTTCTGTGCCTCAGTTTCTCCATCTATAAAAACAGGCCTTTAATCTCAGTGCTTAGGAGACATTGGCAGGCAGATCTCTCTGAGTTTGAGGCCAGTCTGTTTTACATAGAATTCCAGGCCAGCTGTGCTACATAGCTAGAACCTGTCTTTAAATACATACATACATACATACATACAAAATCAGGCAAGGCCTCAAGGAGGAGATACCAAGAATGGGGTGGGGAGAAACTATAGAACTTTTGGAGAAGCAGCAGCCAGTTCAAAGGCCCTGTGGCAGGAATTTGTTTGGGGTGGATGGCAAGAAGAACAGGCAGAGTGTCTGGAGTGTCTGAGGAGGGAGATGAGTCACTGAGGTCAGGCCCTGCACTGTCAGAAGTAGAACAGGATTGCAAGTAGCTTCCCAGCAGGATAGGAATGTGACTTTGGGTTATGAGTTATGACCTCAAAGAAGGAATGTTTGACATGGAACTTGTATATGTGACCCTATTTGGAAAACCCAAATGTAATAACTCAGTTTAGGATCTAGAGCTGAGCTTGGTGGCACACTCCTGTAATTTCAGTGCTTGGGAAGTAGAGGCTGGAGGATTAGATTCAAGGTCATCCTTGGCTACATAGTAAGTTTGAGGCCAGCTACAGTTAGAGACTTGTCTCCCTACCACCTCCAACACACACACACACACACACACACACACACAAATTGGCTGGAGAGATGGCTCAGCAGTTAAAAGGGCATACTGCTCTTACAGAGGACCCAAGTTTGCACCCGTGATGGGAAACTCAGAAATGCCTGTAACTCCAACTCCAGCTCTGGGAGATCTGATTTTTTTTTATGGTCACTGGCATGTGCACACACACGTACACATAAATTAAAAAAAAAACTTTTTTTTGAGACAGGGCCTCACTATGTAGCCCAGGCTGGCCTTGAACTCACAGAGATCCACCTGCCTCTGCCTCCTGAGTGCTGGGATCAAAGGTGTGTGTCACCATGGCCTGCACATATTTCTTTTTAAATTTTATATTTATTATTTTTATTTTACATGTATGAGGGGTTTGCCCACATGTATGCAAGTATACCATGGGTGTACAGTGCCTGCAGAGGCCAGAAGAGGGCATCAGATCCCCTGGATGGAACTGGAGTCATGAATGGTTGTTAGCTACCATTTGGCTGCCTGGAACAGAACCTGGGTCCTCTGGAAGAACAGCCAGTGTTCTTAATCACTGACCCATCTCTCCAGCCCCATAATTTCTTTAAAATTTTTAAAAATTAATTTTAGTGTGTGTGTGTGTGTGTGTGTGTGTACACGCGCGTACATTCCAGTCTGGGCATGAAGAGGTCAGAGGACAACTTTTCCAGAGTTGATTCTCTCTTTCCATCATGTGGGTTCCAGGGACTAACCCTAAGCCATCAAGTACCTTTACCCACTGAGTCATCTGAAACTCCCCTTGTCAACTCAGATGCTCACAGACTGTAACAAGGCTCTCCCCGATTCCAATATTTCTAGAGACCTATGGCCTCAGCTGGAGCAGGAAGCTGATCCCCTCCCCTCATATCCTAAAGGGCTCAAGAGAGGGCACAATGAAGTCGGCAGATTAGGGGGTGGCACTCCTACATGTCACCTCAGTACCCATATGCCTAAGACTGTACGCCCATCAGTCTCCAGCACAACCAAGCTAACTGCTCCTCCCCGTCTGCTTTCCTGGAGATACAGGGTACAACTCATCCAGGAAAACCATCTCCTTCCAGCCCACAGAATAACCCACTTCCCTTGGCCAGCACACCACAGCTGGCAAAAAGAGAGGAAGCAAAACTGCCAGGGCTTTTGAGACACGTGCTGTGTCACGGCTCCCTGAACATGGGCCCCCAGGTAAGGATGGCAGTGGGAGACGTGCTCTCTGTCTGCTGCCATCAGCAGTTCTTTGGAAGGGATAGTTTTGAGTTCAAATCCCATCCTTCTTGAGTGGCGTCAGGCGTGGGGCTTGGCCTCTCTCTGCTCACTGGGCTTCCTTTACAAAGCTGGGATCATCTGCTACTTAGGGGGTGTCTGAATGTTATAAGATAGGCTCAGTATGGGGGAACATGAGGGAAAAGGCTGTTTTCTGTGAGCCCTACATTAATTCTTTTTATGTTGATGAGTATATTGCCTATATGTAAAGTTTACCCATATGCAATGCCCTCAGAAGTCAGAAGAGGGTGTCGGATCCCCTGGAACTGGAGTTATGCACAGTTGTTAGTCACCATGTGGGTGCTGGGATTTGAACCAAGGTCTTCTGTAAGAGCAGCCAGTACTCTTAACCACTGAGCTATCTCTCCAGCTCTGGCTCTTTTTAAAGACAAGGTCTCACTATGTGGCCCCAGCTGGCCTAGAACTCACTATGTAGACCAGGCTGGCCTCAAACTCAAGAGAACCGCCTGCCTCTGCCTCCCTGTGGCTCAGGTTTTCCCAGGTGTTTCTCTCTGTCTGTCTCTCTTTTTCTCTCTCCTTTTCATATACATTCTCTCTCTTTCATCTAGCTACTTAGCCTGGAACTTGCTATATAGATCAGGCTGACCTCAAACTCACAGAGATCTGACTGCATCTGCCCTCACCCTCACCCCATGCCCAGATGAAAAGTGTGGTCCACCATGACCAGCCTTTGGGCTGGTTGGGTACTCATTGCGTAGACCAGACTGGCCGTGATCCTCCTGCCTCTCCCTCCAGACAGTAGGGATTCCATGTGTGTACCAACACACTTGGTATGTTTTTAAATTGTTATTTTATGTGTACAAATGTATGTTTGTAAGTGCAACTGTGTGAGCAATGCCCACAGAGGCCAGAAGAGGGCATCAGATCCCCTGGAACTGAAGTTAAAGATGGTTGCTAGCCATCATTTGGTTGCTGGGAACCAAACCCAGGTCCTCTAGAAGAGCAGTCAGTGCTTTTAACTGCTCAGCCATCTCTCCAGCACCACCTTGCTTGTATTCAAATTGTCTTAATATTACATTTTGGATATTCATATATATATATATATATATATATATATATATATATATATATATATATATGTGTGTGTGTGTGTGTGTGTGTGTGTGTGTGTGTGTGTGTTGGGGTCACAGGGCAATTTCTTTTTAAATACAAAGTCTCATTATATACCCTTGGCTATTTGTAACTCACTATGTAGACCAGGCTGACTCGAACTCACAGAAATTCACTTGCCGCTGCATCCCAAGAGTGCTGGGATTAAAGGCATATACCCCTGCCCCCTATCAGAGAACAACTTTTGTGAGTCTGTTCTCTCTTTCTACCGCGTGGGTCCCAGGGACCTGAGTCATAGGGCTTGGCAGCAAACATACTTACCTGCTGAGCCATCTTGTTGGTTCCGGTTTTGTTTTTGTTTTTAAGACAGAGTCTCACTCTATAGCTCAGGCTGGCCTCAAGCTCATAATCCTCCTTCTGTGTCAGCTTCCCAAGTGCAGGGATGACAGGCCTCCACTCCTACACCAGACCTCCACATACTTTACCACAGAACATAGATTCTAATGTGTCACTTAAAAAGCTGACATATGCATCTGATTCATTTCTCTGTCCTGGTGCTGAATGCACTGGGATTATCCATGAGTGTTTACTGAAAGCAGAAGAAATGGAAGAGAGAAATGGAAAACTCTGAGGAAAGACTCTCCGAGATGTTTACTTTAGTGTTGGTCTTTTTGAGACAGGGTCTCCCCATAACCCCAGCTGGCCTGGAACTCAATGTGTAGACCAGGCTGGCCTACAACTCAGAGATCTGCTGCCTCTGCCTCCCAAGTCCTGTGATTAAAAGGTGTGTGTGAACACACATGGCTCCATTTTTTTAAAATATATTTTTATTTATCGTTTATATTTTATGTATGTGTATGAGTGTAATGTCTGTATGTAAGTACACTGTGCCAGTGGCCAGGGCGTCAAATCCCCTGGAACTGGAACTGGAGTTAAGGACAGCTGTTAGCTGCCATACGGGTGTCGGAAATCAAACCCAGGTCCTCTGGAAGAAAAGCAAGTGTTCTTAACTGCTGAGCCATCTCTCCAGTCCCTAGTGTCATTTTTTCTTTTATGTGTATGAGTGAACTGCTTGCTTGTGTGTAAGCGCACCCATGCAGTGCCGTGCCCACAGAGGTCAGAAGAGGTCGTCAGATCCCCTAGAACTGGAGGTACAGACAGTTGTTAGCCGCCATGTGGGTGCTGGGAATTGTCTCTGGGTCTTCCACAAGAGCAGCTAGTGCCCTTAATGGCTGAGCCATCTCTCCAGCCCCGTGTTTCGTTTTTTGAGACGGGCTCTCACTGTGTAGCCTGGGTGGCTTCTAGCTCACAGAGATCGCCTATCTCTGTATCCCCCTATACCACCACACCCAGCTTTATTTAGTTAGTTACTTATGTATTGGAGACAGGGTTTCATGTAGCTCAGGCTGGCCTTGAACTTTGTAACATAGCCAAGGATACTTAGAACAACTCCCTATCCTCCTGCCTTCATCCACTTGGATTACAGGCATGACTGCGATGCTCTGTTTATGTGGTGATGGTGATGGTAACACCAATTCATGAATGCTAGGCACACACACACACACACACACACACACACACACACACACACACCAGATGAAATGTAAAAATAAAAACTTTTAAAGAGGAAAAAAAGGGGGTTGCTGGAGAGATGGCTCAGTCCATGAAGTGTCTGCCATACAAGCATGAAGGCCTAAGTTCAGATCCACAGCCCCCACGTAAAAGCCATTTGTGATGGTGTGTGTCTGTAACCCTAGCACTGGGCAGAGGGGTACTGGGCAGAAACAGGGGGGATCCTCAGAGCTCTTGCTGGGCAGCTACCTAGCCAACAGGTGAGCTCCAGGTTCAGCGAGAGACTCCATCTCACAAGACAAGGTGGCAAGTCACTGAAGAAGATAGCTGACACACCTCTGACCCCTAAGGGCACGCACACACATTCTCAAAAGACAAATGCCTGTCCTAGAAAGTCTCTTGGTATGTAAGAACGATTACACAGGCCCAATGCAGCAGGATGAATGGTAAATACTTCTGAACTGGAACTCAAAACTCTAAGCTGGACTTCTTATGCTCAAAAGTCTTCTGTGGCTCCCCATTACCATCGGTTCTAAACTTACTGCTTTGCCCCGAGTAGACCCCCAGATTCCTACAGCCTTAGTTCCTTTCTATGAGTCTAAAGTCTTCTTTCCAGTTCCCTACATCTCCTGAAGTCCAGCTTTGGGGGTTCCATGACTTCCAGTGTCCTCCTGGCTTCTCCATACCCCATCTCCAGCTGTCCTTACCATTGCTCCTAAATCTGTTCCTTCTCTAGGATTTTCTTCTTCATTTTGTTTGTTTTGAGACAGGGTCTCCCTGTCACTCCAGCTATTCTGGACCTACGTAGACTTGGTGAGCAAGGAATGCACTCTGGTCAATGGATGAGACCAACGCCCTGGGACTCCAGGAAGGAGCTGTAACTTTGTTCTGGGACAAGAGGGAGCCACAGAGGGTTTTGAGCAGGAGAGGGATAAGATCATTCAGTTGGATGGGGGATTAGAAGGTTAAGTGAAGACTGGGGACTGCGGGAGGTGCCTGGAGCGGGAAGCCAACTGGAAGAGGCCAAGTCAAGCTGAGAGATTCTCAGGGCCCACACAGAGATATAGGGGAGGTCCCTGCTTAAAGGACAGTTGTCCTAATGATCCATGAGGCACATGCTTGTAATCCTAGCCCTTAAGAGGTCGAGACAGGAGGGTCAGCAGGTCAAGTCTGAAGCCAGCCTGGGTCTTATGAGATGCTGTCTCAAGAAATGGAGGGGAAAAAATATTATAGCTAAGTGGCTTATGCCTGTAATTCTAGGACTTGGGAAGTAGAGGCAGGAGAATCAGGAGTTCAAGACCTTCTTTGGCTACATAGTGAGTTTGAGAACAGCCTAGGCTACATGAGACCCTGTCTCAATAAATAACTCCCTTAAAACAAAACAAACACAAAACCAAAACACAAGAACAAAAGAAATATTGTCTAGCCATTCTGCTCTGTCTTCAATGCCTTCAGCCTGGGAACCGCCTCTTCCCTCAGTCCTGGGACTTGTCACAGACTCCCTTACATATCCACTTGGGCCCCCAAGAATCTCCCAGCTCTGACCTGGCCTCTTCCAGCAGACTCCCCACTCCAGTCATCTGAATTAGCTTGCCCCTCTCCTGCTCAAAAACTGTCTGTGGCTCCCACATGTCTCCAGAACCAAGACCCAGTTCCTTCCTGGATTCTCAGGACCTTGGTCTCTCCCCAGTGACCAGTGGGTGTACCCATTCACTATCCTTTAAACCCAGCCACACAAAGTATCTTTCAGTTCCTTGAACAAAACCATACCGTCAACATGGGACTCACAGTCCTTTGCCTGACCACCTTGCTTTGCCTTGGTCACCATGCAGAGGGTCCCTTCCATATGTATACATCTCCTGCAGGAAGGTCTCCCTGACTCCTTAAACCAGTTTGAGCATCTCCCCTGGGTTCCCATAGCCCTTCCCTTCCTCTTCTGTGCCTCCCTATGCCATCCTGACTCTCTAGCTGGGCTTCCCACAGCCTAGCCCCAACTTCTCTGGGCTGTCACTGCCTGGTGACAGTCCCCTTACTCCTATGGAGTTCTGAGCCCTATGAAGTCAGAGTGGACCACTCAGCATTTGGTTTTAAAAGACCAACAACTTAGCTGTGCCTGGTGGCACACACCTTTAATCCCAGCACTCAGAGGGCAGAGGCAGGGGGATCTCTGTGAGATGGAAGCCAGCCTGGTCTACTTAGTGAGTTCCAGGCCAGTTGGGGCTACAGGGAGATCCTGTCTCAAAGAGACAAAACAAACAAACACACACACAAAAAAAACCCACAAAAAAACAAACAACCCCCCAACACCCCCCCCAACCCCCGCATTGAGGCCTGCCCATGGGCCAGCCTTCCCGGTTCATGAAGACAATGTTGGAGAGGTGACAGCAACATGGAGAACCTGGGGTGGTGTGGCTATGCTGGGGGAGCACTGGGACTCTTTGGGGTACACTAACACTATGGGGTAATGAGTGCAGCTCCGGGCAGGGGAGAACACAATTTGTGTGTGTGTTATATGTGTATATGTATAGGTATGTGAGGATGTGTGTGCACACGTGTGCTGAGGCCAGAGGTTGACATCAAGTGTTTTCCTCTATCACTCTCCCATTTAATTAAAATTTATTTATTTTTATTTTATGTGTATGAGGGCATTGCCTGCATATATGTAAGTGCACTACGTGCGTGCATGTAATGCCTACAGAGGCGGAAAGAGGGCATCAGCTCCCTCTAGAACTAGAGTTCTGGATGGTTGTTAGTCATGTGGGTGCTGGCAACTGAACCTGCCTCCCTCTGCAAGAACAGCCAGTGCTCTTAACTGCTGAGCCATCTCTCCAGTTCTGCCCTATTGTGTGTGTGTGTGTGTGTGTGTGTGTGTGTGTGTGTGTTTTGAGACAGGATTTTTCTGTAGCTAGAACTGGCCTGGGACTCGTTAAGTAGACCAAGCTGGCCTTGCTTGATCTCACAGAGATCTGCCTCCCTCTACCTCTGGACTTCTGGGGTTAAAGACATGTACCACCAGACCAGACCCAGAAGTTTTAGAGTTTTTTTAATAGAGTCTCACTGTGTAGCCCTGGCTGGCCTTGAATTCGCACAGATCCTCCTGTCTCTTGTCACCTGGGTGCCGGGGTTGCTCTGTTCTCCTTAATTCTTGAAGTAGTATCTCTTACAGAACCTGGAGCTCTTGGATTTGAGTGGTCGGCCAGCAAGCTCCAAGGATCTGCCTGTCTCTGTCCCCTCAGTGCTAGGATTACAGGCACATGCTGCCACATCTGGCGCTTCATCTGAGTGCTAGAGATCGAAACTCAGATCCTCATGCTTGCATGTAAGCACTTTGCCCACTGAGCTACCTCCCCCGCCCACAGGGTGCAATCTTGAGTGGTGACAGAGACACAGGGCCCATACGGTTAGTAACAGTATTAGTCCCAAAGCAACAGTAAATTATGCTGAGCACCTATCAGAAGAACAAATTTTCAGGGCTGGCATAGTGGTGAATGCCTACAATCCCAGCACTTGGGCGGCAGAGGCAAGAGGATCAGAGGTTCAAGGCTACCCTTGGCTACATATCAAGTTCAAGGCGAGTCTGGGATACATTAGACTGTGTCTCAAATTCTTGGAATCTTTACACTCCTCCCTGCTGTGGGTATCCTTGTGTCTATTTTTGTTGTTTGTTTGTTTGGGAGAGGGTCTCATGAAGGCCATGCCGGCCTCAAACTCCTTATGTATAGGAAGATAGCTTTGAAATCCTGATCCTCCAGCTTCTACCTCCCAAGCACTGGGATCACAGGCAAGTATCACCCTGTCGCCTGTTGAGTCCATTTTACAGATGAGAAAGCTGGGATTGGAGAGGCAGGTTTGTGTGGCCAGGGTTATCCACGGGTTTAGAGGTTGAGCTGGGATCCTGGCATACCCTAGGCAATGGGCTCTAATATTCACATACAGTATGAATATGTGAACTGTGGACAATGTAGACGGGGTAAAACTGGTAACTGCTTATGGGGAAAGTTGGGGTCATGAGATACAGATGTCAACTGTCAGGACATTGGTTGGGTTGGAGACCCGGCAATGTGAGAGTGATCTAAGGATAGTGACAGGAGACATGGGAACGTGGGAAGAAGAGATTTGGCGAAACAAGATTTCATGAAGGAGAAGTGAGGCAAGGACAATTTAAAGGCACACTGGCCAAGCGCGGGCGGGAACACCTGTAATCCCTGCACTCACGAGGTTGAGTCTGGGCTGTATGGTGAGTTCGAGGCCAGTTTGGGCTACATGAAACCCTGTCACACAAAGAGACGAGACTTCACATAATGGCTGCAACCAGGGCTTAAGAGTGATGAAAAAAGAATAAACGGGGCCTATGGCGACGAAAGACAGAAGGCGAAGTGGTGATGATTTAAGGGGGATACCCTAAGAAAAGAAATAGGGCACCTAAGTGGACC
Source organism: Eospalax fontanierii (assembly GCA_035773235.1). Taxonomy (NCBI): domain Eukaryota; kingdom Metazoa; phylum Chordata; class Mammalia; order Rodentia; family Spalacidae; genus Eospalax; species Eospalax fontanierii. Next base: position 24,953,035 of record CM069554.1, on the reverse strand, counting down.
ACGGACGACATAGAAGGATGCATTACAGACCACAGGGTGACACAGGGAAGACAGCCGAGGCGCCAGGCCCGCAGATCGCACAGTACCTGCACTCCACCGTCTCCAACTCCGGGGCCCCAGCCCTGCACTCAATTTCTACGCTGGAGCCCCGCCTTCCTGCCCTACCTGCGCGCAGGCGCACTTCGGCTTAGACTGCGGGCAGGGGCAGGGCGAACTTGCACGCTTGTGATTGGCCGCGCTCTTCGCTAGCGCGGGGGTGGGGCGGAGACAGGCTCCTGGGTGACGTCGCGGGGTCACGTGACCGCGCTGTCCGCCTTCTCGCTGGTTGGCCGCCTGGCGGACTAGAGCGGTCGGTGGGTTGCCAGGCCGGCTTCCGGTGTTTGGGGCGGGACTTCCGGCGCGGGCCGTTCTTTTTCCCTCCCCGGATCCCCGGCTTAAGGAGGAGTGTCTGACAGTTGGCGCGGCCGGGAGGGAGAGCTGGCGGCGCGAGGGTTGCGGGCCGGGTGGGTCAGGTGAGGCGCGGGCTCGGGTGGTGGAACTGTGCAGGATGATGGAGTTGGCGTTGCGGGGCGGCTCCACAGTTGAGCCATTTCCTTGTCTGAGCCTCAGTTTCCAGCTCTGTAGGATGGGGGGGTCGAAGCCGACGGTAGCACCCGCTTCACGGGTTCCAGTGAGACGGCTGCTCGTGCAGATTGCGGCTGCCCTCAGTGCTCACCTCGTTACCGTTCGATTATTGTGAGCGCTGGTGATGGGTAGCCTGCACGGGAGACTGCGGATTTGGGTTCAAATCCCAGCTTCCCTGTGTGGAACCCTCTCCGAACCTCAGTTTCCTTTTGCAGTGAGAACTGATAGTCCCAGGATCGTAAGCTCGTTGTTCGGATTCTGATGAAATGTGCATGTGAAGTCCTGAGCCGACCTAGAGCTCAGAAGATGGGGTCTGTCGTAATAATTTTGAGTCTGTGGGTGGAGCTGGGGATTCCAACTGAGTGGAGGAGGGAGGAAGTTCAGAGGAAGCTGGAAAAAGACCATCAAATCTGGAAGGGGAAAACGGACTCTGCGGTTTGCCGCTTTGCTGACCCGAAATAAGACATTTTTCTTTGTCTCGAAGATGACTGCTGGATGTTCCTCAGTCAATTTGAAGAGGAAATTTGCGTTGTTATCTTAATGGAAAGCTAGCATTGCTTGCCAGAATATGGGAAATTTAACCTGAAATACAATAGAAACAGAATGATCCGTTCAATTGTAGGCAGTAAATGAAAGATATTTGAAAAATGGGATAATTTATACTCTATAGTAACATATTGCTATGCAACCTTTCGGGTAGTCACCTCTGTGTTTTCTTGTTTGTTTTTTTGACATGGCCTCATGTAGCCCACGCTAGCCTCAGACTTGCTAGGTAGCCGAGGCTGAACTTGAACTCCTGAGTTTACTGGATCCATCTTCCAAGTGCTGGGATTACAGGTGCATGCCAGCACACCTAGCTAGTCTTATGCAGGGTTCCCAACTTACACCTGACATGCAGCTGGTCCATGACTGTCCTGTCCTGTCCCTGATTTAGTGAAGATTTAGTTTGCTTCCTGCCGAGCATGCTTGTGTGGGCTTTGAATTTGATTCAGTCTTCTAACACCTTTAAATTTTTTTCTGTATTTTTATTTTTGGTGTATGTGTGTGCCTGTGTGAGTGTGGAGGTCAGGACATCTTTTGGGAGTCAGTTCTCTCCTTCCACCTTCTGGGTTCAGGAGTTGTGAGCACTGGAGGCTGCTGCCTTTACTCCCTGAGCCATCTTGCTGGCTCTCCTCTGATACCTTTAAGAATAGGTAGTCTTATCTTTTTTTTTTTTTTTTCCTTCCCCAGGGCAGGCAAAGGAACCCAGGGCCTAGCAGTTGCTAGGCAAGTGCTCCTTCATTGAGCTGTGCTGGGTTTTTGAGGCAGGATCTTGCTATGTAGCATAACTGGCCTGGAATTCAAAGTCCTCCAGTGTCAGCCTCCCAAGTGCAGGAATCACCACAGCTGTGTACCTCCATGATTGGTAGGCATCATTCTTTAAATTTTTCTTTAGTTTATTTTCTATTTTATGAGTGTTTTGCCTATATGTATGTCAGTGTGCTACATGTGTGCAGTGCCCCTGGAGGTCAGAAGAGGCTGTTGGATGCCCGGGAACTGGAGTCATGGATGGTTGTTAGCCGCCATGTGGGTGCTGGGAATCAAACCTGCGTCCTCTGCAAGAACAGCTAATGCTCTTTAACTGCTGAGCCATCTCCCCAGCCCCTATCATTCTTGTGCAGTTCAGAGAATTGAGGTCCAGAAAGGTATAGCTACTTGCTTGAGGTCAGGATTAAGAAGTGGTAAAATCAGGATGTGAATCAAGTTCTTCATCCTCATCCATATGCTTTTCCACCTTCTTTTAAAAAAAACATTATTTTTATTTTGTATGTGTATAAGTGTTATGCCCACATGCTTGTAGGTGTACCCATGTTGTGCCATGCCTGTGAAGGACATAAGAGAGTGTCGGATCCCTTGGAACTGGAGTTACAGATGGTTATTAGCCGCCATATGGATGCTGGAATTTGAACCCTGGTCTTCTGCAAGAACATCTAGTGCTCTTAACCGCTGATCCAACTCTCCAGCCCCTGTGTTTTTTTTTTTTTTTTTTTTTTAATATTTTTATTTTATGTGTATCACTGTATTGCCTGCATTTATTTAAGTACACCTGTGTTATATAATGCCTAGGGAGGTTAGAAGAAGAAAGCATTGGAGCCCCTGGAACTGGAGTCAGGGACAGTTGTTAGCCCCCATGTGAGTGCTGGGACCTCTGCAAGAGCAGTCAGTGTTCTTAACTGCTGAGTCATCTCTCCAGCCCCTGTTTTTGTTTTTTTGAGATAAGGTCTTACTACGTAGCTCCAGCTAACCCAGAACTCGCTATGTAGCAATCCAAGGCTGGTCTCTTTCTCATAGCAATCTCCTGCTTCTGTCTCCTGAGTGCTAGAGCTAAAGGTGTGTGTTACCACTCTCAGCCTACACATTATTATCATTACTACTGCTACTACTGTTTTTGTAAGACAGTGTTTCCCTGTAACCCCAGCTGGCCTGAAACTCACAGAAATCCACTTGTCTCTGCCTTCTAAGTGCTGGGATTAAAGGTGTGTGCCATCACGCTTAGCCTGTGCCTTCTGTTTTGAGGCAGAGTCTCTCACTGAACCTAGAGCTTACCTACTTGGCTAGCCTGGCTGGCCAGTGAGTTCCAGGATCCTCTTGTCTCTGCCTCTCCAGTGCTGGGATTACAGACACATGCTGTTGTGCCTCACTTTTTATGTGGGTGCTGGAGACCTGAACTCAGGCTCTCATGCTTACCCAGCAAGTGCTTTACCAACTGAAGGATCTTCCAGCCCAGAGATGAGTTTTAAAGATGGTAGAGAAAGGAAGCCGAACATAGTGGCGCATTTTCTTCCTAGCACTTGGGAGGCAGAGGTAAGGGGATCATGAGTTTGCAGCAGCTTGGGTTACTTAGGGAGGCCCAGTATCAACAAGCAAACAAATAGACCAAACAAAAAACGGTGGTGGTAGGGAGCTGAAATTGAGTCTAGCAGTGACTTCACAGCAATAGGGGAGGAATACACGCAGGATTCTGGTTGGTGTGAGTGGAGACCTTCCAGAGACAGACTGGCTGTGGCCGTTTGATCGGAGCCCCTCAGTCAACAGTCACCCCAGATGGACTGGCCTGAGCGCAGGTCCTGGACCTGCTACGTGCTGTGTGGCCTTGGTCTTGCCTTTCTTCATTTCTTCCTTTGCTCATTTTCCCTCTTTCTAGACTCATCAGAAGTCACTGAAATGTGGCGATCTTCAGTTCCTGGCACAGAGTAAACCCTCAAAGGGACCTGCTCCATGGGCGTCGGAATCAGGGAGAACTTGTTTTTGAATCTCAGTAAGGTTAGTTGCTGGATGTGACACTTGGGAAGTGACTGTTCCTTGCTGAGTTGGGTGATTTTTTATTTGATAAGAAGTGAACTACTAACAGTCTCCCTTGTGAGGCTGTTGGGAGGCATCTTTGGGATGCTTGGCTCTGACTTGGTGCCGAGTTGGTGTGTGGTGTGTGATGTATTCTGTCTTACTTTGTCAGAGCCTTCTATTATGTCATGTGTCCAGTATAAAATCCAGAGGGAAGAGTGGGTCTCAGCGTGTCAACTGCAGGTAGAGTCCCAACAATCCATGGCCATGTTCATCACGCAGAGCTACAGCAGGAGTCAGAGAAGGGGAGGAGAAACACTAGCTGGTGTAGAGGAGAAAATCCCACATTTGGGGTCCTTGGGAAAAACCTCACAAAACTGGACACACCCAAGCATCTGGAAGGAGAATGTACAGGAGGACAGGAGAGGCATTCCAGGCACAAGTGGCACATATCAAGAGGCTAGCCTTGAACTCTTGATAGTCTAGCCTTTACCTCCCCTCTGCTGGATCCATAGGCATGCTACCATCCCCAGCTGGAGCCCTGTCTCTTAATCACTCTTACACTGTCAAAATGGGCCAGGAGGCAGGGCTGGTTGTATGGGACAGTGAAGGACAGGGCCTTCTGCACCCTGTGGTGGTAGAGGAGAGGCGAGGAAGAATGTTGAATATCAGCAGCTGGACTGTGGGTAGACGAGAGCAGAGTCAAGGAAGACATTGGAGCAGATGGAGAAGAGGAAGGTTGGTTCAGGACAAGTGCCCCTGGAGGCAGGTACCATTATGCGTCATCAGCATTAACATTATCGTGTGAGAAGGACATTTCTGAGCTAGGGAGAGGCTTAGTGCCTAAGAGTGATTGCTATGCAAGCATGAAGACCTGAGTTCGGTTCCCCTACACTCACCTAAAAAGCTTGTCAAAGGTGCATGTGCCTGTAACTCCAATACTGTAGGGACAGAGACAGGAGGATCTCTAGGGCTTGCTGGCTGCCATCCTAGGTCTAGGTTCAGGGAGAGACCGTGTCTCAAGGGAATAAGGTGGGAAGCGATAGAGCAGGACTCTTGATGGCTTCTGTACATGGGTACATGCTCCTGCACATAGGTGTTCATACACTACACACACACACACACACACACACACACACACACACACACACACATACACAGATTCCGTCTCAACATTGATGTCCAGAGAAAATCTCCATCTCTCATGTAGTCTGATGCCTGGCCTTTAACTATATAGCTAAGGATGGCCTTGAACTACTGATCTTCCTGCCTCTGCCTTTACCCAGGTGCTAGAACTACAGGTATGTGTGACGACACCTGGTTTATATGGAGCTAGTGATTAAACCCAGGGCTGGCTTCATGCATGCCAGGCAAGCACCCTCCCAGCTGAGCCACAGCCCTAGCTGCCCCTCCACTCCTTTTAAAAAATATATTTTATTTTTTTGCCTGTGAGCATATAAGTGCTCTTGTGCAGTGTCTGTGGAGGTCAGAAAAGGGCATTGGATCCTCTGAACTGGAGTTATGGATGGTTGTTAGCTGCCATATGGGTGCTGGGAATTGAACCCGCATCCTCTGCAAGAGCAGCCAGTGCTCTTAATTGCTGAGCTACCTCTCCAGGCTTTTTTTTTTTTTGAGACAGAGTCTGGCTATGTAGAAACCAGGCTGGTCTGGATCTCATCTGCCTTGGGGGCTACAAGGAGACTCTGTCCAAAAAATAGGTTTTCTGTTTTTTCTCTGGAGCCTCTCAGGATTTGGTACTTCTCTTACTGCTCTCCGGATGCTTCGTGGAACCCCTGGGGAAGAGTCTGCTCACAGAACTGGACTCAGTGTGCCTTTCCTGGAACCCTCTTCCCCATCTCCGTTAGCTCCTCCCCAGGGCTCCTTAGTCTCCCATGAGCACTCTTGGAAATGACCTCCCACCCTCTCAAGCCTTCCATGTTTGTCTCCACAGCAGACTTTACTGAAGTTCTTGTTTGCTGTCTACCCCTCTGCTCCTCGTCCTCAAGGGCTGCGTGGCTTGGTCCTCCTAGGCATCCCTAAGTGCCTTCCACAGAGAAGGTTCTCAGTAAATCTGTTTGTTTTGTTAAACGCTGAGGACCAGACCTAGAGCCTTGCTTACGCTGGGCAGTTTCTCCCTCTGAGCTACATGTCAGCTAAATCTTCTGTTTTGTTTTTTGAAGCAGAACCCTCTGTAGCCCTAGCTGGCCTCAAACTTGTGAACTTTCTGCCTCTGTCTTTCAAGTGCTATAATTACAGACATATTCTGCCCTGCCTGACTGCCTTTTTGGTATTTGAGAAAGGTTCAAAAGGGCCTCGCTCTGTGGTCCAGGCTATCACTCAGCCTCCTGAGTGGTGGGATGACAGGCTTGCTGCACTGTGCTCCAACCAGCCTCTCAGGAAGTCTGATTCCAGTGGTGAATCATGGAGCTAGACCTAGTGAGGTGTGAGGAATCAGCACTGTGGACACTTGCTGTCTCTGAGCCCCTCCCAGGCAGAAGGGCTAGCTGTGGGGACAGCTCTGTCCCAGGCTTCTGTCCTTCCAGCTGCTCCAGGCTATTCTTGGCTGGTGAGCCCCTGGTCCAGGAACATTCCTCCGGCAGGCAGGCACACAGCCCCGGAGAGGACGCTTACAGTGGGCCGACTAATGGGCCCTCTTCCTTCCTTCTCTCTTCCAGGCTCCAAGGATCAGGATCAAGGCCAGGGAGACAATGGTCTCGGTGACTATGGGTGAGTCTGGCCTCTCTTTCAGGGCCCCTTCTCCCCACTGCCCTTTCTGAGGTCAGGCCTGAGTCTAGGGAGGTGCCAGTGGGGGAGGGGGAACTGTTAACAGACAGGAGCAGCTGTGCCCTGATGAAATGGGGGCGGGGCTGGAGCCTGTGCAAAGTTGGGCATTAAGAACTTTGTAAAGAACTTTCATAGGGCATCTCCCTACAAGACCTGCCAGAACTCAGTTCCTACCTGAGACAGATGGTAGTGTTTCATCCCAAAGTAAGCAGATTGTGCAGCTTGTCAGACACGATGCAGCCTGTTAACTCTTTGATTGGGAGATTTATCCCTAGATACCATCCCCTCCCCACCCCACCTCTGAGACACAGCCTCGAATTAACCTTGACTGGCCTCCAACTGGATGTATAGCCAAGAATGACCTTGAATTCCTGATCTTGCCTGTACCTCCCTAGTGGTGAGATTACAGGCGTGACTCATTATGCCTGGCTATTTCTCCTCTCCCTCCATCCCTTCCTCCATCCCTCTTCCTTTTTTTTTTTGGTAAATGAAGTCTTGCTATGTAACCCAGACAGGTTTCATTTATCCTCTGTCAAACCCCTGATCTTTGGAGCTGTAGGTGTGCACCCTCATATCTGACCGCCTAATTCTCTTTAAACTTTCTTTTGGCCAGGCAGGGTGGCGCACACATTTAATCCCCACACTCTGGAGGCAGAGGCAGGCAGATCTCTGTGAGATCAAGGCCAGCCTGGTCTATGTATCGAGTTCCAGGCTAGCTGGGGCTACAGGGAGACCCTGTCTCAAAAAGGTAAATAAATAAATAGATAGATAAACTCTATCTTTTGAGATTCCCAAAGTACAGAGATAACATGGGTGGATTAGGAAAATGTCAAGATTTATTGTACATGGAATGAAAATCCATAAAACATGCATGGAATTAAGAGCAACCAAAAAGCAAATATCTAGCTGGGCCTGGGTTTTGAATTTTCATGAATAAAGTCCTGCCAGGCATTCTGTGTGTAACTGCCTTTCTGTAGCATGATATTTGAGAGGCACCTGTGGGGCCTAACATAGCTATTACCCTTTTCACTGCTGTGTAGTATTCCATATGTTTGTTTGGATGCTACTGTCAAAGGATATTGCTTAAGACTGGAGATGAAGCTAAGTGATTGAGTGCTTGTTTAGAGCTCACCAGTGAGGGACTGAGGATGTGACTGAGTAGTATGGCGCTTGCCTAGAATTCAGAAGTGTGACTCAATACTAGAATAGACCCCTTAACTGCCATGTGTAAGGCCCTGGGTTCCATTCACAGGACTGCAAACAGAAAGGATATTTCTTTGTTCTGGGTTAGATACCTGTAGTGAGTATTCTTGATTTCTCCTGGTTCTTTGTGCAGTATCCTCATCTCTAACTCTTAAGACACATTGTCATGCAGTGTGACATTCCTGAATAGGGCTACATCGTTTTCATTTTTATTTTATTTGGAGACAAGGTCTCACTCTTTGCCTTGGCCTAAAGTCACTGTGCAGTATGGGCTAGCCTCAGACTCACCGTCTCAGCCTTCGCTGCTGGAAGTGTAGCAGTGGGCCACCAGGCCCAGCTTTGTTTTCTTCTTAAAAACTATTTTATCTGTTATTTTTACTTTATGTGTGTGAGCGTACTGCCTGTGTGTATGCGAGTGCGCCGGTGTGTGCAGTGCCCACGGACATCAGAAGAGGATGTTGGATCCCCTGGAACTGGAGTTAGGGATGGCTGTTAGCTGCCATGTGGGTGTTGGGAATTGAACCTAGTTCCTCTGCAAGAGCAGCCAGTGCTCATAATTGCTGAGCCATCTCTCCAGCCCCCCATTAAAAAAAGTTATTTACTTGTATATTTGTGTATCTGTGTGAATAAATGCCACCTTTGGATTCCCTAGAGCTGGAGTTATAGGTGGTTTTGGGCCCCCTGATACGGGTGCTAAGAACAGAACTCAGGTCCTCTAGAAAAGCAGTATGTGCTCCTAACAGCTGAGCCATCTCTAACCGCATCTACTTCTTAACAGCCAGTGACTTAGGACAGTTGAACTGGCCAGATATTTGCCTTTTCTCAGAAGTGTGTGACACGATGATGTGTGCCCAGTGTAGAAACTGGGAACAGTCCAAGGGCTTCAGTGATCTCATGCTCAAAGCAATAGACGTCATTGGGCCCAGTGGTATACCCATAATCCCAGCACCTGGGAGGTAGAGGCAGGAGGATCAAAGAGTTCATGGCAGGGGCAGGATTTGAACAGGGGTGAGGCTCCTGAGCCTGTGCTAAAAACCTGCTCATAACATTCCTGTGGCTTGGCTGTTCCCTGCTGGAGCCCAGGGACTAGCTCCTGGGCCTGGACTCAGTGGGCAGCTGAGACTCAGGCTCTGTTCCCTGCAGTCACTTGCTGACCAGGTACAGAACTTCATGCTGGGGCAGGGTGAAGCTGTAAGGATAAGGTCAAGGCTTGGTAGCGTCATGCCCTGGCATGTTGTCCAGCTCTCTAGCCTCAGTGGGAGTCAGTACCTCACAGGGTCCCTCGTGAGCTGAGTGCTCACAGCCAGGGTCTGTCATGCAACAGGCTTTTAATGTGTGAAACTGTTGCGTCTGCTGTGAATGACTGTTGTGTCCAACCTCCAGCCACTTCGGAGTGGATCCAGTTCTTCAAGGAAGCCGGCATTCCTCCGGGACCTGCTGTTAATTATGCTGTGATGTTTGTGGACAATCGGTGAGTCAGCTGAGACATGGTGATTTGGGCAGGGGTGGTGGTAGTGGGCTGGCCAGGGCCTTACCACTACCCTCCCTGCAGGATCCAGAAGAGCATGCTGCTGGATCTCAATAAGGAAATCATGAACGAACTGGGCGTCACTGTGGTGGGCGACATCATTGCCATCCTTAAGCATGCCAAGGTGGTGCACCGCCAGGTGGGTTCTCTCCCAGGCCCCTTCTCTCTGGGTTTAGTGAGGGCTGGAGCAGATTGTTGTGGAGGCACTAGGAGACTTGACAGGAAAGGGCAAGTGGTCTGAGACTGGATCAGCTCTTTGCTCTGTGACATTGGGTATATTGTCTGACCTCTCTGATCCTTACTTTTTCTGACTCTTCAGTGGAATGAGACAAACCTATCTTATTTCTGTTCTTTTCCATTTTTCTTACGTGTGTGGTGTGCAGGTGTATGGGTGCACATGTGTGCATTCGTGTGCGTGTGGAGGTTGATGCCGGGAGCCCCTCGCTCCTTCACCTCGTTCATGTCTCATCAGACTCAGAGCTCGAAGATAGGACTTCCACATGCTCTGGTCTTCTCTCCCAGAGACAGGCTTTCAGCTGTCCACAGGACCCTGCAGAGTGAGGACTCCTCAAGGGGGCGCGTGCCAGCTCCGTTTGAGGTTCACAGAGCAAAACATTGTGTCTGCTTTGTTTTCTTTTTATTTTAGTGGTTTGTTCACTTCTGTTTGTACAAGTGTTTTGATGCCAGTTTACTGATGTGTGTAGAGCCTGGGCCGGCCGGAAGAGGGCGACAGAGCGCCACGTGGGTGCTGGGAGTCGGACCTCGTCCTCTGGAAGAACAGCAAGTGCTCTTAGCTCACGAGCTGCCACCTCAGCCCCTTTCTTTAAAGTTTTAAATTAGTTTTTTGTTTTGTTTCATTTTGGAGACAGGGCCTCACTTTGTAACCCTGGCTGGTGTGGAACTTACTATGTAGTCCATGCTAGTCTCAAGATCACAGAGTTCCCTCTGCCTCTGCCTCCCAAGTGCTGTAACTAAAGGTGTATGCCACCGTGTTTGGCTGGAGAATAATTTTTTAGTATTTATTTGTGTGTACATTGGATGTGCTTGGTGTAGAAGTCAGAATACAACTGTGTGGAGTTGGTTCTTTTTGTCCAGCTGTACATGGCTTGAAGGACTGAACCCTGGTTGTTGGGCTTTTGTGGCAAGTCCCTTGACTTGCCATCTTGCCAGCCAGGGAGTAATTTTTGATTTCTCAAAAAGTTCTAAACTGGGTGTGATAGCACATGCCTTTAGTCCCAGCACTCAGGAGTCAGAGGCAGGTGGATCTCTGTGAGAGCAAGGCCAGCCTGGTCTACATAGTGAGTTCCAGACCAGCTGGGGTTATAGGGAGATCCTGTCTCAAAAAGACCAAAAACAAACAAAAAACCAAATAAATAAATATAAATAAATAAACAAAAAGTTCCAGTAGTCAGAAAGTTTCCCTGACTCTCTGACCTGGCTGTTGTTGATGTCAGCATCTTAGATACACATGGTCCATTACTGAAACTAGTAAATGAGCTTTAATACCCAACCATCGTATATCCCCACATCCCCACATGGTGGGGACACAACTTAAGCAAGCCCACTGAACCACGCCCCAGAACTAGATCACTGGGGGATCCTAGTCAGGTACTGTACCACTGAGCCACACTCTCAGCATGGGTAGATTTTTTCAGACACCTTACTGTAGAGCTACACAGGCAGCCAGCACAGGACTGTTAACTACAGGCTATTTGGATTTCATCAGTTTTCCCCAGCGATCTCTTCTAGGATCCAGTCCAGGATGTCACTTGTGTTTACTTGTCTTCACTTCTCCATAGTTTCCTGATATGTGACAGTTTCCCTGTTCATGTGTCCTTGACAGTTTTGCTTTTGCAGTGTTGGAAATAAAACTCATGTCCTTAATTAAGCATACCAGACAAATGCTCAACCACTGAGCTGTGCCCTAGCCCATCCTTGTCAGTTTTAATGAGTATTGGTCAGATATTTTATAGTCTATCCCCTAGTTTGGGGTACAGAGTGCTCTCTATTTTAAAAATTTTAAAGTTATATTTATTTTGTGTTTATGGGGTGGGGAGGGTGTTCTTGTGCCATGTCTCATGTAGAAGTCAGAGGCAACTTGCATAATCAGTCCTCTACTTTCTCCATGTGGTCCTGAGGACGAACTCAGCTTGTCAGATCGCACCAAGTGCCTCTACCTGCTGAACCATCCAGCCAGCCAAGGGAGCTTCCTTTGATCCAGAGTAGAACAGAAAGGGGCCGGAGAGGTGGTCCAGCACTTTCTGCCTTCCAGAGAGCCTGAGTTTGGATCCTGCACCTGTGTTTGGGCAGCTAACTCCGGCTCCAGGGGATCCCACACCTCTGGTTTCCACGGGCCCCTGTGCTCATGTGCACACAGACACATAAGTAAAAATAAATACAAGTGTTTTTTAAAAAACCCACACAAAACAGAGCAGAATGGTTCAGGGTCTCTTAGAGAAGAGTTGCTGCGAGTTGCTCAGATCTCTGTCTCCCGTGCTGCTGTGCTGACCCCACTGCCTGCTTCTTCCAGGACATGTGCAGAGCTGCCACCGAGTCTGTGCCCTGCAGCCCCAGCCCCCACGGTGAACTGCGCCGTGGCGCCTCTAGCGGTGAGTTGCGTCTCTTCAGACCTTCCTTTATTGTACCCTGTCACCGAAGAGAGTGGCCTTGGCCAGGGCACCTGTCTTGTAGCTTGCAGAGTGGAAGCAAAGCTATCTGAGTTCTCTGTGGGAAAAAAATAAGCTAGGCCCTCATTCAGAGCAGTGGTGTTCCTGGCTTTTATTATGATATTTGTGTGTGTGTGAGTGTATAGGTAGGTAGGTAGGTCAGGGGACAACATGTGTGAGTCAGTTCTCTCCCTCCACCATGTGAATCCTACAGATCAAACTCAGGTCATCTGTTAGGCTTGGCAGCAAGTGCCTTAGCCCACTGAGCCATCTTGGCGGTTTGAGACAGGTTTTTGTTTTAAATAAAATGCTTTCCGTTTTGTATTTTGTATTTGATACAGGATCTCATATGACCTGGTCAGCCTTAGACTTACTGTCGTAGACAAAGGTGACCTTGAACTCCTGATTCTCCTGCCTCTAGTTCCTGTGACTGAATTACAGTTGTGCGCCTCTTTACCTAGCACCAAACTAGTTTTAAACATAGACATTTTCCAGATGTGGTGGTACGCGGGTACTTGCGTGTAATTTCAACACTGGGGAGGCTGATATAGGAGGATTACCACAACTTCTAGACCAGCTTGGGATGCAGAGTGAGACCCTATCTCAAAACCAAATGGGCTGGGATGTAGCTCTGTTGGTAGAGTGCTTGCCCAGCACACTGCAGCCCTGGTTCAATCCCCAGTAGCACATAAACCAGGAAAATGTTTTATACCTATAATTACAGCACTCAGGAAGTGCAGGCAGGATGATCAGAAGTTCAAGGTAATAACTTTGAAGTCACCCTGGTAAGATTGCTCAGTGGGCAGAGGTGCTTGCCATGCTGTCCCGGTAACATGAGTTCACTGTCCAGAACCCACTTAAGAGGTTGGAAGGAGAAAACTGACTACAGATTTGTCCTCTGGCTTCCATGTGCAGACTATGACATGCATGCCTCCACACAGCCATCACACACATAATATACATTTTTTAAATTTAAAAAACAAACCAAAGCAAGTGCCGAAGGAGATGGCTCCGTGGGTGGAGTGCTGGCTATATATAAACATGAGAAGCATTGCATTCCTGAATTTGGAAGCCCAGATCCGTGTCAAGATGGGCACTGCAGGGCGCTCTGTAGTCCCAGTGCTGCAGCAGTGAGGTGGGAGGTGGGCTCAGGAGAGTTCCTGGAAGCTCACACACAGCCAGGGGGACTTGTGCGTGTAGCGCCGAACAAGAGGATATCTCAAACAAGGTGAAAGGCAAGGGCTGCCACCTGAGGTTGTCCTCTGCACACCTGTGAGCGTGTGAGGCACATACCTACACTCACATGGACAAACACACACACGAGCATCATACACACAAGTCCACAAGATCAGACAAACAAGCAGACGTTTATTTCTCCCAGTTTTATGGATAGGCTGGTCATTGCTCCATGATCCAGCTCAGCAGGTCTCTGAGGTCCCATGACATCTAGGGTGAAGGATGGTTTCATTTACACATCTGGTGGTTGGCTTGCTGCCAGCTGGAGTAATGAGGGTGACTTGGTGCCTCCCATTATGTATCGGGCTAGCCTGCGCATGTTCCCACAGTGGGAGTTGCAGGGTTCCCTAAAACAATATTAGATGGCAGGCCCCAGTGCAAGGTCCTTTTGAGTTTCTGCTTGCATAGTATTTGCCCTCATGCCTCTGGCCAAAGCAAGTCACAAAGTTAAACCTATAGTCTGTGTGGTTAGGACACGCCCAAAGGCATGGATGCAGGGAGATTGCACAAGTCAAAGTTCACTCCCCTAACGTGTACATGTGTACATGTTAGGCCCACGACAAGTGTACAGAAGGGTTTGCTCATAATGGCTCAGCTGGGCTGGGCATGGTGGTGCACACCTTTGATCCCAGCACTTGGGAGGCAGAGGCAGGTGGATCTCTCTGTCGGTTTGAGTCCAGGCTGGTCTACATAGTGAGTTCCAGGCCAGCCAGGCCTATGTAGTGAGACCCTGTCTCAGAAAAAAAAAGAACAAAAGAATGCAGTGCAGATCATGTAATAGCTTAGCTGGCAGGGGCAGTGCAAGCACAGGGTATGTGCTTAGCCTGTGTGAGGCCCTGAGCTCCATTCCCAGCTCCCGATAGAGTCTTAGCTGAGCGACACACGTGATAGGACATCCTGTAGCCAGCATCCAACGACATATAGAAATACAGTTGGCCTTCTAGTGTCCCCTACCCCCTTTCCTGTCGCTCAGTGTCCCCTCTCAGAGTACCCACAACCCTGGCTGCTAACAGCATAGGTTAGTTTTGTCTGTCTTTCAGGTGCCTATTGATAACATTTTCCTACCTTTCTGAGTGCCTTTCATAGTTTGAAGTAAGTTTAAACATTTTTTAATATTTTATTTATTATTTTTATTTATGTTATAAGTGTATCGCCTGCATATAAGTGCTCTTGTGTCATGCAGTGCCTGAGATCAGAAGAGGGCATTGGATCCCCTGAAACTGGAGATGCTGATGGTTGTTAGCTGCCATGTGAGTGCTGGGAATCGAACCCAGGTCCTCTGCAAAAGCAGCCAGGGCTCTTAACCACTGATCCATCTCTTCAGCCCCTGATAAAAGTTTAAAAACTGAAACCAAAGCTGTATTTAGTGGTTTACGTCTATAATCTCAGCACTTGGGAGGTTGATGCAGGAGTGCTGTGAACTGGACAACCTGGATTACACAGTAAATGTCAGGCCAGCCTGGGTTACAGAGTGAGACCAGGTCTTTAAAAATATATTGTCCTGTTAGACAGTGACGAGGGCTGTGGAGAGGCTTAAAGAGAGTACTGTGGGTCAGGACAGTAGAAGCAGCAGGTGCTGGTAGGGTGGGATGGGAGGGGTTTTCTCTGAGGAACTGGAAGAGGTAGCTGGTTCCTGACAGATGAAGGATGCGTCCCCCGCCCCGCCATGTCCTTGTCACAAGGACGGTGTACTCACAGGGCAACAGCAGCTGCCCCTTCCTCATCCAGTCCAGTGCTCGCCTTCTCCACTCTGGCCCTGGCCCTGCAGGGTTGAGGACTTGCCACTCTCCCCCTTCTTTCTGCAGCCGCCTCCCGAATGATTGCCAACAGCCTGAACCACGACTCCCCGCCCCACACTCCTCCAAGAAGGCCAGACAGCAGTGCCTCGAAGATCTCCATCACTGTGTCCAATAAGATGGCAGCGAAGAGTGCCAAGGCGGCCGGTGAGGGCACTTGGGCAGGTGGTGGGCAGAGCTGCAGGGAGTGGGTTAGCAGAAGGTGAGTGTGGTGCTTCCAAATGTGGTAAGGGGCTTCAGAGACCAAAGGGTCACTGACCTCTGAACTTGATCACATATGACAGCCTCATTTCTGTGTCTCTTGTTTTTTTCTTTTCTTTTTTTTTAATTTACTGATTTGTTTTTATTTATTTTGTTATTATTATTTTGGTCTTTTTAAGACAGAGTCTCCCTGTAGTCTCAGCTGGCCTGGAACTTGAAATGTAGAGCAGGCTAGCCTTGAACTCATAGAAATCCACCTGTTTCTGCTTTCTAAGTGCGGGGATTAAAGGTGTGCATCACCACAGCTGGCTCTTGTTTTTAGTTATGTGTGTGTATGCGTGGATGTGAGCACGAGTGTGCAGGTGTTCGTGGACACCAGAGGTGTGGGGTCCCGGGACTGGAGCTGTGGGCAGCTGAGAGCCGCTTGGCATGGGCACTGGGGTCCAGACTGTGACCCAGTCTCATCCCACGCTGACCACGTTTGAGTCCGGAACTCACAGAGACAGGTAGATCTCTGAGGCTGAGTGGGCTCCATGCCGGCTAGAGCTACATAGTGAGACAAAGATACAGGGCCGGGTGCAGTGGTGCCCGCCTTTTTTTTTTTAATATTTATTATTATGTATATGAGTGTAATGCCTGCATGTAAGTAGGTGCACCCCTATCATGTGATGCCCACAGAGGACAGAAGGTGTCAGATCCCCTGGAACTGGAGTTATGGGTGGTTGTCAGCCACCATGCAGATGCTGGGAATCGAATCGGGGTCTTCTGTGAGAGCAGCCAGTGCTCTTAACTGCTGAGCCATCTCTCTAGCCCCCAGTGGCACAAACCTTTAATCAAGCACCTGGGAGGCAAAGACAGGTGGATCTCTCTTAGTTCAAGGCCAGCCTGGTGTACGTAGTTAGTTCCAGGCCAACCGGTGCTACGTGGAGACCCTGTCTCAAAAAGACCAAATGAAAAAAGAAAAAACACAAAAATGAGAGAGATGACGTCCCCTTTGCTGAATGTCTCTCCCCTGACCCTGGGAGAACACCTGTCCCAAGGGAACTGATACCATGTCTTCCTCCCAGCTCTGGTCCGCACAGAGGAGGAGACCCTGGCTGTTCCTACCAAGCGGCGCCGGGTCACAGCCGAGATGGAGGGGAAGTACATCATCCATATGCCCAAGGGTACCACCCCTCGCACCCGCAAGATCCTGGAGCAGCAGCAGGCAGCAAAAGGTACAGACCATGGGAGTTGTGGATGGGGATCTCCTGGCTGTCTCCCGGCATCGGTCCTACCCTGTAGTGTGGGCTGAGGAAGGAGCATTAACAGGTACTAGGCCCAGAGGCCAAGGCAACGTGGAGAAAGAGAGCCCTTCACCTTTGTGCTCCTGTCCTGTCGACCGCAAGAGGAGTTAGGCTCCTCCATGTCTTATCCCTGAAGGGCAGGGCCAAGGAGTCAGTGATGGCTGACCTGGAAACTGAGTCACCATGTCTAGCCAAGGGCAGGCCCATAGTGGGGACTGGCATGGTGAGACAGCGGAGGCCGCAGGGTTCATGGCCGGTGCTGTGGAAAGCCCTATGGTAGCAGTATCGCAGAAGGCTCTGTCGGTTTTCCAGGGGAAGTTTTCAGCTGGTGCAGAAATGTGCATAGCAAAAGCAGACTTTTCCTGCTGTGCTGCTCCCGTGGCTGTCCCTCTCTAGAGTCATGTGTATCACATGGTATCTCTGGAGAGGCCTTGTTTTCTTTCTGTTTGCTTATTTATATGTGTGTGTTTATACTGCATGGGTGTGCATGTCTGTAGAGGCCAAAAGAGGGGTTGGATCCCCCTGGAGCTGGAGTTACAGGTGGTTGTGAACTGACAAGCATGGGTGCTGGGAACTGAACCGGGGTCCTGGAAGAGCAGCCTGCACACCTAACCACTGAGCAGCCCTATCTCTAGCTCCTGTTTTATTTTTGAGGTGCTGGGCTATAATCAGTGCCTTGTGCACACTAGACTAGTGCTGTGCCACTGAGCCACGTCCGTAGCCCTTCATTCTGTCTTTTTAGCACTAGGAACATTATCTACTGGGAACCAACATATAAACCCCCATGTTTTTTTTCTCTTTTTTCAATCTTTTATTTAGACAATTTCATATATGTATACCGTATTTCTTGGTCATGTTCACCCCGCCCCGCACTCCACGCTTTCCTCGAGACAACCTCTCCAATACACCCTCCCTTCATGTCCTGTCCTTCCCCCTTTTTTTGTGTGTCCCACTAAGTCCAATTAGTGTTGGAATCGTGACTGATCATGGCTTGATCTTGTGCAGGTAACTGTAAATGCAGTGAGTTCATGAGTAGACAGCCGTGTTGTGTTAGAAGACAGCATCTTCCTCATCCTCCAGATCTCACCTTCTTTCTACCCCCTCTTCTGAAATGTTCTCTGAGCCTTGCAGAGGTTGATGTTCATGTTCCATGTAGGACTGAGCACTTCACCTCCTCTCTGCTCTGTGCTCTGTACACCTCTGTGCTCTGACTGGCTCTGAGTCTCTGCGGTAACTGCTGTCCACCGCAGAAGCAGCTTCTCGGCGCTCACCATGACTCTAACCGTGACTGTTTAGAAGGCAGGTCAGTGACATGTCCATTTAACAAAACGTCAGTATTAGATTCAGCATTCGGTTCTCCCCTAGGGCCTATGACCTGAGCCATGAGCTTTTTCCCAGATATACAGTACCAGGCATGATTTTCCTTCTGTGGAGCAGACCTCAAATCCAATCAGAAAGTGGTTGGTTGCCCACATAACCATGAAACTATTGCACCCATGGATACATATTTCCTGGCAGGTTAATATTTCAGTATTCAATATTCACCATTGTGTAAAGCCATTGATTCCTTTTCTCCCCGAGTATCCTGCATAGCACCTTCCAGCACTCAGAAAGCTAGCCAGCAGGCTGGGAGGGAATTTTCTGGTCAGTTCCAGCTTGATTTCTCTGTGTCCTGCAACCAGAGTGTGTTTCTTTCTGCAGCAATAGGTTTGCCATCTAGTTCACGTGGGCAGCCAAGAGCAATGACAATAGCGTGTGTTGTTGTATTACAGTGTGTGTGTGTCTTTGATCACACACATGGAGGTCAGAGGCTGACTTGAGGGAGTTTGTGTTCTGCCTTCCACCGTGGGAATCCCAGGGATTGAACTCACGCTGTCTGTTGTGGCAGTGGTGGACAGCTGCACCCGCCGAGCCGTCTCTCTGGCCTACTTTTGTTTTATAAATAAGTTGATTTTATATTTATTTCATTGTGTGTGTGCATGCTGTGATGAGCATATGATGGTCAGAGGACAACTTGAAGGAGTTGGTTCTCCTGCTACTGTGGCCCCAGGGGATCAAAGTCTTGTCCTTGGTGGTCGATGCTCTCATCCTGTGCCATTGTACTGTCGCCACCCACTCCCGTCTTCCACTCTCCCATTGTGATTCAGAGCCTCTCTGCAATCCAGACTGGTCTCAAACTCAAGGTGATCTTCCTGCCCCAGTCTCCTAAGTGCCACTGGCTCGTGGCTTTTGCTCCTTTCTTCCTTCCTCTTTGATTTTTAGGGTGCTGGGGATTGAATCCAGGGCCTCACTCAGGCTAGCCAGGTGCTCTGCTGTTGAACTCTTGGCCCCTTCTCCCTTTCCCCTCTTATTTTGAGACAGAGTCTTGCTAAGTTACTCAGGCAGGTTTTTAACTCAGCCTCTTGGGATTCTAGGTACAGGCTACCAGGCCTGGCTGCTGCTTTTTATTTGTTTGTTGTGTTTTCTTTTGTTTTGTTTTATGTGTGTGTATGTATTGCTTGCATGTATGTACATGCTTCTGTGTCATGTAATGCCCACAGAGGTCAGAAGAGGGTGTCAGATCCCCTGGAACTGGAATTATAGATAGTTGTTACTGGCTTCTTTTTTAATAGGTACTTATTTTTATACTATTTTAAGCCACAAATCAGTGACCACTGTATTGAGGGAGACTTAGGTCTCATTTAGTGAGAGGACTCATTACCATCCATTATATTCTGTCAGACACTCAGGACCCCAAGAATTCTTCACCAGAAAGCCAGGTGTGGTAATACATGTCTGTAGTCCTAGCATCTGGGAATATAGACAGAAGAATATGGAATTCAGGGCCAGCCTGTTACCTACTGAGTTCAAACTTGGCCTGGGTGATAGTAGACCCTGTTTCAAAGACCTTTCCCCATCAGTTTGTACAAAGGTACAAGGAATTTTAAGTGTCAGTTTTCGCGAATCTTTGCCATGTTTGACCCTAGTCATGTGTTTGTGTTAGGGTCAACACGAGCAGTGTAGTTGTAAAGCCTCAGTCAGCATGGTCTGTTCCTGCAGGGCCAAAGTCCAGAACAGGAAGTCTGGGTGGCTGTGTCACCTCCTTGACATCTGCCCTGTGCTCAGCCTGTTCCGTTGGGGTCACTGGGCTCTGTCTCATGGTGTCACTTTGCTCCCAGGTCTCCACAGAACGTCTGTGTTTGATCGCCTTGGTGCTGAGACCAAGGCAGACACGACGACAGGGACTAAGGTGAGTAGGGAGTGCAGGAACTTTTGGGTATGCTAGCTCTTGTCTTCCCAGTGAGTTCCTGGTGCTCACACGTCCGCGCCTCACGTGCCCCAGTACTGTCTTCCCACCCATTAAACCTCGGTCTCTTTTTGGCTGTAGTGCATTCCTGTCTGCCTTCTGTGCATCCTCACCTAATTTCCAGCCCAGGCCCATCTGTCTGACAGCTGTTGATGCCCTCCAGGGCCTCCCACTCACTGTCCATGTCCCGATTGGTCCGAGCCTCTTCCACCACAGCTGCTCCTTTCCTGGACCTCCAGCCCAGGCTGTCCACCATCTTTCCTGTGCTCTGCCCTCTGTATGGCACTCCTGTTCCTCTCCTTCCTTGTTCAAGCTTTCAGAGCTCCAATGGGCTGTCCCTCTCCTAGGGAACTTTCTAGGACCCCCACGCAAGCCCTGGGTTCCCCAGCTCCTGGTCTTCCCCATCATGGCTGTCCCCGCTACCTGGATGTCCCAGCGGAGCTTTTAGAGGCCAGCACAAAGCAGTTGGCACGTTGAGTGGCTAAATGACCCACTGTCTTTCTCTTCTGGTCTGCAAAGCCCACAGGAGTTTTCAGCCGCTTGGGGGCCACCCCCGCGATGGATGAGGATCTGGCCTGGGACAGCGATAATGACAGCAGCAGCTCTGTCCTGCAGTATGCCGGGGTCCTGAAGAAGCTCGGACGGGGCCCAGCCAAGGCCGCTCCCCAGCCAGCCCTGAGTGTCAAAGCCAGGGCCACAAGCTCCGCCGCCACGACAATGGCTGCCCCCCCTGCACTGCAGCGCCTGGCACTTTCCTCTCGCCCTGGGCTGGAGAAGAAGCCCGAGTCCCAGCCCAAAGTCAGCATCATTCAGAGACTGGGCAAGGCTGCCACTGTGCCTGAGGCCCAGGACAGCCAGGTCACAAGCACCAAGAGTAAGTCTTCAGCTGAGGTCAAGTTCACCATTAAGAGGACTCTGGTGGGGCCCCGGGGAAACAGCTCCAACGAGAGTCTTGGTGCCCAAATGGACCATGCGGGCACTGTGAGTGTGTTCAAAAGACTGGGCCGCAGGACCTTCTAGCTGGCACACAGGGTGGAGTATAGCACAGAGCTGCGGGTGGCTGCCCTGGCTTCTTCCAGCCTTCCTTGAGGGTTCATCTTACCTCCCAACCAGCTCTAGATGACATGGCTCGGCTCCCTCAGGTGTTCACACTGGTCCCACGTACTCGGGGACTCGGGCATTTCTCCTGGTCTGTGATGCTCCTTGCCCACTCTGGGACTCTCCCCACCTTCCTGCCTTCTGCTCTCTGTGTTCCAGCCTTGGCAGACCCTTTTCTACCTCTCCCCAGTGCCAAGTGCCCTTCCCCTCCACGCATTCCACCTTCCCCCTTTCTAGCAGCACCTGCTGCCTCACATCCACCGGTCCTCTCGCCTCCATGCAGAGGTGTCACTGGAGGGACTCCCTTCTCCCCGTCCCGCGGCACCTCCTTCCCTGCCCCTCCCCTGCTGCGTCTCTCCCTGGCTTCACCCTTTTCATTTCTCTTCTGTTTTCTGTCCCTCTGGCAAGGCCCGACCGTCCGCTGCATCCTGCCCAACCCTCCTGCACCTCTGGCCTCCCAGCGACCCCCTCGTCGACGGTGGCGTCGAGCCTGTAGAGACTGTTAGCTGCCCTCCATTCCCAGGCTGGAGGGACCCCCAGACCCTGGGCTGCAGCTGGGGCTCCTCGGTCTCCCTGCCTCGGCCGTCTTTTTCTTTGATGGGTGGTGGGCAGTGGGCATTGGGAAGGAGAGAGTTCTGAGAGGTGACGGCTGTTTTAATATATTTTTGTGACATCCAAACTGTTTCCTTCCCCTCCTTCAGCGTGAGTCACAGGTCTGTTCTTCATACTAGCACAGTGTGGGGTGGGCACCGGGGAAGGCTGGGCCCAAAGCTTCTGTGTGCACCAGGCCCTGAATTGAAGGGCGTCATGGTCACAGTCAGCTAAACCACCTCCTCCCTGCAAGCTCAGTGCTCTGTCTCTCGGACTTTCCCCGTGCATTTCACTGGCTTCTGCCACTCTGCGTATTGGTGACCTTCCTCTCTCCCTCCCTCCCTCCCACCCTTTCTTCTTTCTTTTTTTTTTTTTTTTTTGGCAGGGTGTCACTGTTTAGCCCTGTCTGTCCTGGAATTTGATAGCTAGACACTAAGCTGGCCTTGAGAGCAAAGAGACGCACCTGCTTCTGCTGGGGTTAAAGGCACCACCACACCCAGCCCCCTTTTCTACTTTTTTCTTTTTTCCTTTTTTTTTTTTTTTGAGATAGGGTTTCTTGTATCTCAGACTTGCTTTGTGGATGGGGATAACCTTGAGCTTCTGATCTCTTGTCAGCACCTTGGAATGGCTAAGATTGCAGGTGTTTACTACCATTCTCAGTTTTTATGCAGTGCTGAGATTGGACCCAGGGCTTTATGCATGCTAGGAGCACATTCTGTCAACTTGTTGTTGTTTTGAGATGAGGTCTTAGTGTAGCCTAGGCTGGCCTCAAACTCAGGATACTCCTACCTCAGCCTCCACAGTGGCGCAATTACAGGCATGAGCCAACTGTAGGCAATCTCTTGGTTGTCCTTTCATGGTGCTGCCCTCAGAAATATGTTGAGGAAGTGACCAGGACCACTTCAGGTGTATGGTGTTATCATTTTAAGGCAACACCATTGACTGAATTGGAATGAGAAAAGGCAGCTTTGTGATGTTCAGGAGAACATTCTGATGGGGACAGCAAAGGCCCTGAGGTAATCAAAGACTAGAACAATGTCTGACTACAAGTGAGGAGCCTGCTCTCCTCCGAGGCAGATGTTCCGGACTTTGGCACCAGACTGGGGAATATGTACGCTAGCCTCAGAGCATCAAGGATTGGTGTGGCCTTTTAGGATGTAGCACAGGCAAGGACAGGGTGACATGGTCAGGTGGCTGAGTGTCTAGGCATAGCAGCCAGCATGCAGTTGGAGGAAGTCCTGGTCCATCCAGACCTGCCTGTGAGTGTCCCAGGGAATGACTTTTGGCAGAAATGGGGGACAGAGAGTTCTACTTAACCTTCTCGAAAGTGAATTACCACCAGTCTCTAGGGAAGAGGTTGAATGGCTCGTGGGGCTTAGGTGGCCACCTGAGCTTGCGTTGGCACCTATAGGCAGCTAGACCAAAGCTAAGGACCGGATGATGCCAGCTGGAAGGGAAGCAGAGGAGATAGGGGACCCAGGCATGGTGGGTATGCCCGTAATCACCGCATTCGGGAGGCTGAGGCCTGAGGATCACTGACTTCAAGGTCAGCCTGAGATGCACAGCAAGACCCTGTCTCAAAAAGCAGAAAAGATGGCTCAGCAGTTAAAAGCACTGGCTGCTCTTGCAGAGGACCTAGGCTTGGTCTCCAGCACCCACATGGCAGCTTACAGCTGTCCCTAACTCCAGTTCCAGAGGAGCTGATAACCTCTTCTGGCCTCTTTGGGCATTGCATGGCATGTGGTATACTTACAGATATGAAAGCAAAGTGCTGATACATGTAAAATAAAAATAAGTCAAAAAACTTTTGCTGGGTGTGGTGGTACACGCCTTTAATCCTAGGACTTTGGTGGCAGGTGGATCTCTGTCAGTTTGAGGCCACCCTTGTCTATATAGTTTCAGGCTAGCTGGGGCTACTGGGAGACCCTGTCTCAAAAAAAAAGGCAAAAGATTTTAAAAGGGAGGGTGGGGTGGGGGTGGACTGAGGACTGAGGGAATGCTTGATTTCTATTTTTCTTTTAGTGCTGGAGATTGACCCTATTGTTTCACACATGCTAGACAGGTGTCTGTTCCACCACTGCACAGACTGTCTTTAAAAGAAGTTTTTTCCTCTTTTTAAAATCATTCTCTTCTCCTAGTCCATACTTTGTTTTCTATTTGAGACAGGGTCTCACTGTGCAGCTCAGGCTGTCCTGGGACTCACTGTGCGGCTGAGGCTGGCCTTGAAACCAAGGTGATCTTTCTCCCTCAACCTTCTAAGTGCTGGGACTCCACGAATGAACCACCCATTAAATCTTTCTTTTTCAAAGTTTTTAAATTTTTATTACGTATTGAGGGAGGTGGGAGAAAGTGTGTGTAGGTTTGTAGAACTTGTGGGAGTCAGTTCTCTACTGCCATATGAGTCCTGAGGATTGAGCTCATGTGTCAGGCTTGGTGGCAAGAGCCTTAACCCCATTTCACTGGCCCATTCTTGTTTTTATTTATTTTTCACTATGTGTGGATGTGTATGGGTTTCTGCATGTGAGTGCTGCGCCCATAGAGGCCAGAAGAGGTTATCCGGTCCCTGGAATAGTTTCAAGAAGCTGGGTTCTCTGCAAGAGCAGTGTACACTCTTAACCACTAAGCCATGTCTCTAGCCCCTCATTTTTTGTTGTTTTTAGGATAGGGTTTACTGGGGCTAGAGAGAGGACTCAGTAATTAAGAGCACTGGCTGCTCTTGCAGAGAACCCAGATTCAATTCCCAGCACCCACATGGCAGCTAACAACCATCTGTGACTCCAGTCCCAAGGGAATTTGATGCCCTCTTCTGACCTCTGAGGGCATTGTATGTCATAGGTTTAATTAAACACATGTAGGTAATATACTAATACACATAAAGTAAAAATAAAATACTTTTAAAGACGGGGTAGCTCAGCTAGTCTCACGATGTAGCTGAAGCTGTCCCTGAACTTGCTGCTCCTGCCTCCACTTCCCAAGTACTAGAATTACAGCATGTGCCACCATGCCAGGCTTAAAATTTTTAGATGCTTACCCTTCCTTCCTTCCTTTCTTTTTTTGATACTGGGATTTGAACCCAGGGCTTCATGTGTGTTAGGCAAGCACACATAACTTTTTAAAATCTGTTTGTTGACTGATCAGTGAAGTTCCAGGAACACATACTCTTTAATGAAGCAAGTACTATGATGTCATGCTATCCTGGCATCTGTAGACACAACTCTAGGACCTGCTGTTAAAACCGCTGTAGGATGGAGATGGCCAGCTATTGTGGTTCTAGGTCCAAGCACCTGATCGGGCACGAGGCGAACGCTAATCTGTTGGTTCATCTGGGGATCACTTTGATTTGCCATCTTTTAAACAGATTCCTCTAAAGCCAGGGAAGTCCTTAGGACTCTACCAGACCTCCGTAGTTGCAGACCCTTTGCCGTGGTCCTAAATTTGTCTGGGTATGGTAGCCCGGTTGATTGCACCGCAGCCGTGAACAGGAACATCCGGCTCTGCTCAGGCACCAGGGGCGGTGACATAGTGGACCGGCCACAGCTCCGCCTTCTAACAGGTGGGAGGCTGGGCCGCACTGCCCAGAGTGCTGCCTGTTCGCCTGCCTCTGCCTCGCCTGTGACACTTAGTTCTCAGCTGCTTCCTCTACCTCCCTGATGAGAGCTTTCATCACTTCTAGCTCTGTCCCCAAGGTCACCATTGACCAGGCCTGCCCCTTCATCCTCCTCTTGGCTGCTGGGGACCCCCAAACAAGGCCCAATGCCTGGAAGTCGGGAGAGGGAGTTACCTCCTCTTCAGTCTGGAGTTCCAGCAACAGCTACTCCCCAAGTTCCCATCTTTCAAACTCCAGCCCTTCTGGTAGTCCCCTAGGCTACCCAAGCTTTGTCTCTGACACCCCCCACACCCCCACAGCTGCCTACTTTCCAAGTTTTATTCATTCGGTTTATTTCTTTTGCTTTTCTGACAGTCTCACACAGCTCTGTATCTGAAGTAGGCTTTGTGTCCTGAGTGCCGGGATTACATTTTGGGGAAGCAAAGTTGGAGTTTATTAAGAAAAGCTTTTGCCTTGTTTCCAGAAAAAGATTCACAACCTGTCAGAGCACCTTACAGCACGAGACCACAGCCTAGACTCTATGTGTCGGTGGTGGCAGGGCCTTGCCTTCTATGGAATCTTTACCCCCTTTTCAGGAAGATGGACTTAGGGGTGGGTGTCACTGCTGCATGGCTTTGTCCCGCCTTCCCATGTGGCCACATTGAATAGATCTCCTGTTTCTGCCTTTCACTATGAAAGAAAGAAGAAAAGCTTTTTTAAAAAGACAAGTGCTTTTTAAAAATTTTTATGAATTTCATACAATGTATTTTTCTCATATTTAGATCCTCTCCCATATCTGCACCGTCCTTGCCAACCCCCCTCCAAATTTCCAGTCTATAGAGTCAGGTTTATGTTCCTTCAGTGTGGTGCATGCCCTGAAGCCTGGTCAGCCTAGGAGCAGTCTGTCCCCGGTTCCCAGTAGTCCTTGGCTGGCAATAGCTCCTCAGAGCTGGGTTTCCTGCCCTCTTCCCCATGTCTGTGCTGGGATTTTGTTTGACTTGAGCTTACATGCGAGTTAGTCGTGCTATCAGTATTGCTATGAGGCTTTTTGTTATTTTGAGTTTTTGTTTTGTTTTTATTTCTGTTTTTTGAGATAGGGTTTCTCTGCAGCCCCAGGTAGCCTGGAACTTCCCATACAGACAAAGTTGGCCTCATCTCACAGAGATCTGCCTGCGTCTGCCTGCTGAGTGCTGGGATTAAAGGTGTGTGACACCACACTGGGCTAAGAAGAAAAACTTTTGGGCTGGATAGAATGGCTCATCAGTTAAGAGCACTGGCTGCTCTTGCAGAAGACTCAGGTTCAAATCCCAGCACTCACATGCCAGCTAACAACTGTCCATAACTCCAGTTTCAGAGGATCCAACGTCCTCTTTTGTTCTCCATGGGCATTGCATGACATGGGCACATTTACATACATGCAGGCAATATACTCATATACCTAAAAAGTAAAAATAAAAATAAATAGAAGAAAAGCTTTCATGCCTGGAAAAGTGCTTGCACCCAAGCAGGAAGACTTGAGTTTGGTCCTCAGCACTCATGTAAAACTTCCAAGTATGGTGGCACATTTGTTATCCCAGTACTGGAGTAGCAGATACAGGCAGATCCCAGAGTCTTGGCACCAGCCTAGGCCAATTGTGGAGCCCCAGATCCCAGTGAGAGACCCTGTCTTGAAAAATAAGATAAATACATATACACAAACATGTATATACACATATGCCACAGAAACATAAATAAACCAGACTGGATGGCTCCTGAGAAAGACACCTAAAGCTGACCTCTAGCTTCTCTGTTTACACACCTGCATGTCCACCCCCACGAAGAAAAGCTTTTAAGCCATGTGGTGCTGTGTTTCTGTAGGCTGAGGCAGGAGGACTGCTGTGAGTTCAAGGCTAGATTGGGCTACACAGAGTGAGTTCCAGGCTAGCCTAGGCTACAGAGTCTCAAAAGTAAAATACAGAAAGGTTTTAACACAGATTTCAGTATGAAAGTTCATATGGAGTTCCTGAAGACAGGCACTTGGGAAAAGGATGGCGGCCTTGTTTGCTTTCTGTTGCTGTGATAAAACTCTGTAACCCAAGCAACGTGGAGGAAAGGGTTTGTTTGGCTTACAGGTTACAGTTCATCATCCAGAGAAGCCAAGGCAGGAACCGGGAGGCAGGAATTGTAGCAGGGACCGCAGAGGAACACTGCTTAATGGGTTGCGTTCCCATTGGCTCAGCTCTTTCTTTTTTAAAAAATATTTTTATTTTATGTGTATGAGTGTATTCCCTGCATATATGGAAGTGCACCCTTGATGTATAATGCCCTCAGACGTCAGAAGAGGGTGTCTAAAATCAAGAAAATGCCTCCACAAACATGGCCACAGGCCAGTCTAATGGAAACAGTTCCTTAATCGAGGGTCCCTCTTCCCAGACAACTCTAGATTTGTGTCAGTTGACAAAGACCAGCTGACAGATGGGACCCAAGTGTGGATGCAGGTTTCACGAGAGAGCTGCTTGTATTGCCAGTCAAGTTCTCACTAAGTTACACAGGCTGGCCTTGAACACACTCTCTTGCCTAGGCAGACTCTGAACTTCCATTCACTTGCTTCAGCCTCTTGTGTAGCTGGGATAATAGGAAAACACTGCTATCTCTGGCCTTTTTTTTTTTAGACCAAGTCTTATTCAATAGCCTTAGCTGACCTGGAACTCACTATGTAGACCAGGCTGGCCTCAAGTTTGGAGCAGTCCTGCTTCCCTGGACCCCAAGTTGTGGGACCCACCATGTGTGCGTTACGCATCTAGTTTTAGTGTTTCAGTTATGTCCTTGGGAGTCAGAGTGTCAGGGATTGTTCTCCGCTCTAGACCTGGCATATGAAGGTCTGGACTTGGCACTGTGTGACGACTCTCTCTTATGAGGACCCAGGGTAGACTGTCATGGGCCCAGTTGACATTAGACCTCAAGACTGGCAAGTGCTGGTGTTATCAGATTCCAGGGGACACCCTTCATGACTGTCAGCAGGAGGGCCTACACCCATGCCCCCGACAGCCCTCAGCTGAGCACGGGCAACTTAGGGAGAGCTTGTCTCAAAACAAATGAACAAAAAGCTGGAAATGGCATCTCCTGCTAAAGTCCCAGCACTTGGGAAGTTGAGACAAGAGGATTACAATGAGTTTGAGGCCAGCCTGGGCTATATATCATGTCAGCCTGTTTTAAAACACCTAAAATCAGTAATGTGTGATTTTTCCTGGGGAGATATGAACAAATGTTTTTTGGTTTGGATTGGGGTTTTTTCCCCCCAGATAGACCCCCAATGACGGACCACAGTCCAAATTGGTGAATGGAGGAGTTTATTGGGGTTACTTACAGGAACTTAGATGATGACTCATAAAAGCACATCCCTGGAGATGCACCTTTGTGTAGGACCCACAGACACCTCAACTGGTGTCTCTCCCCAGCCCCCACTGTCTTCCTGCTTGGATAACCTTAGGAAGGAGCCTTGTGAAACAAGTTTCAGGATGTCCTTAGACTTGGGAGTTATTTTCCTTTCTGAGCTTTGTAAGTTTTATATACTGTCTGAGTCTTAATGAGCCTTCCTCCAGGATGGAGTGCTTTAATTGGGAGGAAAATGCCACAGACAGATAAATCCAGAAGGGAGAGAGGGAGGGAGGGAGAGAAAGGGAAGAAGGACATATATAACTTGAGTAGGGTACTTGTATAGCACACATTAGGTACCGGGTTCAATCCCAAGCACTACAACATAAATAAACCAGGATACATGGTATTTTCTTGACGTAAAATAGAAACAGTAATGATATAAAAACAGACCCAGCTCATATAACACACAGAAGGCTAGGCCATGCCAGGCCACTCTGTTGTTGCACACAGAGGAGTGAGTAAGCTGATAAAGGCCTCACCAGCCTGCATGTGGCAGGACTGAGTTTGGATCCAGGGTTCTTCAACCCCTACCCTGAGTTGCCACCATTATTGATTTTTTTTTTTTTTTTTTTGAGACAGGGTCTCATAAATGTCAAATTCTCCATGTAGCCAAGAATGACTTGGAACTCCTGATCCCCCTGCCTCATCTCCCGAGTGCTGGGATTCCAGGCATACACCACACCTAGTTTCCACGGTGCTGGGGAACAAAGTCAGGGCTTCACAACTGGTAGGCAAGCACTCTATCAACTCAGCTACACCCCCAGCCCTCCACGGTAGACTGGAAACATGGTGGAGGTCGGGGGCATCCAGGAGAGTCTAAAAACAGTACCCTTTCCAGATTAGAGGGCTGGCTGAGTCAGCCAGCCACCACCAGGCCTAGCTCTAGTATTTGGACTTAGCATTGGGCCACCATTCCTCCCCCGCCACCTTGCCCACATGCCTGGGGCAGTCTGGGGTGGTCTTCTTCCTAGACTATGTGAGTTTTCTCAGAAGCGGTCCTTACCCACAATTTAGTCTGTTAGAGTTAGATGTAGGAATATGTAGAGACAACTACCCGTGAAGTTGGGACGTTTACTAGGGGAAACGACAGTGAAGCGGGAGGGTCCGAGGGTGGATTGCTGGGCGCTGGCAGGAAGTCGCTGAGGTATGGGCTTTGTCATCTGGCTGTCCTGGCCACCTCTTACCCAGCTGCAAACCCGATTTATCTCCCCCAGTGCTCCTGACCTTGGCATTCCTTTTAACCCTAACATTTAAAAAATTGTAACATCTACTACCCCATCAACTTGCTCCTGGATCATTTGTAGTTTTGTTTGTTTAATTTCATTGGTGTATTTGTGTAGACATATGTGTAAGTGTGGTGTATGTGCATGTGTGTGGAGATACCTGAGCCAGGCATGGGAAAGGAGGCCAGAAGGGGTCATCAGGTGTCCCACACCATCACTCACCACCGTATTCCCTTGAGACAGAGTCTCTCACTGAACTTGAAGCTGGGCTGGCAGGCAGCGAGCTTCAGCCATCCTCTTTATCTCTGCACATTGCCCCGCACCCCAGCACAGTAACTATGTGTTACAGGTGCACATAGCCATGCCCAGCCTTTTACATACTTTCTTGGAATTTGAACTCAGGCCCTCATGCTTGTGCAGCAAGTGCTATTACCCATTGAGCTGCCTCCCCAGGGCTTTAAAAAAATTTTTTTTAAAGAATTTTATATATGGAGGATTGGAGAGATGGCTCAGTGGTCAAAGACCCAGGTTTGGTTCTCAACACCCACATGGTGGATCACTGTAACTCCAACTCCAGGGGATCTGACACCCTCTTCTGGTACACACACACACACTCACATGAAATAAAAAGAAACCCTATAAAGCATTTTATTGGGCTGGAGAGACGTTCATCAGTTAAGGGCAATTTCTGCTCTAGCAGAGGACCAGAGTTTGATTTCCAGCACTCAGGCCAGGTGGCTCGCAACCACCTGTCACCATCAGGTCTGATGCCCTCTTCTGGCTTCTGAGCACACTTGCACTTACGTTAGATATATTCACACAGACACACATAATAACATCTTAAAAACTTGTGCATATTTTTGTATGTGCATAGGATGTGTGTGAGTGCACATGCCATGGCGAGAATGTGGGGGTCAGAGCACAGATTGCGGGGGTCAGTTCTCTCCTTGCATGTGTTCCAGGAATCAAACTCAGGTTATCAGGCTTAGTGGTCAGCCCCTGACTGCTGTTCATTTAATCTAAGTATTTACTAAAACAAAACTCAAACCCAAAACCACAGTGGAAAAGCTGCTATAGTCTGAGTGTTCCTTCATCTCCCCAGATTCCAAAGTCCTAACCCCAAGGGGACTGTGGGAGAAGTGAGCCTTGGGGAGGCTCTGTCCTCATGGACACAATTAGTGCTTTATTAACAATCTCTCTCTCCTTTCTCTCTCTCCCTTCCTTGTTTAAAACACTAGATTTTATTTTTTTCTAGTATAATTATTTTTTACTTTTTTCCCCCATCTTTTTGATTCAGGGTCTCTCTGTTGCCCCAGTTGGCCTGGAACACACTGTGTAGACCAGGCTGGCCTCAACCTCACCAAGATCCATCTCCCTCTGCCTCCCAAGTGCTGGGATTAAAGGCATGCACCACTATGCCCAGTTATTTTTTACTTTGAAAGATTCCCTGTGTGTGTGTGTGTGTGTGTGTGTGTGTGTGCACGTACATGCCCACGAAGGCTAGGAGACCGCACTGGATCCCTTGGAGCTGGAGTTGTGAGTGGTTGTGAGCCACCAAATCTGAGTTCTGGGATCTGAACTTGAGCCCTCTCCAAGAGCAACAAGCACTTTAAACCACTGACCCGTCTCTCCAGCCACTAGTTTTATTTTTTATTTTGGTATTTTTCAAAGCAGGGTCTCATTATATAAAACAGAGGGTGGGCTGGTCTTGAACTGGGGGAAATCTTCATTTCTCTCCCTGACCTCTTGAGTGCTGGGATTACAGTCAGGCTCCACCATACCCAACTGAATAGTTATAAAGCTACCAAAAAAAAAAAAAAAAAAAAATTACCAGGGTAGTACAAAGAATTAGCCACTGTGTACGCTGCTCTCAGATTTTTCTGTTGCTAACCTGTGGTACAATGTACCAATTATTGCAATGCTTGTTACAGTGTACCAGTTAATGAACCAACAGCACCCGAAGTCTAGTCAAAGTTCTGTGTTTATTCCAGGGACCTTAGCTTTTTCTCTTTTTTTTTTTTTGAGACAGAAAGTCAGGTAGGTCAAATTGGCCTCAGAACTTGTTCTGTTGTGGAGGCTGACCTTGAAGTTCTGATCCTCTCTCTAATTTTCAAATTCTGGGATTCCAAATGTAAGCTCCAGGTATGGGACTGTATTGTGTGAAGCCTTGCCTTAAAAAAAAAAAAAAAAAAAAAAAGTCACCAGTCAGCCTGGTGTCATATAGCGCCATCTTGTGGCAATAGTATAAATACAACTAATAAATCACCCTGTTGGATAAATTATTCCTTCCTTTTTCTGGTGTGTGTGTGGAGTATGAGACAGGGTCTCAATATAAATTTGTATTTATTTTTATTGTTTTGAGACATAGTCTCCCTGTAGTCCTAGCTGGACTGGAACTTCCTTTGTAGACCAGGATGGCCTAGATCTTATAGTGATCCACCTGCCTTTGCCTCCCCAATTCTTGGATTAAAGGAATGCACCACCATGCCCAGAGTCCAACCAATATTTTTTGATAAATAATTTATACAAAATACATCAAAAAATTTGAAAGAACTTATTTTTATGTGTATGAGTGTTTTGCCTGCATGTATGTATATAAGTGCCCATGTTTGCACAAACTCGGCGGAGACCAGAAGAGGGCATCAGATCCCCTGGAACTGGAGTTACAGATGTGGTTAGCTAGCATGTGGGTGCTGGGAACTGAACCCCAAGTCCAGTGCTTTTAACCACTGAGCCATCTCCCGAGCCCCTGATAGTTTTTAATTGTCAACTTGTCACAATCTAGAATCACCTGAGAAGAAAGCCTCAATGGAGGAGTTTTCTAGGTCTCATTGGCCCGTGGGCATGACTGTGGGAGACTGCCTTGATTGTTGGAATAAGAGGAGCCAGCCCATTGTGAGCGCCAAGCTGTAGGTGGGGACTCTGGAGGACGAGGGGAAGCAGGCACCATGGCTGTGAGGAGATGAGTTCAGGTTCCTGCCCTGACTTCCCCCTTACTGTGGAGCGCACTCTGGAACGGTCAATCAGGTAAGCCCTTTCCTCCTTGAAGTTGTTTTCGTCAGGGTATTTTTATCACAGTCACAGAAATGAAACTAGGACTGTTCATGACTGAGTACCTGAGTTTGATTCCCAGAACCCACAAGTCAAATATGGTTGAGTGTGCTTGTAACCCAGTGCTAGGGAGAGTATGACAGGGGGATCTGGGCCTTGCTGATCAGCCCCCCTATCCTAGCTTGGGGAGCTGCAGGGCAGTCTCAAAAAACAAGGTGGACAGACACCTGTTATGGGACAATATGTTCTTAAATATTTCACTATTTCTAATCCATGTACTTTTTTTGCTTGCTTTTTACAAATGTGTGTGTGTGTGTGTGTGTGGATCCGTCACATGGGTGCTCTGGTGCAAGTGTGGAGGATGGAGGGCTCCCCTTCCATCACACTGGTCATGGGATCTGACTTGGGTCTTCAGGCTCGGTGCCGAGTGCTTTTACCCAATGAGCCATCTTGACACCTTTGCTTTTTAAAAAAAAGAAATTATTTTTATTTTATGTGTATGAGTGTTTACCTGCTGAATGTAAGTGCACCACGTGCGTGCCATGTCCACGGAGGACAGAAAAACTTTAATCATTTTATCAGAACCACATATGGGAAACAATGTATGACAGCACATACCTGTAATCCTAGAATTTGGCCAAGGCACGAGAATGGAGATCCAAGATTACAGAGTGAAACCCTGTCTCAAAGAACTGCCACCCACCTCCCTTTAAAACACAATGTGGTAGTTTAGCTCTACAGTCCTGGAGCTTGGGTGGACTGAGGCAAGAGGATCACCAGGAGCTCAAGGCCAGCCTGGGCTACATGGTCTTTCCTCAACCAAATCAATGCTTCCCCCCAATGGTATGGTAATACCTGTATGTACCATTCTGGGTAGAATGCTTGTTTAGAACCCACCAGTGCAGGGCTGGGGGTGTGGCTCTGTGCTAGAGTACTTGTTTAGAATCCACTAGTGTCGGGCTGGGGGTGTGGCTCTGTGCTAGAGTACTTGTTTAGAATCCACTAGTGTGGGGCTGGGGGTGTGGCTTAGTGGTAGAGCACTTGCCTAGAATCCCCCAGTCGAGGGTCTGGGGATGTGACTCAGTAGTAGAACATATGCTTAGAATCCTCCAGTGAGGGGCTGGGAGCGTGGCTCAGTGGTAGAACGGTTTCATAGCATGCATGAGTCCTGAATTCCATCCCCAGCAGGGATGTGTTTGAAATAGTTGGGTGGTAATGTTTATCTACTAATTTTGGTAAATATACTTGTAAAGCATGTGCCTAGAACTCGCCAATGAGCGACCAGAGGTATAGCCTAGTAGTAGGAATGCTTGCCTATCAAATACAAGGGCCTGGATTCAATCCCCAATACAAAAATTAGTAGGCAAACAAAACCCCAAAAGTTCATTAGTCATAATTAAGCATGTACAACCACTTATACACTTTAAGATTCTCCAGTATATAAAAAAATTGTGCTTAATGTCTTCTATTAAAAATTTTTGAGCTCAGTGTGGCAGTGCTCACGTTAAATCTCAACACTTGGAGGCAGAGGCAGGTGGATTGCTGAGGTTGAGGCCAGCCTAATCTACGTAGTGAGTTCCAGGCCAACCAGTGCTACACAGTGAGACCCTATCTCAAAAAATACATTTTTGAAAGGGGATCAGAGAGATGGCTCAGCATGTTAAGGTGCTTGCTGACAAGCCTGATGACTGACCTGAGTTCAATCCCTGGGGCCTACATGGTAGGAGAGAACCAACTTCTGAAAGTTATACTTTGACCTCCACATATATACTCACCACACAAAATAAATGTAAAGGTTTTTAGGGTCTTTTTTGAGACATGATCTTATTATGTAGCTCTGGCTGGCCTGGAACTCCCTATGTAGACCAGGCAGGCCTCCAAGTCATAGCAGATCCACTTGCTTCAGCTTCCAAGTGCTAGGATTTAAGGTGTGTCTACCATGCCATAAATGCAAACATTTTTTAAACTTTTTGAAAGAAAGCCAGGCACGTCGGGATATGACTTTAATCCCAGCACTCAGGAGGCAGAGGCAGTCATATCTGAGTTCAAAGCCAGACAGGTCTATGTAGCAAGTCCCAGGCCAGCTGGGGCTACAGGGAAACCCTGTAAAACATGACTGTAAAAGGACCTTCCCAATACAGTGACATCTGTCTTGGGAATAGAAGACATTCCCTTCCCCTCCCCTCCCCTCCCCTCCCCTCTCTTTCCTTCTTCCTGCCCCCCCTGTCATTCACACTGGGGGTTGAACCTAGGGCTTTGTGAATGCTATACACTGTACCCCTGGGTGTCATCTGCAAATTTAACATTTGTTGCTGCTATTGTTCAGAGACTGTGTGGGTCTCTCCTTGCCAAGACTGTCTTGGAGTTCAATATATAGTTGAGAATGACCTTAAAACGCCTGATGGCTTGCCTCCAATTTCCAAGTGTTGGAATTACAGGTGTTCAACCACTATGACTGTCTTCTTTTGTTGTTGCTGTTATCTCTTGATATCAAGTGGCCTGTAAGCAGATTTCAGATGAGTTCCTAGCTACTTCTTTCTAGAAAGTCATACACGTAGTCTATATTTATAATCACAGAATAATTAGAAGGAAGAGAATACTTTGGGGTTTAGGAAATTTTCACTTCCATCACCTTTATGTTAAACTAATTAACTTTTTAGTTATAAAGTTTTGGGGAGTCTAAATATGATCAAGATGTATAAAATTCAAAAAAATTCAATAAAAAGGTTTTTTGAAACAGGGTCTAATATAGCCTAAACTAGCCTTGAACTGATTCTTCTGTCTTCTCAGTGCTAGAGTTCAAGGAATCAGACCACCATGCCTGGCTCTGTCTCTTTTCTCTCTCTGTCTCTCCCCTTTTTAAAAATTCATTTCAGAACTAGGCATGGTGGCACACGCCTTTAGTTCCAGCGCTCTGGAGACAGAGGCAGGTGGATCTCTGAGTTCTAGGCCAGCCTGGTCTACATAGCAAGTTCCAGAGTTCCAGGCCAACTGAGACTACAGGGAGACACTTTCTCAAAAAGACTAAAAAATAAAAAATAAATAAAATAAAAATTTCATTTTGAGACAAGGCCTCACTGTGACGCCTAGGCAGAGATGGGAGTCGCAATCCTGCTTCAGTCTCTGAAGAGCTAGAAGTATTTCCATTCTCTCCACCCTCCTATGGGTGATTTTTATTAAAGGTTCAAATTGCTTCCTAAGAAAAATTAAAATTCCCTTATTTATTTGGATATGATATGTAACTAGCATTAATTTTTTGGAGTCACAGATTGTTTAATCGGTAAGAACTGTTCTGTTTCCATAATATGGTTCAATATTGTTCCTAATTTGTATATGTGGATACTTGGGCACAGGGCATGGTGGGCCCACAGTTTCCCACAAGGAGGAAATTCAAATGTGGGGTTGTGTGGTTCAAAGCTTGAGCTCAACCTTTTTTTTTTTTGAGACAGGTTCTCTGTAGCTCTGTCTGGCTTGGAATTCATTAAGTAGCCCAGACCGGCCTGGAACTCACAGCAACCCCGCTGCTTCAGCTTCTAGAGTGATCACAGATATGAACCACCATATCCTGCTTTTAAGCTCAACCTTGACCAACAAGCTGTGAGAAGAAATCTCTGCCGGGCGTCTGCTCCGGGTTCTTTAAGTCTCCCAACCAGGAACACAGCACCGAAGGAGTAAAACCCTTTTAAAGCGTATGTAAATAAGGTCCAGGGACTGATGGGAAATAATCACTTCTGAAGGCCTCCAGGGAAAGCTGGCGTTAGCGTTCTACTGCGCCTGCGCAGTGCCGGGCAGCAGCATAACCCGCGTTGTCTAATGTACGCAAGCACACTGCTGTGAGCCCGGCTCCTCCTCGTCCGTGCGCCTGCGCCCTGACGCTACCTGAGGCCGTTCCCTCAGTCTTCGTACGTCAGTTCCTGTTTGTGGCTAGAGAAGGCGGTATTTCCGGCCAGCGGGTGGGAGGGGGCGGTAAGAGGGGGCTGGGGGAGGGGAGGGGGTGGGGGGGGCCGTGCCGCGCGAGCCGTTGGGCCTGGCTCTGAGAAGGCGTCGCCGCCGCCGCCACTGCTGCTGTTGCCGCCGCCAGGAAACACAAGGAGCGGGAGTGAGCGCAGCGTGGCTATGGGCGGGGGAAAAGCCCCGCCGGAGAGGCTGGGCGGCCGCCGGTGACAGGTGAGTGCGCCAGCGTGTGTCCCCGAGCGCCCCCCCCCCGCAATGGTCGCGTCCGGGCCCCCCGCGGGGCCGCGCTGGGCCGTACCACCGGTGCCCGCCGGGCGGGGGCCGCAGACCTGAAGCCCCCCCTTCCGGAACTGAGTTGGGGCGGCTGCGCGGGGTCGCTGGGGCCAGCCCTGAGGGTCCGGGGGCGGGGGCGGCGGCGGACCGTACCACTGCGGCGGAGGGGGGAGCTCGGCAAGTGTGTGCGGGCTGAGGTCCGCCGCCGATGGAAATCGGGGAGACTGCTGTGTCGGGAGTAAACCGTTGAGGCGGCTCCCCGTGTCAAGTGTGGAGTGCTGTGCCACTTGGGGGCTCCTGGAGCCGTTCCTGTTTGGAGGGATAGGGGGAGAGGGGTTTGTACCAAAGTTGGGTCGCCCGGGGTGTACCACCTGAACTTGGGAAAGCCGGCCCTAGAACCCAGGGGAGCGCAGGGTGTAGAGGAGGCTGTGATGTTTATCATGTTTGTGGCGTGGGGCTCAGGGCGGCCGGAGTGTTGAGGGGCGTACTTTTGGGGATGTGAAGCCGAGTGGGTGAGGAGAGCTTTCTGCTTCCTGTATTTAATGTCCAAGGGTGGGCGTTTACACGTCGCTCACCCTTCATTGAACTTTCTAATGACTTTGGGGAGAACTGGATGGTTACTGGGCTGCTTTGAACCACGGGGTTGTCTGCTCTCCACTCCAGAACCCTCTCTTGATTGTTTTGCTTCAAGGTGTGTGGGACATTTTCTTTGGCCAACGTTCTTTCCTTCCGGGGGTACAGATGTGTCCTAGAAGACGCTGACGTTTTCTGAGCTTCAGGCTGGCACCCCATGAGCAAGGGGAGAGGCCACTGGGCTTGGACTTACTAGTTATCTCTTGGGAGGAAGATTTGGAGGGACAGCAGAGCAAGGTGACCGAGAACATCTTGATCCTCAGGACTTTGACACACCATTTCTCTCATCTGGAGACCGATTGGGGCCCAGTGAGAGGCCTCTTCTAGAGGAATAAGGACTTTGGATTAGTCTTGATTTTTAACCTTGTCCACTCTTCCCTTTCCAGAGAAGCAGTTAAAAGTTTAGGTACTGCCTGACAGTGGGCATGGATGTGAATAGACACTGTACCTTTTCAGACAACAGAAGTTTCTTCGTCCCTGGCCATGAGGCCGCTTGTGCCTCCCTCATAGCAGCCCAGCCACCTGTCCTGTTTACACTCCTACCAGTTAAGCGTTAACAGTTGGCTTCTTGGTGAGGTTGTGTGCTGTTTTCTCAGCTGTTCCTCTGCATAGGCCAAGGGGAGTTGGAGGGAGGGTCTGGTCTAGGGAGAAAGGCTGCCTTATGGGGCTTGGGACTGTCATCTCCCCCACACCTCAGGTTCTTCATTGTGGTCCCTGGGTGGGTGCTAGGAGCAACCAACTCCAGAAATGTGTGACGAGTGTCCTTGTTCCCTAGGCCAGTTTGTAACCTTGGCTTGGTCTGTAGCCTTTGCCCTGGGTCTAGGTTTCGTGGAGGACTGGCCTCTGATTGACCCAGATGACCAGGCTGGTGATGTAGTCGAGGGGACAAAAAGTTTCTTTTATCCACAGCATTGGCTTCTACACTGACTGATTTCCATGGATCATGGTTCCTGGAGAGAGAGGTCCAGGAGTGGTTTGAGGCCGTGGGTTCACCGGAGATTTTCTCCACTAGGGATATGCTCCTTTGGTCTTCTCCTGGTAGCTTTAGGAGGGTTTGCCTGATGGAGTTCTAGGAGCAATGAAAGTAATGACCATGAAACTGATGGCTGACCTTAACTCAATGCATTCTGTGTGCTGCACACTGTGCAGGATGCCTAATATCTAGAGTGGCAGGCACTCCGGTCATGATCTTTTAAATGGGGAAACTGAGGCACAGAGACCTTTTCAGAGCTAGTGGATAGCGTGTGTTTATTGAACATTCACACTATGCTAGGTGTGTGATAGCCATTTGCATATGACTTCACTTATGTCTCAAAACATATCTACAGCAGTGTCTACAGAAACTTAAGAGTGAGGTAGGAATGCTAAACCCATTTTACAGATAACCAACTGAAGCAGTAAGTCACATGGCTTTTGTTTATGAGTCCATAATCTGCCCAGCCCTGGACGTGAGGCTTTACACAGTGTTTTTTTCCATTTTTGTTTGTTTTTGAGACAAGGTCTCCCTGTAGCCCTAGCTGACCTGGAACTTGCTATGTAGACCAGACTGGCCTTGATCTCAGTGGATTTATAGGCCTGTGCTTTGTTTCCTTTTATTTGCAGTCAGAAATTGAGGCCCTAGGGAGGAGGTGCCTGCCTTCAGGTCTTATCAGACTCATTGGAGGAGACTAGGCTGTTTAGACCCAGGTTAGGTAGGCCTTGGTGCCACACCTTCGCTCATCAGGTCCAGGTAGAGTGAATCTCTGTCTTCTTGACACCTACCCTGGCTACCTTTTTTTTTTCACCCCCCATGCTGAAGTGCTGTGAGTGTTCCTGCTGTGTTCACTATCGTTTATGATCTTGCTGGAGAAACTTAAGGTCTCCGAGCTGAGTTAGGGCTTCTTTTAACCCTGCGCAAGTATGTGCTGGGAGCAAGAGAAGTCAGTAGGAGAGCCATGTAGGGAGGTGGCGACGTAATTGCTAAACCTGTCTTAGAGGCAGGATGGGGGTGCACTCTTCTGGCTGTGATTTGGGGCCACAGTTTTCACCTGTATGCAGTGGGCTCTGAAGAGCCCACTTCCAGCTGCTGTGAGGAGTCAGCAGATTAATCTGTTGAAACCAGGTGCCTGGTACTGTGGAAATTTTGGTGAGCAGTCATGGCCTGTCATGGAACCGAGGCGATTGCCTCACCCATCCCTACCCTTGGTTCCCTCACACGTCCAGGGATCCAGTGCTGCCCAGCCACCATCCAGACATTTGATTCCTGGTTCCCAGCCTCTGTGGAGTCATGTTGGACTGGTGAGATGGCTTAATGTTTGTAGTGCAGGCTTGGTGACCTGAGCTCAGTCTCTCGAGCCCACATCAGGGTGGAAAGAGAACCAACTTTGTAAAGTCGTCTTCCTACTGTTACACATGTGCCATGGCATGCCCCCCCCCCAAAAAAAAATAATAAATACAGGTTTTTTTTTTTTTTTTTTTGGCTGGGCATGATTGAGAATACCTTTAATCCCAGCACTTGGGAGGCAGAGGCAGGTGGATCTCTGTGAGTTCAAGGCCAGCTGGGGCTTCAGGGAAACCCTGTCTCAAAAAGACCAAAAAATAAAAATAAATACAATTTTTAAAAAGTGGTGCTTAAATGATTCTAAGCACAGAGTTCAAATCCAGCCCTTCGTTGCTTGTGTGGCCTTGAGCAAGTCCTTTAGTCTTCCTGAAGGCCTTTTATCATCTGCGTCCAGGGAGGGCAGCAGAGAAGGCGGGGTGTCACTGCTGCTTCTCTGGGCTTGAGACAAGTGATGGACAGGTATGTGCTCAGCATGTCCTAGCAAAATTGTAATTCCTGCTACTGCTAGGACTGAGAGCCGTAGCCAGTTCCCAGAACCTTGTCAGAGGACCTGAGGAGGAGGCAGGCCACATTAGTCCATTTTCCAGGAGCAGAGATGGGGCAGCAGACAGGCAAGAAAAGCCAACGAATGCGATTCCCTAGACCCCTTCCTTCCCTGTGTAGTTACTGCCTTCCACGGTAGAAATTCTAGATTCTTCCCAGATGTCAGACTTGTTGCTTACTCTTCCTTTATGGGGAGACAGGGTTTCCCTGTAGCTCCAACTGGCCTGGAACTATGTAGACCAGGCTGGCCTTAATCTCACAGCCACCTGCCTCTGCCTCCCAAGTGCTGAGGATTAAAAGCCAGTGCTACCACACCCAGTCCTTCATCTCCTTTTCCACAGTCTGCCATAGTCCGTGGAGTGGTGGGAAGAGTGACGGTGGGCAGTGGGCAGGGAGAATAATGTGGGTGAGATGTGTAGGTTTGATCTGGGGATCAGTCTAGAAAAGGACTTCATTCGTTGGTTGCTGTTTATTGAGTACTTCCTGTGTGCCTGGTATTGCTTCAGGTGTCGTAGATACTGGGGGTGTACTGATCAGAGTCCCTTTCCTTATGGAGCTGAGGGAGGCCAACAGGAGAGTAAGCAAGGAGTGGGTTAGCTGTTAGTGGTGAGGTTGGAGGAGGTGACGGAGACGGTAGCTTCTTTAGATGTAGTGGCAGGGAAGGCCTGTGAAATGATCTCAGGTGGGCAGGGTTAGACAGGGCAGTATGCAGGATGAGAGGACAGCCTTGGAAGCAGCAGCAAGACCACAGTGTAACTAGAGGGCGGATGAACTTGTCAAAGCCTTGCGGAGGAAGGCCTGCATGGATGGGTGACCACAGGTGGCTAGTGGATGGGGTGGGCTCTGCTCCCTTAGAGATGTGGACTACCTAGGGAGGAGTTTGTAGTTTCAGGAGCAGCCCCTGAGGATTTAGGGAGTTGGAAGATGACTTTGGCCTTGGAGGTTTTCAGGCTTCTGCTTGGG
The DNA here is from genome assembly GCA_035773235.1 of Eospalax fontanierii. NCBI lineage: Eukaryota > Metazoa > Chordata > Mammalia > Rodentia > Spalacidae > Eospalax > Eospalax fontanierii. The sequence goes on along the minus strand of CM069554.1, from coordinate 24,911,452 downwards.
GTGGGGTATGTTTAACTAATCTGGGCAGAATGTTTCATGTGCTCACTTACCCCTTGAGAGACTCTCTGCCTCACGACTGCTCTGGTTGACCCAGTCAGGACCCACTGCTTGCCTCCCTCTTCTGTGGTTTCACACCATGTTCCCCAGGGCCATGGTTGTTCCTTTTAGGGAGTGAGGCGGGGGCTTGATAGGCTGACCTGTCTGCAGGTCCCTTCACAGTCCAGCCAGCTGCTAATGGCAGGTAACAGTGTCCCCTCTGTACAGAGGTGCTTAGTAGCCTAAGTGAGGGTGTCTTCTGATCCCATCTGAGAACCTCATCCTTCAAACTTAGTGTCATAAACAGGGGTCCTGGTGTTAGTTTTCCAAGGCTTGATCTGGGGTACCATCCTAGAAGGAGCAGAGCCCCCTCAGAGCAAACCTCTTGGGGCCTGTAGAAATCCCGGAGATGGGGGATGGGAAGAGGTATCTTCTGTGGTTGATCTTCCTCAGGCCTCTGGAGAACCCAGGACCGCCCTTCTCTGGGCCTCTCCAGCTTCCCAGAGCTCTGTGCGGAAGGCCCTTAGCCACCAGGCCTGGGCTGTGAGGTGGGGTGGTTCCGTGGCAGGCTTCTCTGGACAGCCAGCCAAGCAGTGAGAGGCCCAGCTAGGGGAGACAGCCTAGGAGCAGGACTGAAAGGGAGGGAGGGCACTGGTGTGGGAGGGCCACAGGGTGGGATCTCAGCCTGGTCCTTTGGGGCAGGACCCACTGCCAACTCGGCACCCACGACAGGGCGCATGTTCTCTCGGGGTGCCGTAAGAATAGCAAACTGGGCTGGCCACGGAGAGGCTTACATGTCAGAGGTCCCTGCTGGAGGTTCCTGGAGCCCAGCTGCCCTGGCTGGGAAACTCGTCCACAGATGTTTCTAAGGGTGAGGCCAGAAATCTCAGCCTTTCTCCATTTCCACTTCGATGGCCTTCCCAAATGGAAGGGGATGGTTGCTGCTACCTGTCCCCTTCCCAGGCCTGCTGTCAGGCTCCTCGCCTTCTGTTAGTGATTGGACTGGCCAGTGGTTCAGGTGGGGGTGGCTGATGGTGGAGAGCCCGCTTCTGGCATTTTGAGCTTGCTAGAGTCCTGGGAACCTGGGTTCACCTCTCTGAGGTGGTTTGCTTGGTTAAACATGGGACTATTCCAGCAGGCCATGGGAGGATTCAGGGAGTTAATGTATTAGAAAACACCCGCCTCCTGAGAATGTGCTAGATTGTTTGAGCTGATTTCTGCTGTGGTTTACCAGCACCTGAGCGCCAAAAAGGGCTCTGGGACCTGCAGCCTGCAAGAGTGGGTTCAAGGTTGACACTCTGAGAGAGTGGGCCTAGTGACCTAAGGTGCCTGTAGGGGTGGGCTCTGCACTGTGCTCCTGTATGTGCCTTGTGCCTGTTGGTACTGTATGCAGCGTGCCACTGAGCCACCATCTTGACTTGTTTATTTGGAGACAGAATCTTGCTATGTAGCCCAGCCTGGCCTGGAACTCACCATCAGCCTCTTCCCTTAGCCTCCACAATGCAACACCATGACTGCCTATATGGACTTTTATTATTTGGATTGTTTTGTTTCATTTTGAGAAAGGGTGTCCCGAAACCCTGCTGGCCTGGAACTCACTATGTAGACCATGCTGGCCTTGATCTCACAGAGCTCCTCCTGCCTTTGCTGGAACCAAAGGTGGGCATCACCACATCCCACCCTGTTTTGTTTTTTTGAGACAGTTTCCCCAGATAGCCCTGGCTGGCCTCGAAGTTGTGTTGATCCTCCTGACTCTCTCCTGAGTTTTGGGATTACAGGTATGTACCACCTCACCTGCCAGAAACAGCTGAGTATGGTGGCTGTTTGATCATTTTCTTTTCTTTGTTTTTGAGACAGGGTCTCACTGTGTAGCTCTGACCATGCTGGAACTCACATAGATCCCCCTGCTTCTGCCTCCCAGTGCCGGGATTAAAGGCCTGGGCCACCACACCCAGTCAGGTCATCTGTATTCCACTCTGACACTGAATTTTTACTGAGTCACTCCTATGCCATGTGTGGTTCTGGGTGCCAGGGAAGAGCACTCAGTCCTACAGAGGGGCGGAGAAAGACTGCCCATGAAGTGGCCTGGCAAGGGAACTGTGTGGCTGGGCTTGGGAAGCTCCGGAGTAGGGAGCAGGCAGGCATGGATGGGAAACCAAAGGGGGTAGACTGGGCGAGGCTAAGCCCCATAGAGCTGGCCAGTGTGACGAGCTGAGTGGAGAGGGCAGGGTGGCAGCCCTGGGCCAGGCCAGGGAGCAGGAAGGAGGGCTCTGTAGGAAGGAGCTGGGTGGGATTGAGGCAGTTGCTCAGGAGTGGAGCAGGAGACACAAGGAGCAGATAGTGTTCTGCTACAGAGATGGGTTCTCACAGGGCCCAGCTTCTCAGACCTTTCCAAATGTCTTGGGTAGGGCCTCCAGACAGAGCTCCCTGTAGCTCCAGCTGGCCTGCTTTGTAGACCAGTTTGGCGTCAAAATCACAGATCTCCTCCTCTGCCTCCTGAGTGCTGGGATTAAAGGTGTGTGCCACCTCCAGCCCCCAGTTTAGTCTCTGTTTTTAAACTGCATTTTAATTTAGATGATATTTTCAGAAATTTAACATAAGCATGCTGTGAATCATGTTATGATTCCATCCTAACCACTTAGTCACCGTGTTACTAAGAGGCCACTTCCCTGGGCCTGACTAAGGCTCCAAATGACTCTAGATTTCAGAGTTTGATTTTGTGTAAAAGCTGCTCCATTCAAACCCTTGCACTGCCACATCCCCGGATGTCCCCTGAGCAAACCTCAGTAGGTTACCATGACAACACAAAGTTGGCAAAAAAATTGACTTTTGAGATAACATAAGCATTTGCTCAACCTGATTGTTCTCAGTCCCATTTTGCAGACCAGGGGGCTAAGGATCAGAGATGCACCCTGGACAGCCTGGAAGGGTCCCTACAGGGCTGTAGTGGCCACTGATCCTGCCACCTTTCAGGGAGGGATGGCCATGGCACAGGGCATCCAGCCAGGTGTAGGAACTTGCTCTCTCAGTCTGAGAAAGTCCTACCCACCTTCCCCTGCCTCGGGCTTCAGGGGTCTCCATTCCAGGGATCTGTGAGCTGCACCTCCAGTGTGATAGCTACTCGCTGTATTTGCCTTCTGAGTGACAACATAAGTAAAAGGAAAAGCATGGTTCTTCAATCTAGCCATAATTCAGTTGACTTGTTCCACCCTGAGATGGTCTGCACTATTCACCACATGGTCCTTTGTGGTCCTGTATTTAAGGGGGTTGCTCTGGCCTTAGCTTGCTTGTCCGCAGAATGGGGAGGGTGATACCATTTACTGATCAAAACTCACGTTAGCTTGTGCCTGCACTTTGGGAGCCCTCATCAGATAGCGCCGTGTTAAGGCCCTGCCTTTCATTCTTAGGTGCCCTCAGGATGAGGTAGGGAGGGATTCAGACCATAGAATGGGGTGGGTAACAGGGCAATGACGGAGTAGTCTGCTGCTGGGAGAGATCTGCTGTGTGCAGTGTGTGTAGTAGGAGGGATGATCAGGGCTGGCTGGGTGTGGTGGGGCAAGGTGAGGAGGGCTCTGTCTCTTGGAAGCAAAGAGAGAGCTGGGCAGGTTTAGGGGTTCAATGGCAAGAGTCCAGTTTCTTTCTTTGTATGTTTCTTAGCTGTCTGGCTGTGTGTACCCTCAATCCTTCTCACCTCCACTCCCTCTTCCATCAGGTGTGGGTGCTATGGCTCCTCAGTGAAGCCCATGGTGGGAGTGTCAGTGGAGAGGACAGCTGTCAGACCACAGCTGCACTGAGGACCTACATCCCTGTGCTGGGGGCAGAGGGGTCCATGTGCCACCCTTCACCCTGCTAAACCCACATCCCAGGGAGAACTGAAGCCTCAGAGATGCCCCCGCAGCTGTGCCCTGCGCGCGCGCTCGCTCGCTCGCGCGCTCTCTCTCTCTCTCTCTCTCTCTCTCTCTCTCTCTCTCTCTCTCTCTCTCTCTCTCTCCTGCAAAGCCTGGGGCCCTGCTTGGAGTGCTCTTCCCAGGTCTCCATGCGGTTTGGTTCACGTGTTCTCTCAGACGTGATGTCACCATCTCCTCGAGCCTTCCTGTGGCCTCCCCGATCCTTTCTGTGCTGCTTTTCTCAAGACGCTGGTCATCTTGGGTGCACTGTATAATTTGCTTCTTTATTTTGCCCCCTTCTGGGCAGGGCTTCTCGGGTTATTGACACATCCCTACGCCAGTAGTGGCACAGCGTAGACCGTATTTGTGGGGTGAATAAATGTGGAATGTTTTAAATGTGGGATGTTTTGGTTCACCTTCACCTAGCAGAACGGAGCACAAAAACTGTGGTTCTAGTAGTCATTCCTCCTGGAATTAAAGTTCTGGGCCTGACCCTGTGCTGGGTAGGGCTGAAAACATAGTGTGGGCTAGGGCAGACTCTGTCCCTGCCTTGTGTGACTTTCCAAGCCAGCAGGAGAGGCCACGTTACCAGAAGCAAGTAATACTCAGTGTCTCCACCCACCAGAGGTATGTCCTGAGGAGAAAGTCAGGCTGAAGTATAAGATCTGCCCTTGTCCTAGGAGGAGGCAGTCAGGGGAAGTTTCCCTGAAGAAAGGAAAATTGTCCTGGGAAAGCTGGGTGAATAATGTCTGGTTAGGGAAATAGCGTACGCAAAGGCCCTGGGGTGAGAGCAGGGTCGGCAGGGAGCCTGGAGAAGAGAATTAAGCATATTGGTCTGATGAGGCCAGAGGATGAGCTGAGGGAGGTAGGCCCTGACAGTCTGCTGGAGGGCCTTGAATATGGTCCATGGATGTCCTGAGGAGGCCTGTGTTCAGGCGGCCGTGTTTGGAGACCCACTGATCGCACCAATGCTTTTCATCTCCTCAGAGAGCAGAGCCAGGCAGACCCCAAGATGTGACGTGATTTCTGGAGGTGCCGTAAGGCCCTGGGTGGCAGGATAAGGGGGTGTGTGTGTGTTGGGGTGTGGTCGTGAAGACAAGGAAATCTGTCCTGTGAGTATTCTTGTGCTTGTCTCTTGCAGCCTGCCCACACTCATCCTGCCCTCAATCCTACCTGCTCCACAGACAGATGAGGTGGGTGGGGGAGTGTGTGCTGCAGAAGAAAGTCAGTCTTTCACCTGTCACCTTCTCACCAAGGAGGCGGAGTAGGTAAAAATTCTCATGTTGAGAAACACCCAGTGTCTCTACCCACCAGAAGGAGTAATAATACGGGACGTTACAGCTGCTGCCTTTGGAAGTCTTGAGTCGGACTCCTCAGGCCACCTGGAGTCCCTCAGCCAGGACTCTGTTAGCACAGTTTCTTTTTCTACAGCTGTGACTCTTAAGTGCTGAAGCACCTACCGCCTCATGCCCTGAGGACACATGGAATCCATACTGATCCCGGGCCTCTGACAACTTTCCTGCGAGGGCACAGGCCACACGTTTGTACACATCACAGGTGAAGGTCAGCAGTGTCAGTGTGGGGAGGCAGAGCGTGGGGCAGAACTGAGGTCGTGGGCATGTGTCTGGGTTTCAGAAAAGGGGCAGAGCATGGTAAGTGCTGCCGGGCTGTGTGGGAGACTCCGTACGAGGCATTAAACATGGTGGGAGGCGGGGAGACTGGGAGGCTAGACGCGCACTTCCTCTAGTAGCCAGCACTGCAGCAGACCCCTGTCATACATACCCCTGTCATACAGACCCCGTCATACAGACCCCTGTCATACAGACCCCATCATACAGACCTCTGTCATACAGACCCCGTCATACAGACCCCGTCATACAGACCTCTGTCATACAGACCCCGTCATACAGACCCCTGTCATACAGACCCCTGTCATACAGACCCCGTCATACAGACCCCGTCATACAGACCTCTGTCATACAGACCTCTGTCATACAGACCCCTGTCATACAGACCCCGTCATACAGACCCCGTCATACAGACCTCTGTCACGGGCCTGTCGTTTATTTCTAGGTTTTTATTACACTGGCAATAATGCATTTAGGGCAATGGTTCTCTGATGGGAGCAGCTTTACTTCGCTCACCCCATCCACATCCCCTCCCTCCCTATAGAAATATTTGAAGACGTTTCGATGGCCACATGAGGTAAGAGACCTTGACTTCCAGAGTAGAGACTTGGGAAGCTGCTGAGTGTCCTGCTGTGTACAGAATGAAACACCCCACCCCACCTCCATTTCACTAATGAGTCCCACCTTAGAACCCTGCACCCTAGCATGGTGATGTGTACCTGTAATCTCAGCACTGGGGAGTTTGAGGCAGGAGGATCAAGATTTTGAGGCCAGGTTTGCTACCTACCATAGGGAGACCTTGTCTTAAAAAATCCATGCTTGGCACTACCATCGTTCTCTTTTCCTTCTCCCACCTCTCTTTCTCTTTCTTTTCTTTCTTATGCTGGAATCCAGAGCCTCTCATATACTGAACAAGCATCCTACCACTGAGCTATGCCCTCAAACCTTTTTGTAGTTTATATTTTTGAGACAGAATTGCCCTAAGTTGTCCAGGCAGGCCTTGAACTTGTGATCACATATCTATGTGTGTGTATCTATGTGAATGGGCACATATGTTTATATAGGTGTATATATGTATATACATGTAGATATATATTATGTATGTATATGTATATATTCATTGTATGTATGAGAGAGAGCGTGCTTGTGCCATGTTGTGCCAGAGGACAGCTTGTGGGAGTTGGTTTTCTTTACCCTGTGAGTTGTGAAGCTTGAACTCAGGTCATCAGGCTTACTGGTAAGTGCCTTCACCCCTGACACCTCTTGCCAACCCTGCACGGTTTTTCTGCAGCACAGATTCTTTTGAATACATGAACAGTTTCTACATCATCGATTTTATCAAAATGTTCCTCATAAAATGTGGACCAATCAACAGGATGGCTCCCCTAACCCTGAATTCTCACAGCAGAAGCTGCCTGTCAAAGTTTCTTTCTGAGCAGGTCCTCCTCCAGAAGATAAGGCCTGGGTCAGAGAGGGCAGGTGCAGGCTTTGGGAGTGGGGAATCTGGGGGCTGTGGGAGCGATATCACTGCTACTGCTTCAGCAAGACTTCCAAGGGCCAGGAGGAGCTCCCAGCCAGTGCTGCCACAGTCCCAGGAGGTGCAGGGCTCTGCTGCCTTCCTGCCTTTCTGAGCCCATCTGAGTCTGGCATGGAAACCAGGTCAGTGAGGGGACGTGAGAGGATAGAGCTGCAGGGCGGAATTGAGCTAATTTTGAGCTGCATCTGGTACAAAGCATTGCCCTATGTATATCCATTTTATGGGTTTTGTTGTTGTTTGGTTGGTATTTTGTTTTTTTGAGTACTGGAGATAGAACCAAGGGCCTTGTACATACTAGGCGGACACACCTCCCTACCACCGAACCATGTTCATAACTCTCTTTTTAACTTTTTATTTTTAGACAAGGTCTCCCTGTAGCCCTAGCTGGTGTAGAACTTGCTAGATAGACTAGGCTGGCCTTGATCTCACATAGATTCACCTTTCTCTGCCTCCCAAGTTCTAGGACTAAAGGCATGCTTCATCGTGCCCAGCCAATTTTTTTATTTTGAGACATGGTCTCAGCAAGTTACATAGGCTGGTCTTGAACTTACAGTCCTCATGGTTCAGCCTCTTGAGTAGCTAGGAAAATAGGCCTGTGCTGCCAGGCCCAGCCAGTCCACAGGTTTTTATTAAGCACTTACTGTGTGTCCAGTGCTGTAAGGTTATAGTGATTCAGTGATAACTAAGACAGGCAGGAGTCACTGTCTTCCCTGTGCTGCGTAGGGCAAATATTGACGGTAAGCTGATAAACAAGTGAATAGTGTATAGTCTGGTAGTCTTACAGGGAAAAGTGAAGGGTAAGGGGAGGCAGGGTAGGAGGCCTGGAAGGCTTCTCAAAGTAGTTCAGGCAGAGCCTAGCCCATGTCCTGCGGCCCCTTCCTTCCCTCAGGAAGCAGGTGTTTGGTTCTCCAGAGGAAGTGTCCCGGTGCATCTCAGAAGGCAGGTATTGCTGGAGAGATGATCAGAGGTTAACAGCACTGCTGTTCTTGCAGAGGACTGGGATTTGGTTCCCAGCACCTACATGGCAGCTAACTCTCATCTATGACTCCAGTTCCAGGGGATCTGATGCCCTTTTCTAGCCTCTACATGTATTTCATGGCATCGGTGCACTTACATGCAGGTAAAACACTCATACACATAAAATAAAAATAAAATCTTTAAAACAGAAGGCCTGCACTTCTGGGATAGAGGGTTTTGGAGAAATAGGGAGGTGCAGACTTCTTAAGGTCTTGGGGCTTCTGGGGTGCCTTTGGCTTTTCTCCAGGTGATAGGGCATAGGGGGTTTGAGGTGAGGGTGGATGAGTTCTGGCTTGAGTGTCGCACATTACAGACCAGAGGAGCAATAGAGACAGAGTGCTGGGATCTTATTGAGGCCTCACATTCTGCCAAATCTCAGTGACCCTTGTTTGTAGAGTCTAGCTTGTTCCCTCAGAAGCCCAACTAGGGTAAGGCGAGTCCTTTCCTGCTGTTCTTCTGCCCATGAGCTGCCAATTCAGGCCCTTGGCATCATGTAATAATTACCTCTCAGATCTGAACTCAGAGCTGTGAGATGTGGCTTCCAAAAGGACCTCTTGTTTGGGTACTTTGGAGAAATAGTCCATGAGCCAGACAGTTGAAAATAACAATGTCTGGGCTGGAGAGATGGCTTAGCAGTTAGGAAGCGAGCACTGATTTTGAAATGACCTGAGTTTAGTTCCCAGCATCCACATCAGGCGGCTCATAGCTGCCTGTAACACCAACTCCAGGGGGATCCAGTGCCTCCAGCCTCCAAGGGCACCTGCACTCTAGAGCACATACACATGCACTTAATTTAAAAGCTTAAAATAACAGTTATAAAGACAATTTTGTGTGTGTATGTGTATTCCTGTATATAGTGTGTTTACATACACATGTGTATACTCTGGAGGCCAGAGGACAACCCAGACTGAGATTCTTCAGGTACCGTCCACCTTTCTCTTAGCCAGGGTCTCTCACTTGACTGGAGTTTGCCAGGTACAGTGAGCAAGCTCCAGGGATCTGCTTGTCTCTGCCTTCCCTGCCCTGGCTTTTTCCCATGGGTTCTGGGGATTGAATTCGGATATAAACCATCTCCCCAATCCTTAAAGACAACATAAAGCAATCTTATCATTTGAGACCTAAGATTAGTCAGTGATACCTGTATACTCAGCAGCATTTTGTTTTTGTGGGTTTTAAAAAATACATTATTTTTTGTGTATGAGTGTATTGCTTGCAAGTATGTAAGGGCACCCATGTCATGCATTGCCTGCGGAGACAGAAGAGGGCATCAGATCTCCTGGAACTGAGTTATGGATGGTTGTTAGCTGCTATATGGGTCCAGGGACTTGAACCCTGGTTCTCTGGAAAAGCAGCTCTTAACCCCTGAGCCATCTCTCTAGCCTCTTGTTTTTGTGTTTTGAGACAGGGTCTTACAGTGTAGCTTGGGCTGGCCTCCAACTCATTATGTAGTCAAGGCTTGCCTGCAAATCATGGCAGTTCTCCTGCCATAGTCTTCCAGGTACTAGGCTTACAGGGTGTACCAGCATGCTTGGCTTCCAGCCACTGTTTGAACAGAGTAAGACCTCATGAGAGTAGTCACAGTGCCTTGGGGACTGTCTTTAGTCACTCACCCTTTTTGCCCAGAGCTGATCACCCATGTTATTTCATTCCTGTGGCCAAGAGATGGCCAAGAGATGGTCAGCACTTTGGAGTCCTCACCTGTTTCTGACCAGACCTTCCTAAGGAAGTGGGAGAATTCTGCTTTGGGAGCCAAGAGACCCAAGCTGGCCCTCCATGTCAACTGGACTTCAAACCGGAGTTCTCTTAAATGGCTATTTTCTTTGTTACAAATTCAGAGAAAGACACTTTCTCAGGAGCAGTGGGACCAGTAGTTACAAAGCAGAGTCCTGTGTGGCCACAAAGGAGCCTTGTCAGCTCCCAGGAATCCTCCTGCTCTCTTCTCCCAGGTGCAGTCACTCCTGCTTTTGCCATGCTGGTATTTGGTTTGCTGTAGTTTTACAGGCGAGAAAGCGGTTCCTAGTAAACAGGTGTAGTCTGTCCGCCCTGCCTGCTTATTTAATATTTGCTGCTGCTGGGTCTCATGTTCTTCTGTCTCCTCCGCGGTGTGCAGATGAACACCTTGGTCCTTTCTGTTTGGCCATTTCCACTAGTGTGTATGCATCCTCCTGTGGACAGGCTCCTAATCTGGAAGCAGTTGGGGTCACTGTGAATGAACATTGCCGATGTGAACCATCATGTGTGTCTTTTGGTAAATAAAAACCCATTTCTTTTGGGGGACCGGGAAACTGCTGGGTCATCAGATAGCCATATATTGAGATGTAAATATTACTGACAGTTTTCATGATGGTCTCACCATTTTGAACTCCTGCCAGTAGTTCTCACTTGGCATAATGAATTTTTGAAAGTTTAGCTGTCCTAGGCAGGTGGTTTTAATCTGCATTTCCCCATAACTAATGAGATTTGTGTGTTCATTGTTTGGGTATTCTTTCCTGTGAGGTATCCTTATTCTCTTAACCTTGCCTCCCTGGCGGCGTGTGCGTAATCAGCAGCTGCATCCCAGCCCTAACCCTCAGCACATTCAGGTGTGGGCATCGAAAGCAGCAGCAGCAAGCTGGTGATGGGGCCATACAAAGGCTCTCTGCTGTGGAGTATGCAGCACAGGGCTGCCGGGACAGGTCTCCGCCTGTTCTTGAGCTCCAGAGGCAGGTCTCTGTCCCCTGCCTGGGTGTCCTCAGCCTACAGCTCCCTAGTGAGCAGGCCATCCGTCCTCTTGGCTGTGCCGCCTGGTGTTTCATCACCGCCCGACTGCGTCACAGACACCTCGGCTGAGGCGCCACCCTCAGTGGGAGGACGGGCTGGAGCCAGGCGGGACACAAGGGATCTTCCAATTCCTCCCCCTCCTCTGCCCGCCCGAGCTGCCGCTGACTTCTTAGTCGCTGAAACGAGACTGTAAAAGTGGCTCTGGTGTGCCAAGCTGCTGCAGGGCCCCTACCACTCAGCTAGGAGACGCAGGTAAATGGTTTCCCTCTGCTGAGCCTCTGTCCTTACCTGGGCATGTCACAGCCCCTCTGGTAGGTTGTTGGTTGTGTCAGCGCCCTGCCCAAGGCCACCCTGCTGGCAACGGCTCTCTGGAACCCTGACCACTTTGACCACACCTGGCTGCCTTTACTTATCTTTGAACAACGGCAGCTATGTGGAGGGCAGATGGAGAGCCAGGCCCTCTGCTCCAGTGGGTGCTTTAGTGCTGCTGGATCTCAGAGGCTCTGAGAGGTATCATCAGCTATGGACTCTTAATCTCTACTCCAGCTCTTTGGGAAGTATTCTGAACTGAGTCTGTAGGGACTCATTTGGTGCTGGACCCAGACCCTGAGCGGTCTCTCTGGCTTCCAGTGCACTCTGCTCCTGCCTCAGGACCTTTGCATTTTCTCTTCCACCTGAAATTCTTTTTCCTTGTGCTTTGTTCTGTTCACCCCATTGGTTACTTGAGGTATCTGCTCATGTGCCCCCTACAAGGTGCGGCTACCTAGCACCCTTGATGTTTTCCCCTTATTGATCTTGTCAGTACTTTTCTATCATCTGACATTGTTCATGCATGTTTGTGTGGTTCTGCTTCCCCTGCCAGAATGTGAACTTTGTGAGGCTCATCACTGTGTTTCAGGGCTCTGTCTCCCAGTGCCCAGTGCCTGGCACTTAGGACACACTCAGGCAAGACTGGTGGCACAGGCGGCGTTCAGGGGCCTCTGCAGCTAGGTCTGGACTGGCCCGGGACCGTTGGGGAGACTCAGCTCATTCGTTGCTTGGCAATGTCAGTGCTGGGCTAGTGTGGGGGAACTGCCTGAGGGGTGCACAGCAGCACCCAAGTGCAGCCTCTGAGATGAGATCTGAGAAAGTGCTGCTTTACTGAGGCCCCAAGAAGGGAGGCTGGAAGGGCAGAGTGGTCGCTGTCGTGGTGGTAAACCTTTGCTTTCTAGGTTCAAGAGCAGCTCATTTGGCCCCTTCAATGTAAGGATGTCTTGGGTCTGTTTTCTAAGCACATTGGGGAGCTGGAAAGGGTTTGGGTGGAGAGGAGACAAGGTCAGATATGGATGGAGTCAGAAGGCTAGAGCAGAGGCTGGGGCCATGGGAAAGGCCTGAGGAGGCCTAGTTGGGAACTGCGGGACTCAGCCTGATCAGGATAGGCATGCGGGATGGGTAAGCAGGCAGCTGCTGGAGCAATTGGAGGCCTGGACAGCCTTTTGTGCCAAGCTGAGGACCGAGTATTTTTTGCAAGGACATGGTGAGCCACAGAGGACTTTGAGCTGAGGAAGGACAGAGTCAGTTTGAGAGTCCCTCTGGCTGCTGAGTTGGGGCAGGGAGGTGGGATCCCCAGAGAATGGGGAACAGTGCCCTACTGGCTAGCCTTAGGGTGGAGTGTTGGGGTTGCCATTTGTGGGATGTTTAGGGTTAAGGGTCCCGGCACTCTTGTGTGAGTCGGGATGTGAAGTGCCATGCGTGTGTGCAGGGGAGGCCCTTTCCTGCTCTTCTGGCCCCTCTCCTTCAGTGCCTTTGCACCTTGGAGTCAGCTTGTGACATCTCACCTCCCGTCCTCCTCCCTGTCTCTGGCCACCTTGTCTTTCCTCTGCTTTCTCCCAGTTACCTCCCTTCCTTTCGCCCGGGGTCTGGGCAGCCTGCCATTGTCACATGCCAGGCAGTACCGCGTCCGGCCCACCAGCTCCCCTGGGGCACGAGAGAAAGCTGATGCTTATGCTGTCCCCAGAGCCAGCTGCCACTTCTCTGGGGGCCTCTGTAGCTCCTGACCTGATGTCCGCAAATAACCCTAGGCTGGGAGAGGCACAAGATTCCTTGGGCTCCGTGGCCTCTGTCCAGGCCAGGCTCCAGGTAGGGGCCCAGCTGGCAGCTGCCTGTGTGCACCCTGCTCCCCTCCGCTGAGGGAATCCGAGACAGCACCAGCTCAGGCGTCCATCAGTCTGTTGTCCGTAAGTGTCCAAGGACAGAGGTAGAAGTCTTGGGGAAGGCCAGGGCCTTGGTCAAGCCCCCACGACTGGCTTCTAGGTCGCAGACAAGTGTGTGTGCAGTCGGTCCCTTCCGTCTGTGCTGGAATTGAAATTGTGGTTTCCACATTGTTTTGGTGGGGCAGGGAGGGAACTGAGGCTAAGGGATGACTTGGATGCTTCAGCACTTAGGGGAGAGGGTGCTTAGTTTGCTAACGGTGCAGGTTGATTTGGAAAGGGGTGTGTGTGGTGTGTTGGGGGCAGGCAGATGCTGGTGTCTTTGAGCACGCCCTTTGTGCCCAGGGCTGTGTGATTCATTGTGGGTTACCTCAGCACCGGGGCATGGCATTGAGGCCGCAGCTACCTTTCTCTCTCCTGCCCAGCTAGAGGCAGGGAGGGAGGAGCCTGGATGCAGGGCCTGTGCACATTGACTCCCTAGGAGCCCATATATCTCCCATAGGATGGGGCCCCGCTCTCCCCAGCTCCCTGGCTGCTTCCGCTGTCTGGCAAGCCAAGGAGCCAGAAGGCCTCAGAGCCTAAGGGAGGCTCTGGGTGCATCCCTCCCACTCTTATGGCTCCTTTCTTGTCTCTTATAGATTGTACTGTGTCCACGGCGCCTCCTGCATGTCCTGCTGCCCTGAGCTGTCCCAAGCTAGGTGACAGCGTATCACGCTGCCACCATGAATGAGGTGTCTGTCATCAAAGAAGGCTGGCTCCATAAACGCGGTAAGGGGCCACTTTTGTCCAGGAGATTGTGACTCCCTCTTGTACCCTGTTCCTTTCTAGCACCTGATGCCCCAGCAAAGGAGCCATTGCCCAGTATCCCTAGCTGGACACTCTGAATGAGCCCAGCCTAGGCCTCACCCTCAGCCTGTCTATTGGTGATCTCTTTTACACCCCCATCTTACAGGTGAAGAAACTGAGGTTTGGACAGGGTAGTCACATAACTGAAATAATACAACATTCAGTGAACAGATAGTCATTGACTGTAAGGCTTTGGGACCTTGTGGAGGTCATGTTCCACTGGAGAGTGGGGACAGACAGACACATACTGTTAGGTGATGAGAAGTGAATCAGGAGTCAAGGAACTGGACAGATACGGCTGGAGCGGAGCACACTCTGAGAAGATGACGGTAAACAGAGCCTGGAGGAGGTGCCGGAGCCACACAGATAGCCTGGCAAGGGTGTCCCAGGGGAGGGACAGCAAGGACAAAGGCTCTGAGGCCATCATGTGCCCAGTGTTTCTAGGAACAGTGTGTCGGGAGCAGAATGAGCAGGTTGAGGTAGAAGTCAGGCAGAGCAGCCACAGAAAGGACCTTGACTTACTTCTGCAGGGGGCAGGTAACCTGGTGTATGGGAGCTAGGTGGGACTTAGTCTGGTTGCATGATAGGAAACTGAGGCCCTGGTAAGTCCATGGACAGGGAGGAGACTAGACTTTGAGGGCCCAGGGCCACCTGTGTCCTGCGTTAGCTGCCTTGTGACCCTGGGGGACAGTTAGCAGGCAGCATGTACTGAGAGTTGGTTTTGCCTCTGTTGGCCTCCAGGGGCCTTCTCCTAGGGAGGAAGGGTGCCAGGCTTGGGGAAGCTGGTCCACAGGCCCTTCGTTCACTCAGCACTTAACTCAGAGCAGCCCCTGTGGACCAGGTGCTGTTCTAGGTCCTGGAGACACAGCAGTGAGCTGGCCAGGCATCTTGGTGGTGACATGTGATATCCTGGCAGGGGAGGATATCCAGGCAGACTTGTATATCCAGTGGTGGTCTGTGTTGTGGAGTAAAATCAGGCAATGAGAGGAGAGTGGGTATAAGCCCTAGAGCGGGGAGCCATGCTGGTGGCTGAGGAAGATTTCCTCAAGGAGCAGCAGCATGTGGCTAGCAGGGACAGCCAGGGCTTCCTGAAGAGAGTGAGAGGAGCACATTGGAACAACAGATGGCCTATGAGACCCCATTCTGCCCTGTCCCCCAGCCCATGGCACCAGGAGTAGTGAGGAGCTTCTCAGGGCCAGCAGAACAGCAGAGGAGACCTATTTCCTGCTTCTTCACAGCAGGGCAGCATTCAGGGCACCCCAGCCCAGTCCCGCAGACTGGACCTTCACGACTGCCACTGCAGCCATCCAAACTTGCTATCTGTTGAGTTCTGACCTTGGCTCTGCCTCTTCTTCTTGATGTGACAGTGGCCAAGCTCTGCCACCCATCGAGTCTTTTATTCTTTTTGAGATGGGACCTCTCTTTTGTAGTCCTGGGGTAGTGTCAGACTTGTGGTAATCCTGTCTCAGCCTTCCAAGTCCAGGATTATAGGCATATACTGTCATGCTTGGTTCTGAGTCTGTAAGATGAGTTAACAAACCAGGTCTCTGATCATGTCAGCCCCTTCTCAGGCAGGAATTTCCATGTGGCACATTCACTGTGGTCTCTTCAGTTCCTCAAGAAGTGCTTGACATACTGTAGGTACTCAGTAACAACTGCTGGATGAATGATTATGATTATGTGTGGTACACCTGTGCCAGGCTCTTGGACTTCTGTCATTCAGCTATAGCTTCCCTAGATTCACTGAGCTCAGGTGTGAAGGAGTCCTGTTGAGTGATGGGGAGTTTGTCTTTGGCCCAGACTTGCCTAACAAAGTCTGTCATTCTCAGCTCTGGCTCCTTTTAAGGCTTCATGTCTCTGTGCTGAAAGACTCAGTTGAACTGGCCACTGGCTTGTCCTTGTGTAGGCTCAGGTTGGCTACACCTGCCTTGACTACACATGCATATACACACTGGTTACTCCTAGACCTCCTGGTCTGTCATCTGTGCAGCAGCTGGCAGAGATGGATTGGACAAGGTGGATTTGACTGCCTCCTGACATCTTGGCATGTGTGCTAACCCACTCCCACCCCTGGCTGGTTAAAATGATCATTGCACTGGTTTGTTGACCTTCCAGTTTGTCAAGCCCCAGGCTCTGTCCCTGGCAGGTAAGCAAGCCTGTGTAGTTGAGTTTTTGTAGGTGTCTAAGGTAGCTGCCATCTTACAGACTAGTGGCAAAAGTGATGGCTGGAGGCCTCAGCACAGATGTGGCAATGCTGAGGTGGGCTTCTGGCCCCCTGATGCTCTATCAGTTACTTTTCTGTGTGATAAAGCACCATGACCAAGGCAGCTTATATAAGGAAGAGTTTTTTGGGCTTCCTTTCCAGAGGGATCTGAGTCCATCCTAGCAGGCGAGGCATGGCAGGAGGCAGCTTGAACAGAAAGCTGAGAAACTCACATCTTCAGGCACAGGCAGGAAGCAGAGAGAGCAGCAGCCGGAAGTGGGAACGAGGCCGTGAACTCTCAAAGCCTGCCCCGGTGTCATGCTTCGTCCAGCAACGCTGCGCCTCCTGAACCTCTGGGGTCTATAGGGGACACTCACTCAAACACCACAGGTCCTCACCCCGTGCTGGACTGGGCCTGGCCTGCGTGCTGCCTCCTGTTCAGCAGATCTCAGAGCACAGCTGACAGGAGTTGCTTGTGCCACTCCCAGGTCCTGGAAGGGACACACAGCTTTAACATACCCTCCACTCTCAGGGGAGCAACACTCCCTGCTAGGCACCTCCTGCCAGTTCAGCGATAGAAAGGATGGTGGTCAGGGGTGACGCTGGACTCCCAGATATCCCTGAGAGCCTTGACACATAAAGGAACCTCTCTGACTCAGTTTCCTCATTTGACTGTAGGGATTAAAATGAGATTATAGTTTTCCTTCTAAGCTTCTTGTTACCAAAGTATGAAACACTGCAGATAAGTGCCTAGATCATTAACTCATCCCATGCCAGTGTCCATATAAAGAATAGAGCAAGATCTTCAAGGACCTTGTGTTCCACCCATGCTATAACTGCTAAGCCGATGAGCTTTACTAGGGTGTTTTGTCCCTGTTTGGTCCTTTTGAGACAGGGTCTCCCTGTAGCCCCTGCTGGCCTGGAATTTACTATGTAGACCAGGCTGACCTTGAACTCATAGAGATCTGTCTGCCTCTGCCTCCCAAGTGCTGGAACTCTGGCTGCTAGGCTGTTTTTTGTTGTTTGTTTTGTCTGTCTGTTGGGGTCAAATCCAGGGTTTTGTATATGGTAGGTTACTGTTCTACTGCTGACCACATCCTTAGCCTGACTTTTTCTAACTTTTTTCATTTTAAATTGAGATAAAACTTCATAATATGAAATCAACCATTTTAAATTATGTGATTTAGTGACCTTTAGTTCATTCAGTAGCTACTACTACTTCTGTGGTTCCTAAACATTGTCATCAGCCCAGAGAATACCTTGTGCCTGTTAAGCAGTCAGTCTCGACTGCCAGTTTGCTTCCTGTCTTTATGGATTTACCCTCTCTAAACACTTCACGTAAATGTTCAACATGCAACTTTTTGTGACTGGCTTCTTGCACTTGGCATAGTGTTTATTTGTGTGGGTTGTTTTTTTTTTTAATGTGTATGAGTGTATTGCCTGCACATATATCAAAAGTGCACCCATGTCGCGCAGTGCCCTTGGAGGACAGAAAAGGGCGTCAGATGACTTGAATTGTAGTTATTGATGGTTGTTCACCACCATGTTGATGCTGGGATTCGAACCTAGGTCCTCTGCAAGAACAGCCAGTGCTCTTAATCTCTGAGCCATGTCTCCAGCCCCCCTATTTGTATGTTTGCACATACATGTCTTCTGAGGCCGGAAGAGGGCATCAGATCCCCTGGACCTGGAATTATAGGCAGTAGTGAGCTTTCCAGTGTAGGTGCTAGGAAATTAACTCTACAAGAGCAGCAAGTAGGCTTAACTGCTAAGCTATTTCTCTAGCACTTTCACCCCTTTTTATGGCCAAATGATGAATTGTAGGGATATAGCTTGTTTTGTTTCTCTGTTCCTCTTGATACACATAGGAGTTAAATCTATTTCTTTTGTTTTGTTTTGTTTTAGGGAGGGTCTCTTTTAGCCAAAAGATGACTTTACCCTGGCTCTGTGGCCCAAGGGGGTGTCCTTGAACTCCTGATTCTCCTGCCTACACCTCCCAAGTGCCACCACATCCTACTTTTTTAAAAAAAGATCGTTTAATTACTATTATTATTATTTTAATCTTTTTGAAATGGGATTTCCCTTTTAGCCCCAGCTGGCCTTGAACTCACAGAGATCTGATTTCTCTCCCCCATTTCCCACTGCTGGGATTAAAGACATGTACCATGCCATGGCCACCCCCAGCTTTTGCCAAGGTTTTGATTTGCATTCTATCAAGGCCTGATGTTGTAGAGGCTCTTTATGTACTGGCCATTTATATATCTTTGGAGCAGTGTCCATCCAGGTCCTTGACCTCATTAAAACTGAGCTCTTTGCTTTCTTGTTGAATTTTAAGAATTTTTTATATATTTTGGCTACTAAAGTCATATATGAATTTTTTGTTTGTTTTGGTGTTTTTGAAACAGAGTCTTCCTGTAGTCCCAACTGGCCTGGAACTCATTATGTAGTCTAGGCTGGCCTTGAACTCACAGAAGTCCTTGTGCCTCTGTGTCCCTGGAGTGCTAGGGTTAAAGGCGTGCACCATTACACCAGGCTCACATAATTTGTGTGCGCACAGCTTACAAGCATTTTGCCATCCTGTGGGCTGTCTTTTCGCTTTCTTGTTAGTACCCTTTCAAGCACAAAATTTGTAGTTTGATGAATCCATTTTATTTTCATCTCTCATGTGGAGTGGTAAAGATTTAATCCTGTGGATTCTACTGAGAACTTTGAGAAGTTTTGGTGTGTGTTGTATAACGTGAGGTAGGGCTGCCTGCGTTCCCTAACAGTATTTCCAGCTGTCCAGCACCATTTGTTGAGACGGTTCTCACTGACAGCTCTTGGTGCTCTTGTTGAAAACCACTTGACTGTAGATTCTGGGTGTGCTCTTTGACTCTTGATCATTCCACTGCGTTGTATGTCTGCAGTTGTACCTTACTGTTTTAATTAAACTGTGCTTTTTCAATATTGTTTTGGCTCTCTGGGGTGCCTTGCAATTCTGTATGAATTTAATGATTGGCTTCTCTGTTTTTGTGAGTGACTGCTGGGATTTTGGAGATTTCCTTGCATTTGTACATCATTTTAGTAGTATTTGATAATATTACATCTTCTAATCCATGAATGTAGGATGTCATTGTGTTTATTTCTTTTGTTCTTTATATTATTATTGTCTCTGTGTACATGATATATGTGTGGACTGACATGTCCAGGCACACATCTAGAGATCAGAGGACAGCTTCGTGGAGTTGGTTCTCTCCTTCCACTTTCACATGGGTTCTGAGGGATCAAATTCAGTCATCAGGATTGTGCAGTAGGCTTTTTACCTGGTGAGCCCTCTCAACAGTCCTCTTTGGCCAGTGTTCTGTAGTGTGAAAGTCCTTAGCTCCTCAGTTACATTATTCCAATGCATTTTGTTCTTTGGGACAGTGTCACAAATGGAATTATTTTCTCTTTGTGCGCATGTGCATATGTGCCAGACGCCAACTTCTAGTATCTTCTTGTTGCTCTTCACTGTATGTTTAAGACAGAGCCTCTAGCTGAACCTGGAGCTTGCTGATATAGCTAGACTGGTTGACCAGCAAGCCCCTAGGATCCTCTAGTCTCTGCCTCCCCAGAGCTGGGATTACAGGCATGTGACGCCATGCTTGACTTTTTACATACATTCTGGGGATACAAACTTGGGTCTTCATGCTTGCACGGTAAGTACCCAATGAGCCCTCTTCCCAGCCCCTGACAAATGGAATTATTATTTTTAAAAAGGTTTGTGTGTGTGTGCCAGGTTGTCTCTATGTGCATCACGTGTATGCAGGTGCCCTCCAAGGCCAGAAGAATCCATTGAATTCCCTGGCACTAGAGTTATAGCTTGTTTTGAGATTCCTGATGTGGGTGCTGGGAACTGACCCCAAACTCCTCTGCAGGAGCAGCAGGTACCCCTAACTACTGAACCAACTCTTCAGCTCCTGTTTTTTTTTCTTTTGAGACAGAATTTTCCTGTAGCCCAGCTGACCTAGAACTTGCTTTGTAGACCAGATTGACCTTAATTTCACAGAGATCCACCTGCTTTGCCTCTCACAGAATTCTTTCCTTTTTTTTTTTTTTCAAAATTGAGACAGGGTCTCTCTGTAGCCTCAGCTGTTGTCGTGGAACTTGCTATGTAGACCAGATTGGCCTTGAACTCGGAGATACGCCTGCCTCTGCCTCCCAAGTATGCTGGGATTGAATGTGTGTGCCACCACAATTGACTTTTTATCAATTTTATGTGTATGAGTGTTATCCTGCATTAGTGCATCTGTGTTGTTCAGTGCCCTCAGAGGACAGAAGAGGGTGTTGGATCTCCTGGAACTGGAGTTACAGACGATTATTAGCCACCATATGGGTGCTAGAATTTGAACCCAGGTCTTCTGCAAGAACAACCAGTGTTAACGACTGAGCCATCTCTCCAGTCCAGAATTATTTTCTTAATATCCTTTCTGGATTGTTTCTTGCTGGTGTATGGAATCAGCATCTTACATTTGTGTGATCTTGTTGAATCTATTAGCTGTTGTAATTATTATTCTTTGGGCTTTGACTTTTAAAACAATGCTTCTTAGTGTGTAGCAGGGTCTTGCCTGAAACTTCACTATGTAGCCCAGATGGCCTTGAATTCATGGCCATCCTCCTGCCTTAGGCTCTTGAGTCCTGGGGTTACAGATGTGGACCACTCTGGCTGTTTTAAAACTCACCATGTAGACCAGACTGGCCCATCCTCCTGTCTCGGTCCCCTGAATGTTGAGATTATAGGTGTGCACAATTATGTCTGGCTTCCCGTCCTCCTTTCCTCCCTTCCTTCCTTACTATTCCTCCTTACTCTCCTCTTTCTCCTCCTTCCACCTTTGTTGTTCTCTGGATCTTGCTGTGTTACACAGGCCAACTTAGAACTCTTGATTCATATGATCCACCTGCCTCAGCCTTAAGCAGCTGGGACTATAGGCATGTGTCACCATGCCTGACTATTTCGTGTGTGTGTGTGTGTGTGTGTTGTTTTGTTTTTATAGGCAGAATCTCATGTAGCCTAAGCTATCTTTGACTAAGTCAAAGATGACCTTGAACTCCTGATCCTCCTGACTTCATCTCCCTGAGTGTTGGGATTATAAGCATGGACCACCATGCCTAGATTATGTGATGCTGAGGGTGGAACATTCTAGGAAAGCACTCTACTAATTGAGCCACATCCCAGCCCTTGTGGATTCTTCTATGATTTTCACCCTATAGGATCTGTTACTTGACAATAAAGATGATCTTATATTTTCCCACTCAATTTGGATGTCTTTTACATAGCTTGTTTTGCCAGGGTGAAGAAAAAGCATTCTGGTCTTGTTCTTGACCTTGTACTCTGTTTGATGAGAGTGCTAGTAGCAGTGGGACTTTTTTCTCTGCTGAGGAAGATCCCTTCTGCTCCCAGCTTGCTGACTGTCTCTATTCCAAGGGGCACTGGGTTCTGTCAGATGCCTTTTCTGAGTCAACTGAGATGATTATGTGAGTGTTTTTCACTTTTTTAAAGTGATATATTATATTGATCATTTCCACCATCTTTTTCTCAGTCTGAAGTGATTTTTCTTTATATGCACTAAGCTATGAATTCATAGGGAATTCCAGCATCAGTGCTGGAATTCCTTTCCATTAGTGCTTCTCTGGGTGAGCAGCTGGCACTTCAGTTGAACTCAGGTTCCCTTCTCTTTGGCTTCCTTTTTTCGATGATCATTTTCCTTCAGCTGTTTCAGGAAGCTGTCAGCTCTTAGAGTGCGTCATACGCTCAGTGTGCACATTAATTCTCTTGGCCAGATTCCTGCCTTGAACGCGCTTGTCTGTAGCAGTGCCAGCACCATGCTGGGCGACACTGGAGACTCTTCCAGTTTTGCCATGGTAACTTTTATGGGACATTCCTTTTTGAGCAGTACCCATTCCTTTGATGTCTACAATGCCTCCCTTCTTGTAGATTCCCATATATGTGGCCAAAGGAGTGGCGCCATGTTTCCTAAAGACCCAGAGAACAGTTACTAGCACCTTTCTTTTCCCTTATGTTTGTCATTTTAGCAAATTACTGGAAGATGGCAGCTGTGGCTTATAGCTGAACTATCTTTATATTTACCTGACCACATAGTGCTTACTCTTCTCCCTTTTTGAAATAGGTTCTCTTCCTTAAATTGCCCAGGCTAGCTTCAAAATCCCGTACTTAGGCTATCCTGCCTCTGCCTTCTGTGTATAGCCAGTATTGTAGTCAGTTTTAGACTGCTTTGGTTTGGTTTGAGGTAGACTCTCACTCTAATTCAAGCTGAACTGGAGCTCACTATGTAGTCCAGGATAGCTCTGGAACTTCTAGCAATCTTCCTGCATTGTGCAGATGTGCTGAGATTACAGATGTAAGCTACCATGCCTGGCTCTCATTTTAGACAGTTTTTACCACCCTAAAAAGGACCTTCCTCCCATTGATTTTTCCCTTTCCATCTCCAGATTCCTCCTCCTCTCAGCCCTAGGAAACCACTTTCCTTCTTCATGAGTTGCCTATTCTGGACATTTTGATTTTATTTTTATTTTATGTATTTGAGTATTTCACCTGCATGCGTGTATGTGCACTATGTGCATGCAGTCCTTTGGAGACCAGAAGAGGGCATCAGATCCCCTGGATTTGGAGTTGTGAATGGTTGTTACCTGCTATGTGGGCACTGTGACCTGAACCCAGGTCCTCTGCAAGAGCAGCCAGCAAGTGCTCTTAACCACTAAACAGCTCTCCAGCCCCCTATTTTGGACATTTTGTATAAATGGGCATATATATGGATTCTTTTCTATTTAAAACATGTCCCAAGTTAGAACTGCAAATCCATCTGACATCCCTAGCTTGCTGAGCATCTTAGCTTAGCCTCACAGGAACAGTGGAGTGTGGTGTGTGCTTCCATGCTTGCAGGGCTGGCTGGGAGCCCTACACATGAGAGTAGCCTGCTGTATACTGCCAGCCTGGAAGAAGGTCAAAACTGGAAACGGAAGTATGCTTTCTACTGAATGCCTGTCACTCTCAGTCTGTGAGATAGCTGAGCATCAGAAGTCGAAATGGTCCTCTCTGATTGACTTTATGGTCCTCTGTGATTGGCTTCTTGGCCTTAGGCCCAGGTATGGTTCTCCTACATTATAGATTGGAACAGCAGTTCATCATTTCTTTTTCTAACCAAATAGTATTCTGTCAGATGGATCAGTATATTTTGTGATGTACATTTGGGTTTCTACTCTTTAAGAAACTTTTGTTATTTATTATGTATATGTATGTGTGTGAGTGTGTGCCACGGTGCATGGATGGAGGGTGGGGGTGGTAACCTGTGGAAGTTGGTTTTCTCTATCCACTATGTAGGTTTCAGGAACCAAACTCAGTACCCACTGAACACATTTTGTGTGCAGTGTGCATAGAAGTCATCAGGTGTCCTCTGCTCTGTCATTCTCCACCTTATCCTCTTGAGGGTCTCTTACTGAACCTGGAACTTGCTGTTTTTAGTTACGCTGGTGGCCAGCAAGCCCCAGTGATCCTCCTCGTCTCCACTGCTCACTTCTCCCCAGCACTGGACACTGGTTACAGGGACACATGCAGTCATACCTGGCTTTTACATGGATGCCAGGGAATCCATGCTCAGGTCATCGTGCTTGAGAAGCGAGCCTCTGAACCACCTCCCCAGCCTGTTTCCCCGATTTGACTGTTAGAAATAATGTTCCTGTGAATGTTGGCATGTAACTTTGCATGTGGAATGTGCCTTCCTGTGTCACTGAATTCTCAGCAGCCCTCTGAAGAGGGGATTGCTGTGGAGTGCAGGTATATATGTGTGTACCCACATGCTGGGGCTTGGACATTCAGTCAGGAATGACCAAATGACAAATAGAAGGGGTTCAGAGGGTGGTTGGAGGGTGGGCAGTGGTAATCCCTGCCTGGCACAAGAGTGTTTTGACATCTGCTCCCCCTTCACGGCTGTGTCGATCAGTATCAATCCATGGGATTTGAGTGTTTGGAGGCCCGGAAGTCCCTTAGGACAGTCTATGCTGGCAAGGGTAGCCTGTGCTTCCACATGCTGAGGCAGCTGGTCCCCGGGGTGCTGTTGTAGGCACCTTCTTGCCAGGCATGACCTGTGGATCACTTGGGCCCAGCTCAGCGCCCCAGCCTGCGTCAGCAGGGCCATCTGCAAGGCTCCCCTGGGAGAGGCAGTTATCAGCTTTCCTCCTGTGGTGGCCCTGTGAGTCACTATCATCCTGGGCCACCTGCCTGCCAGGACACTGTTCAGCCTGCCCTGACCTTCTCTCCTCCTGCCTCATTTCAGGAGAATACATCAAGACCTGGAGGCCCCGGTACTTCCTTCTGAAGAGTGACGGCTCTTTCATTGGGTATAAGGAGAGGCCTGAGGCCCCTGACCAGACCTTACCCCCCCTAAACAACTTCTCTGTAGCAGGTGCGTTTCAGGCCACACAAGCAGAGGTTCCAGTGCTCAGAGCATGGCTGGCAGGTGCTGGGGACACGTGGGATGCAGTTAATCCTCAGCCAGATCCTGTCCTGGACCTCTTTGCCCTCAGATTGGATTCTTACTTTCCTTAACTATTGCTTCTTGTCAGAGGGCTCTGTGAGGCTACTCTGGTACGAGGTGGAGAGAAGTCAGGGTGTTTCCGCACACCCCACCCTTGCCGATTCTGTGTCCCCTTCTGCTCTGTTAACACAATGATCTTGCCTCTCTGTCCTAATCAATTAGACCTTTGCTTCCTGTGGGCCCCGCTGACCCGGGACCCTAAAGTGATGGTTTCCAGGTAGACCAGTGTGACAAGCCCAGTAACCCTACGGCGCTCCCAGCCCCTCTTCCTTCACTCCAGACCTGATACCGTGTCCTTGTCATGCCTGCTAAGAATGTTTAATAGGCTGCCGTGTCTCCAGAGCCCATCTGCTCTGAGGTCCCTTCTGCTTCTGCCTCAGCCTCTCCCTCCATCTCTCCCTCCTTGCAGTCTCTGGAACACAGCCCAGGGCCCATGCTGTTCTATAGAAAACCTTTTCTGGTCTCTCTCTTCATGTGCCCATGGCCTTGGCGCATTCGTTTCTAGCTCCAGCTTCTCACTTGAGCTGCCAGACTGTCTCCAGCAGCTTCTTGAACAGTCTTCCCTGGGTGGCCTCTAGGCCCCTCTTCCTTACCATGTCCCAAGCTGACCTGCCTTTCCCTGGCACCCTAACCTTTCTCTTCCTCCCTGTCTCCATCTTAGGCAACCCTGTTTTGCCCTTGATCTCTGTCGGGGACCTGGTTCTGGCTCAGGATACCCCCTCCTGCCCTACATCCTGCTGTCCTTTCCTCCCCAGCCCTGTTCCACTCTGCTGTAGCCCGTCCTCCTAGACCAAATCTCTGCTGCCAACTCTGGCCTCCAGCCAGAGGGACTGTCTCATTCTCTCCATATTCCTTCTATGGCTCCCTGTGGCTCCCAAGGACAGAGTCTGGATTTCCACAGTATGGCCTCTAAGGCCCTAGCCTACCTACCTCTCTAAGCTCATGCCTCTCTCCTGTGTACTGTTTTGTACTGTGTCACTCCAAACTGACTTGGCCCTCTTACCTTCAGTGCTCAGTTTGGAGATGCCCCATCCTCAGGGAAGCCCTCCCTAATCTCCCAGTCTGAATTGGTCACCCCCTCTGGTTTTTCATGTCTGGCCCTCACTCCTTAGTTGTCACTGGTGGTCTGGCCTTCCAGACCTTGAGCCCTGTGAGGGCAAGGCCAGGACTGTCTCAGTCCCTGGCACTGTCTGGTATCGGGCTTGACATACAGGAGGTAGCTTGGGGAATGTGATCTATAGGCAGCAGAACTATCCCCTCACTCTGTCTCCTGTATTTGTAGAATGCCAGCTGATGAAGACAGAGAGGCCACGGCCCAACACCTTTGTCATACGCTGCCTACAGTGGACCACCGTCATCGAGAGGACCTTCCATGTAGACTCTCCAGATGAGAGGTGAATCTGGCCTTTCTGTGGCTGCCCATTGGGAAGGGATAAGCCTGGTGTGAGGGAAAGGGTGCAGATGGCTGAATCCTCTGGGACCGTCTGTCAGATTTCTCCACTCGCAGCCCTTCTGGTGTGGGAGCTGAGAAGAGCTGGGTTTCTTGGTCCGAAGATCCCTACTCTGTGTCTTTAGATTTTGGAGGACATCAGAGTCCTGGGCAGAGCTTCTTTATGATTTGGAGATTTTAAAAAGATATTTTGTTATTTTGTGTGTATGAATGTATTGCCTGCATGTATGTTAGTGCACCCATTTTGTGCAGTACCCACCGAGGTCAGAAGAGGGCATTGAATCCCTTGAAACTGGAGTTAAACAAACAGTTGTTAGTTGCCCTATGGGTGCTGGGAACCAAACCTGGGTCCTCTGCAAGAACAGCAAGTGATATACAGAGCCATCCGTCTAGTCCCAAGACTTGCAGAGTTGCAGAGGGTCGGCCATTTGCCTTCCATATGAACATTTTTATTGGTTCTGAGGCAGTGGTCCAGAGAATCAGTTACAAAGGTTAGTTTAGGGGGCTGGAGATAAAGCTCGTTTGTTAGAGTGCGTACCTAGCATACATGAGGCTGTGGGTTTGATATCCAGTATTGTGTAAACTGGGCATGGTATGGCACACCCCTATAATCCTAGTACTGGGGAGATGGAGACAAGGGGGTCATCCTCAGATACAGAGCAAGTTCAAGGCCAGCCTGGGATACATGAGGCCTTGTCTCAACAAAGCAAAACAAAAGAAAAAACAGTCATTTTACAGTCATGTGTAATGTTGCATGCTTACAATCTCAGTACTTGATAGGCTAAGGTGGAAGGTATGCAAATTTTAGGCCCATCTAAGCCAGAGTGAGTTCAAGGCCAGCCTAAGTAACTTAGTGAGACCTGTTTTGAAAGAAAAAGGGAAACTAGAGCCATAGCTCAATGGCAGAGTATTTGCCTGGCATGCATTAGGCTCTGGGTTCCATCCATAGCCCCACATGGGTGAAGGAAGCGGAGCAGTTAAGAAACTGCGCGAAAGGAGGTATCTGAAAGCCTCAGACTCCCGCCTGCCCCATCTGTGCCATCCATGTGGCCCCTCCCCCAGCTCTAGCTTGCTGTTCCTCTGTGCCCTGCAAGAGCAGATGGAGCCTGGTGCCCTGTGCACTAGAGGTCACATTGCACCACACTCTGGACTCACTGCACTCACTGAACGAATGGTGTGTCTTGGGGACCTTTCTCCCTCAGTATATAGAAGGCAGTTGTTGCTGCCACCATGTTCTTTTGTAATAGCTGTGCACAGGTTCTTCGAGTTTATTTAGCAGTTTTTTAAGCATGGTGACGGTGTTCCCAGCCTTGGGCTCATTGTGTGCAGGCCAATCCGTGGTATGCATTCTTGGAAGTAAGACTGAGGGCCACAGGAGTCCATAGTTCTAATTTCGAGAGCTTTTTCTGTCAGGGAATGTCCCCACAGTCAAACACTTAGATTCTTAGGAGTCTGGCCAGAGGGAGGTTTTCTCTTGCTGTGGATGAGTTTGACCTTCAGGAGCTCCCTTTTCTGAGCTATCTGTTCATCATATGTTCTCTTTTTCTCTGTTACAGGGCTGGTCTGTTTTTTGTTTTTTTTTTATGTTCAAAAGCTCTTTATGTATTAGAGAATTTAGCTCTTTGCAGTCTGGCACATTTTCTCCCTCCCACTTTGTCCTTTTGGACTTTACTTTGAAGAACATTCCTCTCGCTCATCCATGGAGCAAAACTTGAGCTGTCCCTGTGGGAACCTAAAATGGGATCATCCTAGAGAGTTCCCTCCACAATCATATATAGGATCCTAGCTGTGAGTGCCTGTTCAGCATTTCAGGTGTGAGAGAACAGAATTTTTACTTCTTTCTTTCTTTCTTTCTTTCTTTCTTTCTTTCTTTCTTTTCTTTTCTTTTCTTTCTTTTCTTTCTTTCTTTCTTTTTTTTTGAGACGGGGTCTCCCGATAGCTCCATGTGTCTCAGAACTCACTATCTAGACCAGGCTGGCCTTGAACTCAGAAATCTGCCTGCCTCCTCCTCCACCTCCCAAGTGCTAGGATGAAAGGCATGTGCCACCACACCTGGCTATTTCCCCTTTTTAAAGATGGAAACTCAGAGCTGTAGAGATGGCTCAACAGCAGTCCTTGCACAAGACCAAGGTTCAAATCTCAGCACCCTCGTTGTGGTTGACAACTGTCTTTAACTCCGGTTCCAGGGGATCTGATATCCTGTTCTGTCCTCAGGCACTGAGGACATGGGTGTACTTACACGCAGGCAAAATACTCATACACATAAAATAAAAAGGAATAAAGTTTTAAAAGACAGAAACTCTTATAGCCCAAGTTAGCTTTGAACTGATTTATAGCCAAGGCTGGTCTTCAATTCCTGATCTCTCTTCTCCTGCCTCCCAAGTGTTGGGATTGCAGGCATGTGCCATCACAACTGGCAACTTCATTTACTTTTAATTGATTTCAGTGGCTGCACATGTAGCCAGTGGCTACCCTCTTGGACAGTGCTGTTTTAGAGCCACTGTCCTCAGATGCCACCACAGTCTATACTGTAATTATCGTTGCGTATCTCCCCAAGGTTAAAAATAGACTCCCCTTACCACGAGAAACAGAATTACCAACTCAGCTGAGGTGCTGCTCAGTTGAAAACTGGGGACCAAATGTGGACTGCCTGTAAAAGCAGTTGTAGACTAATAGTTGCTGTTTGTGGGTGTTGGGTGAATTTGGAAGGATGGATAAGAACTGACTCCAGAGATAGGAAGGGGAACAATCCAGGAAAAGGGACTAACCAGCATATACAGAGACCTGGAGCTGAGACAGTTCATGTGTCCCAGAGAGAGATCTCAGGGAGTCCTGTGTCACAAGAAAATCAAGGACTGCCGATTCAGAAGAGAAGTGGAAGTGCTCAAGGCTGGCAAGCCAGCAAGAGCTTTGGCCCACAGATGGAGATCCCTGCAGGCCTTGGCAGGAGCTTAATAAACTGGGGCTTGTCACAGGGTTGTTAAGAGATTCAGAGGAGGACAAACAGGAAGCCTCAGGGCAGCAGTACCTGGCACCCAGTGGGCAGGACTGGGAGAGGGTGTTGGGGAGCCACTAGCCGTTCTGAGTTTTACTAGACAAATTCTTCCTCAACAATGAGGAATCCTGTGCTTATTCCAGGGCAGGATATGGGAGGGGCTTCTTTTTTTTAGCACCTTCTGCTGGTAAGGAGAAAGCCTCTGCCGTGGGCCAAGGTAGCTGGCGCCCAGAACCCGGAGACTGCAGGGCGACAGGGCAGATGGGACGGCACTGGTGGGGGGCATTGCCCAGACGCTGTGGCTCCCTCCTGCTGGGCTGCACGTTGTTTCTCCTGCCTTGCTCAGGCAGTTGAGGCCTGACCAAAACTCTGCTCTATTACAATCTTGTTGTGATGCAGAGAAGTTGCAAGTATAGCGTAACAGGAGAGCACACAGGTGTCCCACCTAGACTCTGCGACCGCCTTTGCATGCTCGCCACGTCTGGCTCTTCTTTTGTTTGCCTTTTATTATTTTTACATTTGTTTATGCTGTGTGTGTACACACATGCACATGCCATGGCTCACATGTAGAAGTCAGAGAACAGCTTGCAGGAGCTGATTCTCTCTCTCCACCAGTGGGTTTCAGGGATTGAACTTGGCACCTTAAGCAATCGCTCAGCCCCCCTCTTGTATGTCTAAGTCTAGTCTGTTCTTACTCCGTGGCACTCTACTGAGGACTCTACAAAATCAAGGTGCCAGCTGGGTGTGGTGGCGCACGCCTTTAATTCCAGCCCTTGGGAGGCAGAGTCAGGTGGATCTCTGTGTTTGAGGATGACATGGGCTACATAGTGAGATCCAGGCCAGCTGGGGAAGACAGGGAAACCCTGTCTCAAAACAACACAAAACAACAATAAAAACAAAATTAAGATGCCATCATCACGCTGGAGGTGACTCTACAGGGTGACTGTCTCTAATCTGAAACTCTAAACCCAAAATGCTCCAAAATTCAGAACTTTGAGTGTCATAATAATGCTCAGAACATTTCAGATTTTCAGGTTAGTGATGCTTGACCAGGTAGTAAAGTCTGTGTAAATACACCAAAAATCTCTACACACTTGGAAACATTCCAAGTCCCAAATATTTTGTATAGGGGATCCTCAGCTTGTAATACATATTTACCAATACCCTCTGCAGAGCCATGCTGTACTGAATTTCCCTCATTTCTTCAAAATGGTTCGTGTGTTTGTGTACATGTGTGTTTGTACACGTTTGTGTGTAGGTGCTCTCTCCTGTATCAAGTGTCTATTGTTCTGAGACGGGATCTTCCACAGAACCTGGAGCTTGCTGTCTCAGCCAGACTGGGTCTGCCTGCCTCTACCCAGCACTGAGGTTACAGGTGTCTGACTTTTTACTGGGCGCTGGGGATCGAGACTCTGGTTCTCATGTTTCTGCAGCATGAGTCCAGACCGTGCCCCAGCCCAGAGGCGTTGTTAACACCGGGACTCCTCAAGGTACATGTTGGCCTGCTTTGATCTAGTTCGGCTCCTTGTCTCCCTCGAGATGTTGATGCTCTGGACAGATCGTGCTTGGTGTTTTGGGCTACTTCACAGTCTGGATTGATCATCTTACTCCCTGTGTTCTCCTGTAAACCAGGACTCAGAGCTTTAACAGGCTTGGTAAACTACAGCCCTGCTTGCTGATTTGGCAGATGAAATCCTAATGGAACATGACCAGTGCACTTGGGCATGAACTGAGGGGAGAGGGAGAGGGAGAGGCTCTTGCCCTGCTATGGCAGTTTTGATAGAAGAGATGAGGCAAGTGACCAGAAAACCTAAAACCTAAGTATCTCTGGGTGCGGTCATGCATGCCTTTCACACCAGCAGTTGGGAGACCCAGGCAGGGAGAACGTTGTGAGTTTGAGGTGAACCTGGTCTCAAAAAAAAAGAGGCTGGAGCGATGACTTGGTGGTTAAGAATTCTGACTGCTCGTGCAGAGGACCTGGGTTCAATTCCCAGCTCCCACATGGCAACTAACAACTATCTGTAACTCTGGTTCCAGGGAATCCAATGCCCTCTTTTGACCTCTGAGGGCATTTGTGAAACATGGGTGCACTCACATACATGCAAGCAGTACACTCATACAAATAATTCAAAAAAATAAAAAGCAAAATTATCTGCCATTTTATGGAGAGTGTTTGCAGAGCCCTGGTCTTGGTGGCATGTTTAGCAGTGTGTTGGGCTAGTGTGATCTTTCCAGTGTCATTTCTCTGTTCTCAGTGACTTTTAGTCCCCCTTGGAATCCTCCAAAGTTCTGTGCAATCTGCCTGTCATCAGACTTCTTTACTGCCACAGTGCCCTCACTCAGCCACACTGATCTTGTTGTTCGTAAACTTGTGAAGCACTCACTTGCTCTTCCCTTTGCCCAGGACCCCTCTCCTTAAGTTGAAGTGTTTGTGCAAATGCTGTCTTTGTGGCGTCTTCTGCCCCCATGTCTAGAGATCGCTGCTTCCTTGCCATTGTCCTGTAACCCACTAATTGATCTTAGAAATCGGAGCTGTCTCTCCATGTAGTACCATTCAGGCTGGAGAGGTGCCTTAACTGTTAGGAACACTTGATATTCTTGTAGAGGACGTAAGTTTGACTCCTAGCCCCCACACGGTGGCTAACAACCACCCTTTGAGTTATACTTACATCCATGCAGGCAAAACACTTATACACAAAATAGAAGTAAGCACTTTTTAAATAGCCTAGCAAAACAAAAAGAATGAGAACCCAGATCTCTGACTCAGTGGCACCTAGGAGTCAGAGTGGTTTGGGGCTGCCTGCTTTCCCCACTCACCTCTGTTGGTGCCAACACACTGGCTCCTGCTCTGTCCTCTGTCTGAGCCTCCCCCCGTCTCCCACCTCTCAATCCTCTGTTCCCTAGTATGTCCTTGGTGCCCAGATCACTCCTGGCATGGCGAATCCTTATACCACCCTTCTGAGGTGCTTCCCCCGTGCCAGGTGCGTCTTTGAACGCTTCATATCCAGTGTCTCATGTCTGTCCCCTTTGCGTGATCTGGTTAGTGCCTGCTTTATAAGCCAGCCCACCAAGATACAGGAATGTCGAGTGACTCCCTGGTGTTCTAGGGAAGAAGCAGAGCTAGGTTTCGTTCCAGCCTTTGATGGTACGTCTGCTCTCACCCACTGTGGGACCTACAGTTTCTGCAGGAGACACATAGGCTGGAGGAGTGCTGAGGGTCACTTGGCTAGTCAGCAGTAGAACTATGGCCTGGACCTCCTGCTTCCTGGCTTCTGATTCCCCAGCTTGTATAGTGACTTGAATGCTGTCAAGTGTTGCTTGAGTAAGCATAGCGTCTCCCATGTCTCTCATCTGGCTATAGGGCCCAGGTGAGAGACAAGGAGGTTCTAGAACGTACTTCTGATGGGAGATGAACTTCTGGAGGGCAAGGCACGAATGCCTGGGTTTGCATCCCTCTATCGTTTCCTCTGCTTGCTGACCATGTCAGTGCACAGATGCAGCCTCGCTGTTCCTCTTTCACGTGTGGAATGAGATGAATGGTGGACCAGTGTTCAGGCCGCTGGAGGTGAAAGTGGCTGTCTGCAGTGGGAAGTGGTAGTAATGATGTTTAGTGGGAGGTCCTGCTGGAAGGTCGTCCAGATCACAGCCTCTCAGGGGAGGCCACTTTTGCTTCACCCCTGGATTCCGTGGGTGCTGTCCCTTGGTTTGTGAACCTTGCCAAGGGAGGATCTTAGCTTGATCCTCCTGGGCCTTGGCTAGGAACTG
Source organism: Eospalax fontanierii (assembly GCA_035773235.1). Lineage (NCBI taxonomy): Eukaryota > Metazoa > Chordata > Mammalia > Rodentia > Spalacidae > Eospalax > Eospalax fontanierii. Next base: position 24,878,569 of record CM069554.1, on the reverse strand, counting down.
AAGCCTAGGCTGTCATCAGGTTCTCCTGGGTGGACACACTCAGGCCCCTGGCACAGGGAGGAGCCAGCTGTGTGACCTCCACAGGCAATATCCCCTCATGTTCTTGAGAAGCCAGGAGGCATATCTGGGGAACCACTGTGACTGTTCTGTTTTTCTAGTACTGTCTTTTGGCTGGGAGGGGTCGGTTTCCCTGAAGTACTTCTGGGAAGGGGAAGACACTGAGGCTCCAGCTTTGGGTGGGAGTGCCCTCTGCCCCAGACACCATGTTGCAAACCCTTGAGGCGTGTCCTGGACCAAGGCCCTCGCTTTTTCTCTGGAATTTTGAGTGCTGCAACCTTGCAGCCTCGCAACCTCGGTCCAGTTGGAACCAGATAGATGACTGATCAGGAAACAGACGAGCCTGTTATCCCCTATCTGTAGCCTGCCTCCTGGTACATGCCCCTGTTGAGCTCTGGCCAGGTAAACCGGCTAGATGTGGGCCCCACCCAGCGTCTGAACTCCTCTGGGCTGGAGCCACCATCTCAGCAGCCCCGGTCTGTAGGTGGGGAGTGAGCGGAAAGCGCCATGTGGAGTGGAGCCCCTGTCCCTGCCGATGCAGCTCGCTGCCTGCACTTGGGTCCCACACTGCTGGGCTCCACTTTTCTATCAGTGCAGGTGATGACCACACTTGCATCTAGTCTGCAGCCTGTTTTTGTTGTGTGACAATCTCTCAAAATCTCTATGTATCAAAGCTTTTCTTTTTTCATCTATTTATATCTTTAAAATCTGCTGGGTTTTTTGTTTTGTTTTGTTTTGTTTTCTTCTTTTCTAAAGACAGGGTCTCACTACACAGCTTTGACTGGCCTGGAATTTTCAGAGATATGTCTGCCTCTGCCTCCTGAGTGGGATTAAAGACTTGTGCCAGTATGCCTGGCACATCTGTGGTTTTCATACAACCCATCATCATCATCATACTCGGCATTTTTTAAAAATCTGCATGTGTCTATGTATGTATGTATATGTGTGTGTCACACATGTCAGTCAGAGGACAACTTGCAGGAATCTGTTTTCTCCTATCATGTGGATCCCAGGAATTGAACTCAGATCATCAGGCTTTGGTGGCAGGAGTCTTCACAAACTGAGCTATCTCGACATCCCCAGAGTCAGCATTTTAAAATGTCTAAAAGGACAACGATGGTCAGTAAGACAGATTTTGTATGCATTCCTCTCCTCCCTGTACCGTTTGGAAAACAAAAATATTAATGTAGGGGTTGGTTTTTAGGCTGTGACTTGTCCAAGGGGAGCACAGGTTAAAACTCCTTGAGAAATGCTGACTGAAGGCATCTACTCAGGTGGGGGAAGAGGCCCAACACTGCCCTGCCTGGGTGTGTACCTCTTGCTGTGCAGGGTCCCTGGGACTTGGGACTATGCCACCTGGACTTTTCACACCTACTGAGCACCCACATGGATTTTAGAGGAATGCTACATTGGAAGCAGATGGAAGCTGTGTCTGGTGGCGCACACCTATAACCCTCTCTCTCGAAGGACTCAGGCAGAAGGATTGAGAATTCTAGGCCAGCCTGGACTATATAGCCAGTTTGTCTCAAAAAACAAACAGAGCAGTTGTAAATCCATCCTTGTGGATTATGAAAGCCTTTAGTCTCTTGCTTAGAGAAATAGTGTCCAACATTTGTCCACCTGTCCTGCAGAGCATGGTATAACACTCACACGTGACTTTCTTACAAAGTATGACCTCACAGGTGAAAGGCCAGTTTGGCAGTGAGAGCTTCCCCACTGATACAGGGATCTCTGAGCCTTGTTTCTCCTCGGTTCAGCCTGGAGCTGAGCAGGAACTTCTTGCCCAGTGATCCTAGGGAAAGCCACAGCCTCTTTGTGAGTTCACCAACTAGGCGTGGAGCAAGCAGACTTGCTGTTTTTCTTGCATCTGGTTTTTTATTTTGTAGTGCTAGGGTGGAGCCAAGGGCCTTGGGCATGCTAGACAGATACTCTGCCACTGAGCCACCTCCCCAGTGTTTGCACTTGGTTTTTGAATTTGATCCTCACTTTCCTCCATTGTGATGTGAGAGAGGGGTAGTTAGGAGTAGGTCCTCTGTGAGTGTTTATTAGAGGCTGCTTCCTGATCCCCTGACTCCCAGTTCCCCTCTCCAGAGGCAACCAGGGCTCCTCAGTCCCAGCCACTTTTTCAGGGATATTTGTGTCTTCTGAGCCACGTGTGCAGAGTAGTGTCTCCATAGCACAGACCCCACATTGCACCTCTCCTTTTTCCCAGAAGGTGTTTTCAGTCACTCTCTATAGATCTGCCTCAGTCTTTGAGCTGCAGAGCATCTTACCACATGCATACCTCACATGTGTTCTATACCCCACGGCAGCCCTGTAATGAAGCATGGCTGCCTTGCTCTGTTGATGCTAAGGTGCCACTTTCTGGAAAACACACCGTTGTATATGACACCCAGAAATAACAGTGCCCAATTGAATTGAGACCAACCACCAGTTGTGTGTCCCAGTACTGTCAAAGTATGGATCATTGTATACTCCAGGACTGATGGGAACAGCCCTGGTCCTCCTTGGTACCAGTGGAAATGAAGACTCAAGAGAGGAGCCCAATACAGTGGGTCAGGCTGGGGCTTGGCTGAGGCTTGTCCTCTATATATGACCTTGCTAGCAGCCTCCATGCCTCCAGAGTAGTAGAGCTTGTGGAGGTCAGATCTGGAGGGTGTCACTCGACTCTGCCTGTTCTTGGTTCTTCACTGGGGTTTGGGAACTCACCTAATGCCTATCCCCACGCAGGGAAGAGTGGATGCGGGCTATCCAGATGGTTGCGAACAGCCTGAAGCAGCGAGGCCCAGGTGAGGATCCCATGGACTACAAGTGTGGCTCCCCTAGTGACTCTTCTGCATCTGAGGAGATGGAGGTAGCCGTCAGCAAAGCCCGGGCCAAAGTGGTAAGTGCTGGGGCCAGTGGCCTGGGGTGGGCTGCTCCAGCCCTGCCTGCTTTGTTCTCTACACACATCAGACAGGAGCCCAGCCAGAGGCTTCATAGCTTTCCCAGTGTGAGGTGGCTTCTGGCTATGGGTGATACAGGGCGGCCCCAACCTGGGGGAAACTGCTCTCGCTTTATTGGGGAAGTTGAAAGACTCATGCTTGGGAGGCTTGGACCTGCAGTGGCTTCAGCAAACAGCTGCTGTCTGAAGTTCCCCTCTGGCTCTAGCCCTTGGGTCACAGCATCTTTTGGTTTTCTTCTTTCTTTATTCAAATTTTGTTCCATGGGCCAAGTGCCAGACACTGAAAGACCTGTGCTCTTCCTACCCATAGACCATGAACGACTTTGATTATCTCAAGCTCCTCGGCAAAGGCACCTTTGGCAAAGTCATCCTAGTGCGGGAGAAGGCCACTGGTCGATATTATGCCATGAAGATTCTGCGGAAGGAGGTCATCATTGCCAAGGTGGGCCGTGGAGCTGTGGGGCTCCCTTAGGGGTGTCAGATTTACAGTAGAGCAACTTTAGATCTGATTGGTTTTATTTGTGGTTTGTGAAAGAGGGCGGCCACTGTTCTATACAACAGCTTCTACCAGGCCAGGGCAGAACACTGGGCTTTGGAAGATGGCAGCAAAGAAACAACATAGAGGGAAAAGCTGATTGGTTAACATTAGGTTATCTCAGGCTACCTTTTGGGGGGACTGAGGCAGATCTCATCTCCCTGAAATGTGGCTGTTTTGTTGAGGCCCAGTACAGAAGCTCAGTTCATAACAATGTCCTGTGAGGGCTGAGAATGTGGCTCAATGGTGGATCACTTGCGTAACATGCTTAGGGCCCATTCCTAGTACCAGCATCTTAAGAAAATAATGACCGTCAGTTTTGGGAGCTGGAGGAATGCTGAGGTTGGAGCCTTAGGGCCTCATATTTAGTCCAGAAAGTACTCTGCCACTGGGCTCTATCTCAGCCTCTTCATTTTGTTTAGCAGAGAACCATTGTCTGGTGCAAGACCATGCTTGGGAGTTCTTTTAGGACTGGGACACTCACTCCTCCCATCTGCTATAGCCTTATTTCCCTCCACTGGTATCTTCGAACACCAGTCCCATAGGATCATCATCACAGAAAGGGAGCCTGAGCCCAGGGGGCCCTGCACCTACCTGTGTGCGCCCCCCACCCCCCCACCCCTGAGCTGTGCCACAGAGAGCATCTGTCTAGGCCGCATCTAGCAGGTGCTGTTTGGAAGCTGAGTCAGGAATGGAATTCCCGGAAGGAAGGAGCTCGGTGACAGAGCACTCGCAGGGTTGAATCCTCAGTAAAGCAATTCTTTGCGCGCGTGCGTGCCCTCTCTCTCTCTCTCTCTCTCTCTCTCTCTCTCTTTACCTTATTAAAACTTTTGTAATAGAGGATTCTAAACATACATACAACTTTTTTAAGAAGAAAAATAAACATGCTATGTGGCCATGATTCAGTTGAATACTTACGAACACTGAGTCAGCCTTGTTTCATTGATTCTGCCCTCCCCTCCCTTTCATGAATCTGGGGTATTTTAAGGCATTTTCGAGACACATTATTTCACCTGCGCATTTTGTTGTTACTGCTTTTGAGACTCATTATGTAGACCAGGCTGGCCTCAAACTCACAGCGATTTGCCGGCCTCTGCTGAGCGCTGGAATAAAGGCACGTGCCACCGCACTCGGCGACCCATGCATATTCTAAGATGTAAAACAGAATTATGTGTCTGTACTGGTATGTGCATGTGAGTGCAGTTGTACACAGAGGCTGGAAGAGACATTGGATCCCCTGGAGCTGGAGTTATATAGGTGGTTGTGGGTTGCTAGATGTGGGTGTTGAGAACTGAACTCCAGTCCTCTGCAAGAGCAGTACATGATCTTAAGTGCTTAGCCATCTCTCTAGTCCCTGTGCATATTTTAAAATGTGTTTTAGAGATTCAAGCCCCATTTCAAAAAATGAAATTAGAATTAAAATGTATCTTAACAGAGATGGACTCTAAAAATTATTATCTTTAGGTTACAAAAGTGCTCAAGGGCTAGAGAAATGGGTCAGTGGTTAAGAGACTGTATTGCTTTTGCAGAGGACCCAAGTTCAGTTCCCAGTACCCATGCCAGGTGGCTCAAGGCCACCTGTAACTCCAGCTTTGGTTCGATGGCCACCTAGGCACCTGCACTCACATGCACATACCCGCACACAGACACGCACAAATTTAGAATTAAAAAAGAAACCTTTGAAAGCAAAAGTACTCATAGATTCTTGGTGCAGTTGGTCTAGGGCAGGACTTCTCAGGCCCAGCGCCACTGATGCTGTGGGCCATGCGCTTCCTCACTGTGTGGGGCTAGCTTGTGTACTGTGAAGCAGCAGCCCAGCTCCATCTGCAGAGGCCACCCGCAGCCTCCACTTGTGATCATCAGAAATAACCTCAGACATTTCCAGTATCTCCTGGGTATAAGCCCGTGCTCAGGCTGTTGAGGTGGCTGAGAGTTTGGAAGCTTGCTTGTGGTCCTGCCCTTGGGCAAACACCAAACTTTGACTTGTGCTTAAGTGGCTCAGAAGGCTTATGAGGTGGCACTCTCCCCATTGCCTACTCTGAATTTCTGTCTCAGTGGGGCATAGGTCGGCCGAGATTATATTCTACAAGTTCCTGGGGAGGCTGATGTCACATGCCAGTATGAGGGCCACGCCCTGAGAAGGACTGCTGCACTCAAACCTTCACCATGCCTGGTTCCTTCTGCAGAGCTGTGATTCTCACATCCTCTTATGGGACCTCAGGGGTCACATGCTACCTGCTCTTCCCCCTTTAGATGTGCATGTTAGTCAGTGCTGTGTCACTGTGACAGATTACATGAGGCAAACAGTTTTTGTAAGGAACAGAGGTTTATTTTGACTCCGTTCCATAGATTTCAGTTCATGGTTGCTGTGTTGTGTGGGTGTGCTCTAGACACATGATAGGAGCGTAAGACAGAGGAGGCTGTTTGCCTTGTGTATCTGAGAAGAGAGGACCTAGGTCCCCAGCTTCCTTTTCAAGGGCCCGCCTACAGTGACCTACCTTCATCCAATTAGATCCTACTCCCAGAAATCTATTACCTGTCAGTAGAGCTGCAGGCAGCAGATCAAGCCTCCAGCACCTGGGCCTTTGGGGTCATTCAGGACCCTGCTGCTGCAGGATGTGAATGGTTGGTTTGGGGTCAGGTGGTGGTGTCCTGTCAGCTCTTGTTCACCTTGTGGCTTTGGGATGACCCTTGTTCAGGCTGCCATTTGGTCAGGGACTGAAAATGACCCTGTTCTGCTTCTGCCTCCTGTCCTGCTCTGACTGCCATGTATGGGGTTGGTTTTATCTGGATATTTCTCCTCGGTTGGCATGGAGCGGGCAGGTGTGTGTCCCTTGCCACTCATTGACACTGTCTGTCCACAGGATGAAGTCGCCCACACAGTCACTGAGAGCCGGGTCCTGCAGAACACCAGGCACCCCTTCCTCACTGTGAGTCTCCCTCCATGACCAGCCCTGGGGCAGAGTTCTAGGAAAAAGCCAAAGCCTTGCTATAAGCACAGCTTGGGTGTAGGCCAGGTAGGCTGGACAAGGCATTACCGGGCTCCCCAAACTGCTTGAACTTCAGGACACTGGGGTGGGGGGGTGGCTGCAGGTAGGTCCCTCTGGTGATGGGAAAGATCATGTCACAGGGTAGTTGAGCAGTGTGACTTCTGCCTTTGGCCAGGGGGGATGATTACCTTTTACAGAGACTGTGAAAACACACATGTCATCACGTTGTTGATGTTGACCGGGGCTGAGCATGAGAGTTGTCTCTTTAGAGAGAAGGCATCTTTGAGGCTGTGGACTCTGTGAAGCCAGTGACTGTCAGTTTAGTGGACTAGGTTGAGAATGCCATTTCTTTAGCTTAGTTGCAGTCCTATGACACCACACAACGTGTTCACATGAGATCTTACGAGATACCTCAACATAGAGGGCAGAACCATATGACTTATGGTTTCTGTGAGCAGGACATCTCTGAGGAACCCTTCCTAGGGCTCCTTAGGGCACAGCTTGAGAGCTACTGTAAGCTGACAGCTTGTCTATCCTGCCTGTAGAGTCCATTGCCAAGCCATTGGCAGTCCAGGCCACAGTGAACAAGTGTGTGCAGAGTAGGTGTGTGGGACTGTGATGGTAGCTGAGGTATCTCACTATTGAAACGAGAAGAGGATTATCTGAGTGCCCTTCCTCCCCTGGGCATTCCTGGGATTTGGATCCATACAGTCACAGGCCAGGCAGGGAGTGACTTTTACAGGCTCCTGCTCCCCGGTTGGCAGAGCTTTCCTTCTGTCCCAGCACTCTGGTTCCCTTCACAGGCCCTGAAGTATGCCTTCCAGACCCATGACCGTCTGTGCTTTGTGATGGAGTATGCCAATGGGGGTGAGGTGAGCTGTACTACGGCCACTTTCTGGCTGTCTCTTTCCAGGGGTGGTAAGATGGGGGAGGCAAAGAAGAGAGGTGAGATGTCCAGGTTGAGGAGGCTTACTGAATGTCCCCAAGTTCCACTCTGAGGCAGGTGGCATGATCTCCATTTTACAGGTTGGAGACAAGCCTGGGGAGGGTTAAATGATTGGCTCAAGTTCACACAACTGCTGTTTCTGGGCAGGATCCAAAGCCAGGAGCAGAGTCTGTGAGTGGTGGCTGACGGTACACAGAAAGATGTTCTTGGGGACTCTTGAGAAGCACCCCAGCTATAGACCTCAGCCCCTGACTCCTGGGCCTTGCCACACCTAGGGACTCAGCCCCGTGCCACTGAGTTACCCCTGTCACCTGTGAGCCCTTTGTGGCTTTTTTCTGCACACAGACATGGCCCACTTAGGCCCCAACTGTCCTGTTGCTCACAGCTTGGCGTACCTGTGACTTGTGTTGACCCTTGCTTCCCATCCTGTCACACCATCCCTGCTTACCCTTTCGTTGGCCCTTACTGGTCATTCCTCACTTCTCATCTCTTTTTTTGCTTATCAATTAATTGTTTTTGAAAAGGTTTTATTCATTTTATGTGTATAAATGTATTGCCTGTATGCATGTGAGTACACCTGCATCATGCACACCTGCATCATGCAGTGCCCTCAGAGGCCAGAAGAGGGCATCAGATCTCCTGGAACTGGAGTTACAGACAGTTGTGAGCCACCATGTGGGCACTGGGAACTGAACCCAGGTCTTCTGCAGGAACAGCGGGTGCTCTTAACCACTGAGTCATGTATCCAACTCAGTTAATTGTGTTTCTTTTTTCTGAGGTAGCCCAATCTGGCCCAAATTCACTCTCACTCTGTACACTCTGTAGCTAAAACTGCCTTAATTCTCCCGCCTCTACCTCTCCAGCAATGGGCTTGTGCATCAGCACACGGATGTCTTCTCTTGCTCGCTTTTTTTTTTTTTTTTTTAAGAGTCTGTGTAAGGAAGGCTCGCCTCAGACTTGCTGTGTAGCTTTGGTGGCCTTGCAGGCCTAGTCTTCACGGAGCCCTGAGCCGTAGGCGTGCACCGCCTGCCACTCGTAGCCTTACTCTCTTCCTCATAGGAGCAGCTCTTTGTCACCATCCTTTCCTTGGTCCATGGGCTGGGGTCCAGGACCCAGGGCACCAGGGCTGAGGTCTGACTTCCCTCCCCTTCCTCCACAGCTGTTCTTCCACCTCTCCCGGGAGCGAGTCTTCACGGAGGAGCGGGCACGCTTTTATGGTGCAGAGATTGTCTCGGCTCTCGAGTATTTGCACTCCAGAGATGTGGTCTACAGAGACATTAAGGTGAGTGGGTGACCTGGGGGCAAGTGGGCGGGGTGTGAGCACACAGGGGGTCTAGGCTTTCCCATGGCACTCTCAGGCACTCAACAGAACATCAGCCCAGACAGTTCCACCGTGAATACCCAAGGCTGCTCATGGGGTGTCAATTGGCACTAGTCAGACTAACTTGACAGTGTCATCAAAGCTGCCAGCCATCTGCCCTTGCTATGTGTACACCAAGAACAGGGCCATGTGCTCACCCTGGAAAGTGTACACACAGAGTAGCACTCTTCGGTGCCCAGTATACCCACTGCCAGATAATGGGCATCATGTGCTGTGCTACATAGGAGAGCAAGACACGTGGACATGTCTCTGGGCTAATGTTGAGGGAAAGGCCAGAGCACATGAGAGGACTCAGTACTGCACACAGGTCTATGAAAATGAGAAGACTTAATAGAGTTAGAGGTAGTGCATGCCTTTAATCCCAGCACCCTGAAGGCAGAGGCAGGTGGAGCTTTGTGAGTTCTAGGTCAGCCAGGGTTACATCTGAGACCCTGTCTCCAAAAGTCAAAATAAATAAATGAATAAATTACTCTAAGTAAGGTTATTTCTCAGGGTTGAAGGGATGGCTACTTGTGCTCCAGGAGGCTGCTGGGACCTGACCAGTGAAGGTCACAGAGGCCCTACTAAGGTTCCTTTGTGTCGTGTGCTTTATCCTCTTTGCTGGTATATGTTTCGTAACTAAAAAAATTTAGAGAAAAGCAGAAACTGGACTCACGTCCATAGTTCTAACACTGAAGAGACTGAGGGGGAGATTCTCTTGCGTTCAAGGTCGGCCTAAATTATAGCGACTGCCTCAAAAAAATTAAAGACCTTTAATCCCAGCACTTGGGAGTCAGAAGCAGTTTTGAAGCCAGCCTAGATTCCATAGAGAGGCTGTGTAACTAGCCAGGTCTAGCTGGAACCAGCTATGTAGTGAGATCCCTTCTCAAAAAATAAATCTCAAAAACAGAACTTGGAGAATATAGTACTATTTACATTGAACCGTAAGAAACTGAATCCCAAAGTACATGTGCTCTGGCTGTCCTGTCCCTCGGAGCTCAGCTCCAGGAGCTCCTGGTTGTAGCTGCCCCAGGTCACAGCCCTTTAAGGAAAAGGCTGGACTGAGGGAAGCCCCAGCTGGACCTATTCCTCCTACGCTGGCTTTTCTTGCAGCTGGAAAACCTTATGCTGGACAAAGACGGTCACATCAAGATCACTGACTTTGGCCTGTGCAAAGAGGGCATCAGTGATGGGGCCACCATGAAAACCTTCTGTGGGACCCCAGAGTACCTGGCGCCCGAGGTATCTGGGGTGGGGGGCACAGGGTTGTGCAAGCCAAAGGCAGGGGAGCCCCAAAGGTGGTGCTAATCAAGCTTCCCCTGCCTGGCCACTCACTGCTCCTCCTGCAGGTGCTAGAGGACAACGACTACGGGCGTGCGGTGGACTGGTGGGGGCTGGGTGTGGTCATGTACGAGATGATGTGCGGCCGCCTGCCCTTCTACAACCAGGACCACGAGCGCCTCTTCGAGCTCATCCTCATGGAGGAGATACGCTTTCCTCGCACCCTTGGGCCCGAGGCCAAGTCCCTGCTGGCTGGGCTGCTGAAGAAGGACCCAAAGCAGAGGTGTGAGCCGGCAGTGAATGGTCCCCTGTGCAGCCAGTGGCCCCGGGAAATACTCAGAAGGCACTTGCCCACACTAGGCCTGCCCTGTGCCGCCTGCCTTTGTGGGGACACTGAGGATTCTGGTAGTCCTGGGACAATAGGCTGGGCATAAGACTGTATATGACAGAGCCCTCTAAGCCTGCTCCACGGCCCTTTACCCCTCTTTCTGGCTAGAGATGAGGCTACCTGGGTCTAAGTTGCCATCTCCCCTCTTCTGATCCAGACCATGACCTTGCTACCTAAACCCTAGGCTTTCCTCTCAAAGTAGCTTGTGGCACAACTCATGGTTGCAGGCCTGCCCGTGCCACAAGCCTGACTCCCAGGACCTGCCAATCTGGGAGGTGGGTGCTGATGGTCATCTCTGCCCAGGCTCGGCGGGGGCCCCAGTGATGCCAAGGAGGTCATGGAGCACAGGTTCTTCCTCAGCATCAACTGGCAGGACGTGGTACAGAAGAAGGTGAGCTCCCTCGCCTACTCCAGGGGCCTTACCTGCTGGTAGGTAGGTAACCTGGTGTCCCTAAGTCTAGCTTCTTCTCCACAGCTCCTGCCACCCTTCAAACCTCAGGTCACCTCTGAAGTGGACACAAGGTACTTCGATGATGAGTTCACTGCCCAGTCTATCACAATCACACCCCCGGATCGCTGTGAGTATCTGGGGCCCCACTGCCCCTGGGCCTGTCTGGGTGGCAGAGAGGTGGGGTCTGCCCTGGGTCCCACTCACCAGGAGCATCTTGGTTGGCCATTTTCTCTGGGTCTGGCCTGTTGGCCTTAAGATTTATTTGTAAGACCTGCTGTTGCTGTAAGCATCCCCAGGAACCATGGCTACAGTGTGTTCTGGGACTGGGGGCAGTCCTGGTCTTGGGGCTAGAGCACTCCCTTTACTGCTCAACTGTTTGCTCTTGCCCCGAAGCCACCCTAAGGCTGGATCCTCCAGGAGCTCCCAGTCCTGGATGAGTGACAGCCTTGAGCTCTTGGGGCCTTGGACTGGGGAAACTGAGGAAATCTCTGGGCTTGGCCTGCAGAGCAGCAGTGTGGCAGCCACAGTGCCTTCCTAGCAGGAGTGGCCTGTACAGCATCAACGAGAGAACCTGGAGTGGAGAGAGGTGGCAGGCGGGCAGTGGGGGCCAGGAGAGGCAAGAAAGTGTGGGATTTAAGCAAGAGGTCCTGGGGCCACTTGAGAAAGTGGAGACCTTTGACATACGGACCTCTGGGAGGGTTCTACGTACAGGGACAGAATTGTGCTAGACTCAGATGAGTATGGGTCAGAACAGGCCAGGGAAGAGTCTGACCTGGGCCCTGGTAATGGTGAGAGCGGAGAAGGGAGAAGAGACACTCCGGAGGTCTGAGCCACATTAGAGAGCACCTCTACTCAGGCCCGGCTTGGGAAGGAACCACGACTGAGGCCTCTGGAAGCAGGTTGCTTGCCTTCTATGCTAGTCCCACCAGCCACCATTGCTGGCTTCGGGCTGTCTGTGGTCCCAGCACAGTCCTTCCCCAGCGGAGGTGACGGGGGTGGAGGCAGGGACAGACCTCCTTCAGTGTCCTCATCCACACTGCATCTCCACCCCAACCTGCAGATGACAGCCTGGGCTCGCTGGATCTGGACCACCGGACGCACTTCCCCCAGTTCTCCTACTCAGCCAGCATCCGAGAGTGAGCATCCCTCTGCCACCACGGGACGTGCGTGTGGCCGCCATCCACAGCCTGGGTGGCTTTTTAAAGAAAACTTTATTTTGCCTTTTGGTTTGTGTTCCTTCCCTCCCCGCTCACCCTGTATCCAGTCCCCCTTCAGTCCTTGCCCAGACTGAGTCCTGGGAGCCTCCTCCGTCTCCCCTCTGTGCCCATGTTAATGCTGTGGCCTGCCCACTTACTGCTCAAGGATGGGCTGCTGGGAGGCTGGAGACTGAGGCTTTTCATCACCACCAGCCTCCAGAAGAGTGAAGTGAGGAGCTGTGGGGTCACTCGGATTTGTGGGCAAGATGCCACGCAGGCCGCGGAGGCCATAGCTGGATGAAGGCTGCCCAGTGTCCAAGCTGCCTTCCATGTCATTACCTGGGTTCAAAGAGCCCGGCAGGACGCAGTTTGTCTGCTGCCACCCCACTGGGGGCAGAAGAGCAATAATGAGCAGAGACAGGCAGAGGCCTTGGAGGCTGTAGGATCTGGGTTCTGCTCCATAGAAAATGAAGCCAGGTCCTTGGACCTGCATGAGAGGAGCCAGACTAGAGAGCTGCCTGTGGCCTGCTCCTCTTCCTCCCGTGCTCTCCCAACTGGATGAAGCCGGAGGAACGTTCAGGGCCAGCCCTCCCGGCCCCAGCCCCGTGCCTTACTAGGGCTTCCTTCCAGACAGCCTTGCTTCCTGCCAGGCCCCAGCCCCTTCGAACGGCTCCTGCCTGGAGCTGAGGGCACTGGCCTCTGCTGTTACACATCTCACACCGAGACAGTATTGGGCCCCATGGACTCTGGGGTCGGGAGGGGACAGGGACGGCCATCTCTAGCACACGTCGGAGTGCGGGGGGACAGGGATGGCCATCTCTAGCACACGCCGGAGTGCGGGTCTCCTCATCTCCAGGGCCCCTGTTCCAGAGCCTTAAGTGAATGTGAGTGAGAGTCCTCGTCAGTGCTGTGGTCGGTGGTGTGCACCTTGTTCTGGCAGTGGCATCGTAGGCACCCATGGCTGTGCGCAGTGGGTGTGGTACGAGTGGGCTCAGGCCTCCCCCCCAGCCTGAGCGGTTTGTCTGTGGGGGGCGCGGGTGGGGGTCCACCTGCCGTTCTGCCCGTGTCTCCCCTTCTCTAACATCTCTGGGTGTTTGACATATAGTCTTCATGGTTTTGATCTCCCCACCCCAACTCCTGGACTAGGCAGTTCACAGAAAGGCGGTGGGGTGGCTGGGGCATCTTTCCTTCTGATGTGTGTATGTGTATCTGACAGCTCTCCCCGTCCCCACTGGCCTTTCCTTACTCGTATTTGTACGGTACAAGCAATAAAGACACTCATTTCAGACCGGGGCCCGGTTTGCATTTCCGCAGCCGTAAGCTCTCTCCCCACCTTGGTTCTGGTGTACTGTGTACCCAGTACCATCTACCGTCTGTCCTGGCTGTCTCGGGGCGGTGGAGTGGGAGACTGAGTAGTAGGTCGGGTGGAACTGGTCTGCAGGGAGAAACTGAGAGGATGGGAAGTGGCAGGATGCCGTACCGGACGGGGGTCAGTTCCGGCCCTTGAAAACTGTGGGGGTGGCTTGGGGGAAAAGTGAAGGTTATGGTGTTTGGGAAGCTCTGCACACAGGCTGGGTGTGGTGGAATAATAGGAGAGAGTGTTCACCTCACCTGGCCTCCCGATTCTGAAGCAGGACATTGCTCCTCTATCTCCTGTGTAAAACTTCAGGAAGCCTTGAGATCCCAAATTCTGTCGTGAAACGACATCTTAGCATTGGTGGTCATCCTTAGCCCAGAACTCCTGAGCTTGGTTGCATCTGCAGACAGCCCTAGAGCCCCCTTCTCTGAGCGTTTAGTCACATCCCTGTGCCAAGTCACAGGGCGGTGGGGACCAGGCAGCACAGAGGGCCTGGCCCAGGTGAGTTACAAACTTTATGAGGAGTGAGGTCATCACAAGGACTTTGAGAACTTGAAAGTCGCTTGTGGGAAAGTCAGGGTCAGTTCAGAGGAGAGCTGTTCCAGCTGCAGAGAAGACGCCTCGGGCGGATGTAGGTTCTGATTTTACGTGGCTCTTACTGTCTTAGGTCAGTATGCCCCCGTGACTATACGGTAGGGGTATATAAAGCCCGAGTCGGGCTACTAGAGCTCAGTGGTAGAGCATTCATCTAGCATTCCGCCGCTGACACAGAGAAACAGATGCTTCGTAGTACCCCTTAGTCCCAGCCCCTGGGTAACAGATGGGAACAGTTTCCTCTGTCATGTCCTGTGAGTGACAGCTCTCCCAGTGGGGTACATTCCTGTCTACCTCAGGCTTCTTGCAGCTTTCTCAGACTCAGCAGCGGTGGTCGGTCAGCTGCTCCCCGTAGAGGAGCACATCCCCACCTGTGCCCGTGCTGCTGCGTGTAACGGGAAGGAGTTTTAATGCACTTCACCAGTTTCATCTGAGCAGATAAATCGTTAAATGCAAAGTCCACTTTAACATGTGTCTGGCTGCTCAATTTGTGCCTATAAAGTACCAGGAAGAAAGGAAAACTGGCCTGTGTCACATCATGACTGTAGCCCCTGACAAAACCGGGCCTCTGTATGGCTCAGTCCTCGCAGGTGACCCTCGCACCTGGCTGCTGCCTTGCATATTAATCCCACCTGCTGGGTCCCTGGTAAGATGAGGTTTTAGCCGCAGTGATGCACTTTCAGCGGCTGGTGGACATGGTGGCCGTGGGCAGCCAGGGGCTTCACAAGGTTGTATGAGGTTTGGGCATCTCAGCTGGCTCAGCCTCTCCTTGCCAGGAATTTACCTGTACCTGCGTTTCTGTTTTTCAAGGTTCTCGTGTTCTCTCTCTCTCTCTCTCTCCAGTGCTGTAATTAAGAGGACCCATCTCACTGTGCTTTCATATTTATGGCCTATATCCCGTGACTTCAGGATGTGCTGCTTAGCTTGCCAGAAAGTGTCGTGATTTATGTATTTAAGCTTTTGAACTGTATACAGACTTGAAGGAAAACATGAAAGTACTGTCCAGGAGTGGTAGCTTAGCCCTGCATTTCCAGCACTAGGGGAAGGGAGTGGTTAAGGCAAGAGGATTGGAAATTTGAGGCCAGCCTGGGCTATATAGTGAGATCCCCTCAGAGGAAGAAAAAAAAATGGTACCAAGATGATCCTGGAGCACCGAGGAGCTGCTTGAAATAGAAACCCGCAGCGGGAGACTGAGGGGCTGGTGTAGTCAGCACAGTGCACAGTGCTCGCTGGACCAGCGTGAAGACCTAAGCGTAATCCCCAGCACCCACATTAAAAACAAGTCAGGTGTGGCAGCATGTGCTGATAGTCCCAGTGCTGGGAGGGGCTCAGGCAGTTCAGTGGACTCCAGGTTGAGGGACAGACCCCCGAGTCAAAAATCAAGGTGAAGGGGCTGGAGAGATGGCTCAGTGGTTAAGAAAGAGCACTGGCTGCTGTTCCAGAAGATCCAGGTTCAGCTCCCAGCACCACATAGCTAACAACCCTGAAACTACTACGCTGGTGAGTAGTAAGCATGAGATGGTGCTAACCCCTTCCTGTGAGCTGTACATCCTTAGGACACCTGGTGTGGATTGGGTAGGACATGTCCCCTGAAATGATCGAGAGCCAGTGGCCTAGACCCCAGCTGCTGGTGGTCTCCAGAGGTGACTTCACGATCATAGCGTGCCAGCCTCATCTATGGGTTAATCCGCAAGCCCATATATGGCCAAACAGGCTGTTAGGATGCTGGACTCTAGTTGGAGAAAGTAGGTTTCTATCCTGTCTTGTCATGGGCCCTCCCAGTGGCTGCTGTGGAGCGAATGGCTTCCTCTGCCACGTTCTCCCTGCCGTGGTGCTCGGTTTCACCACAGACCAAAATGATGAAGTCGCACAGTCAGGGATTGGGCTTTCTGATGCCGTGAGCCAAAACAAATCTTTAAGTTGCCTTTTCCAAGCAGCTTGTGAGAACAATGGAAATTTTTTGATACCAACTTTCAGTGTAGCACAGATTAACCCTGAAGTTTCTGTACAGATGACGTTGACCTCAAGATCAGAGATCCGCCTGCCTCTGCCTGCCGAAGGCTGGGACTACAAGTGTGCGCCTCTTTGCCAAGCCTGTGGATTTTTTTTTTTTTTTTTTGAGACAGGGTCCAGTGGAACTTAGGCTGACTCAAACTCTGTGTAGCCCAATATGGTGTTGAACTCCTGCCTTTACCTGCTGTGTTAGGGTCACAGGTACGCCCTGCCACACCCAGCTGCGCTCTCAGTGTTAGCCATCAGTCATGCTGACTGGGGCTAGAGAGATGGCTCAGCGGCTTTGGATCCCTGAACTCCCTTCCACGGGCTCCAAAGCCCTCTGGCCTCTGGGTACTCCATGCACCAATGCACTTTCATTCATCCAAACAAAACATACACAACATAAAAATAAGTAAGTAAAAAATTTAAATCATGCTGGCAGATTTGGTGTGATCATTAGAACTGCTCTCTATCCTGTCTTCGGTCTTTCCAGAATACACAGCCGGGTCCCAGTGATGGGAGGCTGTGGTGAGACACATCTTTGTCAAGGTCCCTGAACAAGAGCCTGGCAGAGCTGTGAAACGCCCTAAGAGATGTGGTCAGTGACTTCAGCTCCCCAGTGGGGTCAGAAGACACGAGGGGAAAGACAGTCGCTTAGCTAATGGCATCCATGCTTACTGTGACAGATGGGCAACACTAAGATACGGGTCCTGGGAACTGAGATGTAGTACTCTGCAGCTAGCTGTAAATCCTGAAGTAAAAGTTGCATGTGCATAGGCTGGAGGAGTGGGCCGAGACCCTGGCTTCAGTCCCCAGTACTGAAAAACAGAAGTATACAACATATCCTGTTAAAGGATCCTCAGCCTTTTATCTCTGTCTCCTCCTGTCTGTCCAGAGGCAAGAACATTCTCCTACCCGAGAATGTTGACATTGACATAGTGTTCCTCTCTATAATATGTAAGATATTGGTCACATGTGATTTAATTTAGTCACATGTAACTATGTAAATTTTAGTCACATCTTTTAAAAAATGTTCTAGGGCCAGGCATGGTGACACATGCCTTTAAATCTCAGCACTCCAGAGGCAGAGGCAGGTAAGATTGAGGCCAGTCTGGTCTACATAGGCATTCTAGACCAGCTGGGGCAACAAAGACAACCTGTCTCAACAGCAGTGAAAGGTAGAGAGGAGGCTGGAGAGAAGACTCGCTGGTTAAGCTTACTGTTCTTGCAGAGAACTCATGTTTGGTTCCCAGCACCCACATCAGGCTGCTCACAACCACCTGTAACTCCAGCTCCAGAGGAGCCAATGCCTTCTGTCCTCTAGGGGCACCTGCACACGGTGCACATGAATACATGCAGGCACACATACACATAAGTAAAAAATATATTCTGGGCTGGGGATATGTACAGCTCAAGTGGTAAGGCACTTGCTTAGCACGTGGGAAGACCTAGGTTCAATTCCCAGCACCACAGAGACAAAACAGACTTCCGGCTCTGTTTTGTCTGGGCTCACAGATTTCATTCAATTGTAAGGGCTTTAGCTTCAATTCCAGGGATCCAACACCCTCTTTTGATCTCTGTGGGCATTGCACACATATGGTACACTTACATGCAGGTAAAACATTCATACCCATTAAGTAGAAGTAATGAAAATTCACATCATAGTTATTCTGCAGAATGTTCCTTCTGGGTATGTAGCTCAGCAGTAGAGGTGATATTTAGACTCTACAGGTGAGGACTTGGGTGCGTGGCTCGGCAGTAGCCCTCCTTAGACTCCTCCAATGAGGGTCTGGGGGCGTGGCTCGGCAGTACACTGTTTGCTTAACAGGGGCAAGATCCATCTCCAGCACTACCAAAAACAACAAAATAAACGTGCCTGAATCATGGTTTGGTGTTTGATAACCTGATATTTCCTTGTGGTTAAATTTACCTGTTCTGTGGAGAATTCCCAGGAGTGATTGGTGTGTGCTCCTCATGACAGGCACATGATGATGATTTGGCCTTTAACCAACTCTGAACCCTTGGTGGAGATGATGTCTGTCTGGTTTCTTCCCCTCTGAGGGACACAAAGAGAACAGAGTTTCTCAAATGAGCAGGAGATGTAGTGTGAGCAGAAATATTAGGTAACAGAAGGCCAAAGGAACCTTTGGGCCAAGGGAAGGAGAGTGGATTTCTGTGTGGCAAGTCCGGTGTATTGGACCCTTCCTCTGCTGTTTCCAGCCTCCCTGACCTATCAGTGCCTGAAAATAAGCAGCTTCCTGCCTTGAGGCTTTTGCTCATGCTGTGGAATAGTTTCTCTACACGCCTAGCTTTCTCCTCAAGTTTTCAGTTCGTGTCATTAGCTCCAGGGCCACCGTCTTCAAATCATGTCCAGCTTGTGTAGTTATTCATTCCACAAATGTTTGTTGCATACCTACTATGTGCCAGGTACTGTTCTAGGCCCTGGAGATACAGCAGCGGTGATGAGAGACACAAAGCCTCACCTCAGTGGACTGGAGAGATGCTCTCTCTGCTCTTGCAGAAGACTTGGGTTCGAATCCCAGCAGCTAACAACTGTAACTGAATAGATGAGGTCAGAGAAGTGTGTGTGGTGGGGAGCAGATAACTACAGGGTGCTCTGGGGCTTCCGTTTGATACAGACGGACTCCTCAGGCAGCCTTGAACAGAATCAGGCTGTTATCTGTTCTAGGCATACACAGTCCCTCCACACTCCCCACCCTCCCCCGGCTGTGTGGAGAACTGACTTCTGGGCGCGGGGTGGGGGGTGGGGTGTAACGGGACATGGAGCAGTCCCAGCAGCTCTAGACCGATCGCCGCCTAGTGCCCATCCCGCTCTCCATGCTCTCTGTGCCACACCCAGGGTTTGCTAAAGGAGGGACGATCAGGGGACGCAGGTGGTTTGTCCTCCCCACCCAGCACAGACAAGAGCCTGCTTGAAATATTTAAGCTCTTACCATGTGCCCAACACAACACAGTGTTATCAAATCCTCAGGAACAATCCATGTTAGACCTGAGTGGCTTCAGGGGGCGGGAGCAGGAGATGGACTCCACTCTAACTGCCTGACCTCAGGTTCGGGGGAGGCAGAGTCAGCCTGCCAAGGCACCTGAGAGTTTACACTTTAGGGTTTGCACCTGCTTGGGAGGTGAGCTCAGTGCGCATGTGCCCTGGTGCATTCAAAGAGCCAGCTCCACCTGGAAACCTGAGTTCCTGGCTTCGCCTGGAGGATGCTGGTGAGAGTTAGGCAGAGGGGGTCCAGCTTCCTGCTCTGGCCTCTCTCCAGCTACTGATCCCCAGACTCTACTTTTCAAGGTCCCTCAGTTTCCCTTGATCTAGAGCCTCGGAAGGCTCCGGGTCCCAAAGGCATGGCCACAGACACGGGAGTGTACCCAGGACGCTTGGAAAAGCTGCCTGGGCTGAGTGCACCGCCCAGGCTGGAAGAGGCCCTGATTGCTCTGGGGCTGGAAGGAGAACTCGAGTATGCAGGGGACATCTTCACTGAACTCATGGTGAGCGAGCACTTAGGTGAGGCCAGAGCCGGCGATCCTTCCTTCCCTCCCTTCCTATTTTGCTTTTTTTTTGGAGAGAGAGTCTCATGTAGCCCAGGCTAACCTCGAACTTACTATGTAACTGCTGGGATTACAGGCCTGCACCACCACACCCAGCTAGGCCTTTCGTTTTTGGTTCAGGCTCTTACCTGTACCGTTCTTCGTGACTTGGAACACCACTGTCCCAGGCTGTGCACAGCCCTTCATTTGGTATTTCATAGAACCGTGTATCCGCCTCACATTTATTCATTTGACAAATACTCAGCACGTCTGTGTGTCTGTGAGAGCAGGAGTGGAGGGGTGGGGTGCTGCTGCTGCTGCGGGAGATAATACCCAGGACCTTATGCATGCTTGGCAGGCACTCTGAGCCACGCCCCCGGGCCCACACCAGTAGCTAGGTCAGTGCTCTGAACCTTAGCCCTTTAGTGATTTGTTAACACAGCTTTTCTCGAACGTCCTATGCACTTGGGAGGCTGTGGTGAGCACTGTAAGTCTGTCCTCACTTTGGGAAGACAGATAAATACATATTACACTTTTGATAGTTACTAAGGCTCCCTAAGACCCAATCAAACACCTGACATTTGTATGAGGGATTCTGCAGGCCTTGAGTGTATTTAATCATCTGCTAGCTCTTCTGGGTGGGGTCTCTGTAAAGAACTGAGATTCACCTGTGAGTGAACAGAAGCCCCAGATCTACCTCGAAGCTCAGCAGGGAGTATAGGAAAAGCTCACCAGGGCTGGCGAGACGGCTCATCAGGTAAAGGTGTTTGCTGTCAAGCAGGACAGCTGAGTTCAAGTCCCCAGAACCCACACATGGTAGAAGGAAAGAACCAAACCCCTCAAGTTGTCCCGCATTCTGTGAGGCTCACGTGACCACATAAATATATGCAAAATAAATACTTGTAAAAAAAAAAAAAAAGCAAAGCCAAGTTTGGTCACCAAGAATAGTCTGTTGGAGAGTGGGGGGGGGGGGGGTGACAGGATGTCGCAGTGGGTGGCCATGGGAGAACCACACTGGACAGAGAGGCAGGGAAGCAATACAGAACAAAGTCCGGGATTCTAGCTGGGGATTCAGAACAGAAGACACTTGACAGTTTGGATGTGGTACTTGAGCTCCATGTCCAACCAAAGGAGGCGGGAGCCCAGAAGAAAGGCCGAGACACAAGTGTGGAGAGTGAGGCCGTCCTTGCACTCCCCTAGGTGTGCGGCACACTGCCCGGGAGACCTCTACCTCGCACGGTGACTCCAGAGATGCGCACACTAGTGGTGGACTGGCTGGTTCAGGTGCACGTATGTACAGGAGAGGGTTCAAGCTGGGCCTAGCATCACAGCCTGGGGCTCTGGTGACGGCCGTTGTCCCTCTTCAGGAGTACCTGGATCTGGAGGGGGACACGCTTTACTTGGCCGTGCACCTGCTGGATTCTTACCTGTGCACTGCCAGAGTGCGCCTGCAGCGATTGCAGCTGCTGGCCGTGGCCTGTCTGTTCCTGGCCTGCAAAATGGAAGAGTGCGTGTTGCCCGAGGTACTGCAGAGTGGGGCTCGGAGGGTGGGGGGCCTTGGCAGGACTTGAGGCCACAGTGTATATTCTCTTGGGATCCCAAGAAATCTGTGTGAGGAAGGCACTGAATTCCTGTAACAGGATACTTAGGTGCAGAGTCTGCAGCTGGAACTAGAACTGCCTGGTGCGGTAGAAAGGATCATCTATTTATGGATAAAGAAGGACAAAGAAATAAAGGTAGACAGGGCATGGCAGCACATGCCTTTAATCCCAGCACCTGGGAGGCAGAGACCTTATGATCTCTGTGAGTTCAAGGCCAGCCAGGGCTACAGGGAAACCCTATCTCCAAAAAGAAAAAAAGAGGCAAAGTGCTCATCAGATAAGTAATGTGTGGAAGCAGGTCATTCCAACTCTGGGGCCTGTCCTATCCACAACTTTCAGACAGACGTCAATAGTCCCATTTTACAGACCAGGAAACTGAAGTCTGGAAGTTGGACTACACCCACCCATCCCAGGCATTCTAGAGCAGGAGTCCGAGGCTACCCCAATGCCTTTCCCTTCCATCCACAGTGCGCTTCCCTCTGCCTGCTGAGTGCTGGCTCCTTCTCACGGCCGGAGCTTCTGCGTGCCGAGCGCCGCATCCTGAGCCGGTTGGATTTCCGGCTGTACCATCCAGGTCCATTGCTGTGCCTTAGACTGCTGGCTGCCCTAGCCGGGAGCAGCCCCGAGGTGCTCAAGGCGAGAGGCGCGGCCCGCATACGATGGGTGTGGCCGGTGTGCAGGGAGGTGGTCCAACATCCTCTCCCGCAGGTGATGCTGTTTGCTACTTACTTCCTGGAGCTGTCCTTGTTGGAGGCTGAGGCCGCAGCTTGGGAACCAGGTCGTCGAGCCGCTGCAGCTCTGAGCCTGGCGCACCGCATGCTTGGTGCGGCCTCCAGGCCAGGCCCTGCGCTTTACAGGTAATGGTCTCGGTGGTGAGGGAGGGGAGATAGTGTCCCGGGGCCTGCCCGGGCATCCTCTTCACTATCTCTGAGAATGAGAGACAATTCCGGGCGGAGAAGGCAACACTTGATTGTTTTTCTGGGTGTGAGAGACTAAGGTGTCATCTGCTTAGCTTCCAGGATCCAGTTGCCTTTCCGGGGAATGGGGAGGCGCATTCTTGGAGACCCTTTTTGCCTGAAAGGGAAAGGTTGGGTCTTCCCAGGCTCCAAAGACGCTGTACTCCAGTTTGAGAATGAAAAGGTCTGCCAGACCTCGGCTTCCGCCGCTCCGTAACTTCTCACGTGGAGTGTCCCTCTAACGTTAAGAGCCAAATGACCCTGCTGACCATCCCGTCCAGCATAGTGGTGCAGACTTTTAACCCCAGCTATCCGGGAGAATGAGGCAGAAGGATCAAAAGGTCAAGGCCAATTTGGGCTACAGTGAGTTCAAGGCGAGCCTAAGCAACTCAGTGAGACCTTGTCTCAAAGATTTTTGAAAGGGCTGAGGAGAGGCAGGTGGGCTCTGTGGTGGAGCACTGGCCACTGAAGTTTGTGTATGCGTGTGTGCGCGTGTGTGTGGCTCAGTGGTAGAACACCTGCCTAGAATCCCCCAGTAGAAATCGAGCCTTGCATCTCCAGCTGGAGGCCCAGCTGCCCACCGTTCTCATGCCAATCTGTGGTTTAGCCACACCCTTAGAGGAGAATAATGTGGCAGCTCCCCTTGGCAGCCCCTAGTCATGACCTTGGGAGGGCTGTCTCCTGAGCCGTCCCCAGCCCCGGGACCCCTGTCAACGTGTCTTCTCAGCCGAAGTTTCCAGCTCCGCGGTAAGTCATGCCCGCATTCCCTCTCTGCCTCGTTTCCTCCGTTTCCCCGTGCAGCTCGGTGGAGCTGGAACTCTTGGAGCAGTGCATGGTCCGAGCCGCGCTGAGAGGCCCGGCGCCTGGCCGCGCCGCCCTCTTTCTCAAGTACGCCCGGCCCCGGCACCAGGGTACCAGCCTCGCGGCGGCCCGCCGGCTCCGCCACTCCCAGCCCCCACCTCCCTGAGCCCAAGCTACTCAAAAGAACAGAACTCATGTGCATTGGTCTTTAATAATTCAATAAAAGAGTTTTTATTTTGAACGCTCTCGGTCTGCATTGGTCACAGTGCTAGCCCACACTCGACTTTGATTGGCCACTTTCTGGTCCTCTTCTCTCTGATTGGATAATCTCACCAGGATTCTTAATAAAAGGAAGAGGCAAGTTCTCTCCTACCCCGCTAGGGGGCACTGGCAGACTTCCCCAGCGCCGCTCCTGGGGGAAAGCTGTAATCCTTTTAGACGTGGGAAAATTGTTTTGGGGGACAGGAGAGGTGGCCCCGTGGTTGAGTGCTGGTTGTCCTTGCAGAGTTCTGTTCCCAGTATTCACATAGCAGCTTACAACCATCTGTATCTCGGATTCCAGTGAATCCGACTGAATATACATTCCGGCAAATATACATATAAAATAATAGAAAATTAAATTGCTACGGATGGGACTAGTGGAGAAACTGGGAGGGCCTGTCCTACTTATGAGAAAAGCTACTCTGACCTTACCAACTTTTCAGACTTCAAGTCATTTTGAAGACCTGTACTTCCATAAATGCCTCTGCATCTCTCTGCTGTCAACTAGTATATACGTATGTATATATACACATATGTGTACATAACATATATGTATATATATTATAGTCTTGCTAACTGGCCCAGGTTGGCCTCAAATTCACAATTCTGTCCTAGCCTCCCAAGTTCTGGGATTATAGACTTGTGAATTAGTTCAGGCTAAAACAGGGTTTTAAAACATTGGGTGTGGGGACCACATGCCTGCAATCCCAATTGGAAAGGTAGAGGCAAGAGAATCTGCAGTTCAAGTTCACCCTTGGCAAACAGTGCGTTTAAAAGAACATGCAGGTGCATCTTGGGAAAAAAACTCAGAGTAATATTCTAGTGAAGGGATTTTAAATTTACACTGTGTGTGTGTGTGCATGTGCATGTGGAAGCCAGATGACAACTTTTTGGAGTTGGTACCAGGGCTAGAACTCAGGTACTCAGGTTTTGGTGTCTTTACTTGCTGGGTCATCTTGCTGGTCCATAATAAAAGGATTTTTAATGTACAGAAAAATAAAAAAGGTTCTTTGATATCCAAAATGCCACAGTGTCAATCACTGTATCAGTGACCTTGTGGTGTTGGTAAACATATGATTTAATCTATATGTAAAGGTTTGAGATAATCCCAGCAACTAGGTGTTGTGAAAGTGTTAGCATTGTATCCTAGCAGACTGAGGGAGGGAGAGGGGTTCCAGTTTGCTCCCGTGCCCAAGTCCTTAGCTATTTATTAGGTCAGAAAACTATAAGAGCTTTCAGAACTTCCAGGTAGAAGTATGAGGATCGAGAGTTCAAGGTCATCCTTAACTGTAAAACAAGTTGGAGGCTAGCCTGGGCTACATGAAATTGTTTTTTTTTATTTTTTATTTTATGAGTATAAGTGTACTGATGACATGCATGTAACTGTACCCATGTTGTGCAATGCTCACGGAGGTCAGAAGAAGGCATTGGATCCTCCAGAACTGGAGTTATGGATGATTGGGTGCTGGAAATTGAATCTTGATCCTCTGCAAGAGCAGTGAGTACTCTTAACTGGTAAGCCAACTCTCCAGCCCTAGTCCTGCTTTGATGTGTATGAGCGTATTGCCTGCATGTTGGTTGGTGCCATGCAATACCTCTGGAGGTCAGAAGGAGGAGTTAGATTCTCCTGGAACTGGATTCAAGGACGGTTGTTAGCTGCCATGGGGGTGCTGGGAATTGAACCTGGATCCTCTTCAAGAACAGTCAGTAAGCAACCAGTACTTTTTCTTTTTGAGACAGGGCCTCCTGTAGCCCCAGCTGGCCTGAAACTCCCCATGTAGACCAGGCTGTCCTTGAACTCAGAGATCTGTCTGCCTCTGCCTCCTGAGTACTGGGATTAAATGCAACTAGTACTATTAACTGCTGTCTCTCCAGCCCCATGTTTTAACAACAATGTTCAATACATTTGTTTTTTCTCCCTCCTTCCCTTTCTTCCCTCCCTCCCTCCCTCCCTCCCTCCCTCCCTCCCTCCCTCCCTCCTTCTCTCCCTCCCTCTCTCCCTTCTTTCCTCCCTTCTTTCCTCCCTTCTTTCCTCCCTCCCTCCCTCCCTCCCTCCCTCCCTTCCTTCCTTCTTTCCTTCCTTCCTTCCTTCCTTCCTTCCTTCCACTTTGTGAGACAATGTCTGGCTATGTAGCCCAGGCTAAACTTGAACTCCTGGTCCTCCTCCTCCTGCCTTCCAAGTGCTGGAATCACAGAAGTTCCCCACCATGCCTGGCTCTCCCTGATTTTCGTTCAAACAGAATCCAAAGCAAACACTTCTGAGCAAACAAAGATAGTGACATTGCTTAGGAATTTGAAGTTAGGAACTTTAGACTTTTAACCAAGCTTGGGTTTGGAGGTGCAGGAAAGAATATGTCTGTACTTTTGAGGGGTTCAAGGATGGACCCTAGGGATGGGGAAAGAACTATTTAAAACCTTTTTTTTTTTCCAGCAAAGTACAATACAAGGTAGAAGTGGAAGCTGCTGTTGGGATGGAAGGCACTCCATCCAGGTTCTGGCTCACTGGGTGGGAGCAGAGATTGTGCTTCAGGGGCGGGGATGGACCCAGTGGAGGTTCAGATTTGGTGCTTGGTGCTGAAGTCTAGCGTCTTGGGGCAGGTGATGGAATGGGGATACACAAGCCTGTTCCCTGCTCACTCGTGCCTCAGTTATGTTCGATTCAGTCTCTACAGACTCAGAGGTAAAATTATTATCTCCAAGTCAGGTTTGGTGGGGTAGGCCTGTAATCCCAGCACAGTGATCGCTGCAGTCGTCGTCGTCCTCCTCCTCCTCCTTGTCCTCTTCTTCCTTCTCCTCCTCCTTTCCTTCCCCCTCCTCCTCCTTTTCTCTCTCCCTCCCCCTTTACTGTGCAGCTCATGCTGGTCTGGAATTCACTCTGTAGCCTAGACTAACTTCAGCCTCTTGATCCTCCTGCCTCAGCTACCTGTGTGTGACTCCAGGCATGTGCTTTATCGCCTAGCTTCTCTTATCTTTGCGATGGCCCTGGCACCATCCTGAACAGAAACCAAGCAAAGCTCAATGGCAATGTGTGGCATAAATAAATGAGAGTATTCCGGCGTGGGCATTATTGTTCCACGGTACTGGCTACAGGTAAGCTAAGTGGACTGTCCAAGTCGTACCGTAGTGAGAAATCAGCAGGGATTTGAATCTGGGCAGCTTGAGTCCACATCCTGTGTTCATAGCCAACATGCCAAATGACTGGTGGGCTGAAAACCAGCTTTCCACGAGACCGATATCTGCCTGCTCATCCTTTTCTTCTGGAAATCTTGGGGAGCTTTGGACACGGGGGAGTGGAGCGCAGGCAGGAGCCTGGGGAAGGTAGGGGGAGTGGGGACAAGAGAGAGGCGCCTGGAGAACTAGACTGAGGGGGGAGTGAAAGTGGGCGAGGGGGAATCCGGAGGGGCTTCTCTAGACCCATAGGGGGCAGCCGGAGACTGCAGGCGGAGGTGCGGGGGCGGAGAAAGGGTGGGGACCGGCCCCGCGGGGGGCGATGCGGTAGCTGCAGCGGCGGCCGCAGGAGTTTCCCACAATGCAGCGCGGCGCGCTGTCCCCGGTGCTGATGCTCAGCGCTGCCCCGGAGCCTCCACCTCGCCCGCCTCCCGCCCTTTCCCCGCCGGGCCCGGGCTCAGGCCCCCGCCATGGCTCGGCTCGTCCGGGTCCTGCCCCAGAGCCGTCGGGGGGCCTGGCTGCGGCGCTCGACAGCAGCCTGCGGGCCGCCGTGGCGTTCAAGGCGGAGGGCCAGCGCTGCTATCGAGAGAAGAAGTTCCGGGAAGCCATCGGCAAGTACCACCGGGCACTGCTGCAGCTGAAGGCGGCTCAGGGGGCCCGCCCTGGCGGCCTGCCGGCCCCCGCCCCCGGGCCCGCCACCAGCCCGGGGCCGGCCCGTCTCAGCGAGGAGCAGCGGCGCCTGGTGGAGAACACAGAGGTGGAATGTTATGACTCTCTCACTGGTAAGGGGCCGTCGGGAGGCGCGGAGGGATGAGCGAGAGGGGTGGGCAGTGAGGGGCGGGGGTGGTGTCTGGAGGCTGAAGGGGCCAGGGCGGTGGTCTCATACGGAGACCCCAGAACTTGGTGGCGGAGAGGATTTGGGAGATGAACGCGGGTTTCTAGAAGAGGGAGCAGGGATGTGGGTTTTGGCTTTGGGCTTGGTCTTCAGAACTCCACTTTCCCTAACATGCTTCCCTCCTCTCGCCACGCCAAACCGCCCTGGAAAGAAAGGCTAACCCTGGAGGAGCCTTTCCGCTCTTGGTCCCCTGCCTGCAATTGCCTTGGGCAACCTCCAGCTAATTGCCGCAGACCGGTCTGTCTGGCGCCCTCTAGCGGCGGCGCAGATCGACGCTTTTCAAACAGGCCAGCAGACTGGCGCCCCCTGGTGGTCTGAGCGATCCCTGCGGTTGCGGGGAAGAGACCCTGTTCCTCCAGGTCACTTGGGTCCTAGAGGATGCTCGCAGTCCCTGAGAATACCCGTCCTTGCACCCGCAGCTTGCCTCCTGCAGTCGGAGCTGGTGAACTATGAGCGTGTGCGCGAGTACTGTCTCAAGGTGCTGGAGAAACAGCAGGGCAACTTCAAAGCCACCTACCGCGCGGGCATTGCCTTCTACCACCTGGGTGACTACGCACGTGCACTGCGCTACCTGCAGGAGGCCCGCAGCAGGGAGCCCACCGGTAAGGAGCGGGGCAGGGCGGGGCTGGAGCTCAGGGAACCTAGGCCTGAGGACCAGGGCAGAGCGGAGCCCTGCGGCCGCCGAGCTGCCTCGGGGGACTGCTGTGCGGGACTGGGTGTTCTCTCTCCGCCCACCCAAGACTCCTTCCACACCTGCCCGTCAATCTTTCACACACCCCTTGGGGAAAGATCCATTCACTCATGCTTCCCCTATCCTCCCAGCCAGCTCTCCTCCATTTAAGTCATTGATCATCGTCTGTGGTGCTGGGAGTTGAACCTAAGGCTTCCTGTTTAGGAGGCAAGCCCTCTACCACCTGGGCTACATCCTGACACAGCCCATCCATGTCGCTCTCCCCCACACCTATCGTCACCTCGGTTCTCTCTCACCCCGTGCCTGCATTCCTCCACTCCCTCCCATTCACACACCCAGCCACCTCTTCAAGCCTCCGTTCCTCCCTCAGAACATTTGATCTGCCTTTGGGGGGATCACAGTCAGTGTGCCTGTGCATGCCCACGTGTTCGCAGACAGACACAACACCAGCCAGTGAGGAGGGCACAGCAGGTGCGGGAGGCAAGGCTGGTGGGAGCAGAGGCAAGTTTAGCTTTCCTGTGACGAGGATTGGTGAGAACAGCTGTCCTGGGGGATGAGTGGAGGTGTGACAGGAGCCTCTCCTGGAGTGCAGCACGTGTGAAACGGGAGGTGTGAACGGTCTCTGGGTGGCTGGCTACAGCGGAGATGCTGAGGGAGGGGGAGGGGAGGTGTTGTGTGGATGGTACCCACTGTCCCAGGACACCCAGCTCACACCTCCCCACCTCCCCGGCAGATACCAATGTCCTGCGCTATATCCAGTTGACCCAGCTGAAGATGAACCGTTGCAGCATCCAGCGGGATGACAGCGACGGTGGGGCTGGTGGTCCCGCTCCCGATGTTGTGGGCTGAGGCCACTCAGCTCCCTCCACCTCACCGGCTATGCCCCGGCTCATGTGTTTACTGGTAAAGCACTTGTCACTGGTGACCGCACCTCCTTTGTGTGGTGTTCTTGTGGGGACGAAGGGGGGGGACCCACACCTGGATCTCCCTCAGAAACCCAGAGAGGAGTGTGGGGTGTAAGGGTGTCCTTCAGGGAACCTCAGCATCGGGGCCCAGGCTGGGAAAACACAGAGCCAAGCCTGGAAGGGGGCAGGGGTTACCTTTAATGCTGTGTTTGTGCCGAATCCCCCACGGTGCCCTGTCCCTGAGTATCCCTGCCCACCCTCCCCCTCGCTGCAGGGTGGGCTCAGGGCTCCACCCCCTGGGGTACAAAGGAATAAATTAAGTGTCCTCCCCTCCCCCTTCCCCAATAAATAGTGAGTATCCTGCCCAGGGCCTCCCCCACCGTGGGGCATGGTGGGCTGGGGCGGGGCCTGGGGCGCTACATTCATGGCTGCCCAGGCGGGCGGTGGCGGGCGGCCTCAGTGAGGGCCGTAGGTCCCACACAGGGGCACTGTGCCGTCCTGGCTCTGGCCCTCCACGTCCATGTCCAGCAGTGTGGGCTGCGCGCCGGGAGGCCCCGGGCTCTCTGGAGTGTCTGGCCTGCTGGGGGGCGAGATGCTGAGCGTCCGGCTGAAGGAGACCAGTTTCCAGGGGTCCAGACGGGGCCGGCTAGCAGCCGGCCGGGGTCGTGGAGCAAAGGTCAGGGTGGTGGGACGGCCAGGGAACTCCAAGGGCCGGCGACGGGTGGGGAACAGGACCTGGGGGTCAGGCAGGCGGGGAAAGTCCAGGGGGTCTCGAGGGCCTGGGAAGAGAGGATCACGAGGTGAGGTGGGGGAAAGGTGACATTTCAAAGCCAACACTCATACTTGGAAAGTGGTGTTCCTGGCTTCTCTTGAAAAATCCTCAGATCTGGCTAAGCCTGCTTCCCAGCGGCCACAGCCATCAGCAGTTGCACTCAGCCTTGACCTGGGTCCCCACAGCTCGTAATGGCTCATTCATCTGGGTGACTCTTGGTTTATTGAGTGGGCTGGCCTGGAACTCTGTAGCAGAGGATGACCTTGAGTTCCTGATGCTCCGACCCCGATCCCCCGAGTGCTGGGATTGCAGGTGTGTGTCACCACACCCATTTTATATAGTGCTCAGGATCCAGCTGAACTACATCCCGGCCCATTCCTGTCCAGCTCCTCCCCCACTTTGTGACAGGGTCTCATATGAGGAGTTTTGAGGCCAGCCTTGGCTACATATCTAAGGATTACAGGTATGGGCCACCAAGCCCAGCTCATAATTTCCTCTGAAAATGGATCAAATCGGCCCTGTTCTGCAGCAAGTATCAAATTTCACAACAGTAGTTGTAAACAGGAGCCCAGGGGCCTGCAGAGCATAGTAACCCAGACCTGACACCCGGCCCTGTAGGCCTTCTACCATCACCTGTAATTATCCTGCATCTCAGGCACCTCAGCACCCACTATGCCGCAGCAGCGAGGGCAGGGATGCAGACCTCCCTCCCTCCCTGCGCTCTGCAGGAAGGGGACGAGGGGCCTGTGGAGAAGGGCCTCACTCACCCGGGCCGTGGCTGGTGAGCTCCGGCCCCCGCTGCCCCAGCGCCCCATCCGACGGTGTCCGCCTGTGTCCCCGGCTCACGGCACGCGCGGCGGTGACATGGGTGGGTGTGAGCGACTGGCGGGGGTCCTTCTTGAAGCTCTCCACCTCCAGGTCCACCAGGGGATTGCTGCTGGGCGCGGGCGCGGGCGCGGGCGGAGACGGGGGCGGGGAGGGCACAGCGGGTGCCGCCTCATCGCTGTCCGAGCGCAGCAGGGAACGCGTGGAGTTGCAATCAGACACCGACGACAGCGACACGAGAGTGGCCGAGGG
This sequence comes from Eospalax fontanierii, assembly GCA_035773235.1. Classification (NCBI taxonomy): domain Eukaryota; kingdom Metazoa; phylum Chordata; class Mammalia; order Rodentia; family Spalacidae; genus Eospalax; species Eospalax fontanierii. Next base: position 24,847,802 of record CM069554.1, on the reverse strand, counting down.
CGCCAGGCCCGGGCCGGGGGCCGAATCATCGCGGCGACCCACGGCGCGCCCAGGCGGGCTGAAGCCCCGCGGGAAGCGGCCAGGGCGCGGGAAGAAGAGGCCGTCCAGCCAGCGCCGCTGCTCCTCGCCGTCCGCCGCCCGCGCCTCCGCCACGTCGGCGCCCAGGCCCACGGCGCTCAGCAGCGTGGCGCAGCCCAGCAGCGCCAGATCGCAGCGACGCCTGGTGCCGTGCGCAGGCCGAGCGGGGGGCGCGGTCGGCGGCGGGTCCCACGGTGCCTGGGCGCCCGGAGAGGGTTCAGCGGGTAGTGGCACCGTGAGACAGGTCGGGGTGGAGTAGGGAGAAGGGGGCGCGCTGTGGCCTTCATCTGCTTCGGCGAACTCCTCTGCGCAAGAGAGGGGCCGTCACTCTGCTCCTGTCCCCAAAGACCTCCCACAGCAAGACCCCCAGAAAGGACTGAACTCATCCTCGTTTCTCCCCACAGCCCATTGGTGGGGTGGTCCTAGGTCCTTCTCCTGGCACCTCGGCACCTAGGCCGGTATTCCCCGCCTTCCACAGGTATCCGCACTCTTACCCATCTCATTGAGGCTGGCGAAGCCAGGGGCGATAGGGGTGTGCTTCGGGGATTTGCCGAGGTTGGGGGCGCTTGAGGACCACTGCTTGCTTCCTTCCCCCAGGGTCTTGAGCCTGCGGTGGGCACCAAACCCGACGTGTGAGCCCAGGGCTGCCTTGGGCCTAGGGGCACAGGGAAAGTGGCAAGCAGCCAGCAGTACCTCTCCTCTCCTCCAGCCCGCTCCTTCTGCAAGGTGGAGCTGGGGCCCCATGTCCGGCCCTTCTTCTTGCCCCCAACCAGTTCTTCCTTCTTTGGGGGTCCACCGCGGCTCCATGTGCCACCGCTGCCGCAGCCACCACAGTCCATGGGAGTCACTGCGTGGAGAGAAGCCAGGGACACGTGGGTCTTGGAAAATCACCTGGGCTGTCAACTTTCCTACTTAGACCTGTCGGTCCCCTGGGAGCTCAAGTAGGCCCGTTCTGTTACCTGCTCTGTAAATCCTTCACTGGCTGCCCACTGGTTTAGGGTAAAGCCTAGTTCGGCAGACAGTCCTGACCTTTGTTAGGTACTTCTCCACCAACTCCTGAACCGCTCAACCCCACACTTTCCAACCTAAGGTTGGAAGGTTCCAGCCTGCAACCCTTCGTTCTGGCTGGTGTCTGCCGGCCCGGCAGGTGCCCAGCGTTCACTCTCCCGGCACCCTTGAATGCAGCCTGGTTCTAGTATCTGTCAACACTGTGTTGTCTGTGGCCCAGCTGCAGGGGCCTCATGGGGCTGGTACAAAGCAGATGTCCAAAGCAGTGGGTTAAGGAGAACAGGGGTGGGGTCATTTTGGAGGTGAAGCCAGGCTGTGGGAGTGGGGGCAGGCTGGAGTGCGTGCCAGGGTGGAGCAGACCAGAAGTCAGCCTTGAACAAGGCCTCCCACCTTCAGAACACTGCCCCTCCACACCGTGGCCAGCTTCCCTCAGCTCTCCATCCTGGTCCCCCACCTTCACGTCTCCTTCAGCTCCACAGTCTCTCCACATTTATCTCTCACAGCAGCCACAGGGAGGTCAACTTGGTCATGGCACAGCCTTACTCACAAGGGCCTGATAGTGCTTAAAACGAACCCAAGCTGGGCCTGGTGGCTAGATGAGTAATTTCAACACTTGGGGTGCGGGTGGAGGGGCTGGGGCCGGAGGACTACAAATTTGAGACAAAATTGGGTCACAGAGTGAGTTCTAGAGCCAGTGAGATGGCTCTTGGGTAAAGGGTGCTTGTGACCAAGACTGACAACCAAAGTTTGATCCCTGGTATCCACAGAGCAGGAGAGAACCGACTCCTGCAAAGTTGTCCCCTGCCCTCCATAGGGCACGCCCTCACCCACATACATACAGCATAGATGAGTTCTAGGCTAAACTATCTCAACAAAAAGAGTGGGGGGAGCTGGGTGTGGTGGTGCTTGCCTTTAATCGCAGCACTGGGAAGGCAGAGGTACGAGGGTCTCTGTGAGACAGAGGCCAGCATGATCTATATAGTGAGTCCCAGGCCAGGTGGGGCTACAAAGTGAGACCTTATCTCAAAAAATAAAACAATCAGGTGTGGGGGTCCACACCTTTAATACCAGTACTTGGGAGGCAGAGGAAAGGGGATCTTGCAAGATAGAGGCCAGCCTGGTCTATATAATGAGTTCCAGCCCAACGGGGGCTACAGGGAGATCCTGTTTCAAAAAAATCCCCAAAGAAACCAAATCAACCACCCAATCAAACCAAACCAAAAACAGTTTTAAAAAGTCCAGATTCCTTACCTGGGTTCCAAGACCCTGTGTGTTGGTGGTGGGGCCCCTGCAGGCCCCTCTACCACAGAACATTCCACCCCCACCTTCTCTACTCCAGCCAAGTGGGCCTCTGGGCTGAAAAACACACTGCCCTCCCCTGGCAGCTCCTGTCCACTGTCCTCTCATCTGGGCAGGTCTCATTCCTTCTTACGTCTAGGTGCCGTCCAGGCCTCACCACCTCAGACACCCTCCGGCTGTGTGACAGCAGCCTAGCTTACCAGGGTTACGGGATGCCCAGGGAGTTGCTAAGTCCTTACTTCTAGGTGTCTGTGAGGGGGGCTCTGGTAGACAGGGGAAGGGTCCACCTTCCTCCACGAGGGTAGATTGCCAATCCAATCCTGGCCTGGACAGGCTTGACCTAGGACTGCCATCTTCTGGTTCTCAGGACTTCGGATTTGGACAGGAAGTACGGGTCCAGCCTCCAGCCTGCTGTGTATCCCAAGATCTGTAACCCTGTGAGCCAAACCCTCCTATGGTAAAGCTGTGGACCGTACTGACTTGACTTCTCTGGAGAATTCCAGGACTTCTCCTCTACTTCTGGTGCCTGGTGCTAGGGATGGACTCCAAGGCCTCACACATGCGAAGTCCTGGGTGATTTCGACCCCAGCCCCAAGGCCATATCTTTCATTGTCTTCCTTGTTCACTACAGGAAAGGACCCTGTTTATGGGCTTGTTATCTGTTGCCCCTGATGAGAATCAGGAAGCCAGGAATGTGCTCTGTGAGTTTGCTGACCAACTGTGAGGACCTTGTACATACTCACAGCGAATGGCCCTCAGTCGGGGGATGATGCTGGGGCTGGCAGGGGGGCTGGCCCCATCCGATCCTTTTCGCTTGTCCAGGGTTGGGGAGGCCTGGACTGTGATCTTATGTTCAAAGCCTGCAAAGAGGAAGAGGTTTTCCTAAGGAAATTGTGGCAGAGTAAACAGAGAAATTTCTTTTGTATCAGATACAAGGAATGGGGGCTGGAGAACTGGCTCAGAGGTTAAGAGCACTGGCTGCTCTTGCAGAGGACCTGGGTTCGAATCCCAGCACCCACATGGTAACTGACAACCATCCCTAACTCCAGTTCCAGAGGATCTGATGCTCTCTTGTGACCTTCGTCATTGCACGACACACATGCAGGGTGTAAGGGTGCACTTACATACATGCAGACAATACACTCATACACACAAAATAAAAAAGAAATTTAAAAAAGAAAATGGAAGGAATGACCATGGAGACGTATTTCTCACTGCTGAGTCAGCATCCCTCCAGCGCGGTCCCAGACCCGCCTGTGTGCACATCAACAGAATTATCTTGGAAATGGAAATTCTTGGGCCCTTCCTAAATTAATAAATTTAGGGGTGAGGTCCAAAGTCTGTACCTGATCAAGATCTAGGCTTGAGGGTCCTCCATGGTAACAACTGAGCCCTGTGTGGCTAAGGAGCATTTAAAATGTGGTTGGGTGATCAAGGAAATGAAACTTCGTCTTTACTATTTAATTGTGATTCGGTTTAAATTCAGGGTCTCGTTTGGTCACTGGAGGCATTGAGGTATGTTTACAACAAATGGATAAGTGAATCTACTTTAAATTTTATGAAATTTAAGTATAGATTAAGAATACTAAAAGTGCTCCAGGTTAAACCTTTTACATGCTAAACAAGCACTCAACCATTCAGCTACATGCCCAGACCTCCAGATTAATTTTGAGAGGGTTCTGGAGATGTTCTGCACCTGGAGATTAGGCAAGCACTTTAGCACTGAGCCACACCCCCAGCTCCTCCTCACGGGGGGATTCTAGGCAGGTGCTCTACAACTCAGTCACACCCCCAGTCCTCCCCCTTTTTTTTTGACAAGGTCGTATGTAGCTCAGACTATCCTTGAACTCCCCATATAACACAGGCTTCCCTCAAATAGATTCTTCTACCTCTACCTCCCCAATATTATAGGTAGGCACCATCATGCCTGACCTAGATCGAATATTTCTGATGGGAATTTAGCACCCAGATTGAGATGTGCTATAAACACACTGGATTTCAGTGACTCAGTGTGAAAAGGAAGGTAAACTCTTATTTTTTTGTATTGCTTGCATACATATACTGGGCTAAATAAAACATAGTTAACAGCAATTCCACGGCTTCTTTTTGTTGTTTTAAGACTGGGTCTCATATAGCTGAGACTAACCTTGAACTTCTGATCCTCCTGCCTTCACCTCTCAAGTGATGAGTCACAGTCTTGCCCCACCACGCCTGGCTTCTTTTTACTTTGCCAGAGTAGTTAAGGTCATGCACCTGGCTGTAACTGCACCAGCTGATGTGTGCCTGGTGTGGCTCTGTGGCTTCTCACCTCTTGGAGACCCACTGTGCGTCAGGTGGCACACATTATGTGGGAAGTTGAGAAGCAGTCTAGCAGTCTCTTGGTTTGGGTTTTTTTTGAGACAGAGTCTCAACCTGTACCCAGGTTAGCCTGGAACTCTATGAAGGCCAGGCTGGCTTGAACTCATGGTGACTCTCCTGCCTCGGTCTCTCGAGTGTTGAGATGGCAGATGTGAGCCACCACACTCGGCTTTTGGGGTCATTTTCTATCTGTAATATATTTCACAACAAAAATAAAGCTTTAAGGGTGCTAAGGTTGGCAGGGCAAACTTGCCTAGCACGAGCGATGCCCTAGGCACATAAAACTGTTAAGAGGAATCTAACAACCCTGGGTGGAGACATCCCACCCCCACCCCCGCGCGCCTCTTGGTGGGGGACGCTGGGGGACCGGGTGGTACCGGAGGGCAGGCTGATGTGGCTGCCACCTTCCCGTAGCTTTTGCAGGCGGCTGCGTTTGAAGTTGCCCTTGCGTTTGCGGACCCTGGGCTTCTCCTGGCTCAGCTGGCACATGAGCAGGTGCAGCTCGCGTTCCACGATATCCATCTCCCGCTCAGCCAGCTCCTGCTCCCTCCGCCGTAGCTGCTCCTCTTGGAACCGCTGCTCTTGGGCCGCCCGCAGCAGCTCCTCCTCGCGGCTGCGCAGCTCCTGGAGGGCGGGAGGCCAGGTTGAGGAGGGGCTCAGCACTGGGCTTGCCCACCGTCTCAGGGCACCCTGGGATCTGCACTCTAATTCAGACTTTAATAGCCAAGGTTAGTGCCCGGCAGGGGTGACTTAGGTCCAATAGAAGGGCGTCTTTCATTCAATTTTATTTTTGTTTTTTTGAGACAGGGTCTCATGTAGCCCAGGCTGGTCTCCAACTCACTATAAATTGTTGGAGAACCTTGACATTTTGGATTCTCCTGCTTCCAACCTTCAGAGTACTAGGTACGTAAGTTGTGCTTTGGTAACAAACACCCACAGAAGCAGGGTAATGGAAAACTTCAAACCCCCACAAAAGCAGAAAGCAGCACACCCCACTTCACATCACCCCACTTTAACAGTCATCAACACTTTGCAACCTATTCCTTCCTCCTCTCCCAGCCTCTCTTGATTTTTGCTGCATTTTAAAGCCAATACAAGGCATCATGCACAGTCACCTGTAAGTACTTCAGTACAGGGAGCCTTTTTCTCATTCACCAACAGGAAGTTGTTTTTTCTGAACATGCAAAAACTCCCTGCATGGACCCAAAAGCCTGGGTTCAGGGTTGGGGGGTCTCTGGACACCCAAGGCATTAAGAGCCTGGGTCCTGCTCCTCCCCTCCTAGTCCCCAGCCATCACCTTCTCCTTGGTCCGCAGGTCATCAAACATGTGCTGAATCTCCAGCTTCCAGTCTTCCTGGAGCGAGTGGAAGGATTCCAGCGGCATCTGGAACAGGGCGGACTGCTCGATGACTTCCAGCCGCTTCAGGATACTGCCGAACTCCGGCCGCGCATGCGGGTCAGGGTCCCAGCATTCTGGGGTGGGAAGCGTGGATGCGGGGTTAGCGCTGTGGGTAAGGCAGGTCTTCTGGGGGCCGTGGAAGCAACTTCCGTGGAGTAACGGGAAGGGTTCTAGGCTAAGCTTCCGGCAGCATGCCAGAGGGGAAGACTAGGAGGGAACCTGGGGGCTGCTCGGAGGGATCCAGGGTAGGGTAGGAACCCTAGGGCCAGCTGCCCTCAAGAGCTCTGGGTCTAGGAAGCCACAGAGGCGACAACAGGGCTGCTGTCCACAGGTCCCTGGATTCCAGAGCCTTCTACCTCACTCCTAGGCTCCCTGGAATACAAGCGTGGCAGAAAGGGAGAGGTGTGGCCCACGGGACCCTGCCCCCCAAGCTGAGCCTACCCTCGCCACAGGGCCCGGGCTCACCCTCCAGTAGGCGGGCAAAGGGCTCGGGGCACGTGGAGGGGATGGGCAGCGTCAGCTTGTTCATAGCCACGCCATACGCCACGGCCAAGGCGTCGATTTCGCGGTAGGGGACCTCCCCGGTCAGCAGCTCCCAGAGCAGCACCCCGAAGCTGCGGGCGGGGGAGAGGGAGGGTGATGCTCCAGTCCTGTCCCTGGGCCCAGGGGGCCATCCCTCGCCCCTGTTTCCAGGCTAGTAGACAAGGCCCCATGAGCCTGATTTGACCTCCGCCGGCCTGTTCGTCAAAAGATTGGACAAGGTTGGCTCTTGAGGCTCCCCCAGCTCCGCCTCTCTTTCCACGGCTATGTGAAACCACAGTGGGACCCGCGGCCTACCGGGAAAATCCAGCCCATTCTTTTTTTTTTTTTTTAATGAAGGCTGTCTTTATTATTAATAAAAATGTCTAATATTTATTTATGTGTCTGAGTGTTAAGGCATGTGTGTGCAGGTGCCCTCGGGGGCCAGAAGAGGGTGTCAGTTCCCCTGGAGTTTGGGGCTACAGGTGTAACATGGGTACTGGAAACCAAACTCAGGAGCAGCAAGTACTCTTAACCTCTGAGCCGTCTCGCCAGCCTCCATTTCATTACTTTTTTGGGAGTCTTTTTGAGACAGGGTCTCCCTGTAGCCCCAATTATTTCATTGATTTTTAAAAATGTGTGTGTTGCCATGCGTGGTGGCTCATGTCTTCAGTCCCAGCACCGGGGAGGCAGAGCCAGGCAGGTCTCTGTGAGACTGAGACCAGTCTGGTCTGTGTGATGGATTCCAGGCCAGCTATGGCTACAGGGAGACCCTGTCTCTAAAAGACCAAAACAACAACAAATAAAAATGTGTGTGTGCATGCATTATGGCGCAGAGATCAGAGGACAGCTTGAAGGAGTGTGTTCTCTCCTTCCGCCTTGTGGGTCCTAGGGATCTAACTCAGGCTGTCAGGCTTAGGAGGAAGTGTCTTCACCTGCTGGGCCATCTCAGGGCCCTGAGATCAGATGTTGTTGAATACTGGGGATTGAACCTAAGGCCTCATGCATACTAGATGAGCGCTCAAACACTGAGCTACAGCCCCAGCTTCTTTTTCTCCAATATGGTCTCAAGGCAGCTGAGGATGGCTGGGAGCTCACTATATAACCCAAGCTGTTCCCAAACTCATGGTCCTCCTGAGTACTGAGATTACAGGTATGCGCCACCAAGCCTGACATATATCAGACCTTCAATGACCCTTGTTGCCCCTGTCACTCTCAGTCCCCGTTTTAATCCCGCACTTAGCTGAATGGGACCTGCTCTTCCAGACCTCTGCCTTTGTCTATGCTGCACCTTTGTCTACGCTTCCCTCTGTCAGGAAAGCTCTCCCCTCTGTGTACTGTGACTATCTTTCTGAGCCTCAGCTCAGGTTGCCTCCTCTGCCAGGAAGCCTTCCTTAACCCTACAGCTTCCTCAGCCCCCTTGCTCACACTCCCACAGAACTTTCCTCTAAGAACAAGTTAGTGCTATTTTCCAGCTGTAAAGTACTTACTCCAGACTTGGCAGTCATAGGGCAGAGAGCATTAGTGGAACCTCCTTAGACTGTCAGTGGGTGTAGGCTCAGAAAGGTTCAATTGTTTGTCTCAAATCACACAGCTACCAAGTGATACGGTAGACCACAAACCAAATCAGGTCTGTCTGATGCCTAATCGCCCTTCATGGCTAACACAGTTACCAGAGAGTACGCATCCTGTGTCATGGTCACCTGTGTGTCCACCTTCTCCACTGACCTGTGCATCCCTCTGCATCCTGATCGGTTTCTAGTAGTGAGTAGGTCTCTGTTCTCTCCCAGTAGCCACTCATGTATCCATCCAACGTCTCTTATTAAGCACCGACTGTGTGCTGTGCACTGCTCTAAGCACTAGGATCAAGTAGCCCTAACCACTGTCCTTATCCAGCTAACAGGCTCCCTTCATTTGCAGGGACAGAACTGGTGACTTTTTTATAGACAGGGTCTCACTGTGTAGCCCTGGCTGGCCTGGAACTTGCTATGTAGACCAGGCTGGCCTCAAACTCACACTTTGCCTCCTGAGTGCTGAGACCCCCAAGGCCAGCCAATGCTGGTGATGTGAGCTGAGCACATGTTCCTGAAGCAAGTTACCATCTTCTTTTCAGCTGAGTATGCCATGGGACTTTGTGTCTGGCCACTGGGGTCAACACTTCGAGGGAGTGTCCTAAAGAAGGGGGGGTGTCCCTTTCTCCTCCCTCCTACGGCTGGAATGTGGGCATAAAAGCTGGAGTTCAAGCAGCCATTTTGGATCATGAAGTGAACCTGGGAATGAAGGTCACCCAACGTGGAGGAGGAGGACAGGAAGAGTTTTGTTGTTTTTACTCGGAGGCAAGATGGACCTCACCACTCCTGTGTCCCTGGCAACCTGCTTTGGGACGCTTTGATTGTCACACTGCGGAGGGGTACTGATGTCAGGTGGCTGACACATGGGTGTCCAGTGTCCTGAGAGGAGGGGCAGTGCCACACCAAAAGAAACATCCTGCTCTGTGGCACCACCATCTCATGAGGCCCACAGGAGGGGACTGGGACACTGGAACAAAAACATTAGCTTTTTTGCATTTGGAGGTTTCTCTTCTTTGCAGCTGAAATCCATGCTTGACACCCTAAGTTCCACCTGATACAAAGGTGGCCAGACTTGATCCTGAGTGAGCTGGAGACTTGCTCTGCCCCAAACTCATTTCTTAGCTGCTTGGACAACTTGTCACCTCTGCTGGGGTTGGATAGAACAGTCAAGGGAGATCTGTATTTGGCATCAAATACCAGCACATGCTCCTGGGTTTTAAGACATTAAATCGGATCCTGTCACTAATAACTGTCCTGATGGCCTGCGTTCACTGCACTTAGGAGTAACACCTGAGGTAACTCGCAGCCACGGCCTCGGCGATCTGCAGTGTTCCTTCCTCAGTCCCTTTCATGCTATCTGGAACATTCTTTCCTCAGCACCTCCAACTGCTCAGCTGACTCCTTGTCACTCTGAACTCAGCTCACATATCATTTCCCAGAAAAGTCATCTGGGAAGTGCTCCCCAGCTCTTCACACAGTCCAGTCCTTTCCTGATCCTTGCAATTATTTCATAACTTTATTTAAAATTTTGTTTTTGGAGCTGGAGAGATGACTCAGCAGTTGGAGCACTCGTTGCTCTTGTAGAGGGCCTTGGTTCGATTCCCAGCACCCACATGCTAGTTCATAGCTGTCTATAATCCCAGTACCAGGAGATCTAATGTCCTTTTCTGCCCTCCGAGAGCACTGCACAATATAGGCGCAGGCAATATATTCATACACATAAAAATATTTTAAAAATTTTGTTTTGTGTGTTATGTGTGTGTGTGCCTACTTTTGTGTGTGTGTGTATGTGTGTGTGTGTAAGTTACAGGGAACCTCAGCTGTCATTCTCAGGAGCCACCCACCCTGTTTTGTTTTATGAGGCAGGCCTCTTACTGGGACCGGAAGCTCGCCAGTTAGCCTGGAATGCCTGGCCAGTGAGCCCCAGGGATCCATCTGTCTCTGCCTCCCCAACTCCCCAACGTTGGGGTAACAAGCATGAGTCTGGCCTTTTATAGGTGCTGGAGGTGGAACTCAAATCCTCATGCTTGCATGGCAAACACGTTACTGGCTGTTATCTCCTCAGTCTCCTATTTTACAACTGTCTGAACTAAAACAAAACAAAACCAAAACACTTTCTTTTTCTTTTTTGAGGTAGGGTTTGGTGAGCCTGGTACTCTATGTATACCAGGCTAGCCTCCGATTCAGAGTTCTGCCTGCTTCTGCCTCCAGAGTGTTGGGGTTAAAGGCATGCACCACACCTAACAAATATTTTGAACTTCTTGTTTCTAGCCCTGAGGGTGAGAACTTATTATTTTATGTTACTGGGGACTGTACCCAGGGATTGCAGCAAGCAGAGCAGGTCTCCAGACCTTCTCAGTGGATTCTAGGCAGGGGCTCTACCACTGAGCCACGCCCCCAGCCCCTCACTGGGGGATTCTAGGCAGGGGCTCTACCACTGAGCCACACCCCAGCCCCTCACTGGGGGATTCTAGGCAGGGGCTCTACCACTGAGCTACATCCTCAACCCTCTTTTTTATTTTGAAGCAAGGTCTAAGTTGCCCAGGCAGGCCTTGAACTTGTGATCACCCTGCCTCAGTCTCCTGAGTATATGAGGTAACAGACCTGCATCCCTAGGCAGGGCTATATTGATTTTTGCTGGCTACTGCACCCCTAGGCTTCTATGTAGCTAGAGGAAAGAAAAAATGCATGAATGGTGGCTTCTATGCCCTTAACTCTGGCTTTGGTGGTGGCTGCGTAGGGTGGTGTCCAAGCAGCATCTGTGCTGACATCCGCACCCTCTCTATGTCTTTTTTTTGGTCTTTTTGAGACAGGGTCTCCCTGTAGCCACAGCTGGTCTGAAACTCCCTATGCAGAGCAGGCTGGCCTTGAACTCACAGAGATCCTGCCTCTGCCTCCTGAATGCTGGGATTAAAGGTGTGTACCACCATGCCCAGTTTGATAATGTTGTTTATTCTGGTGAATTCCTTCCTCCTCTCCTGCCTTGGCCCCCACAGCATTTGACTGTTTGGGAGCTGGTCCCCCACCAATGTCCCTTCATCCACAGCCCATCCTCTCTCCCCCACTTCCCGAGGCCGCCCCAGCCTGCCTCTGAGCACCTCCAGACATCACTGCTTTTGGAGAAGAGGGAGAGGCGGATGACCTCAGGAGCCATCCAGGCGTAGGTCCCCGCGGCGCTCATTTTGGTCGTTTTGTGCCACTCGCGGGCGAGGCCGAAGTCTGTGATCTTGAGCACCGTGTCAGCGAGGTTGTGATTCTCAATGGCCTCCAGGATAAGGACTGGGGGTGGGAAGAAGAGTCGTCACTAAGGGCAGCCCCAGAGACCTGCCCTCTGTCCCCTCTGTCTCCTCACTGCCTTACTAGTCCCACTCTGCAGAGGACATCCGTGCCTCTACTTCTAGTCCTGGTGCCTGGCTTCCTGAGGTGGGTCCTCTGCCTCTGAACTCTGACTTGTGTTCTGAGGAGCTCCATGAACGGTTAAGAACCAAGGGTCTGGCTGGCTCTGCCCAGCTCTGACTTCCTGATAGCCCAGAGGTGGGCTAAAGGGAAGAACGTCGTTTTTCTTTGTTTCTGCTCCCCCTGTGCCCTTGGCATCACAGTCGGTGTAACCCTCCCTGTGTCTTCACTGCCATGCGACTTTGCAGCCTTAACAAGGCAGAGTGTACTGCCCCACATTTTAACTCTGGGATGTTCGTGCTTATGTTGGCCAAGAAAAAGACAGATGGAGAGATGGCTCAGCTGTTACGATTCCCAACACCTATTATGGCTGCTCACAACCATGCGGAACCCCAGCTCTAGGTGACCAGATGCCCTCTTCTGGCCTCCACAGACACTGCATGCATGTAGTAGCTACATGCAGGTAAAACACTCATACACATAAAAATAAAGCTGTAAACTAACTCAAAAATAAATCTTAAAGCCAGGCATGATGGTACACACTTCTAATCTCAGCACTCAGGCGGCACAGACAGGCAGATCTCTATAAGATCTAGGCCAGCCTGGTCTACATAGTGAGTTCCAGGAGCGCTGATGCTACAGGTAGACCCTGTCTCAAAATGACCAAAAAAGGCGGTGGAGCTGGAGAAATGGCTCAGAGGTTAAGAGCTAAGGGGACTTGCCACTCCTGCAGAGGATCTGGGTTTGGCTCTCAGCACAACCACCTGTAACTCCAGTTCCAGGGGACTCAACACCTTCTCTTGCCTTCTGTAGGCACTGTATGCACATGGTGCACGTAATACATGCAGACACACACACACACACACACACACACACACACACACACACACAAATAAAAAAGGGGGGAAAAGCAGACATAGCTGCTTGCTATGTGCCATGTTGGCACATGCCTATAATCCCAGCACTTGGGAGCTCAAGGCAGGAAGATATGTTAAAGACCAACCTGGGCTACACAGCAAGACACTGTCTCAAAAAAACACAAAGAATGAACTAGACATGACTGGCCAGTTCTAAACCTAAGCTACAAGAAGCCTCTGGAACAAGCCTGCCCTCTGAAACTTCTGCCTCCACCATGGCAACATGCCTTGGGTAGTCTGATACAGGAGGGCCTTCGAGCAGAACACCGCTAAACTAAGCCCAGCTAAATCTTTTGCTGGACTGCAAGAGCACAAATGGTAACAAAAAACTGTGTTCACACTGAATCTTTGGGGTGGTTTGTTACACAGCATCACTGTGACCAAGTCTGACTGATACATCCAAGTATACTGATCTGTGGCCTAGTGCTCTGGCTAACAATGACAGCAGTTGTGGCAGATGTCTACACTGGGCTAAGTCCTTTCTAAGAATGGATTCAAAGCAACCCATTTCACTGTTTAGCAAACTAAACCTCAGAGAAGTCACTTGGCTAAAAGCACATGAGTGTTCAAAAAAATGGCAGTAGAGGCTTGAATTAGCTTTGTCAACCTCACCCATGTCTCAGTGCTGTGACAGTGTATGCTTTGTGTGTGTATGTGTGTATGTGTGTGTGCCCGCACATGCGCGCACACCCAAGAAGAACAAAAGAGGGCATGGGATCCTCTGGAACTGGAGTATAGGTGGTTGTGAGCTGTCTGATGTGGGTGCTGGGAGCTGAACCCAGGTCATCTGGAAGAGTACCAAGCGCTTTTACCCACTGAGCCTTCTCTCTAGTCTTATCCTCATGTCCGCCTGCTGGATATCTTGTGCTTTCTATCAGATCACAGTGCATTTCTTTGGTTGGGAATCTTGTTCTACCACCTACTAGCGGCATAATTGGGCACAGCTCACTTTCTCCTCTTCACACCAGGACTTCTGTTCAGGATGGTGGCGGTCTCCATCTTCCAGGGTGAGGGTTAAGTAAGGGTCTACTGCCCAAACTACTAGGTCTTGTGAAAGTGTCAGCGGCTGTTATTAATGTGGGTCGCCGCCAACACATCCTTTACCTTTTACCATTTCTGGGTCCTGCCCCAGTCAGGACAATAGCCAGATAATTTCCTGATATATCCATTTAGCAGATGAAGAAACAGGATTACAGACATCAGTAACTGCCCACAGTCACAAATGGCCATCCTGTCCATCCTTCACAGCCTGCCTTCAGGGCCGCCCCTTTCTGGAAGCCCTGTGACTTCCCAATCTCTGCTCTCATTCCCCAAACATCCTCCCTTCTTGGGCCCTCCGGTCACCTCGCTGTTAGGGCCCTGTGACAGTACACCTGGTCTCAGCCATATTGATTTCTGCTTCTCTAGGATAGATCTTAATCAGCCCTCTTTTTAAAAATACCTGTTCGAAGGTCAGGCATAGTGGCACGTGCCTTTAATCTCAGCACTCAGGAGGCAGAGGGGGGCATATCTCTGCGAGTGCAAGGTTAGCCTAGCACTACATACAGTTCCAGGCCAGCCTTAGCAAAACCCTGTCTTCAAAAAATGAACTACAAGAGAACTGGCTGCTCTTGCGGATGACCTGGGTTCTATTCCCAGGGTTCACATGATGGCTAACAACCGTTCCTAACTCCAGTTCCAGGGGATCTGACTCCCTCTTCTGGCCTCTGCAGGCACTGCATGACACAAATGCACCTATCTATATGCAGACTATACGCCAACCACAGCACCACCAACCACCAAAACCAAACAAAAAACTATCTGACCAAGCGTCAGCCTCTGCTTAAAACCCTTCCACGGTGTTCACCTCTGTAGAACGTTCGGCGTGCTCTGCGGTCGGCCCTGGCTGCCTTTCAGACTGCACTCCCCCTCAGCTTCTGCAGCACGGTTTTGTTCTGTTCGGAGGCGGAGTCTCACACCGCGGGGAGCCGCCCTCACGCATACTGGCAGCCATCCTCCTGCTTCGGCCCTCTGAGTGCGGTCTCCTACTCCTCCACCGAGGCGCTGCCTCTCACTCCCATTTGCCCTGGGCCTCCTGTTCCCCGGATCTCTGTAAGGATGGGTCCTTTCTGTTTTCTACCCAAATGTTGCCTTTTCTGACCACCAGATCTAGAGAGTTCCTTCACCCTCACCTTTACCTGCCATATTTTTCCAAGATCTCCTGGCACTTAAAAAAAAAAAAAAAAACATAAAATTTAAAAATTTTATGTATATGAGTGTTCTGCCTGCAAGTATGTTAAATGCACCACGTGAGCACAGAAGATGTCAGGTCCCCTGGAACTGGAGTTGTCAGCCGCCATGTGGGTGCTGGGAACTAAACCCAGGTCTGCAAGAGCAGCCAGTACTCTTAACCTCTGAGACATCTCTACAGTCCTCTGGTACTTTCGGAAAGTCTGGTATCTACCTACCTTTCTTCTTTCCTCTTACCCATCTACAGATGGATCCTATGTAGACATCTATGTATCTACGTACCTGTTCCTGTTTCCTAGACTATAGATTCCATATTGGGAGATGTTTCCTTCTCTCTCTCTCTCTCTCTTTAGTTTTAATATACTTATCTATGTGTGCATGTGTGTTGCCATCCACATGGGTTCCAGAGATTAAACTGAAGCATGGGAGCAAGTGCCTTTACTCCGTAAGCCAACATACCAGTGCCTCGTTTCTCTTTATTATGTGTGTGCACGTGTGTCAGTGTGGAGGCATGTGCATATGAATGCAGGTGCCAGCAGAGGCAAAAGGCTTTGGATCGACTGGAGCTGGAGTTACAGGTGGTTGTGAGCCACCTGACATGGGTACTTAGAACCAAACTCAGGTCTTCTGGAAGTGCAGTAAGCACACTCAACCACTGAGTCATCGCTCTACCTACCACCATTTTCCAACAGGGTCCCACACTGTAGCCCAGGCTGGCCTCAAACTCACGGCCATTCACTCGCCTTAGCTTCCAGAGTGCTGGGATTTCAGACATGAGCCACAACATCCAGCTGTTCCTGTTCTCTTCTAAGATCCTGGAGCCAAGGATGGAACATAGGATGGTACACACCTGTAATCCCAGAACTTGGGAGGCTGAGGCAGCAAGTTTGCAAGTTCAAAACCAGCCTAGGTTTCACAGCAAGACCCTATCTCAAAAACCAAACCAAACCAAACACCAGAGCGATCATGGATGCACAACTATGGAGCTATTACGACTCGGCCTGGGAGACAGTCCGTTCTTCAACATTTCTGAGCCCCTTCTTTCTCCTTAATAAAGTCAAAGCTTCCCTCACCTGGCCCTGAGGAGCGACTGCTGCCCCTTTCTGCCCCAGAGACTGACATCTGGTGTCCCTTGACATTTCCTACCACCTAGGCTTGGCCTTGTAAGGTTCAGTAGGAGTTTCCGGAGAGAGGGTACCACTTACTGTTGATGGACTTGAGGTCACGGTGGATGATGGGCACAGGGGCATCATTGTGTAGGTAGTTCATGCCCCGGGCCACCTGCACGGCCCAGTTGACCAGTACATGAGGTGGCACCCGGCGACCTGCCAGCACCCTGCTCAGTGCACCTCCCCGAGCATACTCCATCACCAGGCAGAGGTTTGGGGGACTCAGGCAGGCGCCCCTCAGGGCAATGATGTTGGGGTGCTGCAGGGCTCCAAAGAGCCGGGCCTCCTGGCGCACCTGCTCCGCTGTCACTGCGGGGTCCCGCTCAGGGTCCAGCCGGGCGGCCTTGACGGCTACCTCCTCGCCATGCCACAGGGCCCGATAGACCTTGCCAAAGCCCCCTACGCCGATGATCTCCTCAAGCTGCAGCTCGTGGAAGGGGATCTCCTGGGGCAGCTGGAGGCCCGCGGGTGTGGAGGGTGCAGCGGGGGCCACGTAGTTGCTGGGGAAGACGCCCACACGGCCGCTGGGCAGCTGCCCGGTCCACCAGCCCTCATCGCCGGACACCGCACAGTCCTGGGAAAGCACCTGGACGCGGTCGCCTCTCCGCAGGGTCAGCTCCTCGTCGCCCACCGCCTCGTAGTCGAACACGGCGGTCCACACTGGCCCCGTGGGGGTTGCACCCCACTCCCTGGCCGCCGCCCCCTCCTCCTCCTCCTCCATGGGGGAGGGGCCGGGGGCTGCGGGGGGCCGCTTCACGCAGGCTGCCCGCGGGATGCTGGGCGCGGAGCCCGGAGCCCGGGATGGGGGGCAGTCCCTGCAGGCCCTGGGGGGCTCCTGGGGACCATGGCTGGGGAAGGGCCTCCTCTGGAGCGAGGGGAAAATAGATTGAAAAAAAATCCTCTTTCAAAGGAAAGGGCCGTCCCCCTGGGTTCGGCTGTTCAGGAGGGGCGACAGGTTCACCTGTTCCCCCAAGATGTCAGGGCGCAAAGAGGGCCTGGCCGCGCGGGGCCCGCCGGCGGGGGCCGAGGCCGAGGGCAGCAGGCGGCCGCCCCTCCCCGCGCCTCTCACCCCGCGCAGCTCCACCGGCGGCCCCCGGTTCCGCATCCCCAGCCACGACCGCCCGGCCGCGTGGGGATGGCGGCGCCCCGGGGGCGGCCGCCCCGGGATGGGGTGGCGCGCCCCTCGGCCTCCTCACGCGAGGGGCGGGCGGGCGACCCCCATCTTCCACAGCCGGTTCCCAGTCGGCCCCCTGTCCCTGCCCCCGCCCCCCGCCCGCTCCGCTTCCTCGGGGCTGCCGGCGGTGCCCCAGTGACGTGTAGCTGCCACCGCCGCGGTGCCACCTGGGAGTTGTAGTCCCAGGCAGGGAGGACTCGTGGTCTTAGCAGGCCTTGCGGCCTCAGACTCCAGCTGTGGAGGCGGGGACCAATGCTCCCCGAAAAGCGTGCAGAGCACACGCTCCGTTGACGTTAACCGAATGCTTAGCAAAACGAAACATGGCAACTGAATGAATGGCGGTGACTGCCCGGAACCCTAAAGCCGCTTTGACGAGCTTGGCGGGATTGTCTCTCCGGGTTCTGACTGAACGTGCATGCTGGGAAATGTAGTCCGCTCTTGGGACCTGATGCTCCCTGAAGCAGCTCCCCAATTGCTGGCTTTAGGGAGCTAGAGGGTGGTTCCAGCAAGCTAAGAAAACGAGGCTGGCCAATTCGTAACAGCCATATCTGCTCGCCTCACCAGCTGTGGGACCACCTCCCTCTGCAGTCATAATTTGTGCCCCTCCCCCATGATGAGTTTGGGGGTTTGTGCCAAGGGCTTTGCACAAGTGGAGTCATTAAATTTTTACAAAGAAACTCATTTTACAGGTGACTTCCCGAGAAATGAAATTACTGTCCAAGACTGCTGAATTATGAATGACAAGACTCAAAGGCAGTTTTTAAAATTCACCACCACCTAAACTGTTTTTAGGTTTATTTTTATTTTGATATTTATTTTTTATGTGGCTGAGTGTTTTGCTTGCATGTTACTGCAGCTGCATCATGCAGTGCCTGCGGAGGCCAGAAGAGGACGTCAGATTCCACGGAACTGGAATTTCAGATGGTTGTTACTCCCATGTGGGTGCTGAGAAATGAATCCTGGCCCTCTGAAAGAACAGCCACTCCTCTTAACCACTGAGCTGTCTTTCCAACTTTCCAACCCATATAATATTTTCAAAATTTTGTCTGTGTATGCACGTGGGGCGGGGTGGGGGGTTACCCAAAGCGGACTTTGGATCCTCTAGAGCTGGTGTAGGTGACTGTGAGCTATCTGATGTGGGTGCTGGGAACCAAACTCCAGATCCTCACCATTATTTTAAAAGATGTTTTATTCATTTTTATTTTATGTGTGTGAATGTATTGCCCATGGAGGTCAGAAAAGGGTGTTGGATACCCTGGAACTGGAGTTACAGACAGTTGTTAGCCACCATGTGGGTACTGTGCACTGAACCCGGGTCCTCTGCAAGAGCAGCCAGTGACCTTAACGGAGGATCATCTCTCCATCCCTTCACCATGATTTTTAAATGCCCTCTTTCCATTTAAAGAATGCAGAAACTGAATTGTTTGGGTTCCAGTGACTTTTTCAAGAACCATAAACTTTAAGGGACAGAATTCAGGATTTTTTTCAACTTTCCTCCCCTATGCAGTCTGGGGGTCTGGTCTGCAGAGAGTTGGGAAGAAAAGAATTATTAGTTTGGAGGGAATTGTTTCTCAAAAATCACTCTCAGATGGTCTCCTCTCAGGGAAACTTGTTAGCTATCAAGAAAACTTATTGGGCGGAGCATGGTGGTGCAGGCCTTTAATCCCAGGCCTAGGGAGGCAGAGGCAGGAGGATCTCTGATTTCAAGGTCAGTCTGGTCTAGTTAGAGAGTTCTAAGCCAGCTGGGGCTATAGGGAGGCTTTGTCTCAAAAAGACCTTCCCCCCAAAAAAATACACACAGGAAAATCTGGAGTTGTGCAAAAGTAGTGTTCTAAAATAACAAGGCCTATGAGGGATACAGAGTTAAGGGGAAACTGCTGAAAACCTATATTAAAATGACCAGTTTTATAAATAGAATGTTACAAACCAATAACCATTTTAAGAAAAAATGCTATCACAGTTGAATTTCCTAGGGCATCTGTTGCCAGAAACACTTTGCAGTCTTAAAGGCAAGGGATCTGCTTCCTCCTTGGATGTGGTTTGGAGATACTAAATTTTTCTTTTCTTACAGGCATGGTCTAGTTGTGTAGCCTAGGCTGGCCTGGAGTTTATTGAGTAGCCTAGGAAGGCCTTGAACTCATAATCTTGCCTCCTCTTCTGAGATTTGCAGGGGTATGCCACCATTCCCTGACAGAAATGAACTATAATTAATTTATTTATTTATTTTTGAAGATTTATTTAATGTGACAACACTGAGGAGAAGAACAAAGAATCTAGTGACCACCCACTTCCCAAGTCCATCTTGGGAGTCCTGGTGTGAGGGGAACGTTTAAATATTTTTTATTTATCATTCTTATTTCTAATTGTATGAGTATATTGCCTGTATATATGTAAGTGCACCACGTGGGTCCTCTGTAAGAGCAGCCAGTGCTCTCACCCACTGAGCCATCTCTTCGGACCCTCACAAATTAACTTTAGATGGAGACAGCTTTATCAGAATCAAAACGTGGTATACTGGATTGGGGAGATGACTCAGTGCTTAAGAGTACTGTCTGCTCTAGCAGAGGACCTGGGTTCGGTTCCCAGCACCCACATGGCAGCTAACAATTGTCTGTAACTCCAGAGCTCTAATGCCCTCTTCCAGCTTCTGAGGGCTTTGCATTGCATGACATGGGTCCACTTACATACATGCAGGCAATACACTTATGCACATAAAATAAAAATAATAAATAAAGGGCTGGAGAGATTGTTCAGTGGTTAAGAGCACTGGCTGCTCTTGTGGAAGACCTAGGTTCAGTTCCCAGTACCCACATGGCGGCCAACAGCCATGCATAACTCTAGTTCCAGGGGATCAGCTCCCTCTTCTGTCCTCCACAAGCATTGCATGATACTGGTGCACTTATATACATGTAGGCAAAACACTCATACATATAATGAAAATAATGAATAAATAAACAAACCACTTTTACAAAATGATCTATTAGGACTTGGGAGAGAGCTCCCAAGTAAAAGCTCCTCCTGTCCCACCCAGACAACCTGGAACCCAAGGGCTGGTGAGGTGACTCAGAGGTTAATGGTGCTTGCTGCCAAGTCTCAGGACCTCAGTTTGATGCCAGAACCTGCATGATGGAAGGAGAGAATACATTCCTACAAGTTGTCCACCTTCATACGTGCACTGTGGAATGGACACACATGCATATACACAAAGAACAGGTGATAAATCTAAAATATTTTAAGAGCTGGGCAATGTGGCATGTGTCTGTGATCCCATCATACGTACAGTGTGATGGAAACAGAGACAAGAGAAGCCCACTAAGCTCATGAGAACTCAGCAAATGACGAGAGACCCTGCCTCGACAAGGTGGAAGTCCAGAACCTATGCCAGTCTTGTCCTCTGACCTCCACATGTGCACTGTGGAACATGTGTGAGGGTACATGCACACACACACACACACACACACACACACACACACACACACAGATCTTTCATTCCTAAGATTTCCCCTTTAACTGTGAAAAGTTTGCCCAAGGCATTAGCTCCTTGCAGAATTCACACATTAACCAACATGCGTTAGGCTGACATCATTAGTCTATTTACCAACTCCTTAGGGGTGATTCATGGCAATCATGGGTAGAACAGGCTGTCTCTAGGCAAGGACCTCATCCTGGGTGAGGAAATGGACTTTGCTTGCCAGAGCCTTTACCCACGGAGCCCATTCATTGGCCCAGTTTTGCATAACTTTTTTGAAAACTATTTAAAAAAATTTTAATTTTATATATGTATGAGTACTTTGCCTCCTTGTGTATAAGGGCCAACAGAGGCCAAAAGAGGGTGTTGGATCCCCTGTAACTGGAGTTAAGGATGATTGTGAGTCTCCATGTAGAAGGTGCTGGGAACTGAACTCAGGTCCTCTGGAAGAGCAGCCAGTGCTCTCCTAACCCTTGAGCCAACTCTCCAGCTCCATGGAGTATCTTTTAATAAATGGAATTGCCCAGATTTTTCTTTCTTTTTATTTTGTGGCAGCCTTGACATGCTACGGCCTTTTAAAAATAAGTCCTTGCCTACAATTCTAACTCCGTGGTGCCTAAACCAGGTTGTCAAGTTGACCCACCTGGGACTCGGCAACCTCAAATGAGGAATTTCCTCCATCAGATTGGTCTGTTTGTGGGCATATTTGTGGGGCATTTTCTTGATTGCTGAATAATGTTGGAAGGCCTAGCCCACTCTGGGGGGTACCATCCCTAGGCAGGTGCACCTGGGCTCTATAAGAAAGGTAACTGAATTTGAGCCATCTGTTTATGCTTCAAGCACCTGCCTGGAGCTCCTGCTCTGGTTTCCTTCCGGGATGGACTGTGAGCTGTAAACTGACATAAACCCTTTTCTTCCCCGAGTTGCTTTGGGTTGTGGTGGTTATCACAGCGATCTAGAGCAAGCACCTGTGGATATTGCTTTATTCAGACATTACTATCTCTGGAACCAATTGTTTTAATTTTGTCTTTTCCTAAAAAAGTATCTTTTGTATCTACGATTTTGTTTTTATTGACATAACTTGATGCATGCCTTTGTTTTCCTTTCTGTTTTGGGGAATGGATGTTGAGACAGGGTCTCATATGGTCCAGGTTGGCCTCCAACTCACTATGAAGCCAAGGGTGACCTTGAACTCCTGATCCTTCTGCCTTAACCTATCAAGTGTTAGAATCACAAGCACGTACCACCATATCTGGCTCTTATTTTGAGTTTGTCCTTTGTTCTGGTTATTTTGAGGACAGGATCTCCCTGTAGCTCCAATGGACCTGGAACTCACTATGTAGACCAGGCTGTCCTTGATCGCGCATAGAGATCTGCCTGCCTGTGCCTCCAGCAAGCACTGGGATTAAAAAGCATGGACCACCACAACTTGCTAGGTGTGTAACACCACATCAATGACTTATTCCAATTATCAGTGTCAAATTTCCTTCATTGACCTTTTTGGGAGATAGACTAGGGTCTCAGATTGGTCTCTTCCTCCTCCTCCTCTTCCTCCTCCTCCTCCTCCTCCTCCTCCTCCTCCTCCTCCTCCTGCTCCTCCTTGTTCCTCCTGTTCCTCCCTCTTTCCCTTCTTCTTCTTGAGGAGTTGTTTACTCATGCGGCTTTCCTCCAGTGTGTGTGTCTGTGTCTGTGATCTGTGTGGTACTGGGGTTTAAACCCAGGTCCTCATGCTATGCAAGTTTTCCACCACTGAGCTGCATCTCCAGTCCTTCTAAAATGTTCCATTGGGAGGTGGATAGTGGGGTGTGGGGCCATCCAGCAGGAGTTGGGGTTGAATATGATCAATGTATTTAATTCTCCAACAATTAATAAAAATGTTACATTTAAAAAAATCTACGGGCTGGAAATGGCTCACTGGTTAAAAGCACTAGCTGCACTTGCGGGAGACTGAGTTTGATTCCCAGCACCCACATGGCAGCTAACAACCACCTGTAACTCCAGTTCCAGGGGATCCAGAGGCCATCTTCTGACCTCTGAGGGCATTGTACTATCAGCCTTGAGAGATGAGGGAGTTTACATGAAGAGAAGTGACTAAGCATTTCAAGACAGATCTATGTTTATGATGAACCCTTGGGATCCTAGGAGATATCAAAGGAACTGTGACCATTGTAGAAATGTCTGAGGAGATAGATGAGTGCGTGCGTGTGTGGGTGCATGTGTGTAGCATGGTGAAGCTGTAATCCCAGCAATGCAGAAGTCTGAGACAGAAAGACTTCAAGTTCGGAGCTAGCCTAAAATTCATAGTGAGACCCTGTTGAAGGAAAGAAAGAAAGGGAGGGAGGAAGGGACAGAGAGAGGGAGGGAGAAAGGAAGGAAGGGAAAGAAAGAAAAACAAAGAAAGAAAGCTGTCTCTGGCAGCATATCCACTAAAATTGGAACAGTACAGAGATTAGCATGGCCTCTGTACAAGAATGAAACAAAAATTTGTGACAGTCTATATTTTTTGCAAAACTATGGACCAATATAGTGATAGAACCAACTTCTGCAAGTTGTCGTACCTTCCACACATGCTGTATAACTGCGTCCCCATCCCAAAAAAATAAATAACTGTAGCAAAACATTTCAGAAGAGAGGAGGCGTCTGTCTATACATAAGGCGTACTGCATTAGGTCAAAATGAACTGTGCTGTGCTGTCGTCTAGAATTAAGGCTTGTCTGATGCTTCATAATTGTTGTTGCTATTCTTGAGTTGAGGGAAGAGATGGAGAAGGAAGTAGGCAAAGCACTTCCAAGCACAGCAACAGACTGAGAGTGTGTCCTATGCCATCCTACCACCGAAGTCCAAAACCTAGGAAGATGTGTTCTTTAAATCCCCAGAGATGGAAGTGTGGCTCAGTGGTAGAACACCTGCCTAGAGTGCAGCAGTGAGGGGGTCAAGGCGAGTGTGTGTGAGAGCTGGGGTTCCATCCCGCGTGCCCTACCACCTGGCTCGTCTCTCTTTTTAAATATTTTATTTATTATTTTTGTTTTATGTGCATGTATGTAAGCGCACCCGTGTCGTGCAATGCCCCCAGAGGTCAGAAGAGGGCGTGTGGATCCCCTGGAACTGGATTTACAGACAGCGTTAGCTGCCATGTGGGTGCTGGAATTTGAACCCGGGTCCTCTGCAGGAGCACCTGGTGCTCTTAACCATTGAGCCATCTCTCCAGCCCCAGGTATTTGTCTTTTTGGGTCCCTTACTTAGCTTAACACGATGATCTTGAATTACACCCGTTCTCTGAAAATGGCATGATTTTGATCATTGTGTCAGAACAATACACTGCTATGTATAAAAACCACATTTTTCTTATCCATTCTCCCATTGGTAGGCATGTCGGCTGACTCCATAACTAGGCTACCGTGAGCAGTGCTGAGATGGAGGGGTCGCCCTCCCCCGCCCCGCTGTACATCTGGGCGTGGGGGTTCTAGATTTTGTGGTAGTTCTGTTTTCAAGGTTCTTCTTAAAGACCCTCTGCTTTCCTACCAACGTGTTCCAACCTCCATCCTCATCAGCATGTTTTTCCACTTGTGTGTGTGTGTGTGTGTGTGTGTATGCACATTGTGCATGTGTGTAGATGCACACGCATGTGGAGGCCTGAGGTTGCCTTCTGGAATCATTCTCCATGGCTCTTCCACCTCACTCATTGAGGCAGGATATCTCAATCAAACCCAGAGCTCGCTGAAATGGCTTGTCTTGTTAGCTAGCCTGATTTGGGGATCCCATCTCTGCCCCCGACCCCAGGCTGGAATTACAGGTGGACCACCAGCATACAGCATTTACGTGGGTTTCTAAGAATCCAAACTCCAGTTCTCAACTTGCCCAGGAACAGTTAATTGCTGGGCCATCTCCTCAGCTCCTGTCTTCTCATTTTTATTTGATTGATTTATTTAGAAGGGTCTCAGGTACCCAACAATGACCTCAGCCTGGCTGTGTAGCCAAGGAGTATCTTGAAATCCTGATCTCCCGCCTTCACCTCCCAGAGTGCCAGGATCCCTGTGCCTATTGGGAAAAGCACTTTCAAGCCAGAAAGAAAGCTTCTCTCCCTCCTGCCCTCCCCATACCTGCTGTTCTCTCTGTCCTCCTCCTCAGCACATCCCAAGTCCTGAGTGTTGAGCCACCCCACGTGTCCTTATGCCGAGGTGTCTGTGAAAATCTGGAGTCTCATTGTGTCATTGCCTGTCCTCAGATGCTTCCAGGAACAGAAGGACTTGAAAGCCCCAAGCTAGAGCAGTTTCCTCGCACACACAAGGCCTCGGGTTCCAACCCCAGCACCGTAAACAAATAGCAGACGGCCTTCAGAAATGACACCCTGCAGAGAGAACATAAGGAAGCATCAGTTGAGACATGGCCAAGGCCTGGGCTCGTTCAGCCTGTCTGCCAGACAAGTCTGCACTTTGGGTGTGATATGGACAGCACTGGAATGGTTCCCCCCTGCTTCAGCATCAAACCGTAGCTCCTCCCTTCAGGTTAAATTGGTGTCTGAAATTATAGTTTTGGAGGCTGTACTGTCTGTCAGGGCTGCTGTACCAAAGTTCCACAGAATGGGCCGCGTTCTCAATATAGGTGTATTTGCTTACCCATCCTAAAGTCCAAGATCAAGGCGTACCTCATTGGAAGCCCCTGAAGCTTCTCTTGCTGGGCTTGCAGAAGGAGACTGGCTCCCTGTGTCCTTGCGTTGTCTCCTTCCCATGGGCAAATGTCTCATGGTCCTGGGACAAACTCAGAGTGTTTCGCCCCACCCACCCTAAGTATCCCCTCTATAAAAATTGGATAGGGCCCAACATAACAACATTTGTTATTTGTTTGAGACAGGGTCTCAGGTAACCAGGCTAGCTTCAAACATGCCGTGTAGCTGAGGATCACTTCAATCAAGACTTTTAAAACGTTATTATTTTTAGTTTATGTATATGAGTGTTTTGACTGCCTGCGTGTATGTAAGTGCACCCGTGTCGTGCAATGCCCACAGAGGTCAGAGAAGGGCATCAGATCCGATCCGCTAGAACTGGAGTTAGGACAGTGTCAGCTGCCATGTGGGTGCTAGGAGCTGAACCCGGGTCCTCAGCAAGAGCAGCCAGTGCTCTCAACCGCTGAGCCATATCTCCAGCCCCTTGATCAAGAATTCTGATCCTCCTGCCTTGTCTCCCAAGTGCTTCCATTACAGGCATTCGATACCACACCCAGTTTGGTGGTGCTGAGGATGGGATCCAGGGCTTTCTGCATACTAGGCAAGTACTCTACCAACTGAGCCACATCCCCCACAACTTAATCATTCCTTAAGGGCCAAATATAGTCATGTTCAGTGGTACTGGGATAAGGGCTGAAACCCATGAATGTGGAGAGGAATGACAGACACAGATCCATCACATTAGACACTGTGCTTTTAGGATCCCTAAACCCTTGGGCTTGTCTGAATGACCGGGATAATACTAAATGGGTGAGTTCCATCTGAATGACCTTGTTGTTTATAAAAATGAAAGACAGGATATAATCCATTTTTAAAATAGGTACAGTTATATGGCACCTAGAATTCTTTTTAAAAGAGATTTTATCATTATTTTTACTTTATGTCTCTTAGTGTATTGTCTGCATGTAGGTAAGTGTACTTTGAGTAAGTGCAGACTGAAAAGCATCTTTTGCTGCTGGGTGTGGCCTTTAGTCTCCATCTCAGTAAAGCTCCAGGAGTAAGAAGGAGGGGGCAACCTCTAGCAATCCACAGGGCCATGGAGGGGCAGCACTTTTGTTAAATTAAATTAATTAACTAATTCTCTTTTTAAGATAGTGTCTCACTATGTAGCCCAAGCTAGCCTTGAACTAAAAGGCATTCCTTCATCTTTCCAGGTGCTGGAATTACAGACACATGCCACCAACATCTAGCTGTTATCTGGAATTTGGATGCAATGCTTGGTACCCAGGCAACATGTAGTCACCAGAAGCCAGCCGAGGGAGACGACAAGACACAGACTCTTGCCTCGGCACCCTCAGAAGCCCTGCCAACTGCTCAGCTTTAGCCCCAAGACATGATTCCAGCATTTTTATTTCAGATCCGTACCCCTGTTTAAAGCTGTGGGATTCAGGGCAGTTTGTCACAGCGGTAAAAGGAAGTTAATGCAGGTTTCCATCAAGCTGTTCTTCCCCATTGTCAGGTTCAGGGTTCGAGAGACGCAGCAGACAGAAGGGACCGGACTCCGCTGGCAGCTAACAGGACCCGACTTTATTGAGAGAAGACCAGATGGGACTAGCTCCTCCTCACCCACGAGTGGAGAAACGCTAGCCTCCCTTGGGGGCTAGCCTCCCCAAAGAGATGGGGGAGGCTAGCCCCTCACCCCCATCTTGGGGCTGGGGCTCCGGGGAACCAGGCTGGCCGTGCAGCACCAGCAGCAGCAGAAGCACAAGCAGCAGAAGCACAAGCACGTTGTCCAAGTCCTCAAAACCTTTTAAACCTTCAGTCCCCTCCTGGCTTTTAGGGGAGGGAGGTTGCCATGGCATCTGGTTGATGCTTAAGGCAAGCTTCTGGCCAGGAAGTAGTCCTTTTCCCCGAGCTGTTCGTGAATTCCTTGCTTATCTGCCAAGGAATTTGGGATCTGGAGCGGTTTGCAAGGCTTAGATAAGCTCTGGCTCCAGGTTTCTTCCAGAGTCTGAAACTGTTGGGGGTCTCATTCACACCTTACACCCGTAATTAAAGTTCTTTCTTGTGGGAGGTGTGAATAATGTCTTCCCCTTCCTCCCTTGAGACCAAGGGCAAACTGAGGTACAATTTCACCGGACTGCATTCTGGGATGCCAGTGAGTTTATTGGGCTTACTTACAGAGCAATGAGCGAGGGGTTACTTAAAGGAGTGTGGGTGATCTCTGCCTAAAGCCACTCCCGCGACCACCATGTGCAACTAGAGCCTACTGGTTGGTTGGGAGGTGTGGCTGGACTCTCAGGCCAGGGTCCCATGACTCTCTGTGCCCTTCCTAGCAGTAATTCACAGTCACCAAGCTCAGCCGTGATGATCCTAGGCAAGTGGGCCCGACCAATCTCAAGAAGATGGCGTCTGTCTGTCAGAGGACAGTGCTATACTGGGATGTTAGTCCTATACTGGGTCAGTCCCTGGGACGTTACAGTCTGGAACTTTTGCATTGAAGTTCTTGGGTCTGGAATGAGCCCCTCCAGTCCTTCAGGATGACTTTACTTAGGTTTAAGGGTTGTCGCTATGTGAAGCCAGCCCGTTCTCAGGACCAGCTTTGTGAGGTAGGCATGTCTCAGTTGATGGGAGTGTGGTAATAGATATTTGTACGTGGATATGTGTGTATGAATGAGTGGGTGGGTATTTATGGATTTGGATATGTGTGCGTGTGTGTGTGTGTGTGTGTATAGGCCAAAGATTGATGATGTTTATTATCTCCTTTATTTTTCTCCACTATATTATTTATTTATTTTATTTACTTATTTTGAGACAGGGTCTCTCACTGAAGCTGGAGCTCACCAACTGGTCAGACTGGTTTACCAGCAAGTCCCAGGGATCCTCCTGGCCCCGTTTTCCCAGCGCTGGGATTACAGATACATGCTGTCATACTCACTTTTTTTTTCTCTGGATGCCAGAGTGTAGGATGATTCAGGCCAGGCCAGGCAGGCTCCCGCCTGCTAGCCTAAAACGGCTAGAACCGGTATTGAGCATCCATGCGCAGTGAACGCTTCCTGAGACCTAACCTGGGGCAGCTCTCAAGGCCCTAGCAGCCATTCTGAACCAATGGGAGTGATGAACGTCAGATCGTCAGAGGCATTCAGGACCTACCAGATAAAGACCTCCCCTAAGCCTGACAAAAGTATAAAGCCTGTTCCCTTCCAAAACTAAACGAGATTGTTGGTTCCACTTTCTCCCGCGGTGTGTGTCGTCGACGAGGGATCCGCCAATACCAACCAACATCTGGCACCAATGCCCGCCAACACTAGAGATCTGAGCTTAGGTCCTCATGTATGGGTGGCAAGTGATTTATTGACGGGCCCCCGAAGAGGGTTGTTTGATCAAAATCACACAGTTACTAAGTGAGGGAGTCAGAATGTGAATCCATGCCATCTTGATTTGTATTTTTAAAATGTTTTGGTGCTGAGAATTATACTGCGGGCCTCAAACGTGCTAGGTAAGCATTCTGTCACTGAGCTATACTCACAGCTATAGGTTGGGTGTTTTTTGTTTCTTGATGGTGTGTGTGTGTGTGTGTGTGTGTGTGTTTGAGACAGGGTCTCACTGTAGTACCAGCTGACCTAGAACTAGCTATGTAGACCAGGTTGGCTCAGCTCTCACAAAGATCTGCCTGCCTCTGTCTCCTAGCCTGATTCTGCTGTTGGTTTTTCCTTTTGTTTCTAAATGTTTTAAATGTATGTGTTTGAGTGTTTTGCTAGCATGTATGTATGTGGACCATGTGTGTGCAATACCCATTGAGGCCAGACGAGGGCATCAGGTTCCCTTGGAGCTGGAGTTACATGCTGTTGTAAGCCACCTGACTTGGGTGCTGGAAACTGAATCCAGGTTTGCTTTCTTAACCACCAAAACATCTTTCTAATTCTCAAAATAATCTTTCTTGGGGTGTCTTTCTTCTCCTCTTCCTTCTTTTCCCTCCTTTTTTTTTTTTTTTTTTTTGAGACAGGGTCTCACTACATAGACCCGTGTAGCCTGGAACATACTGTGTACACCCTGCTGGCCTGTATTCACTGAGATCTGCTTGCCTCTGCCTCCTGAGTGCTGGGATTAAAGGCGTGGCTCTCTCTCTCTCAAAACCTTTATTCATTTATTTTTGTGTATGTGTGTATGCATGTGCGTGCATGTTTGTGTACCACAGCCCACATGTGAAGGTCAGAGGAGAACTTGTTGGGATTGGTTCAGTTCTCTCCTTTTACCATCTGGGTCCTAGGGACTGAACTCGGATGATCAGGCTCGGTGACAAGGGCTTTCCCACTAAGCCATCACGACAGCCAATCTGGGCCACTTTTCATCAATCTCCTGACTTTCTCTACTAGCACTCCTCCGCTAAGACAAGAAAACCAAACAGGTACTAGCTGCCCAACGCTGTCCAGTGATTTTATGTGTTTTGGATGCTATGACAGTGACAGCCTTTGTTCTGAAATGCAGACTTCTTTGTAGATCTTTTTTTCTAACAAAAATCTTGCTTTTATTCTTTTAGAGACTGACTGATGTGATAAAAATCTTTTAGCCAGGCATGGGTGGCTCATACCTGTAATCCCAGCACTTGACAGGCTGAGGCTGGAGGAATGCCGAAAGTTTGAAGTCAGCCTGAGCTATATAGTGAGCTCCAGAGTAGCCTGAGCTGGAGCATGAGACCCTGTCTTAACAAGAAAAAAAAAAAAAACTTCTTTTAAAGATGTAAGTACTGTATTTCTTTGTTTAAAAAAAGAACACAGGAAGTTCTTAAAATAGGAATTCCTGAAATTCGGCAAAAACCCAAATTGTGTTATTTTAAGGTGAACCACTTACAACCACAGCCAAGTCAAAAATAGAATTTGCCAGCCACCCAGACATTCCTCCCCGTAAGCTCACTCAGCCTCAAATCTTTCCCTCCACCAAATTTAACCAAGGCCTGACTTTCCAAGTAATCTCCAGAATCTTCTTCCCTCTTTGTGCAGGAGATGGAATCCAGGGAGGGTCCAGCTCATGCTAGCCAAGGACTCTACCACTGAGCCACGCCCCCAGCCCCTCACTGGGGGATTCTTGGCAAGTGCTTTATAGGCACACCCCAAATTCAGTGTGGCATTTCAGTACATGTACACAATATGTAATGAGCAAATCAGGGTAACTGGCTCATCCATTATCTCAGGCATGTAGTATTTCTTTGCCTCTGTGGAGACTTCACCTTTTTTGTCCCACTAGCAAGATGCAGGAGTCTGTTCCCCATAGCTTTGCCAGTCTCTGGTGAGAAATAGGATTTCAGGGAAATCTAATCTCCTCCCTCCCTCCCTCCTCCCTCTCTCCCTGTACCTGTCCTTTCCTTTTTTCTTTCCTTCCTTTTTTTAAAAAATAAAAGATTTATTTTTATTTTTAATTATGTGTAGGTATGTGCATGTGAGTGCAGTTGTCTGTGGAGGCCACAAGAGGGCGCCAGACATCCTGGAACTGGCGTTACACGCAGTTGAGAGCCACTCAACATAGGTGCTGGAAACTGAACTTGGGGTGTAGTTTGCTTTCAATTGCTGTGACAAAACACTCTGACCAATACCAGCTCCAGTAGGAAAAGGGTTTATTCGACTCACATCTCCCAGGTTGCAGTCATCACTGAGGGAGCCCAAGGTAGGAACTCAGGGCAGGAACCTGGAGACAGAAGCTGAAGCACAGGCCATGGAGGAACGCTGCTTCCTGTTTTGCTCCTATGGCCCATGCTCAGCTTGCTTTCTTATATAATACAGAACCACCTGCTATAGTGGGCTGGGCCCTCCCATATCACTCAACCATCAAGAAAATACCCCACAGGCATGGTCATAGGCCAGTCTAATTGAGGCAATTCCCCAGTAGAGGCTCCTGCAACCCAGATGCACCAAGTTGACACTAAAGCTATCCAGCACAGGTTGTTTGAACGACCAGTTTAACTGCTCAGCCCTCTGTCCCCCTCTCGTTTCTTTTTTTGAAACGAGTCTCACTCTGTAGCTCAGACTGGCTTTAAACTCCTGATCTTCTTGCCTCTGCCTCCTGGGTGCTGGGATCGCAGGTGTGCATCGCCATGTCATGTCTTTTATCTTTAGAAGCTCTTCCTGGTTTAGGCATATTGACCTTTTGTCTGTGATATAAACTGGAAACATTTTTCTCCTTTGATGGCTTTAGTGTTTAGTCTTTGATGTTTGATTCTTTTTTTTTAACAAAAGATTCTCATTCTTTATCTGATTATTTAACATAATTTCCTTTTATTGCTTCTGGGTCCTGATAAATAGTTGGGAAAATTTTGAACTTTAAGTTCATAAGGAAATTCATCAGCATTGTCTTACTTGTGAAGTTGTATTTTTTGGTTTGGATTTTTTTCAGATTTATTTTATTATTTATTTGTTTTTTATGCGTGTGTGTCTGTGCATATATATGCAGTGTCCACAGAGGTCAGTAGGGGACATTAGGGAACCACCCCCCGGAGCTGGAGTTACAGGCAGTTATAGGCTGGGAGCCGAACTTAGGTCCTTCTGGAAAAGCAGCAAGCACTCTTAACCCGGGAGCCATCTCTCTGGTCCTTTCACACGTTTAGGATTTCAATCCCTTAACAGTGTCAGGATGAAGTCAAGCCTCTGTTCTGTACATGGTTATCTAGTTGCTCTAACACTAACAAATAAGAACCTTCTCAGAATCCCTTCCCAACTTAAAAAGTATTATGTGATCAGTAATTACATTTCCATCCACAAATTTTTTTCTAGTTTTTCTCTTCTCTTTCTTTCTCTCTCTCCTCCCTTCCTTCCTCCCTCCCTCCCTCCCTCCCTCCCTCCCTCCCTTCCTTCTTTCCTTCCTTCCTTCCGACACTGTCTCATGTATCTTACCTAGCCTGGCCTCAACTTGTAATGTAGCCAAGGATGACCTTGAATTCCTGATCTTCCTGCCTTCACCCCCCAAGTATTGGGATTATAGGCATGGACCACCACACCCAGATGCACCTGGATTTCCTAGCCCTGAACTGCCTAGTTGTTAAAAGACCAATAACATCTGGCTTATATATATTTAAAATTTTCAACTAAAAATGACATTTCTTTATGTGTGTATGAGGTGTGCACATGTGCACGTTGAGGTCAGATGACAATTTGAGGGGTCAGTTTCTCCTTCCACCACATGAGATCAAACTCAGGTGCTCAGGTTTGGTGGCAAGTGCCTTTACCTGCTGAGCCATTTCACTATATAAAATATTAGAAAATTAATTTTTTCAGCCACAAATGGTGGCACATGCCTTTAGTTCCAGCACTAGGAAGGCAGAGACAGGAGGATCTCTGTGAGATCAAGGCAAACCTAGTCTACACAGCCAGTTCCAGGTCAGCTGGGGCTGCAGGTAGACCCTGTCTCAAAACAAAACAAAACCTCCAAACAAACATTTTTAGCCAGGCATGGTGGCGCACGCCTTCAATCCTAGCGCTCGGGAACCAGAGGCAGTGGATTTCTGTGACTTTGAAGCCAGCTGGTCTACATAGCAAGTTCCAGGCCAGCCAGAGCTACAGGGAGACCCTGTCTCAAAAAAGAAAAAAAAAATGCCGGGCATGGTGGTGCACGTTTTTAATCCCAGCACTTGAGAGGCAGAGACAGGTGGATCTCTGTGAGTTCCAGGCTAGCTGGGGTTACAGGGAGACTCTGTCTCCAAAAGACCCCCCAAAAAGCAAAAATAATTCCCCCACCCCCAGGACTGGAGAGATAGCTCAAAAGTTAAGAGAACTGGCTGTTCTTGCAGATGACCTGGATTCAGTTCCTAGCACCCACAGGGCAGATAACAACTGCCCTAACTCCAGCTCCTAGGGGACCTGACACCCTCTTCTGGACTCATCAGGCATTGCACAACATGGTGCACTTACAAGTATGCAGGCAGAACACTCAATACACATAAAAAATAAAAATAATTTTCTGATTGTTTTTAACACCGGGGGGGAGTTACCTCCTTTGCTGCTGGTGCTATCGGTCTTGTTTCATTTTCCTCTTGATTCACATATTAAACTTACAAATGAACTTTATGTTAGAAAACGAAAAGACACCGGATGATATTTTTATTGGGATGCTGAGGAATTTGTGCACAGCAGGCAACGCCCCCTTTATTTGCCTCTATCCCTGGAGTCCTTTCGCCATCTGGTGGCCATTATACGCAACAGCGATTTCCTAGATTTTTAAATAGAAACTCCAGGTGCTCCAGAGTAAACATTTATCTCTTGTATTTGTAATGGGTCCGGTATTCCGGAGTAGTTTATCTGGATGGTTCTGGTTCAAAGACACTTGACTCTTTGGAAGGAAAGACTGAAGGAAGCCAAGATCACAGAAATGGAATTGGTTGTTTCAAAGTTACTTATCTCGGGGCTGGAGAGATGGCTCAGCGGTTAAGAGCACTGGCTGCTCTTGCAGAGGACCTGGTCGTTCCCAGCACCCACGTGGTGGCTAACAACCATCCTTAACTCCAGCTCCAGGGGATCAGATGGCCTCTTCTGGTTTCTGCAGGCATTTCATGAACTGGTGCACATACATATGTGCAGGCCAAACACTCATATGCATAAAGTAAAATTTTTTTTTGTTTTTTTAAAAAAGAACAGTGCTACGTTGGAGAGATGGCTCAAGTGGTTAAAAGCACTTGATGCTCCTGCAGAGGACCTGAGTTCAGTTACCACCAGCCATGTCAGATGGCTCACAACTACTTGTAACTGCAGCTCCCGGAGATCCAGTGTTCTCTGCTGGCCTCCACTGGCACCTGCATACATGTAACAGATACAATGAAAACATAAAAAAAAAATAAAGCTGGATGTGGTGGAACACACCTTTAGTCCCAGCACTCGAGAGGCAGAGGCAGGAGGATCTGTGTGAGATCAAGACCAGCATGGACTACATTGCAAGTTCCAGGCCAGCTGGGCCTACAGGGAGACCTTGTCTCAAGAAAGAAAACAAATAACCCTCCCCCCACCCCCACCACCACACACAAAAGTACTAGAGAGATAGCTGAGCAGTTAAGAGTTCTGGCTGCTCCTGTAGAAGACCTGGGTTCGAATCCCAGCACCCTCATGGTGGCTAACAACCATTTGTAGCTCCAGTTCCAGGGGATCTGACCCCCTCTTCTGACCTCTGTGGGCACTGCATGACATGGGTGTACTTACAGATATGCAGGCAATACAGTCATGCATATAAATTTTTTAAAATCCCAATGGTGCCGTGGTTATAACTGGACACATTCGAGCACTTCAGAAAGAAGAACAGAGCACAGGTGTGACATCTTAGGAACAAAAAGGAGCTAAAGGCTGGGAAGGAGATGCTACAATGACACTGATGTTCACAAGCCAGGACTGTAGATTATTAAAAAGAAAACTGTAAGTTTCCAAAGCAAAGGAGAGAGGTTAAAACAAGCCAAAGACACTTCTCGAGTGTCAGGATAGATCTCGTGAATCGGGTCTCAGCCTGACTCTTAGCATCTATTAAAACCAAGAGTGAGGCCGAATCTGTTCTGAGAACTTGTTCCATCAGACCTCTCTGAACTCTGCTCCAGAACAAAGTCCTTGCTTTCTCTTCACTGAAACTGTACATCCAGCATGAAATGGGGAAGAAATGGAGACCCTTATGAGGAATTTCCATTTCTGATCCCTACTGACCTAGATTAGCATACACAAGCACAAACAGATGTTATTAATTTAATTACATCTGTTAACAATGTGAACAGGATGATCCATTACTTTCAATGAAGAGTCACAGCTTTCTGCACTTGATATTTTCACAACATACACACACATACATACACACACACACACATACATTATTCTGGGTCAAAGGCTAGGAAGGGTCATGAGGAATTTAGGCTGTATCTTTAGTTTGCAAGAGAAGCCCAGGGCCTAGTAAACTTGTTTACATTATAAACAAGCTGAGTGTTAAATGACCTCAAAACACAAGACTGACTTCGGTTACAAGGTTAGATAAGATTCCATTTGTCTAGAAACGTCACTGCCCCACACGTACAATTTTATGAAAAAAGTCATGAAAGCATATTATATACATGAATAAAAATGACATCATTAGGCTAGAGGCTAATGAGATGGCTCAACAGGTTATGGGCATTTTCTGCTGAGCCTGACAATCTGAGTTCAATCCCCAGGACCCAAATAGTGGAAGGAGAGAACCAAGTCTTGTGAGTTGTGTCATTCCACACGAATGCCATGGCACACGCACAACTCCCAATAAAAACAAAAAACAAAAAACATAAAACCCATCGTTTTGTACTGTTATACTGAGCAAGAGGCAGAGAGCAATGCCACACAATGATGGTTGAATCAGGAGTCCTCAGCCATTGGTCAGAGAGAGGACTAATGCCCAGAAGAACTCTGGACTCCAAGGAGAAGCAGAGCAGAGTTTATGAAGCTTAAAAATACAATTACATCATGCCAGAGTCAAATACAATAACCATAGTCACATCAGATCACCATAGTTACACCAGACCAGGGCAGGTCAGTTAACAAGAGGTTTTCAGTTAACAAAAAGTTTCGGTTAGAAAAAACAAAATTTTCTGAACTGCAGAAACATTGTGTGCAGCTGTGAGAGGGTGTGCTACCTGAGGAGTTTAAGTTTCCCACTAGGGTAGAAACAACGTATTGCCTGCATGAGACAATTCCACCTGCCTAGGAGTAGTTAGCAAGCACAAGCAGGGAGGGGGGTGGAGGGGGGTGAAGGGGGAAGTGGAGGGGGAAGGAGGAGGGGGAAGGGGGAGGGGCAGAAACACAAGGTAAAGCAAAAGTCAGCTAGAATAAAACAGAATTAGTTTTTTCATTTCAGTAAATGAATGCATACTAATAAAAATAATAAACCACATTTGAAGAATACATCCTTCTTCTAGGAAAGAAAAGGCATCAATGATCTTACCTAGTTATGAACCGTTATTTCCTAGGCGATTCCAGATTGTCATGTTATCAATCAATATTAACCATCACAAGCACATTGTCTAAAATAATAGAAACTGAAATGTGTATAAATACTAACATAATTAGAATGATTTAATGTTTGAACCAGCCCTTTGAGGAATATAATTTTCTGTTATATGCTAAAGGGTAAAAAAGAACAGATGTAAAAGTTGTCAGTCCAAAGTATAAATCACTTACGTCAGACTAG
Organism: Eospalax fontanierii; assembly: GCA_035773235.1. NCBI lineage: Eukaryota > Metazoa > Chordata > Mammalia > Rodentia > Spalacidae > Eospalax > Eospalax fontanierii. The sequence goes on along the minus strand of CM069554.1, from coordinate 24,811,384 downwards.
TGAAGTGGACCTAGAGGTCATGAAGAAATGGACTCGTACATGATTTGTTTGATGACAAGAACCACCAGAGGAGACTTTTAAACCACAACCTTCTACTTTAGACCACTTCTGTTTGGAGAATTTCCCAGTAAAGCCTGTAACTTCAATCTCGCCAGTATCCTTGCTAAGCCACAACTTTGTAGCCAGAGTCATCTTAGCAAGCTGTTTATCAGAATAGTCAGTTGCTAGGCTAGTAACAGTATCAGTCAATAGCACTAGTCAGCAAATGGCAGTTCCTGCAGTGAAACAAGGACTTCTTGCTTTTGCCATTAAGTGTCCCCTTATTCTCTGTAGGTGTGCCTATGATTTCAAGTACCTATTTATTGTTGAACAAGCTTATTTTTATTCAGAGACTCCTTCATAGTCTATGTGGGTAGATATATATTTACATTAAGGCAAAATCATATTTTATAGTCAGATGAAATTTTAAGTTGTTTAGCAAATGTTAAAGAAAATCAGAATATTTATTCCTGGCATATATTTCCTCTGCACATGTCTGTAAGGCATCATCTAGGTTAGGTTAATTGAGGTCAGAAGACCCACCTTGAATGTGGGTAGTTTGGGATCCTAGACTACATAAACAGGAGAAAGCTACCCGAGAACGACCACTGGTCACTTTCTGCTTGTGATTAGTCCATACTCAAGGTCACCAGCTACCACAAGCTCCTACCCCATGACTTTCCATTATGACCTGAACCCCAGAACTGTGAGCCAAAATCAACCCTTCCTTCCTTAAGTTGTTTTTGTTTTGTTTTGTTTTGTTTTCTCGTAGTAACAAGAAAACTAAAACAATGTTAGTACCTGTTACTGGTTTCTAACTTAATTCCATTTGTCAAACAAGGTTTGCATGAACTGAATTCCTTTAAATTTACCGAGACTTGAGGCTGGAGAGATGGCTCAGCAGTTAAAAGCACTGGCTGCTATTGCAGAGGACCCTGGTTCAGTTCCCAGAACACACATGTGAATGAATGTATTGCCTGCATGGATGTAAGTGCACCCATGTCATGCAATGTCAGAAGAGGGTGTTGGATCCCCTGGAACTGGAGTTACAGACAGTTATTAGCCACCTTGTGGGTGCTGGGAACTGAACCCAGGTCCTCTGTACGAGCAGTCAGTGCTCTTAACTGCTGAGCCATTTCTCCAACCCTTAGTATTGTGGGTTTTTTTTTTTTTTGAGACAGAGTCTCCTTGGAGGGTAAGCTGGCCTGGAAGTGGCTCTGTTGAAGACCAAGGTGGCCTTTAACTCACAACCACCTGCCTGTGCTTCCTGTGTGCAGGCATTAAAGGTGTGTGCTGTCATGCCCAGCCTCTGCTAGAGTTTTTACCTTTAAAATATTTTCTGTAGTTATCACATGGTTGGGTATGAAGTGTTTTCAAATCTAAACTGCTAGCCTGTATTTTAATTTACTTAAAAATATGCAATATGATTAGGATTGTCTATTATCTTGACAATTGTTTTCTTTCAGGGTCTGGCATGATAAAAACATCTTGCCAAGGTATAAGAAACTACAAAAGTGATTCTGAAAGCTCAGCACTGTCACATTACAAGAAAAGCAAGCTTTTCCTACAAAAGGAAGCCTACTTTTTTATATTTCTTTAGGACAGCTTCATTTGTTAATTACTCAATCTCAAGATGAGAGAATAATTTTCTGATGGACAACACTATGTTAATTTTGATCCGTTTCTGTGTGGTCCGTAACCACATTTGTGTCTATTCAGGTAAGAGGAACAATAAACCCTCGATGGATCCGGAACATTATACTCTCAAATCTCCAAGTTTAAAACCAACCAGTTCTTCAGTTCAGACCTTTCATAGTCTCTCATAGCAAAGAAATGGTGTCCTATGGGTGTGTGTTGGGGGGTCTTAAAGCCAAATCAAAGCAGTTACATCTTGACCTAATCTTACTTGGGATTCTGCTCTTCTTTAAAAGTTATACTGCTCTGCACTCTCCATAAGAGAAAAAAACAGGCTACTTAGCTTAGGTCCAATCTTTTTCTCATACCAGGGATCCTCACCTTTAAGCCCTGCGGACACTCCCAAAAGCCACTGCGCGCAGCTCCCAGGAGCGGGGACGGCAGTTGCAGGCTGGGATCGCTCTGTACCGCTGAGTTTTAGGCTGCCTGGGGCTTCTGCTTGTGCGGACTCTATTTCCCAGTGGCCACCGCGCCGGAAATAACGATAGACTTCCGTTATCCTGAGGACCCCTTCCCCTCCCAACGCTTCAGAGGAGGAGACTGCAGGTTGGCGTAGGTCTCCACTGAGTAGGGCGGGAGAGGGAGCCGGTAGGGTGAAGGGGTGGGGTGTGTGTGTATGTGTGTGTGTTTGTACCTTGAGCTCTTTTTGCAGCATCTGTGTGTGCATGTGTATGTGTGTGCATGCGCGTGTGCCTTGATCTCTTTTTGCAGCATCTGGGTATCGTGCCTGCATTGTTTCAGCCCAGAAGCTGCAGCCTATGTAGTCAGAGGTCAGATCTGGAATCCAAGACTTTCCCTAAGATGGTACCCATCTGGACTTGGGATGGGCATTTGGGAGCCAGAAGTGCCCTCTGAGGGTTTCTAGGAGGGCAGCCATAAACCCTCTTGAGAGCCGTGACGTTCTCACCCCTGTGTACCCAGCAGCCATCGCGGGTGCTGGTCTTGCATCCCCTTCTGTGCAGAGTGAAGGAGAGCTCACGGAGGATGCCTTCTCACGGTGTCTGGGAGTCAGGCTTGCTTCTGCTCCCTCGGTCATTGCGTTGAGAGGGGCTTGGGACTTGGAGCAGAATGACAGCATTATTGCTACACGTCTTAAGAGTCAAGAGTGAGTTTGCGCTTTGTTTCTGTTTCAGAAATAGGATTATAGTTTTAGAATACAGAAGTTCTAGTAAGTTGTCAGTAAATGAAGGGGGATCATGCAAATCGATAGCCCTCACCGTTGTGGCCCGTTGCATTTATTGTCCCCTTGCCCTTCCTTACCATTCACGTGATTGTTTGCTGGAATAAAACATCAGATGTCTTTGGTCTTAAAAGTCTCCTTTTCAAGGCAGGGGAGGGATGGAGATGGTAGATGATTTACATTTGGGAGCAGGAAAGTGCACAGGTTTTGGCATCAACAAGAGCTAATGCTCAAGAGTCAAAATATGTAATACTGGCCAGGTACAGATGTGTAATGTTCTAGTCAAGAGTGGGAGATGTGGATCCATAGTATCTGACTTAGAGTATTGGTTCTGTTCCCTTCTGGCTGTAAGCTTGTAGTGAACATTACAATGAATATTGTAAAGCCCCTTAAGGCAGTGCCAGGCATATAAGTGTGCTTAATGTGTTCTAGCTGTTGCTTTTTGTGATGTTTTAGGTCATTCACCTCCATTTTCTGTAGAATGGGAACATTAGGATATGCCATTCCATTTTGATGTTTTAAGAAAATGCCCCCCCCCCAAAAAAAAGAAAAAAAAACTGGGCATGGTGGTACATATCTTTAAAATATTTTATTATTTTATTTTATGTGTATGATAGTATTGTCTGCATGTATTTAAATGAACCGTGTCATGCAGTGCTCACGGAGGTCAGAAGAGGGCGTTGGATTCCCCTAGAACTGAAGTTATGGATAGTTGTTAGCTGCCACATGGGTGCTGGGCATAGAACTCAGGTTCTCTAAGAGCATCCTGTGCTGTTAACTGCTGAGCCATTTTTTCCAGCCTTGGTGGCACATATCTTTAATCCCAGCACTTTGGAGGCAGAGAGGGCAGGTGGATCTCTTTGAGTTTGAGGACAGCTCGGTCTACATAGGGAGTTCCAGCCCAGCCAGGGCTATACAGTGAGACTGTGTATTTTTAAAAATTATTTGTTATTTTTATTTTATGTATACCAGTGTATTACCTGCCTGTAGGTAGCTCATGCAATGCCAGCAGAGGTCAGAGTCGGTGTCGAGCTCCCCTGGAACTGGAGTTACAGATGGTTGTTAGCAGCCATGTGGGTGCTGGGAACTGAACCCAGGTCCTCTGTAGGAGCAGCCAGGGCTCTTAACCTCTGAGCCATCTCTCCAGTCCCAGTTCTTACATTTTAATCTTTGATCTGTTTTGCATTGACTTTTGCATGTAATATTAGAGGCCTGTCATTCTTCTGAGTGTTAATACCCAGTTTTGCCAGCACTGTTTATTGGAGGCTGGCCTGAACTCATGCAGACCAAGCTGGCCTGGAACACGAAGCCTCCTGCCACTACCTCTGGGACAGAGATTCTTCTCCTTCTTTTCGAAACAGGATCTCCCCATAGCCCCAGCAGGCCTGGAACTCACCATGTAGACCAGGCTGGCCTGCCTCTGCCTCTGCCTCTGCCTCTGCCTCTGCCTCCTGAGGGCTGGGATTAAAGGCATACGCTGCCATGCCCAGCTCAGGACAGAAATTTTTAATCTGACTTCCTGTGGCTTCATATCTTGCCATAGTGAGCATAAATCTTATGAAGTATTGAAATTTATAATTGCCGTGATGTCATATACTATTATAGAGATTTATAACTGTGAACAGGGGAGATGGCTCAGTGTAAAGTGCTTGTTCTGGAGGCATGAGGACCTCTGTTTGAATCCCAGAACCCGTGTAAAGCCCACATGTGTCTGTAATTGTAATCCCAGCACTCCTGTGCTGACATGGGAAGTAGAGACAGGAACCCTCAGAAGCGTGCAGGCTAACTAGCCTGGAGTGGGCTGTGGCAAAACGGAAAAGAAAAATGACAGTTTTAGACGTGAATTTTGTAGGGAGACAAAGATGGATACTTTCATAAGATATCAAATTGTTCTTGAGATTTGGGCGTGGTGGTGCATGCCTGTCATCTCTGCATGGGAGATGGAGGAAGGAGGATCAGGAGTTCAAGGCTAGCTTGGGCTATATAAGACTTTCTCAAAAAAACAGACAAACAAAAACACACAAAGTGTGCCTGGACCAAAGCTGAGACCTGCTGGGCCAGAGGAGTGGTTCCCGTGGTTCCGATGCTCTCCGCAGCGTCTTAGGAATTTTTGATTGTCACACAGGGTTGTATGTGCTACTAAGATCTTGTGGGTAGAGGTCAGGAATGCTGCTGAACATTGTACAGAGCACAAGGTAGCCAGCCTTCCCACACACCCCAGCGTAGAATAATCCAGCTCAGTGCTGAGACTGACAAATGCTGTTGTAGAATCAAAAAACCGTACATGTGGAATGACATTTATTTTACCAATTAACTATCCCATAATATGGAAATAGCTAAGCAAATCCTTCCTCCCACGAAAGCATATCATGTGGCTAATGAAGAATCGTGTTGTTCCTAAAGCCATGGTTTAATCGATATAATGTAAGCAGAATTTACACTGTGAGTGAGAGTTCTCAAATTATAGGTGGTATGTGCCTCCCACTTACTAAGAGGGGGCACAGAATGCTGAACGTTGTGTCCTCTCCAGCCTTGCTCCACCTCCCCCAGCGTAGTTCACAAAGAAGCAGTTTTGATTTTGATGATGTAATCCCTTCTCAGTCCTGAAAAGTGGGACATGGGCAGGAAGATCTGCTCACGGTAAGAGGAGAGGCCCAGTTCCAAGAATAGGTGCGGGTCTCAAGGATGGAGGACTGGCTGCATCCCTTCTGCTGGGGTGTTTCGGAGGAACCTAAAGGCAGAAGCACTTGTGCTCTGCATTTTTGTGTTTGTGCCTTGTGTAGGGAGTTCTCTGGGGGTTAAAAGAGAATCTGGTTTTGTGTAAACTCCTGTCTGCTTCGTGTGTGTGTGTGTGTGTGTGTGTGTGTGTGTGTGTGCGTGTGTATATTAGGAGAGGAGTGTGTGAATGGGAGGCACTTGAGATACAAAAGAAGAGGATGCAGTTATATTGATGTAAGTCAGTTGGGAAACAGCGGCAGCACTTGACGCAGGCGGTCGTTCTTTTTGTTCTCCAGGAGAGGGAACCTGCCGATTGGCCAACTCTCATCTGCAAACATGGTCCCTGTAAGTTTGTATTTCTTTCTTTCTTTTTAAAACAATTTGATGCATTATTTTTATTTTATGTGTATTGAATGTTTGGCCTGCATGTATGTAAGTGCACCAGTGTCATGCAGTGTCCATGGAGGTCCCAAGAGGGTGTTGGATCCCCTGGAACTGGAGTTACAGTTGGTTGTTAGCTGCCACAAGGGTGCTGGGAACTGAACTTGGGTCATCTGCGGTAGCAGCCAGTGCTCTTAACCACTGAGCTATCTCTCCAGCTCCTGTGTTTCTTTCTTATCTTTGACATACAATGGCATTCAGGTCTTTGTTACCATTTCTCTTCTAAAGCTTCTTAGGATCACCCACCTCTGTCTTGACAGTGGCCCTTGGTTTCACTATGTGTTTGTGGTTTTGTGGTTTCAGGGCTCAGTGACGTTTAGGGATGTGGCTGTTGACTTCTCTCAGGAAGAGTGGGCATGCCTGGATGCTGCCCAGAAGGTCTTGTACAGAGACCTGATGTTGGAGACTTACAGCAACCTTGTCGCAGTGGGTAAGGCCGACTTGCCCCCACTAATGCAGGCAGTGTTCTCTGCAGTTCTGGCTTTCATGACTCAAGAGGTAGCTGAGGCTGGCATGGTAGCTCATGCCTGTCATCCCAGCACTCAGGAGGCTGAGGCTGGAAGATTGCCAAGTTCAAGGCCAGTCTGAGCTACATAGTGAATCCCTAGGCAGCTTAGTGTACAAGGTGAGATCTAGACCAAACCAAACAAACAAAACAAAATAAATAAGTAAATAAATCAATAGAATTTTAAAAGAGCTGATTTTCTTCTTCCCAACAGAACAGTTTGAGATCTGTTGGGTTGAAAATGAGCTTCATGCAGCACCTGCCTTTCGCCCACACTCTGGTGCACATCTGCCTGGTACTGGCCCTCCTGGTAGTTGACTGAAACCTTGGATATTCACCAGAGGGTCATTGTATTAACTACTTTACACACTGCTGGGACAAAATACTCAGCAAAAGCAATTTCAGGAAGGAGGGGAGGTTCATCTCGGCTCCCAGCATGAGGATGCAGTCCGTCTTGGTGGAGAGGTCAGAGTGGCAGGAGCTCGAGGTGGGTGGTCACATTGCAATGAGAAAGGAAAGCCTCTGCTCAGCTCGATTTATCTTTTTCCTTTTATCAGCAGTTAGGGTGGGTCTTCCTGCCTCACCTAACCTGACCTAGACAGTCTCCCATACCTGTCCAGAGGCACCGTGGTGTTTAAAATACTGTCAAGATTTAGCAATCACAGACATCACCTAAAGAAACCAAGTTTCATATTTTGTGCTTCTGGACTCATTATAGATAATGCTTGTTTGTTTTGAGAAAAATTCTTGCTATGTAGCCCAGACTAACATGGAATTCACTATTAGCCTGGATTGGCTTCAAACTCATCCACCTGCCTTCACTTCCCAGGTGTTGGGATTACAGATATGCATCACGTGCTTGGCTTCAGTCCTACTTCTAGATGGCAGAACTGAAGGCAGAGATTCATGGGACTTGCCTAAAGTGGCATTGTTAGTGAGTGGCAGAGGTGGGGTTTGAACTAGACAGTGGCCTAAGGGTTCTCGTCCTCTAAAGTATACTTTGCTCTCAAGGGACAGAGGGAAAGTTTAAATGGAATCCCGCCCGTTTCAACGGTGGTCCTTCTGTTTTCCTTCTTCTCCGTGTGTCATTTTGCTTCTTAGAATTATTTATTTATTTGTTTGTTTGTTTTTCTGAGGCAAAGATCTCACTTTGTAGCCCAGGCTGGCCCAGAACTTGTGATTCTCCTGCCTCTGCCTCTCAGACGCTGAGTTTACGGGCATGAGCCACCACACCTAGCTCTATAAACTCTTGTAATAAATTCAACTGGAGCTCAAAAGTAAGTTCATATGTTAAAAACCCTACACAGTCTATCATTTCTTCTCTTTGAAGTGGGAAGTTCCATTTCTAAGCCAGACCTTATCACCTTGCTAGAGCAAGAGCAAGAGCCCTGGATGGTTACGAAGAGAGAACCCAGCAGGCAGAACCCAGGTGAGTTAAGGAAGGGGGTGCCACGTCATCAGGCCCAGGCACGGGTCAGAAATGAGCTGCCTGCCTGGGGTTGGGTTTAGCCTGTTGAATGCCGGGACCGGGAAGGAAATCAGGGTCGTAGCGAAAGCGCCCCGTAGAGACTTTGTTTTTCACCAGCCACCCAAATTTTCTTTCATTCCCCTTTACGGGAGCAAGTACCCTCTCTCAATATAACTTCTAAAGATTATTTTTTTATTTGCTATGTCTTTGTGTATGTGCATGCCCACAATGTGTGTGGGTGCCTGCAGAGGCCAGGGGAGGGTATCAGATCTCCTGGGGCTGGGGTTACAGGCAGCTGTGAGTCACCAGATGTGGGTGCAGGGCACTGAACCCGGATCCTTTGCGGGAGCAGCAAGGGCTCTCAACCACTGAGCCATCTCTAGTCAGTTTGGTTGTTTAAACATTTCTTCTTGTAGGCCCAAGGAAGGATTGATGGGAAACGCTATTTCTTGAGTGTATGTTGATGACATTTGCTGCTTATGCTTTTTTAGTAAACATAGCTATTGAGTAATTCACATACCTTGAAATGCAACTACTTAAAATGTTCAGTTCTGCGATTTGTAGCATGATCACTGAACTGTGCCACCATTTCCCCAATCACATTTTTATCTCCTTAGAAAGGAGTCCCATAACCACAGGAGCCATGCCCATTTTGAAATTCTCAAATTTTCTCATTCCTGGATTATGTCTTGGAGTCAAATATACTTTCTTTTTCTCATGTTTTTATTTAAAAAATTTTTTTTGGTCTTTTTGAAACAGGGTCTCCCTGTAGCCACAGCTGACCTGGAACTCGATATGTAGACCAGGTTGGCCTCAATCTCACAGAGATCTGTCTGCCTCTGCCTCCCGAGTGCTGGGATTAAAGGCCTGTGCCACCACACCTGGCTTTCTCATGTTTTTTTTTTGGGTTTTTTTTCTGAAAATGTTCAAACTTAAGGAAAAATTAAAAGATTATTCTTTTTTAGAGAGATGTCTCACTCTATATCCCAGACTAGCCTTAAACTTGCTATGTAATGACAATCTCTCTTCAACCTCCTGAGTGCCAGCATTATAGATGTGAGCTACCATGTCTGGCAAGAATAATAATTTCATTTAAAATGCTTACCTGGGGTGGGGAGATACTTGGTAATATGCTTACCTACCAAGCCTGAGGACTTGAGTTTGATCCCCAGAACCTACATTTAAAAAGGCAGGTGGAGTCTCGTGTAGTGGCCCAAACTTAATCCCGGTACTCAGAGGGCATGGGAGGCAGAGCCAGGTGATCTCTTTGAACTCAAGGCCAGCCTGGCCTACATAGCTTGTAGGAAGGGAGGTAGGGTGGTGCATGCTTGTGATCCCAGTGTTGGGGAAGTGGAGATAGGTAGGTCCCTCTGGCTTGCTGGCCAACCAGCCTAGTCCACTTGACAAGCTCTAGACCAGTGAGAAACCCTGACTCAAAAAAAAAAAAAAAAAAAAAAGATGGACAGAGCCTGGGAAACAACATTTGAGGTTGTCCTCTAGCTTCCGTAAGTGCAACATATATTCACATGTCCACAGACATGTATGCATGTGTACTCATACACAGCTTTCCACCTAGCTCAGCATGGTGGCAATACCTGTCATCCCAATCCTTGGGAGGTAGAGGCAGGAGGATCAGAAGTTCAAAGTCATGCTTGGCTGTATACTGAGTTTGAGGCCAGGATAGGCTGTATGAAACAAACTTACAACATTAACATGTTGAATAAAAACCAGCACAATAAGAGAACACAAACCTTTACCTACATTTACCAACTGATAACGTGCTGCCATTTGAGACAGGGTCTGTTTGTAGCTACAGTTGGCCTAGAACTCACTATGGAAACCAGGCTGGCCTGGGTCTCACAGAGATCTGCCTACCTCTGCCTCCCAAGTGCCAGGTGGTATGTGGCACCTTGCCTGGCATAACTACATGTTTAAAACAAGTTTTGTTGAAACATCATGACACTTGATGCTCAGTGCTTTATGTATCTCCTAATAATGCATTATCCTAAATAATCTTTCATTAATTCTAATTAATCTAAACAACCTGTCATGTGATACTAAGAAAATGATCAGTTCAGCAGTATCATCTAAAGTATTGTGTGAGGTGTCCCACCAAAGAGGACCGTCCAGACACAGTATTGCCAGAAGAAAGTCTTGATAGCCGGCAGGTGACTATACTGGGTGATTGGTCCCAAGTGTGGTACTGAGTCTGTCTCAGAGTAAGCTTTTATACAGAAAAAAAAAATATATGTCATTATAGACAGATCCTCCTGCCTCTGTTTTCAGAATGCTGGGATTAAATGTATTGATCACTACATCCAACCCAGGCCAGTTTTCTTAAAACGTGAAAACCATTATTGGTTTGTGTGCTATAATTTTTTCCTCATGATTTGGTTCAGAAACCTCTTCAAAGGGTGTATATTTCAAAGGGTATATACCCTTCAAAGGGCTTATATGGCATATAAAGAACCATGTAAGATTGTTTCTGGATAGCTTATTATAATCTTCAGTAACCAAATGTGCTTTCCCATATCCAACCTGTTCCCCTGTTAAAAGTGTCATCTTATGTAAATCTTCATTATTGGTGTTCTTCTTGTTCTTGTTCAATTTCTCAGAAAATAGTTTAGAATTGGGTTATTTATTTAGTGGGTTTTTGTATGTGTATGTTTTATAGGAAAATAAAATATTCTTGCTTTCTCCTTTCTTTCAGATTTGGAGTCAGATTATGGAGCCAAGAAAATATCTCCAGAAAACCATTTTCATAAGGTGAATTCACCCAAACACAGTATAAAGCAATTAAGTAAAACTCTTGACCTCAAGCCCTCCAATTCTAGTAATGGCCTAAAATATGCTACATTCGAGGGACTACAAGGATGTCAAGAAGGATCTGTTCATCAAAAAATTAATAGCAAGGGAGGAACACCTACTTCTAGCTCCCATACTCTTGCTCACAATATAGAAAAGCCATATGAATGCAAGACGTGTGGCGAGTACTTTGGTTGCAGTTCATATCTTGTTCAGCATCAGAGTATTCATACTGGAGAGAAACCTTATGACTGTAAAGAATGTGGGAAGGCCTTCAGACTTCACAAACAACTTACAAGACACCAGAAATCTCACAGTGGTGAGAGACCTTTTGAATGTAAAGAATGTGGGAAGGCCTTTCATCTTCCCACCCTGCTTAATCGGCACAGGAGCATTCATACAGGTGAAAAACCATTTGAATGCAAGGAATGTGGGAAGTCTTTTAATCGCATCTCAAATCTTGCTCAGCATCAGAGTATTCATGCTGGTGTGAAACCTTATGAATGCAAGGAATGTGGGAAAACCTTCAATCGAGGCTCAAACCTCATTCAGCATCAGAAAATTCATTCTGGTGAGAAACCTTTTGTATGTAAGGATTGTGGGAAGGGCTTCAGATATTATGAACTTACTGAACATTGCCAGATACATGCTGGTGAAAATGAATGTGGAAAGGCTGCCAATCTTCTGACTCAGTTCACTCAACATCACATCATTCATACTGGTGAGAAACCCTATGAATGTAAGCAGTGTGGGAAAACCTTTAGTCGAGGCTCAAACCTTGTTCAGCACCAGAGTATTCATACTGGTGAGAAACCCTATGAATGTAAGCAATGTGGAAAGTTCTTCAGACTTCACAAACAACTTTCTAGGCATCAGAAAACTCATACTGGTGAAAAACCCTTTGAATGTAAGCAGTGTGGGACAGCCTTCAGGCATCAGTCTGGACTTCTTGAACATCAGCGAATTCATACCGGTGTGAAACCATATGAATGCAAAGAGTGTGGGAAATTGTTTCGCCGTGGTTCAAATCTTATTCAACATCAGAGTATTCACACTGGGAAGAAACCCTATACCTGTAAGGTATGTGGGAAGGCCTTCAGACTTAATATACAACTTCTTCGACATCAGAAATTTCATAGTGGTGAGAGACCTTTTGAATGTAAGGAATGTGGGAAGTCTTTTCATCTTCTCACCCTGCTTAACTGTCATAAGAATGTCCATACAGGTGAAAAACTGTTTGAGTGCAAGGAATGTGGGAAGTCCTTCAATCGTGTCTCCAACCTTGTTCAACACAGGAGTATTCATGCTGGTGTGAAACCATATGAATGTAGTGAATGTGGGAAAACCTTTAGGCGTGGCTCAAACCTCATGCAACATCAGAAAATCCACTCTGGTGAGAGACCATTTGTTTGTAAGGAATGTGGCAAAGCATTTAGGTGTCATTATCGACTTATTGAACATCACAGGATTCATACTGGTGAGAAACCCTTTCAGTGTAAAGACTGTGGCAAGGCTTTTATTCTTCTAACACAGCTTACTCGGCATCAGAATATTCATACTCGAGAGAAACCATTTCAATGCAAGCAGTGTGGCAAGATGTTCAGTAGTGGCTCAGACCTTGTGCAACACCAGAGTATTCATGTTGCTGAGAAACCCTATGAATGTAATCTGTGTGGGAAGGCCTTTAGGCTTCAACTGCAGCTTTCTCAACATCAGAAAACTCACACTGGTGAGAAAACTTTTAAGTGTAAGCTATGTGGGATAGCTTTCAGACATCAGTGCCAGCTCACTGAACATCAGCGTATTCATACTGGTGCGAAACCCTATCAGTGCAAGGAATGTGGGAAGGGTTTTCGCCGTGGTACAGGCCTTAGAGTTCATCAGAGAATCCACACTGGTGAGAAGCCCTTTGAATGTAAGGAATGTGGGGAGGCCTTTCGACACCATTGCCAGTTTCTTGGACATTACAGACTTCATACTGGCAAGAACCCTTATGAATGTAAAGAATGTGGGAAATACTTTACGCGTAGTGGAGACCTTAAAGTACATCAAAGAATCCACACTGGTGAGAAGCCATACCAATGTAAAGTATGTGGGAAGGCTTTTAATCGTAAGTCCAACTTGGGTCAACATGCTAAAATTCATACTGGTGAAAAGCCCTACGAATGTGAGGACTGTGGAAAGGCTTTCAGCAATAATTCTGAACTGACTATACATCAGAGAACTCATACTGGTGAGAAACCCTATGAGTGTAAGGAATGTGGGAAAAGTTTTGGATTTAGCTCAGCCTTCACTGCACATCAGAGAATTCATACCGGTATGAAACCCTATCAGTGCAAGGAATGTGGGAAGACCTTTAGTTGGAGCTCAGGCCTTCTTCAACATAAAAGAATTCATACTGGTGAGAAACCCTATGAGTGTAAGGAATGTGGGAGGGCCTTTAGACTGAGTTCAGTGCTTCCTGCACATCAAAGAATTCATACTGGTGTGAAACCTTATGAATGTAAGGAATGTGGGAAAGCTTTTAGAATTAATTCAGCTCTTAAAGCCCATCAGAGAATCCATACAGGTCTGAAACCCTATGAGTGTAAAGAATGTGGGAAAGCCTTTATTGTAAATGGTAAGCTAACACGACATCTGAAAATTCATAAGCGTTAGAAGTCTTATGAATATGAAAGATTTACTGAACGTCAGAGGATTCACTGGCAGACTGACTTAAAAGAATATGGCTCAGCAGTTAAGAGGACTGGCTATTTTTGCAAAGGACCTGGGTTTAGTTTTCAATGCCTGCATGATGGCTAAAAACTGTTGGTAACTCCAGTTCTATGGGATCTGGTGTCCTCTTCTGACTTCCTTGGACATAGCATGCATGTAGTACACTTCCACACATTAAATAAGTTGAAAAAATTTTTGAAAAAATATAGGAAGACGTTTAGTCATGCCTGGGGTTTGGTGAACATCAGGATAGTCATATTGGCAAGAAAATATTAGAGAATGAGAATGTGGGAAGTTGTTTGTTCAAAGAAGATACTCTGTTGAAAAGTTTTTTGAAAAATAGAGTGACCATTGTGTCCTTCATTTGCTCCCATGAGATATTTTGTTAGCTATGTTAATTCCATACTTAGTTCATCAAAGACTACTCAATTGAGCACACTCAGCTTAGGGCACTAGTTATTGGAACAATGAAAGAATAGATTTACCTGAGGCACATTACTTACAATATCCCATGACTTGTGTGACATTAGATTTCATACTCCCTTTTCATGTCATTTGTCAATGGCCAGGCAGCTGGGGAACAAAATGTATAGTACATTTTAGGGACTCGTGAGATGGTTCAGCAGCTAAGTACAGTGGTTGTTCTTACAGAGGACCCAGGTTCGATTCCCAGCACCCATATGGTGGCTAACACCCATCCATAACTCCAGTTCTGGGAAGGAATCCAATGCCTTCTGTGTGTTCTCTATTTAGAAGTTTAAATAAACTGTACGTTAACAGAAATAGCAAAACTGAAACAACTTAGAAGTACTGTGAAAATTTTTACTTGTATGGAAAGTTGAAATAGTCAGAATACTTTTATCCCCTCCCTACATTCAAAATGTTAACAATTTGTCATCTATATCTTATATTTCTATATATGAGTATATTTGGCTTTACCATCAAGACTAAATTTTGAAAGGGCTGGAAAGATGACTTAGTGGTTAGGAGCACTTACTGCTCTTGCAGAGTACCTGGGTCTGGTTCCCGGCGCCCACATGGTGACTCACAACTATATATAACTTCAGTTGCGGGGGATCTGATGCTCTCTTCCGGCCTCTGCAGACTCCTGCATGCGTGTGGTCCACATAAATTCACAGAAGCACACACATGATTTAGAGCTGGGTGTGGTGATGTACGCCTGAATCCCAGCCCTTGGGATAGTGGGTTACATAGTGATTTCAGGGTCAGCTTTGGGTAAAGACCCTTTCTCAGAAAACGTTATAGACATTGTGGCACTGAAACGGGGACAAAGAGAATGCCCTCTAGCGGGTTCTTAGTCTCATACATAAAAGAATTTAAGAACAGATCCAAATGGAAGCTTTAGGACAATTTTATTGGAATTTAAAGAAAAATTCTCAAGGCAGGCAAGCTGGGGATCTCAGCAGCTGCCTGGGGGAGGAGAATGGAGGGAGAAGAAAAGAAGCCAAAAAGTCCTGCAGGTTTAGAGCCCGCATGGAGGCCACAGGTGTGGTGGACTGGCAGGAGAAGAAACTTTAGAGAAAAAGTAAAGAAATGCAAGATGCTAGGGCAGCCCAACGCGTTAGAGAAAGCGTGTTTAGAAGAGAGACATGAAGAGGAGAAAGAAGGGAAGGAAAGACTTCGCAGACCTTCGGAGAGCTACATGTCTGTGGCCAGGTCCAGAAGCACTGTCCCAGGAAGTGGGATTCCCAGCAGGAAAAGTTCACTGCCTCATTAACACACTCGGTATTCCACCCACCTATTTAGTATAACTTCAGGTGAACCCACCTTCAAGGTGGTCCTGTGATCAGGTGATTGGCCAGTGAAACTGGAAATGTGGGTCTTTCAACAGATAAACTAGAGACTTTATTGTCTATCTCAGGTAGCTGTTTGCTCCCTAACAACACTCCACCCCCTTTTACATCAGTGTGCATATCCTAGATGGGATATCACATAGCATAGCCACAGGACCCTAACTACTCTCCTGGAAACTGCCAAATTCTGCCACATTCAGAATTCCTTCGTTGACCCTCAAACTGAACTTGTAAAAAATTTGTTTACAAATGTGTGGGGTTTTGCGAGTTTGATTTTGGAACAAGGTCTTCACTCTAGCCTCAGGTGGCCTGGAACTTGCTGTGCATACCAGACTGACCTCAGCCTCAGAAATCTTCCTGACTCTGCCTCTTGAATGTTAGAATTAAATATAGCCACCATACCTGACTATAAATATGTATATTCTAAGGAGAATCCAATACATATTCTTCCTTACTATAACTGTTAATAGATGTTTGGTACTGATGTGAACACAGTGCCTTCTGCATGGTGGCAAGTGTCAATCACCAAGCTACATTCCAGCCCTTAATCTTCGTGTCTTCTGTACAAGGGAACTTAAGTTCAGATGAAACATTTTGGGTAAGGATGCTTTGTAGACTGTGTATCATGCTGTGTGTGGTATGTCAGGAAATGTAGGTATCAGCTATCACATTACTGATGAAATTAAGTGTGATCATTTGAGTAACGTAGTGGCTGCCAGATCTTCACTGAAAGGTTTAGTTTGTTGTGGGTATGTAATCTTTGTAGAAAGTCTTCATTACTTCCAGGTATTTATAGATATTTGTAGTTTAGTCCTGGGTCAAATATAAAAATTGAAATAGACTTCTATGAATTATTAAAGTGTTGATATAATTCACGCTGTGTGATGTGGTCAATGCTGTACTTCGTACAAAATGAACACTGTTCAGTGTAAGCAGGAAGCCAAAACTGTTCTGACTGGAACTTTGCTTTCGCCCCAGTACATACACTATTCCCAGCAGATGAGCCATTGACAAACGTTTGAAAAAAAAATTGAACATGCAAGTAATGTTGGAAAAGAAACACAGTAAATCCCAAACCAATATAAAGAAACCACCAAAAGGAAACAAAGATAAATAGGAAACAATTCATTTTTTGGTGATTATTTTAAAAATATTTTATTATTTTAATTTTGTGTGTATGAGTGTATGGCGGGTATGTAATGAGAGGCACTCCTGTTATGCAGTACCCGAGGAGGTCAGAAGAGGGCGTTGGATTCCCCTGGAACTGGAGTCATGGATGGTTGTTGGTCGCCATGTGGGTGCTGGGAATCAAACCCAGGTCCTCTGCAAGAGCAGTCAGTGCTCTTAGCCACCAAGCCATCTCTCCAGCCCTCATCTTTTTTAAAAGCCAGATTTCAGCAAAGCTGATTAAGACAGAAGTATATGTAATACCATTCTGGCATCCTTCATTAGTAAGATCGGGCCAATAAGATGGATAGCGAGTAAATGTGCTTGCTGCCAAGCCTGATGACCTGAATGTGATCCCTATGAACCATACTGTGGAAACAGAATCAACACCCAGAGGTTGTCTTCTGACCTCCGCACATGCTGTATGGCACATACATCACACACACACACACGCACACACACACACACGAGGGGGCAGTGTTTAAGGGAGCAAGCATAAGGTGACTTTCCTAAGGCTAATTCAATGTGATTTTATTCTGATGTACTTTAAAATCCACCGTGTTAATTTATATTGATAGATGTCTTTTAACCCTGAATATACACTGGTCAGATAAAGCAGGGATTTTTTGTTTTGATTTATTCTTATTTTTATTTTTTGTTGTTTTTAATGCCTGGGACCAAACCCAGGGCCTTGTGCTTGCTGGACAAGTGCTCTAGCAAATACCTAGCTCTGAATTCCGTTCTTTTCACACTTGGCTTAGTTCTGTTAGCATTTCATTGACTTGTACTCATAGATAAGCTCCCACTCTAATTTGCTAAGTATGTTTCACATTTGATACTATAATTCTGTGCTTTGTACATTACATAAAATGCGTTTGGTTTCCATTGTCATCTGTTTTAGGCTTGTTTGTTCTTTGACCATCACCTTTGGGTTCAACAGATGTCGTGAGTTTGAGCCCGCCTTATTTTCTTTAAGGGGCCTCATGGGCCTGGTAGTCCCACTGAGGACTGACTTAAAAAGATCCCTAGGGCCTCTCATTAAACACATCATGCAATACTGGGTTGAGAAATCTGAGCCACTATGGAAATTAATAAAGTACCCACATGTGTAAAACTGTGTATTACCTAATACTTTTTAAAAATTTATTCTTAATTATTTAAAATTTTTATCTGTATGAGTGTATCGTCTGCTTGTATGTAAATGTACCCATGTGGTCCAGCACCCATGTAGGTGTGAAGAGGCAGCAGGTGCCATGGAACTGGAGTTTTGGACAGTTGTTAGCCACCCTGTGGGTGCTGGAACCCAAACCCACATTCTCTGTAAGAGAAGCCAGTGAGTGCTCTTAACCTCTGAGCCATCTCTTCAGCCCCATCTAATACTTTTTAAGGCCAGGAAAGCATCCATAGACTATTTCCTTGCTTACAAGATGATTTTATTCATTTTTTAAAACACTCAATTTTAGCTGTTTTCCTTTATTATGTTTATTCTTGTTATTATTCACATTGTTATTCACCCTTTACAGGGTTTTAATAATTATGCAATTCCAGGTTTATTATGGTATTATTTTTTTTTAAGTTTTCATTTTTAACGAAATGACTTTTAATGAAATTACATTTCAGTGACACCAATGTTTTTGGAATCACAATGAAACATACAGAATTACATCCGTAATTACAATGAATGCCAACATTTCAGGCAGCAGTTTCTGTTACATGGTAAACACGATCAAGGAAGCAACCAACAAACAAAAGAGACGGGTAGCTCTTGACAAGGCAAATTCCAGGAACATGTACAAAAACAGCTGCTGCTTCCAGGAAGGGTTTCTGGTGTGATCAATGACAAGACTGCCAAAGGCTATTCCAATACCGGACCCAGAACCAGCGGCTCCTACTTCAGCAGCATCAATGTCTCCGTTGACTGCACTAGTCTAAAACTCCCTTCGGACCAGCTGACACATCATTGTGGGCCCCACTAAATGAGGCCTCTGCAGTCCTAGCCTTGGGTTGAGATGACGCTCATGCAGAGACTGATTTATATGCAGCTCTGGATTCAGCTTAGATCAAAGCAGGGGAAGTGGGTGAGCTCGGTGCAGGCAAACATCTTCCCTTGTTGGCTGCCTGGCTGCTGGATGTGGGTGAGAGAGCATGGGCTCCTCTCCTGCGTCTTCTCTTTCCACGGTGGTGGCCCCAGTACTTCAAAGCAGAGAAATACTGTTAAAGAAGATTGCAGGGCTCTGATCCAGATTATGATGTCAGGGTGACTTTGAGTCATTGACTATTAAACTCGTTAAATTTTTAGTATTGGGGCTGGAGGGATGGCTTACTGCTTTTGCAGAGGACCCAGGTTCAGTTCCCAGCACCCACATGGTAGCTCATAACCATCTGTGACTCTAGTTCGGGTGTTGATACCCTGTTCTCCACACACGGTGCATAGAAACTCAGACACACCTGTACATAAAAACACTGGGCATAGTGACACATGCCTTTAATCCCAGCACTTGGGAGGGAGAGGCAGGCAGATCTTTGTGAGAGAGGCCAGCATGGTCTATATGCCCCAGTTCCAAGCCAGCTGGGGCAACAGAGAGACCCTGTCTCAAAAGAAAAAAAATCTTAAAAATTTAATACTAGTGCTATACTAGAGTCTTCTGTTCCCAGCTTTGTATTTATATGATCCTTTTAAGTTACACTGTTATCAATACATGTGATGTACATGTAAGTGCAGGTGTCCGAATAGTTGAGAAGAGGGCACTGAATCTCCTGGAACTGGAGTTTCGGGCTGTTGACAGTTAAGTGTGTGCTGTTAACCGCTGAGCAGTCTCTCCAGCTCTGGGCTCACTTATTCTCCTGAGGACCCTCCTTTTGCAAATGGAACTGTAAGGTGGCATTAGGTGTATCGTTCAGACTTAGGGGTGAGGGAAAGGAGTGCCACATAATTAAATTCAAGGCCCCAGACACTCGGCCCAGAGGCAGCGCAGCTTGGCGCCTGCAGCAGTCCCGCTGACGGTCTCCGGAAGACCAGCACTATTTCTGGCAGCAATTTCAATTTTATCAGTTGTGTTAAAAGTTTCAAACTCACTGCAAGATTACAGGATGGGGGTGGCATTTTTCTCTTCCCAAGCTTCCTTTGCATCCCGCCTCTGTTTTGTTCTGATGTCAAGAATAGCAAAGCCACAATACTAGATTTATACTGTTTATGCCCATATTGTGGCAGAGAAATCACCTTTTATCACGTTACCCACTTTTATTAGGGGTTAGTTTTACTATTTAACTCACAGCCTAATTTAATCTTTTTAAAACATTCCCTCCACAGCTCAGCTTTATAGAAACCTCACTGTGCGGCTGGAGAGATGGCTCAGCAGTTAAGAGCATGCACTGCGCTTGCAGAACACCTGAGTTTGGTTTGCAGTACTGACTCTGCGCATCTCAGGGCCACCTGTAACTTGGGTTCCAGGGACCCGATGCCCTCTTCTGGCCTCTGAGGGCACTGCACTCACATGCGTGTGCACACACATTTCTTTTAGGAGGAAGCGATTTGAGACAGGGTTTTCCTGTAGCCACAGCTTGTCTGGAACTTGTTATGTACACTAGGCTGGCCTCTATCTCACAGAAATCTGCCTCCCGAGTACAGGTGTGCACCACATCTGGCTCACATAATTTCTTTAAAATCTTTTTTTGAAAGAAACTTCAGTGACCAAGGAGATGGACTCTGACTCCCAAATAAAATTTACTACATTTTAGCCAGAGGGCAGGCCTCCAGAATTTATTATCCCCACCAACACGCAGAAACTCCTGAGGGTTTAAGGGCTCCCGTCTTCACCCAGCCCCACGGTAGGTGGGAACTGTGAGCTCAGATTTAGGCCCTGATTAACATGGACCTCACAGTATCTCAAGAACCAAGTGGAGCTCACTTCCCAAGTCAGAGGTCACAGTCCCACCCACCAGCATCCTAACTTACAGCACCACATGATTTGTATGAGTTGTGCAGCAGTTTCCTCCAAGGTAAGACCTTCCACCTTGGGATGTTGTAAAGGACAGTGAACCGGTCCACCTTGAAGGAAGCTCATTAAGCTCAGGAAGTAACAACGCAGTAACTTGAGGGAACTGACCAGATGCACTGGGCCTCTCCCTCCTCAAGCACACAGAAGCCCTAGGAACTGCTGAGAGACACAGTCCAGCTGAGCTGCCAGAAAGGGCACCCTCTGCCCTGCTGAGCTGCCTGTAGACTGTGCAGTATACTCTAGCTTTCCTGCCATGTTGAGGTGGGCGTTGGTGGTGTACATGTCCTTGAGCTACTTATGGTCCTGCAAGTAAGCCCTCCACCCATATTCTCATATATAGCTCCAATAAAATAAAACCCATTTGTTGGACTTTGGCGGTTTTCTTACTTTGGTCTGTTGTCATTTCCCTACCTGGGGTGAGCAGATATTTATGTCTTCCCAGGAATAGTATCACATACACATCTCTGCCTCTTCCCTGGGTTAGAGGCCTGGGTTAGATTCTCATTATCTGCTTGGAGTGCCTGTCTCAGATCAGAGGCCACAATCCTGCCAACCCATTCCTATACCAACTAATGAAGATAGCTCACTGGTGAGGTCAGAGGCCACACCTAGCTAAGCTGGGACCATCTCAACCACCCTCCCTACAAATCAGTACCAAATGGCCAAAAGACTTAGTTTCAAGCAGCTCCTAGCTGATCCCAAACCAGACAAGCCAAGGTAACAGCAGACACTCACCCAAACAACCCTCAACACAGGTAGGCTAGAATCTTGTATCCTAAAAACCCTACAACTAACAACCTAACTCCATATACCCAAATCCCATCACAGAAATACAAGTGATATGAAAAACCAAGATCTGTGTCTCCTCCAAAACTCACCAATCCCATAGTAATTGTCTCTAATGAGAGTGTGGGAACCTAACAGACAGTCTTGTCGTATCTTCCATTTTAATCTTAACTTTCGTTTCTCATAATACGTTTCTTTTTTCTCGGAAAACATCCCACCCCAGCTTTGACCAATCAGGAATGAATGGCTCAACTATAGTTAACCACAAGAAACTTATCTTAAGCAAACATTCCCCCTTTCAAGCTAAAATGATCAAACCAGACTCTGAAAACCAATATGTTCCATATGGCCGCTCTAAAACTGGCCAATCCCTGATAAGGTCACCTAACCAACCGCCTGGAAATCCCCTAACTATGCTTAAAAGGCCTGTGAGCTGTCAATTCGGGGTTGCCCCTTCTTTAAGTGGTCGACCCCTGCGTGCTGATTGTTTCTCGAGAATAAACTGCTCTTGCTATTTGCATACCGTCTTAACTGTGTTCATTGCTGGTGGATCGCTGAACCTAACAAGAGCAACTCACAAGAAATTCCAAACAAATAATTCAAACACCCGAGAGAAGTTAAAAAGGACAGGAATAAACTCACTGAATTCCCACAGAACAAGAGTAGCTTGAATGAAATAAGGAAGACAATTTCTTATGAAAATAGAATGAAATAAACACCAAAGAGAACCTAAACTGAAAAGAAGCTGGGAATGAACAACTCAGTAAGTTAAATAAAAAGCTCAAAGTAGACTCATCAATGGACTGGATCATATAAAGGGCAGGATAGAGGAACTGGACCATTCAATCAAAGGAAATGAAAAAAATTAAATGGATGAGTAGACCATGAAAGATCGCTGGAACACCATGAAAAGAGCAATTCTTCAAATTATGGGCATAGAAGAAAAAGAACTCTGTGCTAAAGGCCTAGGAAATACTTCCCATAAAATCATGGAAGAAAATTTCCTAAATCTAGGAAAAGAGATGCCCACCCAGAGGCACAGAGAACACCAAATACACAGGGCCGGAAAAGAAACACCCCACATCATGACGCAGTTAAAACTAATGATGCAGAAGAAGGAAGTGTCTGTTTTTGTCCTGTTGGTGCAATGATGAGTTTGTAGAGAGGGAAGTATCCCCTCCCTTCCCGTTTTATACAATATTTTGAGAAGCACTGGTTCTTGTTCTTTAAAGGTCTGATAGAATTCTTCCATGAATCCACCTGTACTTAAGCATTCTCTTTCACACCCGCCCCAAAGAAATCTAATTGAAGTTTCTAGCTTAATAGCAACAGAAAATTACTAGCGTACAGAAACTTTGCTCCCTTCCTCTCCTCCTTTGTATTATCAATTTTATTTTCCACCTTGGTGTCCATCTTCACACACTACAGACCCAACAATACATTTTCAGTTACTTTTTTATGCCATTGTCTGTCAGCCAACGGCACAGCTGTATATTACATTTTCATTTACCTAAGTAATGACCCTGATCAGTGTTGATTACTTGTGTGGATTCAAGAGACCCTCTGGGATTTCTCTTTTTTAGTCTAAAAATTTTTAGTCTTTGGGGGCTGGAGAGATGGCTCAGCGGCTGAGAACACTGGCTGCTCTTTCAGAAGACCCAGGTTCAATTCCCAGCACCCACATGGTGACTAGCAACCCTCTGTAGCTCTAGTTCCAGGGGAATTTGACACCTTCTGCTGCCCATGGGGACTGAAGGACACGGGTGCACTTACATACATGCAGGCAATATACTCATACACATTAAAATAAAAATCAGTCTTTATTTGGATTGTCTTGTTTCACTTGTATTTTGAGTGAATTTTTTTACTGAGTATATAGTTTTTGCTGACGAGTTTATCTTGTTTTTACAAGTGGTGTGTGTATGTTTGCACACATATACATGTGTGGATGGGTTTGGAGAGGCCAGAGGTACCTTCCTCTACTGTTCTCTTATATATTAAGGCAAGGTCTCTTCCTTGGGCCAGGGTTACTGATCTGGAAATCAGCTTCCTCTATGCATGGGAAGTGACACTCTCACATTTTAAGAAAATACAAATACGGTCTGAAAATTACACATTTGGAATTAATCTCCTCAGGTATGAAGTTTATATAACTATTAAGTAGAAGACATAGCTTTTATTCTTAGGAGAGGTGAAGTGTCATGAGATCTACAATTTCTACTTAATAGAGCAAAAATATGTACTATACTGATGCAAAGTAAATGTAAAAACATTAACAACTGCTGAATTTAGACACATGCTAGGGCTTAAGATATTAGTCTTTTAATAGTTTCTAGTTTATTAGGAGGTATAAACAATTGTAGCATATCTGTATTTTTGGTTATAAGAAGAAAAACCATCATAGCTTTCCCTGATTCTTCAAAAGCTTTATTCTTATGTTATACATATAAAACCTAGTGATTTGAGGTGGGGGCTAGAGGAATGGCTCAGCAGCTAAGAGCACTGGCTGATCTTGCAGAGGATCCAGGTTAGGTTCCCAGCACCCATATGGCAGTTAACAACTGTCTGTAACTCTAGTTCCAGGGGAATCCAGTGCCTACTTCTGACCTTCACAAGAGCAATGCATGACATGGATGCACTTACATACATGTAGGTAATACACTCATACACACAAAATAAAAAATTATCTTAAAAAATTTTATGGACTGGAGAGATGGCTCAGTGGTTAATAGCACCAGCTACTTTTCAGAGGACCTGGGTTTGATTCTCAGTACCCACATGGTGGCTAACAACCATCTGTAAATCCAGTTCCAGGATTTCTGACACCCTCCATGAGCATTTCAAAACATGGGTGCACTTACATACATGCATGCATACATACTCATACACATAAAATAAAAATAATAAAATAAAAAATTAAAAAATTTGAGGGTTTTGCCTGTATATAGGTAAGTAGATCTATGTTGTCCAAAGCCTATGGAGGTCAGAAGAGGGTGTCAGATCACCTGGAACTGGAATTAAGGACATCAGCCACCATGTGGATGCTGGGAATTGAACTTGGGTCCTCTGGAAGAGCAGCCAGTGCTCTTAACTGCTGAGCCATCTCTCTAGTTCCTCACCCTCCACTTATTAACAGAATAATTTTCAGTTACAGCCCATATAGTGTGAATCATGTACTGACACTGAGGCCAAAATTGTTTGCTTCTGGTCTGCAATGAGTTAAGGCATGGGCATTGAAAGCAAGAATTTAGAAACTTTTATAGCAAATCAACAGAACTCATTTCTAATTATTGAAGTAGAAAGGTTCTTTTATAGTGCATGTGTATTTTCTTACCACTTTTTCTGGTAATACATTATAGCATTTTACAGAAGTATTTCTAAACAATGGTTTATGGAGGAACAGGTCCTTGGAGGCTTGAGATGTATTATATTAGTATCAATCTGGTAAAGTTTAACCATGACTGATTGATACTGTAATTTTTATACTCTTTAATAAATGAAACTACTTTTCATTATTTTTAAATAATTATTTTCATTATTGTTTATTATTCATTTGACTCACTGTAGATTTGTGAGTCAAATGTCATACTACATGCTAATATGTAAAGAATATTATGGATTATCTGTTGTTGTAAAAGGAATTTTCTCAGACTAACAGACCCTCTTTACATTACATAGTATTTCCTCACTAATATGATTTCTCTGGTGCACAGTAAGCCGATCACTATGAATAAAGGCCTTCCCACACTCTGTACACTTAAAAGGTTTCTCATTAGTATGAATTCTGTGATGCCGAGTAAGTTCTGAATTACTACTAAAGGCCTTCCCGCATTCCTTACATTTATAGGGTTTCTCACCAGTATGAACTGTATAATGTTGAGTAAGCTCTGCTTAGAGACGAAAGACATTCCCACATTCTTTACATCCATAAGGTTTCTCACCAGTATGAAGTCTAAAATGTTGAGTAAGATGGTATCTACGGCTAAAAGACTTTCCACATTCCTTACATTCATACGGAATTTCACCTGAGTGAATTTTTTGATGTAAGTTGATAACTACAAATAAAAACATTCCCACACTCCTTACATATGAAAGGTTTCTCACCAGAATGGGTTCTGTGATGTTGAGTAAGATGATAATGACGACTAAAAGTCTTTCCACATATCCTTACATTCATAGGGCTTCTCACCTGTATGAATTCTGTGATGCTGAGTAAGATGATTGCTACGAATGAAGGCTTTCCCACATTCCTTACATGTGTACACATGTAGGGCTTTTCACCAGTATGAATTCTATGGTGTTGAATAAGTTCTGTTTGAAAGCAAAAGGCCTTTCCACAGTCTTTACATTCACAATGGTTTTTCACCAGTATGGGTTTTATAATGTTGAGTAAGATTATAATGACGACTAAAAATCTTGCCACATTTGTTACATTCATAGGTTTTCTCATTATTGTGAATTCGCTGGTGTGAAATAAGTTGATTGCTACGAATAAAAGTCTTCCCACATTCCTTACATTTATAGGGTTTCTCACAAGTATGTATTCTGAGATGACGAGTAAGTTCTGCTTGAAGACGAAAGGCTTTTCCACACTCGTTACATACATACGGTTTCTCACCGGTATGGATTCTGTAGTGTTGAGTAAGATGATAGCGATTATTGAAGGTTTTCCCACATTCCTTACATTCATAAGGAATCTCACCAGTATGAGTTCTCAGGTGTAAAGTAAGTTGATAGCCGCAAATAAAAGCCTTCCCACACTCTTTACATTCATAGGGCTTCTCACCAGTATGAATTCTGTGATGCCTAGTAAAGTCCGTTTGAAGACGAAAGGCTTTTCCACATTCTTTACATTCATAGGGTTTTTCACCAGTATGAATTCTATGATGTCGAGTACGTTCTGCATGAAAACTAAAGGACTTACCACATTCTTTACATTTATAGGGTTTTTCACCAGTATGGATTTTATGATGTTGAACAAGGTATGAGTTATGACTAAAGGCCTTCCCACATTCAGTACATTTATAAGGTTTTATGCCCGTGTGAATTTTCTGGTGTTGACTAATATGTCGTTGCACCCTAAAGGTCTTTCCACAAACCTTACATTCATAAGGTCTCTCACCAGTATGAATTCTTCGATGTTCAGTAAGCTGGTAAGTAAGTCTAAAGGCCTTCCCACATTCTTTACATTCGTAGGGTCTTTCCCCCGCATGGATTGTCTGATGTACTCTAAGGTCTCTAACACGACTAAAGACCTTCCCACATTCCTTACATTCATAGGGTTTCACACCAGAATGTATTTTTTGATGTTCAGTAAGGTGATGGTGAAGTCTAAAGGCTTTCCCACAGTCTTTACAT
The DNA here is from genome assembly GCA_035773235.1 of Eospalax fontanierii. NCBI lineage: Eukaryota > Metazoa > Chordata > Mammalia > Rodentia > Spalacidae > Eospalax > Eospalax fontanierii. The sequence continues at coordinate 24,784,695 of CM069554.1, read as the reverse complement.
TCATAGGGTCGCTGTCCAGCATGGATTGTCTGATGTACTCTAAGGTCTCCCACTCGACAGAAGGCCTTTCCACATTCCATACATTTATAAGGTCTCTCACCAGTATGAATTCTCAGATGTTGAATAAGGCATGACTGTTGTTTAAAAGCTTTCTGACATTCCTTACATTCATATAATTTCTCTCTAATATGAACTTTCTGATGTAGAGGAAGAGATATTTGGTTTTGGATTATCATTTGATTAAAGGATCCCATCTGATGTCCCTCTTGTCTCTCAAATTCATACTTGTTCTGCAAACCATTTCTGGAAACGTGGTCCTCACTGACAGATACTTTCCTTTTTTCCACTGGCTGCAAACAAGATAAATATGTTTCACCAACATCCTTTTCTGGAAATAATGTTTTGGTAATATGTTTATATTCCAAATCTGTAAAAGAAAGAAAAAATACTATTTTTCCTGTGTTGATAGTGGGATGATGAGTTGCTTCTTATGGTAGAAGTAAAAAGTCAATCAAAATAACAGTTTATAAGTAAATAGGTTGGAGCACAAATCAGCAACTTTTCTGTAAGGATAGGCAGTAAAGATTTTAGGCTTTTTTGTGGTACATGGACTTTGTCACAATTACTCAGCTCCACTATAGATGAATAAAGGCAATCATATACAATGTATAACTGATTGAATGTGCCTGTGATATAAAATTTCACTTACAGGCACTGAAATTTGAGTTTTAAGATCTATATGGCTGATAGGTGTGGCGAGGCATGCCTGTACGCTCAGTACTCAAAGGCTGTGGTAGGTGGATTGCTATTAGTTGAAGGCCAGTTTGAGCTACATGGTCAGATCTCAGCTTGCATCGGCTACAAAGCAAGGTCTTGACTCAAAAACCAATCAAACAAAAACATTTACATGGCATAAAATCTCCTCTTTTGATTTTTTTTTTTAGCCACTGAAAAATGTAAAAATCAGCTCGAATTCATGAACCACCCAAAACTACAAAGTATGCTATTTGATCGATGGGATATAGTTTACTCTCTCTTACTTCAGAGAACTTAACATTGTTAATACTTTTGGGGGGAGTACCAAAGACCAAACCTATAGCTTTGCTTATGCAGATGCTACAGCCTCAGCCCCAGTAATATAATTTGAAAGAGGACAAAATGACATCAGAAAACAACATGCCTTTTAGAAAGGGCACAACAGGTGAAAACCAGAATAGATAAATCCATTTCAGATGGACTGAGGAGGATTTTTTACATATACTGCTTTTCAGGCATCAAACCAGACAAATTGAATCAAAATCTATAAATCATCTAAAGTCTTTTTATCAGATGATTTTGATGAAGATAATTTGGAAATCAGTACTTTCCCCCAAGTTTCAACAGTTCTTTAAATTAAAATGCAAGCACATCATCAAAGCACAGAGGCACCTTTGCGTATATAGAAGACCCATGCAAGCCCTCTGTTCTCTTTTCCTACAACTCAACCTTTCAGATTCTATACTATGCCACAATGTTTTCATAGGCTCTTCCTACTCCCAGCAATCCTCTGTCCTTGAGTCTTGGTATAACTGGTTCTTTTGTATTCTTTGGGTCTTAGATTAAATGTCACTTCCTCTGGAGAACTGACCTTGATGAGCATGTCTTAACCAGAGTGTACTCTTTGTTTCATATTCTAAAGCCTGAGTCTGAAGCTTCTCTAAATTATACATTAATTTTCTAATCTCTTATTCCTCAATTTCTTATACCTATAATTTTAAAATACAATTTCTTGTTGTTGTTTGAGGCACAGTCTTGCTAAGGATGCTTCAAACTGGTACTAATCCTCCTGCCTCAGTCTATGCTCAAATTCACTAATCATAGCCAGGGAAGCTAAAGAGATGACACCATGATGCCCAGCTGGAAATAAAACTCAACATTTCATAACCAACCAACATCCCAAGACACATCTTCGGTAGAATGTCACTTACTAAAAAGGCTGTCTCAGTTTCTTTTCTGTTGCTGAGATAAAATATTCTGACTAAAGCAAACTTAAGGGTGATTTCCACTCAAAGTTCAAGGGTACAATTCATCATGACCACCGGAGAGTCAAGACAGAGGAGCTACAAGCAGCTAGTCACATGATGTCTACAATCAGCTCCCTTTCTACACTTATACAGTCAAGGAGCCCAGAAAGGGAACTCTGCCACCCAAGGGGGAGGGTCCTCCCACCTCAATGAATAAAATAAAGGTAATCCCTCACAGATCTCCCAGGTGATTCTAGATTCTGTCACACAGCCATCTCATAAAAGTGACAGAGATATCCATCAACTGGATGTACCAATGGGAACACAAGAAATCTGAAAACTGAGGGTAATATGACACCCCTAAAGACCATGATGCTTTGTATCACATTCTGAACTTGATCTCATCATGTAGCCCTGGCTGCCCTGGAATTTACTATGTAGACCAGTTTGGCCAGCCTTGAACTCATAGAGATTCACCTGCCTCTGCCTCTCAAGTACTGGTATTACAGGAGTGTTCCTCCAAAGATATTGAAGTGAATAAAATACCCATCAGGAATTTAAAAGGATTATTTCAAGTTCTATGAGACACAGGAGATTATAAACAGTTATATTAAATCAGGAAGGCAATGCAGGATATGAATGACAGATTCAACAAAGAAGAAATCATGGAAATCAGAACTCTGAGGCTGGGAAGATGGCTCAGTGGGCAACGTGCTTGATGGGCAAGCACGAGGATGTGAGATGCTCTCCAGAACTGACATTAAAGAAAGCCAGGTGTAGTGGGCACACTCACAGTCCCAGTGACAACATGCCTGAGGGTGGATACAGGCAGACCCCTGGAGCTGTGGGCCAGTTACTGCAGTCTCCCTGCTGAAGTTTCAGGCCAGTGAGAAATCTTGTCTCAAACAAAAATGAAAGGTATCTGACAAATGACATCCAACACTGTCCTTGTGTGAATACACATGCATGTGTGTTCCTGCACATACATATACACCTACCCTACAATGAATCTTGGAAATGAAGAACTCAGTAAGTCAGATAAACAACATAGCTGAAACCCTCAGCAATAGAGTGAAGGAAACACAATAAAGAATATTGGAGCTTAAGCACAAGTATTTAAAATATCACATTAAAAGAAATATAAAGGAGGCAGACTCAAGAAGAATATTGTGATGGCTAATCCTTGCTGTCAACTTGACTCAATCTGGGATTAACTGAGATGAGAGCGCGATCTCCTCGACTGGATCATTTGAAGCTGGAATATCTGCCCTAAATGTGGGCATGACCTTCAGATGGCAGCCTGAATAAGAGGCCATGCAAGAGGGAGCTCGCCCCTTTCTGCCGCTTGGGCAAGTCTGTCTTGCTGCTGTGACCAGCTTCTTCAGACTCCGATGTAGACTGAAGACTAGTGGATCTCCTGAAATCTATCAGGCCAGATTGGGACTGTTGAGACATCCAGGTTTATAGAATCTGAGATAGATCTAACCAGAAAATACCTGGGACCAACTAGAGTCAAACTGTCAAAAGCACAGGACAAGGGTTGTGAATATGGCTCAGTTGCTAGAGTATCTGCCTAGCACGAATGAAACCCTGAGTTTGATCTCTAGCACTGCATAAATCAGGCATGGCGTAGCATGTGGGAAGATTAAAAGTTCAAAGCTAGCTGGGCTACAAGAATCCCTGTCTTAAAAAAGGGAAAAAAATCTCAAACAGGGCCAGATGAATCCTAGAACTTGGAAGGCAGATGGATCTCTGTGAGTTCCAGGTCAGCTAGAGCTACATGGAGACCTATCTCAAAAATGCCAAAAAAAAAAAAAAACCTCAAACAAAACCAAAAACATACAGAACAAAGAATATTAAAATCTTAAAGAGGAGTTGGGAAGACAGCATGGTTGGAAATGCTTGTTACCTAAACACAAGGACCTGAGTTTGATCTCTAGAACCTATATAAAAAGCCAGGCATGGTGGTTCAGACTTGTAATCTCAGAGCTGACAGAGACATGAGGATTCCTGGGGCTTACTGGCTGGCCAGTCTAGCTAAATCAGAAGTCTCAGGGCCCCAAAGGAATGATTCTTGAGATTGACATGTGGACCCTATGCACACGATACACACCTGTACTCCTCCTATACATGCGCACACCCCCCCCACACACATACACTTGCACACACCCAAATAATTAAAAATATTTTTATCTATTTATTTTTATTTTATGTGAATGACTGTTTTGTCTGTATGTGTAAGTATGTGGTCCTGGTGGCCATGGAAGCCAGAAGACAGCATTGGATCCCCTGTATCTGGAGTCAATGACAGTTGTTATCCTCCACGTGGGTGCTGGGAACCAAATTCAGGTCCTCTCCAAGAACAGAAGGTGCTCTTAACCACTGAACCATCTCTCCAGGTCCCCAAATACAAATTTAAAAAATCTAAAAGACATAGAAGCAATGGTGCACACCTTTAATCCCCGTACTCAGGAGGCAGAGGCAGGAGGACCTCTGTGAGTTAGAGGTTAGCCTGGTCTACCTATGACGTTCTAGTCCATCCAGGGCTATAGAGTCAGATTTTGTCTAAAAAAACAAACAAACAAACAAACAAAACACACACACACACACGCACACACACAAAATCTAAAAGAAAAAAGCAACATGTCACATTTAAAGACAATGCCTCAGATAGGATTCTCAAGGGAAATTCTTCAGGCCAGGACATAGAACGATGTCCTTTTAAGTCTTAAAGAAAATAAAGCCTTGACAATTAAGATTACTGTGCCCAGCAAGGCTTTCCTTTTGAACTGGAGGAGAAATAAGTATCTTCCAAGAAAAACAAAAAACGGCCATAGTAACAACAAAAACCCAGGAATTCATGACCACCAGCCCAGCCTTATAAAGGCTTACAACAGTCCTACATCTACAAGTAGAATAATAATTCTGAATTCAAATGGTCTCACTTCTGGAATTAAAAGATACAGATTGGCTAACTGGATTCAAAAAGGAAATCTCGACAATATTCTGCCAATAAGAAACTACTTTTATCAATAAAGGTATACAAAGACCAGTTCTAGGAATAAACAAGATGACATATGAATCAGGACCTTTGTATTTGCAATTTATCCTGCTCAGAATACACTTTCTCAAAAGTCACATAGTCTGAAGACTCAGATCTCAGATCATCACTGGGGCAGGGAATGTAGCTCACTGACAGAATACCTGACTAGCATGTGTGACACTATGGATTTGATCCATAGCCACAGCCACAGCCATAGCCACACACACACTATAACCAGGGGTGGTCTCTCTTGATCTCATTTAACTGGCCCAAACAATGTCCCAATATTGTTTCTTCTTATCCTGCTTTTAAAACACATATCAAAACTTGTTAAGGGAGTCCAACCTTTGGATACTGTGATACAAAGTCATCTACAAAGTTCACACTTGAGCACCATCCAATTGAATTACAGAAAAGACAAACCTTATAATGTTTTAAGTAAGAATACAATTTTATGTTGGGCCACATTTATAGCTGTCCTTGGCCACATGTAGCCAACAGGGTACAGGTTAGACACACCTGGTTCCCATTATTTGATATCAATCTTTCCATGGCAGCAAGAGCATATATTGGTAGTGCACAGGCTCTTGCATGGTGCCTCACTTAGGTAAGTAAGTAGGAAACATTTGTTGGATAAAACAATTTAGGCAATAGAGAGATGAAGATAAAATACATGCAAAAGAGGACCTGGAAATAGGTAAGGTAGCTTCAAAGAGGAAGAAACAAACCCTCCTGAAATGGGAAAGACAAATGAAAGAAATGAGACGTGAGCTCTTTCAGCAATATGCGGAGAGGATCCCAATGTCTACCACATCCTTTCTCCACAGGCCTTAGGCCTCTGAAAGGATCTTTCAAAACACCTCAGGGATGTGGGTCCTCCCTGACCCAGTGGGTCATCAGTAGAAATGGCATGTTTGGTTTGCTTTACTTACCTGCACACCAATTCCTTCTGCCTTCTCTCATTTCAATCCAAGGCTCCTTTTCTTGTTCCAATAAAATAATCACATTTGGCTTTGGAATAGTGCATCCTGCTCAGGAGAAAAGAAATGATACTCGTCACAGGAAACAGACAGACAAAACTATAATCTCAAGACAACTAAATTTAGACTTGGTTACAGTCATAATAAACTTAGGCCAAAACAGTACTTACAAAAAGAAGGAGCCAGTTTTCACCTTTATTTATTTATTTATATTATTATTACATGTATGAGTATACTGCCTGCATTATCATTGTTATGTATGTATGAGTGTACTGCCCACATCATCAATATTATTATTATGTGTGTATGTATGTATTATGCCTGCATGTCTAAGTTCACCCATGTTGTGCAATGCCTGAGGAGGTCAGAAAAGAGCATCAGGTTTCCTGGAACTGGAGTTATGGACAGTTGCTAGATGCCATGTGGGTTCTGGGAATGAATTCAGGTCCTCTGCAAGAGCACCCCATATTCTTAACTGATGAGCCATCTCTCCAGTCCCCCAGTTTTCACATTTAAAATAAGCCTTAGAAAAGGTCTGCTCTGCCTTTATAAAAACTTTAAAGTAAGACTTACACATGTACTTATGTTTAAATTTCCACTAAAAAGCTACAAAACGTTTGAGACAGAGTTTTGTTATGTATTCCAGGCTGACTTTGAACTTAGCCTCTAAGTGCTAAGTTCACATGCCTTGTGAACATACAGAGCAAATCAAACCCAAATCAGTAGATAGAAAGAAATAATGAAGATAACAGCAGAGACTGGGAGATGACCAGGGTAACAGATATGCACCAGTATGTCTGGTTCTCAATAATTAAGATCCTTTAACAATGTCGCATTATTCCAATTCCCCCTTGTCTCTCTCTCTCTCTCTCTCTCTCTCTCTCTCTCTCTCTCTCTCTCTCTTTCTCTGTCTCTTTTTTTTTCAGACAAGGTATCATATATCTCAGGCAGACTCAAACTTGCTATGTAGCCAAGAAGACCTTGAACTTCTGGTCTTCAGGCCTTTACCTAAGTGCTGAGATTACAGGTATGCATCACCACTGCCCAGTTTATGTGATGCTGGGGACTGAACCCAGAGCTTTATACATGCTAAGCAAGCACTCTACCAACTGATCTACATTCCCAGCCCTCTAGTTTCTTTAATTAGTGTATATTTGTTGAAACAATGGGTTTCACTGTGTGACATTCTCGTGAATCTATACCATGCACTTTGATCTTATCACACCCCCATTATCCTTTCCCATCCCCCTTCCTGCAAGCTTTATTCCTGTTCCCAAGTACTTTCCACTCTGCTTCAAGGCTTTTTTTTTTTTTTAAAGTCTAGATTTTGCATGAGAGAGAATATGGACTATTCTTTCTGGCTTCTAGGTCCATCAATTTTCCCACAAATTACACAGTTTCATTCTTTACAGTTAAATACAACTCCACTGAATACACATACCACATTTTCTTCATCTGTTGAAAGGCATCTAGGCTGACTGCACTACTTGGCTGGTTGGAATAACTGGGACAAATATGCACCTTTTTATGTTGACTTAGATTCATTTAGCTGTGAACTTAGGAGAGGTATGGCTTAACCATAGATAAGTTTTTGATGACTTCATATTTATTTCCACAGCAGATACACTAATTTACATTCTCCCCATCAATGCACAAAGACTCCTTTTCCCCAGATCCTTGCCAGTATTTGCTGTTTGATTTCTTGATGAACGTCATTCTACCCAGAGAGAGAATCTCAATGCAGTCTGGTTTACTTTTCCCCGGTGACTAAGGATGTGGAACATTTTTCACATATTTACTCAGTCTACACTTCTTTGTAAAACTATCTGAACAAATCATCTGCCCATTAATTGATTGGATCACTTGGGTTTTTTATTTCTTTTTACTTTCTCACAATTTCATTCTAGATACTAGTTCCCTGTAAAGACGTACTGCTAGCAAAGATTTTTCTTTCATTCTGCAGGTTCTCTTTACTCTGGCGGCTGTTTCTTCTGATGAGCTTTTAAATTTCATGCAATTTCAGTTGTTAATTCTTGCTTAGCAGCTGAAGTATGATTCTAAGTCCTTGCCTATGCAGTATCTATTTTCTTCTAATAGTTTCAAAGTTCCAAGTCTTAAATTATGGTCTTTGATCCACTTTAGATTGATTTCTGTTCAGGGTGAGAAGGGGGCTAGTTTCAGTCTTCTATGTGGAGATACCCACTTTTTTCCACATTTATTGAAGAGGCTGACTTTTCTCCATGCTTTTTGGGGCACTTTTGTCAAAAGTCAGATGATTGTAGCAACATAGTTTACTTCTGGATGCTCCACTCTACTCCACTCGTCTATGTGTCCATTCCTGTGCTGTTATTATACTGGCTTTGTTACTATGGAGCTATACAATTTGAAATCAGGTATTAAAATACTTGTAGCATTGACCTTTTTGCTGAGGATTGCTTTGGCTAGTCTGAGTCTTTTGGACTTCCACATTAATTTCAGTGTATCTTTGTATTTCTATAAAGAATGCCATTAGAATTTTGACAGGGATTGCATTGAATCTATAGATTACTTTCAGTATAGCCATTTTCAAAATATGAATTCTGCTGCCCTATGAAGAAATGGATGTCTTTCTATCTTACCTTAGACTGAGTCATCTCCCAGTCTCTGCTGTTATCTTAATTATTTCTTTCTATCTACTGATTTGGGTTTGATTTTCTCTGTATGTTCACAAGGCATACAGCTATTTACTTATCTGTGATAGTCTAATATAGGCACTTGTTGGCTATAAACTCCTTCATAGGACTGCTTTCATTGTGCCTCTTAGGCTTTGTTATATTGTGTTTCCATTTTCACTCTATTCTGGGACTCTTCATTTCCTTCTTGATTTCCTTACTAGCCCATTCATTATAGAATAGTATGTTGTTTAATCTCCATGAATTTGTGTATGTTCTGTAGTTGTTCTTGCCGTGGATTTTTAGTTTTAGTCCATGTGGTCAAGTAGAGTACAGGAGTAGAAATTTCAATTTCTTACAGTTGTTGAGACTTGTTTTGTGAACTATATATGATCTATGCTACAGAATGGTCCATGGGCTGCTGAGAATGTATACTCTGCAGGGCCTGAATAGAAAATTCTGTGAAGGTCTGTTAGGTTCATTTAATCTATGATGACATTTGATTTAGAGGCTTCTGTTTACTTTTTGTCAGGACGACCTGTCTATTGGTGAGAGTTGGGTACTAAAGTCATCTATTATTATTCTATTGGGGTTAATCTTTTTTTTCTATCTACTAGGATGTGTCTTATGAAACTGTATGCCTGTATTGTGTGCTGCTGAAGACGTACTCTCTTAGCTTGCTGCTATGGCTGCCTGCTGCCTGCCTTCCTACCATGACGGATTACCCCTCCGGAACCGCAGGCCAAATAAACTCCTTTCCTTAAGTCCCTTCTGGTCATAGTGTTTTATCACAGGAGCAAAAAGTAACTAACATATCATCCTTCAATCACTATGAAGGAATCAATCTTATTTATTTCTTCTGACTAGTTTTGAAATCTATTTTGTCAAATACTAGAATGTAAAACCCACTTATTTCATAGTTTCAGTTGTCTGGAATCTTTTCCATCCTTTTACCTTAAGGTTGTATGTCTTTGATGGTAAGGTATATTTCTTAGAGGTAAATAGACAGATCCTGTTTTTAAAAACCAATATGCTAGTCTGTGTTTACTGAGTGGGGAATGGAGCCATTAATATTCAGATTTATTAATGAAAAATGTATTAATTCCTGGTACTTTGATTTTTGTAGTGCTTAGTGCTTTCCTAGGCCTCTGTTTAACTGACATTCCAGCATGGTTTACTCTTTCCTGAAGCCAAGCTGCATGGATATGTTTATCTTTCTCTTCAATCTGAAAGTTTCCTTTAAGCTTCTGCAGATCTTATTTAGTGATCCTAAGTTCATTCACTCTGATTTTATGAGGGAAAAGATTTTCTTTCTCCTTCAATAATGACAGATTTGCTGGGCATGGTAGTCTTAATTCGGAGTTGTCCTTCACAGCCTGAAATACATCATTCTAAGCTCTTCTGGCTTTTAAATTTTCTGTTAAGAAATCTGTTGTTATTCAAATCCTACCTTTATATGTGACTTGGTGTTTCTTGCAGTTTTCAATATTCGTTCTTTCTTTATTCTTTATATGTAGTCTATTTATGTGTATTACACTCATGAATCTGCATATACTGAACCACCCTTGAATCTCTGGAATGAACCAGACTGATCACGGTGTATGATTTTTTTTTTTTGATAGTGTATGGTTTTTTAAAAATGTGTTACTAAATTCAGTATGAAAATATTTTTTTAAGAACTTTATATCTATATTCATCAGGAAAATTGACCCATGGTTTTCTTTTTTGTGTGTTTCTCCTTATCTAGTTTTGGGATCATAAATATCAGCTTTATAGAATGAATGTGGTAGTATTCTTTTCCTTTTCTATTTTATGGAATAATTTGAGAAGCAAATTATTAGGAGGGCTGGTAAAATTCTCCCTTACAGTGCTGGTAAAATTCAGCAGTTGGATCCATCTGGTCCCATACTTTTTTTACTTGGGAGACTCTAGTGCTTCTAGCCCTGCACTTTTATTAAATGTAAAATGAACTGAATATTACTATTTCATGTGGCTGTTGTGAAAAAGTATGTTTTGAGGATATACAGTATTTTTTGTTACCATTTTCTGAGATAAGTACAATATTTCCTAAAACACTTCCATGTTCTCCCTCACATAATCCTTCAATTTTCATGCAAAATTCATAACTATAGCTTTAAACCACAAAGTACCTGAAAAAGAATATGTCTCTTCTAGGGCAGTATATGTTTGATCAATATTAAATGGATACTGCTAATCCCATCTACCACTATACAATCTACAATATGTTAAACCAGAATCCTGATTCTAGTCATCTTTTGGGGCTAGACATTAACATGGAGCCACCAAGGAATTTGGAGTATGAAATTTTGTTTCTCTAAAAATGTCACACAACTCAAATCCAGGAATGATCAAGGCAAGTGCTCTGCCACCAACCTTGGAATGATTTCATAAACAAACAATACAGGAAGGGTCAGAGGGAGGAGGGAGTGTTACTGATGGATGGGAAAGATAAAAGCATATAACACAGCTACCATTTCCACCCAACAATGCTCAACTACTTTAGAAAGAGGGGTAAAAATTCAGCTGGACACTAAACAATGATCTCAAACAATGAGCTGAAACTTGATAGTGGAGGAAGTGTCCATTCCAGAAAACATGTTAAATTATTTGAGTATGTATCTTACCCAGTGAGATAAGGTTGCTGTAGTTCTCCAACATCACATCCCTGTACAAATCCCTCTGAATTGGATCTAGACACTCCCACTCTTCTTGAGAGAAGTCAATGGCCACATCCCTGAATGCTAGGGACACCTGAAATGACAAATCTCTGTTTTAAAAATAAAATAGAAATGCATTTTCATGATGAAAGTTCCTTAGTAAGGAAGAAGTAACATAGCAAACAAGAACACTGGGGTTCAAGACTATGACATGTACAGAAAAATAAGAACATTCATTTTCCTGAAATACAGTACTTATATGATTTTATTACATCCATCCACCCATCCACCCAGTTTCTACTTGTGTGCGTGTGTGTGTGTGTATGTGTGTGTGTGTGTGCGTGTGCGTACATACCGCAGGAGACCTGTGGAAGTCAGAGGACAACTTGTGGAGGTTGATTTGCTCCTTCCACCACATTGTTCCCAGGGCTCCAACACAGCTTGGACAGGACACCTGTGTGTGGCCCCTTCTGTTTTCTTTGTTTTGATTTTTGAGATAGGGTTTCCCTGTAGCTCCAGCTGGCCTGGAATTCACTATGTAGACCAGGCTGGCCTCAATCTCACAAAGATCCACTTGCCTCTGCCCTCTGAGTGCTGGGACTAAACGTGTGCACCACCATGCCTGACTCCTTATTTGGTTTTAAAGAATACTACTGATATAAATAAAATGAGCTATGCGTGAGATAATATAATTACCCAATGGTCTGGGAATGAAAAAAAAACAATCTTTGGGACTAAAGAGATGGCTCAACAGTTAAGAGCACTGACTGCTCTTGCAGAGGACCCAGGTTCAATTTCCAGCACCAACATGGCAGTGAGTAATGGTCCATAACTCTAGTTTCAGGGGAAACCAACACCCTTTTCCAATCTCCTCCAGCATTGCATGACATGGGTGCATTTACATACATGTAGGCAAAACACTCATACAGATAAAAAATAAAAATGAATAATAAAAAAAGAAAATATCTTTTTAGAAATAGGAATTTGGGACTAGAGAGAAGGCTCAGTGGTTAAACTGGCTGCTCTTGCAGAGGACCAGGGTTTGGTTCCCAGCACCCACTAGGCAGATAACAATAGCCTATAACTCCAGTTCCATGGGAGTCTGCTGCCCTTTTCTGACATCTGTGGGCATTGTATGCACAGATGCACTTAACATGCACACAAAATACTCACATATGTAAAATAAAAAAAATTAATTTAAAAAAGAAAACAGAGCCGGGCATGCTGGTGCATGCCTTTAATTCCAGCACTGTCAGAATTTATTCCCCAACATGATGTATTAAAAGTGTGGATCTGGACCCAATGGCATGTGCCTATTGTCCTAGTTATTCAAGAAACCAAGGCAGAAGGATCACTCAAGCCCAAGAGTAGAACATCTAGTGGCAACACTAAGACCTGTGTCTTTGAAAAGAAGAAAAAGATTAAAAAAGGGAAGAAGGTGAAAATCTAAGAGTAGTGTTCAGCTGTGGTGCCTGTGAGACGGGATTAGGGTTAGGTAAGGCTGTGAGGACAGAACCCTGTGCTGGTAGTGATGAATATAAGAAGAAAGAGACTGGAGGATACAGCATATATAGACACATCTTGCTTTTTGCCATGAGATTCTCTGACATGTTTTGGGATTCTGCCAGCAAGAAGGCCAACATCAGATGTGAACCTTGGCCTTCAGAACTGTGAGTCAAGCCTTGTTTCTTTATAAAGTGTACTCAGCATCATGCCATGTGCCTTTAGTTCCAGCTACTTGGAAGGCTGATACAAGAGGATTATAAGTTCAAGGTCAGCCTCAGTTATGTAGCAGGACCCTTTAACAAAACAATGAAGTACAGACTTAGGTGTTTCATTATAGTAACAGGAACACTAAAATATCTGTTTCCTGGCTAACAGACCTAACCTCTGTTAAACATGTATAGATTTGGGTTGGAAAAAATGTTGAGTCTTTCCCAATCCTGTGAGCTAATTGCATCCCTGCCTGCTCTTCCTCGATTTTTCAGCAACTCTAGCTTTGTTCCTGAGCTAGACAACACTAATGTAGAATGGTCTTCGGTGACACAGATGTCACTGAGGGACAGCACAGTCTACTCAACCACAGAATTTTTTTTTTCCTATTATTTCCTATTTTATTCCTCTCCTAGGGATGCTTGGTCCAGATTACTGAAACCTCCATATATAGTCCCTAATCACAATGAAATACAGGCTTATAAGTCCCGAATGCATGGTGAGATCACTTCTGAGAATGATATGGAAGTGTTTGAGTCATCTGGGATGATGACACACTCAACACTAATTTAGCAGGCGGCAAAACTCAAGTTTGTGACACTTGAGGTGACCATCTCTGCTTCATAGTATCATGTCTATAATGGAGGTGCAAACATTTCCCTTGAGGGACTTCACCTTTCACTGCTCCATAAATGCTACTGAGATCAGACAGGGTGCATAAACTGATGAACAGTTGATCACAGATGAGAGGAAAGAGGAGCACTTGAGCCCTCATCTGCTTAGCATCAGACTTCACTGTGATGAGTGTAACACGGGAATATGTTTAGTAACAGAGTTGTCTTAGAAGGTCACAGGATAAAAAAAATGTTTGCATGACTGGAATGATAGCTTGATGGCTGTGGTTTGGATATGAAGTAACATCCTCAAAGTCTCATGTGTTGAAGGATCAGTGCTTAGTTTGTGGATCCGACCACTGAGAGGTGACTGGCTCACAAGAACTCTGACCTAATTAATGGACTAATCCACTGATGGATTTATAATCTCATAGCATTATTGGAAGGTGGCACCACATTGGAGGAAGTTCAATGGAGGGATGCCCTGGAAAGATATGCCATCCCTGACTCATACTCATTCACTCATTCATTCTCATATATTCATTCATATATTCTCTCTCTCTCTCTCTCTCTCTCTCTCTCTCTCTCCCTCTCTCTCTCTCTCTCTCTCTCTCTCTCTCTTTCAGCTTTCTGGCTGCCATAAGGTGAGCAGGCTCTGTGACAAACATCCACTGCCATGCTATGCTATTTCTGCCTTACCTCCGATCCAAAGCAATGGAATGAGCTGACAATGGACTAAAACCATGAGTCAGAACAACCCTTTCCTTTCCTCCCTTTAAACTGCTACTCAGGTATTTGCCACAGCAACAAAAATATCCTAACACAGTAGTAAGACGGTTGACTAACGTGTGAGGCCCTGAATTCAACACCTAGCACTGTAAAATAAATACTGAAATTGAAATGATCACATGAATTCAGAATTCAGTATCTCAAAAAAGAAAAATAGAGACTTACATGAGCCATGATTTTAGAACTGCAAGAACGTGTCAATCCTCCAGGTGCTTCCTCAGAGAAGAGTCCAGAGAAGCCACAGCTACAAGAAGAACAAGTGACTTTAAGACCAGGCTTGTCTCAGAACTCCCAAAATGATTCACGTTAACATGATGCTGTTTTCCCTTCCTATTTCCAACCTCTAACACTGTATATAGAAAATAGGAGATGAGAGAGGGTCCAACTTCCCCCTGTACTAGGGGAAATTACCTGCAGAAGTGGTAAACACAGAACAAAGGATTCCTGCATGGAGTTAGACAAGTCACTGCAGCACAACAGTTTCAGGTCCATCCTAATTTCTGATGATGCTCATCTGTATCTTAATTACTGTTATGTCCCTGAACAGGTCCTCTTCTTTCCATGTCCACCTTAGAGCTGAGTAGGGCCAATTCCATGTAAACCTGATTATCATTCATGGCTAGAGTATGTGCCTAGACTCCATAGACACAAAGGTAAAGAAAAAGAGCACTGCAAACTGTAATTGCCCATATGGAGTCTGCCTACTCAGAACTATAGCCCCCAGAATCCTCTGGCTCTGTTTCCAACAAGCCACTATTTCCTATGGGGATCGCCTTTTTAAAAAATTTCCTTCATGAATTCACTAACTACCTCACTATCTATTTTAAATAAATTTATTTTTATGTGTATGAGTGTTTTGCCTACTTGTACACCTATGTGATGCAATATCTGTGGAAGCCAGAAGAGGGCATCAGGTCCTCAAGAACTTTCCAGCCTTCTTATGTTTATATATGTTATGTCTCCATGTCAGTGGGTATGTGCATGTGAGTGCAGGTACCCAAAGAAATCAGATTCATCAGATCACCTAAAGCCAGAATTATATACAGGTCGTTGTGAACTGTCAGATGTGGGTGCTGGGAATTGAACTAGGGTGCTTTGCAACAGCAGTACATGCTTTTAACCACTGAGCCATCTCTTTAGCAATTCCCCAAAGATATTGTTTCAAGTCTTTTTTATTCAGCAGATTTTTGATTTGCATACCTAGTTTATATACCTATATATGTGGAGTTGTATGAAAATTTCCTTCTCAAAAAGGGGTTACAAGTGTAAAAAGTTCTGTCTTATGTAATATAAACAAATAAGTAAAGCTTTGGGGGAAAGTGAGTATTGATTCCATAATCTGAAGTATATAGCAAGTCTGTAATCCAAGTTAATTTTGAAATACAAATTTTGACATGTTGAAAGAAAATTAATTTGACATATGTGGAAACAGTAGAGAAATTAGTGTGACTATTATCAAGAATGCCTACTAGTTTTTGAACATTCCCTCTTCAATAAAACAAGACCTTTATGTAATTTTTTTTTTTTCTTTTTGAGACAGGGTCTCCCTGTAGCCACAGCTGACCTGGAACTGACTATGTAGACCAGGCTGGCCTCAATCTTACAGAAATCCTCCTGCCTCTGCCTCCTGAGTCCTGGGATTAAGGACATGGCATGAGCCACCATGCCCGGCATTATGTAAATTTTGAAAATATTTTATGTATTGTTTTTATTTTATGTATATGAGCTTATTACCTGAATGTATCTAAGTGCACTTGTGTGGTGCAATGCCCATGGAGGTCAGAAGAGGACATTGGATCGCCTGGAACTGGAGTTAGGGTGGTGGTTACCTGCTATGTTGCTGGGATTTGAACCCCAGTGCTCTGAAGAGCCACCTCTCCAGCCCCTATGTAAATATTTAAAAAATTTTTATTATGTGTATATGTGTGTGCATATGGGTATGCACATGTGGGAGTGTAGGTGCTTGGGGAATCCAGAAGATGGTGTCAGATCTCCTGGAGCTGGAGTTACAGGCAGCTATGAGCCACCTGATTTGAGTGCTGGGAACTAAAGTTGGTTACGCTGCAAGAACAGCCTGTGCTCTTAACCTCTGAGCCATCTCTGTAGCACCCACAAGATCTTTTTACTGTCAAGATTCTTTGAATATAAGTCCGGTGAGCAGCCCCTACAGAATCTAAAGAGATTTTTTTGGGGGGGTGTGGGTCCTGGGATCAAGGCCAGAGCCTTGAAAATTTGTGCACAACATATTTGGTTCTTCCTCTATTTTTGGCTAAAGTATTATTTTAGATATAATTCTTATAAAATGTCTTTAAATCCCAGTATTAATGAGGTTCATAGTAAATTTCAATTAGATTATTATTCATTACTATGAACATAAATGTTTTTAATTCTTATGACTGACTCTTTATAACTACAAATCTCAATTTATTACCAATCCTAGTATATACTGACACAGGTTTCCATAATCAGATTTCCAATCATATTTCTTCTCCTTAAAGCAATGAAAGGATGCTATCTCACTAACACCAATGAAACATCTTTGATCTGGCCCTACTTTTAAGCTGTCTTCGGAAATCAATAATGTCATTCTACCTAAACACTAAGCTCAATAAAACAAGGATTTCACAAAGTTACGAGTTTCAGTACCATTTTATTTAAAGGGTGCATAGGAATAACATGGAAAACAAGGACTGGGGATTTGGAGGCCAGGGAGGCTAGGAATCCAAAGCATGGTCCAACATTCACTGGGAAGGAAGGCTTCTGGACATTTCAAGGAAGAGAAAAGCAAATGCATTTGATGCACACGGACAAACAAACTCAGGTGGTACGGACTTCTGGATGAGCTACAACAATTTCTCCCTCCTCTGATGTCAGACACGCTGAGACTCCCAGCAACTTCTCAAAGGAAAGGGAATGCTGTGGTCTGAGAACTGCAGCCCCAGCACCCCGGGGGGCGGGGAGGAGCCCTTCACGTCGTCCCAGGAGTCCGACTGACACTTCCAGCTCTGGAGCCCCACCCCAGTCCCACGCCTGTCTCCGTTTTTCCAGAAAACCTCCATCCCAACAGCATCTGACTCCTCCGTGGCGGTGCGGCTGTGAGGCCAGAAGACCCGGAAAGGCCCGGAACCTTGCCGTGAATGACACAGCAAAGAGCCGCGCACGGGTGTCCGCCTCACAACCGCGGCCGCCGTTACCCGGCCTGACCCGGCCCTGGCAGGCGCACTGTCGCGCGCGCGCGCGCGCGCTCCCGAGGCTCCTCAGAGCTCACAGGCCGAGGGGCGCCACCCACTGTCCACACCCCGGGGCGTCTCAGTTCGGGAGCGGACCGCGTCTCCAGACCTACCTGGATCCCGCTCCTCACCTGCCGCCGACTTCGCTCCAGAGCGCGCCTACGGCGCCAGGTGGCCGAGCCTCCGGAGCGCAGCGGAAGGAGCTCTTGTTCAGCGTTTGCCTCCAGTGGCTTCTGGGAAATGTAGTCCACGGCCTAGGCGCTGCCCGTGCCTGCGCAGGCGCGCGAGGCTCCGGCCGCGCTGCCACCTCTCGAGGGCCGGCGCGGGAAGCTGAGTGGTCGCGTCCAGGGCTACCCCTGCAGGAGGCGGAAATGTGAATCGCCAGGTGGATCCTTAAAAACGACCCCGATGCTGAGAGCACATGACTGGGCGCAAGCTCCACAAGGCAGAATTTTGTGTACCCCCCCCCCCCGTCCGTCCGTCCAGGTACCTGGTACATAAAACGACTCACAACATGTTGTTTTTAAAGGCGAGCTTGCGGCCGTTTGCGCCTGGCTTTGTGTCTCACTGTGAAGGTGGATTGACGGCGCCTCTGGCTGGGGGTGGAGGAGGTCCAGTGTCTGTGTGCAATTTGTGCAATGATTAGTAGAGTCGTGTCAAAGACCATGTGCTTCGTCAGAGAAGTATCTGCTTTATTTCAAATGACAAAGCATTTTAGGCTTCCTCTTCCCTTCCTGAAAAGTTCAGTTTTAGAGCCATAAGGTGGCTCACAGCCGCAGCTCAGGGCTTGGCAGGGTAAGAAAGTGTTTTTATGCAGGAGACAGTATAGTGCAAGATGCCAGAGCTCAACAGATGTTCCAAGTGGTGAAGTGGACCTTTTAAGATGGAACCAGAATGGGGAGCTGAAGAGGGCTTTCAGAGTCCAAGCAAGTGAAGAGTTTCATCTGATGTGCTGCCCAGCACTGGGTAAAGGAAACCACACTAGGATTGTTGGAGCTATTCATGTAAGTGCAGTAGTAAGCAGCGGTGTAGAAACCAAAGTAGAGTGAAAAAAGCAAATGTATGAGATAGGGGATGGCAGCAGTGTATGAGTTCTCTTAGGCACAGAGGGGTAGTCTATGTGAAGCTGAACATGGGTGTTGAGGCAGATAAAGGAATGCGGTATCCCAGACCCCAGAGCATTCTAACCACAGGTCATAGATTGTGACACTTGGCTAGTTTCCTTCTTAAGAAACAAGTTCTGTTTCAAAATAGCAAACCAAGAGGTCTTGAGAAGGCTTTCACAAGACTGTGTGCGAGTAATGGTCTTTATTATTCTATTTATGTAAACTAAGGCAATGATTACATAGTGGGACAAGAAGTCAGGGCCTTGTTCCTTGGGCAGAGTGCTTTCTGGCACACACCCTTGATATTCTAATTAGATGTAGCTTTTCCTTCATTCTGCCCTGACCCTCTTTGAGGATTCTGAGTTCCTGTTGTGTTAGATGCAGCAGAAATACACATAAAGAGGGAGGAAATTTAATGAGCCTGGTGATATATTAAAACTAATGTGATAGTGTGAACTTAGGTTATCTGCATGGATAGATATAAAAAGAAATGTATCATGTGCCATGCCATAGGATACTTGTAGGGCTCTGGGTTCTAAGACTGGCCTAGCATAAGCCCAGTGCACCTGTCTCAGCAATACTGGGCAACTCCACTTAGGCCTTACACATTACAATTTAAGTATATGCACTTTAAGATAATGACGAAAAGGCCAAATATCCAAGTGTTTAAGGAAAATTTATGAGGGCAAGTCAACAGAATGAAGTGGTCACCAGGACAACCAGTACCAACTCCTGGATGAAAATTATGCTTCTGTCTCCTCTTGCACAGAAGACCCCATGTCTGAATCAGCTGGGGCAGCTGTGGCATCATCGGTGCTACTGTGACATACCCTCCTGTCTGTGTAAGTTTTGTAGTGACATGAATCATGTTAATGCTTGATACTGTATCAGTGGAGTCATCTCCAATTACTGACCAATATGGACACTGGTGCCTCATCTGGGCTAAGTTAACTGACCTGAAGTAGTTAGAGCCCAAAGAAATGCTACTTACTGAAGGATACACGAAGTCTGCTTAGGCCTAAGCCTGCAGCCCCTAGAATTAAAGTCACTGTTGACTAGTAGCCTGGGCCATGTCACCTAAATGAAATTGTACGTCACTAAGTTATAAAACAGTGTGACTGGCACACCTGTAGTCCTACTTAACACAGGGGGCTGAGTCAGGAGGATGGCTTGAGCCCATGGGTTTAGGGCCAGCACAATATAAAGATCTCATCTTAAAAAATAAATTTACTTACATAGAATTCCTCTGATATGTGGAGTCTGAGTCACTTCTGAGTGTCAGTCCCTCCAGTGCACAGGGAACAAATATTGAGTAAGCAACTCCAACAGTAGAAAAATCAGCCTTGGAATTTGCAGCTCTGCTGAGGGTCAGTCACCCAGGGAGAGGGTTGCTGTAGAGGCCTTCAGGGATGGAAAGCCACTGGTTTTCCTCCCTGTATCTAGAGCTCTATGCTGTTTACATGGGATTTCATGCCTTATCTGACTAGCATTGGGACTTGGAGTTATAGCCATTTTACAGGTGAGACTGATGGGGTTTAAGGAGATGCTTCAAGGTGCACCATGGAAAACAGGAAGTGGCAATTTCAAGTCTAAGATGGGTGTTCTATTCAGGGTATAGTAATTCCTCCCATACCCCAGGAGCTTTCTATACAGCCCTCACCTTCAGAACCTGGTACCTTGGTTCCTGGCCCGCTATGAAAAGAGAATGTGTCTGTTTTTCCCCTCACTCTCTTTCAGCTCAGGTTATTTCCTCAGGTCTGCTAAGGAAGTGAGCACCTCGTTTCCAAAGTTATGCTGCTCTCAAGCCTGCTCTCTTAGCCCCCGTGGTCCACCCCTTACTCCTTAGCTCACTTTAGTGAGGTTTCAAGAAGAGGAAAAACTATTTTTTTTTTTACCAACCTGCCAGCTATGGAAAGATCACCTTTTCCCTTCAAGGAGCTGAGTCTGCCACTTTTTTTCCTTATGCCCTTAACTGGAAGATTCTATCATTCTTCCAAGTTGTTTTTAAAAATTACCCATGTGTTTACCATGTATAGGAGATGGTGCTTGAATTATGGTCAAGCCACATTCCCTGACTGCTCTAGATTCCAGTCTAGAGGGGAGTAAGAAAGTCTAGCAGTCTGCAGTCTATAGGATGGTAGCTTTGCCAAGCAGACCATGGGCACACTCTAGGCAGCATGGGAAATGGACTCCTTTCTCACTCGGGTGGGGTGGTCTGGAAGCTGAGGAGATGTACCTAAATGGTAGTAAGAGTGAGATTTGGTCTAGTAAGAATGATGGATAGTCTAGGCTGTCTAAGAGTGTGTTCAAAGGGTTAGAGGGGAAAGTTCTTCAAGACATGGTGGGCCAAGAGATCTTGACAGGGTCTCAGTATCCTAAAGGGCCCAGAGACAGTAGCCACATTAATCTGTACTTAATAGCAGAGAAGGCAACAGGTATCACAGGAGGCTGCCAGCCTCATCACACAGATAACCAAGGAAGAAGTACCACACATGGTGAAGATGGGCATAGCTTAACCTGAAACTGAACCCCAGGGACACTAGGCCAAACTGAAGGGAAAGCCTCAATAAGGAAGCATGGAAAAGGGTTTTGCCTAAAGTTACACGTGACTCAAGAGGAAGTCTTACTTGCCTGGGGAAGTGCATTTAGCCAGAAGTTATAGTTCATACACTGAGCAGAATGTCCAAAAGACTCAGTATGCCCAGGCAGGGCAGAGAACATCTTGGAGATCCACCCCTAACCAGCAGCTAAGTGTGTGCACTGGTGGGACTATTCACTTGACAACCAAATACGTCTGTGCTAAGATGGCTGTACATAGAGAATAGCCAGGAACATGCCTGTAACATGGCACATGACCTCCTCTCACCCCATATCTACATTCTGCTCTGGGGACAAAGGGACTCTGTCTGAATATTAGGAAGGCTGAAAGCACTGAAAACTCAAATGGTCTACTTATAGGAAACGAGGATGGGGCTTATTCTTTAGTCATGACTTTGGTTGAGGTTCATGTCCCATTCCATTTCCTAAATCTCTGACGTTATCTAGTCCAAATTCTTTGCATCTCTCTCAAGCTGCAATCCAGGCCAGGACCCCACACACTTATCTATGGAGACAAGGAGGGAACCCAGTGCATCCTATTCCTATCCAAAGGAGTTAAAACAACTAAGAAGAAATTAATGGATTCAATCACATCCATTTATTGACTAAACCGATCCTGGGTAATGAGAAAACTAGCTTCTGAGACAGGCGCCTGGGGTAGTGTGGATAGGTGTATGTGCAAGGGAATCACTTGTAAAATTCATGTTCCTGCTCATCCTTCTTGATCACCGTCTTGTATGCTTTCTCGAAGTCCTTGGCCAGGACAATGTAGCGGTTCTCACGGACAGCCAACATTCCACTCTATGAAGGGACAGAAATGAAAAGTACACTTTAAGAACTCACTAGACCCCAGTAACAATGCACAAGAGAGACATGGAGCCTAAGACCCCAGGGAGGCAATGAAGGGAAGGACTCTACAAGGGCCGTGCCAGGGAAGGGGAAACCTTCAAACACCTCTGCTCGGATCAGTGAGAAACAACTACTCACCTCCTGACAGATGGAGTTGATATCAGCTCCTGAAATCTTATCTGGCCGGGCCACATCTGCAGTAGTTGAGTTAAAGAAAGCATTCCTGACACCGTGGGATAGTTCCTGGAGCAGGACATGGTCCTGAGGCTGTCTTAGTCACCATCCCTCCTCCCTAGACCTTCCCCCGTACTCTGGCAAGTCTGCTAGTGATGATAAAGACCCAATCCTCATGCTACACTAGGCTCCTCCTTCATTTCCACAGTAGGATACAGTCTTCCAGGTCAACCTCCTCGGAGAGGTTCATCTTGCTGGTGATGGTGGAGAAAATCAACCTCTTCTGGCGACGGTCAGGGAGTGGGAATTCGATTTTTCGGTCTAGGCGCCCCGGCCGCAATAGTGCTGGATCCAGGGTGTCTGCTCTGTTTGTGGCCATGATTACCTGACACCAGGAAATGCCAGCTCAAACTTCTGCCTTCCCTACATCTTCCCTCCAGTTATGATACCTTGGCCCTCATGAGCCAGCCCTCATCTTTCCCCAATTCCTACACCATACCTCCCTTTGCCCATTCTGAACTCCAAACCTTCACGTTGACGTTCTGGTCAAAGCCATCCATTTGATTCAGCAGCTCCAGCAGGATCCTCTGAACTTCCCTGTCAGCTGAGAGTTAAGTAACGCAGTCAGTCCAGGGCTCAATCTAAGACAAGCCTACAGAAGAGCCAAGTCCTCTTTGAGCATCACTCACCTCCCGTCTGGGCATCGAATCTCTTGGTGGCAATGGCATCAATTTCGTCTATGAAGATGATGGCAGGTGCATTCTCCTTGGCCAGGCGGAACACATCCCGGACCATTCGGGGGCCCTCACCCAAGTATTTCTGTACAAACTCTGAGCCCACCACACGAATAAATGCAGCTGAGGGCAGGATAACAAAATTAGAATGGGGAGCAGCCTACTCCGGGGCCCCTACTAGAGTAACCAAACCTGGGACTTTCTGAAGATGTCCTTCTCTTGGATACTCTCTCCTAGGAGGACAGGGGTGGATGCCCAAGTTCATCCATCTGCTTACGCCTCACAGTGACCTAGCAGCCCCAATCATGAACCCTGCACACACATAATTTGGGAGGCTACTATTTAAGAAAAGGATATGGAATACAAAACAAAACCAAAAGCCCGAATTTCCAGAAATGTAAAATAAGTAACCAAACAGAAATGTCCCCATACTAAAACATCAGATTGCCTGGCTAAGAACTCCAAGTTCCTGTTTGCTATCCAGGAACGACTTGTTTGTTCTGAGACAGGATCTTGCCTGAAATATGCTATATAGCCTGGGCTGATCTCAAACTTGTAATTCTCCCATTGTAGCCTCTGCAGTGCTGAGATCACACACATTTGCCACTATGCTCAACTCTGAACTGCTTTTTCTTATTTCTGACGAGTTAAGGGACCTAAATCCATCTTTTCACAAAATTGACAACTGACAACAAAACTGAAGCAGGCTTGTTCTAGGCCTTTCCTCTGGACTTGTTTCCTAATAAGGGGACAGCTGTGTACTATCTGATACACACTCCTGGAAATCTAGCCACCACAGAGCAAAGAGACAATCCATATACACAGGCCATATAGCAGCCGGGCAAGACTGCAGGCCTGGTGGCCCATCACTCCCCCAGATCCCAGACCTCTCACACAGCTGAAGTGTACTATGACTATATAAGCCAGTAACATGAAGGAATCTGGGTGAAAGGCACACAGAACTCTCTTAAGATCACTTTCTCTAAGGTTATCTTCAGACTAGCTCTCATAGCATCAGAAGATACTATGCAAGCTGCCAAGGGAGAAAACCAACCAATGGTCCTACTCAGCTCTAAAGCCTAAAAAACCACAACGACTGGTCCAGCAAACATCTCTAGTGGTGCAGTAGTGGCACGTTTGTCATAGGGGTAATCAACAGCTGTCTAACTGGACTCCAGGCACACTCAGTGGAAGGGAACTCGTGTGATACTATAAACACAGCCAAATACATATGGCTGGAAAGGTCATAGGTCCTAGAGAAAAACCTACTTTTGTCACATTCCAAGACCAATGTAATTTCTTATTATATTCTAAATATATTATCTTTTTCTTTTTCTTTCTTTCTTTTTTTGTCTTTTTGAGGCAGGGTCTCCCTGTAGTCCCAGTTGGCCTCAACTCGCTATGCAGACTAGGCTGGCCTTGAACTCACAGAGATCCACCTGCCTCTGTTTCCCAACTGCTGGGATTAAAGGTGTGCACCACCACATTCAGCTTCTTTATCTTTTTTAAGACAGGGTCTCCCTGTAGCCCCAGCTGGCCTTGAACTTATAGAGATCTGATTACCTCTTCCTCCCAAGTGCTGGGATTAAAGAGCTGTGCCACCAAACCCAACCTAATATGTATCCATGTATCCTTATATTTACAGACAAGTGTAGCTCTCATCACTCATCAAAAAGGTTCTTTTTTCAACAGATGGAGACTATTACAGAGTTCCACAACAGGTGAAACGCACAGAGAGAATAAGTGTCTGTGAGATGCCCAGCCCTAAGTGACACACCTACAATGCAACCTCTATACCTAAGGCTTAGGGAACACAGTGGAACAGGCGGCAGAAAGAATATTAATACACCTCTCAAGTCTCACCAGCAAAGCTTCCTCATACAACAGATAGTGATTAATCCAGAAAGTCACAACTGGCCAAACAGCAGAAAATAAGAGACTGCAGAGTACTTGTCCCTGGGTAAGACTTCTATATTAAACCTCTACCACCCAAGGCTTCAGAGACCATTGCAGAAGAGGGGGCAGAAAAACTGTAAAAGCCAGGGGTGGTGGACGACTACAAGGAACCAGTTTTCCAGGTGGCTAGGAGGTTGCTCGTAAGAACTTACAGCATACACAAACCTCATTCAAACTCAAATTAGACAGAACTCCAGCACGGAAGTGGGGAGATGAGTAAGAAGCCCCAACTTTAGCTGAGTAACTATTGGCAGCTGATGATCACTGGGAAAGCAAGCATTGTTTTTCTCCAAGGGAGTGATGCTAAACAGGTTGATCAGGCTTCAGTGGATGGAATCACACTGAGGACATTTGGGGATATAAACTTGGCTTGACAAGCCCTGAACATATGTGAAAGAATATATGAAATCCGATGGAAGGGTCTACGGGGGTTGCAGATAGGGGAGAGAGGTCTAAATATGATCAAGATGTACTATATGAAGTTTGCAAAAATCAAAAAAAAATTTTTTTAAACAAAAAAATAAAACAATTATCTTCAGGAAAATAATTAACTAGAAAGTTTTGTTGAAGGTGGCAGGTTTCCTGAATTCTACTAAACACAACACAAAGCTTTATAATTTGTTATTAGTTTCCTAGTCACACATCCTCTTATCAAAACATAAAAGTAGCCTTTATACCATTTTTCTTGCTCACATTCTCACTGAGCCCAAGGAATCAATAGAGTGTCTAACAGCCTGAGGTTTGGGGTCAAAGGTCTTGGCATGAAATCCCAGCAACATAGGTGATCAACTGACACTCTCAAACAAGTTAGTAACCTTGCTTTCTTATGTGTAAAACGGGGAGACAGAGATATTTATTTCACTGGAGGGCTTCATCAGTTAGGATTAACAAAGCAATAGCTGTTTAAGAAACAAAAGCTACTCTTATTACATGTCATAAACAAGATCTAATACCATCACTATCACACAAAAATACCCACTCGAGCACTGTGCAACACTACAGAGAAAACAGAGCAGATGGTACCATCACAAATTCTCACCTAATTAACCTGCCTTAACACTGCTTAGGAACCACCCTGAAGCTTCCCTCATCAAAATTTTCTTACGTCTTCCACACAGGAGTTTAACTTCCACTGTCTTTAAAGCACGTCCATAGCCAACTCTTCACTCCTGGACAACTTCACTATATTCACCATCCAAAAGAGGATCAAATCCCCAAAGGGAACTTTTCAGCTTCCTGTCCTGCTGCCAGGCAGACCTTCTTCTCTCACCGTCTTCACCCTCCTGACCCTCCATCTGAGCTCCAACCCCTACCTCTCCAGGACTCTTTCCACCTGTTATCTCTCTTCCTATATCTATCTCCAAATTTCCCAGTCAATTAGTTCATTTCCAAAGGCAATTGTAACATAGTAAAGCTTTCCTATCTTTCAAAGAAAATAATCTTTCAATACCTCTCCTCACTCCACATCATCAGAACACAAATTTCAGGAATGAAGAGACTGATTTGGTGCTTTATTTCAGTAACTAGAACTACCAGGGCACACAGCGGATACGCAGCAATTACCCAGGTTGGTCCAAGTACCAAAAAAATATGCACACAACCTGAAAGCAGCAAAACATTCCAGATGTCTGGCATCGTGACTTTTATTTACCATTATTGTTTCTACTTCAGTTTTCAAAACCTCTGGCTAAAATCCACAGAAATGATACACTGATGACTCCCAAATCTCCATCCACAGTCCAAACAGTGGAACAGTATACTCAATACTCTGATGTTTCCAGTGGAGTGTTCCCTGGTCATAAAATCTCAGTATGTCTCACAGTATGCCTCATTACTTAATTCAATTTGTTCTTCTCTCCTGTGAAAGTCACCAACAAAGACAAGGTAGCCCCAAACCAGGCAGGATTGCTCTTGAATTACCTCTTACCAACCACACCCATGTAATTTGTAAATCTTGACATAGCTACCTCCTTGACTCTAAGAACTCAGCATGAGACTATATTAGGGGTCTCTAAATCAAGTCTTCTAATTCGCTGTCAGATTTTTTGTACACTAGAAGTTGTCTATTTACAGTCAGGCGCCTCATGTCTTCAGTCCTACCTCATATACTCTGCCAAATGTAGCACTCAGTGAACATCTACCACAGTCATTCCTGGGCTGGTACCAGAAACAGAAAAGAAGCAAAAGACATATCTGCCCCTACTGCCATCTACAGTCTACCCATGATTCTCTAAATGAGTTCCTTTCTGGCTCTGGGCCTTTGCACATGTTATTTCCTGACCTCAATGCCCTCTTCCAATCTGTGTGCCTGACAAAATCCTTCTTACACCTTGCATCCTCTGGAACCTCTTCCTGAATGGCCCATACAGGATGGACTGACACATCTTCCAGGGCTATCTCACTGGCCATCCTGCTCCCCTGCAGTACTGACTCTGCAGATTGTCCTCTCGAGGATCTAATCTCTAATCACTTGCCCCCTTGGTTTCAGCTCACCAATCTGAATTCATAATCACTGAGTTACAACTCATCATTGGAAATACACTGTATTATTTCACTAATTCCTCATAATTATTTTGTGGAATTAGGATGCTTTTGTTTTTTTGTTTTTTGAAACAGGGTCTCTCTAGGTAGCCCAGGCTGGCCTCCAATTCTCCACCTTCTTGCCTCAGCCTCCTGAGTACTAGGATTATGGATGTGATTACCATGCCCGGATGGCATTAGTTTTTATTATGAGGACATGGAGGCACAATGAGATAGTCACCTACCTAAGACTGTACGTCCAGTAAGAGGCCCACCTGGTCTATAACCCAGAGCCCAGGTTTGTAGCTACTATGCTGAGTCATTTCCCAGGAAGCAGAGGAACCGGGGAGCAAGGTGGGGAGGCCAGGTCAGGTTAGAGCACTGGGGAGGGGACGAAATGCTCACCTGTCGTGTGATGTGCCACAGCCTTTGCCAACATGGTCTTTCCACAGCCAGGTGGGCCATACATGAGGACACCTCGGGGAGGATCAATGCCAATCTGAAAGCATGAGGCAGTACAGGATGAGCCAGGGAGTCCCGTCACCAGCCTTAGACCCAGTGAGGCATCTCCCTGCCCCTGCCACTTCTGCCACCTCACCTGCTTATAGAGCTCGAAGTGCGTAAGTGGGAGTTCCACGGCCTCCCGCACTTCCTGCTTCTGGATGTCCATGCCCCCGATGTCTGCATACATAACATCTGGCTTCTGGTCTGGTGGGAGAATAAAGCTGGGGCTTCCACCTTGGCCCACAGGGTCCCCTTGGGACTCCTGGGCCCTGCGTTCCCCGCTCACCTGACGTGAGCATCATGATGCTGCTGTCGGCTTCGGGAGGTAGCACATCTACCAGGGCGTTGCTGTGCTTGTGGAGGGCCACTGAGGCGTTGGGCTTGAGCAGCTCCCGATCGATGGTGCTCAGGATACGCACGTAATAGTTAGAGCCTTTGGGAAAGGGACAGGAAGTGAGATGGGAAAATGAGATGTTCCAGAACTGTCCCTTTATGTTTCTCCCATTTCCCTTTACATCATAGTTGGTACCATCTTAAAATCTCTCACTCAAGCCCAGATGAGCCCCTCTCAGCCTCTAGTCTTGCCTTCTCCAATCTACTCCATGCTCACACTACTAACATCCTCGTCTATCTGGAACCCTGACTCTTCACCAGCTCTGTGTGTCTGGCATACTGCCTCCCGGATGGCTCCTGTGTATCTCTCAGCATGTCCCAACATGATCCTGCTGTCTTTCTCCAAACTGTGCAGTTCCTCCTCGATCTGTCTCAAGGATATCCACTGTCTCTGAATTTCCAGCCAGAGTACTGAGCTTTACCTTGGATTTTCTCCCTGTCCTTCCACAATCCACTGGTCATTATAACTTTCCATTCCACCTCTCAGCCAATTCAGCCAGGCCCTCCTCTATGCACAACACCCCAGATCCTGCCCTCATTCAACCCTGTCTTCTGTGTAGGCTATGTAGACAGGCTGGCCTCAGAGATCCACTTGCTTCTCCTCCCAACTGCTAGAATCAAAGGTATGTAAAACCACGCTCCACAAGAGCCCAAACTCTTAACATACTACCAGTACTTTCAAAGCGCAGGTCCCAAGCCAGCAGTGGGCGTGAAATCAACTTTAGTGAGGCATGACCAGATTTTTTCTGGTCTCCCTGTAGCCCCAGCTTGCCTGGAACTCATCACTATGTAGACCCAGCTGGACTCAGTCTCAGAGAGGTCTACCTACTTCTGCCTCCTGAGTATTGGGATTAAAGACGTGTGGCACCATGCCCGGCTCATGATCAGAATTTTAATTAAAACAGACTAGAAAAGTACATCACACATGGTAAGGATAAATACCCTTTGGTCAAACTTTTATTTTAGACACATACAAACACACAAACTGAAAGAGTCATTTATGAAATAAAATACATATCTACTTTGGACTAGTCAAAATAACTCTACTTATTACACTGTTCTGTCTTTTGCTGTTCTTGGAACATAGCAATTCTCAGTTCCTGGCCCGTGAAAGAGTCAAGAGTTGAGTGGACAGGTGAATGAATGAGGTGCCTCACCTGCCCAGTCACTTACCTGTGGTAGAGCCCACAATGGCTGTGTTCTGATCCACAGCCTCCAGAAACTGACCAATGACCAGGGGAATGCTCTGGATTCGCTTCACTTCCTCCTGGGCATGGAGGAACTCCTTCTTCAGATTCTTCTGCTCATCCTTGATATACTCCTCCTGGACCTCCAGGAACTCCAGCTCTTGCTGTAGCTTCTGTGAGCACAGAGGGGAGGAAAGGGTTGGCTGCAGGCCTGGCTGTACTGGGTGGAAGGAGGAGCAGTATGAGATGGGGGTTCCAATGTAGGATCCAGGCTAGGGTTGAACACACCTTGTATCGACTATACAGGTCCTCCAGGTCCTCAGGTTCAGGCCCCAGAAAGGACAGGCCAGTCTGGGGCCGGGACACAGACAGTGCTGGAATCTCATCCTATAGACAAAGGTGAAAAGTTGGGGTTAGTAGACAACCACTTCATGGGACCATTTAGAGTCCTCTTCCCATTTCACCACGAAGTCACCCAGACTCTCATATACTCCTGACAGAATGCAATTTCTCTAAATATTAGGAATAGGCTCCCCTTGAACAAGAACTTCATGTCAATGTGTCCTCCTCCAAATAAGCTACTATAACGCCCCCAATGTCACCAATTAGGATGTGTTATAGCGACACCATAACAGACCCTAGCATTCATTCCACAGTCCCCTCAACAGGTTCCCAATGTCACATGGCTCTCCAAGATCAGTCCTTACATTCATCACAGAGTTCCCCGGAATCCCTCATGGCAGACTCCCAATTCACATTAGGACCAAATGTCACTCAGCCAAGCCACAGATCATAGTTAACACAACACTCCCTTATCCAAGCCCTAACCACAGTCTGTCCCCCAACCACTTAAGCCCCGGACATACTCAGGCTACAGGATCCCCACACATCACTCTCCACCCAGCCCAATCCCAACACCTAGCCAGGCCTCGAAATCAACCAGACTCAAGGAATCTTCAGGCGTAACGCCACGCTACCCCCGCTCTGGTTTTGGGTTCTGCCGCCCTCCGAACATCACAGCCACCCAGCCAGGCCTCGAGACGACTCACAGCTCAACATCGAGGCCTCTGAAACCACCCGGACCCGAGCTGTGGTCTCGGAAGTCACTCAACACCCCGCTCGTGTCTAGCTTCACCGCGTGAGTCGGACCCGCCTTAAATAACCCAGGCCCCCACCGCACCTGAACCTTCTCCACCAAAATGCCTATCTCCTCCATAGTGACCAAGCCGGCCTCAGTGCAGCTCGGCCAGTCACTGCTTCCGCTGACGCTAACGGAAGTGCCTCGCATAGAGCATCCTGGGAAACGTAGTTTAAGACACCTCGCAGCGCCCACTGAAGAGGCTGGATTGCAGGAAGCGCGGGAAACACTAGGCCTTGGGCTACGCATCCAA
Organism: Eospalax fontanierii; assembly: GCA_035773235.1. Taxonomy (NCBI): domain Eukaryota; kingdom Metazoa; phylum Chordata; class Mammalia; order Rodentia; family Spalacidae; genus Eospalax; species Eospalax fontanierii. The sequence goes on along the minus strand of CM069554.1, from coordinate 24,753,582 downwards.
GATGTGCGCATGCGCCATGTGCTCCCCGCCGGCGCGCGGGAGGGTTCGGCGGACTGCGCGTGCGCAATGGCTCGGGTTCGCGCGCCTTCTTGCGCCTCAGCAGCTCGCGCCCGGTGGGGCTTTTTCTCCAGTAGGTGGCGCGGTCGCTCTGCTTTTGAGGAAAGCCTCAAGGGATTTGTGGAGGGAGCGTCTGGGAGCCAAAGACAGGAAATTCTCAGAGATTTGTGAGTCAGTATTTTTTTATTTATTCATAAAAAATGTTATTATTTTTATTGAATGTGTATATGTGTATTGCCTGCATGTGTGTAAGCGCACCCGTGTCATGCAATGCCTGCGGAGGTCAGAAAAGGACATCTGACCCCCTGGAACTGGAGTTATGGACAGTTGTTAGCTGCCATGTGGGTGCTGGCAATCGAACCGAGTCCTCTGCAATAGCAGCCAGTGCCCTTAACCACTGAACCATCTCTCCAGTCTCTCCTTTCTTAAATATTTTAAAATTAAATTTTACTTTATATATTTGAATGTCTTGCCTGCATGTATGTTAATGCACCACGTGTGTGTAGTGCCAAAAAGTGGATGCCAAAAGAGGATGTCAGGTTCCCTGCAACTGGTGTTATGGATGGTTGTTAACCTATTGTGTGGCTGTTGGGAACCCAACCCATGTCTTCTGCAAGAACAGTCAGTGCTCTTAACCATTGAACCATCTCTCCACCACCACTGCCCAGCCAAAATTTTTAACACATATGCTCTCTTTTACAGAGAAGGATCAAGGTTTCAAGTCACTTGCAGCAGTCACAACTGTCAGGAATGGCAAAACAGAATCGAGACCTAGATCTATCTGTGCTCCAGGTACCAGGGATATATACTGACTTTTCATACCAGCTACAATTTTTGTTAAGTAAACTTTAAAAAAAATTGTTTTAAATTTTATGTGCATGAGTCTATGTCGTGCAATGCCCACGGAGGTCAGAAGAGGGCATCAGATCTCCTGGAACTGGAGTTATGGACGGTTGTTAGCCACCATGTAGGTGCTGGGATTGGAACCTGTGCAAGAGCAGCTAGTGCTCTTAACTACTGAGCCATCTCTCCAGGCCCTAAGTAAACTTTTGGTTGGTGTATAAATATGCGGAGGGGCACAGATCTTTACTGTACAGTTACATAAGTTTGCCCATATTGACGTCTCCATATGTTTTGAATGGTCTGGAGAATGATGTATTGTATTGTATTGTAATTGTATAGTTTTGTATTGCTGTGATACTGGCTAGCAGGTGGGTTCCTTTTCTCTCTTAGTTGAAAAATTAAAAGAGGAAAACAACTCAGTGCAAAATGAAGTTTATTGGCAAGCAATAGACTTCTGTGGCTGGGGGGGACCACCGATTCTAGGGGGCGTTGTTTTTGAGTTTAAATTGTACCCCCTCACCTCTGTGCCTTCCTTCCTTCCTCTCCCCGCCCCCCCTCCATTGGTCTAAATGTGTCTATCCACCTCTTCCAAAGCAGGGATCAGGCCTCTGTCTTTGCCCAGGAACACAGAAATAATTGAATTGTTGATTGGGGTAACTTAATCTCCTCTGTTCTTTGTGTTGTAACAAGTACAGCCAGACTCACTGCATGAGAGAGGAGATGGCACACATTTCAGAGAAATGGAAGCTTACTGCTGGAGGGCAAAACCCCACAAAGAAATGGAAACTTACTGCCTATTGATGGGGGCAAAAAGCCATTGGGGGAAAAAAAAACCCTCAAAACGGGTTATTATATTTTCCTTTCTCCTATCCTCAGGGCCCATGACCTTAGCTATGCTTTCAGGCTTGAACGAGTGAGGTTTTGTTGATGTTTGTTTGGGGTTTTTAAAGCAGGGTCTCCCTGTAGTCCCAGCTACCTGGAACACACTATGTAAACCACACTGGCCTCGATCTCACAGAGATCTACCTACGTCTTATCATGGAGTGCTGGAATTGAAGTCCTGTACCACCATACCCAGTGTGAGTTTTTACAAATGTATAAGCAAAGTAAAAAAATAATTAGCAAGTGGCACATAAATAAAAGCAGCAGATAGCAAGACATCATCCAATTGGGAGTTTACAACATCCTGCAGTGACAACCAGGGAAGTCCCCACTGAGGCAGCCAGCTGTTACTCCCGATGGAGAGTCCCTGTAGGTGGCCAACTGTTACTCCCGATGGAGAGTCTCTGGTGGAACAGATGATCATTCTCTCCAGAGAGACTTCTAAGGAAAAGAACAAGCAGCAGATAGGTAGTGCCATCAAATGGGGCGCCTACCTGGAAAGCCCCGTTTTTGCAACCAGCTGAAATTTCCAATTAAGAATCTCAAGTGGAGCAAAATGTCCCATCAGGCTTTCAAGTAAAATAAACGCAGTCAGCACATAGATAACATCATCAAATCGCCCAGCAGAAACAGCCAGAGACCTGTTGAAGCAATCATGCTGGAGTTCCCCCACTGAGAGTTCTGGGCAGAGAAAAGCATTCTCTCCACGGATGAGTTTCTGTCTTCCACTTCCCATTGCATGTATTTTTATACCATAGGATAAACAATACCGCTCTGTTGGAAAAGTCTGCTTTGTTCTCAAGGACACAATGGTTTGTTGTTACTGTTTTAAATTACATTGATTTATCATGGGATTCAGGGTGTGCATGCCACTGTGTGCATGTGGAGGTCAGAGGACGACTTGAGAAGTTACTTCTCTCCTTCCACCATGTGGATCTTGGGAATCAAACTCAGGACATCAGACTTGGAAGCAAGTGCCTTTATCCACTAAGCCACCTCGCTAACCTGGAATTATTTATTTTTGAGACAGGGTCTCACTAAGTAGCCTTGGCTGACCTGGAATTCTATCTGGACCATGCTGGCCAAGAACTTACAGAGATCCACCTGCTGCTGCCTCCCAGGTGCTTAAAGGTGCGTGCCACCATGGCCAGCCACAATGTTTTTAATTCCCTTAGCTGCTTGCTGTTTTCCTCTCCCCTAGTTACAGAGTTAGGAGACAGTCCGCCCCAGGACAAGGAATGTTGAAGGGCACTTGAGGTACATATGTTCTCCATTTGAATTGTGGAAGCCTACTGCTCTTCAACAGCTAGCATCTCATGAACTCAAACAACATGTGACAGTTTGCTAATACTATGTACATTATACCATATAACTAGTACTCAGATCAAGCAGCTGAACATTAGAAACCCCCAAAGCTCCATTAGCTCATGAGCTCCTTTTCCCCATCCTCTTAAAAGGTATCACTCACAGAAAGACTACTTTTCTCTGTTTTGAATTTCCTATAGATCTATACAGTGGTCTGTATATTTATCTTTTAAAAACATAACATTGTGTTGGTGAGATTAATGTTATGTGTAGAAATAGTTCTTTGCATATTTGTGTGTAAATATATCTAAGATTCCATGTTTTCTACTATGGGGCTGTCACAGTACTAATGACTAGCCAAGAAAATTTCTTTCAGTAAACACATGTATTAACTTATTTGGGGAATATGCTCAAGAGCGGAATTGGTGGCCAAGGGGCTAGGTCAGTCTGTAGAATACAAGCACGAAGACCTGAGTTTGATCCCCCAGAACCCACATAATCCCTGTGCTGGGGAGTCAGAGATAGGAGGGTCCCTAGAACTCACTGTCCAGCCAGTGTAGCCTAATTGATGAACTCTAGATCAGTAAGAGACCTTGTCTCAAAGGAGGTAGACAGCATTCCTGAGGATGACACCCAAGGTTTGTCTTTAGCCTCTATGCATATACTCCAGGCATATACACATGCACATACATAACATATAAAAATAAAAATTTGTGGGATTGGTGATCATAGAGACAGATACATGTTTAGCCTAGTTGTCAAACTATTCACCAAGCATGCATTTGATATTGACTGTCTTGGAAATGTTTTTCTGTTTAGCATGTATATTTTGGATTCTTAAACTGGACATCAATTGTTCACTTACTTTTGACTAGGCAAATTCCAAACCACTGTCCCTGACTCCTCATAAATGATGCTTAGAGGTCAGTTAGTTTTCCTTATTTTACAAATGAGGAAACTGAAGTTCAGTGACAAATCACGTCTATTGATTCACAAAGAGAATCCCTGGCTCCTGCTTAATGCCAGCTCCATGTTTGAGGAACTCAGAGATTAATCAGACCTGGTCTAACCTTCATTGCTTAAGGTCCAAACATTATTCTTTTCCCCCAAAAGCAAAACAATGAGAAGAAAATGGGCAATTCTTCAATTATACCTTTCACCTTAAATAGTATTCCAGAACTTTATCAAGGCTTAAAACCTATAACTTAAAGTGTGATCTGTGATCTGTCCTTTTGCCTCCTGTCTCCCTAGTTTCCACACTTTGCTTCAGACCTTTGATCAGTACTTTACTTCACTTTATTATTAATCTTCTACCTTAGAAAGTAGTTGGGAGAAGGAACCAGTAGTTGAATAGTTTTGCTTTGTTTTTGTCTTTTGAGGTCTTGCTATGTAGCCCTAGCTGACCTAGAACTTACTATGCAGATCAGATTGGCCTTGAACTTGCAGTGATCTTCCTGCCTTTGCCTCCTGAGTGCTGTATGAAGACTTTACCTTTTACTTTGTGCCAGGGACTCTTTTCTTAAATTTTATTTTTATTGTATCTATATGAGTGTTTGGCCTGCATGTGTGTAAGTGCACCATGTGTGTGCAATACCTGTGGAGGCCAGAAGAGGCTTTTGAATCCCTTGGAACTAGAGTTATGGATGGTTGTTAGCTGCCATGTGGGTGCTGGGAACTGAACCCAGGTCCTCTGGAAGAACAGCCAATGCTCTTAACAGCTGAGTCATCTCTCCAGCCCCTGTGCCAGAGATTCTTAAGTGCTTCATAGATGCTAGCCGATTTAATCTTCAAATGAAAGTGGAATTTGAAGTGTGAGTTGCTTTTCTATGCCCTCAGGTCCTTCCTGAGAAACCAAGTCCTTCCTGAGAAACCAGGCTCAGAAAGTGAAGGTACCTGCCAAGAACACATAGCAAGTAAATATAGAGATGGCGTTCAAATCAGAGTTCAAGCTCTTAACATCTCTTGGTAGCTATTATTTGAATGTGCAGAAAATCTTACACAGATAAGCCTGTCTTTCTCAAGAATTAGGAGATAAGTTCTCTATGGAATTTTTTCGAGCTAGACCCACCTTTCCCTGCACTGTATTATTGAGACCTTTCTTCCCATTCCCTCATTAAGTGCAGCCTGTGAGGGCCATTTAACACATAGGAAAACCAGAGTCAGGAATAGCCCTCTTTAACTTCATTTCTTCTGGCTCAATCTCAGGGCTTCTTCTGTCTTAGCTAAGAGGAAGTCCTGACAAGTTTCTGTTTTGAGTGAAACTGTTCTTGTAGTTGGGACTTTGGGGCCCTTGGGTGAGACTCAGAAGACAGGAACAACTAAAACTCAACTCCTGTTATGATACCCATGTCAGAATGTGGATTTATTGCTCCTAGATCTGATGTTTCAAGAGAAATCCAGATCAGTGCTGGGGCTGTAGTTCAGTGACAGAGCGATTGAATAGCAGGTGGTGATAACACCCTCAAAATAATGGAATAATTAAGACTTAGAAATTTCAAATGTTGAAAGTTAATGTAAAATTTAACAAACATCATGCAGGCCAAATGACACATGTTTGTGGGCTTCAGTCAACTGACAGGTCTGGGCTTATTCTGGCCCCAGATGGCTATCAAAGTTCCAGGAATGAAGGTGTTTTCTAGTCCTAGGGTGGAGATGGAGGGAGGGGTCTGAACTATTCGGAGGCTGCAAGAATATGAGTAAATGGAATACACCTTAAATTTAGGGAAAGTCAATTGTGAATATTTAATAGTAGCTAATAGGTTAAGTAAACTTTGCGACATCCATCTGTTACAGGCTACAGTTCAGTTTTAAAGGATTTAATGACATAGTCACAATCTAAAACTTAAAAGAAAAAATTGATAACGTGACACAATATAAATATTTTCTTAATTTTTATGGACCTTTTGTACATTTCATACAACAGTTCTTAATCAAATTTAGACCCCTTCTCCCCACCATAGTGGAGCAAGGCTGCTGGGTGACCAGCCAGCCCTAGCCTGGGAACGGCTGGAATAGAAATATTTTTTTAAATATTTTTATTTTGAAATTTCAGAGTTAATAGAAACATTCTGAGAAGAGTACACATTTTTTGCTGAGACTCTCTGATCATTAGCATGTAAATCACATGGTTTTATCATTGACTTTCTTTCCAGACATAGCTTACATTATATATATATTTCTAGCTATAATATACCAAAAACCCTCCTAGGGTTTCTATATGGATTGCATTTGTAGAACTGATACTCGACAATACTGACTCTTCTGATCTACATCCTGTTTACGAAGGTCTGTGGTTTTGGTTTTCTTCTTTATAGTTTTGTCCCTTTTAGCATCTAGATTATACACACACTTTAGTATGTTTTATACCTATTGCAGATTTTTAAAGACTGTCTTTATGAAATAACTATGACCAATCTACAATAAATAGCATATGCTTAAATTTTTGTTACATTTTATTTATTGAGGAGGGCATGTATGTGCCAGGGCACATGTGTGGAATCAGAGGACAACTTTCAGGAGCTGATTCTTTCCTCCCATTATGTTGGATCTGGAGATGGAACTCAGATCATTAGGCTTGACAGCAAGTCCCTTTATCCAGTGAAGTCACCTCACCAACCCAATAGCACATGTTTAAAGTATACAATTTGATAATTTGTATATACACATGAAACTCACCAGAATCAAAATAAGAGATAGATCCACTATACTCTAATGTTCTATTATGGCCTCTCCCTCTACATTAGAAACTGATTATGTTTTAGAAATTTATGCAAATGTATTTATATAGCATATACTCATTCATTCAGCTAATTTAATCTGAAATTTACCCACAATTATTGTATATGAACAGTTCATTTGTTTTTATTGTTGAGTAGCATTTCATTGTATTGATTGACAACTATTGGCTATTAAAAGATTTGTTTGGACTTTGGTGGACATTTGATGATCTGCGAATGTATAAATCTAGGCATGTATTACAAGTAGATTCATAATACAAAACTTCCCTTTGCTTTCTTGAAAGACTGTAAATAACCCCAATGAACAAACTCTTACCTAGACTAAGAAAAGCAAGAAGATCCAAATCAAATGGCAAAAGAAAGGGAGATGTTACATTTGACACCACAGAAATACAAAGAACTATTATAGATAGTATAGACTACCGTATTATTCTGAAAATTAGAGAGGAAAAAATTATTTCTACACATCCTTACAAGACCAGTAATACACTGATACCCAAGCCATAAAGGACATGGCAGCAACATATTAGTTACTTTTCTTGTTGCTGGATAAAAGCAAATTAAGCAAGAAAGGATTTATTCTGACTCACAGTTTGAGGAAAGACAGTTAATCCCGGGTGGGGATCAGGGTAGTTGGAATATGAGGTGGCTGTTCACACTGCATCCACAGTTAGGAGCAGAGAGATGAGTGCTAGTGCTCGTCTCACTTTCTCCTTCGTTTGCTTTTATTCAGCCTTGGACCCCAGCCCGTGAGATGATGCCATTCACATTTAGGATGGGTCTTCCCTCAATTAAAACTGTCTAGAAATGCCCCCTAGGAAGAGTATGTCCTAAGTGATTCTAACTCCAGCCCAGTTGATAATGAAGGTTAGCCACCACAAGTCTACTCCTTGTCAACTTGGCACACAAACACATCACTTTAAAAAATATCTTATTGAGTCCCTAGCCCCAACTTGCCTTGGATTCTAGAAACCAGGCTTCTTCCCTGGTAAATCTGATCCTGCACACTGCACCTCCACCACCCCCATCCCACACCCTGTTCTCCATCTACCCTTGGGCACAGGCATACTCTTACTCTTAGTCCTTCAGATGTCTGGACTACCCTCTTACCTCTGGTGGACTGTGAGTTCCACATCACACTGTGCCCTTCCCTCTCTATTGGTACCATCCGCAGCCCCTCCTACTGCTGCAGAGCTAGGCTCCCGTGCCCTTTTGTAGGGGCCCAGACCTCTGCAGACTGTCAGGGAAAACCTGAATTCAGCCTCTGCCTAGCAGTTTTCCCAAACTGTGCTGTGCCTGTTTCCTAGAGGGACCCAGACATTAAGAGAGAACCTGAGAGCATCTGAACTCACATAACCTGTGCCTCTGTGGAAATTCAGGAGCAACTGGACTACAGTCATCTTGTCCCTTCAAAATAAAGACAAAAGAGAGAGCTTGAAGCCTTGACCAACTAGCTTTTTCATACCCAATAAGAAAACAAGCAAGTCACATCAAGTATACAAACAGAATTAGACTTCATCTGAACAAAAGGAAGGCTTGAGTCTCACCTCAGAATCACAAAGAACAAAAGAAATCCACATGTCAAGATCACAATGAAAAAATAATGATATGAAAACCCCAAATAACACGTCCCTACCTAACATAATCAGTTCTATAGAAGAGTTCTACATTGAGAACCTCATAGAGATGACCCAGGACACAGAGTTTAAAAGAACAATCATATACATGATCAAAGAATTAAATGAATTTAAAGAACACGCAAACAAATCAAAGAACTAAAAGAAGATAGAGATAAACTTCTGACTGAATTCACAAAGGAGATAGAAATATTAAAGAAAACTCAGGCTGAAATGAAGAAGGAAGTGAAAAGCTCAGTAAGCCAATTTGAAACTTCAGGAGAAAGCCTCACCAACAGAATGAATGAAAAGGAAACAGAACATCAAGAGTGGATGATAAAGTTGAAAAATTGGAGCACTCAAGCAAAGATTATGAAAAATTACAAAAACACATGGAATATGCCGGAAATGAGGGACACCATGAAAAGATCAAATTTACGAATCATAGGCATAGAGGAAGGAGAAGAATCTTGGGATAATGGTATTGACCACATCTTCAACCAAATTGTAGATGAAATTTTTCTCAAATTAAAGAAATTCACATGCCCATAAAGATACAAGAAGCACATAGAACACCAAATAGAAAGAACCAGAAAAGAAACTCCCCATGGCATATCATGATAAAAAACCCAAGTGTACAGAACAAAGAGGATTCTGAAAGCTGCAAAAGAAAAACAATGTCACATATAAAGGAAAACCCATCACAATTACAGCTGACTTTTCAATGCAAGCTATGAAAACCAGAAGAGCCTGGACCAAAGGATTCCCAGTTTTAAATGATCATAGATACCAACCTAGAATACTTTACCCAGCAAAAATATCTATTGTAGTTGAACAGGAAAGAAAAATCTTCCATGACATGAATAGACTGAAATAATTCATGTCCAGAAAACCAGGACTTGAGAAAACACTTGAAGTAATACAAAGAGCTGAAGAAAGGAATGACTATACCCAAGGAACAACAGAAAGAAACTAAGTGAATGTATAACTGGAGAACCACAAAATTAGACCAAAGATGCAAACAGAATTTAAAATGACAGGAAGCAATACACATCTTTCAATAATAACTTTTAATATAGATGAACAGAACCCCCCAGTCAAAAGACACAGGCTAGTTGAATGGATCAAGAAATAAAATCCATCCTTTTGTTGTCTGCAAGAAACCCATCTCACCTTCAAGGACAGGCACTACCCTAAGGTAAAAGGATGGAAAAAATATTTCAAGCAAATGGCACTGAGAAACAAGCAGGAATTGCCATTCTAATATCTGACAAAATAGACTTCAAGCTAAAACTAATCAGAGGAGATAAATGGTGTCACTTCATTCTGATCAAACTAAAAAATCAACAGTATATTACAATCATGAAAATATATGCATGAAACTCTGGTGCACGCAACTATATAAAAACAATACTACAGGACTTTAAGGCACATATTAATCCCAACTCACTAGTCAAGGACTTCAGTGCCCCACTGTCTCCATTATATAGGTCAGCCATATAGAGAATAAACAGAGAGACATCTGAATTAAACAATATCATACATCAAATGGACCTAACAAACATCTACCAAATATTCTACCCAAGCATCAGAGAATACATATTCTATTCAGCACCCCATGGAACTTTCTCCAAAATCAACCACATACTGGGGCACAAAACAAACCTCAACAAATTCAAAAATTGAAATAATTCCATGCATTCTATCAGACCACAATGCAATAAAGCTTAAAATCAACACCAGAAGAAGCCCTAGTACCTTCATGAACTCATAGAGACTAAACAATGATGAATGGGTCAAAGGAGAAATTAAGAAGGAAATGAAAGTATTCCTGGAATTCAACAAAAAGGACAATAGAACCCAACAAAACCTCTGGGACACTTTAAAAGCAATATTAAGAGGGCAGTTTATAGCTCTAAGTGTCTACATTAAAAATCAGAAAGAGCACAAATAAATGACTTAACATCGCAACTCAAGAATCTTGAAAGACAACAATGAATGAAACCCAAATCCAGCATACAAGAAGAAATAACAAAAACCAGAGCAGAAATTAATGAAATAGACACAAAGCATCAATGAATCCAAGGGCTGGTTCTTTGAAAAGATAAACAAGATAGGCAGACCCTTGGCCTAGATAACCAAAAGAAAGAAAGAGCCACTCCAAATCAACAAAATCAGAGATAGAAGGGTAAACGTCACAACTGATGACAAAAAGATCCAGAATGTTATAAGGGAATACTTTAAAAACCTATATGCAATAAATTTGAAAACCTGAAAGGAATGTATATATACTAAAATCATGGGAATCACCAAAGCTAAACCAAGAAGAGATCAATAGCTTAAAAAGACCCATGTATCAGGAAATTAAAACAGTAATACAAAATCTCCCAACCAAAAAAAGCCCAGGTCAAGCTGGATTCACAGAAGAATTCAAAGAAGATCTATATCCAGTACTACTTAAATTATTCAGAAAGATAGAAACAGAGGGCGAATTCCCAAATACCTTCTATGAAGACAGCATCACTCTGATATCAAAGCCAGGTAAAGATACAACTGAAAAAGAAAACTATAGAACCATAGCCTTAATGAACATAGATGCAAAAATTCTCAACAAAATACTTGCAAATCACATACAGACACACATCAAAAAGATCATCCACCATGATCACATCGGCTTTATTCCAGAGATGCAGGGGTGGTTCAATATACATAAGGTAGTAAATGTCATAAAGCACACAAATGGACTCAAAGATAAAAATCACCTGGTCATCTCAATAAATGGGGAAAAGACCTTTGACAAAATTCAACGTGTATTTATATTAAAAGTCCTAGAGGGAATGGGACCGGAGGGAACATACCACAACATAATTAAAGCTACATACAAAAACCCACAGCCAACATAATCCTAAATGGAGAAAACCAGGAAGCATTCCCATTAAAATCAGGAACCAGACAAGGTTGTCCACTATCTCCACTCCTTTTTAATATGGTGATTGGAACTCTTGCTAGAGCAATAAACAAGAGAAGGTAATTAAAGGAGTACTCATTGGAAAGGAAGAGGTCAAATTATCCCTTTTTGCAGATGACATGATATTATACCTAAGAGATGCCAAAAATTCCACCAGGAAACTCCTAAAGATGATTAACACGTTCAGTAAAGTGGCAAGTTACAAAATTGATCTACAAAAATCAACCTTTCTATATACCAATAACAAGCAATTGAGACAGAGTACAAGGAAACCTTTCCATTCACAATAGCCTGAAAAAAAAAAAAAAACCTATCTCAGAATAAACCTAACCAGCAACATTAAAGATCTCCACAATGAAAATTTTAGATCTTTAAATAAAGAGATTGATGAGGACACCAGAAGATGGAAGGATCTCCCATGTTCCCATGTTCATGGATCAGAAGAATTAATATTGTGAAAATGATCATCCTACCAAAAGCAATATACAGATTCAGTTCAATCCCGATCAAAATCCCAGTGACATTCTTAAAAACAAAAGAGTGAATAAAGCTAGAAACCCATAAATCATGCAGATATTAAATAACTCAGCTCCAAATCTGTGGTTGATGAAGAAACGGAAAGAAAAAATACATAGAATTAAGTGAAAATGAAAATTAGACAGTAAAGCTTATGGGACCCAGCAGTGCTAGAGGGAATATTTGCAGCATTTAGTATTTACATTCAGAAGTAAGAGACGCTCAAACCACTACTATGCTTTTCTGACCGAGAAAGTGTGGATGAAGATCAAAGAAAACACCAGGCAACCAGAAGGAAGGGGACAATAATAAGAGCGGAAATTAATAAAGCCAAACGAGTAGCATAGGTGAAGGAGACCAGCAAAGAAGAGGTTAAAAGCAGATGTAAATAAAGTCCAAACATCACTTGAAAACAAGGATGTTTAATGAACTGGGTGGAAAACCACCCTCTTTGTTTAAGTTCAAAACACTGCTATAGATCACGAAGACTATTAGATTAGAAATAGGACATTTGTTAACTAGTACAGGATGACTGGTTTTTCTTTTGTATTTAAGAATGCTTGAAAGAATCCTTGTATTACTGATTAGCTGTAAGAGATTCGTCACCTTTTATGTGATTAATGCTTGACTAAGCCCATTGTTTCCATATATTCCTGTACCTGTTTCCCTGTAGTAACCCTGAGATTTGACTATATAAGACTGCAGAATTCTGTAATAAACTCGCTCATATCCAGCAGAGATTTGAGCCCTTTGCCCACCAGCTGACCTGGGCTTTCACACGTCGGGAAACCCAATGAAGCCAAAAATTGATAAGCATCTGGGAAGATGAACAGAAGTTAAAAAGACAGCATAGACTACCAGTATCAAGAACGAAAAATGATATGTCACTGTATACAGACCTCTAAGCATGAGATGATAAGGCACAACTGTATGCTCACACATTTGACCTCTTAGTTGAAGCAGATAAATTCCTCAGACCCCACAAACTCTAAAACTAATCAGTGTAAAACAATGTGAAAATTCACTGAAGAATTTGAATTTATAATTTAAAAGGTCTAGGGACTGAGGACATTGCTTGGCCTGTAAAGTACAGGCGTGGGAAACTGAGTTTGGATCCCAAGCACCCATATAAAAAGTTGGGCCTGTTGGTCATATCTGTAACCCTAGCGTTGTGGGAAGGGGAAAGAGGAGACAACCAGGTGGTTCCTAGAGCTTATTGACCAGCTAGTCTAGCCAGTTCAAGAACACCCAATTCAGTGAGAGACTTTGTCTCCAAAAGAAATACAAGTTGGAGTTGGAGGTTACCCAACCCCAACATTGACTTACGATCTCCAAATGCACCTTCAGACACTGTGATGATGTGTGCTAACTGTCAACCTGTCAGAATCCAGAATCACCTGGGAGAAGGGTCTCTGGGTATGTTGATAGGGGATTATCCTGATTACATTAAGTGAAATGGGAAGACCCATCTTGTGAGTGAGAGGTCATACCCCGATCCTAGACTATAAAATGGGGAAGTGAGCTCAGTGCTAGCTTGTGTGCATCCCTCTATGATGATGTGATGTGAGCAGCTGCTTCAAGATTCTGCTGCCTTGACTTCCTGGCCATGGTAGACTGTGCCTTGAACTGTGAGCTGAAATAAATCTTCACTCCCTAAAATTGCTTTTGTCTGAGTATTTTTATCACAGTGACAGGAAGAGAAACCAAGACACATGCAAGCACAATCACGCATGCACATGCACCTGCACACACATACATGCAAACACATGCAGATCTAGAGAAAATAATCTCTAGGCAGATAAACCTTCCCCAAACTTAAAGAAGTAGAAACAGGGCCAGGCATGGTGGTGCATGCCTTTAATCCCAGCACTCGGGAGTTCACTCACAGAGGTCGGAGTGAGTTCAAGTCTATCCTTGAACAGGACAGCTGGGGCTACAGGGAGAGCTTGTCTCAAAAAGACCCTCAAGAAAAAGAATTATAAACAATTTTATGTAATCTCTTCCATAAAACAGAAGAGAGAACATTGTCCGGTTCATTCTGAGACTAGTGTTACCTCAACACCCAAACCAAAGATGTTACAAAAAGAAAAGGAAAGAGAAAGAAAAATAGTATGTCCTATGAACTTAGATTTAAAAATTTTTGAAAATGTTAATAAACTTAATCCAACAATATGTGAAAGCAGTTTATCAATATATACCACGCCCAAGTGTGATTCATCTCAAGTATACAAAGCTGACTCAGTATTTAAAAAGAAATCAGTGTAATCCACCATTTCAACAAATTAAAGGAGAAATTTTATATGACACAGGAAGAGCAGTTAACACTATCTGACAGTCATTTATGATAGAACTTTCAACAAACCAGAAATAGGAGGGAACTGCCTCAAGCAGATAAGACACCATCTATCAAAAACTATAATTAATATTGTACTTAATAGTGGAAGACTGAATGTTCTGCAGATCAGGAACAAGGTAAGGAATATTTACTTTCACCATTCTTGCTCAACACAATGCTAGAAGGTCTGTCTAGCTCAATGAAGCAAAACCAAGATGGAAGATATATGTTGACTGGAAAGGACTAAAACTGTCTCTACTTTTAGGTAATATGACTGCAGTTAACAGTCTCAGATAACCCACTGAAAAACTTCTGGAACTAATAGCTGAATTCAGTGAGTTTACCCAAAAGGACAAACATGACGAAAATCAAATGCATTTCTGTACACTGACAAGGTGTGGAATCTGAAATTAAAAACACAATACTATTTTTAACTGCATCAGAGAAAAATTAACACAATTTGTAAATCTAACAGAACATGTAGAAGATTTATATGCTGAGAATTTTCAAAATCCCAGTGAAATGAAGATCTAAGAACTCCCTTTGTAGACCAGGTTGGCCTTGAACTCAGAGATCTGCCTGCCTTTGTCTCCTGAGTGCTGGGATTAAATGCGTGTACCACCACACCCAGCAAAATAGATTATATCTTAGATTAAGCATTTTTTCATCTTTAAGAATATTAAAAACCAGGCTGGAGAGATGGTTCAGGGGTTAAGAACACTGGCTTAAGTATATTACTGAAATCACAAAGAAGAGATCCAAAGGGCCAATAAATATACAAAAGCATGTTCAACCTCATTGACAATCAATGAAATGCAAATTAAGTTCCATACCACTACACTTTTAGAATATATTGTTATAGCTCTCAGACAACCATCATGGTCACCCATTTACTGTGGGAGTTTAGATGGGTATCTTACTTTTGAATTGACAGCATCTGAATCTGACCCCAGTAGCCTGGCAAATCTACAATTAGGAATTTCAGACTATAGCCCAGAGAAATTGTGCACATGCACTCCAAAGACAAAAATCCGTTAACCAAAGCCAAAGCAATCCAAATGATTATGCCATGTTTTTGTAACACCTGAGTATATATGGCATTGAAAATGAACTATACTTACCATTGATTAAAAGTAGCCAGTCACAAAACAAGACGGACATATGATTCCATTCACGCAAAATTCACACACACGTAAAATAACCTATGATGTTAAGAGTCAAATAGTCATTACCTATCAGGAGAGAGGGCATAAACAGTGATCAGGAGGGAGCATAACAAAGGCTTGTGAGATGCTGGAATGTTCTTGTTGAAGCCTTCACCTGAATGAAGAGTTTAAGGGTGTGTTTGTTTGAAATGATTTAATTAGCTATATGCGTTTATGATTTATGTACTTATTAGTATGTATATTTTGTTTTAATCAGTTATTTTAAAAATAGACCCATGATTCATATCAGGATAGTTGCCTATAAGGAAGCTGCAGGAACCAAAAAGGAGTATAAAAGAACAAATAATCAGGCAGGTGGGCAGGTGGGCAAATAAGCAGTTAGATAAGTAGATGGAACAGAGCCTTAATAGCAGCTCTAGAATTTTGTCATATCTAATATGGAAACTGGGCAAGGGAGCCATTTAAATAAAAATTTCATTAAATAAAAGTCCATATCCTCCATCCCATTAGGCACATTTCAAGTGTTCCATAATCATGAGTTCACTAGCACAATAGCCTACCAGTGGTCAAAAAGAACCTTCTATCACTGCAGAGCTTTCTGTTGGACAGCCATAGGCAAACTCAGCTGAGATCTGGAGAAAAAAAGAAGTAATTATAGAAAGAGCATAAAGAGAATCTGAAAACCACCAGTGATCAAGATGTGATCATAGGGGCAGAACCCAGTAACCCAAGATCCAGAAAAGGGCTATCATAGAAGCCAAGATATAGACATTTTCAAAGAGGAAACGTTGGTGTTGGAGATTGCAGAGTTGGAACTGTGTGGCAAACAAGGCATCTCTGAAGAACTTAGTGAACAGTGCAAGTCAGATCACTGAATCAGAGTGTGAAGAAATGAAGTTAATAACTTCAGAAACCTGAACCTAGCTGCAGAGTAAATCCTCTTCCCACTGCCCTAGCTTATGCAGTCCAGACAAGCCAGAGGTTGCCCAGGGGTCTAGAACAGTGTGACCAGTGCAGTTCCTACTATCTACTCATGTGAGGGAGAGAGGCCCAAAGGTTCCAATGCAAACACCCTTGCTTGGGCTCAGAAGAAGGCTGCCAGTGGCATAATGAATGTGGTTTCTTTGACCATAAGGAAGTGTCCCCAAAGGTTATTTCCGGGGCCTTTAGTGGGATTCCTGAGAACACATAATCTGGGGTAGGGCAGAGGAATGTGTTGTAACACACATACACACACATACACACATACACACACACGCAACTTGGTTACTGAAAAAGAGTGATTGGCAAGGTCATAGTATTTGTGAGACTTCCTCTACCACCTATTCTGGGGACTCCATTTGCATAGAGCCATGATCGATTTGAAAGGTAGGCTTCTCTTTGGTTTCCGTCATGGGAGATATTAAGGCTTAGAGCAGTGTGTGGAGTAGGGGCCGGATTATCTCCAAAAACTTACCCTAAGTTTCCCTCCTCCCCTCTCATCCCTCTGGGTATCTCAAAAGACAAGACCGGTGACCACAGGGAAGATTCTGACAGTTTGCAATCACTGTTTTTTCCTTGGAATCTTGGTGTCTTCTCTTCCCAGTCCATATTTCCCTCAGGGACTCTGCTGTCTTCTCTCCCAACTGTCAGAGGGGGGTCCTGAGGACATGGTGCATCTGTCTTCCCAGAGCCCTCACTCTCCATGGGCCTCCCGAACACATCTACTTGTTTCTTGTTATCTCTGGCTTCCATCCAGCCTCCTATTTGCTTTCTTCACTTTCCTGTTTGACTTTAGGGTCCACTCAATGCCAAAGCCTCTACCTTTTCCTCCTGGAACTTGCCCTTGGTGACTATGTGGAAAGTCACAGCCCTGGGGAGAGAAGAACCCCCACCCAGGCTGGCTGCACAGAGGTTCAGGCCTCAGTGATAAGAGAGGAGGAGTCTGGTGGAGTGTTGACAGAGGACACTCAGGCCTTGCAGCTGCTGTTTCCTGCGGAGACTCCTCAGCAAACAATGATCCCCAAAGCGGGAGGAGAAGGGCAGGGCAAGGGCCGGCCAACCCTACAGGACATGGTGACTCCATCCCAGAAACCATTCCAGCTTGTCTCTCACTGTGCCACCTCAGCCCCATGCCTCATCTCAGACAAACGGTAGGATAATGCAGAGACACAGTCACTCAAAACCTGTTCCACCAGTCCCTTCTGAGGACACAAAAGAAAGAAAGAAAAAAAGAGAGGGAAAAAAGGAAACCACAGAAAGCAAAAAATCCCAAACCAAATAATTCTTCAGGAAGAATTCTCCACATGGCTGCGTGGAACTAGGAACTTGAGACTCCTGGCCGTCACCATGCACAGCCTGAGCCCCAGTCTACCCGCTCATCAGTAGTGAGAGAGCCCCTCAGAGGATCAAGATGCCTAGCAGAGCCAGTTTCCATGCTTCCACATCATAGACGAGAAACCCAGACCTTGATGGACTAGGGGTAAGGTGTTATGGTCCACACCACAGGCGTGGGTCAAGGCCTCAGAACCCTGCTCTTTACTGGTGACTACAAAGATAAGGGTCACTGGGAACCAAGGCTTAGCTTGTGGGGACTGCAAGGAACCAGGACCCGGATATGGGTCCTTTACTGTTGTTTCTGGCAGGGGTCAAAGAAAGAAATCTGGCCAGTGAGGCAGCAAACAAGATCAAATGCCACCTCCCATCTCAATCTCAATCCCTGCCCAATACCCTGCCCCTGCCCAGGGACCCAGGATTTCAGTGTGCTGCTCCCCAGCTGTCTCCCTGGGGACACCGCCCTAGGTGTTCTGTAAGCTCCCAGGGTGCAACCACCAGCTGCTCTCACACCCCTCAGCACACAGGCTGCAGACTCATCCTCCACCCTTGGCAGGTCTTCAGGGCTCCCCATCCCACCTGGTCTGAGATCAGCATCCTCCTCCAGGAAGTTGGCATCATTTGCCTGTCAGGTGACCCAGGGTGTGGTTCAAGGGGCCAAGAAACTCCACTATATAGCCCCATCCACTGAATGATCCTGCAGCTCCAGGGACCTGCAGGTAAGAAGGGTGGGGTCTCCTGTGGAAGTGGAACAGCTAATTTACTCTTGACTGGGTTCCAGACTTCCTCTCCAGCCTCTCCCTTGACCCCCTGGATATCCATTGCCACCCCTCCCCATTTCCCTAGATTCTGAACTCCTTAGCTCATTCCTAGACCCTTGGACAGCTAACCTCACCCTCCACCCACCACCTATGCTCACCTGGTCTCATCATCCCTCCCCACCTCAGCCCTCCTTGCACCCGGGTGGCCCTCGTCCTGAGACTGTCCCCTCCTGTCATCTCCAAGTCGCTCTGCGGCGGGACAGCCTTCCATGACCCCCTCTCCTTTTCTGCTGCAGACATGGGATCCCTGTGTAGCTGGTGGACCCTCTGGGCTGGAGCAACCCTTCTGTGGGGTAAGTCCTGTTAATCTCCCATCTATGGCCTTGTTCGTATCAAGGAAACTCTTCCTACCTGAGTGAGCATCCTCAATTTGTATCCCCCCCCCTTCACAAATCATCTTGCAGTGTGCCCCAAAGGCTAGCTGAAAGGGGACAGACGTTAGGTGAAATGGGAAAGGAGCCCTTAAGCACTACAGAGAAATACAGTAGGACCACCCATTTATATTCATTCTTTCCCTGCCACACACGTTAGTGCTGGGAATCCCACTCATCACTCGTTCTTGGAGACACTCTGTCCACAAAGTGCTTGACCTAATTTTTAGGTGGAAATTTCATACAAAACTTCAGTTAGCCAGCCAGTTTCTTTTTAAAAATGGGAAACTGTAACCTTTTTAAAAAGAGCCCCAATCTTTCACATTAACAACTGGAAAAGGCTATTTTAGGTGGGATATGGTGGTACCTGTACTATTTCTCATATTTTTATGGTTTGAGTGCCCCGAAGCATAGCTTGAGAGCCCTGTCCGGAGGGCTCAGGCTTTGGGGCAGCAAAACCAAAGGCTTGTAGAAGAGCCCTGTGTGAATAAGAAAGGACTGGGAGGGGAAGGAAATTATTCTACAGGCTTCCAGGCAAAGGGCAAGAGGTTGGTTTGTGGTGGGGAGAATTATATAAGCGGACTCACAACTGCATTTTCTTAAGGGTTGACCCAGGAGGCCACAGTGGACCCCAGGATCACTGGTGGGGAGGAATTCCTCATGGCCTTCCTGCAAAATTATCAGCCCGGGTACAGCGCGGCCTACCGCGGTCTACCTCAGCCTCCTTATCTCCAGTCTGTCAGAGAGCCCTGCCTCTGTCTCCACACTCAGCCAGGCCGATGACACCTCACAGAAGGTCACAGTGAAGTCTGGGGAGTCAGTCATGGTCAACCTCAGCGCCAAGTCTGAGGTGACCAGCAGCAGAATCTTCCAGCATGCAGTGGTGGGCCACTCTGACCAGACCATTTTTGTACAGGCATTAAATGCTAAACCCAACACAGGGGAGGTGACATTGCTTCGGCCTGTTGGAGCTCTGGGCAGAGTATTTTGTGCTCACACCTCCCAGCGTCTCTTCCCGAGATGTAAAGGAGTTTGCCGTGGTGGCCAGTAGAGCAGGCGCCTGTATCAGAGGCCAGAGTACTGTAGCAGAGTCAGTATCAGCCTGAAAGCAGCAGTGACTGCTTTCCAGGGAATTTTCTGGAATTCCAGGGAAATTTCTACCCAGATGGCAGTGTCTTAAGTGTGACTCTGCAGTCCTATGAGGTAGCACAGTTACAGAGCACAGCAGATCTCTCAGGTCACAGCCAGCAGCCCCATGGCTGTCCTTTCTGGGCACACAAACTGCAGCCATGTAGTGGAGCAGCTGTTACCCACATCTGCTTGGGGAACTCACTATGTGCTCCCCCCTCTGGCCTCCCAGTCCCGCTATGACCTGGCCTACGTTGTAGCCAGCCAGACCATGAAGCTGACCTACAACCATGGGGGTACCACCAGCTTCTGTGGCCTCCAGATGGGTGATGTGGTTCGGTTTGAAGTCTGGCACACCCTGCCACTCTACCTGTCTGCAGATGTGGGCATCCAGAGTGTGTTGTTTGACACAGGGGCCATAAAGGACCAAGTGACCCTATGACCCTTACCTGGTCCTGACCCCAGATGTGGCAGCCTACTACCGTGTGTATGTGATCAAGAGTGTGCCAGACACTGAGGGTGTAGCCCTAGTGGTGGCACAGACAAGGGCAACCAATGGCCTAATGGTGGATGAGCAGGCATTGGGGACCACACTCACCTGGGTGGCTGTGCCAGGTAGTGAGTTCTCCCATGCCGAAGTGGACCTTGGCTCTGCTGGCAGGATACACACAGCCGAGGCTTCTACCAACTTTGGGTTGCCCACCTTTGGGCTGGCCCACGCTGTGGGTTATGAAACAACAGCTGCCTGTGGCCAGAGTGAGTGATGGGAGATGATCCCTGCCCTTGGTCGCCTTTCCTGTCTGCTCCTCTGTGGCTTCCTGCTCAGTTGCCCTGTCTGCCTCTCATTTCTGTCCTCCACGACATCCTCCCTTGATTCCTCTCAACCCTTTCCCTACCTCTAGGGACAAAGATTCTGTTTACCAACCAGAGTGAGCCAAGACAAACCATCTAGAGCACTGTGTCAGGAAGCCCCTGCTGTGTACTGACCCTTCTACATTGATGTGTGGCAAGGTTGCTGTAGGGGACATTGGGAGACCCAGGGTGCCAGGATGGAGAGATTTTTTGGAGAGGGGCTGGGTCAGCAGCTTCCTGCCACCCAGTTGCTAGTGGCTACTGTCCACACCTTATCTAGGATCAAGGATGCTGAGTCAGGAGGTCCAAAGTATAATGACAATGGGGACCCTATGTATCTCAGTGTTCTACCTTCCTCAGCACTTTGCTTGTCTTGACATAAAAAAACAGGATCTGTGTGTGACCTCAGGCTCAGCCCTTGAGAAGCAGCCAGCAGGCAGTGCAGGTATTGTGAGGACCCGGGGGCCAGAGCCAGAGAGCCTTGGGTTAAACCCCAGCTCTGTCTAGTGACTTTTGGCATGGGACTTCACCTCCCTGGGCTTTAGTTTACATAACTGTAAAGTGGGAATAATCCCCAATCTCCCCCAAAGGGCTGTGGCGAGGGTGCAACCAGTGAACACATGCAGAATCCTTAGAGTGGAATGCGGCGAGTGATCGGGCTGTGCAGGGTGAGCTGTTACTAGGAGGGGTCAGAAAGCAAGGGTTTTTGAGGACTGGAGGCTGACTAGGAAGGGCTATTTCTTGTTCGCAATTCTTCAGGCTGGGAACCTAGAACCAAGGGTTCCTTTGGACTTGAATAGGGGAGAGTGTAGTGACTAATTATAAGAGGAATGCTCAGTTTAACCCTTAGGCTTATAAAGTTTTAGCTTGTTAAAACCTGACAATGACTCCCTCACATTACTATGAAGAATCTACTATTGTCAAGCCCATATGACAGGACACTGAGGCCAGAGCACTTAAAATCATATACCCAGTGTCCAGAGTTTGGGCTTGGGCCAGGACTCCTACCGAGACAGCCTAAACTACAGTTGTTTCCATTTTGTTCGAGACTCTGCCTTCCGTTTTCTGTCCTTGGAAACATCCTTTATCCTTTCCAGCCTGGCGAAGGCAAGGACGAGGTGAAGCGGGAAAAACATCTATTCGTGCTTCAGTGGCTCTCGATCCTTCTTCACCGCCTGCCGTTCTTCTGGCCAAGCTGTGTTAAACTGTGGAATCAGAACCTCTGGGGCATCCGGCAGGCCTGAGGACCTCTCTCTCTCTCTCTCTCTCTCTCTCTCTCTCTCTCTCTCTCTCTCTCTCTCTTCCTTTCTCCCCCCCATCTCTCTTTCTGTCTCTGTAGGATTGCAAACCTCAGTTTCTCTGCCTCTACAATTGGGCAACTGTGAGCCAACTGCTCACACTGTAAGAGGGCCCCAGGTTTCTGACCTTGTGAGCATTTCTAACTGTTTTTAACTCTCCTCCCTCCCCAGCTCTGCTCACCCCAGCAGAGGCCTCCTGCCAAGGCCTTCAGTGTGCATCTGGGCAGCGCTGCCAGGTGGTGAGTGGGAAGGCCAGGTGTGTGGCAGGGTCCACAGCTGTCTGCCGTGCCCTGGGTGACCCCCATTACACCACCTTCGATGGCCGTCGCTATGACATGATGGGTACCTGCTCCTACACCATGGCTGAGCTGTGTGGGGAGGATCAGACCCTGCCAGCCTTCAGCGTGGAAGCCAAGAATGAGCACCGGGGCAGCCTCCGAGTCTCCTACGTGGGCTTGGTGACCGTGCACGCCTATAGCCACTCTGTGTCGCTGGTCCGTGGTGAAACTGGCTTCGCCCGGGTAAGTGTTCAGAGTTTGACACCCATGAGCTACCAGCCCAAAGGAGAAGCCAGAGTCCTGGGGTTAAGCCCCAAACTCAAGGCCTTTTGTTAGGGGAGGTGGCTGGGAATAGGTGAGGGAGTACGTCTGAGAATCAGATCTTTAGAGCTTCTTCCACCAACGCCACTTCTAGAATTTAAGGGGACTTGGAGATATGGCTAGGAAGGAAACATGCCAACACCACTCAAAGTAGCACAAGGGAAAAAAAAGGAAAAGAAATGATCGAAATGTCCAGCAGTCGGGGATCTCCAAAGTGACAGGAATCACTCGTGTAGGTGAGTGCGTAGGTGGGCCAGGTCTGCTTCTTGGTGCTTTCAGCATCTCTGTGGATAGGCGCTGTGTTATGACAGGTACAGATAAAGGAACCAGTTGAGGGAGGTGAGTGACTGCTCGAGGGCCGAGTGCTAAAAAAAGGTGACCCTTGGAAGGAACACATGTTCCTGTTACTATTCTACACCTGGTAAACAGATGATTATTCAGTCAAAACAAACAGCTCAGAGCAACTGTTTCCCTTTCCACCACATCATCATGAAAGTGTGAAAATATGTAAGCCGGTTGAAATCACTGTACTCTTGTGTACAGTGTAACTCTTGTCTGGAGTGCTTGAAACCAGAAGTGCTTCATATTTTGAACTCAAAAATCTAAAAATATTTGCATACATGTTGGGGGCCATGTGCCTGCCTTGAACTATGCCCTAGTTTTGGGTTAGGCAGAAGACAATCTCGTGCACAGAAGTGCTGTTGGAAGCAGGAGTTTTCATTAGGCAAAATGATTTACATCTGAGGAGAAGTTTATTTTTCACTTAAGACTGAGGTCACATGAAGATCTTTGAGGGAAGCCAATCATATCTTGAGTTATTTTGCCTGTGTTAGTATTGTTTTGCTCACCTCACAGTATAAATAGGGGAGACTTAATAAAGGCAAGCTGCTTCAGTGTGACTGACAGTCCTCCTGAGTCTGTCCTGTTCTCTCTCTCCCTCTCTCTCTCTCTCTCTCTCTCTCTCTCTCTCTCTCTCTCTCTCTCTCTCTCTCTCTTTCTCTCATCTCTACATTTTCTCATCCTCACTCCCCGCTTTGGGTATGGTCTGATTTCTGCCGGTGGGCTCCGGCACATACACATGCTGCGGATGGCTCTTAAGGATGGGATTCAAGCCTAACAACATTTGTTTAGGTTTCACAGACACTGAACACAAAGTCTGAAGATAAATTTGCACATCTTTTCAGTGTATGTGTTCTTAAAAAACATTTTATTTATTCTATTTTTTTATGTGTATGAGCATTTTTCCTGCATGTGTGTAAGTGCATCATTGTCATACAATTCCATACAGAGGTCAGAAGAGGGTGTCTAATCCCTGGAACTGGAGTTAAATGGATGATTGTTAGCTGCCATGTGGGTGCTGGAAACCGAACCTGCGTCCTTTGCAAAAGCAGCCAGTGCTCTTAACCACTGAGCCATCTCTCCAGCCCCTGACATGTTTTTGACTATGATTGATCACACTAGGACACATGTGGAATTTCCTTGTGTGGTATCTTGTTAGTGCTTAAAAAGGGTAAGATTTTGGATTATTTCAGATTTCAGTTTTTTGAAGCAAGTATACTTAATCTGGACAGTGGATACCTACATGTCAGTCCCCTGAACAGACTGTAAACATCTTAACTCTTCTTCACTTGTCACAGAGATCTGTATGTACCCTGCTGTGCTGGCCTGGCAGTCCCTCCTTATTTTTTATGTACTTGAAACTAAACTCCAGACATAACTAAACTTCACTAAAAAGACTTTAACATGTCTATCATTAAGTAGAATGCAATATTAATTGAACCTTTTTGCTTAATTTTCAGAATTGTGTGTGTGTGTGTGTGCCTTCACAGCTGGGCCAGGTGATATAAGCCTAAATCCAAGCTACTCAGGAGGCTGATCCCTAGTGGGCTACTTAGTGAGATCCTATTTCAAAATAAAAAGTAAAAAGAGGCCAAGGAAGTAGCTCAGTAGTACAGTGTTCGCTCACACTCCACAAGTGACGAACTGGGGATCTAGTCAGTGCCAGAGCACTCACCTAGCATGTACAAGGACCTAGTTGTTTCTGTGTCCAGGTCCTCTTCCTCCTCTTCTTCCTCCTCCTCTTCTCTTTCTCCTCTTCTTCCTCCCACAACTCTTCTTCCTCTTCTTTTTGAGGTAAGGTCTTACTTTGTAGCCTTGGCTGGCCTAGAACTCACTATACACACCAGGCTATCCTTAAATTACTGAGATCTGCCTGCCTTTGCCTCCAAATTGCTGGGCTTAAAAGCATGCAGCACCATGGCAAGGTTCTAGTTCAGTTCCCAGGAAAACATACATACATACATACATACACACACACACACACACACACACACAGAGAGAGAGAGAGAGAGAGAGAGAGAGAGAGAGAAGAGAGAGACTAAAAATAAATCCACAAATTGCTTAAGTGTACATGAATTAAGTTTTGACAACCGTGTAACCAAAACCCCCATTAAGTTATAGAATATTTTTATCACATTGGAAAATTCTCTACTGCTCCTTTCCAGTCTTCAACCTACCCATCCAGACTGTCACAGGGAGAGTGAGCTATGTGCACACATCTGGGGGAGGAACATTCCGGTCCTCAGGGGGGCAAGAGCAAAGAGCCCTGGGCTCAGCTGGTGGCAGTAACTGAAGGAAGGGATCCTGTGTGGCTGGAACAGGGGAAGTGAGTGGAGGAGATGGAGAGCTTTAGGGGAAAATGTCCAGGGGTCTGACCACTGCCACCCTCTGCAGATCGACTACCAGCGTTCACGTCTGCCGGCTTCTCTGAGGGACGGCCGCCTGCGTGTGTACCAGAGTGGGACACGGGGCGTGGTGGAGCTGGACTTCGGGCTGGTGGTCACCTATGACTGGGATTCCCAACTGACACTGAGCCTGCCCAAGCGCTTCCAAGACCAAGTGTGCGGTCTGTGTGGCAACTATAATGGAGACCCTGCTGACGACTTCCTCATGCCTGACTGGGAGCAGGCCCCTGATGCCTTAGAATTTGCCAATAGCTGGAAGCTGGATGATGGGGACTACCTCTGTGATGATGGCTGCGACAGCAACAACTGTCCTTCCTGCACCCAAGGCCAAACAGAGCACTACAAGGGAGACCCTCTCTGTGGCATGCTAACTCTATCCACAGGCCCCTTTGCTGCCTGCCACGAGTCCCTGGACCCCAAGCCTTTCCTGGAAAATTGTGTGTATGACCTGTGTGTGACCGGAGGGGAGCGGCTCAGCCTGTGCCGGAGCCTCAGCGCCTATGCCCAAGCATGTGCAGAACTGGGCATCTCTGTCGGGAACTGGAGGTCACAAGCCAACTGCCGTAAGTGACACTTAGGGTAGAGATGTATGGTGAGGAGAAAGGGACCCCACGCATCTGCTCCACATGTGAGTCATGACTGTGGTCCAGCCCAGTGCAGGGCAGAGACCCCGGCTGGCCAGCACATCTTCAGTGAGCCTAAGGTTGGGATGGATATCATTGGACAGGGAAAGTCCAGAGCGGTTGGGGATCGGTACATTGGGGAGGCACGGGGAGAGGGTTCTGAGCTTGGATGGGGAGGCACAGGGAGAAGGTTTTCTAGTGGAATGAGGAGGTAGAGGAAGGAGGTTGGGGATATGGTGAAATTCTAGTAGGCGATGGTAGATAAGAGAAGGTTCCGATTCCGCCCTGGAGGAACTTGAGGTTATTCTAGAGTTTTCAGGATCTCTACTGTGTTCCACTGCCTAGGAAGCCCGGCATTTGTTCATTCGCTCCTCCCTTTCTGCAGTACTTCCTGTCTCAGGCGCATCACAGCCTGTCAGTCCTGTGTCAGGGCCTGTCCTTGGTACTGAAGATTCAACAGTGACCGAAACAGGCCTGGTCTCCACTGCAGCAGAACTTTTATCTTAGGGGCAGAGTTCAGATAGGCTGTAAACAGATCAACTGTGAAATACCTTCAGAGAGCAAAGAAAGCAGCTGATGTGATAGAAGTCTCTAGGAGGCTCAGGGAAGACATTTGCGGGTAGGTGACATTTGGATCCCGGAGCAGAGTCGGGCAGTGGAGTCAGCTAAGTCATGACGGCAACAGCGGTGGTCGTGAAACACCTCTGCATCTGTCACTCATTCTGTCCTCCCCCAATGAGAGCGGTGTTGCGTCATCCCATTTTACTGATGGGGAGACTGAGGTACAGGCAGATCAGTCATTTGCTCATGGTCATACATTAGTAAAGGGAGAGCTGGCATTTGAACCCAGTCATCTGGACTCCTGGAGCCTTTGTCTTCACCCCAGGCCACAAAGTCTGTCTGAGGGAAGGGTGATGCAGGCAGAGGGAACAGTCAGTGCAAAGGCCCGAGGTGGGAATCTGGAGACCAGAAACGAGGACACTGAGGCTGGTGCTGAGTGGTCCAGTCGGGGGAGTGAGAGAGATGAAACAGTAATGGGGAGCACAGAGAGGTGACTGATGGGGAGCACAGGCAGCTCCTGGACCTTGGGAGAACTCTGGTTTCCCCTGGAAATGGGCTACAGGAGTGACAGCCTGTGGGGTAACTGTGGCCCCAGTTCCCAGGTCCCTCTGGTTAGTATTGGGAGCAGACTGGTCACAGCAGAGCAAAGCAGAAGGCAGGCATGCTGTGGTTCATAGGTTGGGGAAAAGATTCTGGGTGGATTTGGAGGATGGAGCTCAAAGGAAAGATGCAAGTGCCTTTTACTGACGTATGCGGAGCTCTGAGGGAGCAGTTTTTGTCTGGGAGAGCCGTGGTGCTCCCCTCTGGATGAGCACCCTGGATGTGCTACTCAACCTTGCCTGACACACCTCTTCTGTCCCTCCACAGCACTATGCTGCCCAGCCAACAGCCGCTATGATGCTTGCAGCCCCGCCTGCCCAGCCACTTGCAACTCAGAAGCAGCTCCTGCCAACTGCTCTGAGCGCCCATGTGTGGAGGGCTGCGTGTGCCTTCCAGGCTTTGTGTCCAGCGGTGGTGCCTGTGTGCCTGCCTCCTCCTGTGGCTGCACCTACCAGGGCCGCCCACTCGCACCAGGTCAGGTGGTGTTGGCTGATGACCTGTGCAAGCAACGCTGCGCCTGTGATGGGGCCACCCAGGAGGTGATCTGTCAGGACACAGCCGGATGCCCCTCTGGAGAGCGCTGCCGCGTGCAGGACGGCCTTCTGGGTTGCTACCCTGACAGCTTTGCCAGCTGCCAGGCATCTGGGGACCCGCACTACGTGAGCTTTGATGGAAAGCGCTTCGACTTCATGGGCACCTGCGCATACCTGCTGGTGGGATCTTGTGGCCAAAACGCTGCACTGCCAGACTTTCGGGTGCTAGTGGAAAATGAGCATCGAGGCAGCCAGACCGTGAGCTACACTCGTGCTGTGCGCGTGGAGGCCCGCGGTGTCGAGGTGGCTGTGCGCCGGCAGTACCCAGGCAGAGTGCTGGTGAGCCTTGCAGGGCAGGGGAACGGGGAGGGTACACATTCCCTGAAAGATTAGCGACTGTGGTTGGGAGTCAAAGGGCGTCTATTAAGAGGGCTTGTGGTTAAGGGCCAGGCCCTGAAATCAGGTAAAAATTGAGGCTGTGCCATCTCTTCTTGGCTCTGTGACCCTCCCAGCCTGTTTTTCCTGTCAAAGGATGAAATAAGAGAGGTCTCATCCTGAAACCTAAGCAGCCACACTGACTGCTGGTAATAGAGATTTGATGAGTTCATATCTTCCAGGGTCTTTAAAAGAGAACTTGGTGCCCACCAGATGCTCAGTGAAGGTCGGCAGGTGCTGCTTTCATTCTTGTGGTCTTCAGTTGTAGACTTGTGCATTTTCTGGCAGGTGATGGCTCATAGAGTTAGGTGACACATCATTAGGTAGCATATGAAGTGTTGGGAACTACCTGGATGTGCATGCTAGGGCTCTGGGAGCAAGACCTAGCAGGACCTGCAGATACCTGCTCAGTGCGGAGGTCCACCATGAAGTGGAAATAGGGAGACACTTGTTTCCTCTGCAGAAACTAAAGGTGAAAGTGGTGATGTGAGTTATTGGCTGCTCATAGAACAGCTCACCATTATAATAATGAAGTTAATGGTAATGGCCTAGGAAGTGGAATGAGAAAGTTGGAAGTGGAAACAGAACTTTCTGCATGCCACACTTTAACTCCCAGTCCTCACAGCAATCTTGGGGTGAAGGAAATCTGGGGTCTAGAGCCTCAGTGTTTGATATAGGGAAGCTTTGGATAAAGAGATTGCATAATTATTTATAGTACGTATTATTTATCTCTCTGAAATGACACTTTATCAAAGGCTTAAACACTAATAACTAGCATGTTACATCAATGTGCTAAATGTGTGACACACAGTACTTCGTCTCGTCTCCACAACCGTGTAAAGTAGTTCACCTTTGTTGAGGATACTGAGTCCCAGAGAGGTTAAGTTGCTCCCCAACGGTCACAGCTGTGTGAGTGGTGAGTGGAGCTTGGGAATTTGAGATGCCTGAGAGCTAGAACAGGAGCCTTGCTCTGGAGTTCATGTTTAACCATTACACTCTACTGCCTGTCCCGAGGAAAGATACAGAACAGGCAGTGAGGGAGTGCACAGGAGGGAGCTCTGGGAATAAGGAACAGCAAGTGCAGAGATCCCAGGCGGGGAATGATGCTGGTGGGGCTTGAGTGGAGGGACCAGGAAAGTGTGGGGAGGGGGATGACAGGCTGGCTATGATCAGGCCTTTGAATCCAGGTGAAGCCTGGGGAACAATGAGAGGCTACCAAGACGGTGGGGTGGAGAGATGGCTTAGTGGTTAACAGCACTGGCTGCTCCTGCAGAGGACCTGGTTCAGCTCCCAGCACCCACATGGTGACTAACAACCATCTGTAACTTCTTGGGGATCCAGTGCCCTCTTCTGATCCCTGTGGGCATTGCACAACATAGGTGCATTTATATACACGCAGCAATACACTCGTGCACATAAAATAAAATAATAAATAAATAATAAAAGCGGCCGTCAGGCAAATGGTGGAGTCCTCCTGGTAGAGGGAGCAACAGATATCAGCCTGAGGCTGCACAGTCTTCGAGGGAATAGAACACTGAGGCTGAAGGAGACACTCCTGAGAGAATCTCTTTGCGGGGTGGCGTGGAGGAGCTGGTGGGCTATGTGATCAGAGAGGCGGGACTACTCAATAGAGCCCAGCTGGTAGAGAAGCATGATGTTAAGCTGATTGTAAAGGAGATGCTAGCAGTTGGGCTGAGAACTGGGATGTGGAAGTGAGTGAAGATGTTGCAAGCAGGAGTAAGTACAAAAGCCCCAAGTCTGAGCTACACTCTATGGGCTCAAGGTACACGCATGGTTGGAGCTGCAGTGATAGCTGCCCTAGGAGACAGAATAGGTAGTAATGATGCTCAGATGATATAGATCATTTGAGGCCACAGTAATGGCTTTGGACCAAAACTGACACTGAAAAGATGAGGTGGAAAGGGCAGGATGGAGAGTAATGGCCGCTGCTCCAGAGTGGCTTAGCAGAGGCCAAGGCTGTAAGAATGCAGTGACATGTTCTGAGAGGCAACAGGTTGTAGTGGCCGGAGCTGAGTGAACAACGCTGTAAGAAATCCAGACGCAGAGCTGACGGGGCCAAGCTCTAGCAGGACATTCTATGTGAGGGGCTTGATTTCAGGCAAGTCCAGGATGGACCAGAGGCAGCAGGTTGGTGGGTGGTGTTTGGGCAGAATGCAGGGACCTTAAGGCTAGCCTACGCGGGGAAGTGTTTAGGGTGCATTAGTTACCTCTCTCCTTGCCATGACCAAACACCTGGCAAGAAGCAAATCAGTGGGGGAGGGGAATTCATTTTGTCTCATGGTTTGAGGGAATACAGTCCATCGTGGTGGGGAAGACATGGCTACTGGTGGCTCCATGGCAACCTGAGTGTGAGGAGGGGGTATTGCTCAAATTGGAATGGTCCAGGAGGTAAGGGGAGAGTTCAGTGGGAACCAGGGCCAGACTATAACCCCTAAGACCTTCCTTCCAGTTTTTTACTTCCTCAAACTGGGCCGACTCTTAAAACTTCCAAAGACTCCCAGGTCAGTGCCATACACTGGCAGGAGGTGTTCAGACCCATGCTGTAGGGATATTTCACACTCAAGCCACAAACACTAGAAGACAAGTGAGGCAGGATTTGGATTTTAGCTTGAAGGTAAGGTGCGATGCACGGTGTGTCAGGCAGAGGGAGCAGCAGCGGCAAGGCCCTGAGGTGGGACCAAGCACAGTGTGTTTAGAACAGCAAGGAGGGAAGGGTGGCCTGAGCGAGGGGAGAGGGTGAGCGAGAGCCTGAATATCCTGACCTGTCGGTCGTCCTGCATCTCTACCCAGGTGGACGGCGTTCTTCATTACCTGCCATTCCAAGCTGCAGGTGGGCAGGTGCAGGTGTTCCGCCAGGGCAACAATGCTGTCATACGCACAGACTTTGGCTTGACTGTCACCTACAACTGGGATGCTTATGTGGTTGCCAAGGTGCCCAGCAGCTATGCTGAGGGTGTGTGTGGGCTCTGTGGGAACTTCAATGGAGACCCAAGTGATGACCTGGCTCTGAAGGATGGCAGCCAAACCGCAAGTGCACTGGATTTTGGGAATAGCTGGCAGGTGGAGACAATACCTGGCTGTGAAGCGACTGAACCTGGTGACTGTCCCGAGTTGGACTCCCTTCTGACCGAACAACTACAAAGCAAAAAGGAGTGTGGGATCCTTGCTGACACCAAGGGGCCCTTCCGGGAGTGTCACAAGTTGCTGGACCCCCAGGGGGCTGTACGGGACTGCGTCTATGACCGCTGCCTGCTGCCCGGCCAGTCTGGCGCACTGTGTGATGCACTAGCCACATATGCTGCCGAGTGCCAGGCTGCTGGGAGCACTGTGCATCCCTGGAGGAGTGAGGAACTTTGCCGTGAGTACCAGAGTAGCAACTGGGGTTCAGTTTTCTGTTGGTGCTTGTTCATTACCATACAAGTGCCGTTATTTCCTTTAATGCCTTTTTATGGCCCTCTGGGAAGGGACTGTGCTTATAAGCCATTGAACAGCTGAGGAAAGCAGCTTTCAGTTACCTGCCAGGGATCAGGACAGCCAGGAAGCCTGTGATTTATATCGATGATTGAGCTCCGAGTCTGACTCCCAATGGCAGCTGTCATTCAGAGATCAGTGGGGGCACTACATTTAGGAGCCCGGACCCCTCCGCAGTTGATCTGCCTGGCCCCTTCAGGGCAGTCTGCAAGCCTTGCTTCAGATGTGACTTCAGGGAGGGTTGGTGCCTGAGTTTAGTTCCTGTTGCTGTGATTAAACAATAACTAAAAACAACTTGGAGAAGAAAGAGAGTCCATTATGAAGGAAGGCCAAGGAAGGAACTCAGGGCAGGATGTGGAGGTGGGGACCACAGAGGAGGGCTGCTTACTGGCTTGCTCAGTTGCTTTTCTTTTTTAAAAAAAATATTTTATGTGTATGAGTGTATTATCTTCATGTATGTAAGTGCACCTGTGTTGTGCAATGCCCACAGAGGTCAGAAGAGGGTATCAGATCCCCTAGAACTGGAGTTACAGACGGTTGTTAGCGACTGTGTGGGTGTTGAGAACCAAACCCAGTTCCTTTGCGAGAACAGTCAGTGTTCTTAACCACCAAGCCATCTCTCCAGCCCCCTCAGCTACCTTTCTTACAATGCCCAGGCTTGCCTGCATAGGGATGGCACAGCTCACAGTGGGCTAGGCCCTGTTACATCAATTAACAATGAAAAAAAATGTCCCATAGACATGCCCACAGGCCCATCTGATGGGAGCAATTTCTCAGTTGAGACGCCCTTTCCAGGTGTCTCTAGTTTGTGTCAGGTTGATGGAAACCAACCAGCCCAGCTGGCAAACAGTTTTGCCTGCCTATCGCAGAAATTTGGGAAAGTCGTGCATCCATCTCCCGAGCTTTAAAATTTGCTTGAGTGTTGAAATATAGTGCACACATTTTAACCATACACTTAAGTGAACGGCTTGATTAGCTTTTAGCATGAGAAAAAACTGTACGAAGTCACAAGTTCAAGGAAAAAACATACCAGCTTCCTTGCCCCACATGGCAGCCACTGTTGTGCGCAGAAGTCTGAATTTTCCATGAACATACAGGCATCTTGCAGCTGGGTCACTTGCATCTGTGTATGAGTGTGTGGAGGTGTGAAGGGAGCCACTGTGTCCTTCTGGGGGAGAGAATTACTGATCCCAGTGGCCCCTCTCTCTACAGCCCTGACCTGTCCACCTCACAGCCACTATGAGCCATGTTACTATGGGTGTCCGCTGTCCTGTGGAGAGCTGCCAGTACCTGGAGGATGTGGCTCAGAATGCCGTGAGAGCTGTGTTTGTGATGAGGGCTTTGCCCTCAGTGGTGAGTCCTGTGTGCCCCTGGCCTCCTGCGGCTGTGTATACCAGGACACCTACTACCCACCAGGACAAACCTTCTACCCTGGACCTGGGTGTGACTCTCTTTGTCACTGCCAGGAGGGCGGCCTGGTTTCCTGTGAGCCCTCATCCTGTGGCCCACATGAGGCCTGCCAGCCATCCAATGGCATCTTGGGCTGTGTGGCTGTGGGCAGTACCACCTGCCAGGCATCAGGAGATCCTCATTACATCACCTTCGATGGCCGCCGCTTCGACTTCATGGGCACCTGTGTGTATGTGCTGGCGCAGACCTGTGGGACCCGGCCTGGCCTGCCCCAATTCACTGTCCTGCAGGAGAATGCTGCCTGGGGCAATGGGAAAGTCAGTGTGACCAAGGCGATCACGGTCCTGGTGGGTAACTACACCCTGCGGCTGGAGCAGCAAAAGTGGATGGTCACGGTGAGAGCAGAGGCTGGGCATGGGAGGGGGCATGGGTGACATGTGGGTGGGGCATGCAGGGCCCCAGGGGGAACATGGTACAAATGGGGCCCCCACTGAGAGGAAGAACGGCAGGAAGCCCAGAGTGAGGAGTCCTCAGACACTGGGACCTTTTCCCATGTGGCTTTCTCTTCCCCTGTCCCACTTTATTGACTGTCCTCACTGAGCATCTCTCTCCTCACTTCCCTGGTACTCCATCTCTTCCCACCCCACCGGGAACCCACCCCGGCTACTTTCTGTTCCCTCATCCCTATGCAGGACATGGCACAACCTCGGTATAGGGAAATTCAGGTTCAAGGACAGCAGACAGTTTGTGACCCCATCATCCCTCAACAATCACAGCAACAGCTATAAGTCAACTACAGATTTTACACACTGCCCTCAGACTACTGGCCTCTAAGACCTCATAGTCACACCATCATTTTAACCTGTAACAGTGGTTGAAGGCACCGTGATTTGCTTCCTTTTTGGAGAGAGTATTCTGATCCTTGGCCAATCGCCCCCCAGAAAAAGCAGTGTGTTAGTTTTCTTGTTACAGTAACCAAAATACCCAAGAGGACAGCTTTAGGGAAGACATATTTATCTTGGTTCAGGGTTCCAGACTTCAGTCCACGGTCACTTGGCTCCATTCACTTGGGAAGGACATCAAGGCAGTGGGAACATGTGGGGGAAGAGAGCTGTTCACCTCTTGGCAGACAGGAAACAGGGAGAATTTAAGGGATCAGGCCCTGCCCTCAGTGACCTGCATCCTCCGGCTGTCTCTTAATGTTTCTAGAACCTCCCAAAACAGTGCTGCTAGTTGGGACTGAGCAATGAAAATGTGACTCTTTGGGAACCTTTTATATTCAAACTTCCGTGAGCAGGTTTTAAGCCCCTAACCATGCAGCGTGGACCCTGTGCCATGTCCTTTTCTGAGTGAGGATTTTATCTGTCGTGTAAATTGGCATTGCAGATTCATTGGGAATTCCCCAAACATCCCACTGACATACAGGTGCACAGACCTTGCTCTGGTTAGGTCCAAGTGCTCTCACATGCACTGAGCATGGGTTACATGCTTCAGCATATTTCCCAACATGTGGCAAGCCTGAGAGCAGCACTTCACAAAATTAGCTCCAAACATGGAAATGGTTTCTGTTCTCATTAGCATTTCACAGGGTCCCCAGCAAAACTCTAACTATGCCCACTTCGCGGAGGAAGAAGCGGGCCAGATGTTAGGTAATTTACCAGCTCCCTTGGGCGGTCTGGCTATTGATGTTTTGGGGACACAGTCTAGAGCAAGTCTTTTCCCTACCTTTTCCCCTTCTCACACCTGTGAAAGAGTGCATTATGCTCAGTGTGTGTGGTGAGAACAGACGAGCAGGTGTGCTGAATGTGGGTGCCTTCCAAGGCCTTTGTGGGGTCCAGAGCCTTCAGGTGATTTTCAGCTCAAGAGCCGAGCCTGATTGTCCATCTACCGATGCCTAAAGCAGAAACTCTTAGTGTGAATTTACTCTTCAGAAGGGAAACCTCCAAGCACAGCTTCTAGTCACTGAGAATACTCCCACCACACCTGTGCAAGCCACATTTTTGTAGGGTTTTTAAAGGTGTTAATCCATCAGATTCCCCCAGAAAACACCCTGTGGGAAAGGGACCTGATTCCCATTAGGGAGACAGGAAACAGAAATGAAAGTGAGACTCCTGGCCAAGGGCACAGAGGGGTAAGAAGCAAGCTGTGCTACTTACTGTCCAGTCACATGGTTCCAGGGTCAGTCCCTGTATTGTCAGTGACCCTGTCAACTGGGAATAAAGGATGCCCTCTCCTGAGCTGCTGAGAACATTATCCACTGACACCTGCAGTCATTTCCTGGTCACTGCTGTGACGGAATGCCACAAATTTTGTGTCTTTCTATTCTCACAGTTTGGAGTGCCAGATGTCCAAAATCAAGGTGGCATCAAGGCCATACCCCTACAGAGTTGTAGGGAGTGGGGGACCTTTTGTCCCTCCAGCTCTTGGCGGCTCTGAGTACCCCTAGCTTATTGTGTCCCTGCCCTGGTCTTCCCATGCCATTGTCTACTGTGTGTCTCTGTCCTCTTCTTTTCTGGCCTCAAAGGACACTTGTCATTGGATTTAAAGCCCACTCTGATCCCAAGATGAACTTACTTTAAAATAGTGACTCT
Source organism: Eospalax fontanierii (assembly GCA_035773235.1). NCBI lineage: Eukaryota > Metazoa > Chordata > Mammalia > Rodentia > Spalacidae > Eospalax > Eospalax fontanierii. Next base: position 24,717,786 of record CM069554.1, on the reverse strand, counting down.
AGGGCTGAGAGATGGCTCAACAGTTAAGAGCACTGGCTATTTTTGCAGAAGAACTGGGTTTGATTCCCAGCACCCACATGGCAGCAAACAACCATTCGTAACTCCAGTTTCAGGGGATCCAACACTCTCTTCTGACCTCCTCTGGCACTGCACAACATGGGTGCACTCATACACATGCTGGCATAACACTCATACACATAAAATTAAAATAAGTAAAATTTAAAAAAATAATAATTAAAAATGGTGATTCTAATTCTATTCACAAAGATCTTTTTCAAATAAGTTAAGTTCTGAAGTTCTGGGTAGACATCTTTTTATTATTTTCTTTTTAATGTATTTGTGGTGCAGTTGCCTACAGAGGCCAGAAGGGGGCATCAGATCTCTTGAAGCTGGAGTTACTGGCATTTGTGAGCTCCTTGATGAGGGTGCTGGGATCCAAACTTTAACCTCCAATGAGCCAGGAAACTCTCTTAACCACTGAGCTAGCTCTCCAGTCCCTAGGCAGACTTATCCTTGGAAACCACAATTCTACTCATTACAAGACAGTATTATACATATTATACATACATGTACATATTTCTTTTTTTTCTTTTTTTATGTGTATGAGTGTATTGCCTGCATGTGTGTAAGTGCCTGTGGAGATCAGAAGGCATTGGATCCCCTGGAACTGGAGTTACAGACAGTTGTTAGCTACTATGTGGGTGCTGGGAATCAAACCCATGTCCTCTGCAAGAGCAGTCAGTGCTCTTAACCACTGAGTCATCTCTCCAGGCCCTAGTATACAGATTTTATAAATGTGGAAAGTGAGGCCCAGAGAGGTGAGGCCACACAGGGCTGCAGTGTCAGAAAGAGACATTTCCCTGAATGCCCAAAGACTGCCGCAAAAACCTCTGAAGCTTGGCATCGGTTTCCTCCCAGGTGAACGGTGTGAACATGAAGATGCCAGTCGTGCTGGATGAGGGCAAGATCCGTGTCTTCCAGCATGGGTCTGATGTTGTGATTGAGACCGATTTCGGCCTGCGTGTCACCTATGACCTCATGTACTATGTGCGGGTCACCATCCCAGGGAACTACTACCAGCAGATGTGTGGTCTCTGCGGGGACTACGATGGTGACCCCAAGGATGACTTCCAGAAGCCCGATGGCTCACAGGCAGGCAACTCCAATGAGTTTGGTAACTCGTGGGAAGAAGCTGTGCCTGACTCCCCCTGTGCACCACCACCTCCCTGCTGTGAGACTGAGTGCAGCCCTGAGCTGAAGGACAAGTATCACGGAGTGCAGTTCTGCGGGCTGCTCGCCAGCCCCACAGGCCCACTGGCTTCCTGCCACAAGCTGGTGGATCCCCAGGGTCCTTTGGAAGACTGTGTTTTTGACCTCTGCCTGGGTGGCGGGAACATGAGCATTCTGTGCGACAACATCCATGCTTACGTGAGTGCCTGCCAGGCAGCTGGAGGCCAAGTGGAGCCCTGGAGGACTGAAACTTTCTGCCGTGAGTGACAGTGATGGGACACTGGGGGGTGGGGCAGGGAGAGGTTGAGTGGGGAAGGGGTAGGACCTATGCCCTGTCCCAGTAGCTTCCCTGCTCTGACCAGCAACCCCTTCTTGCAGCGATTGAGTGCCCCCCTCACAGCCACTATGAGCTCTGCGCAGACACCTGCTCCGTGGGGTGCTGGGCTCTCAGAAGCCCCCAACAGTGCCCAGAAGGGTGCGCTGAGGGCTGTGAATGTGACTCTGGCTTCCTGTACAATGGCAAAACCTGTGTGCCCATCGAGGAATGCGGCTGCTACCACAATGGAGTCTACTACGAGGTAGGAAACCAGCCATCCTGACAGCCCGGGGCCTCTTCCTGGATCCCCCGTGTCCCGCTGCTCATCAGCACTAGAGTCTTTCCCCCATTCAGCCTCCTGAATAGTTCTCTTCCCACCACTGTCCCCTCCCCTCATCCTGTGTACACGTTTGCCTATTAGGTCTACCCTCCCCACGACTGTGGAAAGACCTTTTAAAATAAGATTGTGGGTCCTGAAGTTTTCAATTCTTCACTGTCTCCCAGGTCAAGAGTTGACTCAAAATCCTGGGTCTGGGCAAAGGTGGCCTTCCAGCCATCAAAGATGAGATTTTATCTTTTTCACCAGATCCTCGCTCCCTTTGCTTCCCTCTTCTTGTCTCCTCAAGGAGCCGTTTGACTTGAGCGTGTAATTGCTTAGTCTGTCCCTTTGCAAGACAGAGGTCTCTGAGGGCAGTGTTCGCTCTGTAGTTCTCCTCTCATGAATGCTGTTAGTCGTGACAGCAAATATGCATGGACCCGTTTGATCATGTACACATATTAGCTATATATGTAGACTTCTTTTGAGCATTCCACGTATGCTACATTGATAGAGCAGTGGAACACGACAGCTGTCCATCACGTGTCCATCACGGAGCTTCCAAAATAAGCTTTTTTTATTCTTACTTCCTCTCTAGCACCTTTCCTACCAATCTGAGTTGATGAAAAGGCCCCCTCACTTCTCTGTTTTACACATATTACACTTAGTTATATTGTCTTAGATTGGTCCTGTTTTAGCTGCCGTTTGCCAATGAGGAAACTGGCACAAAGAGGTTAGGCAATATCGTCCAGTCATTCGGTCTGGAGAAGTAGAACCAGGCCACACCCAGGTAATCTTCTCCAGAGGTTTTGCTCAAATTAACATTTAACATTTTCTCCTACACAGCAGCAATTCAGTGGCTATCTCTGAATGAATGAATGAATGAATGAATGTGAAGGTGAAGGAATAAATGAATGGGCTGGGTGGGCCTCAAAGCACGCTGGGCCTCAGGTTCACTGACAGTGGGCCACCCTGCTGACCCTCTCTGAGCCTGGAGCACTGGGGGTGCCGGAGTCGGTTCCCACCCCTGGGTACTGATGCCATGCTGTCTGTCTCCACAGCCAGAGCAAACGGTCCTCATTGACAACTGCCAGCAGCAGTGTGTGTGCCACGCAGGTAGAGACATGGTGTGTACGAATCACAGCTGCGAGCCAGGGGAAGTGTGCCTGCCCTCAGAAGGCGTCCTGACCTGCCTTCCCGACAAAGGTGCTGGGCAGTGGGGCTGGGCTGGTGTGACTGGGCACACAAGGTGGTGCCTGGGAGCTGAGGGTGGCATAACTTCACAGTGGGAGGTGCACAGGCTGTGACTGAGGTATCAGACCTTGGGCCAGATTTCCAAGAGCCAAGAGCAGAGACCATCCAGGCTGGGTGTCAAGGACCCTTATGGGGGTTCCAGGCTAAGGGAACTTCAGAGCATGGTTTCCTAGGGTAGGTGTCAAAGGCCTTTGGGGTACTCAGCAAGATCAAGCAAACCTTGTTCCTCAATGGTAAATATTTAATATTTAAGTTTACAAGTAGCATGGTCTTGGACACAAACTTCTCCTATCTACCCATATGAGCTATAGGCTTTGTATACGAACAGACAGAACTGTGACACAACTTTATTATAAAACCAAGCACTAAGTGGCCCCATGGTTTGTTGGCCACTGGCTCATTGATTAAGCTTGGGGCTTCAGATACCAGTATCAAGGGGCAGTAGATAAAATCTATGTCATTTAAACTTTCATTTCCCTGATGATTAAAGACAGGGGACATTTGTCAGTTACTCCCAGGGCATAAGAGGCTGGATCTCTTTAAGTACGAATCAAGAGCTTTAGGGGTCCTGTTTCAGAGAATCCCTAGTTTAAATCTGGGACTCAGAGCATTATTTTCTTAGAGGTAGAGCACCCTCAAGGAATAAAAAATAGAAACTCCAGAACTGAGAGGCGGAGCTGAGCCCCTCAGATGTGAGAAACAGGACGTCAGGAAGTGGGCTACTTTAATCAGCATCCTGTCAGGAGAGAGATGCCCCAATGCCACGTGAATTAAGGAAGCTCAAGTTAATGATTCGTGTGTTTGGAGATGTGGCTGTGGTAGAATATTTGCCTAGGACACACAGAGCCCTGGGTTCCCCCTCCAGCACCGGAAAGAGGACTGCTTTTCTCTAAATCGACATTTTACTACATACACTACCTGTACAAAGTTAGGAGTTCTTTGTGTCGCTTCCAGTATATGTGTATACGTTATATACATATACATTCCAGTCATATGGTGGGCTCTAAGCATTCCTCCCTTGCCACCTTTCCCTTCTCCTGCCACGTCTCTAGTATTCATCCCCTTCTAGGTCCTTTTTCCTCCCTGTCTTCTGTATGTGAGAGAAAACACTGTGGGAATAAACATTACTGACCTCTGGCTCTATCCGTGTTTCTGAAATGACATAATTATGTTCTTTGTGACTTACTGAAATTCGTTGTATGTGTCTTACACTTTCAGCCATTCATCTGTCGGCAGTCCCTGGACTGCTGATTCCATCCTTTGACTACTGTAAAGAGTACCTTGGAAAACATGGATGTGTAGGAATCTCTGTTGCCTGGTGGCTTAGTCTCCTTTGGGTATATAGCCCAGAGAAGTGGTAGACCTGGGTCACATGATAGTTGTGTTGGTGTTTTGAGCTGCCTCCTTGCTGATTTTCATAGTGGCTACTCTAGTTGTCATTTCCACCAACAGTCAATGAGGATTTCCTCACACTGTATCCCCATATCAGCAGTTGCTTCTTGAGGACAGCCATATATTCTGCCTGGGGTGAGAATTTCCACTTCCCTAATGGCTAAGGGCATTGAATTGATTCATCTGTTTGCAGAGTATATGCACTTCTTCATTTGAAACGTGCCTGTTCATTTCTAATGCCCAGCTGCTGGTGGGCTTGTTTGCCTTTTTGTGTTTAATTTTTTGAGTTTTTATGTGCTCTAGGTATTAATCTCCGGTCAGATGAATAGCTCACAAAGATTTTTCTCCACCATAAAGACTCCACCAGAAAATTCCTGGACCTAATAAATATTTTAATCAAAGTAGCAGGATACAAAATCAACCATAATTTCTTTATATACTGATAACAAATGTCCTGAGAAAGAAATCCGGAAAACAACTCCATTCACCAAAGCCTAAATTTACCACCTACGAAAAACCCAGACAAGCTGGAAAAACTCTACAATAAAACTTTAGAACAATGGAAAAATCTGAGGATGCCAACTGCAGGGCAGCAGCACAGAGTGCCGCCTTCTCCTGGCTAGTTTTCTTTCTCTGGCCACTTCCACTAGTGCCACGCAGTAAGACCAGAGTCTGTGTGCTGTTTGGCTTCCACCAGTTTCCTTTCTTCCCTCACATAACAACCAGAGGGTGTACTTCGTGGAAAGAGCTGGAGGTCATTATTCCTGGCCGTTGTCCTGCTTGTCACCTCTAGATAGGACAGCCTAAAAGCTTTTTGTGGCAGGTCCTAGTACCTAGGGCCTTAAATTGCCTGGTACAAGCCTACGGGAAACCCCATAGGGATGTACTGATCCAGTGACAGGGTTTCAAAACTTACTAACTGCATCAGCCACTTGCTCCCGCTCCTCCCCCTTCCCAGAGCTCTGGTGGTTAGCCTCCAGACCTGACAGCCCAGATGGCAAGTCACTTCCTCTTTGATTCCGTTTTCCCACCATATGGAGCCCTCTGAGGTTCTGATTCAATTTTTCCGCTGTAGTTTAAGCCAACTTTTCAAGCCAGGCTCAGTGAATAGCACCTGATGTTTGTTGTGGGTTCCTAGGGATGAGGTACTACAGGGACTTTTGACTTTTAAACCTGAAGATTCAGACAGCATCTTTTCAAAATGGTTTTCTGTCACTGAGCTATGACTGACTGTCAGGAAGAAGACAGAAGGTTCCTGATGCCTAGCAGCATGCAGACTCAGTGTTGAGACCAATGTTAATAGTGTTTGTCAGCTTCTCTTTTTTCTTCCATCTCTCCCCTTCCACGGCTGTGCCACACCTGCCAGTTCACTTACTTGCAGCATCCCCCACTTCCTCCTTCCTTCCCCCACTTCCTCTCCCTGTTTTCCTCTCTGTCCTTCTTTCTACATTGCTGGGGGTCTTCTTTCATTCTTTCACCTCTGTCCCATCCCTCTGCTGCTTGCTGACAGCACTGAGAACTGAGCACTTGCCTCCCTGGAGTAGATCTCCTCTCTTTCTTTTGGTTTCCAAACTTTGGCAGAGGATACTGCAGGTTGCAGTTGCAGGAATGAAACTCCCACTGGAGTGCTAGCAAAACTCAGTCGGAAGCAGCCACCCGGGGTGGCTAGGTGACTAGATAGAAAGCAATTGGGCCAGTGGAATGCACTGAGCATGTGCCCCACATACCGCAGGCCCCCAGGGCAGTAGCATCAGGAATGGCAGAGCTGGTTGCAAGGACAGGCAGGAGGCGGCCCCTGCCTCTTGTGGCAACTTCCCAGCACCCTCTACTGACAGAGCTCCAAGGACCAGCTTCAACCAGGAGATAGTTCATTTCTAGGTGGCCCTGGAAACAGAGGAGTAAGTTCAAAGGCTGGCTTCCTAAACACAGAGCTGGAGCCACAGATAGAGTGGCACCAGTGGACTCCTGAACATAAAATCCCTGGAGGATAAGCCCTCCAGAAATGAGATTCCTAGGGTTGCATGTAACAACACACAGGAATGAGTTTTGTACTGTGAGATGTCTAGGCCATGAGACTTAGATATGGGGACCCGAAGGACTAAGATTTAAAATTTCTAGACCTCTGCTATTGGGTTCTCACCCTTCAGCATGAACTCAGAGTTCTGGACCTCATGCATGGGACAATGAGGGAGTGGGGTCTCAAACATGGATGCTCCCGGTACTGACATACATCCCACACCCAGGAATGTTGAGGCGCAGGTTTTAGTCTGGGTCAACTGGAGCTGAGATTTTAAGCAAGAAACCCTGGAGCGGAAACCCCAGAACCAGGATCTTGGACTGCAAACTAAGGTCTGAGTTCCAGAGAAAGATCCCTAGGGCCTGAGTCTTGGTGGTAGGGACCTTTAGGGGCTAAATCTTAGATTATGAACACAGTTCGCCATAGGTCCTGAGTGTCATATCTGGGGGACTTGCTAGGCCCGATTCTAGGGTCTGGGGCTTATATATCAGGATACTGGGATCTGGTCTCACCTAAAGCAACACTCAGAGCCAGTATCCTTGGCTTGAGAGTAGGAAGCAGCCATGTTTGTGGTGGGCAGCCCCTCAAGGTCCTCTGTGCTCTTCCCATAGACCCATGCCACAGTGTCACCTGCCGACCCCAAGAGACCTGCAAAGATCAAGATGGCCAGGGAGTGTGTGTGCCCAACTATAATTCCACATGCTGGCTGTGGGGTGACCCTCACTACCACTCCTTCGATGGCTGGAACTTTGACTTCCAGGGCACCTGCAACTACCTGCTGGCAGGAACTGGCTGCCCTGGGATTAGCAATGAGGATCTGACTCCGTTTACTGTCACTACCAAGAATGAGAACCGGGGCAACCCTTCTGTGTCCTATGTGAAACTGGTCACCGTGACCACCTACAACACCAGCATCTCCATCCACAAGAACGAGATTGGCAAAGTCCGGGTATGTTCTGCAGGATGGTTCCCTGAGCACCCCAAGAGGGCAAGCAAATCCCTTATACTAACAACAGTTGGGAACTGGGAAGTCTCATTCTTCGTGGAGACTTGAAACCACATGAGAAAAAACTACAACAAACCATCACCCCTTTCCTGGAAATTAAGCCTGGCCCTTTGCCAAGACCTTTAAAGCAGGTCACTGGTATTTGGCTTCGTGTAGATCTGTATCTGAGTCCAGGCTTTCTTGTGAGTTCTGTGATGTGGTGTAAGTCACTGCACACAGTGGGTCTTGTAGCTGTCCCCACCACCCAGCAAGGTGGTGCAAATTAGGCGCTCTGCTCAGGGCCTAACCCAAGTAAGCACCTGTGAGTGAGGGAACAGTTGAGGGGCTGTTCTCAGAGATCTCAGAGAAACGGGGAGAATTGAAGACCTGGGTTAATAGGCACTCTCAGAGAGGGATGGGGCATGGAACAGGACAGGCAGTTCAGAGCTGGGGGGCGTGGAGAGATCGAGAACAGAGATGCGGCAGACAGAATGAGAAGAACAGAGGGAGGAAAGAAAAAAGAAATACACAGAGACAGAGATGCAGGGAGGGAGATCCCAAAGGAGAGGCAAACCCAGGGGGAAGGGACAGGGAAGACAGAAAGAGAGATCAGAGAGAAAAGCAGAAGAGGAATTAGTTGAGGGTTTCATTCCTCAGGAGCTGGCTGAATAGATGGCCCTGACATCTGTAAAGGGACATAAAACGGCCAGGCAGGAGGAAGTCCTTGGCAGGAAGGAGAAGGGACGAAGGGCAGCGCAGCTATAGCTCGGGCATTCGCAGCTCCATGACCCCTGGCCTCCCTCCCTCCCCAGGTGAACGGAGTGCTGACAACCTTGCCTGTCTTTTTGGCTGATGGGCGGATTTCAGTGCTCCATGGAGGCACAAAGGCTGTGCTGGTGACTGACTTCGGGCTTCAGGTCACCTATGACTGGAATGCACGGGTAGAGGTTACACTGCCCAGTAGCTATCACAGCTCGGTGTGCGGGCTCTGTGGGAACATGGACAAAAACCCCAACAATGATCTACTCTTCCCTAACGGCACAGCGGCTCCCTCAATCCCCGCTTGGGGCGGCAGCTGGCAAGTTCCAGGGTGGGACCCCCTTTGCTGGAACGAATGTCAGGGGTCCTGCCCAATATGCTCTGAGGACAAGCTGGAGGAGCTTGAGGGTCCTGGCTTCTGCGGACCTCTAATCCCTGAGACAGGAGGGCCCTTCGCCAGCTGCCATAGCCATGTACCTCCTGAAAGCTTCTTCAAGGGCTGTGTCCTGGACGTCTGCCTGGGTGGTAGTGCCAAAGACATACTATGTGAGGCCCTGGCTGCCTATGCTGCTGCCTGCCAGGCTGCCGGCATCACCATCGAGGACTGGAGGACGCAGGCCGGCTGTGGTAAGTGATGGGGAGCAGGGCAGGGGTCGGGGATGTGACCTTGACCTTGCTGGGCTGGGCTGGTTCCACTCTCCATCTTGGGATCCTTCTGCTAGTCTCTCCCTGTCTGTCTCCCAGCTGTGTCCATCTGTGTCTGGCTCACGATCTCTGCCTGTTCTCACTTGCTCTGTCTCTCCTTTGTCTCTGATAGCATTCCTGTCTCTGTGACATTGGATCCCTCAGCCTCTCTGTCCCACATGTGTGTGTGGGGGGGATGTGTCTCCTCTCATCTTGTCCCCAGGAAATACACCACCAAGATTCCTGGTTTCTTTCCCTCCCTTCCTTTATCTACCCACAGAGATCCCCTGCCCTGACAACAGCCACTATGAGCTCTGTGGCCCACCCTGTCCAGAGAGCTGTCCATCTCCTGCACTTCGGAAAATCCCAGACGCATGTGAGGGGCCCTGTGTCGAGGGCTGCCAGTGTGACCCAGGCTTCGTGTTGAGTGGCAAGGAGTGCGTTCCCCTGGATGGTGGCTGTGGATGCTGGGCCAACGACACCTACTACGAGCCAGGCAGCGAGTTTTGGGCTGATGCCACCTGCACTCAGCGATGTAACTGTGAGCCTGAGGGTGGTTCCCTGGTCTGCAAGCCTGCCAGCTGTGGGCTGGGCGAGGAGTGTGGCTTGTTGCCCTCTGGCCAGCTCGGCTGCCAACCCACCAGCATAGTTGAGTGCCAAGCCTGGGGTGATCCACACTACACCACCCTGGATGGTCACCGGTTTGATTTCCAAGGCACTTGCGAGTACCTGCTGAGTGCACCCTGCGAAGCACCACCCAAGGGCACCGAATACTTCAATGTCACTGTGGCCAATGAGCACAGGGGCAGCCAGGCGGTCAGCTACACCCGCAGTGTCACTCTGTACATCTACGGTCTCAGCCTGACTCTCAGTGCCAGCTGGCCACGGAAGCTACAGGTGAGTGGACTGCCATGCTGTCCTCAGATGTGCAGGAGAAGATGAGGGGTGGACCTGTCATCTCAGCACTGGGAGGATTGCAGATTGTTCCAGACAAGCCTGGACTACAATAATCATTCCCTGTTTTTGTTTTTGTTTTTAATTATGTGCATGGGTTGCAATACGGGCATGTGCATGTGTGTGCTGGTGCATGCGGTGGCCAGAGGTGTCAGATTTTTGGGAGGATGAGTTCCAGGAAACCGTGACCCATTTGATGTGGGTGCTTGGAATTGAACTTAGGTTCTCTGAAAGAGACATACTGGTGCTCTTAACTACAGAGCCATCTCTCCTCCACTTTGTTTTGTTCGTTAAACAGAAGAGAAACAAAAACAAGCCAATGGCACTGCACTTCTTGACTACTGTAATAACAGGGGAGGCAGCCCTCTTTGGGTCCCAAATCCTCTGAGTAGCAGACACACAATTTGAACTGTATGAGCCCCACTCACTGGCTGCACCTCTCCTCACACCAGGTGAACGGAGAGTTCGTCGCTCTGCCCTTCGAGCTGGACTCCAGACTGCAGGCTTACCTCAGTGGCTCTGATGTAGTGATCACCACTGCCTCTGGAGTCTCCCTGGCATTTGACGGGAGCAGTTTTGTGCGCCTGCGTGTGCCCTCAGCCTACAAGGACACCCTCTGTGGCCTGTGTGGGAACTACAACCAAGATCCCAAAGATGACCTGACAGCAGAAGGAGAGAAACCTGAGGACTGGCAGGTGGGTGGCACCCCAGGCTGTAATGTGTGTGTGCCTGAGCCTTGCCCAGAAACCTGCACAACTGAGGAACTGGACCCCTTCCGTGGCCCTGACGCCTGTGGCATAATCTCGGCCACAGACGGTCCACTGGCAGCCTGCCACAGCCTCATACCACCAGAGCAGTACTTCGACTCTTGCTTGCTGGATACCTGCCAGGTTCAGGGTCATCCAGGAGGACTCTGTCCTGCAGTGGCCACCTACGTGGCAGCTTGCCAGGCTGCTGGAGCCCAGCTCGGAGAATGGAGGAGGCCAGACTTCTGTCGTAAGTACTGAACCATGCAGTCTCCACACAGACGTGTCTCCCCCTACCCCTTCCAAGGACTTCCTGCCTCCATGGAGTTCAAAGTCCACCCTCCTTTGCCTCTCACCCCCAGCAAGTATTTCCTGTCACAGACACACTCTGGTACTTACACACTGAAAAACACAAGTCTCATAGCCCTGGGGGTAGGAGGACAACCCAGTTACACACTCAAAGTCAGAATCCTTATGTGCAGACCACTCTGGGATACTCAGCACTCAGATATCCTACTGACTGGGACATGACCTAGTGACAGTCATCACATCTCACGGAGGCCTAGTGAGTTACACCTGGTCAGATGGCCCTGAGCTGACACCCACATTGGAATACAGCTAGCCACACAGAAGTAGCCTCAGGGCCCTGGGTCTGGGTAGATTCCACACCGCCTGAGTGAGTGTCAGACACACTCAGCTGGAATCAAGACCTGTCCCAGGCAGTTCACATAGATTGAGTGCTGGGCAGCTCCCTTGCAGATCTCCTGAGCCAGGCCACCTCCTCAGGGTCGTGCATGTTCACACTGAGAGATCATGGTTGGTTCTAATCCATAATGGTCAGATGCACATAGCTCCACTAGGCTGTCACCTGGTCTTTGGAAGTATGAGACACACCCTGCTCAGGCAGCCCTGGTTGTGCCCCCAACACCTGAGATCCCATGTGAGTCATCCTGCCAGGTCTTCTAGGTCAATTCCCATAGCTGCCCAGAAGCATCTGGGTTGCCCCAGGCAGACTGTCCCACCCGAGGCCTCCCCTGATCCCAGCATTGCCCCTACCTGACTCTCCTCTCTATCCTGTCTTCACAGCTTTCCAGTGCCCTGCCAACAGCCACTACGAGCTCTGTGGTGACTCCTGCCCTGTGAGCTGCCCGAGCCTCTCAGCCCCTGAGGGCTGTGAAACCACCTGTCGTGAGGGCTGTGTCTGTGATTCTGGCTTTGTGCTCAGCGGAGACACCTGTGTGTCTGTGGGCCAGTGTGGCTGCCTTCATGATGGACGCTACTACCCGCTGGGTACCACCTTCTACCCAGGTCCTGAATGTGAGCGGCGCTGTGAGTGTGGTTCAGGTGGCGAGGTCAGCTGCCAGGAAGGTGAAGACTGTGGGCCCTATGAGGAGTGCAAAGTAGAAGAGGGTGTTCAGGCCTGCCATCCTACGGGTTGTGGCCGCTGCCTGGCCAACGGGGGCATCCATTATGTCACCCTTGATGGACGAGTGTATGACCTGCATGGCTCCTGCTCCTATGTCTTGACCCAAGTCTGCCTCCCAAAACCTGGAGAAGAGGAGTTTTCCATTGTGCTTGAGAAGAGCTCAGATTACGATCCCCAAAGAGTGGTGGTAACTGTGGCTGGCCATGTTGTGGTCCTGGCTCGTGGGCCACAGGTGAGTGGACATTGCCCTACCCAGAGTCCTGGTGAGGGGACAGCCCCACGCACGCCTCACCATGTAGAGTGTGAAGGGAATACTGGCCAGCTTCAGGTCCTGGGAGCCCCACAGTCCTACCCTGGTGGTTCCCGGTTTGTGGCGAATGTGCCACCCTGGAGTCCGCTGAAGACATGGCCCCACCCCAAGAGTTTAACATGACCTCACTCCTGCCATGAGTGAGGACTTTGTCCTGCCATGAGGCTCTGAGATAGACAAAGGTCTGTGCAGGAGCTATGAGTGCCCGCCATCCTAACTGACCCTTCCATCCAGGTCATCGTGGACGGTGAAGCTGTGGCCCTGCCTGTAGCTACAGGCCGTGTGAGCGTGACTGCTGAAGGCCGAAACATGGTTCTGCAGACGAACAAGGGGCTGAAGGTGCTCTTTGACGGGGACGCCCATATCCTCATGTCCATCCCTAGTACCTTCCACGGACGTCTCTGTGGCCTCTGTGGCAACTTCAATGGCAACTGGACTGATGACTTTGTGCTGCCCAGTGGTGCAGTGGCCCCCAGCGTGGATGACTTTGGAGCTGCTTGGAGAGCTCCTAGCTCCACCCCGGGTTGCAGTGAAGGCTGTGGATCTAACAGCTGCCCTGTGTGCTTGGCAGAGGAGACAGCACCCTATGAGAAAAAGGAAGCCTGTGGGACGATCTCTGACTCCCAAGGCCCCTTTGCATCCTGCCACAAGGTTCTGAGTCCCTCGGAATACTTCCGCCAATGTGTGTATGACATGTGTGCTAATAAGGGTGACAAAGCCTATCTCTGCCGTGCCCTGGCGGCCTACACTGCAGCCTGTCAGGCGGCTGGTGCAACCGTGAAGCCCTGGAGGACTGACAGCTTCTGCCGTGAGTGTCTTTGGGCCCTCTGTGAGATTCCTGGCCTCTCCCCTGTCTGCTGTTCAGGAGGAGTCCCTGTCTGTGACAGAGCTTCCTCCCGATCTGCTGTTCAGGAGGAGTCCCTGTCTGTGACAGAGCTTCCTCCCGGTCTGCCACAGCACCCTCTGTCACTTCCCTCATTCACTCTGGCTACTCCAGTCAGTAGCCCCTCTCCCCAGACCTCACATCCACCTCTCCCCAGGACTGTCCCCAGCTCTTTCTCTAATGGCCTGACAGGGAATTGCATAGGTTAAGGGCCCTTTTATATCTGTGGTTGACTGACGCTCCCACAAACCCTGCCGACTGACCTCCCAAATCTAGGCCAATATTCCTCCTTCAAATTCTAAGAGTAGGGACATATAATTCCAACTCTTCATGAACAGGGAAATGACTCATCATGTACTGGGGCAGAGCCGTTTCTCTTTCAGTTTCCTGAGACCCGGCTCTAGACCCAGAGCCATTATCCACTCCGTAGCCTAAGAACTGTCTTTATAACAGTGGACACTGTCTCCAGCTCTGAACTCTTCCACTGAGGACTAGGTCCATGCATGCAGTGACTTCCTGAACACTTTTCCCTGGTGATCCTTAGAGTCCCTACACCTGTGTCTACTGACCCTGACTTAATACTCTGACTGTACTTCTCTATCCTAGTCAAATCTCTATCTGATTTTCCCAGTGAACCTTGGTCACTTGGGCTATTTCTGTTTGTCCCAGTGGATGTGAGCTCTTTATCACTGCTTAGGGCTCCCTTCTTCTGTTTTTCCTCTACAACATTGTATTAGGTTGTGACACTGTGACAGCTGATTTGGAGAAACTATTTTTGAGGAGGATTTGTGTTGGCTGAGGTTTTCAGATATTTCTGTTCTGAAGGTAACTGAATCTACCCCTGAATATCATTGTGGGAGGAGCATGTGGCTTCATTGTATCCAAGAGACAGAGAAAAATAGACGGAGATGATAGAGGTAGACATACTGAGATAGAGATGGGGAGCAGGCACAGAATGCTCTTGAAAGGCACACCCCCAACTGATTTACTTTCTCCAACCAAGCCCAGCCTTCAAATTTCCCATTACTTCCCACTAATGCCATAAAATTATGGATCAATCAGTGGATTATCCATTGACAAGACAGCCTCAGGACTCAATCACCACTTAATGATTCAGCCACCAAGGGAACCATATCTTCAACACATGAGTCTTTCCACTCTGACCTCTAAAATCCTCATATCCACCTCACACTGGAAGCTGTATTCAGTCTGTCTCCAGAGTCTCCAAAGTCTTAACAGTCCCAGCAGTACTCGGCTGCCCACGTTGGACTCTTTCCCGAGATTCAATGCAAACCCATAGATGTGAGCTTCTCTAGTAATAAAAGTGCAATTACATTTCCAATGTTCAGTGATCTAACAGGGTGCAAATTACTAAATAAAAAGGAGGGCTGGACACACAGAAAGGAGCACTGATAACAAAGCAAGATCAAATCCCAGCAAAAGAAACATGGCCCAGAATGAGCGCCAAAGGGCTAGGGCAGCCCCACCCTACAGCCTTGCCGGCAGAGACCACATGGCCTCTCTCCAGTGCTTCTTACCTGTAGCTTTCCTCCACATGTTCCACATCCCAGCTCCCAGACACCTTCAACTTCATTCTCACAGCTTCATGCTTCCCCCTCAGGAGCTCCACACACTGGTCCTAACCATCCTAGACACTGTCTAGCCCCTTGGGCTTGTCTTTGAAATCTGGGTGGAATCCATGACCCCATAACTCTTGTAATCTGCATGCCTACAAGTCCACCATCATGTGATCTGTTTCTAGATCAAGTAGTAGCCAGGCCCCCTGACTGCGCCTACAGTGGTCTCTGGGTGCCTGGCTGGGTGAGCACGGTGAAATTAATTCTGAGGAAACAACATTCTAAGTGGCCTTGTAAGCCAGATGTGCAGCTTTTCTCAAGAGAAAATCTGTCAAGTTTCCATTTGTACTCCTGTCAGTTTATGACAGGTTCTTGATTCCTGAGATGCCCTCAAATCATCTTTCCTCTTGTCCCAGTGCAGAGTACTTGGTTTCTGGATACTCACCATAAACCTAAGAGTAGCCAGGAATATCCATGCTATGGCCAGGAGGCTATGCTGCCTTGGTATTTCCTGTGCCATATGAAATTAGATTGCCACCTTTTTCTTAAACTTCCACAGAGTTTCAGGACGTGAAGAAAATATAGACAAATTCCTTGCCAAAATGTTTTTACAAACGGTCTCTATTCCAATTCCCAAACAAGTCCTCATTTTCGCCCAGAACCTCACGGACATACTGTCTGCAATCCTGTCCGACTTTTCTTTTTCTATGCTCCCACCAGAATTACCCATCAAGTTTTTCCCAGAGCATTCCAGGCTTTTGCTAGCCCGTGTCTCCACACACTTCCCATGAACCATTTTTGAAAACATGTGAGTCATGCCAAACATAGTAACAACGTTGTTCAGTAACAATTTTTGCTTCAGTAAGTCTCTCGTTGCAGTGAGAAAATACTTGAATAACTGAGAAAGAGGAAGAATTACTTTGGTTCATGTCTCACTGCTTTCTGTATATGGATGAGCTGCCCAGATGGTGGCCAAGAATCAGAAAGAAACAGGAGAAATCTGGAGTAAGATAAGATAGCTCCAATGACCTACTTGCTCCTACTAGGTCCCACCACCAAGACCTGTTACCATCTCCCAATACTCCATTCAGATTAGGAATACTATCAAAGCATTAATTCATTGATTAGGTATGAGCTGTTTCAGTCATAAGTTCCAGTGTATGAAAACCAACTTTTTAGGGAGGTACTACATACCCAAATCATACCAACTATTTATCCTAGGCCTGAGAATTCAGTAGATTCAGTTAGTCGGCGTGCACGGCAAGCTGTGACCCACCCTGCCTCCTCTCTCTCTGCAGCTCTCCAGTGCCCTGCCCACAGCCACTACTCTGTCTGCGCACGATCTTGCCAAGGTTCCTGCGCAGCGCTCTCTGGCCTCACTGGCTGCACCACCCGCTGCTTCGAAGGATGTGAGTGTGATGACCGCTTCCTGCTCTCAGATGGTGTGTGCGTCCCTGCCCAAGACTGCGGCTGCACCCACGATGGCCGATACTTGCCGGTGAGCAGGGGCTGGAGGTAGCAGGGCGGGTGGGGGGACTGAGAGAGACTCAGAGCTGCTTTGCTCTGAGTTTCTGTTCAAGGGTTGGGGCCCAGGAGCGCCACCAGTTCTCAGCTGTGCGACGCTATGCAAATAACTTCCCTGTAGTGTAACCTGTGACTGCTGCATCTAGTCACCCAAGACCTTGTATGTTAAAACAAGAGAGCCAAAACCTTCCTGCAGTTCTAGAGGCCAAGGGTCAGAAATCAGGGTCACTGGGCTCAAGTCAAAGTGATGGGAGGCTGGCACTGTCTTTAGAGGTTCCAGAGGAGAATCTGTTCCTTGCCTTTCCCACCTTCTGCGACCTCAGTCTTTCCTTGCCCTGACCATAACATTCCAATCTCTGCCACCACTTGTATGGGATATAAACGCTCCCTGTGTTAAACCTGGCATGATGGTGCACACCTTTAATCCCAGTACTTTGGAGGCAGAGTTAGATGAATCTCTGTGCGTTCAAGGTCAGCCTGGTCTACACAGCGAGTTCCAGGCCAGCTTGGGGATAGTGGGAGATCCTGTCTCAAAAAGACCAAAACCAACAACAACAACAAACAAGCAAACAACCAACTCCCTGTGTCTGTTTCTTGTGAGAATATATGCAATTGCCCACCTCAATAACCCAGAACAAATTTTCATGTAAAGAGCTTTAATCACATCTGCAAACACACCTTTTCTATTTAAGGTGGCATTCCTGGTCCTACAGATTGGGAATGGATATCTCTGGGGGTTTGGACATTAGCCTATGACCCTTTCTATGCATAAGTTTGGTATAAGTGTCAATTCATTTTTTATCATGGAGGGTGGACTTGAACTGTGGCAGTAGCCTGTGTAATTTTGATAGTCTCTTGGACGACCCTGGCCATCAACTCAAAGGAAGGTTTCTCCTGTCTGGTACTGTTTCTTGTTATGTAGCCTTCAGTTATGCACATGGACTCATGTAGAGATATTGTTTGTGGAATTTGTCATTAAGTTGTTAGGCTAACATGATTCCCTCCAGTGTTTTACACTAGCTGGGCATTATTGATCTCTCCTCTCTCTCTGTCCCCTGTCTAACCCTTTCTAACTTTCCCATTAAGGTACCTCCATTTCCCCATTTCTCCCTTGATAACACGTCTCCTGTGGCCCCCTCTCTCTTTATCACCTTTATTCCCATAGTTCCTTGTATAACTCTCCCTCCTCCTTCCCCTCTAAATACCCCTATTATCTATTTTTTTCCCTTAATAATACCTGTCTCGCACTATTCTTCTCACTCAGGTTCCTTCTTTCTCTTTACCTCCCTGATTCCCTTCCATTTTCCTGGTTCCTGCAGTTACATCAGGATATATACTCACATACAAGGTAGGATACACAAATGAGGGAGAATATATATATCATTTGTTTTTCTGAGTCTGTGTTACTTCACTTAGTATAAGAATTTCTAGTTCCATTTTATGATCACAAAAATCCTATGAGAAAGATATGATTGCTGTTTTCCCATTTACAGAGAAATTGTACCATACACAACGTGTGCCATTTTCAAAGAGAAGCAAACTTCTGCTCCTTCCCTCAGGTCTTCCTGCCTGCTGGAGCCAGCTAGGTCCCCTAGGCTGGGTCAGCAGCCTCCTAGGGACTCTCACAGCCACCTGTGCTCCCCGTCCCAGCGCTGAACCTCTTTACTTTCTAGCCCATCTCTGACTCTCTACCTGAACCTCCCAATCTCATTTTCAAAAACCAGGAAATTTATTTATATGACAGAGATAACAATGATCAAAACCAGGAAATTACCTCCTTGACTCAAAACTATTATCTAATCTGTACATTTTAACCATATTTCACCAGTTGTTCCAGTAAAGTCATCAGTAGTAAGTACTCATCTCTGGGCCAGGATCCAACGGACGATCAGACTCTGCTTTGTTTTCATAAAATCTGATGAAATCCAGGTGGCAAACATAGCTGGAAACAAAAAGTTCTCAGACTGAGCCAAGGACTAGAGAACCAGGATCTGGGGCATGAGAAGATCCCGAAAGGGCGTCGAGGAGGAGTAGCTGAAATGGGAGGAGAAACCATGAGAAAGTCAGTTCACAGGCATGCCTTCTGTCTCCTAGGCTGTCACCACTGCCCAACCTTACACATAAACATGGCTTGTTTACAGCCACAGATCGCTTCCAGTATGCTGCTTAAGACGGTTTTGTTTGGTTGGCTTACAATTCTATGGCTGTACTGTGGGCTGAGTGTTCTGCTGTCTCCTGATGGGACTTTTATGTCTACAGTCACTTGGTGGGTTGCATGAGGCTTGCTTTGTTTCTAGATCAGCACATTTGCTTTTTATAAGAAAACACCTAATGGAAGTTACTTGATGGCAAAAACAGATTTATGTAGCTCAAAATTTTGGAGGTTGGAAGTCTAAACAGCATAACACAGGTTCAGGGACACCCCTTGGCTCCATGACACCATCCAGGGAGCATACGCAAGTCTCTGTCAATGTGTGGTCTCCTATCCTGAAAAACCCACCAGGTCAAAAACAAAAGCCACCATTTTAGGCCTGGGGATTCCATCCCAGTGGCTTTATTATTCTAATCACTTCCCATGTCTAAGGGCACAGCTGAAGTCCACCCTCTTTATACCTTTAATATTATAACCCAAGGGCTAAGCTCCTGCATAGGTTCAAGGGGACAAGCCATATTCAAACCATAGTAAGTAGCCTAGGCTGGTAACATTTTCTCCATGTGGTCACCCATCCTCCAGAGGGCTAGCCCAGGCTTGTTCTCAGAGTAGTTGGCACAGTTCTGAGACAGAGACCAAGTAGGGATGGACTTTCAGGACTCTTGAACATGAATCTGGCACAGCCTGGCTCCTGCCGGTTTATTGACAAAGCATAGTCTGAAGGCCATCCCTGACACCTGGGTAGGGGGTGTACACTCCATTTCTCACTGCAGCCTGCTGTCATTTCTCTCTGTGTGAACGCACACCATCCATCACCACCTAACCCCTTTCTCTGCACAGGTGAACTCCTCACTGCTGACCTCAGACTGCAGCGAGCTCTGTTGCTGCTCTGCAAGCACTGGCCTGACATGCCATGCATCTAGCTGTCCATCTGGCAAAGTCTGTGAGCTCCAGGAAGGAAAATGGGGCTGCCAGGCTGCCCCTGGTCTATGCTCACTCTCTGTGGGTGGGAACTTCACCACCTTTGATGGGGCCAAAAGTGCTGTCACCTCCTCCGGCTTCTATGAGCTTTCTTCCCTCTGCCCGGGACTCGAGAAGACCGTGCCCTGGTTCCGTGTGCTTGCTCATGTCCAGTCCTGCAATGGCAAAGATAAGGCTGTGGGCGAGGTCCACATCTTCTTCCCAGATGGGATGGTGACGCTGACCCCAAGCAGAGGCGTATGGGTGAGTCTGGGCACTGAGGGCAGTGACCCCTTCCCTTCCTCCTGTCACAGTGTCCTACATTCCTGCCTACCTGGTAGCCTTCTGTCCGTCTTCTTCATCCGGGCCTCAGAATTTTTTTCTGGATTTGGATTTGTCTCAACGTTTCACACTTGGTCCCTCTCCTCAGCCTGAGACCTTGGGAAGCAAAACCACACTCAGTTGATTGAATAGCTTTGCTGTTAGTTTTAATCAAGATTCCAATGGTTACCAGTGACAGAAAACCAAATTCACATTGCCTTAAGGAAAGATGAATTGACTGGCTACATTCTCGAAAAATCCAGAGATAACACCTCAGGAGGGTCTGGATCCAGATGACCCAGCAATGTTGCCTCTTCAGGAGAAAGATAAGCACCACCTGCCCCAGGCCTATAGGCTACCATCTGCCAACTCAGCAGAAAATGAGCCCACACAAGTCCCAGGGGTGCATCTCACTGGGCTGGTTTGAATCATAAACCACTCCTGGAACCAATCACTGTGGTCTTAAGATGGAATCCAGTGACTGGCCGGGCTTGGATCACAGGACATGCCAGGATTCCCAGAGCCATTCTGGAGGGTAAGATTCAGTCATTTTCTAGGACTCACCACCTAGTTATACTGATAGCTAAGAATTATTACAATGAAAAGATATAAAGCAAAATCAGCAAAGGTGGAAGCACGTCCAGCACTGACCTGAGGAAGCCAGGTACATGCTCCCGAGAGTCCCCTACTCCTGGAATCACACCCATGTCCTTAAATTCCCCTGGCACTGACTTGTGACAAACCATGTGAAATGTTGTCGACGGGGAAGTTCACTTCTACCTCAGTGCCCAAGTTTTCCCTGGCTGTTGGTCACAGAGGCACTCTTTGCCTGGCATGTACCAAAATTCCAGACTCCCAGGATGAACTCCTAGAAGGTGTTCAGCACCTTTTGTCATCATGGGAGTCTAAGCCCAGTTGAGCAGGGATCCCAACCAGCCAGAATCACCACCCCTCATCAGTGCCTAGACTGTGGCCTGGCAGCCTGAAGGTACCCAGGAAAACCTTGGTTTTGAGAACAGACTCAGCCCTTCTCTCTCCTTGTCAGCCTCTGTACTACGTTACAGACTCATCCAGTTCTTACCTGCAAAACTTGCAGCCCGTGAAGCTTTCCATCCAGAGTCTGCAGAGATCTCTCCCTGTGCCCACCCTTTCTCCTCAGCCCGCCACCTCCAGCATCTGGATCCATGCCTTGCTCTTTGCCCCCGTTTTATTCTCCCCCCTTCTTCCCTCCCTCCCTTTCTCCCTTCTTCCCTTCTACCCACCCAGATTCTAAGATCTATATCCATCTTTCCCACCTATGTACCTGTGTCTCCAGTTATGTGGCAGAGATTCAGTTACAAAAGCATTTGGAAAAATGGGAATATCTCTTTCCATGAAGCTACATCAGGGATTCTAACATCACAAAGGTGAATCCATCAGCTATGAACAGAAGTTGGAAGAAAAACTCCCAAGGCTACTGTGTCCGCAGGTTTTGTTAAAGAAACTGAAATTTTCTCACATGAGTATTATATTACTTAGGTCACTATCTACCTTCAGATATCAGCATTACAAAAACAATTGATCGAGTTGCTTTTTTAGGGCTCCAGTTACTTACAGGATGTTCTGGAGGGTTCTTTCCTTTTGAAAACTTAACAAAGCAGAATGATCCTGGAATTCCTAGTTTATCCATTTGATACAAAATATTTTGCACCTGACCTTGGAATGTTGTAGGGATGCATTGATCCATGTTTCCATCTATTATCTTTCTATCCTTGCTAATGTATCTTTGGGCCAGTGAGATGGCTCAGTGGGTAAAAGAGATTGCTACCAAGCCTGCTGACCGAAGACTGACCCTCAAAACCCACATGGTGGAATGTGTCTCAGGTTGTCCTCTGATCTCCACAGATGTGCCAGAGCATGTGCACACACGAACACACACATACATGCAAGTATGCACAATAAATAAGTAAATAAATGTTAAAAATTTAAAGATAATCTTAGAGTAGCATTGCAGTGGGCATAGTGTGCCCAGCGAGCTACGTGAGAACACTCACCCCCAGCTGTCTTCCCACCTGGCCACCGTTCCATATAGCTCTCCTCTCTGGGGCACGTCTCTTTCAGCACCTGCCTCTTTGCTCTATCTCACTTTGTTCAAGGACTCCACCTGGTGACCTCCCCCAACTGTTCTGCACTCTGTCCTCACATCTCCATCTGCCTTTCCCTCCACCAGGTGAATGGTCTCCGAGTGGATCTCCCAGCCGAAGTGCTAACATCTGTGTCTGTGAGGCGGGCACCTGATGGCTCCATGCTCCTCCACCAGAAGTCAGGGATCCAAGTGTGGCTTGGCACTGATGGGCAGCTGGCTGTGATGGCCAGTGATGACCATGTTGGCAAGCTGTGCGGGGCCTGTGGAAACTTTGATGGGAACCAGGCCAATGATATGCATGACTCTAACGGGATCACAACGATGGAGAACTGGACAGCACCGGACTTCTCCCCATGGTAAGGGATGGAGGGTGGAAGCCAGTCCCCTTGCGGCTGGGGCAGCTGCCTCCTCATGGGAAAGGAGTAGTTTGGGTGGGTGCTGAGTCTGCAGGATGGGATGCTAAGTGTCCGTCTCTTGCAGCAGCAACTGATCAGTCGTCACTGGCAATGAAGACTTCAAGACCTGCCCCATCCCGGAGGTTGAGTGACTGAAGGGTGGGATGCCCTGTGTGCCCTTCCCTGTCCCGCCCCTTTGCTGAGCCACTGAGGCTCATTGAGAGCATTGAGTAAATGTCCAGAACCAAGATGCCAGTGTGTCTGTCTCATGCGTCTCCCCAGCTTTCTCCCCACTCTCCAGACCTGATGGCGAGGTGGATCTATTAGGAGAAGACCGATGGTTGAACACACAGACGCATGGGAAGATCCAGAAGCAGATAGACGGACTGGGGAAATTTTGGGGTGGGGTCAGAAGTTGCAGAAGTAGATGATTAAAGAACACGCGATGAGAAGATGAGTGGATGGAGGGGAGAAGTGGACGGTGGAGAGAGGCAGGTGCATAGACTCTGGCTTTGTCATTGATCACCCTGATAAGTTACTCAATTTCTCCCTACCTCTGTTTTGTCATAGTTAAATGTAATGAAGGCTGGTATTATCTCATAGACTAGAGTAAAGAATTCATTCTGAATCCAGTCAACAAGTCAAAAAATAGAGGAAGCAAGGGGACCAAAGGGACACTGAAAGCAAGTTGGAAAAGGCCATGTCAGCGAGAGGGGCTCTGAGCTGCTGCTGCTGCTGCTGCTTAGTAAGATGAAATTTAATGCACCATTAGTTTTAGTAACATGGAGGTCCTTTGTGACTTGTGGTCAACTGATGGCAAAAAAACCTTATTGGAATGGGTCCAAGAAAGAGAGAAGTAAGGACCGAGTATAAAATTTCCTCTCAAGAAGTTTTGTTATGAACTAGCCAGAGCGACCCTGTGTTTTGATTCTCCTACATATTCAGCTGCTATGATGCTGGGCCAGAGCAGTTGGAGAGCTGGAGTCAGTTTGTGGTTTGAGACTGGGGACAGTGTGGTCATGAGGAGGGAGCATGGAATTATGGCCAGATTGATGAGTGTTGGGACTGAAGGATGCTTGGAGTATTAGTACTAAAGATATTACTACGATGGGCAGAAAATGAGGCTCTGTTGGGGCTGCAGTTTGAGAACTGATACTGTCTAGATTCAGATCACTCTTTCCCAGCAGGCTGGGACCTCTGGGACTATTATAGTCCCTGTGTTCCCAGCATAAAGATTAAGTGTGTCCATGGGCGTGACAGCTTGGTTAAAGAACATGATCACTGGACAAGCGAAGAAGGCACTGAGAGGCCAGAATGTTCACAGGATCAACTTGAATTTGGAGAATTATGATAAGAGCAGTAGATGCACTCAGCTAAAATTACAAAGAAAGCCAAAACAACTTGGGAGTTACTGACACTAGCTACCAGAATTGGAGTACATCCTACGGAAGCAACAAAATTAGAGAGTTAGGGATGAGGGAGAGAGAAGGAGGCCAACGTGGCATTGAGAAGACGGAAGAAGGGGTAGGCCTTGCCCATCCACCCACCCGGTGAGAATGAGGATAGGTTGGAATGGGTTGTTCCTGCATGGACAGTCAGGTCTTAGAAGAGAGCATGTGGCACTTACAGCGGATAGGTAAAAGGACGCTTCAGAAGGTGCTATTTGGATATGAACTGTCCCTC
This sequence comes from Eospalax fontanierii, assembly GCA_035773235.1. Classification (NCBI taxonomy): domain Eukaryota; kingdom Metazoa; phylum Chordata; class Mammalia; order Rodentia; family Spalacidae; genus Eospalax; species Eospalax fontanierii. The sequence goes on along the minus strand of CM069554.1, from coordinate 24,693,777 downwards.
CAAACTTCATGTCTTCAAGGCTGAGCCTCAAACACCGTGTTCGGGGGTGGGGCTTTGCATGCGTAATTCTGTTACTGGGCCAGAGTTTTCCTCGACTCCTTTCTGCACAGTGGACCCAACTAAGAAGCGTCGTTTAAGTAGAAGTAAAGTGATAATATACTCCAGAGTGCTTACAGCCAGCTGACCAGAAAGGGGCATGCCAGCAAGAAGTCATGGATTTGCTGGTTTTATGAGTATTTTAATGAATATTTTTGAGAAAAGCAGATGTTCATGAGAGTCAGGTGACCCATTTTCTCTCCAAAACCATGGTGAACCTTTTAGGGCATTTCTCCCCATGATTCTTTTGAAAAGCTCCTGGGGGTGGGGACAAAATCACAATGATATTAAAATGAAACCAGGGTGTTTTGAGGATGCAAACCCTCCACTGATATGCATGCATGACAACTGGGAACGTCCCTGAGGTCTTCACTTCTGATATACTGGGAAGACCCCTAACTGTAGCTTTAAGGGTACTTAATCACCCAGGGACATTTTGGACATCAATAGACATAGCTACCAAGATAGATCTGCAGCTTTTACCTCACATCTAACCCCATGCCTACCTATAAGTACAGACCCTTGTAATTTTACAGGAAGGCAATGAGGTCTCTTTCTTCAGTCACTTCTAAAAATTTAAGAGACCCTCACTCTGGGTCCAACATCCTTGCTATCTAAGTTGATGTAGGAACCAAGGCTGGTTAGATAAAGGATGGAAACCTATTGGCATAAGCAGCTGCTGATTTTGTTAACTGGAAAATCCACAGGAATTTTGTCCCATTGATCCAGTGTAGAATACAGTATCTTAAGTTCTGGTCCAGGAGAGGTGGGCCAGTATCTTTACTGAATGACCATCTAAGGCTGAATCTGCTGAATTCTGGAAGAACCAAACCTGGTTAGCCAAAGCAGCAGGAACCCAAAATGCAGAGTGAGATAGATTTTAGTAGAGGAATAAGAGGAGCCAGCCATGGCTACACTAATCTAAACAATAATTGGGAGAAGAAAGGACACCGGGACAGGAACACCAACGTGGGAAGAGAACAGGCAGCAAGATCCTGCTGTGCCGTCAGCAGGGGCCAGATGATTTTTTTTTTCTTCAAGTCCACATGAAGCCAGAGGGAACCAAGACGGGAGATGGACTGAGATGTGACCAATGGTTAGTACCAGTTACTCAGTTATGCCCCAGGGGTTCCTAGGATCTGAAAGTTAAAGGACATACTTTGAAGACTGGAGGAAATTTGAAAGACTAGAGAGTGTAGACTGAGCCTGGGGATGAGCGTGGCAGACCCAAGCAGTGGATTTCCCCTCAACAGTCACAGGAGACTTTAAACAGAGCTGGACTCCCATTAACTTAGAGCCAGATTAATTAGTTTTGACAGAAAAATACAATATCTTGAAACCACTTGGTTTCTCATCATATTTTGATGAGAACTAACTTTCACAGCAGTCAAGAAGGCGTTTTCCTGATGAGGCAGAGGTTATGGTGCGCATCAGTATTACCAGAACAACTCTCGTGAGGACAATTCCAAAATCAGGAGTCATGGATCATGAGTCCATAGTTTGCTTGCCGAGGTGGGCCTTTGGGGTTTGCTTAAAAGAGAAAAATGTAAGTTTTCAATTGGTTTTCTGCTCCAAATAGGACTCACCATGAGCACTATTTTTTGATGGTTTTATGACGGACAGGTGAACCAAATTAATAATCCACTGGAGTTTGACAGTCACTGAAATACATGAGACCCAGTAAGGTCCTTATAAGTGGACCAAAACTGGTCATCTGAATTATTATCTTTGTAGGGTTTTAGGAGCCTTGACTGAACCAGGTTGAGATCAGAATCTTGGTTTGGCATTGGCAGAATTTTGTTTTTTAATATGTGTGTGCGTGTGCGTGCGTGCGTGTGTGTGTGTGTGACACAGCACACATGTGGAGGCTGGAGGACAACTTGCACAAGGTTCTCTCCTTCTACCATGTGGATCCCATGAATCAAACCCAGGCAGTCAGGATTAGCAGCAAGCATCATTACCTGATAAGCCATCTTGCTGCCCCTAACTTTACTTTTTGTTTATAATTTCCTCTTGGTGCTTGAGACCATGAAGGTGGCCAAAAGTTAATCCTGTTCTTTTTCTTTTCTTTCTTTTACTTTCAAAGCAAAGTAAGGTTACTCTTAGGGACTTGGATCGTTGGATCCTTTAGCTCCTTTCCACCAGTCGTGCTGGCATGCATCAGGGTCTTGTTGACCTTGGGCCTTCTCTTGGAAGCACACAGGATGTTTTCTCCCCCTTGACTCTCCCCTTGGCAGGATGTGTACTGGCAGCATCTAAACCCCAGAGACTCCTCAGCCTCTCTGATCAAGAGGACATGCGACTTACCAGAGTAGAGTTTTAGGGCCATTTTAAGGAAATGTTTTCATCTCCTGGGTCCTGAGTGACCTCAGAGGGCAAGGTCCAGAATATTTTCTGTCTTCTTGGCCCCTTCATTCTCTTTGGCTTTGGCCCCCAAGCTTTGGTTGAGCTTCCAGAGGGGAACTTTCACCAATCCCGAAGAAGAAGCAATAGGTCTTCATTTCAACTTTTCAGGATCATTCAGATACAGCTTAGACAAAAACAAACATGTTTTAAAATAAGTTCTGATTTTATTAAAGACTCAATCAATTTCCTATGTAGTTAAGAAGCTTGATAAACAGTAGAAAACACAATTCTCTTAATAAAACATAAATCTTTGTTCTTTAAGCCAATTCTCGTAATGTTGCCAAGAGCAGATCAGTATCTTAAGAAAATCTCCTTGTTTTAAATAGAAAACTAGGCTTTCATTTTGTGCCCATGTACTAAATTTTAACTTGGGCTGCCTGGTAGGATGAGCAGACTCTAAAGGAGAAACACATACCCAAGCACACTTGGAAAACACAGATTAGGCTCAATAGGCCTTAACATTTTTTTAAAGAAGACAAATAAAAACAGAGGACATGAAGTCAGAGCGGGCAGACTAGTAAGACAGGGTCTGTCGAGCAGGGAAGGTGTCTGAATGCGATCACAATAAATTATATGAAATTCTCAAATTAATAAAAGTCATGTGAGTGCTAGGAATTGAACCTGGGTATTCTGCAAGAGCACCCAGTGCTCTTAACCACTGAGCCATATCTTCAGCCCCAATAAAAGTATTTGTAAGGAATTTTAAGCCAGGTGTAGTGGTTCGCGGCTTTAGTCCCAGCACTCAGGAGGCAGAGGCAGACGGATCTCTGTGAAATCAAGGTCAACCTGGTCAACATAGTGAGTTCCAGGTCAGCTGTGGCTACAGGGAGACCCTGTCTCAAAAAAAAAGGAAGAAAGGAAGAACAAGAAAGAAAAGAATTTAAACCCTTTAATCATCATACATGTGACTGTCTTTGAGTTTCATCTTACATGATCCTTCCTGTCACTTTCTTGGACCTTCTACAACGTGCTTGAGCTTTCTGTTTTTGCCTTCACCTTTCCATTTTGGAAATATTTTATTTCATCTTTTTTTCACTATGCAAAACCCTTCCCTATTCAAAAATATTGTCATTTCTTTTTAACCAAAATACATGCTCATATCCTTCTCCACATCTACCCCCACCCCAATGTACTGGATTCTTTCTATCTTCTTTTTTTCCTTAATGAGACAGAGCAACATAAATAAGTTTTCCAACCTACTTTAAAAGGAAGATGACCCCAAATCACATTTATGGCAGGCATCTTAAACTAGGAGGTTCTTGTCTACTGTAGGTCTTGGGAAGAACGTCATACTGCTTCAGAGTTGAAGGACTGCAGGACTAATAGATACACAATGTTCAAGACTAGCAAGAGCTTATCAAGATAAATAAAACTTCCAAAGGACACCGAACAGCAAAACTCTCTTAATATCTGCAAGAAAAAGTAGAAGGGACAGAAATACGCAGAGTCAAAAAATCTTTATACGTTAAGACTATAATTGCAACTTAGGATATGACAGGCATCTGCTCCCTTGAGAAGCTAGAGGAGGTAGCAAACTGTTACTTTTTCATACCCGACCAAGGCAGAGAGAATCCAGTGGTCCACGCTGGGCTCCTGTTGTGTTCAATGATGGAAAGATGAACCCAGAACATTTGTCCTCTTTGGAATGCCTTCTATCAGATAACAGCTAGGGGTAACCTATAATCCATGAACATATGGATCTCAGTGTCTTGGAATTGCTTTCTTGGTCTTAGCACCTGCAGTCCCAGGAGCCGGATCTTTCTTTGCAGTTCAGGTCCCAGCATGTAGACCCCCTAGACTTAGCATTCCTTTGATTGCTTGTCTTCCAATAGTCATTTAAGTGACCATCCTTCCTAATCATGAATAAGGAAAAAACATCAGGAGTTGGGGAGGTTGGTCTTAAAGGTCTATCCTCTAACACTTTTCAACTTGCCTAATACTCTCTTCTTTGAGATTATACTTAATTTCGTCCCACCAAATTTTTACCCACTGACAAGTAAAAGCAGCCTTGCTAATGGGAATAAAGGCTCTGATTCCAGCTCTTAAAGAAGTCACAGTTGTCCTTTAAGGCTGTAAAAGATCTGAACATAAGGAACTGTTGTCCATTTTCCCAAGTTCTGGTATGGAGATACAATTAGAAGAGTGTGCTAAAATTTAGGCCCCTATTCTTAGGGCAAACCTCCACATCATCCAGCTTGTTTTGTAGCCAAGTTGTGTTACAGAGGGAGATCGGCTGTTTTTTCTTAAGCAACTGGGGTCAAATCTGATTCAGTTTTTAATTTTTTTTAATTTGTATTTTTCATTTTATGTGTATGTGTTATGTCTGCACATATGCAAGTGCACCCATGTTTCACAGGGTTCCCTGGAGGTCAGAAGTGGGTGTTGGATCCCCTGGAACTGGAGTTACAGATGGTTGTTAGCCACCATGTGGGTGCTGGGAATCACACCTGGGTCCTCTGCAAGAGCACTCAGTGCTCTTAACCACTGAGCCATCTCTCCAGCCCCAGAGGAGCTAATTTTTTTAAGCAGCTCAGTTGGGGTCCAAAACATATTAAGGCAGCCAGACTTTCTCTCTAGACATGACCTTGCAACCCTCCACTTGTGACCGTCTCTGTCTGTAACACTTTACTCCATCTCTCCAGTCACCCAGCCTTACTAATTCTCTGATTTTACAGGTGTAGGAACCTCAGAATAGCCAGATGCTCAGCCATGTCACCAAAGCCTCTTGTAAAAACTTTGTGGTGTGCGTGTGTGTGTGTGTGTGCGCTCGCGCGCACGTAGTGCATGTGTGGTTTGGTTATAAGCCCTGTTTGAATCAAGCCCAGGATCTCAAGCTTGCCCTTCTTCATATGTTTAGTCCGATATCTAATGCATTGGCATGCTGTAATTGCCATCAACATTAAGGAGGAATCTTTGCAGCTTAGTTTAACCTGGGCCAGGCTCTAAATTGGGGGAATATTAAAGTGTTTTTCTAGGTCTTTCAGTGAGGTCCACTTCAGTCTGGTCCTTTCCAGATGTGAACCCTCAAGTCCTGCCACGTACCTTAAGAGAGACTGGAATACTGGAAGGGAAAATAACTGGTAGGATGTTCAGTCTCAGGCATTGCATCCCAGTCCTGATCCCCAGGTTATAGTCTATAAAGGTTGAAGCACATAACGAGATCCACTAAAGCTGATGTTCCTTGGTGAAGAGATGCCCTATCTTCTCTCATGGTCCTGTTTCTGTCTTCTGTGTAGAAATAACTATTCATGCCCCAGGACTCACCCTTTGCATCTTTAAAAAACTGAACCAAGGGGCTGGAGAGATGGTTCCGAGGTTAAGAGTACTGGCTGCTTTTGCAGACGACCCATACACACATAAAGTAAAAATAATAAACTATTTTTAAAAATTAGTTCCTCTAATCTCTCCCCAGAGTTGTCTCATCTCGACAGAGTCTCAGACCGTTCTTCTGGTGTTGTCAGAGACTAGAGTGTGACTCAGGACACTGTGAGTAAGATGAACCGCCTACGATCATGGCCTCATGGTCATTATGATTCCATCTAACTCAGGAATCTCACAGCATTCCCTATCGTTGACACTAGAGGCATTCATTAAATATCAGGTGGATCTCTGTCCAGAAAACTAAAGGGTAAAAAATTAAAGCAGTAGGAACTAGGAGATTAAGGTCAAGCAGCCAACAATAATGGGAAGATGTAGCCCAACACTGCTTCCTGTAGCCTCAGAAGATCCTCCGCAAGGGCCACAACTCACATGCAGCAAGGTCCTCGAATCCCCACAGAGAAAGAACGGCAGGACCTGGAGAGACGGCTCAGAGGTTAAGAGCACAGGCCACTCTGGCAGAGGACCTGGATTTAATTCCCAGCACCCACATGGCAGCTAACAACTGTCCATAACTCCAGTTCCTGGGGATCAAATGCTGCCTTCTGGCTTTCCTGGGCATTGCATGACACAGACTTACATACATGCAGACAACACACTCATACACAAAACAATAAAAACAATAAAATATTTTTTAAAGAATTGCAGAACAAGTCAGAGTGGATAAAATACACTCTATAAGCATAAGACACTCATCTCCAGTGCCTTGTGTTCTTTTAAGACATATTTTCAAAATATTTTTCTTCCTCACATCTGTCTGCCTGCTCTCAATTGGATTGTGAGGGCTTTGCTCTTATCAATGGGTTATCTATTGATGAATTCCTAATTCGCTAGCATGATTGGCAGGTGGTAGAGACTAAGAGGTGGGGTCTGGTTGAAGGAAGTAAGTCACTGAGGGTATGCCCTTGAACCGCCCCCCATAAAGTGAGCACTCTTCTTCCGTGTCTTAGTGCCATGTTGTTACTGGCTTGTCACTGGTTGAAAAGCAGTGGAGCCAGATAACCACGGATTAAAACCCCGGCCACCATGAGCTAATATAAATCTTCTCTTCCTTTCCCTAAACTTCTTATCTCAGATATTTCATCACTGAGGTGAAAGGTGCCTACTACAGAGGTGCTCAGATGTATCCGTTTGTGGGGGACATTTCAAATTCAAATCACAGCATATCACCCCTAGTCCCAAATAGGCTTATGGCCAATTCATAATGAGAAATGCATAGAATCCAACTTCGGGAGTGCCCACAGTTTCAATGGTTCCAGTACTGTTCAAAAGTTCAACATCTGGGGGCTGGAGATATGGCTCAGCAGTTAAGGGCAGTTGCTGATGTTCTTGTAGAAGACCCAGCTTAGAATCCCAGCACTCAGATGGACCCCAACTCCAGTTCCAATGTATCCAACACCCTCTTCTGACCTCCGTGGGCATTGCATGACACAGGTGCACTTACCTACATGCAGGCAAAACACTCATACACATAAAATTTTATTAAAAAGTTTGAAAAAAATAAAATAATAAAAAGTTGTGTTTTTCCAAAACAGAGTAAACATTCCCATTCCAAAAGTGAGGAAGGGGAGAACAGTAAAGAACGACTGGGGCAAGGCAATGCCAAAACCATCCAGGCACGTATCAAACACGGGCACAAGGTGGCATCATGTGGTCTCCGATCTGCTTGGTCAGCCTCGCCCCCTATGGTTTTGCCGTTTGCAACGCGCATTGCCTCTCTCTCCAGCTGGCTCCAGCTGGTGCTGTAGCTTTCCTTGGTGAATGTACCATGTTCCCGGCATCTCCAGCATCCTGGGGTCTCTGTTGCAACTTCAGCTTCACCTTCAACGTTTCATAAATCGACGTATCGGGACTGCCCTGCAGGAATCTGTCTCCGCTGCACAGAGCTCATCAGTTTTGTCATGGAACCTCGGTGCATGCCTATGAAACCAGCACCGTGTGGAAAATGCCAGGTCTGTTGCCAACTCAAGATGTAGACAGGCTACAGTGGCCTCTTAGTTCCCGTGCCTCTGGATCAGGGAAACAATTCCCTGAGTGGTCATGTTCTAGCCGGGCACCCTTTGGGCTGTATTTTGTCTCTTTTTAAAGGAAATCCTAGCCCTGTGAGGTGGCACACACCTTTAATCCCAGACAGAGGCAGGAGGATTTCTGTGAGTTTGAGGCTGGCCTGGTCTACAAAGTGAGTTCCAGGCAAGCTGGAGCTACAGGGAGACCCTGGCTCAAAACACTAAACAAACAACAAGAAAAAAGAAATCCTTTCATGTGCATCTTACATCCAGTGCCTTCAAAGGGCAGGTTCTCTCCCCTCAGGCACCTTTCCTATTGGATGAGAGTTCTCTTTAGTGATACTAACATTTTTTTTTTAATTTAAAAATGTTTATTTTGTGTACATGAATGTTTTGCCTGCATGTATGTCAGTGTATCTGTGCGTGTGCAATGCCCATGGAGGCCAGAAGAGGGCACTGGATCCCCTGGAACTGGAGTTATGGACTGTTGTTAGCTGCCATGTGGTTGCTTGGGAACCAAACCCAGGTCCTCTGAAAGTGCTCTTACCCACCAAACCATCTCTCCAGCCCCCCTGTTCTAATATTTTTAACAATTACAGTTGCTTTATCCACACCCACTTTGTCTACGTCTGTAAATGCACTCACGCTCCCACATTACATTGTTCCCAATTTTCAGCTCCAATTTTTTTCTCTCTGTTCTCTCCATGGATCTGGCTAGACAATGCCACAATTGTCTTGAAGTTTCTGCCCCCAAACAAATGACTCCATTGCTTTTTAAGTCAGCCTCCATCAGATTTTCAGGGCATGGCAGAATGTAGCAAGAACCTTTCCCAGAATGTGGCAGAAATGGCTTCTACTCCTGTTCCCCCAGAGAGCACTAGTTCCTGTCTTGTCATAGTTTTTACCGTCCACATTTCTACTGGAGTTCTAGTCGTCCAGATCTCTACTTCACTGACCCTTTAAGTCCTGCCCACCGTCTTCTATAGCTTGTCTAGCCTCCATCTCTCAGTTCCACCCCACAAACCAGTTCCAAAGACCCAAGAGTCAATCACACAGTAAGATTTAGTTCCACCAATCAGCCCCTCTTCTCGGTACCAGTTTTTCGTGTCTGTTACTTTTTTCATTGCTGTGATAAAATGCCCAACAGAAGTCACTTGGGGGACGAAGAGTACGTTCTGTCTCACAGCTTTGGAGGGTATAAAGTCTATCATGATGCACTGGAGAATGACTGGAGGGGCTCCATCCCAATCAGCAGGAGTGTTGGTGGCTAGTCATATCAAGCAGGCAGAAAGCAGAACAGAGCAGAAACAGCAGCATGTATAAACTTCAAGGCCTAGTGGTCTAATTCCACTAGTGAGGTCTCATGTCCCAAACCTCACAGCCCACAGTCTCACAAGATTAACACCAGTAGCCGGGGACCAGTGTTCAAACACAGCAGCCTGTGTGGGCCATTTCAGATTCAAGCCATAGTGTCATGGGATAGGTCAGCCCCTTGGGAAGCACAGACCACATCTCAGAAAGCCCACACTCCCTCTGCCATCTCTTCTGCACCCTGAATGCCACTGGGACCCCATGTTGCATTTCAGGAAAAATCTAACATAGCTGTTAGGGAAGCATAGGTTCACCTCAAAAGCATTTAGGCTCCCTGACTTGGGCTCTGCACGTCTCTAAACACCCACCCTCACTAGTGTTTAGAAGCAAGATGTAGGTGGTTTTAGACAAGGGATCAGCCCATAGGGACTGCAAGGAGCCAGAACCCGGATACGGGCCTTTTAATATTGTTCCTGGCAAGGACCACAGATAGGAATCTGGCCATCGAGCTAGCAAACACGATCAATGTCACCCCCTACTTCAATCTCCACCACCCTGTCCAAGGCACTGAGGCTCTTTTCACAGTGCTCCCCAGTTACCTCTCTGTGAGCCTCATTCTTCCAGGGCTGAATTTCCCCAGAGTCTCTCCTCTCAGAACACGGGCTGCGGACTCATCCCTGACCCGTCACAAGACCTCAGGGCTCCCCATTCCTCCTGACCTGAGGTCAGCATCCTCCTTCAGGAAGTTGGCATCATCTGCCTGGCAGGTGGCCCAGAGTGTGACCCGAGGGGCCAAGGCACTCCACTATATAGCCTCATCCACTGAATGATCCTGCAGCTCCAGGGACCTGCAGGTAAGAAGGGTGGGGTCTCCTGTGGAAGTGGAACAGCTAATTTACTCTTGACTGGGTTCCAGACTTCCTCTCCAGCTTCTCCCTTGACCCCCTGGATATCCATTGCCCCCCACCATTTCCCTGGATTCTGAACTCCTCAGCTCATTCCCAGACCCTTGGACAGCTAACCTCACCCTCCACCCACCACCTATGCCCACCTGGTCTCATCATCCCTCCCTACCTCAGCCCTCCTTGCACCCGGGTGGCCCTTGTCCTGAGACTGTCCCCTCCTGTCATCTCCAAGTCGCTCTGCGGCGGGACAGCCTTCCATGACCCCCTTTCCTTTCCTGCTGCAGACATGGGATCCCTGTGGAGCTGGCGGACCCTCTGGGCTGGAGCAACCCTCCTGTGGGGTAAGTCCTGTCAAGCCCCCATCTGTGGCCTTGTTCGTATCAAGGAAACTCTTCCCACCTGAGCGAGCACCCTCAATTTGTGTCCTCTCCCCTTCACAAATCACCTTGCAGTGTGCCCCAAAGGCTAGCTGAAAGGGGACAGAGGACTTTAGGTATTACAGAAGATTATTGTAGAATTCATATTCTCTCTCTCTCTCTCTCTCTCTCTCTCTCTCTCTCTCTCCCCCCCCCCCTCTTCCTCAGGTAAAAATTCTTAGTTATCTAAATCAAGTACGCAATGATTTCTGCTTCCTAGGTTTTTTAAAACTCATCTAAAGTTTGACATTGTACCTCATTCTGAAGTGATGGAAATTTTTGTCTAAGTCATTTTGGAGGCCTTGGTCCCCAGGTCTCCCAGGCTTGTGGATTAGGGTTTTAGGGTTAGGGTCAGTGTACCAAGAGATAGATAATAGACCTTGATAGACTATCAAGGCCCTGTGATTATAGGTCAGCAATCATTCTAGGTAACGTTTGAAGGGTAAGTATTCTATAGGTCCCAGGAATAGGCCAAGGGGTTGGTTTGTGATGGGGACGATTAGATAAGCAGACCCACAACTGTATTTTATTAAGGGTTGATCCAGGAGGCCACAGGGGACCCCAGAAACACTGGTGGAGAGGAATTTCTCATGGCCTTCCTGCAGAATTACCAGCCACGGTATGGCACAGCCTACCACGGTCTACCTCAGCCTACCACGGCCTACCTCAGCCTACCACGGCCTACCTCAGCCTCCTCATCTCCAGTCTGTCGGACAGGCCTGCCTCCGTCTCCACACTCAGCCAGGCCGACAGTACCTTGCAGAATGTCACAGTGAGGCACCAAGAGTCAGTCATGGCCAACAGCAGTTCTGAGGTTGAGCTGACTGGCAACAATGCCTTCCAGCACGCAGAGGTGGTCCACTCTCACTGCACCATCTCAGAGTAGAAAGTCAATGCTAAGCCCAGCATGGTGGAACTGACACTGTCCGAACCCTGGACGCCATGGACTTTGTGCTCAGAACCCCTACCCTCCTGCAAAAGGCCTGTCCACTTCCCCGCTCTGTCATCCAGGGCATTCGAGATCGGTCCCAGCGCTATGTACTTGGGTCAGGACTCCTCCCGGAAGAGCCTGTGCTCCAGTGGCTTCCATTTTGCTCAAGTCTCTGCCTTCCTTTTTAAAAATGTGTGCGTGATATGCATATGTGCGCCCATGTATGTGGGGGCATGCACGCCTATGCGTGGACACATGGGGACCAGAGATCAATGTTAGGTGTCCCTCTTACCACTCTCCAGCTTTTTTTGAGACACTGAACCTGTAGTTCATCATTTCAGCCAGACTGGCTCACCAGCAAACTCCTGGGATCTGCCTGTTCCGGCTCCATCACACACACTGGGAGGGCAACACCATGCCCAGCTTTCTCACAGGTGCTAAGGATCAGAACTCGAGTCCTCCTGTTTACACAGCAAGCGTGTTACCCACTGAGCCATCACCCCTATCCTGCCTTCCGTTTTCTGTTCTTGGAAACATCCTTTAGCCTTTCCAGCCTGGCGAAGGCAAGGACGAGGTGAAGCGGGAAAACACTTGATTCCTGCTTCAGTGGCTCTCGATCCTTCTTCACCACCTGCCGTTCTTCTGGCCAAGCTGTGTTAAACTGTGGAATCAGAACCTCTGGGGCATCCAGCAGGCCTGAGGATCTCTCTCTCTCTCTCTCTCTCTCTCTCTCTCTCTCTCTCTCTCTCTCTTTCTGTCTCTATAGGATTGCAAACCTCAGTTTCTCTGCCTCTACAATGGGCGACTGTGAGCCAACTGCTCACACTGTAAGAGGGCCCCAGGTTTCTGACCTTGTGAGCATTTCTAACTGTTTTTAACTCTCCTCCCTCCCCAGCTCTGCTCACCCCAGCAGAGGCCTCCTGCGAAGATGTTCAGTGTGCATCTGGGCAGCACTGCCAGGTGGTGAATGGGAAGGCCAGGTGTGTGGCAGATGCCAAGGCTGTCTGCCGTGCCCTGGGTGACCCTCATTATACCACCTTCGATGGCCGTCACTATGATATGATGGGCACCTGCTCCTACACCATGGCTGAGCTACACAGCTCCAAGGAGTCCCTGCTGGCCTTCAAAGTGGAAGCCAAGAATACGCACCGGAGCACCAACAAAGTCTCCTATGTGCACTTGGTCACCGTGCGTGTCTACAACCACTCCGTGTCATTGGTCTATGGGGAAGCAGGCTTTGCCCTGGTGAGTTTCCCAAAGTTTTGAGTTAAAAGTCCTTCAGTCGCCAGTCCAAAGAAGCCAAGTCCTTGGTGCTGGACCCAACCATGTTGTTTTCAACGTGAAGGACTAGGCTTTCCCACAGGTCCACATAAGCCAAAAAGATGATTGGTGATGACAAGCACAGGAAGGAGATTTAATCAACTTAGTCACTTTGGGAAGAACAAGTAACCCCAGGTCTGTCTTGAAGGGCGTGGGAAGAACCTTGAGATCTTTAAGACAGGGAAACAAAAAGCAGTGGCTGCGGTGTGCACAGTGCAAAGCAGGTGTTTGTGGTCAGGTCAGTGGTTTGAATGACCATCATCTCAGTTCCGGTTCTCGCTGGGGCAGCGGGGAGGGTCTGAAGAAGTTGGTAGTGCTCTCATCTCTTGAAGGTTGCGATCTGGTTGCCATGAGGTGACGACTCCAACTCTGGGGTACGGCCTCACCACTGTGCACTGTGGCTCTGGGGTACGGCCTCACCACTGTGCACTGTGGCTCTCATCTGGGGGTGATCTCCTCATGGTAAGCTTGTTGCTTGTGGGCAGTTTGGTGCCTTCTCATGGATCTGCTCAGTAGTTTCCAGAAGCCAAGAGTGAGACTCAGAAGAGAAGAGGCATTCTCTCACACATGAAGGAAAAAATGCATTCTCCCAGGTTCCTGAACCACTTGGGGAATCTTTCCATGGACTGTCTCTCCTCATATGCTGTTGTTAGTCTGATAGTAGACATCAGAAACTATAAGAACCCAATCAGCAAACAGGTTAAGTCAGATCTGGTTTGGAGTTCCAGAAACAGCATGAGATACAGAGAATAACCGCAGCACAATTCTTGATTTATCTAAATTTATCTATTTATTCTACCTGCCTCAGATCTTTTATTTCTCAATTATTTTATTTTGTGTGTATGAGTACACCAGCATGTATGTAAGTGCGCCCATGTCCTGCAGTGCCCGTGGAGGTCAACTAGAGTTATGGCTGGTTGTTAGCCACCATGTGGATGCTGGGAATTGAACCCAGGTCTTCTGCAAGAGCAGCCAGTGCTCTTAACCACTGAGCCATCTCTCCATCCCCAGATCTTTTTTTTAAAAAGAAATAGTTGGGGGGGGGTGTCGCTGGAGAGATGGCTCAGCGGTTAAGAGCAAGGGCAGAAAACCCAGGTTCGAGTCCCCCCATTCACACGGCAGCTAGCAATTGTCCATAAACTCCAGTTCCAGGGGATCTGACACCCTTTTCTGACTTCCGTGGGTGTTGCACGACACAGAGGCACCTACCTGTATGCAATCAATACACTCATATACATAAAATAAAAATAATAAAAATTTTCAAAAAGAACTAGTTGAGGTCTTCCAGGAGAGTCACTGTTTGTTGGGATGACTGTGGATCCTAAAGAGAATAAACAGGGTCTCTTTCTGGAGGTGCTCTTTTTACTTGGGTGTGGGGAATTCACAGCCTGATACCTGTACGTTTTAAGAAAAGACGAATAGTTAAGGCTACATCGTAAAGGCCTGTCTACTTTTCTGGGTCCTGGTTTGTCTGCGTCTTTAATAGCATCTAATTTCCAGGTTAAAATGGAAGTAGAGGGTCCTCATGGCTGGACCTCGTCCTAGAGGCAGTAAACCCATGCCTAGAGGTCAGAACTTGATTAAGGTGGCTGTAGGGATTGCTTCATTTTAAATGGACAGTATCTCCTTTTTGAAATCTGACAGGGATTCCTATAGATCATTTCACGTGGGATCAACTGCAGCCCACTTCTAAGAGAACATACAGAAGATGATGGGCAGTAGCTTTTTCCATCTTAAACAAGTTACCTATTATACTTTTTGCTAAGATTTGTTTTTTTAGAATATAGTTTGTCATCTCCATTCCCCTCCACCCTCCACCCCCAGCAGAGTTAGTTTCTAGTGGATTCCTTCAGCTTTACCAGCCTTCTGTGTTACCCTGGAGACAAAGACAGGGCCTTTGCCCTTTGTATGGGGTCAAGTAGACCTCACCTGGGAATGAAGTCCTTTGGCAGAGTTATGTCACCTCTGAGGCCTTTTCTATCCTAATGAAATATGCTTCAACCCAACTGGAAAACACATGAACAAAACTAGTAGATATTTGAAGCTTCAGGCAGCCTTAGACATCTGGGTGAAATTTACTTATCAGTCTTAAAAGGGTTGTACCAAAAATATTGAGTTCCCTGAACTCTTGGCAACTTTTCTGTTTGGCCGTTCTCATTGGCACGAAACAGGTATCTTCAGGTGAGCTTTTTTTAGTATCTGATGGAATCCTGGACCCCTGGGTTATGGCCTGACAGATTTCAGCTGATGCACGTAGCCCACAACGAGAGCCTTGTTGAATGCTGGTTAGCGCTGCCAAACACAAGTGTCTCGGGAAACAGGATGACTTTGTAACAGTTTACATTTCTGTTAGAAGTGTTCCGTTACTTAAAACTCCATTTGGGGGATTTTCTTCATCTGCTTCTGAATCTTCCAAAGAGAAAAAAACCCAAGTCAGTTTTTGTTTTGAGAGGGAGGCATGCTCTCCTTGCAGCTGACGTGGCAATTTAGGCAATCTGGGTATTGCCTCAGATCATTAGAGAGCTTCTTTTTTGGTACCTGGGGCAATGGATGATAGCCAGCTTTTGAAATGCCTGAGGACAGTCTCCTAAAGATAACTGATGTCCTTATGATTAGGACTAGAATTCCTCTTTCTTACTATAGCCCCAGCAGTACAGAAAATCAAAAAGGCTTATAAATGTCAGCCTTTCCCCTTCTGAAATCAAGAAGCCTGGTGAGGGCCATGAAGTCAGCTCTTTCAGTAGACGTAGTCCTGGGAGGTATGATTCAATGACCTCCCCTGTTATAACATCACTGCTGCGTGGAGCGTGCTACCATTCCCGCGATCTACAAGGTTGCTTCTGTCTATAAAGAGCTACAATCTGCCAGGTCAAATGGCTGGGTCCATCAGGTCCCAGTTAGCTAAGAAAAAGAAAAAAGAAAGAAAAAACTTCCTCATATTCATGGTGCAGGGTTAAAGGTTTAGATTCTGTGGACAGCAGAATATTTTAAAGCTGACATTACTTGAAGAGTCTCATTAGCACCCTATCACAGGATAGCCTGAAATTTGCCATTTCCTGACAGTTAGCCAATACTGTCCTTTCTGTTCCAGAAAGGTTAAGACCTGATGTGACATAGATGGAGTACTAGGTTGTCCCAGTGTGAATTTTTCAGCTTTCTTCGGCCAGTCACAAGTGGTTGCTACTGCCCAGAGACAAGAAGGTCAGCCCTTGGCTGTGAGAGCCAATTGGGAACTCCCAGCCCAATTCTTTGTCATTTCTGTATATATGGTTTAAGGCATTTTTCTCAAAGTTAGGCAGTCTTAAAGCTTAAATCAATTGGATCTTGGAAGTTTTAAAAGCACTTGACATTCATTTATCCCAAACTGAGGACTCATATCCCAATTAGAGTCTCATACAGTGGCTTTGCTATAAGACCCCAAATTCCTGATTCATGCAGTAGTTGTCATTCCCAAGAACCCCTGATTATTTTAAGGTCCTAGGGCCTTGAATGCCAACAATAGCTTTCTGCCAAGTAGGCCCTTTGACTTTGTTGACCTTGCCTTCATTGGAACTCCTTGATAAATAGCCTGATCTTTGTAAATCTGTGTTTTGATCTCCATCCTCCCATCCTCTGTCTGTCTGTCTGTCTCTCTCTCTCAATCAAGTAAGATAACTAAACATCCAAATGGTACTTTCCATATCAATGAACAAGTCATCTGTACATGTCAGCAGGGTTCTCTGATTTCATTACAACACTCTCAAACCTTTAGCCAATATTTCTGCAAAGACTGTGGAATCCCTGGGGGGTGAAGGGCCTAGCACTATTGAGGGTGGTTTTTGTTTAAGTGTTCATCCAGGTGGAAGCAAAAAAGGAGCTGTGATTTGCTTTCCAGCAGAAAGCATCTTTTAGATCCAGGACAGCGAATCATTTTCACTCTGCCGGTAAGGCATTCAGAAGAATGTAAGGATTCAGTACTGTGGGGTACTGAATGTTCTGGGCAATTTCACTAGCAGCTTGTGTATCTTGAACAACATGATATTCCTCTGTTAGAGCAGGAGTGTCAGAAGGTGACTGTTTTGAAGTATGAAGTGTTTTGAAGTGTGAGTTGGATTCCCTTGAGTGCCTCCTGTTATACAAAATATTGTTTCAAGTAAGGAGTCGGTGCTCCTGCTTTGAAAGAGCCTTCACAGGCACAGTACTTTTAGCTCTGTCTGCTATCCCATCATCCCATTCTGCCGGGTTGGCAAATTGGGGGATTTCAGGAGGCAATGGCTCATCCTCTCTCGGTTGATTGACATCAGCTCAATAGTGTTTTACCTGCATTTTTCTGCTTCTCTAGGAAAAAGGAGACTTGAGCATTGAGCTTACAAAGTCACTCCCTAAACAGTGAAATTGGACATTCTGTACACACAGGACATCTGAGTTAGTGCAGGTTACTCAGGCTGCACTCCAGTGGCTGTAGGACAGCCTGCTTTGCTGACTTTCCTGTTACTCCTATAATAGGACATAGTCTGGTTAGTTATTTTAGTTAAAGTGAATATACAACCCTTCTGTCAATTAGAAAGCTTATGGGTGTGTCTCTCATGAGCAGTTGTTCTCCAGTTATAGGAAATTAGTGATTAAAAACAAAAGGTTTGTAGAGCCCCCAAGACTCCTGATCCCAGGCAAAGGCTTCACAGACTCCTGCCATCTGAACCTTCAGCTGTCTATCACGCTAGTCCTTTTTGTTAGAGTTTGGGGCAAGGTCACTTGTGATGCCCATTCTCATTACAGAAAGTAAGGGCCTCTTTTCCTTGGGGGAAGGGCCTCCAGGTCCAGGTTTCCAACTCTTGGTGTTTTGGATGAAGATGGTGGCTAATTTGGTCTTTTTATGTTCCCAGTCATTATAGACCATCTACACTATCTACTAATTGAGAAAGGTCCCTGCCACTGACCCCTTAATTGTTAATGGGCCTAATATCAGGGATATTCTACCAAATCAATGAAGGAGATTGACCATCTGTACATTTTTGGACGCTTCTGGATGTAAGCTTATAATATAAGCTCTTATATTGCCTGAAAGTTTGATATAGTGTTTCTAACCAGGCTAAGCGGGTCTTCACCTGTCCCTTTATGATTTTTGTATCTTTTTTTTGTGTGTGTATGAGTGTTAAGCCTGCCTGCTACGGGAAAATGGAAAGGCAGAGGAGACTAGGGAACAGGAAAGGTGCTCCTGAAAGGAGCGATCGGGGATGGCGTCACAGAGTCAGTAACGTTCCGGCAGACGTCTGAGAGAAGCAGGGGGAGTGAACTATGTGCACCCATCTGGGGGAGGAACATTCCGGTCCTCTGGGGGGCAAGAGCAAAGAGCCCTGGGCTCAGCTGGTGGCAGTAACTGAAGGAAGGGATCCTGTGTGGCTGGAGCAGGGGGAGTGAGTGGAGGAGATGGAGAGCTTTAGGGAAAGATGTTCAGGAGTCTGACCACTGCCACCCTCTGCAGATCGACCATCAGCGCTCAAGCCTGCCGGTCTCCCTGAGTGACGGCCGTCTGCATGTGTACCAGAGTGGGACACGGGGCGTGGTGGAGCTGGACTTCGGGCTGGTGGTCACCTATGACTGGGATTGTCAGCTGACACTAAGCCTGCCCAAGCGCTTCCAAGACCAAGTGTGCGGTCTGTGTGGCAACTATAACGGAGACCCTGCTGACGACTTCCTCATGCCTGATGGGAAGCAGGCTTCTGACGTCCTGAACTTCACCAAAAGCTGGAAGCTGGATGATGGGGAAACGTTCTGCAGTGATGGTTGCTACAATAACTGTCCCTCCTGCACCCAAGATCAGATCCTGAACTACAAGGCAGAACGTCTCTGTGGCATGCTAATTCTGCCCACAGGCCCCTTCGCTGCCTGCCACAAGTTCCTGGACCCCAGGCCTTTCCTAGAAGATTGTGTGTATGACCTGTGTGTGACCGGAGGGGAGCGACTCACCCTGTGCCGTGGCCTCAGTGCCTATGCCCAAGCCTGTGTGGAGTTGGGCATCTCTGTCCGGGATTGGAGGTCACGAACCAACTGCGGTGAGTTATAGCCAGGGTTGGGAGTCTTGGTGAGAGGCAGGGGACCCTTTACATCAGCTCACCATCTAGGCACTAACTATGCTTCAGCGAAGTGCCAGGCGATGGCGGGAACAATGACGGGATGGCCAAGATATCCCAGTCCTCCCACAGTGAGCCTAAGCCTGGGACAAACAGTCATGGACAAGAACAATCTGGAGGGGCTGGGCTGCGGTGGAGATACTACGAGAGGTAGGCGAGGATGGCGAGGCACTGGGAAAGGTGGGCTGGGCTGGGGAGGCACAGGGGTAGAGTTTGGGGTTATATGGGAGCGCAGACAGATGACTGTGCATCGACTAGGAAAGTTCAAGGGGAATAAAAGACAGCAAAGAAGGTTTCTGATCCAGGTTGAGGATGGTTTCCGAGAAGGTCTCATAGAAAAAGGATGTCCAATTTGAAATCTACGGGAGGGACTGGAATAGCCAGAGAAATGGAAGGAGGAAGTGGCTTCCTGACCCAGGGAACCGCAGAGATTTTCAGGAGAGAGAGTCTGCAGGTTTCAAGACAAAAATGCTTGTCATGTCCACAACTCCTACTTTCCTCTAGACTTAGCCAAAGATGACTAGTCAGGTGTCCAACCACTAAATCAGTCACTCATTCAGTCAACAGACATTCCATGTCCTCACAGCCTGGTACAATGTTGGTGGTGTTGAGGGCACAGTAAGAACACTGACCCGTCTCGGCCCTTGTGGGGAGCTCAGAGAAATGTGGGAGAGGCAAAGGAGATGCTGGGGAAGAATCCAGCCCCAGGCTCAGCGCTTAAGACTCAGACTTCACAGGGGCAATAAATAGAGAGAGAGACAGAAACTCTATGTGGACTCGCACATGGCAGTGCTATATCCACTGTCAGTGAGCCTCCTTCGCTCCAGCTTCCTGATCCCCTGGGAAACCAGTGAGTTCATCCACCAACCTGTCACCTGTCTGTTTCTGCAGTGTTTCCTGGGTACCTCCCATAAGCCAGGCCCTGTACTTGATGAGGAGATTTCCCCAGTCAGTGAGACAGACCGGGTCCCCTCTCCAGCAGAACCTATATCCTAGGTGGGGAAGGACAGACGGACAGTTAGAAGATAAACTGATGGGGGGACTGAGGTACAGGCAGATCAGTCATTTGCTCATGGTCATACGTTAGTAAAGGGAGAGCTGGCATTTGAACCCAGTCATCTGGACTCCCGGAGCCTTTGTCTTCATCCCAGGCCACAAAGTCTGTCTGAGGGAAGGGTGATGCAGGCAGAGGGAACAGTCAGTGCAAAGGCCCGAGGTGGGAATCTGGAGACCAGGAACTAGGACACTGAGGCTGGTGCTGAGTGGTGCAGTGGGGGGAGTGAGAGAGATGAAACAGTAATGGGGAGCACAGAGAGGTGACTGATGGGGAGCACAAGAAGATCCTTCCTGGAGATGGAGCCACAGGAAGGATGGTGTGTGGCCCCGAGTTCACAGTCCGCCTGACTGGGGTGAGGAGCAGACACGGCACAGGGGAGCAGGGGATCAGGCAGGCGTTGGTCCATAGGCTGGGGAGAAGATTCTGGGCGGACTTGGAGGATGGAGTTCATAGGATTAGCCCCTGACACACCGGCTGTGCAGGGGACGGGGTAGCCGAGGCTAGTCGGGTCCTGGGGCCTCAGGAAGGATGCAGGTGCCTTTAACTGGGATATGCCGAGCCCTGAGGGAGTAGCACTGTGCGAGGGGGTTTCGTTTCGGCGCACCCTTCCTTACCTTGGCTGCTCTTCAGCCGCACCGTGGCCTGACTCCTCCTCTTCCCCTTCCCCCGCCCCTGCAGCCCTTTCCTGTCCGCCCAACAGCAATTACCAGCTCTGCAGCCCCGCCTGCCCAGCCTCCTGCAACTCCGAAGCAGCCCCTGCCGACTGCGCCAGCCGCGCCTGTGTGGAGGGCTGCGTGTGCCTCCCGGGCTTCTTAGCCGGCCGCGGCACTTGTGTGCCCGTGTCCTCCTGTGGATGCACCTTCCAGGGCCACCTGCTTGCGCCAGGTCAGGAGATGTGGGCTGATGACCAGTGCCGGCGACGCTGCACGTGTGATGGAGACACCCAAGAGATGATCTGTCGAGACACCCCTGGCTGCGTGCCCGGCGAGCTCTGCAGCGTGCAGAACGGCCTCCTGGGCTGCTACCCGGAATCCTTCCGAGACTGCCAGGCGACCGGGGACCCGCACTACCTGACCCTGGATGTTCGAAACTACAATTTCATGGGCACATGCACGTACCTCTTTGTTGGCTCCTGTGGCCAGCATGAGTCTCTGCCCAGCTTCCGAGTGCTGATGGAAAACGAGCGTCGAGGGAGCCAGTCTGTGAGCTTCGCGCATGCGCTGCGGTTGGAGGTCTACGGTATAAATGTGGCGGTGCGCCGGGAGTACCCGGGCAAAGTGCTGGTGAGCGCTGCTTAAGAGCAAGGCCCGGGGACAGGGTGAGAGCTACTGAAGGGTTAGCTGCTGTGGTTGGGTGTGGGGTGGTACTGAAAAACCTTGTGGCTAAGATCCAGGGCCTGGATTCAGGCTGCACTGTCTCTTTATAGTTCTGTCTCTCTTCTAGCCTGTTTTATTTATTTATTTTTTCTATCATAATAAGATAGATCCCATCCAGGAGCCACCATTGACTGCGGGGTTGTGGGGAACTGGTGAATTCATACCTGCAGGGTCTTTAGAAGAGGCCTTGGTGCCCAGCAGATGCTCAGTAGTTGTTGGCTGTCGCTTTTTTTTTGTTCTTTTGAACCTTCAGAATTATAGGTAATGTGAGCCTTTCAGAGAGCAAAGTGTTAGTCAGGTGATATATGAGATGTCGGGAACAAGGTGAGTGTTTTAACAGAGATCTTCATGCAGCCTCTCAGACTGTTGTGTGACCACCTCTGAGATGTCCAACAAATATCTGGTCATCCCAGATGGGATACTAATGAGGAACAAAAGAAAGAGTTCCACCCAAGCCTCCCTCAGTGAGTGACCCAGTGAGCTGATGGGGATTGCTTACAGGCTTGTGAATGACTCTAAGGGCAGCTGTATCACCAAAAACTCAAAAACCCAGCATGGGTGGTGACTCACCCTATCCCTGGAGCTCCCTGCTTGACTTACAGATGGTCAGAGAGTCTCTCCCCAGCAACTGTTTTCTGCCTCTCTGTCCTTGGAGGGAGGCGCTGTGGATTCTGCTGTGTTCTAACCCTCTTAAGTTTTATTGGCTTCCTGAGTCTTGTAAGTTTCACTTAGTTGTGGAGTCTCAGGAACGTTCCCTCTTCCCTCTAGGAGGGAGCATTCAACTAGAAGTTAACCTATACAATCCTAACCATTCAGTTCAAAGGTAACCGCTATACAATACTAACCAAGATCAGGCAGAGCTCACAGATGGGGCTCCATGTCTACAGATGTCTGGGCAGAAGCTTCCAAAAGGGTCCAGGACACAATGACTATAGAGAATGTTCATTTTTTTCTTTTTTAAGAATAGTAAAAGGAGGACTGGAGAGATGAGTCAGAGGTTAAGAGCACTTGCTATTCTTGCAGAAGATCCAGATTCGAATCCCAGCACCCACATGACAGCTAACAATCGTCAGCATCTCCAGTTCCAGGGTATCCAACACCCTCTTCTGATCTCTGTGGGCATTGCACAACATAGGTGCCCTTACATACATGCAAGCATAACACTCGTACACAAATAAATAAATAAATTTTAACTTGAAAAATTATGGTAAAAACCAGTATGGTGGCCCATGACTTTAATCCCAGCACTCCGCAAGAGAGGCAGCTGTATCTCTGTGAGTTTTAGGCCAGTCTGATCTGCCTAGAGAGTTCCAGGCCAGCCAGGGCTACACAGTGAGGTCCTGTCTCAAATAAATGCAATTATCAGATAAATAAAAAATTGTTTAGTGGTAAAAATGGAGAAATGGATTGTTGGATGGTCACTCGATAGCTCATGATTATAATAGGGAGCTTGAGTCCTGGCCCATGCCTTGGGGAGGGGACGGACAAATCGGAAGTGAGAGACAGAACTATCCATGTGCCAAGCTCTGTTGCTCCTTTCATATTTCTTAAATTCAGTCCTCACAGCAACCTCAGAGTGAGAACATCTTGCCCTAAATCCCAGTGTTTGCTATAGAGAGGATCCTGATAGATAAGGCACAAATAATAATGGATATTAATGTTCCCCACCTCTCTGAAATGGCATTTTACTTAAGGCTTCAATATTAATCACCAATGGGTATTAAATGGCAAAATGCAAAGGACTTGAGATCAGACTAAACAGAGAGGTTTATAGGGCCATCAGCACTAGCAGACAGGGGAGAGAGACAGGCTTTGAAGGCCAGCAGTCCGGGGTTTGGATTTTAGCTTGCAGGGCGAGGAGCGATGGATGGCGAGCCCGGCAGAGAGATCAGCAGGTGTGGAGCTCTGAGGGCCAAGCAAGCACTGTGTGTTCAAGAGAACAGCAAGGACGGAAGGGTGGCCTGAGCCAAGGCAGAGGGTGAGCAAGCGCATGAATATCCTGACCCGCCGGTCCTCCGGCATCTCTACCCAGGTGGACGACACCATTTATCACCTGCCCTTCCAAGTAGCTGACGGAAAAGTCGTGGGGTTCCGCCAAGGCATATATGCTGTTGTACGCACGGATTTTGGTCTGACTGTCAGCTACAATTGGGACACCCATGTGTCTGCCAGAATGCCCAGCAGCTATGCGAAGGCTGTGTGTGGGCTCTGTGGGAACTACAATGGAGATCCAAGTGATGACCTGGGTCAGCAGAGGAGAGGTCTAGCTCTTGACCCACGGGACTTTGGGAAGAGCTGGCAAGTGGAGTCAAGGCCTGGCTGCAAAACGGCTAAACAGCCTTTGTGTCCTGAAATGTCAATAATGATGAAAGAACAGTTAAAGACCAAAGAGAAGTGTGGGATGTTTGGTGACATAAAGGGAAAGTTTGGCAAGTGCTGGCGCGTTCCCGCATTCAACAGTGCGTTGATAGAGTGCGTCTATGACAGCTGCCTGATGCCAGGCCAAACTAAACCAATGTGTGACTCACTGGCCACATACACTACTATATGCCACCTCGCCGGGACCTACGTGGAGCCCTGGAGAACTGAGGAATTTTGCCGTGAGTACGAGCAGTGGCAACTGGGGGTTCGTTCTTCGGCTGAGGTTTATTTGGTGGGGGTAGGGGGGTAGTTTTTTTTTAATTAATTCTTTGAAAATTTCATACATCGTATTTGGATCATATTCACCTTTTCAGCTCTGCTCAGATCCAGCCCCCCACCCCAACCCAACCAACCTTGTGTCCTCATTTTTTTTAACTCAATGAGTCTGATTTGTCTGCCCATATACTCTGAGGTGTGTGGCCATCCAACAGAATGTAGTTGACCTACGAAGGACAACACTCTTAAAGAAATATAACTGTCCTTCTCCTGGTAGCTATCAGTTGTCAGCTAGCAGAAGGAATTTGTGCCCACCTCCCTCCTCCATCCTGGGATTTTGTCTAGCTCAAGATTTTGTACATCTTGTGCATGCTGTCACAAATGTCACATTTTTTTTTCTCATTTGCGAATGTTACTTTCACGTCTTTAGATGTGTGTATCTCATTTGGAATACCCATAGAGATCAGGAAATTAGTAAGGTGTCAACTAGGGATGCGGGGGCATGGCTGCCAGTTCATCACTGGCAGACAGAACACAGCGATAACATCTCTTTTCTGATCACTACATCAGTCAGCTGTTGCTATGTAATATACAATCCCCAAACCTAGTGAGTTGCAACAGCAATTATTTCTCATGATTCTGGGGGCTGTTCTTTCTTCTTTCCCTCCCCGACCCCTCCTCTTTTTTCTCCTCCTTCTAAAACAGAGTTTTGCTGTGTTACCCAAGCTGGCATCAAACTCCTAGACTGAAGTTAATCTCCTGCCTCAGCTGCCAAGTGTGCATGTCAGTACGCCTGACTTTAGCCTGTTCTACTCTGGGCCAGTTTGACTGATCTCTGCAGACTGCTGGTGGCTTAGCTACGGCTGGATGATCTGTGATTGCTGTACACATCTGTCTCTTGTCAGGCTGGTGGTCTAGCAAGGCACCTAGGCTGGGACTGCCTGTCTCTGCTGCCCTTGGGCTCAGGTTCCAGCAGGACAGCCAGGCTCCTTCACAAGATTTTCAAGATTCCATGAGCAGTATTCAGTACCCTGGGGTGCATGCATTTTTCCAAGACTCCTTGGTATTACATTCGTTAATGTCCTGTTCACCAAAGCTAGCTCGGTGGTGGTATCTAGAGACCAGAGGCAGCTGCTGCGCATTTGAAAGGAGTGTGCTGTGACCAAGACTAAGTCTTTCTTTTTATTTAATCTTCATTAACTTACATGTAAATGGCCAAATGCTTAGAGCCTCTAGTATTGCACAGCACAGGCTGAGGTTTGATTTGGCTCAGTTTTAATGTTTTGGGGGACTTTTTTCAATTTTTCAAATGTTTGTTTATATTTGTGTATTTGTGTGTGTGTGTGTGTGTGTGTGTGTGTGTGTGTGTGTTCTTGCCTATCTGTAGGGCAATATAGGATGTTGGGTCCCCAGGAGCTGGAGTCATGGGCAGTTGTGAACTGACTGACTTGGGTGCTGGGAACTGAACCTGGGTCCTCTGCAAGAGTAGCAAGTGCTCTTAACCACTGAGCAATCTGTCCATCCCCTGGGGGCAGTTTTTGGTTTGGGTTTTATATAATGTTGCGTTTTGAACCCAGAGCCTGACACATGCTTGGCAAACTCTCTACCAGTGAGCTACACCCCAGTCTCTTTTCATTGTGGGTTTTGTGGGGGGGGAGGGGTAGCTGCCTGCCTTATAAATTTGAGTGACTAACATTTATAGAGGGAAACAGGAAAGGGTTTGTTTGTTTTTCAATCATTATAACATTAAATGATTTTTCCAAAATGTACTATTAGTAACTGGTTCTAATTACTAAATACTACTGAATACTTGAAATCGCTAAACAAATATTTTATCACTACTATAAAATGAAGAAGCTAAGAATACTACACACATGCACTGCACAGCTTACACACAGGCATGTACTGGCTTGTTTAAAATCTATACCATGCTAGTGTGATGGTGCACAACTCTAATCCCAGCACTCGAAAGGCAGAGGCAGGCAGATGGATCTCTGAGTTTGAGGCTAGCCTGATCTACATGAGTTCCAAGCCAGCCAGGGCCACATAGTGAAACCCTGTCTCAAAAACTAAAAAACAAAAATATACAAAATCTGCATTACATCTTAGCATTCATACAACTTAACCAGTGCCATTAAAGGCATTACAAATGACCCCCAAACCACAGTTACATTGGAATAGAATCTTAATTCTCAGGCTCAGAAACTGATCAAGGGTCTTTCCTTGACTCCACTGAACACAGTGGCTTCTTGCATATGCATGAGTATGTGAGCGTGTGTGTGAGTGTATTGTGTGTATGGAAGTATGTCTACATGTATGTATTAGGGGATCAACTGTGTCCTCCCAGGAATGAAAACCCTTGATCTTGATGGCCTCTCTCCGCAGCGATGTCCTGCCCACCTCACAGCCATTATGAGATGTGTCACAGAGGCTGCCAGCTGTCCTGTGGAGAATTGCCAGTGCCTGGAGGCTGTGGCACAGAATGCCGAGAGACCTGCGTCTGCAATGAAGGTTTTGTGCTCAGTGGTGAGTCCTGTGTGCCCTTGGCCTCCTGCGGCTGCGTACATCAAGGCATCTATCACCCACCAGATGAGGACTTCTACCCTGGACCTGGGTGTAGCTCCCTGTGCCATTGCCAGAAGGGTGGCCTGGTGACCTGCCAGCCCTCGTACTGCAGCCCACACGAGGTCTGCAGGCTGTCCAATGGCATCCTGGGCTGTGTGGCTGTGGACTCTGCCGCCTGCTGGGCATCAGGAGATCCTCATTACACCACCTTCGATGGCCGCCATTTCGACTTCATGGGCACCTGTAGGTATGTGCTGGCGCAGACCTGCTGGACCCGGCCTGGCCTGCAAAAATTTGTAGTCCTGCAGGAGAACAAGAAGTGGGGCAATGGGAAAGTCAGTGTGACCAAGGCGGTCACCGTCCAGGTGGCTAACCACGTCCTTCGACTGGAGCAGAATCGGTGGAAAGTCACGGTGAGAAGCAGAGGCGGGCACTGGAGGAGGCACTGTGGGTGGGGGTGATGCGTGGGTGGGGCGTGGACAGTGCTCTGTTCTGGAGGGCTGAATATAGCCCTGGGGAAATGTGGTAAAAAAACGGGACTGCAGCAAAGGCGCGGACTGTTAGAAAATCCAGAGCAAGGAGGCCTCTGGGGCCTGGACCGTTTCTGAGGTGATTCTGTCTGTCCTGTCTGTCCGCTCATTGACTAACCCTCTCCTAGCTCTCCTTTGTACTCCCCGTACCAGGTCCCTGCCTATTATTGCATGACGCTATTTCTGGGATGACATGAACAAATATCTACTCACACCAGATAGAGAGCTGACGACAGATCAAAATAACAATACCAGCAAAGTCTAATTGGGTGAAGCAGTGAGTTTATTGGGTTACTTACGAGAGTGTAGTTGTGGGCTTACTTACAGAGGCATGGACAGCTCTGGAAGCCCACCCCAGCACAGGTGAGATACATGAAATTGGAACCCTGGAGCTTCCTGCATGACTTGACTTAGCTGTGCAGGTGGGCGAGGCTCTTCTGCAGATCTTAGGGTGCCTGAAACCTCGGGGAGAAGGGATCTTGTGACTCTGATAAATTTCTGGAACTTTCTGAGTCTTGTGAATTGTTTATTTCTTTAGTCCTGTAGAGCTTCCCTTTAGGATTCCCTGAGTCTTAATGAGCTTCCTTCCAAGATGGGATGTATTCAGAGTTAATGCTATATCACACTGAGCCGGCCACCACCCACTCACAGGAAAGACAAGATGCAATCACTGCATAGGAAAGTTCAGGGAAGCATTCAAAGCGTTCAAAGACAGAGGATAATCTGTGACCCCCATCAACCCTTAAGAACCATAAGAAGGCCAATAAAATCAGCTTCAGATTTTACCCTGCCTCTAAACCACTGGCTGCTAAGCACCTTCCATCCACGCCAGCATTTTAACCTTGTCATGGTTGGAGGCAACATGATTTGCTGCATTTGTTTGTAGGACAAGGTTCCAAAATCCTTTAGCAAAGGTGAGATGTGTCAATAAAGAAACAAAGAAGCATGATGGATCCTGTACAGCTCCATGCCAGTTTTCTGAGTAGGAAGGATTTCGTCTCACATAGACTGGCATTGCAGATGCCCCGGGAATTTCCCCAGACATCCCACTGACACTCAGACACACAGCCGTTGTTTCAGTAGCAGTATAGATAGCACTCACGTGTGCTGTGCTGTCAATGACCCTGTCAACTCGAAGGATGACCTCCCTTGTCCTGCTGAGGACATTATCCACTGACACCTGTGATTGTTTCCTGGTCAGTGGTGTGACAGAATGCCACAAACTTCGTTACGAGTGCTAGACATCCAAACTCAAGTCGGCAGCAGGGCCACACCCCCTCAGAAGCCATAAGGGAAGGAACTTTTTGCCCCTTCAGCTTTTGGTGGCTCTAGATGTTCCTTGACCCCTGCCTTGGTCTTCCCAAGCCACTCTTTCCTGTGTGTCTCTGTCTTCTCCTTCTCTGGCCTCACAGGACATTTGTCATCGATCTATTGTGTTCCTATTTCAAAACTGGGACTCTAATTACATCTGCAAATATGCTTTCCC
Source organism: Eospalax fontanierii (assembly GCA_035773235.1). Taxonomy (NCBI): domain Eukaryota; kingdom Metazoa; phylum Chordata; class Mammalia; order Rodentia; family Spalacidae; genus Eospalax; species Eospalax fontanierii. The sequence continues at coordinate 24,665,247 of CM069554.1, read as the reverse complement.
AAATATGGTAACATTCTGAGATTCTGGGTAGACTTATCTTTCTGGCACCCATTGTAAGACACTGTTATACCTCTGTTATAAATATAGGAACTGAGGTGCAGAGAGGTGAGGCCACACAGGATTTCAGCATCAGGCAGGGACATTTAGGGACAAACTGCTTCAAAGTGTACCTCTGAAGCCTGGTGTCCCCTTTCTCCCAGGTGAATGGCGTAGACATGAAGATGCCAATGGTGCTGGATGGAGGCAAGATCCAGGCCTCCCAGCAAGGCTCCAATGTGATAATCATGACCAGATTTGGCCTGCGCGTGGCCTACGACCTCAGATTCCACGTTCATATCACCATCCCCAAAACCTACTTTAAACACATGTGTGGCCTCTGCGGGGACTACAATAATGATCCCAAGAATGACTTCCAGAAGCCCGATGGCTCACAGGCAGGCAACTCCAATGAGTTTGCTAACTCCTGGGAGAACCCAGTGCCCGGCGCTTCTTGCACGCCAGTGCTTCCCTGCAAACCAGGACAGGACTGTGACCTGAAGTGCAGTCCCGAGCTGCAGGAAAAGTTTACGAAGGAGGAATTCTGCGGGCTGCTCATCAGCCCCACAGGCCCACTGGCTTCCTGCCACAAGCTGGTGGATCCCCAGAGTCCTTTGCAAGACTGTGTCTTTGACCTCTGCCTGGGTGGCGGGAACATGAGCATTCTGTGCGACAACATCCATGCCTATGTGAGTGCCTGCCAGGCAGCTGGAGGCCAAGTGAAGCCCTGGAGGACTGAAACTTTCTGCCGTGAGTGAAGGGACCCTGAGGGGTGGGGTGATGAAGACAGTGGGGGCTGGACTAGAATCTGTACCTGCCCCAGCCCTGGCGCTCTAATCGGACCCTTGTCTTGCAGCGATGGAGTGCCCGCCTCACAGCCACTACGAGCTCTGCGCAGACACCTGCTCCCTGGGGTGCGCAACTCTCGTCTCCCCAATACAGTGTCCAGAAGGATGTGCTGAGGGCTGCGAATGTGACACTGGCTTCCTGCAGAGTGTCACAGCCTGTGTGCCCATGCAGGAATGCGGCTGCTTCCACAATGGAGTCTACTACGAGGTAGGAAGCCAGCCATCCTGACAGAACCCGGGGCCTCTTCCTGGATCCCCTGTATCCCGGTGCTCACCAGCACTAGAGTCTTTCCCGCACTCACCCTCCTGCGTAGCTCTGCCTACCATGGTCCTCTCCCCTCGTCCTACCTTGGTCTACCCGCTCTGCACTTTTGCTTCTTAGGTCTACCCTCCCCATGGCAGTAAAGACCTTTCTAAATGCTACCACGGGTTTTAAAGTTTTAAACCATCCCCTGGCTCCCTAAGTCAAGACTTACCTTTGAATCCCATGCCTGGGCAAAGGTGTCTCTCCTCTTACCCGTTTGCTGGTCAGTTCCTTTGGTCTGTTGGGATAAAGCTCAACAGTAGGCAAGTAGAAGCTGTCCACGTGCTGATTCTGGGCAGTGTTTGTATCCCTGAATATTTGACAATAGCAAACAGACTTGCTCTAGGGACGCGGCTCTGGTGCAGGCTTCAGGCAGCAAGACCCTTAGCTTCAGAAGCATGACAACTCTTATACAGGTCTAAGGAGTCAAGGATTACTTATCCCTTGGCAGCAACTGGCATTTGCAGCCTCTGGACAGATCAAGGTGTCTTCAGCCTTTGGCCAAAGCCAGTGTTACAGCTCCTGGGCCTGGGGTATGAGACCCTTAGTCATAAAGGCTTAATAACACTCTAGATAGAACTCTTCCAGCGGCCGGGATCAGGGCCTGCGGTTTCTCTCCTCTGGCTCTGTAAAGCCCTCTCCGTCCTTCCTTGGCATCAGCTTGCCATCCTGTCTACTCCCACTGCACTCCCTGACCTCACCCTGGCTGTTCTCGAACCATTTAACTGCTTCTTCGGCTGTCAGGCCGCCAGCCACTTTTCCGTTTCTGCACCTTGGCCTGCCGACTGCCCGGCTATCACTGACACTCCCATTCTCTCTGCTGTCACTGTGCTCTGCTGTTTTTCTTGCGTCTTTCTTCACTTTATGAGCTCAGCCCTCAATATTGACAAGTAGGCAAAAAACAACAACAACAACAAGAAAAACCATCCAGGGGACTGGAGAAATGGCTCAGCAGTTAAGAATACTAACTGCTGAGCTGGGCATGGTGGCGCATGCCTTTGATTCCAGGAGGCAGGTGACTCTGAGCTTAAGGCCAGGCCAGCCTGGTCTACATAGCAAGTTCCAAGCCAGCTTGGGCTGCAGAGAGACCCTGTCTCAAAAAGACCAAAAAAAAAAAAAAAAAAAAAAAGTACTGACTGCTCTTGCAGAGAACCTGGATTTGGTTTCCAGCACCCATATGGTGGCTAACAACCACCTGTAACTCCAGCTCTGACACCATTATCTTCTGGCCTCCATGGGCATTACATGACATGGATGAACTTACATACATGCAGACAAAACACTCATACACAAGAAATAAATAAACAGATCTTTTAAGAAAGGGACCACCCATAAGCCTTTTTAACGGGCCTAATGTTTTAACACCATGGAAACAGCCCAGGGGGTCATCTTCCAGCCGGCTCACAAGGTGAGCTGAACAGCCTACTTACATAGTCAAAGGAAGGCTGTTTGCACCAATCCCAGCGTTACCTCCTCAGCACCAGTCAATAACAGTCTCTGCTCAGCCACAAGTGGAAGTGCTACCTCTCTGGCCTATGTGGAATGCTTGAAGAGGCATCTGGAGTCACTGAGATTTGGGCTAGGGAAAAGCCTAGTTCAAACTAAAGTCTGCGCTGAAGCTGGACCTTCAGGAGTCAGAGCAATCGATCAGCTGTGATCACTGTACTATTTCCTCTAAGCATCCACAGAGCATGCAAACCACTGGTGCCAGCATAAGGTTAGTCTGGCTGGCTTGTTTGAAGAGAGTCCTTTTGTTCAAGGCAGCCAGGGCAACATGGGACAGGCCAGCAGCTGCCAAGTTAGGGAACTAAAGTGCTTGGTGCTCCAATAGCTTATTTTCAGGAAAATGAACTCCAGGAGTGAAGAATTTATCATTAACACAGAGTGATTCTAACAGTTTCCATTTTAATTTTTTATTTGTATGAGTATAGTCCCTGCATGTGTGTAAGTGCACCTGTGTCATGCAGTGCCTGAGGAGGTCTGAAGGATTCTCTGGAACTAGAGTTATAGATGGTTGTTAGCTGCAATGTGGTTGTTAGCTACTGCGACTCGAACCCATGTCCTCTACAAGAGTAGTTAGTGCTCTTAACCGCTGAGCCATCTTACCAGCTGCCACTAACAGATTATTTTTGAGACAAGGTCTCCCTGTAAGCCCAGATGATCTGGAACCAGGTTGGCCTCAGTCTCACAGAGATCCACCTGCCTTTGAGGCTCCTAAGCGCTGGTATTAAAGGTGTTCACCACCATGCCTAGCTTTAAAAGTTTTTAAAAATATTTTATTTATTGTTTTTTATTTTATGTGTATGCGTGTATTGCTTACATGTGTGTAAGTGAACCTGTGTCATTCAGTGCTTACAGAGGTCAAAAGAGGGCATCAGATTCCCTGGAACTGGAGTTACAGATGGTTGTTAGCTGCCATGTAGGTGCTGGGAACCGAACCTAGGTTCTCTGTAAAAACAGCCAGTGCTGTTAACCACTGAACCATCTCTCCAGCCCCTCAAACAGTTTTTTAACATTGTTTTAACCATGCTTGACTGCTGCCCCATGCCCCGGGGGAGATGAGCTCTCTCTGCTCACTCTCATGACCACAGAGATGAGGTTTTAGCTATTATACCAGATGCTAACTCCCCCTGCTTCCTCCTTCTACTCTCCCACATGGAGCCCTTCTTCAACATGTGCATGCATGTTTGTGTGTGGATGTGCACGCGTGTGTATGTGTGTGTGTGTGTGTGTGTGTCTGGGTCTGGGTCTGTGGGTCTCTGTGATGAAATTCTGCCCCCCTTGTAGGACTGAGAACAATTTGAAGGCTGTACCTCACCTGTGGCTCTCCTCCCTTGAGTAGTGACAGTGATGAAAGACCACATACATGTAAACAGTGCTGACCATGGACCTGCTTTACTGTGTGTGTGCATTACGTATATTGAGATTTTTCATATGAAAATTCAAATGTGCCTATGTTGAGAGTAGTATTCAAATGCATTGTCATACAGTCACTCAGCATGGGCCACCCACGATGTCACACACCTTGAATCCTAGCACTGGGAGGCAGAGGCCAGGCAGATCTCTGTGAGACTGAGGCCAGTCTGGTCTACAGAGTAGGTTCCAGGCCAAATAAGATAATCAGTACTAATAACAATCAGCACTTTGTTGCATTCTTGCTTCATTTCTAGCTCCTTTCCTAACCTGTCTGAAGTATTGAAAAGGCCTCCCTTTCATTGTACCTGTATTTTACATACTATATTAAATCTGCTGTCTTTTCTTAGACATCCTATTGTTAAATATCTCCAATCTACAAACGAGGAAACTGAGACACGACGAGGCTGAGTAATAGTGTTCGGAGTTTGGAAATAGCAGAATCAGGCTAAAGCCAAGGCGAGCTGTACCAGAGCTTTTGATCTTGTTTGGGTTTGGGTTTGATTATTTATGGGGCTTTTTGGTCTTGTTTTTCATTTTTTAGAGAGAATCTTGGTATGTAGCCCTAAATGTACTCACTATGTAGCCCAGGTTGGCCTCAAACTTGTAGCATCTTCCTGCTTCAGCCTCCCAAGTGCCAGGGTGACGGGGTGTACCACACTGTGCCTAGCTTCCTTTTTTATTGACTACTTAACTCTGTTTCTTCTATATAGCATTTGTGGATATTTGGGAATGAACGAATGAAGGTGAAGGAATGAATGAATGGGCTGGGCCTCAAAGCATGCTGGGCCTCAGGTTCACTGACAGTGGGCCACCCTGCTGACCCTCTCTGAGCCTGGAACACTGGGGGTGCCAGAGTCGGTTCCCACCCCTGGGTACTGATGCCATGCTGTCTGTCTCCACAGCCAGAGCAATCGGTCCTCATTGACAACTGCCAGCAGCAGTGTGTGTGCCACGCGGGCGAAGGCATGGTGTGTAAGGATCACAGCTGCGAGCCAGGGCAGGTGTGCCTGCCCTCAGACGGCGTCCTGACTTGCATCACCAAAGGTGCTGGGCAGTGGGGCCGGGCTGGTGTGACTGGGCACACAGGGCGGTGCCGGGAGCTGAGGGTGGCATAACTTCATGGTGGGAGGTGCACGGGCTGCAACTGAGGTGCCAGACCTTGGGCCAGGTTTCCAGGAGCCAAGAGCAGAGACCATCCAAGCTGTGTGTAAAGGACCCTTATGGGGATTCCAAGCTGTGGGAACCTCAGGGCAAGGTTTCCCAGGGTAGATGTCAAAGGTCCTTGGCGTGTTCAGCAGGATCAGGCAAACCCTTTCTCTCGAAAGCCTAATGATAAATATTTAAGTTTTCAGGCTGCATGGTCTTGGGCACAACTTCTCTCATGTGCCCTTATGAGCCTAGAGACTTTGTATGTGAAGGGGCAGAACTGCCACACAACTTTATTTATGAAACCAAGCACTAAGTGGTCTCGTTGGCAAGTGGGCTTAGGCTTAGGGCTTCAGACACCAGCACCGAGGGGCAGGGATCAGAGCTCTGAGTTCTCTGGAAGCTGCTCCCAGAGCAGAGGCAGAAGCAGAAGCAGAAACAAGACCGAGGCATGACCTTGACTGGGGGGTCCCCTTCAGGCAAAGGATCAATATTCCTAACCTGGGACACAACTCTAACCTTGCACTGCTTTCTCTGGAAAGCCCTCTCTCTGGATGAATGAAAAATGAGATTCCAAGAATGAGAGGCAGGGCTGAGATGTTTCAGAGGTGAACAGGATTTCAGAGATGCCAAGGAGTGGGCTACATAGGTCAGGATTACTTCAGAGAAAGGTCTCGTGCTATCATTTGCATGAGGAAAACTTAATATAATAATGAATGGTTTATATATTTCAGGATGTGTCTCAGTCCTCGCCTAGCATATGCAAAGCCCTGGGGTGCATCCTTAGCTTGGGGGAGGGGGATACACATGGCACTGATTCCTGTGAGGTAATGAGAACCATAAAGAATACACAGTCACAGAAGATACAGTGACTAGTCTCTTCACAGATCACCATGAAGGGAGGCAAAGATTGGGAAGTACTGCACATTAAGGTGCCTCAACCTTACAGGTGAGGACACTGCTGCACCCACTGGGTGACAGAGGATCCTGCAGTCTAGAGTTATAAGAATGAAACCACCATTGGAGTTATGGCAAAGCTGCATTGGAAGCAGCCATCCGAGGCGCCAGGTAGTGACTAGTTGGGATGTCAGAAGAATTCAGTGTGCCGATGTCACAGATGTTATAGTTTCCGCACCCTAATAGCAACTGACAGAGCAGAACAGGTTGTTAAAAGGACAGGAAGGGGACCCTCCCTCCTGCAGAGACTCCACAGTGTCCCTTACCAACAAAGCTTAATTCTGAGGGCAGATCTCAGGCAGGGGGCCATAGACAGAGGAATACGTTTAAGGGTTGGTTTCCTAGACCAGGGGACTCCAAAGCCAGATTCACAGACTCGGTGATGCAAACATGGAGTCTGGGACAAGAAGCTCTCCAAAATCAGCCTCAGAAAAGAGGCTCCTAAGACTGCATACACCACCACACAGAAGAGGAATTCAGCCCTGGAGGACCCTCAGGCCATGACATTTAGACTGGGGAACTCAGGGTGAAGGTGTGAGATGTTGGGATCCTTGGCACTGAAATCCCACCGGGGAGTTCTAGAACTGCAGACTTGGGCATGAGAGAAAGATGCTGGGATCTCAAGCATAGGGCAGCAAGGGGCTGAGTGAAGTCTCAGACCCAGAAGCTCCCTACTGACATCTTAGACTCAGGGACTGTAGGATTCAGGTCTCAACCCAGGTCAACTGGGGCTGAAATATCAACCAAGGGAAGGCTGGAACCAGGATCTTGAATGCTGGAACCCCAGAACCAGGGTTTAGACAGCAAGCTGTAGGCCTAGGTCTTAAAGAAAGGGACCTTGCAGCCTGAGTGTTGACAGCAGTAACCCTCCAGGAATGAGTCTCAAACGTGGGGACACTTAAACACCTGGATTACAGACATATTGCACATAAAGACCTGTTTTTCTCACAGCAACTCTAGGGCCTAGCTTGTCAGAATACTGGGATCAGGTCTCACTCGGAGCCAATATCAGACTTGAGCAGATGCAGGGAGCAGCCGTGCGGGTGGTAGGCATCTCTTCAAGGTCCTCTCCTGTTTTCACAGACCCATGCCAAGACATTACCTGTCGGCCACAGGAGAAATGCAGAGAGAAAGATGGCCACGCTGTGTGCATGCCCAACTATATTGCTAAATGCTGGACATGGGGTGACCCTCACTACTACACCTTTGATGGCTGGAACCCTAACTTTCATGGCACCTGCAGCTATCTGCTGGCAGGAACGGGCTGCCCTGGGGTCAGCATTGAAGGTCTGGCTCCCTTTACTGTCATCGCCAAGCACGAGAACCGGGGCATCCCTTCTGTTTCACATGTGAGGAGGATCACCGTGAGCACCTACAACACCACTGTTGTCTTCCACAAGAAAAAGATTGGCAAAGTTCAGGTATGGTATGCGCAGAAGGAGCCATATTAGGATCTCCAAGAGTGGGAAGAGATCTAGATCAGGCAAGAGACCTAGAAAAAGAATCATATGTGAGTGCTTGTCCCCTAAAGCTTGGATGAGTAGACCATGTCAGCCAGAAAGAAAAGGAAATGAGGACAGCAGTGACTACAGCTTGGGCTCCTCCCCTGCCATGACCGCTGTTGGTGTGTCCCCCTCCCACCGCCAGGTGAATGGAGTGCTGATAACCTTGCCTGTGTCCTTGGCTGATGGGAGGATTTCGGTGATTAATGCATTAGCAAAGGCCGTGCTGGTGACTGACTACAGGCTTCAGGTCACCTATGACTGGAATTCACGGGTACAGGTTACGTTGACCAGTAGCTACCACGGCTCGGTGTGCGGGCTCTGTGGAAACATGGACAAAAACCCCAACAATGATCAACTCTTCCCTAATGGCACAGCGGCTCCCTCCATGACTGCCTGGGGTAGCAGTTGGCGAGTTCCAGGGTGGGACCCCCTCTGCTGGGATGAATGTCAGGGGTCCTGCCCAACATGCCCTGAAGACCGACTGGAGGAGTTTAAGGGTCCTGGCTTCTGTGAACCTCTGATCCCTGGCATAGAGGGCCCCTTCTCCACCTGCCATGACTATGTGTCTTCTGAAAGCTTCTTCAAGGGCTGTGTCCTGGACCTCTGTGAGGGCAACGGCATGAAACACATACTATGTGAGGCCCTGGCCTCCTACACTGAAGCCTGCCAGACTGCTGGCATCACCATCAAGGACTGGAGGACAAACACCGGCTGTGGTAAGTGATGGAGAGAGGGCGGGGGCCAGGGATGTGATCTTGACCCCACTAGGCTGGGCTGCTTCCATTCCCCATCTTGGGATCCTTCTGCTGGTCTCATCCTGTCTCTGTCTCCCAGCTGTGTCTGTCTATGTCACCACCAAGATTTCTGATTTCTCTCCCCGACTTCTTTCATCTACCCACAGAGATCCCCTGCCCTGACAACAGCCACTATGAACTCTGTGGCCCAGCCTGCCCCACCAGCTGCCCAAGCCCTATACGCCACAGAATACCAGACGCATGTGAGATACCCTGCGTCGAGGGCTGCCAGTGTGACCAAGGCTTCGTGTTGAGTGGCAAGGAGTGCGTTCCCCTGGATGGTGGCTGTGGATGCTGGGCCAACGGCACCTACCACGAGCCAGGCATCGAGTTTTGGGCTGATGCCACCTGCACTCAGCGGTGTAACTGTGAGCCTGAGGGTGGTTCCCTGGTCTGCAAGCCTGCCAGCTGTGGGCTGGGCGAGAAGTGTGGCTTGTTGCCCTCGGGCCAGCTCGGCTGCCAACCCACCACCACAGCTGAGTGCCAAGCCTGGGGTGATCCCCAGTATCTCACCCTGGATGGGCTCCAGTTTGGCTTCCAAGGGAACTGCGAGTACCTGCTGAGTGCACCCTGCCAGGCACCACACATGGGCACCGAGTACTACAATGTCACTATAGCCAACGAGCACAGGGGCAGCCAGGCGGTCAGCTACACCCTCAGTGTCACTCTGTACATCTACGGTCTCAGCCTGACTCTCAGTGCCCGCTGGCCTCGGAAGCTACAGGTGAGTGTGGGCTACAATAGTCGTACTCTGGTTGTTTTTAATTACATGAATGGGTGTGTACATGTGAAAATGTGCACATGGGCGCTTCTGCCCACAGAGACCAGAGGCATTAGATCTTCTGACCCTAAAGTTCCAGGCAGCTGTGAGCCACCTGATGTTGGGTGCTAAGAATTGAACTCAGGTTCTCTGAAAGAGAAAATGTTCTGTGTTGTTTGAGAGAAGGCTCAGTGGTTAGGAATACTGAGTGCTCTTGCAGAGGACCCAGGTTCAATTCTCAGCACCCACATGGTGGCTAAGGACTGTCTGTAACTCCAGTTCCAGGGGGAATGACACCCTCTTCTGACCTCCATGAGCATTGCACAACACGGGTGCACTTACACTCATGCAGAAAATACACTCATACACATAAAAAATAAAAATAATTTTAAAAAACAACATAAATGAAAACAAAATAAAGCCAATGTCACTGCATCTGTTTTCTATTACGATAACAGGGGTGGCAGCCTATTTGGGGTCCCAAATCCTCTGAGTAGCAGACACACGATTTGAACTGTATGAGCCCCACTCACTGGCTGCACCTCTCCTCACACCAGGTGAACGGAGAGTTCATCGCTCTGCCGATTGAGTTGGAATCGAAACTGCAGGCTTACCTCAGTGGCTCTGACGTAGTGATCACCACTGCCTCTGGAGTCTCCCTGGCATTTGATGGGAACAGTTTTGTGCGCCTGCGTGTACCTGCAGCCTATGAGGGCACCCTCTGTGGCCTGTGCGGGAACTACAACCAAGATCCCAAAGATGACCTGACTTCAGTGGGAGGGAAACCTGAGGGCTGGCAGGTGGGCGGCGCCCCAGGCTGTAATGTGTGTGTGCCTGAGCCTTGCCCAGAAACCTGCACAACTGAGGAAAAGGACCCCTTCCGTGGCCCTGACGCCTGTGGCATAATCTCGGCCACAGACGGTCCACTGGCAGCCTGCCACAGCCTCATACCACCGGAGCGGTACTTCGAGGCTTGCTTGCTGGATGCCTGCCAGGTTCAGGGTCATCCAGGAGGACTCTGTCCTGCAGTGGCCACCTTCGTGGCAGCTTGCCAGGACATTGGAGCTCAGCTTGGAGAATGGAGGAGGCCAGACTTCTGTAGTGAGTACTGACCCATGCAGTCTCCACATACATGGGGTCTCTCCCTACCCCTGCCCAGGGATCTAAGAGCCTTCCTGCTCCCAAGGAATCAAGGTACACCTTCCTTAACAGGTGTCTCCTGTTACAGAGACACACTCTAGCACTTACACATTGAAGAACACAAGTCTCATAGCCCTGGGGGTAGGGGGCCAATCCATTTGCACACTCAAAGTCAGAAGCCTTATGTGCAGACCACTCTGGGATACTCAGCACTCAGATATCCTACTGATTGGGACATGACCTAGTGACAGTCATCACATCTCACGGAGGCCTAGTGAGTTACACCTGGTCAGATGGCCCTGAGCTGACACCCACATTGGAATACAGCTAGCCACACAGAAGTAGCCTCAGGGCCCTGGGTCTGGGTAGATTCCACACCGCCTGAGTGAGTGTCAGACACACTCAGCTGGAATCAAGACCTGTCCCAGGCAGTTCACATAGGTTGAGTGCTGGGCAGCTCCCTTGCAGATCTCCTGAGCCAGGCCACCTCCTCAGGGTCGTGCATGTTCACACTGAGAGATCATGGTTGGTTCTAATCCATGATGGTTAGATGCACATAGCTCCACCAGGCCGTCACCAGGTCTTTGGAAGTATGAGACACACCCTGCTCAGGCAGCCCTGGTTGTGCCCCCCACACCTGAGATCCCATGTGAGTCATCCTGCCAGGTCTTCTAGGTCAATTCCCATAGCTGCCCAGAAGCATCTGGATTGCCCCAGGCAGACTGTCCCACCCGAGGCCTCTCCTGATCCCAGCATTGCCCCTACCTGACTCTCCTCTGTCCTGTCCTCACAGCTTTCCAGTGCCCTGACAATAGCCACTACCAGCTCTGTGGTGACTCCTGCCCTGTGAGCTGCCCGAGCCTCTCAGCCCCTGAGGGCTGTGAAACCACCTGTCGTGAGGGCTGTGTCTGTGATTCTGGCTTTGTGCTCAGCGGAGACACCTGTGTGCCTGTGGGCCAGTGTGGCTGCCTTCATGATGGACGCTACTACCCGCTGGGTACCACCTTCTACCCGGGTCCTGAGTGTAAGCTGCACTGTGTTTGCAGCAAACATGGCCAGGTCACCTGCAAGAGAAAGACCTGTGGGCCCTATGAGGAGTGCAGGGTAGAAGATGGTGTCTATGGCTGCCATCCCCAGAACAATGGGTTGATGCTGATCATCGGGGGTACTCATTATGTCACCCTTGATGGACTGACATATGAGCTGCGTGGCTCCTGCTCCTATGTCTTGGCCCAAGTCTGCCTACCAATCCCTGGAGAAGAGGACTTTTCCATTGTGCTTGAGAAAAACTATGATGGCGATCCCCAAAGAGTGGTGGTAACTGTGGCTGGCCATGTTGTGGTCCTGGCTCACGGGCCACAGGTGAGTGGACATTGCCCTACCCAGAGTCCTGGTGAGGGGACAGCCCCACACACGCCTCACCGTGTAGAGTGTGAAGGGAATACTGGCCAGCTTCAGGTCCTGGGAGGCCCACAGTCCTACCCTGGTGGTTCCCGGTTTGTGGTGAATGTGCCACCCTGGAGTCTGCTGAAGACATGGCCCCACCCCAAGAGTTTAACATGACCTCACTCCTGTCTAACTAAAAGGACTTTGCTCTGCCATGAGGCTCTGAGATAGACAAAGGTCTGTGCAGGAGCTATGAGTGCCCGCCGTCCTAACTGACCCTTCCATCCAGGTCATCGTGGACGGTGAAGCTGTGGCCCTGCCTGTAGCTATAGACCATGTGAGCGTGACTGCTGAAGGCCGAAACATGGTTCTGCAGACAAAGGGACCAAAGCTGGTCTTTGACGGGGACACCCATATCTTCATGTCCATCCCTAGTACCTTCCGTGGACGTCTCTGTGGCCTCTGTGGCAACTTCAATGGCAACTGGACTGATGACTTTGTGCTGCCCAGTGGTGCAGTGGCCCCCAGCGTGGATGACTTTGGAGCTGCTTGGAGAGCTCCTAGCTCCACCCTGGGCTGCAGTGAGGGCTGTGGGCCCCACGGCTGCCCTGTGTGCTTGGCAGGGGAGACAGCAGCCTATGCAGAAAAGGAAGCCTGTGGCCAGATTCGGGACCCCAAAGGCCCCTTTGCATCCTGCCACGAGGTTCTGAGACCCTCGGAATACTTCCGCCAATGCGTCTATAACATGTGTGCTCATAAGGGTGACAAAGCTTATCTCTGCCGTGCCCTGGCGGCCTACACTGCAGCCTGTCAGGCGGCTGGTGCAACCGTGAAGCCCTGGAGGACTGACAGCTTCTGCCGTGAGTGTCTTTGGGCCCTCTGAGGGACTCCTGTCCCCTCCCCTCTCTGCTGTTCAGGAGGAGTCCCTGTCTGTGACAGAGCTTCCTCCCGGTCTGCCACAGCACCCTCTGTCACTTCCCTCATTCACTCTGGCTACTCCAGTCAGTAGCCCCTCTCCCCAGACCTCACATCCACCTCTCCCCAGGGCTGCCTCCAGCTCTTTCTCTGGTGACCTAGAAGGGTACTGGGTGGATTGGGGACCCACAAAGTTCTGTGTCTCTTGTTCATGGACCCTTCCACAGGCCCTAGACAAAGCAAGGACAGAACAAAGTGACTGCCCAATCCATCCCTGCATACCTCCTTCAAATCAATAGGGCAGGAGCAGGTCTCCTCAGACTCTCCATGACACTGTTCCAGGGCAAAGCTATTTCAGTATCCCGAGAGCAAGGCCTAGAGCCTGGGCCATCGCCCACACTCTGAACTGTCACAGTACTCACTATGGACAGTGTCTCCAGCTCAAACTTTTGAGTGCTAATCCCATGTATCCTGTGCCTTCTGGATACTTTCCTCTAGTGGTCCTTACAGGTCCCTTCACCTGTGTCTACAACTGAACCCCACTTTTCATACCAAACCTGATTCTTCTTCTCTGTCCCAGTAACCACCTAATGACAGCTCACCAGCCTGTAAGAGTTAACCTGAGCCCAGAGCCTTATCCCTGTTACTTTTGTGAGTCTTTTACAGATCCTTGTTTTTCTCTTATCCCAGCCTCAAACCCATTCTTGTGCGAAGCTTCCCAACCCTTTGCCTGCACTGCTCATCCTACTTGGATACTCGGCCTGTGCCTCCCCACACCATCTCAACACGCTGCCAGAGCCTCCTCACCCCATTCAAAGCCTGTTCTCATCTTGACCCTCTACCTGCACCTCTCCATCCCATGCCAGTCCTCAGCTCCACCTCTCCATTCCCCCATCTTCAACTTCCCATCCCACCCCAGCTTTCGTCCTACGCCACCCCATCCCGTCACTACCCTCTTCCTGGGTTTTCCCATCCCACCCCAGTGCCTCACTTCTCCGGATCTGATGCTGTGTCTCGGATTTCACCCTTCCTCATCTCATACCCCTTTAGTTTCTGCAATGCAGCATGGCCACTCTGGCCTTTGTGTCACTGCGTGTGAGCTTTGTAGGACAGAGTTTGAGGCTGCTTCCATGTCCCCAAGCATCACCCAACCCGGGGCCAGGAGTACAGTAGATTCAGTTAGTCAGCACGCACGGCAAGCTGTGACCTACCCTGCCTCCTCTCTCTCTGCAGCTCTCCAGTGCCCTGCCCACAGCCACTACTCTGTCTGCACACGATCTTGCCAGGGTTCCTGCGCAGCGCTCTCTGGCCTCACTGGCTGCACCACCCACTGCTTCGAAGGATGTGAGTGTGATGACCGCTTCCTGCTCTCCCAAGGTGTGTGCGTCCCTGCCCAAGACTGCGGCTGCACCCACGATGGCCGATACTTGCCGGTGAGCAGGGGCTGGAGGTTGCAGGGCGGGTGGGGGGACTGAGAGAGACTCAGAGCTGCTGTTCAAGGACTGGGACTGAGGAGTAACACCAAGTTCCCTGCTGTGTGGCTCAATGCAAATAACCTCCTTGTACCGTATGCTATGGCTGCTGCATCTAGTCACCCCAGTTCTGACCCTCCCCTCCTGTACCTCCATCCCATTCCTAATCTTCTGTCTGCACTTCCTCTTCCTGTCCCTGACTCTGTCTGATCCTTCCCATCTCATCCCTGACCTCTGTATTATAAGTCCTCTTGGATTTGTGAATCTGCATTCAGAGGAGAATCTATACAGAGATACAAACATGGGTGTCCTTGGAGTACAGGTAGTACAGTCAGCCTACTGAATCCTAAATTTCCACATCCAGGGATTCAACTAGTTCTGGATGGGAAATATTCCGGGAAATTGCATATGTACAGAGCATGTACACACTTCTCATTATCACTGAATCAATACCATGCCGTATAAATGTTTAAAATGTAGCTTTTATTTATACTGTATTGGGACCAGTACTGCATGGGAGACTCTTACATAGTCTAAGTTCAGCTTCCAGATTAAGATGTAGCCTTGACCTCCTCTGCAGCTTCTGTGGAAATGCTTCTCAGAAGATTTTACCTCAATGATGCTAGTCTCTTACTAATCACAGATGATTTTTCAGCCAGAGCTAACAAGCACTGATTGTCCCAGTAAAGCTGAAATTTCAGTTTAGCGGCACTGGTCTCTTATTAACCACAGCTGATTCTTCAGCTTCAGCTGATGAGAAACTACAGATTCTTAGTTAAAAATATCACAAGAACGGTCCTGATAGAGTCTTTAAGGAAGACTCTCAACCTTCCCTCTGAAACTTTTCAAACCAGGGGCCTCCATCACTTGCATTTACCTTCCAAGCTCCCACAGGTTAGATCTCAAACCTCCAAATATTTCTAGAATCCTTCCCCCAAACCAACACGGTCCATTCCATCACAGCAATATCCCACTCTGTGGGATACCAATTGATACCAATTTCTGGTTCTACTTTGGTTTCTGTTGCTGTGATAAAATACAGACCAAAACAAACTTGGAGAGAACATGGTTTATTTGGCTTACATGTCCCAATCACAGACCGTCATGGAGGGAAGCCAAGGCAGGAGCTGAAGCAGAGACCATGGAGAAACAGTTTACTGGTTAGCTTTCCCTTGGCTTACTCAACTACCTTTCTTAAACAACCCAGGCCCACTTGCCCAGGGATGACACTGCCCACAGAGGGCTGGGCCCTTCTACATCCATTAGCAATTAAGAAAATGCCTCACAGACAAAGCCATAGGCCAGTCCAATGGAGGAAGTTCCTGTTGATGTTCCCTCTTCCAGGGTGACTCTAGTTTACATCAAGTTAACAGAAACTGGCACAGGCTGAAAGTTCTGTTGTCTGCTGAGCTTATTTGTACACATCCAGTGGATCACTTTATGGGTGCCTGGTGTAGTATATTAGCTTTTCATTGCTTTAAGAAAATACCTCAGGAAGGCTGCTTTAAAGATAACAGGGGTTTCTGTAGCTCATAGTTATAGTTTAGGAAACTGAAGTCCAAGCTCTAATGAGCCCTTCTTGGCTACATGATATCATCGTGATATCATGGCAGGACCATGTGTGTATGTACCTCTGTCAACATGTGGTCTGTCTCTCCTTAACAAGCTACAAGACTTCAGTCATGGATACTCTGTCCTAGTGGTGGTGCTTGTGGCACATGCTCAGTGTCCTTTCCACTTCACTGCTGTTCCAAGCAGTTATGTGCCCCACGAAGGGCTGTTGTCTTCCCAGGTTCCCTTGCGGCTATAATGGTCACATGCCATATAGACTGGTACTAGTTTTCAAAGAGTTTCCGGGAGCCCTGATATGAACAGTCTCTACCTCGAAACAGTGCAGCTGGGTGAAGTTTCCATCCTCTTCATACTGTTAATGTACGACATCAGCAACTGAAGTCATGCCTGGTTCAGGAACAAGTCATTTCCACACCATAGCAAGTGGCCTGGGCTAGGATCATTTTCTCTTTGCCATGTGGTCACCCATCCTCCAGTGGGCTAGCCCAGGCTTGTTCTCATAGTAGCTGGGCACAGTTCTGAGACAGAGACCGAGTAGGGATGTGGACTATCAGGGCTCTTGAACATGAATCTGGCACAGCCTGGCTCCTGCCGGTTTATCAACAAAGCATGGTCTGAAGGCCGTCCCTGACACCTGGGTAGGGGGTGTACACTCCATTTCTCACTGCAGCCTGCTGTCATTTCTCTCTATGTGAATGCACACCATCCAT
This sequence comes from Eospalax fontanierii, assembly GCA_035773235.1. Lineage (NCBI taxonomy): Eukaryota > Metazoa > Chordata > Mammalia > Rodentia > Spalacidae > Eospalax > Eospalax fontanierii. Next base: position 24,648,786 of record CM069554.1, on the reverse strand, counting down.
CACCACCTAACCCCTTTCTCTGCACAGGTGAACACCTCACTGCTGACCTCAGACTGCAGCAAGCGCTGCTTCTGCTCTGCAAGCACTGGCCTGACATGCCAGGCAGCTGGCTGCCCATTTGGCCGTGTCTGTGAGATCCAGGCGGGAATCCAGAACTGCTGGGCAGCCCATGGTCTATGCTCCCTCTCTGTGGGTGGGAACTTCACCACCTTTGATGGGGCCAAAAGTGCTGTCACCTCCTCCGGCTTCTATGAGCTTTCTTCCCTCTGCCCGGGACTCGAGAAGACCGTGCCCTGGTTCCGTGTGCTTGCTCATGTCCAGTCCTGCAATGGCAAAGATAAGGCTGTGGGCGAGGTCCACATCTTCTTCCCAGATGGGATGGTGACGCTGACCCCAAGCAGAGGCGTATGGGTGAGTCTGGGCACTGAGGGCAGTGACCCCTTCCCTTCCTCCTGTCACAGTGTCCTACATTCCTGCCTACCTGGTAGCCTTCTGTCCGTCTTCTTCACCCAAGTCTCTGAACTTTTTTCTGGATTTGGATTTGTCTCAGAGTTTCACGGTCCCTCTCCTCAGCCTGAGACCTTGGGAAGCAAAACCACACTCAAGTGATTGAATAGCTTTGCTGTTAGTTTTAATCAAGATTCCAATGGTTACCAGTGACAGAAAACCAAATTCACATTGCCTTAAGGAAAGATGAATTGACTGGCTACATTCTCGAAAAATCCAGAGATAGCACCTCAGGAGGGTCTGGATCCAGATGACCCAGCAACGTTGCCAGGAGTTTATATGTCTAGATTTCAGACCCTAACCACCATCATTATCTGTTTTCTTCTCATAAAGGCAGCTGCCATCTGCCCAGCTTTTCTACCTCAGCAGAAAGTGAGCCATCAAAAGTCCCGGGAGTGCATCTCACTGGACTAGTTTGGACCATAGGCCCACTCCTAGCCCTGGGCACGAAATGCTCTGATTGGTTAGGCTGGCATCAAATGAAAGGTCAGGACTCCTCAAGTCCATTTCCAGATTCCATGATTCCCTAGAAGGACTCAGCATATGGTGGTGGTGACAGCTAAGAATTACTGCAAGAAAAAGACGCAAAGAGGGAAGATGAATCAAAAAGGACGCACAAAATTGTTGTTTCATCTTGAAAACCAGACCCTGAAGGATGGCCCTAGCTTTCTTCATCCGTCTGCTCTGTCTGGTCCGTGGGGATTTCCCCCTTGATCTTCTTGTAGGAATTCCTTGGTCCATCCTTTCATCCATTGACAGCTTAAATATTAAACAAAAATCCTGAAAATATGAATAAGTTAACTTAGGAGCAGCATTGCAGTGGGCATAGTGTGCTCAGTGAGCTACGTGAGAACACTCACCCCAGCTGTCTTCCCACCTGGCCACCGCTCCATATAGCTCTCCTCTCTGGGGCGCGTCTCTTTCAGCACCTGCATCTTTGCTCGAGCTCACTTTGTTCAAGGACTCCACCTGGTGACCTCCCCCAGCTGTTCTGCACTCTGTCCTCACATCTCCATCTGCCTTTCCCTCCACCAGGTGAATGGTCTCCGAGTAGATCTCCCAGCCGATGTGCTAACATCTGTGTCTGTGAGGCGGGCACCTGATGGCTCCGTGCTCCTCCGTCAGAAGGCAGGGGTCCAGGTGTGGCTTGGCACTGATGGGCAGCTGGCTGTGATGGTCAGCGATGACCATGCTGGCAAGCTGTGCGGGGCCTGTGGACACTTTGATGGGGACCAGGCCAATGATATGCTTGACTCTAACGGGATCACAACGATGGAGAAGTGGACAGCACCAGACTTCTCCCCATGGTAAGGGACGGAGGGTGGAAGCCAGTCCCCTTGCGGCTGGGGCAGCTGCCTCCTCACGGGAAAGGGGTAGTTTGGGTGGGTGCTGAGTCTGCAGGATGGGATGCTAAGTGTCCGTTTCTTGCAGCAGCAACTGATCAGTCGTCACTGGCAATGAAGACTTCAAGACCTGCCCCATCCGGAGGTTGAGTGACTGAAGGGTGGGATGCCCTGTGTGCCCTTCCCTGTCCCGCCCCTTTGCTGAGCCACTGAGGCTCATTGAGAGCATTGAGTAAATGTCCAGAACCAAGATGCCAGTGTGTCTGTCTCATGCGTCTCCCCAGCTTTCTCCCTACTCTCCAGACCTGATGGCGAGGTGGATCTATTAGGAGAAGACTGATGGTTGAACACACAGACGCATGGGAAGATCCAGAAACAGATAGACGGACTGGGGAAATTTGGGGTGGGGTCAGAAGTTGCAGAAGTAGATGATTAAAGAACACGCGATGAGAAGATGAGTGGATGGAGGGGAGAAGTGGACGGTGGAGAGAGGCAGGTGCATAGACTCTGGCTTTGTCATTGATCACCCTGATAAGTTACTCAATTTCTCTCTGACTCTGTTTTGTCATCCTTATAATAGACTGAATGATTTATTTCAAAGCTGGAGTGAAGATTTAGCGTACACATCGCATCAAGAAGAAAAAAATTGAGCAAAGGTGATGCCAGAACACAGGAGAGTTCTGAGAGCCAAGTTTATTGGGCATATAAACAGGAGGGACTATCAGAGGGGAAGAGATGGAGTTACAAAATTTACCACTGCTTTTCGTCCTTGCTGAGTGTTTGGTGACGTGATATAGGTACAATGCTGATTGGAATGGGTTCAAAATGTTATGAAGTTAGGACAATAAGTATAAATGTTTTTCAAGAGTTTTATTATAAACCAGCCAGAACTGTCCATATTCATCCTCTATGATGCTAGAGCAGAGTGGCTGGAGAGTTAGACTCAGTTTACAATTTGAGGACAGGCGTGAAGGAGTGTCATGGTGATGGTGAACTGGGGTCTGGATGGGTGTTGCAGGTCATGTGGTCACAGTGGGTGAGGGGCAGTGAAGAAGTGACTAGCTTGGTGGATCACTGGGTCTGAAGAATATTTGGAGCATTTGTACTAGGGAGAGTAAGGTGGAAGGATGGGAGTGATGGGTGGAAAGTGGGTTACACAGAGCTGAGGTTCTGAAGGGCTACAATGTGGGGAAAGACAGTTTGCAGATGGATCATTCTCTGATCTGTGTCAGGCTGGGGCCTCTGAGGCTGTTACAGTCACAACTGTGTCTTCAGCACAGAGTCTTATGTGACCATGAGAAGGACAGCTTAGGCGGAAGAGAAGATCTCTGGAAGAAAGGCAGGTGTAGTTGTGTGTGCCTGTAACCTCCAAGCTGCGGGGATCATGGCAGAGGATCAAGAGTTTGACAACTGGGCTACATAGTGACACGCTCTAAAAAAAAAATCACGGGAGTTGAGGGAGGGTAACACTGCAGGGCAAGAAGGTTCCAATGGTCGTCCTTGGATTTGTAAATCACTAAGGATGATAGTCAAATGGCTGGCCCTAAGCCCTAAGCTGAAGTTACAAAGAAAGCAGAAGTGACTTGGTTCTGATGGCAACTGTCAGAGCAGATCCTACAGTGTTTGAGAACTATAGGCTTATAGCTCTGGTGAGATGGCTCAGTGGTTAAGAACACTGCTGCTCTTGCAGGGGACCAGGGTTCAGTTCCCAGCACCCACATGGCAGCTAACAACCATCCATAACTCCAGTTCTAACTCTCTCTTCTGACCTTCGTGGGCATTGCACAACACAGGTGCACTTAGCTACATATCGGCAATACACTCATACACGAAAAGAAGAGAAAAGAAAGATGCAGAGGTGACATTAGGCAGAATGAAGGTCTGATGCCATATTCTTGTTCCATTCTGTTGCTATGACAAACACCATGACCAAAAGCAACTCAGGGGCAGAGAGAGCCCATCACAGACAGAAGTCAGGGCAGGACTGAAGCAGGAGCATAAAGCAGAAAACATGGAGGAATATTACTTGCTTGCCTACTCAGACTTGTGCTTAACTAGCTTTTTTTAAGCTTCTTTTTTAAACAACCCAGGGTCCATATTCAGGAAATGGTGCTGCTCACAATAGGCTAGGCCCTCCCACATCAATCCGTAATCAAGACAATCCCCCTACCAACTTGGCCACAGGCCAGTCTGAACTGAGGAATCCCTCAATTGAGACTCCCTTCTCAGGTGACCCTAGGCTGTGTCCAGTTGACAGAGCTAACTAGGACATGTCACACCTTCTCAGCTTAATACACAAATACATCACTGTAAGTCATAATCATTAAATTCCCAAAAGTCTCATGTTAATATAATATAAAACAGTCAAACTTTCAAAGTCTCATACTTTTTAAATTTCTTGGCACTTAAAAGTCCAGCCTGGTCTACATTGAGAGTTCTAAGCCAGCTTAGAGACTACAGGGAGACCCTGTCTCAAAAAAGAAAATCTATAGTCTCAATGCTTATCCCTAAACAGAACATCTGTCTTAACCTTACCGTTAGGGAATAGGGGGCAGGGCGGAAATGGTGACCCTAACTCCCTTTTGTTCTGGCCGACTTTTACTTTACTCTGTGTTTTGCCCAGCCATTCCCACTGTAGCCAGCCAGCCACGAAGGCCACACCTATGGTTTCAGGGGATACACTGTTTCTAAGAGAGTGTAAAACTAACAAGTATCACATCCTCCCACCCAGCTCTACTGCATCTCCATGGAGCCCATTATCTCCGCAATCCTGAGAAAGTTTTTCTTAACTGAAAACCTCTTCATTAACTGACCTGCCCCTGGTCTGGTGTAAATGTGGTTATCTGATGTAACTGGTTATTCGCTTTGCCCCGATATGATGTAATTGTGGTTTTAAGCTTTATGAACCCCAGTCTGCCTCCCCTCGGGGTCAAGAGTTCTTTTGGGTGTTAGCCCTTTCTCTGACTGTCAGCCTCTTTGCCAGCTAATGAAGGACTCCTGATTCGACCATCAGTATGTGGCATTTCTCTATGTGTTGCACTCTGTGTTACATAAGAGCTGGAGAATGAGGAATGCTGTGAAAGGCTCTATCTGGACATGGCATGGCTATTCCACTCATGAACTCACAGAAGTTGCAGGTATCTGCATAAGATCAACGTAGCCAAAATCCCAACATAGAATGAGTAGATGATCTCCAGGAGCTACTGGCAGTTGCTGGAGGAGGAAGAATCATTCTAGTTTTTTGAGACAGGATCTCCCTATAGCCCCAGATGGCCTAGATTTCACTATGTAGACCAGACTAGCCTCTATCTCAGAGAGAACTGCCAGTCTCTGCCTCCCAAATGCTCAGATTAAAGGCCTGTGCCACCACACCTGACTTTGTTGTTATTTTATCTTTTTTCTATTTTTTAAAGTTGTGATCATTGGTGGGTTTCCTATGCTCCAACAGATGGCCCACACCCAGGACATATGAACATCCCTAGTTGGACTTAATAAGTTATCAAAAAAAAAGAAAGAGCCAAACATTGTGGCATAGGCCTTTAATCCCAACACTGAGGAGGCAGAGGTAGGCCTCATATCTCTGTGAGTTTGAGGCCAGGCAGGATTATATAGTAAGTTCCATGCCAGCCAGGGCTACATAGCAAGAACCTGTCCAAAAAAAAAGACATGTACTGGGCCTGCTGGTACCCACCTTTGATCCTAGCACTTGGGAGGTAGAGGCAGGTAGATGTCTATGAGATTGAGGCTAGCCTGGTTTACACAGTGAGTTCCAGGCCACCTGGGGTTGGAGGGAATTCTCCAAAATAAAAGCTGTATACTAAGTGAATTAACACAGACTCCGAAAATCAAGCAACATATATTCTTTCTTATTTGTGGATCTTAGCTTCAAATCCTTAGATGTGAATATATATATCCTGATATAAACCACAGGAGACAGGAAAATGGAAAGAAACCATGGCGGGAGGAAAGGAGCCTGAGAGCGCAGGAGAGTAGGAGACAGGTGTTTATCAAGGGGGATTTAGTGTTTAGTTGGGGAGGGAGAAGGACAGTTATACAGAAGAGAGAAGAGAGATGAACAATGCTTAGGTAGTCTAAAAATCAAAGAGAAATGTACTAGTTCAAAAGCCTACTGAAAAATACACATACAAGACATGCATAGGACAGCATATGTACGGCCAAAGGCAAGATAACCAAAACCACAGTGCCAGGCAGGAGAAGCCTCTCTTGGAGTTGTGGCCAGGGCAGTCCAAGAGACACCCAAAATGATACAAGTTATTGCCACAGTCCTTGATTGCCTCCCAGAACTTGCAGGTAAGACCCTCTTATGAAGACAGGACACAGAACCGGAGCTGGAACTGACCTGGAAGCCTCCTCCCTGAAGACTAGCTTTCTTATCAGAGGACACTGTGCAAGCTGCCAAAGGAGAAAACCAATCAATTGGTCCAACCCAGCTATAAAGACTAACTATGATCAAGATGTAGTAGATGAAATTCAGAAAAAAATCAATAAAAAAAGAGGGGGAAAGGCCAGGCGGTGGTGGGATGTGCTTATAATCCCAGTACTGGGAGGTAGAGACGAGCAGATCTCTAATCTACTCTAATTGGCAAGATCGAGGCCAGTGAAATACAAATACACTGTCTTAAAAACAACTTGGAATGGCATCTGAGGAATGGTGGCCATAGATGTCCTCTACCACATCCACATGCACATGTGTGCACACACATGAACATGTACACACACACATATAAGGCATTTTTAATTTAAAAAATTCAAAGTCAAACATTCCAATACAATCCAGATTTGCCAACTTGGTATTTATATGCTGAGGGATGAATTCAGGAAAATATTAAAAGTCATTTCCATAGTTACGTATCTATAAGAACAGAAAACTTTACATGTACAATAAAACACAGTGATTCATAACTTACTAATGAATGGGACTGGAAACTATTATGCTGAGAGAGGATGCTCAGGCTGAGAAAGACAAATGCCTCATATTCTCTCTCATATGTGGATCCTAGATTCAAAATTTATGTGTATGAGTGTATTGCTTACACGCATATAAGTGCACCACATGTATGCAATGTCCACAGAGGTCGGAATAGGACATGGAATCCCCTAGAACTCAAGTTATAGGTGGTTGCTAGCCACCATGTGGGTGCTAGGACTTCCTCCTCCTCCTCCTCCTCCTCCTCCTCCTCCTCCTCCTCCTCCTCCTCCTGTGTCCTGTGGAAGAGCAGCCAGTGCTCTTAACCACTGAGCCATCTCTCTAGGCCCTGGATATGAATTTTTAGATTTCTCCATTCAAGCTAGAGTGGGAGTCAGCAGATGCCAGGAAGCAAGAAAGGAACAGTGAGGGGACCGTTTTCAAGAGAGTATAACAGGACCCACATGATGGAAGGACATAACTGACTCCAAAGTTGTCCTCTGACATCCATAGCCACGTGCTCACTCCCTCCTCACTGCCTACACAATAAACAGGCCTCCAGCCTGAGTCCTGGCCCTGTGCGTCTCTGAGAGCTTGGAGCTACAAACCTCTGGGCTCTTCCAGTCCAGCCCCACACTGTGGGCACTCACCGGTCCAGGACCACCCACACTAACAGAGCTTCGCCTTGCCTGCTCACGATTTATATCTGAGTAGAATGAAAGGAGCCCAGCCAGCTGCTTTCCTAAAGCATTGGTGACAACCACCTCCCAACAATGTCACCAGCTGGGGACCAAGGACTTAACACATGAGGCTTCAAAGGCCATTCTAGACTGGGGATCCCCGTCTTTGTCTTCTCAAGCCAACATGCCCACCCGGCATTTACATGAGTGGTGGGGATTTGAACTTTGGCCGTCATGCTAGCACAGCACACACTTTATCACACTGGCCCCAGACTCTTGGCCTAGTGTGGGGACTAGTCCACTTCCTCCACTGGACTGGCAGCTTCAGGAAGGCAAGGCTGAGTGTTGTTCAGTCACCGCCTTGTCCCTAGCACAAGAACAGTAGGCACGAATCTACTAATTAGTTCCAATTTCAGGTCCACCGAACAAGTTGGCATCAGAATCATTTCAGAACCAGAAGACGGTGCCAGGATTCCAAGAGAGCTGGCAACTGTTGCTTCTTCCCAACAGCAATTTCCTCCCAGTAGTTAAGACTCAAGATGTTCTAAAAGCAGGACTTGTTAAGATTCAGGACACAGGGGGATAGAGATGGCTCGGCAGTTAAGAGCACTGGCTGCTCTTGCAGAGGACCTGGGTTCAGTTCCCAGAACTTATATGGCCACTTATAACCATCCTTAATTCCATTCCAGGAGATCAGACGTCCTCTTCTGGCATCATTGGGCATTGCACACGTGTGGTGCACTTACAAACATAAAGGCAAAACACTCTTAAACATAAAATTTTTAAAAATCTTTAAAAGGCTAGCCATGATGACACATGCCTTTAATCCCAGCACTTGGGAGATAAAGGTAAGTAGATCTCTATGAGATTGAGGCCAGCCTGGTCTACATAGCAAGTTCCAGGCCAGCTAGGATTACACAATGAGATCCTGTCTCAACAAAATTGTTTTTAAGATTTCAGGAAGCAATTAAGAAGCTTAAAGAAGTCCCAGAAACTGATCAAATATACTAGACTCCTCCCTCCCCGATCTCATATAAACCGTAACAACTACTGAGAAACATTCTTAAGCCAGTGGAGCTGCCTGGAAAGGACTCTCCAACCTGCTGAGCTGCCCGCAGACTGCGCAGTGCGCTCCAGCTTTCCTGCTTTCCTGAGCTGTCTCTCGTTCTGGTGTGAGTCTTGGAGATACAGCTATGTTGCTGCCAAGAGGCAGCCAAGGGACCTGAATGGATTACCACAGAACTGCTAATTAGGCAGAGGACTCAAGACTTGCATACACAGGAGGGCTGATGGCACTGGGAGCTTGGATTTTATTCTCAAGCTTGTGGGAACTCTAGCCAAATGGTTACAGAACAGTGAACAGGGATAAAATGAATATGACAATCCAGTAACAGGAGAAGAACACATCATTATCTCCATAATATGTCTGCTTAGCAGTTTAACATGTCTCATGAGAAACTGAGAAGGAGAAAAGGCACCCAAGTTATCACCTCAGTTCAGCAAGCACTCTTGCATAAACTTTCTCATGAAACACAAGGCTCTCTATACATACATGATCAAAGTTCAGCTTAGTTCACTTAGCATATTTTTAAAGCCATACGAATACTATTTCACATTCCCCTCACAGCTGTCCTTGAGTCATTTCTGCTCCTGTAAGTAACCCCATCACCCATTCTCCAGGAAACTCACTGGCTCACCAAGCTGGACTTCGATGGTATCCTTACTTCTTCAGTCTGTGGTCAGCTCCTTATCAGGGGTGAGTAGATGTCTGTTCACATTTCCACAGGAAATAGTGTCACACATCAACAACCCCAATCCCAGGTGTGCTCTGGAAATATTTTTCCTTTAGAAGAAAAACATGATTAGAAGCCACCAGTAAAATCCCTAAAGATGAGGTCACACTACGCCAATTGCACCCATCTGAATTCCCGCACAGCTCCAAGAAATCCAGAGTAGACCCAACTATTTCGTTCCATAGTTTTGAAGAGGTTAAGCAGATTTTTCATCTCAGTGCGTAAACAAAGTTTCAGGAGCATTCCTGTGCAAAGCAGTTTCGTTGGACAACCAGAACACCCCACAGTGCGGGTTCAGTCATTCACTCAACAAACACTTCCTTCAGATTCATAGGCCTGTTCTGAGCTTTTGGTGATACAGCAATGAAGGGAACAGACACAATAGCAGAACCAACATCTGACCAGGCTTCAGCAGGTTTCTTGTAAGGTGTCATGGCAGCACTTTCTATTTTTCTTTGTGAAACAGGGATGGGTATTAATGGATTATGATAACGCACAAGATCTCCAACGCTTACGCAGAATCTCTTTAGTCCTCACCCCATCCTCCGTCCCCTCTCTGATCCATCCTTGTTTCCTCCTTGGCCCACTTTCTTCTTCCGTCCTTCTTCCCACTGTCTTTCCCACATGTGGCCCGAGTGACTTCATGACAGGTAATATTCCTTCTCTACTTAGGAACCTTCCATGGCTCCATCTTACACAAAGTGAAAGCCAAAGTGTTCTCCTGGCCCACAAGGCCCTGCAAACCTGCCCTAATTAACTCCCAACCCTTCTGTCCTCTCTCCCTGTTGCTCACACCATTTTTCAACCCCCTATCATCTGTGCTGCCTCAGGGCTTTTGCACCTGCAGCCCTCCCAGTCTAGCCATCTCTTCTCCTGAACAGATACACACTTCAGCCCTTATCTCCTTTAGCTCTCCCAAGTCACCTGATCACTTCTCGACCTACCTGTCAAAAGAAAGCCACACACATCCCATGGCTAGGCCTTTTCCTGTTATTTTCTCAAAAGTACTTACTGCCTTCTAACACTCAGCTTATTAACCACTCTGCAGTCTGTTTCCTGCAGTGAGATTTTTTTTTACTGTTCACTGTCAACAGAGAGGCAGCCCGGTAGGGGCTGGGGAGATGGCTCAGCGGTCAAGAGCAGCCAGTGCCTAACAGAGCACCCGAACTGCGTTCCCAGCACCCAGATGGAGGCTTACACAGTTCTATAACTCCAATTCCGGGGATCTGATGCTTTCTGACCCCCAAAGGTGCCCGCCACACTGAAGGAGTGCACGTACATATATCCACAGCCCAACACTCATACCCATGAAAGAAAAAGAAATCTTTTGGGTTTTTTAAAAAGATGTTCAAAAGGCAGGGCTTGTTAAGATTCAGGACATATGGGGACTAGAGAGAAGGCTCGGTGGTTAGGAGCACTGACTGCCCTTGCAGAGGACCCAGGTTCAATACCCAACACCCACAGGGCAGTTAACAACCCTTCCTAACTCCAGATCCAGGGGAACCACCGCCCTCTTCTGACCTCCCAGTGTCGCACTGCACGACACTGGCGCCCTTCATAAATAAGAGTTGGGCGTGGTGGCTCACGCCTTTAATCCCAGCACTCAGGAGGCAGAAGCAGGCGGATTTCTGTGAGTTCCAGGCCAGCCTGGTCTACAAAGCGAGTGCCAGGCCAGCTGGGGCCACAGAGATACCCTGTCTCAAACAAAGACACAAACATAAGACACACAAGGAAACACAAGGACGGACCCTGGCCAAGGGCAAATCAGAAGCAAGTCGAGCTTAGAAATCCCCACTCCTAGAAACCTGGAAGGAGCAGGCGAAGGCCCCCAGAGGCTCGAGGAACGCACTGCGCGCGCTTCAGGATCCGGGCGGGACCGCGTGCCTGGAGGCGGGACTACGTGCTTGCGTCACGCGCTGCACGTCGCCGTGCGCATGCGCTCCTTTCCACGTGCGAAAGCCTGAGACTCGTGGAGTCAGGGACGCCGCAGAGTCCCGGAGCCGGGGAACCGGAGTGCTGTGATGAAGCCAGGTAGAGGCCGGCGCGGGCGGGAGCGGGCGGGAGCGGGCGGAGCGGGGCGCCGGGCGGGACGGGCTGCGGGCCTGGGAGCTGGGGCGGCCGGAGCACCTGGGCCCGCCGGGGTGGCGGGGGACCCGAGACCGGGGCTTGAGGGTCGTCACCTTGGGTTCGGCTGGTACCCACGGCCCTTAGGGTTTGTTTTATATTGCGCCGGCGGCGCTACTCGGAACCGTAATCTACAGTCTTGGGCGTGGCTTTGGGGAATCCGACTGGAGGTGGGAGAGGCTCGGAGCTGGGTCTGGGGAGCCCCCCAGGAGACTCCCCTGCCGCCCATCCTCGTCGTCCCCTTGCTCCCCACCCCAGGTGCTCCGATGGGGCCCGAGTGGATGAGGACCCCTCGTTGCGCAGCCCTTCTGGGCCCACGTTCCCGCTCGCTGAGCTTCCGGGAGGGGCGGGTCCCTAGAGATGAGTGGAGATTTGGGGGCAACCTAGGAGTCTCAACTGTTGGGTCACAGAAACTTCACAAGTTCATCATTAGCGGGTGGGTGTGGGGGTAGTCACGGGACAGGAGTTTTATGCGTCTGTTTCCCGCGGTTTTCTGATAACCCAACTGCACTGTGGAATGCTGCGTCCTGGCTTTGACAGAAGGGTCTTCCGTCTCTTTTTCTGTCTTGACTTCCTAGCCTACTGTGTGGCCTTAGATAAATGGCTTTACTTCAGAGGCTTAGGCTTTGGTAATATGTCATCCTGCACTGTAAGTGGCTCATGCTTGCCTCTCTGCCCCTGCCCTCGGGAGACTGAGGAAGTGTGACACTAGTCTCTGCTTATATTAGTGATTTCCAGACCATCCTGGGCTACATTAACAAGATCCCTGTCTCATAAAAAAAAAAAATAATAATAATAATGACACCTTGTTAGGATTAAGGAAGTTTGTTTTATTGTTGTTGAATAAAACAACACTGTGTGGGGCTACAGAGTTGGCTCAGCAGTTAAGAATACTGGCTGCTCTTGCAGAGGACCCGGGTTCAATTTCCATCACCCACATGGCGGCTAACAAACAGCTGGCTTTAACTCCAGTTCCAGGGGAATCTGCCACTCTTTTCTGACCCCCGTGGGTATTGCAAGACACTGGGGCCCGTGCATACATGCAGGCAGCACAGTCATTCATAAAATAAAAATAAAAACTTTTTTTTAAACAACAGAGTGCTTGGAGTATAATGATAGTGGCTCTTGTTATCTTTCCTAAGGGGAACAAAGTTAGGGTTTTACCTGGTAGGTCTAGGAGCTCCCGAAGTCAGGCCTGCTAAGCCCCCAACCTTCCTCTAAATGTGAACTTGTTCCACTAAGTTTGGAGTCTTTCATTATTGTCCAAAGGGTATATTTCCTAAGTAAAGGTTTTCTTCTCTTGTGTGCACATTTTTATGGGTGTATGGGGGAACCTGCATGCCTCCCTCCCCAATGGATTGTATATCTAGAACTCCAGTGTTTGGGAAGTGACAGAGGGATTGCTGGGCTTTATGTCCTAAAACTCTAGCATGTGGGTGAGCATTTGCTGGTCTGTGATTTCCCCCAGGAATGGAAAGTGAACCTCCCAACCAACCTTCCATCACATGGTAGGATACCAAGCAGTCACCACTAAAGTGACAGTTTGAGGGAGATTTTTAACCAGGGGCATGCTGCAATCTCATGGGCATTTTTTAAATGTGTATGAGTGTATTGCCAACCTGTATGTATGTAAGTGCGTCTGTGTCCTGCAGTGCCCTCGGAGGTCAAAAGACAGTGTAAAATTCCCCTGGAACTGGAGTTAAGGACCGCTCTTAGCCACCATATGGATGGATACAAGGATCCAGCCTCTGCAAGAGCAGACTGCTTTCTCAACTGCTGAGTCTTTTCTCCAGCCCCTGGTGGGCATTTTTAAACAGAATCCTTCTTGGTTTTGTTTTATGTTTTGAGATGGGATTTTCTTAATGTGGCCCCAGACTATGACCTCAAACTCCTGATCTTCCCTAAGCCTCCTCAGCTTTAGGATAACATCACCATACCCCACTGAAGGGGATCCTTGCTTTTATTTGCTAGAGACTTGAGGGGAGCAAGGGTGGAAGGAGACAGTTTTCCTCAGAGATGGTGATGTGACCTGGCAAGCGTGATCTAGTGGACTCCCCAACAGAAGATGATCTGGGGGTGCGTTTCAAAGATAGAGCCAACAGATGATTTGTACCAAGCGAAGGCTTTGGGTCTACTTGAAAAGATGAAGCTACCTTTGTTGTGTTTGAGATAGAGTCTCCCCTAGTGGAGGATGACCTTGAACTCCTTGATCCTCCTGCCTCAGCCTTCAGAGTGCTGGGATTGCAGACGTGTGACACCCACACGCAGCTGTAGTTGCCAACTTTGAGGTGGGAAGGCTGTAGGGAGAAAGCAGATTCTAAACTGGGAACATATATGTGAACATGGGGTCTTTCTGAGTAGTGGGTACCTTTTTTTCTAAAAACTTCTAAAAAGTAGGTACATTTTTCTAAAAATCCCCAGGACCTGAATTGGGTTAAGATCTGCTGAGTATCTGGATCTGAAAGTTTATGCTCCCACATCCTATGAAGAGCCACACTTGCCAGGTCTCTGTTCTGTCAGGCCAAGGTGGCATCTCATCGGCCTAGCTAGTGGTCTTGCCCTAAAGTAACAGGGAAAAAGGATTCGTTCCAGTGAACGGAAGTTAGTTCCAACCGTGCCAGGCTGTGTGTGGTGTAGCTTTGTGTACACTAAGTCAATTAATCTTCACAACTGACTCCAGTACACCTTCCTAGTCCCTGAGGGGGTGGACCACCATCCCCTCACCCTATGCATATAGAACGCATTAGGGGAGGAGCCAGACTCAGTTGGTCAAGTGTTGACCTGACATGCTGGTGGCCTTGGGTTTGATCCAGAACCATGTAAATCCCTATGAGCTGGTGAGCACCAGCAGTCCCTGCACTTAGGAGGAGCACAAGTCCACGGTCATAGTATATTCAAGGCTAGCCTCAGTTTCTTTAGACCCTGTGTCCCAAAAGAAGTCATCAGCAGATACTTGCTGTTCATTGCGCTCTCTCTGGCATCATCTACTGTGCAGGACACTGAGGTGCCTCGGAGACCAGGACTAAAAATTATTGTACATTTGGGGGAGAGGGAGCAGCCTATCGTATAAAAAGAAACAGTAAAACTAGGTAAAGGGAGGGTGGCCCAAGTCACCAGCCACCTCCAGTGAGGATCAAGTGCCGTCCCCGCCAGCTGGAAAGAGGATCTGGGCATGTTAAAGATATGGAAGCTTGGCGGGGCCTGTGAAGTCAGAAACCAGTGAGGACAGGTCCTTTGTGTGGTGGGTCTTGTCATGGGGAGCTCTAAAGAACCCCCTTGCCCAGCACCTAGGATTAGGCAGGGTTAGACTCAGACAGAGGGGTTTGCTTTGTGAGCCTGGGAAAGGAATTCTGTGTTTTTTTTGTTTTGTTTTGTTTTGTTTTTTTTTTTGATAAGGTGGAAAGCTCCCGGAGGGATCTGGGCTGGGGCTCATTTGCATGACCAGATCTCTGACATTGACTGCTGTGTGGGAAGTGGACTGTAGGGGGAGTAGAAGATAAATCATTCTACTGTTAGCCTAGAAAATCGATCATGAATGGCTACTGAGTTTTGTGGGTTGCGGGGAGCTTGTTCTTAGTTACAGACAATTGAACTGAGGGCCTGACACATGCTAGGCAGCTGTTAGGCTACTGAGCTACAGTACCTACCTCCTTAAGTGACATTTTATTTCCTAAAGGGAATTGGAGATAAGCAAACAGAAAATAAAGAGAGAAAGAACAAATTTACATTTTGTTTTCAATTCCATTAAGGTACATGAAACTATCATAGGATATAACCCTTAGACACCCGTACGAAACTTTAAGCAAGTTTATTTTTGACAGTTTACATCAAGTGAGAATCTTTAAACTATGGTTTTGGGCCAACACTTGTGATTCTTTTTTTCAGAATAGTACTTCAGAGTTTTGAAACCATCACAGAAAACCTGAATATCAGCCCTAGTAACACCAGAGTTCTCCATTTTCTGCTCAGTAGAGAGGATTTGCTCTGCCCTGAAGCAACAGAGATACAAGCTCTCTGGAGCCATTTTTTTGCAGTGTGGGCATGGAATCAAGCAGTCCGCCACTCAGCTGGACCTCCCATTCCAACTTTTTTTTTTTGCTTTTTGAAAAATAAGATCTCACTGTGTAGCCCACACAGGTTTCAAACTCACAATCATCCTGCCTCAGCTTTCCAGTGCTGGAATTACAGGCCAGTCCTGCTTTGCCTGGCCTCAAGTGCAAACTGATTTTATGATAAGCCTTAATCTGCCTGTATAGGCCACTGTCCATCATTAAAAGAACATTGGTGGGGGTCTTATCCCTCCCCCCAGCTTGGAGTGTTGCAGGCTTAGAAAAGGGGAGATGGGTTAGCAGGAACTGTCCCATGCTGAACATCTGTTTGGGGTTCAGTGCTTTTCCAGATAAACAGGGTTCCTGTGGGAAGTTATGAAGACGCCCCTAGGGCTTAGGGGATGCTGTTGCACATGGGGGGCTCACTAGTAACTTGACTGTCCCACCAAGAAAACCAGAACATCTGAAGTCTTCCTTGCCCTAAGCCCATGTTTTCCTCCTGATCAGTAGATAGCATGAAGCATATTTGGCCTTTATCGTCCCTTTGCACTTGGACCTGGTACAGAGCTGTTGAGTTTGGTTGCTGCTTTGCCTCATTAAAATAATTGCGCCAGGCATGGTGGTGTATGCCTGTAGACCCAGCACTTGGGAGGTGGAGGCAGGAGGATCCAGAATTCATAGTCATCCTCAACGATATAGTGACTTCACAGCTAACCTGAGCTACACAAGACCCTATCGCAAGAAAACAAACTGCATACCTGTGTTTGTGGTGTTCTAGAAAACTCTGGTTTGTCATCTGCTGTTCAGTTGAAGGTCATTTTCCTTGTTGATTGCTGGTCCTCCTTTTACATGTTCATTCTGCTGTTGGGGCCTTGAGTTTTGCATGCCCTCTGGGTGGCAGACATTGGGGGCATGTGTCCCAGTTCACACAGACATGTGCTGTGCTAGTTTCTCAGCTACGTGGAACTGTTGGGTGAGGTTTAACTTCTTAGGCCTCATTGCCCTGATCGCTCTTTTGTTCCCACTGCAGGTTTTAGCCCCCGTGGGGGCGGCTTCGGAGGCAGAGGAGGCTTTGGTGACAGAGGTGGTCGTGGTGGAGGCCGAGGAGGCCGAGGAGGCTTTGGCGGTGGCCGAGGAGGCTTTGGTGGGGGTCGAGGCCGAGGTGGTGGAGGAGGCTTCAGGGGCCGAGGAGGTGGAGGAGGAGGGGGACGAGGTGAGTAAGGCTGGCATGGGGAGTGGGGAAGGCTTTGGTGGGGTGCAGGGATGGCAAAAGTGGGGGCTCCCTCTCCCACAACCCTCTCTTGCAGGTGGAGGCTTCCAATCTGGGGGCAACCGGGGCCGGGGTGGCCGGGGAGGCAAAAGAGGAAATCAGTCAGGAAAGAATGTGATGGTAGAGCCCCACCGACACGAAGGTGAGTGAGGGAGGTGGGGAGCCACCCAGGCCTGGAGGTGGGCTGTGGGGTCCTCAGCCCGGCTCTGCTCTCCCCGCTCCAGGTGTCTTCATATGTCGTGGAAAGGAAGATGCCCTTGTCACAAAGAATCTGGTCCCTGGAGAATCTGTTTATGGGGAGAAGAGAGTCTCTATTTCAGTGAGTTCGGGATCCCAGTCCACACCACCCAGTCCCAGTTGATAGTATCACCGTATAGCACATGGGTCCACTCTTCCACACACCGTCCCAGGTTCCCCACTGTCGCCCAGGGTGCTGGGTTTCCAGCTCCTTCCCCACCCTTACCCCCTGATTCTTCCCTGGCCTCCTTGCCCGGCCTTCTCCCAGCTCCGAACTATCTTATCGCCTGTCTGTGGTCACATGCTGCCTGGTCTTTCTGACAAGGCCACCTCACATCCCCCTGTCTGTCCGAAGCAGCCCTCACCACCATCCCCAGCCCTAGTTCTCCCATGTCCTTTTCTCTGTGGCCAGCCATATGCCGCCTGCCCGGGGCCTTCCTGCTCCCCTCCCCTCCGCCTGCAGTGCTCTTCCCCAGATGACTTTGGTGGCTCCCTCTTCGCCGTCAGGTCTGGTTCAAAAGTCTCCCCTCCACCCACTTTCTCTTTTTCGCCCCTTCCTTGCTCTGCTCCCCACATTCACACCCTCTCTCCTGGCCTGTCTCTGTAGCGCCTGTCATCATCTACTGTGCCAGCTTATATTGGGTTAGTGAATACCTGTTCTTTAAGGGCAGGATCTCTGTCTTGTCACTGTTATGTCTCTGGTGCCAGGAAAGGAGGTGCCATAGGCAGGTGCTGGGACAGAAAAGGACTTAAGTGCCCAAGTCTTCCTGTCACCCTTTGTGTTTATTTTCTATTCCCTCCAGTCAGCAGCCTTCCTGAGGGCCACACCTGCCCTGGCCCCTGCTGTGTATCTGTGTTCAGTTCTTGTATAGTGATTGGATGCCACCATTTCTTTTGAGGGTTAAGTGCAGTGAGATCCTACACAACCCAGCACTGACTTCCGTCTCCTTCTCTTCTGGGCCAGGAGGGAGATGACAAAATTGAGTACCGTGCCTGGAACCCCTTCCGCTCCAAGCTGGCAGCTGCAATCCTGGGAGGTGTGGACCAGATCCACATCAAGCCGGGAGCCAAGGTGCTCTATCTTGGGGCAGCCTCGGGCACCACTGTCTCCCACGTCTCTGACATCGTAGGCCCGGTGAGTAGATGAGTAGAAATGGAGGGACCAGGGTCTGGCCGAATCCCTACTCTGTGATGCAGAGCCAGGTCTGTCCCTCACATAGCTGTGAGTAAGTGGAGCAGCTTGTTTCCTTTCTCCATACTGGGAATTGAACATAGGGCCTCCTGCAGACCGAGCAGACGCTCTGCCCTGGTTTCCATAGAAAGACCCAGCAGGGAGCTGGAGAGATGGTTCAGCATACAAGACTGCTGCCTGCTCTCGCAGAAGACCCGGGTTTAATCTCACTACCCACTTGGTGGCTCACAACTGTCCATAACTCCAGTTCTTCTGACCGCCCCAGAGGTACCTGCACAAAACAGGTACACTTATACACATGCAGGCAGTAGACTCATACCATAAAAAGAAAAACCCAGTAGTCCTCATGCTTTAGGGCCTGTGTTTCTGTGTCACTATACAGGTCCTAAAGAAGAGAGCACCTGGTTCTTGGACTGTGGCTTCTTGACCTCTTGTTTATTTGCACAGTTACAGGCTTTTAATAATTTGGTGCTTGAAAAACTCCAAGCCAGGTGTGAAGCCACACGCCTTTATGATCCCAGTATTCAGAAGGCAGAGGCAAAAATCTCAAATCCTGCTGAGTGTGATGGTGCATGCCTTTAATCCCAGCACTGAAGAGGCAGAGGCAGGCAGATCTCTGATCTCAAGGCCAGCCTGAGCTACAAGACCCTGTTTAAAGACAAAAACCAAATACAAGAGTTCCACAGGCTTTTGGCAATGATGGGCTTTCAGCTGAGCACCTGAGCACTCAGCCTCCCTTCGGCCCACAGTTTCTGTAAGCTGGCCTGTTAGCAAGTGCTCTTAGCTCCATCCCTTCATCTCTGCCCTGGCTGCCTGGATTTAACCTCTGTTGGGATCTTCTCTGGCTTTGTTGCTTGCTAATAACAAGCAACAGGTGACCTCCTATCTCTAGGCCTATTTCTTCCATCTGTAATGTGGACATAACAGTAGTTGTTAAGGAGCTGGAGATATGGCTCAGCAGTTAGGGGCACTGGCTGCTCTTGTAGAGAGAGGACCCAGGATCAGATCCCAGCACTCACATGGCACTAGGAACAGTCCAAAACTCCAGTTCTGACCTCCATGGGCATTGTACAACCTGAGTGCACTTAAATACATGCTGGCAACACACTCAGACATTAAAAATAATTATTTTTTAAGAAAACCGTACTTGTTAAGTGGTAGAGTTTTGATGGTCTGCAGACATGCTGCATGTGGTACATGAGCCCATGCATGAGAACCAGTGTCCATTAATCACTGTTCGGTCTTTTAGGATGGTCTGGTCTATGCAGTTGAATTCTCCCACCGCTCTGGCCGTGACCTCATTAACTTGGCCAAGAAGAGGACCAACATCAT
The DNA here is from genome assembly GCA_035773235.1 of Eospalax fontanierii. Lineage (NCBI taxonomy): Eukaryota > Metazoa > Chordata > Mammalia > Rodentia > Spalacidae > Eospalax > Eospalax fontanierii. The sequence goes on along the minus strand of CM069554.1, from coordinate 24,629,332 downwards.
TCCGGTGATCGAGGATGCCCGGCACCCACACAAATACCGCATGCTCATCGGTGAGGGGTCTAGGGATGGCCCAGGGCAGGTAGGATGAGCCACTGCATGTTTCTGAGAAGAGGCCAGTGAAGCCTGGGTTAAAATTAGTGATAAGCAGACCTCAGACCTATAAGAAAGTAAGGAGGGTGGAGGTAGAGACTGCTGCAGGGCTTTGGATGTCTGATACCCAGACTGCTTTCCTCTCCCCTTAGGGTCCCTTGCACTCCCTATCTCCTTCTAAAATCTGGTCCTTTTTACACTGCCTTGGCTTATATTTAAATTATCTTAGATTTTAGCCCCCCACAGCACAAAGTGTGCCTGATGACTTTATTTTAAAGAAAAAGAAAAAAAAAACTCAAAAAAGTCTAGTGTAAAAATGGACGGCCTTATGAATCCTCCCAGAGCTAACTGATATCTGCTGTCTGCTTTTCCCAGTTTTTAAAGGATATGTTTTCATTATATCACTTTTTATTTGGGGTTTTTTTCTTTAATCATACTACTTTAAAATATTACTTCTTCCACTCATTTTTCTTTCTGTGCATTTTTTTCCCATGCACTTGCCCCCTCCCCAGTCCTCCCCATGCTCTCACCTTGAACTGCTCACCTTTACTTGTCTTTTTGTGACATGTCTGTCTCCCCCCAGACCCGGGAGCATCTCGAGGGCAGGGTCCGGGTCTGACTCGTCTCTGTGCCCCCACACCCAGCCCAGGGCTGGCCACAGAGTAGGTGGCAACCATGGTTTTCAAGAGGAGTGAATGAATGATGTGACTGTGGGTTCTGACCCATCTTGGGGGTGCTGTGGGGGGTGGGGTATCTGGCGAGGAGTGAGACTGGAGGTAGGGAGACTGTCCCAGGAACTTGGGTGGTGATGGAGCACAGGCCCCCTTGGGAGGCACCAGGAAGTTCCCCAGTGGTCCTCATTGCAACTGCTATTCCTGTCTCCTCAGCAATGGTGGATGTGATCTTTGCCGACGTGGCCCAGCCGGACCAAACCCGGATTGTGGCCCTGAATGCCCATACCTTTCTGCGGAATGGAGGACACTTTGTGATTTCCATTAAGGTGTGAGGCTTGGAATCTAAGGTGGGATGGAAGTGTCCCTCAGAGTTATATTTGGGATTTAGAGAGGCAAAAAAGTGATGGGTGAGTGCTAGATGGCTTGACTCACCATGTGAGTTCCATCAAGTTCTCTAACCATCTTTTACTGTTCTTCATTTGTAACGTGGCAGTATTAGTCCTATCTCCTCACCGTTATTATTGTGTGAAGTATTTAAACAGAACAGAGAAGGTACATTTTTCAGAACACTTAATTTGAAAGAGAAAACCCCGGCGTACCTTCACTGTATTAAAAGTTGGTTGGCCTTTTGCCACATTTGTTGCATTGTTCCAAGCTGCTTCTGCTGTTCAGGGAGAACATTTCTGAGCTTTCAGTTTAAATACTGCCTTAGTTAAATAGGAACATTGGGTTTCAAGACCAAGGCAAATGAAAACTTCTGTAATGAAATTTGGTAATTGCTAAAACCTTGGTCTTGCTCCAGATTTCTGTGAAAACATACTTGCAGCTTCAAACAACACCCAGAAAGAACACCCCACAGCTGCATTGCGGCTTCAAGTCCTTTCTCCCCTGTAGGCCAACTGCATCGACTCCACAGCCTCTGCCGAAGCTGTGTTTGCCTCTGAAGTGAAGAAGATGCAGCAGGAGAACATGAAGCCTCAGGAGCAGCTGACTCTAGAGCCCTATGAGAGAGACCACGCTGTGGTGGTGGGTGTGTACAGGTGAGCTCCAGAATAGCCATCCCCCTTCCTTGGACCCAAAATGGTGACAGGCTGTGCCACCCATCCCCACCTTCATCTCCCAATTTCCCACACAGGCCGCCTCCCAAGGCTAAGAACTGAAGCTCGATGCTGTCTGGATTCGAAGAAATGTGTGTTGCTACTGTTGCACGTGTGATTTTGTTTTGTTTTGTTTTTTATTAAAATACTCATCTGTCCCCTGTCTGGTGCTGATTGCTCTGTGGCCCCCAAGACGCATGCGCCCTTGATCAACTTTGTGTGCACTGTGGGGTGGGGGGGTGCCTTGTAAAGTTTCATCCGGTCACATGGTGCATGCTCCATCCGTAGCTCTACGCATGTGCGCCGCTCCGCGCAGGCGCGCGGTGTTTCCCCAGGTCACGTGATGGGTATGGGGCGGAGCCTAGGCCAGGGGGGCCGGTTTGTTGTGGTCGCCATTTTGCTGGTTGCATTACTGGGTAATCCGGGCCCTGGCTCGCCGCGTCTGCCGGGCACGCTCAGCCAGTGGGCAGGTCTGAGCTCGGGCTTCCCGAGCACTCCGAGTCCCCTTACCCACGCCCTCAGGTAACTGTGCGGCGCCGGGCGGACAGGCGGCACGCGCCGTCGGGAGGAGGGTAGGCCGGGCTCCGCCCTGGCCGTGCCGCGAGCCTCAGCACGAGGGAGAGGAGGAGGAGGGGGCGTTGGGCAGCTGCGGCCCAGCCCGGCTATGAATAGCCGGATTCCTGGAAGGGGCCGAGCCCAGGGAGCGGTCTTGAGAGGGAACCTGGGAGGGGGCAGCCGGGCCCCACTCCCGCCCTTTGTTTGGGCTCGGCTGCGCGGCCGCTTCATCGTCGCTTAGCAACAACTGCCCTGGGTGCTGATTGGCCGAGCTCTTGGCAGCCGCAGCCAATGGCACGGTTGTTGCCATGGGAGGTGCGGCTTGCCAAACTCAGTCGGGCCCCTCCCGCCCGGACTCCGCTGGTCGGGGCGGGCCTGCAGGGTGGGGGGCGGGACGCCTGGGTCCCTGGGGGCGGGTGGCCGCACGGGGCGGGGCCGGGCCGGTAGGGCGAGGGTTAACCCGCCCCTCCCCCGTCCACCTGCTGTCCCCTTCCCCCGCGTGCCCCGGGCTGACCCTCGTCCCCTCCTCTCCCCGCCCCCCGGCGGCGGTGGCGGCGGCTGCTGTTGTCACCCACCGGGCCGCCTGTCCCGCTTGCCCTCACCGCCGCGGGGCTGGCCGGGCCGGCCGGGCCGGGGACAGGCGGCCACCTTCTCACCGCCGCCGCCGCCGCCGCCATGCTGGCCGCTCGCCCACCGCACTGGGGGCCCCACCGCGCCCCAGCCCACCGTGGGCCTGGCGCCAGCCCTGACCCGGGTAGGGGTGGGAGCTGGGAGAGCCGGTTCCAGTGTGGGAGGGCCCGGGAAGAGGTGGTGTGGGGGGGACACCCCGAGAAAGAAGGGGACTTGCAGTGGCACGGCCTATGATAGAAGGGATTGGGGAGGCTCCTAGGGAGAGGACTCTTCTGTGATAATTAGGGATTTAGTTGTGAGGCCCTTCTAGGAATAGGCACAATTGTAAATGATCTGCTTTAGTGATACTAGATAATGGGTATAGATCCGGTGTAAGGCAAAAAAGAACAGTGACACTAACTGGAAAAAGGACACCTCCCCCTGGCTCCCATGAGGAGTGGGCCTTGAACTAGGAGGGGGTCTTGGAGTAAGGTGAAGATCCTGATGTAATGGGGTGGGGAGATTACCCGGAGGAAGGGGCCTTGCAGGGTGTGGAGAAGGGTACCCTGGGAAAGGTGCCCTGGTGATTGAGACATCTGTAGGACTTTCACATAAGAGTTCTCAACTAACCTTGGTGTTGACGGAAAGTCCACAAGGGCCCTGGGGTGATTGCAGAGGACTCTTGCTGTGGTTTGAGGGGTCCTGAAGTTCTTGTGGGTAGGATCTAGACATGAATGATTGGGGCCCTCAACTATGACCCAGGAGAAGATCCCAGTTTTGAGGGTGGGACCTTGTGAGGGAGCCTGGAGATAGCCACAAGTTGAAGTTTGAAGATAGGATTCTACTGCCCAGACTATGGTTTCCGTCTTCTCTTTTCCAATTACTGGACTCTTTCTGTCTCTCCTGCCCTGTCCTGTAACCCACTCTCTTCCGCCCATCTGGCTCTAATTGTTCCCTTTTATATCTTCTCATGGTGTTGCCTCATTGGTCTGTCTGACCCATCATCTGTCGGGGGACTGCTGTGCCAACCCTCTCACCCCCTGCTACTTTTCTGTTTCTTCTGCATTACTACCTGATGCTTGGCTGCACCCCTTTGTCCCCCTCTGTGTCTTGCCTCCCCTCATCTCCCTGCATGGTTCTGACCCACAACTTCTCTTGTTCCTATTGTCTACCCACCTTCCACCTGCTCTCAGGTCTCAGCGGCGGTGGCAGCCGAGGTGCAGGATGCGAGAAGGCGCCCCCCGGCCGGGCTCCCGCTCCAGGCCTCGCACCCCTGCGGCCCTCTGAGCCCACCATGGCCGTCCCACCAGGCCATGGTCCGTTCTCTGGCATTCCGGGGCCCCAGGAACACACACAGGTAGGCTTTCAGCTGACTCCTCACCTACCTGGGGGTAGAAACAGTTTAGAAGAGTCTGAAGACCAGAAGACAGTATTTTCTGTGTTTGGGGACATTGGAGGCCCCACAGGACTGGAAGGGTTTCTGTCCGAGTTTAGAGTCTGCACGCAAATTTGCCACAAGGCCTGAATTGCTGAAGTTCTGCATCCTTTGGTGTTCTAGTCTATGAATCAGGGCCAGTGGTGAGCTCTCCCTCCTCACTGTGTGGTTGTGGGAGTTGAACATGTTAATATAATGGGTGTCAGAGGCTCAGAACTGTGCCTCACATATAGCAGATAGCCAGGAAGTCTAAGAAAAAGAAACCCAAAACAAAAGGCCAGGAAGGGATGAGCAGTGAGCTGAGGACCTTGGGACTTCCGGGAAGATCTTTGAGAATAGAAACAGTAGTGGCCTCAGATCTCATGCTAATCCAGGAACCTTGGGAGGAACTGGGCACAGTTGAAGGCAAGGATGTGGAGATGCAGGGAATCCTATGCATGGTTCCCACAACAGGGGGTCTCAGGTGGAAGAAGTAGGACAAAGACCAGGTTTCTCACACTCTCCACTGGAGTTCAGAATAAAGATGTGGAATTAACTCACAGGCTGAGGGCCCGAGGAGTGAAAGGTCAGAGGTTAATCATTTACTTCCTCAAGCCCAAGACAGACCTTTAGGGAACATGTACTGTGTGCCAGGTCCTACTCTGCAGATAGAACAAGGACAGGCTCTATCCTTGGGGACTTTCTCCTCTAGTGCCAAGCTGGATGAATATGGGCGTGGTCACACCACACCTACCTTCTTGCCCTTGAAGTCAGAGGTTAAGGCCTGAGCTTACTGTGTCCTCCCACACCCCAACCCCCAGGTGTTGCCTGATGTTCGGCTGCTGCCTAGGAGACTGCCTCTGGCCTTCCGGGATGCAACCTCAGCCCCACTGCGAAAACTCTCTGTGGACCTCATCAAGACCTACAAGCACATCAATGAGGTGGATAGGGGTGGGTGCCCCCGGCTAGGTGCTGAAAAGGGTCCTAGATGCTTACCCACCTTACCGGTGCTGTCCTGGTGCCTGACAGGTATACTATGCAAAGAAGAAGCGGAGGGCCCAACAGGCGCCACCCCAGGACTCAAGCACCAAAAAGGAGAAGAAGGTCCTAAACCATGGCTATGATGACGATAACCATGACTACATTGTGCGCAGTGGCGAGCGCTGGCTAGAGCGCTACGAGATCGACTCTCTCATTGGCAAAGGCTCCTTTGGCCAGGTGTGGGGCTCCCCCAGACTGGTCCAGGGCTTGGATGCAGATACCCGCTGACCTTCCCTACATCCACCTGCTGCCACCCCCCTGTGATTCAGTACCTTCAAGTCTCCCGTCACTTAGTTTTCCTGTCTTAATTTTGGTAAAAGTAAAAATAACAACCCTTCTGAGAATTGTGTTCTTTGTGGCCACTACAAGTCGGTGAGCACTCAAGCTATGAGTTGATAGTTGGAAGAGTGCGGCTGGTAGGCCTCCCACCTAGAGGGAGAAGTGGGCTCCTGGCTCTGTCCTCCTTGCCTCATTGGTGGCTCCTCCCTGCCCCCAACAGGTGGTGAAAGCTTATGATCACCAGACCCAGGAGCTGGTAGCCATCAAGATCATCAAGAACAAAAAGGCCTTCCTGAACCAGGCACAGATTGAGCTGCGGCTACTAGAGCTGATGAACCAGCATGACACGGAGATGAAATACTACATAGGTGAGGCCTGAGCCTGGCTAAGTGCAGAGTTCCTGCAGTAGGCATGGGCAGCCCCCAGTGAGGAAGCAGAGGGTCTTGGGGCCTCTCACCCCCAGTGATTCTCCTGCTCTGATCATGGTTTCTTTTTGCCTGCTCTTGATGCAGTGAGCAGAATTTATCCAGTTTTCACTAAGGGCCAGGCTCTGAATTCCCTTCCTCCAGCCTGGTGAGGGCCAGACCTTACTTACTGTGCACTCAATGTTGTCACCTGAATGAGGTGACTGCACTCAACAGTTAGAATTTGAGAAGTGACGGATTCTGAAGATTTGACCCTTGATAATGTAGCCCAACTTAGTCTTACATGAAATCCTCTGAGAAAAAGCTAGTGGTTGTTCTTTTAAAAGAAAATTGAGGGGGCTGCGGAGATGGCTCAGTGGTTAAGAGCACTGACTGCTCTTGCAGAGGACCGGATTCAGTTCCCAGCACCCACACAGCAACTAACTAACTCCAGTTCCAAGGAAATCTAACACCCTCTTCTCACTACCTCAGGCATTGCACAATAAGGGTGCACTTATGTACATGCAGGCAGTACACTCATACATGTAAAATAAAATATAATTAAAATTAAAAGAAAATTGACATTCTTGTCATAAAGATAAATACAACCAAGATGAAAACAGAAATCTGGGAGGTTTTCTTTGGGGTTCTTGCTGTTTTTTTGTGGAGGGTTTTTTTTGTTTGTTTTGGCTTTGTTTTTTGGTTTTTTTTGTTTGTTTTTGTGTTTGTTTTTTTTTTGAGACATGGTGTCTCTGTAGCTCCAGCTGTCCTGGAACTGACTCTCTAGAGCAGGCTGGCCTTGAACTCAGAGATCCACCTACCTCTGCCCCCTGAGTGCTAGAATTAAAAGCACCCCCAGCCCTTGTTGGTATTCTTTATTTTTTTGTTTTGCAGTACTGGAGGTCACACCTACAGCTCCAGAAACATGCTAGGCAAGCAGTCCACCACTGAACTGTATCCCTGTCCCTCTTTATTTATTCATTCGGAGGTAGGGTCTCTGGACGTTGCCCAGAGTGGCCTTGAGCTTACTCTTCTGCCTCAGCCTCCTGAGGAGTTGTTACTTCCCAGCACTCAGAGCCGAGCTCAGTGTTTAAAAGTAGATGAGGAAGGGAAGGATCGCATTAATGAGAGCTATAAAGAGCTATTCTTCCTTTTACTTTCCCTTTGCAGTGCTGGGATCCACTCCTGGGCCTTGTGCAGGCTAGGCAAACACCCTACCTGTAGACTACACCCAACCCCTCAGCCCCCGGCAGCCCTTAGGGGCAATTTGTTTGTTTTTAGGGTTCTTGGTTCTGGCCTTGAACTGATGACCCTCCGGCTTAGCCTCCCTGGTGCTGGTGTTGCAGGCATGCTCAAGTCCCGGTAGTGAGACCCAATCTCAGAAAAAGTATTTAACAGACTTGAAAAGTTAACTTCCTACAAAGCTCAAGTGAGTTGCAGTATGGGAACACTGGTTCTAGCACATGGGACCTGAAGGCACTCTGCAGTTTAGCCAGGGGGCTGCAGGCGGAGCCTTCATTACTTTGTGGCCCCAGGCCACGTGTTTCTCATCTCTTGCCTGTCTCCTCGCCTGCAGTGCACCTGAAACGGCACTTCATGTTCCGGAACCACCTGTGCCTGGTGTTTGAGCTGCTGTCCTACAACCTGTACGACCTCCTGCGCAACACACACTTCCGAGGGGTCTCTCTAAACCTGACTCGGAAGCTGGCGCAGCAGCTTTGCACAGCACTGCTTTTTCTGGCCACACCGGAGCTCAGCATCATCCACTGCGACCTCAAGCCGGAGAACATCCTGCTCTGCAACCCCAAGCGCAGTGCCATCAAGATCGTAGACTTCGGCAGCTCCTGCCAGCTTGGCCAGAGGGTGCGGCTCTGAGGAGGGGCGGGCCTGGTAATAGGGTGGGTCAGGCGCTAACCTGGCCATGGAAGCTGTTGCCTATGGGATGCCGTCGTGCTTGGGAAGCCCTCCTGGAGGGTGGGGGCACCCAAGCAATGATGATTAAGGGTGAACCTGAGGGGTGGGACCAGCTCCTCAGAGGGGGTGAAGTTTTTACCCCAGCCTGGGGTTTACTTCTCTGACTTGTGTTCTTCAGGCTCCAGGTAAAAGGAGCTACTCGTATGTGCAGACCAAGCTCTTAATTAAGGTTACCCTAGTGTAGAGTTAGGAGTATGGCCAGCTTCGTAAGCAAGAGAGTCCAGGCCTGGGGAGTAGAAACAGGGTCAGATCAGGCCAGCCAAGACTGGAAGCTGATGAACAACAAGACAAGTGGCTGTGGCTTGTTCAAGGCGTGCTGAGAACATCCAGACTTGGAGAGTCCCTCCTGTGTAGGAGTGTCTAGTTGAGTTACAGCTTTGGGGTGCCAGTGGAACCAGCAGGGAGCTGGTACCCTGAGCTGTTGTTGTCCTCCCCCCAGATCTACCAGTATATCCAGAGCCGCTTCTACCGCTCCCCTGAGGTGCTCCTGGGCACACCCTATGACCTGGCCATCGACATGTGGTCCCTGGGCTGCATCCTTGTGGAGATGCACACTGGAGAGCCCCTGTTCAGTGGCTCCAATGAGGTGTGCCCTCAGGAAGGGGTGTGCTGGAGGTGGAGGGGTGGATCTGGCCGGCCGGTGGCCCTGACCACCACCTGCCCACAGGTGGACCAGATGAGCCGCATTGTGGAGGTGTTGGGCATCCCGCCTGTGCCCATGCTGGAGCAGGCACCCAAGGCTCGAAAGTACTTTGAGCGGCTGCCTGGGGGTGGCTGGACCCTCCGAAGGACAAAGGAACTCAGGAAGGTGCGGCCCCTGCCCCGCACCACTGCTCCCTCCTTGGGTGGCCCCTCACTCTCTCACACTTGGGGCTCCCTCTTCCCTGCTGCTTCTCGTGACTTTTCCCTGCTCTCCTTTGCCCTTGTCTGTCCTTTCCTCCCTCCCCCACCCACCCCTCCTTCCCACCCTCCAGCTCTTATTAGCTTTTCTCTTTCCACTTTCTCTACTGTGCCTCTGTTTCCCCCCCGTGTGTGTCTCCCTGCCCCTCCTGCCCACTGACGGCCACTCTCTTGCCCCCCCTCCCACCCCCTCCCTGCCAGGATTACCAGGGCCCCGGGACACGGCGGCTGCAGGAGGTGCTGGGCGTGCAGACGGGCGGGCCCGGGGGCCGGCGGGCGGGGGAGCCGGGCCACAGCCCCGCCGACTACCTCCGCTTCCAGGACCTGGTGCTGCGCATGCTGGAGTATGAGCCTGCCGCCCGCATCAGCCCCCTGGGCGCTCTGCAGCACGGCTTCTTCCGCCGCACGGCCGACGAGGCCACCAACACGGGCCCGGCAGGCAGCAGTGCCTCCACGTCGCCCGCACCCCTCGACACCTGCCCCTCCTCTAGCACCGCCAGCTCCATCTCCAGCTCTGGTGGGTGCCCAGTGCCCAGATGTGTACTACAGGACGGGGACGGCTCTGTTTGGGCCTGGCCTGGGTGATCTGGCAACTGGGCCTCTCTATCCTAGAGCTTTATAACTGCCAGATTCTGAGCTCCAAGCAGAGGTGGGGTGGGAGAGTCCCACATGGTTGACAGGGTCTACAAAATGGCCTAAGATTCAGGCCCATAAAACACCCCACACAGTTCAACCCCAGATTTCAACACTGGGCTGTTGGTTGAACCCTAAACGTGGCCTCTGGTCCCAAGCCCCAGCCTGGGCATAGGCTGTGCGCTAGACTCAGCTCCTAGCTCATCACCTCTGGCCTCTTGTCTTCCTGGTGCTTGCAGGAGGCTCCAGTGGTTCCTCCAGTGACAACCGGGCCTACCGCTACAGCAACCGATATTGTGGGGGCCCTGGGCCCCCCATCACTGACTGTGAGATGAACAGCCCCCAGGTACTAGGGCTGTGAGGCCTTTGGAGGTGGGTGATGGGTGCTTGAGCATTAAGGATCTTGTCATCACACACTGCTCCTTTATCTTTTTAGGTCCTGCCCTCACAGCCTCTGCGCCCCTGGGCAGGGGGTGATGTGCCCCACAAGACACATCAAGCCCCTATCTCTGCCTCAACACTACCCGGGCCTGGGGCTCAGTTACCCCCCCAGCCCCGATGCCTTGGCCGACCCCCATCACCAACATCACCACCACCCCCAGAGCTGATGGATGTGAGCCTGGTGGGCAGCCCTCCAGACTGCTCCCCAACTCACCTAGCACCTGCCCCCCAGCACCCGGCTGCCTCAGCCCTCCGGACTCGGATGACGGGAGGTCGACCACCTCTCCCACCCCCTGATGACCCTGCCACTCTGGGGCCTCGCCTGGGCCTCCGTGGTGTACCCCAGAGCACAGCAGCCAGCTCATGACCCTGCCCCCTCCCTGGGGCCCCTCCTGAAGCCATACCCCCCCATCTGGGGGCCCTGGGCTCCCATCCTCATCTCTCCCCTTGACTGGAATTGCTGCTACCCAGCTGGGGTGGGTGAGGCCTGCACTGATTGGGGCCTGGGGCAAGGGGTCAAGGGAGAGAAATTTGGCCACACACCCCCTCCATGAGGACTGGACCCTTGGCCCCCTTTCTCCCCTTGTTTTCTATTTATTGTACCAAAGACAGTGGTGGTCCGGTGGAGGGGGCATTCCCCCTTACCCCAGGGCCCTAGGAGGGGGTGGGGGCAGGTAGGGGGAGATGGCCTTGCTCCTCCTCGCTGTACCCCCCAGTAAAGAGCTTTCTCACATGCCTGCCTGAGCGTTTGCAGGGCCTTGGCTCCCTCCCCTGACTCTCAGAGGCATGGTGGGGAAGGTTGTGTGGGGAAGGGGTGCTTCGGGGTGTGGGTACCTCCCTTCTGGTGATGTTCCAGCTCTTGGTACAGGCATGGGGCCATAGGAGGTTGGGGGTGCTAGAATCCTAGACAAATCCTGAATAGGATCCTTGCCTACACTGGCCTTTTCCTGGAAAATTATCCTGAAAGGGTAAAGGCCCCCCTCTGGCCCATTACTGCCCTCATCAGCTGGGGCTCCCATAGTCAGGAGTGGCCCCTTAGATCAGGCAGGCATCCAGTAGGTTCTGGGCATGCCTCCCCTGTTGCCACCTGAGGAGCAGATGGGCAGTGAGGATAGGCTTTACGTCCGGTCCCACTCTGGAACCATTGCAGAGCATTTTGAGATTCTCAGGCAGAAAGACACTGACTTACAGGTAAGTGATCTTGTTTCCATGGGAATTTGGAACCTGCTATCGCCCAACCAGCCTTCACAAGAACCACCTGGTTCAAACATTTGGTTGGGTAGTCCTCCACTGGGGCGGTGTGATTCTGGGAGATGGAGTTCTAGGAGGCCGCGTGGGCTTGTTCGCTTTTCCCGGGAGAACTACAAAGCCCAGGGTTCTCCGCGCACCTGTGCGGCCCTGGCTTTTTCCAGGCAGCCTCTGAGCAGTCGCTGGGACCCGGATGTGGGAGAGGGCGGGGTGGTGATTGGCTGGTTCGCAGGGGCGGGGCGCGGCGCTCCGGCTGCAGAGCCCGGGACTGGCGTGCGGGGACGGCTCGCGCAGCACAGGCCCTCAGGGACTTAGCGTCTACCTGTTCGCGAGCGGAGGCGGCTTGGACCGGTGGGCACCTGAGGCGGCGCGGTAGGGAGAGCTCCCGGTCTGGCGAGAGCTGCGGGGGCTGGACTGAGTGGGGAAAGGGTGTCGGGTGACTGCAGGTGGTCTGCCGGTGGCCGTTTGGAGTGGCCTAGAAGATGTCTTTGGCTCTGGCCATCTAGGGAGCTGGATTTTCTCGTGAGGGAATGAGGCGCCATGACAGAAAGGTGCGTGGCCCGGTTTTGCCGCGGCGTGGGACTAGGTTATGGAAAACGGCAGGGGTTGGTGTTTCACGGCAGGTTCCAGGCAAGAGCTGTCAGGGATGGGACCGTGCCGGGCAGGAGCCATGCTGAGGAGGCCAGGAGCGGACAGGTGGTGGAGACGTCCAGACTGAGTTGACAGGATATGTGGAGGGGAGAGAGGCAGAGGAGGGAGCTCCCCAGGAGAGAACGGCGCCCTCCCCGTGGCAGACTCGCTTTTTGACTTTTATTTATTTCTGTGATGCTGGGGGTGGAACCCTGGAAGTCGAAGTCACGTAAGCTACGCAAGTAAGCTGCAAGCCCAGCCTCCTCAGTTTAAAAAAAAAATTTTTTTTAACATGTCACCCTGTAGCCACAGCTGGCCTGCAAGTGGTAGGTAGACCAGGCTGACCTTGATCTCATAGAGATCCACCTGCCTCTGCTGGGATTAAAGGCCTGTGCCACCTTATCTAGCCCTAAAAATATTTTTGAATGAACAGTAGTAGAAGACAGATACAGCTGTGATCTCTCCTCTTCGGACGGGATATCGAGGGCAGAGGTTAGGTAACTTGCCTAAGATCATACAACTAGGAAGTAGGCTCATGTTGCATGTACCTTTGTATACCAGTCATTGGTTTAATGAGGTGTATGTTGAGTCTGAATTTGGGGTGGACATGGACTCTCTCTTTTGTATTTCCAGTCCAGATTCCCTCCTGAGCTTCAGGCTGCCTGCCTGCTTGTCAGCCTGATACCTCCTTGTGTGGCTAGAGGCCTCTCCAGAATAATCATCTAGAACTTCCATGGCAGCCTCCTCATTGGTCTTCCTGCCCCTTCCCTTCCCCATCCCACCTACCCATACAACCAAAGGAACTCTGAGCAACTGCATCTGGTTTTATCCCTCTGATTGAGAATCCTCCCTGGTGCCATCTCCTCACTTGGTAAAAGCCCATGTGCTTTCACCAGCCTGGGGCCTTTACACTTGCTATTCTTTTGCCTGGAACATTCATCTCTAGACAGCCCAGACTCATTCCCTGAGCATGCTTCTGAATTACACTGCTAACATCCTGTTCCTTTTCCCTTCTTTAGCTTTTCTTATAGTAATCCTATCTCTAACACTCTAGAATTTAACTTGTTGGCACCTCCTTCGCCTCCCAAGAGACCTTGAGCTTATTGAAAGTAGGAATTTTTGTCTACTTTGTGCTTTATCTCCCATGCCTAGAAGGTGCTTTAGTTCACAGGGAGGGCTTGCTCTCAGATGAGCAATTTCCGAGCATAGGCCTGGATTCCAGGGTCCTGGGGACTCCACTCATCCTCTTCTATACAACTCAAAGAGGCTACCTTAATCTTTTCTGAGGCTCAAAATCATCAACAAGTATTTTACCTCTGCATTGTGCTGGATATCAGGAACACAACAGAAAGAGATGATTCCCCTACCCTGAAAGAACTCTCAGTCTCAAGGGTGTGGGTTTAGTCAAATACCACAGCAACTCGAAGTAACCACAGTCAAGAGTGCTGAATGAACACTGGTAGACTTCTAACCTGGATCCTAGAAAAAGGTTTGAGGCCATCAAGAAGTTGGTGTCACCTCTATTCAGAGACGATTGTGTGATGGCCGAACCTAGAGGCTGAGGCAGAATGAGAGGCCAGAGCTTTTCCACCCTAGGAGGACATCTCTTCCCTACTACCTGAGTAGAAGTTACAGGAGAATTTTAAACCATGGAAGGGAGCTGTGTGCTTTTAAAAGTCCCTCTGGCCGTTGTGTACAGATTGACCCTAGAGGATTTAGAACTGACGTAGACCACAGACAGGGATATTAAAATAGGTGCAGTTAAAGGCAGTCCCTATTCTTTGCTGCTCCTGCTGTCAAGAAGAAGAGTTTCCTTTCCCTTGAGTAATGACTGGGCCAGTAATTGTTTTATCAGTACAGTATAGTCAAAGTGGCACTGTGCCAAGTTGGAGCCTTGGGACTAAAAGGGTCTGGCAGCTTCTGCTTCCACCACTGGAGCCCTGACTTCTTTATATAGAGACCCAGCTATCGAAGCTGACACTAGGTATATGTGATGGCATCTTGGATGTCCTAACCCAGCTGCCAATTGCTACCACCCTGGAACAGAGACCAGTCATCCTGAGGCCATTCCCCCTGAGCCTTGCCCAAATTCCTGAATCATTAACAATTACCAGCTAATGACACCGTTTTAGGGTCATTAGCAGCAGTAGCCAACTGAAATCTTACGTGTTAGCTAACTGAACCTTCACAGCCACACTAAGTGATACTGTGATCATGCCCATTCTGCAGAAGAAGCAGCAAAGGCAGAGACAGTAAAGCAATACAAGTTGCCTTGCCCATAGTCAACCCTGAATACTCGATAGTGATTATCAATATGTGTTCGTCAGCATTAAGATTTTCGTGGTTTGTTAAAAGGTGGTCAGGTGAATAGAAGGATGAGCTCGCCTCTAGGACTGTAGGAAAGATGGGTAGAGCGACACTGACCATCAGGTCCTTGGTGGTATTGTTAGAGTGTGGAACAGGCCTGGCCGGGAAGAAGATTGCTCCTGGCCTTCCAGGGAGTCAAGCAGGTTTTTGCCAACCCATGTCAAATGGAGCTTCCTGATACTTGGAACTTATGACACCCTAGCCAAGCCCAGGATCCATTTGCTTGTGGCTTGATCTGATGGAGGGCACATTGCAGGCAGTATTGGAGTGCTGCTGTGGAGGCAAACTGTGGATAGGACGAATGATGATACTGCTGAGAGCTGCCAACACTCCGATGTTCACAGCCTAAGTAGGGGAGACGCTCTGTAAAGATGTCTGAGGAAGACAAGATTGACCAAAAGGGAGGAAGCCACATATTCTTTACATTTTTATTTTTATTTTATGTTTTGCCTGCATGTATATAAATGCATTGCCTTGTTGTGCAGTGCCCACAGAGGCCAGAAGATCCCCTGGAACTGAAGTTACAGATGTCTGTTACTGCCACATGGGTGCTGGGAACTGAATCTGGGTCCTCTGCTAGAGCACCTAGTGCTCTTAACAACTGAGCCATCTCATATTCTTAAATGAAGAACAACCCAGGCAGGGGGAAAAAAGCAAGTTCAAAAGCCCCCCAGACCTGCTTGATGTGTTGGAAGAGTGAAGTGGATAAGGGTAGCTGATGGTGGGGGGATGGGAGACAAAAGGACAAGGTCGCACATGGAGCTGTGGTCACTTGATTTTAGTGCCATGGGGATTAGGAGACATCAGAGCCCCCGGAGCTGGTGATGAGATCTCACCACACGAGCAACAGCGTGGAAACAGCACCGCAATGGCCAGCTGCGCAGTAGTCCAGCCAAGAGAAGCTTGTGGCTGGGCCAGAGGCGTGACGAGAGGTGGTCAGGTTTGGGGTGTTGACTGTAGGGTGAGAGAGAGCAGCTCAGGGTACCCTGAGGAAGGGTACTGGTAGCTGGATGGGGAAGAGCAGATGGCGATTCCCCAGACTGGCTTGCAGAGGTGGGCACATTTGAGAGTGGCTGCCACACTACTGGCATGAAAGCCCTGTGGGCATGCAGAGGGAGTGGAAGTGGGGTGTGAGGATGAGAGTGAGGAGCCCTGCACCAGGTGACTGCAGTAATGTGATCCCCATGCAAGATGCCCATGGTATGGACCATTGTTGGGAAGGGTGAGCAGTTAATGGAGTCTGGATGTATGCTGACTGCGGGGCCCTCATGCCTCGTTGACAGTGGATAGCAAGAGAGGGCCAGGCCCTGCTGGGAGAAAAATGGAGTCAGAAACTGGGACAGCGCCTCGGCCTGCTGCCCCCAGGTCCTGTCACGTCTTTTTGTATGCTTCCTCGGTGCAGGCAGGTGACTGCTCCTGGAAGCTGAGATCCAGCAGACTCTGGATTGAGAAGGGTTCAGGGTCATCTCAAGGGCATTCCAGGCCCAGCCTTCCCACAGGTGTTCCCGCTCCCAAAGTGAGCAAGATACAGGGTTGGCAGGGCCACTCCTGACCCAGGCTGAGGTATCAGGAAGAACTTTCCAGACAGGCCTGCAGGAGTCAACCAGGGTATTTGAAGACTCTGCTGGGGACTGAGTCAAGTCAGCAGAGATGCAAAAATTGGAACTTCCTTTCAGAATTTTAGTCTTGTGGAAAAGTATCGAGCACACACGCATGCCACTTCCCATCTCCCACGGATGTGGTGCATCTGCTGAGGCTGAGGAAGCGGTGCTGGTCTGAGTTTGTTCAACTCTGGCTTCTATTCCTGTCTTTCCATTTTCCCACCAGTGTCATTCTGTTCTGAGATCTGATCAAGACACCACATTGCATTTGTGCATCACACCCCCTTTGTGGTATTTTGTGGAATATCCATCCATCTGGGTTTGTGGAAAAAATACTGGGGTGATGTTAAACTTGATCCTTTCAGGGGAGTCTGCAGGTTTCTCAGTAGGAACCTGCTGTTCCACCCTCTTTGTGAGAAATAGTCTAACTTCAGTCCACACTCAAAGGGAAGAGTGTTAATCTCCAATACCTGAAGAGAAAATTATCAAAAGGATTTGTATTCATGTGTTAAAACTACTGTAGTATACTAATCTGCTTTCTGTTACTATAACAAAATACCTGAGTCTGGGTAATGTCTGAAGAAAAGAGATGTATTTAGCCTGCAATTTTGGAGGCTGAAGTCCAAGACCAAGTGAAAGGGATCAGTTGTGAGACAGGAAACCAGACAGTGAAGAGGGTAGTCTTACTTTTTTATGATCTCATGGGAACTAACTGGTGTCCCACAGAACTTGGTTCCCATCTGAGAGGACACCCACTCCTTCCATGACTGAATTACAGTGAGGATCAAGCTCCCAGCACCTGCACCCAAGTGGCAGGTTCAGACCTCACCAAGCACAGCAAGCCTGCCCCTGTCAGCGCTCAGCTGCAGCACTGGCTCACACCAGGTACTGTGGTGGGTCTGATGGGAATTTCAGTATTCCCGTCTTCCTCCTGCACACAAGATTTGTCCTTTCCACGCTGTTTATTTTATTGTTGAATCAATAAAATTGTCAGACTCCCAGACATCCGTATACCCTTGGCTGCCATCTAGTGCTATTGGAATTCAGGTTTTTACTCAAGCTGTTGTTGCCTTGGCCGTTGGCCTTTTCAGCTGTTCCTGAGTTCTTTTTCCTTTTTTTCCTTGAGTACCTTCCCTCTGCCATTGCACTGTATTCCCAAGCTGGTGGATTTTCGTGCCCTGGCCCTATAATTTGGCTGTTTCTCCAGGGTGGTCTCGGTCTTTCTACTGGAGGACAGTGTTAGACACTGGTGTCTGGGTGTGGTTCCTTGTGCTTTGTACAAACATATGCACACCTGCATTGCCTTTGCAAAGAGCAGCCCCGAGTTCATAGTAGCATCTCTGGCTCCGATCTAGCACCCGAGGGTCTACACACCTGCCTTCTTTGCACTTTCTTCCTAGTGAGAAGGCCACCTCAGAGAGCTCTTTAGTTCCTGTCCTACTAGTCATCTTGGCGGAAACTGGCAGTGCTGTTCAGGCCCCCTGAAGCTCTCTCCGCAGCTCTGCTGACCTGAGACCACATCCAGCACATTCAGGTGCTCTCCCCTTTCCTCTGGTGTGGGGTCTCTCTCCTCTCCCCTCCAGGCCGTCTCACCCTCTTGCAACCTGCTTCTTTGTCTCTTTGCTGGTCTGTCCACTCCCCATTCTTCACCCTGATTTCTCTGAACCTCAGACTTCCTGTATCCTTGGACCCTGGTGGGTCTTGAAGCCCTATCAGTCACCGTGCACTAAGTTACACCCATTGCTTCTCCCTACCCTGTCTCAGAGTGATCCCTGCATGGTCAGCAGAGAGAGCCTGACCATCAAGCCTACATAGCCTGTCCACCAGGACTGATGTTGCTGAACATCTCCCCTCTGTTGCTCAGCTTCATCCAGCACCATCCTTCTTCACCTTGCTCCCAGCCCCATCTCCCTGTTCAGCCCACTTAGATTAATTGGGGGAAAAGTTAACTGAAGAAGAAATGGCATTGTGCATAGTTTAAGAGGAAGAAACTGTGGGGAACTGCAAATGCTGCAAGACTCTGCAGCAGTGGGTGTGGATGGAAGTGCCACACTCTGCACACTGTCCTATAGCCACAGTGACCTTTGAAGGAGCCCTGTGTGCTCCTGAGCCTGTGATTCTCGGTCACTTCCAAGCATTCAAGCTGTCCCATTAGTCACTCAGGTGTCATCCTAAACATGACTTACATAAGCCCTCTCCAGGGCATCGCAGCATTTGGAGTAACAGAGCTGTGGAGGACTCGGTGTCTGTGCCAAGTTCCTGGGGTGTCGGTTACCTCAGGAGAGCTCCACTCTAGAACCCAGCTGTGAGGACAGCAGCTCAGTGTCCAGGAGCTGGCACAGAATATGTTATAATAGTCACTGCCAGCCAGATGTGGTGACAGGCCTGTCATTCTACCACTCGAGAAGCAGAGGCAGGAAGATCACAAGTTTAGGCCAGCTTGGGCTACATCGTGAGACTCTCAAAACACAAGCTAGTAACAATAACCACTGCCAGTACTTAAGTGGCATCTTCTCCCTGCCAGGCTCCATCCTGAGCTGTGTGTGAGCATTCACCCAGTTACCTTTTATTTTTCTCAGGAGAGGTACTAGGGACAGAACCTGAGGTCTTAAGAGTGAGCCACAACACAGCCCTGACTTGGTGTCCTTGGCACAGCCCCTAAGAGGTAGTCCCTGTTACTTCCCCAGTTTTTCAGTAAGCCATTGAAGAGTTTAAATTTTGTTTAGTTGAAGACAGGTCTCATATAGCTCAGACTGGCCTCAAACCCACTATGTAGTTTGACCTGCCACCTACCAGAGTACTAGGATTATAGGCCTGTGCTGCCCACAGGGCTCAAGCATTTCCACTTTAAATCAGTTGGGGTCTGGAGCCAGGGATCATGGTTCCCTAGGCACACCTTGAACCACTTCCTTGACTCCATGTTTAAAGAGGGTTAAGTTTCCGATCTTGTGAATTCTCTCTTTAGGAAAAAAGATTTAAATGATTTTCTCCAGCAATTAAAAACCTTCCCAATGTCCTCGGTTGTTTTAAAGGGAAAAAAAAGCTTGGTTTTAGGAAAAGTTTGAAACATACACAGAAGCAGAGTTAGAAAGCCTTAAATGCACTCCCCGGTCCCAAAGGCTGCTTTCATCTGTTTCTTCTGGTTTTATCCCCTGTGCAATTGTAAAAGTAAATTCAAGTGTGTTTCATGAACACTTTTTTAATAAAAGTGGAGTTTATTGGAGTTCTCTGACCCAAGATACGCCCCTGCTGCCAGACCAGTCATGTCCTGGGCCTCTGTTCCCTTTCTCCTACTTTTCCAAGTGCAGAGGTTTCTGTGCATGGTGTCATATTGTCACTCTGGCTGTGTCTCTGGCGAGCTGCCTGTAACCTTATGCTTGGGGCCTGTCTCCTTGCCTCTCTGTGGCCTGAAAGCAATCCTCCTTAGTGACCAGGGACAGGCCAGGTTGCTTGGCAGTCTCTTCCCCAGCAGTAGGACGTTTAATCTGCTTGTGGCTGTTTGCCTTGGTTGTGGCCTCTTCCCTTATTTGGGTTCCTTTCAGGATCTCTTGTTCACTCTGGTCAGGTCAGGCCTCAAGGGATGCTCCTCCCTTGCTGTGACTTTGCATGAAGTGCATGGCCTTCACAGTAGTAGTCAAAGGGAACACGAATTTGGTGATCACTATTGCCTACCTGGGAGCTTTAGGAGGGCAAGAGTCAGGTCTGTCTGCCCTGCTGTGTCCCCAGATCACCCAGCACAGGGCCTGGCACTCAGCAAGTGCTCAGGAGCATGTGCAGAATGAGTGATGGATGGATGGTGGATGACTAGATGGATGAGTTGGTGAATGGGTGTGTGGATGGATGACGGGTGAGTGGACAGACGGATGGGTGGATGGATGTTTGCCAAGCTCAGTAGCTAGACACTTACCATGAGAGCAATAGGAGGCCACAGGAGTGTTTCAAGCGGAACTAGGCCTGTTTTCCTCAGTCTTGAATGTGCATCCGACCCCACTGGGATCTTGCTGAGATGAAAACTGTTGGCATCTGGAAAGGGCCCAATCTGCTGCGTTGCCAGCAGGGACCCAGGATGTCCAGGCGTGGAGCATGGAGGGTCTTTCTGTGCTGTTCAGTTGAGCAGCCATCAGCCGCCTGTGGCTTGCAGCATTTGAGATGTGGCTGGTATGAATTGAGATGTATTTTATGTGTAAAATGCCCACCTGATTTGGAAGACATGGTACAAAAAATAATTTTATATTGCTCACATGTTGATACGGTAATATTTTGGATATCTTGGGTTAAATAAAATATATTGTTAAAATTCACTTTGTGTGTATTTTGTTATGTGGCTATTGGGAAATTTAAAATGAGAGCCAGCAAGATGGTTCTATGTGTAAAGGCACTTGCCAAAACGTGAATTTGATCCCCAGAACCCATATAGAGAAAAGGAGAGACCCAACTCCCACAAGTCACCCTCTGAACACCACACAGATGCCATGCTGCACACATGTACACACACAAGCACTTAAATTTTAATGTAGTAATTTGGGGGGAGGTCTCTTTTTGAAACAGAATCTCCCTGTACCTCTGGCTGGCCTTGAACTCATAGAGATCCACTTGCCTCTGCCTCCCAAGTGCTAGGATTAAAGGCATGTACCACCACACCCAGCAAATGTAATAATTTTAATAATAAAGTTAAAAATTATATTGACTGCTTGTTTTTGGACTGACAACCTTCTTCTGGGTGCTAGGGATCTGAACTCGGGTCCTTGTGCTTGTGTAGTAAGTGCTTTAACCACTAAGCCATCTCCCCCAGACCCTGTCTCCCACTCTAGACTGAAAAATCCACAAGAATGGGGACAAAGTCTTCCTTGGCCACCACATCATCCCTAGCACCCAGTACAGTGATGGTATATGTTAGCTGAATTAACACATGAGCTCCAAACATGCGTGATTTATAGTGTTTTTCTTTCTTTTCTGGTTTTCTTTTTTTGCCATGCTGGGTATTGAACTCAAAAGTTTCACCCATGCTCCTTAAGCACTTTAACCAATAAACCATGGTCCAGTTCCTCCCTGGAGGGTTCTAGGCAAGTGCTCTACCCCGGGCCATGCCCCTAGCCCTTCAGTGGTGGATTCTAGGCAATGTTCCACAACTGAGCCACAGCTCCCAGCTCCTCACTGGGAGATTCTAGGCAGGGGCTCTACTACTAAGCTATAGCCCAACCCCTTACTGGGCGATTCTAGGCAAGCACTCTTCTACTGAGCCATGCCCCCAATACCCATTCATTACTCCTGGAAGAAGTCTGTTCCTGGGTGTGCTAACATTTCTGTCTTCTACCTGAGGGATGGCGTCTTAAACCTAGCTCTGGAAGGGGCTAGGCACATGTGTACATGAAGATCCTGCAACAAAGAGACACTGATAGGCAGGCAGGCGCTTCCAGCTCCTCAGTGCTGAGAAGAGGCACACACACACACACACACACACACACACACGCACACGCAGATAACAGTTTCTACATGGAAGGAATGGTCCATCCCTCTTACAGCTGATGCTGGACAGGCATGCTTCCCTAGCACCTCCATCAGGGCACTGACTAAGGTAGAGCTTTGAGAACCAGGATTTGATTGATTTCTGTCTTCCTTTCTTTCCACCTGGCAAGAGGGAACTTCAGCTGAGACATTTCCTCTATCAGATGGGCCTGTGGGCCTGTGTGTGAGGCATCAACTGGGCCTGTGTATGAGGCATGGATTTTTTGATTGTTGAATGACATGGAAGGCTCCAGCTCACTGTGGCTCTGAAGTTAAGAGCACTGGCTCTCTTGCAGAGGACCCGGGTTCGATTCCGAGCACCCACGTGTCAGCTAACAACCATCTATAACTTCAGTTCCAGGAGATCCGACACTGACCTCCAAAGGTACTGCACAACATGGGTGCGCTTACATACATGCAGGCAATGCATTCTTACACATAGAAATACTATAAATTACATTTTAAAGAGTCATAGTGAATCCATTATGCATAATTAATATGCTGATGAAAACTTCTTCTTTATGTGTATGAGTGTTTTGCCTGCATGTGTGCAAGTGCACCATGTGTGTTCAATGCCCACAGAGGTCCAAAGAGGGCATCCGATCCTCTGGAACTGGAATTGCAGATGATTAGCTGCCTTATGGGTGCCAGGAGAGAACAAACCCAGATCCTCTGTAAGAGCAGCCAGTGCTCCCAAGCACTTTAACCACTGAGTCAGCTCTCCAGCCCCATGAAAACTTTTAAGAGAGAGTGGGCTTAGGAGGAGTGTAAAAGTGCCTGCTGTGCAAACATGAGGACCTGAGTTGAATCCTCAGAACCCATGCAAAAGCCAGGTGAATGGCGTGAGTCTGCCTAACCCTAGCACCCCTACTGAGAGAGGGGAGGCACACACAGGAGCAGCCCTGGAGGCTCCCAAACCTGCCAGCCTGGCATATGCACCAGCAAAGGAATAAAGACCTGACATGGAAAGTGAGGATGTCCAAGGGTGTCCTCTGACCCCCACATATGCCATGGCCTTGGCATGCCCACATTCACATAAATACATAGATTAGATGATGATAGATAGATAAAGAGTTTTTAATTTTTGTTTTTTATTTTATGTATATGAGTGTATTGACTGCATGTGTGTCACTGCACCATGTCATGCAATGCCCATGGAGGTCGGAAGAAGGGGGTCATATACTCTGCAACCAGAATTATGGGCAATTGTTATCTGCCATGTGGGTGCTGGGAATTGAACCCAGGTCCTCTGCAGGAGTAGACGGTGCTCTTAACTGCTGAGTCATCTCTCCAGCCCCATAAATTTTTTTAAGGAAAGACAGGAAAAAAAAAAAAAAAAAGCAAAGATGAGAGACTCTTGGGAATTCATTCCATTACGTTTAAAGTGGGTATATCTCATTGCATGCAAATTATACCTCGGTATAAAAGGGGATGAGCTAGCACAGACTCTGTGCTGCCTCTGGCTGTGCCATATAGGGAGGTGAGACTGGCCAGATGCCATGCTTCATGCTAGCGTGGAAGGCAGAGAAGAGTAACCTAAGTTCTCCATAATGTCACCCAGACATGAAAGGGACTATGTTTCCTTCTCTGGCACACATGTAAGTGTGGATGGATGGATGGATGGATGGATGGATGGATGGATGATATAGATAGATGATAGATACTAGATTAGATAGACAGATTCAAAGAGAGGTGTTTTTTTTCAGTACAGAGGATCAAACCGAGGTCTCATGCATGAGAGGTCAGAGCTCTGCTACTGAGCCACATCCTCAGCCCTATCATATTTCTAAATTAAATCTTTTTCTCATTTATTTGGGACACATGCCATAGCATGTGTATGGACGTCAGAGGATAACCTACTAGAGTTGATTCTCTTCTTCCACCACGTGGGTCCCTGGAATTGAACTTGGTTGTCATACTTGGTGACAAGTGCATTTACCCACTGAGCCATGTCACCAGCCTCTAAATGGAATTTTAATTGACCTATAATTTGAGGCTAGCAGTTAAGAGCACTGGCTGCTCATGCTGAGGACCCAGGTTTGGTTCCCAACACCCACATGGTAGCTAACTGTCTACAACTCCAGTTCCAAGAGATCCAAAACCCTCTTGTGGCCTCCATGGGCATTGCATGCACATGGGGCACTTACATACATGCAGGCAAAACACTCATACACAAAATAAAACTTCAAAATTTTAACTTTTTTTTCTGAAACAGGCTCTCTCTGTAGCCATAGCTGGCCTGGAACTCACTATGTAGACAAGATTGGCCCCAGTCTCACAGAGATCACAGGCCTGTGCTTCTCAAGTACTAGAATTAAAGGTCCAGCACTCATTTAACATTTTTAAATGATTAAGTAAATCAGTGAAATTATTGGGAGGAGGAAGCAAGAGGTTTGGAAACTGAAAAGTCATCCTTTGCTACCTAATAAGTTTTAGTTTGAGGCCAACCTGGGCTACCATGTCTTCAAATAAAAAGAAAGAAAAAACATTTTTGAACTCTGGAACCTGCCTCTGTCTGGCTGTGCAATGGATTTCCTTTGATTCAAGCTCCCAGACTGGGCTACAAAACAAAGCCCTGATTTTTTTTTTTTATGCTAAAGATACATATATATAGTGTGTGTGTGTATCTGTGTGTGTGTGTACTTCCATCTACCAGACCAAATTCTTCCGTGGAAAGCTGGCCTAACAGCACAGTGCTTCTGTGAACAGAGACTCAAACAGTGGCTCAGCACCACTCAGGCCTCCTGTGAAATCCAAACCTAGTGTGACCCAGTCTCCGACGCCAGCTTAAGCAGTCCTGCTTCTAGAAGCCCAGACTATGTGCACTGGTCAGAACATCACTGCAGGAATGCACACAGTGAAGGAAGAAAGCACCCTGGAAATCCCGAATGCATCTCCACCTCCGTGTGGAGCTCCGATTTCAGCTGAGTGATCTAAACTATCTTGCCTCACATCTGTACAGTTGTTATCAGCGGTCCAGGTTTGGATCTGGTATTTCCAGGTTCTTGACCTCTTATTCAAAACTGAAGTAAAAACCCACACAGATTGCCAGGTAATAAGGAAACTTTATTGAAAGCAAAGGGCCATGAGAGTTGAGATGCTTGAAGGCCCCAGGTCATAGCCTAGGGTTACTTTATAAGGTTTAAAGAAGGAAGAATTAATTACTAAGGGGCATAGTGTAGGTGGTCCTCCATTTTCTGTGGTTGTTTTTTGAGTCAGGGTCTCACTGTGTAGCCCTGGCTGGCCTGGAACTCACCATGTATGAGTCTGGCCTCAAATTCATAGAGATCTGCCTGCCTCTCCCACTGCCTCCCAAATGCTGGGATTAAAACTGATTCTCTTTTTATCGATAGACTTGGCTGTATAATCATTTCTCTACTGCATACTTCCCATAATGCATCTGATTTTAATTATGTGCGTGCCCAGTGATACACAGTCAGAAGTAAATAAGAGGTTCCTCCTAAAAGTTCACTTGAAGACACAGTTTTGCCTTATTACTCATGTACCCAAAACCAGTTCAGGCTAGAATAGCCTTTCTGGTCTCTGACAGAGACATAAGCGGAAGGTGACTGAATAGAATCTACATATGCTGCTTGTTAAAGGGAGGAGTAAGTTATTCCATTGTTCAAAGAGGAGGGTACATGCAGCTCAGTGTATGTGTATGTCCTGTGTTGTCCACCTAGCAGGGGGCTAGGTGCATTGTTGGGAGTGGAATGGATACATGCAGTATGAGCAGGTAAGTCTTGGGCTTCCAAGTGCATCGCTCTTAGAAAAGGGCTGTGTGCATAGCCCAAGCAAATGGCGTGCCAAGTTGCTGAGCAATTTCCCATGCCTGCCTCCCTCACCATGGAAACATCTGTTTTATCATGCTGTTATGATGAGTTAGTGAATTCAGAGATATACAGTCAGGCTAATTAAAGTGACATCTGCAGTTCTCAGACTCACTGGACATTGGACTCACCCCAGAGGGCTTGTGAAAGCATTCATTACAGCCAGGCATGGTGGTGCGTGCCTGTAATTCTAGCACCCAGGAAAGCAGAGGCAGGATTGTAAATTTGAGATCAACCTAGGCTCCATAATAAGGCCATATGTCAAAAAAATACATAATAAAAGGGCTAGAGAGTTGGCTCGGCATTTAAGAGCCCTGGCTATTCTTAGAAAAGGCTTGGGATCGATTCCCAACACCCATATGGCAGCTAACAACCATCTGTAACTCCAGTTCTAGGGGATCTGACACCCTCTTCTGACTTCTGCAGGCATTACATGATATGGATGCACATACACACACAGGCAATACACTCATACACATAAAATAAAATAAATAATATATATATGTAAAACGCAAGACCGAAGTGAGAGAGGGTGAGAAGAGCGTGATCAGAATGCATTCTATACGTGTATGAAATTGTCAGAAAACAAAATTAATAAAAAAGTACATAAATAAAAATACAAAGCCAGGAGTGGTGGCACACACCTTTAATCCCAGCACTTGGGAGGCAGAGTCAGGCAGATCTCTGTGAGCTCAAGGCCAGCCTGGTCTACGTAGTGAATTCCAGGCCAGCTGGGGCTACAGGGAGACCCTGTCTCAAAAGGACAAAAAAAACCAAGTCTGATAGCGTAATCCTATAGTCCTAGATACTTGGGAGTGTGAGGCAGGATGATTCTAAGTTCAAGGTCTGCCTGGGCTACAGAGTGACTTCAAAGTGAACCAGTAACTTAGGGAGACACTGTCTCAAAAATTTTTTTTAATATTTGTTTTTGTTTTATGTGTATGAGTGGATTGCCTGAATGTAGATAGGTGCACCCATGTTATACAGTGCCCGTAGAGATCAGAAGAGGGTGTCAGATCCCCTGGAACTGGAGTTACAAATGATTGTTAGCCCCCATGTGGGTGCTGGGAATCAAACCTGGGTCCTCTGTAAGAAGAGCTAGTGCTCTTAACCGCTGCGCCATCTCTCCAGCTCCTCAAAAAAAAATTTTAAGGGCTGAGGATATAGCTAGATGGATAGACCACTTGCCTAGAATCTCCCAGTGAGGGCTGGGAATGTGGCCCAGCAGTAAATAACTCATCTAGTACTCAGGAGCGTTAGGTTCAATCCGTATTACTGGGGGGAAAAAAGGAAGAAAAATAAAAGATTGGTGCTCCATCTTTTTGCCTCCCTGACCATCACCAGAGGAAACCTGAGAACTCCCGTTTCTGATGAGAATTCCCATCACCTCTGGTCAAGGTGAGCTACTGGCCCAGGAAACCCTACTCTGACAACTGCTGAATTGGATGCTCTGGGTGCTGGTCTTCACCTCCTTTCCTGATGGTTCTTCAGTCACCTCAGGTGCTCTCTAGTTGCTCTTTCCACTGACTCAGGCTTCTGTCCCCTCCTTTCTGTCCCTTCTGGCATCAGCTGCAATAGCCTAGTAACTAGAGCTCAGAACATGGCTTCCCACTGAGAATCGCCCCAGCCTCCACCTGTTCAGGCACCTGATTGATGGTTCCCTCCACCACCGTGCCTCCTTCTTTGGTGGCCTTCGGAACCGTTTCCAGCTTTCTTACATAAGTAAGTAGTACCTTTCTTCCCAACTCCTAGGGAGCTGCAGTTACCACATCACTCCAGGCATACTGGCTGTCTGCTCTAGACCTCACTCAACCCCCATCACACATGCTGCTTTGCATCCTAATATAAATGGTTTTAAATAAAGGGCCAATTTAACATCCTCCAAGAAACTTCAGCCTTGCTGGCTAGGGCAAGAAGGTCAGTGTGGCTGGAACTCAGAGCCAGGAGGAGGGTGGAGAAAGACAAGGTTCTGTGGGTCCTGAGGACAGCTTGAGGTTGATCCTAATAGTGGCCACTTTAAATCACTTTCAAAATAGTGAAATGGAGGACTGGAGAGATGGCTCAGCAGTTAAGAACGCTTGCTGCTCTTGTAGAGGACCCAGAACTTACATGGTGGCTAACAACCACCTGTAGCGCCAGTTCCAGGGGCTCCAACACCCTCTTCTGACCTCTGAAGGCACCAGGCATGCATATGGTGGTGCTGCATTTACATACATGCACGCAAAGGACTTATAAAATAAAATAAAGGAATCTTAAAAATAAAATGGTGAGGAGCTGGAGAGATGGCTCAGTGGTTAAGAGCACAGGCTGCTCTTGCAGAGGACCTGGGTTTGGTTCCCAGCACCCACATGGTGGCTAACAACCATCTGTAACTCCAGTTCCAGGGGATTTGACATCCTCTTCTGACCTCCACCAGCATTGCAGGACACAGATACACCTACATACATACAGGCAAAGCATTCATACACATAAAAAATAAAATAGTAAGATAGATCGATAAATGCACATTTATAAACGTATCAAAAATTATAGGGTATGTACAAGTAACCACCATATCACTGAGACATGAACTGCTGCCAGTCAGAAACATCCCTGAAGCCCAGTGTGGTGGAGCACACCTATAATCCCAGCACTTGGAAGGTGAAGATAGGAGGATCATCATACAAGGCCGGACTCAACTACCTGGTGAGTTTGAGGCCAGCCTGGGTTATGTGAGACCTTGTCTTTAAAAAAAAAAATCCCATGAAGCCAAGGAGATGACTCAGTCAGTAATATGCTTGCTACACAAGCATGAGGACTGAGTTCAGGCCTCCAGTACCCATAGAAAACCAAGAGTGCTCACCATAGCTCTGGATGGGCAGAGGTAGGTAGATTTCCAGAGCTTGCTGGTCAGCCAGTCTAGCCTAGTCAGTCAGCTCCAGGTTCAGATAAATAAAGTGGAGAGCAATCGAGGAAGACACCCAGTATCAACCTCTGGCCTCCACATGAGCACACACACACATGCAGATGAACACATATACACACAAACACATTCACACACATCCCCAAAGCTGTATGTGGTAGCTCACACCTAGAATCCCAGCACTTAGGGGACCAAAGCAGAAGGATTGCCCTGAGTTCCTAGTCAACTGGGGCTACACAGTGAGTTCCAGGCCAGTTACAGTGTGAGACCTTGTGATCCCTCTGAAACAAACCCTACCATCCCTAACATTTATGGATCCCAGACCAAGAGTCCAAACCAGGCTTTTTACCTAGAGCTCACATTCTTCTCTGTGTCCATGACCCTCACCACATGTAGGAGGACACCACTTTACACACAGCACTTGGTTCATCTCCCCTAGAGTACCTCTTGCCCATCTCTTCTGCATACATCAGCATGATCTGGCTTGGCTGTTGGGTTGGTGGAAGACAGACCTGAAAGAGGTACGTACACACAGGGCTCCAAAGCTGACTCAGGGATGTGGGCAGGGAATTTCAGGAAACTGGAGACTCAGCATATGATTTGGAACTTCATTGTCCAAGAAGGCAGTCATTAGGCATGTGTGGCTTTTTTTTAATCTTTTTGAGACAGGGTCTCACAGTAGCCTAAACTCACTAAGTAGACCAGGCTGACCTTGACTCCCAGAGATCCGACTGCCCCTCTCTCCTGAGTGCTAGGATTAAAGGTGTGTGCCACCACTCCTGGCCTTTAATTTTTTAAGGCTTTTTTTCTTTTCAAGCTGTAGAAGCTGGAGAGATGCCTCAGCTGTTAAGAGCATTGATTGCTTTTCCAGAAGACCCAAGTTCAGTTGCCAGCACCCACATGGCAGCTAAGAAGCATGCCTAACTCCAGTTCCAGGAGATCCAGCACCCTCTTCTGGCCTCTGTAGGCACTGCATGACACAGTTACACTTAACATACATGCAGGCAAAACACACATACACATAATAAAAATAAATGAATAGATAAAATTAAAGATTTATTTTTTGTCAGGCATGGTGGCACACACCTTTAATCCCAGCACTCAGGAGGAAGAGGCAGGTACTCTGCCTCTGAGTCCAGGCCTATGTAGTGAGACCCTGTCTTAAAAAAAAATTATCTATGTGTGTGTGTGTGTGTGTGTGTGTGTGTGTGTGTGTGTGTCTGTGTGGGGGTGTATACTATGTGTGTGTAGGTGCCTTTGAAGGCAAGAGGCCAGAAGCTAGTGTCAGATACCCTGAAGTTGGAGTTACATGTGAGTCACCTATAATCCTAGGAAGTAGAGGCAGGAGGATCAGGAGCCCAAGGTTGTCCTTGACTGTATAATAAATTCAAGGCTACCCTGAGCTACATGAGACCCTACCTCAAGAAACAAGAGGAGCTGGAGAAACAGTTCAGGGGGTAAGAGCACTTGCTGTTCTTCCAGATGACCCGGGTTCAATTCCCAGCACCCACATGGTGGCTCTGACTCTATCATCCTCTTCCTGTCTGCACAGGTTCTACACAAACACCAATAAACATACTGCAATCAAAAAGCGTGCAGGAAATACACTCATACATGTAAAATAAAAATAAAATATTTTTAAATGCAAAAAATTTTAAATCATTGAAAGAAAGAAAGAAGACAAGACTTGTAACACTCTTCCTGGAGTTCCAGCCCAGGGATAGAATCTTTGTACAAATTTAAATGACTTACTGACCCATAGAAAAACAAATGTTTAGCCCTAGAAATTGAAACCAGGGTCTACCTCTTTTGACTTAAAAAATATTTAATTTTATGTGTATGAGTGCTTTGCCTACATGCATGTGTGTGGACCATGTGTGCATGCACTGCCCACAGGGGTCAGAAGACAGCATCTGATCCACTGGAGTTACAGACAGTTGTTAGCTGCCATGTAGGTGCTAGGAAGCAAACCCAAGTCCTCTGCAAGAGCAGACAGTGCTCTTAACTGCTGAGCCATCTCTCCAGCCTCATTTTTTACTTTCATATTACATTTAAAACAACTGGATTCTTCTTCAAATCCATCTTCTTTTTTAAAGATAATAACATTTATTTATTATTTATTATTGTGTGTGTATGTTGCAGGAGGTGCATGCTGCAGTGTGTGTGGTCAGAAGACTGCTTTCAGGAGTTGATTCTCTCCTTCCATTGTGAGGTCCAGTGCTGAAACTCAGGTGATCAGGCTTGGGCAGCACTTTTACCTAATGAGCCATTTCACCAGATCTGTTTCCTTTTTAAATCCCCATTGATTTTTCTATATGAAAGTATTTATTCAGCTTTATCATCATAGAACTGACATATATAAACTTCACACAGCTACAGTATGACATTACAGAGACATAATTCAGCTGGCATAGCATTCACCTTTTAAGACAGGGGTGGTCGTTCAAGCCTGTAATCCCAGTACTCTAGAAACTGAGACAGGAGGATTGCTGTGAGATCCAGGTCACCCTGGGCTGTAGTGTGAGAACCTGTCTCAAAAAATTTGTTTTACTCTTTTAAAATATATAATTCAGCCCAGCATGGTGGTGCATGCCTTTAATCCCAGCATTTGGGAGGCAGAGGCAGGTGAATCTGTGAGTTCATGGTCAGCCTGGTCTACATATAGAGTTCCAGGACAGCTGGGGCTACAGGAAGACCCTGTTTTAAAAAGACCAATATATATATATATATATATATATATATATATATATATATATATATATATATAGTATATTATATATAGTACTAAATCAAATATAAGTAACACCATTGCATAATATATATACACAATATGATATATATACAATATTCAAGTCTGGGAAGAAGGCTCAGTGAATAAAGTGCTTGTTGCATAAGCTTGAGAACCTGAGTTTGGATTCCCAGCTCCCACATAAAGGTTTGTGCATGAGGGTATAATGCCTGTCATTCCAGCATTGAGAGGATGAAAACGGGCAGATTCCAGAGACTTGGTAGCCACCCAGCCTAGCTAGGAAGGTGAGCTCCAGGTTCAGCTGGAGACCCTGTCTCAGAAAATAAGGTGGAAAACAATCAAGAAAGACACCCAGTGCTGACCTCTGGCTTCTGCATGTACACACATTTGTAAGTGTATCCACGCAGACATGTACACATACATACACACTCAGGTACACAGTTCAGTAGCTTTAGCATATTCCCCAGAACAGTTCAGCCATCAGCAGGAATTCCAGAGGTTGTCTTTTCCACAAAAAAAAAAAAAAAAAAAAAAAAAGCTCAGATTCATGGAATAGTCATTCCATGTCCCAGCCCTGGGGATCTCTGCATCTCTGGGGACTTGCTCACTCTGTGCATCTTATGGCAAGGCAGCCACACTGTCTGCGGCCGAAGTGTAAAGTCTGATGAGTTTTTACATATGACACATGTGAAAATCAAAATCTTGAAAATTGTGGCTTCTTTAATGGGCATTTGAGAACTTTCTGGAGCCTAAAAGTTTATATGTGTGCATTAACCCAAGAAAAAATATAGACAGAAACCATGACTACTGACATTTTGTTTGTGTTTTGTTTTCTTTAAGAGATCTGTTACTAAACCTTTGATTAAACAGAGCTGGTATGGGGTCCTGTCTAACGCCATCTGTGTCAGAGAAAGAATAGTCAAGTTGTAGTTCAAGTGCAAAAGCCATGAGCTAACATTTTTGTCCTTCAAACAACTCCCAGAGTAGTCTAGATCTCATGCTTTATTGTGGGGAAAGTACAACAAGACAAACTGCAGTCAACTTTTTTCTTTTTCTTTTTTGTGGTCCTGGGAGCAAGAGCTCAGGGACTTGTGCTGGTAGGTAAACCCTCTACCACTGAGCCATACCCACAGCCCCTCACTGGAGGATTCTAATTTGGTTCCCTACAACAAAGCCAGATCCTGGCCCTTTGATTTTTCAAACTGAATGGTTAGCTTTCAATGAACAATGAGCCTACTTAAGGGCAAAACAAAAATACAAACAGGTTGGAAATTAAACTGACAGGCCTAGGGACTAAGGCTGTGACTCAGTGGTAGAGTACTTGCTTAGCTTAACATGTACAAGGCCATGGGCTCCTTTGCTAGTACTGACAAAAAGTGAAAGTAAAAAGTAAAATGGCAGACTGGAGAGTTCATTAGTATTAAGGAGTAGAAAGGATAGAGAAAATTGAAAGCTGAGGGAATTTATTAATTGTTGATAGTCAGGGTGCTGGGGGCGTGGCTCAGTGGTAGAGCCCCTGCCTAGAATCCACCAGTGAGGGGCTGGGGGCGTGGGTCTGCAGTTGTAACTAAGTCTAAGAGATCCTATATTCCATCCTCAGTACTGGGGGAGAGAGAGAGAGAGAGAGAGAGAGAGAGAGAGAGAGAGAGAGAGGGAGAGAGAGAGGGGGAGAGAGAGAGATGGTGTTCAATGATGTTATTTAAGTTTAACATGAAATAACACAAATATTGATAGTAAATGACTGCCAATACTGGGCCACTGGGGAAGGGGTAGGTTAACGAGGCCATGTGTGTCATTACAAGTACCACAGATTAACAGATACTTTCTGTATTTAAAATACTAACGGTTCTTGTAAATCATCTTCACAAACCGAACTTTTCCGTAATCTTGTAATTAAGTGCTCATATCAATCCACTAGGCCTTAGACTCCCTGTGTAATAAACTTTTATATGCTTAGCTGAATGCATAGCTTTAAACCTTCTGGGTTTTTGTTTTTGTTTTTTTCTTTCTTTGTTTTTAGACAAGATCTCCCTGTAGCCTCAGCTGACCTGGAGCTTGCTATGTAGACCAGGCTGGCCTGAATCTCACAGAGATCCACCTGCCTCTGCCTCCCGAGTGTTGGGGTTTAAAGGTGTGTACCACAGCACCTGGCCGAGAGACCGATTTTTAAGACAGGATCTCTGCAGTCCTCGCCTTCCTGCCTCAAACTCATGGTGACGACGGCCTTCCCAGTGCTGAGACTACCGGCACATACTCAGCTTCCAGCCCTCGATTTATTTTTTAAATAAAGTCTGGCTTTGTAGCCCAGGTTGGCCTCAAGTTGGTAATCTTGCCTCCACCTCCTCGCCACTGGAATTACAGACTGGTCTTCAGGTTTTCCACCCCATCTTGTCATTCTTAAGGATGTTAAGTAGCCCATAGCAGGTCCCTCTCTGCCCCTTTGCTTGGAGTCTTCTGGGACAATAAATAGGCACTGCAGGAAAAAAGCAGACAGGCTGCTCCTGTTCCCTGAAGTCTTCAAGCCCATTAGGTTCCCACGTTGCTCTCTGTCGCCTCCCAGTGGCTACTTTTTTCACACTGCAGCTTTTCAAGCCCACTGATGGTGGATTACCAGTTTCCAAAGCTGGCTAGGAATCAGGGAGGAGTTAGGAACTTAGGTTGCTTGTGACCCCTGTTGAGCCCAGAAGAATCACTCTCAGAAGTTGAACGGATGTGGTGGCGCACACCTATTATTCCAGCACAGGAAGATTAGGAGTTCAAGGTCATCCTCAGCTACATAAAGGCCAGCCTGGGCTACATGAAACCTTATGAGAAAGAAAAAGAGAGAAACTGTTCTAGTTTGCCTTCACTTTCTGTGACAAAACACTCTGACCAAAACCAACTCAGGGAAGAAAGGGTTTATTTTGCTTACACCATCTTGGTCACTCAGTTCATCACTGAGGCAGTCCGAGATAGGAGAAACTCAGGGCAGGAACCTGGAGGTAGGAGCTGAAGCACAGGCCATGGAGGAACACTGCTTACTGGCTTGCTCCCCTGGCCTGTGCTCAGCCTGCTTTCTTATACAATACAGAACCTGCCCAGGGGTAGCACCACCCACAGTGGGCTAGGCCCTCCCACATCACTCAGCAATCAAGAAAATACCCCACAGATATGGCCACAAGCCAGTTCAATAGAGGAAATTCCCCAGTTGAGGATCCCTCAACCCAAGTGTGTCAAGTTGACAACTAAGGCTATCTAACACAGAGACAGAAACAAAGACAGACAGGTGTCCACCTGTAATCCAGCACTTTAGAGGTAGAAGCAGAGGATTAGGAGTTTGAAGCCAGCCTGGGCTACATGAGACCATGTCTCAAAAAATAGAAGAGGAACAGACAAACAGATAAGAGCCCAAATAATCTAAGTTATTAGAATTGGATATCTTGTCTCAGTGTTCTCTCCAAAGATAAGCCACGAAAGGGAAGGCTCTGGGGGAGTGTGCTTTGCAGCCTTGAAAGTAGGGGACATACATAGGATCCCTTCAATTAGACCTTGGCCGTTGCCACCAATATCCCGGGGTTACTGAGGGGCTTCCACCCCACAGCCTTTGGACATGGGTCAGTTGTTCCTAAGACAGCCATCATTGCTCTCATGTACACAGCAATGGGAGCCCGAGGAGGAGCTTTTACTTGAGAAGAACCAAAGGCCTACAAAGGGTTCTTCTAAAGACAAAGGTCTTGACAGCTATATTAGCTACTTTTGTGTGTGTGTCTGTGTGTGAGTGTGTATGCCATGTGTGTGCCAGAAGAAGGGCGATGGATCCCCCAGAGTTACAGGCAGTTATGGGCCACCATGTGGGTGCTGGGAACCAAACCCAGGTCCTCTGCAAGAATAGTACATGCTCTTAACCACTGAGCTAACTCTTTGGCCAAAGACTTATTTTCTTGTTGTTTTGGCCTTTTGAGACTTAGTCTCTTGCAGCCTAGGATGGACCTGAATTCATTACATAGCTAAATATGACCTTGAACTCCTACCTCCACCACCTAAGTGTTTGCATTACAGGTGTGGACCACCATGCCCAGCTTTGAACTTTTCTTAAGATTTATTTCACTCTTAACAGTGTGTGTGTGGACTGGGTGTGTGTGTGGTTTGGGGTTGTACCTGAAGAAGCCAGAAGACTGTGTTGGATCCCCTGCAGTTACAGCTGGTTTTGAACCACTCAACATGGGTGCTGGGCACAGAACTCTGATCTGGAAGAGCCCCAAGAACTCATAACCATCGAGCTCTCTCTCCAGCCCTTATTTCCTTATCAGTAACTCCTGCCAGCATTTTCTAGTACTATACTGAGTAGAAGTGAGGAGAGTAGAAATGGAGCTAGAATCCAGACCAGACTGCAGCACAGGCCAAACCTACCTGCACCAGTCTCCTTGCAGCCACTGTCAAGGGAATGACGCACCTACCAAGAGCCTGTCCCTGAATCTCTAAGTCCCTGACTCCCCAGGAGAAAGGAACCTACGGTTCTCACTTCCCCACAGAAGCTTCCAGACCTCAGGCTTCCAGACTCAAGGACATCAGAGGGTTTCCCCTCCACCCACCTCCTCCTTCTTCTTCTCTGCTGCCAAGGAACCAGGGACTTCTGGGCTGCATGGCCTCTGATATGGGCTATTCATCCACCAGGTCCATGGAACATCCCTCCATTCTCCCCACAAGACCTATAATCAGGGACCCCTGCTCTGCCTCCCGGGCCTGAACTTCTTCAGAGCCCTAGTCATGCTGCTGTCTGTTCATAGCATTAAGGACTCTGATGAGGGACTGGAGAGATGGCTCACTGGGTTAAGAGCACTGGCTGTTCTTGCAAAGGACCCAGGTTTGGTTCCCAGTACCCACATGGTAACTCACAATCATCCGTAACTCCAGTTTCAAAATGTCTGATACCCTCTTCTGGCTTGCATGGGTACTTCATGTACATGGTACACATATTCATGCAAACAAAACACTCATTTTTTTTTTAATTTTTTTTTTCAAAAAGAACTCTGGCCATGCCTTTAATCCCAACACTCAGAAGGCAGAGGCTGGTGGATCTCTGTGAGATCAAGGCCTAGATAGCAAGTTCCAGGACAGCTGGGGCTACAGGAAGACCCTATCTCAAAAAAAACAAAAATAAACAAGAACTCTAATAAATCTCTTACCCAAAAGGACAATTCACCTCGGTGTCCCTTCCTAAACCCAAAACCTTTCAAGTAAAACACTTCAATTATCAATTTCCCCTTCAATTATCATGTTAGCTGTGGTTTAATTATTGGAGTTTTAAGACAAAACCCTCAGCTCTGGGAATCCCAACAGATCAGGCTGGGTCGCCTGTCCCTACCCACAAACTAGAGATGACAAGTGATAAAAAACAGAGAAAGGAGACTTAACAGATCCAATGAGAAGACAAAAGGCCCATCTCAGCTGGAGCAGTGTCTCAATGGTTAAGAGCGCTTGCTGCTTTTCCAGAGGACCTGAGTTCAGTTCCCAGCACCCACGCTGGATGACACAATTGCCTGTAACTAGCTCCAGGGGGATGGCATCCTCTTCTGGCCTCTCCAGGCACTGCACTCACATACCCATAGCCACAGACCCAGAATTTAAAATAAATCATTTTTTTAAAGGCACAACAACATATCTTTGGGATTCTGGCATAAACTTTAAATTGATGCCATGTTATGACTTGGCATCAGGCCAGGAGGTTACTTACTGAGCCATCTCACAGCATCTGACGGGAGCTTTAAATTTAAATTAAAAACTAGAATAGAAGCAAGAGGTAGGCCTAAGTAAATAATCCTGAAGGTGCCCACAGAGGTCAGGAGAGGGCATCAGAGCTCCTGGAACTGGAGTTATGGACAGTTGTCAGCTGCCATGAGGATTCTGGGAATCAAACCCAGGTCCTCTATGAGTACAGCCAGTGCTCTTAACCGCTGAGCTATCTCTCCAGGCCCCCCTGTGTGTGTGTTCTTAAAGGCAAAGCCAATTTTTTATAGACACTTAGTCTTGTTTTCTTCCACTTATACATTCCAAGCCTTTGTATAGGAAGACTTCCACCTATTTACATTCAAAATGGTTGTTGATAGAAAAGACTTCCTTGTCTCCCATGTCAGTGTGAACTCAAATCTTGGCTTCTAGAGCTCCACCTTTGCCCTGTCAGCTCCGTGATGGAGATGTTACAGCCCCACTTTCCAGAGAAACTGGAATCTGGGGGTCAGCCTCTTAGCACTGCAGGCTTAAGGAGCTGGACGTATCTGCCTGCCTATCAGTATCTCTTTGTGGCAGGATCTGGGTAGACACACATGTGCCTAGCCTCTTCCAGAGCTAGGAAGTTTAGGACACTATCCCTCAGGTAGAAGATAGAAATGTTAGGACACTCAGGAACAGACTTCTGCCAGAAGTAATGAATGGATATTGGGAGCGTGGCTCAGTAGAAGAGTGCTTGCCTAGAATCACCCAATGAGGGGACAGGTGTAGCTCAGTAGCAGAGTGCCCATCTGGAATCCCCAGAGAGGGGCTGGGGTGTGGCTCAGTGGTAGAGGCCCTGTCTAGAATCCTCCAGTGAGGGGCTGGGGGCGTGGCTCAGTGGTAGAGCCCCTGTCTGGAATCCCCAGTGGGGGGGTGAGGTGTATCTCACTGTTAACACATCTGCCTAGCATACTAAAGTCCATGGGTTTTAGCCTTAGCACAGGAAAATAAAAAGCAGGAGTAATCAATTCACCTGTTTTCATTGCTTGAGCTATTCAGAGTTCTGGGAATTGTTTAGCTGAGGCCTTCCAGGTCTCTAGTGCCCCTACCCCATTAACTCCCTGATGTGAGCAGGCTGGGAGCTCTGTAGGAACAGCCTGCTGGCAGCCTCCCACTCATGGAGGAGCTTAGAGCTTTGAATTTTCAGTTCTGTGCTCTGAGCCTAGAAGAGTTCAAGTAGCCATTGAAACTGCCACTGATTTCTGTGATCTAGGGACACACGTGCATGCCTCATCCTGTCCACGTCTACAGACAGGATAATGAAAAGGCAAACTGTAGAAGCTCGGAGGTAGGGTGCTGTGCTCCAAAAGAGTTTTCCTCTCATTGAGAAGCTGGGGGATGAAAATTCCTCTGACTTTACGGCACAGCGTGGTGATTACGCCTTCGTTTTTCTAGAACTTTATTACACTTATTTTGGGTGGAGGCACATATGTGTCTTGGTGCATGTGTGAAAATTAGAGGACAACCCATGAGAGTTTTCTCCTTCCACCATGTGGATCCATGACAACTAAACTTAGACCATCAGGCTTAGCAGCAAGTATCATTACCCTCTGAGCTATTTTGCCTGCCCTCATCTCAGCTTTTTTTCTCAAGACATGGTCTCCCTGTAGCCCCAGCTGGCCTGGAGCTTGATATGTAGATCAGGCTGACCTTGAATTCACAGTGCCTCCTGAGTGCTGGGATTCAAGGTATGAGGCACAGACACAGACACACACACAGACACACACAGACACACACAGACACACAGACACACACACCGGCTATATCAGCATTTTTAAGTTTTACTTTTTAAATCTTTGTATGTGTATGAGTGTATTTTCGGCATGTATGTGCAATGCCCACAGAGGCCAGAGAGGGTGTCAGATCCCCTAACACTGGAGTTATGGTGGTTGTTAGCTGCCATGTGGGTGCTAGGAATCAAACCTGGGTCTTCTGGAAGAATAGGGTGTGTTACAACCACTGAGCCACTTCTCCAGCCCCTGTCTCAGCTTTTTAACCTGTCCAGTGTACTTTCTCAGCTGATCCATGCGTAGAATTCCTTCAGCTTATTCCCACTCCTCTCCAACAGACATCCAAGCCATGTATAGATTCTCTGGAGACGAAGGAGCCTACCGTTCTACCATGTTACTGACATCACTCCATATGAATGTATTTTATGATAAAATTTGACGGAGGGGTCATTCATTATTTAGTAAAAGTTAAGTCATTTCTTGCTTTTACAACGACAAGGTAAGTCCATGAACTCCACAGTCAAGGAATGGGCAATGCTGGACACATCTCTGCATCAGACAGGTTTTGGAGTCCAGGTCTTTCTCAGAATTCGTGGCTGTGTCTGATGGTCATGCCAAGCCACTCCACCTCAGTCAAGGCACCCTGGGTAGAGATACTTATTGAAGCTCTTGGGGTCATCATCCCCTGGTAAGGCATACAGCTGCACAAATGTGTCAATCTGGAAGGATGTGGACGCCCAGGGAAGTTTTGAACCCCCCAGGAAGATCTGCTCCATGTCCAAAGGCTGAGAATCACTCAAGGGACTCACCACAGAGGCACAAGCAAATCCTGGTTGCACCAAATCAGTGGTCTCCTGTGATTCACGAGTACAATCATCTGAGCTGCTGGTACTCAGGGATGACGACTCCTCCTCTTCCTCATCACCCTCCTCCTCTTCCTCTTTGTCCTCATCATCCTCCTCCTCATCATAATCATAGTCGTCATAATAACAGTCATAATCATAACAGTCATAATCATAATCATCATAATAATCGTCATAATTATAATAACAATAGTCATAATCGTAATCATAATCATCCTCGTCAGAATCCTCGTCAGAATCCTCATCAGAATCCTCGTCAGAATCATCATCTTCATCATCGTCGTCTTCTTCAGCAGCAGCAGCAGCATCAAGGATCTCCTCCTGTGCTGCGTTTGTCTGATGGGGAGCTGCTGCCTTCCCCGCCGTGGCCTGGTCAGATGCTTCAGGAGACGGACTAAAATGCCTCTGTTGCTGCTGCTTCTTCAATTTACCTCGCTGGATTTTAAACAACATCCAAGAAGAAAGAGAGACCAGTTTAGGATTTTTTAAGCAAATTGTCTTTTATTTATTTATTTATTTATTTTTGAGACAGCCCCAGTATGTGCTGGGGTTGGAGCCCAGAACCTCATGCATGCTAGGCAAGTACTCTACCAAGTGAGTCACATTCCCAACCCAAGAGCAGCATCTCACCAGGCCAAGGAAGAGTTAAAAGGTGATACTGAGGGGGGTCAGGTTGATGTGAGAGCCTGTCTTTAATCTCTCCATATTTATCTGAACAAGATGTGTTCTTCTGCTGCCTGGGATCCTGGATGGTAAGGCCGATGTGGGACTGACTAGTGGTGGGTGGAATAGGTCAGAACTCTTGAACCTTAGATCCAGAGGCATTAAGTAAAGATGGCTCTGGATTTTTACAGACAGTATTCTGAGGTATGTATGATGGTGCACCCCTGCGATCCCAGCACTTGGGAGGAGAGACAGGAAGGTAAGGAGTTCAAGGTCATCTTTGGCTATATAGTGAGTTTGAGGCCTGCCTGAGCTAAATAAGACCCTGTCTCAAACAATGATGCCAGGGGCTGGAGAGAGAGCTCAACAATTAAGAGCACCGACCCTCTCACAGGGGACCCAGGTTCCATTCTCAGCACCCACATGGTGACTAACAACCATCCTTAACTCTAGTTCCAGGGGGTCCAACACCTTCTCCTGACCTCCAAAGACACTGCATGACATGGGTGCACTTACACAGGTAATACACACAAATACATAACATAAAAATAAAATATGTTTAAAAAGCAATGGAGCCAGGCCTGGTGGCACATGCCTTTAATCCAAGCACTTAGGAGGTAAAGGTTGGCAGATATCCCTAAGATCAAGGTCAGCCTGGTTTACATAGGGAGTTCCAGGCCAGCTGGGGCTACAGAAAGCCCCTGTCTCAGAAACAAAACAAAAACCAAAGCCAAAAAAAAAAAAAAAAGAGAAAGATCTCAATCATGGGTTTGGCAGTTAAGAGCACTGACTGCTCTTATAGATGACCTGGGTTCAGTTCCCAGCACCCAGGTGACAACGAACAACCACTTATAACTCCAGTTCTAGGGGATCTAGTGCCCTCTTCTGGCCTTCAGAGACATTGCACACAGACAGTGCACTTACATGCAGGTCAAACACTCATTGAACACTTAAACTAAAAATAATTCTTTTTAAAAGAAGAACCCAATCTCAGGTATTTTGCTTTAGCAACACAAGAGACTCCAGTAACCAATCCCCAAAGAAAGGATTCAATTTCTCTCTGTGGGTCTGGAGTCAGAACACCTCTTGTGTTCACAGTACTTGTAAGAGAATTCTTCTAGATCAGCCTTACCAAACCTCAGTGAATTGAGTGGTCATGAGAATAAAACTACCCAGTGCTTAGGAGTCATACCGGCACAATACCATTATCAATAATAGGAACTGTTCGGATGACTGTTAAAAACAAGCATGGTGGTACACAGCTGTAATCCCTGTATTTTGAGTGGCAGAGGCAAGATTGGAAGTTCAAGGCCAACCTCATCCACAAGAGATGCTCTCTCAAAAGAAAAGGAAGGGCTAGATGGGCTGCAGAGATGGTTCAGTGGTTCAATGGTTAAGAGCACTGGTGTGTCTTGTAAAGTACCCAGGTTCTAGTCCCAGCATACACATGGTGGCTAACAACTGCCTATATCTACAATTCCAGGGATTTGATGCCCTTTTCAGGTCTCTGTAGGCACCAGGCATGCAATGCATGTACAGATAAACAGGAACACACACATATATGTAAAGATAAATAACTTTTTAGAAAAAACTGTTTTTTGAGATAAGGTCTTACTATGTAGGCCCTCCTGGTCTGGAACTCACTGTGTAGACCAGGCTGGCCTCAAACTCAGATCTGCCTGCCTCTGCCTTCCGAGTGCTGGGATTAAATGTGAGGGCCTGACATTTGCCTGACCTTATTTTTAAATTTTTAACAATATATTAAGTGTATAGTGTTAAAAAATTTTTAAACAAAACAAATCCACATGACGCCCTGGACTAGGTGTGCCACCTGGGACTCTTGGCATAGGAACTTTTACCTCTGGGTCACTGAGCTGGAACTTTGAAACCAGCTCCTGTACAGACTGCTGACTGGGGGAGCGGTTCCTGATTGGAGGCATTTCTCAAGACTCTGATTTGATCCAGAGTGGACACTGTGCAGCACTTTCCTGCAGAGGGAACAGACAAGATTGCTTTCATTTTAAAGATTTTTTTATTATATTTATTTTTTACTTTTTATTAGTAGTATTATCAGGGTTTTTTGAGACAGGTTCTCACTATGTAATTCTGGTTGGCCTGAAACTATGTAGACCAGGCTGTCCACAAACACAGAGACCCATCTCCCTCTGCCTCCTGAGTGTTGGGGCTATAAAGAGACTCAGTCTCAAAAGAAAAGAAAGTAAGAAAGAGAAGGAAGGAAGGGAGGGAGGGAGGGAGGGAGGGAGGGAGGGAGGAAGAAAGAGTGAGAGAAAGAGAGAAAAGAAAGGAAGGAAGGCAGTGCTTTCAATGTTGAGTCTTCTAGCCTCCTATTTGTTTATTTGCATATTTTGAGACAGGGTCTCCCTGTATCCCCATCTGGCCTAGAACTCTCTATGTAGAGCAGCCTGATCTGTAATCCACAGAGATCCACCTGCCTCTTCCTTCCAAGTGCTGGGGTTAAAGGTGTGTACCACTAAGCCTGGTCTTGTTTTATATTTTCTTTTATGTTTTATGTATATGAGTGTTATGCCTGCATGTAAGTGCGCCCCTGTCATACAGTACCCAAGGAGGACAGAAGAGGGCATCAGATCCTCTGAGACTAGAGTTACCAAAAGTTGTTAGCCAGGCAATCCCAGATTTTTCTACTATTAAAATGGCATCACAAATATTCTGAAAACCTGTACTCCAGTAAATTGGAAAATTCTGAAGACCTGGAAAAATTTCTATACACAGGTGTCCTACCAAAATTAAAACAAGAGGATATCAACAAATTAAACTTGTCTTTTACAAGCACCCAGATTGAAGCTGACTCTCCCCCGCCCCCCACCTCACAGCTAAGCTCTATCAGACTGGGTTTTTTTTTTTTTTTCATTTTGTTTCTTTTGCTTTTCTATTTTTATTTTTGAGACAAGGTCTTCCTGTTGCCCCAGCTGACCTGAAACTCACTCAGGTTGGCCTTGATCTAACTGAGATCCATCTGCCTCTGCCTCCCAAATGCTGGGATTAAAGGCGTGTGCAACCACACCCGGCTCTACTGGACTTTTAAAAGGAAACAATCAGTGCTCTTCAAACCATCTCTCGAAGTATCTATCTAGAGAAGGGCGGCAGCTGGTTTGGATCCTCACTGCTGAGCCAACCTGCTTTGAGTTCCAACTATGACAGGCAGCTCCCCTTTTTAGATACTAGCCAAAACCCTAAACCTGCTTGCCCTGATCCTCTGAAGGTCTGTCTCTATTCGCTCTCATCACTGCATGCAGCTGCTCCATAAACCTTTGCTGAACTTGCCTTTGATCTCACTCAGAAAGCACGAACCTTCTTCCTGTAAGCTCTCTTCCCTTAAGCTATAGTGATCTCTAACTTGCCTGCCCCGTGGTTTTCTTCTTTGAACCTCCAATAAAATTCTCTTTGAGTTTCAAGACACAGAGCAAGACAGAGACACAGAGAGGTGGTCAACGAGATGGTTCAGTGGGTAAGCCGAGCCTGCTGACCTGAGTTAAATCCCCACAACCCACAAAGTGGAAGGAGAGAACTGATTCCCACAAACTGCCCTCTGACCTCCACACACATGCTATGGTACACGTGTACCCACACATAATAAAAAATTCAGTTAAAATCAGGAATGAGACGAGGGTTGCCACTCCCTCCATTTCAATAGTGCTTGAAGTTTAGCCAGAGTAATAAGGCAAGATAAAGAAAAGAGGTTACAGAGAGAAAAGAAATATATCAAGGTATCTCTGTTTTCAGAATACCCTAAGCTCAGCATGATGGCACATGCCTGTAATCCTAGCAAGAGGATCAGGGGTTAAAGGCCAGCTTCAGCTATATAGTCTGGTCTGCATAAAATCCTATCTTAAAAAAGAGAAATAAGAAAGGGAGGGAGGGAGGGAGGGAGAGAGGGGGAGAAAAAGGGAGAGAAAGAACCCTGAAATCTCCACCTGAAAACTCTTAAATCTGATACTTTCAGCAAAGTAGAAGGATACAAAATCAATCTACAAAAATTGGTAGCTTTTGTATATACCAATAATGATCATGCTTGGAGGAAAATAGTCTCATTCACAAGAGCCTAAAAAATAAAATAAAATAAACCAAAGTACCTAGAGTTACATAACCTTTTCCCAGGGAGCTGTATGCACACATCCAGTTCACTCTCCCTAGATAGGTCACCAATAACAGACCAAAATAACAGCCCTACCAAAGTCCATCTCAGAGACCCACTGGGTTTACTGGACTTACCTATGGAGTATGAGCTTCCCACACAGCCA
Source organism: Eospalax fontanierii (assembly GCA_035773235.1). Taxonomy (NCBI): domain Eukaryota; kingdom Metazoa; phylum Chordata; class Mammalia; order Rodentia; family Spalacidae; genus Eospalax; species Eospalax fontanierii. Next base: position 24,585,105 of record CM069554.1, on the reverse strand, counting down.
GGTCACCGGAACACCTCATCCCCGAAGGAATGACAGGATCCCTATAGATGCACAGATAGAGTCCTCTCCGGTTTAAACTCACACTCAAACTCAGCACCGCCCAATACCAGATGCAGCTGCGGCAGGATTACCTACAGATGGCAGGGAGGTGCAGAGGGAAGGGGCTGGGATCTCGGGTGGGGTTCTGAGGACCATCCCCCCAGGCCCTCCTTCAATGAGGAAAAGGCAATAGCAGCCATCTTGAAGGTCTCTTGGGAATAATCATAACTGTTCTGACAAAGATGGTGCTGGCTCTGACGCTACAACATCTAGGAATAAAGTTTAACTTCATAAAATGCTTCTACATCCGAAAACTAAAAGACCCCAAAGAAAAAAACTTAAGAACCAGCTGGCGAGACGGCTCAGCAGGTGAAGGCACTTGCCACCAAGCCTGATCACCTGAGTTCCATCCCTGGCACCCACAGGATGGAAGGGAACAGATTCCTAAAAGTTGCCCTCTAATTCCATGTGCACACCCACACCCCAACATACACATGTACACATACACACGCAAATAACTGTAAAAACGTACAAATGAAAAATAAACTGAAAAAGACACTAGAAGGAAGGATTCCCCCATTTCCTGAATTGTACAATTAATATTAAAGTGGTTATATTACTGAAGAGCAATTTAAAGATTCCCAGTAAAATACCTATACAATTCTCAGAACTTGAAAGAATACTAAAATTGACAGACCCCCAAATAGCTAAAGCAATCATGAGCAAAAAGACCAATGATAGAGACATCACACTATCTGGTTTCAAGTATTACCACAGAGCCATAACAACAATGGTATTAGCATAAAAACAAACATATAGATCACACCCTTCCCCTAGCTCAGGGATCCTTGTGGAAGAGTCAAGGGCAGAAAGATTGTAAGAGCCAGAGGCGGTGGATGACTACAGTGAAAGTCTGTTTACCAAACGTACCGTGCAGTTGCACGTGTGAACCCACAGCACTTGAGAAAGCGTGCACAAGACTTACTCAAGCCAGACAAAATTCCAGCATCGGGGGGCGGGGCAAGTGTTCCCAGACCTAGCTGAGGAGCCATTGCAGCATGATAACTGCTGGGAGAGGGAGAGCTGGCTTTCTTAACAGGTGTGACCAGTGGTTGGTCAACCACACTCCAGTGGATGGACTCGAAGCCAAGAGTCCGGACAGCGCAAATTGAACTCCATAGTTTGGGGGAAAAAATGAGGGAACAAAGTTCAGTGGGTAGGAAGCGGGGCTAGACATGGAGGAGTTGAGTGTGAACGTGATCAAAACACAGTATCTGCACTTGTCAAAGAATTAATACAAAGTATTTTAGTTAAAAAAAAATACAGACCATTAGAATAAAATGGAATACTGTTGTGTGAACCTTACACCACAGACAGCTGATTCTCCACAAAGGTTCACAAAACATTCCCTGGAGAAAAGACCTCTTAACAAATAGTACTAGAGGGGCTGGACGGATGGCTCAACAGATAAGAGCACTGGCTGCTCTTGTAAAGAACCCAGGTTCAGTTCCCAGCACCCACATGGCAGCTAACAGCCACTGGAGAGCATCTGGCAATGAGCCAGACTCAGAAAAAGATCTCATTTTCTCTCAAATGAGGAATCTAGGTTAAAATGAAAAATTTGAAGGGGGACTAGGTTGGAAGGGGAAGGACAGGAAGGAAAGGAGAGGAGAGTGTAGATGGAAGGCAACGAGGCTCCAGGTATATGAAATACATGTGCAAAAAATATGAGGAAACCTGTTCTTTTGCATAATTAAGATATACTAATAGATACTACAATTTTAAAATTTTTTCAGGGGGTGGAAACATAAATAAAAAATTCCTGCATCTGGGCCTGCTGGTACACACACCTTTAATCCCAACACATAGCAGGTAGAGTCAGGAGGAGCTCTATGACAGCCAGCCTGGTCTACATAGTGTGTTCCAGGCCAGCTGGGACTAACAGGGAGACCCTGTTTCTGAAAAAAGTCAATAAACAAAATTGAACAGATGTCTGGGGTGGGACTCAGCAGTAGAGTCCCTGCTTGCCACGGGTGATGACATGGGTTCCAGGAATGTGTGGTCCTGTTGGGGATCTAGCTTGGGAGCCACCACAAAGTTGGACATCTCTCACCTTGGTGGGTCTACAGTCAATCACTCACCCCAAGCTTCCTGCCCTTGCATACTGGACATGGAAACCCCAGGACCAGCCAACTACTCAGTCAGCTATGTGCTCTGGAGTTTCAGAGTCTATGGGTCCGAAGTGTATCCAGGCCTGACTATTTAGGCAAAAATTTTACATGCTCAGGCTCCTGACTAAACTCTACCTAATTCAAGAGGGTGAATTCTTTTTCCTGAGCAAGTTCTTCAGAACCAGTTTGGACATTCCAGGTGGGACATGGTGGTACATACCTTTAATCCCAGCACTGGGAAGCAGAGGCAGGTGATCTCTGTGAGATGGTGGTCAGCCTGGTATCCATACAGAGTTCCAAACTAGTCAGGGTTACATAATGAAACCTTGTCTCAAAAAATACAAAAAAAAAAAAAAAAAAAAAAAATTAAATGTAGGCCAGGCATGGTAGCACACACATTTAATCCCAGCATTCCGGAGGTAGAAGCAGGCAGATCTCTGTGAGTTCAAGGCCAACCTCGTCTACATAGTGAGTTCCAGGCTAGTTCGGGCTACAGGGAGTCTCTGTCTCAAAAAGATCAAAAAAGAAAATTAAATGCATAAAATGTCCAAAAACTTTACTGGGGACAGAAGAATAATTATGTACACCTAGGAGATGTTAAGGGAAAGATTAAGTTGTAGGCAGTTCCCAAGGATGAAAGAGGGGCTCCTGGTCAGTCCCTGAGCACAGCAGGACTTGGAGCCACTTTCAGAGGCCACCCACCATCAAGCAGTAGCCCAGCTATCCAGGCAGGGCCAGCAAATATGGCAGTGAAGACCAGAGTTCAGAATACTTGCTGTTCTTCCAGAGGGCCCGGGTTCAATCGCCAGCACCCACCCATAACTCCAGTTCCCAGGGATCTGATGCCCTCTTCTGGCCTCTGTAGGTACTGCATGCATGAAGGCTATTTACATACATGCAGGTGAAACACTCAATACACATAAAAGTAAATAATTTTTTTAAAGATTTGGGCAGTTGGTGTTAGAAACACTAAATATCAGTCTTTTCTGTCAATCTTTGGTTTAGGGTAAGTAATTCAAATCTTTTAATCCTCCATACTCAGCCTGTAAAATTTTGGTTTATACAAAAGCCCTACTGCATTTCCAGAATCTGATGACCTGGGGTAGCTGAGCCGTTTCCCTTCCGTCCAGCCCCGTCTCCGCTTTCCTCTGCACCCATTCTTTTAAAACTAGCCAACTGCAAAAGACTGAGATCTGACCCCACAGGAGACGGAAAACGCAGTACTCTCGGGTTAGAATAAAAACCTATCAGACTGTCTCCCTGGTGTGCTTGCCTCATCTAAACGACACACCCTTTTTCAAGAGTAAAAGCTGCCTTGCTGAGTTACTTTCCCTCTGTCTGAATGTTGTTTCTAGGGTGTCTGAGGGGTCCTTGTGAAGAACGAATGTCTCAGCTGGGGAAACTCCAGGCTAAAATTGAGGAGGCCCAAAGCCCCCAACCCCAGTCTCAGTCTGGAAACTGCAAAGCTAGAGGGAACACTGCAATGTCTGGGGAAACATCTGCTAGCCGCTCCTGTTCTTTGCCTCAAGCTGCAAAGAAACAAAACCGTGGATAAGATATTTCCTCCCTGACCCTCCCTCTTTTCTCACTCCAGTCCCTCTTCTTTCTTCCTCCTCCCGAGTCTTCCGTAGCCCTTCAGACCCACCATGCCTAAGTGCACAGTCTGTCCCAGAGAATCTGTCACCCTTCCTTGTTCTAATAAAGTACAATCTGTTCCTGTTGAGGTCAGTTTCCACATTTTTTCATTCAATCTAATACCTTGGACCTCGGGTTTTATTTCTAACAATTGAGGAGTCATGCGTTAAGCAAGACAGCTTAATATATGGTTTGCATTTTTCATTTCTTATTGGGGGGGGGTATTTATTTCTTTATGAGACAGGGTTTCTTGTAGCCCAGCCTGGTCTCCAGCTGGCAAAGCAGCTGAAAGTGACCTTGAAATTCTGATCTTCCTGCCTCCGCATTTGTATTGCTGGAATTACACAGGGTGTTTGCAAGTATTTTTCTCTTTCTCTTTTAATTATCTTTTGTATTCTATGAAGCACCTTTTTAAAATATTCTGTGAGCTCTAGTTTGTCTGGTTTTTTTTCTTTGCTGCCTATCTGGCTGGTGACGTAGGGTTCTAAATCCAGGTCATGAAAAGCTACCACCTTCTCACTCTAAAAGCTGTTTACATTAAGCTGTTGCCATTCTAAGTTTGTGTTTACAAGTAGCACTAGGTAAGAGTCTTTTGCTTGCTGTTCTAAGAATTCCTTTGGGGAGAACTAAACAAGGTCTGCCCCTCCTTACTGTGAAACATAAAAGTGATCAACTCTTGTTGGCTGAGGGAAAAGTGCTGACATATAATGACCCTTCAGGAGTAGAGTTTATTAAGAGAAAGAGCCTTGAGCTGGGAGAGCATCAGAAAAAAACAAGGGTACAAGATATTAAAAACGGCAGAGCAATGCCTTAAGGGAAAGGACAGGCTTCCCTTTAAAACCTGGAGAGGAGCTTCACTCAGAATGAGAAGACGGGACTGGGGAGATGGCTCAAGAGCACTGACTGCTCTTGCAAAGGACCCAGGTTTGGTTCCTAGCACCCACATGGCATAACTCCAGTTCCAGAGTATCTTATGTCCTCTTCTGTCACCTGAAGACACCATATGCATGTCGTATACTTGCATACATGCAGGCAAAACACCAATATACATAACTTTTTAAAATAAATATATTAAATTAACCTTTTAAAAGAAAGGAAAGACAAATCTGGATTTGCTCAGACCTCAAGGATTTCCAAGGACACTAGATATTCATCAAAAGCCCTTCACAGGGATTGGAGAGATGGTTCAGTGGTTCAGAGCACATAACTGATCTTGCAGAGGACCCAAGTTTGATTCCCAGCACCTATATCAGGTGGCTCACAACCACCCATAACTCCAGGGGATCCAATACTCTATTCTGAATTCAGGTACCTGAACTCATATGTGTACAAACCTGTACATAGTCACGCACATGTGCACATAATTAAAACGAGTCTTTTTAAATGTTTTAAAAATATTAAACAAACTAAGACAACTTCATCTGCAGAGGATGCTGTTTCATAGAAGATCTTTTGAGAGCCTGAAGATATGGGAAAAGTGCTTTCCTTTAGAAATAGGGTAGACTGGGACTGGGGAGATAGGCTCAGTCCTTGCAGAGGACCAGAGTTCAGTTCCTAACACCCAGATTGTAGCAAACAACCACCCATAACTCCAGCTCTAGGTGATCTGACATCTTCTTTTGACATCCAAGAACAGTGCACACACATGGCGCACTTACATACATGCAGACAAAACATTCATACACATAAAATTAAAAATAAATTTAAGGGACTGGAGATATGACTCAGTGGTTAAGAACACTGGCTGCTCTTGCAGAGGGCCAGGGTTCAATTCTCACGACTCACATGGCGGCCATCAACTATCTCCAACTCCAGTTCCAGGGGATCTGACCCCTCTTCTGACCTCCATGGGCATTGCACGACACAGATGCATTTACGTGCATGCAGGCAATACACTCATACACATGATACTAAATTAAATATTTTTAAAATAAATTTTAAAATTTAAAGAAAGAAATGGGTGGACCAGGGTACCAACCCTGGTAGTTCAAGACTCTCTGACCTATTTGGCCAAGTGTTTCCAAATCATGGCTAAATCTTCACCAGGACACTAACTCTGCAATTGCAGGTGGCTAGACATTCTATTTCCCTTAAAGTTCTATCATATTTGAAGGTAGATCCTGATTGTGTTTCATCTTGCCCTACCCTAAGGTTGTAGAAGATGAGGGCTTAAAGGCTATTTAAAGGCTATTACTGGTAAAGTATACCGTAAAGTGTAAACTTCACTGTTTTTTCTTTCTTCTTTCATTTATTTATTTTTGTTATTTTTAAAATACATATTTATGTTTATTTAGTGTGTATGGCAGAAGCCAGAAGTGAACATCTGATTGCCTGGAACTGGAGTTACAGGTGGTTGTTAGACACCATGTGGATACTGGGAACTGAACCCCGGCCTTCTGCAAAAGTAGCCAGTGCTCTTAACTGCTGAACCATCTCTCCAGTCCCCAAATTTTATTTTGTGTACCTCTATGTGTGCGTGCATGTGTCGGGAAGGGAGGGTATGTAGATGTACATCTGTGGAGATCAGAAGACAACTTGCAGGAGTCAGTCCTAGCCTTCTACCTTCTATGTAGGTAGGACCTGGGCCCCAATATTGAAAAAAGATATATGATAGATAGTTGAATATATAGATGATAGATAGATAGATAGATAGATAGATAGATAGATAGATACTTCCAAATTTATGCTGATTTTGAAGAAATTATAACTGGTTAGTATAGGAAAAAATATTTGTGTACTTAAAGAGTTAACAAGGGGCTGGACAAGTCCAGCACTTGGGGGTTAGAGGCAGGTGGATCTCTGAATTTGAGACCAGCCTGGTCTATATAGCAAGTTCCAGGCCAGCTAGGGATACATAATGAGATCCTGTTTAAAAGAAATAAACAGTTCCCCACCCTCATTTTATTGAGAGGAATGAGAAATGATCAATTCATTCTTGATTTTTGTCTGTTTGATAAGGGAGGAGGGTTGTTAAATTTTTTTATTATTTTATTTATTACTTTTTATGTGCATGAGTGTAGTGCCTGCTTGTATGTGTGTGCACCCGTGTCATGCAATGCCCACAGAGGTCAGAGAAGGCCTTCAGATCCCCTGGAGCTAGAGTTATGGATGGTTGTTAGCCTCCATGTGGGTGCTGGGAATCGAACCTGGGTCCTCTACAAGAGCAGGCAGTGTTCTGAACACTGAGCCATCTCTCCAGCCCCCTTGTTCTTGTTTTTGTTTGGTGTTAGAGGTGGTTCTAAGGGTTGACTCCAGGGCATGATGTTTACCCAGAAGGTGCTCTCTACCAGCCTGCCTCGTGGCCGTTTATACAGTACAGCCATAGGTCTTTCCAGTAGGATGATGGTGTGGTGTGATAGAGAATAGTTAGGGAGAACCTGGGGGTTTCTGGCCCGAGAAAGGGAGTTCATGACTTAGAAACAGGCGAATGGCAGAGCAGGAGGGACGTGTGTATAACAGCTGACGAAAGCTGACTATGCTCCTGCACTCCCCATTCAGAAGAGATCATTTGGGGCTGGAGAGCTGGCTCAGCAGTTAAGAGTTCTGGCTGTTCTTCCAGATGGCCTGGGTTCGGTTCCCAACAACCGTCTGTAATTTCAGTTCCAAGGGATCCAATATCCTCTTCTGGAATTTGACACTCCTCTTCTGACCTCCACAAGCATTACATGCACATGATGCACTTACATCCAGGCAAACACTCCATACACATAAAATAAAATAAATGCAAATTTTAAAAGAAATGTGTTTCCAGGCATGGTGGCACACACCTGTGATCCCAGCACTTGAGCTAGATACAGAAGGATCTTGAGTTCAAGACCAGACTGGACTACATAGCCAGACCCTGCCTCAAGGTTACCAAAATAAAATAGAGTTGAGGGGTAGACATCACATGGGGAGGACTGCCTTTCCATCAGTTTGAACCTCCCCCAATCAAATATCCCTCCACTCAACCAGCCAAACCAAGAATAAAAAGTAAAATGGTGTCATCTACCAGTTCAGGAATGGAGAGGGGCTGGTAATCGCTATCTCTAGGTAGAGTAAGGCCAAGACTTAGAAAAATCTGAGTCAGGGTAGAGTGTGCTGGGGCACGCCTTAATTCCAGCACTTAGGAGGCAGGGGCAGGTGGATCTCTGTGAGATCCAGGCCAGCCTGCTCTACATAGTGAATTCCAGCTGGGGCTGCAGGGAGAAATCCTGATGCTTCAACTTCCTGAGTTCTGAGATGACATGTGTACAGCACAACACTCAACTTTAAAAAGCTAATTTGTTCATTTTTAAAATAACCATGGGTGCTGGAGAGATGGCTCAGCAGTTAAGAGTACTTACTGCTTTTGCAAAGTTTGGTTCCAGCAGCTCAAAACCGCCTGTAACTCCAGATCCAGGGGATTCAATGCCCTCTTCTTCTGGCCTCTACAGACAGCCCCATACACGTGTACATGGACTCACACATACACATAAATCTTTTTGTTTTTCTAAATTTCAACTTGTTTTTATTTATGTGTGTGACTGCTTTGCCTGCATGGATATGTGTACCACCTGCGTGTAATGCCCATGGAGACCAGAAGAGGGCATCAGAGCCCTTGGAACTGGAGTTAGGATGCCATTAACCACCATTTGAGTGCTGGGAACCAAACCAAGGTCTACTACAAAAGGAGTCATCAGCCCCCTTAACTGCTCAGCCATCTTTCCAGCCCACTTGTTTTTTGATATAGTCTCCCTGTAGTCCCAGCTGTCCTGGAACTCACTATGTAGACCAGGCCAGTCTTGATCTCAGCGATCCATATGCCTCTGCTTCTCAAATGCTGGGATTAAAGGCATGTACCACCATGCCTGGCCCAAATACATCTATTTTAAAAAATAAAAATAACCATGAATGCTTATACATCCCATCACCTCTCTAGAATGAGAGAAGGGAGTTCAGCCAGGCACGAAGGCCTGCAGTCTCAACACACCAGAGGTGGAGTCAGGAAGATTAGGAGTTCAAGACCAGCCTGGACTACATGAGATCATGTCTAAAACCACAAACAAGGAGCTGTGGAGATAGCTCAGTGGACAAAACTCTTGCTGTTCAATATAAGGACCTGGGTTCACATTCCCAAAACTTAGGTAAACCTGGACATCATAGCATACATCTGTAATCCTAGGTCTCCTATAGAGAGGTGGGAGATAGAGACATGAAGCCCTAGATATGCACAAGCCAGCTAGCCTGGTGTATGCAGTACAGCGGCAACATGAAAAAGGTTCTATATGATGGGAGGGGATCCAGGGATCCAGGGGATGCGACGCCCTCTTCTGACTTCTGAGGGCACTGCAAGACATGTGTGCACTTACATGCATGCAGGCCGTACACTTATACACATAAAAAATAAAGTAAGTAAAATATTATTTATTGTATTTTTTGATATAGGGTCTCCCTGTAGCCCGGGGTGGCCTGGAACTCACTATGTAGACCAGGCTGGCCTCCATGTCAGAGATCTACTAGCCTCCCCAGATCCTTTCTTACATTCATCTTTGTATTACATATTGTTTGTACCCCGGTGTCCAATAGTCATAACTCAGATGAAGAGTCCTGAGATCAGCATCCAGTGTTCAACCAGAAGTCTCTGATATGCATCTGAGGCACTCTCTACCATCTTTCTCTACTTTGAACTATTTAAAAACAGGGCACGGTGGCACACGCCTTTAGCCCCAGCATTTGGGAAGTAGAGGCAGGCAGGTCTCTATGAGATCAAGGCCAGCCTGGTCTACACAGCCAGTTCCAGGCCAGCTGGGGCTACGGGGAGACACTGAATCAAAGAACACACACACACACAAAAATTTATAGTTTGTATGTTTCTAGGTGTATGTCGTGTTGAATGTGTGGCAGTCAGAGGGTGTGGTGGTTTGGATGACAATGTCCCCCAAAAGTTCCAAATGTTTGGCCATTTTGTCCCCAGCTGGTGGTGCTATTTTGGGAGGTCTCAGAAGGTGAGCAACCTGCAGGAGTCAGGTCTCTCCTTCTGCCATGTGGATCGTGAGGATCAAACTCAGGTTGTCAGGTTTGGTGGAACGCAGCTAACCCAGTGATTTGCCACCGCAGACTCACCTCCGACACCTTCCTTGATCCAGCCTCCTGAACTGTACTCCCAGAAAACAGAGTATTTCTAGAGAAATAGGTCATTCTTAACCCTTCTCTTCTCAAACATCTTTTATTTCTTATAGAATTTTAGTGCATTTCATACAACAAGTCTTTTTATTTTTATGTGTATGAATGTATTGCCTGTATGTATGTAAGTGTACCCACACTGTGCAGTGCCTGGGAAGACCAGAAGAGGGCATCAAATCCCCTGTAACTGGAGTTACAGATGGTTGTTAGCTGCCATGTGGGTGCTGGGATTCGAATCCAGGTCTTCTGCAAGAATAGTCAGTACTCTTAACCACTGAGCAATCTCTCCAGCCCCTGTACAAAACATCTTAATCATCTTTATAACCCATCCCCCATCCATACACACCCATATCCTGACACCCGATTTCATGCATTCTGTCATATGTGTTAAAGCCTGTCAAGTTTGTGTACCCAGATGACCTTTAGTGAAAGTTCACCCACTGGAGTCTATTCAGCCTAGCTCGAGTCTCTCCCTTAGAGATCTCTCCCTCACCCAGCACTAATCAGCTTCCAGTAGTTCTTTGGCTAAGGTTGGGGCCTCCTGCCCATTTCCCCAGTTCTATGTTAGGTTTTTTGTCTGAGTTTGTATAGGTCTTGTGCATGCTGACACCATCGCTGTAATATCATATGAGCAAGTTCCCAAAGGCCTGGAGGGCTATTCTTCCACATGGTAATACACCATCCCTGGCTCTTACAATCTTTCTGCTCCCTCTTCTGCAATGTTCCCGAGCCCTGGGTGGGTGTGATTTAATATAGTCCTATCTAGGGACACGCCCTCTGCAGTCTCTTATTCTTTACACTTTGGCCAATTGTGGCCTTCTGTCTGCATCTTCAAACATCTTTACCTTTTTTCAATCTGTGCTAATCTATAAAACAGTAAATTCGATTCTATGACCATAGAGTCGCTTGATTTCCCTGTCCTCCAAACTGGGCGACTTTGATGGGTGGTGGCGCTGTCCGTGGTGCTGACTGGTGTTGAGTCCGAGGTTCTGCTTCCAAGTGACGAACAGGCAATACATAAAAGGGTCTCCATCTTACAGAGGCCATCTGCGACTTATAGAGGTCATTCCCACCTTAGAGAGATCTCTTCCAATTAGCGATCAGATCCTTTTTCAGCTCATCTATGACCTTACAGGTCATCTCCGTCCTAGAGGAAAAGTTTGTCTTCTGAGGTGCATGATTAAGCCAGGTTTGGACAATGCACGGCTGTCGTCAGTCGTCCTTCCAAACTAAAACATACCGAATTTTCTTTTTATTCAAAACACTTTTCAGAATCCTCACAATAGCTATATGCATCGTAAAGTCCGACTGAGTCCTCATCCAATCAACAATGGAAATCACCTTTCATCTACAGTCCTTGATGGCTTCTAGAGGGGACACTTCCATACATGCATGGTAAAATTTAAATGAAGAACCCCCAAAGCACTTTTCTAGAATGTTCTCTCTTGGGAATAGTCCAAGAACACACAACAAGAATAATAGTAAGGAAGTGATGGGTTAATATGACATTTACAAAGAACATGTGTTATTTTTTAAATATATTATTTTGTTTTATGTATTGCCTGTATGTATATAAGTGTACCAGTGTCATGCAATGCCCATGAAGGGCAGAAGACAGCATCAGATCCCCTGGAACTGGAGTTATGGATTAGCTTCCATGTGAGTGCTGGGAACTGGTCCCAGGTTTTCTGCAAGAGCAGCCAATGTTCTTAACCACTTCCCAGAACATATTTCATTTTTCCAGTGCTGGGAATAGAATCTAAGGCATCTACGTGCGCCCCCAGCCCCTCACTGGGGGATTCTAGGCAGGGGCTCTACCACTGAGTCACACCCCCAGCCCCTCACTGGGTGATTCTGGGCAGGGGCTCTACCCCCGAGCCACACTCCCAACCCCTCACTATTCAATTCCAAACAGATGCACTAACACCAAGCTGCAGTTTTAGCCCCTTCTGTTTGCATCACTCTGTGGTTTAGATGAACATCCTTCAAAATCTACATGTTAAAGACTTGGTCCCTGGGATGCTCCTGGAAGGTGCTTTGGGTCTTTACAAGATGGGACCTTATAGAAGGTTCTTACATCACTGGGGCATGCTCCTAAAGGCACCTATGGGGCCTCAATCTTCTCATTCCTCTCCCTGTTTGTAGCTAAAATTCCTCTGTGAGGCTCAAACAACATCTGGCTCCCTCCTCCCTTGGTCCCTATGACAAACTAAGGTACAATTTTTCCAACTACACACTGTACCAGAACCAGAGATGCAAGTGACCTGCGAGTAGCAGAGTCTCCAAGGACATCTGTTTTCTTTTATTCCGTTTAAAAAAACAAACAAACAAACATTTATTTGGAGGCGGGGCATGTGGGTGCTACAAAGCACACGAAGAAGCCAAAGGACAACTTTTTGGAGTCAGTTCTCTCCTTCCATCATGTGGGTTCCTGAGATTCAACTCAGGTTGTCAGACTTCCCATGAGCCATCTGGCTGAGTTCTTACTATTCAGTTCTAAATATACATCATGTTTTATTTCTAAGCGATAAATAACAGGACTGTCATAGATTAGTTATAATAGATTAACTAGCTGGGCACAGTGGTACCTACCTGTAATTCCAAAACTCAGGAGGCAGAGGCAGGATCGTGGTTTCAAGGTTATCCACTGAAGGATATATCCTCAGTTTTCTTTTTACTTTTTATTTTGAGGTAAGGTCTCAGTAAATCCAGGTCCCATCATCCACATGGCAGGTCACAACTGCTTGCAACTCCAGTTCCAGGAGATCTGATGCCCTTTTCTGAACTCCCAAGGGCACTAGCATACACACGGTGCACATAATACACACAGGCATACACATATACACACAAAAAAAATCTTTTATGTTGTAAAGTAAGTCTTTTTGTTTTTAATCTAAAAGTAGCTAGGTGTGGTGGCTCATGCCTTTGAGACAGAGGCAGGTGTGAGATGGAGAAATCTCTCTATATAGAGATTTCCAGGCCAGCCAGGTTACATAGTGTAACCCATGCACCCACTCACACTTAAGTGCACACAGGCACAGCACAGCCGCCCGGTACGGTTATCCTGTTGTTGTTGTTGTTGCTTTTTCTGCAAGACCCTCACAGTTTGATGTGCCAACACAAGTTGAAGACAGTAAATGCCTGGTGAGGAGGGCTCTGGCCTGTAATCCCAGAACCTGTGAGGTAGAGGCAAGAGGATTGGGAATTCTAGGTTATTCTCAGACACATAGCAAATCGGAGACCATCCTGGATTACACAAAAGCCCAATCTGGAAGGCCTGCAAGGTGACATAGTAGGTAAAGTGTCAAGCCTGATGACCTGAGTTCAATCTCCAGGGACCCACAAAGTACAAGGAGAGAACTGACTCCCACAAGTTGTCCTCTGACCTACACACACACACACACACACACACACACACACACACACACACACACACACGGAGTTTAAAAAGTTAAAAAATACAAATGTTGGGATTGGAGAGATGGCCCAGTGCCTAAGCGCACTGTCTGCTCTTGCAGAGAACCTGGGTTCAGTTCCCAGCACCCACATGGTGGCTAACAATTTCTAATTTCAGATTCAAGGAAGTTGACGCCCTCTTCTGGCCTCCACAAACATTGCACACATGGGTGCACTTCTATACGTGCAGGCAAAACACTCATACACATAAAATAAAAATAAATAATTTAAACTTCTAAAAAGTTAAAAAACAAAAAGGTTGGGGTTGGAGAGATGGCCCCGTGATTAGGAGCACTGGCTGTTCTTGCAGAGGAACCGGGTTCGAATCCCCGCACCCCCATGGACGCTAACAACTGTCTGTAACTCCAGTTCCAGGAGATCCATAGCCCTCTTCTGACCTCTGCCAATACTGCATGACACAGGAGCACTTACTTACATGCAGACATAACACTCATACACATAAAATAAAAATGTAAAACTAAGGGTTGGTAGAAATTTAGAACAGGGCCCCATCCTCCATGCTGCAGCCGTTCCGAGGCCATGGCGGTTCTGACCGCTAGGTGGCGATGTCGAAGCCGCCGCTTAAACTGCCCGCGGGCGACGCACGCGCACTTTCCCAGGCGTCTCTGGCGGCGCTCCGGTTGCGCGTGCGCCGTGCATACGGCGTGTCCGCGTGCGCACTGCGCTCGTGTACGCGCCCCCGCGTGCACGCCCAGCGCCTCGCTGATCCGTTATTCCCGTTTCTCCCAGCAGCCGAGCCGACCGTGCGGTCCGACATGTCCCAGTCACCCGCAGTCAACAGCATCCCGCAGACGGGCGCCGCGAGTGGCGGCAGCGGGGTCCCGCAGGCCGAGGTAGGCGGCGGGCGGCGGCCCGAGGAGGTCCGCGGAGGCCCGGTGGCGGCGGCCCCGGTGGCGGCGGCCAGGGGAGGCCGGGCGGCGGCGGCCCGGGAAGGCCGCGCGGCGGAGGCCCGGGGCGGCCCGGTGGCGGCGGCCCGCGGAGGCCCGATGGCCGCGGCGTCCAGGGAAGCGCGCATGGCGGAGGTGGCCCGGCTGCTTGGCGAGCCGCTGGAGGAGGAGGCGGAGGCCAGGCCCCGGTCCCGGGCGGGCGGGCTGGCCGCGCTGCCCTACCTGCGCCTGCGCCACCCGCTCAGCGTGCTGGGCATCAATTACCAGCAGTTCCTCCGCCACTACCTGGAGAATTACCCGATCGCCCCGGGCCGGATCCAGGAGCTGGAGGAGCGCCGGCGGCGCTTCGTGGAGGCCTGCAGAGCCCGGGAGGCCGCCTTCGACGTGGAGTACCTGAGGAACCCCCAGAGGGTGGATTTCGATATCCTAACGTTTACCATAGCTCTGACGGCGTCGGAAGTGATCAATCCTCTCATAGAAGAACTCGGTTGCGATAAGTTCATCAACAGGGAGTAAGGACCGCGCCCCCGACCGCAAGACGACTTCGGCATCCTGCAACTTGATTTTTCAGAAGATGAGCATTAAGCAGTGCGCCGTTGGAGGAAAAGAGAAAGGAAGTTTTGGGGGAGAAAAGTATCGAAAAGCATCCGAAAATGGGGGTAAAAGAAATGTCCAAAGCATCATAAGCCTCCAGTAACGTTTCTTGAGTTTATGGTTGATTCAGGTTCTTTTATGTTCTGGAAAATATTGTCGACGTGGCTTCGTTAATAAGTAAAGGACGGTTTTGTAAACTTGAAGAAGAAACAGTGCCAATGATAGAGCCCAGAAAGACGAGTGGGAAGAGTTCTAGCCGGTTTTAGGATGAAGTTTGTGGACCGCACTTGACCTTGTCAGAAATGCGTGCTCTCTTCCTGTCAGAGTCAACAAGAGCTTGTAGTGTAAGACTTGAGTTTGTGTTTTCTGGGACATTCCGAATGGCAAGCAACGTAAATATTGTATATATTATGTGATAAATCGTGTTTTCAAACATACTAAATTGCTGGGATTTTTTTTTTCATCCATTCCATTTTTTAAGTCTTTTTAAGTAATTTTAGTAAGTCATCTACTCATAAACACTCCCAAATATAAATATATGTTGAAAGGCCTTTCACCCTTCACCTCATACCTCACACAACCTCTGAAGTCACAGTTTCCCTTCTACCCTAATTTCATTGTGTTTCCACAAAATACCTATTTTTTAATTTCTGTACAAAAGTGGCATATTTTGGTTTACATATGGGGATTTAAGAAAAAATACCATGGCTAGGCACGGTGGTGCATGCCTCTAATTTCAGCACTTGGGAAGAGAATCTTGAGTTTGAAACCAGCCTGGTCTATATAAAGTTTCCCGCTAGCCAGGACTTCATAGTGAGACTGTCTCAAAAAAACAAAAATGAGTATCTTGATCCTTCCAGACCACTCTATTTACCCATTAGAGCCTATTTCTTTCTGTTCTATGGTTATGCTGTAATTAATCAGAAGTATATTGATGGACTGTTGGATTGTTTCCCACCATTTTCTGCTGGCAGAAGAAAGAATACTCTTCTGATCTGGTAGTCATGTCACTGGGCATGCATGCAAATTCAGTACTGCTTCGGTCTGAATGCGCTTAAGATTTTACAGTACTCGACCATCTCATGCTGGGATACTATTCATATTGGATGGTGTTAAATGCCGCTTTTTTTAAGTTACATAAAGTTAATGGTGCATTTTCTCGTTAGTTTCATAAGACTGTCGTTGGTAATGTCTGTCAGATTTCTAGACACAGCAATTCTGGGCTTAACGGTTTGCATTTGAAAATTTTATGGCTCTGCCTAATTTGCCTTCTCTATAACCCCCAGCAGGACTGATAAATGGATAATCCCTGGCTGCCTAGCCAGCACACTAAACCATCAGATATACTGCTTATCAACCTGTTGGTAGGAAAAATGTATCAGTTTTATTTTTTTTATATAATAGGCTGTCTTTTTTAAGAGTCATAAAGGGGCTCCAGATATAGGTCAATGACAGGGCATTTACCTTGACTCCACCAGTGAGGGACTGGAGGGATGTGGCTCAGTGTTATGGCATTAGCCTAGCTTATACAAGGTTTGATCCCGAGCACCACAAAAAAAAAAAAGAAAATATTTTTTTTTCCTCTTCCGTGACCTATCCATGTCCTTTATCCATTTCTCCCCTGAATACTTTTAAAATTATTTTATGTGTATGAGTGTTATTCCTGCTCGCATGTAAAAGTGCACCTGTGTCGTGTGGTGCCTGCAGAGACAGTAGAGGGTGTTGGATCCATCCCCTGAAAACTGAAGTTACAAATGGTTGTTAGCCCACTATGTGGGTGCTGGGATTCGAACCCAGGTCTTATGCAAGAGTAGCCAGTGTTCTTAACTGTTGAGCATCTCTCCAGCCCTCTGAATAATTTCTTTAATGACTATAGTAGTTAAACTTTGTATTACTGATACTAGGTATTGACAGCAGCTGTAATACAACTTAAAATATATATTTTCCGGTTACTTGGCTGAATTCTGAAAGCCTCTTGGACAGGAAGATTTTTTTTTTTCAGGGAGTGTGTGTGTGAGCACATGCACACTTGCACATGGATGCAACTCACACAACATAATGGAGTTGGTTCGCTCCTTCCACCTTTATGGGGATTCTGGGTATTGAACTCAGTACGGACCCATTTTCTTATCACAGACTATTTAGATTTTCTAAGTAGTTCTGAATTTGCTAGTGCTGAAACCACATACGCTTCTTTTCATAGGATTTCGTAGGATTTCTGGTTATTTTGGGTCATTATTACTATCTTATTTCAAACAACATCCTTTTATTAGAATCATAAAAGACTTCCTAAGCCAAGTAGTGGTGAGTCAAAAAGCAGATGTGGTGCCTGTAATCCCCCAACTTGCCAGGTTGAGGCAGGAGGATCACCCCAAATTACACCCCAAATCCAGCTTGGCTTAGAGACCCTGGTTCAGAAAAAGAAAACTAGGTGTGGTGGTGCACACCTTTGGACCCAGCACTCAGGATGCAGAGGCAGCTAGATCTCTCAGTTCAAGACCAGCCTGGTCTATATAGTGAGTTCCAGGCCAGCCAAGCCTACAAGGAGACCCTGTCTCAAAAAGACCTTGCAAGCATGAGAACCCACATAAAAACCTCATGAGCCAGGCATGCTGACACCCACTTTTAGCTTCGGTACTTAGGAGGCAGAGGCAGGCAGATCTCTGTGAGTTCAAGGCCAGCCTGGTCTACATAGCGAGTTCCAGGTCAGCTGTGGCTACAGGGAGGCTCTGACTCAAAAACACTCATGACATGCCATATGCTTACAGTCCCATCACTGACTGTGTGGAGGCAGGACAATCTCTGGGGCTCACCAGCCAACCAGCCTAATCTAATCAGCACATCCTACATTCTAGGTCCCAGTGAGAGACCCTGTTTCAGAAAGTAAGGTGGAGATCTGTTATGAGAAACATGACCTCTGACCTCATACACACACACCTACACACATAAGAATTCCCGTGAGCACATACATTAACAGACAAAATTTTGGTAAGATGTTTTCTTTCTCTTTTTGGTGTTTCTAAAGTTGAAACCTACAGCCTTTCACATTCTAGTCAAGCACTCTACCATTAAACTCAATCCTCAGCCTGTTTCCTTTTTGCAAAAGATGATTTTGTTTTCATCATTTTTTGTGTATGACTGCATGTGTGTGCACCATGTGTGTGCACTGCCCACAGAGACCAAAAGAGGGTGCTAGATCCCCTGGAACTGAAGTTACCATTGTGACCACCATGAGGGTGCTGGGAACCAGACCCAGGTCCCCTATAAGACCACTGAGTCATCTCCAGTCCATTTTGTAGCCCCAGTTTATCTGAAATACTACGTAGACCAGGCTGGTCTTGATCTCACAGAGATCTGCCTGCCTCTGCTCCCAAGTGCTGGGATTAAAGGTGTGTGCTATTACACTTGGCTATTCCTAGTTATCTTTCATGAGAATATTCCTGTTATAATATTCTAAAGCTTCCCTACCCCAAAATAATTGTCTTCAGCACATTTCTTTTGTAGCCTGTCAGTATCTTACTGTTCGTAGTTTTTCAAATGATTCTCTTAAGTAGAGAAATTAGTCACAGTGATAATTTTGCTCTCTTATATTTTTTTCAAATATCTGATTGTGTGTGTCTGTGTGTGTGTGTGTGTGTGTGTGTGTGTGTGTGCTTATTTGTCTTGTTGAGAATGGGTGTTGAGGGGCTGGAGAGATGACTCAGCTTCAAAGCTCCTCTTGCAGAGGACCAGGGTTTGGTTCCTAGTGTCCATGTAGTGCTAACAACTGTCTGTAATTCCAGTTCCAGAGGATCTGACAGCCTTTTCTAACATCTGTGGGAACTGCAGGACACAGGTGCACTCACATATATACAGGCAATACACTTGTACACACAAAAGAATAATTTTTTTTTTAAAGAATGGTTATCAATCCTGGCATGGTAGCCCATTCCTTTAATCCTAGCATTCGGGAGGCAGAGGCGAGTCAACCTGGTCTACATAGTGAATTTCAGGCCAGCTAGAGCTACAGGGCGACTCTGTCTAAAGGGGAAAAAAATCGTTGGGGCCAGCTCAAGAACACATAACTGCTCAAATCATGAGGACCAGAGTTCCAATCCCAGCATCCATGTCAGGTGGCTCACAAATGACTGTAACTCAGCTACAAGAGATCTTCTGGCCTCCAAGAGCACACATGCACCCATATGAACATAGACTCACAGACATAAACACATAAATGAAACTAAAATCTTTTTTAAAACAGTTGAATGGTTGAATGTTGTCAGTCTATGAGGGTGCGTGCATGAGGATGCACACTGTAATCCCAGCACTGAGGAGGCAGAGGCAGGAAGATACCTCCTTAGGAGCCAATTTGGGCTGTAGCAAGACACTGCCTCAAAACCAAGCAAACCCACAATTTATGAAAGGTGGTCCGGGTGGGTGAGTTGTGAAACACTATTTAGAGCGTACCTCTCTCAGCCCCCTCGAGGCTTACATCTGCTTGGAGAGGGAGGGGCCTAGTGAATCTGGGTCCTTTCAGGGACTTCTTGAAGCGACTGAGTTGTTTACTTCCTGTGCTTAGCCGTCTTCCCTAGGGGATGGTATGTTTGGCCTCCCTTAGAGCATTCTACTGTCTTCCTCCTCCCTTTCAACATCCCTTGTCAAGGGCTTCCCCACGGGCTTGTTTTATCCCAGAGGAAATTGCTACACCACATCCTTCTACTATGTGGCTAACTACTCAGGCAGTCAGGCTTAGCAGCACGTGCCTTTACCCATGGAGCCATCTCGCCAGCCCCCAACCCTAATTTTTATTTTGTGTGTATGAGCGTTTAGTCTGCATGTATGTAAGTGCACCATGTCGTGCAGTGCCCATAGAGGCCAGAAGAGGGCACTGGAGTTAACAGGAGTTAGTGCCATGTGGGTGCTGGGAACTGAACTTGGCTCCCCTGCAAGAGCAACCAGTATGCTTAACCACTGAGCCATCCCCCTATTTTTATTTTTATTTTATTTTACTATTGTACTTATTTTAATTTTTGTTCTGTTTTTGAGACAAGGTCTTCCTGTACAGCCCCAGCTGGGCTGGAACTTGCTATATAGACCAGGCTGGCCTCAATCTCACAGAGATCTGCCTGTCTCTACCTCCTGAGTGCTGGGGTTAAAGGCTGTGCCACCATACCAGGCTATTTTTTATGTTGAGGCAGGGTCTCACTTAAGTTGCCTAGCCCAGCCTTGAGCTCACTCTGGAGCTCACATGAACTTTCAGTCCTCCTCACTCAGCCACCTAAGTAGCCAGGATTACAGGCTTGAGCCCCAGGCCCAGCTGCTGCAGTGCTAGAGAGAGCATTGACAGGCTGGTGACATGCGATCTGTGAATGAATTCATCAAAGTCACAGGCAGGCAGAAGCGAAGTTCGTTAGCTGCACTATGGTGCCGCTCCAGTGGGTGAGACGGGGAAGCAGGAAAGCGTCCCTCGGGCGGCCTTCACGGGGGCTTCTGTGTGGGCAGGCAGGCAGTGACTCACCGTCACCCTGTCCCAGAACGACTGCAGGCAGGGCTTACTGCGATTGGCAACAGCCTGGCTTTGAGGCCCTGACTTCCTTAGCCTGAGTCAAAAGTGGCTCTGTGAAGCCATCTGTCCAAAACCAGCTTCCACATTTTCCCACCTAAGGCTCGTTATGGTTAAAACTTTCTTTTTAAAAATTTTAGCATGGAACTGGAGAGATGGCTCAGCAGTTGAGAGGATTGGCTGCTCTTGCAAAAGACTCAAATTTGATTCCCAGCACCCCTACATGGTGGCCAACAGCCATCTGTAACTCCAGTTCCAAAGGATCCACCGCCCTCTTCTGACCTATGTGGACACTGCACAACACAGGAGTACTTACTTAGATACAGACAATACATTCATAATAAACTGATAAAATCTTTATCACATTTATTGCTGGGGGTACACACACATGCTACAGCGTATGTGCAGAGGTCAGAGGACAACCTGAGGGAGATGGTTCTCTCCTTCCACCGTGTGAGTTCTGGAGAACAAATTCAAGTTCTCAGGCTTAGTGCCTTTATCAGCCCCAACCTTGGGAATTTTAAAAACCTTTAAACCACCACCATTAAGTTTCATCCTGTGCCACCTTTGTGATGCTTACTAAGTTCCCAAGTGTTTCCCTTTTTATTTTTGAGAAGAGTTTCACTGGCTGACCTGGAACTCCCTAGGTAGACCAGACTGGCCTTGATCTCACAGAGATCTAACTGCCTCTGCCTCCTGCGTGCTGGGAGGTCAGCACTGTGAGCTATCACACCTGGCTGACTTTTCCTTTTTTATTATGAAAAATCAAGTCATTTTACCAGAAGACAAAGTCTTCTTTTACCATACAGAAATCCTTCCTTATCTCAAAAATACTGCTTCTTTTAAACATTCCTCAGAAGAAGTACATCCTCGTACTTAGATCCTTTTAAATGTGTTTTTCCTCTCCTAGTTGCTGGATACTTTTTACTTTTTAAGGCAGGGTCTTACTACGTAGCGTTGGTTGGTTCCCTGCCTCTGCCTCCCGAGTGCTGGGATTACAGGTGAGCACAACTACAACACCTGGCTTCTTCTTTAATGTGAGACAGATGCACA
Source organism: Eospalax fontanierii (assembly GCA_035773235.1). NCBI lineage: Eukaryota > Metazoa > Chordata > Mammalia > Rodentia > Spalacidae > Eospalax > Eospalax fontanierii. The sequence continues at coordinate 24,563,563 of CM069554.1, read as the reverse complement.
CCAATTTATTAAAAGAGAATAGAGAATTGAATTCAGATTACAGCAATTACACTTCATAATGCAAGATTGCCAGTTTTCACATTGTTAAAGTGCTTCAGGTCCTCTGCAGACTTTATTTCATTTCAAGTTTTTCTTTTCTTTTTTTTTTTTAATGTGTATGAGTGTATTGCTTGCATGTGTGTAAGTGCACCTATGCCATGCAATACCCTCAGAAGGTCATTGGATTCCCCTGTAACTGGAATTCCGGACAGTCATTAGCTACCATGTGGGTACTGGGAATCAAACTCAGGTCCCCTGCAAGAGCAGCCAGTGCTCTTAACCACTGAGCCATCTCTCCAGCCTCCATTTTAAGTGTTTTTTATTTTATTTGTGTGTATGTGTGCCTGTATGTGCCACATATGTGCAGGTGCCCCTGGAGGCCAGAAGAGGGTGTCAGAGTCCCTGGAGCAGGAATTACAGGCAGTTGTGAGCTGCCCAGTGGAGATGCTGGGAACAGAACCCAAGAGCAGCAGGGGCTCTTTTTATTTAACATTTTTAAAATTGGGGTGGCTTTTTTGAGACCATGTCCCTGTAGTCCCAACTGGTCTGGAACTGACTGTGTAGACCAGGCTGGCCTCAACCTCACAGAGATCTGCTTGCCTCAGCTCAGCAGTTAAGAAAGAGCACTGGCTGCTTTTGCAGAGGACCGGGGTTCAGTTCCCAGCACCAACATAGCCTCTAGCAACTGTCTGTAACTCCAGTTGCAGGGAATTCAACACTCTCTTCTGGTCTCCTGGGCATGGCATGACACAGGTGCGCTTATGTGCGTGCAGTCAGTGTGCTCATACACATGAAAATAATACAAAATAAAATTATTTTATATGAATGAGTGTTTTGCCTGCATGTAAGTGCACCACATGTATGCAAGGCCTGTAGAGACCCGAAGAGGGCGCCAGATCCTCTGGAACGGTAGTTAGGGATGGCCGTTAGTTACCATGGGGTTCCTGGGAACTGAACCAAAGCAGCCAGGGCTCTCACTGGGCCATTTCTCCAGACCCATTTTTCTTGGATTTTAAAAATATTTTCCCCTTTGTTCTCACAAGTCTGAGAGTCACAGAATGTCACCTTCCAGCAAGAGCCAGGGCAACAGCTTCCAGTGGCCTTGGAAAATGCAGCATCTTGTATAAGGCAGGAGAAAAAAATAAAAACAGCCAAGACTCTTTATATGTTAACCCTGTATTTATAGTTTGGGTTGATAAGAAACAGCAGCTGCCTCTCTGAAGAACTGGAGGCAGTAATAGCTATTTCCCCCGTCTCCTGAGGATCAGGGAAAAGAATAGAGAGCATCCATCAGTGAGGGCCGAACAGGGGGGCTCTTCTGGGTCCAGTGATGGCAGGCTGGAATCAAGGCATCTGTAATTGGAACATGAGGAAAGGGACATGTCACTGGGTGGTGTCAAGGTTCCCAATGACCGCTTTGAAAAGATGGTCCTTGGGAGAAAGGTTGTGGCTTTTGATCACTCCCCAAGTTCCCTATATGAAGGTCGGTGAGTGTGAGGGAGAGAGCTCATCAAGGTGGGGACGAGGGGCAGAGGGAGAGCTGCAGAGCCGGGAGCACAGCTGCAGGAGGAGGGGTGGCTGTGGACCAGCAGGGCTCCTCCTATGCACTCAAAGGTCACCGAGGATGCCACTTGGGGCACAGTTTAAGGAAGGTGGGCTGGTGGCGGAGCTGACACTTCTGTCACAGCTGGGGGTCCCTGATCAAGTGGGTCTGGGTGTCAGGAGTCTCAGGAGCCTTCTACATCTTGACAAGATCCAGCAGTGCGGGGGAGCTGTAACAGCCACCATGAGGCTGCACGCGTGCTAATCTGACTTGGGGCACTTCCTTTGGAGGGTGTCTGAAGATCAAACAGACTAGTTCTTAAGAATACATCCCAAGCATGCGTCAGGAGAGAGGGTACAAGACCCATCGCCCGTGCTGACAGAGGTGCAGCATTCACCCTAGAGGGCAACAGATCTCCCTGTAGTCAGGGTGACCCTGGGCTCACCACACTGACAGGACTGATGTGTGCCTTAAATCTGGCGACCCCGAGAATAGGGGCCCTCCCGACTCAAGGTGAAATCTGGTTTCACTCTTGAGCCAAACCCATCTAGCTGGTCAAGCCAGGTAGGATACTACCAAACCAAAAGTAGCCACATCCCAATTGTGAGGGGAAAGTTGGTGAGGGGATTCACCATTCTGGAGAAAGCAAAAGGAATCTGGCTGTAGGGGGAGGGGCAGACACCAGCATCCACAGAGCGCTTTCCTGTTCCAAAGAGCCATAGACACAAAAGCCGGTAGGAGGGGAGAGAGAGGGAGGGAATGGAGAGAGGAGGGGAGGGAGGAGGGAGAGGGAGAGAACGGAGAGAGGAGGGGAGGAGGGGAGGGGGGAGAGGGAGGAGTACAAGGACCGGATGCATCTCAATAGACCGACGTTAGGAAGTGATGGAGGGATTACCGCCGTCAGTAGACGCTGACCCCCTACAGGGCAACCGAGTTCTCAGGAGCTCTCTGGGTCACTCATGTTAGTAACTGTTCAGATCCCCTTTGCAACTCCACAGATTACAGACAGCTGTGAGAATCAGTTTATTTTACCCAAATCAATGTCCTTCACCACCCATGACACTGCCTGATTCAGAGGATACATTGCAAAGCTGGCAATCCTCCTGCCTCAGCCTCTCAAGTATTGTGATTACCGCCATCCGCCAGCCACCATGCCCAGGTTGCTCCTCATATAGGGAAAATTTGTGTAGATTTGGCTGTGTTCTCCACAGAGGAATATCCAGTCTGTTCTGAGATGAACCAGGCTGAGGGCCTGAGGAGATAGACAGTCTGATGGGGCGTGTTCAAAGTGCACAAGGCCTGGGTGGTATCATCCGATTTAATCTCAGCACTCTAGAGGGAGAGGCAGGCAGATCTCTGTAAGATCAAGGCCAACCTGGTCTACATAGTGAGTTCAGCTACATTCCTTGCCTGTTGCAGGTCTGGCTCGGGTTCTTCTTTCTTAACTCTACACTCCTTCCTTTTCTCCTCTCCTAAAATCTAATTATTTGTCCTACAGAAAGCAACTACACGGTGAGAAGGGGCCACATGGGATACCAAAGGAGCTGGCTCCACAAGAGCAAAGAGCAAGGACGTGTCCTGGAATTCAAGGGGACTATACAAAAACATATGTAAAGGGTCAGTGAGACAGATCAGCGGGCAGAAGTCCTTACTGCCAAACCTGGATAGCATGAGTTCAACTTCCAGACCTACAGGGTAGAAGGAGAGAACTGACTCCTGCAAGTTGTCCAGTGACCTCCACACACAGGCTGTAGCGCTCACACACACACACACATTTAAATTAAATTAAAAAGCATGGAGCAGGTGAAATGGCTCAAGGAATAAAGTGCTTGTTCTACAAACCAGATGACTGAAGTTTGATTCCCGAAACACACGTAAAGTTAGAGGAAGAGAACCAACTCCAGTCCGCAGTTCTTCTCTGAACTCCACGCGCACCCACTGTACACTCATAGATACTAAAATATTTTTTTTAATTTAAATGTTGCACTGGGGATGGAAAGATATCTCAGCCGTTAAGAGCACTGGCTGCTCTTGCAGAGGATCCAGGTTCAATTCCCAGTACCCACATGGTGGCTAGGACCTCTTTTGACCTCCGTGGACACTGTACGACACGGGTATACTTACATACTTATAGGCAATGCACTCATACACATAAAATAATTTTTTAAAAATTGTGTTAACAGTGCTTGAGTTTAGAGCTGGGAGGCAATCATACCCGTAATGGCACCCATTACCACGAGGGGGCGCCCGAGGCCAGCACGCGGGACTCACGCATGCGCACACTGTTGAGCGCGAGCACAGCGGTTCGGAGCGCGCCGAGGCCTGCGCATGCGCGCCCCTTGCACCTGCCACCGGAGCGGGATCCTTCTGCTGCTGCTGCGGGAGCGCACTGTGGTGACCTAGCGGACCCACCGGTCGGAGATGTCGGAGCTGCCGGGAGACAGCGGGGTCCCGGACATGAGTCCCATGAATGGCGTCAGCGACGTCCTGCAGACGGGAGGCGGCGGCGGGAGGCGGGGCCCCGAGGCCCAGCAAGGCCCGCCGGCCGGCGCCGCCCGAGCCATGGCGCGGGCCCCGGGGCCGGCTCCCAGGCTGGTCCCCGGCGGCATGGCGGGGCTGATGGCCATGCCGCACGTGCACTGTCCGCTCCGCTTCTTAGAGCTGCAGGAGCAGCGGATGTTCCACCACTACCTGCACAGCACCCCCTTGATCCCCGTCAGGCTGCTCCGCGACATCGAGGAGCGCCGCCGGCTGTTCGTGGAGGGCTGCAAGGCCCGCGAGGCGGCCTTCGACGCCGACCCCCCGCAGATGGACTCCCACGCCCGCGCCTTCACCCTGGCCCTGACCGCCCCCGACGCGCGCGGGCCTGAGTGATGCAGGGACAGGCCCCCATGCCTGGCATCCCGGCATCCCAGAGGTGGCCGGGAGGATCAGGAGTTCAAGGTCATTCTGAGCTACATAGCGAGTTCCAGGCCAGCCTGGCCTACATGAGACTCCGTGTTTTAAAAAATAAAAATAAAATTTAAAAAGATCGGGCGGCCAGGAGTAGATGACTCTTAGGCTCAAAGGCCAAGACTGGGCAGTTGTCATTAGGCGAGAAATTGAAGCCAGGAGACAGCCTCGCTCAGGGAGGGAGGGGGCATACCCAGAGAAAGAAATGGACACTCGGGACTTGAAGTTGGCAGGCAAAGACTCTTCTGACTCCACCTTGTGGCCCCTAGCGATTCCCACGCCCCTTCATTTATGGAAGCTCAGAATTGTTTCATCATAAGGGATGGCTTTGCAAAGTTGAAGCCTAATGAGACCTGCTAATGAATAAAACCATAAAAATTAACCAAGACGGGGGGAATGGAATTAAAGAGACACAGGTGTTCCATACAGTTGTGCCTGGGGACTGACTTTAAATGTCAAAAACTGGGGTTATCTGATTGTCAGCAGACAGAGCTTACTGTGATGTTCTTGTGTTTAATGTTCTGTGGATGAGTTGTAAATATTCAGAAAAAAAACCTCATGTACGTGTTGTGAGACGAATATATTTTCAACGCCATGTGCAATTGCATCCGTATGGGAATAGATTTGTTTTGGTTAATATTTAAACTTTCTGTTTTATGCTAGACTATGTGTGCTTTCACAAGACTCAAGCTTATCAAAAGACATGTGGGGAAAAGTTAAGCTCTTTTCTTCCACTAATTTGAAAACTCTTCTAACCAAGTATCTTTACTGATTTGGGTTGGGGTGGGTGTTTGTTTTCTGTATGCTTTTTAAAGCAGTTTTCTAGTGCATACGTATATTGACACCAATCTAGATTTTTTTTTTTTTCCTATTCCTGGAGATGGAACCCAGAGCCTGGCACTTTCCACCACTGAGCTCCCTTCCCAGCATTTTCATCCCTTTTTAAATAAAGACAAGGCTGGGGAGATGGCTCAGTGGGCAATGGTGCTTGCTGCCAAGTCTGACAACCTGAGTTCAGTCCCATGGTGTACTACATGGTGGAAGGAGAGAACCCACTCCCTGTCTGTGTTCTGACCTCCACTCGTGCTTGCCCCTCCCCCACAAATGTGAAAAAAATTAAAGTAATATATACCTCTATCAGCATCTTGAGTTTTTATATTTTCCGTTGGAAGTATTTCTAATGTTTTTTTTTTTTTTAACTGTAATATAAGGCTGTATCTTAACTAGGTACCTTCTGGGAGTCTGTATTGTTTCAAAATTTTTTTTTTTTCCATAAAATTTATGTGAGTGCCTGTATGTATGTATGTTTGTATACACATGTGTGCAGTATCCACAGAGGCCAGAAGAGGGCACTGGGTCCCCTAGAACTGAAGGGGCAGGTGGTTGTAAGTTGCCATATGGGTGCTGAGAACCAAACCCAGGTCCTCCGCAAAAACAGTAGTTATGCTTTCTTAACCAATATACCACCTCTCCAGCCTCTTTGGGGGTGGGGAGGGACTGGGGGTTGAGACAGGGTCTCACATAATTCAGGCTGACCTTGAACCCCTGACCCTCCTCCCTCCACCTACCAAATTCTGGAACTTCGTGCATGTGGAGCTATCCATCTGTGTTTCGGTCTTTTCTATGCATTTGTATGTTTCCTCACTTTGCACAGAGGCTTCTGTAAAGGGGAGTCGTTGATTAAAGAGCAGACAGACGTACTGCTGTTTAAATAGGTATTCCCAGAAAGCCCTCTTTGAGACTCTCAGTTTACTTTCATTCACCTGGGAATTGTTGTGCCTCTTTCCCCAATCCATCTGACTTGGCCTTGGGGAACAGTAACAGTGAAAACTCCCTTCTGAGGTTTGATCTCTTACGGACAAGGGGAACATACGGCTTCAGTGTGTGAGGGCCGTTTGTCTCTGCGTCTCTGTGAACTGCCTGTCCTTAGCCTTTACTTGGCAAATCTATATAGGTGTCAACAAAGAAGTCAGCCCTAGATGAGTACGATGGTCCACACCTGTAATCCCAACACTTAGGAGGATGAGGAGAGTGAGTCCCGAGTTTGAGGCTTAGCAAGAGTCTTAGAAAAAAGCAGGTAGGCCCATCAAGGTGGCTCCATGCTGTCACGAAAGACCGTCTGGTCCATGGAACCTGGGGAAAGCTGGAAGGGGAGAGCCGGCTCCCCAAATCTGTTTTCAGACCTCCATGCACATGAGCACTGTAGAGTGAATTGCTTCTCCGAGGGAAAAGGTGGACAAACACCCCTCTCAGTGGTATCACCCAAGACCGCCTTGAGCAGAAGATGAGCTGGGAAAATCCTATGCTCCACCCGCCTGGTCTATTGGCCTTGGATGTGAGAAGGGGGGGGGCTAAAGGTTTTTAAACTGGGGGCGCCAGGAGGCCGGCCCTTTTCTCCCCTCCCCCATGGGCCATAAGGATCTGTTCACTGGGAAGTTGCAAGATCCCAGCCACGTGGACTTACTAATGGTACTTGCGGAGGGAGGGTGGACACCTGTGTTCTGTAAGTAAGCCCTCACCCATTGCTCTGTTAGTAAGCCCAAGTAAACTAGCTAAAATCTGTTTAACTGTGACTGGAAAACTTTGTGTATTTGTTGCGAGGCCTGGGGGGGGGGGGGGGGAACCTTTGGGTTGCAAGCAGGGAGAGAGAGGCAGGTTAAGTTAGTCTGCCTCTCCCAAAGAGAAATTTTAATAACAAGCACACACACATCACACCCAGTTTTATGCATTGCCTTTGAGTCTTTTGCCCAGCAGAAGTGTTTAGTGTAGCAGTATATACAGGATTTTTCTTTATCGTTTCTAGACTTTGAATCATAGTACAGCTTGGCCCCCGCCAGGCACAGTTCACAGCTGTAACCCAGCACTCAGGCCACTGCGGCGGGAGGATTGCTGTGAGTATGGGGCCAGTCTGCACAACGTTGTGAGACCCTGTCTCAAGAAAAAAAAACAAAACCAAAAAACCTTTGCCAGCCCCAAATCATGAAGAACACTCTGAACTCAAATGTCAGTGCTGTTCTTGGTCACTGGAATGTTCTAGTCACACCTTTAGTATATTGATTCTTCCGAAGATTTTCTGTCTATTCCATTTTTTTTCTTTTGTACAACTTTGGGATCAATGTGACTCCCAATTTTTAAAAAAATCTGGTGGGGGACACTGGAGAAATGGCTCAGTGGTTAAGAGTACTGGCTGCTCTTGCAGAAGACTCAAGTTTGAATGTCGACTAACAAGCATCTGCAACTCCAGTTCCAGGGGATCCGATGCCCTCATCTGACCTCTCACACACTGCATAATGGGTAGACTTACATACATGCAGGCATCACACTCATATGCATAGAGTTTTTTTTTTTTTTTAAAAACTGGTCACATTTTTATTTGGGTTGCATTAAATTTATACACGTCTGAATGAAAATCAGCATCTTTGCAATGTTTCTTTTTTTTGAGACAGGGTCTATCTGTAGCCCCACCTGTCCTGGAACTCACCCTGTAAACCAGGCTGACCTTGAACTCACAGAGCTCCACCTGCCTCTGCCTCAGGAGTGCTGAGATTAAAGACATGTATCAGCATGCCAGCCATGGATACACTTATATACATGTAGGCAATACACTCATATACAAAATAATAATAATAAATCAAATGTAAATATGTTAAACTGGGCATGGCAGTGCCTGTACTGCCAAGAGTTGGGAAGTGAAAACAGAATCAAGGGTTCAAGGTCATTCCTCAATTACACACTGAGTTCAAGTCCAGCCTGAGTCTACATGAGACCCTGTCTTTAATATATATATATATATATATATATATATATATATATATATATATATATGTTTTATTAAGTAAATATACACCTAATCCTATTTGTCTTTTTTCTTCAGAATGTCAGAGAATCTTGTTAAAGATTAATCCCATGGGCTCTATTTATTGGGGGGTAGCCATGTGCCATGGCCTACCATGTGGCGATCACAAGATAAGTTTCAGGAGCTGGTTCTCTCCTTCCACCATGTGAGTCCCAAGGATCAAATTCAAGTCAGTCATCAAACTTTGCAGCAAGCTCCTTTACCCACTGAGCCTTCTTGCTGACTCAGATTCCATGTTTATGGATTACTTTTTATCTTTGATGTGTGTATGTGTTCATTGTATCTCAGACTTTCTAGTGGTGGTTCTTGGTTTTGGAACAAACTTCGCTCTGACATAATCTACTTAGTCCTGAGTACAACACTGGATTCTGTCTGCTGACACTGAGATTTTACATTAGGATTCATAACTGAAATCGGTTTACAGTTCATCAGCTTCTTCCATGTTTAGGTCCATGTTCTAGTCAATTCATACCAAGAACTGCTAAGTATTGAGAGTTGGAGAGACGGCTTGGTGGTTAACTGCAGGTACTGCTCTTACTGGGTTCAATTCTGGCAGCCAAGTTAGGAGGCTCATAACTAACTCCAGCTCCAGGGAATCTGATGCCCTCTTCTGGCCTCCACAGGTACTGCACACAAACACACAATTCAAAAATAAAAATAAATTATTCATTCTAAGAAGCTTTGGAGACAGCAGCACTTGAAAGATGGAGATAGGAGGATCAGTTTGTGACTAGCCTGTCTCAAAAAAAGAGAAAAAGGGGGCTGGCGTGTGATTCAGTGGGTAAAGTGCTTGTTATATAACCCTGAAGACCTGAGTTCAGTCCCCAGAACCCACATAAAGGTGGACAGAGAGAACTGGGTCCTCAAGCTTTCTTCTGAGCTATGTCTGCATATCGTTAGGTTAATGCAGTGAGCTATCGACCCAAATAAAACCAGGCAAAAATAAGGCACTCCGCAGAGCTTAATTTTATTGGTGTCGACAGGAGCTGGAAGGTCAGGACGGGGAAGAGCAGCCAGCAGCAAATGGAGTTGGCGGTGTGTTTATGAAGGGCCTTGGGCAGGAAAAACTTCCGGTAGGAGACTTTGCAGATAGGGGCTGCTGCGGGACAGGAGAGAGGGGGAAGGGTTCACACACCCAATAATAAATATTAAAATAATAAAAACTGAAACACCACGATCCATCTTTCCATTCCTTTTTCAATTATTTTATTTATTATTTTTGTTTTATGTGTATGAGTCTATACTGCCTGCAAATATGTAAGTGCACCTGTGTCATGCAGTGCCCTCGGAGGTCAGAAGAAGGCATTGGATCCCCTGGAACTGGAGTTGCTGGGACTCGAACCCAGTCCCTCTTCAAAAGCAGCCAGTGCTCTTAACCACTGATCCGTCTCGCCAGCCTCCCATAGTTCCATTTCAACTCCTAAAGATCTCATGAAGATCCAAATTTCCCAAACAAATCTTGAACTGCAATGTGGGACATGAAAATGCAAAAGAAACAACTGGGTCTTGACAGTATGAAAAGTTGAGGCTGGCCTATCAGGATCAAGTGGTCTAGCCTTACATTCCAAGTCGATCGTTTTAGATTCCCATGACTCACAAAATACCCGAGACAATCAACCTACAAGGAGGAGAGTTTTATTTTGGCTCATAATTTCAGTCCATAGTTGACCCTGTCGCCTCAGGCCTGTGCTCCCAAAGTACAGCATTGTAGGAGTGCCGGGCAGAGCTCCGCCTCCCTCATGGTCGCCGGGAAGCCGGGAGAAAAACACCCTCAGTAACCCAACTTGTTCCCACTGAGCTCAACCTCCTAAGGGCTCCACCCACTCCCAACAGCAGGGCAGCCTGGGCTAGCCTTCAGCACGGAAGTCTTGGGGTGCATAGTGTTGACCTCACGGCTCCCTCCCTCTCCCAGTCTTGGTCCACACGAGGAAGATGCCGGGGACACAGGAGCAGGTGACCTTCACAGACCTCAGGAGTGTGGCGACAGCAGACGCAGGTAGAGGCCAACACGGGGAAGCAGATTATATTTTCTTCCTCACCCTACCCAATCCCACCCCAGCCCTAGCCACCATCAGAAAAGGTCCTGGCTTGGCAGATTTCAGCCCTTCTCGTCATCCCGCTGAGGATCCTGAGACGGGAAAGAGATAAAAACAGTAACAATTCCATCAGGATACTACGGTTGCCCCCTCCAGTCTCCTTCCCTCCCTCCCTCTCTTCCTTCCTTCCCTCCTTCCATCATTTTTGTGTATGTGATACAGCATTTCATGTAGACCAGGCTGGCACTGAACCCATCATGAAGCCAGAGATGACCTTGGAATACGGATCCTCTTGTCTCCACCTCCCGAGTGCTGGGATTACAGGTGAGCATCCCCCCGGTACTGGGGATGGAATCCCTGGCTTTGTGCGTACTAGGAAAACACTCTACCAACCGAGTGACATCCCCAGCCCTTTTAGGCTTTGTGAGTGAGTGTGTGTGAGTGTGTGTGTGTGTGTGTTATAAACACTGTGTATGAGTGTGTTCCCCATGTACATGCATGTGGAGGGCCAGTGAGATCCTGGGATTCATCTTGTTTCCTCCCAGGAACACTGCAGTTACAGGCACAAGGGGTCATGCCCAGCTTTTTCACCTGGTACTGTGGATTTGAACTCAGATCATCTTGCTCTCGTAAGTGCTCTTACTCACTAAAGCGGGTAAAGTGTTCTTAGTCCTTTTCTGGTTCCTTGAAACATGCCAGAACTCTGTGGAGAGTCTGTGTTGACCTCAAATTCCAGCGATCCTACTGCCCCAGGCTCCCCGGTGCTGAGATTACAGACGTGAGTCACCGTACTCAACTATAAGCAGATGCTTTTTGAGACCCATGAATGGCTATTAGACGGCATGAAGATCTTCCACTTAAAGACCTTGGCCAAACATGATGGTCGCCCCCACCTTTAATCCCAGCACTTGGGAGGTGGAAGCTGAGGCAGGAGAATCTCTGTGAGTTCGAGGCCAACCTGGTTTTCATTAGTGAGTTCTAGGCCATTCAGGGCTATATAGTGAGACCCTGTCTCAAATAGGCAGTGAGGGAGAAGGAGAGATGGTTCAGCAGTTAAAAGTCCTTTCTGCTCTTGAAGAGGACCCAGGTTCGATTCTCAGCATCCCCATAGCAGCTAAGAACTATCTGCAACTCCAATTCTTGGCCATTTGATGCCCTCTTCTGGTCTGCATGTGCAGTGCACGCACATGGTGCCCGTACATGGAACCAGGCAAACACACACATAAAATAAAAAAATCTTTTAAAAGAAAATCAAAGGGTGAAGAGTTGAAGAGCTGGGAGCAGTGACTCATCCCTGTTACCTTAGCACTTGGGAGGCAGAGGAAGTACAGCAGGAAGTTTAAGGGCAGCCTGAACTACATGATCTCCAGGACTGCCTGGGCTATACAGTAAGACTGTCTCCAAACACCAAAAACCAGGGCCACCAAGCCTGATGACTGGCATTCAATTCCCAGAACGCACACAGCAGAGGGAAAGAACTGACTCTCCCGAGCTGCCCTCTGACCTTCGCACAGCACCATGCTACGCACATGTACGTGTGCACACATGCAGAAAACCAAATAAATGTTAAAAAAAAAAATGGGGGCCTGAGAGACAGTTCAGTGGTTAAGAGCACTGGCTGCTCTTGCAGAAGACCAAGGTTCAGTTCCCAGCACCCACATGGTGGCTGACAACCATCCATAACTCTGGTTCCAGGGGCTCCAGCGCCCTCTTCTGGCCTCTGCAAGCACTGCACACATGTGCTGAGTTTCTATCCGTGCAGGCAAAATAGTCATACAGATAAAAACCAATCAAATAAGAATTATAAATAAATACTGAAAGGTCTGAGTGATGCGTCATGATCTGAAGGGTGCAGGTTGGCTGAGCCGGGACAGGGACCCCGGTGCCGTCCTGACTCTGGCACTTACCTCCCCGCCTCCTGCCGGCCCTCCGTAGGCCCTCGTTCATCTCCAGCTCCAAAATGGCTGCTACCTGTTCTTGATCTCCTCATCGATAACACTTATAATTTGCTTCAGCCTGGGCTCATCCACAAAGCCATCACCTTTCTGGGCACAGAGGTGAAAGAGTCCAGACACCACTCCCAAACCCGCAGACTCCAGCCTCCCTCCCTGTCCAGTCTCAAGTCACCTTCTTGGAATGGACCAGCTTCCCATGCACAAACACTTCAAACTCCCCCGTAGCCTGGGAAGCTCTCTCTTCCTCCTGGGGAGGGAATATCGGGGGTGGGCGAGGCTGAGAGCCCCCCTCCAAACCCTCAGGAGTCTGGGAACCCAGACCACCTCCTCTCCCCAGACCACAACACACTCACAAAGTGCAGAAGGTTTGGAAACTGCTGCTCCAGGCTCTTTTTCAGTAGCATGTACTGATGGATAGAGATGACATCAGGGGGTCATGGGGTCACAGGAGAGAAAACAGGGACCCCCTTAGTGATGTCACAGGCTCCCTGCTAGCCAAAGCCAGAATTACTCACCCGAAGGCCATAGCTTCAGAGGCCACTAGAGGGAGATGACCGGAAGAGAGAATCGGGATAGCACGTCAGCGGTGAGCCTACTAATGCCAGAGGCAGATAGCATCCCGGCCCTGCTGGAACCCGAAGCTGTTCTGTGGGGACTGGGTCTATCTTAAAAGGTACTGAGCAAAGCCAAGCAACCCCGGATACCCTGAAGGGACGGCAGGTGTCTGGCCTGCTCTGCCTGATGCGATAACCTGGCCCCAGGAAGCCACTGTAGATCCGAATCTTCTTTTTCCCCACAAAGATCACCCCAAACCAGAACCAGTTTCTTGGGTTTTGTTTCCTCGTTCCTAATTTCCACGTCAGCCCTATAACCTTCCCGCCTTTACCTAAAGATCCCACCTTTAACTTTCCCGCCTTCTCTAACGGTCAGAAGGGCCTCCCTATATAAACCTCTGCCTTGGTTTTGATAACCGAACTGCCCACAGATGCAGTTTCCCAGGAGGGAACTCCTCTCTCTGCATGCTGAGGCACCTGAGGACCTGTTCAGTCGTCCTCCGTTCTCTGGCTGGAGCACAACAGCCATGCTGGAGATGGAGACCCACCCACACTGTTCCATTTCAGGAAGAAACTGTCCATCACCACTGTGGTACATGCGCAGCCATATGATCTTCCCACCACCCCTCACTCCTGAATCCCCACTTCTTGCCCCAGTTGCAGAACCCCGCTTGCTGGTCTTCCAATACTGCAGGCATGCCCTGCCCCAGGGCCTTTGCACTGGTAGTTCTTTCTACAGAATGGTCCTACTCCCTCACAGTATGTATTTGACTCTGGCTCCCTTTCTTGACCATTTCAATCAAAACTATCCCAAGGTGCCTTTTGTCCATAACACTGATTACTCTGTCACCTCCAGATCATTTCCTATACATCCTAGTTGTGGTTTAATTACGTGCCCCTCCACATCAGCATGTCAGAGCCACAAGGACAGGGACTTCTGTCTTGCTTGTTGCCCTGTGCCTGGTATCACAAAACCTTGGTAGATGTTTAAAAAAACAGTTGTTGAGGGGCTGGAGAGAAGGCTTAGTGATTAAGAGCACTGACTGACTGTTCTTGCAGAGGACCTGGGTTCAATCCCCAGCACCTACATGGTGGCTAACAGTCATTTACAACTCCAGTTCCAGGGGATCTGATGCCTTCTTCTCACTCCATAGGCATTGCATGACACAGGTGCACTTACATACATGCAGGCAATATGCTCATACACATTAAAATAAAGTTTAAAACAAGGTTGAGCCCAGGCATGGTGGTACACAACCTTTGATACCAGTTCTCAGGAGGCAGAGGCAGGCAGCTCTCTTGTGAGTTTGAGGCCAGCCTGGTCTACATAGCAAGTTTCAGACCAGCCAGGGCTACATAGTAAGTCCTTCTTTAAAAAAGTTGTTGAGTAAATGATCAAGAGGTGACGGGGCTGGAGATGTAGCTCAGATGGTAGAGTGCTTGCCCACATCCCAAGGCCAACACCAAGAAACCAGGCGTGGTGATGTTTGTTTATGATCCCAGAACTTGGAAGGATCAGAAGTTCAAGGTCATCCTTAGCTATACAGAGAGTTCAAGGCCTGCCTGAACTATGTATGACCCTGTCTCAAAACCAAAAAAATAAAAAGGGAGGGAAGAGAAGAAGACAAAGACAGAAGAAAAGGAGGAGGAGAAAAGAGATGATCTGCACCTCACTTTTTCTTAATAAATCTGTTTGCTCTGGACAAAAAGAACTAAGAGGCCAGGTGTGGTGGCCCATGCCTTTGATCCCAGAACTCAGAGGCAGAGAGATCTCTGTGAGATGGAGACCCACTGGGTCTCCGTAGCAAGTTCTAGGCTAGCTGGGGCCACGGGGAGACCTGACCTGGTCTCAAGAACAAAACAAAGCGAAAAGAACAAAAAGGCTTCAGAGACGGCTCAGCCATCAGCACAGAGTCTCTCTTCCAGAAGACCAGAGTTCTGTCCCAGCACCCATGTAGGTGGCTCACAACTGCCTGTAACTCCAGCTGAGCTGGAGAGAGTCGGGGAAATGGTCTGGCAATGCCAGAGCGTGGAAGGAGAGGCCACAGGGTCCTCCCGAGATTGCCAGGCAAGGGGAGACAGCCCTGTTCCCAGCCCTGCTCAGCCAGGGTCCCAAGTCTAAGCCTGGGGTGGCCCCTGAGAGTGGCTCTAAGTCTCCCTGGCCTTTGTACTCACCCTTCGCTGCCCCACTACCTGACCCCTCCCTCCAAGCCCCAATCCTCCCCCCTGAGGAGTGGCAGCTCAAGGTCCACCCTCCCTACCCCATCCCCGCCCCCAGCTAGGCCGTCCTAGCCACAATTCAGTTCAGAAGCAGCCAACCATGTCCTCCCTCAGGAAGCACATCTCTTCTCTTAGTGCAGGCTGCCTTGGGGCCTTGTGGGTAAAGGGGAGCCAAAGCAAGTCAGGCTGCTCAGCAGACTACTCGCAGCATCAGCCTGGTACCTTAACAAGTTGGAGCCCTCAGAAATGAGAGCCAGAAAGAGTAAGAAAGAGAATGACAATGAGTTCCCAGACACAGGGTTCAGTGGATGAATGAATGGGTGAACAGGAATGAATGGATGCATGAATGAGGCTGTGGCTCAGAGCCACGAATCTACGAGTGAATGAATGGATAAGAATGACTTATAAAGCTGAGGAGGAAATCATGAAGATCATTCTGACTTCCAGGTAGGAAATACCTGTCCATGAACGAATGAAAGTGAATGAATGCAACTCCGAGTCAGGACTCACACAGATGGAAGAGTAGATGGGAGTGAATGAAACTCAAAGCCAGGAATCACATGGATGAGAGTGAATAATGGCAGCTCGGAGTCAGAACAGGGATTTGAACCAGAGCTCTCCAATCACCAGGAAAACTGGTACAGATGTTTCTCCCTTGAAAGCCGGAACTGCGGTCCTCCCTGCCCTTGACCCAGTCCAGACCTGCTCCTGCACATGCCCAGAGCCCCAGCACCTGACTAGTCCAGTCCTCACCAGTATGACACACGGATCAAGATTCTGTCAGCTGTCTGCAAGTTCTCGCTGGTGGAGGGGACCTCCTTAGCCGAAACCAAGCTGGCCGAAGGGGAGAGCACAGGAAACCGTCGCAGAGCCGGGGCATCCTTCAGCTGGGTGGCCAGAAAGTCTAGCCCAGAGGTAGGATCCCGGGTGGGGCCCAGTACGCCGGCCTCAGCAGTGAACGCCAAGGAGTCTAACGGAGGGGTGTGGACACCCAGTGCGTCCGTGGCCGAGGCGGCGAGCGCGGGAAGGGATCCCTCGATGAGTTCGGCTAGGCTGTGCGTCGAGGGCTCCTGCTTGGGACTGCGAGTGGGATCCTTCTCCAGAGAAAAAGCCGGCTCGGGAGCAGGCTCTGAGAGCAGGCCCACAGGTGAGACCGCGCTCGGGAAGGCTTCCGCTGGAGGGATCGCGGCCGAGACCCGCGCGGGGGCGGGGGCGGGGGCGGGGGCGTGTGCTGGAGCCGGGGCCCGGGCTGATGCGGGGACCCGAGCTGATACCGGGGCCCGGGCTGATGCACGGACCGGGCCTGACGTAGGAGGCCGGCCAGATGCAGGAGCCAGGGCTGAGGCAGGGGCAGCGGTTGACGCTGGGTCCCGGGCTGATGCAGGGGCCTGGGCTGGGGCTGGAGCAGGAGCTGATGCTGGAGCGGGGGCTGATGCTGGGGCTGAGGCCGAGGCTGGTTCAGGGGCTGGAGCTGGGGTTGGAGCTTGCAACTGGACCGGAGCTGAGGTCTGGACCAGCGCTGGAGCTGGGGCTGGAGCCCGGGCAGAGGCTGGAGCTGGAGCTGGGGCTGGGCCTGGGCCTGGGGCTGGAGCCCGGGGAGGGCCTGGGGCTGGAGCTGGGGCTGGGGCTGGGCCTGGGGCTGGAGCCCGGGCAGAGGCTGGAGCTGGGGCTGGGCCTGGGCCTGGGGCTGGAGCCCCGGCAGAGGCTGGAGCTGGAGCTGGGGCTGGAGCTGGAGCCCGGGCAGGGGCTGGTGCTGGAGCTGGGGCTGGGGCTGGGCCTGGGGCTGGAGCTGGAGCCCGGGCAGGGGCTGGTGCTGGAGCTGGGGCTGGGGCTGGGCCTGGGGCTGGAGCTGGAGCCCGGGCAGGGGCTGGTGCTGGAGCTGGGGCTGGGGCTGGGCCTGGGGCTGGAGCTGGAGCCCGGGCAGGGGCTGGTGCTGGGAACCGAACCGAAGCCGGGGTCTGGATCAGTGTTGGTGCTGGGGCTGATAATGGTGTCCACGCTGGAAACGGACCTGGGGCTGAGAACCGGACTGGAGTGGGAGTCCTGGTTAGGGTCGAAGCCCGGCCCAGGGTTGGGGTTCGGATCAGAGTTGGGCTTTGAATCGGAGTGGAAAACCGGCCTGGGGTTGGGGTTCGGATTAGAGTCGGTGTCCGGGACCGAGTGGAACCTCGGGCCGGGGTGGAGGGCCGGGTTGGGGAGGGAGCTGGGGTCCGAGCCCGGTTATTCATGGGGACCCGAGTACCCCAGGTTGGGGGTCCCGCCCCGCCCTGCTTCCTTGGACGGGGAGAGCATCTCGTCCTCAGGGTTCTAAATCGGGAGGCGACCACAAGCGGGCACTATTACACCGGGTTCCATTCGGGCAGAGATTCCAGGCCTCTGGGCCAGGGAAGAGGTGATGCCTCCTGATCCCACAGGCAGAGCCCCGCCTCCTCGCTGGCTGCTCTAGAGCGTCTGCTGAGTGTCTGCTGCAGACACTCGGGTTTAGTCGCCTGTGTTCACTGAGTACTTACAGTGTGTGGAGTGGGGGGGTGGCGAGTCTCCCTGCCCACCTGGGCTCCCTATCCGTATAGGGAGTCACACCCAATATGAAGAGTGACAATTCTCACCAGGAAGAGGGGGACACTAGGACCAGTACCATCCCGGGGCGGCCTGCCAGTCTGAAGAATCAGAGAGGACCTCTTAGAAAAGGGGACAGTTACAAAATCTGCAGAAAAATAGCAGCAACCAGCAAAGAAATACTATTTACAGAGAGCCAGGAGCTGAGCAACTGCCCATCGTAAGTGGGTAGCTGAGTCAGGATTTATACTGTAGATGACAGGTGCCAGGGTTTTTGGGGTTGAGCTACTTTGAGACATGCTCTCCCTGAGAGCTGTCAAGGATAAGCTTTTGTCTTCACCTCTGGCTGAATAAATGTGGAATTAATGAAAAGAATACAGAATCTGAGTTAGCTAAAGAGGAAGTTTACAGGAGGAGGAAGGACAAAGCTTGGCTAGAAGCCGGAGCACAGACAAAAAGCAGAGGGGATCAGGAATGTAGCCAGAGACAGTGGCCCCATAAAGCCACCCACACTCCACTGAGGCCATAGGAGGTGGTTTTAGGTAGGGCTGCAGCTTGGCCGGTGGAGAGCTTTCATAAGGAAGCCCTGGGTGGTTCCATCCCCAGCATCACATAAACCAGGCATGAAGGCACACAGCTGTAATCGCAGCACCCAGGAGGCAGGAGCATCAGTTCGTCATTCTCTGCTACATATCAAGTTTCAGGCCAGCCTGGGCTACATAAGGCACTTTCCAAAGAGATACCAGCCCGGGCAGTATCTGTAAGCCAGGAAACATCCTGACAAGTGTACTGGGCTCAGTTGAAACCATGGGCCACACCAGACAATTATAACAATGTGGATGATGGAGGGAGCATCAAGTTCAGCCTCGGGAGGGCTGTCAACCATGCCCACCTGAGCAAGACCTTAGGGTGCTTGTGCAGGGATATGCTTGGCTCCTGGCCCATGCTCTTCTTCCCCTGGCTGATTGTTTGTCTGTCCGTCTTTGGGAAAGAGTCTTGCTATGTGACTTTAACTGGCCAGGAACTTATGACCCTGCCTCCGAAGCCTCTTGGAATGCTGTGACTACAGACCTGTGCCACATGCCCAGCTCCCTTGGCTAATTTTAATCTCTATTGTTCGCTGTTCTACACCACAACCATGAGCCTAACAATATTCAGTGAGTTCTTCCATCAAATGACTAAATCTAGTCCATTGTGGTCGAGCATTCTTTTAATTCCCAGAGTGCAGGAGGCAGAAAAAAGATGGACACAAATTTGATTCCAGTTTGGTCTACATAGCAAGTTCCAGGCCAGGCATATGGCATCTCAAAACTCCCTGTAACTACAGTTCCAGGGGATCCAACGCCCTCTTCTGGCCTCCGTTGGTACTGCACACACATAGTGTGCACATACATATATTTAGGCAAAACACATACACATGAAATAAAAATAAATCTTTTAAAATTTTTATTACTTGCCAGATGTGGTAGTACACGCCTTTAATCCCAGCACTCAGGAGGCAGAGGCAGATGGATCTCTGTGAGTTTCAGGCCAGGCTGGTTTATGTAGTAAGTTCCAAGCCAGCCAGGGTTAAAGTGAGACCCTGTCTCAAAACAAACAAATCTTACTCATTTCAAGAAACAAAATCTCTCTTCCCCTCAGTTCCAAATACAGAATACTCAGCCTGATGTGTTTGATCAAAACACATCTTTATAGATGTGTTTATAGTCTTTATAGATGACTCTGGGAAGGTAAGAAGAGAAACATGAGGATATAAATAAGCATTATGTACAATTTCAACAGCAAAGTCCTTTCAGTCACACTTTTCCAGCCTGCACTGCAGTCCGTGCAAACATTTCAGGCTCCGTATCCAGGAGCTGATGGAAAAGAAGCAAATCAGGCCTGGAAAAGGAAACGAGAAAGCAATTAGCAAGGGCAGTGGGTCCAGGCTGCCTCCATCCCGAGTGCCCAAGGCGTGCAGACTGAGAGCAAGGGGCGTGGCTACCTCCCGAGCATAGACGGAAGGTGCAGGTATGACATAAATTGATGGAGGGGCTCCATCTTCAGGGTGATTCCAGCCCACCAGTGAGCTGTGGGAGGAAAGGAAGAAAGAGTCAGACCCTCTTAATTTTCATTTCTTGTTTCTTCGTATCCATCCGGGAAGGGAACCCACAAACCACACGGGCCTGCAACGAGCCAATCAAAAGAGGGCTGGGACGCAAGGGGTTAAGGAGGCCCAACCGGGAAGCTGCGTCAAGGAATCACCCCAATAGAGACAAAAGCATATCTACAGCCCTCACCTCGAGCCATCCCCGGAACCGTCCTGCGTCCTCATGTTGTTGAGTGCATCGGGGAGCGTGTGGACCGACGGCTCCGGGGTCCCCGACAGCAAGCGGGTCCCAGTATCCCGGCCAAGGCCTCGACGGCGCACGTGAACCAGCAAGAGTGCGGCGCCGGCCAAGCCCGCGGCCACCAGCAGGCCCAGGGCGGGAGGCAGAAGGAAGAGCTGCGGGTCGGCCCGCCTCAGGCCCCGCGGGGCCGCCGGCACCGCGCCCGCGCCGTCGGGGCGAACGGCAAACTCGCACCGCGCGCCCATGTAGCCGGGCGCGCAGGCGCAGACCAGGCCGGAGAAGTGGGCGTAGCAGCGGCCGCCGTGCGCACAGGGGCGCGCGGCGCAGGGGTCCGCGCGCTCCCGACAGTCGCGGCCGCCGAAGCCCAGCGCGCACGAGCAGCGGCGCGCGCCTCCGCCCTCCACGCACGTGCCGCCGTTGGCGCAGGCGCGGCCGGCGCAGTCGTCCAGGTCGTGCTCGCAGCGCGGCCCCGCAAAGCCCGCGCGACAGCGACAGCGCAGGGCGTGACCCAGGTCCAGACAGAGGCCGCCTGCGGGGGAGCGGCGTCAGCGTCGGGGCTGCGACTCCCGCCCGGTCGTACCACCCGTCCCCAGGTTTTGCCGGAACCCCGTCTGCCTGGCCCCCTCCGGCTCTCCGAGGCCCTTTGGCTCT
Source organism: Eospalax fontanierii (assembly GCA_035773235.1). Lineage (NCBI taxonomy): Eukaryota > Metazoa > Chordata > Mammalia > Rodentia > Spalacidae > Eospalax > Eospalax fontanierii. The sequence goes on along the minus strand of CM069554.1, from coordinate 24,542,871 downwards.
TCTATTCTTGGTTAACGCTTTCCAGAGCTGTGTCTTTGAACCAGCTGCCTTTGCACATGACTTTTGACATTTTAAATTTTAATTTATTATTACTTTATATGTATGAATGTATTGCCTGCATGTGTGTAAGTGCACATGTGTAGTGCAATGCCCATGGAGGTCAGAAGAGGGCGTCGGATTCCCCCGGAACGGGGGTTATGGACGGTTGTTAGCTGACATGTGGGTGCTGAGAACCGAGCTTTGGTTCTCTGCAAGAGCAGCCAGTGCTCTTAAGCTCGGAGCCTTCTCTCAGCCCCAGCCTTTTGAAATTTTAAACAGGTCTCAGTCTGTAGCTAGCCTGGAACTTAAGATCTTCTCCCAAATGCTACCTAAGTGCAAGCCACAGCTGCTTCTGCCTAATTAGTCCTACCTCCAGGTATCTCTGTTCAGATATCCTTTCCTCCAGAAGCTCTTTCTAACTCTTCCTCCGTCTGAGCGCAGAACAATTGTGCCCTGTCATCACAGCCCTGACCCCTGTGAGTCTTGAGGTGGGTAGAGGATGAACCCCTGGGACTAAAGCAATTGCTAGTACTTGTGGAAGGACAGAGTCCCACTGTGTCCCTCCTGTCACTCAGGACTGGGTCTTAGTGTTACCCCAGGTTGGCTTTAACCTCATGATCCTCCTGCCTCAGCTTCCAGAGCGCTGGGATTAAAGACGTGCCCCAGGATGCCCAATTGTAAACAGAGTTTTGGAGAGTGGTCATACCATATGCAAGGAGGTGCCAGACTCCTTACACACATGATTTCATTTAACATTCTTTTTTTTTTTTCTTTTTGAAACAGGGTATCCCTGTAGCCCCAGCTGGCCTGGAACACACAGGTATCTCCCTGCCTCTGGGATCAAAGGCATGCGCAACCATGCTGGGCTTTAACTCTTTTTTTTTTTTTTTTTAAGTCAGTAATGTAGCCTAGCCTGACCTCCAATTTGCAAAGTAGCCTAGGATGACCTTGAGCCCCTGATCCTTCTGCTCCTGCCTCCCAGAGTGCGGAGATTACAGGCTTGCAGCACTATACCCAGGTTGATCTTATTTAATCTTTTAACACGTGCATCAGATCAGGTGCTTACCTGCTTAGAACCTTCTTATGGCTGCTATCTACTCAAGAAAAAAGCAAGGCACCTCCTATCCCTGGCCCAGTAGGTCTCAAAGGTCTGCCATTGTCTTACGTCTGACGTCATCTTTCATCCCCGGTCCTGGTTCAGCCTGTTTCAGCTACACTGGCCTCCCTGCCAAACTGCAGCATACTGGACCACATGCACCATACAAGATTCCCACCTCCATCCCACCCCATCCCTGGCCATTCTGGCTTTCCCATCTCACCGTTCTGGCATGGCTGCAGGCTACACCTGTCCACCCTCTTCTCACAGTTAGAGCCTTGGAAACCCGGTGGGCAGTGGCAGATGTAGGCAGAGTCAGGGTCTTCTCCACCAACACACAAGCCGCCATTGAAGCAGGGTCCATCGGCGCATGTCACCCCGCTCACCTCACATCGAAGCCCGTAGAATCCCCGGGGACAGGCACATTCAAAGGAGCTGGGTGTTTCCTAGACAGAAGCAAGCTAGCTTTGGACTGGAGGTCCCTTGGAGACAAAACCCCGCCTCCTCCTCCTCCTCTATGGTCAAGGGCAGCTTTGTCCAGCTCCCAAGTCTCAGGGTGCAGGACCTTGCTGAGACTGCTCCTCAGATAGACCTCACCCCTGATGTAGCTAGCCTCTGATTTTGAACCCGTACACACACACACGCGCGCGCGCACACACACACGTCCTACTCTGGGTTGTAGTTCTATGCCCACTGTCTCCATGCAACTTTTTTTTTTTTTTTGGTCTTTTTGAGACAGGGTTTCTCTGTAGCCACAACTTGCTGTGTAGACCAGGCTGGCCTTGATCCTCACAGATATCTGACTGCCTCTGCCTCCTGAGTGCTGGGATTAAAGGCGTGCACGACCATATGCTTGAAAACATTTTTGTTTTTAAAGACTGGGTCTCCCAATGGAGCCCAGGCTGGCCTGAAACTCAGCATCCTCCTGCCTCAGTGTCTCAAGTACAGGAATGAACCACCATGATCGCCTGTGGAAGCTTCTTTCCTGCCTCTCACCCTGAGATGGAACTCAGCATCTTGCACATGCTAGGCAGGTGTTCTACCATTGAGCCACACCCTAGCCCCTCACTGGGGGATTCTAGGCAGGGGCTCTACCACTGAGCCACACCCCAGCCCCTCACTGGGGGATTCTAGGCAGGGGCTCTACCACTGAGCCACACCGCAGCCCCTCACTGGGGGATTCTAGGCAGGGGCTCTACCACTGAGCCACACCGCAGCCCCTCACTGGGGGATTCTAGGCAGGGGCTCTACCACTGAGCCACACCCCAGCCCCTCACTGGGGGATTCTAGGCAGGGGCTCTACCACTGAGCCACACCCCAGCCCCTCACTGGGGGATTCTAGGCAGGGGCTCTACCACTGAGCCACACCCCAGCCCCTCACTGGGGGATTCTAGGCAGGGGCTCTACCACTGAGCCACGCCCCAGCCCCTCACTGGGTGAGTCTAGGCAGGGGCTCTATCTACCACTGAGCTGTATCCTCAGCGATGACGATTGATCCCCCTTTCCCAGGCTCTCTGTAACTTGACCCTTAGTTCTCACCGATGGCCTCGATGTCAGGTGACCCATGAATTTTGCCCCCTCCAAAGTATAATGGCATCAAGCTTCTTCACAGTTCTGTTCCTTTTTGCCCTCCATGCCACCAACCCAGTCACCTTTCTTGGCACTGCCTCTTGGCCCAGTTCTCAGGACGCGTTCTCTGACGCCTTCATCCCCGGTGTGTCCTGCTCCCACACCCTCAACTTGCCTGGCCCCGGAGGACTTCACCATCACCACCTACACCTGTGATGTCACCCACTCAGTTTCTGTTCCTCAACAAATCCTGCTTTGCAGTCTCTGATGCCTCCAGCAAGGCCTCTCTGATGTACGTTCTCTCTGGTTTCTTCCAAGCCTGTAGTGTCTCAGAATCCAGGGAACTCCCAAAGTCAAGTCCTAATCAGATCAGGCATGGTGGCACACTCCTGTAATCCCAGCGCTCGGGAGGCAGAGACAGAAGAATCAGCATTCAGCTGATTCTTGAGATGCACAGAGTCCAGCCTAGTCAGGGTCACATAGCCAGGCCTATCTCAAAGGGGTGAGATAGCTCAGTGGGCAAAGTGCTTTCTGTACAAACTCGAGGACCCGAGGTTAGATTCTTAGCAAACCCATAAAAAGCCAGACATGGTAGCACACATCTGTGATCCCTATGGAGAGCTGGGACAGGCAAATCGACCAGCCAGTATTGCCAAAATGGCCAGCTCTGGGTTCGGGGAGAGACACTGTATCTAAAACTAAGGTGAAGGTACTAGAGAGATGGTTCAGGGGTTAAGAGCACTGGCTGCTCTTTCAGAGCACCTAGGTCTTGTTCCCAACACCCACACGGCAGCTAACAACTGTCTGTAACTCCAGTTCCAAGGAATCTGATGCCCTCTTTTGGCATCTGCAGGCACTGCACAACATGGGTGCACTTACACTCATACACATAAATCAAGCAGAGTGTGGTGGCTCACGCCTTTAGTCCCAGCACTCAGGAGACAGAGGCAGCAAGATTTCTATGAGTTCAAAGCCAGCCTGGTCTACATAGTGAGACTCTGTCCCCCAAATAAATAATACATTAATAAAAAAATTTTTGCTAATTTTTTTTTGGTCTTTTTGAAATTTTGAAACATGGTCTCTCTGTAACCCCAGCTGGCCTGGAACTCACTGTGTGCTGGGATTAAAGACATGCGCCTCCATGCCTGGCTGATAATTTTTTAATTAGAGAAAAGAGGTAGAGAGCAATAGAGAAAAACACACACATGTCTACATTTGGCCTCTGCATGCAAGTACATATATATTGCACATAGAGGCACAAAAAATTGTAATCAAAATGAGGTTAGAGGGCCGGCAAGATGGCTCAGCAGGTAAGGTGCTTGCAGTCAAGCCTAATGACCTGAATGGGATCCTTGGGACCCACAAGCTGGAGAACCAACTCATACGTGCTATCCTCTGACCCCACTCATGTGCTGTGACCCCCACACAGACACACACAGTAAACAGCATTTTTTGAAAGATGAGGTAGGAGAGAGATACTGACGCTGCAGCTGCCCCCATTGGCACACGGGTTCCCATCACAGGGCCCAGGCCCTGGTACCAGGCATCCGGTGCTGGCAGAAGCTGGGTCCTCAGGGTTCAGGCAGCTGCTGGCAGAGACGGGGACCGTGCAGAGGGGTCCGGTCCAGCCCTCCAGGCACTGGCACTCATCCGGCTGTTCACAGTAGCCATGCTCAGGGCTGCAGCCTGCTCGACATACAGCTGTGGGGCGGGGACGGGGGCGGGGGGGGGGAGAACAACATGTGACTCAGAGGAGACCCATTCAGGATGACAGGAGCAGGTTTGGACTTTCTTGCGCCACCTGGTTTTACCCTGGAGAAAGACAACCTGCTAGGCCAGATGGGATTGCCAGCAGCTTACAGATGGGGAAACTGAGACCCAGAGAGGCAGAGTGAGCTACACTGCTAGGAAGTGAGGAGATGAGGAATTTGAACCCAGGCAGCTGCCTGTGAGTCTGTGCTCCTCCAGGGAGGAGGGGTGAATTAAGGAGGGCTAAGGGGAGGGTACCTGGCCCTGGAAATAGGCTCCAGGCCTGGATTAGAGCAGGTTTAGAAAGAACTGAATTATCTTGGAGTCCCAGGAGCCTTGGTGGTACTCTGAAATTTCGGGTGAGCTTTAAAAAGAAAGCAATGTAGGAGCAGGGCATGATGACACACACCTAAACCCAGCACTCAGGAGGCTGAAGCAGGAGGATCGCCAGTTCAAGACCAGCCTCTTCTACACAGTATGAACATGTCTCAAAAGCAAACAAACCAGGCATGATGCCTACATGTCTTTTGTTCCAGCACTGAAAGCAGAGGAAGCAGAGGCAGGCGAATCTTTGTGAGAATGAGGCCAGCCTGATCTAAAGAGTGCGTTCCAGGGCTACAGGGAGACCCTGTCTCAAAAACCAAAACCAAATAAAAACAAAACCCAAGAAGATTAAAAACTCAATATGGGTCAGGGGGTAGGTCGGTAATAGACCACCCTTGTCTAGCATGCTAGCAGCCCTGAGTGCCAGCTCCAGACCTGTAAAAGCAATAAATGAAAAAATAAAAGGCAATGTGTTCTAGCCTGAAATCTCAGGGAGAGAGAATCTCTTAGGTGTGTCGGGGAAAAAGGGATGGAGAAATGCCTCCATAGCCGCTACATACAAATGGGGAGGGCCCCAGACTTGGAAGAGTTGTGGTGGACTAGCCTCAGGAAAGGGGTGTGAATTAGTCAAGAGAGAAAAATGCAAATCACCGACATAGGAAGGTGTGAGGCTCCTGTTTGGGACAGCAAGAACGCTGAGGGGAGGAGGCTGGAGAGAACTCTACGGTCCTCAGTTCCCCCGAAGTAGGCAAGGGGATGATGGGAGTTGCAGGCAGGACTCACGCGGGGCAGCACACCGGTCCTCTAAGGGCTCGCAGGGCCGCAGTCCCGGGCCGCACCGCGAGGGGGCGATGCTCGAGCGGCACAGGCGCGCGCACGCGGCTCCCACGGCGGGTGGCTCGCAGCGGGCGCGGTAGGAGAAGCGCAGCTCCCACGTGCCTGCACGCTGCACGTCGCGGGCCCACGGGGTCCCGGCGGCCAGGCGTCTCCGGCCCGCCACGCGTGCCAGCAGGCTCCAGGCGGGCCCTGCGGGGAGAATGGAGTGTGCTAGGCCTCAGGGCCTGGGACTGGTATCCTCGCCCCTCCTAGCTTTAACCAGAGGGTGCAGTGTCCTCCAGGGGAGAAGGACAGCTGCCCCCTTTGGCGAGGCCCCCCACCGTAATGCACCCAGGAACCTGAAGACCCACCTCATCTCGTGTCAGGATAACAGGGTTCTCAGAAACCCGATGACTCCTAAATTTGCCCCAGGATGTGAGTCTTAAGTTATGAGACTTCTAACACTGTGACATGGCTAAGGCAGGAGGAACACCAAGAATCTGGGATACAGAGGGAGGCAGTCTCAAAAAGAACAAAGAGACTGTTATAAAAACTAGGAGGAGAACCCAGTATGGTGGCTCATGTCTATAATCCCAGCACGCAGGAGGCTGAGGCAGGATTGTTGTGAACTCAAGGCCAGTCTGGGCTAAATAGTGAATCCAAGACAAGTCTCAGTTACATGAGACACTGTCTCAAGAAAATGACTTGACTTTAAGCCTGGCATGATTGGGGCATTCCTTTAATCCCAGTACTTGGGAAGTGGAGGAAGGAGGAACAGAATTTCAAGGTCAGCCTCAGTCAAATAGCCTTTCAAGGCCAGCCTGGGTTACATCAGACCCTGTTTCAAAAACACATTAGGCCAATAAGATAGCTCAGCAAGTAAAAGTGTATGAAGCCAAGCCTGGGGGCCTGGATTTGATCCCCTGGACCCACATAGTACAAGGTGAGTACCAACCCCAGAAAGTTGTCCTCTGACCTCCACATGCATGCTATGGACACACAATTAATAGATGTAGTTAAAAAATAAGCTGGGTCCAGAGGTGCATGCCTTTAATCCCAGCACTGGGAAGGCAGAGGCAGGCAGATCTCTGTGAGACGGAAACCAGCCTAGTCTCCAGAGCAAGACAGCAAGTCTCAGGCCAGAAAGACCCTGTCTCAAAAAAAGACTGAAACAACACCCCAGAAAACTTTTCCAAAGCTAAAATACTTGATAGGAACTGAGGACATAGCTCAGTGGTAGAGCCCTGCCTAGACTTCCCCAGTGAGGAGCTGGGGGTGTGGCTCAGGGGTAGAGCACTCCCCTACCCCGCACTCCCCCGAATGTGGGAGGGAGGGCTCCGATTCACTACAAAAGAGAAAATAAAATGAACTTTGGAGCACTTTAGATGTCTGAGTTTTGGGTCAGGGATGCTCAAAGGGTACCAGGACATGGACTCCATAGCTGCTTCTGGCACTTTCTATCCCCAAGCTGCCCAGAGTTCTAGAGCGGCGAACCTGGCACCACACTCCAGCAGCTGTGATGACATCATAGGCCCAGCAGTTTCATGAGTGCTCCACCTCACAGGCATCTCCCTGTCACTGTCCTGAACCCCAGGACCTGCCCCTGGCCACCAAAGTCCCAAGACTGAAGACACCCACCTCCAGCCTGCTCTTCCAGCTGCTCTCTCCAGGTTTCAATGATGAGGGAGAAGGTGCCCTGTTTGAATAGAGAAGGGACAGAAGAAAGAACAGACGTCAGCGGTCAGGGCAGGTCTGCAGTGAAGGCCAGGATGCAGCGTGGAGATTGGCAGCCAGTTCCGGGGTCTGAGGGAGCAAGGGGAAATTCCCAGAAGGGGTGTCCCCGGGAGTGTGCAAGAGACACGTCTGGCTCGATTCCAGATTCCAGATATCTCAAAAAAAGGACAAAATAATGATGATGATGATGATGATGATGATGATGATGCTAGGTGTGCTTACAGATGCCTATAATCCAAGCACTCAGAAGGCTGAGGGAGGAGGATTTCAAACTCAAGGCCAGTCCTAAAAACAAAACAGAACAACTATTGTAAGGTACCAGGGTTTTCCCACCTTACAGCCGAGGAAATTGAGCTGCAAAGGAGAGTCTAAGAGTCTAAACTCAGATACGGACCTGCTCATTTGAGGGCTTTGGGAAGTGGTGCCAACTGGAAGAACTGAAGTTGGAAAAAATGAGGAACGATTAGGGGTCCCTAAGTGCAAGGAGACAGAGGGACAAAGGTGAAAACCCCAGACCCAGCTTGCTGGTTGCACCCTCACTATCCTAGCACAGGCAGGAGGATCAGGAGTTCAAAGCCAGGCTCCTTACATAGTAAGTTCAAAACCAGCATGGGCTATGTTAACAAAACAAAACAGAATGAAGACAAAAACAAAGCGGTGAGATAGCTCAGTGGATAAATGCACTTTCCAGTTAGCCTGACAATCTGAGTTCCAGTCCCAGGTTCCATATGGTGAAAAATAGAAACCACTCCCACAAGCTGTCCTCGGACCTCCACATGTGTATTGAGGCACATGCATGGCTCCCCCTCCAAATAAATAAATAAATAAATAACCACAAAAAGATGAAGGTATTGGTTTTGAGATTCCCAAGGGACAAATGTTAAGTTCTGTGAATCTGGAGTTTCCAGAGGTGAGTTTGGCATGCTAGGAATTTGGGTTCCCCACAGTGGGATGGGGTCAGAGCGTTTGGAATCCCCAGAGGGTAGTTGTGGGTGGAGGGTTCAGAACATTTTGGGTTGGGTTGAGGGGTCTGGGAATGTGGGCTCCAGAAGGTAACTGGCACAGGGGAGGCTCTTGGAAGGTGGAGGACAGAAGGAGGTGAGGTCTGCGTAGCAGGACTGGACTCACCGGCCAGGCGTCTCGGAAGGGCACGCGCACAAGCCCCTCGGGTAGTGGCAAGGCAGCGGGTGCTCCCGGCTGCTCCGTGTAGACCGGGCCGCGGGCACTCAGCGCTGCGCCCAGGGCGCACGGGGACTCGGCGGCCTCCTGGGAGATTCCCGGCTTCAGGCAGACCCTGAAGAACAGACGGCAAGGGCCTCGGGCGCTGCAAGGGGACTGCAGGCCCCCCGGACCTGGTCCCGGCCCGAAAGAATGGATCTGCAACTCGAAGACGCCGGCCGGCCGTGCCTGGAACGGACAGAGCCATAGGGGAAGGGGATCCCAGGTACCCAGACGTCAGTCCGTCCCATGCAACCTCCCCAGGACCTCCAGGTGGCAACCTGCCCGCATCTGTCCCATTCTGTTCTGTGTCTGACCTGGGGAAGGAGAAGGAGCGCCAGGATCACCGCCTGGGACCAAAGCTGGGTCATCTGCAGGGACACCATCGCCTTGCGCGCAGGGAGGTCTGGGGAGTCGCAGCTGCCACTGCCCGAGACTTATATGTAAGGGGACGCCCCGCCCTCACGGCCAGCCGGGCGACCGAGGGGGGTGCAGGGGACCGGACAAGGCAGAGCAACTTCGAGATGCTGAATGTGAGCGACTTGGTGAGGTGTCATCTTGAGTGTGAGTGTGGATGAGGCTTGGAGTGTGACTTGGGGTTAAGCCTGTGTGTGTGTGTGTCCCTCCCCAAAACAAAGCCCACTTCCCAAATCCAGCATCATCAGACTCAGCAGACGTCGGGCCAGGAGCCCCGCGCTGGAGGGGCCTCCCAGCTGTATGTAAATGTCGCCATCTGCCGGGCGGCCGGGCCCCTCCCCCTCGGGCCGCAGCTGGGCCACCCGTTTGGCCCCAGGAAGGTGTGAGGGGCAAATGGGCAGGAAATTAGTCTTCGCGAACCAGGCGCCCTCTCCCCCACCCCAGATGAATGGAGGCACCCCCAGGGTCTCTTTAGTATTCTAGGATTGCAGCAAAGTCACTTAGGAGCAGATGTCCAGTCTCTGGTCATGTCTGTGTGTCAGGAGCGGTGAAAAGCTGCTTGGCTGGAGGAAGCTCTTCATCTTTCTCCCTCCTTCCACATAATAATAATTTAATACTTAGAGCTAATACTTTTAGGGAAATACAAGTTGAGTTTCTATCCATATTTGTCTTGTTGGGGATAACAATTGTGCTCAGTAATTTTGCAGTGGATAGGAAAAAATATACTAGTGAGTGGACACGGTGGGACAGATCTATAATCCCAGCAGTCTGGAGGTGGAGGCAGGAAGACTAGGAGTTCGAGGCCAGACCCTTCTCAAAAGCCAACCAACCAACCAACCAAAACACCCAATTTTGCCTTGAAGTGACAAAATAAACCATATCGCAGAATAAACTGCCAGGCACGATGGCACGTCCAGAATCTTGGTGTCTTACATGGGAAGTGTACTTTAAGGAATTTCTGAAAATCTTCTTGGCTGTTCAGAGCATTTCCTTCTATGCTGGTCCCAGAAGGCTGTGCTGTGACATTTGAACTAAAATCCAAGGGATAAGAAAGACCCTGGGGAAACACCACGGGTGGTGGTGACGGTTCCCGCACCCTCAGCTCTCCGGGCTTCTCCTTCTCATTTCACTCTGGGCTCTGCCAAAATATACCCTCCTACGGAGGTCTTCTAGATTATTCCATCTAACTTAAATTAAAATAGCAGTCTCCAGCCAGCCGATGAGGTACCTCATCAGGTAAAGCTGCTTGCTACCAAGCCCAAAGACCTGTCAGATTCTGGGGACTCACATGATGGGAAAGAATGAAAGAATAGACTCTTGAAAGTTGTCCTATGACCAGATCATATGGGAGCCCACCCCTCCAAAATCAATTAAAAAAAACAAAATAGCATCCTTAAGACCCCAAACCATTGCATCTCACCACGTTTTTCTGTCTCCTCTCTCTTGCTGTGCTAAGGATTGAACTGGGGGTCTCACACCTGCCAGGCAAACACTGTACCACTGAAATACTCCCAGCTCCCTCACATTTTGTGTGTGTGTGTGTGTCTTTTTGAGACAGGGTCTCCCTGTAGCCCGTCTGTAGCTCCCTCTCTGTAGCTCAGGCAGGCCTTCAGTTTTCAGTGCTCCCGAGTAACTGGGATTACAGGCTTACCCCTTCAGGCCTAGTCAAACAGATTAGTTTTGAGTCTGGTGAGCCTTCTACTTCCAGGGCCGGCTAGCTCATCAGCACATCACTCTTTTAATATCTGTTGTCTCTTTCGTTTTCTTCTGCTATTTTGTCTTTTTTTTCCCCCTAGAGCTGAAGACCAAACCCAGAGGCAAATGCTCTACCACTGAGCTAAATCCTCAGCGCCCTCTGATTTCTGATTGTCCAAGGCAGATGTCTGCCTGCCTGTTAAGAAGCCACACCAGTCACCCCTATAGCCATGCAAAGGCACTTTTAAGCTGGGCTCACAGACCTGTGCTGCCAGGCCCAGCTCATGTTTATCTTCTTTTTCCTTCTTCTGTTTTCATCTCTATTTTCAAGCACCTGAGCACTGGCTGCTCATGGCTTCCCCTAGGGGGAGAGGAGCTCAGTGGGGGCGCTATGGTTCGTGTTCACGGCTGTCTCCCCTGAGCCTGGACCAGGCCAGGCCGGCAGTGGGTGCCAGCAAGTACTTAAGTGGGGAAATAGATGGTAAGGCCTCACCAGGGTCACAAGGGGGTGGATCTCGGAATCCAGATCCCGCAGAGCAATGGCATCACTGCAGAAGTGAATGCACCACAAAGCAGCCTTAAGCACACAGTATTTGGGGAAAATTCCCAGGCTCCATCATATGTGCACTGTCTGCTGCCTCCTCCACAGGTGCCCAGGCTTTCCTCTGGACGGGACAGAGGGTTGAGCCAGCACCAAGGTGAAGGGAGAGATCTGAAAGACCCACGGGACACAGACTCAAGCCACGTTTCAACACCACACTGAGGAGCATGGTGGCATACACCTGTAATCCCAGCGCTCAAGTGGCTGAAGCAGGAAGATCATGAAGTTCGTGGCCAGCCTGCCTCAAACAAGCCCCACCCCCCATTGTCCATGGGACAATGTGTGTCCCCACCGCAGCAGGTAAACATCCTGTCAGAGTTCTCTCTGTCCACAACTCCAATCATTTTTATTTCTTTGGGACACAGCAACTCGGTGCCATATGCAAACACATTCCTGAAAAGTCTTGGTTTGGTTCTCAGCACCCACATGGAGGCTACAATCCTCTGTAACAGTACCATGGGTCCTGACACCCTCTTCTGGCCCCTGCAGGCACTGCACAATCCGGTGACTTACACACATGCAGGCAAAACACCCATACGTACAAAATAAAAAAGTTTTAAAGGACTTTTGTGGACATGGGGAAGTGCTTCTTGGGATTAGTCAGTGTCCCGGGCTGGGAGTTTTCGTGGTAATTTTAATTCTCTTTGGATAGTGTCTTGCTACACCGAGTAACCTTGTTTCAGACTTGTGATTCTGTCTCCTAGATGCTGACATTACAGGCCATGCCACCATGCCCGCCCTTCAATCCCGTTACTGCCAAGTGCATTTTAAACATCTAGAGTGGTCTGATCTGGCTCCGGGCTTCAAATGCATTTTATGATTATAAGTAACATGGGAGTGTGTGTGGCTGGAGCAATGGCTGCTCTCGCAGAAGCAGAGCTCAGTCCCCAGCACCCACATGGTGGCTAACAACTATCTGTAACTCCAGTTCAAGATCCTATACCCTCTTCTGGCCTCCATGGGTTCACATGAGAGCGCTTACATGCACGCAAAACACTCATACACATAAAATAAAAAACAAAAACACCACAGAAAGCATTCAAAAAACAAACCAGTGCTGCAGAGATGGCTCACCAGGTAAGAGCACTGGCTGCTTTTGCAGAGGACTTGGATTCAGTTCCCAGCACCCACATGGTGGCTACCAACTGTCTATGATTACAGTTCCGGGAGATCTGATGCCCTCTGCTGACCTCCATGGGCACTGCACAACACGGATGCACTTACATGCAGGCAACATATTCACACGCATAAAATGGAAATAATAAATGAAATATAAAACCAAACCAAAACCAGGACTGGAGACGGTTCAGCAGTTAAGAGCAGGCACTGCTCTTCAGAAGACTCAAGTCTGACTGCCTGGAACCACATGGGTGGCTCACAAGCATCTGTAAGCCCAGTTCCTGGAGGACCCGACAGCTCCGGCTTCCCTGGGCACCTGCACTGGTGTGCACATACCCACAATTAAAACAAACCCTTAAGCAGGCGTGGTGGTGCAGGCCTTTAATCCCAGCACTTGGGAGGCAGAGGCGGGCCAACCTGGTCTACATAACAAGCTCTAGGCCAGCGGGGGTACAGGGAGAGCCTATCTCAAAAAGACCAAAACAACAACAAAACAAAAATTTGGAGCAGTGGGGCTGGGTCGGAGACAAGTCCCTCCATGTGGGAAAGCAGGGCTGAGGAGCTGCCTGAGCTTTTGCAGCTCCCATGAGGGCTATGTGTGTAAGAACTACGATGAGGGCCAGACGCCCTCTTTGGGTCCCCACAGGCACCTGCACTTACACTCACATACGTATGTGCACACACACACACACACACACACACACACACAAATATATCTTAAGTTCACAGATGTAGAAATCGAGGTACAGCAAGGCAAAGTAACTTGTTTAAAACCACACAACCAGCCAAGAAGAGGAAGAGCTTGGATTTGAACCTAGGGAGTCTAGAACTCACATGCTCAATTACTGTACAGCTGCACTGTTCCACACAGAAGCTAGGGGACATACATGGCTACCAAAGCTGAAATGAAATGCTCGTGGATGTAGCTGTTCATACAGTGCCTGCTGAGCACACATGAAGCCCTGTGTTTGGGTGTGACAGTACCTTCCTATAATCCCAACACTCAGGAGGAGGTGGAATTAGGCAGTTCAAGGTCATCCCCTGCTATACAGCAACTCAAAAGTCAGCATAGGCTACATAAGATCCCATGTTAAAAGGGGGAGGCAAAGAGATGGCCCAGGGGTTAAAAGCACTGGTTGCCCTTGCAGAAGACTGGGGTGGGAATCCCAGCACCCACATGGTGGCTAACAGCCGTCCAGAACTCTGGTTCCAGAACTCTGACGACCCTTCTGTCTGCAACCGGCACTGCTCAACACAGGTGCACTTACATACATGCAGGCATAACACACATAAAAATAAATTAAAAGCCAGAGATGGCTTAGTGGGGTAGAGGAGCTTGACAGTAAATCTTGTAACCAGAGTTCAATCTTCTGAGAGCCACATGAGGGAGGGAACTGACTCTCACCTGACCTCTGCATAAGCCCCCACACACATATACACAAATGTAATGATTTTCTTTAAGAGAGCCAGGTTAGGATATGGTTCAGTGGTAGAATACTTGCCTACAAAGCATCAAGCTGTGCATTCCACCCCTAGCAGCGCAAAGTGAAACTAGAATAATCATGAGAACTCCAGATCTTCAGCAGGGTGCAGTAGCACGTCTGAGTCCCAGCTACTTGGAGGACTGCTTGGACCTAGCAATTCCAGGCCAGCCTGTTTTCCAAAGTAGAAAAAACAGTAATTCCGGTTCCCAGCATCTATTGAAATCTGAAAGCTCCAAGGCCGCCTTCCGACGGGGCCTGTCCTGGTTAGTTTTACTGTCAACCTGACACAACCTAGAGTCACCTGGGTAGGAGGAACAATCAGGGCATTTTCTTGATGGCTACCAGATGTGGGAGGGCCCAGCCCACTGTGGGCGGAGCCACCCCTGGGCAGGAGGCCTGGCGGGAAAAGGACCCTGGGCAAGCCAGGTGAAGCAAGCCTCTAGGTAGCGCTCAGTGATTTCTGCTTCCTTCCGCTCCTGCCTTGGCTTCCCGGACCAAGGACTGTCTGAGTGAAGGATGAGTCAAACCCTTTCTTCCCCGGGCTGCTTTTGGTCATGGTGTTTTATCACAGGAACAGAAACCAAAGTAGGACTAGGCCGCAAACAAGCGGCTGGGGCTGAGAAACAACCATGGGCTATCTCTGGTTCCCCAGAGGCCGCTCTTCTCCTTACCTGCGCAGTAGTTACTGGTCTTGGCACCCCCACTCCCTCTTCTCTTTTCCATACAGAAGGAATCAGAACCAGAGAGAAGGTATGTTGTCGTTTTTTTCATCTCACTCAGCATGTGGGCAGATGGCCCAACAGAAACCATGTTTCCAGGCCAGAAAACAGCCAGATCCAAGGCACCCACTGGGCCTGATGGTGATCAGTCACTGTGGGATGGGTGACCCCAGTCCCGGACCTCACCCTGACACCCCATCTGGACTCTCCGGACACGGGCTTTGTGGCGTCTGGGATGCACTTTATTGGATATGTAGCTACCCATGCCTTGCTCTGGGAGCGCTGGAGCCTGGAATCCAGGCACAGAGTCTGAGGAGGCCCAGAGGTCAGGGCTGCTTGGAGCGAGGCCACAGGCGGCTGGTGAGTGAGCCAAAGAAGAGGCTCTGCTTGCTGGACTTGGAGAGTTCTGCCAGGCGCTGCTGTTCCTCCTGGGGTTGGGGGACAGAGGAGAAGGTTCAGCATCACCGAGGAGCCAGCCTGTCTTCAGACTGGCCTAGAATAGACCACCAACCCACATAGGAGGATCTAGAACCCGGCAAGGGCAGCCTGGAGTCCCAGGAGCACAGGGCTAGCACGTATGAGGGAACATCACCAAAAAAATTTTTTAATTTTTTGAGACAAGGTCCCCTTGGAGCCCCAGCTGGCCTGGAACTCACTATGTAGATCAGGCTGGCCTCAGTGTGAGAGGTCTGCCTGCCCCGGCCTCTCAAGGGCTGGGATTAAAGTTGTGCACCACATGTGCCCTTCCCCAATTTTTAAGTCAGATTTTACCAATTTACGTAGTGATGCACACCTGTAAACCTAGTACTAAACCGAGGCTGCAGGATGGAGAGTCTGAGGCCAGCTTGAACTATATGAGACACCATCTCAAAAAGAAACAGAACTGCATTTCTCCCAAACCTCAGGGAGGTACTCCAGGATCCCTGTAGACTAGATCTAAAGCTATAGTACACCTCTATGAGGTGAATGGAACTATTTTGTAGCAGTAGGAACTACTAAAGGCCATAGAGGACGTCTCAAACTGGCTGTTTTCTGCCTCCTGCTTGCAGAACAGGTCATAAAACCAACCTGCCCATCATCAGAACACCACCGCAGGGCAAGCTGTGTTTGACCCCCAGGTCACATAGAGGCTGAAGCCAAGGAAGAGGGGATTTGCTCAAGTTCCTGTCCCCAGCCAGAGGACATGGAGAGAGCTGCTCCAGGGCACCTGCCTCCTGTGGGGACCTCCAAAATGACCTGACAGGAGCCCAACCTGCTCGAGCCGGCTCTGCCTCTGTTTGAAAGCCTCTAGCGGGTCGTCCTCCAGGGCATAGTGCTCCAGCACCGTCCGGACGTCTTCCACTTGATTCACTGCGATGGCTATGGAGCAAGGGTGCTGGTTAGCCAGGTCCTAAGAGGCCAGGAGAGGCACACAAAGGGCAAGGCCAGCACTCTCTGGAATGCCGGTCCATGCTTTGAGCAGGCTCCTTCAAACATGTCCAAATAACCCCAAAATGCTCCAGAGGAATGCTGGACCTTCTAGGAAGTTCCCTAAGACAGTAGGCTCCTTACAGATCACCTCCACCCTAACTGCCTAATAACAAGACAAGCCACAATTAAGTATCTGTCCTTGTGTTGAGGGTCAAGGGCTTTGGGGTTAGGTACCAGGGATTAGTCTCACTCTTGAGGAAGGCAGACAGGTCCAGCAAGACCCGGTCATCAGAGTTGCCATCCCAGGGCCTCAGGGCGACTCCATTGTAGGGCTGTAGGCGAAAGGCTTCTTTTTTGCAATCCACGACTACTACTCTGGCTGGATCCCGATTCAGACACGAAATGTCCTGCAAGTGGGTGTCAGGGGTCAGGTCAGCCCCAGTGCCTCTCTCTACAGATCTCAGATGGGACAGACGCACAGCGTCATGCACATGTGGCTGCCGTGGCAGGCAGTCTCAGAGACCAGGTATGGATGGCACCTCAGGCTTCCTGGGAACTAGGGAGCTGGTCAGGCAGCCTAGAACCAGGGTTCACATAGGTCTCTAGAGGGAACTGGGAGGTTCAACCTCTACCCCAGATCTGTGACAGGTTACAGCTAGACTCACTACAATGTGAGGAATCATACAGACACACCCTTGTCAAAACCTGAGTTCTGCTGAGTCTCCAATGACACAGACCTCAGAGCCACCAAGACAGGGGGAGACCCAACAAACATAGATTCCAGGGGCCTGACCAGCATGTCTAGATACACAGTTGGCCAAAGAACAGATTCCAGAACCCCAAGCAGAGTCCCAGCTATCTCCTTCAGGAGACCCAAGGGCCAAGGTCCCATCCAAGCTGGAGGCACTTGGGCACATCCTGCCACATCTGTGAGAGCGGTGCTCCCAAATCCACCCCAAAGGACCACTGTGGTCTTACAGCACCTTCACATGATGCCCGTCCATGTATCTGGTGGCGTCCCGGAACAGACGGTAGGAGATGAAGCCATGGGGGTCCACGCTGTCAATGAGCGGAAATGCAGTCTGCAGAGATTAGGATGGACAGAACGTCAGGCTGGGCTCTGGCCCAGTGCATCTCACCCACCTGTGCCACCTCTGGCCCAGAGTCTCACCATGCCAGTCTCTGACGTAAAGATGACAATTTCATACAGAGGTGCGAGCTGCTGAAACAAGGTCTCAATGCCCGGGCGCTTCTTAAACCTCCAGCCGGTGGCCAGCTGTGGAGGCAGTGAAACAGACAAGCTGGGACCGGGAGCCCCAAGGGGCCAAGACCCAGCCTCAGGTTCTGTCTGCTCCTGGGCCTGACTGGGGTGGCAGTTTATTCTGAGCCAAGGAAGACTCACAACAGCCTACAGGAGGACTGACAGAAGTGAGACAGTAAGGGGGGTTCACACAGCACGGCCCAGGGTTGATCCCTGGCACACCTGGCCCAGCCTCCCAGGTTTTTCCCAACCCACTGCCTTCCCCAGGACACACCGACCACTCAGGATGCAGGAGAACCCCAGTGAGTTCCAGGACTAGCGTGTACGGCGGCTGGTAGTAGGGCTCCCGAAGAGGGTCTGGGAGAAGGCAGGGGCTGGTGGGCTCAATGATCATCTGTGGGAGAGGACAGGCTGCTCAGGCTCAGAACCAGAGTTAGGTACAGGAGATAGGGACTGGACCCAGGTCCCCCTGCTCACCTGTCGGTAATCTTTGAAATATTTGTATGTCCGGCGTAACTGCTGTACCAGAATTGGATCTAAAACACCAGATACAAAGGGATTCCAAGGTAAGCCACTGTTCTACCGCCTGAACAAGGCAGGGACTTGTTTTATTTATTTATTTGCAGAACAAATGTAGATTTATTAAGGGAAAGTAAGAAAGAACTCCCAAGGGTGAGGGAGAAGGAGGGTTTAAAGGAAGGGATACTCGAGACAGGGTTCTGTGTAGATCAGGCTGGCCTTAAACTTGTACGTAGTAGAGGCTGACCCTGAACTCCTAATCTTCCTCCCTCTCCTTCTCAAGTACTGAAATCACTGGGGTATGCACTAAGTCTGACTTCAAGTCATAGGGTTTATGATCCACTAGATAAAAACAGGTTTGTGCCACCACTCGGTGTGACCCAGCTTACTGCTGTCTCTTACACCATTAGGTAGGACAAAGATATTTATTCCCCTGTCAGCTAAGCCACCTCACTAGCGACCCTGAGCACATTTTTGATAGCCTTAATACTAGCATCTAGTAGGCAGAAACCCAGAATGCTGCCTTCAACATCCCACAATGCACAGGACAGGCTCCCTCCAACAAAGAACTAGCTGTTCCAAAGTGTGGACAGGGCTGGGTGCGGTGGAACAGGCCTGTCATCCCAGCTACTCAGGAGGTTGAGGCAGGAGAATTAAAGTTTGGAGCCAGCTAGGATTACACAGTGAATCTGAGGTCAGCATGGACAAGTTTGTGAAAGGCTCTCAAAATAGAAAGGGCTGAGGAAGAAGCTCAATGAAAGAGCACTTATTTAGCACAAAGCCCTTGGTTCAATCCCTAGCACCCACCTTCCTCAATAAAGCCATCCGGTTTCAACAGGGCTGGGGTGAAAATTCCTAAAGAATGTATTATAAACTGTAAACTTACAGGAGTCACATCTTAAAAGTCATAATATTGAAACCAGTTTAAACCAGTAAACACACATACTTTAAACTTGCATGTATACCTGCCCAATTTAAATCAATACATCAATTTGTTTAAACTGGTAGGATTCAACATCTGCCCAGTTAAAAGAGTAGACTCACTGACCTGCTTGGTATAAACCAGCAAACAATCACAGAGTTAACGTCCTGTTGTTAACTTCCCTACCATGAACAGGTGGCTCTCTGGACCCTTAGAAAACTGACAACTACTCTATGTAATTTGTCAGATGCTCCCCACCAAAGGCTGGTGAGCCTGAGAGGGAGGGCGTGAGGGAGGGGGCATTGTTTTGGAAATGAAGAACTGAACAGGGTGGGAGCTTAGGGATTAAAAGCAGAGGCTGTCACAAAGGCATGGAGTCAGGGCTGCAGATCTCCGTCACAGGAAGTCTGGTGTGACGGGTGGCTGGGGCTCCCGCTCCCATCTGTCCCTGACCATCTGCTGGACTGAGAGGCCAGAGACAGGAGCTGGAGCTTTTGTTAGACCCCCTCTCCCAAGCTGTTGCCCCTCCATGGAAGGAGGGGCTGACACCCAATAGGGCAACACTGCTCAAAACAACCAACAAGACAAAATAGGAACAGGAGGAGCAGGGAGTACCAGGGGCCGTGGCATCTGTGTGTATTTACTCACCACTGTCGAATTCATCAGGAATCTGGGAGAGAAAAGTGGCAGGTTTGAGATGGCAGAGGCAGGAGCTGGTATACCACACAGGAGCTCAGCCTCCCCACCCTGCCTGGGGGGAGAGGCTCACTCCAGACTGGAGGCATCCCACCCTCACCCCTACGGGGCGGACTCCTGGCACCTGTGGGTCTTGTGCTCCTCACCTTTGCACCGTTTTCATCCACAGGGTTGGTTCCTGCAAGAAATACAGAGATAAGTTAGAGACACTGTGGCCCAGTCTGCAGGGTCTTGAAGGTGGAGAATGTGGGGTCCAGACTCCCCAGTCAGGGGAAAGAGGGTGAGAGGAACAGCTCCTGGATTCAAGAGAGGAGAAGGACTGAGGCTGCGATGTGGGGGCAAGGAGAGGGCTGGACTTCGGGTGCTGAGGAGAGTCCAGACTTACCCTTCCCCATCTTCCCTCAAGTGCAACAAACAACAAGAGCTAAAGCTTTTAGTAGAAAGAGGAGGAGATGGGACAGAAAGAATGTGGCCTTCTAGAGTTTCAAGGTGAGTGTCCCAGTGGGTGGCCCTGCTGAGGGAGGAGCCAGGGAAGAAACAACAGTAAGCTAAAGGGAAAGGTGAGACTTCACAGTAACATAGAGGCCAAGACAAGACCATGTCTCTCACCGAAAATGTAGACGATGCTGACAGTCCCACCGGCCCCAAGCAAACCAGCAAGCCAAAGTGCAACTTTTTTGGCATAGCTGGGGCCTTCTGAGCCTGGCTGATGCTGTGGCCCTTGGGCCTTAGGGCCTGCACGGCTGGTGATCTCTGCAACCTGCAGGGGAGAAGCGGGGAGGAACAGAGAGAAAACAGCAAGATAGTCTGACCTCTAATCTGGTCCAAGTAGAATCAAGATCAAGAGCTAGGAAGTAGACACACAAAGAACCCCAGTACATTGTGTCCCTGGAGGGGTGAGTAGAGAGGTTAGTCCCCAGAGAGGGTCAACACTCAACAATCTAGAGAATCAAAAGGGTTCAAGAGCTGACAGGCTGGACTGTAAGCAACAGGACTGCAGGGTCTGGAGCCACGAAAAGAGAGAATAAGACGATCAGGGGAACATAACGGGATGCCGAAATCAGAGGGGAACACAAGAGACAGGATGGGAGTTAGGACATCCTGATGCCCAGGGCTCAACATAGCGAGATGGGGAAGGGAACGGATGGAAGCAGGGGCAAAGGGATGCAATCTCTTTTCTAAGCCTTGGGGAACTAGGGAACAACGGAAAACGATGGGCTTGAGGTCAGAACGACTAGGTCGATCAGAAGCCAGGCCGACTCCCTCCCTCACCACCGACGGGGAGGAAAAGTCCCCAAGGTCGTCCCCCCCCCAAACTAGGACCCTAGCGTCCCGGGTCCGTCCCCCTGGAGTAGCACCTGAGAGGTCACTGTCACCCGGAACAAGTGACCCCTCCCGGCGTCCACGTGGCTGAGAGATGGGCTCTAGAAGATGCAAGAGGGCCCCTAGCATCCAGCCCCCAAAGTAGGGGGGCGGAGAAAGTGCGGTCCAATCTGGAGGTACAGAAACACCCCCAAACGCGGACGGCATTCTATTCAGCTCTGAGATGCGGCATCCCACCTTCGCCCGGGCGGCGACCAGACGCCCCAAACTTCAGAGAGGCGCCCCGCGCGCCGTCCCGGGGCCGCTCACCTGCTCTGGGGCCCGAGGAGGCGGCGTCGCCAGCCGCGTGCACAGCCCCCGCGCGCCGACCCGGAGCCCGCTCAGCAAGCGCGAGAACAGCGCCGCCGAGACCGCCATCTTGCGCTGACGCCACGAGGCCACGCCCACTCACTCGCTCTCGCCCGCCCCAGGCCCTGCTGCAGCCAATGGGGGCGCCGAGGTGCGGCGGGTGGACGGGAGCCGGAGAAGGACTAAAGGCTTCAAGCGCAGCAGGGCGCTCTCAGCTCTCTGGTTCAACTATAGCCTGGCACGTTACTTTAGAAGGCGCTCACCTGGCACCACGGCCCCCTCCGACACCGCCGTCCAGTCACTGGACGTCACCTCCCGTTGTCCAGAGGTGGAAAAGAGGCCCAGGAAGGTAGTTAACAGGCAGCCCTCACCTCACACGTGTTCCCTCGTGGAGGGAAAGTTGCATGCTGAGGCTTGAGAGCAAGTGAGAACTCAGTGAATTCGAGGTAATAGGAAGCCACCACGAATGTTCCCCAAGTTATTTTCAGTGGGCAAAAAAATAAAAATCAGTTGGGTAGGGGAGGCCTGAGAAATGACTCAGCGGTTAAGACAACTGGCTACTCCAGCAGAAGCCACGGGTTCAAATCCCAGCACCCCACAAGACGGCTCACAACCGTCTGTAACTCCAGGTCCAGGGGATCTGACATTTTCTTCTGACCTCTGAGGGCACTGCGTGACATGGGTGCACTTACATACATGCAGGCAATACACTCATATACTAAAAATAAAGAAAAAAAAATCAGATTTTTAAAAATGTAAACTTAAATACGGACGTACTAAATGGTAGTAAAAGTGGAAGGACAATGGAGTCTGGAGTCGTGGTTACTTCCGGAGTGTAATAGGTTAGGGTGCCAGCTTAAGTGGGCACATACTGTTTTCTTTTTTTTTTTTTTAATGTGTATGTCTCCCTCACCCACCCACTCCTGACACAAAGGAAAAGTCCCCGAGGATAGGCTGGGATGATAGGGTCTGGTTCCTCTCAAGCATCACCTAAATGGTCCCTGACACTCAATTAAGGTGCCTTAACCCTGTTATATCAATGGCCCTACATATTGTTTTAGAAACTGGGGGGCTGGGGAGGACTGGAGAGACGGCTCAGTAGTTAAGAACACTGGCTAGTCTTTCAGAGGGCCTAGGTTCAGTTCTCAGCATCCACGTGGTGGCTATCAACCACCCGAAACTTGTTTCACCGGATCCAACGCCCTCTTCTGACCTCTGCAGACATTAAAATTATCTTGTTGAATTTTTATTATATTTTACTTATTTTGTGGTGGGGGGAGGAGGGTAGAAGTCAAAGGACAATTTACAGGAGTTGGTTCTCTCCTTCCACTACGTGCATCCTGTAGATTGAAATCAAGCTGTAAGGCTCGGGGTCTTTACCCACTGAACCATTGGCCAGCTGCTGTTTTTTAAGACAGGGTCTCATGTAGCCCAGGCTGGTTTCAAAATTCCTATATAGCTGAGGATGACCTTGAACTCATAAAACTTCCTGCTTTCACCTCCCTAGTGGTGGGATTACAGGAATGTACCACCTGAAATATAATACATTTACATTTGTAAAGATGTGACTATCAAATGAAAGGAACAAGGCACAAAACCTAATTCCCGGGGCTCTCACTCTAACCCTAAACAGCTAAAATGAAGTAATCTGAGGACACAAGACTACAGGGCTAGAGACGGGATTTGAAGGTGGAGCATTTGCTTAGAATCCATCTGTAAGACCGGAGCAAGAAGGGGTAGGTGGGGGCAGGGAGGACCTCAACACTGACTTGATTTTCTCAGATATATGACAAAACTGCTTTTTAAAGGAAATGACAAAACTTTTAGAGAATTTGAAGTTATATATCCAATATAATATTTTACACTGTTTTCAGCTCTTTACTTAAGCCTCAGGCTGTATTCAACTGCTTCTGACACTTGAGTGCTCTAGAATGGATAGATTCCCCTTTGACATTAAGACTAGCTCTACCCAAGCAGCTGAGGTACTTCCTGGAGATCAGCTCAGGCCCTCCTTTCCCATCTCCAGACCAGATGTCTGTTTTTTTTTAAGATTATTCGAGTGAGTAAAGTGTTACCTTGGCACAGACTGAAGGTCTTCAAAGGACAACTTGCAAGGAGTCCTCTCCTTTTTCCATGTGAGTTCTGGGGATCCAACTTAGGTGTCACACTGGGCAGCGAGTGTCCTTGTCTGCTGAGCCATCTCATCAGCGTATGTCATTTTCTTTAATTACATCTATTTTTTTTCCCACCCAAGGGGACATGTGTGTCATAGCATGTACTGTGGAAGTCAGGAACAACTTTGTAGAATGAATAATCCCCTTCCACCATAGAGGTCCCAGAGATGGAGAGACGGAACTCAGGCTGCCAGGCTTGGCAGCCAAGTGCCTTTACTAAACGAGCTATCTTGCTGGCCTCGAGTGTCATATATAGTTCTAGTTAAGGCACCCTATCACCAGACTGCTCCAGATTCTCTAGATTCAGATCCTGACTTACTGATCCCTTGGATTTCATAGGGTTTGCCTCTTTCAGTCAGCAAGAAAGATGAAGACCAGAATGTTCAGGCCCCACAGCTACCCCTTCAGTGCTGTGCACCAAAGTTCTGTTTTAATTGTTTTCTGTGCACTGTTTATTCATCAATTAAGGGTTTGTTCTTCACACTGGGGATTAAACCTTGCCTTGGTGCTGTGGAAGTTCTACACTAAGCTGCATTCCCAGGTAAACAATAGGTTTTGGTTTTTTTGGTCTTTTTAAGACAGGGTTTCCCTATAGCCCCAAGTAGCCTGGAACTCGCTGGCCTTGAATTCACAGACATCTGCCTCTGCCTCCCGGGTGCTGGGATTAAAGGCATGCACCACCAGACCCGGCTAACTTCTTTTCTTTTTGAAACAGGCTCTAAGTTGCCCAGGCAGACTATGAACTCCTCCTACCTTCTGAGTAGCTGGGAGGACAGGCAAGACCCCTTTCTCAGGTCTCATACATCCTTTCAAGAACCTCTGGTGTAGATGGTAACATTATTTTCTAGATGGGGAAACTGAGACTTGGTTAGGACTCAGTTATTTGCCCCAACTTAGTAACTACACTTATAAGACACACACACACTCCAGCACACATGCCCTCTTGACCAAGCAGCTTCTCTTTATTGAAAGACCTGACTACAAAGGCAAGCTGGGACAACAGGTTTGAGAGGGAGGGCCCTTCCTCAGATCTGATTCCTTGAGTGTCAGGAGAAGGGAGCCGAAATCTAGAATAATGATCCTAGCCGGCCCCAGACCCAGGAGCTCACGCTGGGCCAAGGCCAGAGATGGGGCTGTTGACTGCAGAGGTCATTCTGCACCTTATCAAATGCCTGCCTCCTGCTGCCTCAGGCCTCCAGGAGCTTCCCAAGGAAGCGGAGGTTCAGGATCTTGATCTGGTCTTCCAGGTCCATGCGGATGATGCCATCCTCACCATCAATACTCAGCAGGACCCCAGTGGCCTCTCGATCCTCACCCAGGATCACCTTTACCTGGAGGCGGTGGGGAGTGTCAGGGCTGCCCAAAGCCTGCCACGCCCTCCTGGTTCCTCCCTCAGGCCCTGGCCCTACCTTGTTGTTCTTGGTGGGGGGGATGGGCTCCAGGTGCTCACTGGAAATGCTGACCACTTTCTCACTGTCCTTCAGGTACACGGAGCACATGCCACCCTGCAGAGGGACAGTCTGCTCAGCCTGTCCTGTTCCCAATGCAACACCAAGTTCACCCTCCAGAGGACACAGTTCCATTTTGAAAACTCAATGCCCAGGGACATGGGAGCAGGAGAGAACCCCGGCCTTCTCCTGGGTCTCCTGACACCAGTGTCACCACACCAGTTCATTCATGCTGCTGCGACATGGAGAAGCAATCCCACATCCCAGATTCAGTCCCACTGCTTCCCTGCTGAGCCCTTCCATGATGCCCCAGTGCCCTCTGCCCAGTCCCAGTTCTCCAGGACTCTGACCTGGCCCAGCCTCTTCTCTGGCCCCACCATTCTCCTTCCCCCTGGATATGTCTATTCCAGCCACAGTGAGCATACTTTAGGACTAAGGACATATGACTCCCTCTCTATAGCACCATTTTTCTCACCTTACTCTTATTCACCCTTCAGGTCTCTGCTCCACTGTCTCCTTCACGAAGTACCCCCCATTCTCCCAAAATAGGGTTCACCTAGCTCTCCAAGCCTTCTTGCCTTATCCCAGCTCAGACTACTCTGGGGGACACATCTGTCTACCCCAATAGAAGGTGAGGTCTGAGCACACAGCCTAGGGCTGTATATATTCCCCCAAAGCTAAGCACAGATATTGAGCAATTCCAGCCCCAATTAGAGGCTTTGTTATCCCAGCCAACTTGGAGGTAACAGGTAGGCAAAATGAAGGCACAACATTGGACCCTAAGACATAGGTTGAGACAAGAGAACTTCTTGAAGGCTGAGGCTCTAACCAGACAGACTGGAAGAAGACAGGGGACATGTGCAAAGGCAGGGAATGGGAGCACTGGGCATGGTGCCTAACACAGAGGGGCACTCAGCACACTACCAAGTTCACCTTCTAAGGACTGTGACAGCCACCTCTCTTGAATGTGCCCTGTAAATGGGCTGCAGGCCTGATCTGTGAGCACGTCAGGCAGAAATCCCCATTCCACAGAGTCAAGACATCCCAACCCTTCTAGTTCTATCTGTTCACCAAAAGATGGATACCAGACAATCTAGACAGAAAGCTAAAATCTAAAACACACAAGCTGACAATAGAGTTCTGTAGTAGAGCGCTTGCCTAACACTTGTGAGGCCTTGGGTTCTACCCCAGCACCACAGACAAATGTAACTACAGAGACTGGGAGGTGGAGAGGCTGTCCAACCCCAGGGCCACACTTACCGTGACACTGCGGATGACGCCTGTCTGGCCTACCACCTGTGTGTCCAGGTAGGTATCTCGCACCTTCACCTGGATGTCGGTGGTCACCCAGTCGCTTGAGCTCTGCTCAATGCCTGAGCCTGGTGTGTGTGGGTTATAGCCACCAGGAGAGGGAGCTCCAGGAGTCATCGGACTGTAGCCAACGGGGCTCGGGCTGGGGCTCGCCTGAAGAGAAGAGAGGCATGAGTGTCTGCAACAGTCACTGTGCCCAGTCATACTGAGACCCAAAGCAGCCCAGAGCCTTCTGTGACGGTACATACCTGGTAGGCCATAGGCGAGGGTGTGGGGTGGTAGCTGGCGGGGGAATGGGTGTTCTGGTAGCCTGCTGGGCTCGGTGCAACCTGGTGGTAGCTCTGGGGGCTGGGGCTGGGCTGGTAAGAGCCCTGTGGGGAGGGCGCAGCATAGGGGGAGAACTGGTCCGTGTTGTACCTGCAGACATAGGAGAGGGGCGTTAGTCCTGATGGGAAGGGGCTGAGGAAGCTGTGCACAGGGCTTTTCCGGGCTGCGCCCCAGTGGACTCACATGGCTGGCGTCCCTGGTGTCTGTGGGTTGTACTGTGGATTGACCTGGGGGGATGATGGGTCTGGGTAGCCAGGTGTTTGGGGATTCGGGGTTCCCCCATACGCCTGCGGGGATGGGGTGGGCTCGTCGTCAAAGGCATACTCGTATTCCTCCTCAGCCCTGGTGGGGACAGAAGTCTGTTGAGAATGACTGGTGCTATCAATGTGGTGGATGCTTCTAGAACCGCACTACACACAGATCCTCAACCGAGGCAATTTCATTCTGACAGAAGCCCCAGCTAAAGGCATTCCTGACAATAAGGCCTTTCCATAGCTGAGACTGTGGTGCAGAAGGACAAGGTTGTCTGCCCAAGACCACACACCTAGCAAACGTCTCCAAGCCCTGTGTAGTTACATGTTGAGGTTGAGGATTAGAGGATGAGGACAGAATACTACGTTTCCAGGCATGCCCATGCCTGCCCAGTGATGAGGGAACTTCATCATCTATGACCCCAACACAACCACTCACACTCTGACCCACACAGCCTGACCTGGAAATGGCCCTTACCTGGAAGGTGTGTTGGGGTTGTTAGGATCCCAGGCCCCACTCTGGGCAGGAGTCCGGCTACCATCATGCAGGGGCGTCTGTGAGCCATAATGCGGAGTACGACTACCTGGATGGAGTAAGAGAAGCAAGCTCATGTTTCCATTCTATCCTGAGTCTTCCGATACTCCTCTGCCTGGTCTCTACAGTCTCCTGGGAATGCTCACCATCCTGCAAAGGTGTCTGAGAGCCATACATGGGTGTTCGGGAGCCAGAGCCATACATGGGAGTCTGGGAGCCATACATAGGTGTCCGGCCATAGGTGGAGGTCATGCCCCCTGGACGCTGAGAGTCCCTGTTGACACAGAATAGGCAAGGTGGGTGGGGTGCCCAGCACACTCATGCTGGCCCTCCCTGGTTCCAGCCATCACCCCTAGGCCACTTCTCCCCAGGCAGTGCCGTACACTGTGGTGAGCCGCTGGCGGTCCACAGAGATGGTCTGACAGGTGGAATGCAGCTCTACACGGGCTGTGGACTCTGTGGCATCCTTCACCACACCAATGTAGCCTGTGGGACAGCAGGCAGTCAGGTGGGTGGGAACTCCGGCCACCATGCCAACCCCTGTATCCCCACAACCCCGGCTCACCTTTGTAGGGCCCTTGTGAGATGCGCACAGTCTGGCCAATGAGCTCGTTGTCTCTCCGCCCTCGGCCCCTGCTCATACCACCTGGGCCACCAAAGCCACCGTGCTGACCTGGCGGGGGGAGATGCTGTGGGTTCCAGGGCCTATGCAGTGCCCCTAACCAGAACACTTTTCAAAACCCTGTCTACTGATCTGACTCCCACCTCGCCCAGGTAGGATTAGGAGCCTCCTCCACCTATTCCCTACCCCTGGGCTTTCCTGACTCTGACTGTGAGCCTGGAACTGTACAGGCAAGGAACAACCCCCCATCCCTGACCTTTGACCCCATCTCACCATCAGCACTGGGGTGCATGGGGCTGCTGATCCGGGGGCTCATAGGAGTGAAACCACCCACAGTTAGGTTGGTCACATCCCGGGGCTAGAGAAAGGGGAGGGAGTGAACAGCAAGGCCAAGGATGAAGGTGACAGGTCTCCAGTCCACCCAACACAGCCTGACACCAGGTGGGATAGATTCTGCCTGAAACAGCCTAGCAGTAGTAGTTATTATTACTCCCCTTCCCTCCTCCCGCTCCTCCTCCTCTGGACAAAGCCTCCACCTCCTGGGAGGGAAGTGGTGACCCCACAGCCTCGGTGCACCTACCCATCAAGAGGGTGGGTCCGCCCCTCACCAAGGTCTGAGACCCAGCTATGCCAGTCAGGAACTTAAATCCTTAGACAAAAACCACCCAAGTGCCCGCCCCATTTCCTTCCTTTCTTTTCTTTTGGAAAGATAGAGTCTCTTGTCACTCAGGCTGGCCTCAAACTTGCTATGTGGTCAAGAAATGACTCAACTCCTTATCCTCCTGCCTCCACCTCCCAAGCGCTGGGATTCCAGCTTCAGCTCTCCTTTCCTCCCGGGTTCCGCACAACTTCCCAGCAGTCCTGCGCAGAGCCTGTGACTGGCAGCCCCCAGTTATTCGCTCTGATCTCTGCTTTAAGACATCCTTCCTCTCCCTCACACAATGGGCCCTGCTACCCCAGGGGACGAGGAGCCCAAGGGACAGAAGGCCTGGTGCCACTTCACACTGCTGTGTTCCCCCTGCAGTCCCAGCTCTAGGAGGGTGGAGACTTTCCCAGATGTGCCCCAGCATCCAGCATGAACAGGCACACCATGGAAGTGAGTAACGAATGGCAGAGAGCAGCTCAAGGCCCCACAGCAACCTCTTCTTACTGCCCCAGGACTTGACAGAAACACCTCTCTTGGGAGGCTCTCTCAGTGCCCCAGAGTTAGGTCCTGTCACTTGTGGGGCCCTGATGTCCTCACCTTTGAGCCCCCGGCTAACACCAGGTGGCGTGCCTTGCAGACAAACATGCCGCCGTTCTCCACGAGCTTCTTGCAATGTAGGAAGGCAAAGCTGCGGTACAGATGGCGGATCTCACCCTCACGGCCCTGGGCAGAGAGGAGGGTCACTGGATGAGCAGGGCAGGCCCCACTTCCATTCTTTCGGACTCAGCCAAAGGGCAGGGGCTGGTACTCACAGAGTGGGGGCCATCGATGACCTTGACAATGTCCTTTACATGGATGTTGTTCTGGTCAGAGTCCAGGGCTACAGCGAAGCGGTTGTCCTTCTTCTGGGTCACAGCCTGGTGCCTGACAGTCACCACTTTCCCGTGCATGTTCAGCACCTTTGGAGGAAGAGGCACAGAGTGAGAGCGGACCAGGTAATGTGAAGCCAGGAGCCCTTAGCCCTTGGGATGTCCTGACTGTGGAGTAATGTCAGAGGCTCACACACCAGTACACATCTGCCACAAACATTCCACATTATTCCAAAGACACTTTGGAAGGTTGGGCATGTACTCAGTTCACAGAGTACCTGCCTAGCATGGGTTAGACTCTGGGTTTGATCCCTTGTACCACATAAACCAAGCATGGTGGCTAACACCTGTGATCTCAGCACTCAGGGAGTTGGAAGCTGAAGGATCAGGAGTTTAAGGCCCATCTGGGCTACATGAGACTGTGTCTGAAAAGAAGAAAAAAAGTGGCTGGGTGTGGTGGCACATGCCTTGAACCCCAGCACAGGCAGAGGCAGGTGGATCTAGAGACAAGCCTGGTCCACAGGCTAGCTGGGGCTACAGGAAGACCCATTCTCTAATAAACAAAACAAAAGAAAACAACAAAAAAAGGCAAGACTCTTTGGGAGAAGCCTCCATCTCCCTAACTGAGCATTAGGGACCTGGGAGAAGGTGGAGGGGCTAAGACAGAGGGACAGTCAGCGGTTTACCCAACTCTCTGCCAGGCCCCTGACAGATTCTTCACACCCTTTCCTCTGAGAGGAATGCAAACATGATGCATGGATCAGACAGGGAAGCGAAGCGAGCAGGTCAGGGTCACACAGTGCACAAGCAGCAGAGCTGAGGCAGATCTGGGATCCCAGGCACCACGCTGACATACATATTGGGGGCTAAGACAGAAGTGTAGCAAAGGAAGCACTCTGTCCCTGGAAAGCATCCATTACTGGGGTCCTTATGTAACTTCACAGCTGATGAAGTATCCCCACCTCCACCTGACTAGGTATGAAAGGGGCAGAGGGCAAATGAAAGGCCAGTTGCCAGCACCACCTTGGGGAGCCTTGCCAGGTCTTCGAACCAGCACAATATCAACATGGTGCTCTCCCAGTTCCTGGGATGTGGGGCCTTCAGAATAGGACACCCTATGAGTAACGATCCCCACTATGAAGTACAGCACATACCTGGAAGGTCTCCCGCTCTAGCCGCACGATGACACCCACAGTGCGGGGGTCCAGCTGCACCAGCTCACCCCACTCGTGCTGTCCCCCGACATCCACACCGGATGCCGTCTCCGAACAGAGCTGCAGGTCCCGGGGCAGCACCTTCAGCTGCAGGGAGACGAGAAAGGGTGAAGCAGGTCAGAGGGCCGAATCCAGTCGGGGCTCACCCAGCAGTCTACTCTTCCTGTCACTCACCTCGTGCATCGTGAGGTCTGAAAAGAGGATGACAAAGTTCTCCTCCACCCGCACAATAAGACCTGTGTCACCCTCGAATCGACCAGCGATTACTTTCACGTGGTCTCCCATCTTGAAGTACTTCCGAAGTTCCTGGGCTGGGAACTCCAGCATGTCCTGGGAGGTTTGAGCATGGGAACAGCGAGCAGGTGAGAGAAGCCACAAGCCACACACCCTACTCACCTTCTCAGTGTCTCAAAAAGAGACCTGAGCAGAGAGCCACTGCAACTTCCCCACCACCAACCACATGAGACCACCCGAGATGTACACATAGCTCTAACAGCTGCGCCAGGAGGGGCACTGAGCTGGACATCCATTACCCCAGAGATGGCCAGCCCTTCAGACCCACGCAACTGCAGTCATAGGCAGTGTCTCCAGGCAAATGTGCCTACCTGAACAAGTATTAGACTCCTTTCCCCATGAGATGACCCAGCCCAACACATACTATACCGATACCCTTCAGACTCTCTCTTACACACACGCGCACACACACGCACGCATGCACGCACGGATACGCACACACACACAAAAAGAACCCTCTGTGATTGAAAGCAGGCCCAGACCTCAGGCTACTCCATAGTTAGTCACACCCACAAGCCAGTGAGACCAAAACATGTTGCTCCTCAGAAACAGCAAAATGATGAGCCACACCATTCTTCAGTGACAGACACGAGGTGAGCTCTTCAACGATACAACAACACAGCAAGAAACATCCCTTAACCCAGTGGACCTGGTGAAGCAGGCAGACTTCAAGTTCAAAGCTAGCCTGAACAACTAAGTAAGACCCTGAACTCAAAATAAAAAGTAAAGAGATAGTGAGATGGCTCCACAGCTAAGGAAGCTTGCTGCCAAGCCTGACAACATGAGTTTGATACCTGAGATCCACAAAGAAGGCTGGCTAAATGGCTAAATGGGTAAGTGAGCTTGCTGCCAAGTCTGCCAACCTGAATTTGATTCCCTGAGCACACAATGTGGGAGGAGAGAACAGGCTCTGGTAAGTAGTCCTATGACCTCCATATGTACATTGTAGCATGTGCACACACAGATATACACAGAAATAACTGGTTTTTTTTGTTTTGTTTTGTTTTGTTTTGTTTTGTTTTTAAAGAGGGTAAAGGATATCACTCAGTGGTACAGCAGTTACCCAGAATCCGCCAGTGAGGAGCTGGAGCATAGATAAGTGCTATAGTACTTGCCTAGTCCCAGCATGCACAGGGTCCTAGGTTTTGCCCCAAATTACACATAGAAGCTCCCCCTTCCCCCCAAAAAAAAACCCACCTCTGGCTGGATCCTCCCTTTCCTAAACAAGCACACATTGTGTGTGTTATCACCATACTGTCCTCCCTCACATCCAGGACAGAGCCCAGGCCACAACATACACCCA
Organism: Eospalax fontanierii; assembly: GCA_035773235.1. Lineage (NCBI taxonomy): Eukaryota > Metazoa > Chordata > Mammalia > Rodentia > Spalacidae > Eospalax > Eospalax fontanierii. Next base: position 24,510,818 of record CM069554.1, on the reverse strand, counting down.
GAAATCCCTGCAGACAGATAGAACCTACACAAAGGCTGGAGAAACATCCAGATGTCTGTTCCCATATCACAGAAAGCAGGCTTGCAAATTCTGCCTCGGCAGACCCAGTGGCAGAGAGGCTAAAGCCCAGAGACGCTGTTTGAGGACAGAATCACTGCCTGGACCTCTGCACACAAGCTATGACCTGATTCCCATCCACAGACGCGCCAGCTACCTTGAGGTCCTCGTGCTTGGGCATGATGGTGATCTTGTTGCCATCCACGCTGAGGACCTTGCCCTGCAGGTTGATAAGCTCGCCCTCGCACACTTCCACATTGTCCCCGGGCTGGAAATTGTGCTCCCTCTCCTTGCCTGAGGAAACAGTGCTGGGCTAACTTTACAGGCCTTCCTGGGGCCACCGTCCTCCAGGGCCAGGGGTGCACCCAGGGCTAGATACCTGTGCTTTCAGTCACCACCTCCAGGTCAATTCCCTCAGGCTGGTCCTCAAACTTCTCCAGCTCTGACAGGGTGGGCTTCACACCCTCAGTGATCTGGGGCCAGGGTAAAGGGGGAGGTAGAAGATGGGCCAGCTCACCAGCTGTGCTGAGAACCACTGCCCGGGACAAGCACACTGGACGCTGAGCTCCAGGAAAGGGACAAGGCTGTGCCACCCCACGAGTACGCCCCTGAACCTTACCACAGCAGACATGGCGAAGCTCTTGAACAGAAAGCCCTTCCGGCTGTAGCGGTTCCCCTCGAAGATGAGGAAGTCCCCATCAGAGGCAACATCACCCCCCAAGGACCTGGAATTTTTTGGGGGACAGAAAATAGCAAGGGGAAATCAGGAAGAGAATCTCGCTGGGTCTTAGTCTCTTCAGCTGTACTCCGGAAGGCTGACCCGTCCTCCACCACAAAACCTTGGTGGCTTAAATGACTTCTCACCCCAAAGGCCATGTGAATGGAGGGACTCAGCACCCAGCCACCTACATTACTGAGGCCTACCGGTCGCCTGAGCGGGTGCTCAGCAGGGTAGGACTGCAGTATCCTCTCCTGCAGCTGTTCCTACAGCCTAGGACATGAAGACTCTCCAGAAGGTAGGGGCAAGGTACTCTAAACAGTCACAGCCTCACTGATGCCCCAAGTCCTATGACATCAGAAGCATGCCCTCATCCTGCAGCCCAAGGAAGGTGGGGTCCAAGTGGCTAAGGGCAGTATGTAACCGTCATGGTCCCGAGGCAGGCAGGTGGGACCCAGGCCTGTGTCTTAACTCTCAAGTCTCTGGCTCCTCAACCTGCACACAGGCACAGGCGCCTGGTTCACACCCCAAATGGAAAGGGTGTGCTCCAAACAGGAAGCACCTGAGTGACTGCCCCCGCACCATTTCGGCCAGACTGCACCTTGCAAGGGGAGCATGGCATAACGGCAGAGCACATACGCCATGTACCCGATGATCTAGGTTCCACTGTAGCGCCAAAACTAAGAGTAAGTAGGCTCCAGAACAAAACCAAAGGAACCTGTTTCCCCGTTGTTCTGCCCTCCCACCACATAGCCCTGTATGTTAGTGCCAGAGATGGCTCTAAGCTGTCACCCTAGAAGATGTTCTGACGGTTCTACCCCAAACTACGGTGGGCGGGAAGAAACTGAAGGGGGCGAGGAGTGCTTGCTACTGTGGGCACATATACATATTAACTCAATTATTACTATGATCTCAGGAGCCTGAGTAGTTCATCACTGTGAGCAATCTGCAGCCAAGCTGGGGACAGAGCTCAGTAGTAGTGTGCTTGCTTGGCATGCATGAAGCTCTGGGTTCCATCTCAGTACCAGACGTGATGGCAAACGCCTTTAGTCTCAGCACTTGGGAGCCAGAGGCAGGCAGATCTCTATGAGTACAAGGCCAGCCTGGTCTACACAGTGAGTTCCAGGCCAGCTGGGGATACAGGTAGACCCTATCTCAAAAAAACAATAAAAGAAGAAAAAATCAAATCAATCTGTAGTAGAAGAAACTGAGATGGCAAGACAGGTGTGACTACCTGAGGCCATACTGCCCAGCTCATTGCTCACAATGCACCCATGGGGGGCCACCTCCAAGCATGGTGGGCCATACCCTAGCCCTGCCTGGTCTCTAGGCCTGCTTACCTGATCTTCTCAGCATCGAAAAGCCTCTGTGGAGGCCGCTTGAACTTCTTCCTTTTGGCAAACCAGTCTTTCTGCAGAGGACAAGGGGTCACAAGTGGGAGAGGTGAGAAAGGAGGGCCAGCTACCTACAAGGGTGCAGTGTCCCCTCAGCCAGTGGCAGAGCCCATAGTACCAAGCTCATGCGAGCCTTGATGCGGTCGTAGTCAATGCGTGGGATCATCTTCAGGGAGATGGTGTTCTGGCTGGGCTCAACATAATCCACCTGGTGGAGAGTAGCAGGTCAGCAGGGTCTAGACCGTCACCTACTTGCTATATGGGCTGTCACCTACTTGCTATATGGGCTGGGGCAGGTTGGGAAAGAGATGTACCTGCCACAACCCCCACTAGCCTCTCTTTGTTCCATCCAGCACTTCTTAGGTCTGAAAATGAAAATCTACCGCCTGTCTGCCTTCCCTACCCGATGTCTGCAAGGTTCTTCAAATGCAGGACCATAGCCAGTTTTCCCCAAACCGCCCCTTTCCTACACAGCTGTCCATACTATTCTGTGTAGGCTATAGCCTACAGTCATTCTTTTTTTTTTTTTTCAGTACTGTGGATCAAACCCAGGGCCTCATGCGTAGGGCAGGCCGGCAATCTACCAACTAAACTACACTTCAAAGTCCCTAGCCACATTACTGATTCCTTTTTATACATATACAAATCCCCTTAGCTCTGGATTAGAAAAGCCCAACCTTAAGAGCCAGGGGTCTGGTTCAGTAGAGCACTTGCTTACAATCCACCAGTGAGGTTCTGGGGGTACGGCTCCGTGACAGAACCCCTGACTAGAATCTTCCTGTGACGGTGCTCCCTGAGTGGTAGAAGCTTGCCAAGTGCAAGGTCCTGACTTCATCTGCCAGTACCATAATAGAGTACATTCATTAACCCTTCCCACCCCCTTCGTTGAAGTCAGAGCCTCACAGGTGACTGTGAGGTCTGCCACCTCACTGAGCTGAGGTCATGTTCCTCACTTCTTCGCCCAGGCACCATCTCATCTCTGGCGCCGCCCCTCTCCCCAGGCACCGCCGTCTGCTTGCTCCCTTTTCAGTCTTCACTTGATTCACCCTCGAATGTCCTGCGAGACGACACTGATCTCATGTGCTCAGTCCCAGACCCAAGCATGCCTCTTCTACCCTGAGGAAGGCTCTGCTCTTGGCACTTGGAGTGGGGAGGGAGAAAGGAGGCCCAGCCCCGGAACCCGGCCTACAGGGCTACCGCACCGCGCAGGGCACCTGAGCAATGTCGTCCTTGTAGATGCCTCGCTTGAGGCGGACCCAGGACTTCGGCTTCAGGTTGGCCACCTCCTTCACCACCTTGAGTACGTCAGTCATCTCCTTGATGGGCACCATCTGCTGATTCCAGTAGCCCAGCCTCAGGTTGCCCACGCCCTCGATGGCCTGCTTCACGTGGGTCTGCTTGTAGGCCTCTACATAGATGTAGCCCTTCACATGCTCTGGGGCCACCACCGACTTAATCTGCAGGGGCTGGAGACAGGTGGGCGAGGGAGGGTGAGGCAACACAGCTGGCGATGTCAGGAAGGCCACGCAGGCTTTCCTCTAGGAAGCTAGCCCGGAAGCATAATGATGATACAAGGACATTGCAGACTCATTCCAGCAACAAACCATGATGGAGGTTTCAAAAATGCTCCAAAGGAGGAACTGACTGATGTTTTGCTTGGTTTTGTTCCAAAATGGCCTCAAAGTCCTGTTCCTCCTGCCTCAGCCTCCTGAATGTTGAAATTACAAGTGTACACCAACACATCTGGCAAGGGATTGGTTAAGTTGTGGTTTAAATATACTGTAAAGCACACTGTAACCATGAGGAAACAGTAAGGGGCTAACGGTGTACATAGGCAGAGCAAGAATGCGCCGTGGCAGCTAGTGGTGTTAGGTTTCTTGAGGAGTCATGAAATGTTCTCAGAACATTGATAGTTTTAAACATAAACATGTAAACTAAAATGCAAATGAATAAAGAGTGAATTTAAGGTAGATGTGGTAGTCTATACCTAACAGACTAAGTGAATTTAGGGTAGATGTGGTAGTCTGTACCCTAATAGACTAAGTGAATTTAAGGTAGATGCGGTAGTCTGTACCCCAACAGACTAAGTGAATTTAGGGTAGATGTGGGAGTCTACACCTAACAGACTAAGTGAATTTAAGGTAGATGTGGTAGTCTATACCCTAACAGACTAAGGCAGGAAGATTGCTGAGTCTGAGACCAGCTTGAGTTGCAGTCCTTCCACCTGAGTTTGGTCCTGTCCCTCACTCCCAATATGCCCGCTACCTGACTTACCGTGTCTGTGAACTGGTAGGCGATGAACTTGCGCATCAAGGAAATTGCTGTGGCTCGTTCCTCCCCAATCTGGAAGGAGAGGTGGGTTTTGGGCAGCTGAGGAGGGAAAGAGCAGGACACAGGAAAGCGGGCAGGGGCAAATGGTGGGCTGGAGTAAGAGAGAGATGGAGATGGATGACCTCAAGAAAAAGACAAGGGAAAAGACAAGGGAAGAGGGGAAGGAGAGGGACAGAGTAGGGGTGTGTGTGTGTGTGCGTGTGTGTGTGAGAAAGAGAGAGAGAGAGAGAGAAGCAGACAGTAGATTGGAGAGGCACAGGTACACAAGGACCAGGAGACTGGCAGTCTGAGAAGACCCAGCACACACCTTACACTTGACAGTCCACAGGTTAGGGTCCCTGCATAACAGAAGATAAGGAAGAAAATGAAGCTCTTTACCAAAACCATCCCGTCACTGAGGCATGAATCCACACGGTCAGCTTTCTCGTCCACCCGAGTCCTCACCTTCCAGAGCACCCTTCCTCCACCCTTCTATTCGTCCTGCTTTCTCCTGACCATGTGGACACCATCCCCACACGAAATTCCCAACTCGGCCCTCTCTCCATGTCCCACTCTCTTACTTGACTCCAGGGAGCAGCTGTTGTTGGGTGATGTCATCTGAGAGTTCATCAGACCCTCCATATACCCTGGAGAGAGAACGGAGTTGAAGGATGAGGAAGCTCTGGCAGACTCCAGGGACCCCCCGCCCGCCCCAGGACCACCTGCTTCCCGCCTAGTGCTTACGTCTCTCCCACAGATGATTTGGCATATTTCTTCATGTAATACTCGCCCAATTCTTCTTCCCGCTGGTCCCTAAGGTGTGAGTGGGAAGGAGAGCATGAACTGAAGAGGGAGGCGGGGAGAGCGGGCGACCTGTGCCAAGTCTGCCCAAGGCCCCCACCCAGGTCTCCTCACTTGCTCACCTCCAAAGGTTTTGCAGGCGACGAGCCCCAGAGCGGTCTTCATCCAGCACAACATTATCGATATTGGAGGCTGGAAACAGAAGCGCACAGGGAGAGTCAGGGTGGGGCCTGGAGACGTGGGGCAGGAACTCGGGGGCCTGCCTTGTCCCCGGGGTAGAAGACACCTGACTGCAGGCAGCCCTCCCTCCTGTCCCCCTCCTCTGTCCTCTGTCCCCTTCCCATCATAGGGGAGGGGCCCAGTCGCCGGCGGACACCCAGCAGGTCTCCATCCCAGCCTGTCTAAACACACCCCAGCTTCCCTCACCCCCACACACTTATTCGCATTACATTCAGGCATACAGACACAGAAACTATGCATACACTTCCCAAGTCAGCGGCTGCTAGACAGAGACCCACGATTCCCTGACCCTGGACCCCGTGTGAGTCAGAGCCCCAGGGCTACACAGGATATGGGAGGAGGGCCACGGACCACACTTTCCCAGTTCTTACCTTCAATCTCTTCTACTTGGAGGAAGAGGAGGAAGAGGTGGTGGTGGTGGTGGTGGTGGTGGTGGTGAGCGAGGGCAGACAAAGTATGAGCCAAATTATAGCAGCGAAATCAACCAATGGGGGGGGGGAGGGACACAGGAAGGTTGAAAACCAAAAGTAAAGGCCAGGCACCAGGTGGGAGGGAGAAGCCGAAATGTATGAGGTGCACAGAACGGAAAGTAACAGGAGGGGCACTGGCCCAGGAAGTGGGGGGCATCTTGGGACAGAGCCTGCCCATGATCCACCCCACAAAAGGGATTCCTTAGGGTGCTGGGGTCCCAGAGTCCTCTCCCAACAATATTCTCCACCCAACGGTCCCCACCCCCCACTCATGGGCCTAAAAGGAAGAGGGTTGGGGAGCCGTCTCTCTGGCAAGGACAGAAAGAAGCGAGGTGAAGAGGGTGGGGTTGGGGTGGTGCAGGGCATGGGTGGGGCAGGGCCTTGAAAGACACCCCCACCCACGAACAGTCCCCCAGAGTGGGCTGCAGGTAGGGCCCACACACCTTTCTCCAGGATGTCCTCAGCTCCATCCTCCCACTGGTCCTCGTCCTCATATTCATCATCCACATCTGAAACAAAGCCAGGCAGTCAGGATGAAGGTGAGCTCAAAGCAACACAAAATGAAGCGTTACTTTTGGGAGACAAGCCCTAGAAATCCCTCAGCTACAGACCAGGACAGAGGCTCAGAGATGCAGGACACACTTCACCTGAGGCCACACCATCAACCGGTACAGCAAGGGGAGGGATCACATATAAACTGCTCTAAAGACCATTTACAAATATTCCTTGTAAAAAAAATAAATCAGAGCTGGCATAGTGGCACACACCTGAAATCCCAACACTCTGAGCCAGGCTGGTTGGCACATACCTGTCTCCCAAATACTTAAGAGGCCAAGCAGGAAGACTCTAAGTTCGAGGTCTGCCTGAGATACAGAGTGAGTTCAAGGCCATCCTGGGTAACTCAAGACCTTGTCTCAAAAAACAAAGAAGAGATACAGAGTGAGTTCAAGGCCATCCTGGGTAACTTAAGACCTTGTCTCAAAAAACAAAGAAGAGGGCTGGGGACATGGCTCAGTGATAGAGCACCCGCCTAGAACCCACAAGTGAGGGGCCATGAAAGGAGCTCAGTAGGACAGACTGTCTAGCCTGGTCCCCAGTACCGCACACAGAACAATTTGGAGCCACAGCTCATGCCCCTTCAAAAGTTTGCTTATTATGACCAGGCCCTGTGACATACCAGCTTCATCCAGAATGAAGCCACCATGTCGAGGTTTCTTGGGGGGCCTGTCATCATCTTCTTCCTCTTCTTCCTCATCATATTCCTCCTCCTCTTCCTCTTCCTCTTCTTCCTCTGGCTCCTCCTCCTTTTCACTGCCTGCTGCACTCCGACGTTCTTCTACCTGTAGGGGTCAAGCAGTTAGGGGACAAGGGCTTTACCATCCCAAACTCCAGAAATCCTGATGTCAGATCCAACTGGCCAATCATAGCCCGCTCAGTGCCGGGTACCCTCAGTCCCACTCTGACCAGGCCTGTGATTACTGTCCCAACTCAAGTGACAGTCCAGCCCCACATCAGCCACCCAACCAACTCCTAGGAACCAAACCACAGTCATCTGACAGAGCAGTACCTGCCCTTAACCTGAGTAATCTCTCTAGCCCTGGTTTTTCTTATTGAGACAGGGTCTCCCTGTAGGCCCAGCTGGCCTAGAACTTACTATGTACACCAGGCTGGCCTTGAACTCACAGAGATCCACCTGCCTCTGCCTTCTGAGTGCTGAAACTATAGGCATGCACGATCACACCTGGCTAACTAACCCTGTCTTTTGAGGCTCTAATTCTGTAAGCTAGGCTGGCCTTGAACTTGTGACAATCCTCCTGCAACAGCTTCTCGAGGCTGAAAACTAGATGTGGCCACCACACCTGGCTTCTACTCACCTCTTGCAGGCAGCTCTAGATGAACCCCACCGCTCTGCCTACCTGCCTACGGCCTTTGCAGGCCTCCCTCCCTGGGCCCCTTGGCGTCTGGCTGATGAAGCCCCCTCTTATCCATATGGAGCAGCCTCTTGGGTGTCTCCACAGATACTTCTGAGATTTCTTCAGGTCTCACAGTGACCGCAGTGGTCCACAGAGCTGTGCTGTCCCTCTCCAGCTTCCCCAGTTACCTCAGAGGTGTGCTGGCCTCTTCTAGCTCCTTGTAGACTCCAGATTCTTGTCCTTTCTGCCTGTGAACATACCGCCCCATCCCTCCTATCCCTAGGCCAGACTACTACACCACCCTCCAGCACTGGCTCTTCACCCTGTCCTCCTCCTGAGCCCCCTGGATTCTACTCCCTGCTCCTGTACCAGCCATAAACTGACCCACCCGAATGTCAACTTTTAACTCCCATCCTCAGTCTTCTATTTCTACAACACTATAACTTGCTAACCCAGTACTTCTGCATTTGTGTTTTGCTTGTTTTATCACAGATGTGTTTGTACTCCTCAGTTTCATAGGTATATATGTACTGTGATCACATCACCAATCACTCTCTTGTCTCCTTCCTCTAGCTCAGCAATTTCTTGTCCCCAAAAATCTTTTCCTGTATTTTCCTTTCTTTCTTTTTGAGACATGGTCTCTCTGTAGCTCCAGTTGGCCCAGAACTCTTATGTAAACCAGGTTGGCCTAGATCTCACAGAGATTAAATCTCCACCACGCCTGGCTTCCTGTATTTTAAAAAATTGTTTGTGTATGTCTGCGTGTCTCCTGCAGTTTTTTGCTACTATGCTCAATTTAGAAGTATTTTCTTTAAATTCACTTACATTCTTACTTTAATTACTTATTTATTATCTTATGTATATGAGTGTTTTGTCTACATGTAAGTGCACACCTCTGAATACAGTACCAGCAGAGGCCAGAGGAGGGCATCAGATTCCCTGAAATTGGAGTTTTGGACAGCTGTTAGTTGCTATGTGGGTGCTGGAAATCAAACCCAGGTTTTCTGGAAGAACAGTCAATGCTCTTAACTGCTGAGCCATCTCTCCAGCCATCTCTCTTTTTTTAATGCATGTGAGTGCAAGTGCATGTATCAGTGGAGGATAGAAGAGGACAATGGATCCCCTGGAGTTGGTGTCACAGGCAGCTGTGAGCCACTCAATATGAGTGCTGGAACTTGAACCCAGGTCTCTGAAGAGCAAGAAGGGTTCTTAACTTCTGAGTCATTTCTCTAGACCTTCACTTGCATTTTAAACTGATTTAAGAGACAAAAAAAATAAAAATAAAAAACAACAAAAAGAAAATAAATAAAAAGTAAATTTAAGCCATGGTGGCACACGTCTTTAGGAGGCAGAGGCAGGTGGATCTCTGTGAGTTCAAAGCCAGCCTAGTCTACATAGTGAGTTCCAGGCCAGCTGAAGCTTTAGGGAGAGCCTGTCTCAAAAAGACCAAAAAAAGTAAATGTAGGGCCTAGTGATATAACTCAATTGCACAGCACTTGCCTACCATTTTTGAGGCTCTGGGTTTCAATCCCAATTATCCCTTGCACACGCACACACACACAATTTAAGGGAAATATAGCTCTGTGGTACAGCTTATATTTAGCATGCACAAAGGTTCCATCCCTGGCACTATTTAAAAAAAAAAAAAAAAGCAGGGGGTGCAATTCCAGCACTTGGGAGGTAGAGACAGGAAGATTAGGAGTTTAAGATCATCTTTGGCTACATAGCAAGTCAAGAAGTTCAAGGCGATGGGCAAACTAAGACTGTCTCAACTTTCCCTGCAATCTCCCCCCAGAAGAGGACAGGTAATACAGGCCATGGTGGTTCACAGCAGCAATCCCAGCTCGAGCTGGAGGACTGGCAAAAGGACTGACAGGATTACAGTGCAAAACCTTGCCTTAAGAAAAAAAAGAAAAGATAGAAAGATAAGGAAGGAAATATAAGCAAAGTACAACATATAAGCATGAAAATGTGGTAAGATGAACAATAACAATAAGGAAAACAAAAACAGAAGTTTAAGCCAAGTAGGCAAACACATGCAATCCCGGCACCAGGGAAGCCGAAGCAGGAAGAGTTTCAGTTCAGAGCTAGCCTGAACTATAGAGACATTATTTCTAAAACAAAAATGTAAATTTAAGGGCTGGAGGTGTGGCTTGGTGGTAAATTACATTTCAATTCCTTGCATCAAACCAGACACCTATAATCACCTGTCAGTTCTTCAGTTACTGGCTTTGTGCCTACTGCCAACCAAATGCAAATTCCACAAAATCATGGGCTTGCCTCACAGTTTCTCTAGCACTGGGAAAGGAACTAGAACTTAGTAGCTACTCACACATTTGTGTGTCTAACAAGTAAACAAAGCAGAAATCTGTGGCTCCCACATGGTATAGTTAAGATTTCTGGCTTCTACCTTGGTCACCCCGATTCGACTCCCAGAATGGAATCAGCATAACATTTGGCAGGGCACAGAGGAGCCCGCCTTTAATCCACCACTTGGGAGGCAGATACAGGCATATCTCTATGAGTTGGAGGCTGGCCTGGTCTACATGGTGAGACCTTGTCTAAAAAGCAAAATGAACAACAGAAATATAAAAAAGGGTAACAAACCAGGTGTGGTGGCCACACACCTTTAGTCCCAGCACTCCGGGGGCAGAGGCAGGCATAGCTGTGTGACATTAAGGCCAGTCTGGTCTACATGGCAAGTTGTAGGCCAGCTGAGGCTCCAGGGAGACCTTGTCTCAGACAAACAAAGGGTAACAACAAAGAACACCTGACATCAGAGGGCTGGGGATGTAGCAGAACAGCAAAGCGTCTGCTTAGAAGATGTGAAGTCCTAAGTTTGATCCTTAAAACCTCAAAATGATGACAAGGACGATTAATTATAATAAATTTAAAATGTCCCAGGAAACATTTACGGTTCGTTTCTTAAAAGAGATTTGAGCCAGGTATGACAGACCACCTGTAATCTCAGCACTCAGGAGATAGAGGAAGGAGGACCAGGAGTTCAAGGCCAGTCTCAGGTACAGTGAGTTGGAGGCCAGCATGGGTTACATGTGTCATTTTCTTTAAAAAAAAAAAAAAAGTAAATAAAAACAGACTGATGAACACACACACATAACTCTTGCTGTGCAGGGCTGTATGCCACCTCAAACTCTGCCAGGAAGAAGGCCATTATTACACATGGTCACTTGGACCTTGATCAGAACCACAGACCAAAACTAAATCTCTTTTCTGAACCATTAAAAAATATCCAAGTATGGTGGCACATGCCTTTAATCCCAGAGGCAGAGGCAGGTGGATTTCTGTGGGTTTGAAGTCAGCCTGATTTCCATAGTGAGTTCTCAGGCCAGCCAGGGCTACATGGTGAGACCCTGTCTCAAAATAGTAACAGTAATTCCACATTCTTTGGTTCCTGTTACTGCTTTGGTACTTCACACTTGATCCAGTCAAACTGGACCCTTGCTACTGAATCACAACAGACACGCTCCCAATTGTTTTGATGGTCCTTCGATGGAACACTCTTCTTCTACATCTCCACAGGAGGGCTGGGACTGGAGGTCTGTGGAGAGCCTAGCATGCACAAGGCCCTGTGTTCCATCACCAGCATGAGAAGAAACAAACAAAACACGTAGCCACATGACTCACTCCTCACTTCAACAAGCCTTCATTGCCTGAAATGTCACTCTCTGACTCATTCTGATCAAACTCAGCCAGGACTCTCTACTCCCTTTTTGAGTTCAACTTTTCTCCAAGGTGCTAGAAAGGGTTCTCTTATGATAACTGTCCCACCCATAGGTTGGGACAAGATCTAATTGAGATTTCAGACTTTATGCTAGTCTACACCTATAATCCCTAGCACTCAGAAGACAGAGGCAGGCAGGTTACTCTAACTTGGAAGCCAACCTGGTCAACACGGTGAGATCCAGGCCAGCCAACACCACATAGCACGATCCTATCTCACAAAAACAAAATACACAGATTTCAGATCTTGTAGGATTTGGGGATTATTTGCACATACATAATGAGTTCTCTTGGGGATGGGCTAAGTGTAAACATGAAATTCATACAGGTTTCAAATAAACTTTACACACATTACCTGAAGGTCATATAACGAAATATATTTATTATAGCTGTGTTCTGTCTCTGACTTGTCACATGAAGTCAGGTGTGGAATTTTCCATTCCTGGCATCAATATAAGGGCTCAAAATTTTTCAGATTTTGGATTTTCAGATTAGGAATGCTGAACGTCTATGCATATTTCTTCTATTTATATGGTTGTTTTTATTCACATTAGCTCCCCCCCAAATGCTGGTTTATTAGCTATGTTTTACATTTTAAAATCAGTTAACAGGATTAACAGCAGAAGCCCAAAGGCTAAGACTGGTTCTTTGCAGAGTAGGCAATACAAATTCATTTAGGCAGGCCTTAAAAAAATAAAAAAATTTAAAAAGCTGGGGAGTGTAACTCAATGGTAGAGTGAAGTCCTGGGTTCAATCTCGGTAGCCCAAATATTAATAATAACTTAAAAAAATAATTAGATACGGTGAATGGAAAAGTGAATGGTACTTACGCACTCCCCCGGCTCTTTAAACACATCATCTACGTCAGTGTACCTGGCGCACCCCCACCTTCCAGAACCCGACCTTCTTCTCCTCTTCGCCTGCCTACTCTTCTATCTCTCCGACCACCTGAAAGCTCCTGGCCGTTGAGTCCTTCTGGGCTCCCGCAGGGACCTCTGCCTTGTCCCTGTCCCCAGGCACAAAGTCTTCCCCCAAGAGCCCCGGCCACCGACCTCAGCCTCCTCCGCCTCGCTGCTGCGCTCGCTGTCCTCCTCCTCTGAGAAGTTGCTGTCCTCGCTGTCCGACATCTTCCGCGACTGCTGAGGAAAACAGCGGCATCAGCGCAGCCCAGAACCCCGAGCTCCACCCCGGCCTCAGTTTCCCCGCCAGTTCCACGGGAGAAGATAATCCCTTGGTACACTTCCGGAAGCCTCGTTCTGGCAATCGCAGACCCGAGTTTGGCTCGTGCTACCTAACACTGCCCGAGTCTCTGAATCCGGTCCATACACCTCCTGGACCGCCCCCATCAGCCTCCGTAGAACAACCTCCGCATTCCCCATTACCCACACGTTTCCACCTGCGGCGGCCGCTTCAGCAACAGCTTGCACAACGCCAAGCTGGACAGAAGAGTTCTCTCGCGGGAACTCATGCGTTAGCCTCTCCTAACGCGAGATTTCTGGAGCCAGTTCTGCAAACGCACTTCCTGGTCGCCATCTTGGGAGTGGCAGGACGGGTTTAAGTGGATCATAGAGGCGTCATCTTGGGACGGTCAAAAGAAAGGAAGCCTGTCTCTGCCCCTAGACTTTTCTATTTTGGAATTCGGACTGCAATTGAGTACGCTGTTTATTCATTTACTAATAGGCCCTCTAAACATCCCTAGGAGGTAAGTGTCAGTGGTGAAGAGACGTAATTCTCCACGGCCATCCTTAGCAGACTGAGGAGTTCCCCCTAGATTTTTAGGGAACGAGACCCAAGGCAACTCGGAGTTCCTGGGGATGCTGAAAAGAATTTCAGGACTTGGTAGTTAGTGAAGCAAAGCTAGAAGTTTTGTTAAAGACAGTTTAATATAGGCTTAATTAAGCATGAGAGGCGCCCAGATGAACCTAAGACACCCAAGTGAGGTTCATCTTCAGAACCCACCCGGTGGAGGAAGAGAACTGACTCCTGAAAGTTGTCCTCTGACCTCCACAGCTATGTTGTGACATACATACATGCATCCCACACATAAATACACTAAATAAATGTAAATACTTTTTAACTTTCTTATGTGTACCAGTGTTTTCCTGCCTGTAAGTGTACCACATGTATGCAGTGCCCATGGAGGCCAGAAGAGGGTGTTGGATCCCCTGGAACTGGAGTTAAGGATGCTTTTAGCAGTTATATGGGTGCTGGAAATCGAACTCAGGTCCTCTGCAAGAGCAGCCAGTGCTCTTAATCACTGAGCCATCTCTCTAACCCTATGTAAAAGATACTTTAATGGTAGTGGACATTTAGTGACCTAGCACTTGGGAGACTGAGGCAAGAGGATCACTAGTTCCAAGCCAGCTTTGACTACAAAACAGGAGTCTTAAAATAATAAGGGGGAGGAGGGAGAAAAAAGAAGAGAAGGAGGAAAGGGAGGCCAAGGGTGAGCGGAAGGAAGAGGGTAACGTGTCAGATTGTGGTGTGCTGGTGCCTGGCATGGAATCAGACCAAAATACTGAAGACCAGTGACTTTCCAACACGTTTATGAGCAGCAAAAGGAGCTAGACAGTGGGATCCAGCAGATGGTATGATTACATTCGTACAAAGCTCTAGTGCAAGCAAAATCAAGCTACTCACACAGAAGAGCAGATTAGTGGGTGTCTGAGGCCAAAAGTGAGGATTTCCGGAGAGCAGAGTGTGGGAAACGTCATGGGGTAATGGGCTGTATGTGCCAGAACATGCACTTGGTGGGATGCCTTTTATTAGGCCCTTTAAAAGTTTATTTTGCCTGTCTTTAAAACTATTTTATTATTTAAAAAATTTTCAATTTGAGGTATATGAATGTATTGTCTGCATATAGGTGGGCATACCCATGTTGTGAGGTGCCCTCAGAGTAATGGACGGTTGTTAGCCACCATGTGGGTGCTGAGAATTGAACCCAGGTCCTCTGCAAAAGCAGCCAGTGCTTTTAACCACTAAGCCATCTCTCCAGCCCCTTTATTATTATTTTTTAGTTTATATGTATTTATACGTATCTGTGTGTGGGTTTGTGAATGTGAGTATAATGCTGTAGATGTCCTGGAGTTGGAGTTACATCAGCTGTGAGCGGCCTGATGTGGGTGCTGGAAATCAAACTTGGGTCTTCAGGATGTGCTCTTAACTACTGAGCCATCTTCCCGGCCTTTCCTTTTTTTTCCCCTCTCTCTCTTTTCTTTCTTTCACCCCCCCCCATAGGGTCTCTCTATGTAGCCTTGACTGGCTGGTCTTGAACTTGCTATGTAGATCAGGCTGGCCTGGAACATACAAAGATCTGCTTGGTTTTCCCTGGAACTGGAGTTATGGACAGTTATTAGCCGCTATGTGGGTGGTGGGAATTGAACCCAGGTCCTCTGCAAGAGCAGCCAGTGCTCTTAACCACTGAGTCATCTCTCCAGTTCCTATCAACCTGCTTTCTTACATAACCCAGGACCTCCTGTCCAGTGGTAGCACTATCCACAACATGTATAGTGAGCCCCCCCCACCCCCATATCACTCAACAATCAAGGAAATGCCTCACAAGTGTGCCCGGAGACTAATCTGATATAGGAAATTCCCCAGTTGAGGTTCTCTCTTCTCAGATATGTCAAGTTGACAACTGAAGCTATCCAGCACTGCTGGGAATGTAGCTCTGTAGTAGAGCTTGCCTAGCATGCACAAGTTCAATCCCCAGCATGCCTGTTCCCTCAGAAATATCTTTCTATAGTACTTGGGAAGTGGCAGCAGGAGTCAGGTCCTCCTTGGTTACAAATGGAATGGAAGACCAGCCTGGGCTAAAAAAAAAGGAAGGAGGAGGAGGAGGAGGCATCCAAGGAGGTTTGGGCAGAAATAGGTAGGAGGGGTTGGTTTCTTTCTTTCTTTGGGGAATGCTTCATAGAGAAGTTAGGGTGTCCTAAATAGCCACCCACAGTCAGGACCCCAGAGCATCCAGCAGGCACTTTAACAGGCCCTTTAGGGGGCTGCCAGTGTTCTTAAAACTCAACAGTTTAAGAGCCCTGGCAGCTCTTGCAGAGGACCTGTCTCCAGACAGAGGCTTGATCCCAAACCTCCACTCCAGAGGTTTCTGGTATGCAGCCTGGAGCAAACCCTTCTACCTCTCTGGATCTCAGCGTCCTTATCTGCAAAAAGGGGTTTCCAAATAATTCCCACCCTAACCAACAACACTAGACATAGAAATCTGTGTGCAAATTAGAAAAAGACACTCCTTCCACCAGATTTTTAATCCCAGGTTCTTGGGAGGCTGAGGCACGAGGGATTGCTTGGTCTCAGGAGTTCCAGGCTTGTATAAATAAATAAGGTGCGTGTGTGAGGTTGTGGTATATACCTTTAACCCCAGCACTAGAGAGGCAGAGGTAGGCTCATCTCTGTGCCTGGTCTTCACAGTGTGTTCCAGGGCAGCTGGGGTTTCATGAAAACCTATTGCTATATATATATACACAGACACAAAACCATAAAGGAAAAGACAGTTCTAAAGCTGGGTGTGGTCAAATACACTGTTAATCTCAGAACTTCTGAGGTGAAGTGAAGGAGGATCAAGAGTTCATGGTCATCCCTTTCCTCAGCTATATTATGAGTACCAGGCCTGTCTGCCTGGGCTACTTAAGACCCTCTCTTGGGGTAGGGTGGGGTGGGAAAAGACACTTCAGTAATTAGGACAGGATACTTTCCTGCCATCTGCTGGACCTTGACAGATAGGAATCTACAATATATAAAAACTGTCCTTTTTAGATGTCATATCCACACATGATGACTGTCTACTTCACAGGGTTGGTGTGGAGATTAACCAATGCACTGTAGGCATTTAGACCAGTATCCAGCACAGAATAAACACTATTTAAATTTGACTGTAATCATAATAATTGTCATTTGTGTGTATTTTGTTGTTTTCTTTGAGACAGGTCTCATGTAGACCAGGCTGGCTTTGAACTCATTAATGTCGAAAAGGATGATGGCCTTGAACTTCAGATCCTTTTTCTGTCCATCTTCCCAGGGCTGGGATTACTGGCATGTGCCACCAGTCCTGGATTATGTGAAGCTGAGGATCAAACCCAGGACTTTGTATTGACTAGCCAAGCACTCTACCAACTGAGCTATATCTTCATTCTCCACAATGATTCATTATGTGAAAGTCAGTGTTGTACTGCAACAACCATGAGCAAATATCTGTTGTCAAGTGTGGTGGTACACCCCTATAATCCTAGCACTTGAGAGGTAAGAGGCAGGAGGATCACATGTTGGAGACCAGCCTGAGCTACGTAAGAAGACTGTTCCTGATAGACATTTATCTGCCAAGGCTTGGGTAGTGCCTCAGAAGTTCCACAGCCAGCACACCAGCGCCATTGTCTCCTGTTGACATACTCAGGCATGCATAAATGCATGCATACAGAGCCCTATAGTTTATTCCTAAATTCCCAGCCTCAGAAAGGAGCTACTGAAATAGTAGGTCACTTGAGTGTGGACAGTGCCACTGTTTCCATTTTGTTTATTTTTTTATACAGGGTCTCATGGAGCTCAGTCTGGCCTTGAACATATATAGGCAAGGATGATCTTGAACTCCTGATCGTGTTGACTGCCCCTTCCAAGTGCTAGGATTACAGCCACCACAGGATCCTGTCTTTCTCCCTTTAGAAATGAACTGTGGGTTTATTTATCCACCTGTTTCCAACGGTGCCCCCCAATACTGTCTCCAAGTCTCTGGCAAGGTAGTAAGTCCCTAGGCCCGGTGCTACCAATTAATCTGAAGCAACCGTAGGCCCTCAATATCCCTAAGGTGGAATCGCTTGATCAAGGAGAATATTGGGGTGGGGGGGGGCAGGGGAATGAATCTAGAGAACAACTCAAACCTGGGATTCCTGTTGGATTGGTGGGAACAAATTAGAGGAGTGTAAAAGATTTTGGCATGGAGTGTGTGGGGGCTGGAGAGATGGCTCCGCGGTTAAGAGCACCCGCACCTGCATGACAGTTAACAACCATCTGCAACTCCAGTTGCATGGGATCCAGTCCCACTTCTCTCTTGAAAGTAGTGCACTTATGCAGGTGGTGTGGCACGCGGTGCACTTCCTTCCGTTTAGGCAAAACATACACAAAAATTAAAAGATAATTAAGTTTTTAAAAAGGTGATTTGGGGGCCCCCTGAAGTGGGGGTGTATTCTCTAGGAGAAGGTCATTCTGGGAGGAACAATTTCCCGGGGAGGCGGCTGCTGGGGTACTGGAAAGGTAGGTATAGGGAGGAAACATGTAATGAGAGGGGATTCTACGGATAAGGGATTTGGGAAGACCGGTAAGATGACTCAGAGAAGACTCAGGAATTTAGGTGAGAAGTCAGAAAAGGGGCTTTAAGAGGCGTGCCTCTGGGAAAAGGTCTGTGGAGGTAGGAGCTCCGGGAAGAGACCGGAAGGAAGGCAGTTCAGAAGGGATGATTCTCAAAGGCAGAATGCTGACAACCCAGCTTGACTTTAGGGCAGTGGAAATTTGGAGCAAAGAACTTGGAGATGATTCTGGGAAAAGGGAGTCCGAATGGCGGGAAGGTTACGGGTCGCGGGAGGCTGAGATTAGGGTTGGAGGAGGGCGGAAGGAGAGTGTCAAAGAGTGGGACTGCTGAAGACAGGTAACAGAAACCGGTACCACCCAGGATGCCTGGTAAAAGGGCCACGCAACGCTCTTCTAGCTGCGCGCTTCAGTCCCCGCCCCTGTCACGCTGCGGGCCCGCCTCCTCCGATAAGACCCCGCCCTTCCGGCGAGGTCCCCACCCCGCCCCTCTCCTCCTGAGGGCGTTCCGGCCGCAAATCAGAAGTCCCGCCTTTGGCTTCAACATGAGCCATAAAGCTGGCTTCTGTCGTGACGAGCGCTCAAGGCGCCTGCGCAGACCCTGAAAAGCGGCCGGGGCGGCCCCAAGTTTTCCTTTTCCGGTGCAACGCCGCGCGGTGCGGAGCTCGTGAGTGTGCTCGCAGCCATGCCGTCCAAGGGTCCGCTGCAGTCTGTGCAGGTCTTCGGACGCAAGGTGGGCCGGTGCGGAGTGAAAGGGCCGGGGGGCGGCCGTGGGCTGGGGGCGGCCTCGGGGGCGACCGGGTGACCAGGAATCCGGAACTCACACGGCCCCACCGTCCCCGTCTCCTTACAGAAGACAGCCACAGCCGTGGCTCACTGCAAACGGGGAAACGGCCTCATCAAGGTGAACGGGCGTCCCCTGGAGATGATCGAGCCGCGCACGCTGCAGTACAAGGTGCTGGGGTCGGGGCCGGGCGGCTTAAAAGCGGGGACACTGGGAGGGGGTCTTAGAAACAGCGGGGGTACTGCTCTCCCCGGGGTGTTGAGAAGCTGGGTTAGGGGAAGGAAAATGGCATATGTAGCGGAAGATCTGAGCTTGGGTTGAGAAAAACGTTCACACCGGGCAGTAATAATGAAAAATGGTGGAGGCTGAACGAGTGCCCTGCAATCTAGAATATTTGGAAGCTCACCAAGCTGCGGGGAAAACAGGTGGCCACTAGAATAGTACAGTTTCTTCGACCTGACTAACGTTTTACATTCGTTGACGTAGGGGTTTACAATCAGGTGTGTGGCGGCTTTTACCCATAAGTTTCAGCACTTAAGCGTAATGAGGCAGGAGGATTGCTAAGAGTTGGGGTCCCTGAAGATCTACAAAGCGTGGTTCTGGTTAACGTGGGCTCCAGTACAAAACTCAAATTAACCAAAACCAACAAAGTTTCCTTAACAGCTCCCCGTATCCCCAGCTGGCCTGGAACTCCCTATGTAGACCAGGCCTACATCTGCCTCCAGAATGCACAGAACAGGAGGTGGGACTGGAGAGAGGACTCAGTGAAGAGCACTGGCAGAGGACCCAGGTTCAGTTCCCAGCACTCACATGGCTACTGCTAACAGTTTTCTGAATCTCCTGTTCAGTGGGGATCTATTGCCTTCATGTGACATCCTTGGTCATTGCACACTTAAATACATGCAAATGATACACTCATGCACATAAATGTTCTTTAAAAATGAACAAGAGCTTAAAGGTATCACTACCTAGCCTAGATTTGTCTTGAATTCACAAAGCTAGCTGCCTCTTGAGTGATGCGATTAAAGGCATATTCCACCCACTAAGCCTCGTCTGTTTGTTGAACTGGTGGACAAAGAGTGAAGCAAGTGCAAAAGTAAAAGTTGTGTAAAGAACTTAGGTGCTAAAGCTCTTGAGTTATTCAAGCAACTGAAAAGGCTACATGCAGTTGGGTTGTTTAAATGCTTGGTTGCTAAGAATGTCAGCACCCCTTCCCCCTTTTTTCTATGTTGGTTCTCCAGCTCAAGTTGCTAGACTTATTTTTTGGGTCCGTCACCTGTAAAATAGGGGTGATTTTGATTCTTGGGGGTATTGTGAAGGCACACTAGGATTCCTTAAATTTGGCATGTATGAAGATATTTTCTTAAATTCAGTTCCTTTTAAAGGGAAAGTCCTAAATGTATTGTAGTCAGAAGTATCAGATTTCCTTTGTATAGCAGATAATGAATATTGTGGGGTTTGTTATTGGCTGCTTGTATAATTGAAGGATTTTTGTGTGTGTTCTGTTTTGTGCTGGGGACACAGAAACAGAAGTGACTCAGGTGTCCCTAGGCCCTGCCCTTATGGAGCTTCTAGACAGAATGACCCGATACTAGAACCTGATAACAGATGAGATTAGAGTGAGGGCTAGGATGTAAGTTTAGGGGGCTCGGGGAAGAGTGAAGGGAGACCTGAACGGAGAGCATCTGGCTCTTTCGATTCTGGAGTGATGATGGGGAAACTGAAGAGAGGTGAGAAATGCCCAGAGAGGTGACTTTTAACCCAGTTCATTTCCTGCTTCTCTAGTTACTGGAGCCAGTTCTGCTTCTCGGCAAGGAGCGGTTTGCTGGTGTGGACATCAGGGTTCGTGTGAAGGGTGGTGGTCATGTGGCCCAGATTTATGGTGAGTCCCTGGGCATGTGGGTGTGAGGTGGTTCGTGGAGCAAGACTTGAGTCTTGCTAGCACTCATGCCCCTTATGTGTCTTCCTCACAGCTATTCGACAGTCCATCTCCAAAGCCCTGGTAGCCTACTACCAGAAATGTGAGTGTCATCTGAGGATGGGTGTATGGGGCCAAGGTGAAGACTTGGGGTTATTTGAATCTTTCCCTTTCTCTTGTCCAGATGTGGACGAGGCTTCAAAGAAGGAGATCAAAGACATCCTTATCCAGTATGACCGAACCCTGCTGGTAGCTGATCCCCGTCGCTGCGAGTCTAAGAAGTTTGGAGGTCCTGGTGCCCGTGCTCGCTATCAGAAATCCTATCGATAAGCCCATCACCAGGAGCAGGGTTTTCCTTTGTAATAAACATTGTGGGATTGTAATTGCCTGGGGCAAACCTCTTGTCTTCTGTGGTCTTGGCGGTTATATGGCACCCAGGAAGTGCCTCCCTAGGTCTTGGTGTGGTTGTGGAGGTGGCAGATAGAGCTGTGGTGTTTATGTCAGTGCAGTGGGTGGGTAGAGCCCAGGTGACAGTGGCTCAGGTTGTTGTCTATCACTGTCACAGGGTATTTTGTTTTATGTGGGAACTACTAGAGGTGACCTTGAAAGCTCCTCTGGTGCACTCTTTTCTGTGCCTGAGTTCCTGCGTGTAACCTGTTGACTTGTGCATGCAGTGAGTGCCCTTTGAGACAGAAGAGGGCGAACTAGGGTTATAGATGGTTGTTAGCTGCCATGTGGGTGATGACAACTGAACCTGGGTCCTCTGCAAGAGTAGCCCATGGTCTTTAACTACTGACCAACTCTGGTCCTTTTTGGTTTTTTGAGACAAGGTCTTAGTTCTTTTCAGTGTGTAGACCAGGCTGGCCTTGAACTCAGCTACTTGCCTCTGCCTTCCTGAGTGCTGGGGTCACAGGTGTGCATTACCTCATCTGTGTTTTGCATTTTGTTTTGAGACTGGGTCTTGCTAGCATGCAAACTCCAGAGATCCACCTGCCTGGCACAGGGGTCTTAACAGAGTATATGTCACCATGTGTTACTTTTTTTTTTACACAGGTTCTTGGGGCATTTTTTGCCCCAGTCCCTTTGCTACTGTGCTGCAGGGGAGTCAGTCCAGGGCTATACACACTAAGGCATCTCTTTCACTCCACCACAGAGCTGTTATGCTCCACAACCCTTGCTCCTCTTCACCTCCTCAGCTCAAGAATCCTTGTGTTTAGCCTCCTGAATGCTAGGGCGAGAGGCACGCACCACACCCAGCCCCACTATTTTAACTGCAGGAAGAGTGGAGAAAATGTAAGGCCAATAATCTTTAACACAAAGCAGATTCAAAATGCCGGGGTGGGATCTTGAGAGGTCAACAGCTAAGGGCCACTTCCAGGCCCAGAAAGTTTTAAATGTCAGCCAACCATGTAGATGGCCCTGATACCTCGAGTACCATGAGGTTTAAGGGGTCTCCCATTCTGGGTTGTAATAACAAATTCAATGTGCCTACTTTTCTGTGCTTTATAAGTAGAATCTGGTTAGGGTGCTGGCAGATGAACCCCGTCCTTTTTTGCACTTCCTTTAGCTGCCATTTGGATGTGTTACAGTCCTGCTCACAACTAGTTCCTAGTGGAGGAACTCCTGGGCCTCAGGCAGGTTGCTACTGTCCTAATCTGCCTGTGCTGGAAGAGCTGACACAGAAGCCGGGTACGTGGTGCTTCCCTGGAATCCTAGGGAGGTGGAGGAACGTCACATCCTGGGCTTCTCCAGCCTGTATTCTACAGAAGATTGTCACAAAAATAGTGCACAGCAGGGCCAGTGGCGCACTGTAGTTCAGACCAGCCAGGGCTGCATAGTGAGACTCTCAGCCTGTTCTCAGATTCCCTAGGAGATGCTGTGGATTGGCAGTCTTGTCCCAGGTAAGTATCAAACAGCTCAAGGGTGTCCTGTGAAGGATTGAGCCAAGCACGTGGAAATCAAGGTTTCATGCTGTTAGGTGTCTGTCTGCTGACTGCACCCTACACCCTTAGTTTGGGGAGTGCCAGCAGAATAGTCTGCTTGGGTCTATTGAGTAACTGGCCAAACCCATAGTCAGGAGTGGGACATCTCACAGAAGTGACCAGAGCTTGCTTGCTCTTCAAGAAGCAGTTGAGTGGCCAGCAGCCAGAAAGCTCCGTGAATGACCGTGTTGGTCTAACGGGGCACTGGCCTTACATGTGAGTTAAGGAGAAAAGTCACAACTTGCGGTCCAGTGGCTCCACCCAGCCATACACAGTGGCCACACATGGTCACCAAACTGCTCAGGGGCAACTCTAGTTTTCGGTGTTTAGTTTTTTGAGATAGGACCTTACCATCTAGCCCCGGCTAGACTGTAGACCAAACTGGCCTTGAACTTGAGGGATCCACCTTGCCTCTTACTCCTAAAGGTGTGTGCCATCATGCCCGGTTTCACTTGTTTTTGAGGTTTGGTATCATAAGTTGACCAGTCTGGTCTTGAACTTGCTTTGTAGCCTAGGCAGGCCACTGGCAGTACAGGCCTGTGTAGCCCAGCTGGTAGAGTGTTCCATCAGTAAGGAAGGCTCCACGAGACAGCACTGTCATCAAGCACAACAGAGAAGAGAACAGGGCTTGCCGAGCACTTAACCAGATGCTAGGCTCTGAGCCGAGAGGCTCACGAGATGCAGTGGTTGACTAATTGGATGAGAAAACACCTCGGTGGCAAAATAGTGGTGTGCAGTGCCTAGGGGCAGCACTGGGGCTTGACATAATTAGGGAAGGAGGGCAGCCAGCACCACCCTTTTTTGTTTTTAAGATGGGGGTCTGGCCATATTGCCAAGGTTGGCCTAGAACTCTAGCCTCAAGGGATCCTTCTGCCTCAGCCTCTGGGGCCGCTGGGACTCTAGTCCTGGCCACACAGCCAGCATACTGTCCCCTTTTTGAGCCTGATTTTGCTGTCACTGAAACGCAGACTGTTGGACAAGGGTCTGGGGCCTGGCAGGTCCGGGGAGCATATAGGTGGGAGCTGAGGTTGGGAGGACTGGAACCTGCCAATAAGAGAGTCTAAGGCCAGCCTGGGAGGGAGGTTTTCCCAGAGGGCCCAGGGAGACAACCCTCATTCCCCCTTTCTGAAGTGCAGGGCTCCTTCCTAAAGGCACAGCTGGAACATATCTGGAGAGGGGGCTCCTCCTCTCCAGGCCCTGGAGCAGACAGCCCTTTCTCCCTCCCTGCCTCCTCGAATGCCGGGAATTCCGGCGCTGCTGGGAGTCTAGGCCAGGCTGGGAACTTTCCTACAGCTGGAGGCGGCTGGGAATGTGTGGCTCTGGCAGGGGCTGGGAGGGAGGGCCAGCCTCAGTCCTGACCTTGGGGAGGCCTGAATCACTGCAGACTGGAGAGGGGGCCTGTTCAGCTCCTAGGGGGCCCCTAGCTCAGGCCCTGTGGGCACAGTGGCATTCAGTAAGCAAGCAGTGAGACACTAACCACTTATTTTTACTGGACCTGGCCTTGGGTTGGTTGGCTCCCCAGGACCAGAATTCTTGTAACCCTGGTGGCCAAAATGGCTCTTGGCAGTGGCCAAGGCTTTGTCCCTGTTCGGCCCTCTTCTAGCAATGGAACTGGGAAAGCTGCTTCCCTGTCCCTAAGTTTCCTTTTTATGGTTGAGACAGGGTCTCTGTAGCCCACAGTTTCCTTGTCACTCTATATAGTGACTAAGAGCATGTTGGGGAGATGGCTCAGTGGTTAAGCACATACACTGTACCTACACAGGACCAAGGTTTGATTCCCAGCACCCATGTGGGATGACTCACATCCACCTGTAACACCAGCTCCAGGGACTCCAACCCTCTTCTGGATTCTTGGGGCACCTGCACTTACATGCATGTACTTACACACAAATAGACATGCTAAAATTAAAACAGCTGGGAGTAATACATATCTTTAGTTCCAGCACTCGAGAGGCAGAGGCAGAAACAGGTGGATTTCTGAACTCAAAGCCAGCCTGGTTTACATAGGGAGCTCCAGGGTAGCCAGGACTTACATATGGAGACCCCGTCTCAAAAGAAAGTGCAACAAGGAATGGGGGCTAGGGACGTATCTCAGTGACAGAGCACTTGTCTATCTAGCTCAAGGCCCAGAATTCAATCCCAACAAAACCAAAACAACGCATCCTGGGGCTAGGGACATAGCTCAGTGGCTAAGCACTAGACCAGAGTTTGGTCCTCAGTACTGCAAAGAATAAGCAAAACCCCTCATTAGCCTCTTAGCAATGCGGAGCCAAGAGAATGAGCTCACACAGAATACAGAATGACACCCTCGTGGCCTGATAATACACAATGAAGCTCTGCTTTTGGCTGGGAGCCAATTGCTAACTCTCAGATTCCTGGACTCCTATAGGTTGGGACTAGATCCTGTGGGGTCTATGATTTGAATGATGTCCTGGTCAGCTAAGACGCATTTGGGAAGTGAAAGCACTCACAGGATGCTAGGACCATTCTGAGGAGGAAGGGAAGGGGGAGCAGGAGGAGGGCATAATCGTCATTTTACAGACAGGAAAACAAGCCTGTGTGAGGAAGGAAACACATCAGAGAAAGGAGGACTTGAATTCACAGCCGCTGACATGGGACCTCCGGGAATTCCAGGGAAGAATGACAGCGGTGGAAGGAGCTGGCATTAAATCATCAAACAAATTTTTAAGCCGTGCTTCTTACTTGGCAGACGGCTGCTGGGAGGGGGCGGAAGGACCCAAACATAAAACCCTTTTGTTTCTGTGACCTGGATTATTTTGTGGGAGGCAAGCACATGCTGAGGAATTGCAGAGCCCCAAACCAGGAGGTGGAGGGATGTGCGTGTGTGCCTGTATGTGCAAGCATGTGTGCATGTGTTCTAAGAATTGGAGCATTCACGGGAATGGGTCTGTGTGTGAGAGAGACAAGAACTGGGACAATCATGGCAACAGGGGTCTGGGGTTGTCCAGGGAAATCAGATGAGAGACAGACTTTTCACAGCCTTTACCTGATCTGCCTTGGCATTTATAAATATCCCGAAGTTGTGCAGTACCAAGACCCAGAAGATCCTGATTAAGAAGAGATGGATGAGAGTGGGTTGATGGATAGAGAGAGCTGGGGGAGAGGTGTGCAGATGACTAAATGACGGATGGGTGGACCAGTATTGGTTGGAGGAGTGGCTGGATGATGTATCGATGAACTGTAGTATAGCAGTTGGAGGTAAGATGGTGAATGGGTCAAAGGACGGACGCCGGGAAGACGATAAGGCAGATAGATGGGTAGGATCCCGGATTGCAAGGCCGATACAGACCAGAGAAGGGGATCTAGTGACAACTGGGCAAGCAGAGACGGTGGCTAGACAGGTGGAAACGGTAATGGCTGCTAAGAGAATCAATGTTAAAGGGTCTGGAGCAAGGCTTTAGCTGCTATAGCCCAGGGTGGCCCCAAACCTGGACCCAAGGGATCCTCTTGGTTTAGCCTCCCACACAGCTGGGACTATAGGTGTGGGCCATCATGGCTGGCTTGCTTGAACAGGATTGCTTTCTGGGAGAGGTATAAGTCTATGTTCCTTAAGTTCACAAATTAAGTTCTAATATTTTCTAACGGTTCCAAAAGAGCTTGAAATTCCTCATTTTTTTCCTTTTTTTGGGACAAGGTCTCATGTATCCTAGGTTGGCTTTGAACTTCAGATCCTCTTTCTTTTACCTCCTGAGTGCCAGGATTAATTATGTACCATCACACCTGGTTTTATGTGGTGGTTGAGGCTGCAACCCTGGGCTTCATGCATGCTAGGCACTCTGCCCTCTGAGCTACACACCCAGCCTGAGATAGCCCAGTTGTTCTCAGGGAATTGTCACAAGTTTGGGTCATTTCAAAGCTTCCCATCATGACTTGCCATCCCCACCGCCCTAAGAAGAGCAAAGCACACATCGTTTTATAAAATTAATTAATTAACAAAATAACCATGACCTCTCCTTCCTATCTCTAGTACGAAAGCCACAGCCACCTCTAGTCCTAGTCCAGACTCCAGGTGATGTCCTGAGGGTGGGTGGCATCAGGTGGAGGTCCTCATTGTTTGGGAAGTCTGATGCTCATACTTACATGTGGAAAAGGGACATCAGGAGCCCCCTGGGCCCTGGGAAGGCCCACAGGCTCCTGGGTGGGGGGCCGCCAAGAGAGCAGGGTGGTTGAGCCGGACTTGGGCCTTGGCTGGCCGCAGCTGTCCACCACCTCCCACCTGGATGCTGACTGTGGTGGCATAGCTGAGCCGCCTAGCTGGGGGTGGTGGGGGCTGTGGCTGTGGTGGTGGCGAAGGTGCCCGAGACGTGGGGGCAGAGGAAGACCAGGGGCCTTGGGAGACTACTGGGGGGACCTCTCCCCCAGGTCCCTGTCGCCGAGCCAGGCTCTGGCTGATGTATGAAGCTGCCAGGTACCTGGAAAGGGCAGCTGCACTGGGGCCCAAGAGCTGACGAGTGCGGGGAGGAGGGCTGTGGGGTGGGGTCAAGTCCAAACACTCTGACCTGGCAACACGAGAGACCGAATGGCCTCCGGGTCTGGATGGAAGGATAGAGTTCTGTACCACGGTGGGTTTCCGGCCCTGAGGGTGTCCTTGTGCACTGAACGGTGCGGCAGCTAAAATGTGGACAGCTGCGGAGTCCTGTGGGCCCGGTGAAGGTGGGAGTTCTGGAACCTGCCCGTCAGTGAGGCTGGGCTCCGGAAGCAGTGGAGCCTCTGGACTCAGAGTCTCTAGGGCTCCTTCCTGCTTGAGGAAAGGAGGAAGGGCTCTGGTGTCTGTACTGCCTTGTGGCAGGGCCGAGGGTGTGGCAGCTGGCACTCGAACATCTGGAAGGTCTTTGGACAAGGATGGGGGAGGGCTAGCTGGGATGCAGCAGTCCAGGGGTCCTCCATGTGCAGGCATTGGAGAACCAGGCTCCTCAATGTCCGAGAGGTCAGGAGACAAGGACTGTGGGGCGGTGGCTGGGATCTGCTGATCTGGACTGCTTGCACGTATGGGTAAAGGGTCACTGACAGCAGGTGGGGCTTGATCAACCCTGCCACCTCTTTGCTCAGTTTCTGGGGTACCGCTTGGGCTCTGGTTGGCCATGTGGTCTTCTTGCGTGGGTAGAGGGGTAGTGTCTAAAATGGTGACACCGACACAACTTCCCCGCTTGGACAATACTGAGGTGGTTGGCATCTGGAAGTCCGAGTGGCACTCCTGCTCAGGAAGGCAGGTGGGGGCAGATGGGACCTGCGTTTCCATGGAGCTGCTATGCTCAGTCAAAGGAGTGGCCATGGGAATTTGCCTTTCGTCAGGCAATGCTGAGAGCGCTGGAACCAGGACACCTGGAGAACCTTCTTGCTTGGACAAAGAGGATTTGGATGGAACCTGCATGGTCCAGAAGTCGTCTTGTCCAGACAGAGAGACAGGAGGTGGAATGCAGCTTCTCAGATGGTCTTGCTTGGGCAAATCTGAAACATTTAGACTCTGGTGATCCAGGTGACCTCTCTGCTTAGACAAAGGTGTGGCAGCTTGAACCAGAGCAGCAGGCCCCAGAGGGACAGTCTCCTGGGCACAGGTCAGTGGGAAGGCCAGCTCACACACCAGCACATGTCCAAAGGCAGGCATGGGCCCTGTAGGCAAAGGAAAGAGGATCAAGGGCTGGGGGTGTGGCTCAGAGGTAGAATGTTTACCTAGCATGCTTTAGAAGCCCTAATCCCTACTCCATAAGGGAAAGAAAGGATCCAGTCAGGATGGCTGCTCCACCTGGTGTCTGTCTCACCTGGCTCAGTCTCCTCCTGGGGTGGGCATGGGGGTGGATGAGGTTGGGCTAGGACTCGAGGTCTGCGGCGGGGTGCATTGGTGGATGCCCTGGTCTCAGCCCGCTGCATCTGCTGGATCCGCTCACTGTAGAGCCGAGCCAGCTCTCGTACCCGGGAAGCTGCCCGCTCTGAATGTGGCACTCCTGCTTTCCCATTCCTGCTGCCTCCGCCAAGATCAGAGTCCTCCAGGATCAGCAGAGGCTCTGGGAAGCAGGGCCGGGCCAGCTGCCCCTGCTCCAGCGCTTGCCAGGCACTCCTGATTTCTGAGCAAGAACGGTATTCCAGCTCGTCTGGAAATCCCTGAACCTCGGTGACATCCTGGGTGCGGAAAGCTGGGAATGACACCTCCTCACGCTCTTCTTCCTGCCTCGCTATGCTTTCCAAGGGGGCGTCTCCCAGCTTTCCAGGATTGCTCCCAGGAAACAGTTCTCTCCTGGTGGCTAGATCCTCATCCGGCTTCTGCAGGGGTCCAGGGAGCCAGGAGTCACCAGGAAGGGCAGGCGTGCTGGCCAGGCTGGGACTGTCAGGCACAGTGCGCACAGCTGGAGGGCAGGGCAGCTCAAAAACACTGGGGATGTTAGAGCGAACTTCTGGAATTTCTGGAAGGCTGACCACGTCAGGAATCTTGGTAAGGCTGGGAATGTGGGGAATTTCAGCTGTACTGGAGCTTTCTAGCCCCTCTAAGACATGGAGTGGGGAAGGCTCCCGTTCATCCATCTCCAGCTCGTCGTCGTCCTCCTCCTCTGAGGACTCTCGGCAGGGCAGGGCTTGGAATGGGAGGCTTTCTGTGTCACCTGTCGCCTTGGAGTCTCCGGGGAACTTGGGAATGTCGTGGGTAGCTGGCTATAGTGGGTACACGAAGGCCAAGATATCAGGGGATGGGAATGGGATAACCTGGCCTTTGTCTCTTGACTGCCCAAGGAGAGGGCTTACCCCTGGGTCCCGGAGACCTCTCTGGTTCAGCAGTTCTAGAATTTCCTCAGTGATGGAAGTCCCTGATGGATCCAGCGTGGGAGGACCAGCATCCTCTAAGTCTTCAGGGGGCCCAGAAGTGGACAGTGGGGGCTGTAATTCCGAGGGGGTACAGAGTTCCCCTTCACTGCCAGCGTGCTGTGAGAAGGGTGGAAGGGAAGAGCCAGGAGGGCCCTGTGCCCCAACATCCCCAGTCCCTCCTCTTACATCTGAGGGAAGTCAAGCGCCCCATCTTTTTCATTTTTAAACAGAGTAACGGAGGCTGACCTTGAACTCACAATGTAGCTAAGGTTGGCCTTGGATTCCTGACCCTCCTTTTTTCCCTTCTCAAGGCTGGGATTACAGGCGTGTGCCACCACGCCCCACCCCACTGGGGATAAAACCCAGGAACCTGTGTGCATACCAGGCAAGCACTCTTCCACTGAAAGACACCCCCACTTTTTTTTTTTTTTTTTTTGAGACAGATATAGAGCCAGGGTGACTTCAAACTTTTCCTTCTCCTGCTTCAGCTTCCAGTGTAGCTTGGACTGCTGGCATCTGCCAGAACACCTGGCTTAATGAAGCCTCCTTTCTTTCTTTAGGGTCTTATGTAGCCCAGGCAAAACTAGAACTCACTTGCAGTCAAGGATGACCTTGAACTTCCTGATCCTCCTGTGTCCACCTCCCAAGTGCTGGGATTTCAGGCTTGTGCCATCACAGCCAGTTTTATGTGGTGCCAGGTCTCAAACCCAGGGCTTTAATTTGTGCTAGGTAAGCACTGCACCAAATGAGCTACATCCCCAGCCCTTAATCCCCTTTCTTCCTTGGACCCAGATGGTGGAACTTAAGCTCTTTTCTCAGTCAGACTAGGAGTCCAGGTCCCAGACCCAGACTCCAGTTCTTACCTTGACTTTAGGCTGATCTGGGATGGAGCAGCGAGAAAGAATGAGACACAGAAGTAAGAATTATTTCTGGTCACTGACCAGCCGCCCCTTCCCCCTCCCCATCCACCCCTGGACATCCCAGGAAGAAGCAGTCATGGACCAGTCACTAACCATTCTGGGGAAACATGGCATAAGGGTCCTTCACTGGCTCTGTAGGGAGGACACAGAATGTCAGGTCAGGCCACTGTGTCCCTGGGTCCCCCAGTTCCAGCGTTGGATACTCACCAGACTGCCTGCGGCCACGGCGGCTACCAGAAAGTCTGGGAGACGGAGCTGTGGGAAAGGCATCAGAGCCCAGCATGAACCCAGCTCTACAGTCCAGACTTGGGGGCCCGAACCCCACATTCCATCTCATTTACCTGTGTTCCTTCGGCCAGGGGTGAAACTTCTAGCATCTCGGAGTCGGGGAGACTCCAATGGGGATGTTGGGGGCTCTGGGATAGGTTTGCTTTTTGGAGCACCTGTGGAGACAGTTGGGGGCTAACAGTCTGCCTTCTTTGGAGGCATTTCTTCTTCTTGCAAGGGATCCCAACCCCAGCCCCAGCTCCAACTCACAGTGCAGGCTGTTCTCCAAAAGAACTTGCTTTGCCTGAAAGACAGGGAGGTGAGTGTTGGGTAAGATGTGTGTTGGGGGTACGGGGTTTGGGAGGACCAATCTTGAAAGCCAGCCATTCCCAGAAATGGGTGCTTCTAAGATGATGGTTAATCTTTACCACAGCCCTATAGTGTAGGTGCCACTCCTAAAGGTGAGGAAATTGAAGCCCAGAGAGGTTAAGTTATTTGCCCAAAGTCACAAAGCAATAGTGTGCTGGAACTAGGATTCAAAACCAGGAAAGCCCAAATTTTCAGGCTTAGTGATAAGATTTTAAAGGCACCCCATCCCTATACCCAGGGCTCTGCTATGGGACTGGGGAGGCCCAGCACTCTGAAGGGCCCTTGCTGTGACAGGGGCTT
This sequence comes from Eospalax fontanierii, assembly GCA_035773235.1. Taxonomy (NCBI): domain Eukaryota; kingdom Metazoa; phylum Chordata; class Mammalia; order Rodentia; family Spalacidae; genus Eospalax; species Eospalax fontanierii. The sequence continues at coordinate 24,479,515 of CM069554.1, read as the reverse complement.
ACCTTGGCAGGGATGGAAGCAGGATGGTTCTCGAAGAAGAGACGCTGGAGGCAGTGGACCCACAGTCGTTTCTCTTCTTGGTTCTTGGCCTGGGGATGGGGTCGGCAGAGGTTAGAGATCCGGGATCCAGGCTGGAAGAGGGGTGATAGTCCGGCCCAGCCTGTGCTCACCTGGAGCAGGTGTCTGTGCTTGGGGATGGTCAGATCGGACACCTTGAACCCTAGAGGGTCTCGAGGATTCTCACTTACACTCAGGTTACAGCACTGTGGGGGGACAAGCAGAAAGGGGTGGCACGCTGAAAGCCTCTGGCACCAAGACATCCAGGTTCTCATCCCCTAGAAAGAGGCTCCCCAGAGACTGCAGAGCCTCTGCCTCCACCAGGCTAGGCTCTACTCACTTCCTTATCAGAGTCCTCCCTACCTTCATCAAGATGTGCTTCCTCTCCCCTGACTCCCTACAAAGACAGCCACCTCACCCCATTGAATTTATTCCTTTTTTTTTAAAAAAAAAAGACAGGGTTTTGCCATGTAGTCCAAGTTGACCTCAAACTTTAGATCCTCCTGCCTTTCTCAGCCTCTCTGATGCTGGGGTTACTGGCAGGAACCAAGTCTGACTCCCTCAACTCTCATTTTTAAAGGCTCTCTCGTACCCTCAAACTCACTATGTAGCAGAGGATAACTTTTGATCCTGCTCCCTCTATCACTTGAGTGCTGGGATTTCAGGTTTATGAGGTGCTGGGGATTGAACCCAGGGCTTTATGTATGCTAAGCAAGCACTCTCCCAACTGAGCCACACGATCAGCCCATGGCTCCTCCATTTTTGACCTCAAGAAAAATGCTGGCTGGACATGGTGGCACACACTTGTAATCTTAGCATTTGGGAGGCTGAGGCAGGAGGACTGCAGCAAGTCTGAGGTCAACATGGTCTACACAGCATGTTCAGAGCAGTAAAGTCTATATAGGAAGACACAGTCTCAAAACTCCAAAAAGCATGTACTGCTCTTCCAGAGGACCCAAGTTCAGTTCCCAGCAACCAGGTCAAGTGACTCACAACACCTGTAAGTCCAGCCCCCGGAGGATCTGACTCCAAGAGCACTCACACTGAAGGTACACCTACCCATACACAGACATTCACATATACATTATCACCATGGGATAAAAATAAATCCTAAGAAAACTGGCAAGGGTAGAGGCACTTGTGAGCAGGCCTGAAGACAGACAGACAGATACACACACGCACTTAAAATATGGGCAGTGGGGCCGGGAAGATGGCTTAGCAGGTGAAGGTAGTTATTAAGCTTGATGACCTGAGTTGGAGCCCTAGGACCCACATGATGGGAGGAGAGAACCAACCCATCTAATTGGTAAAATTCTTGTTTAGAACACAGAATTTGTTGGATTCAATTTTGCACATTACAAAAGCCACATTTTAACATTTTATTTTAATTTGGGTATTTTTAAGACAGGGTCTCTCAACAGCCCCAGGTGGCTTGAACTTGATAGGTAGATCAGGCTGGCCTTGATCTCACAGCAATCCATCTGCCTCTGCAGGATTCCCAAGTGCTGGGATTTAAGGCATGCACTACTACACCCAGTCAACATTTTAATTGGACTGGGTGTGGTCCGGAAAAAAAGAAAAAAAAAAGTTAAGGTTTATTTTAGCAAAAACATTTTTAATAAATAAGAAACCAGAAGTGAGTACACCCTCCAGAATGGAGGGCGACTGAGTGCTAACCGCCCACATTTGTTTAATTAATAATTAATTTGGGGGGGGGATGCAATGCCACAGAGTGTGTGTGTGGAGGTCAGAGGACAACTGTCAGGAGTCAGGTCTCTCCTTGTACCGTGTGGATCCTGGAGACTGAACTCAGGTTAGCAGGCTTGGTGGCACCTTTATCCACTGAGCCACCGTACCTTGCTATTTTTATTTTGTAATTACATGTCTGTGTGTGGGTATGTGCATGTGAGAGCAAGTGCCTGAGGAGGCCAGAGGCAAAGGATCCCCCAAGGCTGCAGAGTTCGAGGCAGTTGTAAGCTACATGATGTGGGTGCTGGGAACTGGAGTCATCTTTATCTGGGTCTGGTGGCCCAGACATGTGATTCAGGCCGAGGCAGGAGGATCAAAAGTTCAAGGCCAGTCTGGGCAACTTGAAGCAGAGCAGTGGCACATTCCTGTAACCGTAGCAGTCAAGATGACTCTGACTGGAGGCAGGAGCATCCCTCCCCCTGCCCTCCCCCACAGTGAGCTCCTGGAGGATCGGGAAGGCCACACTCCCTGACTGTGGATGTTCGGGTGGAGGTAGACAGAATGAATTTCAGAGAGAATTGTCTGGGCCTGCCCCAATGCCCAAACTCACAAAGATGTGGCCCTTGTAGGTGTATTCAGGCCCTCTACGCTTGGCCACCAGCAGCATCCGGGAGAACAGGAAAAGCAGACGCTCACCCCCTCGCAGCCGGGGGCCTCCCCCACCGCCCCCTCGGAAGGCGCCTTCCAGCACCAGCTCTCCAAAGGCACTGAGCTCTGGGCCAGTCCAGCCACCCAGCCGCCGCTGCACTTCCTGTTGGAGCCACACCAGGCAAAAAGACAGACATGGGTGGCACACAGACATAGGCCAGGGCGGGAGTTAGTGACTGGGATGTATTGATCCAACTCTCCAAGCCTGACCCCAAGCACTGTCCCTCCAGCCCGGTTCCCCACCCCCAGCCCCGGGAGCCACCTGCAGGCGGGCTGCGTGCTCCTGCTTGCGTTTCATGTCGTTGATGTACCAGGCCACCGCAGTCATTGACACAATGGCTTCCTCCACCATTTCTCGGCCTCCAGTGCCAGGGCCCTCCGCCCAGTGTTTACCCAGTTCCTGCCAGGCATCCGCCAGGCACACAAAGTGGGGGAGAAACAGAGAACGAAGGAGGAGATGAGTACAGAAACAGAGTGATGGAACCAGGAGTGGCTGACTGACTGGACCGTGCCCCTAGCTACAGCCAGACCCCTGGGGCCATAGCTACCTGCAGCAGGAGATGGTACTTCAGGATGCGCTGAACTGGCTTCAGCAGGAAGCTCTGCAGAGGTAGGGAGTGATGGAGCTGGGCCTGGCGCTCCTGCAGCCACAGGACAGCTGGCGGGGACAGCGACAGTTCCCGGAGCAGGGCCAGGGAGCTGGGGGCACAGTACAGTCAGTGGGGACTGGTAGCTCTAGTGGGCAGGGCTGGGAGGTAACAGGGCACTTAGGAACGTCAGTGATTAATTATCCTCTGGCAGGGGCTCTAGCTGGGCAATGGGTGGGTTGGCAGGTAGAGGGGTGGCTGGCACATGGGCATGGCCTAGGGCCAAGCAGGGACTCCCTGCCCCTCACCTTGGATAGTTCATGCAGTACAATGTGTAGATGTCAAAATCCTCGCTCTGCGGGGGACAGGGGAGTCAGGGCCACCCAGTTTTCCACCTGCCCCACTGCAGCCCAGCCCAGCCCAGCCCAGCTACTGTCCCCTAGCCACACTCCACCCTGAGACCCTGGTTCTTACCCTTTGCACGAAGCACTCAGCGATGCCCCCTGCGCTGCTGCTGCCTTCCAAATCCTCCAGGAGCTCACTGTGGGGGAGAGCAGGGTGAGGGATGCTCCTGCGTCCGAGTCCCCCGACCCCAACAGTAAGACTTAGGAGGGGTCCAACAGACAGACAGGATATCTCAAGGGGACATCATAGCCGGGAGTGGGGCCTCTGAGGACTACAGAAGACATCACACCCGACTCATTCTGTTTCTGCAAGGCTTCATTCTTCAGCCTGAAAACCATCATGGCTGACAGGTCATGTGACTCAGAGCATGACAGACAGTACAACCCAGGGACGGGGTGTTGGGACTCCCCAAATATATGATCTTAAGACTCCGTCATATGCCAGGAGTGATAGTATACTCCCGTGTAATCTCAGCTACTTGGGAGGCTAAGGTAGGAAGATCAAGAGTTCAAGGTTACGCTAGGCCACTTAGTGAGACTTATCTCAAAACCAAAAGTGAAAAAAAGGAGTTGAGATATATATATATAGCTCAGTGGTGCAGCCCTTGCTCAGCTCCCCTCAGGTCCTGCTTCAGCCTCCAGAGTCTTAAAACAGACTCTGATATAAATCAGGCATGGTGGCGCACACCTGTAGTCCCAGCTTTCAGGAAGCTGAGACAGGAGGATCTCATGCTTGAGGCCAGTCTGGGCTACATAAAGGAGACTCTCACAAATCAACACAACACAACACAAAACAAACAAACAAAAAACCCAAACCCCAAACCCAGAGTAACTAGGTGTGCAGATGCATGCCTGTAATTCCAGCACTTGGGATGTGGAAGCAGAAAAACTATTGTTTAAGGGCATCCCCAGCTACACAGCAAGTTCAAGGACAGCCTGGGTTACATGAGATCCTGTCTCGAATAATAAAACAAAACAGAACAAAGCACAAAATATTCTCTTATAATTCTGAGATCTCACATGTCTCACAATTGGAGCTCAGTGTCCTCACCGGGGTGAGCTGCCAGTTCAGTATGGCCAGGACCGAACACCTTCTCCAGTAAAGGGACTCATGGTGCTAAATCTGGGAAAGTTCTGGGCTCTCCAGGAGTTGGTCACACTAGCGTACACATGGTCATGACCTTCAAGGCCACATGTGACTCTTAGATTCCTCAGAGGCCTAGACCTAACTCAGACCGAGATCCAATTCTGCCACATGGTGTCTGTCTGGTTATGTGGTCTCCTGCACTCACCACCTTGAGTCCTTACTCCTGAAATCATGCTTTACCCAGGGTCACCAGACTGCATGTGCCAGCCTGCACAGGGCACTAGTGGGCACTCAGGTTAGTGACATACCCCTCCCTTGCCTCAGTGGTCAGGACCCCCGTGGTCCCCCTTGCCTCTGACCTGCTGAACTCATAGATATCCTCGATGTTGGCAAACAGTGTGCCAAGCTGCTCCATGCTCAGCCCCAGGACCCCACCATCCAGCAGAGGGCCCAGGTAGTCCTGTGGGAGATAACAGGGGGTTACAGAGACCAAGGGCCTGACCGGCCCCCCACTGTCCCCGGATGCCCGCCCACCTCACCTCCACGATGCTGCGAAGATCCCTGACATAGGCGCGCTCCGTCTCTACAATCTCTCTGGCCACTCGTTCCAGCCTTGAAGGTTTTACTGAATTCTGGATCCCGACAGGTGACAGGTGCAGGCGTATGGGGGGCTCTGGCAGGGGCTCTGGCCTGGAGGCCGAGCAGGCTGGAGTGGGCCCTGGTGCTGGGTCCCCCTCGGAGCCTACTGTGCTCAGGGAGGTGGAGCTACCAGAACCTCGGGGAGAAGCCATGGTGGGGGCCGCAGGGGCTGCTGAGATAGGAAACAGGTAGTCAGGAGCTCCCAAATATTCTTTCCCCTAGCCCCCACACTTGTCCATATCTGGCCAACAGTGTTCCCCTCAGTTCTCTCTTCCCTTGATGTCCTAACGTGGTCCAGTCCCATCTTTTACCTATTAAGGACCCTCCTCTCTGGGCTTCCATTCCTCTAATTCACCTCCATTCATCAACCACAGAGATCTTTATGAATCTGTCCAACTGACCTTGTCACTCCCACGGACTCAGCCCCTTCAAGTCCTCAGCTTACTGTCCACACTCCTCAGATCCACCCGGACCTGTGCAATGTGGCCATGACAGATCCCTTTCCCATGAAACATCTCTTAACACTCCCAACTCCATCCCTGGCATAATCCACTTCTTTCAGTTACTTATAGTCCCAGCTCTGGGCCTTTGCACATACAAATCCCTGCGTGAAGAACACTCCTTTGTCTTGGTCCAGTTCCTTCCTCCTGAATCTTTTTGAATTCTCAGCTTAGCCGGCCCACCGGTGGGGACAGGGCTGGGCTGTCAGGGCCACTGTGTCGGCAGCGCGGGGCCAGCCACAGATGCAGAAGGTTGTTCAGCGTCTTGAACGAAGGGACAAAAGCCCACAGGCTCCACCCGACTCGGACGCTCACCTGTCTGAGTGTCACACACAGCTGCGCAGTGGAGAACTTCACCTCCGTGGCCACACCCGAGCTTCGGGCTGGGTTTGGACAAGCTGAGTCCCCGGGCCCCCTCGGGCATGGCTGAGTGGCACACCTGGGATCTGCAAAGAGACGAACTTCTTGAGGGAGGTGGGCAGGACTTAACTGGCCTCACGGTTACCCCAATTCATAGATAGGGTGCTGGGAGTTGGTCTAATTTCAGGGAAGGGGCCCTAAGGGAGTTGACTCCTGGAAGAGATACAGTGACAGAAAGAGGAACTGAAGACAGAAGACAGGAAAAGTCCTCCAAAGCTCCAAGTCCCATCCGTCGGGGGCCCCCACCCTGAGGTTCATGGATCCTGGGAACGCTCCGGGCTCTGTCTTGCAGCGGAGGGCGAGGGGCAGGGCTGGGAAAAGCCGTGGGCGGGAGGGAGGCCGCGGGGTCCCAGGGGAGGGCGGAGGCTGGGGGACCGGATGCCAGGGTCCTGCAGACGGCTCCCTCCCCCGCCAGGGACTGCGCGCCGGGGAGCTGGCCTCTAGCCGTCCTCTCTCCGCGCCCGGACCGCAATCCCCAGCGCCCGAGTGCCCCCAGCGCTTTCCCAGCCCCCTCCAGCCCCGGACTCCCGCCGGCGCCTCCGCTCGGCCCCCGCCGGCACGCCCCCTCATTGTTCGGCCGCGGCGCCGCCCCCTCCCCCAGCCCCGGGCCCCTCGCCTCCCCTCACCTCCCGGGGAGCCGCCAGCCCGGGAGCCCGGAGCCCGGCTAGTCAGGATCCTAACGCGGTCCCCAGGGAAGCGCACAGCCCGGGCGGAGCGCCGACAGCTTGGGGCTAACAGGCCCCAGAATCCCGGGTGTCTTCGGAGACTTGGGGTGCAGAGTCCGATGTCTTGGTGTTGTTCTAAGTGGAAGATGCTGCGAACCTCCACTCAGGTCTCCGATGGGGGCGCTGGGGAACCAAATTCCTGAGTCTTCTAGGTAGGACTGGAGCGGGGGCGGGTTCCTGAGTTTCTCTAAACCCAGGGGGTTGAGTCACCCCCAGGAGGGAGCCCGAGAGATCTCAAACTCCACGGTCCCTTTGAAGAGATGGATGCTGCCGCTCTCGGCCGACTGTCGGATCGCTAGAGGTCTGGTCTCGAAGTTCTCCAACTCGGGGGTCTTGGGCCCGGAGTCTGGGAATCGCTGCAGAGGATGCGCGGTCCTGGATCCCGAGATCTTCGAAGCCGGGTGCCGGACGCTCGGTGGCCCGCGCCTCTCTGGGATGAGTCCCCACCCCGGCACTTCCAGGAGGGGGCGCCGGGCATCGGAGGACCCCGAGCCGGCGTGCGGGGTCCTGGACTTCCAGGTCTCCTAAGACGCGGTGCAGACACTCGGGACACCCGGATCGGACACTCTGCACCCCACGGGGTCCGGGATAGGTGACACAGGGGTCCGGGGGCGGCGGCGGCCCCACATCTGGGGCGGGGACAGTCGGCTCCCAGCTGTGGGGCGGGGGGCGGTCGCCCGAAGCTTCCCCTCCCCCTTGCGCCGAGCGGGTCTCATATCCTGTTCCCGCCCGCTGGGGGGAGGGGCCGCCTTCCGGCCGGCCGGCCAGCGAAGGGTTAAGTTCCGCCCCCTGTTTTACATATTCACGACCAGGCGGAGCCTTCGGCAGGCCACGGCCCACATTCCAAGCGCCTCGCGGTCTTTTCCCTTTTACAGCAAGAGCGGGCAAGGCGTGAGAATCCAGGCAGGGGTCACAGTCCTTTCCTTATTGGTCAAGCTAACGGATTTGTATTTGCATATGCAGCGCGGGGAGGGTCTGTCCAGCGAGGTCACGCGTATAGGAATGACTGAAGGACGCAGTGGCGCGAGGGTGCGGCTGGGGCTCCAGTGGCGCAATCGGTTAGCGCGCGGTACTTATATGACAGTGCTAGGCGAAGCGATGCCGAGGTTGTGAGTTCGATCCTCACCTGGAGCACTGTTTTCTTCCTCCTTAACCAACAGCCGTTTGGCCTTCATCACTTTTGGTTTAGGTTTTATATTTGACATAGTCACCAAAATGTCCAGGACATCGCTTTGAAGAATGGCATTTTTTCCATCTGAATTTTCACACTAGAAAAACTTTGGCCTTGATCTTTTGGAAGTCTCGAGGGTGCAGTTTTCCGTTGTGGTCGCCAGGGGGCAATATCGCCCCTCACTAGATGAACCGGGCCTCAAATCTAGTCTTTAAATCTCAGTTTAAGGCCTCTAGATGTGGTGGATAGACTTGCCGTTCAGCAAACAGGCACCGTCTTTTTTTTAATATATATTTTTTCTTTTTAATCCTCTGTGTCTTGGTCCTTGGGTTTCTTTTATTTATTTTTTCTTATTTTTTTGAATCAGGGTCTCCCTGTATCCCCAAGCTGGCTTGGAACTCCCAATGTAGACTAGACTGGCCTCCCTGAGTACTATGATTAAAGGGGTCTGTGCCAAAAGGCTTGACATCTTTCAAGTTCTAAATCAATTTGTTTTTACAACAAATACTGACCTCCAGAGGCCGACTGCTAGAAATCTAACAATTAAGTACATTATATTTTAACTTTCATCATTGTAGCCCTGACTAGTTTCAAACTTGCCATCCTCCTGCCTCCACTTCTCCAGTGGTGGGGTGTGAACCTGGCTTTTAAGGAGTTCTTACATGTTAAGTAGTGTAAGTAGCATGTCATGGGGGATGTGGAGGGAGGTGGGATGGCGAGTTCAGGTGGGTGTGGATTGTAGTACTCAGAGATGGTCCCATTTGAACAGAGAAGAGGAAGAGGGTGACCTCAATGGGGTGTTCCCAGCAGAGGGGGCAGCCAGTGCAAAGGTCCCGCGGGCCTTTCAGTGTCTGAGCAGTGTGAGAGCAGGTGAGCAGGGGGAGGGGAAAGCTGGCCTGAGACTTGAGGACTTCGGACTTTGACTTTTTGTGATCTGACTCAGGTGGTTCTAACCAGCTTCCCTTGGTCAATTAGGGGGAAGCAACCGAGGGCAGGGGCGGAACAGAGATCTGGGAGGGTTAGGGCGGGAGGGGCTGGGCGGAGTGGCAGTAGGCTGGGGCTGGAGGATGGGTTTTGATTTACTTTTACCTCCAGGTTGAGTCTGATCTGACTACTGTGACCTGTGTGTGGACTTGAGAGACGGAGAAGATGGGAGTCATGCCCAGGGCCTGGGTGTCCAGCCTGAACCTGCCGCTTTTACACCTTTTCATGAAGGATGTGTGTTTTAGGAAGGGATAAGGACCAGGGCCAGGGGTGGAGGCAGACAGTGTATATGTAACAGAAAGAAAAGTCCTAGAGCTGTATGGCTCTCCCTCTGGGATCCAGTCTCTCTCTCCAATGTCTGGCATTGCTGGCTCCACTCCTGCCTTCCCGATGTCCCCGGGGTCTCTGATTTCCTCTCCTAACCCTGTTTTCCAAACCAGGGCCGGAGCTGTTTCCCACAAGGGAAGTGGTTTCCTGGAAGAGGAGACCAAAGGTCAGAAGTGGGCCAGTGGAATGGGATGAAGCTCAGGTTGGGGAGAGGGGAAGAGGACGGTTAACAGGACTTAAGGTAGAAGGACAGGGAAGAGAAGAGGGCTCAGTACAGAGGACAGCCGAAAGGGCTGCTTCCATTTAAAGGCTAGCCTGGGCTATATAGTGAGTTCCAAGGCCAGCGTGGGCTACAGAGTGTCCGGAGACAGTATCTCCAAAAAACAACCCCCGCCCCCCATAACAACAGAAAATCCCAAAGCAGAGGGCTAAGAGACTGGAAGGGAAAGTGGGGACGATAAAAGAAGAGGGGAGGAGTTGAGAGAACTGACGACCGAGCCGGAGAGGGGGTGAGGGGCGGGGCGCGGGCCTTGACGCGGGCGGCTTCCGGGTGCGGCCCGCCCTGCCCCGGCTGCCCGCCGCCTCTTGCCTTGTATGGTCGGAGGACCCGGCAGCCCGCGCCCCGCCCCGCCCGCCGATCCCGGCCCAAAGTCCGGAAATGCCCGATCCCGACTGGCAGAAGGTCCTGGGGTCTGGACGCCAGAAAGCTCTAGAACTCTAAAAATTCCAAGTTGCCAGGGGCCCTGGCTTGAGAGTCGGCTTTTTTAAAGCCCTGGGCTCGCGAGTGGACGTCTGTTCAGGTGGCTGAGGCAGGAGGATTGCCAAGTTTCACGCTACAGAGTGAGACCCAGTCTCAAAAACACGAAGCAAACAAAAACCCCACCAAGGGCCTGTCGAATGGCTCTGCGGGTAAAGGCGCTTGCCACCAAGCCTGATGACCTGCGCCCGATCCCCAGGAACTCCCATGGAGGAAGGAGAGAACGGATTCCTCACAGTTGTCTTCTGACCTCCACACGCCAGTGTTCGCGCACGCACACACACAAAACACACACACACACCCCAGCACTCAGGAGGCAGAGACAGGAGTATCTCTGTGAGATGGAGGCCAGGTTGAAGTAGTCTCAAAAAAATCAATATATATTATATATATAATGTGAGGCCCCCGTCTTGAGTTTTCTAAAGTTTGACGCCCACATCCTCTCCACGCAGGGTGCAGGGTCCTCCAGGACCTCGGCTGCGGGGAGAACCCCTGCCCGGCCGCTGTAGCGTCGCCCACGCCCGCTTGGGCAGTGTTCCGGCACATTCCGTCCTCTCCGCCCCGCCGGCCTCCCTTGGCCCCGTGGGGACGGAAACATCCAGTCCCCGCCCGAGCTGGGTCAAAAGCCCGAGGGATCAGACGGGAGCGGCCCCCTGCGCCAGAACTGGCTCTCCCAGTTCCTTCTGGGTGACCTCACCTGGTCCCGCCCCCTCAGGTGAGCAGCCGGGCCGGTGACATCACTTCCTGCCAGGTAAGCGCTACCGGGAAGCTTAGCTCTTAGGAGGATCCGAAGGTCAGTTTTCCCAGTCTCACAGCCTGAAGACCGAGACCGCAAGAGGCCAGAATTCCGGTTCACTCAAAATTTATTTAAAAATTCCAAAAACCACAAAAATAGACCTTTAAGGTAACAATATATATTAATATTATAGTATACTTAATAATTATAGCATTGTTCTCAATATTACAAAAGGAAAAATACAAGGCAGACGACTCAATATATATAAATACTATAAAATCTTATTACAATAAATAAAGTCCTCATAAATAAGGGCCCACTGGTCAGGGAGGAGATTTGGCAATGGCTTTGGCTACTTGCTTGAGGGAAATTTGAGCACCAGGATTCTCCCTTGGGGAGGCTCCAATCACCAGACTCTGAACCTCGGGGTCTAGTAAAACTTGGGAGGGGGGTCGTGGAAGCCAATTCTTCACAGCACAAAGATACCAGGAGACCAGAGTTGAGCAGGGGCTAGCACATATCTGTAATCCCAGCACTTGGGAGCCTCTCAGGAAGATCTCATGAGTTAGAAGACCAGCCTGGGCTACATATGAAGACCCCGTCTCAAAACCAAAGAGGAACTGACACCTCAGATGCGCTACATCTTATGGATCCCAGGAAACACTTCACCCAACATTCAACTTGCAAACTAGGGACCTGCCCCAGCCCAGCATCGGTGGAGTGAGTTAATGCATTTTGGAATGTGTGGGGAGACAGAGTATCCCCAGGTACCCAGCAGCACAAGTGTTCCCGCCCTTGAGATCTAGTAGATCAGCAATGGTAGGCACTTGTCACTCAGAGACGGAAATGCGATTGAAGATGGGGAGTCGCCGTTGGGTTACAGGGGCCTGGGGAGGCCCAAACACCCCGGCCTCAAAGACAGGAGAGTCTGAGCCTCCCAGACTGCTCCCACTGCTGGCGTACTCATCGGGGTCGGATCCCAGGGAATGTGCAGATGGGCTCCGGGCCAGGCCGCCCAGGGGCCCCCAGATGCTGGCAGTAGACCTTCGGCAGGAGGGGCAACAGGCTGGGGTTGGGTCCCTTCGAGCCACAGGGGTTCCAGGGGCAGCAGAGAAGGCAGAGGGGGAGAGGGGAAGCTCCCCAGGTGGTGGTGGGGAGCTGGAGGGCGAAAAGGAACAGGAGGACAAGGATGGGGCGGGCAGGCCTGGCGGAGGCGGAGAGGTTCTGCGACCCGAGGGCAAGCCAGAGAAGCTGATGCTCTGTCGCAGCACGTGTGGGTGTCCGGGGGAGGCCTGGTCCTCGTTAGGGTTGTGGATGAAGTGGCACCTCGAACCGTAGGGACAGCGGCCCTGGAGGTAGAACTTGTGGCAGAGTTCGGTCTTGTACTTGGGGTGGCGATTGGCCTGGCGCAGCTCCCCCAGGCCGTGCGCAAACTGGCACTTAGCCCCGTAGCGACAGCGGCCGCTCTCGGAGAAGGTCCGACAGAGCTCGGTCTTGTAGCGAGAGGAGGTGGTGGGAGTCGTAGGAGGCGAAGTGGGTGGGGGCGACAGCTCAGGGCCCGGGCGGGGGGCCAAGGGTGCGAAGCCAGGGGGCGGGGGGACCCAGCCACAGCTTCGGCCCTCCACCAGACTGGTGGAGCGGCCGGCCAGGCGGGAGGAGACCCCAGGCGTAAGAGAGTCGCAAGAGTTGATGCTCCAGAGTCCCGAGGGCTCAGTTCCTCCCAGGTCGGATGACAATTCCGGGCTCAGCGACAGGAGGCTCTGAGGGTAACAGGGTTCGGTTAGGACACCCCCAAACCTAAAGTGACGCACGTCCCCGCCCCAGTTGTAAAACGCTCTTCAAGAGCTTGCCAGGCCGGTTTGTGGGTTCCCGGTTTGAGCCCCACCCGGGCCCAGAAACTTCTAGGAGAACCTGACTGGAGATTCTGAGTGGATCCACACCACTGAAGTTAATCCGGAGGGATCCAGGAACCCCAGTTTCCCCGATGGCTCGAGAAGGGAACCTCCCAAATCGGAGCATAGCACTGCTCCCCGAAGTTGAGCCTCCAGACCTCCCGGATGTTTCACAACAGGAGGAGCCGGACAGAGCTGACCCGGATCTCTCCTGAACCCGACCAAGGGGTGAGGCCGAAGCCTAGCCCCCTCCGGGGACCTCTCCCCAGAAGCGCCGAGCCACACGGGACAGGCAGGTGTGGGGTCACTTCCGTTCCCAGAGAGAGTTCCAGAACAGTACCAGCTTCCCACAATCCCTACGTCGGGGCCGCCGGACCTGCGGGCTCCACTTTGCACCTCAGTTGGTTAGGGCTATTCTGTCCCGGCCCCAAGTATGAGGGACCCCGGGTGGGGGGTGCCAGCTAAGCCGGGACTCACCTCATAGATGGCTGAGAGATCCATGGTGGCGCGAGTGGCCATGGAGATTAGGCCAAGAGTCGGAGCGCGCTGAAATCAGGCTGCGGCTGTGGCTGCAAGAGCTTGGCCTTTATAGGACGGCGACGCGGGAGGGGAGGGCGTGGCGTGGCCGGCGTGCTGGGGGCGTGACCATGATGGGCGTGGCTACGACGGCGCTTCCCGGACGCGCCCCCGCGGCGTGGCCGGGTAGGCCGGGTACTTGTCCCCCTTCCGCCCGGCTGCTGGTTAGCACCCAGAGTGCCTGAACTTGGACCCATCTCAGGAGGGAGTCGGGTGGGTGTGGCGGGGGGACGTCTGACTACTTTGTAAAGGTTGGAGACCGAAGAGCTAAGGGAACTGGGGCAGAGGTGCAGGCAGGGGCAATGGGCAAGGGCAGAGACCGAGAGGGCGTGTGCCCGTGAGACCGCTGGGGGCGGGGAGGTGATCTGGAACAGACAGAGATATGACGAGAAGCCAAGGAAAACAAAGAGACGTAGAGAGACACTACAGCGGGACCTGCTGCTTCAGAACTGGAATTCCGGCTCCTGGGGGGGGGAGTGGGACCTGCTAGGCTACAGAGTGACTTAGTGACATGCTGTCTCAAAAAGTAAAAAGGCAGGTGTGGCGGTACATGCTTGAAATCCTGGCACGCTGGTAGGAAAGGGGATCAGGCATTCAAGGCCAGCCTTGGGTACATGGTGAGTTCGAGGTTTTGTGTCAAAAAAGAGAAAAACAATAAGAAGGAAATTTAAAAAGCAAAAAGTGGTCATTTGTTTACTTTGCATGCTCCCTTAGGTTCAATCCCTAGCCCGAAGAAAGACAGAGGGTTGAGACCCAGTAGGGAGACAAATGGATGAGGAAATTGGTGACACAAAGAAAAGAGAACGAGGGAATTCAAACACCTGCAGGACAGAACTTCACCTTGCCCTGAAGGAACTCCCAGAGCCCTATCACCAGGTGCGGCCTGGTTTCCAAATAGCTGGATGAGGAGCCCAGGTGCGGCCTGGTTTCCATATAGCTGGATGAGGAGCCCAGGAAAGTCTTCCCCATCCCCTAATCATAGGCTGGGGTCTGGGGAGCCTAGCAAGGCCTGAAAGAGCCTTCTTCCCCAAGATGGACCTTTAATACCAGGGTCTTAAAATAGGTTCCACCCCAGAAAACTCAGGATTGTAATACCTTTGAGTCTTTCATTATGGAGAGAGTTCACCTAAATTGAAAAAGTGGGCCACTTTTAATGTTGAATAGGCCTCTTATAAAGCAAACATAAAGTTTCAGAGAGGATCATTCTCCAGAGAAACTTTCAAGAACTGGTAAGTTTTTTTTGGTGCGTACGTGCATGTGCGTATTTAATTTTTAGGGTTTTTTTGGGGGGGTGAGGGTGGGGAGCCAGGGTCTCCCAGTAGCCCCAGCTGGTATAGAATTTACTAGATAGACCAGGCTGATCCAGATTGAAGTCCACCTGCCTCTGTCTCCTGTATGGTTTTTATTTTTCAGATGGAGTTCTAAAAGGCCCCAGCTGGCCTAGAACTCAATATATAGACCAGGCTGGCTTCACTCTCACAGAGATCCGCCAGCCTCTGCCTCCCAAATGCTGGGATTAAAAGCGTGAACCATCAGGAGTTTTTCTACTTTTGAAGATAGATCTTGCTATATAACCTAGGCTGGCTTGGAACTCACTATCCTCCTCTCTCCCCCATTCAGTGCTAGGATTACAGGCCATTGCCTTGCCATACCCAGTTTAAAAGCTTTTCTTCCGGAGATATCCTGAGAAAAACTGTGTATGTGGAGGGGAGCGAGGGATAATCACTGCCAGGAGTGTAATCACAATACTGGGAAGTTCATTCTTGCTGGCTGCACAACGGACTTGTATTGAGGTGGGGAGATTCTGCCAGGCTTCAAGCCTGCTCGGCCCTGGGGGAATCCCTAGTGCGGCGTTTTCTGGGGCCCAAGGGGCCTTTCTGGGCTGGTCCCGTGAGCTGGGCGGGCCGTGGGCTGCTTTGGCACGGTTGTGGCCTCCCGCTCGCCGGTGACTCACTCGTAAGGGCGGGGAAGAGGGGCTTCCTGGAAGCCGTGACGAGGAGGCTCAGCCCGGACGCCTGGGTTGCTCTACAGTAACCAGGGCTCCGGTCTGTTGTAAACAGAGCCTCGAGGACAACGGGAAAAGAGGGGAAGGAGGGGCCAGGGACTCGCCTTCCCGCCCAGCCTACAAATCCCTGAGCCAGCCGATTTTAGGACCAAACGTAAAAAACCGGGGTGGGGTGGGGCATGCAGGGTCCTCGTCCCGCTGGGTCGCGAACACGAAGGAGGAATTCCAGTTTCGATTCCCTGGAGACCGGCAGCATCTGCCATCCCTGACTCAGCCCCCCCCCCCACCTGCTGAGTCATCGGGACGAAAGCCTGGATGCTTAGGGACCAGGCTGCTCGCCAGGGACACCGGGAGCGAGATAAGCGCGGACCAAAAATTCAAGGCTGTGGGCCCGCAGTATCATACCTACAAGGGGTCAAGCTCAGCCCCTCCCCGCCCAGTAGTCCAGACCACCAACCCCATCTTCCCGACACCCTTACACCCAGGGATCCAGGCCCCAGCCTTCTTCCCTCAGACCCAGGGGTTCAGACCCAGCCCTCCCTCAAAGCCACAATCCAGACCCTAGCCCTCCTGTCTAGCCCCTGCTCCTGCTCTCTGAATCTAGTCAGGGGTCTCATCCACCCCCCAGCCTAGGCCCCCATCCAAGGAGGAAGTTCATGGCCGGACTCCTCCTTGCTGCCCACGTAGCCAGTGGGAAAATCCGCGGCCCTGGCGGTAGCCGGGAATCCCCTCTGGAATGACGGTGGGGAAGGGGATGGCCAAGGTCTCGAAGGGCATAACGCCAGGTCCTGGGCGCGCTGGGTGGGGGCTGGGGGAGAGAAAGGGGCGGAAACCAGAGAAGCTAAAAATATAGCCAGCACTTCCGGCCGGAGGGGGGTAGGGAGGAGGAGAGAGGAGAACAGAGTTTCCAGAAAAACAAGCAGGGACGGGAAACGCGGGGGTGTGAGAGCCGCGGCCTGTGCGCGGGCGGGCTGGGGCCCGTGTACCCGCGGCACGTGTGCCTAGCTGTGTGCGCTCGGCGTGATTGCCAGGGCGACGAGTGTGGACCACGGTGACACTGTGTGCCAATTATAGTGTACTCTCACAAGAAGTAGATATCTTTACAGTACGTGTGCTGGGGATGGTGTACGTGTAGCAAGGATTCCAAAGGAATTGGGGACAGGTCTGTGACCAGTGACTTGTGCATAGGGACGGCATAGAACAGGGCTTTGTGAAAAGTACGCGAAACCACCAGGCGTGGTGACGCAGGCCTTGAAACCCAGCACTGGGAGGCAGAGGCAGGCGGATTTTTGTGAGATTGAGGCCAGTCTGATTTATGGAGTTCCAGGGCAGCCGAGGCTATACAGGGAGACCCGGTCCAAAAAACTCAAAACGAAACAAAAATGTGAAACTGCCAGTCTGTGCGATCAACTAGACCACTTGTGCCTTTACTCTCTCCATACTGGGAGGATTGTCAACTGTAACATCTGCCGCTCTCTTTGAGGTGGCTTCTTGGGAACTGTCATTTCCACCCTCCTGAACATCTGTGTGTAACTCTGAGCTACCGTGGGATCTGAGGTGACTAATTGTGTGTTGTTCTTGACAGGTGCCTAGGTGACAGGATTGTACACGCAGCCATGTCAGCATGTGACACTGCAGCTATGGCCCATCTTCCTTAGGCGTGCAAGGGTTACTTGTGGGTCTGGGTCTGTGTCCCTGTTTGTGGCTGTCTCTGAGACTGTGTTCGCCTGACAGTGGTAGGCCCGTGTCTGGACACAGTTCCCCTGTGGCTCAGTCACAAGGTAGTGAAATGGGTGAACTTTGGTGCGTGACGTAGATGTCCACCTACCGGCCCACGTGATGGGGAGAGCCGCTGTGGGCAGAGCAGGCCCCCCCCCCCCCCCCCCCCCCCCGCAAATCTAGATGCGGAGTGTCTGAGCCAATCTTATCTGTCCTCAGCCAATGAGGCCGCTCTACCAAGGAGCTGAGGGCAGGGCTGAGTCAGCCGGTGATGGGCAAAGTCTCAGATGGGGTGAGAGATAGCGGCTTAAGTGGTGGTTGTTACAGAGCTGTGTTCACGTGTTTGGATGGTTGCCTTAGAGTGTTTGTGGTCCTCATGGGCAAGGGTCCCTGCGTGGGAGGGTGAGCCCAGTCTCTGCTGGGGGTGGGGTGTTTGACTATGGTCTGTTTTGTTTTTGAGACAGACTCTGTATAGATGGGTGGATCAAGCTGGCCTTGAACTTGCAATCCCTCCTCTGTCTGCCTTCCAGATGCTGAGATTACAAGCCTGAGCTACTCTAATTCATGGTCTGTTCTGCCTGTAGTGGTTGTTAATCTCATAAACATCCATCCCTGGTATGGGGTTCTGCAACAGCCTGTATATCCTCCCTCTGGCAAGGCCCTCTGGGACACACCTGGGCCTTCCCTCTTAGTTTTCTGAGTATAGCCCAAGCCTGGTCACTCAGCAGTACGCTCCTGCCTGAGGCCGGGCTGCACACTACCTCTACCCTGGGGCTCTTGCTAGGAGATAACATGACTTACTCCCTCTCCTCAAATCTGGCACCTGCTCAGCAGCTTTTTTTTTTTTTTTTTTAAAAAGGTCTCATTATGTAGTCCTGGCTGGCTTGGAACTTGCTATGTAGACCAGGCTGGCCTCACTGGAATTAAAGGCCTGCGCCACACCAAGCTGGTCTCTGACAATCCTGCCTTAGCCTCCCAAATGTTAGACAAAAGGTGTATGCCAACACACCCACTTTAAAAAAGTGTGTATGGTCAGAGGACAACTTTCTGAGTCAGTTCTTTTCTTCTACCATGTGGATCCCAAGGATCTGACTCAGGTCACCAGACTTGGTGGAAAACACCTTTACCATTCGACCATCTCACTGGCCCAGAGACCCATCTTTTCTTTGGAGTCAAGGTCTCACTATATAGCCCTGTCTGGCCTTAAACTTGTCTTGACTCTCCTGCCTCGGCCACCTGCATGCTGGAATTAGCATGTTCCTCCTTCTCTAGCTCCAGGAGTTAGGGACCTGGCCTCCTGAAGCTACCACGTTTACTCAGTGAGCACAGCTTCCCAGTGCCCATCTTCCTGTGTAGGTCTGTGGGATTCGCACTTATCACTCCAGCACCTGCTGTGTTTCCCTGGGTATGATTTTCAGCAGTTGGGCCTTGTATCCTGGGTGCCAGGTGCCATACTCCTGTCTTCTGATATGCTGACAGTACCCCATAGAGCCAGCTGTATCTGTCTTGTTGCACCATGGACTGACATATCCCCACCGGAAGGTGCTGTGAGCCCCTGGCTGGAAACTAGTAGGTTCTGCCTGGGACAGAGTTGATGTATTGTATGCAAGATCATGCAGCCCTGAACTGTTACTGGAAACAAAGTGTGGCCAAGAGACATGTGTTGGGTCCCTAAGTGACAGAGAAATCTACGTATTGCTATGAAAGATTGACTTTTCTCTTTTGGTTGAGGTAAGGTCTCACTATATAGCTTAGGATGACTTTGAACTTGCTGTCTTCTTGTCTCCATCTCAAGATGTAAAAGCATTTTTAAGTGTAAAGTCCACAGTAGTACAGGGGTATAATCCCAGGATTTGGGAGGTTGATGCAGGAGGACACCAAGTTCAAGACTGGGTTACATAGGGAGATCTGGTCTCAAAAATGATGATGGAGGTGGCAATGTACATCTGTAATCCTAACACTCAGGTGGAGAGGTGGGAGGTTGAAGATGGATTGTGACAAATTCCTTTAAACTCAAAGGCCAGCTAGCCTGGAGTACACAGTACAACAGAAACAAGATGAGAGATCCTGCCTCAAAACAAGAGGGGGAGAACCAACAACCAAAAGTTGTTGTCCCCTTCCACACATGGGTGCCCATACTCATCATGGTAATAAATAATTAAAATTAAAAACAGGACTAGTATGGGAGCTCACAACCTATAATACCAGCATTTAGGAAGTTGAGCTGGATTCCTGAGAGTTAGAGACCAGCCTGGAGGTATGCCGTGATCCAAGCTGGGCTACCAAGATCCCCAGAGCTGACCTTGGGTTTCTAAAACCCCAAATAAAAAATAAGGTCAGTTGACTGTAAGGACTACCATCCTAGGTACCTGGGGCAGAACTCAGGTTTCCCTGCAGAAGACACTGTCAGCATTCAAGACAGGCAGGGAGAGAAATGCTGGGAGGTGTGTGTACACTCTCATGCTGATGGTGACTTACCAGTACTCCTAATGTGGTGATTTGTGCTCTTGGTGATTCATAGAGGTCCCCAGGGTCTCGGGGTTTCTATGGAGGTATGGATTTAGTACATGAGGTGCTGGCTGGTGACATGGGAGCCAAGGCACTGAAGGTCTTGGGTGGGGGTGTTCCCTCAACCAGGCTGAGTCACTCCAGCCATTCATGCTGACAGCCAATAGCTCTGCCCGGCACTTGTCCAGGCCTGAAGGCTGTGGTGGAGCTCCCTGAGGTCCTTGGGGAAGTGGAGCAGTAGTGGGGCCTTCCTTCCCCAAAGCCCCCTCCCCAGGGCCTGCTTCCCGGAGCTGGGTTCTTCCCCAGAACCCATGATTCATTCCTGCTGGGGCCTTTTCACTTCTGCTTTGGGGCTAAAAATACAGGGACTCAGGCGTCTGCTGAACCAGGCCACCCCACACATTGCACAATGCTTCTCACCGGAGCTCTGCTGACGCAGGGGCCAAATGGGGCCCCAGCTGCTTCCCATTTGGGTGTGCCGAGATCAGGCCTAGACATCTGCATTTCTCCTTTCCTGGGCCAGGTGAGTCCTGGGTTTGGCTATGGCTCTGAGCCAGGCAATCCTCCTCTAGCCCCAGGTAACCCCCACACAGTCCCACTTAGAAGTTGGGGGGTAAAAGTCAACAAAGGGAATGGTAGAGAGAGGCAGGGAGATGGAGACAAGCAAGAGATGGGATGGGAGGAAGGAAAATAAATAGATGGAAGGAGTTCACAGGATGATGCAGTGGGTCAGACTCAGGAAGGTCTGGCTGAAGGGCCAGCCAGCTGTATCCAGGCCAGGTAGGACACGGGGGTTGTAGGGTCCAGGAACAGAGGTGGTGGTGGCAGTGGAGGGGAGACGGAGGCCTGGGCTTGTGTGTTGTGGCATACTGGCCTCTGCTGCCCCCTGCTGGCTTCAGACGCACCGCTCAGTCGCCAAGTACAAGTCAGAAAAGGAGCTGCTTTGCCTTAGGCTGCTCTTCATTCCCCGCCCCGCCCTCCCGCAACACTGCCACCCTCCCTGCCCAGGACCTCAGAGGCTGCCTCCAGGGCCAGTTGAGGGTGCTGTAGTCTTGCCTGTGACCTTGTTGGCACAGTCCAGTAGAGCCGTGTGAATGTCTTTGGCACAGGTAATCTGGGTTTTGATAACGGCCAGGTACTGTGGGTAGGGCAGGCTGTCTGGTTGCACGGCATCTGGCTTGGTGGCCGTGGGTACCAACGTTGGAGAATGCTTGGCACTGTCACAGCTCTGCGAAAGGCACTCATGGGCCAGGCGCTGTGGGCAAGCAGGCAAGGGCAGAGCATCACTATCACTTGGGTCTGCAGCTCCTCAACTCCCTATGCCGCCACCAGCACCCCTTGGGCCGACCTGCTAGGCCCTGGGGCTCCCAAGGTCTTGGAGTCAAAGCCAGGCCCTGCCACTGGCTTGTTGGATGACCTGGAGTATGCAATTGTGCCTTTCGGAGACTGAGACTCAGTCACCGATATTAAACACTTATTTTTTGGAACAGGTCTCACTATGTAGCACTGGCTGGCATGGACTTGCTATGTAGACTAGGCTGAACTCAGGAGATCTGCTTGCCTCCTAAGTACTGGGATTAAAGGCTTGCACCACCATGCCCAGCATAAAAGTATGTGTGTGCGTGTATGTATGTATATATATATGTTTTTGCTATTGGTGATTTCTTTTAAAAAAAAAGATTTTATTTTTAATTGTGTGTCTCTGTTTATGAACATGTACTGGAGTTCACAGAGGCCAGAGCAGGTGGTTTTGTCAGCTGCCTGACATGGTGCTCAGACATGAATTCAGGCCTCCGGGAGAGTAGTACATGCTCTAACTGCCAAACCATCTCTCCAGGCCTTTATTTAAAATTTTAAATTGATGTGTATTAGTCTTCTACTTGCATGGATGCTAGTACATTCATGAGTGCAATGCCCACAGAGGCCAAAAGAGGACATTAGATCCCCTGGATTTGGAGTTAGGGGAAGTTGTCAGCCACCATGTGAGTGCTGGGAACCAAACCTGTCTCCTGAAAGAATGGCCAGTGCTCTTAGCTGCTGAGCTGTTTCTCTAGCCTCACTCCACCCCCTTCGGTTTGAGTTTCCCTACAGCCTCAGCTGGCCCCCTGAGCGCTTTCATCACATCAGGCAGCCTTTTTTTTGAGACAGGGTCTTGCTATGTAAACAAAAGCTGGTCTCAAACTTGTGACCCTCCTGTTTAACTCCTGAGAGCTGGAACCACCAGAGCTAGTGAGATGGCTCAGTGGGTAAAGGCACTTTCCACCAAGTCTGACCGAGTTTAATCCCTAGCGCTTACACAGTGGAAGGATAAAACCATCAGAAGTGGTCTTCTGACCCCTACATATGTAGTGCAGTACGTGTACGTCCCCACGCATAGTCACAGATAATGAGCGGAATACTCACTCACCTCTCCTTGGCTTGTGAGAACAGGTAAAAGGCATGTGACACACAGCACAGGTTTCGTGCACTGTGAAGCATGAGCTGATGAACATTAGCTATTGTCCTCAACCCGAGGCCTGGCCTTGGCTCCACCAATGGTGCCTAACTTGGCTTTCCTCTAGCCACTCTAGGCACTTCTTCCTGTCCCCAAGGCTTGAGCAGTGTTTTCTCCCCATGTCCTCCCAGGGCTGCTGCTCTCTCAACTGCTCAAGTTCTTCCCTTGCTGACGAAGCCTGCATCTGTCTCTAGCATCCCAGACATTCTCTTTCTCTACTCCTCCCCCGCCTCGCCCTCCTCCAATACTGATTCTTCTCCGGAGTCCTTGTCCCAGGGCTGACTCCCTGCCGTGGAACAGTTCCTCTGGATCTGGCGGGTGAGACCATCTTGCAACAAAATGCCACTTAGCTGCTCTCTGGGCCAGACTCCTTCCTGACAGTGTTTTACCAAGGCCAGCAGAAACCCTGATAAGAGCCAGGCATGGGGACACACAGGAGATGGGTCAGGAGTTCATGGTCACCCTTCTTACACAGTGAGTTTGGCCAGCTTGTCTCACAAAGACAAAATACAGTGAACTTGAAGCTTGCTTAGTGGAAGTTGGGACCGTTTAGTCATGCAGCTGCTTGTCAGATACCCAGGTTCCTGTTAGGGACCCTAATAAACACATTTATCTCACCAATGTGGACTTGGAATCTTCAGTTGCCTGTACATCCTCATTCGGAGGTAAATGGATGTTTCTTCTTAAACATCTCCAGAGAAGTCATTTAATACTCCTCATTTTCCCCAACTTTCAACAACAGCCCTGGGACTCAACCTGGAAACTCCCTCCTCAATGGTCCATCAGTCTTTGTGGCCTGGGGAAGCCTCTGAGCTTTCATTTGTCCCCAACCCTTCCTCACAGCCCAACCCTAGCTGCCTCCTTGGGCTTGCCCCCTACAAACTCAGCTGCTCTATGTGCCCCCCACTTCCCTGTCAGAAATAAAAGGCAAGTGGGTTCAGGCTGCTGCTTGTTTAAAACCCCTCCTAACCTGCCAGTGTTATAATCCTGAGGATTATACCCAAATGACAACAAACCCCACCCCTACTGCACCTTAGCAGACAGACTCTCCTGACATTCCTAAAGATAACATCTTTCTTATGTGTGTACATAAGCTGGGACTTCAATCTATGGCCTTACTCTTGTTCGGTGAATTCTACAACTGAGCTATAGCCCCAGTCCTCTTAAAAAGAAAAAGAAAAGATTAGCCTGGTGTAGTGGTACACGCCTTTAATCCCAGTACTCGGGAGGCTGAGGCAGATGGATCTCTGTGAGATCGAGGCCAGCCTGGTCTATATAGTAAGTTTAGGCCAGCTGAGGCTACAGTAAGAACCTGTCTCAAACTCCCCCCACCAAAAGTTGAAATTTGTATTATTTTAATTTTATATGTATTTATATATGTTTCGTCTGCATCTATGTCAGTGCACCACATACAATGCCCTTGGAAGTTAGGTGTCTGATCCCCTGGAGCTGCAGTTACAGGCGGTTTTAGCTATGAGTGCTGGGAACTGACCCTGGCTTCTCTGTAAGAGCAGCAGTGTGCTTAACCACTGAACCATCCTCTGACTTTGTTTTACCTTTGTCTCCTGTTATTTCCTCCCCCTTTTTTAAAGACAGGGTTTCATTCTGTAGCCCAAGCCTGCCTGGAACTTGTAACAACAGTCCTTCTATCTCAGTTTCTCAAGTATTGGGTTTCAGGCATGAGCCACCATCCCTCCATCCCTAGCTCCTTCATTTACTTACTTTTTTGACAGGATCTCACTGTATAACTCTGGCTGGCCTAGAATTCTATGTAAGTCAGACCGGACTCAAATTCATTCAGATCCATCTTCAAGTGCTGGGGTTAAAGGCATATGCCACCAAACTTTGCTTTACCTTTTGAGACAGGATCTCCTTCATCTCATTGCCAAGACTAGTTCTGAAACCTCTGACTCTCCTGCTCCAGCTTCCTAGGAGGCAGGACCAAGTAGCAAGGATGACAGAACTGTGCCTGAAGGCCTGGCTTTTAAAGGGAATTGTTGTGTGTTATGTGCTGATAGGTGTGTGAGGATGCATGTAGAGGCCAGAGATCAACTTCCTCTGGGGCTGCTCACCTTTTTTTCTGAAACAGGATCTTCCATTGGAAGCTGGGCTCACCAATTAGGCCAGGCTGGCTGGTCACTGAGTCCTAGAGATCCACCTGTCTCTGCCTCCCTAGCACTGGGATTACAAGTGTGCACTCCCATGCCTGTTTTTTAAAAAAATTTTATTTAGCTGGGTGTGGTGGCATGCACCTAATCCCAGCCATTGGGAGTCATAAGCAGGCAGATCTCTGTGAGTTCAAGGCCAGCCTGATCTACAAAGTGAATTCCAGGCCAGCTGGGGCTACAGGGAGACCCTGTCTCAAAGAAATAAGATTAATCTTATTTATTGTTTTTATTTTATGTGTATGAATGCACTGCCTGCATGTAAGTGCACCTGTGTCATCAGTACCTGTGGAGATCAGAAGGTGGCATTGGATTCCTGGAACTAGAGTTACAGATAATTATCAGCAACCATGTGGATGCTGGGATTCAAAACTGGGCTCTCTGCAAGAGAAGCCAGTGCTCTCAAATGTTGAGCCATCTCTCTAGCCCATGTGTGGTTTTGTTATACGTGTTGGGAATTGAACTTAGGCCCTCACTGCTTGCATAGCAGGTATATTTTCTTTCTTTCCTTTTTGGTCTTTTTGAGACAGGGTCTCCCTGTAGCCCTAGTTGGCCTGGAACTCGCTACGCAGACCAGGCTGGCCTTGAACTTAGAGACCTGCCTGCCTCTGCCTCCCCAGTGCTGGGATTAAAGTCATGCACCACCATGCCTGGCAAAGATATTTAACCAACTAATCTGTCTTCCCAGTGTTGCTCTTCTCAACCCCTATGTCCTGGCTGCCATCCTCTGTCACCTGGCCCATGCTCCATCCTGACCTCTCATATCTACACCCATTCTGGTCTCCTGGGTCCTGCCCTACCCCAAGCAGTCAAAGTTATAGTCTCAAGCTCTCATCTATCCCTACCAACCTGCATTGGGTCACAGCCTTCCTGTAGGAAGGCCTCTCCTTTAGGTCCTGTCCACTTCCCCTCTAGCACCAGACGGCTGGAATTCCATGCCCCACCTTTTGTGAACCACTCTCTCCCTACCCCAACCCCAGGCTTCCCAGGCCCCTGAACTTCCCCTATTTCAGCCATGCCTTAGTGTTCATGCCGCTTCCTTCTCAGTATGACCACTCTGTCCCAAACTCTTGTCATCAAGCCTTGACAACTCTGAGCTGTCTGATGTAGCTCTGTGAAGATCAGGACACACACTGTGCCCCCAACATAAGCTAAAGCACAGGTCTGGCCCAGAAGTGACCCATGTGTTGGTTCATTGAATAAGAGTTTTTCCATTCAATTTAAAAAAAAAAAAAAAAGTGTTATTAGCTGGGCATGGTGCTGCTCAGAATGCAGAGGCAGGAAGGTCACTCACTGTAAGTTCAAAGCCAGTCTTGCCTACACAGCCAGTATCAGACCAGCCTGGGCTATGGAGTGATACCATCTCAAAACACCAGAAAGTTCCCTAAGGACCCTAGGGAACTAAGTGGAGCTGTAGTCACTCAGTATCCAGAAGGTCCCTTACCAGGCAGAGCTCCAGCTGGTCACAGAGGGCGTAGAATTCCTCCAGACACTTGTCAAAGCGCTGTATGGGTCCATCGCTGCTCTTTCTACAGCCGGGGAGGAAAGGCTTACTGAGGAATGGATTGCCAGTCTCTGGGACACCAGCATGACTATGCAAACCAAGCAAGTGTCCAGCTGAGTCAGGTAGGGCTGGAATGGGGGGGAAAGGAGTTGGGGAGGAGCTTCGAAGGTTCAGATGGAGCT
This sequence comes from Eospalax fontanierii, assembly GCA_035773235.1. Lineage (NCBI taxonomy): Eukaryota > Metazoa > Chordata > Mammalia > Rodentia > Spalacidae > Eospalax > Eospalax fontanierii. The sequence continues at coordinate 24,453,679 of CM069554.1, read as the reverse complement.
ATGATACTGGGAAGAGAGGCTTCACTCACTGTCCATTGTCAATGTTCGTGTTCTGAATCAAGTTCTGGGCTGCAACCTTCATCAAAGTCTAGTTTTAAAAGGAGAGTGGAAAAGAAAGGGGAGATGACGCACAAGTTAAGATTTACACTCTTTCTTGAGATCCACCCAATCACAGGTCTTTTCTTCAGTCGGCGAGTCGGCGGCTCCCTCCTGACACTAATATTTATTTCCATCTCCATACCAATGTCCACCCGTATTTTCCCAGAGGCCCGCTCTCACCAGTAACCTCCTGGGCCTATCCTCCCGCGGGCAGAAACTGCGTATTATAAGCCAGTCCTTTGAACAGTATTTAAGGACCAGAGCCATCTCCCCACTTAAGTCAATTCCAGCCTTAGCATACACTGTTAATCCTCAGATTTTTTTCTTTTTGAGACAGGGTCTCAAATGGAGTCCTGGCTGACCCTGAACTCACAGAAATCCGCTTGTCTCTGTTTCTCGAGTGCTGGGCTTAAAGGTGCCCGCTACTGCGCCCGGCCAGCACTTCGCTCTGAATTCAGATCAAGTCTTAACTCCTCGTCCCTGCTTACGACTTCCCCTACAATAAATTGACCCCAGCGCGCCTTCGCGGAGCCACACCGCCAAAGCCTGCGCGCTCCATCACCTGGAGACTCTCCTTCAGCTGCGGGATGAGCATCTTATACCGCTGTACAGGATCGAAGTCCTGCTGCTGCTGCTGCAAGAGCCCGCTCTGTGCAGGTCCTACTAGCTGCGTTGGTTGAGGCTGTTGCTGGGGACCCGTGCCACCCGCGGAACCCGGACCTGACACGCCAGCAGCAGAGGTAGCCGCCGAAGCCTGCTGCTGGGGCGCCGCCATTTCCCTCCGCTAGAGCTCCGGAAGTGCGTCATAAGCGCGTCTGCCTGAGCTCCTCAGTGTCTTCCGTTGACAGGCCTCGCTTGCTACGTAGCTCCGCCCCCCGGCTGGCCTTTCCAATGAGAGGAGAGAATGAGCGTTACCTTCCAGCCGCCTCAAATCCGAGGCCAAGGCTGGGATATCTTTCCACCAATCATAGGAAGGCTTTCCACACCTCCTCCTCCTCGCCCACAGCTCGCCAATCGGTGTGACGGTCTGACCCGGACTCTATTTCCCCGAAGGCCTTGCGGCCGGAGGAGACCTGTTCGGTCTTCAGCTAGCGTCCTGGCGGCAGTTGACCGAGCCCGAGTTTGTGGGTCCGTGTTCGACGCTGGCCGCGCGTTTACCTGAGTGTTGACCGAGCCCTTCCCCGCGGAGCCGGCGTCTCCTGAAGTCCGCACGCCTCTCCGCGTCGGGCCGCGGCACCGCGAGGAGGCCGGCCCCTCCGCCGTCGCCTCTCCGCGATGGCGCCCACCATCCAGACTCAGGCCCAGCGGGAGGATGGCCACAGGTAGGCGCGCCGCCACCTGCCATTTTACTTTGCCTCGTCTGTAGGCGCGCTTCTGCAAGCCGGGGAGTAGGCCGAGGGCTGCCGCTGACGTCGGTAACGCCCACCTCGGACGCACCGGGCGGGCTGGAAGACGCGGGGGTTGCCTCCCAGACCGGGAATTGCGCCCCTGGAGACAGGAAGGTCGTAGTTCGTAACTTGCCTCCAGTGAAGCGTCTGGGGTTCTCCTAAGGGGATGGGGCATCTGGCTCCCTCCACTGAAGCGTCGCCCCGCCCCCAGAAGCTTTTTGCACTCCCCTGTCACACCCTTTACATCAATTTCTCTCTCTCCTGCCAGGCCTAATTCCCACCGGACTCTGCCTGAGAGGTGAGCCCGCTGCTCTTCCCAGGAGGGGTGGGCATGGGCGTGGGGAGCATCTCTGGTGGGAAGGAAGGGGCGTGTGCATATGCCACTGATTGCAAGTTGAAGTCAGAGGACAACTTACTGGAGTCCGTTCTCTCCTTCCCCAGTGTGGGTATGGGGGATCAAACGCAGCTCATCAGGCCTGATAGTAGGTGCCTTTACCCATTGAACTCTTGCTGGCCTAAAGCCTAGCTTTTTATTTAAAATTTGTTTTCATATTTGAATGTGAGTGCTTTGCCTTCATGTGTGGAAGTGGCACCTGTGTTGTGCCCACAGAAGCCAGAGGCGGGCGTCAGATCTCTGGTACTGGGGTTATGGTTGGTTGTGAGACACCATGTGGGTCCTGAGCCATCTCTCCAGCCCAGTGAGGCCTAGTTTTGAGCCACTGTTTTCCCAGGTCTGGAGTGGTCTGCCGAGTCAAGTACTGCAATAGCCTCCCTGACATCCCATTTGATCCCAAGTTCATTACCTACCCCTTCGACCAGAACAGGTAAGGCTAAGCTCAGGTAAGGAGAAACTACTAAGAAATACTCACTTAAGTCAAGGACTCCTCCCTCAGGCCTCACTCGTACAATACATACCCACCTTGTTCCTAGAAGGTGCTGAATAAATACCGAGAGAGCAAGCAGCATCCAAATACCTTTGCACTGGGGACATTGTATTCTGAATTTCCCTACAGCAGCTTGGCTTTTGGGAAGGGAGGATGAGGGTTGAGGCTGGATCAGAAACCCACAACAGGGATGTTTACCTACCCAGGTTTGTTCAGTACAAAGCGACGTCCTTGGAGAAACAGCACAAACATGACCTCCTGACTGAGCCAGACCTGGGGGTCACCATCGACCTCATCAACCCTGACACCTACCGCATTGATCCCAATGGTGTGTAGGGAGACAGGGAGGGTCTGCTGTAGGCCAAAAAAGGCCAGGCCTGGGCCTCCCTCATGGTCCCCCTGCCCCTCGCTCCCTAGTTCTCTTGGATCCAGCTGATGAGAAACTTTTGGAAGAGGAGATTCAGGCTCCCACGAGCTCCAAGAGGTAAGGGAATGTACCAGAGTACTGAGGTAGATTCTGTAAGTATGGGGTCCTGAGGTGCCTGGTCTTTTTCAGATCCCAGCAGCATGCGAAGGTGGTGCCATGGATGCGGAAGACAGAGTACATCTCAACTGAGTTTAACCGCTATGGCATCTCTAATGAGAAGCCTGAGGTGAAGTAAGTAGCAGCAGACAGCTGTATGTGTGCATGTGGGGCTTCAGAGATGTCCAGTGACCCCCTAAAGCCTGTTTCCTCCTAGGATTGGTGTTTCCGTAAAGCAGCAGTTTACAGAGGAAGAAATATACAAAGACAGGGATAGTCAGATCACAGCCATTGAGAAGACTTTTGAGGATGCCCAGAAATCGGTACTTGGGGGACTGGGATGGAGAGAGACAAAGGTGTGACTTGGACTCTTCCTCCTCACCTTTTTTGCTCCACCAGATCTCCCAGCACTACAGCAAGCCCCGAGTGACACCAGTGGAGGTCATGCCTGTCTTTCCAGACTTTAAGGTCAGGCTCAGGGCAGGAGGAAGGGACAGCTTCCAATGCCTGTCCAGTCCAGACTTACCGTAGTATGTTCCACTTCCCAGATGTGGATCAACCCATGTGCTCAGGTCATTTTTGATTCGGACCCAGCCCCCAAGGACACAAGTGGGGCAGCTGCATTGGAGATGATGTCTCAGGCCATGATCAGGTCAGTGGTCCTGCTGCCCCTCATCTTGGTGCTTTTGAGATAGGATGTCATCCTGTAGCTCAGGCTGACCTCTTAACTCCTGGCAGTCTTCCTGCCTCAAACCTGAGTGTTTTACAGGCATGTGTTGCCACACCCAGTTACTGTCATCTTCTCCCACCCAGGGGCATGATGGATGAGGAAGGGAACCAATTTGTGGCTTATTTTCTGCCTGTGGAAGAGACACTGAAGAAACGAAAACGGGACCAGGAGGAGGAGATGGACTATGCACCAGATGACGTGTGCGTATAGGGTGGGTGGTGGTGGTGGTTAGATTTTGGGGATTGAACAGTGTCCTCTAGCCTTCTCAAGGACAAATGATCTGACTCTGTACCTCACCCTCAGGTATGACTATAAGATTGCTCGGGAATATAACTGGAATGTGAAGAATAAGGCTAGCAAGGGCTATGAGGAAAACTACTTTTTCATCTTCCGAGAGGGCGATGGGGTTTACTACAATGAGCTGGAGACCAGGTACTCAGCATTGTATCTCATTCATCACCCATTCAAGACCCCAGGCATGCAATAGCCATCCTGGAGGTAAGTGCCTCAGGGATTTGCCTTATGTGTTTGTGAGAGCAGGACCAGGCTCTCTATATATCATCTCTCACACCCACCACATATAAAGTCCTTCCCTTGGTGTGCCTTGGGCCAAGCACTGATAAGAGAACCCAGTGTCAGGTGAGACTGGTCCCTGGCAGTCTTTAACCAAATCTTTCCCCTTCTTCAACTGTCTACTGCAGAGTCCGCCTTAGTAAGCGCCGGGCTAAGGCTGGGGTTCAGTCAGGTACCAATGCCTTGCTTGTGGTCAAACACCGGGACATGAATGAGAAGGAATTAGAAGCCCAGGTAACAAACTCTTCTGGCCCAGGGAAGGTAGTGGTGAGCATAGGGATAGAGTTTGACAGAACACCTGTCCTTTCCCCAACCTGCTGGTTCCAGGAAGCACGGAAGGCTCAGCTGGAAAACCACGAACCAGAGGAAGAAGAGGAGGAAGAGATGGAGGCTGAAGAGAAAGAAGCTGGAGGCTCAGGTAAACAGGGACTGGCCACACATTGGGAGTGTGGTGGGAGAGTGGGTCATAGGTTCTCACCTGTCCCTGCTTCCTCACAGATGAGGAGCAGGAGAAAGGCAGCAGCAGTGAGAAGGAGGGCAGCGAGGATGAGCGCTCTGGCAGCGAGAGTGAACGCGAAGAGGGTGACAGGGACGAGACAAGTGACAAGAGTGGCAGCGGCGAAGATGAGAGCAGCGAAGATGAAGCCCGTGCTGCCCGGGACAAAGAGGAAATCTTTGGTAGTGATGCTGATTCAGAAGATGATGCTGACTCTGATGATGAGGACAGAGGGCGGGCCCATGGTGGCAGTGACAACGATTCTGACAGTGGCAGTGAAGGGGGTGGCCAGCGGAGCCGCAGCCAGAGCAGGAGCAGGAGCCGCAGCCGCAGCGCCAGCCCCTTCCCCAGTGGCAGTGAGCACTCTGCCCAGGAGGATGGCAGTGAAGCTGCAGCCTCTGACTCTAGTGAGGCTGACAGTGATAGTGACTGACACCATTCTTAAAGAGCAGGAAGGCACTTTCCTAGTGGTGTGCTTTGTGGAACCCTTTACTATGTTTGTCCCCCACCCCTCAACTTTTGCTGTTAATAAAGGCAACCTTTCTTGACTTGCCTCCCCAGAGCATCTGATCTTTACCCAGCCCATCCCTCTCCCAGGTCCTCAAGGACCACCTTGGGCACAGAAGCAAGGCTCCTGGGTGGGTTTCAAAGGAAATGCAGTATAACAAAGATCAGAATCTTTTTTTTTTTTTTTTTTTTTTTTTCCAAAATAAGCCCAGACCATTAAACAGTTGAAACTCCAACAAATAAGTCTTCTCCAACAGCGAGAAAAATGTACAGTTACTCAAAGCTGATTCTGCCAGTGGGGCTAGGGACAGAAGTTGGGTGGAGAGGGTGAAACCATGGAGGGGGCTGGGAGGGTCAGGGTCCTGCCTGTCAGAGTGAGGCCGCCTGCGTCCTGCACTCTGCTGTCAGGTGGGGGGCAGCTCTCACCTCCCTCTGGGGGAAGATATCCCTTACCACCTTCCAGTGCCAGGCAGGGTCAGTCACCCTGATGGGAAGTGAACAAGACAAGACTGGACCGGCTGGGGGAAGTGAGGGTCCCATTAGGGACACCCTGCTTTATTCCAAACAGGTAGCTGTTCACCCACCCCGCTTCCCACGGCTACTGGGAGGGGCTGGAGAAGCCCGGGAGCTTGAGGGGAATGAGCAAAGGCACAGAAACCTGGAGGGCCGGGGTGGGGACTTGCATAGGTTGATGAGTGTGCAAGAGGTACATAAATACACCTGACACCCCGCCCAGCCCGGCACTGGGAGGAGGTGGGGACCAGATGCAGGTCCCCAGGACCACTCTACCCCCTGGGTTCTCCCTCCCTGGGCTCAGAGCATGGGAGGTCCACAGACCAGGAGGCAGGGGCAAGGTCTGGGGGATGGGCTGACAGTGCAGGGAGGGCTGTGGTTTTCAATTTTTTTTTTTTTTGTTTTTTGTTTTTTCCCAACATTTTGTATCTTTAATAACATACACAATGGTTACCAGCCATATTCATAACAAAAGTTATTCATAAAATGTATCTAAAAATAACATTTTTTTCCTTTTCGGTGTGAAAAGCTTGAGTATGTCCCAATGAGGGGTAGGTTGGGGTGGGGAGGGGGTTGGAATAGGGGAACCCTGGCTTCCCCACAGTCTGAACCCCCAAGCCCCCTCCCTCCACTGGACCCCAGCACCAGCCCTCATCAAGAACAGGGAGCAAAGGGTTTGTATGACGGGCTGGGCTGCACCTCTGGGTTAGGGTATAGTGTTCCGCTTACATGAGGTCATGACATAATGAGGATGGGAGATTGAAAGAAAGAAGGGTGGAAAAAAACCAAAAACCCAACAATCCCCTTGCTCGGGTTTCTACCCCCCAAGTCTGTCACCAACAGACTTGAGGACCGAGAAGGGTATATCGATAGGGAAGGGGACATTAAGGCAACAGACTTCCTGACCTCACCACTGCCCAGGCTGCCCACTTTCAACCTCTGCACCTGGGAGCCGGGGCTGGGGTTGGGGAAAGGCAAGGGGGACTGGAGGAGGGGGCTCTGCCCTCTCCCCTTAAAGTTCAGGTTCCCCCTGCCACTGCCCTGGCTCAGAGAGAGGCCTGGGGACTCTAAAAATGACAGGGAATGATCAGAAAAACCGTTAAGAACTATATAAATATGTATCTTAAATAGGCCTAAGAAATTAATTTTAGAGAACCTCTGATAAACAGGGTAAGAGGGGAGGAAGGTGGCGCCTGTCCTGGGGAATGGTGGAAAGGTGAAGAACAGGGGCAGGGGAGAGGGGCTCCTCTCCGGCAACATACTGGCGAGCAGGCTGTCTATACTGCCCGTTCCCCTACTGTCATGTTTCTGAGCAGGCTGCACAAGGTTTGTCTCCAGGGGTCTGTTCCCGAGGGACAGGTGTCAGCGGTCTGGAGGAGGCAGGGGTGGGATGAGGCCAATGGAAGGGAAGGGGCAGGCTGTCTGGTTGGTCCTTGCCCCCTTTATCCTGGCTTGTCCCCTCTATCCCCTGGCCTCAGCAGAGATCCCTCAACCGGCCTGGGAGTGAGCAAGGCGTGTGCCAATGTTAAACAAAAGTTAGGATGAGAGAATAGAAAAATACTAGAATGTATAGCTGCGCCAGCCCACCCTTTCGCTGAAGAGGAGAAGCCTGTTGGGGGATGGCCCCTCCCGCCGCCCGGGGAGCCTATGGGTGCGCTGGGCTGTGGGTCCCGTCAGATGGTGGAGGTTTTGTCTGTCCCATCTGTGGTAAGAAAGGGAGGAAGGGAGGAGGATCAGGAGCTGATGGGAGGCCCGAGGAAAGGCACTCATGTAGCCTGTCATCCCAGACGGGCCCTCCCTGGAGTCTGGCCTCCCCTTAGGACCCTCAGGATGGCTCCGAGTTGCTCGGTTGAGGTGGAGATGCTGGGTAGGTGGGAGCTGGGTCAGGGAAAGAGAAAATGCTCACCACCCAAGGCGTGTTCTGTCATGCTCAGACACAGAGACTCCAGGGTGGGATTGATCTCCAGGTCAGGCCCAGGAACCGGGCAGTCTGGGTAGGAGAGAAGAGAATGGCAGTAGCGAAGGAGGGCCAACTAGAATGGGCAGAGGGGAAGGCCAGGAGACAGAAGCAGTATGAGGGGCTAAGAGATGAAGACAGCTCAGAAGACATGCATACAGATGGGTGGAGGACATAGTTGGGCAGAGATAAGTATAGGCCTGGGGGTGTCACAAAGCAGGAGGGGAAACAACAGCCGAGGCAGGGGTTTTGGCAATGTGGAAAAGGCCAGACTAGCAGACAGAAAGCAATGTGAACTGGAGGGAGCGTTCCTGGAGACCACACACAGGCTGTGACTATTTTGGACATGGACTCCAAGTTGCCTGAGGCAGTTTGGACACCTGCCCCAGACACTGGGCAGCCCCGGGCTGGCTGAAGGCCCTGCCCCCTGTGGCTTGGTGTAAAAAAGCTTAGCTAAAGTTCTTCCTGTGCCCAATTGGATTCACTCCTCCAGACAAGATGCAATTCAGGCAGGCTGAGCAGGTAGAACAAGGTAAGACAGCAGTCATGGGGCCTGCTCTCAAAGTACTTCTCAAGAGAGCCTACTTGGCACCTGAGGGAGAGTCCAGGTCTCTGGGCAGATTTTGTCTCTACCCCACATGCTAAGCACCCTGCCTCAGTTCGTAGGATACCTGAGCTTCTGACTGGACTCCCAGGGCCTGGTTCCTACTTTGAGCCTTGCCTTTCACCCCCAGATATCTAAACCCTGGGGCCCTGATTAGTCCCCCATTTCTCCTAAAAACAAGATTTGAACTTCAACATGTCAGCTCTTTCTATCAGAGTAGCAACTGGTGAGAGCCTCAATGCCCTCCTGTGAGCAGCTGGGGGTCCCAGTGGACAGTGCAGGAAGGCTGCTCATGGTTACAAAGCTTCCCACCTTTGGCTTCTAGAGTACAATCATCTGTTCACTTAAACAACCTGCATTTACACCTATATGCCCACTGTGTGCCAAGCCCTTTCCTAAGATGAACACAATAGTTGGAGACCCCTGGCTCCACAGATGGCAGTCCACATTATCTAATTAAATTCAGAATCTCTACTGCCTGGGAGGTTTCTGAGAGCAAGAGCTTAGGGTCACCTGAAAATCTAAGATCTCTTCAGGGCAGCCCACTGAGAGCTGGACTCTTTCACAGATGCCATGCCTAACCCAGGATGAAGTAGTGGGGCCCAGTCAGGACAAATGAGCTATTAAACCTTGTCCAGTGAGGCAGGGACCCATGATTGGCATATGTCTGACCTGCCACCTGTGCAACTCTGCCCTCCTGGTTGGTCTGTGAGCCCGGGTAAAAGAGCCTCCCATCTTCAGCACCCTTTCCAACACAACCTCATGTAAGAGGTCCTCAGTTTCAGAGGCCTCTGACAGAACATAGTGGACTGAAGGGCTACACTCCCCTCCACAAAACCCTCACATTGATCATTCAGACTCAGTCTCTCCTGAGTACTTAGCAACCCTATAGAGACAGTAAGACACAACAAAGACATCAAGACCACTGCATGGGGAGGGAAAGACACACAGACAGCGAGAGAAGATAAGATGCTCAGTGAAGATGAGTACTGATAGATACAGAAGGAAAACATCTCCCAAAAGATTCAAGGAGATGGGACCAAAATGGTGGGGAGTCTGGAGAGAGCTGCACATTGAGAGGGGAGTGTACGTGAGACCCAGGTGAGGAGAAAACAGTCAACTGAGGAGGTTGAGCAGACTGAATACCAAGGTAGGGCACCTCACCTGGAGGGAACATGAGAATGGCCTGGGGTGACGAGTGGACTGGGAGCGAGTGGGTGCGTTGCACAGAGCTGCGGCTCTGGCTGGGCATGCTGTTGCTGCCTCCAGGGTTGGCAAACCACAGGTTCTGCATAGGACATGGGGAGAAAGTGGGAGGGTGATTGGGAGAGGCCAAGTCCAGAGACACAGACACATTCCAGTGCCACCCCAACCCCAGAAACACTGGGACTTCTGCCTCTAGCCAGCTTACCTGTCGGCCCTGGCCCCCAAGGCTAGGGCTGGTGAGGGCATGTCGAGGGGAAACACCCCCAATGCCTGAAGGGCTCAGGAGGCCCATCCTGCCAGGTGGGAGGGCCCGAGGAGGCATTGGGAACTGCCGCTGGGTCCGCCGGGCCACCCCCATCCCCACAGAGCCAGCTATGGGGAGCGAATTGGAGCCGAATGCCCAGCTGTGTGAGAAAAGGTGAGACGTTAGCAGAGGTGGAGGGATCCATCTGTCTACACTTTTCCTCACAACTCTAGCATGCAGAATTCCCTGACCATGCCCTGGGACCTTACATTTTTGTTTCCTCCTGACCAAGGGTGCCTACCCTGGAGTATGGACTGGTTTCCTACTACTCTCTCACAGTAGTTCTCTGAATGGCACTTCTCAAGGGAGAGGTTGAGTTGTTTGCTGTGAGAATCAACCTCAGAGCCTTCTGCATACAGGTGGGGAGACACCTGGATATGTGCTGTTTCTCTGCCAGCTCAGTGTCCTGTTTTCTTTTCTTGTAGTCTCATGTGTGTTAGGCAGGTTCTCTACTCTGTCCTGCCCTGCACACTACTATACTGCTGACAACTGTTAGATCAGTCTTTGGAGTTGCCTTCCTCTCTCTTCCAGAAATCAGGCCATTTACCCTGCAGCTCTCTCTCTCTCTCTCCCCTGTCCCTTCAAGGCCCCATTATGGCTGCCTATGGACATGACACTCCCTCTCTAAGAAACCTGCTCTTTCCCTTCAGATCCCCATCACCGAAGTTCTCCTGAAGGGTAATCTCAAGTCAGCTTCTTTCCACCAACCCTTCTCTCTTTTAAGTTGTAACAACATCACTCTGATTTTCTTTACAGGGCCAATCCCAAAACACAACAAGCCTTTTAGATACCCACATGCCAGCCCTACAGGGCTAAGGGGGGTGCCAACCTACCCCTTCTGCTGCCGGTAATTCTGCATGTCCAGCGCGGCCTTTCTTGGAAATGTCCGGAGAAGCTTCAGCACTTGCTGCTTCCAGGACAGCAGCCGCTTCTTCTGTGTCTCTGTGAAAGCCTGGAATGGAGGGAGTGGGAGGGCACTTGGTTCACACCTGCCTTCCACTGCTCACCTGTTCTGTGTTGGAAGATGCTGGACACAGAGGGCTATGCTCAGTTAGCTGGGGGACACAGAGATGCAGTGGTAATTGAGTGTGGTCATCTCTCCTTGTGTGGGTGAAGAACAAGGGGGAAGGCACCCCGAACCAACAGGAGTGTTTGGTGAAATGACTGGGGAACTGGGACTGAGTAGAGATGAGCACAAGGAAGGCCATTCCCTACTAGAGGTGTACAAGAACTCTGAGAAGAAGCCCTTGAAGCAAACACTGCAGAGGATGGGCTAGTGCTCTAGTCCTGGTGCAGTATGGACCCCGAGAAGGAAGGAGCAGCCCTTTTTCCCTCTTGGGAGCCCTAACAAAATCCTTACCTCGTGAGTCAGGCACTTTTCGATGAGCTGGAGGTAACTGGTGATGTTCTCCTCATCTGGTCGGGACACCAGCAGCTGGGTGCACACTGAGGAACATGATAAAGGGCAGGAGCTTAACCCCCTCCTCCCAATATGCCCTCAGCCTGCTGGTGCAGAGGGACAGGAAACTCAGGCTGGATGAGTGCCAACACCTGGGCTTTGAGGGCATGGGTTGTGACCATCATACTATACAGGCCTGTGGGGAGGGGCCGGGTCACTCCCTGTCTCAGCTTCTCTGCAGGCTCTGTGCCAGGGGGCTTTAAGAAGTGTTATTCTCAGAGTTGGAGAGTTGGCTTAGTGATTAAGAAGACTGGCTGCTCTTGCAGAAAACCTGGGTTTGGTTCCCAGCACCTATATGGTAGTTAACAACCATCTGTAACTCCAGTTCCAAAGGATCTGACATTTTCTACTGACCTCTGTGAGTAATGCATGACACAGCTACACTTACATACATGCAGGCAAGCACAATACCTCATACACATTTAAAAAAAAAAAAAAAATGTTGTTCTCTTGTCTAACTTGGACTTGATTCCTGGTGTCTGCATTCACCTAGTGTTCCACCTCAGGATTTGAGGCCAGGCTTGAGCTGCTCTTACCTTTGCCCATCACCCGTGTAAACTGGCTAGGGATGTCTCCATCGGCGACAGGAGCTGGGGCTGGCTCACTGCTATCAGAGGGAGCTGGAGCTGGTGGAGGATAGTTTTCTGCAGCTGGAGGGTCCTTGGCCTCAGTGCCCTTGTCTGTTCCGGGGTGGGTGAGGGGTGGCTCAGCACCTGGCAGCAGTGGCTCCCCCCGACTCCCATCCTTGGCAGTAGGGGTGGAGGCAGCCACAGTGGCCTGAAGGACACTGTAGGCCTTGATGGGGGTGATGATGATCTGCTGCAACTCTTGCAGAGCATTCCGCAGATTCCCGCCTTCCAGCACATCCTGCAAAGAGGATGTGGCCAGGATCAGGTGGCATGTAGAAGAGTCACACAAGTGTGGTTAGACGAAGCTCAGAGACTACATGGTATGCAAGATTCCAGCACATACAAGGAGGGGACAATTAAAGGCACTTTCAGCCCACTCTGACTAGTGCACACTGTGTGCACACTCTGTCTTCCTTTCCAAGGAAGAAGCAGGAATCCAGACTAAGACACTGAGGGAGAAGGAAAAACCAAAAGAAAGCAGCAGGGAAAGGGGAAGAGAAAGGTAAATAGGCAGACACAAGAGAATAAGTGGATAAGTCTAATGGAAAGACCTCCCACCCCTGCCCAAAATCCCCAGAGACCCACCAGATGTAGTGTTGAAGGATGGAGTTATTCTGAAATAAAAAACCAGGACAGACAGGGAGGAAGCCTCCTTCTCAGGAAATAGCAAGTAAACCCTTTGATGTCAACTTGCTCAAGGTGCCTGGAATCTGGTTCCCAAGCCTGGGACCACCAGAGGTCAGATCTGAAGAATGAGGCCTAAGCAGTTGCCAACATATCTGACCCAAAGTCTTCTACCTGCCAGTACCACTGGGCAGCCAGTTGGCCTTGGAGATGAGGATACCAGGTCCTCACCTTCTCTAGGGACTTGAGGACACTCTGCCTCTCGCGCAGCTTCTGGATGCTCAGGGCTATCTTGTGGCGGGCACCTTTGGTGACATTCTGTGATAAGGATAGAAGACGGGAAGCTGGAAATAGGAGGTGAAGTACACAGGGGTGTCCCAAGGGGGACCAGAAACAGAGGAGGCTTGGTGGCAGTACCAGTGTTGGCCCCATACCTCCACAATGGTCCCCAGCCTTTACCTGTGACTCCAGGTGCTGTTCAGTCAGGGTCATCATCTCCTCATAGCTCATCTGTGAGAACAGAGCAGCATACTTGTGCAAGCGGAGGCTCTTAAGCCATGAGGGCACATCTGTGGAAGAGGGAGGCTAGAAGGTCAGGAGTTGGACCCTATGACCACAGGGAATGATGTAGGGAGGGACTGGGCACAAGCCACAGGCAGTCTTAGAAGCTACCGTAAATTAGAAGGGGACAGGGCCAGAAACTGCTTCACCACCTGCCTAGAAAGGACCTTTCAAGTGGCATTCCCCAGGCAGGACACGTGACCCTCTGAGCTACTAGGATAGCCTTGCTGATTTATCTAGTCTATCAGTTATCCAAGCCCCTGGCTGGCCTTATTCTAGTGTGTGAAGGCAAGGGCTATCTATTGCTCTCAGTCCTGTCCCTTCACAAGTGGCAGCTACCAGCAGTATTCTGTCCTCCCACCCAGCTGAAGTCCTGGAGAAGGGTCCTGGTGTCACTCTCCAGATGTACCTTTCATCCCGCTGCCATCCTCCTGGAAAGTGTTGCGGCTGGAGCCCTGCTCCTCCGTCTGCTCACTGCCAGAGGAGGCCACACTGCTCTGCGGCGAGAGGGGTGCGTGGTCGGGCGTGGTGAAAGCAGCCCGGGCCCCAAGCTCCTCTGGACTCGGCCACTCACCAGGGGCCTGGGGGCTCGTAGGGATGAGTGACATGGAGCGCTTCAGTGGGCTAGGGTGAATTTGGCAGGGTAGACCTGACCAGAGAGGGAAAAGAAAGAAGTCAGGCTGGGGAATCTCAGCACAAGAGATACCACGGCCCAGTCTACTCCATAATTCTTGAAGGGAAGGAACCAAGGGGCCCCAAGAACTGCCTACAGGCACTCTCAGCCTCCTACCCAGCTGCCAGCTGCTTCTCTGAACATGCCCCATTCCTCTGCTCACTCTGAAGCAGAGCAGCTGTGGCTGGAATGACTGCCATACCTCCTGACTGGCTTCTTCTTCATCCGTGCCTCTTTACTACCCCTTCCCTTTACAGCAGCAATACTGATTTTTTTCAAGTGTAGAGAGTTTTTTTGAGATATGTTCTCACCTTATAGCCAGACTCATCTCAAATTCAGTGATCTTTGAGTGCTGGGAATATAGGTATGTGCCTCCTTGCCCTGGCCAAGCTGCTGCCTGTTTTATAGATGGGATGGCTTCCATCAAGCTGACAACAAAATCCAAACTCATCCACATACCGGATGTGCCAGGCAGGCCTTGGCCTCTGGTCACCTCTTACATCTCTTCCACATAGATCAGCTCTTGGGTCAGGCCCTTCTAGTCCTCAATTCTCCTGAACTCCCTAGACTCCTCTTTTGAGACAGGGCCTCTCCTCCCCCACGCCCTTCTTCTTCTTTCTCTCTCCTCTCTCTCTCTCGGGATAGTCAGACGTGCTACCACCCTGGTTCTGAACCCTCCAGTTGCTCCTGGGACAAGAAACTTGTACCAAGGCATTTAGGTACTTGCTCTTCTCCCTTTTCTATCCTTTTTCTGTTACTGATAGAACCCAGGCCACCTGCATGTTAGAGAAATGGTTTGCCCCTGGCCCCTGCCTCCTGCCCTCTTTTCTTCTCTGCTCTTCAATCTTAGCAGCTGGTCATCTCAAGCTTCATCTCAAATGTCACCTCCTAAAGCCTTTGTTGAACCTTCCACCTTACCTCTGTTTCCCAATCCTCAATCCCAGTTACTCTCCATCTTTCTTTCAATCTGGTGTTACCTCGTGCGGCTGTTTTTCCTTGCTCATTAATAGCCCCCCTTTGCTGGAATAGCTCTGTGAAGCAGAGATCTATCCTGCCCATGACACATCACAGCCTCAGCAATCACAACAGGGCCCAGTCAGGTAGCTGCTTCATTAGTACTCACAAATAAACTAAGTGTATGAAGTATCCTGATCTTGTGGAGGGGGACCATGGATGGACACAAAGACTAGGCTTGAGATAGGGTCTTGCCATATAACTCAAGCTGGCCTGAAGCTCACTAGGCAGCCCAAGTTGACCTCAAATTCATGGTCCTCTTGTCTCAGCATGAGTGCTAGGATGGTAGGCATGTACCACCACAACTGGCTAATGAACTGCTTCTTTAGTTTGCTTATGAAGGATGGCAAGCTAGCCCAAACATTTCCACAGGCTCAGGTACAGGACATAAAACACAGGAGCCCTCCAACCAAGTTTCATAAAGGACAAATGAGTGCTAAAGAGGCTTGTGAGCTCAGTAGAGTGAATCTAGAAGTGCCCCTGGTAGCCTAGAGGAAAAAAGAAACAAAGCCAAAAGGCCTGGTTAGGTGAAGACAGAAAGGCCCAGGAAGTTGAAATCCTTTGCCCCAGTTCCCATGGAGAATGGGGGTGGGGTAGCATACAGGGATACACCAACAAGGCCTTGTTCTGATGGTGAAGCTGGGGATCCTGCCAGTGCTTCAGTGACATCGTGCCCAGGAGGCCACCCTGGTGCAGGACCCAAAGCACCTTCTGTTATTATCTGTGACAATACTGATGGTCCTAGCCAGGAAGTCACCCAAGGCTCCTAGCCAGGAAATCATCTAAAGGAGAGGGTGGCGTACTGGCCCACCCTTCAGGCTTAGCTCTTGCCCAGCATCCTGTTGGAGTCCTCTACTCAGGGCTCCTTCCAAGTTTCTGGACTTCGTGGCTCTGTCCCAGTTGGGGCCTCCTGGAGAAAGATGGCACTCTGGGCTCCAAGGGTTGGAAAACCCTCAATACAGGCCTTTGTGCCTGTCTTGGTGCCTCTGGCCACCTCTTTCCTCCCTTCTCAGCCAAGAAGCCGGTAGGCAAGGCTGAGAGGGCAGGAAATTGCCCTGATTGCAATGACCATGCAGTTCCTGAGTAGCCCTGCTTGGCCTGTGCTGGGGTAGAGGCTGGTCACAGCCTGAGTACTATAAAAACAGGAATGCCGGTTAGAAATCCATGGCCTCTCACTCTCCAAGAAACCCTGGTCTGTCCTTGGCAGCACCCCAAACCCACCCTGCATGCCCTCCCAGGCCAATCCTTGCCTCCCACTCAAAAATATCTTAATCGTTTTCTGTTTTCTGCAACTGTCTGGTATCAAAAGTCTTGTCCTGTCCTTCAAGGCTCCAAAATGTAGCCCTAAGATCTGAGTTCAAATCCTAACTCTGCCACCTCTGAACTCAAGTGCTCTTGGACAGGTCCCTGCCTCAATTTCCACATGGAGTCATCAGTACAGTAATGGGTACTGATCGATACTAGTATATACTACTGCAATTCCTCAGATAAAACCATAGAACTGCTGCACACTGTTCATTCTCATGACACTGCCACGCCTTCCAACCATACTGTGCCCTCTGTATATAATGCCCAGTTTTCTTGTTTGCTCCATTCCCCTAACACTGTGCAAACTTGGTCCTTCAAAGCTGCTGGGAGTGCTGGGGATGGGGCTCAGCATGTGTCTAGTCGAGATCCCCAATGCTGCCAAAAGGAAGAGTAAAATCAGAAAACCCGATGGGGTTCTGAGTGGGGGAGCAGGGAAGGTATGGGGTGGTCAGTGCATAGGTCACTTTTAGGCGGAGGCAGTATAGCACACTATTCAGGGTCTGAGCACAAGAGCCACAATGCCTGGAATTGGTGTTTATAACTATGAAGTCCTTAGAATGACTCCCAGGAAAGTGCTGAGTACTTTTTAGCCAAAATTTTCATTGTTAAGATATCCTCCAAACCTGGACCAGGAAGCACTGAACTCCAGAACTGGTACAGAGGTTCAAGATATCTGGGGTTGTCAGAGTTCACCAGAAATGCCCTCTAAGCCTTCTAACTTCCCTGACCTGCTTTTACCAGGGCCTGCTGAAGGGGACTGATCACCAGAGGCTAAATTCTGACCACTTCCTTTCTGTTAGATCATGCCAATCTCACCTGTGGCTTAGAAAAGTCCCGCTGTCTCACCCTGTTTTAACTCAACTAACATTTCCAAAAGGCACCTTGATACCAACTCCTCCTGCTTACCCAGTCTCTGGAGATCTAAGAGCCCTTTCAGGCCCAGCAGGCTTGCAGGATAACACTATGGTCAAAGGCAGCTCTGGCATCAGATTGCTCAGGTCTGAACCCTGAAGCTTCAGCTCTTTGAATTCTAGTGTCCTCATCTGTCAAATGGGCTAACAGTTATATGTGAACTAGTACTGCTGAGAGTATGGGTAAGTCAATGCCCAGTGTCACCTGTGACTGCTAATGCTTCACAGCATGAGCTTTGTCTCATAGGGACAAATTTATAGATGTTTCAGAAACAATACTGGAAGCTGAGCCAGAGAGAAAAAGTCAGAGTGATCTGGAAGAGACCTCAGTTGATGGTCTACATCCACACCAGAAGTACAGAGGTCATCCAGGCAGATATCAGAAATGCTGAGATGGGCAGGCGGGTTATAGGAAGACTGGCTGGTATGCAGGGTGAGCTCCAATAGAGGGAGGATCTCAGCAACCACTAGATATACATGTTGTTGAGCAGCCAGATCTCTGGACTTTTCACAAGAAGGGTCTCATTGTGTAGCCCCAGCTGGCCTAGAATGTGCTATATAGACCAGGCTGATCTCAAACTCAGAGATGTGCCCACCTCTACCTCCCAAGTGCTGGGATTAAAGGTGTGTACCACCATGTCCAAATGGAAATCTGATTTTTAATGGGAAAGTTTGTATACCAACTTATTTAAAAATCTGAGTTCATAAGACACGTCTTTAAGTCACATTCAGCTCTGGAAAGGCCAGTTCACAACCTCTGTTATATACCCAGAGAGGTGATTGGACTTGCCAAGGACACAGAGCAAAAGCAGACAGTCCAGACTGACCATTTTCAAATAGGTATAACTGTCTTAGGAGACCCCCTCACCTGTGTTTGTGTTACTCCCAATACTGTTGATGGCTGGCGGCACTGAGCTGGATGGGTGGAAGGGCACATGTCCGTTTTCCCTGGGGGGCTTATCCTGCCAGCCTGGTCCTGCCTCTCCAGGGCCCAGCTCTGCAGGTCCTCCCCACTCATCGGAGCCCTGGCGTGAGTGGTAGGAGGGCTCAGGCCGGGTGCGGAAACCGCTAGCCAGCCGCTCTTCCAGGTGGCTCAGCCAGAGGGCAAGCGCGTTGCGGTCCTCCAGCGTGGTGGCTGGATGGATAAGGGCATAGGAGAGGAGCTGGCGGCTCTCCTCAATGAAGGCATTGCTCTCGATAGAGTAGGCCAGCACCTTCTGCAGCAGTCTCATGTACTCCGACTTGGCCTCCGTGTTGCCTGGCTGAAGCAGGGGCAGGTGGGACAGTAGGAGGGACACCACCTTCTCTTTGGACTCTTGCTGCCACTGGCTGACGATGGCTATAGAGGGAACAGAAGGGAGCGTCAGGAGTTTGAGTGGAGATGGCTCATGGTCTTCTCTACTTCCTCCATTTATGATCCTTGACTTTGTCCCTGGTAGTGCTGAGAGCAAATACATGTTCCTTGCAGTTAGTCACTTTTCCTAGTTCTATCATTCCTTGCCTTAAAACAATCTGTGGTTGTTTTTTAACTGGTCTCTCTGCCTACAAATGACTATCTCTAATCCATCTTTTATACACAGTTAAGTTTATCTTCTTCAGTCACATCAACTCCTTCCCAGTTTTCTATGAGAACTTGTAGCAAGAGACTCCAGACTAGGAGCTCAAAGCCCAACACCATCTTCATTTGTAAGACACTCCCCACTTCCTATTCTTCTGGATAAAGATTCAGGGTGTTCCATCTTCTCTGGAACTCTCTACATACTATATTCACATAGGCTTTCATACTAAGTCTGAGATTCAAGGATTCTGCTGCAATAAACTATTTCTTCTATTTAAATCCTCTATTTTGGCCCTCTGTCATTCCTTCCTCCCCCAACCCCAGGGACTGAGCCTAGGGCCTTGAGCATGCCAGGTAGGCACTCTGCAACAGAGTTACAATACCCAGCATTCTTACTTTTTGAAACAGGGCCTCAACTAAGTAGCCCAGGCCAGCCTTGAACTGCAACCCACAGAGGTATTGAAACTGATCCTCCTGCCTTGCTATCAAGGCTGTCATTACAAACCAGCACCATCAAACCCAAGGTGTTTGTATGTGTGCATGTACACACGTTCACACTCATGTCACAGCATGCACACAGAGGTCAGAGGCCATCTTGTGGGAGACAGTTGTCTTCTTCCACTATGTGGGTCTCAGCAGTTAAGCTCAGGGCATCAGGCTTGCCAGCAAATGCCTTTACTCACTGAACCATCTTGCCAGTCCAGCTTATTTTATGACATACAAAAAAATATGGAACAGTTCATGAATCTGAGTATCACTGCACAGAGCCCATGTTAATCTCTGTATCACTTCAATTTTAGCACATGTGCTACTGAATGTGAGTCCCAAATTTGATGTCTTTTTTTTCTTTTCTTTGAGATAGGGCCTCACTATGTAGCTCAGGCTAGCCTCAAACTCTTAATCCTCTTGCCTCAGCCTCCTAAGTACTCAGGTTACCGACCTGAGCTCTACCTTATCTATAAAGTAATTCAGCATGGCTGCTAGGAATTGAGATCACAGCATAAAGTCAGTCCTCAAGAAAACATTGGTGCAATCCTCAAGAAAATATTGGTGCTTTTACTATTACTAGTATCACAGTTAGCATACTGTATTGTGGTTTCTTCCTTTCATTTAAAACTTTTTTCTTTATTGTGGTATGACAGCACACCCTTTTAACCTCAGCACTTGGGAGGCAGAGGTAGGTAGATCTCTGTGAGATCGAGGCCAGCCTGGTCTCTACAGGTAGTCCAGGCCAGTTGGGGTTACAGGGAGACCCTGTTTCAAAAAGAAAAACAACAACAAAAATTTGTTCTTTCTTCCTTTTAATAGTATAGAAAAATTCGAAACCAGCTACTCTAGGAAACAGGCTGGGACTAAGCCTCAGAAGCCTAGGCACAGTCAGGCCTGGTAGTACAGGCCTACAATCCCTATTACTCAGGAGGCTAAGGCAGGAGGATCACAAGTTCAAGGCCTGCGTGGGCTACAGGGTGAGTTCAAGGCCAGATTTAGGAGAGCCTATCTCAAAAAAGAGGGTTAAAAAAAGGGGGAGTGGGTAGTGGGGTTATGGTTCAGTGTTAAGAGCACATGCATATCATGCATGAGGACCCAGGTTCAAGCCCTAGTACCATGGGAAAAAAAAATCTAGAAAGAAAGAAAAAAAAGTAAAAGAAAGCTGAGGCTGGAGAGATGATGGCCCAGTAGCTCTGGCTGCTCTTGCAGAAGACCTGGGTTTGGTTCTCAGCACCCACATGGTGCCCAACAACCAACCACCTGTAACTCCAGATCCTGGGGATGTAATGCCCTCTTTTGGTCCCCAAAGGCACTGCATGTACATGGTACACTCATATACAAAATATAACTAAATAAATAAAAAGAAAAACGTATGCGTTATCTGAGGGTCTTTCCAACTCAAGTTTCATAGGACTTAAGGATTCCTAAGACCTTTGGTCTCCTCTATCCACAATGGAGGATGGACAAATAGACTAGAAAGTGCTTTTCTTTCTAATGACAAGCTCAGAAATCCGTGGTCTGGAATTCACATCTGTTTCTGATTTTCCTTAAATCCGTAGCCCTGGAATGAATCACACAACTCTCAACTCCTATGTAAACTGTACATTTGCTTGAGCTACACCTCTCTGCTCTTCACTTCCTGGAGAACCCCTGTTTAGTGCTCAGGAATTCATCTACCCACTTTATACAGCACCAGCCATCAACTCACTTTATGACCATAGCACCGGGCAAACTTAGAATGGAACTAGCAGCTACAACCACTCCTAGTGTCAAGAGCAATGAGGGCTAAGGCTTCCGGAGCATCTGCCATGCATCATACACTGTGCTAAGAACACAACTGGTTTTCATGCCCACACTAGCCACTTTAGTATTTCCATCCTGCAAAAAAGTAAGATTTGAGATGAAATGACAGAGCCATCAAGCCACAAAGCTGAGAACTAAGCTGCAAGTCTGCCGACACAATGTGAGAAACTTTCACCACAACTTTCTATTTCCCCAGTGCTAATAATTCTCTTAGTCTCCTCCTCCTTCCCCTCTGCACCTGTCACTCAAGGCCAGGAAACTGCCTCCCTTATCTGTCTTCATTTGAATACCTTTCCAAGACCACAAAACTATTCCTCAGGCCATTTCAACATTTAAAGAGCCTTCCTGAGATAACCCTTACAGCAGTCAGAAAATTTCTTTCCAGCCCTCTCACACCTCTATATGGAACTGGGTCACATGGTAACTTCTTGGTGAGACCCTCTTTTTTGACTTAGTTCCTGAACCTTTACTTCTTGATGTGTGGTGAAATTCTTTTTTTTTTTTTTTTTTTTTAAATAAGGCGTCCTTGTACCCCAGCTGGCCTGGAACTTGCTATGTAGACCAAGCTGGCCTTGATCTCACAGAGGGGATTAAAGGTGTGCATCACCATGCCTGGCTTGAAATACAGTAATATTAGGGACAGAGTCAAGGGCCTTGAAGCTGCCATGGCAATATGGTTCCTCCACTGTGAAGGGATTACAGGGCTGCTGAGATGTAGGCAGTGATCAGTGAAGAATGGACAGAGTAGTAAGAACCCAAGGATGTGGCTCAATGATAGGTACTTTCCTCTCTTTTCCTCCTGCAGTCAGTCAGTCTCTTCATCCCTACTCTACATTCTCAATCGCTGTTGTTTAGGCCTTACGGGGTAGCCAGAGGCATCTGGGACAGAGAGAAGCCTTGTCTAAGCCTTCCCCAACCCCCAGAGTACTGCCAGGACCCCAGGGCTAAGGGATGCAGCTTCTCCTCTGGTACTGCCAGGGGACGTGACAGAACAGCTCAAGGGTTGGGCTCAATGAAGGACCTTGTTCTACTGCCCAGAAAGGAGAGAGTGGTTTTGGACGAATGGAAGCTGACCCCAGGGAAATGTGTGCTCATGTGTCTGAGCAGTGGTGGTAGGAAGGGCGGGCCTCCTAGGACTGGGAAGCATCAATGAGCACTGGAATGAGTCCAAGGAATGTGTGCAGCCTCAGGCCCCTTGGGGTGAGCACAGCTGGGGCTGCAGATGACGGGTGGGGATGGAACTTCTTGTTTCCTGCCCAGATCAGAAAGGTCTGGCCCAGAGTTAAGGCACAGCAGGGGCCCAATGAATACCTGTACAATTGAACCCAGATGGTCTGCTGGAAGGTAGTGGCATCTACACATGGATAATGTGACCTCTCTGGGATCCCCCAAATCTAGTCACTGTCTCAAATCCTAGCAAAGCATATCCTGTAGGTTCAACAGGAAAACTTCCCTGGGTTCAAACTACCTCCGTCTCCATGACCCAGCGAATTGCAGCTGTGGACCAGTCCTTTAAATTCTGAACCTTGTCACTTATCTGTGCAGTGAGGCTATAAACACCCCAAGGTCACAGGGTTATAGAGTCACAGACCCCTGCAAAGCACCTGGCGTGTATAAATACTCAGCACATCTACTCCTGGTTGGAAATCTGGAGCCAGGCTGTCTCAGGGCTGCCAGCAGCTCATTTAACAGAGCACATCTGGGACTGCCCCCTGAGATTCCCAACAAGGGTGGGGAATTTTACACAGTTATTTACCAAAAACAGATCCATCTCTGGTTCCTTAGAGTTAGAGGCACAATATGCAGTGATGAAATTCTAGAGGTGGGCGGATGGGGGGCTGGGGAGTGCTGTAATGCCAGAGGCTGCTCGGTGAGTTGAGCTGTAAACCTGGACTCTGTACGCATAGAGAGGATGAGGGAGACTTAGTGCCCTCCTTGGCAAAACTGATATAGGGTGGGGCTAACCAGGTGACCAGAGCTAAGTAGGTCATGACCCTGGGTCCTGGCAAATCACAGGAGCCAAATATATCTTTGAGACTGTCATAGAGCAAACCCATTTTTATGTGCTGGGCTGCAGCAACAATCTTGGAGGTCCCTGGCACCAGTCAGAGGGCTGGGGTTAGGCTTCAGACATGCCCTTCTCTGCCTCACCCTAGCGCACACAGACATAGGGGAGAGCCAGGGACTCACATTTTTGTTTTATGAACTGTGTCAGCAGAGCCTGAAAGGAAGAGTGGAAGCATCAGGGAATGAACTCTGGTGACTCACTTACCAGAGCCACCTCCTGACCTTAGTTTCCCCACCCAGAGTCAAGAGAGTCAGAGAGGGAGAAGCCTAAACCTACTAGATACAGAGACTGACTGAGAAGACTAGAGGTGGGAAAAAATACAGGAAATGTAGCCCAGGAAGTCACAGGAGGGAAGAGAGGGGATCCTCTAGACCCATCTCCCCACCTCCAGTTCATGGGAACACTGTTATGGTTCAAGGCAGAATCAGTGGGAAACAGAGGATCAGGCTTACTGTTAGAATTCCAAATGGTAGGGAAGACAAGACTGGGAGGAGCAGAAATGATGACCAGGGGAAATCAGGGGCTTCCCCTTTCATGCTCAGAAACCTAGAGTCCTGCTTTTCTTTCTGGTCTTGGATGTTGCCTCAGGTTCTGTTTCCTTAAAATGCATACTGGCTGTCTAGTCTGGGGACTTCCCATACCCTCCCAGATGACTAAGAGTAAGGGCTGGCCTGGGCCCAAGCCCCCTTCCATAGCAGTAAGCCTCCACTCCCCACTTCTGATAAATCATACCAAAGTTCCCTCAACACTTCTGAGTATACACCCAAAATCAGCATCAGCATCAAGACCAGTGGTTTCTCCACTGGGTACATACAGGAACCAACCAGGGAGCATGAAAGCTCTAGAGGACTACGCCTCAGATTATTCTTAGAAAGTCTCTAGGGGGCTGTCACATGAACCAGGACTAGTACACACTTGGGTCAGTTTCTCTGTGCTCCCTGCCCTATCTGCTAAGGTAGGCAGGTGGGCAGCACTGACTCAAACCCAGGGACTCACTGAGAACTGGAGAAAGCAGCAGAACTGGTCCTATGTGAAACATAGGACATGAAATCCAGAAAACACAGGGCTTCTGTCTCACTGCTCAAACCTCCTGACTTGAAGGGATCTCAGAAAATGCAGATGGACTTCAGTACCTGGAAAAGGTACCTTTTAACTGGGGACTAGTGGGCCCCTGAATTCACTCCTTGGCTGGGGGAGTAAACATACATCTTTCTTGATGGTGCTGGGGAAGGATTCAAGGCTTCACATACTAAGAGCTACTGCTGTACAATGTGCTAAGCCCTCTCACAAAGAGGGCAATGTGCTTAGAATAGCTATGCCCACTTTGGTACATTTACCTCAAAGAGGGGTAGAGCTGGATACAGAAGTCTCATGTGTCTGCTGTCCAAGACAAGTGGATGGAGATGCAGACATCTTTTGTCAGTGTCTGATCCTTGGAAGAACCTGAGGTCTACTCTCCCCTCACTTACTATGTCTGAGGGGATTAAGGCAGGAATTTGGATTTTAAGTCATTGTGGTTCCTCCCCTTATAATTCTAATACAAGTGTGGGAACACACAGGAAGAATGAAGAGTGACAACAGGCAAGGAGAAATGTCAGAGGAGGGACAGCTCCTCCCAGCTCTAAGAGCAGAACTAAGCAGGAGTGTGGGGGCTTCTACCTAAGGGTGGAACTGACAGGAGACACCACCTCCTTAGTCTTAGAGCTTTCACATCATTAGGAAGAAGCATTCAAGGACCCACAGACTACTATGATCACTTTCCTTCAAGTCATGCTTTCTACAATCCGGCAGGTATCCTTCTTGCTCACATGGCCTTCTCTCTCTTCCCTCATTGTTTTCCTCACCTCTCTGCCTATCCGAGAGCCAGCTTCATATAAAACTTCTCAGCCTATGACACAGAGATCTATAGTCTTTGATTCATATATTTACTCATCATGCATGTTTTTATGGACAATGTGGTGAGAGTAAACACTTCAGAAATATGAACCTCCAAACTAGGAGTCCCGCAGATTCCTATTCATGCTTAAAAGCATCCAGGGATGCTTAAAAGGTCCTTATTACAGTAGCACAACAAGACCAAATGTGCCATATGGCAGATAGAGTTACTGGTCAACTGTTATCAAGTCAAATTTGAACCCCATCCTGGTCATTCTGTGACCCAGAGCAAGTCACTTAACTTGGTGTTGTGAGGATTAAGCAGCAGTAATGATAAAGCACTGCTTGGCATGGGGGCTTGTGCCTGTAATCCCAGCACTGAGAAAGCTAAGACAGCAAGATCACTACTGCAAGCTTGAGGGAAGCCTGGGCTACAGAATGAATCCTGCCTCAAAGGAAAAAAAAAAAAAAAAAAACAACAAAAAGCCAAAGATAAAGATAAAGTACTGTTTGGTGGACAAGCAGGGTTGCCTAAAGGTGACCTTGCCTTACTATGCAGCCACAAGCAGCAGTGAGGTATATGTGTATGTGCTGAATATGGAATGCTATTCAGATTATTGTGATAAGTGGGGAAAAAAAGCAAATTGGCTAATATACATATTTGGGCACATGTGTTAGAATAATCAAAACATGACACAGCTGGGAGAATATGAATGTGTACAGAATTCATCTTATAAAAATAAGTCAGGAACATGAGAATTAGGAAAGCAGACCCCACTTTTAACTTTTGAATCATTTGATGTTAGCAGTTCTAAAAACTGAAAGTGCTCTAATATATTGACAGCAACAAGCACCGCTAGCAATCCTGATAAATAGCCAAGGCTGGCGTCCAGAAATTTCTTAAATACCTGTTCAGGATGGGGTAGTAGAGGGTTTAATGGAACTATGTAAAACACAGGCCTGTCCCAAAGGGGCCCCTACCCCCAGTGAGCGAAGAGCCAGACCACAGAGCTCCATCTGAGTAATGGAGCAGGGGGCCTTTCCTGATGGGGAGGCTGGCAAGGCCAGAGATAGTAGAACTCTGAGTCTGCTGCAGCTGAGTTGGGCTCTGAGTGCTCTTTGTCTGCCAGACCAATACCCAGGCCAGTGTGCATTCAGATCAATGCAACTATCTTCTGCTGCGGTCATGGTGCTTCTGCAACCTGTAAATTCAACTCAGTGCAAATAAAGGTGCTTTTCAGGGGTGGTCCGGAAAAGAAGGAAGGTTAGGAAGCTCAGTGACTGCCAAAACCCAAATCTTAGAAACCCGTGTTGCTGTCTTCATTCTAAAGTGGGGATAATAGTACCAATCTTATAGGGTGGTTGTGCTGATTACTTGAATTACAATAAAAACAACTGACATTACTGGGTATTTATGCTTATCAGACACTACTGAAGAACTCTACCCATGTTAACTCACTGACTCTTCCTAAGTACCTCAAGCACAGATGTAGTATCATCTTGACTTTAAGATGTCAAAATTGAGGCACAAAAAAGCTAAATTATTTAGTTACATGGCAAATGACAAGTAAGATTTCGGTCCAAGCAATCTGACTCAAGAGCCACCAAAGAACACTGCTTTCAGAGCTATAGACAGAAGTTAAGAGTACCTGGTTTGCAAGGGCTCAGGGGGAATTGTTATGAAGATGAAAAGAATGAAGGCCACTAATCTGGATGAGCCCCACAACCCCTTACCCAGCTAGCTTCTGGGTATCCAAAACTCTTCCCCTTGTCAGGCCTCCATCTTCCACCTGTCACTGTAGTCAGCAGCTCTGTACCCAGCCCTGTCAAGGTCCAGAAGGCCACAAAAGTTTTAGCAATGGCCCTTGAGAGGGTTTTCTGGACTGACTCCTATTTATTCTCAGGTCGTAGGGACAGGTTCTAAACAAGTCTGGTTTATTCACCCCGAAACTAGCCTCTCAGCTGGGTGCTGATATGAAGGACTACATGTAAATTCAAAACACTCTTGAAGTTATTCATGCCCTGAGTCTAATCCACTTTTGGAAATGTACAGGATATCTTGTGGATTTCAGAAGAGTTCTGAAATTCTCTCCCAGCTCTGATGCCCCAGAGCTTGAAAACTAAATCATGGCTCATCTTCTAACCCTTCTTCATGCATGAATTCAGTTTGTTCCTTTCAGCAGCCCACACAAGTCACCCAATGTAATCCTTCCTCTGTTATGGGCAATTTCCAGTTTACCTTGCCCTCCCTCTTGGAGTTCCCATTCCACACCTGAGGATATCTAAATACAGGGCCCCAGGAGACCAAACAAGCAGAGAACACGTTTTTCAACACCAATGCTGTCCAGCCTCTGAGGCCTCCGGCACACTGCTCTAGCTCTCCCTGAGGCTGCACTCCCATCTCTAGGGTAGACTCACCAGCGCTGTTGGCCTCAGACTCTAGTAGCTGGATGTCACTGCAGTCCGCCAGTGAGTGCTCCAGGCAGAGCTGTAGAAAGCGGGCTTGGGTACGGGTGACCCGCTTTAGAAGTGACAGCAGGGCCACTGTCTGCTCACACTCATTCCAGCCCTTGAACCAGCCAGCGAGGATGCCCACTTGGTCTCGGAACATCATGGTGCCAGGCCTGGGGCCAGGGTGGGGGGACGGCGGTGGCAAGGGCCAGCGCCGTCACATGGTCTCGGCTCTGGGCTCCTGTTACCTCTCCTCTGAGGGCCAGGGCTTGAGACGGTCTCCTGCGTGGTGGCAACGGGTGGTAGGGGGAGGAGGGAGCCTGTTTACATCAGGAAAGGTCTTGGTCCAGCCACACCTCTCCAGGTTCCTGAAAAAGAAATTAAAGGAGTCAGAGAGAATGAAGGGGCCAAAACTGTCACAATGAGCATGGTCAAGGAGACACTCTTCCTGCCTCAGGAAGCCTGCTCTTAAAGAGTTTCTGGGAGGAAGATGAAGCCAACAGCAGACACTAAACCAACTTCTCTCCAATCTCCAGATTCAGAGAAAAGGCATAACGGGCACTCTGAGACCCAGTCCAGAGACTTAGGCAAAGAAGCTGCCCCTCTCACACCTGCCTGTCAGAGAAAGGAGGTAGGCTCAAAGGAGAGAATGAGATGGAAAGATTTTTCAGAAACAGGAAGAAAGGCTGTGCATTATGGAAAAAAGATGTAAATTCATGAAGGTTTGGCTCAAGGTGATATGACTTAGTAGACGTGTGAACAGATTTGCTCTGGTCACCTCCTCTTAGAGCTGGACAGAGTGCTCACCTGCAGAAAGGACTCTACAGACTCCTTAATTAATTACTTCAAGCTAAAACACAAATGATTGCTGTGGGGTCGATGGTGGAGTAGTGACCCCAGCAGAGATCTTGAGTATACAGATAGCAGATGCGACAGCAGATAGCTATCTGGTCACTAACTGGCTGGGTACTTGCCAGGCCTCAGGCATGACCACAGACAGGCCTGTTTAAAGGTCAACAATATGAGGAGACCTCAGCAGTAGCCCTTGAAAGGGTTCTCCGGACTGACTCCTTCAAACCAGCTCTCCTCTGGAATAGGTTCAGCTCTAAGTACTAAGCTCCCACCTCTCTACTATGAGGTAAATCCCTCCCAAACTTCTTCATTTCCTTGAAGTCAGCTATAGGCCCAAGTCTCTGCGTTGGAAGTCCACTTGATTTCCAGAACACCAGCTTATTATCTGAGAGGCAACAACCCAAGGGGAAAGGGACAGATTAAAAAGCAAAGGCAACTCAAGAAAATGTACAAATTCCTCTCAAAAGCAGGAACTACGTGGAAGTTGTTTGAACCAGGCAAACAGCAGGCCCAGTTGTTCTTCAGCTGACTGGTTTCTAGACACTAGTCTGAAACCTTTAAGTGTCTCCTCTGACATTCCTTCATCTGCCCCTCCTTCACACAGCACCCTTGGTTCCATTCGCCTCTGGCTGTCAAATAACTGAGAAGTCTACACACAGACCCACTGAACCTATCAGACAAGGCCTTAGTAGTGGGCAACTTCCTTCTCCCTAAACTTCCATGCACCTGGTGGGGAGAACTGTAAGGTACACCTAGCAAAGGCTGAGTTGCCTGGCAGGACCCCTGTGGGACCTGAAAACAGAACAAACTGGTTAACTGTCAATCTCTTTGGATTTAAGAGCAAGGAAAGGCAAGAGGGGAAATGAAACTTCTGCTTCAAGTTAAACAGGTCTCCTGCCAATCTTTTTTAAAAGGACTTTTCATTTTATGTATGTGTTTCCATGTATGTGTACCATGGGAGAGTCTGATGCTCCTAAAGGCCACAAGAAAGCATCAGATCTCCTGGCAAAGATGGTTGTTAGCCACCCAGTGGGTGCTAGGAACTGAACTGGGGTTGTCCACAAGAGCAGCAAGTACTCTTAACAGCGGAGCCATCTCTCCAGCTCCCCTCCCTTCTTTTGAAAGAAAAAATGTCACCTTCCTAATTTAAAGTCCTCAATGGCTCTGTACTGCATTTCAATGAAATCTAATCTAAATCCCAATGTATCTTGGCCCAAAGTGCCCTGCATGATTTCTGTGGTCTCTCCAACCTCATGGTGTAGCAAGTTTCTTCTTGTTCACTGGACTCCTCTTCCCCTATAGGCTAGCTCCTATTTGTTATTAGGGTCTCAGCCAAATGTCACTTCTTCAGTCTTCTTGATACCTTTATTTGAGGACACGCTTCTGTGGTCACTCAATTTTATTAGTGTGGTTTCATTTCTTTATAATGTGGCACTCTCAGATACCATCATATTTGTTTTTTTTCTTTTCACCAACATGCAAGCTAAGCAGTCAGTCAGAGCCTAGAACAGTACCTGGCACACAGAAGGTGTTTTTAAATCTAATTTTTATTACATTTAGTTGAGTGTGTATGTGAATAGAGGCCACAGCCCCTTCTTCCACCATGTAGGTCATGGAGGTCAAGCTCAGGTATCAAGCTTGGTGGAAAGTACCTTTACACACTGGGCCATCTCTGGCCTAGAAGATCTTATAGAAAACAAAAACAAAAGGGTGGGTCAGGATCAAAACAGGGTCCTTCTCTGTGGTCCAGGCTGGCCTAAACTCATAATCCTCCTTGTCTGAGACTCCTGAGTGCTAATAGGTGTGCACCACCATGCCTGGATCAATGTCTGTTAAATGAACAGGTAAAGAAGTGTGGAAGCCACACTTGGGATTTCTAGAGTCCTGGGAGGAATGATAACAGCAGCAATGGACCATAAGATGAAAAAGACATTTGGAAACCTTATCCGAAGACAAAAATTTGAAGATACTAAGGAAGTTTCCCCTGAGAGAAGAGACTCAAAGGAATGACAGAGTGTCTTCAAGCAGTCGAAGACATGGCACACATGTTTTCACTCCCAAGAAGAGAACCAGTGTAGATGGCTCTGAGAAGCGGCATGGGCTATGGGAAACAGTCACTTCCAGGCTTCCCTTCTCTTGCACATGAGAGGTAAGGAGCTGGTCTGGGTCAGACATGGCAAATAGGTTTTACCTCACACACTCCAACTACTGGGAGCTCCTGATGAGAAGAGGATGCTAAAGAAATGAAGCGCATATTTAATAAATGGAGGCAAGACACCATTTTACACTGAATAGCTAGGGAAAAAAAAAAGCTTGATCCTGAAAAGAAGATGGGGGGAATATATGTAATGTGCAGGGACAGCAGAATATACACAGTACTAGTGGGAATGGTATGGTCTGTAATCCTAGCATCCAGGAGGTGGGGGCAGAACTATTATGAGATCCAGGCCAACCTAGGGTACAAAGTGAGATGCTGTCTCAGAAAACAAAAATAGGGATAATACTAGGTACAATGTACCATTTTTGTTTAATGTGGAAGCTAAACTCTAAGCTTTTGAGGCTGGTTACTTTGAAGAGACAAAGGAATTATTAACACTATAAAACTTATATTATTTTACTAGATGCAAGTGAACGTGTTATTTTTGTAATTCTAAAAAATAATTTTAAAAATTACGGCTTCTCTCTACTTCCTGGCTCAGTGAGAAAGAGATCTGTGACTAATTACCAATGTTCACCCTAGCTGTAAGGTGGACAAGTGGTAGTGCCTCAAAAGAATCAGTTTCCTTCACAGATCCAGCATTTTGTAGCTTTCTGTCTCAAGGAGGGAACAGCTGCTTCAACATAAGGAAGAATTTTAAAATAATGGATCTGTCTAAGAATGGAACTGGCTAGCCTCTGAGGAGGGAGTAAGCTCCCTGGTTGCTGAAGTGGTCAATCAGAGGCTAGATGGACATCCCTTGGGAGTGGGAGGGATTCCTCTACTGGATGGCAACTCGTAAGACAGAAGGCTATGTTACTATTTCAAGGGAACATTTGTGATGGGAGGTTTGACATGCCAAGAGCACTTACAGCAAATGATGACCAAAATCACAGACTAAAGTTGTGCACATTTTTGCCTATAAATTCCTCTTCTGGCTCGTTATTTTTCCTCAGTAACAGCATCATATCTCCTAAAAAGCTACTGACTAAATGTTAATTCAGCTTCTTCTAGCAAAGCTTTGGGACAGAATGAGGTCTCAAATATGCTGCTTACCAGGCCAGGTTTTGAACAGAGCTGGCCAGTGGGAACTCTAGTGAGCTGCTTAGGCAGAAAACACTGTGCTGCTTTTATCCACTGTTGCCACATAGGAATGGGTTCAATACTATAGGGTCTTAGTTGGTTGGTTGTTTTTATTTAAAGAAGAGCTGGAAATCTTGCTTTGGAAAAAAAAAAACTGTTTAAAATTATTCATTTTTATTTATGTGTATTAGTATTTTGCCTGCATGTATGTAAGTGCACCCATGTCATGCAATGCCTGCAGAGGCCAGAAGAGGGCACTGGATACCCTGAAATTGGAGTTGACAGTTGTCAGCCACCGTGTGGGTAATGGGAAATGAACCTGGGTGCTCTTATGTGCTGAACCATCTCCCCAGTCCCCCTAAATCCCCATTTGTAAATGTCAGAAACTAACGTACATTAAAACAGCACTGAACACTACAGAACTACAACAAAACCCCAAAACACTGTGTCTTATGGAACAAACTGAAAATAGACTGGAAGCTAGATACTGCTTGTACAGCCTCTCTGGTTTGTGCCTTCCAGCCACTCCATTGCTCAGGGAACATAAGTGGTGGAGAGGACGCAGTGATGCTGCAATGGTCTTCAGTGAACACTTGGCACTTTAGGAAAGTCACTTGTGAGACTGCATTAAAAACCTTTTTTTGATTTATTTATTTTACTTTAGGAGTGTGTTTTGCTTGTGTATGTGCACCCACATCGTGCAAAGCCCTGGGAGGTCAGAAAAGGGTACCAGACTTCCTGGAACTGGAGTTATGGACAATTGTTTGCCACCATGTAGGTGCTGGACTCTAATCTGGGTCCTCTGCAAGAGCAGCCAGTAAATACTCTTAACCACTGAGTCATCTCTCTGGCTCCAAAACTGCATTGTTAAAAATGATCCCTAAGTTACAGAGCTGGAAAGATGGCTCAGCAGTAAGAGCACTTGCCACTCTTTCAGAGGACCAGAGTTTAGTTTTTTTAAAGAAGAGCTGGAAATCTTGCTTTGAAAAAAACAAAACAAAACAAAAAAACACAAAAACCCTGTTCAAAAGGACCACCATGAGTTTACAGGCCAACTTGTATTACATAGTGAGTTCCAGTCCAGCCAAAGTTACATAGATCCTGTCTTAAAGAACAAACAACCTAAAAGTAGTGCTCTTGGGTAGAGGAAATGGCTCAGAGAGTAAAGCACCTGCCAGGCAAGCCTGAGGATCAGAGTTCATATGTCTCTCTCTCTCAGCACAACAGATTAAAAAAAAAAAGTCATTTCTTTATCTGTAGGACACGACAAGGATGTCAAGGGTTGAATCTGGATGGTGAAGGAGAGGAAGACTAAATGGTTTCCTTCCATTTAAGGACTAGAGGCCAACAGCCCTTCTAAGCCAAGCACTTGACCACTATGAGACAGGAAGGCATGAGCAGCAACTGTCCCAAGATACTTCATGAGAGTACCACCATACTGTGATGGACTCATCTGCCAAGTAGCCACTCCATCTTCTGTTATTGACACCAGGCTCCCTCTAGCAATCAATGTCTTTCTTTCTTGGCTTCAGAAATAGATATGGGATAAGGCTTGACCAAGGAGAATTATCCCTGAACTTTTGTTGGAACCGCTGGGGAAAACAGCTTAGTTTCTAGTTGCCATCTCTGCTACTTTGTGGTTCAAACCTGCTTCTGAATGAAGACAAAACAGATGAAAGCATCCTCAAGAGATGAGGGGAGAAAAAGGAGACTTGTTCATACCATTTGGAGATCTGGATTCACCTAGCCCGACACCTCCTCATGGACTAGACTTTTTAGTTCCACAGGCCAATAAATACATTCCTTCTGGCTTAGGCCTGTTTGAACTAGGTTTCCAACTGCTCAGAACTGAAAGTCTTAACCACTTCCATGCAAAACAGAATTCACCACTGCTCTGGTCTCTTTGTCATCACAAGGCAAATTGGATTCCCTACTTCCGAGGAAAACCAGGAGAGAGGGGCTTCTATGGCCAGCAGCCCTGCTGGCACCTGGCCAAAGATAGACTAAGTAACCTTGGGAAGTACCTACCAACCCTAGGTGACAAATGGAGCCAACCAAACAGCTGAGAGGTTCCAGGGAAAATTGGCCACCCCTCCCCGAAAATTCCTTGGCTTCAGAAGTGAAAAGAGGTAGTCCACAGACAGGAAGGTAGGTGGGGCTGGCTCAGCACAGGGCTCTCCCACTGATACTTACTTGCTATGATGACCTTTGACAAGTAATTCAGTTTCTTCCTCAGTGAAGCTGTGAGAAGGAAAGGAAACAATATATAGAGACTCCCTGAAGGATGCTTTGTAACATCACACTCTGTCCTGTCAGGCCCTATGCTAACAGTTCTCCACAGGTAAGCTCATTTGACCCTAAAACCTCTATTTTTGTTGTTTGTTTGAGACAGGGTCTCTATGGAGCTCTGGCTAGCCTTGAACTTGAGATCCTCCTGCTTGGAATCACAGGTATGTATCACCACGCCCTGCAAAAGCTCTATTTTTAAAATATATGTACGGCTGGGATATGTGTAGCTCAATTCAATGTGCTTGCTTAGCATGTTTTCCAAGTTTAATCCCTAGCAACAGACACATGCACACACAACACATGAATATGATATGGAAATGTAAGTCACTTGCACATGATTGTAAGCAAGACTTTCAAGGGCCAGGCATTCTACCTCAGACTGCCTGTTTATAAAATTTTTTCATTTTCCTCTAAGTTCCTGAGCCTATGGGCACACCCTTTAAAACCATACCTCTAGTTGAATAAAGGCGTAACCCATCAACCCTCCTGTCGATTCCTATCTCTTCTACAGTACTACACATAAGTCTTTCAGGAACACATTTTATGAACAAAGTAACAGGCTGTCGCGTCTGTCTCTCGTCCAGCAAGGAAGACGCGACCCCGGACTCTTCTTAAATGCAGTTTATTCAGGAACCTTGAACAATCTTTTGGCTTCTTAACTTTCTAACTTCTTCTTCCCGGGGAAAAGCCCGCCACAGAGTTAAATTCCCTCCTGCCAGCCAACCCCAAACTACCACGTGGTGAAAGCAGATAGGCGCACACATGCGGAAGCAGGGCCAGACCTCAGCCACAGCCAATTATGGAGCTGTTTGCTCCAGAGAGCACCCACCCTCGGGATGGTGGGAGGCGGGAGCAGGCGGCAATCCGCGGCTCTCTACAACAGGCTAGTTACCAAAAGTTACCTTACTATCCTAACCTGGAACAGGAGAATGTCAGAACCCAAAGGGATCCAATAGCTCTCCTGGAAGATCTATTATTTTCAGAAACTTCTGAAATATATATAAAGGGTATATCACTGCCTTAGCAAAGAGCCTTTTATGTGAATGAATGGTCCCTTGAGAGGCCAGACATGGCCCCTAGGAAGATATGAACATCATGGGGCACGTGGGAAACCTTAGAGTAGAAAGCAAGTTGCTATTCCTCTTCCTGTTCCCAAATCTCTTGACTTTTCCCATTTTCAATGCTCCCTGCTCTCTTCACCTGTTCTACATCTGGATTCTCCCTTTGAAATGTAATCAACTCTGGTAAACCATCAACTATCTGGACAGCTCAGAATCCTTTGTCATCTTTGGCATTTTTCCCTGAAGATGCAGTCTTTTCTTTTCCCCTCCCAGAGACAGGATCTCGCTATGTAGCCAGGCTACCTGAGAACTGGAGATCTTCTTGCATCTAATCCGAGTGCTGGGATTACAGGCATGTGCCACCATAATCAGATATTTTTTGGATGGGGTAGAGTGGATAGGGTCTTGTGATGTGGCCCTAGCTGGCCTGGAAATCATTATGTAGGCCAGTGTTGGTCTTCAACTTGTGATAATTCTCCTGCCTCTGCCTCCTGAGTATTGGAATGCTGGGATTTCAGACATGAGCTACCACATTCACTCAGTTTGGTTTTGTGTTTAAGAAAAAAGCAAATTTATTGAGCATATAAGGGTACAGTTGGCATGGCAATAACAGAACTGCCTGCCCAATTCTTGTTTCTTAATATCAGTTAAATATGTCCTTATCTGGGCAGCAAGATGGTTCAGCAGGTTAAGACACTTGCTGTCAACCCTGACCGATTGACTTAAATCCCTGGAACCCAAATGGTGGGGAAGGAGAGAATCAACTCCTACAAGTTGTCTTCTGATTTCCACATGTATGCCATGGCATACACACACACTGTAAAAAAACAAAAACAACAGCAAAAAACAAAAACCATCCTTTTAAAGGTCTCCCAGTCCTCTTAATCAGAGCGTGGCTCACATGTTGTGAGTAGTCTGATCCTATTAGCGAGCGCTGTTTCTTTTGGTCTCTTTTGAGACAGGGTCTCCCTGTAGCCCCAGCTGGTCTGGAACTTGCTATGTAGACCAGGCTGGCCTCAATCTCACAGAGATCTGCCTGCCTCTGCTGGGATTAAGGGTGTGCACCACCATGCCAGGCTTCCTTTTTCTTTTTAAAAATATTTTGTGTATGAGTGTATTGCCTGCATGGCACTTGGGTTGAGCAATGCCTGCAGAAGACAGATGTTGGATCCCCTGTAACTGGAGTTACTAATGGTTGTTAGCCGCCATGTGGGTGCTGAGTATCAAGTCTGGGCCTTTTGCAAGAACAGACAGTACTATTAATTGCTGAGCCATCTCTCTAGCCCCTTTCTTTCTTAAATCTTATCACTGTTGGTATGTGTGGGTATGAGCACTTATGTGCCATGGCATGCAAGTGTGGGGGTCAGAGGGAACTCTGTGTAATCAATTCTCTCATTCCACCTTTATGTGGGCTTTTGGGGACTGAACTCAGGTTTCCAGGCTTGTGTGGCAAACACCTTTACATTCTGAGCTATTCACTGGTGCTCATATTTCTTTTAAGGACTGTATTTCTCTTCTCCCCTATCAGAACGTGAACTTCAGTTTCAGGCCCAACTGTTTTAGCCTCAGTTATATCTCCAATACTCAAAACAGTGCTTAATGGTTTCTTTAATGGATGAGTGCCAGCTGGGAACATTTAAGACTTACATACCCCATATACTGCTGGTCTACTACCTGCCCTTAAGTACACACTAAATCAAACAAAACAAAATAAAACTTCACTCAGAAAAAAACTCTCCCAAGCTCTGGCTCTGAAACCCCAAAGCCAAGATGAAGGCACTGAACAGCAGGAGTCCTCAGTCCATGATCTGAGGCCACCACAAAGCCAGGCTACCACCTGCTTCCTTCTTCTAGTGACATCTCAGAGGCAAGGCTGGGGGGGCCAGCTGGACTGTTCACTAGATCTCTTGGGATCCAAATAACCACAGAGCAGAGAATTAGTAGGGATGAGGGATATGAAGAGGGTGCAGAAAGCTCATGGAATGGAACCATGGTCCTGTTTGGTTCAGCAAGCAGGAGACCCAGTTCCAGAGAACAGAACCCAAAACACATCTAAGTTTTTCTACTCTTATCTCTGTCACACTTACTCAGGGGAGAGACAGGTTTCAGAGGGGACTCAGTGCTCTTTCCACTGAGGCTGCTCAAGAGGCAAGATTTAAACCTGGGGTTGCCGAGGGCAATATTTGTCACCACAAGCAGAAACCTGTTGAGGAAGAAGTCGCTAACTCAGTAGAGAAAGGAGAAGTCTGAGAACATGATTAACATGATTTGCACTCTGGATGCAGCTATATGCAGTTAAAAGCTATTCTAGCAGTGGATTTTCCAGTAATGAGCCAATTAACTCCCCCAACAGAGACACACACAGACACACATTTTTTTTTTTTTTTTGCCATGATGGGGCTCAAAAATCCCCCCTTTAAACCATTTTGAGCTAAGGTTCTACGACTTATGCTTGTAGCGTCTTGGCTACTTTTTTGTTAACAGCACTTGTGTGCAAGGCACTTTTTCTAAAGCACTTTGCATGTATTCAGTCAGTCCTCATAACAATTCTGTGACATAAAGTATCATTATCACCTTCAGTTTTCAGCTGTGAAAACTAAGGCTCGAACCCAACCTCTATCAGAGCAGAAAATTCAACTCTCTGACCCAAGGCCCTATCATGTGGAACGGGCAGAGCCCACAGAGCCTCTATTAGTCTAGCTATCCTCCATTTCATCCTACCAAAAGGAAGATGACCATAGTTTATCTACATCACAGGGCTTCTGTGAATGACAGAACATACAAAGCACTTAAACAGTGCCTAGCAAACAGTAAGCATTCAATAAGCAGCAGTCACTATTAACATTCCTAACTCTGAGGGTCAGTGAAGTGCAGCTGCCAAGTACCAAGGCAAAGGAAGAGTGCTACTTTCCTTTTATCTCTGCCCATAGACAAAAGAGGCTATGGGTGAGAAGTGAGGATTTTCTTGAGGCTTGAGATGTTGTTCTGCCGTAAGTATTTGTCTAGCATGTCCCCCAAAGCCCTGAGTTTGAGCCCCAGCATCATTGTTCCAATTCCTACAGAACATTACCTAATCTAAATACCATCTTTTTCATGAAGTATTTCCAAATAAAGGGCTCCCTCTCACTGCTGCATCCCATAGCACACAATCTGCACCTCATGTGCTTCATGGTGTATGTTCCCAAGTCCTCTACTGGACTATGAGCTCCCTGAAGACAGGCCCCAGGGTTTATCATGGGGTCTCTGTTCTCTCTTCTAGGCCCTACAGAGAAACAGAATCTCTTGGAAAAAGCTGAGAGTCTTGTAGAGGTCTGAAACTTTTAGAGACTAAGAAGGTAACCAGGATGAGATGAAGCAGGTCACCAGAACAGAGGTCAGGATGGCTCAGAATCAGCACCAAGAAAAGCTCTGTGTACAGGAGCAGTGGGATGAGCAAGGGGACTGGAAAATGATGCAAAGAGATGAAAGGGAGGTGTAGTGGTGCATGCTTTTAATGCCAGAACGCAAGAGATAGAGGCAGGTAGATTTCTGTGAGATGGAGACCAGCCTGGTCTTCATAGCAAGTTCCAGGTCAGCTGGGGCTACATAGTGAGACCCTGTCTCAAAAAGAAAAAAAAGGGAAGAAGGGACAGAGAAGATGTACCAAACTTGAATAGAGAGTAGAATCTGAGACTTGGAGCTACCTATTCTCCAATAAGATTCAGTAATTCCTGGAGGGCAGATTCCACTGGCAAACTTAAGAGAACAAGATATACCCATGAGCTTCCGCAGCTTCCGGTCCAGTGAGGGAGACTGGGTAAGTACAGAAAGAAAGTAAATGGTGAGAAGATGAGCATGGAGGCCCTAGCAGTCATGATACAGTCAAGACCCCAGGGCATCTATGTGGAGAGGGAGGAAAGAGATGTGAGGGACCTGAGTGTTCAAGCAGAGAGCAATTTAAAGCCAAAGCACCAAAGGCTCTGGAGTAGGCTAGAGGAGAAGGCAGGAGAAGGTGCTGAGGAAGAGCTGAAAGGGAACCATTCAAAGGCAGAATCTGAAGTAATTACTCAGAGGGTGGGGTAACCTTGTGGAAAAGCCAAGATCCTTCCAAAGAGGGTAAGAAGCGTTTCTGAAAGATGGGCTCCCAGTAAAGGAGTGCTCAGCAAGGTTTAGAGGTACTTTAGAGCTCCCTCAGGGGGGCTTTTTGGAGAGAAAGGGAAAACCTCCTGGAGGCTGTAGTTCTCACCAGGAGCATCTGTTAAAAACTCAGATTGCTGGGCTTTGCTCCCAAGTTTGCTGATTCAGGCGGTCTGGGTGGGACCCAAGAATTTGCATTTTTAACAAAGGTTGCCACAGGTCTAACCACACTTTGGGAGCCACAGGGGAAGGGGGTTCTCTAGTTAAGTGGGTCTTCAAGACTGAAAAGAAGAAACTTCTGAAAGGAAAATGGAGAAGTCTTCAAGTGGGTGTTAAGGATCTCTCTCCATCTCTGAAGGAAGGAGAAACCAATGAAGGTCAGGCCTAAAAAATGATCTGATTAGGGCATGATAACACACGTCTTCAGCCCCATCACTCAGGAGGCATACAGAGGCAAGAGGATCTCTGTGAGATAGAGGCCAGCCTGGTTTACATAGAGTCCAGGTCAGCTTGGGCCATGGGGAGAGCTTGTCTCAAAAAATGGGGTATGTTTGTGTGTAGTCTCTCTGAAAACTGGGATTCCTGGAGGTTGGGGGAGGATTGGGGAGAAAGTGTGAAGGATGCTGGAGCCTCTGAAGAGAGAATGGGGAACAGTCTAAAAATCCAAAGGATCTCTGACTGCAGAGGAATGAGAATGGTGGATGTGAGGGAATGAAAACAGAAGTCCTAACTGGAGTAAATCTGACAGTCCTACAATAAGATTTCCTAGGGATGTCAGAGGGAAATTGAGGGAGAGTTCCCACAAAGTGTTGAGGGTTGCTGGAACAGGGCAATTTTGGAGAAAATTCTCAAGTGTCCGAGGGAAAGATGTGGTCTTCTGAGCGAGGTCCTGGCAGAGTGGAAGGACAGAGGTTTTGTTTTTTTTTCCCAAAAACAAAAATCCTTAAGAGAACTCAGATGGAAGGTCTTCAAAAGAGCATGGGAAGGGGGAGGGAGTCCTGGTAAACCCATGAGTGCCAGAGTAAAAGGTTTTCCACAGAGAATTCTGGGAGTCCAGTTATAGTGAGGGAAGTTTAGGTGAGTGAGGTTTTCTACAGGGCGTTCTAGAGAATTTTGAGGACTTGTGAGGGAGAGATAGCTAGAAAAGTCTCTTAGTAAGGCAGGACATCTGAGAAATGACTCAAAGAGTCTTAGGGGTGTCCAGGTTTCTCAGAGGGATGCCAAGGGCCATTTGGGGGAGATTCCAGGGGTTTCTGATGTCAGAGGATCCTGCAAACTGCTTCTCTGATGGGCATTTAAGGGTTTTAATGAGGATCTTTAGAATGTTCATCTAAAATGAAGTCTACAAGGGAGGACTTTCAAGTTATTTAAGAAGAGTCCTCAAAAACAGAGAGACTATGAGAGAACTTTTTGGACTCCTTACACAATTCTTAAAACATGTGGTGTGTGTTACTGAGAAAGATATGGGATACATAAAAGGGGATTTGGAAGTTTTTTGGGATATGGGAGGGGCTCTCTGGAGAACACAGGCAATTTCTAGAGAGTTTTAGGATTCGGGAGGGAGGATCCTCAGGGAAACACAAGAGGGATGATCAGTGGAGCATTTTAATATGGGGAAAGACCTGAGGAACATGAGGTCTCTGGGAGAGATCAGAGATCTGTGGCCATGTCCCAAAATTATCAGAAGGGAAG
Source organism: Eospalax fontanierii (assembly GCA_035773235.1). Classification (NCBI taxonomy): domain Eukaryota; kingdom Metazoa; phylum Chordata; class Mammalia; order Rodentia; family Spalacidae; genus Eospalax; species Eospalax fontanierii. The sequence continues at coordinate 24,413,182 of CM069554.1, read as the reverse complement.
GGGTATACAGAGGAGATGGCTGCAATGTGTGTGTGTGTGTGGGGGAAGTCCTCCAAGTGAGTTTTAGGATGTAGGTGCATTTCAGAGAGTCTCTGAGGAAGATTGTTCTGGAACACAGAGACCTCTTCAGGGAAAATGGTTCAGGGCTCACCAGGCGCATCTTAAAGGATCTGGGAGTTAGGAGTAAAAATCCCTAAGACTTCTGGAATGGGGGTAGGTGGGAAGGCAAATTCTTGGGGTGTGTTTAGAGGAAGTCTGAGGGAGGGCTGGAATATGCGAAGCAGGTCGGGGAGGGGGTGTTCTAGAATGCCGAGGGGGTGTCTGGGGGCGGTTGGAGGGTTAGTAGGAAGCCTTCTGGGGGAGATACCTGAGATATATAGACCACGGAGAGACAGATGAGTAGCCACTGAGGAACCTGTCGTGATCCAGAAGGAAGATGGGGGGGGGGGGGCACGGGACCGGGAGACCAAAGGGCGGGGATCCTGGGGAAGGTCCCCGGAGAAGGCGGTTGAAAGGTGAGGGTGGTTTCCGCGGAGGCCGCTGGAGGCGTGCGGGGTCGGGTGGAGGTCCCCGGGCCCGGCTTCCCAGCGATCCTCAGGGCGTGAGGAGCGTTTGAGAGGGAAGCTGGGGAAGGGGACCTGGAGAGGAGACGCCGGCCGGCTGCCGGGTTCCCCGGGGTCCCCCAGTGCCGGGAGGCCCGCGGCCGCAGCCCGCCGCTCCGGGTCCCTGAGGGGGCGGGGCCGGCCGCGCGGCCTGGGTCGCCCTGAGGGGAACACCGCGCGCCGCGACCCGCCACCGCCCCGCGCCCGCCCAGCCGGGCCCGAGACTCACCACTTCGGCCTCCGCCTCCGCTGCCGCCGCCGCCCGGGCCTCCTCAAGCCGCCGCCACTGCCACCGCCGCCGCCGTCGCCCCCTCTCTGGCCCGCGAGCTCCCCTCCCTCCTCCCGCACCGACCACCGCCACCGCCGCCGCCGCCACCGTCGCGCTGCGTCACCGCGCCGTGCGTCACCGCCCCTGGCCCCGCCCCAGAGGACCTTCGCGCTCCGGCATTAGCTCACACCAGGATGACGGACATCTCATCTAGCCAATAGACGGTGAGGACAGCCCGAAGGGCGGGAGGTGTGTGCTGAGAAAGGCGGGGTCCTGGCCGAGAGGGGAGCGACGGGGATGGAACGAGGCCCGAGAGACCCGCCCTCTCCCCAATGCGATTGGTCAGACGTGAGGGCGACGGGCAGGTGGCCAGGCCCCAAGCAGAGGGTAGAGGGCGGGGAAGGGGAGGGGTGCGCCCGGCGTCGTCTAGGGCAACGGGCCGGCAGAGCCTACGAGTGGGCCTCCAGGCCCGCAGGGGGCAGTCTCGCGTCTGTCTAACTCAGCGGCGGTGAACCGAGTCACAATTCTTCATTCTGGCGTTCAAGGCCTCCTCCTCCTCCTCCCCGCCCCTCAGACACGCCCCGCCCAGGGCCTGTGGCCTCCCGGGTGTCAAAACCTGCATTCCGGCTCCTGGAGCCAGTTGGTCGTGTGTTACGTGGGACTGATGTGGGCAGCTCGACCCTTTAGGGATACAAAGAGAAATAAATGGCTAGGCACGAGGAGGTAGTCAATAAATGGTGATCGTTCCCACGACTTGTAATCTAGTCAGTCTACAAACTGCCCTGCATCAATGGGGTCCGCACTGCAGAAGGGTGACGAGTGTAAGACAGGGAGCGGTAGGAAGGGAGCTGCGAACAGATGTTTGTCCACTAGAGGGAATTTGCACATGTGCTGAAGGCAACTGGGGAGCCATGGAAGCGATTCTAGAAGTCTAGGGGAGGGAAGATAGGAGGGAATGGGACCAGAAGCTGGGGGTCCAGAGAAGCTACTTGGGGGAGTTGGGGCAGGGGTTGCATCGAGGCAGGACCCTGGGAAAGGGGAGGAGGTACAAGGTGGGAGGGACACCCAGGTGGCCCAGGGAACAAGCCTTTTGCCACTGGTTGGCCACAGAGTGGAAGAGGGAGAGAAAAGTCCAGGACAAAACTCTTTGGGAGATTGGATCTCAAAGGAGAAGCCCAGTGTGAGCCACCCAACAGTAAGGTGCAGAGCATTGCCCCACCGCTAGGGGCAAACTGAGGCTGGAGATCAGGGTTTAAGGATTATTCATAATGGTAACTGAAGCTTCAGGAGCTGGTGACCTACCCAGTCGGGGGGAAAGGGGGGCACATGTATGAAAGACGAATGGAAACATGGATCAGAAAGAACTCTGAGAAATAAGGATTATGTGGTTGAAGAAAAGAAATGAACACAAAATAAAGATTGAGAGGGGGCACCACGAGAGAGGATGAGGACAAGTTGAACAGACCCTTGAGGAGAGGCCATTTCATGCCAGAGTGGGCCCATCTCTGCCTCGTTTACTTTTGGTTTCGGTTTTTTGAGACAGGATCTAGCTCCAACTGATCTGGAACTCATTACGCACACCAGGCTGGCCTTGAACTTGCTGTAATCCTTCTGCCTCTGTCTCCCAAGTATGTGTGAGCTACCCCTCAATCCTTAGTAATTGAGACATGATCTCATGTAGTTCAGGCTTGTCTGGGACTTTGTTTTGCTTTAAGATACTGTGTGGTGGTTCATGCTTATCCTAAAACCTGGAAGGCTGAGACAGAAGGATTACTAAGATTTTGAAGTTAGCTAGGCTACATAAGGCTACATGTATAGCTAGCCTGGGCTATAGAGTGTGACCTGTTTAAACAACAACAGCAAAACTCCAGGATTTTATTATAAACTCCATACTGGTCGGGAAATTTCCATGTAGTCCAGGTTGGCTTTGAAATCAAGATCCTCCTGCCCAAGTCTCCAAAGCTCTGGGGGTTAGCAGCGTGCAATAAGTATGAAGCCCAGCTTGCTATCCTTCCCTTCCTCCCTTATTGTCCTGGTTGCTGCTGCTGCTGCTGCTGCTCCTCCTCCCCCTCCTTTCTCCTCAAATCAGGGTCTCATAATATAGCCCAGGCTGGCCTTGAACTCTTAATCTTCCTGTCTCCACCTCTCAGTGCCAGGTTTATAGGCATGTACCAACATGCCGACTTTTTTTTTCCCCAATGTTAGGATCAAACTGAGGGCCCAGTGAGTGCTAGGCAAGTGGTGTCCCACTGGTCAGCATCTTCAATCCTAAGAAGTCATGTGACTGCTTTACTGAGGCTCTCTGTAGAGAGAAACAGACTGTGAGGGATGAAAAGCGGAAACTGGCCACTGCCATGGTCTAGGCTGGCGGTAGGTGGTCATGCCCAGGGGATAGCCTGTAGGCAAGGAGAAGTGGGCATGTTCTGATTACGTGTTGAAGTTCAAACCTGGTATTGGTGGTTCACGAAAGTAATCCCAACAGTGCTCAGAGAGGAAGAGCTATAGTTTGAGGCCAACCTGGACTGCATATTGAGAATTTGTCTCAAAACAAACAAACAAACAACAACCCCCCCCCAAAAAAAACAACCTGGTGGCAGGGGGGTCAATAGTGAATCAGGAGGATTTATTGGAAGCAACAAATATAGATGATTCTTTTGAGAAAGTTTGCTGACAAGGAAGTAAATGAGCAACAGATAGGCAAGAAATGCGCTTAGTTTGTTTTTAATTTTTAAAAATTTGTGCACTTGTCTATATGTGCACCACATGCATGCAGTGCCTTTGGAGGCTAGAAGAGGGCATCATATCTCCTGGAACTGTAGTTACAGGCAGTTGTGAACTGCCATAGGGTCCTCTGCAGGAGCAGCATATGGTCAGGCAAGGTGACCCATGCCTTTAGTCTCAGCACTTGAGAGGCAGAGACAAGCAGATCTCCGTGAGTTCAAGGTCAGCATGGTCTACACAGGGAGTTCCAGGCCAGGGCTGCAGAATGAGGCAGAATGAGGCCCTGTCTCAAAACAAAACAAAACAGCAAATGCTCTTAACCACTGAGCCATCTCTCCTGCCTGTCTTTAATTTTTCACATTTATTTATTGTGTGTGTGTGTGTATGTGTGTGTGTGTGTGTGTGTGTGTACGTACACTTCTCCTTCCACTCTCTGTATTCCAGAGAGCAAACTCAGGTCATCAGGCTTGGCAGCAAAGGTCCTAACCAATTAAGCCAACTTGATGGCCTATTTATTTATTCTTGAGACAGGGTCTCAGTTCATACTGGCCTCTAATTCTCTGTATAGCTAAGAATGACCTGGTTCTCTTTCCTCCACCTCCCGAATGCTAGGATTGCAAGCATGTGTCACCTCATCCCATTTATGTGGTGCTGGGGATCGAACCTAGGTTCGTGCATGCCAGGCAAGCACTCTACCCTCTGTGCTATTTATTTAGTCACGATCTTTGGAGACTTTCTTGCTATATATAGTGCTGCCTGGTTTTGAACATGCAGCAATCCCTCTGCTCAGTCTCTGAGTGCTGCTGTTACAGGTGTGCACCACCATGCCTGACTAGAGATGAGGTTTTCTGTTTCTAAAATGGAAGAAATAGGAGCTGGAGAGATGCTCAGTGGTTAAGAGCACTGTCTGCCCTTGCAGAAGACCCAGGTTCGATTCCCAGCTAATGACCATCTGTAACTCCAGTTCCAGAGGATCCGACACCCTCTTTTCTGACCTCTGTGGGCATTGTACAACACCTGTGCACTTACAAAATACACTCATACCCATTAAGTAATAAAAATGATAAACAAAACATTTTTAAAATGGTAGAAATAACCCTGTGTGGAGGCTCAGGGGAATTGCCATCAGGGGACAGGGACAGATTCGGAGGGAGTGGTCTGGCACAATGGATGGGATGGAGGGCACAGACGGGGTCTGCTCATTATTAGGGGAGCCATTTCAGATACCCAGTGGGGCAAAGACCTGGGAAAATTCTCTTTAATTTGCTTGCATTTTCTCACTAAAATATGTATGGTTTTCTCATAACTTCTTTTGCTGTTATTTCTTCTATCTATGACAGGTTTATTATATTGATTTTTTTGAATGCATGAGTGTAAATAGGTCATATTACCTAGGAATTTCATTTCAAGTTGGAAAGGGAACTATAATGAACCCTTTCTTGTGTGTGTGTGTGTGTGTGTCTGTGTGTGTGTGTGTGTGTGTTCCTGGGATCAAGAGGCCAGGCTTTGTGCATGCTAAGCGTATGTTCTGTCACTAGGCTAGATTGTTAAACCCTCCAATATTCGTTTGTTTGTTTTGCCAGATTTGGGTTTTTTTTGGGTTTATTTGTCTTGGTATTTTTAAGACAGGGTCTCAGGTAGCCCAGGCTAACCTCACATGTCTTTATCTCCCAAATGCTAAGAGTGCAGGTATGTGTCATGTCATCTGGCATTCTTTTGTTGTTTTTGACACAAGGTTTCACTGTGTTGCTGAGGCTGGCCTCAAACTCTCTATCCGTTCACCTGTCTGTGCCTCCCACTGCTAATAGATAGGAATAGGATCTCACTATGTAGCTGGTCTAGAACTTGCTATGTAGACCAGGCTGGCCTCGATCTCACAGATATCTACCTGCCTCTGCCTCCGGTGTGCTGGGATTAAAGACACGTGCCACCTGATCCAGCTACTATTTACTCTTGATTAAGCCTGTCTACCAATCTGGGAGATAGATCAAGCTATTCTGTCCTCACAACAATCCTCAAATCAGAGAGGTAAAGCTACTTAGTTAAGGCCACACAGCAAGGTGTTATTTGAACTTCAGTCCTAGTCATTTTGAAGCCTTACAGGCCCTGACAGAGAGGGAAAGGAAGGAGGGGGAGGAACCCTTTGTGACAGTTGTCCTAGACCGGCATAAACAGGATGTGGTGTTGGATGAAAGCTTCCCCCTACCACAGCCCGGCCCTGCAACCCTGGTCTCCACCTCTAGAAGATAGCGGAACTAGGAGGAGGCCAGAGGACAGAGAAGCCATGGTTAGGGGGCCAGGGAGGGTGAGGGGCTGGGGTTGTCCCTGAACTGGGGCCAGGAGGGTATCTGAGTGGAGGTCAACTTCAGAGGTCAAGGTCACAGGCAGGGAAGGGACTCCACTGAGTCAAAGGGCCTAGAGGGGCTCAGAGATAGTGGTTTGAAGTTTGGCCCAGGTAAGGCAATTCTGAGGTTGACTGGAAGAGCCCATGATACCACAAGGCCGGAATCCCATCTCCGTGCACTGCCCTCTCCAGAGCTGAGTTGTATGATCTGGTGCCTGGCATCATCTGAGGCCTCTCACGGCTACCGGGAGTCTCTCTGTGCATAGGGAAACTGAGGCAGGGAAGGGGGTGTGGTGGAGGCCAGCTCAGCTCCTTCTTGATCCAATTGGCAGTCGGACTCCCTGGTGGTGTGCGAGGTGGACCCGGAGCTAAAGGAAAAGCTGAGGAAATTCCGCTTCCGAAAAGAGACTGACAACGCGGCCATCATAAGTCGGTGACCTCTATCCCTACGGAAGGGGCTGGGAGGGGGACAGACTGGGAGGACCCAGCTGGTGTTCTCTGGGATGGGAGGGGCCTGTACTCTCCCTGTTCCATCTCTCTGCAGTGAAGGTGGACAAAGAACGGCAAATGGTGGTGTTGGAGGAAGAGTATCAGGTAAGGGGCTGGGACATGGGGCCCTAAATACAGTACCAGGTCTGGGAGCATAGCTCAGTTGGTAGGGTGCTTGCCTGGGTTGAGATCCCAGTACCCCATACACAGAGTGGGGTGGCACATGCTTGCAGTCCTAGCACTTGAGAGGCGGAGGCAGAAGGACCAGGAATTCAAGATCATCCTTGGCTACATAGTAAGTTCAGGAGCAGCCTGGGCTACATGAGATCCTGTCTCAAAAAGCCAAATAAAGGCCAGGTATGGTGGTATGCACCTTAATCCCAGCTCTCAGGAGGTAGAGGCAGGCAGATCTCTGTGCGTTTTATGCCAGCCTGGTCTACATAGTGAGTTCTAGGGCAGCCAGAATGGCATACAGAGACCCTGTCAAATAAATACATAAATAAATACATACATAAATAAATAAATAAACAAATAAATAAATGCAAAGGAGGCTGTTAGCCCTACAGAGCATGTGCCTAGCATGCCAAAAGCTCTGGCTTCCATCCCCAGCACTTTGGGGGTGGGGTGGCATGGGGGTGGTTCCAGATAAGTGACCCAAAAAGCCAGCAGAAACTCTTTATAAATGGGTCCACCTCACCCTGTGTGGCCCCTCTGTCTGTTTCAGGAACATGGTGGTGATGATAAGCCTTCCTTCCTTCTTTCCGAGGCTGTGGCTGTTGGGCAGGGGAAGGGTATTGGCCAGGAGCTGGGCTCCAGTGGGGCCTCTGAAAGGCATAATGAACGGGGTATCATGGGAAGACAAATGAAAACCTGAACTTTGGTACTTACTCTCTAGAGCAACCTGAGCAAAGTACCTTGACACCCCTGGGCCTCAGTTTGTGTAACTGACAAGATGAATATAATAACAGGACCTACCCTATGGAGTTCTGATAAAACTCAACGTATCGGTCCACATGTGTATCTTGACACATAATAAGTGCTCATTTAATAAATTTAATGATGGTCAATCTCTCTCTCTCTTTCCCTCTCTCTCTTCTCTTCTCTCTGTCTTTCTCAGAATATTTCCCCAGAGGAACTTAGGTTGGAGCTGCCAGAGAGACAGCCCAGGTATCCTGGGGAAGGGATGGAATGGAGGACAGTGAGAAGGGCCTGATGAGAGATGTACAGACAGAGGCTGTCAGGCTCCAGCTCTATCTGTGGGTTCAAGATTTCTCAGTTTGAGGCCAAGGAGTCATATTCTAGAACTTTTTGTTGATATAGTATCATTTTATTGCAGAATTTTACACTGATGATTTATATGTGATACTAATTTAGAGTTTAGGATTTCTTTTTTAATTTATTGTGGGGGCTGGAGAGATGGCTCAGTGGTTAAGAGCACTGACTGTTCTTGCAGAGGACCTGGGTTTGGTTCCCAGCACCCACATGGTGACTAACAACCATCTGTAACTCCAGTTCCAGGGGATCTGATGCCTTCTTCTGCCCTTCTCAGGCACTGCATGACACAGGTGCACTTACACACATGCAGGCAGTACGTTCATACACATAAACTAAAAATAACAAAATTAAAGAATTTATGTTTATTTTATGTGTATGCCTGTTTTGTCTACAGGTATGTATGTACATGCATGCAGAGGGAGTTAGATCTCCTGAAACTGGAGTTAGGAATGGCTGTTAGCTGCCATGTGGGTTCTGGGAGGCTAGTCAAGGACCTTTCAAGAGCAGCCAGTGCTTTGAGCTGCTGAGTCCACTCTCCAGCTGAGTCTGGGGCTTTTAGTATAAACTTTGTCAAGATTTGGTTTCAGGGTTATAGTGACATCATTTCTTCAAATTATTTTTGGTTTCCAGGCTTTATTTGGGGGTTTGGTGATAGTGGCAGGAGTGTGTGTGTTTACAGGTGTGTTTTTGCGTGTGTGTATGTGTGTGTATATGTGCGTTTGTATGTTGTGTATCTGTATGTGTCTATCTGTGTATGTGTGTATTTGTGAGTGTGTGTATATGTAGTTTTTCTTTAGTTTATGTAGCCATGGTTAGCCTTAAACTCCTGCTCCGCCTTCCTCGACCTCCCAAGTGCTGGGATTCCACAGAAGAGCCACTACCCCAGAGTTCTTGTTGGGTTTGTTCTATTTTTATCTGTTTTTTTTTTTTTTTTTTTTTTGAGACAGGTTCTCACTATGTAAATCAGGCTGGCCTCAACTCCCAGAGATAAAAATTATGCATCACTACATCCAGTGATTTTTGGCAATTTTAACTAAAGATTTATTTTATTATTTATTTGTGTGTGAGTCTGTGTGTGGGTATGTGCATGGGCATGCAATTGCCCACACTGTCCAGAAAAGAGCGTTGAGTCTCCTGGAGCTGGAGTTATAGGTGATTGGGAGCCACTTAATATGGGTGCTGGGAACTGAACTCCAGTACTCTTGAGCAGCCAGTGCTCTTAGCTGCTGAGCCATCTCTCCAGCTCCTCTTGGTTTTTGCTTTGTATTGTTTGTTTTGTTTGAGACAGAGTCTCATTATGTAGACCAGGCTGGCCTTTAACTCACTGAGATCTACCTGACTCTGCCTCCTGAAACCGGGGATTCAAGGCCAGCCCTAAAAAAAAAAAAATTGGAGATAGTGTCTTGTTTTTGTAGAGGACCCAGTTTCAGTTTCCAGTACCCACATGACAGCTAATAACTGTAACTCCAGATCCAGGGCACCTGATACCCTCTTCTGGCCTCTGCAGACATGGCATGCATATGATACACTTACATATAGGCAGGCAAACACTCATACACATAAAATAGAAATAAATAACTCAAAAAAAATTTAAAAGAAATGATTCAATGTTATGGACTCAGGAACTGGTGACTGGTTGCTCAGATCCTGAGTGGGAACTCCATCCTGAGCGGGAATTCCTTTCTGCAGGTTCGTGGTCTATAGCTACAAGTACGTGCACGCAGATGGCAGGACATCCTACCCTTTGTGCTTCATCTTCTCCAGCCCTGTGGGTGAGACATGGCTCCTCCCAGCCTGAGGACGGGGTGTTCTGGGGGTCAGCAGTATGAGTACGTGTGAGTTCAGGGGTCTTTGTGCATATGTTTTTGACTGTGAGGGCTTTATGGGTGTGTGTGAGTTCAGGAATGTATGTGTGTGCATGTGTGTGTGGCTGTGGCAGTATATTAGTGTATATGAGAGTATACAGGTGTCCAAGAAGGCACCTGTGTTAAGAGGAGGAATATGAGCACTGGAGAGCTGGCTCAGTGGTTAAGAGCACTGGCTGCTTGTGCAGAGAACCCAGGTTCAGTTCCCGATACCCGCATGGCAGCTAACAACCATTCCTAACTCCAGTTCCAGGGATCCAACGCCCTCTTCTGTCCTCCTCAGGCATTTCATGGTACAGGTGTACTTATACACTTGCAGGCAATACACTCACACACATAAAGTAAAAATTAATAAAAATTTTTTAAAGGAGGAATATAGCCGTTTGTGATGGTGCATGCCTTCAATCCCAGCAGAGACAAGTAGATCTCTGTGAGATTGAGGCCAGCCTGGTCTACATAGTGAGCTCCAGGCCAGCTGGGGCTACAGGGAGACCCTGTCTCAGAAAACAAACAAACATAAAATTCTCAAATTAAAAAACAAGTGTGCCTCCATGTGACCGGTTGAGTGTGTGGGGCATGCACATGATGTTTATGTTATGGGGGAGCAGTGGAGGTGGGCATTTGGGATTCATGAAGAGCTCACATATCCTCTGCCCTTTTATCTAGAGCTCTCTGTCAGCCCCTGAAGCTCTCACAGTAATTTGAAGCCCAGAGTAGTTTAGAAACTCTGAGTACAGCTTTCAGGGTCCTCCTGCCAAGCTCCTCTAACCCTCCCTAACTCCGGGGCCTGCAGGACATCACCCGAGCTCTGTCTGACACATCTGGGCCCCCAGTGACTTGCCTCCTCTTCTTCTCAACATAGGCTGTAAGCCAGAGCAGCAGATGATGTACGCAGGGAGCAAAAACAGGCTGGTGCAGACGGCAGAACTTACAAAGGTCTAAGGGGCCCTGGCTCTGGAGGGCTGGGCCAGACCCCAGGGTGTGAGGGAGGAGAGCTGGGCCTGAACCCCTGGGCTGTGGGAGGAGGTTGTGATGTGGACCCCTGAACCTGGGGAGGACTGGGGCCAGTTCTGGATCTGAGCGAGAAAGGCTGGGTCTGGATCCCTGGGTCTGAGGGGTCTGGAATCTGCACTGGATCTTAATGCTGAGACCTCTCTATGTAGGTGTTTGAAATTCGCACCACTGACGACCTCACTGAAGCCTGGCTCCAAGACAAGTTGTCATTCTTTCGTTGACCGCTGAGACAGGGACTTGGATTTCTGATGTCTGATCCCCAAGAGGGGATACTGAAGACTCAGACCCCCCTAGAATCTGAATATCCAAGAGCTAAATAAATTTTTAAAAATTTAAAATCCAAGCACTTAGCGGTCCTTACTCAGTTCTGGCTCTACATTTATTGTTCCTTGAGGGCGCTAGCCGACAGTCCCTGCAGTTCCAGACATTGGCCAGCAGGGGGCGGGCGGACCTAGTGGACCCAAGCCGGTCCCCAGAGGAATGGACACCTGTTTATCGGAAATAAAGGGAGAGGACTGTGGGGTTCCCTGGGCTGGAACGGAAAACTAGTGGCCTAGGGCCCTTGAAGAATCTGGGGGGAATATGAATGAACCTGTGGAGGGGTCATCCTAAGGGGTAAAAGATCCCTGAAAGGAGACAGAGTGCTGCCACCCCTCCCCCCGTCACCTTACCTCCCAGGCTCTGGGGCCGGAAGGTGGCTTCTAAAACTAATGCTACTTTTCTTAACTGAGCCCTCAGGTAGGAAGAATTTAAAGGCCCAAAAGAAGTCAAAAGATCAAAACGCAATTGCTTCAAGCGCTCGGGAGGTTGCTAAGGGACTACCGGGTGTAGGGGTTGGATAGGTCTGAGGGCCCAGGATTGTGGCAGGTGGAAAGAATTCAGGACTCTCAGCGAACCCCAGAGGTGTTGAAGAGTCACTGAAGGAGACTCCCACTTCCACCCCAGTCTCATTCTTTTCTTCTAGTATCTCTGGACATTGAATTCTCTTAGGATTCTGTGTCTATTTTTGAAGGACATTTACTGAACACCCATAGTATACCAGGATTTGAGATGGGCAGTCTTCACAGATATGAGTAACACTTTCTCTGCTCTCCTATGGTTCCTCAATCCTCACACCCAGAGCCCTAGGAACTCCCTCAGTCACCCCTTTCCAGGTTCCCTGGAGAGAGGTGGCCGTTGCCATGGTAACAATGACACGGTGACCTTGGGCTTGGGTTACCCCTCCCCCAACCCTGGCACTCCTGGGGATGGGACTAAAAGTGAGCTCAGTGTGAACCCTATGTCTCCCAGCCGTCAGATTCCTCAAACCCCACCCCTTTTCTCCTGTGCCCAGTCAAGAGAAGCCCTTTGCTGAGGCCACAGAGAAATTAGCCCCTCCCCCGAGCCTTGGGTATTCTGGGGTGTTTGGATCAAACTTGTCTCCTTTCTGGTAGTGCATACACCCCACCTCCAATACGCCATCTCTAGCCTTCTGATCACAGCCCCAGTCCCTGATGACCTAAGATGGAAAAGGATGGGTGTGGAGATAACAGGGGTATTCGGTGAACAGATCAAGGCTGCGGAAATCAGAGAGGTAGGGGGACTTGTCCAAGGTCATGCACTTACATTCTCAAATGTATGCCAACGGCTAATTCTTCCATGCAGCCCATTCCTATGTGCCGGGTACTTTTTCAAGCACTATACCGGCCTGGCGTGGTGGCACATGCCTTGAATCCCAGCACTCGGCAGGCAGAAGCAGGCAGATCTCTGTGAGTTCAAGGCCAGCCTGGGTTACATAGTGAGACCCCGTCTCAATTAAAAACAAAAATGACAAGGAACTGTACAAGTTAAATTGCTACGATACCCCATGAAAAAGTTACCATTATTAACTTCAGTTTAAGGATAAGCTGAGGCAAAGAGCCAAAAAGAATTGCTTGAAGTTATAGACTATCATATGATCAACAGCCACACCCTCTCCAGTAAGAGGTTTCAGCAACCATTATTATCCTCCGTGGCCCCTTCCTCCCTGACCTTCCTACCTTTAGAGCTGAATTTGTTTTTAGGTTACGATTGCAAAAAATCCAATCAGGAAGGGCCGTGTCCAGCGATTTGTCCAATCAAGAACAAGTAGTTTGGAAAGCAAGGTCCATTCAAAGAGGATGACTAATGGGGGCTTCTAGAAGGACCAGTCAGAGGCAGATTATCCAATAGTAGGCATAATGGGCGTATTGCCTTAGGTTTGGACCACCTCTTTCAGCATAACCTCCTGCCGTTTAGCCGCTCTCTTTTCCAAAATTGCATTTATTTATTAATTAACGAATTAATTAATTATTGTGCGTGTATGTGTGTGCTTATGTATGTGGAGGTCAGAGGATATCTTTCAGAAGCTGGTTCTTTTTTTCCACCGTGTGGGGCCGGGAGTTTGAACTCAGCTGGTCAGGCCTCGCGGGAGGTGCCCTCACCCATTGAACTGTCTAGCCGGCCTACCTCTCTAATTTTTGAATATGTACTCTAGACATTCCCTGTGGGACTTCTTCCTCATTTTGACCATGGGCAGGACTTAAGTTTGAGATTTTGCGACCAATTTTTAAGGGGGAGTTGAGGGTATAAGATTTTATGTCTAGAGTGAAAATCGGGCTCCTTTGGGGGTGTGGAGTCAGAAGTGAAGGCTGTGGTCTAGGCTGGAGGGTGAAGCTTAGATTTGTGGGCAGGGACTAGGAGGAATATTATATACCCTGGAGTACTCTCTTAAAATCATGGGCCTCACCTGAACTGACATCACTTGGGTCAGATAGAGCTGGAATTTCTGCTTTGGGGTGGGGCCTAAGAGGCAGCTGATAAAGCCTATAATTGGGGTGAAGCCTAGGCTTGGTCGAGGGTCTGTATTAGAAGGTCTGCTCCACAGATTGGGGGAACAGGGAGGCAGCTGCACTGTCTCCTCGTACTCCCGCTGCCTGGCTGAGGAGTCATCACTATGTGTTTCTCTTACTGTCTTTCATCTTATTTTTCCCGCTCTACATCCATCTAGCCCAGGCCCGACCTCATCTGTCTTTACCCTTCCTGTCCCTTCTTTACTAAACCTGTGTGACCCTGGGCAAATGACTAAACCTCCCTGTGCTTCCTCTCTCTGTTCCTCATCTGTAAAATGGGGTTAGTAATGGAAGCTCCTAGAACCATCCACCCGTCGATCGTATTGTTAGATCTCTGTAGCTGTGCCTGGTAGGTAGGTGCTGGGGACGGAGCAGGGCAAACATCTCACACTGTCATCTCCCAGGCCTCTAACCCCGTACCCCCATGCTCCAGCTAAGCAGTGGGGAGGGATGACATCTGGGGGTGATAGGACAGGTCAAAAGACTAGGGAGATAAGGAACACCCCCTGTTCTCTTGGTTGTGAGTTGGGTCAAAATTTACTAAAAGAGAGGAAATCTGGGTTGGTGAGATGGTTCTCGGGGCATGGCTAGGAAGTATTTACGGAAGGGGTGTTTGGAGGACCTCCATATAGGCGGGTCCCTAATGGGCAGCATTTGAGACACCAGGCATCTGGCAGGCGTTGGGAGGAAGGTTTTGCTGAATTTGGGGCGGGGGTCCTTTGAGTATCTCAGAAAGAGTTGAGGCTCAGACATCCAGTGGGCTCAGAGGCAGAGACTGGGTGGTCAGCTCTGGGGCTGAGAGTTGAAAGTGAGGGAGGGGCTGCTGGGGACTTGAAGGCAGCCAGACTGACTGCTGTCGGGAGTGGACAAGAATCTATGGCAAATGGACGGGGGGATGGGGGGACATCTAGAAACCAAGGGATGGCCTGACGGGGACAGACTGGGAGACAAGTCTAAGGTTCCTAAGGTCTTGTGGGCGAAATGATAAGGGTCTCCCATGGGAAGACATCTTGAGGTCCGCTCGAAGTTAGTCATGACCCTGAGATTCTACTGGTGGGCAGAGAGCCGTGGAAGGACTTTGACCAAGGAAGGGCATGGCTTGGCTGGAACCCAGTCTTGGACCCTGAATGACTATGGGATCGGGTCCTCAGGGTGGCCCGGGATCCAGCCAGGGGCTGGGGGTCTTCCTGAACATTCCCATACAGTCTGAGTCCTTCACGGATTCTGGGGTGTGGTCTGGGGGCCACCTGAGTGTTGGGGATTATTTAAGATCCAGAAGGGGTGGGGTCCGGATCCCCTGGAATGCTGTGACACGATCTGGGGTCCCTCTGGAATAAGCAGAGCAAGATCTGGGGTCCCTGACAGGGTGTGGGGCACAGTCTGAGGTCACCAAAGAAGAGCCGGACTGAGTGTCTGGTTTCCAGGTGGTTCTTTAACATGCTCTGGGCCCTCAGGAGGTAAGACCCGCGTTGGAGAGATGTGATCTGAGATCTCGGTGGAGAGACTGGGGGATTCCTGCTGTCCTCTGGGGCGTGGTCTGGAGGAAGGGTCTCGGGGAGGCTCTGGGGGTGGGGGCGAAGGACAGGGGTGGGGCCAAGGAAGGGTCGGGGGTGGGCCCCGGCGTCTCTGCAGTGGAGTGGGGTCTGCGGTGATCCGGGCGCCCGTGTGGCCGCCCCGCCCAGCTCCCCCCCACCTCCGGCCGGCGCCCCCTCCCCCCTTGCGGCGGCGGCGCGGAGGGCGGAGCTCGCGGCGCGCGGGAGGGCGGGCGGGAGGGCGGGAGGCGGGCGGGAGGCGGCCCCGCGGCACCGCGCCCCCTCCCCCGGCCCTCCCCCCACCATGGCGCGGCGCGAGGCGGCGGCGGCGGCGGCGGGGCCGGGCCCGGGGCCCCCTCCTCCGGGCTGGGTGAGCACGGCCCGCCGCGGCCCCGGGGACCCGATGGAGGCGGCGGGCGGGGGCGCGGGGACGAGCGTGCCTGAGTGTCCGCGGCGCTGCGGCGGGGCCCGGCGTGCGCCCGCCCGCGAGGCCCGGTGTGTGCCCGGCGCCGGCGTGTGTGTGTGCGGCGCCCGCCGGTGTGGCCATCCGGGTGTGTGCATGTGTGCGCGTGTGCATGTGTGCATATGTGTCCCATACTCTGGGGCGCCGGATCTGGGGGCTGTCGCGCGCCCATCCGAGGGGCTGTGAGCAGGTGTGTGCGGGGGCTGCGTGCCCAGGTGTGCAGCCCCCCCCCAAGCCGGCCTGTGCGCGTGTGCGGCTGGCTGCGTTGGGGGGGTTTGTGTCTGGGCACGAGGGGTTGGATGTCCATCAGGTCTGTGGAGTCGGGTGTGTTCGCTTGGGTGTCCATTCGTGAGTGAGTGTGTGTGTGCGCGCTCGCGGGTTGGATGTCTCTGAGGGTGTGTGTGTGTGTGTGTGTGTGTCTGTGTCTGTGTCTGTGAGTCCACGTCAGGTTCCTTGCTGGGGTGGGGGCTGAGGCTCGGCGCATAGTGGGGCCAGGCCTCTGTGTGACTGTGGGGGAGGGGACTTGGCTGCTCCCTCGGTCCATGTCAACTGTGGGGGGGTCCTCAGAGATTCTTGGGGAGACCGCCATGTCTTCCTCTTCTCCGTAGCTGGTTGGGTAGCGGGGGATGGGAGGCCGGGAGGTGGACAGATGGAGGGATGAGAGGCCGAGGGATGGACAGATGGGCCCTGGGGTGGGGGGCGAGGGCTGGGGAGCGGAGGGTGGGGGCACAGACTTTCCACCCTACCCCACCCTAACTCCCTCACCTCCCTGGGGCTCTGCAGATAGAGCCCCAGTTCCCTGTATCCTGACGGCCAGGCTCAGGGAACTCTGGGTGTTCATGGTGGCAAAATCTTTGTGGAACCTGGCTTTGAGGACTCAACCCCTTCCCAGCCCTCTGAAGTTCCACCTGCTAAACTCTGACCTTTGGCTTTGGCTTGTGCCCTGCTTTGGGGGGTGGGGTGGACAGTAGTAAAAAGGCTAGGAAGTAGGTGGGGCGGGGGTGCTTCAGGGCCGGGAGGAATGGGTCTTCTTAACTGTGAACATGAAGCTGGCTTGTCTGTGAACAAGTGTGCCAATTCCTCATGGGACTGTGGTAATAGTGAGCCTATTGGAGTGCCTACAAAGTGTCTGTGTGTTTGTTCACAGTCTCTCAGACTTGGGAGTGTTTGCACAAGCCTGGGGTTCTGTGTACCATGTGTGAGGTGTGTACCTGCTAAGTGCAGGAATGCATGTATCTGTTGCTGTTATATCAGTTTTATGACTGCACAGCGGGAACGTGTGGAGTTGCATGAGCATGTTTAGGTGTTTAAGAATATGTACCTGTGTATCTTTCATTGTGCAGGTGAGTCTGTTTTGTTGTGTACCGCTGTGTGTTGGTGAGTGTGCAAGGGGTATCCAGTTGTCTGTTAGGGGGCACATAGGTTTTTCTGTTGTGTCTTGAGTGTATAAGGCAAAGCCAGAGTGTGTGTGTGCCATTGTGTGCAGATGTGTCAACCTTGAAGGCGTGTGTTTGTCCATGTTGGGAGTTCCTTTGTGCTTCTGTGTTGGTCTCTGGAGACCAGGTTCTGTATGTTCAGGCATGTATCTGTAAGATGTACACACCTGTGCCTTGGGCACCGGTCAACCCTCTTCTGGGCTCAGTGAGATTGAGGCCCATGTGGTGCTACCTGTAACATGCCAGGGTTGGCCTGTGGGTCCTGGGATGCACACATGATCATATTCTGGGCCTAGTGCCCTGGAGGGTGGGGAGCACTCAGACTAGGCTGGTGTCCCTGTTGAGCTTGAGTTAGGACTCACATGATTTGGATGGGTCCACCCATGTGGACAGAGATGTGATGGCAAGATGGGAACATTTCACTGTTGCCTAGCTCTGGGTATCACTCATATCTTTGAAGATGGGGAGCCTGGATGAGAAATGATGGTTTTTAAAGGAGGGGGTCTGAGAAAGAGAATGCTGGGAACTTAGAATCCCAAGGCTCCTGAGAGTAGCAGGTGAATTCCATATTCCAGGAACAGAGAGGACCGGCAAGGATCTGGAGCTCCTGAGACCCCAGAGGAAAAAGCTTGCATCCTGGGTTTTGGAGGGTGAACAGTCCTGAGGCCCAGTCTCTCAGGGTCCCTCTGAGACTATGCAGAACCTGTAGCAGGAGGTCTGAGAGCAATTGCCCTGGAGGAGACTCCCTTGGCTCAGATAATCCAAGGCTAGCCCTGGTGACCAGGAAAAGAGCTGAAGGATGCTAACTGTGCTTTTGTGCCTTTGTAGGTACTGGCCCAGGCCCTGACTTCCTGAAGAGAGGTAAGTATAGAGGCTTGGACTGGGGAGATAGATATGGGGTGATGGGGTTTATTGTGAGCCAGTCCAGGCCTGGGCTCTCCCTAGGCTAGGTCCCAGGTGTAGGATATTGCAGGGTCTAGAGAGACAAGTGCCTCCCCAACTCTTGCCCTAATCTGAGGAGAGAGGACCAGCCCACAAGCATCGTAGTTGGGTAAGGGCTTATGGTAGTCAGAAGACTGGGGTGGGGTATGTGTGTGTGTGTATGCTCAGAGGCCTTAGGCCAAGATATGACATTTCTCTAGATAGATGAGGTGGTGGGAAAGAGGGTTTCTAGGCATGAAACAACCTCATGTGAGCATGGTGGTATAAGTCTGTCATCTTAACACTCAGGGGGCTGAAGCAGAAGGATTGTGAGCTTAAGGGTCAGCCTGGCTACATGGGGAGACCCTTTCTCACAATAAGTAAGTAAATAAACAAGATAAGCACCGTACATTAGAGAGTTAAGTAGCTATAGGGTATGTTTGTACATGTATGTCCAAGTTTGAAAGTCTCACTTGGTGGCTGCCCAGAGTTGAAGAAAATAACAAATAAATAATAATGCTATTAAGCCAGGCCTGATGGGGTAGGACTATAATTCTAGTTAAGGAAGGAGAATTGCAACTTCAGAGACTACCTTGGCAGCTTAGTGAGACCCAGGTTAAAAAAAAAAAATGAAAGGGCTGCATCATATATGGAAAATATTTTGATGAAGATTAGGTTCTTTTGTCCTGTGTGCCCTGGCTCATGCTGGGAAGGATCTGAAGACTTGGCTGCTGAGGGGTCTGTGTGTGACAAAGGTGATGCTCACCTACACACCTGTCCCAGGGGATCGTGGAGCAAAGCCTGAGAGGAACCAGGTGCTTGGCTTAGTAATAGGATGCTTGTCACCAGTGAGGGGCTGGGGTGTGGCTCAGTGGTAGAGCACCTGCCTAGAATCCCCCAGTGAGGGGCTGGGGTGTGGCTCAGTGGTAGAGCACCTGCCTAGAATCCCCCAGTGAGGGGCTGGGGCGTGGCTCATTGGTAGAGCCCCTGCTTAGAATCCTCCAGTGAGGGGCTGGGGGTGTGGCTCAGTGGTAGAGCACCTGCTTAGAATCCCCCAGTGAGGGGCTGGGGAGTTTCTTCACCAAAGCCACACTGCTGGGACCTGGGGTGTGAACCCCAGCAGTGGACTGAGATTCTGACAAGTGGTACTGCAGTATGTTGAATAAATGTTAGCTCTTTCTTCTAAGTTCACTGCAGCTGGAGGAGGTGAGACTCTGAGCTTCATAGAAAGGGGTTCTGGACCCTAGAGAGCCCACAAGCAAGCAGGTGCACTGGAGGGTTCCTAATGAGGAAGGGGGAGGAGAGTTATGCTCAGAGATGGTAGGTGACCCTAGTCCTGCCTCAGTTTCTCTCTTCAGCCCCATCCCTGTCTTCTTCGGTCTGTTTCTTTTTTCCTTTCTTTTTTAATTTTAATTTTTAAAATTTATTTTATCTTTTTGGTCTTCTTAAGACAGAGTCTCCCTGTAGCCCCAGTTGGTCTGGAATTCACTATGTAGACTAGGCTGGCCTTGAACTCATTGAGATCTGCCTGCCTCTGCCTCAGGAGTGCTGGGATTAGTGTGCCACCATGCAGGGCCCAAATTTTCACTTTTTTAAGACAGTGTCTCACTACGTAGCAACTGCCTGGCTTGGAACTCACAGAGATCTGCCTGCTTCTGCCTCCCAAGTGCTGGGATTAAAGGCGTGGGCCTCCATGCCTGGCTCTCCCTCTATTTATATCTCTCACTTTCCTCTGCCTGTCCCTCTCTCCCTTCCTATTTCCATCGTCTGGCTGAATTTCTTTTCTATGTTTCCTTTTTCACCGTTTTTCCCTTTACTTGACGGTCGCCCTGGCTCTTCATCTCATCCTCTCCCTCCTCCTTGTCCTTGTCTTTTTGAGACACACTCTTGCCCTGTAGCCCAGACTGGTTTGATAGTCCCAATCTGATGCTTCAGGGTCTTGAATGATCCGATTGCAGGTGTAAGCCACCACACCTGGCTTTCCTCTTTTCAGTGCTGGGGATGGAACCCAGGGTTTCAGGCATGTTAGGGAAGCCTGTCACTGAGCCACGCCCCTCAGCTCCTCCCTGGGGGATTCTAGGCAGGTGCTCTACCACTGAGCCACGCCCCCAGCCCTGAGCCTGCTCCAACTTCTTTGGAGACTTTCTCTTTTTGCCTAGTTTTCTCTGAATCCCTCCCTCCCTCCCTCCCTCCCTCCCTCCCTCCCTCCCTCCCTCCCTCCCTTCCTGCCAGTCCACCCCCACTTGCTGCTTCCTGACTCTCTTAGCCTTTTTCTGGCTTTCTTGGTCCCAGTCTCCTTTCCATGGGTAGAAAGATCAAGGTCATGTGACCACCACCCTACACAGATTCCTCGGAGGTGGGCCAACAGAAGCTAGGGTATAGGGTAGGGTGGGATGAAAATAGTGTCAAGGACGCCCCTTTCCCATCCTCTCCTCTTTGCACTCCCCCTTCCCCTCGTGTTGTGATGGAGCTGACAGGTTGTGGGCTGCAGCTGCTGAGGGGGAATCCCTGCCGGAAGGTTTTGCCTGGAGCTGAGGCATAGTGAGCACGTGCATGCTCCTGTGGCATGTATGCGCCTCCTGTGTGCCTGCTGATGAAGTAGCAGAACCATCCGTGCTTGGGAGCTCAGCGAAGCTCAGAAAAGGTCGAGACTCAGAAGAGGACTTCTGCAGCTGAGCTGGGAAACTTTGAGGCTTTTTTATTTCAACCTCTCCTACTTCTGCCCGCTCTGTCTATCAAGGGAGATGGACAAACCTTAAACATTTATTGAGTACTTACTGTATGCCAGTTTCCATGTTCAGAGGTTCACATGCATAAACTCGTTGAAGATGTAGGAGCATTATTTCAATTTAGAAGGTCAAGAAATTACAACAGATAGGGTGTGGTAGTGCACGCCTTTAATCCCAGCACTTGGGAGGCAGGGGCAGGTGGATCTCAGTGAGATTGAGGCTAGTCTAGTTTACATAGCATGTTTCAGGCCAGCTGGGGCTACCTTGTCTAAAAAATAAAGGAGAAATGACGGTCTTTCTGTGTGTGATGGTATATGTCTGTAATCCTAACACTTAGGAGGCTGAGGCAGGAGGATCAGGAGTTCAAGGCTAGCCTTGACCATATGGCAAGTTCTGGACCAGCATATGCTATATAAGACCCTGTCTCAAAAAAAAAAAACAACAAAAAAGAAAACCTTATGGCTTAAGGAGGGTTGTGACTTCAAGGCCTGTCTGGGCTACGTCGTATCACTATTGTATCTCAAATAAACCAACAAGTGAGAAAAAAAAAAGAATAAAAAGAAACAGTTTCCCAGGTGGGGGAATCATTGGTGTGAAATCATGGAGTTTATAGGTGAGAGCCTATATTTGTACGTGACTCTGATTTTAAAGTGATTGTGGACCAGCGACATTGCTCAGTAGGTAGAGGTGCTTGCTACCCAGCCTGGCCATCTGAGTTTGGTCCCTGAAAGCTCCATAAAGGTAGATTGAGAGAACTGACTCCACAAAGTTGTCTTCTAACCTTCACATGCACACCGTGGCATGCACATCCACACACCCACGTCATGCACACTCATGCACAATAATTAAAAAAAAATTGAGACAGGGTTTCACTATATAGCCCCACCTGACCTGTAACTTGCTATGTAGACCAGGCTGGCCTGAAATTCCCAGTGATTTGCCTGCCTCTGCTTCCCGAGTGCTGAGATTAAAGGTGTGTGCCACCATACCTGTCAATAAAAATAAATTTAAAGGACCTGCTCTTACTAACAGTGCAGAGTTGTATACTTGGTATCCATTAGATACTTGATGATGATGATAATGATGCTACTAATAATAATTGCTAGCATGTGCTAAGCCTAATTTATATGCCAGGCACTGTTCAAACTGCCATCATCATGAATCTACATTTATCCTCACCAAAGTAAGACCTGTTTCTTATCTTCATTTTACAGATGAAGAAACGGAGATTCAGAGAGGTTCAGACACTTACCCGAGGTCACACAGCTAGTAAGTGTCACAGCTGGAATTTGAATTCAGAACATGAATTTGACATTCATGGCCTTAAAATCATAGTCAACAGTCATTTCAGAATATTGGTGGGTCGGGAGGTTATGAGAAGTCAAGGAGATCCTGGAGGAGGGGCTTTGGGGGTAGAAGAGCCCAGAGTGAGGCAGTGGTAATGTCCTAATTGCTATGGAAAATTTGTAATCTGATCTGGGTGTGTTGGCAACAGGCCTGTAATCTTAGTACTTGGAAGGCAGGATCGAGAGAGAGTTCAGGGCCAGCCTGGGATGTATGGAAAGTTCTAGGCTGTTTAGTGAGACCTTGTCTCAAAGCGGTGAGGAGGGCTGGAGAGATGGCCCAGGGGTTAAAAGCAGTGACTGCTCTTGCACAGGACCTGGGTTCAGCCCAGCACCCCTTGGCAACTAACAACTGTGGGTGACTTTAGTTTCAGGGGATCCCACACACTCTTCAGGCCTCCATGATCATTGCATGCAGGCAAAACATGCACAGAAAAGAACATTTTTTTAAAAGAAAAAACGAGAGCCATGCCCAGTCATTTGAAATAGAGGGATCTGGTTTGAGTTTTAGCAGGACACCCCAGGGCCGGGTGGGCGGTGACCAAGCCCTGTGCCTAGCAGAGTGTCTCCTTCTCTAGGTCTCACATCCCGCTCTTCCTGCCTCTCCCCTGCACCATGGCTCCGGGCCCCTTCTCCTCCGGGTTCCTCTCGCCACCACCTGCTGCTCTGTCCTTCCTGTTGCTGCTCTGGGCGGGGGCATCTCGTGGCCAGCCCTGCCCCGGTCGCTGCATCTGCCAGAACGTGGCACCTACGTTAACCATGCTGTGCGCCAAGACCGGCCTGCTCTTCGTGCCTCCAGCCATCGACCGGCGCGTGGTGGAGCTGCGTCTCACGGACAATTTCATCGCCGCTGTGCGCCGCCGGGACTTCGCCAACATGACCAGCCTGGTGCATCTTACCCTGTCCCGCAACACCATCGGCCAGGTGGCGCCTGGAGCCTTTGCCGACCTCCGTGCGCTCAGGGCCCTGCACCTTGACAGCAACCGACTGGCAGAGGTACGCGGAGACCAGCTCCGCGGCTTGGGGAACCTCCGCCACCTGATCCTCGCCAACAATCAGATCCGCAAGGTGGAGCCTGCCGCCTTCGATGCTTTCCTGTCCACTGTAGAAGACCTGGATCTGTCCTATAACAACCTGGAGGCCCTGCCGTGGGAGGCGGTGGGTCAGATGGTGAACTTGAATACCCTCACGCTGGACCACAACCTCATCGATCATATCGCGGAGGGCACCTTTGTACAACTGCACAAACTGGTACGTCTGGACATGACCTCCAACCGTCTACATAAACTCCCGCCGGACGGGCTCTTCCTGAGATCCCAGGGCGGTGGGCCCAAGCCTCCCACACCTCTGACAGTTAGCTTTGGTGGCAACCCACTGCATTGCAACTGTGAGCTGCTCTGGCTACGGCGCCTGACCAGGGAGGATGATCTAGAGACTTGCGCCACCCCGGAGCATCTCACTGACCGCTACTTTTGGTCCATCCCGGAGGAGGAGTTTCTTTGCGAACCCCCACTGATCACGCGGCAGGCAGGAGGCCGGGCCCTGGTGGTGGAAGGCCAGGCGGTCAGTCTGCGCTGCCGGGCAGTAGGTGACCCTGAACCCGTGGTGCACTGGGTGGCACCTGATGGGCGGCTGCTGGGGAACTCCAGTCGGACCCGGGTCCGCGGGGATGGGACACTGGATGTGACCATCACCACCTTGAGGGATAGTGGCACCTTCACCTGCATCGCCTCCAATGCAGCAGGGGAAGCCACGGCGCCCGTGGAGGTATGTGTGGTACCTCTGCCACTGATGGCGCCACCACCCGCTGCTCCGCCGCCTCTTACTGAGCCGGGCTCATCTGACATTGCTACACCTGGCCGACCAGGTACCAACGACTCGGCTGCTGAGCGGCGGTTGGTGGCTGCAGAGCTCACATCCAGTTCTGTTCTCATCCGCTGGCCAGCCCAGAGGCCGGTGCCCGGCATCCGCATGTACCAAGTCCAGTACAACAGCTCTGTGGATGATTCTCTGGTCTACAGGTGGGTGTGGTGCTGCGGCCCCAGGACCTCCTCTGCAGCCCTGACCTCCTGCCCTCTCTTCCCCCTGCCTTTCCATCCCTTTGACCTTGTTATTTAGTTAAGGTTCTGGATAGGCCTGTAGTTGCTGCAGACCCTCATTTGCTGGGTCTCCTCTATTTCTGTTTTGCTGTCTCTATTTGATGCTGGTAGAAAATGTTTGTGCAACACTTAACGTGAGCGGGAGCAGAGCTGGGCAGAGGAATTCTAACAGTGTGCCTGGCCTGGTGGTGCAGACTTGTGGTCCCAGCACTTGGGAGGCTGAGGCTAGAGGTTTAAACAAGTTCAGTCTGGACAACTTAGAGACACCCTGTCTCAAAAAAAAAAAGATTGGGACTAGAGAGATGGCTCATTGGTTAAGAGCACTTGCTGCTCTTGCAGAAGACTGGAGTTTAGTTCCCAACACCCACATCAGGTGGTTCACAACCACCAATAACTCCAGCTCCAGGAAGTCTAGTGCCCTCTTTTGGTTTCTTTGGGCACACATATATATACACACACACACGAGTACATACACATACAGACATACACAAAAAAATAATAAAAATTTAAAAATTAGAAAAGAACACAGGAGTCATAGTGAGTTGTCTAGAATCTACTGGTGAGAGGCTGGGTGTGTAACTCAGTGGTAGAACTCTTGCAAAGTTTGGGTGAGGCCCTGGGTTCCTTTCAGAGTACCGCCAAACAAATAATACCATGTAGGGTCCGTGGTCAGCATTACTTGCTCTCCAGAGGTTTCCGATCATGAATCCCATTAGTTAAAACATTTTGGTGCACAAAATACATGTGTTTTTATGTGTACGTTTATAAATTATATGTCAGTATCAGGTACATTCTAGCGATAGAAGGCAAAAAACCATAAGGAAAGTAGAAATATAAGTTATTTCCACATAGGCCTGGGTTAGAAGCCGTTGCCTAGGTGAGCAGACCTGTAGAATGTAGAGAGATGGATGTTAGTTACCTCTTCCCGTTGTCTCTGGGGCTCTCTTGTTTTTATTTCTCTGCCCGTCTGTCTTTGCTTTCTTGCCATCCTGCCTTCATTAAGCACTTAGACTTTTCTGCATACTAAGGCCTGACCTGGGTGTGGCTGTGGGTCAAAGAGAAGAAAACCAAAAAGTAAGTTGAAGAGTCACAGAAACAAGTTTTTAAAGAAATAATCATCTATTATATTCCATCCTTGTCTGGGAAAGAGTAGGTATTCAGTGTATGTGTTTGGCATACAAAGGGCAGCTCTAAGGCAGGCATCACAGCACATGTCTGTAAACCAAGCCCTCCAGACCTGAGGCAGGAGAATCTTGAGTTTGAGGTCAGTCTGGGTTACACAGAGACTTTAAGGTGAGCCAAACTACATAGTCAGACTGTTTTAAAAACAAAATAAAACAACAAAAAGACAGCTTTGCTGCTTTCTATATGACCATTGACATCTGAGACCCAAGGAAGCAGAAGACCCAGTCCCCGCCCTGAGAGTAAATCATTGTTGGGTCCTGGTATCTCCATCTTGGAAGCTTATCGGTGTGGTTCTTAGCCACAGAGCCTGGCACAGCATACAGTGGGCACTTGATAAATGGCTGTGGCCTATCAGGGCACATCTTGTTGCTGCCTCCTTTGTGCACTGTAGATGGCTGCTGCGTGTCTAGCCCTGTGGTTGACTTCCTTTGGGATGTCAGAGGGGCTGGGACCATACCCCGACCTGTGGGAGTCCTAAGTCTTGGGTATGCTTAGCCCTTTACCAAAAAGCCTGCCTCTTGGCCTCCATCTCTGTTTTTGGAAATCATCTTGCCAGAGCCCCATCTTTCCTCTCAACTCTGTTTTCCTTTTGTTTTTGAGACAGACTCTTCCCCTGTAGCCCAGGCTAGCCTTCAGTTCACTATGTGGTTTCCAGGCTGGCATGGAACTCTGGATCTTTTTGAGATTACAGGGATAGCATCCATCTTCCTCATTTTTCTGGCCATCAAACACTGAGTAAGTTGTGAGCAGTGTGCCAGATCCCAGGCTAGGCTCTCCCGGTTTTATAAAGAGTAGGTGAACCAAGGAACCAAACAGAAAACTTGATATTTCCACACATGCAACTGTGGCCCACCTTCCCAACTTTGCTATCATCACTCCCATTTTATTTCATCTAAAAGAATTTTAAATTACATTTATTCATTTATAAGTGTGTGTATGCCTGTGGGCATGCATGTAGCATGGCATACATGCCAAAGTCAGAGGGATATTCAGGAGAGGTTCTCTCCTTTTGCTGCATGGGTCTTGGGGATTGAACTCTGGTCGTCAGACTTGGCAGCAAGTGCCTTTACACACTGAACCATCTTACTGACCTTTACTTCATTTTTATTATTTTTGTGGTGCTATTTATGGAATCCGGGACTTCGCACGTGCTAGGCAACCACCATACCAGTGAGCCACACTCCTAGCCCCTCATTGGTGGATTCTAGGCAGGTGCTTTACCACTAAGCCACATCCCCAGCTCTTTATTGGTAGAGTCTAAGCAAGGGCTCTACCACTGAGCCAAACCCCACCCTTTTTGGTCACAGAAATTAAGGCTCAGTGGG
Source organism: Eospalax fontanierii (assembly GCA_035773235.1). Taxonomy (NCBI): domain Eukaryota; kingdom Metazoa; phylum Chordata; class Mammalia; order Rodentia; family Spalacidae; genus Eospalax; species Eospalax fontanierii. The sequence goes on along the minus strand of CM069554.1, from coordinate 24,386,722 downwards.
AGAAACCACTTGCTCTCAGACCTATAGTGAGTAGCAGAGTTAGTCTCTATATGCTGAACATACACACTTATTGAATACCTATGGTTTGCCTGTCAGGGGTGGAAAGTTGTTGGTGTCTTTCTGTCAGTAGCTTAGTTTCTGTGAGTCTCCATTTCTCTCCTCTGCTTCTGTCTGACCCACAGCAACCACATGGTGGGGTATGGGGAGGCTCTAGACCCTGCATGTTTGCAGATCTTGATGGCCCCTCTCCCCAGCTGGGCAAGACCCCAGGACTCTTCTCCCTTGAGGGCCCCAGTTGTGCATTGTCCATTGTAGGTGCCTGTAGAGAAGATGGCACTGCAGGGGTTAACCTCCTTTCCGCAGCCATGGGCTGAGGTAACATCCAACCAGAAGCCTGTTTGGCTGCTTGCTCTGGTCTGACAGCCAATTAGAGACTCATGGGCTCAGTCTTTCTTAAGGAGCCAGTGACTGTTGTTGAAAGAGGGGGATCCCCTAGCAACTGGTTATTTGGAAAGAAGAAACAAGGGAATCCAAGCCTTGTAGCAGGGGACGAGAGAAAATTGAAGCCCAGAAGGGGTTCCGGGTGGCTGGGGATGGGTGGTCTGTGAAAAGACAGGTGACTGAGCAGGGAGGCTTTCTAGGAGGGTGGAGTCCATGCTTGAAGTCTTGGGGTAAAGGGTGATTCCTGGTAACCGTGATGGGGACCCTTCTGGTGGGGCCTCAGGACCGGCAGGTGGCCGTGCTAGAGGGCCTGTGACAGGTAAGCACGGGTGGAGATGAGGCTTGACTTTTATTTTTTGTTCTGTATGGTCTGAGGCACAGGAAGAGGCAGTGCTTGTCCCTGGTGAGTCCATAAGGACCTTTGCAGGAGAAGTGAGCTTATGAGGATGGATAACCTTACAAGTCAGTGATCGTGGGTTCCCTGAGGCTGGATATGGCCAAAAGGCTGTGCAAGATGTGATCAGCAAAAGAGCCTGTGGGAGAGGCCTTAGGGGGCTCTTAGAGAGATGTAGGGGAGGGCAGGTGGCAGAGGGGTGGGAGCCCCAGAAAAGCTGCTGGCAAAACTGGATGGGACATCAGCTCATGGTAATACCATTAACAGCCGGGCTTTGGATCTGTTAACTCATTCATTCCTTATGCTGTCTCTAGAATGTGGGAATTCTTACTGTCCTCATTAGAGGGAAATGGTGCACAGAGATGTTAGGAAATTTGCCCACAGTCACAGAGCTAGCACACGGGCAGAGAACAGATTCAGTCCCACACAGGCTTGGCACCCAGATGTGTACAGATGAAGGTCTTTCCTGTACTGTACTTCATCTGAGGAGTTGGGTATGTGGCAAAAAGAACTTGCTAGCCTTCATTTCATTCGATTGTGCATGAGATTTGGGGAGTATGGTTCAGTGAATTCTGGTGATCTAGAGATGGGCTTGTGGATAGGGCAGGTTAGACTCTCATCCCGACTAGGAGTGAGGCATGGTTGATGTACCCTCTCAAGGTGGCACGCACAGGGTGTGGCTTGCCATCCGCAGTGCAATTACAGGGGAACAAGTGGGCATATGTAGTTGAAGTGCTTGGAAATTGTGCCTGGAGAGATTTCACCCAAAGGTGGGGGTGGTGGTGGCCTCACTGGTGCTTTCCCTCTGAAAAGCAAGAATGTATCTCCAAAAGAGAAACCAGGGCTGGGGATGTAGATAGCTGGTACAGTGCTTACAGAAGCCCTGGGCTTGATTCCCCACCACAGACACACACACACATACAGACACACACACACGTGTATATGCACATGCATACACATATATACATATATATTACACATACACACACATAAAACTGGACATGGTGGGGCATGCCTCTTAGCCTGTAATGCCAGCATTTGGAAGATAGAAGCAAGAGGACCAGAAGTTCAAGGTCATCCACAGCTGCATAGTAGGTTGGAGGCCACCCTGGGCTACAGGAGACCCTGTCTCAAACAAAACAAAAGAAAGCAACCAAATAAAAATTTAAAAACATTTAAAAAGGAACTAGAAGACCATCCATTGTCCCAGCAGGAAGAAAACAGGCTCTGTTAGTTGTTGACCTCAGGTGGGGGAAAGGCATGCAGATTAGGGGGCGTGGCCATAGCCCTCAAGCTCCTTAAATAGCACATACATGTAAATGAGGGCACTTGAATGATAATTATCCAAGATGAGTAGATAATGTGCCAGTGGGTGAAACCCAAGGTAGTTAAGCCTGAGGGCGGAGCGTGTAGATGAGGAGGCGTGGCCTGGAGCAGTGATCCTTGGCAATGTATTGAAGGGGAGGCTGAACGGCTGCTCTGGTTTCAGTAGGGGTGAGACAGTTGCTTGATTCACCGTGGGTGGGGCCTAAGGCGAAAGGGCATGGTTGAAAGTGGGCCTAACTCTGCAATGGTCCCCTCTTGCAGGATGATCCCTTCCACCAGCCAGACCTTCCTGGTGAATGATCTGGCTGCAGGCCGCGCCTATGACCTGTGTGTGTTGGCAGTCTACGACGACGGGGCCACTGCGCTACCGGCCACCAGAGTAGTGGGCTGCGTGCAGTTCACGACGGCTGGGGACCCTGCGCCTTGCCGCCCTCTGAGGGCCCATTTCTTGGGCGGCACCATGATCATCGCCATCGGGGGCGTCATCGTCGCCTCGGTCCTCGTCTTCATCGTTCTGCTCATGATTCGCTACAAGGTGTATGGCGATGGGGACAGCCGCCGCGTCAAGGGCACCTCCAGGTCGCCCCCTCGGGTCAGCCACGTGTGCTCGCAGACCAACGGCGCAGGCGCGCAGCAGGCCTCGGCCCCACCCGCGCCGGACCGCTATGAGGCGCTGCGTGAGGTGGCTGTCCCCACTGCTGTCGCCGTGGAGTCGAAGGCTACTGCGGTCGAGGCGACCTCCATCGAGCCAGAGATGGTCCTTGGACGCTCTCTGGGCGGGTCGGCTACCTCGCTGTGCCTGCTGCCTTCGGAGGAAACTTCTGGGGAGGAGTCTCGGGCTGGGACAGGTCCTCGGAGGAGCCGTTCCGGGGCCCTGGGGCCACCAGCTTCAGCGCCCCCGGCTCTAGCTCTGGTTCCTGGGGGAGCCCCGGCTCGGCCGAGGCCGCAGCAACGCTATTCCTTCGACGGGGACTACGGGGCACTGTTCCAGAGTCACAGTTACCCGCGCCGCGCCCGGCGGACAAAGCGCCACCGTTCCACGCCGCACCTGGACGGGGCCGGAGGGGGCGCGGCCGGGGAGGATGGAGACCTGGGGCTGGGCTCTGCCAGGGCGCGCCTGGCCTTTACCAGCACCGAGTGGATGCTGGAGAGTACCGTGTGAGCTGGCGGGGCGTGCACCGGGACGCCTGGAGGCCGTGGACCACCGCCCAGCCAGGGCGGGGGGAAAGAAGGATGCTCAGAGCGGCCCGAGAGAACGGAGCCGCGAGGGGCGGGGCTGGCCGCGGCGCGAGGTCACGCCCCCTCGCATCGGGATTGGAGGCGGGCCGCCGGCCTCCCCGCCTCCGACTCCGCCCCTACCCGCCCCGCCCCCCGCGCGCTCGCGGACCTCGCTGGAGCCGGTGCCTTACACAGCGAAGCGCGGGGAGGGGCGGGGCCCCCCCACACTGCAGCACTGAGACACGAGTCCCCTACCCCCTTCAGCCCGGGACCCCGGGGCAGGGGCGAGGGCCCATTTCTTGTATCTGGCTGGACTAGATCTTATTCTGTCCCGCGGCGGCCTCCAAAGTCCAATTCCCCTCACTCCCACTCTCCGCTGCCCAGCCCTCCCCCGTCCCATCCAGTCTGGTTTGGAGGGAGGGGGTCCTTCCTCCTCCTTTCCCTGTGTTGTCTCTATCCAGCCCTCTGTCTAATGTCTCTGACTTTCCCTTCTCTCTCCTTTCTCTGACCCATGGTTGTCTCTTGTCCTGCTGCCCGTCCTTGTTTTTGTTTTTGTTTTTTGTCCTGTGTCCCTGTCTCTCCTGATTCTCTTCACCATCCAGTCTCCCGGGCAGGTCCCACTTAAGGACCAGACTCTTCCCTCTGCCTTCCCTGACCCCCCAATAAATCCTCACACGAACAAAATCCAAAACCAAATCCCCCTCTCTATCGGAGCCGGGACCCTCCGCCGCAGCAGAATTAAACTTTTTTCTGTGTCTGAGGCGGCTCTCCTGACCTGTGTGTGTGTCAGTGTGTCTCAGGGCCAGTGGGGTGTCCTCGGTGGCATCAGAAAGACTCCAAGGCAGACTGACGAAAGGATGACATGAGTCTGGGAAGGCTGGCAGGCAGATTAGGGAGGTGGAGAGCAATAACAAAAATAAAATAATAGTCGACACTTAGCAAGGTGTCCAGCATGTGAGGACCGCTTAAGTCATTTAATCACAATGACTGTAGGACAGGGTACTGGTAGTCCATCTTACAGGTGAGGACACTGAGCCCCAGAAGAGTTATCATAGCATAGCATATCCAGGAGCTGGAAAATCGAGATTAATTTTGTTGATTAGTAGAAATTCCAGCTGTACTAATTACTTATTTAGTATGTGTGGAGGGTACATGCATGTATGTGCAGGTGTCCTCGCCCATACATGTGCATGTGGAGGCCAGAGGTAGATGTCAGGTATCTTTATCACTGTCTACCCTTTTTGAGACAGGTTCTCCCTGTTACCCCCAGCTGGCCTCCATCTTGCAGAGATCTGCCTGCCTCTGCCAGGGATTTAAAGGCATGTGCCACCATGCCTGGCACTGCCTTCTTTTTTGAGATGGAATCTCTCACTGGAGCTCATCAGTTTAGCTGGACTGACTGGCCAGTGAGTTCCAGGAATCTTCCAGTGTCCACTCCCACCCCTAGCACTGGGGTTTCAGATGTGCTTTTTATGTGGGTGCTGGAGATCCTCATGTTTGCATGGTAGGTACTTTATCCACTGAGCCATCTTCCCAGCACCTATTTTTTTTTTCTTTTGGAGACAGGGTCTCCCTATGTAGCCCTGGGTAGTTGGGAACTCTCTATAGAAGCCAGACTGGTCCTCAATTTTCTTTCAGTGATCCCCTTATCTCTGTTTTACAAGTTCTGGGATTGTAGGTGTATACTACTATGCCCAGCCACAACACACACACACAAATCACTTATGTAGACCAGAGTGGCTTCAGACTTGTGGCATCCACCTGCCTCTGCTTCCTAAGCACTGGGATTACATACATTATCACAACCAGATTTTTTCTTTTTTTTTTTTTTTAATTTGAGAATTCTGCCTTAATGTCTGGAATGCTATGTATATAGGTATATGCTCTGGTTAAACTGAGATTGTTTTTTAAGAAGGCAGATATTTGCAAGATGTAGTAGCCCACACCTATAATCCTGAGAAGTGGAGGCAAGAGGCTCAGTTCAATGCTGGGCCAAGGGGATAGTTCAGAAGGTAAAGGCCCTTAGTAACAAGCCTGACAACCTGAGTTCAATCCCAGGACCCACATGTGGAAGGAGAGAACCAATTTGTAAAATTTGTCCTTTGTCACTCTAATTCTCTTTCTCTCTCACAAATGTAAGTTTTTTAAAGTTCAAGGCCATCTTTTACTAAGTACTAATGTATTTAGTATTTAACTAATGTTTGAGCTTATCCTGAGATACAAGAGACCCTATCTTAAGAGGAGAAGGGCTAGAGAGATGGCTCAGTGGGTAAGAGCACCGGTTACCCTTGTAGGGGACCTAAGGTCAGTTCCCAGCACCCACATGGCAACTAACAACCATCTGCAATTCCAGTTCTAGGGATTTGACATCCTCTTCCGGCCTCCATAGACATTGCATAACACAGGTGCACTTACATGCAGGCAAAACACTCATATACAAAAAAAAATTTACCAACAAAGTAAATAAAGAATAAAGAGGAGGAGCTGGCAGAGGCCATGCATCAGGACACCCAGCTACTCAGGAGGCTGGGGCAGGACAATCACTTGAGCCCAGGAATTTGAGGCCAGCCTGGGTAACATAGCCAAACCCTGTCTCAAACTTAGAAACATCAATAGTTCAAAACAAAATGGAAAAACAAACAAAAAAAAACAGGTGGGTTGCCTAATGAGTCCACCCTCAACTCTAAGACCTCTCCCCCGGGCAGTTCCTGCTCCTCTCTGACCCCTCAGGATGGTGTGCAGTAAGATATCAGTGGTCCTATTACACAGGAGTCAGAACCAGAGGGAGGGGAAGTCCTTTACCAGAGCCCCCAGCCTTGCCTTGCTTCCCAGGAAGAAAATAACGGCACTGGCCATATGCCTTAGGGACTGTGTCTGGAGGCTGGGGAATGGCCCCAATGACCTTAGCTCAGCTTGGGTTTCCAAAGTCAGCCTAATGAGGGAGTTGGGGAAGGAGAGCTCTGTGTCGCCTGTGTGGGGTGTGAAGGATCTTACTTGGAATAAGGTCCGCTGGTCACAAGGACAGTGATAAGAGGAACTCTCTGGTGGCTGAGTGAGGGGAAGCTGGTTGAGAAGGGGGTGGGAGCTCTGGGCTTCTCAGTTCTTATAGGTATCCAACAGTGAACATTCCTAATCCTGGGGAAGATGGAAGAAGGCTTCAAGCCAGCCTGGGGCCCCCTGAGGGCTGGGGGGGAGGAGAGTAAGACGGAAATAGAAACAGAGCCTGAGGGAGGAGACTGGATCTGGGCAGACAGGTTGGGAGGTAGTAAGGACAGAGGCTCCCTCACCTGCTCCCTCGGCCGGCACATAGTCATGTCAATCACGATGACGGTACCTGGTTACTAAGCACACTTACCAGCTGGGCTCTGGGCTCACACACCCTGCCTGATGTGTAGATATAGCGTGGAACCCAGGGCATTGCACATAACTATACCCACAAAGGGATGATACAGTCTCAATATTTAGGTTAGGCTGCACTTGAACTTAAGATGGGACCACAGGTCTATGCCTCACTCCAGTCTGCAAGATTACATTTACAGCCTGAAACATATGTGTGCAATGTGTACTCAATTCTCTCTCTCTTTGGAGTATTATGGAGCCCAGGCTGGTTTCAGAGTTGCCTGATCCTCCTGCCTCCATTTCTTGAGTCCGGGGATGTCAGGTATGTACCATCACGCTTAGTTTATCTGGTACTGAGGATGGAAGCCAGAGCCAGAAGTCTTCCTCTGTCACTCACTCTCACTCTAGCTCCCCTGGGGCAGGGCCTCTCATTGAACCAGAAACTTGGCCTTTTTTGGTTAGGCTGAATGGTCAGTGAGCTCCTGGGCGTTGTCTGTAACCCCCCCATGCCTGATTTTATTTATGTAGGTGATGCAAACTTAGGTCCTCACGTTCACCGAGTGAAAGCTCTTATCCATTGAGCCATCTCCTTAGTCCTTTTAGATGTTTTTTTGAGATAAGATCTCATGTATCCTGGACTGGCATCCAACTCACAGTGTAGCTAAGGCTAGTCTTGAACTCCTGATCCTCCGCCCTCCACCTGCTACGTGCTGGGATTACAGGAGTGCACCACAGCACCCAGTTTGCATGCATCAAACTTTCTAGATTAGGAAACTGAAGCTCAGACAGGTTAAGGAGCTTATCCAAGATCACACAACCAGGGTGTACAGAGCCACAATTGAGTGCCTAAGCATTGAACTATATCACCCTCGTCACTCAATAAAGCTTTACTGAGCATGTACCAGGAATCCAGCACAGTGCAGGGGCCGCAGCAACCAACAAAACAGACAAACCGATGGATGTGGTGGCACATACCTGTAATCCCAACACTTGAGAAGCTTGAAGCAGGATGATCTCAAATTCAAGTGAGATCCGTTCTAAAAAGAAACAAACACAGGCACAGTGGAGTAGATCTTTGACCCTACCACTCAGGAGGTGGAGGGAGGAGGATCAGAAGCTCAACATTCTCAGTTATATACTGAGTTTGAAGCCAGCCTGGGCTATATGAGACTCTGTCTTAAAAAAAAAAACAAAAACAAATGTGAGGCTAAAGAGATGACCTAGCAGTTAAGAGCATGGGCTGTTCTTACAGAGGACCTGGGTTCAGTTCCCAGCACCCATATGGTGCCTAACAACCATCTATAACTCCAGTTCCAGGGGATCTGACATTCACTTCTGGCCTCTGACATAGGTACACTTACATACATGCAGACAATACACTCACACACATAAAATAATATAATATAATATAATAAATATTTAAAAAATACAAACACTGGGCCAGGTGTAATAATGCATACCTTTAATTCTAGCACTTGGGACTCAGCTGTAGGCATATTTCTATGAGTTTGAGGCTAGGGTGGACTATATAGCAAGTTCCAGGCCAGCAGGTGCTACATAGTTAAGACCCTGTCCCAGTACTCTCCTCCTCAAAAACAAAACAAAACCCCCCAAACTAGGAAACTAGAGAGATAGCTCGGTGGTTTAGAGCACTTGCTGCTCTTCCAGAGGACCCAGGTTTTGTTTTTAGCACACATGTTATGATTGGGGTGTTGTAACATTGTAACAGGTGGCTTGTGACTGCAGGGGATCCAGTACCTCTGGTCTCTGAGGGGCACCTGCACTCATGTACAAGGTCAGCGAGAGATCCTGTCTCAAGGCAATAAAGTGGAGAGTGATAGAGGAAGACACCTGACATCTCCTCTGGCCTCTGCACATATCCACAGATTCATGTGCACACCACACACAAACGCACACACACAGACTTGACATGTTGAAGGTTTGGTGTAATGACCTCATGTCTTTACTTCCAGAACTGAGAAGAATGAGACAGAAGGATTTTGAGTTAGAGAGCAGCCTGGGATCATTGTTTTTCTTCCCCAGGATCCAAAAAATCCATTTCCATTTGTTTCCTTCCTTCCTGCTTAATTTATTGTCATGAGGAGGACGTGAGACCTGGAGTCTCAGAAGCCATTTTGTCACCATGTGACAACAAGGTTAGGCTATGAGGCCTTCATTATGAGGGAGGTGAAACAGAAGACACAGAAACTGGGTCTGTGATGAGCCTCTGAATGCTAAACATTAGATGACAGATGACATAACTGACTGTTTTTAACCTTTAAGATATATTAGCTCAATTTTCCTTTCTTTTTTAAATTAAAAAAATATTTTATTTATTATTTTTATTGTATGTGTATGAATGTATTACCTGCATGTATGTAACAGAGGTCAGAAGAGAGCACTGAATTCTCTGGAACTGGAGTTACAGACAGTTGTCAGCCATCATGTGGGTGCGAGGAACTGAACCCTGGTCCTCTGCAGGAGCAGCCAGTGCTCTTAACTGCTGAGTCATCTCTTCAGTACCTATTTTTAAAGGTCTTTTTTTGGGGGCGGGGGTGTCATGAAGCAGGATGGGTTTGGTTTGTTTGAACATTTTGCATTGGAAGTTGGTTGGATGCATGGATGGAGAGGCCATGGGTACAGAGGGCTGTACATGTTAGTTGCGTGCAGGTCTGGAAGTCTCAGGGGAGTAGCGGGGACATTAAAGGGTGGAGGTTTGCTCAGAAGGAATTTTTAAAGATTTATTTTATTTTGTGAGCCTGGAGAGATGTCTCAGTGGTTAGGACCACTGGCTGCTCTTGCTGAATGAAGACCTGTGTTCAGTTTTCAGCACCCACATGGTGGCTAATAACCATCCTTAACCCCCAGTTCTAGAGTATTTGACACCCTTTTTTGGCCTCCACAGGCATTGCACACACATGGTGTACTGCATACAGGCAGGCAAGATACTCATACATATTAAAAAGTATTTATTCTTAATTATGTGTACATGTGTGTGGGGCCAGTGTTTGTTGCAACAAGGTATTGAGCAAAGCCCAGCAACCCCAGAGACCCTGAAGGGATGGCAGGTGTCTGGCCTGCTCTGCCTGATGTGTGATAACCTGGCCCCAGGAATTCACTATAGATATGAATCTTCCTTTCCCCCATCCCAGACCAGAACCAGGTTTTTGGGTTTCGTTTCCCCATTCCTAAACTTCCACAAGCTTCCCACCTTTAATCCTTTAACCCCACCTCTAACTTTCCCAATGCCAAAATGCCTTCTTAAAAAAACTCCTGTCTTGGTCCCAATAAACGATCTGCCCACGGAAGCAGTTTCCTGGGTGTTGTTTCCCTCCGCACTCTGAGCCATTCTGAGGACCTGTTTTACTCTCTGTTCTCTGGGACCGCTGGTGCGCAACGGCTGTCTCTGGAGAAGGAGCCCCACACATGTGTGTCTCTGTGTGGATATATGCATGAGACTATAGTTGCATCAGATCCTCCTGGAGCTGGAGTTACAGGCAGTTATGAGTTGCCTGATGTGGGTGCTGTAACCAAATTCAGATCCTCTAGAACAGCAGAATGTGCTCTTAACCACCAAGCTGTCTCTCTAGCCTCTACTCCCAGAGGATCTTGGTGAGATTACTGACTGGCAGCAGCTTTTCCATATTTCAGTGACAGAAGTGACACACCATTGGGGGTAGAGAGATGGCTCATGTAGTAAAGTGTTGGCCCTGCAAGCTATGGACGTGAGTTTGATTCCCCAGAGCCCAGCTTGGCATGGTGGCATGTACTTATAATCCAACATTGAGGGAGCACAGACAGGATCTGAGGGGTTGGCTAGCTAGCCAGCATGGTCTGGAGCCACAGGCCAATGAGTAACCTTGTCTCTAAATAAATAAATAAACAAACAAACAAAGAATGGACAGCTCCCAGGGAATGATGGTTAGACTGTCCTCTGTGCTCCGCATGCGTGCACACACACCTGCATCTGGGTTCACACATACACACACACACACACACACACACACACAAAAATGAGCAGTGCATCATGGGAGATCCATTACATAGCAGACTTGAGAGACAAACAGGAAGTGGCAAGCTCCAAGGTTAACTGAGATTTCTGTAGGTACCTCCTTACTTTCTCTCCCTACTGAGTTGGGGCATTTCACACTCCCTGCGGCAGGGTTTCAGGGACAAGGCTTCCTCCCCAGCTTCCCAAGTGAGTCTTTTTGTGGTTGCTTGTTGAGGTAGGATCTCACACAGTCCAGACTGGCCTTGAACTGGATATTTGCCTAGGCTAACTTTGAACTCTGTTTCTCCTTCCTCTACCTCCTGAGTGCTGGGGTTACAGTTGTGTACCACCACACCTTTTTTTTTAAGATTTCTTTTTTATTCATTTATATATTTTAATATTTTATTTATTTTCATTTTTCATGTGTATGAGTGTATTGCCTGCATATATGTGAGTGCACCCATGTTGTACAATGCCCACAGAGGTTAGAAGAGAGCATCAGATTCCCCTGGAACTGAGTTATAGACAATTGTTAGCTGCCATGTGGGTGCTGGGAATTGAACCCAGGTCCTCTGCAAGAGCAGTCAGTGCTCTTAATCACTGAGCCATTTGTCTAGCCTTCATTTATAGTTTTTAATATGCAACCATATGGTTATTTTTCTTTTTGATTTTTTAATTTTTATTTTATGTGTATGAGTGTTTTGTCTGCATGAAGTGCCTGTGAGGACCAAAGGAAGGCATTGGATCTCCTGGAACTGTAGTGATGGGTGGTTGTTAGCCATCATATGGGGGCTAGGAACTGACCCCGGGTCTTCTGCAGCCAGTGCTCTTAACCACTGAGCCCCCTCTCACATGCTCTTAAGTGTAATGTGAAATTCATTTCTGCTTTGACCGTGTTAATTGCTTTGGCTTTTTTTGTACCTTTGTGTGGGTGTGTACATGTGTGTATATATGTGCATGTAGAGACCAGAGATTGACCTCAGTTGTCTTCCTCAACTGACTCCACTTTTTATTGTGTGGGTACATGTTCATGTGTATGTACACATGTGGGTATACATGCATCTGTGTGTGGAGGCCAGAGGGAGATGTTGATCATCGTCCTCAATCACTCTCCATCTTATATTTTGAGACCAGGTTTCTCACTGAACTTGGAGCTTGCTGGTTGCTAGACTGACTGGCTAGTAAACTCCAGGGCTCCACCTGTGTCTGTGTCTCAGCCCTAGGATTACTGGTGTACCCACCCTCCTATTTTTTTTTTTTTTTAACATGGACGTTAGGGATCCATCTCAGATCCTCATTCTTTAAAAATATTTATTTATTTATTTTAATTTTATGTGTATGAATATTTTGCTTGCCTATATGTAAGCACCCCTGCATGCGGTGCTCACAGAGGGCAAGAGAAGGTGTTGGATCTCTTAGAACTGGAGTTATGGATAATGGTTAGCCACCATATGGGTGCCGGTGACTGAACCCAGGTCCTCTGGAAGGGGAACTAGTGCTGTTAACTGATGAACCATCTCTCCAGTCCGCCAGGTTTCCATTCTTGTATGGCAAGCACTTCACTAACTCAGAAGCCCAGCCCAGTTGGGATATCTGATTATTTGTTATAGAAGACAGCATTCTGACTGATAAAGACCTCGCTCTGCTCTAGAAATACATTTACAAGAGCGATACACTGACAGAGAGAGACTTACAAATGTGTGGAAACATGCACACCCAGGTGGGCACACACGCCTTCAGTGACTCATCTTTGGTTAGCCTCAGATTTGGGCAGAGGGTCACCTGGATACACATCCCAGAAGATGGACACACAAATGCATAGCCCCAAATATGGTCTATACCATGAATTCATACCCAGTCACATGGTAACAGTGACTCAAAGACTCCCATGACACAGAAGTTCCAATTCCTTGCTGTTTATTTGTATATATTGTATAAAAGTAGAAAAATAAACTCAGCCTGAGCTGTAGCTCTATAAATTAAAGGCAAGAGGAAATAAAGGCAGAGGTTGGGTTCAGTGCATAGAGTCAGGGGTTCCCAGTGAGCAGGGATGGGCCTGAGGTATTTAGACACAGTGATCTCAGCTGGCCACACACTTCAGGTCCCTGGTGAGCAGGCGGTAGAGGTTGAAGGTGACAGAGGCCTGCAGGCAGCCTGGGGTCTCCTCTGGGGACAGAACTGACTCAGGGGCTGCCCCAGGTTGGGGCTCCCAGGAGCTGCCCACCACGATCCCTTCCCAAGAATTACTTTCTTCTGGGCCAGCCGGAGAGGCGGCAGCTCTGGGGCCTGAGGTCTACAGTGGGCACAGTAAGGACCTGTAGGGGGCTGTGAGGCTGGGCTGGGTCACAGGGGACATCTGGGTGGACCGAGCCATGACTGCCACGGATGAAAGAGGATCCAGGACTCACGAAGGCATGCAGTTAAGAGCGGATGTGGCACAATGTGGGAAGGGGCTGGTCTGGAGGGTCCTCAGGGATGGGTCAGCCACATTCTTCAGGACCTTCAGTGTCAGGGTCACCTGAGCCTGTAAGGCCGTGGGGCGTTCCTGCACCTGAGGAGAGAGAGAAAGAACAGGTGAGAGGGGAAACAGGCAAGAAGGGCTGGGGTGTGGCTCAGAGATTGTATTTGCCTAGAATCCCCAAGTGAGGGGCTGAGGCATGGCTCAGTGGTAGAGCCCCTGTCTAGAATTCCCCACTGAGGGGCTGGGGTGTGACTCAGTGGTAGAGCCCCCGTCTAGGATCCCCCAGTGAGGGGCTGGGGTGTGGCTCAGTGGTAGAGCCCCTGCCTAGAATCCCCCAGTGAGGGGCTGGGGGCGTGGCTCAGTGTTTGCCTAGCCTGCATGAGGCCTGAATTGAATCCCTACCATCAGACAACACAGGCAAACAGACAGATAGACACACACACACACACACACACACACACACACACGCACGCACACAGAGTTGCTAAAATTCCTTCTGGGAGGCTAGAGCGGTGTCCAGGCCCCTACTCCCTCAGTCCCTAACCACAAACCTAGGTCCGAATTTCCCAAACCAGAGATTTGGAAAATCCTAGAGAGATTATTTGGGTTTGCTAAGACAGCAGTGAGCAAGGGGGTTGATTATAGAAATGTGAGCACTCCCTACCCCAAGACCGCAGAGGAAAGTCTCGATTCATGCACGAATCCTATAACCTCCCGGCACCCGCACTTAGGGGTAAGAGAGAGGGCCCACCTCATGGCGTTCTCCTCTTACATACTATTAGACCTTCCCTCTTATACAGTCAAGGCCGAGGAGTTGGTTGGGAGGGGTAGCTGACTCTCCGCACTCCTTTTCTTGTGGAAGGTCAACAAGTTTATAATCCTAGGCAAGCATGTGCCCCCAGGCTTGGGACAAAGGCGTTTGTCCATAGCTTGTCAGTCCAACTTGCCATGGGTAGGCCAAGTTCATGCAACATACGCACACACACACACCTTGCCCGTTCCCAAAGGCACAGGTACACAGGACTATGTAAAGTGTGCGGTGCAGGGGGAACGTGATGAGGGACCCACGGTGGGCGAAGGTGATGAGGGACGCACGGTGGGCGAAGGTGATGGGTGGGCAAGTGTGGGATACATGAGGAAAGATACAGATGAGGAAGATGCGTGTGTGAGGACGAAAGAGAAGGGAGGTGACAGATGAATTGGATCGCCCAGGTTTGATGAGATGAGTAGGGAGAGGTGCAAAGAGAACAGGGGAGAGGGAGGACGCAGAAAAGGAGGAGGAAGAGGAGCACGGGCTGGAAGAGCATTGTTTTATGAGATGAATGACGGAGGAGAGAGGTTGTGCAAGGGGGAGGAGAGATAACTTGGTGTATCGCAGACAGGGAGACGTGGAGAAAAGAGCACAGGTCACAGACAGACTGGGGACACGAAGAGAGAGATGAGTCAGATATAATGGTCCACGTCTATGATCCCAGTGTTTGGGAGGCTGAGGCAGGAAGATCTCAAAATGGAGATCAGCTTTGGCTACTTAGTGAGACCCTGTCTCCCACTCCCTCCCCCAAAAAGAGGATGAAGAGAAGGAGCTATGTAAGAGTGAAGAGATAAAGGCAATTAAGGGAAATGGGGAATTGGAACAGCCAGTGGGGGAGGGGGGCGGTGAGACCGAAGGCGGGAAGGAGGGAAGGTCAAGGCAAGGAAAGGGTGGCTGGACTCCAACTCACCTGCAGCTGTCCCAGGTCCCAGCCATTGGGAAATAGTTTGGTACTGCACCTGACATCCTTCTGCAGCAGGAACTCTTCCTGAAGGGCTCAGGCAGGCTGGAGGCCAGCAGAAGGATGGAGGTTACCCCACAGTGGCAAGCTAGCGTCTTCAGCCTTGTAGGAGTGGTGTAGGTTAGCCCATAATGGTATTGGCGTCTCACCAAAGCATCTTTGGCTTTCTTAAAGGCAGTTATCGCCTGCTGTGACAGAGATCGGAAGCTGCTATTACGGCAGCGTGTCTTGGCTTCAGTGAGCTTGGAAGGGGGGGTCAGGACCATCTGCAACCAAACCCAGCACTATGGTGGCCAGTCCCAGTAGCCACACTGTAGCCATGTTGAAGTCTCCAGTGTTCCCAGGCTACCTTGCTCTGCTTTCTAAGCCAGACGACATGTGCCATTCCTGATGATGTGTTTAAAGTGGGGGTAGGGGTGGCCGGGGTGTGTTGGGGGGCGGGGGACCAGACTGTACCTGCTAGTAGGTGGAGCCAGTCCCCGGGGCCAGGTGAGTGAACAGGGTGTGGCCAGGTGTGTTGGGACTGACCAGAGAAGAAAAGAGAAACTAAATCCAGTGTTAGGAGTCTGCAACACCAGTCTCTTTGGGGACCCCCAAGGCCAGGTTCCCCAAGTTAGACTGAATTGAAAGGACAGAGCACAGGGGCCTGGGAGTTGGCCGAAGGCTGGTTACAGTGGGACCTGTGTGTGTGTGTGTGTGTGTGTGTGTGTGTGTGTGTGTGTGTGTGTGTGTAGATGTGGCTGCCTAACTGAGGAGGCAGAATGTTCCAGAAATGAACTTGTATCACAGTAAGGTTCCCATGAGTAATTGCTGTCTAGCTTGTGAGGATTAATTTTGGGAGTTGGCGTGCTCAGAAAGTAGCCAGGTATCTGGAAAGGCTTTGTTTCTGGGAACTTGAGGGTGTTTGAGGAACAGGCAGGCTTGTGAGTCAGTGGGTTGTGTGAGGAAGGAGGGACTGGCTTCATTCAGCACTAGCCATGAGCCCTCTGTGGAAGGAGACCTTTGATTAGGGAAAGAGACAAGGCCATGCCCTTCTGAACTGGGCACTCTTCTGCCCTTGGATGGCAGAGCTCCACATTTACAGGGCTGGAGAGACGGCTCAGCCATTAAGAGTACTGGCTGCTCTCGCAGAGGACACGGGTTCTGTTCCCAGTAGACACGTGGCAGCTAACAAATGCCTGTGACTGTAGTTTCAGAGGATCTGACTTCCTCTTCTGGCTTCCATGGGCATTGCATCAGCATGTGGTGCACATACATACATGTAGGCAAACACTCATACACATAAAAATAAATAAATATTGAAAAAAGAACTCCACATTCCACATTCTTTTGCTGAGTATGATGATCTATCACTAAGGGTTCTTTCTCGAAGGAGAGAACCCTGACTTTTCTAATGATGAAATCTAGTTCCAGGAAGGCAGAGTGACCTGACTGAGGTTCCCATGGCTGGTTACTGACTGGGGTACAGAGTCCTTTGTGCTCACCTCACTATGTATGCAGCTGACAGATGGGACCAGAACCTAGGCAGAGCTGAGTGTGGTGGCATGTGCCTATAACCCCAGGACTCAGAATATCGAGGCAGGAGGATCAAATGTTCCAGGTCAGCCTGGACTACATAGCAAGACCATCTCAAAAATAAAAATAAAGGGCTGGAGGGGAGCTGGGGAGCCGGTTTGGTTGAAGCAGTGTTTGCCACAGTAGCAGAGGGACCTGAGTTTGGCTCCCCAGCACCCATGAAAAGAGCAGTGCTTGTAATGCCATGCAGGGATGGAGTGAGAAAGGAGGATTCCTGGGGCTTCCTGGCCCAGGGCTAGCCAATTAGTAAACTCCTAGGTTCAAAGAGAGATTCCCAAAATAGGTGAAGAGTGATTGGGGAAGACACTTGACATCAGACTCTTGCCTCCACGTGAACACACACACACACACACACACACACACACACACACACGCATGCATGCATGCATGTGAACACACACACATACATAAAAGGGGGAAAGAATGTCTCATTTGCTGGGGACAAGGACACTTTCTGGGACCCTCCAAGTTGGGTATTGAGAAGGGCTCCTACAGGTGGGCTGGGGAAGGGTCTATCACCCACACAGCAATCAGATTCACAAAGCGAGTAAAAAATTGCTTCGATGTGTCTGCATTTTTTATTCCTTCATCTCTGGTTAGTCGTTAGGTACCCAAAGTTGTTAATCATGCTCTCCAGATCATAACACAGAACCACAATTGGCCCATAAAAGACTCTCCGCCTTCCCAGTTCCTACGCCCCCCCGTCCCCTTCCCAGACACCCACTTCAGCACGCTTGATATATAGCCACCAAAGATGCATCTTTTTAATTTGTGACTTTGTGTGTGTGTGTGTGCTCCCAATTTACACAAATGAAATTGTGCTATAAATCTACTTCTTCCTTTTTTAATGTAATTTTTTTCACTTAATGCTTCATTGCTGGGATCTCTCCACATAGCCATGGACATCCCTGTCTGTAATGGCCGCAGGGAGCTCACAATGAGAGTTCATTTACCCATTTCCCTAGAGATGGGCACTGAGGTTGCCTCCAGCTCCCATCCCTACAGGGCCCACACCTGTCCCCTGTGTGGGAGATTTTCTAGACTCTTCTGCGGCACTCCAGCTGGCACCCTCCCACCACATCTCAGGGGCTCACTTTTTCACCCACTCATGGAAATGGTGGGCACTCCCCACACACTGGCAGCTTCCCACCTCGTGAGCCTGGATCTTTCTGTTTCTCCCGGGCGGTTTGATGCCCCTCTACTGCGAATATGCAGAACAAGCCAGACAAACCAGAATTGTTCCTCTCAGGAGCCATCCCTAAGCAGGAACAGAGCTGGAAATAAATATGACCGTTTTCAGGCCAGTGACATGGCTCATATGGGCAAATCCCAGGTCCCCAGATTCATCCCACTGTGGATTGTACTTTGTTATTTTTGTCTTGCATTGAGTTGGTCTCATTTTGTAACCCAGACAGGTCTGGAATTTACTATATAGCACAGACTAGCATTGAACCTATGGGAAATCTTCCTGCTCAGCTTTCTGAATGCTGGGACTACACTGGATCCAAAGGTGGAAAGTAAAAACAAAATTATAACTGTACTGAACCTGTGCTGAGATTTTAAAAAATATTCTATTTTTATTTTATATATACAAGTGTTTTGCCTGAATGTATGTAAGTGCACCACATGTGTGCAGTGCCCACAGAGGATGTCAGATCCCTAGAACTGGAGGTATGGATGGTTGGTAGTCACCATGTGGGTTCTGGGAACGGAACCTGGGTCCTCTGCAAGAGCAGCCAGTGCTCTTAAGCACTGAGCCATCTCTTCAGTCCCCAAAGAGGTTTTTAAAAAATCTTTTTGAGACAGGATCTCCCTGTAGTTCTAACTGACTTGAAACTCACTATGTAGACCAGGCTGGACTTGATCTCACAGATCTACCTGTCATTGCCTCCCCAGAGAAAAAAAAAATTTTTGAGACAGGGTCTGCTTATGTAGTCTAGACTACCCTTGAACCCACAATCCTCCTTTGCCTGCTGGGCAAATGTGAGGATCTGAGTTTGGATACCCAGCACCCACATAAATAGCAAAGCACCGTGACAGCACCTGCAATCCCAACATGGGGTGGGCAGAGGCAGGACTATCCCTGCATCTTGTGGGCCAGCCAGCCCAGCCAAATCAGAGACCTCCGGCTTCAGTAAGAGACCCTGCCTCAGAAAACTAAGTGGAGGCCGGGCATGGTGGCTGACACCTTTGCTCTCAGCAATAGGGAGGCAGAGGCTGTCAGATCTCTGAGTTCAAGGCCAGTCTGGTCTACACAGCAGGTTCCAGACCAGCCAGGACTACATAGTAAGACCCTGTGTCAACAAACAAATACCCCACACCCTAAACCCCACAAACAGAAACCAAACCAAAATCAAAACAACAAAAACAGAAAAAAAAAAAAACCCACCCCAAACTCATCTAAAAACCCCCAAGAAACAATCTAAAAGCAAATAAAAGAAGACGTGACAGATAATTCACCGAGGACAAACGCGGTGCGGTAAACAACGCTGAGAGAACTGTTAGTGAAAATGCAAATTAAACCCCGGGTGGAGCTCCACTGCGCGACTGTTCCAGTGACTAATAGCGACACCGATCAGACTAAACGCTGCAGAGGCTGCGAAGAAAGCCGCTCTCCTATGTGGCTGACGGGAAATAAGATGGAACGACTGCTCCGTCTTCCGTCCTTCTTCCACTTTCTCCCTCCCCGTCCCTCCTCTTCCTCTCTTCACTCCCTCCTCCCCACCCCTTCTTTCCTTGATAGAGTCTCACTATGTAGCCCAGGCTGGCCTGGAATTCACAGTTCTCTTGATTTAGCTTCCCAAAAGCTGGGACTGCAGGCATGTGTTCCTGTGCCCAGCTTTCTTTCATGTCTTATCTGTTTCTTTTAAATCTAGAGTCTGCATAGGAGAGTAAACGTGATATTTATCTTTCAGAGTCTGGTTTGTTTTGCTTAAGGTGATGCCTTCCAGTCCCTTCCATTTATCTTGCAAATGACGTGACGCCTTGACTTTGTCCTTCTTTATGGCTAAATAATACTCCACTATGTATATCATTATATTTATTTATTTATTTGTTCATCTGCTAGTGGACACTTAGTTGATTGCATATTTTGCTGTTATGAATACTACCTCAATAAACAAGAACAATAAGTGCAAATACTTTTGTTCTATGCTGTCTTGGACTCCTTTTCTCTTTCCTACATTAGGAATGGTTTTATATATATATATGTATATAGTTTTTCTTAAAATGTGTATGAATGTATTGACTGCATATATGTAAGTGCACCCATATTTTGCAATGCCCACAGAGGTCAGAAGAGGGCATCAGATCCCTTGGAACTGGAGTTGTGGATGATTGTTAGCCACCATATAGATACTGGGAACCAAACCTAGGTCCTCTGCAAGAGAAGCCAGTGCCCTTAACTGCTGAGCCATCTCTCCAACCCCATATGTTTTTTGGGACAGGGTCTCCCTTTAGCCCCAGCAGCTTACTATGTAGACTAGGCTGGCCTCAATCCAAGAAAGATCTGCCTGCCTCTGCCTCTGAATGCTGGGACTAAAGGTGTGTGCCACTCACTGTACCTGGCTTCTCCTTACTTTTATTCATTTATTGTTTTGAGACAGGGTCTCTTCCTAGTCCTGGAGCACCAGGGATCCACCTGTTCCCACCTCCCAAGTGCTGGGATTATAGGTACACTATTAGACCTGACTTTATTTATTTACATTTGAGACAGGGTCTAACTGTGTAACCCTGGCTAGCCTGGAACTTGCTATGTAGACCAGGCTAGCTTTGAACTCACAGAGATCCAACTGCCTCTGCTTCCTAAATGCTAGTGATTGAAGGTGTGTGTCACTAAGCCCAGCCCCACACCTGCCTTCTCATGTGGGTGCTGGGGATCCAAATATAGGTCTTCATACTTGTGCAGCCAGCACTTTACCAACTGAACCATCTCTCCAACCTCAGAATGAGAGTTTCCTAAAATGTAGATTTCTAAGTCAGCAGGTCTAGGAAATATAGGACCCAAGGCTGTCTGTCTCTCTCCTTTCTTTCTTTTTAAAAATTACGTGTGTGTGTGTGTGAACATGCATGCAATGGTCATTTCTTATATGTGTAGACTTGTTTCTTCTACTTTTCAAAATTTTTTTTCTTTATTTTTAAATTTTATGCAGATGCATGTATTGTCTGTATGTCATGCAATGCCGGAGGGAGGCCAGAAGAGGGCGTCGGATCCACTGGAACGGGAGTTATGGAAGGTTGTTAGCTGTCAGTGCTCTGAACTGCTGCGCTCTCTAGTCCCTCTCTCGCTTATTTTTGAAAAGATTTTGTTTATTCATTTGGTTTTCTTCTTTTTGAGACAGAATCTCTGGTAGTCGAAGCTGGCCTGGAATTCCCTATGTAGACTTGAACTCACAGAGATCCTCCTGCCTCTGCCTCCCAAGTGCTGGATTAAAGGCATGCACCACCACACTGCTGACTTTGGTTTTTTTTTTTTTTAATTTATTTTTATTTTATGCCTATGAGTATATTGCCTGCATGTATGTAAGTGTGCCTGTGTAATGTGATGACCTTGGAGGTCAGAAGAGGGCATCGGATCCTCCTGGAACTGGAGTTATTGACAGTTATTAGTTGCCATGTGAATGCTGGGAATCAAACGCAGGTCCTTTGTAAGAGCAGCCAGTTCTCTTAACTGCTGAACCATAAAGATTTAACTTTTAATTATGGGTATGTGCACATGCGTGCAGTGCTCACAGAAGCCATAAGATGGCGTCAGATCTCCTAGAGCTGGAGTTACAGGTGGTTTTTAGTCACTATGTAGGTGCCGGGAAGCAAACCCAGGTTCTCTGCAAGAACAGCCAGTGCTGCCCTATTGTGAGGTGTTTCACCTGAGAAGACCCCTCAGACCAAAAATACTGCCAAATGAAGTCTTTTATAGCCGGCTGGCGATCACAGTGGGCAAATTTGTCCCAAGGGTAGTGAGTAGCTTCTCTCAGGGTAAGGCCCAAGCTTAGGGGTGGAAAGCCCTTCTGATGCTTGTTATTCTGCAGGAGCAAGCCAAGCAGAACGTGCAGAAGCTGACAACCGCGGTCAGCCATTTCAGTCAGGCACAAACTGCCCTTTCTCAGACTCATCTCCTGGTGCATCTGGACCAAACTTCTCTAGTCCCACATTTTCAGTTAACAGTCTCTAGCTTTAACTACTGGGTTTGGCTGGGGCATGGCATAGCTATGGTTAGCCTTGAGGTGCCTCATCCCAGGGCCAAGCTGTCGTGGGGATGGGGGTCCCCCGGCCCGGGCTTCAGACCGGCCCCCAGCTCACTGTGAAGTGCGGTCAAGTTTGCAGCCCGCGGGGGAATACTGAACCATTTACGCCTCAGGACTGTCTGGGCGTCGGTGTTCACAGGGTTCTCCAGGGAGGGCGGTGAGCCCCGGCAGTGACGTCATCATAGCAGACACCTGGCACCGCCCGGAGGCCAGGGCAGCACCCCTCCCCCCCAAACCGGAAACCTGGGTGGGCGGGGCCAAGGATGACGGACAGGAAACTGGATCCGAAAGAGAAACGGAAAAGGAGGCTGGAGTAGGGAGTTTGGAGTTCTCCAGAGAGACTCCGGGCTGGAAAATCCTCAGGATCTGGAGACCGGTGGGCGGAGGAGCCGCCCTGACTCACCCCCTCGTTTCTAGCGATGGCGAAGGAACAGAGCAAGGAGGGAGATGTTTTTAAGAAATTGGGACACGGAGGAGGCCTTTCTTGGAATCTTAGGGGACACATGTAGGAGTTTGGGGGGGGTGCCAGAAGAAAGATGATGGGTTTCGATGACTTGTGTCACACACCCCATAATAAATAACGATGACAGTGACTACGCTTCATAAAACGTGCTACAAGCATTTTTTTCATTTCCTCCTTTTTTTTTTTTTTTTAAGAGATCTCTCTGTAGCCCCGGTTGGCCCGGAATGTAGTTGGGCTCTGTCTCAGAGAGATATCCACCTGCCTCTGCCTCCCCAGTGCTGGAATTAAAGGAGTGTGCTGCCAAATGCGTGCGCTCTCTCTCTCTCTCTCTCTCCTGATTCTCCTGCCCCTACCTCCCAAGTGCTGATGTTACACCAAGGTTTATGAAATCCTGTGTGCTAAGCCGTCTACCAAGTACACTGCATTCCTCAACCCACTGTCGGCTATTTATCACAGTGACACAAAAGTAATACATCGTGCTCAGTAAAGACACACCCATCACAATTCTAACTGTGGTGCATGAGTGAGACACAAGGTGTTCAGTGCTCAAACAGCAAGTGCTGAAGAGATGGATGACCTGAGGAGGGAGGGGCCAGCACGGTGTGTCTCTGTCTGCAGAGTGCTCAGTGTCCTTGAAAAGATTCACGTTTGCTTTTGGAACTCTCTGGATTTTTCTTTAATTAAAATAAGATGGAGGCTACAGAGAGGGCTCGGCATTTAAGTGCATGTGTTGTTCTTCCAAAGGATCCAAGTTTGGTTCCCAGTACGTACTCAGGTGACTCATAACCGCCTGTAACTCCAGCTCTAAGGGATCTGATTCTTTATGGGCACCTGCATACATGTGGCACGCCCTCTCACACGCACATACACATTAAAAAATAAAACCTTTTTTTTTTTTAATTTTGTTTTATTTTTGGACAGGGTCTTGGTAGTCCCGGCTCACCTGGAACTCACTACGGAGACGAGGCTGACTTCGATTTCACAGAAATCCACCGAGCCTCTGCCCCCCAAGGGTCGGGATTAAAGGTGTGTGCCACCAAGCCCAGTATAAAAAATTAAACTTTACTATTGTGTGAGTGTTCGAATATGAGTGTGGGTATGTCTGTGCCTTTGTGTGTGTGTGTGTGTGTGTGTGTGTGTGTGTGTGTGTGTGTATGCCCAGAGGTCAAACTTGGTATAATTCCTCAGGGGCTGTCTGCCTGTTTTTAGATAGGGTCTTTTGCCGGCCTGGTACTTATCTATCAGGTCACCTACTGACCAATTGGCCCCAGGACCTGTCATCCGTCTTTTTCTCCCTAGCCTTTACTTATTAATTATTATTATTATTTTAATTAATGAGTGTATTGCCTGCATGTATGCAAGTGCACACATGTAGTGCCTGCAGAGGTCAAAAGAGGTTGTTAGATTCCCTAGAACTGGAGTTAGGGAGGGTTGTTAGCTACCATGTGGGTGGTGGGAATTGAACCTAGATCCTCTGCAAGTGTAGCCAGTGCTCTTAACCACTGAGCCATCTCTCCAACCTCTTTTGTTTGTCTTACTATGTAGCCTTGGTTGGCCTGGAACTTGCTATGTAGACTGAACTGGCTTTGAAATCAGATATCCACTTGACTCTGCTTCCGGAGTGCTGAGATGAAAGTCATTCATGGCCACCCCTGGCCCCTTCCTGACTTTTTATTTAGATGTTGGGAATTCAACTCAGTTCCTCAAGCTTGTGAGGCTAGCACTTTGCTGACTGAGTCACTTTTCCAGTCCTCCACCCCCTTTTAGAAAAAGGTTCTTATTACATAATTTATAATCCTCTGCCTCCCCTCCTCCTGAGCGCTGGGATTGCAGGCATATGATACCACGCCTGACTTGGCATTCTTGCCCCTGAATATTTTCAGTCCATGGTTGGCTGAATCCACCGTGGATGCAAAGGACCTCCCTGTATTTATCCTTTGTTGACCAGAGACTTGGTCAGCCTGGTCAGTAGAGGGTGCTAGAGGGCCATTGGAGGCGGGAAGGTAGCTGGCCGGAATTGTAGCACATGGACTGACCTCTCTATTGCCTAGTACCCAGTGTTTTCTCTGGGGGTCATGCTACTTGGGATGGGGAGTGAGGGTTGTGCAGGTGGTGGTGGCGGTGGAGGCAATGCCCACCCCTACGGCTGTGCGCTTTCTCTAGACTTGAGTGGCTGCAGTGTGCCAGCCTGGTCACAGTTTTCATGTTCTCTTCCCAGGCTCCAAGCAGGGGCATGTAGGATTGAGTAACACAGAGCTTGCAGGGCACTAACAAGGAAGTCCTTATTCCATCTGGCTGGCCTGGGCCTCAAGCTGCACATGGAAGTGCCTGAGACTCTGGTAGGGGAAGGCCTCCTGAACGCCCAGATCCAGCCACACCCTCAGCAACACCAGCCCACCTGCCTTGGCTTGCCTGTATCCAGACGGGCTTTTTCTGTCACTTGGTGACTCAGAGAGCTTTGGTCCCTTCAGTGGTGGGGCTCTGATGCTGTCACCCCGTTTTCTCCCATCATTCTCTAAGAATTCAATATATTACCTTCCTCTCTGTGGTCTCTGTGTCCCACTTGGATTGAGACCCACCCAGCTATGTACATAAGTGTTTTGCCTGCATGTGTGTGTGTAAGTGCACCATGTGTGTGCAATGCCTGTGGAGGCCAGAAGGGGGTGCTGGATACCCTGGCGTTACAGGCAGTCCTCTGGAAAAGCAGCAAGTGCTCTTAACTGCTGAGTCATTTCTCTAGCCCTGCCCCCTTTCCTTTTTTTTTTTTTTGAGAAAAGTTCTTGCTAGGTAGCCCAGGCTGGCTTGAACTTGAGATCTTCCTGCATCAGCCTCCTAAGTGTAGGATTACAGGTGTGTATCTCCATTCTTGGATGGATTTTTTTTTGCTCTCAGGTGAATTAAAATTTTAAAAATTATGTGTAGTGTATGAGTGTTTTGCTTGCATGTATGTAAGCGCACCACATGTGTGCAGTGCCCATAGACACCAGAAAAGGGTGCTGGATCCCCTGGGAGTGGAGTTAGGGATGGTTGTTAACTGCTATGTGGATGCTGGGAACTGAACCCAGGTCTTCTGCAAGAGCAGCCAGCCACCCTCATGTAGACTTTTAAAATCAACTTTATTGAGTGTATTAGTCAGGGTTGTACCAGGCAAGAAAAGACCTGTTTAAAGAAAAATGAAGTATAACGAGAGAGACGGTGACAGAGAGAGAAAGAGAGGTGGCTGGGGTTGGGTGTGATGGCACAGCCTGTAATTCAGGAGGCTGAGGCAGGAGGACGGAAGTTCAAGGTCTGCCTGGGATACAGACGGAGTTGAAAGTCATCCTGTACAACTTAGTGAGACCCTGCCTCAAAATAAAAAGGAAATCTGGGTGTGGTGATCCATGCCTGTAATCCCAGCACTTTGGGAAGTGGAGACAGGAGGATCAGAATTTCGAGGTCATCCTCAGCTACACAGCAAGTTTGAGGCCACCCTGGGCTACATGATCAAAAGGAAAATAAAAAAAAAAATGGAAAGGAAAATAGGATTGGGATGTAGCTTAGCGGTAGAGTGATTGTCAAGTATGTGCAAGGCCCAGGGTTCAATCCAGAGGAGAGAGAGAGGGAGAGACTGTAGCCTCCTGGCTTCTACAGGAAGCTGTGCTGGAGTCCACAGATAGAATGTCTCCTCCTTAAGCAAACCTCAGCTTTCCTTTTGAGCCCTCTTGATGGATTGGATGAAGTCCATCCAGATGATGGAGGCTAATCTTTCTTTAAGTCACCAGATTGTGAGTTTAATGGTTTCTACAAAGTCTCTCACAGAAGCAGTCGGCTGGGTGTTAAATGGGATAACTGGGTCCTGTAGCCATCGGAGGTGACACAGAAAAGGAGCTATCATATCAAGGTATAATTTACACCAATGAATCACATGCATTTAACACGGATCAGTGATGAGTCCTGACATCTTCATCCGTCCGTGTCTCTCCCTCTGGAAGCAGCAATCTACTTTCTGTCTTTATAGATGAGTTTGCATTTTCTAGGATTTTATAATAGGCCCTGGATCCTGAATGAATAATGCACAGTAAAGCAAAATAACTTGCCAAAGCTTATACAACCAGGAAATGCTAATCCTAAAATCCAACCTGCGTTCACAGAACTGAGCCCCACACCCATTCTGTAGCTGCTCTGCATTCTTGTTACTGCTGGGATCAGATGCTTGACAGAAACAACTCAAGGCAGGGAGTAGTTAATTCAGCTCACAGTTCTAAAAAGTTTGATCTCAGAGTCCTTTGCTCTGTTGACTCTGAGCTCAGGTGGAGGCTGATAGGAAGCAGAGGACACCGAGAGGGAGAAGAGGAGGATGTTCACATCATGGTATAAAACCAGGAAGGGGCTGGAACCACGTATAGCCGTCATAGTCAGCTATTTTCTAAAGGAGACCTCACCTCTTGCCTTACTGTAAATCATTCATTCAGGATCAAGTGCCTATTATAAAATTGTAGAAAATGCAAACTCATCTATAAAGACAGAAAGTTTCTAGAACTTTTAAAAACAGTATCACCAACTGGGAGCAAGTGTGGAGCACATGAGCTTGTGGGAGGCATTTCATATTTATATCTTTAACTATTTTATTTATCTATCTTTAAGTGTATGGGTGTTTTGCCTGCATGTATATAACTGCACCACATGAGTGCAGTTCCCATGGAGGCCAGAAGAGGGCATCAGATCCTTTAGAAATGGAGTCATGGGCGATTGTTAACCTCCATGTGGGTGTTGGGAACTGAACCTAGGTCTTCTGTCAATGCAACCAGTGCTCTTAACTGCTGAGCCATCTCTCCAGCTCTTCTACCTTATCTTTTGAGAGGATCTCTTGCTGAAACTGGAGCTCAGGGATATGGTAAAAGGCTGGTCAAAAAGCCCCAGGGATCTTCTTGTCTCCATCTTTTGAGTTTTGGGATTACAGGTGTTCCCCATCACACCAAGCCACGGGAAGAGTGGTGTGTTAGAATCCCTGTGGCCAAAGACAGCCACGTGGCCATTCCACAGTCAACATGGGAGGACAGCACCAGGCCTTCCAAGATATGTGGTTCACCAAGGCTTCCGTCCTGCCACGGAGTGTCCCTTTCTTTGGGAGGTCATGCCTTTTACTATGAGTGTGGCCTTTGGTGCTAGATGGCTGGGTGCACAGTGTGGCTACATTATGTTAGCCTGTGTGACCTTGGCCAAGTGTCTCCACTGCTCTGTGCCTCCCTGTCTTGCTTATTTATTTCATATGCCTGTGTATGATTGTGTGCATGTTTGTGTGTGTGCATGTGTGTGTGTGTGTGTGTGTGTGTGTGTGTGTGTGTGTGTAGGTTGGAGGACACCTTTAGGTGTTAGTCCTCAGGAGCCATCTTACATTGTTTTTTTTTTTTGTTTTTGTTTTTGTCTTTTGAGACAAGGTCTCCCTGTAATCCCAGCTGGCCTGGAACTGGCTATGTGGACCAGGATAGCCCGCCTCTGCCTCCCTAGTGCTGGGATTAAAGGTGTGTGCCACACACCTGGCTACACATGTTTTTTTTGAGACAGGGTCTCTCACTGGCCTGGAACTCAGCAAGTAGGCTACGCTGGCCTCCAGTGAACCTGGGGATCTGCCTCTCCATCCTGCTCTGTCTACACCGTCATCCCAGGCTTTGTTTTCAGTGTGGGTTCTGGGGATTGAACTCCAGTCCTCATGACTTACCGACTGGCCCATTTCCCCAACCTTAAACTGGATTTATGTTGCTCTATCTCACAGGGTTATTGCAAGTTTGGTTAAGTTTACTGCATGTACTTTTAGGCTTTTATTTATTTTTCTTTTCTGTGTAGCCCTGACTGGCCTGGAACCTCTTGAGTGCTGGGATCAAAGGTGTGTGCCACCATGCCCTGCCTGCATGCACTTTTGAAAAAGGATTTATTTATGTGTGTGTGTACCTGTGTGTGTGCACACTTACAGAGGCCAGAAGAGGGTGTCCCCCTCTATCACTCTCTGCCTATATCTTAGTGGCAAGGTCTGTCCCCGAACCCAGGGCTTATATTTTCTCAGCTAGCCTGGAAGCCAACAAGCCCTTGTGATTCTCCTATCTCTGCCTGCCTCAGAGCTGAGGATACAGGTGTGTGTGGGACATCCAGCTTGTTCCGTGAGTGTTGCCATGTGAACTCTGGTCCTTGTGATTGCACAGCAAGTGTTCTTAACTGCTGACCCATCTCTCCAGCCAGCGTGTACTTGTTTTTGAAACAATGTCTCCCTCTGTAGCCCAGGTTGGCTTCAGCCTGATAGCAATATCCTGCCTCAGCTTCCTAAGTGCTGGGGTTGCAGGTGCGCACCAGCTCACCCAGCTCAGAGTTTTCAAATCAATGTCTGGCATGTAGACCAGCAGTATTGCTTCCCCACCATCGTGGTTGGTCGGTGTTCCTGAACGCGTTTACATCAGCTGTGAATTATGATGGCTGGAACTGAGGCTGGCTGTAAGAAACAGATTTATTTCTCTCCTGCATAAACAAGCCCTGAGGTAGGACTAGCATTCCAGTTCCACAGTGCTACCTGGTGTCCAAGTTCCTTCCAGCTTTCTGCTCTGACAGTCTCAGTATACAGAGTCCAATTCTAATTTCATCTCTTGATTGCTATGATTGCTGGAACTCTGCCACATCCAAATCATAAATTGTGAGGAAGGAATAAAGGGCAGAAATGACACCTTGTGAAAGTTTTATGCAAGTCCCAGTGCTGTGTGAACTTTTCCTGGCGGGACATGAAGGAATGTCTACTCACCCCAGTTGGGACCCCAACAACAGATCCAGCTACCATTCCACCCAAGTCTGGCTCTGCAAACGATGAGTTTATTGAGTTTGCTTACAGAGCTTGCACAGACGAAGAGTCATCCAGGGAAGGGTGGGTGACTCCAACGCAGCTGTGTCTCTCACAAGTCTCACTTCAGCATGGATAACCACGTCCCCATTTCTTCATAGCTCTCTTCAGTTAACCTCTCACACTATATACTCTGTCATCTCCTGAGACCACGAGACCACATATAGCTGGGACAGAATTACATTCAGCTGGGAGGCAGACACAGGAGGGAAGGGCTGGAATCTCAGGTGAGTTTTTGATGACCCTCCCCATTCCATTTTGTTTGAGGAAGCATCAACAGGCTAGATCTGTAGGGTCACTTGCAAGGATTGACAGCTGCTCTGATGATGATGGTAATGGCCATTATACTCAGAGGATGGTTGTCCACCAAGATCCTTCCAAGGCCCTGAGCATTTGAGGGGAGGGAGGCTTGGCTATCCTAGCTGCAAGGGAGTCTGGTAAACATCTTTTAGTTGGCCACACAATTGTGCAGCAATTTCTGCCAATATTCCAGTAAACTCACTGGTTCACCAAGTTGGACTTGGTTGGTATTGTTACTTTGGTCTGTCATGGTCTATTTGGGGTGAACAGATATTTGTGTCTTCCTAGGAATAATGTCACTGTGTCATGAATTCTCTCATGATGAGGCCTGGCATTCACCCCCAGGTTTGAACTGATTGAGTGGACAGAGAATGCTCTTTTAGAGAAGTTAATTTATTCCAGGTTACTTACAAAGGATTCATCCCTGGGGAGAGAAACGGAGGTGTTGTATGGCAGAGACCACATTTTGATCATAATTCCCCCCGGACCTCTGGAACACATGCATGAGAATGGCACCCACTTCTCTCCTTCCCCTGCTTTCATGTGTTTCTGCTAGACCTCCCCACTTAAGTCATTGGTTATTTGGATGTCAATCACATTTGGAAGCCTATCCCTCACAGCAGAGAGAGAGAAAACTGCTTATCTATGCAACAGTCACACAATACACACTGTAATTAAAACCAGGCCTCTATTACTAAAGAAGATATAGAAAACAGATACAGCCTAGAGAACGAGCATTCTCTGCTACTCACCTGCACCTGGGTGGTGAGGGCACAGGCGTAAACAAAAGCATCAGGTGGAAGAGACGCTTGTACCAGAACGCTGGTTCTGTGAGCTCGAGGGTTTCGTGTGTTCTGTTTACCCAGCAACTTGAAACACTCAGGTTGCATTGAATGACTGTGGCCTTGGCTGACAGAAAACAATAGTAAGGACTCTCATCATTGCTCCAAGTGTGCTAGATGTCTTAATGACAGACGCGTGGCAGTGCTTCCCTGACTATTTATTAGAATTATCACTGCTGCAGGGGAGTTCCCCCCGAAGGACAATGGTCAGTGAACACTCCTGTTGGCTTCTGTTGGAGTCACAGTAGTGTTACCTCCCCCAACCCAGCTGCAGAACTACAGTGTGTCAGGCCTAAACGCTTTGCATGTTTCTCCTGCAAGAACATTCTCCCACATGAATGATAGTACTCTTCATCTTTCTGCCTCTCCCTCCTGAGTGTTGGGATCTGGCGTGCCTCATCATACCTGGCTTCATTTAGACATTGCCAGAGAGACATCATTGCGCTCTGCTCACATTTGTCCCTATTACCATATATGCGCGATTTTCTTATATGTGCGCACATACATTTGAAAGTCAGGATCTGATCCAGCTCATCACAGAGCTCAATGTCACGTTTCCTTCTTTCCTTTGATCTAGAATGCTTCCACCATCTCTGTTTCATTTTATTCTTTCCTGACATTGACATTTGCAAAGAGTCCTAGATAGCTGTGCTATAGAATATTTTCCGTGGGTTCATCTGATTCTTTCTGTTGATTTAAGTTCAGGGTAAATATGAATTTCCCCAGAATAATTCAGAGCTGATGCTGTGTCCTTGGTGTACCCCACTGGAAGGAACAGAGTGTCTTTTGGTTGTCTTATTAGTGATCAGGGTAAACTGGAGTCAGCTCCATATTTCCATTATAAAAGCTTCTGGCCTTGGCTGGGGAGATGGTTCAATGGGTAAAGTGCATGCTCTGCAAACCTGAGAACCTGAGTTTAGTTCTCCAACACCCAGGTAAAAGTCAGGCACTGCTGCAGGAGGGGAGACAGGCAGGTGCCAAGGTAGTGGCCGGCTAGCCAGTCCAGCTGAAATAGTGAACTCCAGGTCATTGGGGGATAGAGAGGTGGCTCAGCACTCAAGAGCACTGGTTGATCTTGCAGAGGACCTGGGTTTGGTTCCCAGCACCCATATGGAGGTTAGCAACTGTCCATCACTCCAATTCCAGAGGATCTGACAACTTCTTCTGGTCTCCACGGTCACTGCCTGCACACGGAGTACTTACATACATGCAGGCAAAACACTCATACACATTAAATAAAAATCACTAAATCAAAAAATTTTAAAAAATGGGGCTAGTGAGATGGCTCAGTGGTTAAGAGCATGGCTGCTCTTGCAGATGATCTGGGTTCAATTCCTGGTACCCACATGGCAGCAAACAACCATTCATAACTCCAGTTCCAGGACATCCAGCACCCTCTTCTGACCTCCTCAGGCACTGCGTGTAGGCACTTACATACATGCAGACAGTACACTTATACACATAAAATAAAAATAATAAATAGAATATTTTTAAATTTTTGAAAATTAAGATGGAGAGTGATAAAGACATTAGATGTCAACATCTGGCCTCAACACACGTATACAAAAGGGTACATACCTGCACACACATGTACACACACACCAAAGTTTCTGCCCTTGAGTCAGGTATGGTGATAGATGCCTGTAATCCCAGCACTTAGGAGATATAGGCAGGAAGATCACGAATTTGAGGCCATCCTAGGCCTATCTTAAAACCCAAAAGCACTGGAGCTAGGGAGCTCAGCAGTTAAGAGTTAAGGTCTTTGCAGAGGACTTGTGTTCAGTTCCCAGCACCCACATGGTGGCTAACGACCATCCATAACTCCAGTTCCAGGGGATCAGACACCCTCTTCTGATCTCCTCAGGCACTGCACACATATGGTGCACTTATGTGTAGGCAAAACATTTATACACATAAAAACTTTTTAAATCAATAAAAAGCAAGAACTCAAATCTCTGTTCTTCCTTTGAAAAAAGGGATCACCTGTGGACTGACACTGGTGATTTGTATAAATATCCTGTTTCTGAAAACTTTCCCCCAAAGGCCATAAAATCCACAAGTGATCCTTATGGTCAACATGGCTTGCAGAGTTTGAAATATTAATATTGGTTCTCATGTAAGAAGCCCAGATTGTCCATGAAGATGGAAAATCTTTCAGTGGGATGATTTTCTCTGAGGACAATGCCAGTCAGTTTTTCTTACTTTGTGTGTGTGTGTGTGTGTGTGTGTGTGTGTGTGTTCATGTATATGTGTATACGTTGTGTGGGGTGCACATATTCCTGTGTGCACGGGGAAGCCAGAGGACAGTCTTGGGTGTCACTCTGTAGAAATGTCTTTCACATTATCTTTAAAGTTTGTTATTTGTTATTAGGAGTTGGGGGGTCGGTAAGTGTGGCGGTCAGAGGACAACTTTGTGAAATAAGTTCTCTCCTTCCACGCTATGAGGGTTCTGGGAATTGAACTCAGGTTGTCAGGTTGTCAGCCAACGCTTTATGCACAGCAACATCTTGCTGACTCCTCATTCACTTTGGTTTGTGAGGCAAGGTCTCTGAATGAACCTGGGGCTCACCTGCTAGACTAAACTGATTTCCCAGAGAGCCCCAAGGATCCTTTTATCTCTACCTCCTCAGGGCTAAGATTACAAACGTGTGCCACTATGAATTCTGGAGATCAAACTTGGGTTTCTGTGCATGTATGGCAAAGGCTTTACCAAATGAACCGTCTCTCCAATCCTCCCCTTTTTTTTTGGTTTATTTGAGTCAGGGCATCCCTTTAACCTAAACTGACCTGGAACTTACTATATAGACCAGGATGGCCCAGATCTCACAGAGATCCATCTGTCTCTGCCTCCCAAATGCTGGGATTAAAGGCGTATGTCACCCTACCCAGCTCCTTAATTTTGTTTGCCAGAAAGGGTCCTCTGATCCTCCTGCCTCAGCTTCCTGGGTACCAGGATGTTAGGCATGCAGCCCCCCCCCCATTTCTCTGAAAACCTTTCTCTAGCTGGTGTCCCTGTGGCCTAAGGCTCTCTGTGTCTCTCTGTCCTTTTCCTATGACCATTGCCCCTCTTGGTTTAGAATTCCTGGGAAAAACTAGCCAAGAGTCCCCAGACTCCTAGTGTTTAGAGAAATCCTCAGGCTCTGGGACAATGAAGTGTCAGGACCATGGACAGGTAGAGGCACTGCTAATTGCAAAATATAGTTATCAAACACTGGCACCACGCCAATAATTTTTCCAATGATGTATTTTTATTATGATAATTATATATATATCAACTCTTTTTTGACTTTGCTTTTTGGGTCTGTCGCCTTTTCTCCTCCCTCATCCTAGAAGTTTCCTGATGATCATTGGTCCATCACTGGGGCACTTCCTGGCTTATGGAAACTAATTCCTAATTAAGCAGCCAGCATCCTGACCTTAGACAGAAATTGGTTCCTGACATTTCTGTAATCCATTTAACAATCTACAACAATTCCGTTTTTCAAGAATTAACTGGCTGGTATGGTGGTGCGTGTCTGTAAACTTTTGGAAGCTTCTTGGGTGGTTGAGGCAGAAGGATCACTGGTTCATGGCTGTCCTGGGCCACATATCCAGGCACTGTCTCAAAAACAAAGCCAAGCTAACTGGATAGGTCTTGGTCTCTCTCTGTGTCTGTTCCTCTCCAGTGTCATGTATCCTATGCTGGCCTGGAATTCACAGTGTGGCTGAGGCTGACCTTGAACTTCTGTTCTTCCTGTTTCCACTTCCTATGTGCTGGGATTATAGGTGTGTACTACCAGGCTCAGTTTTATATGGTTCTGGAGATCAAACTTAGGGCTTTGTGCATGCTAGGCAAGCACTCTATTACTGCGTTACATTCCTAAAACCAGTCCTGGTCTCTGCTAAAAAATATGTGTGTGTGTGTGTAGATCAGAGGACAACTCTCCTAAGTTGTTTCTTTCTTACCAACTTGTAATATTCAGGGATCAAAACTCAGATTGGCAAGCCTGTATGAAAGGGCCTTGAGCCATCTCAATGACTCTAATTCAGGTTTCTTTTCTTTTATCTTTCCTTTTTTTTTTTTTTCAGACTGGGTCTCCCTGTAGCCCCAGCTGGCCTGGAACTCTCTGTGTAAACCAGACTGGCTTCAATCACAAAGAGATCTGCCTGCCTCTGCCTCCTGAGTGCTGGGATTAAAGACCTGAACCAACAGGCCCAGAACTTCTGGTTTCATTTTGATGATGACAAATGACCATCAACCTTATTTCAAGCATCAGGCCTTTGTTCTCTCAGAAGTTCAAAGTCTGTATCATTGAAGCAAACCTAAGGTATCTACACTGCCCGGCTTCCTCCAGTGGTTCTTGGGGACAGAGGAACTCTTCCTCACCTCTCCAGCTTCTGGTGGCTGTTGGTGCACCTTGACTTGTGGCCACATCCTTCCAGTCTCCCTGTGTAATCTCAAAGCCTCTTCCTTTTCTGTGTAGTCTCCTCATGCATTGATGTTTGCCATTCCATTTAGAGTCCACTTTGACAACTCAAGGTAAGCTAGTCTGAAAAACCTCAGATGAGAGCCAGGCTCAGATGGGGACACCACTCAGTGGGAAAGGCGCTCATCGTAAAAGCACAGAAATCTGAGTCTCATCCTTAGCACCAACATTGTTTTAAAAAGCCAGGTGTGGTGGTATACCAGTGTCATCCTAGCACTTCCTAGGAGCCAGGAAGGTCAGCTAGCTTAGCTGAATCGGGGCGCTTCAAGTTCAATGAAAGATGCTGTCTCACAAACTAAGATAGACCTGCGTATGGAGGTGCACACCTCTAATCCTGTCACTTGAGAGGCAGAGGCAGGGGGATCTCTGTGAGTTTGAGGCCAACCTTGTTTATATGAGGAGTTCCAGACCAGCCAGGGCTACATAGTGAGACCATGTCTCAAAATAACAATGGGTCTGGAGAGACAGCTTAGTGATTAAGAGCACTTTCTGCTCTTCCAGAGGACCCGAGTTCAGTTCACAGCACCCACATGGTGGCTTACAACTGCCTGGAGCTCCAGGTCCAGGTGATCCAGCACCCTCTATGGCCTCTATGTCCTCTTCAGACAGTCACCCACACACATACAGGTACACATAAGTGAAAATAAAATCTTTAAAACACCAGCAAGCTAGGTGTGCGAATGCCCACCTTTAATCTTTCTACTTGGGAGACAGAGGCAGGTGGATTCTTGTGAGTTCAAGGCCAACTTAGTCTGTATAGAGTTTTCCAGGCCAGCCAGGGCTACACAGTGAGACTATACCAAAAAACCAAACCAAATAAACAAACGAAACAACGACGAAAATGCTGCAGTGATAGCACCACCAAACTAAGGTGGAGAGCCATTGAGAATGATACCAGATGTTGAGCTGTGGCCTTCCACATGCAAATAAACATACATACACCAACACATATGCATAGGCATCCACACATGCATGCATGCTCTCAGCTGAGCCACATCTGTCCAGAGTCTTATTTACAACTAAGGTGACAATTGATCATTTCTAGAGATCAGGACAATTGATTAATTGATTGCCTGACTGATTAACTGATTAAGGAAGGACATTGCTAGACAGCCCAGCTTGACCTCAAACTCCTGATCCTTCTGCCTCAGCATCCAAGCACTGGGACTATACAGCTGTGAGCCACTATGCCCAGTTTTGGACACAGACATCTCTGGAGATCAACAAGCTTTGACCTAACCCCGGTAAGGATGTAGAGCTTTCCTCGGATAGCCCGCCACCCCTCAAACCAAACTTTCCTCATCGTCAGTCAGACTGGCTTTGCTTTGAGTTATCTCTTTTCTTTCCTAGAGTCTCCATTATGCTCTAGGTCTGGGAATTGGGGTTTCCCCTATTGGGACTCTTTTGTACTTTGCCTTCCCATTGAGTTCACTGGAAATGAAAGCAGAGGGCAGAGGACAGGAGTGGGCTGTCTCACTTCTTGTTAGGCGGGGGAAGGGGGCTGTCATATCTGTATATTTATGCCTCTCTCTGGTTAAGCAATGCCAATGGCCCTAGCTGTGGCTGGCCTTGGGTTGCTTTCCTTTGTTACTTTCCTCCAACCTTGCCCACATCTATTGTTGCTTAAGTCTACCCCTACCCAACTGGTTGTGACAATGGCTCGTCGACCTGCTACAACAGCATCCTGGCCCGTATTTGCTGCAGTAAGCCGCAGACTTAGCGGTTTAACCACTCAATATTTCCAGCAACGGCTGGGTGCGTTGGTACCATGTCCTACAGTCTCTGAAAAAGGAGAGCATTCTGAAATTTGCTGAGCAGTAGATGAGCCCTGAAGACATTAGTTGAGAAATCAGTCTATCACAAAAGGACAGATACTTTATGATTCTATTCTGTGATCTCTAGAGAGGTCAAACTCACAGACAGGAAGCTGAATGGTGGTCACTGGGGATTGGGCACAAGAGGGCATGGAAAGTTGATATTTGATGGATAGAAAGACTCAGTTTTGTGAAATGAAAACTCTTGGGGGATCAGGTGGCTCTCGATGTGAATGTACACTTGACTGTGGTTCACATGGTAGGTATGTATGCTTTCCACAAGAAGTTATAAAAGAAAAAACTACACAAATGAAAAAAAAAAAAAAGACCAGTAATGAGAAACCAGGCCTGGGGGTTGCAGAGATGGCCCAGTGGCTAAGAACGCTTGCCGCTCTTCCAGAAGACAAGGGTTCAGGTCCTAGCACCCACATCACATGGCTCATAACTACCTGTAACTCCAGTTCCTGGGGATATAATGCCTTCTTCTGGCCTCTGCTGGGATCTTGTTCCCACTTGGTGCAAGCTAAGGTGTGGGGAAACATGCTTCGAATTCCCCTGCTGTGCCCAACCTAAACGAGCCTCAAGAACATACAGCATTAAGCGCTTGGCCACTAGTCAGTCACATGGCCTTCCAGTCTCACCCATCATGCTTTGGCCTTGTTTATATGAAATTTATATTAGCAGACCACTAGGGTCTGAATTCAAGGCTAAGAGGCTGCTATTACTTCTCAGGGCCTCAAATTGCCTCTTCCAAAAATGAGGGCTGAACTATAGTCTCTGTAGGCCCCTCAGTTTCCAGGGGTCTAGAATTACACTGTCCAGACAGGGTCACTAGCTGCCCCGGGTGGTCACTGCAGTTCAAACTTAAGTCCAGCAGAACTGCGGCTTTCCATTTGTGGTCATCCTTCTTCATTTGCTCAGTGCCCAGGCCTGAAGGGAGGCACTCCATTTCTGTCATCACAGAAGGTTCTGAACGGCATTATTTTAGACTCTTCCATATCACTGGGGCTGCCTGCCACAGGAGCTGAGAATTCTGCTTGTGCCCAGTGTCCAGTCTGACTGGTTGATCAACTCCCAGATTGTTTGTGACGTCAGAATGGTGGATCTGGGATTGAACAGCCATTTCCTGATTCTAATTCTTCTCAAAATAAAAATGTGAACTGAAAAACAGAAAACCAAGCACTAACAGCAAGAACCCTCTGCACTGGAAGCCCAGGTTCCGAAGGTGAGGAATGGGACCTCCAGCGGCGGGTGGGGCCTCTTCTCGAGTTCCTCTGTTTCAGTGGCTCCTCCTTCCGTGGCTCCCACTCCTGCCTCACACCACTTAGCCCCACTCCCCCGCTCCCATGCTGACCCTACTCTCTCCCTCTGAGGTTATCCTGAGGCCACCCGGACCTGCACCCCACCCCGAGTCACAGCCCTGTGACCTGTGTCACGCACGGTAATACATTTACGGGACGCAGGCGGAGGGCCACTGCTGCCACTATTCAGGCTCCACACACAGGTCACAACGGGGCGGACAGAAAAGAGTGTCAGCTGATGCTGTGCCCGTGCCAGGGCCCTCACAGCCACTGCCTCCCGCCAGGCATCTCGAATCCCTTTCTGTCGTCTCTGCTTCTCAGTTACAGTAGTTATTAGAGCTGCCACGGGTGACGTTTTACTCAGCGCGCTAAGGAGGAGGCCCGTGAATTACTACATCACACAGGGAAAATGTTTTGATAACCGCATCTAATGAAGATCAGATTCCTTTGTCCTGTGTGCCCTGGCTCATGCTGGGGAGGATCTGAAGACTTTGCTGCTGAGGGGTCTGTGTGTGTGACAAAGGTGATGCTCACCTACACACCTGTCCCCGGGGATTGTGGAGCAAAGCCTGGGTGGAACCAGGTGCTTGAGTTAGTAATAGGAGCTTGCCTAGACTCCCCGAGGGAGGGGCTGAGGGCGTGGCTCAGAGGTAGAGCATCTGCCTAGAATCCCCCAATGAGGTGCTGGGGGCGTGGCTTAGTGGTAGAGTGCTTGCCTAGAATCCCTTAGTGAGGGGCTGGGGACCAGAGCACTTGGCAACCATGTGGAAGGCTATAGGTTGGATTTCCAGATTTAAAATAACAAACAAGCAAATAAAAAATAACAATGGGGATTGTTAGTTGACTAAAAGCTCTGAAAGGCCAAATATATGGGTAATTAGAGGTTTCTGAATTTAATGTATTGTTATTTTTAAATTTAAGTATGTGAGTGTTATACTTGTATGTGTGTAAGTGTACCCATGTCATGCAATGCCCACGGAGGACAGAAGAGAGCCTTGGATTCTCTGGAACTGGAGTTACGGACAGTTGTCAGCTGTCATGTGGGTGCTGGGATTGGAACCCGGGTTTTCTGTAGGAACAGCCAGTGCTTTTAACTGCTGAGCCATCTCTCCAGTCCCTGGTTTCTGAATTTATACAAGAAAGGACTCCAGAGTGCTTGCAGTGGGTGGTGGAGTGAGGTCAGATGCCCTAATAAGAAATATCTTTCTCCTAGATTAAAATTATTTATTTATTATTTTCATCTTATGTGTCTGAGTGTATTTGCTTGCATGTGCACTTGTGCCATTCAGTGCTCTACCACGTCAGAAGAGGGCATGGGATACCCTGGACCTGGAGTTATAGACAGTTGTTAGCTACCATGTAGGTGATGGGAATTGAACCCAGGTCCTCTGCAAGAGCAGCCAGTGCTCTTAACTGCTGAGCCATTTCTCGGCCTCCTAGATTTTTTTGAAACAAGGTTTCATTATGTTGCCCTGGTTGGCTTCAAACTTACACACATCCACCTGCCTCTGACTCCTGAGAGCTTGATTAAATGCGTGCACCAGCCTTTTGTTTAGAATTTTCTTTGAAAAAAAAATTGTGTGTGTGTGGGGGGTGTCTTA
Source organism: Eospalax fontanierii (assembly GCA_035773235.1). Classification (NCBI taxonomy): domain Eukaryota; kingdom Metazoa; phylum Chordata; class Mammalia; order Rodentia; family Spalacidae; genus Eospalax; species Eospalax fontanierii. The sequence continues at coordinate 24,347,316 of CM069554.1, read as the reverse complement.
CTATGTGATTAAGGCTGATCTTAAACTCCTGACTCAGCTGATCCTCTAACCCGATTTCAGAATAATGAAAACTCCAAGGGTGGACATGGGGACTAGCCCCTTGCTGAGATTAGAGACCTGAGCCAGATTTCATCCTAAATGGAAGCTGGAACCAGAATGATGGCCCTACAGTATCACAGCAAACATGTCCACCTTTGACACCCCTACCTCTCTCAAAGGGGCCCTTGACCAGAGTGCCCTGAAGGCAGCATGTCCTCCCTCTCAAGAACTAGTGGTACAAATCCATTAAAAAATACTATGCATAGTCTCACACTTAAATATGTATTAAAATCGGCAGGAGATATGGTTTTTTGGTTAAGAGCACTTGCTGTTCTTGTAGAGGACCCAGGTTTGGTTCCCAGCACCCTTATCAGGCATCTCACAACCACCTGTAATATTGGTTTCAGAGGGCCTGGCACTCTCTTCTGGCCTTTGCTGGCACTGCACACAGGAGGTTCACTTACATACACTCAGGCACTCACATATAAAATAAATAAATAAATCTTTAAAATTTATATATATATATGTATATATATAAATACATATGCGTGTGTATGTGTGTATTAAAAGGAAGCTAGTGGAGTTGGAGAGATGGCTCATTATTAAGAGCACTTACTGCTCTTACTGAGGACCACCTATATGCTGGCTAACACCCATCCTTAACTCTGGTTCCAGGGAATTAGATGCCCTCTTCTGGCCTCTCAGCAGGCACTCATTTCGTACACTTACATGCAAACAAAACACTCATACCGATAAAGTAAAAATAAATTTAAAAATCTGTAAAAAAGAAAGATAGTAAGTGTTCAAATCACTCTTCAGTTGTCTTTACATATTTCCCAATTACCTCTGCCCTTCAGGGAATATATTTCAAGGGCTGAATCATGTCTGCAGTTGTGAGACATTTTGTTTTATGAGGCACTCGGTGATACGAGTTCGGCCTCCCCCCTCCCCCTTAATTAGAAAAACAACTAAGAAACTATAAAACCAGGAGGAAGAGACCCAGGGAATTCAAGAGTTATGTAAACATCCCTTGGTATGCAAGATAAAGCCTGTGGGCTTAACATTCCACAGGAAGAGTCTCCATTATCTCATCCATAAATTGTGGGAAGGTTTCTCCATTATCCCATTCATAAATTGTGGAAAAGTTTATCTCCTGTGAACTGCAGAATAATGTATGTGGCATTTCTGAGAGAAGGTTGGACTATGTAAAATTGTCTTCTCTGTGACCCTGGTCTGTAGGCCAAAAGCCAATCCAAATGTAACAAGTGCCCCCTATATGATAATGTATGATAATACTGTGAGTTCCTACTATAAAAACCTGGCCTGGCAGAAGGCAGGCGGGCTGAGTCTCATGAACGAGACTGAGTCTCCCACTTGCGCAAGTGAAATAAACTTACTTCTTGCATTTTGCATCTGACGGTCTGGATTCTTGAGACTGACTCTCAGGCAGCCTACAGGGGTTCGAGTCCCCTGGGCTGAGGGAGGTCAGTGGGCTTGAGGCTCCCCGACGTTAGTCACCCAGGCGGCCCACAGGGGTTCGAGTCCCCGGGCTGAGAGTGGGGTCTAACACAGTGAGATATCTAAAGCCTTAAGCCTCAGTGCTTTCAAATGCGATTTTATTTTGGAAATAGAACTGTTGCAGACAGTATAGGTTAAGATGAGATCATTAGTGTGGCCCTAATCCAATATGACGGGTGTCTTCACAGAAAAGGAGGATGTGAGAGCAAGGGAAGACACAGAGCAGGTAGCCATGTTACCGTGGAGGCTCGGATCGAATGATGGCATTACCCTGGATGCCAGGAAACATCCAAAGATGGGACACACAAGGCAAGATTCTCCCCTACATAGTGGAGTTCCAGTTCCATTCTGCAGAAGTATGAGTTAATCAGTTTGGTATTTATTTATTTATTTATTTATTTATTTATTTATTTATTTATTTGTCTCTGTTCGTCTGGATGCCAAACACATGTGTGCGTGGAGGTCAGAGCACAACTATGAAGAATCAGTTCTCTCCTTAACCACTCTTAACCACTGAACTGTCTCTCTAGGTCCAACCTTTTGGTAACAGTGGCTTTATCCGAAGGAGAGTGAGGCTGGAGTCAGTACTGTGGTTAGGAGCATATGCTGCTCTTTCAAAGGATGTGAGTTTGGTTCCCAGCACCCACATCAGGTGGCTCACAACTGACTATGATTCCAGCTCCAGGGAATCTGATGCCTTATTTTGGCCTCCTCGGGCATCAGCATATATGTGCACATAAAGAAAAAGAAAATAAATATTTAAAAAAGAGAAGGAGCCAGGCATAGTGGCTCATGCCCTTAATCCCAGCACTCAGGAGGCAGAGGCAGGCAGATCTCTGTGAGATCAAAGCTAGCTTGGTCTACACAGCAAGTTCCAGGTCAGCTGGGTCTAGAGGAAGACCTTGCCTCCAAAAAGAAATTAAAAAAAAAAAAAGAGGAAGAGGTCAAGCAGACACATGGGTACCCCAGTCCCACCCTCACACACACACACCCACACACACACTATTTATTTATTTATTTATTTATTTATTTATTTATTTATTTATTTATTTATTGTGTCTGCATATGAAAACCACAGCACACATATGGGGGTCAGAAGACAACTTTTGGGAGCTGGCTCTCTCCTTCCACTAAGTGGGTTCTTGGGTTTGAACTCAAGTCCTTAGCCTTGGCAGCAAGATGGCTGCCACCAGGACTGAACACTCCACTCCGGAACGGCAAATGAGCTCCCTTTCTTCATAAAGTTCACCTGACCCTCAGGGGGAGGCAATGAAGAATACAGGAAAGTGATGAAAAATGGAAAAGCGTCAGTATTTAAGTCATAACCCCAGGGCTCCTGTCCCTCCTTGCTTGTGAATTATTTTTATTTTACCTGCAGTAGATATTGAAATCTATGCGGTGCAGGGTGACAGGTGATCTGATGGCTCAAAATGATACCTAGTTCTTTAAAAAGGAACTTGGGGGGCGGGCTGGGAAGACAGTTTAGTGGTTAATGTTCTTGCTCTATAAGCTGGAGGACCAGAATTTGGATCCCCAGCACATGCATAAACAATAACAGAAACAAAAACTGGGTGGATATAGTACTCATCTGTAATTGCAATGCTCAGAGGATGGAGACTAGGATCCTGGGGCAAGTTGGCTAGGTGAATTGGTGAAGTCTGTGTTCAGTGAGCAAACTGGCCTCAGAAAATAAATTGAGAAGAGGTTAAGAAAGACTCCCGGTGTCAACTTCTGACCTATACACATACACAAGTGCAAACTCACATATGTAAACATGTTTGCACATCTATGCACATTACATACATTCACAAAATGAAAAAAAACGAACAAGAGTTATTTAATTTATATGTGTATAAGTATTTTGCCTGCATGTCTGTAAGGGTATCATGTTTGTACAATGCCTACAGAGGCCAGAAGAGGGTGGCAGAGCCCCTGGAACCTCCATGTGGTGCTGGGAACTGAGGCTGGGTTCTCTGCAGCAGCCGGTGGTCTTGTCTGCTGAGCCATCTCTCCAGCCCACCTGGGTGATTTTCTATACTCACATGGAAGCCCAGTTGTGTGTGTGTGTGTGTGTGTGTGCGTGTGTGTGCACAATTGTGTGTGTTTGTTTAGGCCAGAGGAAGACCTTGGGTGCTATCCTCAGACATCATATACTCTTTTATAGTGTTTTTGAGACAGGGTCTCCCTGTAGCCCCAACTGGCCTGGAACTCGCTATGTAGACCATACTGGCCTTGAACTTAACAGAGATCCACCTGCCTCTGCCTCACGATTGCTGGTATTAAAGGCATGTGCCACCGCGCTAGCTGATCATCATACACTTTTTTTGAGACAGGATCTCTCACCTGGAACTCGCCTAGTAGGCTCAGCGTAGAGTGCTTTCCTAACACACACAAGGCCTTAAGTTCCATTCTCTCCACTGTTAAGAAATATGACAGCAAAAGATCACATGCCAGTAAGACCCTACCCATGAAATTTGTATGTTTATTTGTTTGATTTTTGTGGTGTTGAGTATAAAATGCAAGGCTTGCGTATACTAAGCACACATTCTACCACTGAGCCACACCCCCCGCCCCTTACTGGGGGATTCTAGGCAGGCGCTTTATCACTGAGCCACGCCTGCAGACTCTCTCACTCTACCACTAAATCATGCTCCCAAGCGCATTTGTGTTTATTTTACATTATTTGACACAAAACTTGCAGATGAGTTAAGGTTTGTGGACTTAAAGTAGGGACATGTTCTTGGGTCATGTGAGGAAACTCAATCTGCTTTGACAGGCCCTAACCAGCCAAGAATGTTCCCTGGAGTAAGAGACAGGAGAGCTAAAGCAGAAGGAGAATCACGGAGATTGAATCCCGAGGAGGTTGCGCATCTATTCTGGGTGATGACACAGGAACAAGAACCACGGGCAGGTCTGTGAGAGGTGAAGCTGTGCTGTGGAGGGAGGGGGATCCGAGCATGGAGCAGCCAGTGCCTGGAGCTCCTGGGCAGTGGCTTCTTTGGTTACTATTTCATACATTCCTTTCAAAATCATAATTGTTACTGAATGAATTGCATGTAACAGTGGGTTTTGCTGGGATGGTCTCATATGTGCCGTCCCCTCTCTCTAATGCGCTCGCTGTCCCCTTCCTTCCCATGTGGTCCCTCAACTGCTTTTCTGTTATCTTTGTTTTAAATATTAATTTCTAGGGGGCTGGAGAGGTGGCTCAGCAGTTAAGAGCACTGGCTGCTCTTGCAGAGGACCCAGGTTTAGTTCCCAGCAGTCACACGGCAGCTAACAACCATCCATAACTATAGTTCCAGGAGACCTGATGCCCTCTTCTGGCCTCTATAGGCATTGTATGCTTATGGTATACTTACATACATGTGGCAAAACACTCATGCACATAAAATAAAAATTGAACATAGGGGCTAGAGAGATGGCTCAGGGGTTAAGAGGATGGCTGCTTTTACAGAGAACCCAAGTTCAGATCCCAGCACCCAACTGGCAGCTAACAACCATTCATAACTCTAATTCCAAGGGATCCGATGATTTCTTCTGACTTCTGCCAGCATCGTATGACATGGGTGCATTTACATTTACAGTACATTCATACATATAAAATAAAAATAAATAAAAAATTTAGATGCGAGTTTCTGCAAATGATACAGTAATTTATTTTCTAAATCTGCATTGCCCTTAACATGACGGTCTACAGTTCTACCTATTTTCCTGACAATTACATGATTTCATTTATTCCAGAATAAAACTCTATTGTAGAAATGAAAAAAAATTCAATACACTCATATGTTGATGAACATCTAGGCTGGTTGATTTTTTAAAGATTAATTTTATTATTTATTCATGTGTATGTGTGTGAGCAGGTGTGTGCAGGTAGGTGCCTGAGGAGGTCAGAAGAGGGAATTGGAGCTTCTGGAACTGGAGTTACAGGGGCTTATGAACCTCCCCCTGTGGGTTTGAGGAACCGAATTTGGGTCCCCTAGAAGTATAACAGTGAACTCTTAATCACAGAGCCGTCTCCCCAGCATATGTGTGAAAATCTTTTTATTTATTGATTTTTGTCTGTGTGTGAGAGTGTGCGCACATGTTCCATAGAGAGCTGTGGAAGTCATAGGACAACTTGCAGGAGATAGTTCCTACCTTTCTCCACGTGGGTCATGGGGATTGAACTCAGATCACCAGGTTTGGTGGCAAGCACCTTCAAGTGCTGAGCCGTCTCACGCCCCTTTTTCTGTTTTCTTGAGGACTGACAGTCTTACTGGGATGAGATGGAGTCTCAAAGTCATTATTTATTTATTTATGTTCTATTTTTCTTTTTCTTTTCTTGAGACAGGATCTCCCTGTAGCTGCAGCTGACCTCACTATGTAGACTAGGCTGGCCTCGATCTCCCAAAGATCCACCTGCTTCTGCCTCCCAAGTGCTTGGATTAAAGATGTGTGCCACCTCTCAAAGTCATTTTTAAAAACATATTTTGTTTTGTCTTTTGGAGACAGGGTCTCCCTGTAGCCCCAGCTGGCTTGGAACTAGCTATGTAGACCAGGCTGGCCTTGAACTCACAGAAATCTGCCTGCCTCTGCCTCCTGAGTGCTGGGATTAAAGGTGTGGGCCACCATGCCCAACTTGAAAAACATCTTTTAAAAAAATTATTTTTATTGTTAATCATGTGCATATGTATCTGTGTGTGAGTATGTGCATATTAATGCAGGTACCTACATAGGCCAGATGCATTAGATCCCCTGAAACTGGATTTACAGACTGCTTTAAGCCACCTGCATGAGTGCTTGGAATCTAACTCGGGTCTTCTGCAAGAGCAGTGTGTGCTTCTAACTGGTGAGCCATGCCTCCTGCTCCTCAAAGTTGTTTTGATTTTCATTTCCTCGATGTCTAAAAACGGTTGAGGATTTTCAGCAGGGGCAGGGAAGGTGTGGGTGGTTGGAGAAGACAAGAGTGTGGCGTGGGAGCCACCCGCCCACTAACCACATCCCTGGCGGGTGGGCATCCACAGCAGGATGTGAGTCATCAATCGTGGCACCATCTCCCAGCCTACTGTGCCCTTTCTGTCCCCTCCCATCACCAAATCCCACCTCCAAAAAGCTGAAATCAGTGTATTACCTCCTCCTCGTCCCCAAACCGCAGTGACGAACAGGACACCTGGCTCTGCAACACTTCCCTTTCAGTTCAGGAAATGGGGAACTGAGAAAGGAGCAGCCCAGGCTAGACCACAGAGCCCAGGGTGAGCAGAGTGTCTTTGAAGAGGTGCAGTTGTGGTCATTTGTTACAATAACAAAAAAACGAGTCCACACCAACACATACCTAGTCACAAGGGGTTTTTCTTCATTGTTTATTTGCATAATGTTTACAGAGAGTAGAAAAATAGACATTTTATTAGATCTGAGTTTGAGAACCCACACACACACCCAAGTCAATATACAAGTATTGATGTCTGGCTGTGAAATAAGTCAAACACTTGGTGTGTCAACACAGAATAGAATTCTAGAACAGTTTATAAAAGAGTCTAAGGGTCAGACACACTGGTCTCCACTGACCAGACATTTCAGGTCCCTGGTGAGCAATGGTAGAGGTTGAAGGTGACAGAGCCCTGCAGGCATCAGGGTGGGGGTCTCCTGTGGGGACGGAACTGGCTCAGCATCTACCCTGGGTCAGGGCTCCCAGGCTCTGCCCACCTCTGTCCCTTCCTGACTCTCCTTCTTTTGGAGAGTGGAGCCGAGCAGGCCAGCAGGAGAGACAGTGGCTCTGGGGCCTGGGGTCTGCACCCGTCTGAGCCTGGGTCTCTTTGGGCAGAGGCTGGGAAGCTGGGAGGCTTAGCTGGGACACAGGAGGCCCAGGTGGGCAGAATCCACACATGGATGGCACAAGGACCTAGGCTTCACACAGGCCTGTAGCAGGAAGTAGATGTAGCTCAGGATGTTAAGGGGCTAATTTTAGATGGCCCCTCGGATAGAGACAGCCAGGGTATCCAGGGCCTTCAGCATCTGGGTCAGCTCATCCTGCAAGGCCTTGGGGTATTCCTTCACCTGGAGACAGTTTCTTTTCCTGTTGTTGTGGCAAAATACCCTGACAAAATCAACATAAGGAAGAAAGGCTGGCTCATCACTCAGGGGTACAGTCCATCATAGTGGTGAAATCAAGGCAATAGAGTATTAAAAAAAATTATTTTGTGTGTTATGAGTGTTTGCCTGCATAGATGTAAGAACACTCCTGCGCAATGCTCACAGAGGCCAGAAGAGAGCATCAGATCCCCTGGAGCTAGAGTTACAGATGGTTGTCAGCCACTGATACAGCATCCTTGGCTCTTTTGAAGGCCCACACCTCTCCTGGAGACATTGACTTGAACAGGACCATGTGGCAGCCTTGTGTGTCCTGCAGGACCTTGGGAGGCCTTGGGGCAGGAACTAGCCCGGCCCTTATTGACACCATTGCTAGTGGCATTGGGAAGAACATGGGCCCCCAGATGTGTCTGTGTCACAGGACAGACTGAGTGGCTGGGGAATGGGGGCTCTGGGACAAGCCCAGCATGTACGATGCTAAGGACTCACTTTATTTCATGATGCTCTGGTGTAGGTGAGGAGATGGGGACTCAAGTGTGTAACTGGAGGTATCCCCTGGGTCTTAGTCTTGCATGGTGTTTCAGGCCTGGGTCTTCTTCGCCCTATGAATCTCAGCCTGCTGCTATGTTATGACTGTGTCTCTGGATTTCCAGGGACAGGATCGCTGCCCTGGCTCCATGGTCTGGGGCAGGATGTGGCCCTGTTTCCATGGTCTGGGATGGGATCACTTACCTGGCTCCATCGTGCTGCTTTTAACTTAGCCAGGCAGCATCGCTCAGCCTATTAGTCAGGGTTGGACATGATCGTGTTTCTGAACCAGAGCAGCTGTGGTTATCCACAGGCGATCGTATTTGTGAGCATTCCTCACGAGGCTCAGGAAACTCACAAGATTTATAAGACTCACAGGACTCTGGGGGCCAATGAATCTCCCATGACTCTTGACGTCCCTATCCAGGTAATCAATTGGGTAGGGCAGGAGACACTTCTTCAGTGGCATCATTGCCTGTGCGTGGCACAGGGGAGGTCTCTGTGGGTGTAACTACCCTTGGATTGCCCTCGCTTCTATAAGAACCCCAATGAACCCATTGGTTCACCAAGCTAGACTTGGGCGGAATCCTTTGTCTGCTATTGGCTTTTCTATCTGGGGTGAATAGAAATAGACATCCTCCCAAAGACACACAAAAATCTTTTGCTAAGACTTTCTCTGGGAGAGATGTCAACAATATCCACACCCTCCTTCCTTTATCCCAACACCGCCTGAAGCAATGCACTCTGGGAAACCAATGAATTTATTGGACTTACTTAGAAAACATATATGAGAGGTTACTGACAAGGTTGTGGGTGCTCACAACTAAGGCCACACCAGAAAGTCTTCACTCAAGTGTAGATAATGGTATTCCATAGCCACCTAAATGGAACCGCTCCTCTTCCTGGTCTTTCCCGTCCTTTATACTCTAGCTCTTCCCTCAGATCACATGCAATTAGGACTGAATTGCAACTACAGGTTAGGAGGTGTGGGTGGATGCTCCGTGGAGGGTCCCATGACTCTCCCTGACCCTCCTGTGTGGAGGTGTCAGCAGTCTACAAGCTCAGCTGTGATGATCTTTGGCAAGTGGACACACCTGCGCTCAGGAAGATGGCGCCTGTCTGACTGAAGAATAGCCCTGCACAACAGACCTATAGAACTGCAGGAGAGAATGGGAGACTCAGTTGCATGGCCCCTGATGGTGATGACGTGAGCAAGAGAGGCCAGTCCATCTCAGGGTGCAGCATGTGTGGGGCTAGTCATGATGTGACTGTTCTCTTTGTGGTGTGGAACTGCCTGCCTCCTTGCTGGAGTGGGCGTCTCATGATCCCTGCTATGATGGATAAGATACAACTGGTACCCTGTCTGTCTGAGGGCGGAGCATCCTTGGGGGTAGAGAGCTTAGGGTGGTCCCTTTCTTCTGTGTACTATGGCATGGTACACCTCCTTGATGAATGGAGTCCCCTATGCAAGCCCAGGTAAGGCCTCAAGTCAACTGATGGACCAGAGAAAGTATTGAAATCTCTGAAAGTTTAACAGCATGTAACAGGCAGGATCATAAACAAACTTGCAGTTGCAGGAAGCTGTGTGGCTCCTGCTGTAAGTTATGACATGAAACCAGACCTGGAGAGCTGGTCCAGTGGTTAAGAGCACTGGCTATTCTTGTAGAGGACCTAGGTTTGATTCCCAGGACCCACATGGCAGCTAAAAACTCTGTAACTCCAGTTCCAGGGGGAATCTGATGCCCTCTTCTGGTCTATGAAGGAACTGCATGACACGGGTGGATGGATTGGATCCCAGCAACCATTAGGGACACTGTTATCACCTGCTGGAGTCCCTGTGCCTGTCAGCACAGGAACAAATAGAAGAAAGACAGAGCTGGTGTTTGATAGCAGATCACCAGGAGGATGAGGCCACATTCATGGGAATTAGGAAAGAGGTTGATTCGGCAGGGACCTTTCTACTGCGTGATAAAATGCCATGACCAAGGCAACTTACAGAAGGAAGAATTTATGGGGCTTATGGTTCCAGAGGGAGTCCATCGTGATGCCCCAGGCACGGCAGGAGGCAGCCGCAGAAGGAGGCTGAGTGCCCACTTCCTTCAACACAAGCAGGAAGCAGAGAGAGCAGCCAGAAGGGGGAACAAGGCCATGAGCTGTCAGTCTTCCCCGGGGTCACGCTTCGTCCTAAACCTCCGCAAACAGCGCCACTGACTGGGACCAAGTCTTCACATACATAGAGCCTATGGGGGACATAAAACAATACAGACCTCATGACTGATGTGGGGCTTGCGTGGCCCTGATGAGCCCCACAGAGGCCTGTGAGCTTTGTGAAGCAGGAGAGTCCTGTGGATCAGAATGATTTAGATTGGCAGGCAAGTTGGGTTCATTAAAAAGCCTTGTTCTAGTTTCATTTCCGTTGCTGGGACAAATGCCCTGATCAAAAAGGCAAACCGGTTGGAGAGATGGCTCGGTGGTTAAGAGCACTGGCTGCTCTTGTAGAGGACCCGGGTTCGAATCCCAGCACCCACATGGCACTAGCAACTGTTCCTGTCCCAGTGGATCTGATGCCTTCTTCTGACTTCCATTGTCACTGCACACACGTGGTACGCTTAGAGGAGTGCCAGACAATCAGACACATAGAATAAAAATAAATAAACATTTTGAAAAGCAAGCGTAGAGGAGGAAAGGGATTACTCAACTTATAGCTTGAAGTTACGGTTCATCATCGAAGGCAAGTCAAGGCAGCTCAAGCTTCAGGAAGCCTGTGACATCACATCCACAGTCAAGAGCAGAGTGGAATGAATGTATGTGTTTCGACTCAGCTAGCTTTTCTCTCCTCTCATACAGTCCAGGACCCTGCCTAGGGAGTGGTGCAACCCACAGTGCGCTGGGGCTTACACGTCGACTAACAGGACAATCCCTTGTAGACATGCCTGCAGGCCAACTTGATCTAGGCAATTCCTCACTGAGATCCCCTTCTCAGGCGACTTTAGGCTGTGTCAAGCCGACAAATAAAACTGATCATCACAGTACTAAGTCACGTAGGAGGGGATGATAAGACAGAAAGCAGATGACGGAGTCTGTCCAGGTCACTCAAAAGCAAATATAACAATATTTGTGTTGAGTCAGGGTTCCTAGGGCAAAAAGATCGACGGATGCCAGTTTTGCACTTCTGAGACCCAGGGAGGCTTTAAAGTCTCCACAACAGTTCACTGCAGGCATGAGGAACCGACAGAGAGGTGTGGTGAAAGGTTTCAACTCTTCCTAGGGCGGACAATTATCCCTTCAGAGTCCCGTGCGCATTCCTCTGCTACAAGAAGAAATACAAAGGGTCCAGGTGTTCCACGCAGCCCGGGGCCCTTTCAGCAGCCAGGTGTGGCCAGTGGGGCAGCACCAGCTGTGTCGTTTACTTAGAGCCTGTCAGACTCAAGCATGGCTGTGCTGTTGCTCGGCCCTGTAGGGGTGAAAGATACATGGTGACCACACAGCAGCAGTTCTGAATGAGGAGGCCAGATGGTTCACGGAGAGTGACAGTGGGTTACAGAGAGTTAAATAGAGTTGGGTCTTTTATTGAGTCTGCTATACCTAATGTTGCTTTTTAAAAGAGTATTTTATAACCGGTTGTGTTGGTACATGACTTTAATCCCCACACTCAGGAGGGCAGAGGCAGGTGGCTCTCTCTGTGAGTTCAAAGTTAGCCTGGTCTACATAGTGAGTTTCCAGGCCAGCTGGGGCTACAGGGAGACCCTGTCTCAAATAGAATGCCAAAGAAATTTTTATTTATTATTTTTATTTTAGGTGGCTGAGTGTATCGCCTGCATGGGTGTAAGTGTGCCTGTGTCGTACAGTGCCCATGGAGGTCAGGAGAGGGTGTTGGATTCTCTGGAACTGGAATTACAGACAGTTGTTAACTGCCATGTGGGTGCTGGGAATTGAACTCAGGTCCTCTGCAAGAGCAGCCAGTACTTTTAACTGTTGAGCCATCTCTCTAGCCCCATGCTTTTTGTTTTGTTTAATTTTTTGGTTTTTTTTTCTTTTTTTCAGTTAGGGTCTCCCTGTAGTCCCAACTTGCCTGGAACTTGCTATTTAGAACCGGCTGGCCTTGAACTCACAGAGAGCTTGCCTCTGCCTCCTAAGTACTAGGATTAAAGATGTGCACTACACATCCAGCCCATGTTGCTTTTTTTTTTAAAAAAAAAACCAATTTGTTTATTTTTATTTTGAGTATGAGTGCTTTGTCTCCATGTGTGAACAGGTAACACCTGTGCTCAATGTTGCTTTTTACATGAAGAATTGATACAAATGATGGGATTTGGGTGAATGTACTGGATTTCTTTTAAAGTATCTCCTTAGTTGCTGCTGCTCGCCCTCGGCATGCTTCTCACCCGGCTCCCGGGGTCTGTGTGTTTACTCCACGCCTCTCACCCCCTCACAGCGGAGACCCTACGTCCCACTCAGGCCGGCACCGAGCAGAGGGACCCCAACAGCAGTGGATCTTCAAAGATCCTGCCCACACTGTATACAATGTTTCATTATATAATGCTAACACTTGAGTGTCTTACAGATCTGGAATAGGATCTGTAGATGATTGATTTTTTAAAAATCACAAGAATGATTTTTAAAAATCCATTAAGAAGTACCGACAGAGATGGCTCAGTGGTTCAGAGCACTGGCTGCTCTTGCAGAGGACTTAGGTTGGGTTCCCAGCACCCACATGGCAGCTAACAACCATCCTTTAAACAATCATTTGTAACTCCATTTCCAAGGGATCAGATGTCCACTTCTGGCTTCCTCGGGCATTGCACATATGTGATGAACTTAAATACATGCAGGCCAAACATTCATACACATAAAAATATGTTTAAAAAATTTTAAATCAGTTAAGGAGTTTAAGTACAAAAAAACACCCTGCATAGACTCATTGAATGAGGATCTCAGAAGCCGGAATACTTGCCTTCCTACAAACTATCGGTTATGGCGGCCCTTGAGCAGAAAATCCACTGCCATTTGAAAATTTTTTTCAATTAAAAAATTTCATACTTCAGTAGAAACAGTTAGTAGAGAGTGCTGAGATGGCTCACTGACTAAGAGCACTGGTTGCTCTTGGTTGCAGAGGACCCAGGTTCAGTGCCCAGTACCCACATGGAGGCTAACAACCAACCTTAACTCCAGTTCCAAGGGATCTGACACCTTCTTCTGGCCTCCACAGGCATTGCACAACATGGGTGCACTTACATACAAGCAGGCAAAAGTCATACAAATAAAACAGACTAAAATAAAAACAAAAATAAAGAAAGAAAGGAAAAAAACCCACACACAGTCCACATCACAAGGGTCTTTTTCTGTTTTTATTTGCATAATGTTTTAAAAAAATAGAAAAATAGACATTTTATTGGATCTGAGTTTGAGATCCACACACATAAATAAATGCATAAATAGCCATGGGAAGTTATAAGTCAAGGGCTTCGTGCATCCTCAGTGGACTTGGCAGGAGAGACCACGGTCAGACACACTGATCTCCACTGGCCACGCATCTCAGGTCCCGGGTGAGCAGGCGGTAGAGGTTGAAGGTGACGGAGGCCTGCAGGCAGCCGGGGGTCTCCTGTGGGGACAGCACTGGCTCAGGGGCTGCCCGGGGTCAGGGCTCCCAGGCTCTGTCCACCTCCCCTCCGTCCCCTCCCGACACTCACCTTTTTCTGGGCCTCGTGGAGCTTCTGGAGCCAGCGGGAGAGGCGGCGGCTCTGGGCCCTGGGGTCTGCAGTGGGCTGAGGGATCTGTGGGCAGAGAAGGGGCACTGTGAGGCTGGGCTGGGGCACAGGGGAAGCCCGGGTGGGCGGAGCCACGATTACCAGGGATGAGCAAGACCCAGCACTCACACAGGCCCGCAGCTGGGAGCGGATGTGGCGCAGGGTGTGGAGGGGCTGGTCCAGGAGGGTCCCCAGGGTTGGCTCGGCCACGTTCTCCAGGACCTTCAGCGTCAGGGCCAGCTCAGCTTGCAAGGCCTTGGGGCGCTCCTGCACCTGAGCCAAGAGATGGGAGAGCAGGTGAGACAGAGCTGGGGAGGTCAGAGGGACAGGCAGGGAGCACGGCCTAGGTGCTCCGTGGGGGGCAGGCTCTAGACGAGCTGGTGTGAAGCCCGGGAGGACAGAAGGAGCTGGTGAGGGACCCACACAGGACTCAGAGGAGCAGGCAGGGACCAGCTCCCCACTCACCGGCAGCTGCTGCAGGTCCCAGGCCCTGGGGAAGAGGCGGTTGCTGCACTTGATGTCCTTTTCCACTAGCCAGACTTCCTGCGGAGTAAGAACACACTTAGACCACTACAGTGGGGCCACAGGAGGGGAAGGGGAGGTCACCCCGAGGAGGACAGAGGCTCCTCCATTGCAGTAAGAGCAGGAGATAGCCCACTGCAAGAAGCGCTGAGGTTAGCACACGACAGCAAAGGTGCAGTCCACGTTCATGCCAGTTGGCACGGTAACCCACAGAGTGAGGGGTGGAGGCTAACCCACACAAGAAGGTCTAAGGAGCACTCACAATGGCGTCTTTGGCCGTCTTGAAGGCCTGCAGCTCTTGTGGGGACAGAGACTTGAACTGGGCCATGTGGCAGTTCTTTGCACCTGGTGGGACACTGGTAGTTGTGGGAACAGGATCTGCACAGGTACTGGTCAGCACGACAGCCAGAAGCATCAGGGGGAGTCCGAAGATCCTGGTCATGTCTGTCACAGAGGGACAGAGAGTGAGGGCTGGGGCTGGGGCTGTGGAGAGCAGCCTGTCATGAGCCATGCTGGGCACTCACTGTCATGAGCCACGCTGGGCACTCACCTGGCTTCTTGCTGGTCTCTGGCGGTTCTGAGAAGGGGACTCAGGTGTGTCCTGGAGGCTGTTCTGGGGTCTGTCCTGCTTGGCTGTCTGGCCTGGGTCTTCCTCTGGTCCGGGCTGCTGCTGTGTGCAGACTGTGTCTCTGAGTATCGGGTTTTGGCTGTGAGTGGAAGTCCGGCTCCATGGCTGCTTTTAACCTGGGCTGATGGGCAGCCCCAGCTGATGTAGGAAAAGTGAAAACGGAGCTGGAGCTTGACAGCAGCCATCAGGAGTGCCCAGGCTGGGGAAGCCCAGAGCAGGGCGGGGCTGCCAGCAGGTGAGGCTCTGAACAGAAAGGGAAAGTGACAGGTACTCAGGTCACCTGGGGCAGGTGAGTCAGGAGAGCTCCCACAGGAAGCCCAGATCAGGGCAGAGGCAGGCCAGGGGTGGAGGTAGGGAGGCCTCTGGGGACTTGCATGATGCCCCAGGAAGGGAGCGGGCAGACCTGCAGGAGGACGTGCCACCCTGTGAAGCTGGAGCCACCCAGAGGGAGGTGACGGGGTGTTGTCAGCAAGCAGGGGAGGGTCAGAGGGGAAACCCAGGGTTCGCTCCCCTCGGAGAGGAGTGTGGTGACAGCCTTTACCCCAAAGTACTATTTTATTTCATTTCACTTTATTTTTCACATGTTGTGCATTATTTTCATTTTATGTGTATGAGTGTGTTGCCTGCGTGTATGTAAGTGCACCTGTGTGGTGTAATGTCCACGGAGGTCAGAAGAGGGCGTCGGGTCCCCTGGAACTGGAGTTGCAGACGGTTGTTAGGTGTCATATGTGTGCTAGGTCATCTGCAAGAGCAGCCGGTGCTCTTAACTGCTGAGCCACCTCTCCGTCCCCACTCCCCTTTTAAAAATATTTTATGTAGGAATTGATTTTATTTTATTGTTGAGACAGGGTCTCACTCTGTATCCTGGCTGGCCTGGAACTCACTATGTAGACCTGACTGGCCTTGATGAACTCTTGGAGATCCACCTGCCTCTGCCTCCTGATTGCGAGGATTAAAGGCGTGCACACCTGGCTCCGTTATTATTAAACATTAGGTTTCATTATGTCCTTGGCAGGGAGAATCTGTCAGGCTTGAAGTCCCAGCCTCTCGGCCTCCTGCCCCTCCTCTCCCCTCTGAGCCTTCACACATGCTGATTACCCGCTCCCTCCCACCTCAAAACCTCCTATTCCCCAAGGTCTCCTTTCCAGTTTCACAGTCTACGTTCACACGCACATCTCCACGTAGACCCATATCTGTTACACACTAGGATCCACGTGGGAGGGAGAACCCGGGGTGTTTAACTTTGTGAGTCTGGGTTACCTCAACCAATACATTTCCTGCAGGTTTCATGACTTCATTTTTCTTTGTGGCTGAATAAAATTACATCATGTATCAGTGCTGGTTTTTGTTTTCTGTTTGTCTGTGGCTGGAGATCTGGTCTGTTTCCATATCCTGGCAATCTGGATAGAGCGGCAATGAACATGTCTCTGTGGTAGGATTTAGAGTCTTTGGGTAAATGTAGGCTGGATAGAGCTATGTCCTATGTTAATCCTATTTTCAAATTTTTGAGAAACCTCCAAACCTTCCACGATGGCCGCACCAGCTTGACTGCAGTCAGCAGGAGACAAGGCTCTCCTTTAGCCAAGTCCTCACAAGCACTGGTCATTTGTTTCCTTTAAAATTTTTTTTTTAATTTTATTCTTATCTATGTGAATGTTTGTGTTCCCATGTGGGTTTGCCTGCCCCATCTGCATACCGATGCCTGCAGATGTCAGAGGGCATCAGATCCCCTGGAACTGAAGTTACAGGCAGTGATGAGACATCTGATATGGATTCTCAGAACCGAACCCCAGCCAGTGCTCTGAACAACTGAGCCATCTCTCCAGCCCCTGTATATGCTTTTGATGTCTTTGTAAAAATGTGTGACTTTAGCCACGTGGGTTTTCCTGTTCTCTTGGTCCACACGTCTGGTTTGAGTGCGAGGATCTGCTGTCTCTGTCAGTATGGCTCTGTGGTATAATTTGAGGTTGGAATTGTGATATCCCCAGCATCATTCTTTCTGCTTAGAATGATTTGGCTCTTCGTGGGCTTCCATATGCATTTTATAATTGTGTTGTCTAATTCTGTGAAGATCATTGGGATTTTGAGGAGGATTGCATTGCATCTGATAATGGGCCATTTCACAATCTTGTCTCTCAATCCAGGAACATGCAGATGTCTTTTTATTATCTAATGTCTTTTCTTCAGAGTCTTAACATTTTCATTGTAGAAGAGTTTCACCACCTTGGTTAGGTTTATTTCTAGGTACTTATTTTTTTATTCATAAATTTATTTCTTTGGCAATTTCATAACATATAGAATACATTATGATTATTCTCTCACCACATTATCTCCCTCTCATACCTTTTATTTCATTGAAACTATTGTGAATGGAATATTTTTCCTAATTTCTTTCTCAGGAGCTCATGTAGGCCAGGCTAGACCTGAACTCACTATGTAGCTAACGATGATTTCAAAT
The DNA here is from genome assembly GCA_035773235.1 of Eospalax fontanierii. NCBI lineage: Eukaryota > Metazoa > Chordata > Mammalia > Rodentia > Spalacidae > Eospalax > Eospalax fontanierii. The sequence continues at coordinate 24,329,807 of CM069554.1, read as the reverse complement.
TTCTGGTCCTCCTGCCTCTACCTCTGAGTGTTAGGGTTAGAGATGTGCAGCAGCACACCCAGTTTATGCTGTGCTGGGGACTGAACCCAGGGCTAGTTAAGCACTGTACCCACTGAGTTGCATCTCTAGCTTCATAAAAGCTTCTGATTTTTAGGGTTGATTCTGTACCCTGCAGTGTTACTGAAAATGTTTATCTGAGCTTAGTTTTTTGGTGGAATTCACAAGGGTTTTCTTCCTCTTCTTCCCCTTCTTCCTTCTCTTTTTTGAAGGGGTGGGAGAGGCAGGTTCTCTCTATGTATCCCAGGCTAGCCTGATGTTCTCTATGTAGCGTAGGATGACCTTGAGCTCCTGATCCTCCTAGCTCCACCTCCCAAGTGCTGGGATGACAGACATGCACACATGCTCAGAAGAACCCTGACCAGGAGGATCTGCCAGAATGAGGCATGGCCAAGGACCTCAACGAAGCCACACCGCAGTGTGACAAGGGCCTCTGTTTATTCAACAGTTTCATTCCCCAGCACTGAGACAGCCCAAGGTGTTAAAGCAGTGGAGAAACAAGCACAGCGATTTCCCATGGAGCCTCCTGCTGGCTGTTGAGTGATGCGTGCACGCGGGGCAGGGAGCCTGTTGTTTTTTATTAAGGCGGACCTTAAATCACAGAGGTCTACCTGCCCCTGTCTCCCGAGTCCTTGGTTTATCAAAGGTTGTGCCACCTTCTACCCCAACCTATGACTGTGCTTACCATGCATGCGGGTTGCCAAGGAGCAAAACGGGCTAGAGCAAACACAGCCCGGGTCGGTTACATCATAGGTGGCGTCATGAGCAAAAGGCATCTGAGCAAACAGCCCACAAAAGGCATCTGAGCAAACAGCCTGAGGCCTCCCTGGAGTCAAAAAGCAGTGGAGGAGGCCTTAGGGAAGAGTCTGGCGGGCCAAAGCTTCAGGCCGTCGGGGACAGTCAGGGACAGTGCACCGTGGAGAGGGAGACCCTACGGTGCAGCCTGAGATGCAGGCCTTGTCTCCACGTGCTGTGGAAAGTACCTGGTAACCTTGAGAGCTGAAGATGACCTTGAACTTCTGACCCTTCTGCCTCTACTTTCTGAGTGCTGGGATTATATGCGTGCACCCCCTCACCTGGCCCATATTTTCATAGGTCTTTTTTTGTTGTTTTGTTTTGGGATTGTTTTTTCTTCTTTTGCAGGGCTGGGGATTGAACCCAAGGCCTGCTGCGTGCTGGGCAAACTCTCTGCCCTTGACCTACAATTTCAGCAGTGAACTCTGCGGGCTCAGAGATGTCAAAAGACTTGGGGGAAGGCCTCCCCGTCTCACCGCCCTTCCTGAGGATCGGTGGGCAGTTAATGGTTGCCTTAAGAAGGAGACACATTTTCTTCAGTGGTGTCTCTGCTGGAAAGGAGATGGGGGGCTACTTGGAACAGGAAAGGGGTTCAGAGAGGACAGAGATGGGAATGAGGTGGTAAGATCAAAGTGCCTGACATATATGTATGTGTTGTTATGCCCAGAGAACGTCTCCTCAAGAACCACCACAGAGTCCGGAGTGTATGCGAAAAAAACAAAAAAAAACCAAAAGAGCCTTTATTCAAGCTTAAGCTTGGTCCCCTAGACCTCACCAACACAGTGGATCCGTTCTGGGAGCCCTGAAAGGAGGGAGTAAGAGCTTATTATAGGTTAGGGACAAAGGGAGGAGTAGATTTACCGTGTTACCTCTGGATTGGTTTAAGAAAGCCTGCACGCGCCAAGTGGATTTTAAAATAATTAGGTGTGAATTAGATACTATGGGTTATATACCAAAATTAGTTAAAAAGAGCTGTAAGGCTCCTCATTGGAGGGTTCCATCTCTGGTGCAAGAGAATGGAATGCATTACTCAAGTTTATTGAAATGTGATGACCATCGCCCAAGTCCAGCCCTGACCTCTGTTTTTCTAAGCTTATCACAAGGTGCTGGACACTCCCTGGCTATACTGGCTTAGGTTTGTTTCTTCGTTTTTCTAGGCTTGTGGCCAGGGGCTTATTGGAAGGACAAAATGAAGCCATCACTGTTCAGTTTGATATTCTAAAGCCAAGCGTTTTACAGAAGCAAAGAGAGCAGTTAATCTACAGATATTGGGTTGAGAAGAGGTTCCAGGGGTCCCACAGTGTGTCAGCATGAAACCCATTATTATGTATGATGATTAGATGCTAATAAAACATTAAAAAGCGGTAGTGAGATAGCTCTATTGGTAAAAGCAGTTGCTGTCAGGCCCAAGGACCTGAGTTCAATCCCTGGATCCCACGTGGTGGGAGATAAGAACTAACTCTTGAAAATAGTTTTTTCCTTCTTTTTTTTTGTTTGAGTCAGGGTCTCCCTGGAGCTCTAGCTAGCCTGAAACTCACTATGTAGACCAGGCTGACCTTGAACTCACAGAGATCCTCCTGCCTCTGCCTCCCGAGTGCTGGGACTAAAGGTATGTGTCACTGTGCCTTGTTCTGTGTATTTTCTTTTAAGATGTATACCAAGAGTGGCTCATGGGCACAAAACCTTTTTTTCTTCTTCTTTTTTGAGACAAGGTCTCATGTAGCTCAGGCTGGTCTCAAATTCATGATCCTCCTGCCTCCAGCTCCAGAATGATAGGGTTTGTTTTTTTTTTCTAATGGATCCTTGTACTGCCCATTTAGCAGGCTGTTCAAAAACCAATTAATGGAAATTCAGGTGTTTTGTCTCTGAGATAAAATGCAGCATCACTGGGCACTAAATCCTTTGGCTGTTTGATATTCTAATAACAAAGCCAGGCACGATGATGCACACCTGTAATTGTAGCACTCAGGAGGTGGAGGCAGGAGAATCCAGAGTTCAAGGTTACCCTTGGCTTATAGTAAGTAGAAGATAGCCTGGGCTACATGAGAGTTTGTCTCAAACAAAAAGTAAAAAGGAAAGAACAAGAGAGAGAGAAGTAATTTGAGGGTGTTAATCAAGTTCTGACACAGGATCATCCCAAGACTGTAATGCTAAGCTCCTTTCTTATGTGCCCATATCTAAAGTGACATTGAATTTTAGCTCAGTGAGAGATTAACAACCAACAGAAATAAGCCATTCCTATTTTCTCCCACCACTTCTGAGGCTGACACAGCAGGATCCTTTGAGCCTAGAAGTTTAAAAGCTGCCTGAGCAACACAGGGAGACTCTGCCTCAAAAAGGCAGGCTTGAGGGCTGGAGACATGGCTTCAAGGTTAAGAACACTAGCTGCTCTTGCAGAGGACCCAGGTTCAGTTCCCAACATCCACATGACAGTTAACAACCATCTGTAACTCTAGTTTCAGGGATCCAACGCCCTCTTCTGGCCTCCAAGGGTCCTATACGCACATAGTGCACTTATATACAGATAGGCAAAGCATGCATACACATAAAAATAAAAAGAAATAAAAAAGAAATAGTCTAAAAAGCCTAGTGTGGTGGCGTAATTCTGTCATTCCAGCACTCTGGGACGTAGAGGCAGGAGGATTGTGAGTTCAAGGCCACATAGCCAGACTCTGTTTCAAAACAACAAAAACAAAGTAGTTGGGGAGATGGCTCAGTGGTTAGGAGTGCTTACTGGACAATCATGAGGACCAGAGTTTGGATTCGAACACAGGTGTAAGGAGCCAGTCCTGTCCTGGGAAAGCCTGTGACTCCAGCCTGAGGGATCCATGCCCTCTTCTGACCTGTCCACCCATGGGTACCCACACATGCTGATTCACATAAACAGGAAGCTCTGCCTGTGGTTCTCTGTGGCTCTGTGTAATCTACCTCGGTAGCAACAGGTAAACAGATTAGGGAGAATTCCCAGTTTACAAGGGCGGGTCACCTGAATGCTGACTTGGTGTCTTTTGCTCTAAGTATACCCCAAATGATCATAGGAACATAGAGGCAGGATGTTCCCAGGACGGGGGCACCTCTGAATAAGGACAATAACTTTTTTCGGTTGTTTTTGTTTTGGGACAAAATGTTTCTATGTAGCCCTGACTGGCCTGGAACCCAAGCTGGCCTCAAACTTTCAGTGATCTGTCTGCCTCTGCCTCCAAGTACTGGGATCACAGATGTGGGCCTCAGAGGAAGAATGACTCCCAGCTACTTAGATAACAGCTAATTGTGTATTCCCAAACAGTTGGAAGACATAGTGCCCACTGCCCCCAACACGGATGACACGTGCCATTCTGACACACTTTCAGACACTGCACTGAAATGTCACACTGTTGCCCATGATCTACCAAATCACTGTGGAAAAACAAACAAACATTGAAAGTATCATGAGCACTGGGTGTGCTGGCACACACCTTAGATCCCAGTGCTCAGGAGGCAGAGGCAGGCAGATCCCTGTGCATGGGAGGCCAGCCTGGTCTACAGTGAGTTCCAGGCCAGGCAGGGCTACACAGTGAGACCCTGTCTCAGAAAAACAAAACAAGACAAAAGCATGTGGGCAAAACAAACACTGCAAAGGAAAGATAATTTAATACCTGCGATAAAGTAACACCCACAGACAGGACAGCACACATACAGAAACTGCACAAATTTAAACAAAACCTATGTAAGTCACAGAATCCAAACAGTAGCACTATCAGAGGTTTAGCCGTTCTATTCCAAGCCCTTCAGGGGATGGGTAGGCTCACTGAGGATCCAGAAATCTCAGATCCACAGAATGTCAGAGCAGGCACCAGCGGGATCCACATCAGAGGACTCTGGGTTGGGGGAAGACTCCTGGTGATCTGAGAAGCCAGCTGTGGCCCAGGCACCAGAGTTCACCTCTCTGAAGCAGTTCCGCCCAGCGTTCTAGGGAACACTGACAGCCCCTGCGAACTGGGTCTTATCCTTGGTGACAGTCCCGCACAGAGGAACCTGGAGGGTCAAACCCAGGGCTGTAAGTGAGCTTGGCCAGCCTGAGGTCGTGCTTCAGCAGGCACAGGAGGTTGAAGAGAGCAGTGTCTTGGTGGCCGGGGGATGGGGACAGGTGAACCCTGTAACTTGCTATGTTAAGTTGTATGGACCAAGTCAGGCTGCTTTTCGCCAGAAATTCCACAGGTGCTCAGCCGCCTGCAGCCTCCTTCCCCTCCTCCCCCACCCCACTCCACCCTCCCTCTGCCTGCTGCATTCAAGGCTTTCTGATTTTTTCTGTGGCCTCTTCAGGGATGTTGGGACTTTCTTGAGTGTCGCGGCCACACAGCTCCCACTGCAGGTGGGACGTGAGGAAGCTAGGATACAAAAGCTGAGTCTCCCGGCCCGGCCCCAGGCTGGGATGCGGGGGCATGCTCAGAGAGCCCAAACGGGGTCTCCAGAGGTTTGTGGGAAGAGGTTTGGGAAGCCAGAAAGAGGTGCAAGTGAGGCCTAGGGGACCCAGGCCTGTCACTCACACAGACTGACACGTAGTGTTCCTTGGCTGCCAGCAGTTCAGGATGCAGAACTGTGGGGACTCATGATAGAGAGCTGGGTAGAGAGCACTCCTGCCCTGCTGCCAGGGCCTCACTGACTGCCCGGGCCGTGGAGGGTCCGTGCAGGTGACCCACCAACAGTCGCAGGGCCTGAGCAGTAGATGTGAACAGGGACAGGAGCTTCTCCTGTTTGGAGTTCTGAATTCTGAGATACGAAAAGCGCCTCCAGGACAGGAATGGCGCGTCAGTTCTGGGATCCCAGTGCTCAGGAAAGCACGGTGACAGGATCAGGGTGTCACTCATGTGGCTGTCTCTCAGCACCCTGGGGTCCAGTGAGCAGTAGTGGGTGAGGTCACAACGCCAGAGTACCAGCGCAGTGGGGTCAGCTACCATGCAGGATGTCCACAGGACCCACAGCCCCATAGCTACTGGGCCACTTTGCTCCATATCTGCTCCTGCAAGGGACCAGGACATCAGGGAGGCCCAAGCCAGGACCCCAGCAGGGCAGTCACCTGCCCTTGGGGACACTCACAGGGGGACTGAGGCTCACGGTCTGCAAGGATTTCACAGCGGTCACACACATGAGGCAGAGACTGTGTGGACCCCAGAGGCCTCCACCTGGCCTGCATTCCCCTCCTGACCTGCAGTGTGCCCTCTGCAGCCCAAGTTGCTGTGAGTTCTGTCTTCCACTGTCCCTTGGGGGACGGGTAGTGTACAGTCTGCCTTCGGTCATGGGACTATCCACGGTGGCTTTTATGGGCCTGAATGGGAAACGGTTTATAATCCAGCTTCTGGATATCTTTTTCCCAATGTCACTGCTGGCCCAAGTCCATGTGGGAAGCCAGCCAACTGGATGGCTGGACTTTGGTGCCCAGTGGACCTGTGCCAGGGATGGCTGAGCCCCAGTTGTCTGTCCTGTGCAAAGTACCTGGCTTATCTTTACGCATGTCTATCCTCTGATGTGGCCCCATTCTGCACTCGAGGAATGGACTGGCCCCAACTTTCTTTTCTCTTTGATGGTTCCCAGGTAGCAGGACTTGACCAGCACAGAGCCTGTCCCAGAACCACCAACCTCAGATTTCTCATTCTCTCTCAGCCTCCTTTACCACTAGATTGTCTGTCTGTCTACCTCTGTCTGTGCTTGACTCTACTCTTTTTAAAAAATACATATTCTATTATTTTTATTTTATGTGTATGAGTACATTGCCTGTATGTGTGTAAGTGCACCCATGTCATGCAGTATCCACGGAGGTCAAAAGAGGACGTCAGATCCCCTAGAGCTGGAGTTACAGCTGTTAGCTGCCATGTGGGTGCTGGGACGTACAATCAGTGCTCTTAACTGCTGAGCCATCTCTCCAGTTCCCACAACACTTTTAAAAGTGTGATCTGTAAAAGGAAAAAAAGAAAAATAAATAAAAACCTTGAGAACGGGACTGGGAATGTGGCTGCTGGTAGCCCTTGCCTAGCGTGCAGGGCGTCCTGGGTCCCATCCCTAGGGCTGTATAAATTAGAGTGCACACCTGTCATGCCAGCACTGGGAACGAAATGCCAGGAGGATACAGAGTTCAAAGTTATCCCTACCTACATAGCAAATTTGAGGCCAGCCTGCACTACCCGAGGCCCTGTCTCAAAACAGCAATTAAAAGCCAGGTATGGTAGGGCATACCTTTAATCCCAGCACTTATGAGACAGAGACAGAGGGATCTCTATGAGACGGAAGCCAGCCTGGTCTACACAGCAAGTTCCAGGCCAGCCAGAACTACACAGTGAGACTGTGTCTCAAAAAAAAAACCAAACAAAATAGAAACAAAACTTGACTCAGAAAGACTCTGAAGAAGGTGGAACCTATTGCCCCACCTCCAGTGAGGAGCTGGCTTTCAGAAAAGTACCGTGCGCAGCATAGATGCCAACAAATGGTGGCACTCGTTACCAAATAAACCTGCTGGAGGGGAAGCTGGAAGAGTGGTATGTGCAGCCATGTTCCCCTGGCCTCTCCACCAGAGACTAGCCTTCAGCGTCCACTGGGTGCAGCTGAGCAGTCAGGCCAGGGAAAGAGGACAGACTCCCCCAGAGCCACCCAGACTGTCCCTTCCTTCACCTCTCCACTTCTGTTACCCAAGTGTGGCATCTGAGCACGCCTCCTCCCTTTCTGGCAGACCCAGGACTGACCTCTCCTGCCTTATGCGGCCCCCGAGGCCTTGATCTTACCCCAACACTTCCTTCCGCTAGTCAACAATCCTTTGGGAAACACTTTCGCTATCAAACTGATCTCAAATTATCCTAAATTGATCGGGCCATCTGTTTCCTGCTGGGCCCTAAATGCTGCCCTATAATTAAAGATGCGGGAGAATACAATTCAGAGATAATGAAGAAGACGGGAAAGGCAGGCCAGCAAATTGTGTACAGCACAGATCCACAGTGGAGGAGATCGCTCACAGCAACAGAAAGATGAAATAGTGACAAACTGTCAAAAATAGATTTACCTGGGGCTGGAGAGATGGCTCAGTTAAGAGCACTGGCTGCTCTTGCAGAGGACCTGGGTTTGGTTCCCAGCACCCACATGGTGGCTCACAACCACCTGTAACTCCAGTTCCAGGGGATCCAATGCCCTATTCTGGCCTCCAGAAGCATTGACCAACATGAATGCACTTACATACATGTAGGCAAAAAAACACTCATCTATACACACACATATGTATATATAAATAATTAAAACAATAAATAAATAGTTTAAATGGATTTACCTCCCAGAGGTGAGATCCAAGACTGATTTTAATTGTCCAGGTTGTAGACTTTTATGTGGATGAAATATTTACAAACCGATGTTTATTACTAGATAACATAGGCACAAGTCAGTCCAGACTCCTGCATGCTGGAAAACTCCCAGAGGGAGGCTGAAGGGAGAGGGGAGAGACAGGATAGTCTAGGTAGGTTTCTTTTCCCATTACTTTAGACTTTTCTGTATTTATCAAGTGTTATCCAATGACCAATCACTGTCGATTTTGTCAGAAAAAGAAATGAAAGATTTTATGTTTAAAGTAAAACGAAGAAATTGAAATAGATACAGAAACATCATTTGGATGATTAGGGGGCTGGCAAAGCTGGATGCGGTGATACACAGGTAGACAGACCAGAACAGACAAGGAGGCAGAGAGCAGGGCAGGGGTCTAGGCAGGGGCTATACCACTGAGCCACGCCCCAGCCCCTCACTGGGGGATTCTAGGCAGGGGCTCTACCACTGAGCCACGCCCCAGCCCCTCACTGGGGGATTCTAGGCAGGGGCTCTACCACTGAGCCATGCCCCAGCCCCTCACTGGGGGATTCTAGGCAGGGGCTCTACCACTGAGCCACTCCCCTGGCACACAGAGAAAGTTATGAAGAGTTGGACTGGTTGTGGCTTCAAACCTCACTTCTGCAGCTTAAGATCTATGTATTTTAGAAAAGTCCTTTCATACTTTGGGGCCCTGGTTTTCTGACTGTAGAGTAGGTTAATGATAGGACCTCACTTTGACAAGGTTTTAGATGATTATAGATGATCCATATGCATCAAGTTCTTAGGGCCTGGTGGACAATGAATTCCCTAGAAGGGATGATTAGAAAGGATAAGAATGCCCAGCATGAGGCAGAGACAGAGATGTGCACAGGAGAGGCAGGATTTGGAATCTGAGGGCTGGGCACGTGCTATCCCTGGCACAGATTACTACTGAGTAAAGTTCTTAAAGCTTGGCAAGACTCCCACAGGCCCAGAGCCAGCAATGACGATCATCCATTACTCCAGCTGGCAAAACCGGTGTGTGAATTGATTCTCATTTAGACCCATGAAAGCCACCGTGGACCATCTAGAGACCACAACCCAAAGGACAGGGGAAAACAGGCCCTGCAGGAGTTCAGGCCACAGAAAGCACATTGCAGGTGAGGAGGAGAGATACAGGACAGATGGGGGCCATTGGGGTTCACAGTCTCTGCCCCACATGTGTGACTACTGCTGAGTCATCGCTGGACCCTGAGCCTCAGTCCCTCTATGAGTGGCTACCCTGTTGAAGCCTCCCTGGTCCCTTGTAAGAGTAGAGATGAGGTTAAGTGGCCCAGCCAATGTTGTGGGCCCTGTGGACATCCAGTGTGGCTGCTGACCCCATCGCAGTGACCCCATGGCTCTGTGACCTCTCTCACTACTGGTAGCTCCAGGGTGCCAGAAGCCTTGAATGTGCCGTGTCCTATGAATTCTCTCACAGTGAGGCCAGGCGTTCAGCCCCACCCCACCCCCAGGTTTGAACCGACTGAGCAAATGGGAATGCTCTCCAATCGCAGAAACCAGTTTATTCCAGGTTACTTACAAAGGATTCATCCCCATGGAGAGACCGGGCACACACACCCAAGCAGGAGACCCACAGTGCCCCTGCCCACATCTCCTACCCAGCTTTTTCTACTTTCCCAATGGACCCTGCCCCCTAAGTCACTGGTTGGTTGGAAAGTAGTTGACTCCATTGGTTTCATCTGTCTCAGTTACATTCTTGTGCCCATGTTCCTCGAGGCAGAGAGAAACTGTAAATCTACTCTGACACGCTGAGAGACAGCTATGTGAGTACCCGTCTGACCTTGTCGCTGTTCTGTTCCCAGTCAGGATCCCACACTTCTGGCACTCAGTCTCTGTCCCAGAGCTGATGTTCTGGTGTCCCACAGATGTTTTTCACATCTCTGAATCCAGAAGTCCAAGCTAGAGACACCCCTGCCCAGGTCCCCAACTCCTATCCAGGCCCTGTGACTGTTGGCAGTCATCTGCAGGAATCCTCCGTGGCCCAGGAAGCAGGGATGCTCTGTCTCCTGAGTTCTGTCTTGCGTGGGTCTCCATAGTCCTGTACCCTGGGAACTGCTCATGGTCACTTTGCCATTGGCCTGTGTGAGTGTCAGACTCAGGTTTCCTTGGCCTTGCAGCCTTGCCCACCTTGCAGCTCTGTCCCGCTTCCTGCAGAAACCTCTGGGCTCTCTGGGGATTCCCCTAAATATCGACTGGGGCTGGACAGGGTGGGTCAGGAGATGGGACCCAGATTATGTGTCCTCGTTTACCTGGAGTCCCATCAGCAGCTGGAACTGATGCAGCCAGGACAAGAAGTCCTATACTCCGCCAAGAAGCCACACAAAGATGAGAAACTCTGAGTACAACAGGCAGATCATGGGTTAGACAGCAGTGGGCACAGGACATGCGATAGACCAGAGGGACCAAGACGTCAGGCAGCTGAGAGTCTGTGCGGTTTCTGGGGAAAACCATCCTGACTTGGTCCCCTCCCAAGGTTGCAGGATTCGCCTCTCTGCCACGAAGACACACTGCTGTCTTCAACTTACTGCTGATTCAGGACCTCGGGCTTGCCAGGCTCCTCTGTGCTGGACTGTCACCAAGGAAGAAACCCAGTTTGCAGGGGCTGTCAGGGGTCCCTGGAATGCTGGGCAGAGCTTCTCCAGGCTTCTCTGCAGAGAGGTGGGCTCTGGTACCTGGACCACAGCTGGCTTCTCAGATCACCACGAGTCTCCCTTGAACCCAGAATCCTCTGATGTGAATCCCACTGGTGCCTGCTCTGACATTTGATGGATCTGATACTCTTGGATCCCCAAGGAGCCTCTCCATTCCCTTAGGGACTTGGTATAGAAAGAATAAACGTCCTTAGAGTACTAATATTGTTTGGATTCTGTGAATTACATAGATTTTGTGCAATTTCAGGGCTGGAGAGATGGCTCAGTGGTTAAAAGCACTGGCTGCTCTTGCAGAGGACCCAGGTTCAATTCCCAGCATCCACATGGCAGCTAACAACTGTGCATAACTCCTGTTCCATGGGATCCAAAACCCTCTTCTGACCTCTGCAAGCATTCCACCGACCCTGGTACAATACACTGATATACATAAAAAATTAAAATAATAAAGAATGTGTGTAATTTATGTGTGTGTGCTGTCCTCTCTGTGTGTTAATTTTTTGCAGGTATTAAATAATCTTTCCTTTACAGTTTTTTTTTTCCTACAATGCTTTTGATTTTGTTATTGCTTTTGTTTTTTTGAGACAGGGTCTCACTGTATAACCCTGCCTGGCCTGGAGCTCTCTCTGTAGACCAGGCTGGCTTCCAAGCCAGAGATCTACCTGACTCTGCCTCTTGGAGTACTGGGATCTAATAAGGTGTGAGCCACCATGCCTAGTGCCTATGATGCTTTTAATGGTTTGTCAGGATTGGAGTTTTAGACTATATCTTATTTATTATTTTTATTTTTATCTTTTTTTTATATGAGTGTGTAGCCTGCATGTATGTAAGTGCCCCTGGAAATGCTCACAAAGGTAAAAGAAGGTGTTGGATACCTTGGAATTGGAGTTCCTTGCTAATCTATCCACGCTTGCCAGGAATTAAAACAGACCAAAACTTCAGGCACAGACAAAGAGAAAACAAAACGTAGCAGACACACGATGGAATTTTATTCAGCCACAAAGAAAAATGATATCATGAAACCTGCAGGAAATGTATTGGTTGAGGTAACCCAGACTCACAAAGTTAAACACCCCGGGTTCTCCCTCCCACGCGGATCCTAGTGTGTAACAGACATGGGTCTATGGGGAGATGTGCGTGTTAACGTAGATTGTGAAACTAGAAAGAAGACCTTGGGGACAAGGAGGTTTTGAGGTGGGGAGGGAGCGGGTAATCAGCATGTGTGAAGGCTCAGAGGGGAGAGGAGGATCAGGAGGTGGAGAGGCTGGGACTTCAAGCCTGACAGATTCTCTCTGCCAAGGACATAATGAAACCTAATGTTTAATAATAAAGGAGCCAGGTGTGCACGCCTTTAATCCTCGCAATCAGGAGGCAGAGGCAGGTGGATCTCCAAGAGTTCATCAAGGCCAGTCAGGTCTACATAGTGAGTTCCAGGCCAGCCAGGATACAGAGTGAGACCCTGTCTCAACAATAAAATAAAATCAATTCCTACATAAAATATTTTTAAAAGGGGAGTGGGGACGGAGAGATGGCTCAGCAGTTAAGAGCACCGGCTGCTCTTGCAGACGACCTAGCACACATATGACACCTAACAACCGTTTGCAACTCCAGTTCCAGGGGACCCGACGCCCTCTTCTGACCTCCGTGGACGTTACACCACACAGGCGCACTTACATACACACAGGCAACACACTCATACACATAAAATGAAAATAATGCACAACATGTGAAAAATAAAGTGAAACGAAATAGTATTTTGGGGTAAAGGCTGTCACCGCACTCCTCTCCGAGGGGAGCGAACCCTGGGTTTCCCCCTCTGACCCTCCCCTGCTTGCTGACAACACCCCGTCACCTCCCGCTGGGTGGCTCCAGCTTCACAGGGTGGCACGTCCTCCTGCAGGTCTGCCCGCTCCCTTCCTGGGGCATCATACAGGTTCCCAGAGGCCTCCCTGCCTCCACCCCTGGCCTGCCTCTGCCCTGATCTGGGCTTCCTGTGGGAGCTCTCCTGACTCACCTGCCCCAGGTGACCTGAGTACCTGTCACTTTCCCTTTCTGTTCAGAGCCTCACCTGCTGGCAGCCCCGCCCTGCTCTGGGCTTCCCCAGCCTGGGCTCTCCTGATGGCTGCTGTCAAGCTCCAGCTCCGTTTTCACTTTTCCTACATCAGCTGGGGCTGCCCATCAGCCCAGGTTAAAAGCAGCCATGGAGCCGGACTTCCACTCACAGCCAAAACCCGATACTCAGAGACACAGCAGCCCGGACCAGAGGAAGACCCAGGCCAGACATCGAAGCAGGACAGACCCCAGAACAGCCTCCAGGACACACCTGAGTCCCCTTCTCAGAACCGCCAGAGACCAGCAAGAAGCCAGGTGAGTGCCCAGCGTGGCTCATGACAGTGAGTGCCCAGCATGGCTCATGACAGGCTGCTCTCCACAGCCCCAGCCCCAGCCCTCACTCTCTGTCCCTCTGTGACAGACATGACCGGGATCTTCGGACTCCCCCTGATGCTTCTGGCTGTCGTGCTGACCAGTACCTGTGCAGATCCTGTTCCCACAACTACCAGTGTCCCACCAGGTGCAAAGAACTGCCACATGGCCCAGTTCAAGTCTCTGTCCCCACAAGAGCTGCAGGCCTTCAAGACGGCCAAAGACGCCATTGTGAGTGCTCCTTAGACCTTCTTGTGTGGGTTAGCCTCCACCCCTCACTCTGTGGGTTACCGTGCCAACTGGCATGAACGTGGACTGCACCTTTGCTGTCGTGTGCTAACCTCAGCGCTTCTTGCAGTGGGCTATCTCCTGCTCTTACTGCAATGGAGGAGCCTCTGTCCTCCTCGGGGTGACCTCCCCTTCCCCTCCTGTGGCCCCACTGTAGTGGTCTAAGTGTGTTCTTACTCCGCAGGAAGTCTGGCTAGTGGAAAAGGACATCAAGTGCAGCAACCGCCTCTTCCCCAGGGCCTGGGACCTGCAGCAGCTGCCGGTGAGTGGGGAGCTGGTCCCTGCCTGCTCCTCTGAGTCCTGTGTGGGTCCCTCACCAGCTCCTTCTGTCCTCCCGGGCTTCACACCAGCTCGTCTAGAGCCTGCCCCCCACGGAGCACCTAGGCCGTGCTCCCTGCCTGTCCCTCTGACCTCCCCAGCTCTGTCTCACCTGCTCTCCCATCTCTTGGCTCAGGTGCAGGAGCGCCCCAAGGCCTTGCAAGCTGAGCTGGCCCTGACGCTGAAGGTCCTGGAGAACGTGGCCGAGCCAACCCTGGGGACCCTCCTGGACCAGCCCCTCCACACCCTGCGCCACATCCGCTCCCAGCTGCGGGCCTGTGTGAGTGCTGGGTCTTGCTCATCCCTGGTAATCGTGGCTCCGCCCACCCGGGCTTCCCCTGTGCCCCAGCCCAGCCTCACAGTGCCCCTTCTCTGCCCACAGATCCCTCAGCCCACTGCAGACCCCAGGGCCCAGAGCCGCCGCCTCTCCCGCTGGCTCCAGAAGCTCCACGAGGCCCAGAAAAAGGTGAGTGTCGGGAGGGGACGGAGGGGAGGTGGACAGGGCCTGGGAGCCCTGACCCCGGGCAGCCCCTGAGCCAGTGCTGTCCCCACAGGAGACCCCCGGCTGCCTGCAGGCCTCCGTCACCTTCAACCTCTACCGCCTGCTCACCCGGGACCTGAGATGCGTGGCCAGTGGAGATCAGTGTGTCTGACCGTGGTCTCTCCTGCCAAGTCCACTGAGGATGCACGAAGCCCTTGACTTATAACTTCCCATGGCTATTTATGCATTTATTTATGTGTGTGGATCTCAAACTCAGATCCAATAAAATGTCTATTTTTCTATTTTTTTAAAACATTGTGCAAATAAACCACAGAAAAAGACCCTTGTCATATGGACTGTATGTTGATGTAGACTTGTTTTTTTTTTTTTTTTTTTCCGTGATGATGGATGATCACAATTACACCTCTCTGAAGACAGACTTGCTCACTCTGAGCTCTGGTCTAGCCTGGGATGCTGTCTCCTTCTGGGTGGAAGGCAAAGTGTCTCCAGTTTGAATGTTTCCAGGTCTCTCAGAATGATGTCTTTTCCCGGTGGTTCTAGGGCCGACAGTGCTCCTTGCTGCCGTCTTTGTTTCTGTCTTTGAGACAGGGTCTCTTGTAGCCTGTTCCTGCCTGTGCAGTGCTGGGATTGCAGCTGCACATCAGTGCTATGGGCTCTAGCAAATCAACCTTGCATCACCAAAACCACCTGGGTACCTAGAGTCCTTTGTACCTTCTTGCCCCCTCTTCCCAGCCCAGGTAAAGATAATGTGTACCGCTTGGGGAAGTGGTTTCATCATTCCATTTCCAAAAGACATTTCATGATGAATTATTTTTAGATAGGGTCTCATGTAGCCCAGGCTGGCCTCAAACTCACTATGTAGCTGAGGGTGATCTTGAACTCCTGATCCACCTGCCTCCACCTCCCAAATGCTCAGATCACATGCAAGCAGCACACATCTGGCTTTATGCAGTCCTGAGAATCCAATTTGGGTCTTCATGAATGCTTGGCAAGTATTCAACCAACTGAGGCCAATACATGATGACTTTTACCCCAAAGATATCTATGAAATGTGTGATTGTTTTGGGATGAAAACTGACTCAGGTTTCAAAAATCCGAGCATGGGAGGGTCTAGAATTCTTTATTTTATTTATTTATTTATTTATTATTTATTTTTGAATCAGTCTCCCTGCAGTCCCAGCTGGTGACCTGGAACTCACCTTGTAGACCAGGATGGCCTTGATCTTGCAGAGACTCTCCTGTGCTGGGACTAAATGCACGCACCACAACACCCAGCTAAGACTGGAATCCTGGGGTTTTGGGGATTTTTTTTTTTTAATGGGTCTGAGTGTATTGCCTTTGTAAGTGTACATAGGTACACCTGTGTCATGCAATGCCCTCCAGGGCCAGAAAGGGGCACCAGATTCCCTGGAACTGGAGTTATAGATGATTGGTATGTGGGTGCTGGGAATTGAACCTGGGTCTTCTGCAAGAGCAGTGTTGCTAACCACTGAGCCATCACTCCAGCCCAGGGACTAAAAGTCTAAGCAAGACACTGCCCTTTCTACCAGGCTGTTCTGATTCTTACAATCATTCTGCCTCTTTTTCTACAATGATCTCTGAATCTTGGGAGGCAGAGGTTTGATATAGACGTCCTATTCAGGGACAAGCACTCCGCAGTCTCTTGATTTCTGCACATTGACCAGGGGTGGGCTTCTATATTAATCACCATCTGCTGCATAATGAAACCCCTCTAGTGGGAGCTGAGAGAGACATTCATCTTATGTGTAGGGGTTGCGTTGAAAACGGGTCCGGCAGAGGGGGTCGACGGGAGTGTGTTGGCGCTAGAGCGCCCCCTGCCGGCGAGAATCAGAATGCCACTCCTGCGGCATATCCATGGACCACACAGCCCAGAGCAAGCAGCCCTGGGAACTTCGTCAGATGAGGTTATCCAAACATTTTCCCTGTGTGATGTAGTAATTCACGGGCCTCCTCCTTAGCGCGTTGAGTAAAACGTCACCCGTGGCAGCTCTAATAACTACTGTAACTGAGAAGCAGAGACGACAGAAAGGGATTCGAGATGCCTGGCGGGAGGCAGTGGCTGTGAGGGCCCTGGAGGAGCCACGGAAGGAGGAGCCTCAGCCACTGAAACAGAGGAACCCGGGAAGAGGCCGCACCCCTCCTGGAGGGCCCATTTCTCACCTTAGGAACCTGGGCTTCCAGTGCAGACGGTTCTTGTTTCTGTTTGTATGATCTAATTCTTTATTGTGTTAAACACACTTATGACAACATATTCACGGGTTTTTTTTCTCCATATTTTTCATTAGTTATTCAGGGTGGCGTGGGCCACTCGTGGGCCACAGAGCCAGTCAATGAGAGGTCAGAGGGGAGTCGGTTCTCTCCTTCCACAATGCGGGTCCCACGGATGGAACGCAGGTCGTCAGATTTATTGGTAAGCCCCTTTTTCTGCGGGCCCCACCATATCCAGGTGCTGCTTTGGCCTCTCCCCTCAGGGCCTGGACCTGTGCCAGCCTGCCCCGCTGGCCCCTCACCTGTTTCCTTCTTATCTTCCGTGCCCTCTATCTGCCCGGGCTGGGCCGCTTCTCTGTTAGCAGACCTGTCCCTGGGTGGTTTTCTAGGTCCACTCCCATTGGCTCTGAACCCCGTGCCCACTCTAGGAGGTCCTGTGGCCTTGCAGGCTGAGCTAGCCCTACACAAGGTTCTGGAGAGTTGGGGGCTGACTCGGTTCTGGGGGACGTCCTTGTATCTGTTACTTTCGTGTCTCTGTGACCGCAGTACCTGATGGGGACAACTTAAAAGAGAGCTTTTGTTTGGATGCGGAGGGTTTCGCCCATCGCGGAGGGGAAGGCCGGTGGCCTGGCTCAGCGGTACAGCGCAGTGTGGGGGCCAGGCCGCTCACATCACAGCCAGCCCAGAAGCAGAGAGAGATGCAGGAACCAGGTGCAGGGGTCACCTTCAAAGTCTTCCCTGAGAGACCTACTTCCACCAGTCAGACCCGCCCCATCTGGAAAAGGCTCTACAGCCTCCAGAAAGAGCGCCCCCAGCTGGGCACCAAGTATCCAAACGTGAGTCTGCAGGGGTGTGGTGTGGGGAGGTGTTTCCGAGTCCAACTCTAACAGTCCTGGACCAGTCCTTGCCACACTGCACAGTATTCACCCCCGGTTCTAGGCCTATGAGAGTCCTGGTTCATGCATGTGTTGACTCTGCCTACCTAGGCTTCTCCTGTATCCCAGCACAGCCTCATAGCCCTCTATCCTCTACTCATAGACCCAGGCTTAGCCCACTGCAAACCCCAGGACCTAGAGCCACCACCCCTGCGGCTAGCCTCATCAGCTCCACAAAGCCCAGAAGGTGAGCGTCAGCAGAGGACGGAGGTGAGTAGAGCCTGGCAGCCCTGACCCCAGGCAGCCCACAAGCCACTACCGTCCCCACAGGAGATCCCCGGCTGCCGGCAGGCTCTGTCACCTTCAACTTCTACGGCCTGCTCATCTGGGGCTCCATAGGAAGACCAGTGTATGTGACAGCTGCAACCTGTCCCAGGACCTTAGATATTACGAGCCAACTGCCTCTCCAGGGTCACGGCATCTGGGCCTCTATAGTTTGTGAAGCTTCAGATGTTTTATCAACTTGACCCAAGCTAGAGACACCTGGAAAGAGGAAGCCTCACGGGAAGAACCTTTAATCAGATTTATCTGTGGGGAATTGTCTTGACTGATTGCTGATGTAGGAGGGCCCGTTCACTATAGGCAGCCCCATTCCTAGGCAGGTGGGCCCAGTTTGTATAAGAAGGCTTGCTGAGGGGCTGGACAGATGGCTCAGTGGTTAAGAGCACTGGCTGTTCCCAGCTCTCACATGGCAGCTACCAACCATCTGCAACTCCAGTTCCAGTGGATCCGACGCCATCTTCTGGCTTCCACAGGCATTGCACAACACAGATGCACTTACAAATATACAGGCATAAACCCATACACGTAAAACAAAGATAAATAAACAAATGCTTTTTTTTTTTTTTTTTTTTTTAAAGAAGAAAGCTAGCTGAGAAAGTCAGCAAGCATCATTCCTTCATGGTTCCTGCTCTGACACCCCTCAGTGCTGGGCTGTGACCTGAAAGTGTGAGCCACATAAACCTTTTTCCTTCCGCAAGTTGCTTTTGGTCAGTGTTTTATCACAGCAACAGAAAGCAAAGCAGGACATGTTTATTCTTGTGATGTTCAGACACTCTGTGAAAGATGAGAAACACATTTGTGATACTGTGCATGTGTCTAATATACATGAGTTTCTTTGGCTTCAGTATGAGTGTGTGCGTGTGTGTGCATGTGAGTAGATGCAGATATGTGTGCGGGTGCGTGGAGGTCAGAAGACAACATGTCCAACTTGATTCTCTCTTTCCACCATGTCAGTCCTGGAGATCAAGGTCAGGTCCTCAGGCTTATTGACAAGCACCTTGCTGGGCCAGCAAGCCCAATCTTGAGGGTCTCTTAAAGTAGCCACAGCTTGCGTGCCTTTAATCTCAGCACTTGGGAGGCAGAGACAGGTGGATCTCTGCGAGGTTGAGGCCAGCCTGGTCTACACAGCAAGTTCCAGGCCACCTTATTTATTTATTTACTTACTTTGCGGGGGAGTTGAGACAGAGTCTCCCTGTAGCCCCAGCTGGCC
The DNA here is from genome assembly GCA_035773235.1 of Eospalax fontanierii. Taxonomy (NCBI): domain Eukaryota; kingdom Metazoa; phylum Chordata; class Mammalia; order Rodentia; family Spalacidae; genus Eospalax; species Eospalax fontanierii. Next base: position 24,310,760 of record CM069554.1, on the reverse strand, counting down.
TGCAACTCTATGTAGACCAGTTTGGGCTGGGTCTCTCATATCCCCGCCTGCCCCTGCCTCCTGAGTGCTGAGATTAAAGGTATTCGCAACCACGCCCGGTTCAAAGATGATTCTTGGAGCGCTGTTGTGAGAGTTCTTGACATATCTCAGGCGAAGCTTTTGGGCTCTTAGTTTCTGCATACATTCAACTTTATAAGTCAATGCCAAAATGTTTCTGTTAGCGTCTCTAACACACCCTCATAGCACATTTCACTTTTTTCTACTTAAGCTAGTTTGAGTGGGTTTCTACTGCTTCTGATCAAAGTGAATTTTCACCTGCCTAAGCCATCAAACATGACTTTGGGATGACAGCCCTTGCTGTGATGTTCCTCTTGAGAGATCCTCATCCCAGCAGCCACCACCTGCTGTAGTTTCTCCAAAACGCACGTGGAAGTTGTCATACTAAAAGTATTAAAAGGTGGAACTTGCAAAGGGTGAGGAGGTCACGAGGGTGTCACCCTCGTGAAGGAAGGTGGCTGGCGGGAGTGGCTTGGTTTTCCCAGGAGTGAGTCCCTGTGCATGTGTGAGGGCACCCTGTGTTGAAAGTACTAAGGTCCATCGTGGTGGCACATAGCTGTATTCCCAGCATTTCGGAAGCTGAGGCAGGAGGGCCAGAAGTTCAAGGCCAGCCTCGACATAGTGAATTTGGGGCCAGCCTGAGCTACGTGAGACCCTGTCTCCAAACAAGTGGGGAGGGGCCTGGGAGATGGCCTAGTGGAGCATATTGCACAAGTATAAGGCCTGAACTTGAAAGCCAGGGGCACGCCCTGTAACCTCAGTGCTGGGCGGCGGGAGAGGGAAAGCCAGGAGAATCCCTGAAGTCCATCGGCCAGCCAGTCTAGCCAATTGGTGAGCACCGTGAGAGACCATGTCTCAAAAAATAAGGTGGAGGAGGTTGGAGATGGTTAAGAGCACTGGCTGCTCTTGCAGAGAACCCAGGTTCAGTTCCCAGCACCCACTTGGCCACTAACAACTGTCTGTAACTCCAGTTCCTGGGGATCCAATGCCCTCTTCTGGCCTATGTGGATATTGTATACACACGATACACTTACATACATGGAGGAAAACACTATTGTATACACATCATGTACTTAGATGCATGCAGGCAAAACATTCATGCATATAAAAGAAAAATAAAAACTATAAAAGGATAAGCTGAGGTGTAGCTCAGCAGTATATACCTGGCAAGCCTGAGACCCAGGGTTCAATTCCCAGAACCATACCAGAAGCCAGAACCAATCCCCGGAATGGGCCTATTGGTGCATACCTATAATCTCAGGTACTCAGGAGACTGAGGCAGGAGGATTGCAAATTCAAGGCCAGCCTGGGTACAAAGTGAGTTCAAGGCCAGCCAAGGCAGCTTAGGGAGACCCCGTTTCAAAATGCAAAGGGAAGAGGTGGGAGACATGACTCCATGGCAGCAGGCTTACTTGGCATATGCAAGGCTGGGATTCAGTGTCCAGAACTGCAAAGAGACAGACAGAGAGTGAGGGAGAGAAAGAGTGTGTGTGATGAGGAAGAGGAGGAGGAGGAGGAGGAGGAGGAGGAGGAGGAGGAGGAGGAGGAGGAGGAAAACAATAAACTGAATGGACAGTATGCATTTCTAATTCCAGCTCTCAGGAGACTGAGGCAAAAAAGTGATAAATGGCAAGCCTGGGCTACATATTCAGGCCACCCCCACTTAAAAATAATTTAAAAGCTAAAATATATTCATATTATGTGTATACACACACATATGCATTGAAACTAGATCCGTCTCATGTATCCCAGGCTAGCTTCCAACCTGCTGGGTACCCAAAGCTGACTTCAAACTCCTGATTTTTTCTGCCTCTACAGGCCAAGTGCTGGATTACAGACGTGTGCCACCACACCCAGCTCAGAATAAAACTGTTAAGAGAAAGCAACTCGTGCTTATATTATGTTAGACAGCAAGGAGGAGTTCCAGATAGAATTAAATCACTGAGCAGCTGACCTCAGAATACAGGAACCCCTTTGAGCTGTGGTATCACATTCTATAATCTCAGTTACTTGTGGTCAACTGCAGTCTGAAAATGCTAAATGGAAAATTCCAGAAACAATTGATATGTTTTTTAAAAAGATTTATTTATTTTTTAAAATCTTTTTTGGGGGTCTTTTTAAGACATGGTCTTCCTATAGCCACAGCTGGCCTGGAACTCACTATGTAGACCAGGCTGTCCTCTACCTCACAGAGATCTGCCTGCCTCTGCCTCTCATGTGCTGGGATTAAAGGTGTGCACCCCCATACCTGACTGGATTTATTTATTTTTATGTTATGTGTATGAGTGTTTTGCCTGCATGTATGTAAGTGCACCTATGTGTGCAATGCCCTCGGAGGCCAGAAGAGGGCATCAGATCCCTTGGAGCTGGAGTTAAAGGCACTTGTATGTATGCTGGGACCCCAGCTCAGGTTCCTTGCAGGAGCAGCAAGTGCTTTTAATCACTGAGCCATCTCTCCAACCTCCTAATTGATATATTTTATTTATTTATTTTGGCTTCCTTTCAGTTCCTCGGGGAGCAACAGTGTCTGGGCCTGCAGATGTGTGTATTGCTAGTCTTTTGTGATACTGAGAATGGAACCCTGGTTTCTATGCATACTATGCAAACTCTCTCCCACTGGACCACGCCCCCCGCCCCTCTCTGGGAGATTCTAGGCAGGTGCTCTACCACTGAACTACTTTACCTCCACTCCAAGTTAGTTTATTTTTTTAGTGCTGGGGTTAGAACAAGAGTCTTTCATGTGCTAGGCAACCTGTGATCTATATCCCAGTCCAATCACGTTTTAAATTCCACACCATTCTGAGGAGCAGGATTAAATCTTATGCTATCTTGCTCTGTCGTGTTTGGGGTCCTAGCCTCCCCTGTGGCCAGTGTGTCTGTATGGGTAGGCTCCCTGCCTGTGGATCACTTAGTAGCCAGCTTGGCATCAGGGCCAGTATCTGATTAATCTTTATTTCACTTAATTAAAGAACCTCAGAGCACAAGAGGTTCAACAGTGACCCTCAGACCTGCCTGAGAGAAGCTGCAGACTGCTCCCTGACTGGGAAAAGGGCAAAGCTCTCAGTTTAAGAAGAAAGAGGAAAGTGTCCTATGCTGTGGCTGAGACTGACTCAGAACGAGCTCCTGTCAGTGGAAACTGAGGAAGGAAAAGAAAATTCACGCTAGTTTTGCTGTGACGCCTCAAACTGTGGGAGCTCCAGCCACAGCGTGGGATGGTTGTTTAGTTGAGCTGGGAAAAGTTGGGGCTGAAGAGATGGCTCAGTTGATAAAGGGCTAGCTGTGCAAGTCTAAAGACCTGAGTTCGGATCCCCAGACCCATGTAAAAAGCTGGGTATCGTGCTAGGTAGCTTTCAACCACCTATAACCCCAGTCCCAGGGGGATCCAGTAGCCTTGTCCTAATTTGCTTCTCCACTGCTGTGTTAAAACACTGATCAAACCAACTTGGGGAGGAAAGGGCTTATTCTACCTTACATGTTCCAGGTCACAGTTCATCACTGAGGGACGTCAGGCCAGGAACTCAGGGCTGGAACATGGAGGCAGGAACTGAAGCACAGACCGTGGAAGAATGCTGCTGACTGGCTTACTCCTCTGGCCTCTGCTCAGCCTGCTTTCTTATACATCACAGGGTACCCACCCAGGGTGACACTACCCACAGTGGGCTGGGCCCTCCCACATCACTCAACTATCAAGAAAATGCTCCACAGACGTGGCCACAGACCAGTCCAAAGGAAGCAGCTCCCCAGTTGAGGTTCTCTACCTGATGTGTCAGGCTGATAACTGAAGCTATCCAGCACAGCCCTCTCCTGGCACCTACACACACAAGCATGTACATTCACACAAACACATAGATAAATAAGCAAACAAGTCAATAAAAGCATAAACAAATAAAAATATATTTTTTTAATCTGGGGGTGATGGTGCATATCTGTGTTGTCTGTAATTCCGTTACAGAGATGGTGGACAGGGGCTCCCTGGAGATCATGGACTAGCCAGTGTAGTCAAATTAATGAACTCCAGATTCAGTGAGAAACTCTGTCCCCCCCAAAAAAAGGTAGACAGCCAGAGAGGTGGCTCAGTGGATAAGAGCACTGGCCGTGCAAGTCAGACGACCTGAGTTCGATCCCCAGGACCCATGTGAATAAGATGGATGAGTGGTGCATATCTCACCCAGCACTCCCATAGAAAATTGGGAGGCAGAGACGGACTCTGCTAGAAGCTTGTGGACTGACCAGACTGGAGTACGTGATGAAGCAGCAGAAACAAGAGAACCCAACAGGTGGAGCATGAAATATGACCTCCGAAAGTTGTCCCCTGAACTCCACACACATGCTGTGGTGAACACACACGTACATGCACACACACACAAAAACACATACACAACACACACACAATCTCTTATTTGAAACACAATCCAAATAATGTCTGGTTTGTGTGTATTAAAAAGAAAAAGATCAAGGGCCGGAGAGATGGCTCAGCAGTTAAGAATACTGGCTGCTCTTGCAGAGGACCTGGGTTCTGTTCCCAGCACTCACATCAGGTGGCTCACAACTGCCTGTAACTCCAGCTCCAGGAGGATCTGGCTCCCTCTTCTGGCTCCTGAGGGCACCTGCAGGCACATGGTGTTCATCAAAATTTGTACACACATATAATAAAATATAAAGAAATCTTTTTAAAAAGATAAAATGTACTAAAGACCAAAATAAACTACTTTTGACACAGGGTTTCTTGGTCTCAAACCGATATATAGCTGAGGATGGCTTTGAACTCTGGCCTTCTTGCCTCTACCTTTTAAGTGCTAGGATTATAGGTATGGATTACCCAGCCCAGAGGCAATTTTTTAAAAAAACTGGAATTTGTCTTGCATGGTGGTGAATGCCTTTAATCCCAGCTCTCAGGAGGGAGAGGCAGGCAGCTCTCTGTGAGTTCCAGGCTAACTTGGTCTTCAGCTCTGGGCCAACAAGGGCTACATAGTGAGACCCTGTTTCAAAACCTAAAACAAACAAACAAACAAAAAATTGAACTTCCCTGAAGCTCTCAGAATTCCAAGAGAGTGTAAGTAGTTTGTGTCTATGATTACACCCACTTTGAACGTGAAAACAAATGCATAGAGAGATTGACTAACTTGCTCCAATAGCACTTCATAAAGTACAGCTAACTTGGGATTCATAATCAGGTTCCCAGAACTCCAGACTCACTTGCTCATCACCTCTGCACTATGACACCACTTCCTGTGCATTCATGGGCTCCTCCTTCCGTGGACTAGTTTCAGGGAAACTCCATCCTGTCTCAGATTCTGCAAAGGGTCTCTACCCCCGACCCCTGCTAAGGGTCAGTTATGGCACTGGACAGCCTCCAATAGTCCCACGTTCACCCACGCAATTCCCGATGCTGGGGAAAGGTTGAGCTTCTTAGACCCAAGGGGCTGTGGAATGCGGAGCATCTTCAAGACAGAGCACCTCACTCCGCAGGTGTGCCTGAGAAAGAACAAGTCACATCTCGAGGCAGGAGAATGGTTGGTCTTCTCAGGGAGGACTTCAAGTTCATTCCAAGCACCTGTGTGCTAGGCACTGTCTTAGGATCCAGCCGAGATCCACCCCCAAGATCTATTCCTTTTCTTCATGGTTAATGTTTTATAACCATGATAAAGATATAAAAATAGACTTCTTATCTGTTTATATATATTTTTTGTTTTGATATAGAGTTTCATATAGCCCTGGCCGGCCTCAGACTTTTTATATTTTTATTTATTTGTTTGTTTACTTATTTTAATTTTTATTCACTTTTATTTTATGCATACTAATGCTTCACCTATAAGTGCAACACATGCATGCAATGCCCACAGAGGCCAGAAGAGGGCGGTGGATTCCCTGGAACTGGAGTCATGGGTAGTTGTTAGCCATCACATAGGTCCTAGGAACCGGACCTGTATGACAGCAAGAGAGTCACTGCTCTTGACTGCTGAGCCATCTCTCTAGCCCCTGCTCCCCTTTTAAATTTTTTTTGAGACAGGATATCATTATATAACTCTAGCTGATCTGGAACTCACTCTGTAGAGTAGCCTGGCCTCGCAGAGATCTGCCTGCCTCTTGTGCTGGGATTAGAGGTGTGCACCACCACACTTGACCCTTGAGACTTATTTGATTGATTGATTGATTGATTGATTGATATGTGGGCATGTGTGAAGATCAGAGGACAACTTTCAAGAGAGTCAGTTCCTTTCTGCCATCATGGCTTATGGGATCAAACAGTTCTTTAACCCCTGAGCCAACTCCCTGACCTTTGTTTTGATTTAATTTATTTGCTTGTTTGGGATGCTGGAGATAGACCGCAGGACCTCATGCCTTTGAAGCAAGCACTCTATCACAGAACAACTCCCCAGACATCCCTTAAGAATTATCGCCATGTGACTGACTCATGAAGACATTTCCATCAATGGGAACCGCATCGATGACGTGGTAACCCAAGAGCACATCACCCGGTGAGTCATCACTTATTTGCACACCATCCTGACACAGTTCTTAGAGTGTGTCCCCATTGTTAAGCAGTGAGTGAGTGAATGAAACCAGCCGGTCCAGTGACCATCCTTCTAGAGGCTGCTGACAGCCAAATGTGTTTGAGGCCTGTTCTGCATATTTTCCTGTGTCTACCCAACATATTCAGCAGTTTTGTTTACATTCCTGTGTGTGTGTGTTTGTGTGTGTGTTTGTGTGTCTGTGTGTGTGTACATGGGTTTGTATGTACCACAGCATGCATGTGGAGCTCGGAGGACAACTTGCAAGAGTTATTTCTCTCCTTCCCCCATGTCGGTTCCTGGAATTGAACTCTGATCCTCAAATTTAGCAGCAAGCGCCTTCACCTGCTGAGCCATTTACCCTGTCCAGCTTTCTCATTTAGCTCCTGTGACACCCATAATGGTTTTCATGTTTGGCTGCCACCCTGACTGAGACAAATTCCTTTATCTCCCAGGGGAGATTTCCTGTGGACAGCAATCTCTTTTTTTTGGTCTGTTGGAAAATGTCGACTCAAGGTTGTGAGATCTAAAAAGAGGATTTCTTCTGCAAATCAAACAAAATCACTGGAAATTTAAAAAAGAAAAGAAAACCCTAAGCTTTCTTCCCTCCGCACTCCCAGAGTCCTTTGCAATGCTCCTGTTAGAACTTTTATCACATAGCGTATGAATTATCGATTTGCCGTCTGGCTCTCTCCAGGGCTCACAGGTTCCTCAAGGGCAGCTCGTTCTTCCTGGGAGAAACATGTGTAATGAGGTGTTTACTCTTCTAAACTTTGGCCAGTGCCTGTAAACACGCAGAGAGGAGAATTGCTCCAGGGTGGAGATACTTAGCTTGCCCAACCTCACATGAACTGGCCAGATATGTAGGTGGAAGTATGCCTGGGTAAGATTTCTTGGAGTATGGGGCTGGAGTAGCCAGGGATCTGAGCTTGCTGGTGACAGTGGCCTTTGGATTCCACGGGGATGAAGGTATTGGTGACTGTTTTTCTTCTGGCCTATGTATTAAGCCTGTGTCTGCTTTGTTGTACTCAGTGCATAGTCCTTTACAATCCCTCAGTGAGGGGCTGGGGTGTGGCTCAGTGGTAGAGCCCCTGCCCAGAATCCCCCAGTGAGGGGCTGGGGGTGTGGCTCAGTGGTAGAGCCCCTGCCTAGAATCCCCCAGTGAGGGGCTGGGGGCGTGGCTCAGTGGTAGAGCCCCTGCCTAGAATCCCCCAGTGAGGGGCTGGGGGCGTGGCTCAGTGGTAAAGCACCTGCCTAGAATCCCCCAGTGAGGTGCTGGGGGCATGGCTCAGTGGTAGAGCCCCTGCCTAGAATCCCCCAGTGAGGGGCTGGGGGCGTGGCTCAGTGGTAGAGCTCCTGCCTAGAATCCCCCAGTGAGGGGCTGGGGGCGTGGCTCAGTGGTAGAGCTCCTGCCTAGAATCCCCCAGTGAGGGGCTGGGGGCGTGGCTCAGTGGTAGAGCCCCTGCCTAGAATCCCCCAGTGAGGGGCTGGGGGCGTGGCTCAGTGGTAGAGGCCTTGCCTAGCACATCTGCGGCCTTCAGTTCCATCCCAGCACAACAAAAACAAAAACAACAGCAAAACCACCAGTACAGACTCCGTGACCAGCACCTCTCTCTACCCACGTGTGTTGGGTGCTGTGCCTATGGCTTCTTTGCCATGCCTTCTCTGGCACTGCTATTCACTGTGTGTCATGTTCTTGTCCCTTTGGAGTCCTTTCCGCACGTGTCTGAAGCTGCTGGGACCCTCCTGTATGGGGGCATCTGTAGGTGACTGCATCACACTTTTGTAGCTTTATCCTTTGTCCAAAGACCTTGTGTTGGGACTCTGTGACCCTGAAGTCTGGGAAGCTGGCAGCTGGAGATTAGATATCATGAATCACAAGGCAGGCAGGTGAGAGAAAGATCTGAACCTGTTCTGGGGCAGGGCCGGGGTCTCAGAATCATGCTAAGAATAGTCGCCACACTCCTGCGGACCGAGTAGGTCCTGGGCCTCAGAGTCTATACAGTTACATTTCTCTTTCGTAGGTAGCCAGCCTTTTAAATTAGGTATTTTTATTATGTTTATAATTACATGGGTGGTTCCTAGTAGTTTAGACTCATTATAATTATTTTACAGAGCAGCCATATCTTCTGTGATCTCACTGAGGGCAAGAAGAAACTGAAGCTTAGATAGGTTCACTTGCCCAAGGTCACTCAGTGCAGACAGTAGAGTGTAGGTTTAAGCTCTGGGGCTAGAGAGATGGCTCGGTGGGTAAAGCGCTAGCCCTGCAGTGAGCCAGGCATAGTGGAGCCTGCCTATAATCCCAGCGCTGGGGAGGCAGGGACAGCAGGCGACAGGAATCCCATCCCAGCATCTTCCCAGATTCATCCGCTTACTCCTTGTCTTGAGACAGATTCCATCACCATGAGGTCCTGGGATTCAGGTGTCTGTGCAGGTGCATGAGGAGCTGGGCTTGGACCCAGCTCATCTGGTTCCCAAGGTGCTTCTGGCACTTTCTTTTTTAAAAATTGTGCAGGTTTTATCGTTTTATTTATTATTATGTGTATAAGTGTACCGCCTGCTTGGATGTAAGTGCATCTGCGTCATTCGGTGCCTGTGAAGGACGGAAGAGGGCTTCGGATCCCCTGGAACTGGAATTGGAGTTGCAGATGGATGTTGTGCTGTGAGTATGTGTTCATGTGTATGCACTTTGTGTGTGTGTGTGTGTGTGTGTGTGTGTGTGTGTGTGTGTAGACACTGTAGATTAACACTGAGCTCTCTTCCTTTGCTCTCCATTTATTTCCTGAGATTGAGTCTCCCATGGAACCTGGGACTCACCAGTTCAGCTAGCGTGCCAGCCAGAGAACTCCAGGATCTGCCTGTCACTGCCTCCCAGCACTGGGATTACAGTTGTGCTTCTGTGCCTGGCTTTTCACAGGGGTGCTGGGGATCTGAACTCAGGTCCTCACGCCTTCATAGCAAACACTATACCCACTGAGCCATCCTCCCCAGTCTCCAAGCTTTCTTTCTTACTTAGTGGTCTAGTGATGGAACCCAGGCCCCCGCACATGCTAGGCAACCCTCCAGCACTGAGCTACATCCCAGCTGCCAAATCACACTGTAAATCATAACCTGCCATCTTTAGGACAATCTGACAGTGTAGAAAGAAATTCTGCCCATGTTGCAGATGAGGAAACTTTGCAGGGTGTGACGGTACATGCCTGTAATGTCAGCTCCAGGGAAGCAGAAGCAGGAGGATTGCTTCAAGTTTCAGGTCAGGGATACAGTGAGACTCTGCCTCTAAAAACAAAAGGAGGAGGAAGAGGAGGAGGAGGAGAAGGAGGAGGAAGAGGAGGAGAAGCAGGGAAGGAAACTCTCTTGCTATGGCTGAGTCCAACTTGCCTGAGGCTGTGGGTTTCATAGCCAGCACCACACACAGCCTACTGGTTTGGGGGTTCTAGGGTGAAATGGGAGCCTTCTGAGCTCTCCCTCTCTGTGTCCTTCTCTTTGAGGCTGTGTTTAGTGTGGGAAGAGGAGGCTGTTTCTTCTTGTCAATTTGTTTATTTATATATTTATTTGCCTTCATGTATGTAAGTACACCCATGCATGCAGTGCCCATGGAGGTTAGAAGAAGACATCAGATCCTCTAGAACTGGAGTTATGGATGGTTGTTAGCTACCATGTGGGTGCTGAGAACCAAGCCCAGCTCCTCCGGAAAAGCAGCCAGTGCTCTGAACTGCTGAGCCACCTCTCCAGCCCTTCTTGTCAGTTTGTAAACACTCTTTATATATGAGCTATTCACTTTACAGTGTCCAGAGTGTGGCAGAAATTCCCCCTGCCTTTTGTACACAGTCTTGCAGAGATTTAAAAAGTGTTATACAAAGCTAAGTTATCAATTCCAGTGCAAAGAGCCCCAATTACCAAAACCTATGGCATCCTTTTTAATGAATTTGTGCTTATTGGAATGCACTTGAGTGCAGTGCCCATAGAAGCCAACAGAGTGCGTCAGATCCCCCGGAGCTGGAGTTACAGTCAGCTGTGAGCCACTGCTGAGCCATCTTCCCAGGCCCCACTTTTCCCGCTTTTTTTTTTTTTTTTCATTTTTATTATTTTCTTTCTTTCAAAAAACATTTTGTCCATGAGTGTTTCTTGTCAGCATGAATGTAAATGCACCCGGGTCATGCGGTGCTCGAGGAGGCCAGAACCGGGCGTCTGATTAGCTGCCCTGTGGGTTGCCGGACATCAAATCCGGGTCCTCTGGAAGAGCAGTCCGTGCTTTAACCGCTGAGCCATCTCTGCAGACCCTCCACCACTTGACTGTCTTAAAGAAAGCCAACCTCCAAGGTTTTATGCAACTATGGTCCCGACCACCATGTATTTTTCAGTGCGGTGTGTTTTTCCACACTGGTTAGGGAGGGCTCTGGCTGCTAAGGTTGGGGCGGCTCCTCTTTCCTCCTTATCTAACAGCTTCTCCCTTCCCATGGGTCAGACGCATAAATAGACGGCAGGTGGCGGCTACCCAGTGCCACCATGTCCCCGCTGCGCCCGCTGCTGCTGGCCTTGGCCCTGGCGGTCATCCCTGCCCAAGGCTCCTGCCCAGAGCCCGCCGACCTGAAGGCCGCGGATGGCACGCGCGTGTGTGCCAAGCTCTACGACAAGAGTGACGCGTATTACGACAACTGCTGTCAGGGAGCGGTGCTGTCGGTGGAGCCGGGCACAGACCTGCCCTACCTGCCCTCCGACTGGGCCAACACGGCGTCCTCTCTGGTGGTGGGGCAGCGCTGCGAGCTCACGGTGTGGTCCCTGCCCGGCAAGACCGGGAAGACACGCAAGTTCACAGCCGGCAGCTACCCTCGCCTAGAAGAGTACCGCAAGGGCATCTTCGGGGACTGGGCCAATGCCATCTCCGGCCTCTACTGCAAGTGAGTCGGTGACCCACCCCGAGCCCCTCCCAGCCCCATCACCCAAGTCCAGGGACACCTGACCGGCTAAGAGAAGAAATGATTACGTTGGAAGCCATTCCCCAGGGACCCATCTCTAAGTGTATCCCGAGGCCAGCCCTCCTGTACCTTACCTCACCGCTTGTCTCTCTGGGTCTCTGAGACAAGTTCTGGCCTCCCCAGACTGGGAAGCTGACACCCCATTCTCCACCCTTCCCCGCTTCTGTGCTTAGGCATACCTCTTTGATCTGTCCTTTCAGGGGGGCTGCCTGACCTGTGAATGGGGAGCTCATTGGTTCTCCTTTTGGGACCCCCCAGATCCTAAGTCAGTATCCCCACCCAAGGTCATTGCATTTGAAAGCCCCCAGACCCAAAGCCCAAACTTTCAAATCACATGAGGCCTCAGTCTGGAAGACTCTTTGTCAAGTCCTCAGCTTCCTTCACACACACTTGGTCTACAACAGCCTCAAACCCAGAAACCAGTACCACAGCTCCCAGCCCGGGCTTGAGGGTCCCCAAGACCAGTCTCCTCACATCCCCAAGCCCTCAGGCCCCAGGTATTCTCCATCCAGCTCTGGCACTATTCCAAACCAGCTCCAGGTGCCCCCTCCAAAACCCTGGGGCCCAAACTCGCTGAACCTGGAGCCTTGAACTCCTCAGATCGCCCCACACTGGGATCTCTGGCACTCTTGGTAGGAATTCTTATTTCTGTTACAGATGCAATTGATGCCTTGAGGGTCTGTTATCTCCAACCTCCAACTGCGCTGAGCCCAACCCAGCCTGTCCTTGGGGGCTGACACAGGCCGCAAGACCCAGAAGGAATGAGTCTCCTCCTCCCAGCCACCTCGTGTCCCCTGTAATACAGCCTTTCGAAGTTACCCGTGTCTGCCGCCTGCTTGTGCTTGAGACCCAAGTCAACACAGGACAGGGATGGGATGGGGGCTAGCGGGTGATTGGACCTGGGTCAGCCCACACCACGGACACAGCCACAGACTCTGACTTGGGGTTAGGCTTAGGTGAGGATCTTTCTGTACCCACTGAGACATGGGAGGGCACTGCCAACTGCTGGCTAAATCTTCAAATGCTTCTTGGACTTTTTGTAAGTAGCCCTTGGCCATTGTGATTGGAAGAGTGGGGGTTGTTTTAGAACTTTGTCCCAGGCTAAGGTCAGGCTCTGTTGAATGATATGGTAGAGTCTTCTTGTTACTGATGCTAATTTTTCTGTTTTTTCAGATACTAGGGATGGAACCCAGGGCCTTGCAAATGCTAGGCAGGTGATCTGCCACTAAGCCATAACCCCAGCCCTCGCTGGTGGAGTCTAGGCAAGCACTCCTCAGCTGTGGTACATCTCCAGCCTTCTTTTTAATTATTATTATTATTATTATTATTATTATTTGGTCTTTAAAAAATCTTATTTTTATTTGGTTTGTGAGTGTACTTCGTATATGTAAGTGCACCCACGTTGTGCAATGCCTGTGGAGGTTAGGAGAGGGCATTAGGTTCTCCTGGAACTGGAATTACAGAAGTGTTAGCTGCCATGTGAGTGCTGGGAACCGAACCCAGGTCCTCTGCAAGAGCAGCCAGTGCTCTTAACCACTGAGCCATCTCTCCGGCCCTTTATTTGGTCTTTTTGAGACAGGATCTCCCTGTAGCCACAGCTAGCCTGGAATTCACTATGTAGACCAGGCTAGTCTCAGTCTCACAGAGCTCCACCTGACTCTGCCTCTCCAGTGCTGGGATTACAGGCTTGACTCTGCATTGTTAATCACTTAGAATCCCCCCCCCCCCACCCCTGGTCTGGCACATGGAAGACATTTTAGTGTAGATTTATATGCTTCTGTTCAGGTTGTAACCTTTGCTTCACGTCTGCCCCAGGGATGAGGCCGCTTACTGACTATCTGGCCTGGGGGAGTCTGGGGACGGCAGGAGTGGAAGCTAGGATGGGCTGAGGCAGGGCAGGGATTTGGGGAGATTCTGAGGGCTAAGAGGAAAGTGAGAACACTTTAGGGGCATACAAAGCAGGATGTTAAAAGACCAGAAGTTAGGGGTTGGTGAGATGGCTCAGTGAGTAAAGGTGCTTGCTGCCAAGACTGATAAACTGAGTTCGATCCCCCTGACTTGCACGGTAGAAAGAGAAGTCAGAGGTTGAGGTCAAGGTCAGTACAAAAGGTTGTAGGGTCCCGGAGGTGCTGGAGGGACAGTGGGATATAAACCGAGGAAAGTTCTAAGTCCAAAGACCAAGGCAGCACTCTGAGTACACGTGTTCACTCATAGTCCCACTGGGAAGGTTTATTGAGCACCTACTATGTGACAAGCAATAGATTTGCAAGGAGTGGCCCCCACCCAGAGTCACACACCCGGGATCTGTGGAGATGTCAAAGGAGACCCCAGAGGCCAGGAAGACTGAGAGACCTGGACAGAGAGAAGTAATCATGAAGGACCTGGAGGTGGGTGGGGAAGGGAGACAAGGTGGGACCAGAGTGGAGGGGAGGAGGGGAGGAGTCAGGGAGGTGGGGAAGGGTCAGGCTGTGCTAAGGACAGAAGACACTGGGAATGCTAAGCATGGGGAAATGTGAAGAGCTCAGGGGTGACAAACACCAGGGACTTCCACGGTATGGGGGGGTGGCTCTGAGAGCCCCCAGTCAGCGGTCACTCCCGGAGCTGCACAGACACAGAGGAGTCAGTCACCCTGGTCCGCCGCAGGCCCCCAGGCTCCATGCGGTTCTTAGCCTTATGTTGGAAGTGGACGAAGCGGACTCCAGGGCCATACTGGCGGAACACGTGGGACACCTGTGGAGGTCTGGGGTTAAGAAAGCCTCACAGGGCCCCACAACCTGCTGTCCTCCCTCCTCCATCCCTCCTAAGGTCTTGGGAAAAGAACACCTGTGTGGTTCTGGGCCTCGCAAGGCATCTCACCTGCACCCAGCGGCCAGGGGGGCCTCTCCCATTGGTCCGAGGGGCCACATGGTGCTGGGCAATGACCGTGCGACAGTCAGCGGCCAGCAGCCAGACATGTAGCTCGTAGACACACTGGTCCAGGCGGCTGTCCTCGAACCTGGAGGAGGGTCAGGCAGAGGGTGAGAAAACTGGGGGTGTAGACAGAAGGTCAGGGTGGGATGGAGGTAAAGACAGAGGGTCGGGGCAGAATGGGGGTGTGCAGGTAGAGGTTAGGGGCGTCATGGGACACAGAGCACTGAACAAATACATATGTCACAGCCAGGGGTGATTGGGGCGAGGCTTCCAGGTAGTTGTATGTAACTGTCCCCTTAAGAAGAGGATTCACAGAGGGACAGGCACTGGAGGCTGAAGGAACAGCCTGGCCCTGACCACAGAGGGAATCTGCCCAGTTGAAAGCAGAAGGAGCCAGAGCAGGGCAGGGTCAGGTGGGGTCCGCGGTGCCAGGGGGTGTGGTGAGGGGCTTGGGGCTCTGGGGAGTCCTGGGTGGTCAAGGTCAGGCAGTCACGCAGGGCGGGACACACCAGTCCATGATGGTGATGTCGGGCTGTTCATCGTCCAGCAGCTCCTCCCACAGCTTCTTGGCCAGCAGGTTCACACACTGTTCTTTTACTGTCCAGCTGTGACGAAATGAGAGAGGAGACGAAGGGCTGGTAACCTCACAATTCTGGGTCTCCCATGCAGGAGACCTGGTCACAGAGCTCTGGTGACAGCATGAAACACGCCACATACACAGACACGCACACACAGACACACAGACACACACACATACACACAAGCACTTGTCGGTAGGGCTTCCAGGAGGCTCTGGAAAGCAATGCACTCAAGGTCTCTGCTCCAGATGAGGCAACTGACACATAAAATGGCAGCAATTAGTCAGGCCTGGATTACCCAGCTACTCTGGTGGCTGGGTTAGAGGAGTGCAAGTTCAAGACCAGCCCTGGCTACAGAGGGAGTTCAAGGCTAGGCTGGGTAATTTACGGAGACCCTGTCTCAAAATTTAAAAAAATGAAAAAAGGTCTGGGAAAAAAGCTCAGTTGCAGAACACAACTGGAATCCCCCAGTGAGGGGCCGGGGGAGTGACTCAGGGGTAGAGCTCCTGCCTAGAATCCCCCAGTGAGGGGCTGGGTCTTAATTCGGTCCTAGAAGCTTTTAGAACCCAAGTGAGGCTTTGAATTCAAAATGAAACCAAAAACAAAGAAGGGACTTGACTGTGGGCCCGTGAATATCACATCCTTTCACCCACAGTACAGATTCAGGGTGGGGTTAACAGAGAACCTGTGGTGCCCTCAGGTGACTCACTCTCTCATTGATGAAGAATGAGACTAAGATTCCTAGCTGCTATTTATTGAGCACCTACTGTGCGCTGGCCAGACTTCATGGGCGCTCACATTGAATGTTTTGGGAGCATTCCCTTATGACTAACTCTCTTACTAGAGCAAGAAAGAGGGGCCCAGAGAGGCCAAGTCAGGTTCTGCAGGTACCGCAGCAAAGAAGGCTGGAGGAGAAAATGAAACACAGCCCTCCCCTCCATCCCCACCCCCACCTCCCAGCCCTGTAGCAACTCACCTGAGGGGTCCCTGAAGGGGCTCGGTTGTAATGTACCATCCGTGGAAATTACCTGGCCAGTGGGCAGGACAGAAAGATCAGTGAGGACATGGTTCGGCCTGGACCACCGCCCTCCTTGGCAGAGCCCCCAGCGCTTACCCAGGTCCTTCAGGGGTTTCCGAGTGGGGCCGGTAGGAGGCGCTGGCTGGTAGATATTAATCCCTAAAACACACACGAAAACGGGGTCTCATGCCAGCGGCCCCCCATCCTCTTTTCTTTGTACCCTTTAGACTATACTAGATAGTCAGGAATCTGAGCCATGCAAGACCAGCCTAGCAGGGGCTTGGTGAGTCAGGGCGGGGCAGAAGGATGCCCGTGGGTGGTTACGGTGAGCCTTTGAGAGGGATCGAGAGAAAGGCAGAAACCCACCAAGGGAAAAGCGGCAGGGTGGGCACAGACCCAGGCAGACCCGGAGGAGCAGCGCGGCGAGAGCTACGAGGGCGCAGACAGGGAGGAGGCGCCGGGAGTCGCGGAGAGACGAAGAGACCGGGTCTCCCAAGCAGAAGAGACGGAAGGTCCGGGCGGCCGGCGCCCCCACCTTCGGGGTTGGGCGAGCTGAGCAGGTTGCGGTAGAGCGGCCGCTCCAGGAACAGCAGCTGCCAGCTGAGGCTGGGGGGCAGCGCCAGCCTCCCGCTCAGGGGGCCCCACTCCTCCACCAGCAGCTGCCGCGCCTCCACCTCCGACGGCGCCTCGGGCTGCGGGAGGGCGGGGGCGCCGGGGGACACGGGCGACGGCGGCGACGGCGGCGCGGGGGGGGCCGGCTCCGCGGGGGGCAGGAGGTCGGGGGCCGGCTCCGCGGGGGGCAGGAGGCCCGGGGCGTCGGGGGCCGGCCCCGCGGGGGGCAGGAGGCCGGGGGCGTCGGGGGCCGGCTCCGCGGGGGGCAGGAGGCCCGGGGCGGGGGGGGCCGGCCCCGCGGGGGGCAGCTCCTCCGGGTTCTGCCTGCCGCCGCCGAGCGCGGCTCCGTCCCGCACCTTCTCCATCCCTAAGATCTAGGCGAATGGGTCGCGGTCCCGTGGGGATCCAGGTTAACTGGGGGTGGAGAGGCGGAGTCACCCAGCAGGCATTTAAAAGAGGGCGTGTTGAGGAAGATCTGGGCCCTGGAGGGCCTCCGCCTGCGGGCCAGAGCCCAGTCCCCCGGGGTCCTCTTCTTCCTGACGCAGGGCGCAGACCCCAGCCCTCCTCCGTCTGACCCAACGACCAGACCCCAGCACTCCCTCCTCGGACCCAGGGGACCAGACCCCAGTCCTCCCCCCTCAGACCCAGGGACCAGACCCCAACCCTCCCCCTTCCGACCCAGGGGACCAAACCCCAGCCCCACCTCCTCGGACCCAGGGACCAGACAGACCCCAGTCCTCCCCCCTCAGACCCAGGGACCAGACCCCGATCCTCCCGCCTCAGACCCAGGGACCAGACCCCGATCCTCCCGCCTCAGACCCAGGGACCAGACCCCAGTCCTCCTCCGTCTGACCCAGGGACCAGACCCCAGCCCTTCCCCCTCGGACCCAGGGAACAGACCCCAGTCCTGTCTTTTTCTCACCCTCCTGCCCCAGTTTTCCCGGGGCCAGTTGAGGCCCCAGCCTAACCCTGGGTCAGTGGAGTGACAGAGAGCTAATGCCAGGTTCTGTGCTCTCTAATGAAGCCTCGTTAAGGTTGGCCTGGTAGGACTGAGGCCAATTAAGGTCGACCCTCCTTCCTTACCCCATTGAGGGCTGGGAGAGGACTGCATTCAGCCTCAGTCATATCCTCATCTCTCCTGAGACACACCTTAGGTACCTGGACTTTATTTTATTTATTTGTTTGTTTGTTTATTTTATTTTTGAGACAGGGTTTCTTTGTAACCCCAGCAAACCTGGAAGTCGCTATGTAGATTAGGTTGGCCTTGAACTCACAGAGATCTACCTGCCTCTGCTTCCCGAGTGCTGGGATTAAAGGTGTGCACCACCAAGCCTAGCTAGCCTGACTTAAAAAATATTATTTATTTATTTATGCCTTTTTTTCTTTGTTGGTCTTTTTGAGACAGGGTCTCCGAGTAGCCCCAGCTGTCCTGGAACTCGCTAGGTAAATCAAGCTCACCTTGAACTCACAGAGAACAACTACCTGCCCCTGGTTTCTCGAGTGGTAGGATTAAAGGTATGTGCCACCACACCCCGCTTATTTTGGTCTTTTTAAAGACAGGGTCCCCCTGAATCCACAGCTAGCCTGGAACTTGCTATGTAGACCAGGCTGACCTCAGTCTCTCAGAGCTCCACCTCCCACTGCCTCTGACCATGGTGCACACCTTAAATCCTAGCCTGACTTTTGTTTTGACTTGGAAAGCCAGATGAAGGGAAGAGAGGGAGGCTCAGGGTAGGGGACCCGGACAGTCTAGAGGCTGTAGCCCCTAACTGGGCTTTTCTGGGTGACTTCACCTCTCCCTCCTCCTCCTCAGAGGTCACTCGGAGTTTGGAGAGAGGGATGGGGCCGTGTCGGAGGCAGGACATTGGGGTGTGAGGAACCTGTTGGGCCAGATGCCCGTGGCTACTTCCTGTCTTACTTCCTGCTTGTGACTGTACCCCCTCCCAACCTGGTCAAGTTAACCATCAAGAGCTGGGCTATTGCATGTTAGAAGTGCTCCTGAGGCTCTGATGGTCATTTCACTCCTAAGGGAGAGGAGCAGAAGCTAGAGTGATTGATTGGTGGTTATGGAACAGAAAGAGTGACAGCAGGACCTAGGGCCTGACGCCTCAGTCCATCTCACCCACAACAGCTCTGGGCAGCCTATTGTTGGCTTTTAAGGTTTTTGTTGTTACTGCTTTGGGTTTAAAAAAAAAATGATTTCTTTTTTAATTTTAATTTTTTGTCTTTTTGACATAGGGTCTCCCTGTAACCCCAGCTGGTCTGAAGCTCACTATGTAGACCAGGCTGGCCTTGGACTTAAAGAGATTTGCTTGCCTCTGCCTCCCAAGTGTCTGGATTAAGAGTGTACACCATTAGGCCCAGCTTAATTTTTAAAGGTGTGTGTGTGTGTGTGTGTATACTTGGTGACTGCAGTGCCCTCAGAGGCCAGGAGGGGCCATCACATCTCTTGGAACTGGAGTTACAGGAGGCTGTGAACTGCCTGAGATGGATGTTAGGAACTAAACCTGGGTCACCAGCAAGAGCAGCAAGTGTTCTTAACTGCTAAGCCGTGTCTCCAGCCCTTTGTTTTTTTTGAGAAAAGGTCTCATGTAGCCTAGGCTAATCTCAAACTTGCTATGTGGCCAAGGCTGGCCTTAAACTACTGGCCTTGAACTCCTGCTTCAACCTTCCAAGTACTGGGCTCACGAACTTGGTCCACCACGCCCTGTGTGTGACACGATTGCTATGCCCATGGCTTTTGCCCCTCTCCCAGACTGGGTCCCCACACTTCCCCAGACATTCCTGGCCACATTGCCTTCAGACTGGTGCAGACCCAGGTAGCCCAGCTCACGCCCTAGTGATGACGCTTAATCACTGACAGCTGCCTACACGCCTCACATTGTTCCCAGCTCCTTGGGTGGGGTCAGCCATTCTAGCTTCACGTCTACCCTAGGAAGTACACGTTGTTGTTATTATGCCCACTTTGCCAAAGAGGAAGCTGAAGAAGCACAGAGAGGTCTGGCGACTCACCGGAGGCTGCACAGCTGGGAATGGAGCAAGCTGGACAGACTCGTGCTCAGTCTCAGATGTGTTAGCCAGGGAACAGACTTAAATCAAGAGACACAGCCTGGGGCTCACAATGACAGGCTGTATTTATTGTCTTCAAATCATTCAACTTTAGAAGAATCCTACACAGAAGTGGGAGCTGTTAATAAACAGCACCTCCATGTACAGCTCAGGAAATGGAGTGAGGAGACTTGCCACGAGCGGCTCTGAGAGGGCTGGGAGGTCCCCAGGGCCCCAAGGGTGGCGGAAACCTTTGGGAACGCACCCTCCAAGAGTCACCCTACCGCACCCCAGCAGGTTCCCAGAACACACGGGCAGAGCCCATAGCACACCCATGACCACATACACTCCTATGGCCACCGTGGCACACGAGTCCCACCCTGCCCCAGCTGCCCACCTGCCTGTCGGCCTGTCCTGCGCAGTCAGGGTGTGAGGGTCGGGGAAGGCCGGGGGGTTGCAGCCTGCTGGGAAGAGCGGCGAGGCGCCTGCACAGGCTTCCTTTGCCTTTTTAGATCATTTATTTCACAATTTCACGCATGGTATATTGTGCACTCGGCTCCGTCACCCTCCTAGCCTCTCGCCTTCTCCCTTTCTCCACACGTGCCTCCGCGACCTTCATGGTTTATTTTTTAGACAATGTCTTCCTGTGTAGTACAGGCTGCCTTCCAGGTCCCAATGCGTGTGCTGCAGTCTTTTGAGTCCTGGGATGGCAGATGGCCTGCTAAATGTACTCAGGTCCTCACACTTGTATGGCTTTTACTTATTATCTCCTCAACCCCATTATATTATTTGATTTTTAAAGATTTATTTATTTTAAGCCAGGTATGGTGGCACAGACTTTAATCCCACTACTTGGCAGGCAGAGGCAGGTGGACTTTTGTGAGAGCAAGGGCAGCCTGGTCTACAGAGCAAGCTCCTGGCTAGCCGGGGCAAGAGGGAATTCTGTCTCAACAAACAAGCTACAACAACAAAAAGATTTGGTTATTTTTATTTTCTGTGTATGAGTAGCTAGTTGCCTGCATGTATGTATATGCAACACATGTATATTGGTCACTTTTCTGTTGCTGACCAAAGGAACTTATAATAAAAGGAAGACTTTATTTAGTTTATGGTTTCAAAGGGACAAGAGTCCATCATGGTAGGAAGACGCTAAGCGCTCACATCTTCAAGCAGGCACAGGAGGCGGAGAGCGACTGGAGATCCAGCAAGTCTTAAGAACTCTCTAAGCCCGCCCCCAGTGATGTGTTTCCTCCAGCGTGGCCACACCTTCTAAGACCTCCCCAAACAGGGTCACCAACTGGGGACAAAATGTCCAAATACTTAGAGCCTTATGAGGAACATTCTCATTCAAACCACCGCAACATGCATGCCTGATGTCCACAGAGGCCAGAAGAGGGCAAGAGACCTCCTGAACTAGAGTTAAGGACAGCGGTTAGCTGCCGTGTGGGTGCTGGGAATGGAACCCTGCGCCTCTGCAAGAGCAGCCAGGGCTGTGGTGAGGTTGAACACAGGCTAGCGCCCCACCTTTGCAGGGAGGGATCCCTTTTTTATTGAGACAGGGTCTCCCTATAACCCCAACTGACTTGGAACTTGCTACATAGACCAGGCTGACCTAGAACTCACAGAGGTCCGCCTGCCTCTGCCTCCCAAGTGCTGGGATTAAAGGCGTGTGCCACTGTGCCCAGTAAGCATCTGATGTTTTGTATGAGATAGCCCCCACTTGTTAGTTTCATTCCTTGGGTAACTGCTGAGTCAGAGCACACATGGTTGCCCTCTGGCCTTTGGGCTTGTCCTTCTTCAAGCTTCCCAGTCAAAGCCTTTGCCCATCTTCCTGTTAGCATTGCTGTTTCCTTCTGAAATATCTTGTGCATCATGAGAGTTTGCAAACATGTTCCTCATTCCCAAAACTGCTTATTACAATTTTATTTCATTAGAGTCAGGGTCTCACTGTGTAGCCCAGGCTGGTCTCGATCTCTCCGTTTTCCTGCCTCAGCCTCCTGAGTGTTGGAATTATAGGTATGCAATGCCAAATCTGGTGCAAGTAAACTTTCTTGACTTTGATATAATCAACTGTATTTTTTTTTTGCATCTGATTTCTTTTTTTGCTTCTTCAACTGTATTCTTTCAAAAAAATATTTACTATTTTTATTTATGAGCATGGGTGTATGGCCTGCATGTATGTAGGTTACACCTATGTTGTGCAATGGCCAGAAGAGGGCACTGGATTCCCTGGAACTGGAGTTATGGACAATGTGGGTGCTGGGAACGAACACAGGTCCTGTGTGAGAGCAGCCAGTGCTCTTAAAACTGCTGAGCCATCTCTCCAGTCCCAACTGTATCTTTTTATGTTTAATTTTATGTGTGTGTGTGTGTGTGTGTGTGTGTGTGATGTGTGTGCATGTGTGTGCAGGTATTCTCAGAGACTAGAAGAGGGCCTTGAATCTCCTGGGGCTGGAGTTACAGGCAGTTGTAAACTGCTCAATGTGGGTACTGGGAGCTGAACCCAGGTCCTCTGCAAGAGCAGTATGTGCTCCTAGCCATCTCTTAGTCCTTCATCTGTGTTCTTTATGTAGCTTTACTTCCGCAGTCCATTTTGCCTTGTAGTCATGGGCTACTTTCTTCTGTCAGCTCTCGTTAGTTTTTCACTGCTGTGACAAAGCACCCGAGGAACAAACCTTATGAGAATGTGACAGTTAGTGCTGATTATCAACGTGACAGATCTAGAATCACTTAGCAGGCAAGCATCTGGTCACATCTATGAGAGAGTTTCTAGATTAGGTTAATTGAGGTGGGACGATCCATTCTGAATATGGGTGGCATTATTCTACAGGCTGGGGGCTGGGTCTGAAAAAAAGGAGAGAGCTGGCCCCAGCAGTCATCACTGTGCTTCCTGACCCGGAACACAGTGTGACCGGAGCCTTGCCTTCCCTGCTCTTGACGGACTTCCCCTCAGACTGTGATCAAAAGCGACTGTAGGTCTCTTTGGTTCGATATTGTGTTGTGGAGACGGGGAAAGCCACTAACAGGAAGTTCTGGTCTGTGAGCACTTGGCTGCTGGGACCCTGCACCGTGAGGGAGGCAAGAAAGGAGGGAGATATGCCCTTCAAAGTCTCACCATGGGTGACCGCCTTCCTCTAACCAGACCCAGCCTCCCGATGGCCCATTTGGCTAGGAATCCAATAGGTTGACTCATTGATGACATCAGCGCCTGCATAATTCAGTCACCTCAAACGACCATCAACTGGCAACTGAGCCTTTAACACACCAACCCTCTGGGATAACCCCGTATTTTACTTGTCGTTGGAATTTTTCGGCCTATCTAGAGCGACACTGCTTGCACGGAGACCATGGGAGTAGTCTGTGTCTTCACTTTGCCAGAGGCTCTTGCCTGCATGCGGGATGCCCACGCTGGTTCCTTAGCACACTCCAATGACTGGGTGCCTAATTTCATTCCGTGTGAATTTAAAAACTTCCTAAAAATTTTTAAGTGTATAAGTATTCTGCCTGCATGTATGTAAGTGCATCCATGTCATGCAGTGCCCTTAGAAGCCAGAAGAGGATGCCAGATCCTCTGGAACTGGAGTTACAGGAAGTTGGCCGCCATGTGGGTACTTGTAATGAAACCAGGTCCTCTGGAAGAGCAGCCAGTGCTCATAACTGCTAAGCCATCTCTCCAGGAGGGACCCTGCCCCATGCTTCCTTTCTTGAGACAGGGTCTCACTATGTAACCCTAGCTGTCCTGAAACTCACTATATAGACCAGGCAAGTCTTGAACTCTCAGATCCGCCTGCATCTGCCTGTCCAGTGCTGGGATTAAAGGCGTTTGCCACCATGCCCAGTCTTGCATGTTAGGCAAGCACTCCACCACTGAGCCACATCCCCAGCAGAACATCACACATTAGTTTAAAATTAAATAGCTGCATAGGCCTGGCGCTCCTGTTCTGGACAGTGCAGATCTAGCCTTTATTGTTACTTTAACATTTTAATATTTATTTTTGAGGGGATGGGCACTTGTGCCATGGTGCAGGTGAAGGTCAGAGAACAGTCTGTGAGAGTCAGTTCTCTTCTGCCACCATTTGGGTCTTGGGGATTGAACTCAGTCGGGTTTGGTGGCAGGCACGTGCAGGTGACTGAACCATCTCACTGGTTCATAGGCTGCCTTTTCTTTGGTGGAATTAGGGGCTCTCTTCTTCCTGTAGGTAACAGGAGTGAGCTTGCCCAGCACTGTCATTCAACAATCTCTTTACCTCCATGACCTCCTGGTCATCTTTCGTGTATAGGAAGCTTCTGCACACATCTGGTCAGACCCTGTGCTCTCTGATAATGTCATTAAGCCAGTTGCCTAGTGCAAAGTGCACAAATCCAACGAGCCGCGGGATGGAGCCTCACGTGTCCACAGCACAGCAAAGACTCCATTTTCCAACCTGGGCAGGGTTGATCTCTGGCTAATGAAGAAATGACACTTCTGGGTCGTTCTTAAAGGAGAACGCTCTCTATGTAGGAGCCCACTGTCCCATGAAGTGGGGGTGGAGAGAGGCTGGTGACCTGGACAGAACCGTACAGTTTGGAGTTTTGCACAGAACAGTTGTTTGCCTCAGAGGTTCCCAGAATGAAGCAGACGTCAGAAGCCCTTGTTGAAATATAGATTACTGGGTCCACCCTGATTCTGATTCAGCCTCGGGTGGAACCCAGGAAGTCAAATTTGTAAGTTCTCAGGGTTGAGACCCACTGGTCTGACCTGTTTCCATCATTCATTTGGGTTTTCTGCACACACCCCTCTGACCTGCAGGATAAACACTCTGACGCCTCCACCTGCACTTAGGGCCCAATCCGTCACCCACTTTCCCGCCCAGCTGAGCTGGCACTCCATCCTTGGCGAGTGTGGGTCTGGGCAGTGGCACCGGGCAACACATCGCCAGCTCCATCAGCTCCACCTTCGCGGCCACTGCAGGTGGTGTGACCACCGCACAGCCCACAACCTCCCAAGTGCTCTAGGTCCGAGGGTCCTGGCTCTGCTCAACCTAGAAATCTGAAAAAGCACTTTGCAGAAACGCCCTTGTCAATTCACAAATAAGTCTGAACGGGAAGCTGGACGTGTTTTGCACTGGCCACAGAACAGGAAAGTGACCTTCCAAGGTTAGGGTAATGTTGCTGGCCCTTTAGCTTCTCCAGTCTTCTGTGGAACTAGCAACCCATGTATTAAATCCTGTATTAAATCCTCCCCTCCCTCCCCCGGGGGGCGGGGGAGGTGGAGACATAGGCCAGTGGTTCAGAGCACTGGCTGTTCTTGCTGAAGACCTGGGTTCAGATGCCAGCACCCACACAGCGGCTCCAGGGGATCCGATGCCCTCTTCTGATCTCCGAAGGCACTGCATGACACAGGTGCATTTACACACACACGGGCGTAACACTCATACACATTAAAAAAAATGCCCCCCAACTCTGCCCGAGACAATCAATGGGCTCCATATTAAGTGCTCCGTGGGGAGGGGCAGGAGGCAAGGGGAGTAACGGGCCTCCTGGAACACCTCCGGCCATGCCACCCAGCGCCATCCCTTCTAAACACAGTGACTGAAGATGTCCAAACCAGTGGCTTACCTCGGAGCTGGACGTGTGACAGGGCAGATGCCTTCCTGTCCTGGGCCATTTCCTCACCTGGTGTGTCACTTTCTAGAGATGTTCACAATGGTCATCAGCACTCAATCATAGAGCTCTGGAATGTTCTGTTGTCCACTGCTTTCATCTGGGTTTACCAGTCCTGACTAGGGGTTATTCTGGTCCTACTTTCTGGGACACTTTGTCCAGGTTTCTTCAGTGTTTGGTATATCTCATTTATTATTATTTTTCAGAGAGAAGGTCTCACTGAATGGTCTATAACTTGCTCTATAGACCAGGCTGGTCTCCAACTCACAGAGATCTGTGTGCCTCTGCCTCCCAAGTGCTGGGATTAACCGGGCATGTCATCGTGCTTGACTTAGTTTTATTATTTGTTTTTGACTAAGAGTCTTTATGTTGTTTAGAGACAAGGTCTCCCTTCCAGCTGGCCTGGAACTGGTTATGTAGACCAGGCTAGCCAGCTCCAGGCTGGCGGGGGACACATGAAATCCTGTCTCAAAAAACAACAAAACTCCCTAGAAACAAGAACAACAAATTCCAGGTGGAGACATGGAAACCACAGCACCCGAATCCTGGTCAACAAACTGGGTCCAGAGTTGAGACTTGTTTCCCTGCTGCATCTAGGAGTTGGGTGTCTCTAAGTCTGAGTAATCAGGCCAAGTCCCACAAGCCCTCAAATCCAGTCAGGCAGTGGTCTCTATGCACCACACGTGTACATATCACAAAACAAGAAAATGTTTTAATTGTAAAACTAACTTGAGGGAGGGAGGGTGGGGTGGAAGGGGGAGGCAGGAACCTGATTCTTCAATGTGGCTCTGTCCCCAGGCCACCCACGGGACAGAGACCATCTATCCCTAGTAGGGGCAGGGCTAGTGTTATAAAATGACAATATAAATAGACTTCTAGAAAACGGAGGCTGTCCAGGTACAGTAGTCATTTGCTGCAGAGGCTGGGGGGAGGGGAGGCTCCAACCTGTCCCCCACCAGATGCAGGAAGGGGGTGCGGGGCTCTGGGAAAAGGCCACTCTTCAGACATTCATGATTGACCCCTCAATGGCTCAGGGGTAGGGCTGGGCACTAGGCAAGGCTGGAGAGCCCCACGTGCAGGCTGAGGACAGAGGAGCTGGGCCACCAGGGTGTGCGCACACACACGCGCGCACACACACGCGCACACACACACACACTCACACAGCGTCCTCTCTGCTGCGGTGGCCCTGCTGCGTATCTCCAGTGATGGGCGGCCGCCCCGTCTCCCGTGGACACAGCGCGAGGCTGTCCTGGAGGAGGAGGGTCCCTGGGAGCCTCACTTGAACCCATGCGTCCCTGTGTTGCTTTCAAAGTCACAGAATCAGGACCGGAGTTCAGTAGTGGGGTCCCCTGGAGCCCCCAACAGAGTGGTGGTGCAAAGTGTCTCTCGGGCTGGGGGAGTGGGCCGCCCCCACTGGCCTCTGCTGGGCAGGGTGGCCCAGGAGTCTTTGGTTCAGTGCTGCGTGCCAGCTCATCTCGTGCGGTGCTGGCGCATGAGAGGCACGATGCTGGCAGGGGGTCCTGCCTTGGTGAGGAACGGGTGCTTCAGCAGTTCGGCCGCAGTGGCCCGCTGGGCCGGGTCCCGCACCAGCAGGCGGTCCAGGAAGCCCTTCAGAGACGGCGAGGCCTGTGGGGGAGCAGGGAGGTTACTTGCTGTGGGGTCATTTTCCACCAATGTCCTGTGGGCTGATGGCGTCTTGGGGAGGTGTCTAGGGAGGGGTGAAAAGGTCATAGGGGCCTCACGAGTCTCAATACACCTCCAAACCCCCCACTTTTGTGGTTTGGCAAGGAACTGGCAGCAGCCTCTTCCCACCACGCAGTGTCCCACCAGGACCACCCTGTCCTTGTCCCCTGCCTCTACCTGGACAGAGCTTTCTGGGGCAGGGCAGGGGCCTGAGTCAGGCAACCTGGGCCCAAGCTCTGCGGCAGCCGAGGGCATAGAGAATCATGTGGCTCTCTCTGTCTCTGGGGTCCCTCCCCACACAGGGACGTGCAGGCCTCAGGCTAGTGGCCCAGGTCCAGTCCTGCCTTGGGGGTGGGGGCTCTGCTCACCTTGTGCAGGTTCTTCAGTCGGGGGGGCAGGTTGTCCCGAATCATCTTCATGGCTTTGAGGGGTGGCTCATTAAAGTAGGGGGGCTCCCCGTCCACCATCTCGATCACCATCACTCCCAGTGACCAGATGTCCACCTGGGAAAGGGACCGCAAGGCAGAGTGTGGGGAGGGACGGCCAAGCCTGTCAGCTCCTGGGGAGGAGTGGTCCTGTGCCTTCCATCCGTTTGTTCCTAGTCTGCACTGCACCGTCACCTCTCAGACACCCAGCTGGCCACACTTCCTGTGCTTGGCCCCTGGCACACGCTGAGAACTCTGCCAAGAATACTGCACAGGGAAGCCTGCTGTCTGTTAGCCACACCGCTCTCCCCTCTTTCAGCTCCCAGACACCCAGCAGTAGAGGATCCACGACCCAGACTGCTCAAGCAGCAGCGGGGACACAAGGCTGGCTCAGAAGGGCCACATGACCCAAGCTGAGGAGATCAGCGTCAGCCCTGGGACTTCAGCCAAAATATCTGGGACCTGGGGGCAGCTCACAGGACACGTGGCCCCTGAGTCTGGGGACCACCTCTGTTGCCACAGGAGGAATATATGCCTAAGCCAGGGCAACACAGGAAGTCAGGCCGAGCCGAGGGCACACTGCGCAGTCGAAGCCTGCCCTCCCCGAACTTCCCAGGCTGGGGACCGACAGTGGTCATTTACAAGCAGATGACTGAGACGTTCCCAAGAATTCTCACACTAGTCCCACTCTGGAATGACCGTCCTCCAACCTGCCCACCCTGATGTTCCCTTTTTTCCTGTCAGGCACTGGGTCAAGTCTGCCACTGATGGGGAGGGAGCCTCAGGGTCAAGCAGGTAGTACAGTGGGTCGGATCAGGTAGTAACTGGCATGGGGTGCCTGTCCAATTCTCCACCAACAGCTGCTAGCACAGGGTCAGCCCTGCCTTCCAACAGAGACTTGGGGGTCAGGCTACCAGAGTTCAGGCTGCTCCAGACTGGATGGCTGGGCCATACTGGGCTTACCTCTGGCCCATAGGGAAGGCGGGAGATGAGCTCTGGGGCCATCCAGTAGGGTGTGCCAACCAATGACTTTCTCCGAGGCACCTCCTTGCTCACCTGGGCACAGAACCCAAAGTCGGACAGCTTCACCTAAGCCAAGGAGAGGCTGTGGGTCAGAGGTGCCCATCCATTTGACTGCTTGGCCTTGCCACAGAGGCTCCATGGAGCAGTCCAGGGGTCAGGGCAGCTCTGCCACCTCATGGACAGACCCCCAGGTGCCCTGAGGTTCTTAGGGAAAGTGGCTGTATCCTTAGACAGCAAGGGCTCAACCAAGATGAGTCTGGCTCTGAAAGCCAGCGACCTTGGTTCCTGTGTGGCATAGGGAGCAAGTCCTCTGTTCGCTGACTGATAAGAGAAGAACACAGCCTGGCCTGTGTGTGTGCAAGGGGCGGGGGGGATCGCGCACACGCCAGGCCCCAGGACCTCATCCTTCAGGAGAGACTCCTGAGATGTTTGTGGCTCTTCTGGCCCCCAGAACTCAGGTCTCCTTGCACTCTGGGTACTTAAGGGATCATCCATGGCACCAGGACCTCAGTCTAAACCAGGGGAAGCCAGCTTAAGGAACGACAGAGGGTCCAGACTGGCAAGAAGTCTGGCCACCCCTGTGCCCCAGTCTGGCCTGCTCAAGTGAGGGAGGCACTCAAGGGAGGGCGAGGAAGCTGACACGGGTCCACAGCAAATCCGGGACAGGTGTCCAAAGCCCAAGTGTCAGGGCAATGAGGCCCTGGGAGTCCTATCTGGAGGGGGTGAGGTGCGGTGGCATATTCTTGGAATCCCAGCACTTGGGAGTTCAAGGCAGGAGTCAAAGGATGGCCTGGGCTGTATAGCAAGAACCAGGTCAGCCAGGCCACACAGAAGACCCTGTCGCAAAACAAAAACCCACTGGGTGTGGTACCACAAGCCTTTGAGGCCACCCTGCACTCAAGGGGAAGAGGCAGGTGGATCTCTGTGAGTTCCAGGCCAGTCTGGTCTATTCAGTGAGTTCCTGGCCAGCCAAGGCTACATATCAGACCCTGTCTCAAAACCAAACCAAACCAAACCAACCAAACCAAACCAAACCAGGCCAGGAACCAGACCATCTTCATGATCAGGAAGTCTGTGGCCCAGAGCTGCGACACCCAGACTCTGGACTGTTGTTAGAGAACAGCTCAGCTAGCTGGTCCTCCTGTCACTGAACAGGAGCTCAGCTCCCACTGTAGCAACAGAGGGGGAGGGGCGAAGCAGCAACTCCGAGCACCAAGGGAAAAAGAGCTACTGAGAATGAGGGTGGCCCACACTACAGGCTGGTATGGACGGGAAGGAGGGAGCCCACAATGCATGCAGCTTCCTGCCTCCTGGCCAGGTGGAGAGCCGCTCTGTTCCACTCTACCAAGACACATTGAAACCTGGAGCCAAAAAAAAAATCTCTTCTCCTTTGAGCTGTTCAGTCAAAACAAGAAAAGCTGCCTGGTACTTGGGTGCCCCCTACTTACCCGGCCATCGTGGGTCAGCAGGATGGAGTCACTTTTGATGTCACGGTGGATGACGCCCTGGGCATGGAGGACGGACAGTGCCTGCAGCACAGCCAGGCACACAGCGGCGATCTGCTCCTCATTCATCCTGTGTGGGCAGAGGGAGCGACCGGGCAGACAGAACCCTACCCTGTCCCGGAAGTCAGAGAGGCTACATGGACCTGTCTTAGCGGGAGCTGGGGAGAAACTAAAACCCCACGACTGGACCCTAAGATCCGGGCAGCTGTCCTCACATTCTGTGGGGACCCGTGCTATCATCAGGCCTGAAGGGACCCAGCGCCACCCTGGGGAGCAGGTGAGCCAGCAGGCTGGGCGCCAGCCAGAGTCCAGTAGTACCTTGTGTGGGTGACAATGTCGGTGAGGGCGCCTCCCTCCAGGAACTCCATCACCACCCAGAGCTCATCCCCCACCAGGTAGCTGTTGTACATCTCCACCACGTTCTCGTGCCTGTAGTCCCGCATGATCACCACCTGGGAGGGAGGCAGAGTTACGGACCGCAGACACGGCCTGTCTAGACTGCACCACAAGCCCCCGCCGGCCTAGCAGGTTGCACTTGGACAGCTTGGCTCACCCGGCTGTCCCCTTCTGCAAGGTCAGGCAGACCTCGGAGGCACACGAGGCAGACGCCTTCATGCTGGGGGTGTGTCTTTTACTCACACCACCACAGGGGCTCTCTAATCGTCCTGAGTCCTGGCTGGTCTCTGAGTGCCTGACCCTCAAGGAGGATCAGGAGAGGGAGGGGACAAGAAACAAGCACTATGAAGAGTGGTTAAAAGAAAAGTGGGGGCTGGAGAGGTGGCTCAGCGGTTAAGAACACTGGCTGCTCTGGAGAGGACTCAGGTTCGATTCCCAGCACCCACGTGGTGGCTAACAACTGTCCATAACTCCAGCACCAGGGTATCTGATGCTCTCTTCTATCCTCTGTGGGCACTGCATGACATGGGTGCACTTATATACATGTAGGTAATATACTCATACACATTAAAAAAAATTACAAAGAAAAGAAAAGTGGGAGGGGGGCCTAGAGGGCAACAGAGAACTCCAGGCACAAGAAGGTGTAGAAGCCTTGAGATGGCACAGGCATTTAATCCTAGCACTCAGGAGGCAGAGGCAGGCAGATCTCCGAGTTCCATGCCAGCCAGGGCTAAGAGGGACCAGGGGACCAGGTTCGGTGTAAGGAGTTGTTCGAGGTGTAGCTGAGGTGCTGGGGTGGGGGCGGGGTGGGCTGGGGTGGTCGAGGAGTGCAGAGAGAAAGGAAGGCAGAGCCTGGAGAGACTCCACATGGGACCTCTGGGGACTCCTATCTACGTCAGAGACAGGAGATGCTTATCACACCCACACCCACCCTTCCACGAAATCATGACTGCACCCCAAGGCTACCAAAACCCAGTGCCGGAGGTTGGATGGAACCAAGGTAAGGCAAAGGGGCTGGACTCTGCCTTAAGCATAGGAGACAACTAGGAGGACTGTAAGGGGAATGAGACAGGCTGGTTACAGTGTCCGATCTTGGCTGTTATGTGGGGATGACCCGGGATACCTAAGATGAAGGCTGAAGTGGGAGCCCAAGGGGAAGAGAGTGCAGCTGCGCAGAGGCGGGAACGGGAGAAAAAGGTCAGAGCTGTGAGGACTCAGGAATGATGGTCTCCCAGGGACAGGGACGCTGACAGAGGAAAGGTGTCAGGCCTGTGTGGGCTTACTGGGAGGACCTGGGGCTGGGCTGGAAGAACAGCCAGGGGCCAGGTACTTGTCAGAACAGAGGCAAAAGCAAGGGCCTTAAGCTGGGGCCAGACTAGAGAGAGGAGGAGCTGGGTTGGTACGGGGAGGGGTGGTTCGTGACGGTGGTGGACGGAAGGCACTGAGTGGGCGACACCTGGTCTGCCACCCACCTCATTAAAGAGCAGCTCACGCCTCTGCTGCTTGCGCAGGTCCATCTTCTTGACGGCCACCAGCTTGCCTGAGCTACGCACCGTGGCTATGCACACGATGCCCGTGGACCCCTCACCGATCTTGATGAAGTTATCTAGGTAGGAACGTGGGTCCCCTGGGTCCACCACCAGCTGCAGGGCAGCCCGGAACTGCTCATGGGACACTCGCTGGGGCTCCCGCTGGGGTGAGCGAGGCCCAGGGGGCCCAGGGGCAGGGGGTGCAGCAGGAGCGGCCAGGGCGCGGGCCGGAGGGGCCAGCTGGGGCTCTGAGGCATGGGGACCCAGCACCCCAGGGCTGGGGGCACCGCGGGTTCGAGCGGGGGGCCGAGAGGAGGAAGAGGGCTGGGGAGCGAGGCCCCCGGCTGATGGCCCGTTCGGGGCCATGCTGTGCGGTTCTCCCTGCAACAGAAGAAAGAGGCTCTGTGAGCAGAAGCTGGTTCTCTCTCCCCAGTGGGCAACACACATGGGTGGTCAGGATGAGCGATGTACGGGGGCTAGGGCTGGGTGTGGGGAACGGGAAGCAACGAGAAGTGGACACTGGGCTGCTGGGGAGGGGGGTTACCTGGGCACCCCGGGCAGGGTGGTCCGTATCAGCCCGTGGGTATGTGTTAAAGGGCCTGCCAGCTGCTAGTTTCGCCCCACTGGCCATACTGGCAGGCTGCGGGGTGCCGACGTCAGGCCCAGAGAGCGGGCGCTTATCTCGAGAGACCTCCTGGGGTCCTCCTGGGCCCTCCCTGGAAGACTTGGGCCTCTTCTCTGGCCCCACCCGCCGCCTGTCACCACCGCCACCGCCTGCCTCGCTGCGGCCTGTAGCCCGGCCTCGGCCTCCGGCCTTCTCAGGGGCCACTCTGGCCTGCGTAGCCCGCTCCTCTGGAACCCCATTCTCTTGGTGGGCACGGGCAGGTGGTGGGCTGTCTCTGCGCAGGGAGTTGGAGCGTGTCACCGACATGTTCTCAAACTCGTCGAGCAGCAGTGTGAGAGCGCCATCCCTGGCACCTTTGCTGCCCCGCACGATGGTCTGGGGTCCAGGCAATGGCAGGGCAAGGCCAGGCAAGGAGGGGACACAGGACGTGCATCCGACACAGAGACAGGACAACACAACACAGAGACAAGACAGAGACAGGTGAAGGATGGCGCGGTGATGAGGTGGGGACAGGGACCCTGCAGTCCCCCAAGACCACACTGGGGGCTCCTCTGAGAAGCACCTCTCGATTTTCCAGGCTCCCAGCCTGGGGGTGAGTCCTGCCCAGTGGGCTGGAAAGGGGAGGCGAACCTAGTCTGTAATCAGCCCGGAGACCTGCAAATTACAGGCCACCCAGCTCGGCACTTCCTCCTCCGCAGGCTGCCAGCAGCGTTAACCTCACACCACTCGCTCCCTTGGGTCAGTGGATGGGGCACAGAGTGAGAAAGGTCTCAGTTTAAAGTTAAGGCCAAGAGGTCCCGTGAGCCGCTTGCCAATCACCAACACCAGCGCACCCTGAGACGTCACAACACGCTCTATCAGCCTGCCCCACCTTGGGCATGGAGCCCTGCGCTCCTCCCACACACCGGACACAGGGTCTCCTCTCAGGGTCTGCGTCAGCTCTTGGCCTGAACGAACCTGCGCCTCCCTCAAGACGCCACCTTGGCTGTCCCCTTTCCTCCTAGAGGTGTTGGCTCAAAACATCCTCTGAGGCTCTGCTCACACCTACTTTAAATACCAGCCATAAGTTCCTGGCTCCCTTCTTGCTTTTTTTCTTCTGGGCCCTTAATGCCAGCTGACAGAGCTGGGTCCATCCCTGCCGGCTCTGCCCTGGGAGCTGCCCAAGTGAGCTTTCTCTGCTGTTCCCAGTCCACTTATGTCTTGAGCCGTGTCTCATGCACAGAAGTACTAGTAAGCATTTGCCAAGGGAAGAGGAATGCAGGAGGGAGGAGGGAGCTGCCCACCACTGCCCCCAGGTGGCAAGCAGAGGGCCTGGATGGCCTCTGATACGTGGGGCACATGCTGAGACCTCAAGAGCCACCTGCAACTACAAAGCTGCCAGCTGGAAGCTTGTCCTTGTCCAGGGAGCCCGGACAGCAAAGTGAATGCCTGTCGGGTCTTGGTGTTGAACTTTGGGTCAAGAACCCCAGGCCTGCAGCAGTACCAGCTAGGAGCTGCACGCGGGTTAGGGCGAGCGTCCTACCACCTAAAGGACAAACTGTGGGTGACCGAAGGGGGCAAAGAGCAGGGCGAGATTTGGGGGATATATCACATAGACACTACCTATGACCATAGAGCTCAGTGGGACATAGGGGAGGGCTGTGGTCATTTGGTGACTGTGGACTCAGAGAACTGGGGCCCACTTCAGAGCCAGTTACCACTGGGCTCCAGCTCGCCTGGGTCATACACAGGAGCTCCAAACATAGACTAGGATGTGAAGACTGGTTTTATAAACAACGGAGAGAAGTCCAGGCTGACAGAGGACCCTCTGGATCACAGAAATACTCCAGAAGACTCCAGCCTGGGACCGGGCACTGTGACTGCGGTCATCCTGCTGATTCCTGACTCTCCTGCCAGGCCTGGGCTGGGCACTGGAAGAGGGTGAGTCAGTTGCAGGACTGCCCAGGCGCCAAGCCTGCTGACCGACAGGCACACCCAACTCCACCCACTGGGGACAAGCCTGGCTGTACTGCACTGGGTCCCAGTACCCATGGGATGAAGTCCAGCTCCAAGGCTGGCTTCAACAGGCCCAGCAGGGACACTTGACACTGGGCCTACCATCCTTGGCCACGTCTGGGCAGTAGGACTATAAGTTTCACACTGTACACCAAGGCAGAGTCAGGGGAAGGGGAGGGGACCCTGGATCCAGACCTCAGGTCCTATCCCAACTCTGCCATAATGCTCAGAATGCAGAAGAGATCTCCACAGGACTGAGTGGGTCCGGTGCCTCATGGGAGCTGTGGAATCGACTTTCTGCCCTGTTCCCCTCTGCCTCAGCCTGGCCCCCCACAGCCCTTGAGGTAAAGCCTAGGTATCCCCGACCCCAGACCCAATGCTGTGAGGGAGTGAGCTTGTCTCCCGTGTCATGGAGGCACTGGGAAGGAGGAGGTCAGGTGTGTGGTGCTGGGACAGGTGTGGTGAGCATGGGGCTCGGCGTGGGCTTTCCAGGACAGGGATGGTGAGCGGGAGGCTGGTGCTGCACTACAGAGACGGGGGCTCAGCAGGGAGGTCAAGGGCAGCTGCAGTACCGGACTGCTCCAGCAGCGTGGGCGAGGGAGAGCAGTGATGATAGCTACCTTCGGGGCTCCGGGCTGAATGGAAGTGATGCAGGCCGGGTCGATGAGGGGCTTGGGCCGGCGGGCAGACTCCTCGATCAGGCTCTGCCATTGGCGGGGTAGCCCTGTGAACTTCTGCTCATGCTGGTCGAAGCCTGTGTGCACTCGGTGCTCAAAGTTAGACGGGGCCGAGATCTCGACCCGTTTCTTCCTCTTCCCAAACATGGTGTTTGGCCTTAGCACCGCGAGTGTGTGCACAGTGGTTCAGGCTCTCCTGGCACCTGCAGGAGGGGGTGGGTTCAATGACTGTGATCAGTCACTCATGCCCAGCTCTCCTCTACCCTTGCCCTCCATGGCTCAGCACCTGTCCCATCTACCGCCA
The DNA here is from genome assembly GCA_035773235.1 of Eospalax fontanierii. NCBI lineage: Eukaryota > Metazoa > Chordata > Mammalia > Rodentia > Spalacidae > Eospalax > Eospalax fontanierii. The sequence continues at coordinate 24,275,241 of CM069554.1, read as the reverse complement.
GGGGGCAGCAGCCTCTTCCTGGGTCCAGGACTTTGCCTCATTCAAGCTACCGCTAGACTCATGGTCTAAGAGACCACACAGAACACGCAACCTCAGTGTCCACATCAGCTTTCATACCCAGGGCTTTTGAAGAGGCAGTTCCCTCTGCCTGGGACACCTTCCCAAGTATCCCTGCAACAGCTCTCTCCCTATCACCGCAGGTAAAACAGCCCCCAGAGTCTGCTAACCACCAAGTCACCTTCAGATACCTTTAAGCCATGGAGAATCTGATGTTGATTCACATGTTTAGTGCCTTTAATTCCTGTCCCCTACACACACACTCCAAATGCCAGTCCCTAGCCAGCCTACCTACCCAGTCTCCCTAGGTCCCACCCCACGTCTCTGTTCAGTGGACAGTCCCTACCTGCTATCTTTAGGGTCTGGGTCTTCAATTGGGCACTTAGGCAGTACCAGCTAGGAATAAATGCTCAGTGAAGTCCAGAATCAAATGAGGGGGCTGGAGAGATGGCTCAGTGGTTAAGAGCACGGGCTGCTCTTGCAGAGGACTGGGGTTTGGTTCCCAGCACTCACATGATGGCTAACACCCATTGAAACTCCAGCTCCAGGGGATCTGACCCCTTCCTCTGGCCTCTGCAGGTATTGCATGGCATATATGCACTTAGCTACATGCAGGTAGGACACTCATATACATACATAAATAAATAAATAATAAATAGAATGAAAAGGTGAGCCAGGCATGGTGGTGCACATCTTTAATCCCAACACCCTGAAAGCAGAGCAGGTGGATTTCTGCGAGAACAAGGCCAGCCTGGTTTACATGCTAAGTTCCAGGCAGGTGGGGCTACAGGGAGACCATGTCTCAAAAAACCAAAATGACAAAAACAAAGGCAAAAATAAGTAATCAATCAATCAATCAATCAATCAACCAAAGGATGAGCCCGGCCTAGTAGCACAGGTCTAAATTCCAGGAGGCAAGAAAACGGAAAGTACAAGGCCTGCTGGGATACAGAGTGAGTTCAGGCTATCTTGGTCAACTTAGTGAAACTCTGCCTCAAAATAAAATAACAAGGACCGGGGATGTAGCTAAGCGGTACAGTAGTTTCTCTGCATATAAGAAGTCCAGGGTTCCAATCAATCTTGGTCATGCAAAAAAAGAGGAAGTAGGCTGAAGGAGGGGAAGATGGTGGAGCCCCACAGGGACCTCAAGAATGATGAAGGAAGTGGGCCGGGCAGCTGCAGCACAACTGTCCCCTCTTTCTTGCTGCCTGTGACCCCTGGCAAATGACTTGAGTGCCTCCCTGTCTCAGACCAAGCCCTCAGCGCTGGGGAGAACAGCCCTGTTGGAGGAGCCCCAGGCCCTGCTGCTCTGTAGTCGGGAGGCCCTGCCCCGGCTGTCCCACAGGCAAGCCCTGGAGTCACACAGACCTGGTCTGAAACTGGCTGGGCTAGAAGTGCCCTTGGGTGGGTGACTTCTCCTCTCCAGGCTTTGGGTTGTTCATCTGTGGAAGAAGAAGAAAAGATCTAGCATTCAATCATCCATTAACACTTACAGGCCTCTGTGCCCAGCCCTCTGCTGGTTGGAGCAGGGATATGATGACAACTAGATAGCCTGTGACCCACTGGAGTGCCCACATGGGACAGACAGACCTGTCCTTTGATAGTAACAGTGTGGACTGGTGGGAACTGGGGTGATAAAGAGTTCCGGTCAGCCTTGGAGGGGGGCAGGTGTGCTAAGGGAAGGCTTCCCTCAGGAGACACTGGTGAGCGGAGGCCCAGCGGATCCAGAGGGAGTCACAGAGGACTTCAATCTTCCTCCCATCTGGCTCCTCAGTGCCTGGCACAGGGTGGGCACCTAGTGAGAGGCCTCTGGGGGAGTGGCTGCAGCCAAGTGTCTGGGGTGCCCCTGCTGGCTCTCCCCATCACCTGGCATGGCTCCCTTTCTTTGGGGTGCTGCCAGCTCAGCCCACAGGAAGGACAGTAATAGGCAGCCAGCCAGGGGAACCGGTTTGACACAGCAGTCCAGACCGGTGGGAACCCAGCAGCCAACTTGTCTCAACTGGTCCCAAGAGGCCAGCAGGTGGCCAGCTCCAGGCCTGGACAGGGCTCTCCCCAGCCGGCCGGTTTCTCTGCTTGCCTGGGCCCAAGGGTCGCTGGCTGAGGGCTGGGACAGATGAGGCACCTCTGGCTTCCCGGGAGGGGGGCACCTTCACTGTCTCTCCTCAGCACCAGCTCCTTCCAGCCTTTCCTGCCTGGCCCATGCAGGTAGCATGGCCTGCACTCGGTACCAGGCAGCCCTCCCTGTGCTGGCTCTGCAGCCCCCCTTGGCTCTAGGCTTGTCCAGCCTCTAACAATCCTCGGTGCCATGCATCCCAGGCTCCTGCCCTCCTTGTCTAGCTCGCTCTTGGCTCTGCCCCTCAGCTCCCTCTTTCCACACCCAGGGAGCCGCAAGGCAGCTCCCAGACTTGGCAGATGGGGTGAGTGTGATCTCTCAGTAAACCTGGGGAGGTGCTCAGAATGGAAATCGGGAGGCCTGGGGGCAGCCTGCCCTCCCAGACTCCCACCTGCAACTCCCAAGCTACCGGCACACGGCAGCTGCGTGCGACCCCGCAGGGGAAGGGGTGGAAGGACACACCTCCGGATATTTGCCTGGGCCGCCCCTTTCCTCTGGGCACCACATGGAGAAGAGGACAAACAGAGGAACTGGCCTTGTTTATAAGGCCAGTGCAGGCCCCACCCAGGCCCTCCTAGACAGCTCCTGACCTCGCGGGTGGGGATCAGGCTTACAGGCCAGCTCAAAACTTCAGAGACTGGCAACCCGGCCTCAGACCCCAGCTTCCAGGTAGCTGGGCATGGTACAACCTCACTTTTGTATCTCTCAAGTGGAGCTGGCTCAACTCAGCCCATAGCCCACGACAGGAAGCTCGACATATGACCTTAAGTAAGCAGCTGTAACTGGTGAGCCTCAGTTTCCTCCTAGGACGAGTCATGATAGCAATGGCTTTCTGCCAGCTTTCACAAGGGGTCGCAGACACAAGACACAAGGCAAGTCTGGGGGAGTGGCTGCAGCCAAGTGTCTGGGGTGCCCCTGCTGGCTCTCCCCATCACCTGGCATGGCTCCCTTTCTTTGGGGTGCTGCCAGCTCAGCCCACAGGAAGGACAGTAATAGGCAGCCAGCCAGGGGAACCGGTTTGACACAGCAGTCCAGACCGGTGGGAACCCAGCAGCCAACTTGTCTCAACTGGTCCCAAGAGGCCAGCAGGTGGCCAGCTACTAGGATCTAAGATCAGATCACACACAGTAAGTGCTCAATGCTGGTCACCATGACAACAGCAGCCAGCATGGAACCTACTGTGTGATGCCTCTCTATGAACCACTTTATCCAGTGTCTCTTTTCGCTCCTACTCAGGAAGGGGCCACGATGGCACGTGTCTCAATAAGGAAAAGGAGACAGAGGATGCCGCACTTGAGCAGGGCCACGCTGGGGTGGACATCAGAACAGGCTGCTTCTCCCAGGCCCAGGGCCTCACTCGGGAGGACGTGAACCCTGCATCTGGTGCCCGCCCGTGCTGCCCACACAGCCCTGCGACGGGCTCTCAACTCTCAGTTCTCTGGTGTGGAACTGAGACCCTGAGAGACTCCTTGTCAGGGTCACTCAGTGAAGGGCAGCCAGGATCTGGCCCCAGGCAGAGGGGCACCACTGGATAGGTTCTTATCCACCTGTGCTGTGTAAGGCTGTCTGGTCATCTCCAAGGCTGCTTCCGGCCACCAAGCTGCCTTCCCCTGTTCCCAGCTCCTTCTGTACCAGACAGACTGCTCCCTTCTCCTGTCTCCTGGTCTCGCAGGGGTCGGGCCTCATCTCCCGCCAAGCCCATCCTGCTCCCATGGGGAATGGTCCTTCCAGGGCCTCTCCTATGAGTCTTTGCGAAACAGTTGGCTATAGAAAAGATGTTTAAAAACCTGTTCCCGGGGCTGGAGAGATGGCTCAGCGGTTAAGAGCACTGGCTGCTGTTGCAGAGGACCCAGGCTCAGCTTCTAGCCACTCATATGGCAGCTAACAGCTGTCTGTAACTCCAGTTCCAACAGATCTGATGCCCTCTTCTGACCTCTGTGGGCATTGCATAACATGGGTCCACTTACACACATGAAGGCAAAACACTCATAAAATAGAAATAATTAGTCAAAAATTTTTTCTTAAAACAAACAAACAAACAAAACATCAAAACCCAAACCTGTCCTTGTCTGCAAATGTGTCACTCTGCTCCAGTTCTGACAAGCCCATCGCCACCATGAGGGACCGGTGGCTCTGGGCAAATGTCAATGCAAAGCTCCTCAGGGCTGTGGCTATTCTGAGACAGTGTTGGGAAAATCCTGGGGGACAGAGGCACCGCTGACAGGCAGCTCCAGCCAGGGGCACACCTCCACGGTTCAGGGTTTGCTCCTAAAAACTGCACCGTGTTTTAAAATGTTTATTTCAATTTTCTAATTCTTGAATTCCTTATCACGTGGCATGCATTTTCTAGTCACCTCCTGTACTCCTGATGCCAATCCTCTATGAGCCAAACGGGCCCACCTCCCCTGCTCCCCGAGAGAATGAGCCACTAGCCCCAGGGAAGCCTTTCCCACCCAGGACACCCCCTGCTCCCCAGGGCTGAGCTGACAGTGGAAGGGAATGGCTCTCGTCTCCTGAGCCTGTGCCCGTTCCCTTTCACAGCTGGCTCCTGCTGCCACTCCACAAGCCCCAGTGTGCCATCAACAGTGACTCCACGCCCACTTCCTCAGGGAGTCCTCGAGACCTCTCAGAGACACCTCCCAGCCCCTCCTCAGCAGACACTCCCTACCCATAAGTGACCTGTCATAGATACTGACCCTCACCAACCCTTAAGTCCATGTGAGTGGTAACGGGTGGAGCCTGCCTGGCCCACAGCTCTGCTGCTGTAACTAGCGTTCACACTCCAGGGGACATGACTGTCAATAAACTGGGTACACCCAACGTCTGCAGGTGAGAGCAGAGCAGGAAGGAAAGATTAGGGATGGGGAGCTGTCAATCAAGTGCTCAGTGCGGGAGGCCTTGCTGAAAGAGGCCCCATGGCTCTGGAGGAACGGCACCCAGATGGTGAGAAGAGCCAGGGTGAAGGTCCTAGGCAGGCATGTGGATGCACATAGCGGGGTGGATGGTTGCAATGGGGTGGGCGAGGGGCCAGCTGAGGGACACAGGTGGGTGATGAGGCAGCTGGGGTAGAGTCTTTCTGGCCATAGCAAGGGCTCCGCTTTTCCTGAAGGCAGGCCCTGGGTGAGGGAAAAAACAGGAACAGGGAACCAGGGAAAGAGGCAGCTGTGACAACCCAGCAAGGGAAGGTGGCCAGAACTCCCTGGAGGCTGTGGAGGGGCAGGCAGGCTCTGGCCTCATCCCAAAGGTCAAGATAGCAAGATGGCGCCAGGGTGCGGAGTCTGGGCTCTGCGACTCTGGCTGGGTCCACGGGCCCTCAACCCGTCTGCTCCAGAGCACTCAGCGCCCCCAAGCACGGCTGTTTCAGCCTGCCCAATGCTGTCTCTTGCCACATACCAACAGGGCAGGGCAGGGCTGTGGCAAGGGACCCCCTGCTGACCCAGTTCTACTGTGACAGCATGCAGACTGCTCACGATTGTCTCTCAAGTCCCGGGTGGGTGGGGAGGGTGATAGGGGCCTCTCCCTTCTTGCTTCCTAAACCAGGAAACTGAAGTCCAGAGAGGTACAATCACTACTCAGGGCACTTGTACCAAGACCCCCCACATAGGGGGCCCTGTCAACATCCCTGCGGCCTCCATTTGAAGCTATCACTCCAGAGAAAGGACCCCAGGGTCTACGGGACAGAACAGGGAACAGAGACAATGACCACACAGGCCCACCTGGGGGAATCTACACATCTGGCACACCTGGCACCCTGCTCCCTTTGCGTTATTCAGCCAGGTTGGACACATCACAGCTTGCTGCAGCCCCAAGGTCTTTGTACCTACCGTACCTTATGCCCAGAACTATGAGGATTATCCTTTCTTTTTCTTGTTTCGGTATCTTGAAACAAGGTCTCCCTACAGCCCCAGGTGGCCTGGAACTCGCTATGGAGACCAGGCTGTTCTTGAGCTCATGCACACCATTCCTGGTTGGACAACCTTGTCCTGATATTCAGGTCTTAGTGCCCATAAAACCTCAGAGACACAGGTTTCAACCCCCTAAAAAAATTGGGATACTACGTTCTACTTCCTCATGGTCCTTGTCACTACCTAGCACTGTGAAATAAACTATTGACTGGGCCCTGCCTCCATGAATGACATCTCCCTGGCACCCTGAGCAGTGCCTGGCACACAGTGGGTGCTCAAAAGGAGCGGGAGAAGCGATGGTACTCCTACCACAGTGAAGAGTCTGGACCCTAAGGGGCAGGGAAGGGGGTGGGGCAGGCAGGAGTCCCTGGGACCCCTGTCCCAATCAAGCTGCCTGGATTCACCTTGATGCCTGGAATCCAGCTGAGAAGACTGGTATGTCTCAAATGGGATCCAGGGTGCCCTCCTGAGAGCCACCACAAGTCCCGGAGCTATAGGGAGGGCCTCTCAGACAAGTCATGGCATGGGCTGCACACTATGACCACAGGCAATACGGCCTGTGAGTCCCCACCGTGGGGGCGGCCTCACAAAATGAGTACTCACCTGAGGCAGCCGGTCATCTGGGAAGCCACAGTGGCCGTGTTCTTCGTCCCGGCCAGCAGCAGCAATGGCCTCCTCCAGGCGGGGCAGTTGCTCTAGGACTGGAAATGCCTTCACTTTCTTATCCCTTCCAGTCTTCAAGCCCTTCCTCTCTCGCCTTCTCTCCGAGGGCGTCTCACATACCCCTCTCCCTCTGTCTGCAGTCCTTTGACATTTGGCTCCATATCGGAAAGGCAGCCCGTTAGGACGACGCCTGTCTCTCCTGGCCAATACCCAGCACAGGGCTGGCCCAGAATAGGGGCTCAGTGGACACTAGGTGGCTAAGAGCAGACTGACCAGACCCAGGTACTGGCCCTGCCATTCCTGCTGTGTGTTCCTGACAAGTCATTCAACCTTGCTGGGTCTCTATGGATTGTGACAGTCCCTACCTGCTGGGACCGTTTAGATGACAAGGCATGCAGAACAGGGCCTGGCCATATGGGCCCTTGCTGCAGGCTGGTGCTGTTTCTACTACTGCCGTCGTTGTGTGAGTGAGTGAGTGGATGACGGGACAAGCACATCCAAGAAGACACTGCTCACAGTCCCTCTGGCCAACCCCTGCTCCCAATCTGGCCAGGCATAGTCATGCTGGGCTGTCCCTAGAGATGCCCAGGGCAGGATAGCTGCCACAGCAAACTTGAGTGTGTGGGTGGGCTGTGGGGACTGGTGACATGAGGCCAGGCATCATTCGTTCCTCCCCTAAAGCCAGGCAGAAAGGAGGAGATGAGGCAGAAAAAGAGTCTTGGGGCCTTCCTACCTCCCCACCATGTAATGCAGTCCTGACCCACCCGACACATGAGGCCACACATGTACACAAATGTACAATTGATAGTTATTAACACAATATACTTGTTTTACCATGGGTCTGGCATACATGCAAGCCATGGGCAAACATGTATACTGGACATACAACCATACAGTCATAGACCCACCCAGAAAAGCCCTGACTAGATGGAAGTCATGGTCACTCACCCTCTGGCTCCAGCATCCTGAGCAGCTATCACAGGGATGTGGACAGTGGAGGCGGTGGCCGGGGGCTAGTGCCTCGCCTGCTGTGCAGTATGGCCATGTGTACACTGAGCTAGGCTCCTGCTTGGAAACCCAGGCACCAGTGAAGCAGTGGAGGGGCTTGGGAGGCACCAGAGGGAAAACACGGGGAAGCAGCTTGCAGGCTGCAGGCTCAGAGTAAGTGTTCAGCAGGCAGAGGCCGGGTCGCTAGGGCAGACCATCATGGACTCCCTATAAACATGAACACCCCGACACTCTACAGATGCAGAGGCTCCGGACAGATACCCTCATTAATGGCCCTCAAGAATCCTGTCACATACTATAGGCCCCAGTCATGCCCTATAGGCACAGGGGCGTGAGTGTATACATGATCCTGATACCCTGTGACTGCCAGACCGGCTGAAGGATGTACCACAGATAGTCCCACACCGAGGACTCTATCCTGAGCTACAAACCGAGATTCTGAGACTCATATAACCCAAGGCCCACGCACAGCATACAACAAGCCCCCACGCTGGACATCCCAGTCAATTCAAGGGCTACCCTGAGGGTAAGGATGAGCACAGTTTTATAAAAACTCCCACAAACTAGAGCCCAGGAACACATTGGCTGAGGGACCTGTGTTCAGATACCAGCAAGTTCCCAGGAATTCGCCACCTCACTCATGGCAATAATAGTGACCCTGCTCCTGGACCCAAGAAAGGCATGGCCCATCTCACGTGTTCACACTGGCTCCAGTGGCTGTCCTGCTCTCTGCTCTGTGAAGGGCTGAGGGCAGCAGCTTACCTCCACCGTCCTCCTCCTCCTTCCTAGGCCACCCTCCAAGGGCACCTGGTGGCCAGACCTTTCTGCACAGAGGGCAAGGGCAGGCTTCAGGGCACCCCCGAGGCTGGCAGGCTGGTTGTGCACCCCAGGCTCTCTGAAGCAGTAGGGATCAGCTCTGCCATGTAACAGCTCAGCTGGAACTATGGCTCCCACCCCCAGAGGCTGGGAGGCGGGGAAACAGGAGGTGGGCTTACAGCCAGCAAGCCTGGGTCATTGGGCCCATAGCTGGGGGACACAGAAACAGGTTGGCAGGGATCCCAGCTATAGCCTGGTCTCAGCAGGACCAGCCTCCACTAATGCAGGCACACTCATCTCTCCCCTGGCAAGGGTGGGTGACAGGGACCCAGGAAGGACTTAGCCTGTGGGTTAGACAGTAGAGGAGAGGACTTGGTACGGGATAGTGCCTCCAGAGGGGGCTCGACGGGCTCTGAAATGAGGGTGGGCTGAGGGATGGGCAAGCTCTCTGAGGCAGGGTGTGGGATTGGGGGCTCTCTGAGGCAGGGTGTAGCCAGAGAGCCTAGTGTGTTGAGGGCAGGAAGCATTCCCAACAGCCCAGGCTGGGCCAAATGATGCTTTGAGTCTGGCTTTCTTCATGGCTGCCCCGACCTCTGTCCACCACTGTCTGTAGCTCCTGAATTTCCCAAGCTCTTGGCATACACAAGGACTTAGCAGTGGGCAAGCTGGATGAAAATGTTCTGCCCTGAGGAGAGAGGTGGGTCTCTTAGAGGGCTCTGCTAGGAGCTCTGGTCCAGGGAGCAGAGGAACTGGTGGTCTGTGGAGCCAAGGAAGGAGGGAGAACAACCAGAAAGTGACTAGGCCCCTGTGTTTGCCCAGCCAACTCTCTGAAGACAGATGCTCCCTCTATAAACAGAACACAGGCTAGGAGAGTGACACTACTTCATGGGCCTAACACCCCTCTGTCTACCATCCTGCCTGCCCAGCCAAGGGCTCTGAGAAGGGGCTGGACCATGCCCCAAACCACAAGAGGCCAGGTCTTCAGAACTCCAGAAATCTGGGCTTTGGCTACCTCTTCCTAGGGGCAGGGCACCTAGGAAGCAGCTACCCAGAGAGGAGCCAGGTAGGGCGTCCTCCCCAAACCAGACCAGCAGGTTTGGGCTCTGCTTGGGGAGGTGGTGAGGCCTGGCCAGCTCTGGCCAGCTCCAGGAAACAGGTCTGAGAAGGGGGAGGGCTGACTAGGTGACTCTCAGCTAACCATGTTTGCCACACAGGACCTTGCCTGCCTATCTCTAGAAACAATCGCATGGCACTAAAGCCAAAAGGTAGCAAAGGGTAAACAGACGTAAAATGCCCACTCTACGCGTCTTGGTCCTAGAGGATTTCTTTCCTTTCTAAGAGATCTTACACATATAACTCGTGTACACCCCTACACAGTATTTAGAGAACCCCACAAAATGCAGAAAACCACATGCACAGCACTGCCCTGCTCTGAAGCAGTCCCAGGCTGGCACTTGGAAAGATTTTGGAGGCACCAGTTAGTGAAAGACACTGGGGAACTGGCAACTGCTCTCCTGGGTACAATGCAAGTGAAATGCCAGCTCCGGGGCCCTGTGGGAAGGCTTGTAGCAGTCACTAGACACTGGAAAAAAACAAATGCTCATCACTTTAACATCCTGGAAGGACACACCGTGGGAGGCTGAATGCCCCACACTACATGTGGGTGAGTCTGAACAAAAAAGCCTAGAATCCTATTGAGATAACCCGGCATCAAGAAGGAAGGGGTTAAATAAAGAAGGATGGCTAAGGAGGGATGGACCCGAGTATCAGGAGGACGGAAAGTTCAAGGCTTGCCTGGGTTAGGGTAAGTTCAAGGTTAAGCTGAGCCACTAGATGAGACTCAAAATTAAACAACAAACAGGTAGCCATATGTGATGGCTCACTTGGGAGACTGAGGCAGGAGAACTGCCAAGAGTATGCAGTCTAGGATACAAAGTACCAGCAAGCCAGGGCTGCAGAGCAAGACCCTGTTTCATCCACTGCCCACCCAGCATAAAAGGAGGGCAGCTCAGTGGTAGAGCCCCTGCCTAGAATCCCCCAGTGAGGGGCTGGGGCGTGGCTCGGTGGTAGAGCCCCTGCCTAGAATCCCCCAGTGAGGGGCTGAGCGCATGGCTCGGAGGTAGAGTGACTGACTGCCTAGAATGCTCAAGGCCCTCTGTTAATCTCCAGCACTGAGAACGAGTCAGGAGGCACACTTTCAAAGGACCAGGAGCTTCTGAGGGTGCAGAGAAAAGATGGCAGCACCCTTTGTCTCTTCACCTGGAGGGGGCAATAAAGGATTTTTCCTTTTTAGTAACTGGTTATGGTGTACACTAGTGTGTGAGATAATTTCAGCATATATCCTAACAATCTCAGATCTGAGTTTTAAAGAAAGACTATGCATGTATATGTAGATGTATGTCTTGTGATTTCCCATGCCTCAAGTTTACATTGCTGGCCTGTGCTTGGGCCGATGCAAAAGGGCCATGGTGACTTTGGCTAACTCCCAGGGGCCAGGGTGGTCGTTTGTCTTTTGCTCTCAGAGGCACTGCAGTGATGCTAATCACACAACTGGCATCTCGCAGGTGCTCAGGAGCACCTGTGGGCAAATGCCTGCAAGGGGAACTGAGGAGCGGAGCTTGCCAATGCTAACTGGCCCCGCTGAAGGACTTCTCCACTCCCAGCCCTCAGTGAGACCAGGGCCTGTCCCCTCTGCCTGCAGCTCTGATGCTGCCCATCTCGGATCTCCGCAGCACAGCTTGGCCTAGTTTTCATTTGCATTTTCTACTTGGTCTGCCCGCATCCTTTCATGCTTACCTACAACAGCCAGCAGAACGTCCTCTTCCGCTAGCATCTATTCACAACCTCTGACTGTTTTCTGCTGGGTCAGGCAGACCTTTGTAAAACTAATCTGAATGTGCCCCTTTCTGCTGAAAACCTAGCGGGGCCATGCAGCTAAAGCAATCTCCCTACCAGGAGCCCCCAAGCCAGGCCCACCTCTGCCCTTGTCTCCTCCCACACTCCTCTCCCGTCACCAGCTCTAGCACATGCAACTTCCTTCTCCAAACTTGATTCAAGCAGAAGTCACCTTATGTCCATCAGATGCCCTGTGAGGCTCCTGACCAGGCATCACAGAAATGAAACGTGGAATTACAGGTGAAAAGCCAGGTGGAGGGAAGGCAAGGACATGGTCTACAGGAGGCCACAGCATTAGAGGCTGTGCAGGGATGCATGGCCAATTGCCAAGGACAGACACGAGCCTGAGGTTTTAACTTTGGATGCATGGGGAGGGTAGGACAGAGAGTCCTGAGTAGGTGTAGAGAGGTCAGGATGGAACACAGGCCAGGCAGCTGAGGACAGTGACCAGGACAGTAGGGGCTGAGGAGAGAGGTAGCCATGAACTCTGCCAACTATTGAAAAGCACTGTTTTACTTGTTTGGTAAAGTACAAGTATGAGGACCTGAGTTCGATCCCCAGCATCTACCTGAGAAGCGGGTCATGAGGGCACGTGCTCCGGGAGGAGGAGACAGGCAGATCCCTGGAGCTCAGTGGCCAGTCAGTCTCGCATAATTGGTGACATTTCCGGTTCAATGAGACTGTCTCCAAAATACTGTGGAGATTGACTAAGGAAGACACCTGGCATCGCCTTCTGGCCTCCACATGCATGCACATGTGTACACAAACATGCACAGGCACACGCATACACACAGAAAATCAACAGTGTGGAAAGTGGGTCACTAGAGATAAGGATGAGGAAGGGCGAGGACAAGCAGTGTCTTGACCCAGGGCTCCCTAGACAAGCTCAGAAACATCAGGCCCAGGCCCCACAGCGGAAACAACAGAGTGAGAGGCGCCCCCACTCCATGTGGCACTCAGCTTTGGGACACAATCACAGAGGTGGGAGGACCGGGAGGAGCGACATGCAGATCAGTGGAAGAGCCGGAGAACCCAAAAAGGACCCACAGCAACACCGCTCACTGGGCTTCAAAAATCAAGGGATTTATGCCAGCAATGGGGTGCACGTCTACAAACCCAGCCCGCAGGAGGCCAGCCTGGGTTACACAGTGACTTCTAGGTTAGTCAGGAATATATAGCGAGACCCTGTTTCAAAAAACCAAAAGGAGTTTTTTTAATTGAACGATTTTTTATGATGGTAAAATATACATGACGCCTCTCATTTTGCCACTTGTTATTGGACAATCCAGTGGCCTTATTAAATACATGTGTGTGTTCGAGAGCCATTAACATGATCCAGCCCCAACAAAAACTGTACACAGCAAAAATATACTGACTCCTCTTCCCTGTCCCCTCGGCCCCAGGGGGCCTCATCTACACCTACTTTCTGTCCCTTTCACTGCACCTATCTAGGTTCCTTGTATGGGTGGAATCACAACTATCCTTCTTTGCTGTCTGGCTTGTCTCACTGAAGTACAAGGCTCCCGAGGTCCATCCACACGACAGCATCTCTTGAAGTCCCACCCTTTCTACAGCCGAACAACACGCTGCCGTGTACATGCAGCTCTTCTTCCTCCACCCAGCGACTGCGGGACGCTGGGCTGTTTCCATCTCTGGCTCGTGAACAATACTGCAATGAATTGGGTGTGCAAATGTCTGTTCCAATCCCTTTCCCTTTTCCAGAGGTGTACCCGGGAACTGAAGAGCTGGATCATGTAGGCAAGTCTCTGTTTGCCGAACTGCTTTTCACAGCGGCTGCGCCATTTTGCAGGCCCACCTGTGATAAGCGGGCTTCCAATTCCTTCATCTCTGCCCAACACACTGTTTTGCTTTGCTTTCCTTTCTTCCTTCCCCACTAACCTTCTCCAGGTCTTATTATGTAGCTTGGGCTGGCTCCTGCCTCTGCCTCCTGAATGCTGGGATTATAGGCCTGAGCCATTATGCTTGATTGCTTTCTTTCAGCTTCAGACATTAGCCCAGGCTGGCCTCACAGCTGACCTCTTGCCTCTGACTCCTAAGTACTGGGATTACAGGGCTGAGTGCCCATGCCCTGCTCTTTTCTGTTTGACAGTAGCCATCCTGGTAGGCACGAGGTGGTACTAGAATGTGGTAACTAATTCTTTATGGAGAGTCAGTGGAAAAGAATACCTTCCAGACAGTGCTAGAACAAGTGGGCATCTGTATATGCATATAAAAGAACCTTAACCTGAGGGCTGGATGGAAGGCTCAGTAGGTAAGAGCACTGGCTGCTCTTGCAGAGGACTGGGGTTCAGTCCCTAGCATCCACATGGTAGCTAACAACTGTCCAATTCCAGTTCCAGATGGATTCAGTACCCTCTTCTGGTTTTTGTGGGCACTGCACACACATGGTGCACTTATATCTGTGAGGGCAATACACTTATACTCGTAAAATAAATCTTTTTTTAAAAAGAACCTTGACCTCAACCTCACACTACATATAAACTAGGTTGTGATGGATTGTGGTCTTAAATGTAAAAGTGTAAGAATTTCAGAAAACGGAACATCTGGAACTGGTGGCAGAGGCGTGTAATTCTAATATTTGAGAGGCTGAGGCAGAAGGACTCTAAATTTAAGGCCAGTCTGAGCTATATAGTAAGTTTATAACTAGACTGGGCAATCTAGTAAGACTCTAGCAGGGCCATAGGGGCAGGACCTGGTAATGGGTGGCAGAGTGCTTGCTGTGCATGCGCAGGACCTAGTGCTGATTGCCAGCACTAAACAAACAAAGAAACCAGAAGAAACTCTAGAACCCAGCTCAAGGCCATACCAAAGGCACCATCCATAAAAGGAAAGATGAATAAGGGCAGGGTATGCGGCCCATACCTTTAATTCCAGCACTCAAAAGGCGGAGGCAGGTGGATCTGTGAGTTTGAGGTGAGCCTAGTCTACACAGCTAGCCAGGGCTACAAAGTGAGACCCTGTCATGAAGAAGTAAAGAAGCAAGCAAAGGATGAAGGAAGGGGTCTCACCAAAACTGAAAACTTTCCTCAGCAACAGTCCATGTAGAGGGATTAAAAAGACACACCCCAGGGAGGGGCTGGAGCTCAGCGGTAGAGCACTCGCCTAGCATATATAAGGGCCATAGGTTCAATCCCCAATCATGCAGGAAAAAAAAAAAAAGAAAAAAGACAAGCTAGTGACAGAGAAAGAAATGCCATATCTGACGAAGGCCTGGACAGATGAAGTACTCTCAGAACCAAACAGTAAAAGGCAAACAGTCCCATCAGAAAATGAGCTGAGCCACAAGACATGTCGGCAAGGCAAGGCAGACGGACAGATGGCAGATGGTGCGTGCCAGGAGGTCTGACAGCATTAGCCATTAGGGAGATGCACATTAACGTCACAGTGAGATAATGTCACCCGCTTACCGGAGAGTTAAAATAAAAAATAGTGACAGTACCAAATGCTGGTGAGGCTGCAGAGAAACAGCACTCTGCATGCCCTGCTGGGGGAACGGAAAGCGTGCAGCTACCGGGGAAACAGTCTGGTGATCTTGAAACACAACTGGCATACGACCCAGCAATTACACATCGGAGTGTTTGTCCCAGAAAAAACAAAAATTTACGTTCCCCACGAAAACCAATATGGGAAGGTGCACAGCAGCTTCTACGCATAATAGCCAAAAAGCTAAAGATGAGCAGATGTCCCTCTGATGGGTGGATGGTTAAACACCCTGGGGTACCCATGAGAACCACCCAGCAACAGCAAGGGAGGAGCTCCCAACACATGCAGCCATCTGCGAGGTCTCCAGAGAACTGGGCCTCATGAATGAAGCCAATTCCAGAAGGTTCCCAAGGGTATGATTTTGCTTACATAACATCATTGAAATGACAGAATTATAAAGAAGGGGAGATGATGGCAGAGGCTGGGGGGGGGGAGGGGCGGAGCTCGAAGAACAGATCAAGTTTTCATCCTCACTGGTGGACCCAGTAAGGGAACGCAGGAGGAACGCGCTAGGTCTCGCTCGCAGAGGTCTCACAGCTGCAGTTAAAAGCTACGGTTATCTCGACATGGAAAGTTTACTTGAGAATACTAATAATGAGGGATGGAGAGATGGCTCAGCGGTTAGGAGAGCTTGCTGCTTCCAAAGGAACAGAGTTTGACTCCCAACACCATACTGGGTGTCACATGACCACCCATGACTCCAGCTCCAGGGCTGTGGGCACACATACATGTAAACAAAATAAATCTTTTTTTATTTCTTTTTGTCCTTTTGAGATAGGATTTACCTGTAGTCCCAGCTGGCCTAGAATTTACTGTGTAGACCAGGCTGGTCTTGAACTCACAGAGATACACCTGCTTTTGCCTCCTGAGTGCTGGGATTAAAGGTGTACGTCACCATGTCCGGCCAAAATAAATCTTTTTTAAAAAGGAGAGAGAGTTGCCACGGTGATGCTTCCTGGCTGTGAATGCCATGAAAGCAGCTGCATTCCTCTCCTACGGCCTCGCCATCCCTGCCAGATGAACTGTACCCTCAAACCTGAGCCAAAATAGGCCTCTTCCTTACGCTGCTTCCGTCAGGTATTTGACCACAGAAAGGAGCAAAGTAACCACACAATCACCAGCGTGGACACTGGAGGCAGCAGCCCGTGAGTGCTTACGAGGCTGAACTAGCAAGCATGTTTGGGCAAACAAGGTGACTGAGGTGAGAGCAGGCACATGCCCCAAACTACCAACTCAGTAGCAAACCCTGGAGCCTTGGACAGTGATCTTTATAGAGGCCTCTCTGTGGGCTACATGGCCGGCACGGTGAGGCAGGGCTAGAAAAGGGACACTTCCTGCTCCAAGTGCGACCCAAGGCCCAGAGGGGCAACATCACAGCCCCTTTATAGGGAACAGACCTGAAACTGACCCCTTTGGTGACCAGGGAGCTGGCATGTTCTCAGTGCTCAGGAAGCTGCAGGCTGGGGCTTTAAGACCAGCCTCCTGGGGGTTGGGGAGCTGGGCTGGGAGGAGCCCAGAGCACTCCTCTTCACCTGATTCCTGCTAGACAGCACCCGGGGGAAGAGCCTGCTTGGCAGAGCTGGAGCGATCTCAAGAGCAGAACACAGACAGCACCCTGTGGCCCAGAGCTACTGATCGCCCACCATCCCCATGCAGTTTAAACTCAGGGGAGCTCAGGGAAGCAGACGGGACCGCAGGCCCGGGCCCTGGCCTTTGTCTGTTAGTGGGCAGGGGACCCACGGCAGCAGGGGATTCTCTGGTCCCTGGGGGTCGTCTGAAGCCTTTCAATATTTACCCCAGAAGTGACAGTGGAAGGGGGAGGGGCTGAACGCAGAGCTGGTTCTGCAAAGCAAGCAGGGGAAGGGCGTGGTGGTGAGGCTGCCAGGGCTCCTTCCCTTACCTGTGTGCCAGCCACAGACACCTGCTAGGTAACTAGCCTCTACTGTGAACCTAGGTGTCCACACTTCATGCAAGCCCCAGCCCCAGGAAGTTTTCTGGGTATGTCTGCTGGCCACAGCCCCTCAGTCTCCGTCCCATCTCCCTGCTGCCTTCCACCTCCATCACGGCAGGCTCTTCGCCCCTAGCTGCAGCTCCTGGCCCATTTACTGCCAGTAGGACAAATGGCAGGAGGAGACAGACAGCCCTGGAACCCTCAGACTAGACAAGGACATCCCACACAGTGGGCACTCCACTTGGTGCCCCATGAACCTTTCTAGCCTCCAGAACATCCTGATCTGAGGCACCCCTGTCCTGGGGCATCAGAGCCAGTGCCATAGGGGAGGGAAGGATTTAATAGTTAAGATCGAGTAAAGTGTCCCCAGGACAGCGTCAGCCCCTGGTGGCTTACCTGTGCCCATGCTGGAGACTCAGGACAGCAGAGTCCAAGGCATTCTGTGCAGCCGTCTGCACAAGGCTGGTGAGCCTCAGAGAGACCAGGTTTATGTCAGGGCCAAGACTCTGAGGTAGGTCTGATGGAGGTCCACTCTCTTACCACTGTCACTCTTTCACGCATCCACTCAATGTTTTGTTTTGTCCATGAGAGCCTCTGTATACACTCCAGTGTAGCCTGGAACTCGAGATCCTCCTGCCTAACCCTCCATGTGCTGGGACCACAGCATGAACCACACTCTGCTAGCTAGTTTTTGTTTTTAATTTTGATCCTCAATGTTAACTCAACATAGTTATGTAAACATCAAATCATAAAATCCAGATGTTCCCCCACAGCATCAGCTTTGTAAGTATGTGCACCCGGCAAACATACCACCACAGGGATACTGAGCCTGCGTCAGAGGTCAGAAGGGCCTCTGACCTACAGGGAGCACAGAGGGAAAATAAGAAGTGGGATGAGACTTTGAGGAGCTTTTCGAGAAGAAGTGTACAGGGTCTGTCTGTCTCTCTGTCTGTCTGTCTGTCTGTCTCTCTCTCTCTCTCTCTCTCTCTCTCTCACATACACACACACACACACACACACACACAACCACACACACACACACACACAGCAACCAGAGAGATACAAGGAGACTCAGGAGAACTCGGACCAAGCGCCCAGTGCAGACCTAGTACAGACCACATTAGACAGAATGAAAAATGGACTTTAAAGGCTGGAGAAATGGCTCAGCGGTTAGGAGCACTTATTGCTTTAGAGGAAGACCAGAGTTTGAGTCCCAGCACCCACATCGGGCAGCTCACAATGTAACTACAGCTCCAATATCCCTTTCTGGCCTCTGTAGGCACCATACAAATGTGCAGACACACACATACGTAAATGAAATAGTGAATCTTAGAAAACAAAACAAACAAAAAAAACCACAACAGATTGTAAGGCAATTGGGAAGTGTGAAGCCATTACAGAATTCTTGACAACAGACACATCTGAACAATTCCTAGCTAAAGTACATAATGTTCAGAGTTTGTTTTAAAAGGATCACCTGGGATGGGGGTACAGATAGCAGCTGCTGCAGCTGTCGGCAAAAGACCGTTCTCTTAAGTATGTGTGGACGCTTCCGGAACACAAAGGTGCTCCACATTTTATGAAGGGAGCCAGGCCTAATCCCTACATAAAGAATTCTGCGAACACATCCAAGTGCACCCGGGCCACCCTAACAATCATAATGACATTAACAGTGATGGGGACTCCAAAGCCCTGGCGGCAGCAGCCTGGCTCTAAACAGCACACATGGAGCAGCACACACACTGACTCAGCCCAGCAGCCCTGGCAGGGAGCCAGTCATCCACCCCCAGCTCCAGATGTGGGAACTGGGACATGTGAGCTCAGGGCGAACCCAAAGACAGAGAAGCTGTTCTGGACAGGCTTAGGGAGACGTGGCCCAGCTACAGCACGTGGGGACTTAGGAGTAGTACGGGCTCGTGTGATGCATCACCGCATCTTCAGCACAAGCCTCTGCTGGTATTAAACTAGAGTCAGAGGGCGGTTCGAGCCATGGCAGCCAGAAACGGAACTGGGAGTGGGCCCGTGGGGGCGTGGTGGCACCAGGTCACAGAAATTGCACCAGGACGCTGCACCCCTTAGTCTGGTGCGCCACCACTCAACCCCAAGGTGTGAGGAGCGGGGAGGGGCTGGTCAGGGTCCTTCTCATCTGGAAGGATGCCCTGGGCCTGCAGCAACCATCTGCCTCCAGAAGCTCTGCCAGAGGTGAGGGGAAGCAGGCATGCATGGGGTAGAGGATGGTGGGGTCACAGACACAGGTATGTGTGCACGTATGTGCATGCAGAGTCCTCGGGATGGTCCAGGGATGAGAACATGGCTGCCACACTAGTAGACACAGCAGCCCACTCTGGGCCTCCACTGTTCTGCCTGTAAATGGGAACAACAGCACTGTCTTCCCAGAGTACATGGCAACATCATCATTCCTTGTCAGATGCCTAGAAAGTTCTGGAAAGTCCTGACAGGTCCTGAAAGCTCATCCACGTGTGCTGGCTTGCCTTTGGCCAGCAGCTCTCACCCTGTTCTCCCCTCGGGTCACCAGAGGTACTTAGAAAAACTCCAGCGCCCAGCTCCACCGTCCCAGTGAGGGATGGTGTGTCCAGTGGGATGGGCTGAGCCCCATATACCCTCTGCCCCTCTCCACAAGATTTTTCTGTGTAGGAAAAGGGGTCTGGCCCAAGAATCAGCCAGGTCAGGCTGAAGACTCAGGAGAGGGCACAGTTGACAGTGGGGCAGGGGGAAGGGCGGAGCCAGTGTCCAGAGGCCTTTCTGCTGGTCACCCTCCCCCACCTAGGGCCACCAGAAGTCTGGGGCCTGCTGAGGAATGCAAGGAATGAAATCATGCCTGGCACGACCATCTCTGGGTCTCCTCCCCCTCACAGACTCTTGGGATCCATGGGGTCCGGTCTGCAGCCTTCCCTCTGAAGTCTAGGCCATCACTCAGTGACCCTGTCCAGACCCCTCCCCTCAGAGCTCCATTCCAGAAGCCCTTGTCCCCTCAGGGCCACCAGTTACAGCGCTGAGTCCGAGCATCTGGCTCAGTGAGCATTTCAGCATGTGTGGCTGTGACCAGACAACAAGACCCCAGAATGAGTTAGGTGAGAGCACTAAGCAGATGCCAATGGAGGAGACACAGGAATGGGGGTCCCTGCTGACCCACAGGAGATTCAGGGTGTTCCCCAAATCCTGCTAAACCTGCAAAGGGGCACTGGGACATGGCTCCTTCCGGCCACGCTCTGAAGAGACCCTGGCAGAGCTGCTTGCACATCCCTGAGCCTGTTCCCTGATAATTAAACCGTAAGCTGATTAGTCAAGGAAAACCTTTAATTAGCCCCTGAAATGGTTCAGGAAAATTACAGCCTCCTCTCTGGGCACCCTGCCCACTCTCTGCAGGGCCCAGCGGGAGGCCAGGGAAGAAGCAGGGGTTGGGGAAGATAGTCACCCTGCAAAGCCAAATCCAGGGAGACAGACACCTTGTGGGAGCAGAGTGTGGAGACCCCACTGCACCATCAAAGACCCAGAATAAATCCCAGGCAGGCTAGGCCTCTGCCGGCCAAGTATGACACTTCACTGAGAGTCACAGGGAAAGACATAAATAAACAGAGACATACCACGTTCATGGACTCAGACTGTGTGCATGCGTGCATGCATGTGTGCATGTATGCACATGCAGACAAGTTGTACAAGTTAAATGAAACTGTAAAAAGCCAAGAGTGCCAAGACAACACTGTCAAAGAACAAGTCAGAGGCCTGTCCTCACTGCAGCCAAGACTTTGAAGCTAAAAACCTAGAACAGTGGGCCGTGATGCGGGGAGAGGCCCAGAGAGCCGCAGCGCAAGACAGATCTGCCTGTGCAGACGCTCACGTCCAGGGCAGCAGTGAGCGCGGAGCGGTCCGCTTGACAACCAGGGCCTGGATGAGTGGCGATCTCCACAGAACATGTGGAAATGGGCACCTACCTCATACACACACACACACACACACACACACACACAGAGTTAAGACCACATGTGGGGACTAGCGAAATCCCTGGGACCCACATGGAGGAAGAAAAGAACCACTCTTTAAACTGTCCTTTGACCTCTCTCTCTCTCTCTCTCTCTCTCTCTCACACACACACACACACACACACACACACACACAAAGTAAATAAATGTTTAAAAAGAACAATTGTGAAGAGCTAAACTACAAAGCTAGAGAGAAACTGTGGAATCTGTCAACCTTAAACACTTCCTTCATCAAAAGACAATTTAAAAAAATAAAGAAGGCTGGCAAGATGGCTCAGCAGTAATGACTTGAGTTCAAACCCTGGAACCCCTGTACATGTAGAAGGAGAAAGTTGCTTCAGTGCTATCCTCTGACCTCCACACTTACACTGTACACACACTCACACAGTAAAAAATAAAAAGATAAAATACCAACTAGCAGAAAGAAATTGTGCCACCTCGGAAACAAAGGCTCTCATCCAGGGTCTAGGACTGAACTCATAGACCTAAGCAATCAAAACCAAAAGGACACTTCAACAGTGGGGCAGGCAGGTGCCCAGATCTGAAGGGCCTGAGGCCTGCCAGGACGATGTCAACTGCAGGGGAGTAGACATAGACTGTGGCTGTGCCAAGGACTCCCCTCACGTGCCGGGCTCACCTCATATGAGAAATGGGTCAGATGGGCATGGTGTCACTGGGAGTCCGGGAAGGCCTGGCTAGAGCATGGGGCACCTGCATGTGCACGTCTTCAATGAGCTTCCCCTATTAATAGGTCTAAAGAGGATCCCGTCTTCAGAACCCAAGCTCCCCAGGCCTGAGGTCATGTCGGGTCTTCTTCTCCAAGCAGGGCAGCCTCCGCAGCCCAGGCTGGGAGACTGGCTCCAAATGAGTGGGCAGCTGGGCCTGTCTGTGTGTCCACCACCGCGTCCCTCTGGAGGTCACAACAGGCCAGCAAGCATTTGTTGGGAAAATAAAATAAACAATTGCATGTCTGTTTATTTATACGGCTGGCTCCAGAATGAGCGTGCGTAGGGTGTTGGAACAGCCCAGAATACCTGAAGAACTGCATCTAAACAGGAAGATGCTGAGGCAAGAAGAGGCCAGAGCAACCATTACTATTCAAATGCAGTCTAACTATGGGCCTGACCCCCCAGTCTTTCTTCAACTTCTCAAAGGTCCCTAAGGCTCTCCCCAAGGGATGTTCACAAGAGCTAGAGCCAGGAGGTCCTTCAAGCAGCATGCCCCACTCGGTTCCCGCTCCACTCGGGTCCCCCAGTACACTCACTGTCCCTCCACCGGCACCTGGACCCCTGTATGCGAAGTCATGAGAACAGAGCAAGGGGAGACGTCAGGACCCTGTCCTTCCACCAAGCCCACCACAGTGAGGCTAGGCTGTGGGGGTAATGCACCCACAAACCAGCAGGTACACAGATCACAATGGAATGTAAGCAACTGGAGACTGCTACAGAGAAAATCAAGCCAGGGAAGGGGGCCAGCAGGTGTGGGGAGTGGTGTGCTACTGGAGGCTGAGTTGTCAGGAGTCTCTCTAAGGCGGGTGACAAATCAGCAGAGACTGGCCTGGCTGCAGAGACAGCTAGGGCTGCTAGCCAGAGCAGCAAGAACAAAGGCCCTGAGGCAGGACTCAGACAGGAATGTTCTAGGAACCTCAAGGCAGAGAAGAGCATGGGGCAGTGTGGACAGAGAGGAGGGGACGCAGGGTTGTTCAGGGGCCTTGCAGGGAAACTGAAGCCACAGGAGGGTCTCGGCGGAGCCAGCTGTTTCTGACTTCCTTTGGCAATGCTGGGACAGACTGGGGGAGGGGGAAGTACTGGGAAGGAATAGAGACTGTGGCATGGCTGGGAGGAAGATGAGGGAGGACTGAGATGGGGTGACGAGGAAGAAGTGTGCCAGGTTATATTTGGAAGGGAAAACCACACTGCCACTGGAGCCCGGAGAAGAAGAGAAAGTCGGGAGGAGGCCAAGTCTCAGAGGGAGACCATGCTCAGACAGGGTCCCCAGGGGAAGACAGCAGCCTGGCTTTTGTTACCTGTCATGGTGTCATTCTTTGGTCAAAGTCTCCACGCCTAGCTAGACCTAGACCAAACCTAGCAGGGGATGCCTGGGTTTGGGGCCCCAGGGGTTTGGCCCAGGGCCCCAGACAGGCTTATCAAGGGATAAGCACTGAACTCCTATTCCCGGGAGGTGGAGGAGCTGAAATTTACAGAAACACAAGTGAAGACGTGCAGTCCTAGCACTCTGGAGGCTGAGACAGAAGAATTGCCATGAGTTGAGGCTAATCTGGGCTACACAGTCAGATCCTGTCTTGAAATAAATAAACCAACAAATAAATAAATAAATGAAACAAATAAAACTGGTCCAGACTTGACTAAAAAGTCTGAAAGTACCAAGTGTTGGGAGGATTTGAGGATGCAGAAAGGAAGAGTTCAAATGTTGAGCATGTGTGTAAAAAGCCGGACATGGCTGCGGATGTCTGTGCCCCACAGGGGAGACAGGCGGCTTCTGCTGGCAAGCTTCCACCCTACGAGGGACCCTGTCTCAGGGGCAGCACGGCCAAGGTCAACAGAAGCAGACACTGAACATCTTGCTCTGACCTCTGTGTGCATGCACATGGGTACATACACCTGCACATTCGCATGCAGACACCACACTCAAAACTCCAGCGGAGTTGGGCTGGAAGGAATGGCTCGGTGGTGGGTGCCTGCCTCCCATGTACAAGGGCCCAGGGTTCCATCCCTAGCACCACCCACACAGAAAGTAGTACAGTTATAAAACCTGTGTGTATACACAGCATTTTGCCTCAATATTTTCGGCAGGCCGTGCTGCAGACTGAGGGGAGGGAAGACAGAGCTGTGGAGACCTAGGGCAGCAGGGAATGGGAGTCCCCAGCTGGGGTGAGTCTGTGGGAGGGCAACAGTCTGCAGAGCCCCATTTTCTCCCCCTGCCCAGTGTGACCGCTGACTATGGGGGCAGACAAGAGGCGCAGGCCCTGGCATCTCCCTTGCCAGGATAGCTGGTCACTCTGTGCCATGTGGGAGTGGTGAAACCGGCCTGGGCGGCTGGAAACCTGCACAATGGGGCTTTATCCTGGGGCCGAGTGGGGGCGGGACGTCCTTTCTGTGTGCAGGCTTTGGGTGTGGGGGGAGGCACCTGTCTCTGGTCTTTTCAGGGCTCCCCTGCAGCTTGCAATGAGAGTACCCAGGAAGGAAGGAAAGCCTCCTTAGTGATGGGAATGGCCACCAGACCTCCAGGGTCCAAATTCCAGGTCTGCTTATTGTGTGGTTTCTGGCCAACCTTCCAGGCTTTGATTTCCTACCGTATAAATGAAGATCATATGACACCCGGGTTTTAGGGTAGATGAGAAGGGCCAGTGCCTTCAGGGACAGCACTCAGAACGGGGTTAGTGAGATCAGAGATGGGGAGTAACAGAGAGCTGTGTCTGGAAGCTCATACCTGGAAACCCACCACAGGATGAGATGGAAAGACCATTAGTTGAGGACCAGCCTGAACTACATAATAAGTTCCAGGTCAACCTGGGCTACCGTGTGAGACCTTGTCTCAAACAAACGTACCAAAATAAAAAATGAAAACAAGAAAGCAACAGTGTTAAATCCAGCAGTCAACAGCCTTTGATACTGCATTTTGCTGAATATGCACTGATGTCCTCAAAACAACTCTCCAAAGAGGTATTATAAGGTTGGTCTTGAACTCTCAACCTTTCAGCTTCAGCCTCTGATCACAAGCATGTGCCTGGGTACCCAGCCAGGAGGGACCATTATTATGCCCATTTTACAGATGAGGACTCAAAGGCAGGCAGGAGCTGTGACTTGTCTTGGGTCACACAAGGCTGTGTGCCAGTCTCAGATCTATCCCTGGCTTGCTACAGAACTGTGACATCAGTCTCCTGTTCTGAGGAAATGGAGAATGTTCAGGTACAGAAAGCACTCAGAAAAGACTCCGCGGTGGCTTTAACAACACAAACATGCCCCACTTTAAACAACCCAAAACAGTGAAGACCATGATCACTAACCTGGCTAGGTCAAAGTGTCAGATAACATCCTGCCTGGTCAAGGCATCAGGAGAGTGGGGTGGTTTCGGGGCACACAGCTCTGACCCTTGGGCTCAGTTCTAAAGCCCATACTAACACAGCCAGTTTCAGACACTCAGCCCTGTTTGCAGTAGGGAAAGACTGGCATGGCCTGCAGAGGGGGATGACAGGCTGCAGGTGGCCATGGGATATTCAAGGATTTGTGTCTGTTTTGGCCCAGAACTTTAGAGGCAAAGTGCAAAAGGCTAGCCAGATATGATGGTACATGCCTGTAACCCTGGTGGAGGCAAGAGGGTCATGGAGAGTTTGAGGCCAGCCTGGGCTACAGGAGGGGAGAGTGTCTCAAAAAGATGAGGGGTGGAGGAATGACGTAAGCATGGCAGTCGCTCGAGCTGAGTGATGGCAGAAGGGGAGGGGACCCTCGCAGGAACAAAGGTGGCACCGAGGAGTGCCACTGAGACTGGGAGAATGCTTGTCTAGGCCAGCACTGGCAGTGGAGGGCGGGGTTCCCTGCGGCATGTGGTTTCTCAGTGACTACTGGGGACTAGGTGATCCATGCATTGGCTGCAAAAACGTGCCTTTGAAAATGAATACAGGAAAAGAGAAATGAGGTCAACTGCAGCTGGTCAGCAGGGTCCTCACAGAGCCCAGGCAGGCGGGTGAAGCACATGGCATACGTGTCGGACTGAGCAGGAGCACACTGGCCTGCGCCCTGCAGCCACGCAGAAGCCTGGGGACAAGAGCCAGGAGACGCACCTGGGAAAGCCAGCAAGTTCAGTGCTTGCCAGCTTTGCAGTGCACCAGATCCTGGGCCAGGCAACACTTCACATGCAGGACCCACAACCATCCCATTTACCAGGGAGGAGTCTTTCTCTTCCCCAGGGGCTTCCCACAAGGAGGGCTGGCCAAGGGATGCATAGGGACCATATACCAGTCAGGTGAAAGTGCCCACTGCCCCCTGGATTTCTGGCAAAGAGCAAGACATTGGCAGCCCCCAGAGACAGACTGCAGCAAGCTGTGGCTTCTGTTGCACCTGCCAATAAGGGCTCCCCTGGGATCTTGGGGAGTTCCCTTTCTAACCTTCCTCAACAGCCCCCCCCCCCACCTTCCTGTGGGCCAAGGCCTCAGCAGACCATAAGCCAGGCCCCGGATGTGTGGCAGAGGCGGCCCATTTCCCTGGCTGTGACCTGGAGGGAACAGCTTCCTACCGATAGCATCTGTGGCCATCAGCCCACTAGGGAGATGTAAGAAACAGCTGCTAGGGACACCCCTGACCAGTGTCTGGCCAGGAAGTCTAGCTCACTGTGAGCCACAGGCCAAGGAGAGGTTCACAGAGCACACAAGGAAGGGCAGGGCACTGGGGTACTCAGTCGTCCAGCATTCCTCACATCAATGGGACCCCAGGTCACTTGTCTGAAGAAGGGCCTGAGTAAGGACAGGGAACTCTGTTCCCTGCTAGCTCATCTTTTCAAACTCAAAAACCCAGAGATGGGCACTTCCGATGTAAGCCCCTTTCAGATCATGGAATCATGGAGGCTGGCAGGATGATCAGTGTTGGAGCCCTAAATCGGAGTTCAAATCCTGCCTCTGTCACTTGGCTGGTGGGCACCTTAGGCAGGTCTCCTCCCTGGGTCTGCGTTCTTGACTCTGAAGCGGGGACCGCCACAGTACCTACTTCCTAGACTACTGTGAAGATGCCGTGCGTTAACATGTGGAAGAATCAACACAGGCCCCTCCCGGTCACTAGTCCTCCCTGCCAGGGCATGTCTTCTTAGCCTCCCCGCAGCCTCCTCCGTAGGCCACGCCCCCTTTGTTGACAGCCTGGGTCATCCTGGTTTTTGTCTGTTTTTTGAGACAGGGCTTCATGTAGTCCAGTCCTGAAGGATGACCTTGCATTTCTGGTCCTCCCTGCTCCCACCTCCTGAGATTACAGGCCTGCACCTCCAGACGGCTTTTTATGTGATGCTGGGAACGGAACCCAGGGCCTCGTACAAGCTACAAAAGCACTCTACTGAGTCCCATCCCCAGCCAGCTGAAGCAACTTTTACCAAGGAAAAGATGCTGCTCAAGCCCTCCCTGGAATACCCTGAAACCCACGCTCCTCACCTCAGTCCCCTGCCCTGTGGCACCCGCCACAGTATCACGCCCCGCTCAGCTCCGTGGGTCATTCTCACTGCTCTGAACACCCGAGTTCACTCAGACCCCATCTTCAGGATCTGCTACCTGGTGGATTTGTTTTCCACCTCTTTTCTAGGCCTGGCTCACTCTTCATTAACCAGATGTCTCTTTCTCCAGAAAGCCCTTGCTGACTCCGGGGTGAGTCACGTGCCACCCCACCTGGACCTCTCCCTTCTGTCTGAGCCTCCTCCCCCTCTGACCATCCCCCTGCAAGGGGCTGTGTCAGTCAGTCCTGGACCAGCAACCACACAGACAACACTGGGCCCTCTACTATCTTCTTCAAGGAGGTTCAAGTTAGTCCAGGCTCTTTCCCAACTGTCCATCCAGGAGCTGCCCCGCAAGGCAATCGGGGGTCAAAGATGTGGCCAATGTCCTTCATAACCCAGAGAGTAAGTCAAAGCTTCTACCGATTCCCCTCTAACTGAACATGAATTTGGTGGGCATCAGTCAAGAGGATCACATGAGCCATCTCCCCAGATGCTCTCCATTGATGGAGAGTAGGGACTCTTTAAAGCAACTCTTTAAAGCGAAGACTCGTGTCATGGTTGAGGAAACTGTTCCAACCGGAGCCAGAAACATGCCCAAAGCAGGTGGGACAGAGAGGGAACCTTCACGACCTGTTGGGATATATATGGCACATCCACCGGAGAGCAGTTTCTCAACATCTAAACAAAGATGCAAGTCATAAGCCAAGGCACACAAGGCCACAGCCCACAAGGAAACATTCTGGAATGTTCATCAAAGCACAGGGACAGTTCTAACAGGGAACTGGCCAAATGGTCACCAAAAGGTGAAAGGATGACTCCTGTGTGAAACGCTCATGAGGAAGAATCCTCAACGTCGGAGAAAACAAATGACTTACAGTCTAATGTAGTGGGAAGCCAGCATGCCAAGGACGGTCGCTGGCACACTGTGTCTGTGCGCTGTGAAGAGTGGTGGTCAGTCCCAGCTGGCGGGAGGACCACCAGCGTCTTCCGAAGGACTGAGGCTCAGGGGAAGTGGGCTGACTGGTGGTTCCAATGCGGCACAGGTGCAGGGCAGCAGGGACGCAGGTCGATGGCAAGTGTGCTGTGCTGTCGCAGTCAGGCTGGGTGGCTGGCTGCTCCTTAACACTGAAAGCTCTGCTTTCCGTACTACTCTACCATGGATCATAAAGAACAAAGCTGCAAATAAGGAACCACTTACCCCAGAAGCTGGAATTCTTAGGACCCCAAATCAACAGATGCTGATTTCCAGCAGGCTCTGAGCTATCCTTGGCTAAATGACACGCTATACCTGCCCCTTTCCCGGGGGAGGGGGAGAAGAAACCACTTGCCCAAGGTCTCAAATTGGTTAGCAGGGGCCTGAACCCAGGTCTCCAATGGCACAGCCCCCATCTCTATCTGTGTCAAGCTGGCACCACAAGGCTGGGAGGCTGGGCAGCCTCACAGAACTGGCTGGCAGCGTGCTGGCTCCCTGACACTGCTAGGGCTAGGAAGGGGTGGGGTGACTGTGGGAAAGCCAGGGGACAGCACCAAGACTAGTGCTTCCACAGGGCATACTGTATGAAGGCTTCCCTGTACCTACTGACACAGCACCTACTGTATGCCAAGCTACTCAGTGCCTACTGTATACTAGACTACCCAGTGCCTACTGTATGCCACAGTACCTACTGTATGCTAGGCTACCCAGTGCTATGGTATATAAGGCTACCAAGTGCCTAGTGTGTGCCACAGTGCCAACTGCTTACCACAGCACCTACTGTATGCCAAGCTAAAAGTCCCCACTGTACGCCAGGCTATATAGCACCTACGGGATGCCAAGCTATCCAGCGCCTAATGTATGCCACAGTGCCTACCCTACACCACGCTTCACAGCACCTACTCTACGCCAAGCCTCAAGCCAAGCATTCCACACTCAGCATTTGCATTATGCTCAATTTGCAGGAGGAAACCGAGGCACTCACAAGTGGCCCTTCCCAGGCCGGACCTGGGCACATGCTGTTCTTTAGGGCAGGGTTTCCCTTCCTGTCCCTCCTACTCATCCTTCAGAACTTCCTCAAGGGACTTCCCAGGGACACAAGCCTTGGGCCAGGCCCAGAGGATGGGCACTCTCCCAGTCTCAGCTCCAGATGTGCCCAGTGTCCCTGGCTGAGGTATGGGCTCAGCCTGCTCCCACAGGAGACACAGAGAAACCCGAGGGTAAGGCTGTGTGGCTCTTGTCCCCTTGCCTCAGTCCAAGCATCCAGCACAGTGCCTCAACAGCCCTCCACAGAGCACTCTGCAGTCAGGCAGTGCTCCAAGAACACCCATCCTCTAACAAAGAGTGTAGGACACACATGCGCCCTCAGAAACCAGCTAAAGGCAGCCAGGCTCTGTCACAGAGGGAGAAAGAGGTCCAGGGCTGGCTAAGGGTGACAGACAGGTGAGAGCAAGCCAGCTGGGAGGTCAGAGCCATGGCGGGAGGGGCGAGAACCACAGCCTGGAAGCCACAGCAACAGCAGCAATTTAAAGGGTGGGAGCCACTGAAGACCAGAGGGAAAGCCAGTGGAGTGCAGAAAAGAGGATCTCGATGGTCCCACCCAACCAACCAGGAGCTCACAGGACTAGATGAACTCTGGGCCACCCACCAACACACCACTCCCATAGGCCCTTGGGAACTTCTCCTCCCAGGTCATACCCTTCCAAGAGGCCAAACAGACACTCCATTCCCACCCAGGGAGTGGCTTGGCTGTCTGCTTCCAGGAACAGACCTCCTGGGAAATGGACAGTGTGGCGGTGAGGGGGTCAGGTGCATCAGAACATCCACACCCAGTCCAAGCATTCCGGCCTCACTCTTTCTATCTGTAAAGTGGGGCTTTTCACTAATATTCATTTCACAAGACTGTAGAAGGGATAAAACAAGCCCAGACACCCACAGCACACTCTCTTATTAAACATTAACCAGCACCAAGAGATTCTTTGAAAGGCAGCAAACCACAGGACTCAGGGCCAGAAACTCCTGAGTTGGAAGCCCTGCTGCTTAACTTACTCATTAGCTGACCTGGGGCAAATCACTCAGCGTCTTAATAATAGATTCAGATCCTGTGAGGTTGTAGTGACGGCTAAATGATATGTACACGGAGCCTCGAAACTCTGCTTCTAGAAGGGAGCCTGGTGTATCGTCAGGACTTTGCCTCCGAGTGGCCTTCACTATTTGTGGGAGGGGACTCCCATTGTCCCAACCCCAGGATGCACATCTGGGGGACGTCCGCGTCCCCAGTAACAGCCCGACTTAGGTTTTAGCTTTAAACCCTCTATGACCATCTATCCCTCAGTGCGACTTCGATCTTCGTACCCTGTAATTACTCCTAGTCTCTGAACCCCTAAAAAAGACACCCCCACACCTCGAACTCATTCATACACTCTGCTGGTTGTGACTGTTCAATCTCCAACCCCCCACCCCGCCAGTTTGTGACCTCTGACCCTTACAGGCACACCTTCTTCTTAAACCACCCCACTTTCTCTGAGGTTCATTTGATCCCCTCCAATGCGCCCCTCCGCCCCAGGTTGCATTTTAAACTCGGCCACGCCCCCTCCGCCGATCTGACCTCGGAGCTCCACACCTCCCCCCACCCCCGTCCAGTTGTGACCCGCGACCCTTTTCCACGCGACCCTTTCCTCCCAGAGTGAACTTTGACCCCGTCGGCCCCGCCCCCTTCCGCGTAAACGCTCACCCCACAGTCCGCGCGGGGCTCACCCCTAAAGCCTCCCTTGCACGGTCACCCCCTAACCTACCGGCTCGGCGTCGCGGTCGCTCGCGGCCTAGCTGCTTCGCCCCGAACTCGGCGCCCGCACACCGCCCTCAGCTGCCTCGCGCCGCCGCCGCCGCGGCTACTGCCGCCGCCATGTTGAATCCACAACGAACATCCGGGGTTTCCCCTCCCTCTTCGCCGCCCACCAGTCCCCATAGCAACGGCGCTGAACGGCCGGTGGGCGGGGCCTGCTTGGGGGCGGGGCGGGGCGTCTGGCCCGCTGATTGGTGCAGATTGTCCAATCGGAGACCTCCCGGCAGAAAATGCCACGCTGAGATTGGAAAATTTGGAAAAGGTGCCACGAGGCTTACTGCCGGCCCACTCAGGTTCTTAAAGGGGAAATGACTGCTAAAAAATGTTTTTTAATTTGTTCACTTTTATTTTATGTGTGAGGTTTTAAATTTATTTTTAAATATCTTATTATTTTTATTTTATGTGTGTGTGTGTGTATTGCCTGCATGTACGTGCACCTGTCTCATGCGATGCCGAAGGAGGCCAGAAGAGGCGTCGGATCCTCTGGAACTCGAGTTATGAAGGGTTGTTAGGTGCTATGTAGGTTCTGGGATTCGAACTCGGGTCCTCTGCAAGGGCAGTCAGATCTCTTAACCGCTGAGCCATCTCTCTAGCCTCCTTTTTTTTTTTTTAATTTATTTATTTTTATTTTATTTTATTGGGGCTGGAGACCCGGTTGCACTTAACACACATTGAGGCAGTACACTCTACACACACATTTTTTTTTTTTAATTTTATTGTATGAGTGTTTTGTCTGCATTCATGCCTACAATGCCCACAGAAGCCAGAAGAGGCGTCAGGTCCTCTGGAACTGGAATTAAGGAGAGTTTTTATTTGCCATGTGGATGCTGGGAATGGAACCCGGGTCCTCTGCAAGAGCAATCAATGCTCTTAACTGCTGAGCCATCTCTCCAGCCCGTGACTGCTTCCGTAGATTCCCACCTTCACCCAAAGTAGCATGATGGTAGAATACAGTTTGTGAGCACTTACTATGCCTGTGTTAGCATACAGCTAGCTCTTGTATGAGCTGGGTGCCACAACCCCGTTGTATTATACCCTGATTTTACAGATAAACAGGCTCAGAGGGACCTAGTTGCCTAATGATCACAGGAAGCAAGTAATAAATTTTCAGTGAAGGACTGTCTGAACTTGAAAACCTGATACAATTTGATCTTTAAAAATTTTTTTTATTTTATTTTATGTTTATGAGTGCTTTGCCTGCATGTAAGTGCACCCATGCCTGCAATGCCAACGGAGGTCAGAAGAGGGCGTCAGATCCCCTGGAACAGAAGTTATGGATGGCTGTTATCCGCTTGTGGGTGCTGGAAACTGAACCAAACAAGTGCTCTAAACCACTGAGCCATCTCTCCAGCCCCTGATTTGATCTTTTAACTATGTTTTATTTTCAAATCCTTGAAATGGAAAATACAGAGATAAAGAAATCCATAGATAAATAAATAAGCCCAGATACCTATTGTCTTGCTCTTCCTGAAAAAAATATAAGGTGATATCTCGTCTTGAGATCTTTGGTAGTTTTGTTTCTTTAGATCCTGGGCATTGAATCTAGTATGTTATGTAGGCTAGACAAGCACTCTACTTCTAAGCCATTCCCTAGCCCCTCAATGGGGGATTCTAGGCAGGTGCTCTACCACTGAACCACACCCCCAGCTCCTCACTGGGGGGTTCTAGGCAGGTGCTCCTCCTCTGAGCCACACTCCAGCCCCACACTGGAGGCTATATATATCCCAGCCCCTTTTCTCTTTTTATTTCACTATGTTGTGTAGGCTGACCCAGAACTCACTCTAGCACAGCAGGTCTTAAATTTGCAAGCCTGCCTCAGCCTCACAAGAGCTGGGTCACAAGCATGCATGAACCAGCCTGACTATCTTAGGAGTCTTTTCATTAGTTTTTTCTTCTGTCTGGAAGATTCCCTTCTCTAAGCCATGCCCCTGACTGCTTCTCAACCCTCCTTCAGAGTTTTCCTCAAATGTCACCTTCTCTGGGAGACCCCGCTGGTCCTACAGAAAGTAGCAAACACCCTCCTTTCCTGCCACTAACCCCCTCGTCTGCTTTTGTGTATTTTCTCTTGAGAATTGTGGGTTTTTTCTTTGTTTTTCATTTGTTTCTGAGACAGGGTCTCCCTAGGTAGCCCAGGCTGACTTTGAACTTTGTCTTTGTTCTGGCTGCATTCCCAGTGCTCTGTCATTATTGGCATCTAAGTGCTCTCTGTACACATGCACTGGAGGGGTGGTAGAAGGACTGGTAATTCCACCTCTAGAGGTGCATTTAAGTGTTTGGTGGGAGTCCTCTCTCCTTGAGCACTGCATTTTGTTAATGTCTGTGGAAACCATGAATGAACGGCTGCTACTGAGGATTTACAGGTTACCTGCTTTTGGTCCTCTCTCCCTGCTTTGTCTAGGGTCGAACCCAAGGCCTCCCGTGTCCTAGAAGAAGGTTCTACACCAAGCTGTGTTCCCATTCCTACCTTTGTTTTCTTCACAGGATCAGAAATACAATTCTCAAATTATTATTTTTTTTTCTGGAGGGATTAGCCTGGAACTCACAGAGTTGTGCCTGACTCTGTCTCTGGAGTGCTGGGATTAAAGGACTGTACCACCATACCTGGCTTTTGTTTTGTTTTTTAATTCATTATTTTTATTTTATGTGTTCAAACACATAAAATATTTTTCCTGCATGTATGTAAGTGTACCACATGTGTGCAGTGTCCACAGAGGCCAGAAGAGGGCATCAAATCCCCTGTAACTGGAATTACAGATGGTTGTTAGCCGTCATGTGGGTGCTGGGAACTGAACTCTAGTCCTCTACAAGAGCAGTCAGTGCTCTAAACTGCTGAGCCATCTCTCCAGCCCTTTTTGCTTTATTTTTTGGTGACAGGTTCTTGTGTAGCCCAGCTTGGCCTCAGACTGGCTATGTAGCCAAGCAAGACCTTGAACTCCTCATCCTCCTGCCTCTGCATACTAAGCACTGGGTGAAATAGCCTATCTTTTAAAACCAAAATTATGCACATCACCAGTGGCTTTTCCATATCTCTACATATTTTTCAAGAAGATTATTTTTAGGGTTGCCTAAGAAGCCATCCTATCAATGAACTCTAATTTGCTTAACCACTCTTTCTTGTTGAGCTTGTATGCTGCAATAAATATTTTGCCATCGCAAATCATTACCCTCAAGAAAAAAAAATCCAAACAGCTAAATATTGTGCACATTCCTAATTATTTCCTTTGAATAGATTGCCACAAATGAACTGTTGAGTCAAAGCAACTGCCTGTGTGTATATTTACATCTGAGTGTGTGGTGCTGGGGTTCAAACCCAAAGCTGCAAGCCACGGAGACAAGCACTGTGTCACCAAGCTTCACCACCAGCCCCTGAAAATCTGTTTGTTTTGTGTGTGTGTGTGTGTGTGTGTGTGTGTGGTTTTTTTTTTTTTTTTTTTTTTTTTTTTTTTGTCCGGGTCTCATGTAGCCCAGACTAACCTGGAACTCTGTGTAGCCAAGGATGCGCTGATTCTCCTGCCTCCACCTCCCAAGTGTTGGGATTACAGATGTGAGCCACTACTCCCAGCTTTCCCTGTAGATCCTAAAGTTTTCAGAGTGAAATTGCCTAAGTTCCAAGCGTGTTTATCAGCAGAAGTAAGTAATTCGAAGCTGAAGTTCTCAGTCCCTGTTTCCCCCAGGCAAACCTGGCTCTGTCTAGGGCACTGTCTCACTGACTGCTCTCTGCTGCCTCCCAATGGCTGGGCACACACATTGCAACATCGTGGGTTTGTGTGTGGACTCGTGCGTGCTCCATCGTGGGTTTGTGTGTGGACTCGTGCGTGCTCCGGTGAATGTGTAGAAGTCAAAGGACAGCTCTAGGGAGTCGGTTCTCTCCTTCCATCATGTGACTGCAGGGAATTGAACTCTGGTTGTCAGGCTTGGCGGCAAGTTCCTGTTCACACTGGGTCATCTCGCCAGCCCTCTTCTGGGATTTTAAGTTGGAGGTCTAACTTCAAAACTCATGCTCTTGAAGACCCACTCAGTAATTGCGTCCACTGAGTCCCCACTATCAGTCTATCGGGCTGAATAATGGTCACACCAACCTTGAGGGAGTGTTCTATGCAGCAGGCCCTGTACTAAGTGTGTAACATGCACTTCTTTTTTAATCCTGCGGTGGGGCTCTCCCAGGAAGATGTAAAATTAACATCTGTCTGCACATGGGGAAGGCGCCAACAGCCAATAGAATGACTCACACAACTCCAACTTGACAAGGAGAATGAGTTTATTATGGGTAACTTACGGGGCAGTGGAAAAAAAAGACGAATGGTTGCATTTTTTCAGGAGTCAC
The DNA here is from genome assembly GCA_035773235.1 of Eospalax fontanierii. Classification (NCBI taxonomy): domain Eukaryota; kingdom Metazoa; phylum Chordata; class Mammalia; order Rodentia; family Spalacidae; genus Eospalax; species Eospalax fontanierii. The sequence goes on along the minus strand of CM069554.1, from coordinate 24,239,976 downwards.
CAACTCTTCCCCAACCTCATCCAACCTCCCTTACCTACAAGCTCCGTCCTTTTTTATTCCTCTTTAGGGCTACAGTAAAATGCATATAGACATGGAATTATAGCGCCACTTAGTGTTAGGACAGCAAACTGCAGGCCTGGGTGATACAAGGAACAGACAAAACTAGAAAATGCTTTCTATTCTGTTTTTCCCCTTATCAAGAGATTTGGCTGGTGTCAGCAAAAACTGACCATGGGAAGGATGTCAGTTGTGGGGCTCCATGTGAGTGCGGGAACTGAACTCTGGTCCTCTGCAAGAGCAGCAAATTCTTTTAACCACTGAGCCATCTCTCAAGCCCTGTTTGATATTAAAAGAAAGAAAAAAAAAAATCTTTGTGTGGCCAGGAGTGGTGACACATGCTTTTAGTTGAGATTGAGACCAGTCTGGTCTACATACCCAGTTCCAGGCCAGCTGAGGCTACAGGGAGACTCTTGTCTTAAAAAGACAAAAAACAAAAATACAACACAACAACAACAACAACAAACCCTAACCAAACAAACAAAAGCAACCAAAACCCTCATCCAAGTCACTCTTAAATCAGAGGCTAATTGTAACTGGTCGTATTCTCAGTAGCTACATTAAAAAAATTTTTTTTAATGTGATAGAATAGACAAATCTGTAGACAATTTTGTACTGAACAGGGAAAAGCAGAAAACATTTTATCTAAATTCAGGAAAGAGCTTGGCTTGGTAGTGCCTGGGCACACCTTTAATCCTAGCACTCCAGAAGCAGAGGGAGATGGATCTCCGTGAGATCAAAGCCAACCTGGTCTATATATCCAGTTCCAGGCCAGCTGGGGCTACAGGGAGACCCTGTCTCAAAACAAAACAAAACAAAACAGAAAGCCAAGCACAGCACTGTGAGCCTATAATTAATTCCAGTGCTGGGGAATGAAACCAGGTAGATTCCTAGGGCTCTCTGTTCAGCTGAATTGGTGAGCTCCAGGTTCAGTGAAAGACCCTGTCTCAAAAATTAAGGTGGAGAATGATTGAGGAAGACACCCGACATGAACTTCTGGCCTTCACATGTACATAGGTACATGATACCCGCACAGGCACACATACATAAACATATATACACACACACAAACACATACACATATACAGAAGCATCAGGAACAGAAATCAAGGAGCTTCAGAGATGACTCTGGGCGTTAAGGGCACTTGCTGCTCTTCCAGAGGAGCTGAGCTCTATTCCCTGTACCCAGACTGGGTGGCTCACATCTGTCCATATCTCCAGCTCCAGGGGATTTGATGCCCCTTTTCTGACGTCAACAGACACCTGGACACCTACCCATCTCTCTCTCTCTCTCTCTCTCTCTCTCCCTCCCTCCCTCCTGTTCAATTTAAAAACAACTCCAAAAGGATCAAAAACCTTACTGTAACAGCTGAAATGGGAACTGACATTTTCACAGGGACACATACAGAAACATCAAGATACTGGCATACATAAGGACTTTCTGGGAAGGATTTCAGAGCAGGAAATAATAGCAAAGGCTGACCAATCAGAGCCCATAAAATACAAAAGCTTCCATGCAGCAAAGAACACGATTAAAATCTTCATTCTAGCCTGTGTGCGGGAGATCTTTGCCAGCTACACATCTGGCCGGGGGGTAAAATTGGGAACATGTGAAACTCGAGAAAATGAAACATTCAGTGCGCAAATAATCCAACCAATAAATGGGCCAGTGAAATGCACACTTCGCAAAAGATAAAGCACAAGGCAGAGGCAGGGATCTCTGTGAGTTTGAGGCCAGACTGGTCTACAGAGTGAGTTCCGGGTGAGCCAAAGCTAGATAGTGAGACTGTTAAAAAAAAAAAAAAAGTTTTTCTTAATGTGGAGAGACTGTTTGGCCTCTACCAAACCCAACCTTGCTTAGCTTCTGAGGTTGAGGTCAAGTGTATTCAACCGTGTGGCTTGCGTGCAGGCCTGATGACCTGAGTTCAATCCCCAAAACCTGTATGGAGGGAGGACAGAGGCACCTCCCACATTGCCCTCTGACTCTGCATGCACATGTATACCCAATAAATACAAAATAAACAAGTGTAATAAAAAATACAAAAAAGGAAATGCAATAAAGAGGACTGGGGCTCAGTCAGTAGAATGAGTTCCATTCCCGGAACTACATAAACTCAGTGCCAAACAAGCTAATCACTCAAGGGTATGCCAGCAGGAGGATCAGAAGCTCAAGTTCATCCTTAGCTACAAAGGGCATTCATCTTGGAACCTGTGATATCCTGCCTCAAAGACCCCAAACCAAAGCCAAACAAAACAAGCCCCCCGAAAGCCCCAAACAAACAAGAACAAAAACGATGAAACCCAAACTAGATATACTCAAATGAGATTTTAATCATTGAGAAGGCTGAGTGTGAAGTTTCTGGGAGAAAAGTCTTCTCTTTCCAGTTTTTCTATAAAACTGTTCCCCAGGCTGAAGACATGGCTCAGTGGTAAAGAACTTGTACTGCTGTTGCAGAGGACCAGAGTTCTGGTCCCAGCATCCACAGCTCACAACCACCTGTAACTCCAGCTCCAGGGAATCTGATGCCCTCTTCTGGATTCTATCGGTACCTGCACTCACGTGTGCATACCCCCTCACATAAACACATAACTGAAAAATAATAAAAATTTAAATAATAATAATAAATACAGCTAGGCATGGTAGTACACGCCTTTGATCCCAACACTGCAGAGGCAGAGGGAGGCAGATCTCTGTGAGTTTGAGGCTAGCCTGGTCCAATAGCAAGTTCCAGACCAGCCAAGTCTACATAGTGAGACGCTTTGGGGGGGGGGGGGGAATAGTGATTACATGCCCATGTTGGTTTCATTGGATGAGAAAAACAGGTCAGAAGCTCTCCCAGGACCTATGATAACATTTCCATCTCATCTGAGCAGCTTCCAAAATCCTTGCTCAGTGATTCCTCCTGAAATCTCAGGGTCTCCTGGCAACGTGCCAGCTAGCTACCTCACACGGTCAGGGTGTGGAGGTGGCTCTACGTGCCTGGCTGCAGGCCTCCTGCGCACCAGCAGCCCTTATCTGATTCCCCTGAACGGCGGCATTCCTGCTCCACGCAAGGGATTCTCTGGGCCATGTGGTGGGTCAAACAAGAAAGCTTTCTCCTCGTATTTTCCTTGAGCCTCTCAGAGCACATAACTACCAACCAGTGGCCGGGGCTGGGAGAGAGAATCCCAGAGATCTCCGTGGTGCTGGGAGTGAGTTCAAATTCTGAAGAAGGCAACGAACAGATGGAAAGCGGTCTACCTAGTAGGAGTGAAGAGAATAAAACTGGGGCTGGAGAGATGACTCAGTGGTTAACAGCACTGGCTGTTCTTGCAGAGGCCCCGAGTTTGGTTCCCAGCGCCCACACTGGGAACTGGACGTGGTGGTGCAGGCTCGTGGTCTCAGCACCCAGGAGAGGCTGAGGCAGGAAGATTGCCAGTTTGGGCCACAGTGTGAGATCCCGTCTCAAGGAAGAAAAAGAGAAAGCTGGAAAAATATGTTCTTAAATAGTATACACTCGTCAGAACGAAATGTAGACGTCGCAGCGGTTGGGAGGGGAGGGACGGGGAAAGAGGAGAAAACGGCTCCGGGTTGTAATCAAGGTTTTTAATATCATTTGATTGCAATGTGGTTCCACACAGGCTTATCCTGTGTATAGATCAAGAAACAGAGGTTCACAGAGGCGCTTGGTTTGTCATGGCCATACAGGAAGTGACAGAGCTGGGATTCGAACCTGAGGGCCCCCTGTACCAGGCTCTTGCCCTCTATGGACTCTCCCCATTCAGAACGTCCACAGCCTGGGCTGGAACGTACTGGACACAGGCGCACACTGCCGAGTCTGTGGCGGCAGCCTGCAGTGACTCTCCAGTTCGTGGCTCCACAGCTGACGCTTCCTGCCATTCCTTCACTGCTCTACATTCCCTCCTTGGGTGTCACCGGGCTTGGGTGACCCGGTTTCTCTCTCTGCCTTCCTGTGAGCTCTACTGGATTGATTCTTCGCTCTCCCCACACGGCCCAGCCAGAGCCTGGCATGCGGTTACCTTACTTGGGCCATGCCGGGCCCTGTCCTTATCGTGACGGTCCAATGGGAGACTGAGAAACACCCATCCCGGGACAGCGATGGCCCAGAATAGACCAGGAGGAGGTGAAACCCAGGGCCTCAGCCCAGCCTGGGAGAGTTGAATGGAACTGACAGACACAAGTATGAGCAAATGTCACTGGTCCCCATCACACAGAGTCCCCAACCCACGAAGAAGACAGAAATTAACAAGGCAGACAATGAAGGTATTAGAGATTAAAGTAACTATGAAGGATCTATAGTCTGGGAGGCCTGGCCTCAAGGTCATCAGAGAAGCCTGTGGCAGGGACACCAGTGAGGAGACCTGAATGTAAAAGAGGTGAACCCTGAGCCACCACACCTAGAATGCTAGCACTGTGAAAATGGAGGCAGGAGGATCAGGAGTTCAAGGGCATCCTCATACACAGAGGGAGTTAGTTCGAGGCCAGCCTGGGTTACATGAGAAATAGTAAACAAAGCAAAGCAAAGCAAAACAAAACTAACCCAGAGGGGCTCTGGAGAATGCATTCAGGCGATCAGGAAGGTCTAACAGTGAATGCATGCATGAGTCTTCCAGGGGTAAAGTGTTTGATGTGTTCCAGAAACTTCCATGAGGTCCTTCAGCCTTGAACTGGTGGGACTGAAACCTAAAGAGGAATTGTTCAGCACAATGGAGGACAGCTATGAGGTGGCCTGCAGAGCTGGGAGCCTGTTGGGATCAGCCTGGGCTATTGCATGACTTCATCCAAAGTCCTCACTCTGGCTCACAAGGTTCCATATAACCTGTCTCTACCTCGTCCTCCGCCTCACTGCCTCTGTGACAGCCACATCAGCCTCCTCTCTGACAATCCAATGAGGAGAGTGCAGTCCTGCCTCAGGGCCTTTGCACTGGCCGCACATCTGGCTGGAACGTCCTTCCCCTAGGCATCTGCCCACCTGTCACCCTGTCAGAGGTCTCCCCGCACACTGACACTGTCCTTTGCTCTCTCTTCTCTGCCTTTTCTGTGCACTTTTCCTCAGCAGCCTACTTAGTCATCAAGTGCACTCTCTAAATCCTTCCTTCCGTGTCAGTGCCACGGAAGGTCTGACTTGCTTCAGCCTTAGCACATGGTAGCTGCTCGAGAAATCGTGGATGGCTAAATGAAAGGACAAGGAGGGAAAGAGAAGAGGACAGGGGAACCCCAACAGAGCTGTGAACCCAAGGCTCGTCAGCTGTGCTTATTGGGAGGTGGATGTGTTAGCCGAACCTCTCTTCCGGGCAAGACAGGGCTGGCTGAGAAACCGAGGCACAAGGGGATACTGAGCAGTCCACCCTGGGCTATCGAGGCAGAGAAGCCACCCTTGAGACCGGATGAGAGCCACTGACACCACTGGCTGGCGGTTCCGGCCATGACGAGTGGCTGGTCCCAGCTGGGGTGCCCATCAGAAGTGTGAGTCCACGGAGCCACGGCTATACGCCTCTTTATTCTGAGGCCCATGGGTGCCCCGCCCAGTCGGAGCTATGCGGGAGGGTGGGGCTATCCCGACAGGACAGACCTGCTGGTGCCTGGTGCCTGCCCTCCCTCTACAACCAGCCTGGGCTCCCATCTCTCCAGGAGGCAAGAGTTGCCCCAGCTCCCTCAAGGCTTCTGGATGGGGGAGGTCCGGTCCTGCCCTGACTCCTCACCCAGGCCAAGCTACCACCTGGTCACAGCAGCAACGTGTCAAGGCCTTGGTTTCTGGCTGAGAGCAGTCCCAGTCTCTAGTGGTACAACATCCGGCCAAGCAGGGGTCTCACCATCCAGACATCATCCACTATCTTCCCATCCTGTGAAGGTCAAACACAGGGAAAGCAATGAGGAATGCAAATCTGGATTGTGGGGTCAGCCGGCCTGGATTCAAATCCCATCTCTGCCTCTGATGGGCTGGGGTGACCTTGGGTAAGTTGTTACATTTTCTCTGAGCCTCAGTTTCCCCTCCTTTGAACAAATGCAAATGAAGCCAGAAGTTGTGGTATACATCTGTAATCCCAGCACTTGCAAGGCAGAGGCAGGAGGATCCCGAGTCATAGGCCAGCCTGGGCTACATAGCAATAAGCTGGTTTAGCTTCTCCCCAGCAGGTGGTAGTAATTTGATATCTGTACTGGGCTTTTTTTTTTTTTTTTTTTTTTGAGGGTTTTTTTGCTTTGTTTCTGTTTTTTGAAACAAGGTCTAGCTATGTAGTCCAGGCTGGCCTGGAAGTTGTACTCTGATCTTCCTGTCTCAGTCACCCATGGAAAAGGCCAGACAAACTGTGCACACCTGTAATCCAGCTGCAAGTGGGACAGAGACGAGATTGCTGGAGCGTGCTGCCTTCCAGCCTGGCACAGAAAAATGGGAGACCAGGTGGAGGAAGAGACTCTGCCTCAAAGAGGTACGTGGAGAGTACTAGAGGAGATCAGCCCACAAACTCTTATGGTCTCCACGTGCGGAGGTATGAGCCCAGTCCGGCAGCTCAGAACTGCCTGCAACTCCAGTTTCGGAGGATCTGCTGCCCTCTTCTGGCCTCTACAGGCACTTCACACACATGCTGCTCATAAATTCATAATTCATGCAGGCACATACACATATGCTTAATAAACAAATCTTTAAAAAAAGACTTAGACGTGAGAGCACAGGCTGTAACCCCAGCACAGGGGTGCGGGGCATGGAGAGAGGTGGATCCCAGAGACATGCCGGCTAGCTAATTTAGCTGCCACAGCAAGCTTTGAGTTCAGTGACAGACTCTGTGTCAGAAAAAAAAAAAAAAAACGTGAAAGGAGACAGAAGTTCACACACACACACACACACACGGATACACACACGGGTAGATCATTATTATTCAGATCCCCCTAACCTTAAGCCACGCCCCCATACACAGGTTGTGCTCTCCCAGTGTGGTGCCTCCCATCACCCATCTTTGCTTTTTCCCGCTGTGAAGAGATAAATACCTATCGGATTTCTTGGTGCGGAACACCGCTCTAAGCGCTGTATGCATGTCATTCAACCGAGGGAGACGCTAAAGTCATCCCCATTTTACAGACAAGAAAACTGAAGATCAAAGAGGTCAGAGATATTTCTGGTAGGAAGTACAGGTAGAAATGAACCCAGCCTTGCAGTTCAAGAGTCCCCCAAAATTGTTTTTGACACGTGGTCACCCTGCCTAGTCCAGTGGCCTCAGCCTCTCAGGTTTTGGGTCTTTTCCATAAATCCCCCATGTTAGATTCAACATAGAGCCTCACACATGTTAGGCAAGCCCTCTACCACTGAGCCACGCCCCCAGCCCCTCACTGGGGGATTCTAGACAGGGGCTCTACCACAGAGCCACGCCCCCAGCCCCCTACCTCAGTTTCCCAAGTGCTAGAATTACAAGTATACACCACCACACCTAGCTTATGATTTAATCTTTGAGCCCAAGGTTTTAACCACCTGGCACCCGAACACTCTGGCTTCCTGGTTTGTGGCCCAGCGTGGGCATCACTGACCTGGTCGTCCGACACCTGCTGGATGTGCATGTGAGTGCCGTTGAGGATGTGCATCCGCGTGTACCCATACTCCTTCACCCGCACAGCACTCCAGGGTCTCGGTTTTCTAACAAAGGGGGTCAGCAGCTCTTCACAGCCCTGTGGAGGACAGCCGGTCAGACAGGAGTTGGGGCGATTGGAAGAAAGTCAATGAAGACTCAGCCACAAGCCTTTAATCGCAGGTCTTGGGAGGCCTAGGCAGATGGATCACTGAGTCTAAGGCCAGCCTGATCTACATAGTCAGATCCAGACTAGCCTCAGTTACAGTGAGACCTTGTCTCAAAAATAAGTTAAAGGCTGGTGAGCTGGCTTAGCAGGTAAGGTACTTGCTGAAAAATCTGACAACCTGAGTTCAATCCCCATCATCTATGTGGAGGAAGGAGAAAATCCACTCCAGCAAGTTTTCTTCTGACCTTCATGTGCACATGGTACATGTGTACACGTGGCCCAGCTGGCAGAGTGCCTGATTAGTGTTCAGAGAATTTTAGTGTGATCCCCATCACCATGAAAAACGACGACGGTACACACCCATAGACTCAGCATCCAGGAGTGGAGGCAGGAGGATCAGAAGTTCAAAGTCAACTTGAACTACATAGCAGGTTTGAGACCAGTTTAGACGACACAAGACCCCGACTCAACACTAATTAATTAATTAGTTAAAAATAAAAACCATCAGTGCTTAGAGGAGATGAAACAGAAAGCAATGGAAGCAAAGAAAATAAAGAAAAAAAATCAGGGGTTAGAGAGATAGCTCAGCGGCTAAAAGCACTGGCTACTCTTGCAGAGGACCTAGGTTTGGTTCCCAGCCCCGACATAGCAACTAACAATGATTTGTAACTCCAGTTCCAGGGGACCCAATCACCTCTGCTCACTGCAGGCATTGCACACACATGATGCACCTTACATAAATATAGGCAAAACACACGTGCACATAAAATAAAATTTAAAATCGGACTAGAGACATGGTTCAGCAGTTAAGAGCATTGGCTGTTTTTGCAGAAGACCTGGGTTCGAGCACCCACATGGTAGCTAAAAACTGTAAGTCCAGTTCTGGGAGATCCAACACCTTCTTCTGACCTCCACAGACATTGTATGACATGGGTGCACTTACACACATGCAGGCAATACACTCATACACATAAAATAAAAAGAATAAATAAAATATTTTTAAAATGTTAATGTTCGATACATCACAATTTTGCACTTCATGGATGGTAACACACACTAATGCAATGAGTTCCAGAAATCACAGAATATGCATAATTTCAAGTCCACTGCTAGAGCCAGGCATGGTGGCAAATACCTGTAATCACATCACTGGAGAGGTTGAGACCAGAGGACTGTGAGTTCAAACCCAGCCTTGGCTACATAATGAGACATTGTCTCCAGAAAAACCATAAACAAAGATAACAAAACTAGTAAAATAATTCTGAGTCACACCAAGGCTGAAAACCTGTGAGATGTGTGTGTGTGTGTGTGTGTGTGTGTGTGTGTGTGTGTGCAGAGAACAGCTTCAAATGCCACAAAGGGGATGCAAGGCCAGGTAAATGGCTCAGCAGGGAAAGGGTCTTGCTGCCAAACTTTATATCCTGAGTCTGAATCCAGTCGGTGGAAGGAGAGAACTGACTTGTACATGTGTCTTCTGGCCTCCCAACACACTCTGTGGCACACATGTGCACTCAAACATACAAATAAATAAATGTAAAAAACGTTTTTAAAAAAATTTATGAGTGCTTTGCCTGCATGTTATGTATGAACACCAGGTGCATGCAATGCCCATGGAGGCCCGAAGAGGGCACCAGATCCCCTGGAACGTTCCTTATAGACAGTTGTGGACTACCAAGTGTGCTGGGAACCGAACCTGGGTCCAGTTAAGCAACCAGTGCTCTTAACTGCTGAGCCATCTCTCCGGTCCCGAAAACAATTTTTTAAAAGGACATAAGACAGAGGTGAAGATAGAGAGTGGCTGTTCTTTGAACTTCGGTTCTAATTTTAATCTTAATCATTTGCAAGAATCTACTTAAAAAACAAGCCCTCAGCCCAGGCATTGTGGTGCACACCTGTAATCCCAACACTCAGTAGGCTGAGGCAGAAGGACTGTGGGTTTGTCTCTCGGTTATGCTCCCCACCCAGGGCTTCCAACCACTACATCTGTGATTCTGAGCGGTCATGCTTCCTATCAGAGCCTTGATTTCCCCATCTGTCCGAGAACCAGCAGTACCTGGTTTTGAGGCTCAGGGTGAACGATAGCAACTACTATATTAGACATGCACACCCACTCACTGCAGATCCTGTGATAATGTGAACGGGGCCTCGAGGGTTGGTGTAGGGCTTCTCTGTGCTGCCATTTAATACCTAGAGAATGGAACAAGGGGGTGGCAGGTCACAGTGGGCCGGGTCTCAGGCCTGACCACAGACGTCAGCTACCAGGTCCTCCACTCTCCTGGCCTCACCTGGTAGTTGTAAATCGGCCACAGGCGCTCATAGGAGTGCTCGTGTGCCCAGATTTCAAGGTCCACACCTGTGTGGAAAGAGTGAGGGTCAGACCACTGCATGGACAGATGGCCGGAGAGAGTGGAGGTCAGACTCCTGTGTGGAGAGAGAAGGTAAGGCTCCCCAAGATCACTCACCATATTTGTGGAAAAGGTCTTCTAGACCGAACAACTTGCCTCGGAGGCCTTTTCGGACCTGATGGGATGAGCGGGGAATGACAGGAGAAAGAAGAGGGGAGGGGTGGGCCATGAAGGGAGAGGCTCCTCCTTGCCCTCCTGGCCTCCCTCCTCCCCCAGGGGCAGGGGCCTCACCCTGCTCTCATGCCTGGTGCAGTCATCCAGGTCTGCGTTGGAACAGTACATTGGCCTGTGACCCATGGTGATGATCCACGGCCGGGCCACCCGATTCTTATTGGCTTTCTAGGGAGGAGAAATGGGTGAGGGGCAGCGCTAGGGACCGAGGGCCTGACGGGACTTCCACCTAGGCCTACCTGGAGGTCGCTCTCCAGCCAGCGGAACTGTCTCTCAACCAGATGGTGGCCATAATGCAGGAAGAAGTAGACCTCAGTGGAGAAAGAGATGATGTGGGCAGGACCCAGGTCCCAGCTACAGGGGTCAGAGGGCAGGGGTCAGAGGGCAGAGGTGTCTGCGTCATCCAGTCCTTCAGGGGAACCAATCCGGACCCCCCCATTCTCCACCTTACCTATACCACAAGCCTTCATTGTCCCCTGGCATACTGAAGCGAGCTTTGTAGTTAGAGAAATTGCTAGAAAGGGGATTATAAGAGCAAGAAGTGAGGACCCAGTGATTCAGCCCACCCCTCATCCCTTCCCTTATTATCACAAGTGACACACCGCAGGATGAGAGACGAAGTGAGACCCTAGTAAGAACACAACTTTCCACTATGCCAGCCTTCCCCCACTCCTTCGGCCCTCGGTGCTCACTAGCGTTGTTCGTGATTCCCAGGGCACGTCATATATGGCAGGCTGGCGGCGACAGGTTCAATCAGCCGCATAAACCTGTCCCCGACTCGAGCATTGTCCTGATCCATGTTGTAGGCAAAGTCTCCTGGGGATCATCCGAGAACAAAGAGAGAGTGAAAATCAGGCTCTTCTTGAAGCAGGACTGGAACCTGGTGCTCAGCTGCAGGCTGAGCCATCCTGGCTCAGATCCCTACCTCACATCCTCAACCCATGTGCTCTGGGAGTCTTGATCTCTAAGTGCCATGCCGTCTCCTGGGGACTGACACATCAGCCCATCTCTGCCTCTCTAGGTCTGGTTTGGCTCTGAGGGCCTCCTGAATGCTAGGCAGGGGCTCTACCACTGAGCCACACCCCCAGCCCCTCACTGGGGGATTCTGGGCAGGTGATCTACCACTGAGGCATACCTCTAGCCCCTGGAATTTTAGATAAGCTCTCAGTAAGTTGTTCATTCTAGCTTTGAACTCTGGGTAATCCTCCTGCCTCAGCATCTGAACTGCCGGGATTGCAAGCATGTGCCACCATGCCCACTGACCTCAACAGTTATGTGAATTCTGAATGAGCCTCATGTCTAACAACAACAATAATAATAACAAGGGTCATCAACATCCCCCAGCTATAAGGACCAGAGTTGAGATCTTAACTGACACAGTCTGGTGAGCCTCAGACCTCATATCTAGGCCAGTGTGGGCCCCAGCCTTTCAGAGCCACCACACCCCCACCAGCCCGACTGGATGCTGGGATGCTGGGCACCCAGCTCGCCTGCTCCGGTGCCTCACCCACATGGAGCACTGCGTCGTACATGCCCTGCTGGGTGTCCCTGTGCAGTCGGGGCAGGGCCTTTGGGTTATCAGCACCCAGGTCCCCAAACACAGCCAGGCGGGGGCTCCAGTCGACCCCAGTCTTCAAGGCTGTAAAGCGAAACCGCCTGCTCCAGCCCTGGGCGCTGCCAACACGGTAAACTGGAGGGAGAAGCAAAGACCACAGTCAGTTCAGGGGGAAGTCGGCGCCACCCACAGGCAGCTGGTGACGAGGCAGGAGAAACAGGGATCAAAATAAGGGTTATTTGTTTAGTTAATTTATATATATATAGGTGTGTGAGTGCCTGCATGTATGCATGTACACTATGTGCCTGCAGTGCCCTCAGAAGGCAGAGAGGGCGGCAGACCCCACGGAGTTGGAGTTACAAGCAGTTGTGAGCTGTCTGCTGTGGGTGCTGGGAACCAAACTGGGTTCCTCTGCAAGAGCAGCCGGTGCTCTTAACCACTGAGCCACCTCTCCAGCCCGAGCCTTGAATTTCTAAGCCTCCTGCCTCCACCTCTCAAGTGCTGGGATCCCAGGCCTGTGCCATCACGCCAAGTCAAGGTGGCCAGCCCACCCGCAGCCACCTGCCTGGGTGTTCTAGACCCACTCTTCCCGTCCCCAGCTCTCTCACCGTACTGAGCCCCTGGCCGCAGCTTGCGCAGAGTCACGCGGTGGATGTAGAGTTTGCGGCGTAGAACGCCCCCGTCTACGAAGGGTCTGGCAGTGCCCTGGGCGTGGAACGGGAGTGGCCCGGAGGGCTGCATCCCGAACTGCACCTCCGACCCGGCCGGGGCCCAGGTGGTCCAGGTCACGGTCATGGAGCCTGGCTCACCTGCGGAGAGAGGAACAGGGGAGAGGGCTGGGCGGGCAGGCCTGGGCAAGGTGTCAGAGCCAGCAGTGGGGAGGACCCGCGGGGCTCTGAATACTTAGCAGTTAAGAACCAGGTTCCAGAGGGGGGTTCAGTCCCATCCCCCACACTTCCAAGCTGGGCTAACCTTGGACAAGTTGTCTTACCGTCTGGAGCCTCAGTTTCCCTCTCTGTAAAGTGGAATAATATTATCTAGACCATACGTTTGTGATGAAGTACGGACGAATAAAAATACTAGCAGAAATCAGGCGAGGTGGTGTACACCTTTAATTTCAGCACTTGGAAGGCAAAGGCAAGTGGATTTCTGTGTTTGAGCCAACCTGGTCTACATAGGGAGTTTCAGGTCAGCCAAGGCTACTCAGTGAGACTCTGAATGAATAAATGAATTAGACTATATGTATGCATATATACATTTATATGTTAAAACTATGGATTGAAAAAGTGGGGAATGTGGCTCAGTGGGTGTGTAGAGTGCTTGCTTAGCATGTACAAAACCCTGGTTTTCATCCTCAACACCATAAAGCAGGCACGGTGGAACATGCCTGTAATCTCAGCACTCAAGAGAGACTCAGGCAAGAGGATTATAAATTCCAGGCCAAATTGAGCCATGTAACAAATTCCAGGCTAACCTGGGTTCCATAGCAAGACTTTGTTTCTAAAAAAAAAACCCCAAGTTCTAGGCTAATCTGGCTTCAAAACCCTGTTTCTAAATCAAAACATGGAGGCAGGAGGGGCTCACGAGGTCCCCCATCCCCACTCCTCCCTGAGGGTCTATGGCAGGGAGGAGAGAGAGAAGGAGAGAGATTTTCTTCAGTAATGTAACTATGGACAACCTTAATTAAACTCTCACACACAAAAAGACATGAAAGCTGGGGAGGGCGGGGACAAGAGAAGGTAACGGGATAGCTATGACCAAAATACATTACATATGCTGGGCGTGGTGGCACACACCTTTGATCACAGCACTTGGGAGGCAGAAGCAGGTGGGTCTCTGTGAGATCGAGGCCAGCCTGGTCTCTGTAGTGAGTCCAGGTCAGCTGGGGCTACAGGGAGACCCTGTCTCAAAAAGACAAAAACAAAAAAACACACCCCCCACAAAACCATAATATATATGTATGAGAATGTCATTATGAAACTTATTGTGTCTAATATATACTAATAAAAATAAGACAAAACAAAAGAACCAACCGAATACTGCCGTGAACTGTTCTTACAGTGTTGAGACTCACAGGTGACTTTCGGTGTGTGGGAGTTTCTATGCAAACACTACTGCTTTGTATACCAGGGACTGGAGCATCCCAGGCTTTGATGCCCTGGCAGCGTTCTAGAAGCCATTCTTGGGGACAGCCTTAAGCAAAGCCTTTGCAACAATGCCAAATATAGACAACTTTAAAGACTGTGAATACCTTTATTCTTTCACACTGTGTATGACCTACAAGCCTGCGGTCAACATTGCACACACATGATATCATTTGAGAGCTCCAGACAGGTGTCAGGAGGCTAGCTAGATAAGAAAAAAAACGGGGCGGGGGGGCGACACAAGGGACAGTTGTAGAACAGGAGGAAGACGTGCGAATGCCTACAGAACTCATCTGCAGGGGGTGACGGCCCACTCTGTTCATAGCTGTTGGGCAGGAAACAGGTCCAGCCAAACCAAACGTACTGATTTTTAGAGCAATTCCAAAATAAAATCATATTTTATTTATTATTTATATTTCACGTGTATGAGTGTATTGTCTGCATGTATGTAAACGTACCGGTGTCATGTAATGTTCATGGAAATCAGAAGAGAGCATCAGAATCTCCTAGAACTGGAGTGATAGATGGTTGTTAGCCATCATGTGGGTGCTGGGAATCGAACCCAGGTCCTCTGTAAGAGCAGCCAGTACTCTTAACCACTGAGCATCTCTCCAGCCCTAGAGCAATTATTTTTTGAGACTCACTACTCACTATGTAGTCCCGGCTGGCCTAGAACTTGATTTGTAGACCAGGACGGCCTCAGTCTCACAGAGACCTGCCTGCTTCTGCCTCCTGAGGACTGGGATTAAAGGTGTATGCCACCATGCTCAGTAATGCGGCGGTTAATTCAAGAATCCAGCAACCAGAAGAAGGCTTTAAAAATACGACAGGCAAGGCCAGGAAGATGGCTCAGCTGATAAAATCACTTGCCTATAAGCCTGACAATCTGAGTTTAAAATCTGGAACCTACAGTGGAAGGGTCGAACCAACTCTTCAAAGTTGTTTCTGACCACCGCACACACACATGTGTGCGCACACACACTATCATGTGGAACCAGGGGACAGCAATGATATTTGTAATCCCAGCACTTGGGAAGCAGGGGTGGAAGGATGGCAGGGTTGAGGCTAGGGAGAAGGAAGGAGAGAGCGAGAGCGAGAGAGAGAGAGAGAGAGAGAGAAGAAGGAAGAAAGCAAAAAAGACATCTACCAGGGAGACTGAGGCAGGGTGATCATGAGTTTGAGGTCGACCTGGACTACAGAATGAGATCCTGGGTCAAACAAGACAAAAGCAAGTGCATAGATTCTAGGCAACTACCCTAAACATAAAGGGTCTAAAACTATGCAGGCGAATGCTCATGTGGACAAAAGGAATCGGGATGCCCAGACCACAGACATGAGTTATGGGGAGGAAGGGGAGGAGAGGGGTGTGCAGGATAGGACCCAGAGCAGCAGTCAGAGCAGACGCTCCTGCAGGTTCTTTTTGAATTAATTAATTAACATCTCAAGCTATAATTGTCCTATTACCTTCATACCTTTCCCAGTCCCCCCAAATTAAGAGAACACCCACAAAATCTGGGATATGGTGAGCAGCACAATGGGCAATGAGAGGATTGGGTTTGTACCCAGAGAATGAAAGACATATCCACAAGTCCATGATGGAAAGAGACCAAGAATGAATGAATGAATGGATGGATGGATGGATGGATGAATGAATGAATGGAGGAGGGAGGATGGGCAGTTCTTCCTAACACCGAAACTTCAGTTAGATGGAAAGCAGCAGCTGAGGGCGTGGCTCAGTGGTAGAGCCCCTGCCTAGAATCCCCCAGTGATGGACTGTGGACGTGACTCAGTGGTAGAGCCCTGCCTAGAATCCCCCAGTGAGGGGCTCGGGTGTGGCTCAGTGGTAGAGCCCCTGCCTAGAATCCCCCGGTGAGAAGCTGGGGTGTGGCTCAGTGGTAGAGCACTTGCCTAGTCCTTGGGAAATTGTGAGTTAGAAAAAAACAACCAATATATATGAAAAGAGGGAATAAGAAAAATAGGAACTTCCAATTAGACAAAGCACCAAGACCCTCTGCAGTCAGGAGGTCACGGATGCCACAACCAATGGGTGAAGATCTGTGGAGAAACAAGACTTGCATCGTCTTGAGCAATCTCTCCCCAAGCTATTCATTAACTACAAAGGAAAGAATAACGTCTTTACAGTGGAGAAACCCAGCAGTCATCTGCTACACCAACCAACGAATCAAGGTCAAGATCACCAGCAGCAATAATACAGCACACCTACACCTCAGACCCTCTGGAACCCCGCACTCAGAGGAGCACAGTGTCACAGGCTTCCCCAATACAAACTTCTAGCCATGAAACAACATTCAAGAAACCTAAAATAACTGACCAATCAATACTCAAAAATACAAAGGTCATAAAAGAAGAAGACTTGAAAGTTGGTTGTGTTGATGTACACCTGTAATCCCAGACCTCAGGAGGTGGAGGCAGGAGGATTGTGAGTCCAGTTTGAGGGCAGCCTGGGCTACAGAGCTGGACAAAGAGCAGACAGGCTATAAGATACTAAGAAAGTACCAATCACTAAACGCAGGGTGAGATCCTGGGTTCAGCAACATTAGTGAGGACACTGGGGAAATTTGAATGAATTCTGGAGTTAATCAGGATCGTACCACTTTAGTATTGGACTAATGTCCCTTTTCTGGCTTTGCTTGATTTAGTTTGGGTTGGTTAGGCTTTGTGTTGTTTGAGACAGGATCTCACTCTGTAGTCCTGGCTGGCCTGGAAGCCTGGAACACACCATGTCTAGTTTTTTGTTGTTGTTGTTTTTGTCTTCCTGTAACCCCAGTTGGCCTCCTGGAACTCGTTATGTAGACCAGACTGGCCTTGATCTCACAGAGATCTGCCTGCCTCTGCTTCCCGAGTGCTGGGGTTATGGGATTAAAGATGCGTGCCACATGTCTGGCTTTCCTTTTTGTTTTTATAAAAATATTTGTATTATATTTATTTATTACTTTTATTTTATGTATATGAGTGTATTGCTTGCATGTATGTAAGTGTACCCACATCATGTAATGCCAGCAGAGGTCAGAGGAAAGTGCCAAATCCCCTGAAACTAGAGTTACAGACAGCTCTTAGCCACCATGTGGGTGTTGGGAATTGAACCCAGGTCCTTTGCAAGAGTAGACAATGTTCTTAACCACTGAGCCATCTCTCCATCCCTCCTTTACAAGAGATCTCATTCATAGCCCAGACTGACCTCAAGCTCCTGGACTCAGCAATCCTCCTGCCTCAGCCTCCAAGTAGCTGGGATTATAGGTGCATGCTGCCGTGATCAGTTTAATCTCTCTCTCTCTCTCTCTCTCTCTCTCTCTCTCTCTCTCTCTCTCTTTCTCTTTCTCCATTTGTGGTCTGGGGGTTAAACCTAGGACTTTGTGCTTGCTAAGCAAATGCTCTACCAACTAAGCTACATCCCTGGCCCTCAGTTAATACTTACAATACTGTTGTATAAGAGGCCAGCTTTCATGGCTACATAGAAAGTTCAAGGCCAACCTGAGCTACATGAAACCATATCTCAAAACAAGAGCAACAACAAAATGCCAGCATTAAGGAAACTGAGTGGAAAGGAGACAAGAATTAGTTGGATATATTTAGAATTCTTCTTTTAAATATAAAATTAGTGTGAATCCTTCACCTAAAATAACTATTGTTTAAAGAGATAAAAACTCTTTAGTCTCTGACTGGATTGCACACTGTATACACCGTGGAGTTCCCTCAGCACAGCTCTTAAAGATGTACCGTAGAAAACTGCATGTCAATCCAAGGTACAGATTCAAATTTCCTAAATACAATGTTTACATATCATCTCCAAAATGACTTTGTTAAAAGAATAAGCTGTCGCTAGGTATGGTGTTACATGCCTTTAATCCCAGCACTGGGAAGCTGTGTGAATTCAAGGCCAGCCTGGGCTACATAGTGAATTCATTAAATTAAAAGCTTTAAAATATAGTGCACTCTGTCAACATTAACATTCCAAGATGTGTGACCTAGAATCAGACTCTTCACCTCTGTGAACTTCATGTTGTTATTATTATGTTTGAGACAAGGCCTCTCTACTCCCAGACTGGCCTGGGACTCACCATCCTGCCTCAGTCTCCAGAGCGCTGGGATTGCAGGCATGTACCACTACACACCTGGGTGGCTGGACCACCTTTGGAATTTTTCTTAAAGTCTAAAATTATTTCAAAGTTAAAGGCTTTGAATTTTTGAACAATAGGAAACAACCGTATGTTGTACTTTGATGTGGTATCAAACAAAAGAAGCCACAATTATCTAAAACGCTACTAAACTCTCTCAACCACATATGTGTGAGATCATACTTCCTTCATCTACAGCAGCCAGAACAGTGGATCCAGACAGAATGAACCAGAGGTAAACCCAGAGAGAATCCACTTGTCAACCAGTCAGCCTGAAATTAAAGAGACTGAAGGCTCAGCAGATAAAGGTACTTGTCACCAAGTTGATGAAAACCTGAGTTTGGTCCCTGGAACTCGTACAGAGGAAGGAAAGAACCAACTCCCACAAGTTGTCCTCTGACCTGTACATGTGTGCTATGGCATGTGTGGATGAGAGACATATATACATACAGAATAATAAATTTTAAAAAAATGTTGAGACAGAATCACATTATGTAGCCCTGGTTGGCCTGGAGCTCGCTATGTTGACCAGGCTGGCATCAGTCTCACAGAGATCCACCTGCCTCTGCCTCCTGAGTGCTGGAGACCATACCTGGCCAATAGGTTTTTTTTTTCTATTGAAAAATTAAAAAACACAGACTTGTGAGCTGTTTCGGTAGATAAAAGCACTTGCTTCCAAACTTGATGACCTGGATCTGAACCCTGGGACTCACATAGTGGAAGGAGAGAACTGACTCCTACAAGTTAGCCTCTGACCTTCATATGCACACAAATACCCATACACAGAGACACACACAAACATACACATATACACACATACACAGAGACACACACATATACACAGAGACCAGACAGACAGACACATACACACACACACACACACACACACACACACACCACATGAGCCAGGCAGGGTGTTGTGCATCTGTGATTGCAACTCTTTGGAGACTGAGGCAGGAGGATCGTGAGTTCAAGGCCAGCCTGGGATATATGATGAGACCGTATCTTAAAAGAAAAAGAGAGAGAGAGAGAGAGAGAGAGAGAGAGAGAGAGCGCTGAAAGTAAAAGGGGGACTATGAAGGTGGGGAAGAGACCTAAAGAGAGGGGGACGAGAGAGGATGAGGAGCTGAAGAAAGACAAACAGCCCATGCTTTCTCTTATATGCATTGTCTAGATCTAACCATATACAAACATATATATTTGCGTGTCTCTCTGTGTGTGTGTGTGTGTGTGTGTGTGTGCGTGTGTGAAAGCAGAAAGTGAATTATTTGGGGGGGATGAGGACGGTGAGGTTGGGGGAGGGGCATTGAGGAAGGTAAATACAATCAAGGTGCAACGATGTAAGTGTATGAATGAGCAAGTCATCACGGGGCTGGCGAGATGGCTCAGCAGGTAAAGGCACTTGCTGCCGAGGCTGATGACCTGAGTTCGATTCCTGGGACCCACATGGTAGAAGGAGAGAACCAGCTCCTGAGAGATGATCTCTGACCTTCGCATACACACACCGCAGCAGGCCCGCACCCACACACATAAGCACACCCCTTCCCCGACACACACTAGATCGATGTAATAACAGACTTTTAGAAGAAAATGTCATCATGAAATACGTTATCTTATATTCTAAGAAACATTAAAACGAAAACAAAAACAACACAGACAGACACACAGCTACGACACAGACACAGATACATGTGCTCACCCCTCTCAGAGACAAAAGCAGTCTGGGTTTGTTAGTCGTTTCCCGTTGTATAACAGAATCCCAAAACAAAAGCAGACAAGCATTTTGGCTACACACCAAGCTCAGCTCCGTGACTTCCGCCAACTCCTCACTACATAGCCGCCTCCTGCTACCTAGTCCTTTGGCGCCCAAGGCTATCCAGCAGGTAAGCACCAAAGCTAGGATTCGAACCCAGGCAGTCTGGACTCAGAGCATCCAGACTCTAAGCCTTGTTCTCTTCACCCCATCACCTCTTTTTCTGTTTTCTCTTAATTTGTTTTGTTTTGAGACAAGGTTTCATGTAGTCCAGGTTGGCCTCAAACTCACTATGTAGCCAAGGCTGGCTTTGAACTACTGCTCTACCTGCCTTTACCTCTGAAGTGTAGGATTACAGGTATGGGCAGCTACAGCTAATTGATTTTTTATTTTTGAGGCCGGGTCTCATGTTGTAGCCCAGGCTAGCTTCAGACTTGCTCTTCAGACAAAGCTCGTCTTGAACTCTTGGTTCTACTGCCTCATCTTCTGAGTGCTGACTTATAATTGCCTCACCCAGCTCTCACCCCCTGTTCTTCAAAGATCTTCCCAAGCTAGGGGTACTGGCCTGTGTCTGCAATCCCAGTACTTGGAAGGCTGAGGTAAGAAGACTGAGACTTCAAGGCCAGCCCCAGCTATGGAGTATATCCCTGTCTTCATAAAGCAAATGTAAACAAGAAATAAAAGAGGGGGTCCTGGGGATGGAGCTCAGTTGATAGAGTGCTTGCGTAGCATGTATAAAGCCCTGGGTTCCACACCTAGGACCCTGACTCGATAAATAAGTAAACAAACAGTGGGACTTCAGCACGGAGAGGCTAAGGCAGAAGGTACCATGAGCATTTCAGGCCAGTCAGGGCTACAGGTGAGAGAAACAAATGCTTGAGAGGTAGAGACGCAGGAGGATCAGGAATTCTAGGCCAGTCTTGGCTATATAAGAAATCCGAGACTGATCGGGGCTATGTAAGTTTGCTACCAAAAAACTGGAAGGGGGAAGAAGACATCCCCTGTCAGAGAGAAGAGAAGAGAGATGGAGAAAGGGGATGCGGGGACAACCCGGCCCATCAAGTTTCCTAGTCATTCATTCACTGGTTTCTTCCTCAGTTGAATTCCAGAGCTAAAGCGCCAGGCCCCAAGGTAAGTGAGCAGGGGCATTCACAGTCCTCTTTGGAGAGTGGTTTATATCAATGGACTGGGCCCCATCATCTGCTTCCCACACAATCAGACACATGCCTGCCAGAATCCCATTTCACAGAGGTGGATAACTGAGGCCAAGAAGGACAGAGGACCAGCCTAGGGTCCTTCAGCAAGCAGGGTAGGATTCCTGACCCCTCTCCCACCCACAAAATAACCACAGACTAAAAGCAGAAGGAGGGGAGCCATCAGGGACACTTACCTGGGTAGGACAGGTGGACTTGCTCCGGAGAAACATGAGGGTATTCTTGGGCCCCCTGGACTCCCAGGGAGAAGAAGAGGATCAAACAGCAGGAGGGCAGGCATCGAAGAAAGGGGCACATGGCAGAGGAATGGGGGGGCGGTGTTGTAGAGAGCAGATGCTCCTGGTTGTGTGTGTGTGTGTGTGTGTGTGTGTGTGTGTGTGTGTGTGTGTGTCGGGGGGGGGCGGGGTGCAGAGGATGGAGGATGCAGAGATGCCAGGCAGTGCTGTCCGCCGGTCTGCCTGCCAGGCGGGGTGTCGGTCAGGGAGGAAGGCGGGATGATTGGGATGTCGTCTGCGGGGAGTGGTGCAGGAGGTAGAGGCTGGTGAGAGAGAAGAATTAATGAGGCCTCTGCGCCTCTCTCAGCACTTTGCATAGATTAACAGGAGAGGCCTCGCGGCATTCCAACGAGGCTGTGGCCACTGTCATCAGCCCTGTCACAGATAGGAAACAGCAACGACGTGACTCAGTGGCACAGCTAGGAAGAGCTGGACTTTGGACCCTTTGGGGCCAGGCTCCAGAGCTTCGCCTGGGAGCGGACTAGGGGTGGGTGGGGAGGGGGGTTGTGGGTTGCTCAGTGGGAGCTGCATTTGACAGTTTCTTCTCCAGTATTCCTTCCTGCTCTTAGGGATCCCCCAGTTTCTGAGGGGGCCAGGGATCGGCGCGGGAAGATGCCCAACACCCAGCCTTTTCTTAGTAACCTGCAGTTTCTTCTATTCCCTAAATTCTTGTTTCCTTCATATCCTGTGGACCCCCACCACTTTCAACACTCTGTCCCCAGCCTTCCATTTTGGTCTTAAGGGCTCCCATCCCTCCACTCACTCTAAATGTCTTCTCCATCCCTCTCCCAGGCACCCCGTTCTGCCAGGGCGCCCCAGTCCTCTCGTCTGTCTCCACTGGGTCCCCAGTCCTGTACCTGCACGTGCCGAGCCCCTCTCCGCCCCCGACCCCTCCGGGTAAAGCCGGCCGGGAACCTTCCAGAGAAGCCTTGGAGCTGGGGTGAAGGGAGGTGCAATCTGGGGGACCCCGGCTCACCCTCGAGGGTGCCAGCTTGCCCGCACGCTCCTCCGGGCCAGCGATGCGCCGCAGTATTTATGAGTTTGCTGGGACACAGGCTCCCGCCGCCCACAGATGTCCCAGCCCCGGAAGAGCCTGCTGCCTCGGGGTGACCGGCTCCCCAGACAACCCGGGACCCGGGTCCCACAGGTCCGGCCGGTCCGGGGCGCCCCACGCCCACCCACCCGCCCCCCTCGGGGTGGGGCGCAAGAAGGGGACCCAGAACAGCGCGGGATGTGGCTGCTGCCAGCCCCGAGCCAGACAGCAGGTGAGCGCCGGGACTGGTGGGGCTGCGCGGCTCCCCCGGTGTCCCACCATCCGATGCCCCTGCCCCGGCTCTGCGGAGGCCGCGACCCCGGGGCTTCCAGGTACGCAGTCGGGAATTTCCCATCCATCCCCGCGCACCCCGTAGCATCTCTCTCTCTCTCTCTCTCTCTCTCTCTCTCTCTCTCTCTCTCTCTGGCCTCCCAGACCCCCGCCGGGCATTCTGGAAAACACCAACTCCTAAGGTGACAATGGTGCGAGGGAGTCCAGGCGCCCTAGGCGCGTTACTCAGCCTCTCGGAGGCCTCTGTTTTCTCACCTGTACAAAGGGGGAGATGATAGCAGAACCCCGGGCTGATGTGCTGAGAATGAAGTCAAGTTCAAGCAGGAAGCCACCCCGCAGGGTCTAAGTGGGAGCAAGTGGGCATCTGGTGGGTGGTGAGCTGTTTGAATGTTGAGGCGGCAGCAAGTGAGGTCTTGGGGAGTCGGGTTCAGAGTTTCAGTTGGTTCCCCACTTTCTGTCTGCACATAACGATTGCACAGCCTGGCTTGTAGAGTCAGAGTCTGGGTCTGTGCAGGTGGAGGATATGAATTTCAGAGATCTCGACAGGGTGGGAAAGTCTCCAGTCTTTTATAGTTTGGGACACCCTTCCTACCTTCCAGAATCTTCTTTACAGCTTAAAATACAATAAACTGGGGTGGGACATGCAGGTGCAAAGGCAGGGTATTAATCCCAGCACTAGTGCTGGGAGGCAGAGGCCAGCCTGCTCTACAGAGTGAGTTTCAGGCCATCCAGAGTTAACAGAGTGAGACTCTGTTTTAAAACAAAACACCACAAAATAGCCCTCTTTGTCAGTCTCAATCTTTGACATACTGCTGCTGTGGCCGCCACAATATCTCCCTTTATATCATTTTTCTTTTTTTTTTATTGTTTTTTATTTTACGTGTCTGAGTGAATTACCTGCATGTATGTAAGTGTACCCATATCGTTCAGTGTCCTCAGAGGTCAGAAGAGGGTGTTGGATTCCCTGGAACTGGAGTTACTGATGGTTGTTAGCTGCCATGTGGGTGCTGGGAATCGAACCCAGGTCCTCTGCAAGAGCAGGCAGTGCTCTTAACCGCAGAGTCGTCTCTCCAGCCTTTTCTCCTGTATTATTTTTCCTGGTGACCTTCCAGAACCTGAGATTCTTAAATGATTTTGTGCAAAAGGCACCAGTGACAAGCTGGTGAGAACAACTCTCAGTCCTGCTTCCTGCTTTTACATACATAAGACAGATACACAGAATTACAAAGAATCCAAAGCTATTGGATTGCAGAGAGCCAAATATTTTTTAAAGCAAGTATGTGCTGCAGGAATATATGTGGGGTTTTTTTTGTTTGTTTATTTGAAAACAGGGTTTTATATAGTTCCGACTAGCTCGGAACTCACTGTATAGCTGAGGATAGCCCTGATCCTCCGGCCTCACCCTACCAAGTGCTGGGATCATAGGTATGTGCCACACGTCTAGCCTTTTTATTTGTTGGTTAGTTTTAAGACAGAATCTTGAAATATAGCCCAAGCTGCCCTGGAAACTTACTAGGTAGCCCAGGTTGGTCTTTTTTCCGACATTCCTGCTTCTGTCTCCCAAGCTCTGGGACTATAGGCTTGTACCACCAGGTCTAGTCGAGCTTCTTTATTAATGGATTATATTATACTCAAGTCTGCATGATTAAAATCATACAGAAGTTTTAACAAGTGTTTAGAAGATGGTTCCAACTTCCAACATGACTAAAATGGGATTTCAAAACATTGTGTCCTTTCTTCTCATAGCCAACCAACATGCGGGTCTGCTAATAATCCTGTGGTGTGTTGCAGTTTTCACAATGGAAGGATGTGCTAAATTTCAAGTACAGCTGCCATTCTTAAAAGTTTTACTCCTGGGCTGGCGAGATGACTCAGCAGGTAAAGGTACTTGCTGCCAAATGTGATCTGAGTTCAATCCCCTGGACCACATGGTAGGAGAGAAACTACTCCCGCAAGTTATTCTCTGACTTGCTCACATGCACTGTGGCACGTACATGCTTACACACATACACACACGAAATAAATAAAAAGGAAGAAAAAGTTTCCCTCTGGGGGCTGGCGAGATGGCTCGGTGAGTAAAGGTGCTTGCAAGCAAGCCTGATGATCTGGGTTCAAGGCCTAGAACCTGCAGTGGAAGGCGAGAACCAACTAACTCCCACAACTTGTCCTTTGACACCTCTGCACAGGCATGTGTACGCCCCCCCCATAATGCAATAAAAATGAAATGAAAAATATTTGTTTTAAAGTTTCACTCTCTTTTATTTATTATTTTTATTTTACATGTATGAGTGTATCGCCAATATGTGTCTAAGTGCACTCATTTCATACAACGCCAGAGGTCAGAAGAGGGCATTGGATCCCCTGGAACTGGATTTACCAATGGTTGTTGGCCAACCTCTAGGTGCTGGTTAGGCCACCATGAGGGTGCTGGGAACAGAACTCGGGTCCTCAGCACAAGTAGCCGGTGCTCTTCACTGCTGAGTCATCTCTCCAGCCCCTTTAAGTTTTACTCTTAAAAATTAGAACTTCTAAGCTAGGTGTGGTGGAGCAGGCCTTTCATCTCAGCACTCAGAAGGCAGAGGCAGGTGGATCTCTGTGAGTTCAAGATCAACCTGTTCTAATTCAGGATAGCTGGGGCTACAGGA
Organism: Eospalax fontanierii; assembly: GCA_035773235.1. Classification (NCBI taxonomy): domain Eukaryota; kingdom Metazoa; phylum Chordata; class Mammalia; order Rodentia; family Spalacidae; genus Eospalax; species Eospalax fontanierii. Next base: position 24,214,571 of record CM069554.1, on the reverse strand, counting down.
AGACTCTGTCTCAAAAAGACCAAAAAATAAAATAAAATAAAATAAAAATTAAACTTTGTATGTGTGGGTTCCATATTTACCAAGTAGGAAAATATAGCTGAGACATTTCTAAACACAAGAACGTGTGTGCATACAGTTCTCTTAGCCACTTGAGAGATGAAGTCCATGAGCCTTTGGAGGGTGAGAGAGCAAATACACCTTTATATGACATCGGCATTTACCTCAGTAGCCCCTCAAAAGGCCGGAGAACCCACAGGTCCGCTGACTGTGTTCTGAAGGCTGTTGAATTAAAATGGGAAAAGAGGAGCTGGAGAGACGGCCCTGTAGCTAAGAGTACTGACCTAGGTTCAGCTCCCAGCACCCACATGGCGACGAACAACCATCCTTAACTCCAGTCCAGGGGCTCCAACTCCCTCTTCTGACCTCCTCAGGCATTGCATGACACAGGTGCACTTACATACATGCAGGCAAAATAGTCATACACATAAAATAAAAAGAATTTTAAAAAATTTTTAAAAAGGGGAAAAAAGAAAGGAAACAAATTTTCCATTTTCAAGTTCAAGTGGAGCATACATCCCACCCGCCGACCGCAGCAGGATTCAACCGCGTTGAGTCACTCCTGTGGCGCTGACCTGCGGATGTCATCACAGCCCTCGGGAGGCTAAGGCAGTGGGTCTGCTGCAAGTAATAGCTCAAGGTCAGCCTTGGCTACAGAGTGAGTTCCAGGCTAGTCTGGGCTAGAATGAGAACCTGTCAAAAGAAAGAAAGAAAGAAAGAAAGGGAGAGAGAGAGAGAGAGAGAGAGAGAGAGAGAGAGAGAGAGAGAGAAGAAGGGAGGGAAGGAGGAAGGGAGAGAAAAGGAGACTTCATCTGTGAGGGCCTGGTGTGGTGGTTGAGCACTGTGACCTTGGGGTGGTCCACTGAGTATCCACTGTAGGACCAATTGGTCTGTATTCAAATCTAGCTAGTCTATCAACCACCTTAGGCAAGCAATCAGTCTGGCAATACTGAGCCTCAATTTCGCATCTATTAAGTGGGATGACAATAATAAACACCTGGAGTTGTTGTGGGAGATCAGATAAGATAATAGATATTAACCATTTAGGATGGTGCCTAGCATGGAGCACATGCCCCACTTAATGAACATCCTTTCCAATGACCAGCGCACCCAGGATATCTTGTCTGTTCTGTTCGGAAGATAAGACTATAATGAACCTGCTTTCCTAAATCATCTTAAAATGCAATGCACTATTTCATACACACAGAAAAGCTCGTGACTACGACTAGAGAATCAGCTGTGTATCCATCACCCAGGCGAAAAATAAAACCTCACCAGCCCTCCCCTCCACAGCCCCTCCTGGCTCTGCTCTGTTCCTCTTAAGGAAAGGAATCCACTGTACTGACCTTGACTTGACCTTGATTATTCTTTACCACACACAATGGTCTCATTTTGCCTCTTTGTACGTGTGACATGGGTACAAAAGTACACTGGGAACTCTTGTGCCTGGATTCTTTCATTCGGCATTACCATTGTGAAATTCATCTGGGTTGGGCAGATTAAATTGGATCCATCCTTTCTCTGGCAGGGAGGGTGCCATTGTGTGAGTACGTCAGGGTTTACTTCTCTGCCAGCTGTCGATGAAAATGGGTGTTTATTTATATACTTTGGCTCTGACAGATGGGATGACTTTTAATATTCTGGTACATATTTTGTGGGTGAACATATATATATACAGTTCTTTTGGGTATAGTCCCAAGGGTAAACGGCTAGGCTGTGTGTATGTCTAGTACTAACAAAGCGTGTTCCAAATCATTTGTAGTCGTTCTGTTGGATGTGTAGTAGAAGCTTACTATAGTTTTAATTTGCATTTCCCCAGTGAGTAATACCATCATATATCTTTTCATTTGCCCATTGGCCCTTTGGATGTCATTTCTGCGATGTGTCTCTTTGAGTGCTTTGTCCTTTTTCTATTGGATTACCCATTTTGAATTCATTTTCTGTTCCTATATTCTGAATACAAGCCATTTGTCATTTCTATGCACTATAAACGTCAGCCAACCTCTGGCTTAGTTTTTCACTCTCTTAATGGCATTTTTTATTATAGTTTTATTTGTCTATTTATTTTGTGTCTGGGATGTGTGTGTGTGTGTGTGTGTGTGTGTGTGTGTGTGCTGCAGAGTGCTTTGGAGGTCAGAGGAAAACTTTTTGTAAGTTGGCTCTCTCCTGCCACCACATAGATTCTGGGAACTCAGATTGTCAGGCTGGGTGGCAAGCGTGGTTACCCACTGAGCCCTCTCGCCAGTCCTTAATGGCATTTTTTAATAAACAAAAGTCCTTAATGTAGCCAATCCTTTCCTTTATGTAATGATTTTTTATAACAATCTTTTTTGGTTTTGGTTTTGATTTTGATTTTGTTGTTTGAATAGGGCATCATATAGCTGTCTAGCCTCGGCCTTGATATGTAGTTGAAGATGGCCTTGAACTTTTGATCCTTCTGTCTCTACATCCCATTGTGGGTATTATAGGTATATACTACCATGCCTGACCAAAATTCTTGTTTAAGAAATATTTCTGAGCCCGGTATGCATGTCTTTAATCCCAGCACTCAGGAGGCAGAGGCAGGTCGCTCTCTGTGAGTTCAAGGCCACCCAGGTCTACACAGCAAGTTCCCGGCATCTGGAGCTACAGGGAGACCCTGTCTCAAAAAGACTCGAGAAGTAGAGAGAGAGAGAGAGAGAGAGAGAGAGAGAGAGAGAAATATTTCTGAATTGGCTCTGATGGCTCTATGATCTGAACTACTTGGAAGGTTAAGACAGGAGGATCAAAAGTTCCAGGCCTGCCTGGGTTACAGAGTTTATTCAAGGCCAATCTGGGGGCATCTTAGTGAAACTGTCTCAGAATTAAATGGCGGTGGGGAGGCTGAGGATATAGTTTAGTGGCGGAGCACTTGCCTAGCATGCTGAAGGTCTTAGGTTCAAATAATATCAGGGGATGGTTGGTTTGGTTACCTCAGAGCTTTGTCTCTTTGTATTCTGTGGAAGCCATCTATTCAGAACTGATCTTTACTTATGGTGTGAGGTAGGGATTTTATCTCAGTAATGCACATAGCTGATAAATGAGCCACTTTCCTTTCTCTTTCTTTGTTTTTGTTTCTATTTTTTATTTTTGTTGCTGTTGTTGTTTTGAGACAGGGTCTCCCTGTAGCCCCAGCTGGCCTAGAACTCACTATGTAGATCAGGCTGGCCTCGAGCTCACAGAGATCTACTTGCTTCTATCTCCAGAGTGCTAGGATTAAAGGTGTGCACCCCCACACCAGACTCAAGACTTCTTTTGTTATAAAAGATTTTTCTATTATGAAAATATCATTTCAAACTGGAAAACAGACAGAGTCAGGGAGGTTTCAGGGCTCAGGGAGACTGACAGCCAGAGTCTGAATCCTGTTTTGCCACCCCCTTGGCTGGGCGACCTTGAGCAAATACATATCCTTCTTTTAGGTTGAGTGCTTGGTGTCCAGTATGGGTGTAGAGGACCTTCCTCTAGAGAGCTTAGAAAGATACTGCCTAAGTAACACAGGGTGGGGCGTAAAGGGAGAGCTCAATAAATAATGGCTACAATTATTCACAAAAGATTTCATTTAATTACCCAGTACTCATCAGTAACAGTGGTACCCATAGGACTTGGGTTGATCCTTGAGCATGCCACTGTCCAGGGCTGTTTTTGCTGGTCTCTGCTGAGCATTCTTTCACTCTGGCTCATTCTTGGTTGCACAGCTTGCTTCTCCATACTGAAGAAGAGAAGGAATGGACGCGACGCAAGGGCCCAAAGCCGAGACTGCGGAGTCAGACAGTCCGGTTCACACCCAACTGTAAGCATTTAGTAATAGCTGTAGTTCCTTTGTCTATCTGGGCCTCAATTTCCTCATCTGTAAAAGAGGGATACTCAGCCATGTTTTGGACTTGACATATTATTTTAGAGAGCTGAGGTGAGGGTGGACAAGCAGTGAGTAGACATAGGACATGAAAAATGGCTAAAATTCCTGCTTGGTATACACTGAGTCTTTGAAATCTTTTATGTAGTACTGGGAATTGAACCTAGGGCTTTGCATACACTAGGTAAGAGCTCTATCACTGAACCAGTTGCCTGGCCCCTCACTGGGGGGTTCTAGGCAGGGGCTCTACCACTGAGCCACGCCCCCAGCCCCTCACTGGGGGATTCTAGGCAGGGGCTCTACCACTGAGCCATGCCCCAGCCCCTCACTGGGGGATTCTAGGCAGGGGCTCTACCACTGAGCCACACCCCAGCCCCTCACTGGGGGATTCTAGGCAAGGGCTCTACCACTGAGCCACACCTCCCAGTCCTCTTGTTTTAAACTTTTAGTTTTGAGAGAGGGTCTTACTACGTTGTCCAGTCTCCCCAGTACCTAATATTACAGGACTGCAGATCCAACGTTTTTTGTTTGTTGAGCTTCATTTGAGGATCTCCCTTTGTAATCCAGGCTGGCCTTGAACTGGTCATCCTCCTGCCTCTGCCTCCTGAGTACTGGGATTATAGGTATGTGCCACCATGCCCAAATCCTTGAAAATTTTAATAGAGCTATTCCAGGGTTTTGTAATTAATCCTAACAAAATAAGATGGATGCTTGGAGGGAAAATGAAAACTATAAACTGCTGAAAGCTAAACCCAAGGATCCATATATGAGTGTTCCTTGTAAAGTCTTTCATTTTTTCCTGTTTCAAATGTTCATGATAAACACTGGAGAAAATACCTGGGACACCCATGTGACTGCTGCAGACAGTATTCAGTGGCTGATTTTTTGGTGTGTGCCAGGCACCCTGTGTCCTAAACATCTCACTTAATAACTCCAACAATCTACAATAAAGGCTGATTGTTTTACCTGTTATTTGTTTGTGTGTATGTCTGTGAGTGTACACAAAGGTGTGTGTGGGGAGAGGTGCCCACGTAGGCCAGAAAAAAGTGCTGGATCCTTGGGAGCTGGAGTTATGGGCACTTGTGAGATGCCCAGTGTAGCTTCTGGGATTTGAACTCTGGACTTTGTAATTGAGTAGCAGGCACGTTTAACCACTGAGCCATCTCTCCATCCTCTTTGTTTGTTTTGAGATATAGTTTTATGTACCTCAGGCTGATCTCAAACTCAATACATAGCTGAGGATGGCCTTGAATTCCTGGTCCTCCTGCCTCTGCCTCCCCAGTCCTGGGATGACAGGTGTGTGTCACCATGCCCAGCCTATAATGTGGACTTTGGGAAGTAGAAGGTACACAAGAGGAAACTGAGGCTCAGAGAGGCTAAACTGCTCACTGTGTGATCTTTAGGGGTACACAAGAGTGACTGAAGGAGAAATAGCTCCCTTCTAGGAAGAAAGATGCTTTGGGGACAGTGACCTGGGCCAGGAGGTCTTTAGGTCCCCCTCCTTGGGAAAGGATCCTTGTTACTATAGTAACCATGTTTGTGGGCCTCTCTGCATACCTCATGGCCGCTTTAATTACTTGAAGTGAATGAACCTATTGACACTGTACTGTTGACTAAGTCTGGTTTATAGGTGGGGAAACTGAGGCTGGAGAGAGTGAACAGTTTACCTATATCACCTGTATATCTGATTTGAAAGCCGCAGGTGTACATCGTCCCCAGGGAGAAATAGCATAAAGTTCACCCTTAATCTAGCTAGAAAGCCAGGCATGGTGGTGAACACCTGTAACCCAGTACTCCAGAAGCCAAGGCAGGGGAATCACGAGTTCGAGGCCCACTGAGTTACATTATGAGAACTCGTCTCCTAACAAACAGAAACCACACCTGTAATCCCAGCACTTGGGAAGTAGAAGCAGCTGCATCAGGAGCTGAAGATAATCCTCCACTCCACAGTGAGTTCAGGTTCAGCCTGGGCTACTTGAAACCCTGACGTTAAAATGGCAAAGAATTAAATATTAAGCAGGAAGTGGGGCTTTGTCTGGTGGGGCTTTGGTGGTAGCTGGGTGTGACTGGAGGTTTGTGGTCCCATCTCATTTGACCTCATTAAGGTCAAGGACCCAGACAGGCAAGTCCAGCATCCTGGGTGACAGAACCCAGTGATGCCATCAAGAACACGAAGGCAGAGTTCTACCGGAGGATCATCTTTATAGGGGAGCAGCTGAAGATGGCCGCGCTCTTTCTAATTACAACACTCAGAAAGCATGAACCTGCACCTGCTCCTCCATATAAGAGGGATCCTAACTAATTTTTTTGCTGTTGTTGATGTTTTTAAAACAGTGTCTTACTATGTTACCTAGCTGGGCCTGGAACTCGCTACATAGATCAGGCTGGTCTCGAACTCACAGAGATTCACCTGCCTGTGCCACCTGAGTACTGGGACTAAAAGAGTGTGCCACCATGCCTGGCCATAATGTCAGTCTATTCGCAGTGCCTAGAAATTGCTTACTCTGACTATAGTGACTATAGGCCCAACTTAAGTTTAGAAATTTCTGCTTTCAGTAATAGCTGAACCTGCTTAAAATATTAATAAAGCTTTTCTTTCATGGTAGCATTAAAAAAAAAAAAAACAGGATGAGATTGCTTAGAAGTTAACAGTGCTTGCCACCAAGGCAATGGCCTGAGCTAAATCCTCAGAATCCATGTGGTGGAAGGAGAGAACAGTCTCCTGCAAGTTGTCCTCTGACCACCACATGTACAGGATACCGCATGAACATACACACACACTCCTAAATAAATGTTGCAGATTCATTAAACACCCGGGGCTGGAGAGATGGCTCAGTGGTTAAGAGCACTGACTGTTCTTTCAGAGGACCCAGGTTTGATTCCCAGCACTCACACGGCAGCTAACCACTGTCCATAATAACCCTAGTTCCAAGGGGTCCAGCACTCTTCTGACCTCCGAGAGCATTGCACACACATGGTGTACTTACATACATGAGGCAATATATTCATACACATAAAAAATTAAAAATAATAAATAAAATTATTTAAACACCCAAGGAAAGAGACCAAAAAGAAAATCCAGACAAGGATAGGGATGGATCAGGACGTGACCCAGGTGGAAGAGAGCTTGCCGATCCCATACACTGGTTCAATTCTTTAGCACTGCATAAGCTAGAGATGTTGGCACATACCTATAATTCCAGCATTTAGGAGGTACAGACAGATTTGAGGCTAGCCTGAGCTACATGAGACAACAAAATCATAAAAGCTGTAGCCATGAGTGAGTGAGCTGTGTACACAGTAATCTCAGGCTGGGCCTGGCTTCCTGAGCTCTGCCTTAGGCTTGCTGTGTGACATTTCTCTATAACCTCCTTCGTCCCCACGGGACAGTCATGCCGGCCCACTCACCTGCTTGTTGACCGACTTCCTCACTGACTATCGGCTCAGGAGGGCTGGGATTTCGCACATGGCAAATTTATGAAGCAACAGTGCACCTGCATGACTGTGGTCAGCGTGGACATCCTCTTTACCCACCGTCCCTTGACATTGGTCACCAGGGCCAGCAGCCGCACCCGAGCGCCCACTCTGTTTCAAAAGAAACTGGCCAAGACCCGGGGACAGTAATCAGAGACTAGGGGAGGGGAGGGGACTGAGATCTATTTCCTGTCTTCCCAGACTTGGGCCCTGTGATTTCATCATGACTGTGCGTGCTGTCACGCATCAAGGGCCCTGTGAGCCACCGGAGGTGGGGGGCGTGCCTGGGACACAGCTGACTGCCTGGGTCATGCCACCCAGCCTCCATTAGAGTAAGAAGGAAGAGTGAGTCACCATCAATGATGGGAGCTTCTGGGACAGACACAATGCAGCCCCCTGTGTCCTCCTCCTCATAGTCACAGCCCGCAGTAAAAACAGCCGAGTTCCCCTCCCAGTCTTCCCACCTTGGTCCTTAACCATTTTCCTTAACCAGCATCTCTAATAGAACATTGTCCCAGGGCCAAAGAGAGGGCTCAGCTGGGAAAGGTGTTTGCCACCAAGTCTCACAACCCAAGTGTGGCTCAGCGGTGAAGAGCACTGGCTGCTTTTGCCGAGGATCCAGCTTCAGTTCCCAGCACCCACATGGCGGCTAGCAACCATCCACAACTCCATTACCAAGGGATTTGACACCTTCTTCTAACCTCCATGGGCATGCACAACACAAGCACATATGTAGGCAATACACCTATACACATAAAAATAAGAATAATCAAATAAAATATTTTAGAACAGGTGTGATGGCGTACACCTTTAATCCCAGCACTCGGGAAGCAGAGGTTGGCAGCTCTCTGTGAGTTCCAGGCCAGCTGGGGCTACAGGAGACCTGTCTAAAACAACAACAATAATAACAAGAAATAGGAACTATTTATATATAGGAATGTGGTGTGGGTTTGATCAAAATATGTTGTATGTATGTATGTATGTATGTATGAAATTCCCAAACACTAAAAAAGATATGAAAATAATATACATATATATACAATAATATTCAAATGTATTTATTTCTTTACTAGCAGTACTGAGAATAGAGTCTAGGGCTTCTGAACATGCTAGACAAGCACTCTACCACTGAGCCACGCCCCTCACCCCTCACTGGGGGATTCTAGGCAGGGGCTCTACCACTGAGCCACGCCCCAGCCCCTCACTGGGGGATTCTAGGCAGGGAGTCTACCCCTGAGCCACAACCCAGCCCCTCACTGTGGATTCTAGGCAGGGGCTCTACCACTGAGCCATGCCCCAGCCCCTCACTGGGGGATTCTAGGCAGGGGCTCTACCACTGAGCCACGCCCCCAGCCCTTCACTGGGGGATTCTAGGCAGGGGCTCTACCAGTGAGCCATGCCCCCAGCCCCTCACTGGGGGTTCTAGGCAGAGACTCTACCACTGAGCCACGCCCCAGGCCCTCACTGGGGGATTCTAGGCAGGGGTTCTACCACTGAGCCATGCCCCCAGCCCTTCACTGGGGGATTCTAGGCAGGGGCTCTACCACTGAGCCACGCCCCCAGCCCCTCACTGGAGATTCTAGGTAAGTGCACTAGGACAAGATTTTCGAGGGCATAGGGCACTAGTACATTTCCAAGTGTTTTATGCATCCTCATGACATGGAGGAAGGTTGGGATTTGCTCACACCCATTACTTGGATGAGGAAAGCCCAGCATCAAGTTCCTGTCTCTGAGTAAGCTACACAGGGATTTCCAGGTTTTCCCCTGCACTGGAGGAAATCCCACTGTGGTTTGCATAACTCTTGAGATTAATAACTGAGTCCAGGAGACTGGAGAGATGGTTCAGAGGTTAAGAGCGTGTACTGCTCTTGCAGAGGGCCTGAATTTAGTTCCCAGAATCCACCTTGGGTGACTCCCAACTGCCTATAAGTGTTGTTTGGGGGCTCTGACATCCTCTTTGGGCCTCTGCAGGCACCTGAAGTTAACATGCACATACACATAATTTAAAATAATAAAATAAATCTTTAAAACTCTCACAACAGCATGGAATACCACAGGACATGGTTGGATTATGTTTATAATCCATGATGTCTTAAAATACCTGTCCTGACCCAGCACAGTAGGTAAAGGCACGTGGCACTGGGCATGACAACCTGAGTTCAATCCCTGAGGTCCACATGTAGAAGGGGAGAACTAACTCCTGCTGGTTACCCTCTGCCCAGCACCCACACACCTTGGCAGGCTCACACCCAGCCCACACTAGTAAATAAATATGTTTTTTAAACCTGGGTATTCTCCACATAGATATGCACGGTCTATCTGTCTGTCCTTTCCCTTCCAAGTCCACTGAATACATTATCATGACTTCTGTGTTAAGGAACGTTGTTTTTCTGTCCTTTTTCAGAGTCTCAAGTAGCTTAGAAGAGGCTTGGCCTCGAAGTGCTCATCCTTCTGTCGCAGCCTCCCCTAATGACGGGATAACAGGCATTTGCAGCCATCCATAGTTGGTTCTATTGATGATAGCATGTTTTTAAACTTACTTTAATTTTATGTATATGAGTGTTTTCCCTGCATGAATTTAAGTGCACTGTGTGTGCAATACCCGTAGAGGCCAGAAGAGAGCATCAGATCCCCTGGAACTGGAGTTAAAGACTGTGGTTAGCCACCATGCCGGTACTTGGAAGTGAACCCAGGTCCTCTGGAAGGACAGCCAGTGCTCTTAATCACTGAGCCATCTCTCCAGCCTGTCTTTTTTAAAATCAACTTCATCATTTTACCTTTTCCCAAACCCCATGTAGTTGAAATCATATCCTTTGTGTCCTTTGCTGACTGGCTTCTTAACCTTAACTGCCTTTAAGATACCTCTGTGACGTAACACGGATTGAAAACTCATTTGTTTTTAGAATTGAATATAACTTCATTGTTTGGATGGTCCATTTATCCATTCTCCAATTGGAGGGCATCTCACCGGCCCTCTCCTGAGGTTCAAAAGCCAAAAAAAGCTAGAAACTGGGTCTGGTGGCTTGTAATCTCAGCATCTGGGAGGCTGAAGATTTAATGCTAGCCTGAGCTACAAGGTGAGTTCCAAGACAGACTGGGCTCCGGTGAGACGGAAAAATGGAAGTTGGCATGTTGGTGGTGATGGCCCTTGGCACAGCTGTCTCATGAGTCACAGGGTCTTATCTGAACTGGTTTGCTGTGACCTCGATGCCCAGTTGCCAGGCAGGAATCTTCCTTCACCGTATCCTGGAAATTTCCATCCGCCTGTGTCCAGGAGCCCAGCTCGTCTTCTTTCTTAGTGGTGCTCCTGTTTTGCTGGAGCACATCCTGCCTGTAGCTTCCTGGGAAAGGTTTCCCGGAAGGGGAATTTTTGAGTTCGTGCATGCTCAAAAAGGTTTCCAACCTCGACTCTTGATCCATAGCTTTGCCGACAGAAATCAGTTACTTTAGGAATTTTGAAAACACGGCTCTTTCATTTATAATATCATTCTTAAGAACTCAGGAAGTATTCTTTCTTTTTGTTGTTTATTTAGACAGAGTTTCCCTACATTATGCAGGTGGGCCAGAACTCACAGTCCTCCTGCCTCAGCCCCCCAAGTTCTAGGATCATAGGTACGCACACCTACATGACTGTTCTTTATAGGGATTCTTTGTTAATTATCTGTTGTTTCTATATGTTCCCTCGTCCCCTGAAAATGAACAAAGTCTTCCTGCCAAGACTTTAGAATTTTCTTTCTTTTTTAAAAATTACATTTATTTACTTATTTATTTACTGAGGTGGGAGGTAGGTGCCCACCACAAACACACATGTAGAGGTCAGAGGACAACTTTCAGGAGTCGGTTCCTTTCTTCTACCCCAAGGGTTTTGGGGATCAAGCTCAAGCTGTCGTCCTTGGTGGCAAGCCCCACCAAGTCATCTCAAAGGCCCCAAGAGTTCTGAATTTTGACAGCAAATTCCATTCCCATCACCTCAGTGAGTACAAGTCAAACAGACTGTGGGAGGTAGGACTCGGGCAGAGGCACCTGTGGGAAGCAGATGCCCAGGTCTGGCTGAGGAAGGCACCAGGTGGAGGTAGGAAGAGGCCATCAACATAAAAGATCGATTTTGAGGGCAGACGTGAGAGAATGGGATGTCAGCCTGGACACGGGGATGCTCAAGGCTTCTGGCTTGAGCATCTGTAAGAACGAGTTGCTATTCACTGAGATAAAATAAGAAAGAAAATATTGGGGCAGAAAAATGAGGAATTCAGATTTTTTACAATTTTTTAAAAATATATTTTTTAATTTTATTTTTATTATTTTAAATTATATGCATGATCCCTCATGCTACAGAGGGCCAGGAACACAAAAGGTCACCAATGGCCAAAACATAGAGAATACGTGTCTGCAGAGTGCAGGTCCTCAGACAGGACTCCTACATTGAACTCCACCCACCCAGGGCTCAGGGACCATCGCAGAAGAAGGGGTGGAAAGATTGTAAGAGGGAGGAGGTGCGTGACCCTACGGAGATAGAGTCCTACAAGCCCCTGGGACCTTGCTTATAGGAATCTACAGAATGCTGTCAGCATGCACAAGACCCATGCAAACTCAACTGGACAAAAATCCAACACAGAACTGTGGAAATGGGCAGCAGGCCCCAACCTTAGCTGAAGAACTATTGGCCACTGGCCGCTGATTACTGCTGGGTGAGGAAGAGCTGATCTTCTTAAAGGGAGAAGTTCTAGATAGGCCGACTAGACCTCAGTGGATGAACTTGTACTGAGGGACCTCTGGGGACACTAACTTGACTATATAGACCTTGACATAGATAAGAGAATGCTTGAAATCCAATGGGGGGGTTTATAGGAGGGCGTCAAAAGGGGAGGGGATATAAAGATGATTAAGATGTTCTGTATGAAATATACAAAAATTCAATTAAAAATTACAAAAATAAAAATAAATAAATTATGGGGGGGGGGCGGATACATGCACATGATACGGATGCCCAAAGAGGCCAGAGGCATTGGTTTTCTGGTTTGTTGAGACAGAGTCTCATATTGCCCAGGCTGGCCTCAACTTGCTTTCTAGCTAAGAATACTTTGAACTTCTGGCCCTCCCAACTCCATCTCCCAAGTGCTGGGATTAAAGGTCTGTGTGCTATCATGCCCAGCTTTCTGCCATTTGTTTTTGGAGACAGGGTCTCACAAGGTAGCCAGGCAGGCCTCATTTTCCTGCCTTAGCCTGAGCTTCCCAAGTGCAGGGATTACAGGCGTGTGCGCCACCCAGTTGGCATGATCTATTTTCCATTGCAATAAAAACAACCCTAAGGCTAGATAATAGAAGAGGTTTATATTGTTCTTGGTTGGGAGGCAGCTCCCTTAGGCTCCGCCTCTGGTGAGGGATGCCTCTTTGGATCACATCAGGGCAGATGACATCATTGTGAGAACATTGCAGATGGTGACTTACACCTGTAATCTGAACACTACTCAGAAACCTTAGGCAGGCAGGAGGAAACTGAGTTGGAGGTTAGCCTGGGCAGTACATTGAAACTTTGTCTCAAAACACAAGCAGGCAAATAAATAAATAAATAAATAAATAAATAAATAAATAAGTGGGAGTCGGGTGGGGGCAGAATCACAGTGTGAGGCAGGAGTCCAGAGGAGGGAGTCAGGGGCTAAGTTCACTATTACATAACAATTTATAACAACCCACTCTCCAGGCTCTATGAGAACCACATTATTACATTAATCCCTTCTGAGGATGGTCCTAATTCCCGGGCAGTAAGTCCTGCCTTTTAAAGGTTTTATAATGGGCCTGGAGAGATGGCTCGGTGCTTAAGAGTACTTGCTGCTCTTGCAGAGGACCTGGGTTGGATTTCCAGGACCCATGTGCAACTCATAACAATCTGTAACTCTAGCTCCAAGGATCTGATGCCCTCTTCTGGCCTCTTTGGGTGCATGTATGTACATGCAGGCAAAACACTCATACACATAAAATAAAAATAAGAAAAGTTCCATCGTGTGGCTCAGTTATTGGAGTGCTTGCCTAGCATGCAGGGAAACCTGGGTTTGTTTCCAGCACTAAATAAAACTAGACATGGTAGCACACGCCTGTAATCCCAAGCATTCAGGAGGCAGAAGCAGAGGAACAGGAGTTCAAGGTCATCCTCAGACAGCCATCCTTGGCTCTATAAGTTTGAGACCAGCATGAACTACAGATCCTAGTTCAAAGTAAGTAACTTAGCCGGGCTTGGTCACAGCACACGCCTTTAATCCTAGCACTGGGAGGCAGAGGCAGGAGGATCTTTGTGAGACTGAGGCCAGCTAGGGGTACAGGGAGATTGTGTCTCAAAAAGACATTTTTTTTCAAAGTTAGGTAAATGCAAAATAAAGGTTCCTTTACTGGCCTAGAATTCACTATGTAGACCAGGCTGGCCTTGAACTCACAGAGATTCATGTGTATGAATGTCATGCCTGCGTGTTTGTATGTGCGCCGGTTCCCTACAGTGCTCACAGAGACCAGAAGAGGATGTCAGATCCCCAAGAACTGGAGTTACAGACAATTGTTAGCCACTATGTTGGTGCTGGGATTTGAACCCAGGTCTTCTGCAAGAGCTGCCAGTACTCTTAACTCCTGAGTCATATATCCAGTCCCTCCCATCAATACCACGCCCACTCTGGAAACCAAGCTTCCAACACATTTCTCCTGGGGGACAAACCACACCAAAGCCATAGCACCTGGTGATACCCACCAGGTGTCCACTTGCAGACATCAAGCAGGCAGTTGGATGAGGAGCCTGGAGCTTAGGGGAGAGATCAGGCTGGGAAGAAAAACTCAGGACCCAGCAACTTATTGATGGTATATGGACCTGTATTAATTACTTGAAAGATGGCTCAGCAGTTAAGCGCACGAGCAGCTCTCGCAGAGAACCTGTATTCAATTCCCAGCACCCCACAAGGTGGCGAACAACCATATGTAACTCCAGTATCAGGTGAACCAACGTCCTCTTCTGGCCTCTTCAGGCATTGCAAGACTGGGGTGCCCATACATACAAGCAGGCAAACACTCACACGCATAAAACAAAAAGAAACAGCCAGGCATGGTGGCTCATGCCTTTAATCCCAGCACTCAGGAGGCAGAGATTGGGGATCTCTGTGAGTTCAGAACCAGCCTTGTTCTTCATAGTGAGTTCCAGGTCAGCTGAGGCTACAGGGAGATGCTGTCTCAAAAAGGCATAGATCAATAGATGATAGATAGATAGATAGATAATAAATAAATACTTTCTGGTTGTCATGACGAAATACCTCACGGGCATAGCTTCAGAAAGAAAGGGTCTGTGCTGGCTCTCGGTTTGAGGGGTTCAGTCCACCATGGTGCACTCACAGTCTGGAAGCAGAGCACGGCTGCTCAGCCAGTTCACTCATTTACAGTCAATCCAGGACTGTGCTGGTTAAATATAACTGTCAACCTGAGGAGGACCCGGCCCCCTGTGGACAGCACCATCCCCTAGGCAGAGAGTTCCCAACCAGTCCAAGTGAGGAGAAAGCGGGCTGAGAGCAAGCAGACCTGGATGTGTCTGCTCTTGACTGTGGATGCCGCGTGACTCCTGCCTGACTTCCCCGCCGTAGTGGACCAGAACTTACAGTTGTGAGCCACATGAACCCTTCTGTCCTTTATATTGCTTCTTGTCCTGTTGGTTGTCATAGAAACAGGAATGAAACTAGGGCAAGGACCTTAATGGTGCTGTCCACGTTCAGGAAAGCTCTTCCTACCTCAATTAACCCAGTCTAGAAACTCCTCACAGATGGTGATATTAGATTCTTTCAAGTTGACAATAAGCCATTAGTCATCAGAAGTCCACTCCTTGCCAGCTTGGGATTCGGACGTGAGATTTTAAGCCATAACAAGGGCAAATGGGCATCAGTGGGCAGAGATGAGGGATAAGCCCGTGGAGACTGAGAGGAAGCAGGCACAGCCAGGTACAGATGGGGGACGTGGAATAGAGATGATTACGATGTTTTGCATGACGTGAACAAAAATTCAATAAAAGATACATTAGAAAATAAATTAACTCTGCCACCCAGGGCTCAGGGACCACTTCAGAAGAGTGGTCAGAAAGATTGTAATAGCTACAGGATGGGCGCATGACCACATGGATACAGTGTCTTACAGGCTGCTGGGACCTTGTTCATATGAACGTACAGCAATGCTGACAGCATGCATAAGGTCCTTGCAAATGCAAGAAAAACCCAGCATAGAACTGTGGAAATGGGTAGCGGGACCCAACCTGAGCCAAAGAACTATTGGGCAACTGATTATGGCTGGGTGAGGAAGAGCTTTGGTAAGGGAGTGACTGTAGATAGGCTGACTAGACCCCAGTGGATGAACATGCATTGAAGGACATCAGGGGACACTAACTTGACTTGATAGGCCTTAACATGAATGACAGACTGCATGAAAGCCAGCGCTGAGGGGCTGTGGGAGGGGGTCAGAAGGGATGATCGAGATGTTGTGTATAAGATACACAAAAATTCAACAAATTTTTAAAGATTAATTCATTAAAAAACCAGTCCCAGGGGGCTAGAGAGATGGCTCAGTGGTTAAGAGCACTAGCTACTCTTGTAGAAGACCCGGGTTCAATTCCCAGCACCCACATCATGGCTAACAACTATTTGTACTTCACGTTCCAGGGGATCTGATACCCTCTCTGGGCTACGTGGGCATTGCATGTCACGCGTACACTTGCATACATGCAGGCAGTACAATCATATACATAAATAAAAGTAATAAAATATTTTTTTAAAAACCAGTCCCAGGAACTGGGACTGGAAAGATGGCTCAACAGTTAAGAGTGTGTGCTGCTCTTGCAGAGGATGTGGATTCCATTGCCAGCACCATATGGCACTCAGCACTGCCTGTGTGTACGTGGGCATGGGGCCATCTACTGGAACGTGGGTAGCCTCGCAGGGGGCCACATCCCTGAAGAAATCTGAGTCTTCCTCTCCCAGCAGTCATCATCTTTGCCAACAGCAACTCATCTGGGACCGGGACTTCAATGATCACCTCTGCCTTCTTTATTATTCTTAATTATGTGTATGTGTGTATCTCTGTATGGGCATGTACACACACATGCAATGCCCACAGAAGAGGGTGTCAGATCCCCTGAAACTCCCAATGTGGGTGCCGGGAACTCAACTCCAGTCCTCTGCAAGGGCAGCCAGTGCTCTTAACTACTGAGCCATCTCTGCAGCCTCCCAGCCTCCATTTTGTTGTTGTCAGTGCTAATTCCAGATGGATCACTTCAGAAATACCTGTGAGCTCCTTGCTATGTGCGATGAAGATGTCATTCCCTTCGCTGCTTGTCCCTGCCTGTCATTTCTGTCATTAGAACTTACTGTACTTAATCCTCTCACAAGCACTAGCTCCTGACTGGCAAGCTTTGCAGGTAGAAACCAGGACCATCTAATCACACCTGATATATTGCTGTAAAAGAAATGAAGAAGTTAGAGGCTGGGGGTAGCTCAGTGAAGTGCTTGATTGCTGTGTAAGTATGAGGACCTGAGGTCCATCTCCAGCACCACATAAAAGCCATCTCTGGCACACTTGTCTATAATCAAAGCAATGGCAGGTAGAAAGAAGCAGATCCCTGGAGCTCACTGGCCAGTCATTCTAACCCAACTGGCAAGCTCCAGGTTCAATGAGAGACCCAGTCTCAAAAAATAAAGTGGAGCGGGTAGGAGAGGTGGCTCAGTGGTTGAGAGCACTGGCTGCTCTCGGAGAGGACCCAAGTTCAGTTCCCAGCACCCACATGGCAGCTAACAACCATCCATAACTCCAGTTCCAAGGGATTCAACGCCCTCTTCTGGCTCCCTTAGGCATTGCACACAGGGGTGCATTTACACATGCGCAGACGTAACATTCATACACATAAAATAAAAATAAATAGCCAGACATGGTGGCTCACACCTTTAATCCCAACCCTGGTGGCAGAGAGAGGCATGTGGATCTTTGTGAGATTGAGACCAGCCTAATCTACATAGTGAGTTCCAGACCAGCTGGGGCTATACGAAGATCCTGTCTCAAAAAACCAAAAAACAAGCAAAATAAATAAATAAATAAAAAATTAAAAATAAAATAAAGTGGGAGCAATAGAGAAAGACACCAGGCATAAACGTGTGGCTTCCACAGCATACCTGCACAATGCACACATATGAACTTGTACAAACATACACTATATATGCAAAAATGACAAGTTAACCTGGGAAGATATGTCAGCTGGTAAATACTTGCCCTGCTTGTGAGGATCAGAGCACCTGATCCCTAACCCACGTAAAAGTTGGGTGGGTGTAATGGACTGCCTGTGATCCTAGCGAGCAGGAACCAGAAACAAATGAGCCATGGAGCAAGCTGGTTAAACTAGTCAAACTGATGGGTTTTGGGCTCAAGTGAGAGACCTTGTCTCAATATATAAGAAGAAGAATGATCTAGAAAGACATCGCTCTCCACCTGCTCACGCATATATATGCGCATGCACATGTATGTGCTCACACATACAAACATACATACACATGCCCCCAAATTTGAAGTTATCAGAGAAAATTATGCAAAAGGCAGCTATATATTCACTATCACCGCCAACCCTTTCTTTGGGGTGGATATCATGCTGAGAGATGTGGGGGCAGTTTTAAAAGTCTACGGACTATTTTAGGACCTTTAGATATATTCACCCACCATTCCAAATTTACATCATAAGCCAGAACACACATATACATACATATACATCATATACATATACATCATACACTCATATGGGTGTATCTACTATGTAATTAAAAGTTTATGTAACATATGCAAGACATGATGTTCTGGTGGTCCTCAGCATAGTCAGTGATGGCTGAAATCGTATTTCCTGGCCCCTCTTCTCTCCCCCTCCCCTCTCCTTCTCCTCCCCTCCCTTATTCGTCCATCCCCTCCAGCAATAGGAAGTATACTACAACTCTTTTTTTCTTTGAAACTAGGTCTCGCTCTTTCTTTCTATTTCTCTTTCTTTCTTTCTCTTTCTTTCTTTCTTCCTGTGCTAGATTGTTCCCATTGTCAACTTCACATATCTGGGAAGAGGAAACCTCAATTGGGGAATTTCCTTCATTAGACTGGCCCCTGAGCATGTCTGTGAGGCATTTTTTTCCTTGATTGTTGAGTGATGTGGGAGGGAGGTGCCAACCCTGGCCAGGTAGTCCTGGGTTGTATAAGAAAGCACTAAACAGTGTTCTTCATAGCCCAGTGTTCTTCAGTTCCTGCCTCCGGGTTCCTGCCCTGCTTGAATTTCTGCCTTGGCTTCCTTCAGTGATGTACTGTCTCTTAGAAGAGTAAGATGAAATAAAACCTTTCCTCCCCCAAGTTAGTTTTGATCAGTGTTTTTGTCACAGCAATAGAAAGCAAACTAGGACTCCTCCCTCACACACCCTAGCAAGCAGTCCACCACTGAGCCACACCACAGCCCCTCACTGGGGGATTCTAGGCAGGGGCTCTACCACTGAGCCACGCCCCGAGCCCCTCATTGGGGGATTCTAGGGAGGGGCTCTACCACTGACACTCATTCCTAGCCCTTAAATTATCTCCTCCATTTCAGTTTTGGGTTTTGTGGTTTGTTTTTACTACATTTTGTTTAATTGTGTGTGTGTGTGCTATGACAGGTTCTGTGGTTTGTTTTTACTACATTTTGTTTACGTGTGTGTGTGTGTGTGTGTGTGTGTGTGCGTGCGTTCGTGCTATGGCAGGTTTACAGAAGTCACAGGACAATTTGCAGGAGTCAGTTCTCTCCTTCCACCATGTGGGTCCCGGGGACTGAACTCAAATCACCAGGCCTGGTGGAAAATACCTTTGTACAGAGAGCCATCCCCCTGGCCCTCAATTTTGTTTTGGAATGCCAGTCTAATTCCATTTAATTAATTTCAAGGCCTCAACAGATTCATACTTTCATACATAGTTTCTTTGTTTGGGTTTTTTGAGACAGATTTTCATATCTCAGGCTGGTCTCGAATTCATTGTGTAGCTGACAATGATCTTGAATTGCTGATTCTCTTGACTCTACCTCACAAGTGCTTAGAATAAAGGTGTGTACCACCATGCCTTGTCAAATATAAATATATATATATATATATATATATATATATATATATATATTTGTTCTGTGCAGATATTTTTAAATATATGTTTTATTCCACTTGTGTAAGGTATAATTTGCTGTTGAACTGCAATAAAATCTGCCCACCTCAACCGTACCATTTGAAGGGCTTTGACAGCTGTTTACCACCCAATTTTAGGGAGAGAATGTTTCCAACATTCCAGAAAGTTCTTCTGAACACCTTCATAGCCTTCTAGACACCCACTCCTGAACTCCTGGGGTAACTGCTATTTTGATTTTTATCATCATAGATTCATGTCATAATAAATATTTTCATGTTCTTTTATTATTCTGAAGTGAGCTTTAGAGATAACATAATCTATCTGCATATAAATGATTTTAAATCAAGATAATGTTCTTATTATAATAAAGAAGGAATATGGACAGGTGGGCAGAGTGGGTTCTGGGGATGGAACCCAGTGACCTCACACTGCGCCACTGAGCCATGCCTCTGGCACGGGAAGAAGAGGAGGAAAGTTACTTACTGGGGGCAAAAAAGGAAACCAGGCCCGCAAAGTGGTTCAGTGGGTCATAGTGCTTTCTTTGTAAGGCTGATAATCTGAGTTCAAGCCCCAGAGCCCACATGGTGGAGAGAAATGACTTCAAAAAGGTCCTCTGTGATCTCCACACACATGCATGTGCACACCTGCACACACATACACACACACATACACACACACGTAATTTAAAAAATAATAGCTGGAGAGATGGCTCAGTGGTTAAAAATATTTTCTGCTCTTGCTGAAGACTAGGTTCAGTTGCCAGCACCCGCATCAGGCAGTTATCAACCTCCCTGACTCCAGTTCAAAGGGTTCTGATGCCCTCTCTGGCCTTCACAGGCATCTGCACTCACATAGTACATATACAGACAAGCAGGCACACACTTATATGTAAATAAAAATCAATACAAATTTTCAAAAGGCTTCCTTCCACCATCTCTTAGATCCTAAATCCAATCAGCTTGAAGGCTTTAAAAAAAAAAGAAAAGAAAACGTAAGTGGCAAGATGCACAAAGGGCATCAGAATTGCTAGGAGCAGAATCTTCTAGAACAGTAAGTGGGCTGTTACAAACAGAAACTGACACAGGCATCACAACACTGATGAGTGAATAGACTTCTGTTTTACCCAGTAAACAAGTTGCCTAACCAGAAAAAAATAATAATTTTTATTACATTTGTGTAGTATGTGCATGTGGGTTCAGCAGACGTGTGAGAGTCAGCATGTAGACTAAAGGATCAAACTCAGGTTCTCAGGCTTAACAGCAAGCCCCTTTTCCCATGGAACCATCTCACGGGCCCACCACATTGGACATTCTAAAAATGTGTTAATGTGTAAAATGGAGTGGACTCAGGAAATTATAAACAAGCTCTTTCTCCACATGGGGGTCAGGTGCAACATAACCTGCCTGTCCGGGTATGTTTAACACCCCTCGGACATTCAGCATCCTGAGCCCCTGCCCAGAAGGTGCCAATGACTCCCCTCATTCCCGGAAGAACAGAAACCTTCTTCTAGTAGGTCAGCTCATTTTCTGTTACTAATGAAATTCCCAAGACCACATAGCTTATAATGAAAAGGGTTTGTGGGAACTGGAGAGATGGCTAAGTTAGCCAGGGCTAACATAGTGGGGCCATGTCTCAAAAAGACCAGCAAAACATGCTGGAGAGATGGCTCAGTGGTTAAGAGCACTGGCTGCTCTTGCAGAGGACCCGGGTTCAGTTCCTGGCACTCACATGGCAACTAACAACTGTCCCTAACTCTAGTTACAGGGGATTTGCTGCCCTCTTCTAACATCTGCAGGTACTACATGTATGTGCTGTACACATACATGCAGGCAAAACGCACACATCAAAAATCGAAATAAATAAAAATTAAGTTTAATAAAAAAGAAAGCAAAGGGTTCAGGGAGCTGAAATCCAAACAGCACAGCCCCGGCTTCCATTTCGTCACTTTATGGGTGACGACCTCATGATGACAGCGACATGTGCAAGAGGAAGAAAGCATATTTAGACACAGGGAGCCAGAAGGCAAGGCCCGGCCAGCCACAACCTCCGTAGTGCCACAATGGAGACCAAGCCTGCCACATGTGGATCCTCAGGAGGGTAAATCCGAACAAAACCCATGCAAAACCCATTTCTAAACAGTCTGAAGAGCAGAGGTGAGAGGCAACGCCTTTCTCTCTCCATGCTGTCGGGGTGACGGGTGTGCCACGTTTAAATATTGACCCGGAAGTGGAAAGGGGAATTAAGGCAGCCGGAAGTCCGGTGAAGCCCCTTCCTCTGTCCCCGTTGTCCGTGCTCTCCTCCCACCCCCAGGCCATTTCTGCAGGTTGTGGGCCAGGTCCTGTCCCTTTCAGACCTGGGATGGAGGAGATAGCAGGCCATCGTCTGCCCAAGGCGTCCGTGCGCTCACAGAACCCCTGGATTCCTTCCTTTTCTGCCCAGTCGGCTTTCCTTTAGCCATCACTTCCTCCTCGGTATTGAAGGCTCTAAGGAATCTGCTGCCTTCCTCCTCCGAAGGCCAGAGGGCCTTCTCCTGCCTGTTTACCTTGCTCGGCTCCTCACAGCTGCACGTGGCCCAGGTGCCTGCGGGCTGCAGGAACCTATGCAAAGGCCAAAAGAATCTGCCACCTTGCCCAGGGACGCCGGGGAACAGCCACTGTCAGTCTGTCTGCGTCCTCGTGACTCAGAGGCCTGGGAACGGCATAGTCTCTGCATGTTGGCCTGGACAACCCCATCACGGACTGTGCCCTAGATAGTGCTGCCAGGTAAACAGGCCAAGTCATCGTCACACCCACGTCCAGCCCCACAGCCAACCCTTTGGGATTCGTCTTCACCTAACCTACGTGGCACTTGCCAGCTTCTCCCTCTACCGTGGTGCCACGCTCATCTCCTGCCTGGACCAGGGACTATATCATTCCCCATCCACCCTGGCACAGCCTAGGAACAGCACCATCGCATTACTAGCCCAGAGATGTTCTTGGCCTGTCACCCGAGGGAAGGGCAAAGTCCTCCCTGCGGCCCACATGGCCCCGGGTGATCCACCTCTGTCATCTCTCTCACCTGGTGGCCTCCACCTGCTCCCTTGCTCACCCTCTTCTAGTCATTCTTTGTCATTTGATGAGCACTTCAGGCATGTTGTCACCACAGGGCCTTTGCACTGGCTGTTGGTCATACAGCCAAACACCCTTCTCAGGTTTCATTCCTTCCCCTCCTCCTAGTGCTGGCCTAGCATGCACAAAGCCCTGGGTTTGATTTCCAGCACTGCATAAACTGGGAGTGGTGGTACACACCTGTTAATCCCAGCACGGGAGGATCGGAAGTTCAAGGTTATCCTCAGCTACATAGTGAATTTCGAGCCAGCTTGGAATACCTGAGACCACATCTCAAAATAAAATCACTTTTCCACTGTATTTACTCTGACCACTGTTTTTAGTATTACCTTCTGTCTTTTGTTTGTCTTTTCAGCCACTCCACATGGGTGTTACAAACTGCAAGAGCAGCAAGTGTGTCCGGAGTGGTGGTGCATGCCTTTAATCTGGGCTCTGGGAGGTAAAAGCAGGATCTCTGTGAGTTCGAGGCTAGCTTGGTCTATATAGTGAGTCGCAGGTCAGGCCAGCCAATGCCACAGTATGGTGAAACCCTGTCTCAAAACAAACAAACAAACAAAAAACCCCAAAACAAAAAACTATCAAGCACTTTGACCACTGAGCCATCTCTCTCTTTCCTTCCTTCCTTCCTTTGACAGTCTTGCTATATCTGGAACCTGGTCTCCCGAGTGCTGGGATTGTGGGCACGCATCGCCATGCGTGACTGTCACAGAGCCCTTTCCCCTTCCTCTGCTTTTTTTCTTTCCTTGGCCTTGGAGACCTTCAATGGCATCTTGACCAGACCGGGGTCCTAGTCGCACTCATCCAGCTGGGGAAATGGCTTCCATCTTGTCCACAGCTGTCAGTGAGGTCAGCTCAGCCTCCTGCTGGGGCTGTGCCAGTCTCCTGTGGCTGTGGTGACTGATGCCCTCAGACCCAGCTCCTTAAAAACACAGAAGTGGGACTGGCCAGGTGACTAGATGTACGTGCCCCACACTCCACAGGATAAATCAAGAAAATGTAATTTAAACTTTTTACATACAGAATTGTATCTCCAGTAGTTCTGGGGGCCAGGGGGATTGGAATCATCTTTGCTGTATGAAGGTCTCAGTCCCTGGCATCAACTTTTCCTTCCAGAGATTCCAAAGAAAAATCCAGTCCCTGCTCTTTTCTGCTGTACCTAGGCTGGTCTTGAACTTGAGATCCTCCTACTTCAGGTTCCTGAAGGCTGGGATTTCAGGGCTGTGCCACTGGGCCAGTCTTCCTGGTTGTTCCTATTTCTCTCAACCTGTTGTTTCTTTGCTTTTGTTTTTGAGATGGGCTCATGTAGCCCAGGCTGGCCTCAAATTTCTAGGCAACCAAGAATGACTTTGTATGTCTTTTCCTCCTGCCTCTCTTTCTGAGTGCCAGACTGCAGATATGAGGCATTTCACAGCTTTAGATGGTGCTGGGGATCAAACCCATAGCCAATTCTTTATGGGTTTGTTTTGTTTCTTTGCTGGTTTTTAACATTTTTAAAATTTGTTTACTTTTATTTTATGTGTATAAATGTTTGCCTATACGTATGTAAGTGTACTGTGTGTTCAATGCCTGTCAAGGCCAGACGTGAGCATCGGATCGCCTGGAACTGGAGTTGTGAATAGTTGTTAGCTGCCGTGTGAATGCTGGGAACTGAACCTGGCTCCTCTGCAAGAGCAGCCAGTGCTCTTAACCACTGAGCCATCTCCCCAGCCTGTTTTGTTGGTCTTTTTGATACATGGCCCCACTATGTTAGCCCAGGTTAGCTTAGAAGTCCTGTGTTCCTCCCACCTCTAACTTCTGAATGTTGGGATTACAGATGTGAGCCAACCATGCCTGGCTATGTCATCCGTAAAGACGACACATGGCCATTGTGGCACCTAGACACTAAGAGTCATCTCCACAGCTCCAAACCATCCCTTCATTAGTTGCAAAGACCCCTTTTGACCACAGCACATTCATAAGTTCCTGGGATTGGAGTCATTACCTAGTAGTCTTTTCTGGTTGTGATAAAATGCCATTAACAGGGTGCTTTATACACAACAGAATCTTATTTCTGGGGAATTTTGAGGCTGGGAAATCCAGTTAGAGAAGACTCAGTGTGTGGTGAGGCACCCTTCCACACAAGGTGCCTCCTGGTCATGTCTGCACATGTTAGAGAAGACCATCAGGCTCTCCCATCCTCATAAGGAGGATTCCTCCCCCGAGACACAATTAACTCTCCAAAGCTGCACTTCTTAATACCATCATCTTTGGGTTTGGATTTTGGGATTCGATTTCAAATGGGAGACAGTGTTGGGACCATGCAGGCCCTGGACTCTCAGGGACATTATTCAGTGTACATCAGCCCTCGACTGATAGCTACCAGTGCTCAAAGTGGTTCTAGAGCACACCCACTAATCCATTGGACTTAAAAGCATCTTTGAGACATCGCTACGCCAACATAACTCTGACCTGAACAAAAAGCCTGACTCTTAAATTTAGTTATTAAGAGTGGGACGGAACCTGGAGGACATCGTTCACCCAGATATCTTAGGACCATCTCTCTCCTGCAACTGCGCTGATGGAACTGTCTTCTGTCCTCCACAGGGATTACACGACACCCATGTAAGCCATACACACATACCCATAAAAAATAAAAATAAATAAACTATTTTTTAAGAAATTCATCCGGGAGAGGTGAGATGGTTGAGCAGGTAAAGGCACTTGCTAGCAAGTCTGACAACCTGACTTTGCCCCCTACATCCACATGGTAGAAGGAGAGAACTGACTCCCACAAGTTGTCCTCTGACCTCTACATGTGTGCCAGGGAATACATGAGACTACATGCACTCATGTGTACACATACACATCAGTGTAATAAAAACTTTTAAAACTCAAAATAAAAATCCATAAATGAATAGATACTTTCAGCCTTCCTGGCACAGTAAGTTGGGTCACAGCACGCAGGAGCAAAGCAGTGAGGCCAGTTGTCATCCGTGTCACCTGTCAACTACATTATATAAGAGTCGTCTTTTTCGTGTTAGTGTGCTGCTAGAGGTAGAACCCAGGGCCTCTTATATAATAGACAGGTGTTCTACCACTGAGCCACGCCCCCAGCCCCTCACTGGGGGATTCTAGGCAGGGGCTCTACCACTGAGCCATGCCTCCATCTCATAGTTTCATTATTAATCAAAGATGGTGACCACTTCTTCCTTCCTGTTTTTAATGTGTGTATGTTCACTGGGTCTCCTTGACTCACCTTGAGGGTGTTGTTATATAGCCCAGGTTGGCCCCAAACTCACAACAATCCTCTTGCCTCAGTCTCCAGAATGCTGGATTTACAAACATGCCTCACCATGTGGGGTCCCAATGTTCCTCATCAGTGCCTGGGCCTCTAAAGTACAGCTCACACTCACAGGATCCCTCCAGCTGAAGGATGAAGTGAATATTGGAAAGTTCACACAGTGACTACCTTGTGGGAAAACTATGGACAGGCCCAACACTGAACCCCAGATCTGAGTGTGGGACACACCATGAAGGGTTTCCCACATCCTTTCAGCCCCTTCTCCATGGAGCATCTAAAAAAGTGGGAGCCTCCGCCAGCCTTAAATATAATTGGTTCCGAAATGGGCACCTGGCCTAACCAATGCGGTGTATCGAGATGTTTGTTGGAAGGTCCAGGAAAAATGCAGAACAAGAGGACCACAGATGTATGGTTTTGAGTGAAAGCCTGTGGTTCTGTTTTGTTGTTTTGTGATTTATTTATTTGCTTATTTTATGTGTATGTGTTGCCTGAACGTATCTAAGTGTACCACATGCATGTAGTGCCCTCAGATGCCAAAAGTGAGCATCAGATCCCCTGGATCTGGAGCTACAGCTGATGGTGAGCTACCACGTGGGTAATGGGAACTGAACCCACGTCCTCTGCAAGAGCAGTCAGTGCTCTTAATCACGGAGCCATCTCTCCAGCCATTAAGTTTGTGGTTTGGTAGCCTGCCAGGGAAGAAGGCTTAACAGGAACAGCTGCAAGCTGGACGGCTACCACGCCCCCTTCCTTGAGACCAGTGGGTGGACTGAAAGCCACAAACAAGTAGACAAGATAATGTGCTTCCTTTGGAACATAAGTCTTGAGCCAGCTGGGAGTGACGACATCCATCTAGGAATTAACCAGGGTCGTAGGGCACTGTCCAGTCACAACCTGGCTGCCTCTCTGCAGAGCTGTCTAAAGGTACTTATCATACAGGTTTGATTTAAATATTTTTAACTTATTTATCTTTTGAGATAGGGTCTCACTGTCCAACTGGGCTAGCCTCAAACTCTCAGTTATCCACCTGGCCCAGTCTTCCAAGTGCTGGGATTATAGATGTGTATAACCATGCCCAACTCATTATTTTTTTTAATCCTTATCACTTTTTGGACAGGGTCTCAGTCTATAGCCCAGGCTGGCCCCAAATTTACTGTGTAGCCTGTGCTGCTCTTCAACTCGTGCTTCTCTTCTCCTGCCTCAGTCTCTTAAGAGCTGAGATTGCAGGCGTGTATCACCATGCCGGGCTTTGATCTCAGAATCTTAGAAGGATCCTAGAACTGTTCCACAGTGAAGAAAACGCACTGCTCCATCCCATGCACTGATATTTTAGATCCTCCTGTGTATTAGTCTATTTTCTGTTGCTATAATAAAATACCTGAGACTGACTAGCTTGCAGAGAAAATGAGGCTTCGGAACAGCTTGGTGTGTAAAGCACAGGTGTGAGGACCTGAGCTGGAATCTCTAGAACCCATGGAAAGATCATGGCATTGTGAGTCTGTAATTCCAGGGCCTTTATGGTGGGTGGGAGCAGAGACAATAGAATTTCCACAAAATTCAGGGGCCACCTAGCCTGGTATACACGGTACATTTTGAGTGTGACAACTCCACCCCTGCCCCCTTGTCTCTGAACAGTTTTCTCTGAAGATACTGCTGATTCACCATCTGGAGATTTGTTCTCGACTGTCTCATTGCTAGGTTTCCAGTATGGTGACTAACAACTGTCCATAATTCTAGTTCCAGGGGATCTGACACCCTCTTCTGGCTTCCTCCGGCATTGCCTGACACAAGTACACTTACATACATGCAGGCAAAACACTCGTACACATAAAAAAAATTAAATAAACATTTTAAAAATCAAATGAAAAAACAAAATTTCTGATAAGAGGCTGGAGAGGCAAGGCATGGTGGCTCATTCCATTAGTCCAGTACTCGGGAGGCAGAGGCAGGCATATCTCTGTGAGATCAAGATCAACCTGATCTATGTAGTGAGTTCTAGGCCAGCAAACTACAGTGGACCTTGTCTCAAAAACAAGTAAACAAAGAAACAAACAAACCCAAACCATTTTCTAATGAAATGTGTGGCTCATGTTGCCCCTGAAAGACTTATTCATACAACATTATTTTACCTGCAGCCCAAGAACACTTCCTCTTAGAAACAGAAGCATTGAGTTTAAGGGTCCAGTGAACAGAAGCTCGGAATCTAATACTGTCTTTTGTGAACAATATTGGTTTTCTCTTGGGGGGGGAGTCCAGGGGTTGAGGTAGGGTCTCCCTGTAGCCCCAGCTCGCCTGAACTCAGAATGTAGACCAGGCTGGCCTAAATCTCACAGAGATCCACCTGCCTCTGCCACCTAGAGCTGGGATTAAAGGTGTGTGCCAACATGCCTGGCTCTGTTTCTCTCTTAATATGTAATCATACAAAATGATGTATTAAAATATCTAATCTCATAGTATTACTTATAGGAAAATGTATCATCTATTATCAATGAATTAATGCAGAGTGACAACTTTATCATTCCAGTGGCAAAGCTAGCCCATCTCAACACTGACAACATACATGCTTATTTTTTATGGAGTAAGGCCCAGAAACCATGTAAAAGAGTTTCTACAGATAGGCAGGCCAGTGGTGGCTCACACCTGTAATCCTAGCACTTAGAATGCTGAGACAGGAGGATTGCCTTGAGTTCAAAGCTGACTTGGGCTACAGAGTAAGACCCTATCTCAGAAGAAAAGAGAGAAAAGGAAGGACGGGAGGAAGAAAGGAAGGGAGGGAGAGAGGGACAGAAGAAAGGAAAAGGAGATGAGGGAGGGAGGGACGGAGGGAGGAAATAAAGAATCCTGGGCTTGGAGAGGTGGCTCAGTGGTTAGGAGCACTTGTTGCTCTTCTGGAGGACCTGAATTCCATTCTCTGCCCCCAACTAGGGTGGCTCCCAACCTCATATGACCTCAGCTCCAGCAGATCTGACGCCCCCTTCTGGCCTCCACAGGCATCTACACTCACATGCACGTACTCCTACACAGATACCCGCCCACACACAGAACATAAAATAAAATAAATCTTTTTTTTAAAAGACTGCAGCGATCGTTCTAGAATCAGTCTCTGTGTGTGCATATGCACACATTTCTTGGGGCACGTGACAATACCATTGCAGGTCAAGGCAGAACACACAGTCAGGCGCAGTCAGGCACTGCCTGACCGCTTCTCAACCCAGGAGATCAGATCTCCACGCCCACGCTCCGGGGGTCAGAGGAGGGCCAAGTGTTTCGTCGGCACCGGCAATAGCTCGGCTGTTTGTTTTGACATTCGAGGGTGTGCAATACGTAATACTTTCAATTTATGTTTTCACGGTGATTAAGGAGGCTAAGCACCCTTTCCTGTGTTTACTGGAACTGTCAAATCAAATACGCAGGAGGCTGTGAGTCTGCGGGTTTGGACAGAGCTCCTGAACCAGAAACAGCAGGCGGAACGAACATGACGTCCCTCACGCTGAAACATGAATGGAATTTGTTTAGCTTAGAAATCACGAGAAACAGAGGTAGGGGGAAGTTTCCCAAACAAGTCAGGGTCTCTCATAGCCCTGGCCTGAAACTTGCTATGTAGACCAGGCTGACACTGAACTCACAGAGATCCTCCTGCCTCTGCCTCCCGAGTGCTGAGTAAAGGGCTTTTGTCTTCACGTTTACAGGAAAAGTAACTGTGGACCTGGAGCCCATCAATCGTTTTAATTAAATTTTTATTATTTATTCGTTTATTCTGTGTGTGTCCTTATAAGTATGGACACATACAAGTCACAGCACACGCATGGAGATCAGAGGACAGCTTTTGAGAGTCAGGTCTCACCTTCCACCGTGGGTTCCAGAAATCAAACTCAAGTGGTTGAGCTTGGCAGCAAGCATATTTATCCGATGAGCCTTCTGGCCCCTGTCAATCTTTTTGTTCTTTGTTTTTTGTTTTGTTTTGTTTTTGTTTTTCAGGCTTTTCTTCTAAAGTTAACTACCTCTGTTCAGTTCATTAGAACGCTCACTCTATTTTATAGATTAAGTTGCTGTCCAAGGCTAAAATGATAAATAGAAACCAAAGAAATGTTGAAGTTAAATTTGCTTTTGTGGCATGGTTGTTATTTGTAGTACTGGTACTGGGGACTCCAGCATGCTAGGCAGGGGCTCTACCACTGAGCCACGCCCCAGTTCCTCACTGGAGGATTCTAAGCAGGGGCTCTACCACTGAGCCACGCCCCAGTCCCTCACTGGGGGATTCTAGGCAGGGGCTCTACCACTGAGCCACGCCCCAGTTCCTCACTGGAGGATTCTAGGCAGGGGCTCTACCACTGAGCCACGCCCCAGTCCCTCACTGGGGGATTCTAGGCAGGGGCTCTACCACTGAGCCACGCCCCAGTTCCTCACTGGAGGATTCTAAGCAGGGCCTGTACTGCTGAGCTATATCCCTAGGCCTTCAGGCTAAATTTCTTGTAGTTTTGACTTTCAACAATATGTTTGGCCAATTTTATATATTTTACTTGATTTCCTTTAATTAATTTATTTTTTGAGGTAGGATATCACTATGTAACTCACACTCACTTCAAATTTTCCATCTTCCTGCCTCTATCTCTTAAGTGTCTAGATCACAGGTATAACCACAACACCCATCTTGGGGTTTTTTTGTTTTGTTTTGCTTTGTTTTAATCTGTATTTCCACCTGTGGTTATTTCAAAGAAGCCCAAAACATACCATTTCCTCTAAAAATACTTTGGTATATGCGCCAGGCGTGGTGGCGCATGCACTCAGGAGGCAGAGGCAGGTGGATTTCTATGAGTTCAAGGCCAACCTGCTCTACTAGCGAGTTCCAGGCCTATCCCACCATGTGGTGCTGGAGCATGAACCCAGGTTTTTATGTATGCGAGGCAAGCATGCCACCAGCTAAGCTACCTCCACAGAGATTTCTTTCTTTCTTCTTCCTTTCTTCCCCCGGTACAAGGAACTGCACAGGATAGGTAAGTGCCTTTCTACTGAGCTATATCTTCGGTCCACCATTTCTTAATAAACCTCAACTTACTTCCTACTGGTTCATCCTAAAATTCTTTTCTGAAAGATGTTCAAGAATCCAAATTGAGCTGGGTGTGGGGGCACACAGCTTTAATCCCAGCACTTGGGAAGCAGAGGCAGGCAGATCGCTGTGAGTTTGAGGCCAGTCTGACCTACATAGGGCGTTCTAGGCCAGTTACCCAGGTCTACATAATGATTCCCTGACTCAAGAAACAAAACAAAACAAAACAAAAAATCCCAACGTCACCTACGTAGAGGTCTCTTAAAGGACTCCCCAGCCTGCAGAGTCCAGTAGTTCTCCTACTGCCACTGACCCAAAGACAGCTCCAAGAACCTTAGCTGTCTCTCCTCCTATTGAAGTTCTTTTTCTAGTTCTCTGAATTAGAGGATATATCAGTCTACTTTCTGTTATCATAGTAAATTACCTGAGGCTGATGGTCTTACAAAGGCATAAAAAAAAAAAAAAAACAAACTCACAAAAGGCTTAGAGTTTTCAGTGTCCCAAGGTGGGGGACCATATATGGTGATAGGTTCCTTCCCTTTTTTGAGATAGGATCTCATCATGTAGCCCTGACTGGCCTAGAACTCAACATGTAGACCAGGCTGGACTTAAACTCACACAGATCCACCTGCCTCTGTCTTCCAAGCGTTGGGATCGCAGGCATGTACCACTATACCCAGTGAGTCTATGACTTCTTAGATAACTAATGTTCCTCAGTTCCCCTCCTTTCTCATTAAACTAAAGCATCTCACAGATTTTCCCTTATCAACAGGCACCTTTGGGAGGTTCACGCAAGTCATACCAAGCAGTTGCATTTCTGAAAAATTCTGACTCTACCAACATTGTGTACATGTCTATGCAAATGAGGTTAGGGGCTAGCCCAGATCAACAGTCCTCCTCTCTTAGATAAAAATGTATAGGAAATCAGACATGGTGGTCATGCCTGTTGTCCCAATGTGTAGGCGAGCAAGCACTCCACCACTGAGCTATAGCCCCAACTCCTAACCCCAGCACTCTTATGGCACTAAGGGCCCTAGGAAGGACCACTCAAGTTCAGATGTTCCAAATCAGCCAAATTTACTTAACTGGGCCAGTGACAGCACTCTCTGGGCCCAGAATTAGAGAGCACAGTACAGGGAGGTGGGATGGCAGGCAGGAAGAACTCACTACCTCATTAGCATACTAGGTATTCCATCCATCTATGTAGCATAACTTAAGGTGAACCTGTCCTTCCTCTCCTATGACCAAATGATTGACTAGTGAGCCTGGAAAGGAGGGTTTTCTCAACAGATACCCTGGAGATTGTGTAGTCTATCCCAGTTCATTTTCTGGGGCTATTTGCCACTTAACAACACCTAAGAGAGTGAGGCAGGGGGATCATAAATTCAAGGTCAGCCTGGGCTACACACCAAGATTCTGTCTCAAAACTAAATAGGGGCTGGAGACGCGGCAACAAGAGTGCTTTTTGCCCTTCCAGAAGACCTGAGTTCGGTTCCCAGCGCCCACACTGGGCAACTCACAATTGCCTGTTACTCCAGCTCCAGAGGATCTGACACCTCTGACCTCCTTATGCACCAGCACACATATTCACCCCCCCCACACAGACACACATGCACCCACATGGTTAAAAATAAAAATAAGCCTGAAAATAGATAGTAGATAGACAGATAGATACTGTTAGGGCTACTAGTTTGGACTGAGTTCTATACTAGGCCCTATGGACTAAACCAAAATGGAGTCACTCTGACTAAGGTTCCCCATCAAGTTCACCTTCCAGCTGGGTGTAGTAGCACATGCCTTTAATCCCAGCACTTGGGAGGCAGGGCCAGGAGGATCTCTGTGAGAGCGAGGTCAGCCTGGTCTACATAGCAAGTTCTAGGCCAGCTGAGGCTACAGGGAGACCCTGTGTCAAAAATAAAATTTTAAATTAAAAAAAAAATTCACCTTCCAAAAAAATCAGCAGAGGGAGGAACAATAGTCAAATCCCCTAATATGACCATTCGAGCTGGAGTCCCCTCAGCATTAGTCATTTCAAGGAAAGTGAAACAACCAGTCTGTTCAGTCTGTTTCTGTTTCTGTTCTGTTTTGTGCTCCCCAGCCTTCTGGACCTCTTCCACTTAGCTCCTCAGGACACCCATTCTCCTTCACAGAATGAAGTGTTACTGGGCTCCAGAACTGGAAATAAAAGCCAGTATATTCATAGGAGAGACAGAGCCAGTTCTCTGGAAGGACCTCCTGTGCGCAGGACAGCCCAGGCCACACCCACTATCATACCAACCCCCCCTAGACATTTCCCAAACAACCCAAGGCTGCTTTTGTTTTCTTTTCACTTGCTGCTACTGAGTTTTAGTTTAGGTTCTTCTTTTGTGTTTCAAGACACTGAAGAGCCCAGGCAGGTCTGGAACTCTTTAGTGTATTACAGACAAACCTCGAACCTGAAATTCTCTTGCCTCTTCCTCTAAAGTGCTGGGATTACACTCTGATCTACCGTCCCCGACTCTAATCATTCTTTATATTCGAGGAAGTAGGTCTTTCTTGAACCCATACAAATGTGTTTCTTCTCAGTTTAGCCCAGGATGTAATTCCAGGAACTGACAGGCAGAGGCAGGAGACTCACAAGTTCTAGGCTAGTCCAAGAACTAAAGAGTGAGAGACCCTGTTTAAAAACCAAGGTGTGGGGACAAGGATGGTGGAGGACACCTTTAATCCCACGTGGCTGGCAGAGGCAGGTCAGTCCGTCTCTCAGAACTGGAGTCTCCTTTCGTCTATATCCAGACACCCTGCTCATGGCCCAGCTCCCCTTGTCTGCTGTTTTTCCACTGCATGGACCAGTGACCTATTGAATACTCACTGGAAGTCTGATCATCACAGTGGATGCACCTTACAGTGTGTAATGCTTGTTCACTAATAAAGTCATTTCATTCTTTCCCACATGTGCAGAGTATTAGGTAGGGTGCATGGGAGATCATTTCTCTCTCTCTCTGTGTGTGTGTGTGTGTGTGTGTGTGTGTGTTTGTGTTTGTGTGTGCGCTTCCATACTCAGGATTGGATGATCTATATACTTAGGCATTTTTACTTTTTTATATGTATGAGTGAGTCACCTGCACATATGTATGCACACAGAGCTTGAGGCCAGAGAAGAGGGAGTTGGATCCCCTGGAACTGGAATTTCAGCAGTTATTAGTCACCAGGTGGGTGCTGGGAACTGAACCCCGGGTCCTCTCCAAGAGCAGCTGAGCCATCTCTACAGCTCTCTTTCCTTTTTGTGACAGGGTCTCACTAAATTGTCCAGGCAGGCCTCCAGGTCAGGACACTCTCCTTCAAGTAGCTGGGGTCAGGTATGCACCACCATGCCCAAATAAGAGGTTTTAATGACCTTCCCAACATTCATATGCAAACACACACACACACACACACACACACACACACACACACACACACACTGCTTACTATGTCTCCTATTCAACATATCTCTCCTTCTATAAGGCAATCAGGTCTGGGGGCTGGAGAAATGTGGCTCAGCACAAGTTCTGTTCCCAGCACCCACATGAAAGCTAACAACCGTCTGTAACTGAAGTTCCAGGAGATGTGACACCCTTTCCTGGCCTTACAACACGAATGTACTTACATACACACATGCAAAACACTCATACACATAAAATAAAACAATTTAGAAATTAAATTAAATGTATTTATTATAAATAAATTATGGTTTCATTTGCTGATATTTAATAGCTACATCTATCACTCATATATTTGTATTGAGCAGAAATGATACACTTGTTAAAATCAAAGATCCTGTAAACAGGACCTGGTGATAACCACCTGTGATCCCAGTACTCAGGAGGTGGAGGCAGGGAGATTGGAGATTCATTGTCATGCTTGCCTGCATAGTATGTTGAAGGCAACCCTGGGTTTATCTAAGACTTTGTCTCAAAAAAGGAAGGAAGGAGGAAGGAAGGAAGGAAGGAAGGAAGGAAGGAAGGAAGGAAGGAAGGAAGGAAGGAAGGTTGGTTGATTGATTCTGGAGCCAGACACACTAGTTCAAATCTCAAATCCCCAGGACTGCATCTACAGCTGTGTGACCACAGGAAAGCACTGAACCTCTGAGAGCCTGGGTTTTCTCTTCTGTTAAGTGGGGTCTGAAGAGTATCAGTCTCCTGAGGTGGCTATTCTGGCGGAGAGCTGGTGCTATTGGTTACAAGATTTTTTATTTTTGAGACAGGATCTCCCTGTACCCCCAGCTGGCCTGGAACTCTCTACATAGAGAGTTCCTTCATCTCATAGAGATCCTCCAGTCTCTGCCTCCGGGGTGCTGGGATTAAAGGATTAAAGGCGTGTACCACTACGTCCAGTCACTTATGAGCTTTCTCCTATAAATGGAGAAGGCCTCGTCCGGCCTTAAAGGTGGCAGGAATGTTTAGGGAGTTTAAGGGTGGACCCTTCCACCCTGATGTCTAGTCAAAATGAAAGCAGTTCCCCGGCTCCAGGCACCTTATGGCTGAATTACGCACATCCCAAGTGGCTGATTGGAGAGGATCGCGAGGGGCAGACCCTGCGTCCCCAATCCGAGACCAAATCTGTGGCGGCGGCTGGATTACCAAGGGTCAGACGACAACCGGAAGGAGGTGGGGTCTGGAAAGAAGCGAAGAGAAAGTGCGGAACCTGAAGTGAGCCGCCGAGGGCAGGGCAGTCCTGCGGGTCCCACCTGGGAAGGATGGCGTGGGGCAGGGTTGGGGCTCGGCCGCCCCGCAGGCCACGGAGGGGAGCTAGCGAGGGTGCTGGTGAGCGGGCGGAGGAGGGAGGGTGGCGAGGACCGGCCGGGGTCGGGGGTACGCAGCTGATGGCCCCGGGGCGACGATCCCCTCCGCGCGGTGCGAGGCCGGGCGGCGGAGGCTGCGCGCCGCGGAGGCTGCCGGTCCCTGACGCCTGACCCTTTGTCGTCCGCAGGCCGAGCCACGCCTGGAACGGGGACCATGGGTGCTTCGACATCCAGGGGCCGCGCCGCCCGGGTCCCCACGCGGGAGGCGGAGCCCGAGGAGGCACTGGACCTGAGCCGCCTGCCCCCGGAGCTGCTGCTGGTGGTGCTAAGCCACGTGCCACCGCGGACGCTGCTGCGTCACTGCCGCCGGGTGTGCCGGGCCTGGCGGGCCCTGGTGGACGGCCAGGCCCTGTGGCTGCTGATCCTGGCCCGGGACCGCAGCGCCACCGGCCGCGCCCTGCTGCCGCTCGCCCGCAGCTGCCTGCCCCCGGCGAGTAAGGACACACCCTGCCCCCTGGGGCGCTTCTGCGTGCGCCTACCTTTAGGACGCAACCTCATCAGCAACCCCTGCGGCCAAGGTGAGGGCTCCCGGTAGGGCTACTGCAGGGGGCCGACCTGGGGGCGGGGCTGCGCCGGGGCTGAGGGCCGGCACCAAAGGGAAGCCAATGGGAGTGACTAAGGGGCGGGGACTAGAGGCGGGGCCAAGTGGGAAACGATGGGAGGGACTGGTGGGCGGGGCCAGATGGGGGACCAATGGGAACGGAGAAAGGGCGGAACTACGGGAAAATGGATGGGAGAAGCTTAGAGGCGTGGTCAAGTGGAAACCAATAGGAGGGATGGTGGGCGGGGCCAATCGGACCCTGAATGGGGGCGGGGGCAAATGGGGGCCAATGGGAACGGATAAGGGGCAGAACTACGGGAAAACGGATGGGCGTGGCTGAGAGGCGTGGCCAAGTTGAAACCAATGGGAGGGATGAGGGGCGGGGCCACTGCTGGGACGGACCTAGGGTGGAGTATGGACCAGAGATGGCTAATGGGTGGTCTTCAGGGAGCCAATAGGCTGAGAGTAGGGACTACTATTGAACCAGTGGTAGCGGCCTAGGGGAGGAGTCACATGGGACCAGGGTATAGTGACTGGAGGGTCGGGACCCCAGGGGAGATGGTAGGAGGGGACCGAATCCTTTACCATCTGGAGAAGAGATGGGGAGCACCTGGAGCTGCGGGTCGGCGACCTTAATTTAGAAACATTTTATTTTAGATTTAAATTTTTTTTAATGTTATTATCAATGTGAGAACACGTGCCACAGTTTGCTTCTAGAGGTCAGAGGACTTTGTGTAGTCTGTTCGTTCCTTCATTTTGTCTTTTTAACATTTAAAAAAACTTTTATGTGTGTGAGTGTATAGCCTGCATGTATGTAAGTGTATCCATGAGATGCAATGCCCTCAGAGGTCAGAAGAGGGTGTTGGATCCCCTGGAACTGAAGTTATGGACCGTTGTTAGCTGCCTTGTGGGTGCTGGGAACCGAACCCAGGTCTTCTGCAAGAGCAGCGAGAGCTCTTAACCGCTGAGCTGTCTCGCCAGCCCCCTATCCTTCCAGTTTTGCGTGGGTTCCAGAGATCAGACTTAGGTTTACCCGCAGAGCCATCCTGTCCCTGTTTTTTAATTATTTTGAGACAGTCTCACGGTGTAGCTCCGGGGCGCGAGTGGAGCTTGAATTTGCAGCAGTGGGTCTCCTCCTCCCATGTTCTGGAAGTTCCTTGTTTTAAATTAACAGAAGGCCTACGCAAATGGATGGTGCAGCACGGAGGGGATGGCTGGGTGGTGGAGGAGAACAAGAAGGTGGTGCCCGGAGCCCCCTCCCAGACCTGCTTCGTGTCGTCCTTCAGGTGAGAGCTGTTTCCGGGAGGCGGGGGATCCGCTGTTAAGGGTCTGCCTTTCTCATGATCTTTCTCCTTCCTTCCTAGTTGGTGTCGCAAGAAGCAGGTCTTGGACCTTCAGGAGGAGGGTCTGTGGCCAGAACTGCTGGATAGTGGTAGGGTGGAGATTGCTGTCTCAGACTGGTGAGTGGGATGACAGGAACAGCCGTTTGCTAAGAGCTCTGCCTTTGCCCCTCCATCCAGATAAAGAAACTGAAGATCAGGGAGGCAACAGGACTTAGCCATGATCACAGCTCCAATAGTTAATAGAGTATGTGCCTCAAAATTCTTTTTCCTCCCGAGAGAAGTCTTTTAGAAGGGAACAAATTGTTTCTTTTTAATTTAGTTTGGTTTAGTTTTTGGCTTTTTGAGACAAAAGTCTCCTGTTGCCTAAGTTGGCCTCTGCCTCCACTTGCCAGGTACTGCTCTGAAGTATCCCAAGTTCCAACCCTAGCTAGGCAGTTTTTACAGCCTCCGCAAGTCACAGCAAGCAACCCATCCCCTCTTCCTAAAATGGGCTCTTGCCAGGTGTGAAGCAACATGCTTCTAAATCGAAGCACCGGGAGGCTGGGGCCTCTTCCTCCGAAGTGCTGGGATTAAAGGCGTGTTCCATCGACCCTGCAACACCTTGTCTTTTCAAAAGAGGAAGGAGAAGCCAAGCATGGTGGCACATGCCTTTAACCCCAGCTCTCAGGAGGCAGAAATAGGCAGATCTCTGTGAGATTAAGGCCAGCCTGGTCTACATAGTTCAAAGCCAGCTAAGGCTACAGGGAGACCCTGTCTCAGAAAACAAAAAAAAACTGAAATTAAGTGGATTCGTGCTAAGGCAGTTATTACCGCGAAACACACAGCAAGGGCTTTGTGTGTGTGAGTGACTTTTGGAACCTTGATCCCATGCCCTCTCTCCCTGGAGTCTAGTGGTATTAGCAGCCTAGCATTCATGTGTGACAAACGCCTGTGGCAGCACTAGCTGGGGGCACGCACAGCTGCACTCCCTGTATGGTTTTCATCACAGGTGACTTAGCTGTTTGTCCACATGGTTAACCTCAGCCTCCAGGACAGCCAACATTAACTCACAGCCCCCACTCTGAGCTGCATTGGTGATCTTTCTGGAACTGTCAGCTCTCACCTCAACTGATCTGTGGACGTGACCAGCCCTTGTCCTCAGTCACTGGGGTAGACAATTTGGTATGACCTGAGTCCTCACCAAAAACACTCCTGTCACATGTGGAACTTCAAGGGCCCACAGTGATCATAATAACAGGACAGTTTTAGTGGGGCAGGGACAAGTATGGCTGGGAAAATCCCCCACCCACTAAGCCACACACCAGGCCTCTTTTTACCTGTTATTTCTAGGCTGGCCTGGAATTGAATCCTCCTGTGTCAGCCTCCCAAACAACTGGAATTATGTGCCTGCCTCACAAGACCCTTTTGTGTATGTGACATGTGTCAGTGCACTTACGTGTACATATACGTGGAGGCCAGAGGTCTTCCTCTAGTATCATTCCTCAGGAGATGTCCACCTTGGGGATTTTGAGACCAGGTCTCTCACTGGGACATGAGGCTCACCGATTAGGCTGGATTGGCTGGCCGGCTGGCCCCAGGGGTCTGCCTGTCTCTGCTTCCCTGGAGCTGGGATTATACACCTGTGCCACCGTGCCCGGCTTTTTACATGGATTCTGGAAATCGAACTCAAGTCTTTATGGTTATACCAAGCACCTTACTGACTCAGCCGTCTTCCCAGCCCCACAAGACCCTTTTGAGGGAGGATAGACACCCAAAGAAATAAGTAGCAAGTCCAGCCTTACCAGACCTCCCCTTCTCACAGGTGGGGAGCCCGACACGACAGTGGCTGTAGATACCGACTCCTCGTCAGACTTCTAGATGCCAACCAGACTGTCCTCGATGAATTCTTGGTTGTACCTGACCCCATTGACCAGTGGAACAACAATGTCTACCTTCAGGTGAGTCTCTGACTGGGGGTGAGTCTCTGACTGGTCTGGGAAGGATGATGCAGGCTGTGATCAGTCACCCCAAACTTAGTGCCTGATAATCAATAACAATCATTTTATTATCTTTTCTGGGGTTTTTGTTTTGTTTGTTTGTTTGTTTGTTTGTTTGTTTGTTTGTTTTTTTTGAGACAAGTTCTCCCTACAGCTCTGACTAGCCTATGTAGACCAGGCTGGCCTCAATCTCACAGAGATCAGCCTGCTTCTGCCTCTCAAGTACTAGAATTAAAGCCTGAGCCACCACACCTAGCTTCTTTATTTTTTTAATGCATGTTCATGTGGTTCGTGTGTGTGTGTGTGTGTGTGTGTGTGACATGGGGGCAGGGTGCATGCATGTGTATGTGGAAGGCAACCGTCTATGTCAGGTATCTGTTAGCACTTTGCACCTTATTTTAACTGAAGTCTCTCCCTATCTAGACCACGGTGGAGCAGGGCAGGCTGGTGGTAGTGAGTGACCATGGCAGCTGGCCAAGCATCTCTGTTGAGTTTTAAAGCTCCTCCATTAGATCTCTGGGCAAGGCTACACTGG
Source organism: Eospalax fontanierii (assembly GCA_035773235.1). Classification (NCBI taxonomy): domain Eukaryota; kingdom Metazoa; phylum Chordata; class Mammalia; order Rodentia; family Spalacidae; genus Eospalax; species Eospalax fontanierii. The sequence goes on along the minus strand of CM069554.1, from coordinate 24,174,353 downwards.
GATCCCTACCAGCCTGGTAGTCTCTGGCCAGGCAGACTGCTTCCACTGTGGCTAGGAGTGTGAGAGAAGTAAGCTTGACCTGCTGGCCCTTTTCTGACCTAGTATGGGAAGCCTTGGCAACACACCCAGGAGCACATTCTTTTTTTTTTTTTTTTTAAGACAGTCTCATGTAGCCCAGGCTCGCCTCAAAACTCAATATGTAGTTGAAGCTAGCCTTGAACTCCTGATCTTCATGCTTCCAACTCCCAGGTGCTGGGAGCAATCACAGATGTACACAGAGTTTCTGCCACATATTTGTTAATAAAATCTCATTTTTTATTTGTTTTTGTTTCTTATGTTTTAAAAAATATTGTATTTGTTATTTTTATTTTATGTGTATGAGGGTAATGCCTGCCTGAGTGTAAGTGCACCTGAGTCATGCAATGCCCAAGGAGGTCAGAAGAGGCTATTGGATTCCTCTGGACCTGGAGCTACAGATGGTTGTTAGCCACCATGTGGGTGCTGGGAACCAAACCTGGGCCCTCTGCAAGAGCAGTCAGTGCTCTTAACCACTGAGCCATCTCTCCGGCCCTCTTTCTTTTTGAGATAGGTTCTTATTATATAGCCCAACTCACCTGATATGTAGCCCATGCTACCCTCAGTCTTTCCATTCTCCTATCTCAGTCTCCCAAGTGCTGGAATGACAGGGGAACACTACCGCACTAGACCATAGACTCCACCTACTTAACGAGGATATGGCAAGATTTCAGTGGGCAGTGACATTGCCACCATCTTGGAAAGTACTTACCACGAGAAGGGTCTGTCTCAGCTCGGACAGGAAGGCAGTGATACAAGGCTCACTGATCTCTCCTCTTCCCACAGGTCACCCATGTGTTTTCCAACATCAAGAAGGGTGTTCGTTTTGTGTCTTTTGAACACTGGGGTCAGGACACGCAGTTCTGGGCTGGTCACTATGGGGCCCGTGTGACCAACTCCAGCGTGATCGTGCGAGTCCGTCAGTCCTAGTCAGAGGCCACCATTTTGCAAGACAGCCTGTCTGTGCCTTCCAGGAGCTGAGACTGTTGGTGGGACCCCTCATGAATGCCGGGATCGTACCTCCCTGACACACCGAACTCTAGGATTCAGCGAACTATCCTGCTTGGCTTTGTTCTCAGATTCTGGAAACCACTCAAATTCCATCAGATCTACCTAGTTACTGCTGCTGCTTTAGGGGTGGGTATATATGCATGGAGCATGCTGGTCAGGCAGAGGTCCCCTCCCACAAGCTACCTCTGATTCGTCTAAATCCTCCTCTGCCCCCTCCCTTTTTTTTTTTTTTTTTTTTTGAGACAGGGTCTTATGTATCCCAGGTTGGCTGCAAACTGTTTCTGAGGTTGATCTTGAACCGTTGATCTTCCTGCCGCCGCCACTCAAGTGCTGGGATTATAGGCATGCACCACCAACACCGTGTTTTATGTGCTGCGGGGGATTGAACCCAGGGTTTCTTGCACATTAGGCAAACACTCTATCAACCTAGCACGGCCATTATCTCTTGTTGCCTCCTGTTTCCGCTGCAGGGACCTTTCCTTGACCTTTCAGTGAAGCCCTCTACTCATGTCTGAACTTAAAACTTAGGGCTAGCAAAATTCCAACTGCCTTGGATAAGGACCTTCACCTCCCACAACCATAACCAAGTCTCATCTCTGAAGTTCAATAGGGTATATCCGCACACAGATTTTCTCTGAAAAAATAAAGGAGTTCCTTAACCCCGGCCTGATCCTCAGGACCTCTGGAATGGTGTAATATTTAAAGTTATTTTTCATTTTCACATTTTTTTTTTAAATGATGAGAGAATAATATATAAATATCTATCTGCCAGTTGCATTGTAATAAATTTTTATTTTGCCTAAACTGCTTCAGAGCTTCTTTAATTTTCTTTTTAATTTTCTTTTTTGTTAATTTGTTTTTATTTCGTGTGTATGAGTGTTTTGCCTGCATGTATATGTATCCATCTGTGCAGTACCTGTGGAGTCCAGAGGAGGGCGTCAGATCACCTGGAACTGTTAGCTGCCATGTGGGTGCTGGGAACTGAACCTGGGCCCTCTGCAAGACTAACCAGTGCTCTTAACCGCTGAGCCATCTCACCAGCTCTATTTTTACTTTTTAAAGGTTTTCTTTATTTTTATGTGTGTGTGTGTGTGTGTGTGTGTGTGTGTGTGTGTTTTACCTACATGTGTTATCTGCCTCATGCCTGAGGAGGCCAGAAGAGGGTGTCAGGACTCCTGGAACTGGAATTACATTTGGTTGTGACTGCCATGTGGGTGCTGGGAATCCAACCCGGGTCCTGCAAGAGCAGCTAGTGTTCTTAACCACCGAACCATCTCTCCATCACTGTATATGTATTACTTATGAGACAGGGTGTCATTGTGCACCCCTAGCTGGTCTAGAACTCTGTATGGAGACCAGGCTGGCCTCGGAGTCCCAGAGATCTGCTTGCCTTTGCTTCCCAAGCGCTGGGATTAAAGTTCTGAGCCATCTCTCTTGCCTGATCTTTTTATTTAATTTGTGTGTGTGTGTGTGTGTGTGTGTGTGTGTGTGTGTTTAGGAGCAGGAGGGTGGGGTCGTGTATGTGCATAGTGCTCATGCAGAGGTCAGGACAATTTGAGGAAGTCACTTCTTGCCCTCTACAATGTGAGTCACGGGAATCAAGCTCAAGATGTCAGCTTTGGCGGCAAACAGCTTTACCTACTGAGCCATCTTCTCAGCCCCTATTTTGGTGTGTTTTGATACAGGGTCTCACTATTCAGCTCTGGCTGACCTGGAACTCACTACATAGACCAGGCTAACTTTACATTTTTAACAATCCTCCTGCCTCCGTTTCCCAGCTGGTAGGATTATAGGCACGTTGTACCATATGCCCAGCTTATACTTCAGATCTTTGTTTTGTTTTTAAAAACAGGGTCTCTTGTAGCCCAGGCTAGCTTCAAACTCTGTGGATCCAAGGATGACCTTGAACCTCTGATGTTCCTGCCTCTACCTTCTAAATCCCGGAATCACAGGTCTTTGAAGGCCTCCACCCCACCTGCTTTATCTGTGTGCACAGGTCTTCCAGCACAACACAGGCATGTCGTGGCCAGAAAGCAAAATACCACAGCATTATCTAGAGGAAAAGGAGATGAGGCGGAGGGATGACACAGCCCTGGTGCTTGAGTGACCATGACTTTACCTGTGATGTCAACTTAAAATGAATCTCAGAGAGGCAAGCTCTTGAATAAATGGGTTTACTTGAGATGGAAGAGAACTGTAATTCAGGATACACAAGCTATGGTAGGCCACAGGTATAGACCAAGAAGTCCAAGTGAGTTGTTTAGAAATCAAAAGTACAAAGACTGAAGAGTCTAGACTGCGTTACTCAGGTGTCATTGCTGCAACAAATATCCAAGAGAATGATTTAAAGAGAGGATGAAGAAGAACATGGTGGCCAGAATCTACAGTCCCACACTCGGGAGGCTGAGCCAGGTGGATTGTGAGTTCAGCTTGGGGTACCCAGAGATACCCTGTCTCAGAAATGAATGAATGATAGGGCTGGAGAGATGGCTCAGTGGTTAAGAGCAAGGGCTGCTCCTTCAGGGGACCCGGGTTTGAATCTCAGCATCCACATGGCAGCTAACAACCATCAGTAACTCCAGTCCCAGGGGATCCAATACCCTCTTCTGACCTCTGGCGTTGCAGGACATGGGTGCACTAATATACATGCAAACATAACACTCATACACATAAAACAGCCCAGCATTCCAGAGGCAGAGGCAAGTGGAGCTCCGTGAGATTGAGGCCAACCTGGTCTACAGAGCAAGTTCCAGGCTAGCTGGGGCTACAGGAAGACCCTGTCTCAAGAAAAGAAAAAAAAAATGCATGAGGGATGGAGAGATGGCTCTATAGATAAAGTACTTGCCTCATAAGAACGAGGAACCAAGTTCAGGTCCCCAACACACACATAGATGTTGGGTAGAGATCAAGGCCAACCTATAATCCCAGAATTCAAGCAGCAGCAAAAGGACAGAGCAGGCTGGCTAGCTGAACTAGCTGACCTGGTGAGCTCTGGGTTCGTGGAGAGACTACCTCAGTAAAGACTCTCTACCAGGTCTTAGGTCAGAAGGGGCTCAGCTCCCTCGGCAGTAAATAAACCACTGAAGACTGTTGGAGGAAGACATCTGACGTCAATCTCTGGCCTGCGCACACACACACGCGCGCACATGCACACACGTGGAAACCTGCATACACACTTGTGCACATGTATACTCATGGGAACACATACATGCACATATACACACACATATGCACATACAATAAAAGGAATTAATAAGGAAGATGTATTTTGGCTCATCATTTCAGTCCATGGTCATGTGGCTCCTTTGTTCCTACACGATGATGAGATAGAGAACTGTGGCAGAAAGAGAGAGAAAAGCAAAGCTACTCACATCATGAGTAGCCATGAAAAAGAGAAAGAGAGAGAGGGAGAGAGAATGCCAGAAATAAGACACATTGTCAATAACCTACTTCCTGAGCCAGGCCCTAGCTAGAGTTTCCACCACCTCCCAAAATACCATCGCCAACTGGACACTAAGCCTTCAACACACAAGCCTGCATGGCCTCTTCATATTTGTTATAGAAATTGATGTTATCTAATTGGCAGAGACCAACATTGGTGAGTTAGTGAGTATTGTGCACACAGCCTGTGGTGAGCTCTGCATTCTTAAAGGAGCTCTTGTGATAAAAGAATGTCTTGCTGAGGATATAGCTCACCGGGAGAGCCCCTGCCTAGAATCCCCCAGTGAGCCGTCAGGAACATGAACTCTACAGTAGCTGAATTTACTGCTACAGTTTTCCAGAAACTTGCATTCAGTGGGGAAAAGGGAATTTGGTGTCTTAGAAGTAGTGCACTGGCCTAGAATCTACCAGAGAGAGGATGGGAGTGTGCCTCAGTAGGAGAGTGCTTACTGACATGCCCAAGACTATTTACTCTTCAGCATAGCCCCCACATACACACACGGGGGCGGGGTTCTGTTAAGTCCTGTGACAGGCATGTAGTGTGAGCCTCCTTGTCCCTGAAGCTTTCTCAATGATTTGAAAGGCCAGCTGAGCTGCTCTCTGCCTTTGGAGGTAAATGTGACCTGTGGGATTAACAACACCAGGTGCAGCTTCAGGAGAAGTGGCTCAGCTCCTGGGGCTGACTTTGGTCAGAGCTGACTGAAGTAAGAAGGAGCTTAGCTGGGGCTGCTGCCTTCCATGTTTCTTACTCATACAGGAGGTGGCGGTGGGGAAGGTGTAAGCACTCCTCGAGACCAGTGTGGGTGGCGCAAAGACAACACTGTTTGTTGAGACAAGGTCTGGCTCTGCAGTTCACACTGACCTGGAACCTCCAGTCCTTCTACCTCAGCCTCCAAGTGCTGAGAGTCCATTGCTGATGCACCATGGCCAGAAAAACCATTTGACTTCGTTGCTTATAGTGGACCACTACATTGTCCCTTAAGGATAAAAGCCCTCTGCTCGCTAATAGTTAACAGGCTCCTGTCACTGGGCTCACTAAGGGTTAAGAGACTTCTTTGGACTTTGTTGATAGAGAGGCTTGAGGAGGGGGCAGGATGCTAAGAGGCAGACCAATTAGACAGCCATCCCTGGAATGCCAGGGCAGGGGGTAGGCATGCCCCCAGCCCACTCTATGTTTCTGTATACATCAAAAGCAGTCTGCTACTGGGTCTGTCGCCAAGGCCTTGGGCACGCTGTGCCATTCTCTCACCGTTATAATGGGAAAATCCTATGTGTCTGCACTGCTTGAGCGCTGACTATATGTAAACTCTGTGTGAACTTCAAACACTGAGCTTCCAAAGGCTCTCAGGAAGGCAGTGAAATTGCTCTCAAGCAGCATAGCCAGGGGATCCCTGGTCTAATCTCAATTTTTCAGCATGAGTCAAGCAGGGGGGCTAAAGTTGCTCTGCAACCCCGGTGCAAAAGAATCCAAATACACCATTCAACTAAGTATGAAATGTCTTCATTGCTCCAACTCTATCTAAAAAGGAGCTCAGAGAGGCAGGCCCTTCGAGTAGATGGATTTACTTGAGAAGAGAAGAGACTTGCGATTTAGGATACATAAACCGTGGTAGGCCACAGATATATTCAGAGAATCCTCTGGTGAAATGTATTTCCAAGGCTGGATCAAATAAATCAGATAAAGCAGAAGGGCACAGCAGACAAAAGCTTGCGCTTCCTTCCAGCAGGGGCTGCACCTTCTGTCACAGCTGTGGTCTGCCCGCAGCCATGGACTCTGAATTAGCTGAATTTACTGCTGGAATTTAAGCAAACTAGCAAGCAGAAGGAAAATGAGAAGGAACAGCTTAGGAGGTGGAAATCGCGCTCAACTGGCAAGCACTGGCCTGGCATGCACGGGCCCTTGGCTTGATCCCTGCCCGATATTATTATTTTAAAATTATGTTTGCAACATGGGGCTGGAGAGATGGCTCAGCAATTAAGAGCACAGGCTGCTCTTGCAAAGTACCTGGGTTCAGTTCCTAGCACTCACATGGCTGGTAAAAACCGTTTGTGACTCGAGTTCTAGGGGATCTGACGCTCTCTTCTGACCTCTGCTGCCGTTGCATATACGGGTGCACTTATGATCCATGCAGGCAAAACACTCATAAATATAAAATAAAAATAAGTGAGTAAACAGATGTATTAAAATATATATTTGCAATGTATAATAGGGATCATCTGATCAGAGAAGGCGCAAAATTATACATTATAGATACATATATATATATTTATATATATAGTACAGGTCTCTATAAATAATAATTTTTTTTAACCATGATATTTACTTTGGAGTCTGTACAGTCAAGAAGACAACATGAAGGCATAAAATCTCTGCATCAAAATGCTTTGGATAGCTAGCATGATGGCACACACCTTTAATCTCAGCACTCGGGAGGCAGAGGCAGGCAGATCTCTGTGAGTTCAATGCCAGCATGGTCTACATAGCAAGTTCCAGGCCAGCTGGGGCTACAGGGAAACCCTGTCTCAAAAAAGACACACAAATTTGTTTTTACACACACACATGCACACACACACACACACATGTATATAAATTTGAATATGAAATAAAAATGAAATATAAATTTGGAGCAAGCTGACAAGCTCTGGTTAAAACTGGACGTCTGGGGGCTTGAGAAATGGCTCAGCAGTTTAGAGCACTGACTGCTCTTGCAGTGGACCTGGGTTCAATTCCCAGAACCCACATGGCAGCTAATGACCATTTGTAACTCCAGTTCCAAGGGATTCAACACCCTCTTTTGACCTCCTCAGGTATTTCATGACACAGTGTACTCATACACAATCAAACAATAGACTCATACACATAAAATAAAAATAATAAATAAACTTTTTTTTTTAATTGGATGTCTGACCCTTCAAGGGTGCTTGTTTTCCAGGCTGCTGAGTAGATACGTTCTTTCTCTCTGGAGAAGCACATTGCTCGTGTTGATTTTTGTTTTAGCTGTGCGGTGCAGTAGACTTTACTGTTGTAGAGCAGTTTCAGGTTCATACTGAGCTCTCATCTACCCTTGCTTCTTCACCAGTGACTGTCCCCACTATTTATGTGTCCCGGCAGGGTTGTGCAGTTGGAGCCGTTATTGAGCCCAGAGCAACACATCATTATGAGCAAAGCCATTATTTGCATTAGGGTTCACTTTTCTTTTCCTTTTTCTTCAATGCTGGGGACTGAACTTAAGGACCTGGGGGATTCTAGGCAGGGGCTCTACCACTGAGCCACGCCCCAGCCCCTCACTGGGGGATTCTAGGCAGGGGCTCTACCACTGAACCACACCCCAGCCCCTCACTGGGGGATTCTGGGCAGGGGCTCTACCACTGAACCACACCCCAGCCCCTCACTGGGGGATTCTAGGCAGGGGCTCTACCACTGAGCCACGCCCCAGCCCCTCACTGGGGGATTCTAGGCAGGGGCTCTACCACTGAACCACACCCCAGCCCCTCACTGGGGGAGTCTAGGCAGGGGCTCTACCACTGAGCCACACCCAGCCCCTCACTGGGGGATGCTAAGCAGATGTTCTATCACTGAGTCATGCCCCTCAACCCCTCACTCAGGGATTTTAGGCAGATGCTTTACTACAGAATTATTTCATCGACATTTGGCTTTTTTAAAAAAAAAAAACAAAGTCCAACTAAGTAGCTCAGGCTGGCTTTGCCCTCCCAGGGATCCTCCAGTAACAACCTTCAAGTGCTTGGATTACAGGTGTGTGTGCAGCACCATATTTGCTTTGGCTCTTCTGATGCATGTCTAACCGGTGAATCCTGCCAAAAATATGCAAGTTGTGACTGAACACGACAGGGACTGTGTCACCCTAGGCACACCTGACAGATTGTAAAGGAGAACAGCAAAGAAGAGGTAAAAAGCAGACATAAATCAAGTCCAAACATCACTTGAAAACAAGGCTGTTTAATGGACTGGACGGAAAACCGCCTTCTTAGTTTAAGTTCAAAACACTGTTAGATTAGATTAGAAATAGGACATTTGCTGACTAGTCCAGGATGACTGGTTTTTCTTGTTTTTAATGCTTAAAAGACTCCTTGCATTCTTTAAAGTTTATTGATTCACTGTAAAGGATCCGTCACCTTGTGTGTGACTAATGTCCATTGTTTTCATGTATTCCTGCACCTACTTCCCTGTAGTAACCCTGAGATCTGACTATATAAGATTGTGGAATTCTGTAATACATCGCTCATATCCAGCAGAGATGTGAGTCTTTTGCCTTCGTTGCCCACCAGCTGACCGGGGCCTTCACAAGACTGTGCTCTGGCGCCCCCTAGTGACTTGTCTGGCTTCTGTTGTGGTGTCAACCAGAACTGGTTTCCGTTTGTGCAACGGCAAGCTGCAGCCTCCCCTGCTCTCCAGCCTTAGGAAGGCAGCTTGAGTAAGACATGCAGCTGTCCCCACGAGCAACTGCTGTTTCCCAGGCTACTCTGTGGACACAGGATCAAATCAAGAGTCTTATAAAACCGTTCTGGTCAGGTGTGGTAGCGCATGCTTAATCCCAGCACTAGGGAGGCAGAGGCAGGTGGATCTCTGAATTTGAGGCCAGCCTGGTCTACCCAGAGAGTTCCAGGCTAGCCAGGGATACATAGTGAGACCCTGTCTCAAACAAATAAGTGATATGGGGAAGGGGTGGCAGACATGGCGATAAATTTGTATTGTGGAGGCAGGAAAATCAGGAGTGTGTGACTAGCACCTACTACGTAGTGAGCCTGAGACCAACCTGGGATACAGGTTGGTCAATCTTGGGTCAATGTCTCCTCCTCCACCAAATAAAGTGATTGAGGGAATGAGATATAAATAATTCAGTTGGTTGAACATTTTCCTCATATGTACCAGGTCCTGAGTTTCATCCCCTGGATGAAAACAAAACAAAATAAAATAAAGTATTTGCAGTGGGGCTGGGTAGATGGCTCAGTAGTTAAAAGCACTGGCTGCTCTCGCAAAGAAGCTAAATTCAGTTCCCAGCACCCACAGGGCAGCTAACAACCATCCATAGTTCCAGAGGACTCTGACACCCTCTTCTGGTCGCTACAGGCATTTCACACCCATAGTGTACTTACATATACGCAGGCAAAAATTCATACACATAAAATTAAAATTTATCTCCAAAGTAAGCCTTTCCTTCCCTTCTTCTCATAAATCGTGTTTTGGGCAAGCAGAGGGGCAGGTACACAGATAAAAGGTAACTAATGCACGGGTCTTCCGGCTTCCAAACGCTAGGATTACAGTCATGTACTGTCATGCCCAGATTATGCTGGGTTTGTGATGGAACCCCAGGCTCTGTGCATGATAGACAACTGAGCCACAGGGCCAGTCCTATAGGGTCCCTTATTCCGTATGTGGTAGCACATGCACCCGGAAAGCTGATCTGGGAGGATCATGGATTCAAAGCACACCGGGGTTATACCGTGAGTAAAAAGTCAGCCTGGGAAACTTAGTGAGACCCTGCAGATAGATGATAGATGCTTAGATAGATAGATAGGTAGATAGATAGATAGATAAATAGATAGATGAAGTTTGGTGTGGTAGCTCACACCTATAATCCCAGCACTTTAAGCAGCTAAGGCAAGAAAAACAGGAACTCAAAGTCAGTCTGGTCTACATGAGATCCAGTCTTAAACCAATAATAATACTGATAATAAATGAACAAATAAATGGGTTACCAACATACCTGACAGTTGAATCAATTGCCTAGAATCCCCCAGTGAGGGACTGGGGGTGTGGCTCGGTGGTAGAGCCCCTGCCTAGAATCCCCCAGTGAGGGACTGAGGGTGTGGCTCAGTGGTAGAAAGCTTGTCTAGCAGACACAAGGCCCTGGTTCCATCCTCAGTGCTGAAGTGGAGCAAAAGTACCCCTCACAAAACTGTACCTTAGCTAGCATTCATAATCCTGGGCCTGGGACCTGATATGGGTCCCCACATGTGTCAACACTGTGGTTTATGCCCTTTTCCTTTCAGGAGTCTGGAATCTTGGTGAACGCCCTGATCAGTGTAAACCACATTGTTTTCACAGTCTAGTCACAGGAAACCATCCTTATCAGCCAGGGAGTGGTGGGAATTTTGCCAAAGTCTACAATTCCACATGCCAGTTATAGGCGAATCTTGCCAACACATTCTTGCTCCTCTTTTTTGTTTGTTTGAAGCAAACTTGGACTGTCTCCAACTCGCTATGTAGCCAAGGCTGGCCTCGAATTCATGACCCTCCTGACTCTACTTCCCAAGTGTTGGGATTATAGGTGTACACTATTACACCTGATTTATGCGGTGCTCAGGATTGAACCCAAAGCCTCACAAATGCTACGCAAACATTACCAACTGAGCTATGTTCCCAACCCGCACCAGGGTCTCCCCACCCCAGCCCCCAAACAGAGTCTCACTATGTAGCCCCAGCTGGCCTGAAAGCCACAGGGATTCACCTGCCTCTAATCTCCAATTCTGGAATTAAAGGTGTGTGCCACCATCACACCCGTCAAAGCTCTTTTTATTTTTAATTTATTTATTATTTTTATTTTGTGTGTATGAGTGTATTGCCTGCATTCGTGTAAGTGCACTGTGTCACGCAATGCCTGCGGAAGTCAGAAGGATCAACTGGAACTGGAGTCACAGGCAGTTGTTAGTCACCACTGGGTGCTGGGAATAGAGCCCGGGTCCTCTGCAAGAGCAGTCAGTGCTCTTAACCATGGAGCCATTTCTCTAGTCCAAGGTTCTTTTTAAAACAAAAGCCTTAACCCAGTGTTAGCTATGATAATGTACCAGCATATGCCTATATCACCAGCTGTGAGGGGCTGAGGCAAGAGAACTGCTTGACTCCAAGAGTTCCAGACCAGCTTGGGTGTCACAGGAAGACTCCACCTCACAAAAACAATCTACTCAGTTGACTCTTTTCTGTGTGATTCCACTCTCCGTGTGAACCCAGCAATATCCACAAGCATCTTTTAGTGACTGTTTTGAAGTAAGAAGCCATATATATATATATATATATATATATATATATATATATATATATAAGTTTATTTTAAAAAGGATTTATACACATAGATAAAATATTTATGTGAATATATTTCTATGAATATATTCCACATGTGTGTAGGTACCTGTGGAGGCCAGAAGAGGGTGTCAGATTCCCCTGGACCTGGAGCTACAGGCAGTTGTAAGTCACATAATATGGTTGCAAGGAACTTGGGTCCTCTGCAAGAGCAGCAGGCGCTCTGAGCCACTGAGCCATCTCCAGGACTCTCATACGCTCACATTTTTTTGAGAGAATTCTCACTATGTAGTCCAGAATGGTCCTGAACTCACTATTTAGCCTTAGGCTGATGTTAAACTCACAGCAATCCTCCTGTCCCTGTTTTCCCAATGCTGAGATTACAAGCACATGCCACTATACTCTGCTAGAAACTTCTTTGTTCCCTTAAACCTATCTGATTCTCGAGTAGCCTTAACCTAACATTTGTGACCTTGAAGTCATCCTTGTTAGCTTTCCTTTTTGGTGACCACATTCTTGAGGTAACAGCTGAAAAGGAAGAATGGGACTGGAGAAGTGGCTCAGTAGATAAGAGTGCTTCCTAATCTTGTAGACGACCTGAATTCAGTTCCTGTAACACCAGTTCCAAGGAATTTGTCATCCTCTTCTGGCCTCTGTGGGTACTACACACATATGGTGCACATACAGGCAAGCAGGCACACACACATAAATAATGATAGAATAACACAAAATTGAAAGAAGGAAATCAAAATTAAAAGGAGCCAAAGGCTGATTTGGGCTCACAGTTCCATGAGCTCAGAGGTTATGCTATGATTGCTGGGCCCCATCATTGTGGGCCGGTGATGAAGTCAAACATCACATCAGCAAGTGCATGACACACCAGCCTGCTCACCTTCTGGTTTCCAGGGAGCTGAGAATGACCTAACCTCAACCCTCTGGGCCCTATGTCCTAAAGGTTGCATTAAATCCTAACAGAGTCACAAAAAAGGGAAAAACTTTCAACACATGAGCCTTTGAGAACGTTCCAGAATCAGATCATACCTCCGTGTGAACCAGCAGCTGGATTCAATGCCACTGTGTGTGTCCTGAGACTCTTACTGTGCTAAGCTGCCTCTCACAGGGAGTTTGGACGGGAGCGTCAGAGAAGGATCTATGACAAAAGCATGCAGCATTTCTGGCACCAGATTGCTGGCTTGCAAATGTCTAGAATACAGTTCTTAAACCATATGTAGGCCACAAGCTGAGAAGAATCCTTGCCAAGGCATGTGGGTCACTGGCAGTATGTGCTTAGATGTACAAGGCCCCAGGCTCTAGCCCCAGCACCAAAAGGAGAAAACAAGTCCTTAGCAGAGTTCTCACTCTTTTGCCTTTGCTTCTCTTCTAAGATACTGCAGAGGGGCTGGAGAGATGGCTTAGTGGTTAAGAGCACTGACTTCTCCTGAAGAAGACCTGGGTTCAGTTCCTGGCGTTCACATGGGAGCTAATAAACATCTGTAACTCCAGTTCTAGGAGATCTGACACCCTCTTCTGACCTGCTCAGGCATTGCACAAATCACATGCAGGCAATACACTCATACATATAAAACAAAAATAATAAATAAAAGAATGTAAAATGCAGAAAACAGAAATTTGCAGAATGATGGTGAGATGAATGTGTCATACTTGACTGGATTAAGGGGTACCCAGATAGCTGGTAGAATATTATTTCTGGGCATGTCTATGAGAGTGTTTCAAGAATACATTAGGATTTGAATCAGTAGACCAAATAAAGAAGACTATCCTCATGGACTGAGGATGCCTCATTTGGCATAGCACTTGCCTAGTATTCACAAAGCCCATGGTTTTATACTGAGCATGGTATAAACTGGGCATAGTGGGACATGCTTGTAATCCTAGCACTTGGGAAGTAGAGGCAGGAGATCAGGAATTAAAGGTCATCCTCAGCTACATAGTGAGTTTGAGGACAGCCTTGGCTATGTGAAACCCTACCTCAAAACAAAAATGAAATAAGAGGAGGAAGAAGGTAAGGAGGAGGAGGAGGAGGAGGAGGAGGAGGAGGAGGAGGAGGAGGAGGAGGAGGAGGAGGAGAATGGCTAATAACCACCTGTAACTCCAGTTCCAGATGATCTGACATGCCCTCTTTCTGACCTCCACAGTATTGTATACACACAGTACACTTACATACATTTAAGCATAACACTCATACACATAAAATATAAATAAAATAAAATAAAAATTTAAGAAAGATGGATACTGAAGTAATTGGTGAAGTTAGCAATCTTTGGTCCACATGGTGTGGGATAAAGTACTTAATTCTTCTGATTTCTGTTCTCCCTTCTTAGTAGAATGCTTAGCACCAGCCTAGGGAGATGGCTCAGTGGGTAACAGTGCTTGCTGTGCAAGCCTGAAGACCTGAGTTAAAATCCCCAGAAACCACACAAAAACCAAGTGTGTTCCCGTAATGCCAGCACTATGTGGAATGGAGAAAAGAGGATTAGTGGGGCTTGCTGGTTGCCAACCTAGCTCAAGGTTCAGTGAGAGATCGTGTCTCAAGAGAATGAAGTGGAGCAGGATAGAGCAGGACATTGGATATCCTCCTGAGACCTCAGTGTGTACAAAGACACAGCCATGCATGTGGAGAAACTATACACATATACCACACACACACACACACACACACACACAGAGAGAGAGAGAGAGAGAGAGAGAGAGAGAGAGAGAGAGAGAGAGAGAGAGAACCATAATATTTCGGGTTACAAATCTGTCTGAAATACAAACTACATTTCTAGCTTCTCTTGCAGCTAGGTATGACCATTTGACTATGCTCTAGCTAATGGAACTTGAGGGGATATGAAATAGAAAACTTCTGAGATATATTTCTTGGGGGAAAAAAAGCACTTTCAGGCTGTTTGGCAAGTGGATGTGAGGACTGGAAATCCATTCTGCACCAAGAGGACAAGAGCCAGAGTAACAGAACAGGAAGACACCAATCTGTTCCTAGATGGTGGCTGAGTTACTGTACACAGCCTGAACACGTGAATTTCACCTGAGGAAGTTATATTGTGTTATAGGCACTATGATCTGGATGCCTTTGAGTCATGAACAAGCCAAAATATCTATTAACACACAGAATAACACATTTCTCTTACCTCTGACAACTTGATTTTTCACTCAACACCACACTGGTTTTTGTTGTTGTTGTTGTCTTTTTGAGACAGGGACTCTGTATAGCCCTAGTTGACCTGGAACTCACTCACTGTGTAGACCAGCCTGGCCTGAAACTCACAGAGATCCACCTGCCTCTGCATCCCGAGTGCTAGACATGCACCACCATATCTGGCTCTAAATTTTCACATGTGTGTGTGTGTGTGTGCATGTGTGTGTGTGTGTGTGTGTGTGTGTGTGTGTGTGCATACAGACTTCCAGTAATTCACCAATGAGGGGTTGGGGCATGGCTCAGCGGACAGCTCTTGCTAGACACAAAATGCCAACTCCACCATTAAGGGATAAAAGAAAAACACGTCAGACTGGAGGAATTCCAGACCAAGAGCTCTGGTAACAGATGGTGAAAACTGATCTGTCTGAGTAATAATCTCCACCATTCTCCAAAGGGCCTTCCAAGACCTGCCTGTCAATGCATAGGTCACAGTTCCCAATTTCAGCCTGACCAGAGGCACACAGCAGTTGTAACCCATGCCAACCTGAGCCACCCAAGCAGCACCCAAGTCTTATTACTGGTTGGAAAACTGAGGTGCTGGCACCCCAGAACCTGAAATGCAGGCTACAGAACAGATCAATCTTTCTAACCCACGAACTTCTTGTGTTGCAGTGACCGCTGATAAAAGGCTCAGGAGAGTTTGCTCATAACTGAATGTCAGAGTCCAATCTTGTGAGCTAAGGGCTCACAAACTTTCCCTAGCTAGAAACAGTGCTTCCCACCACCCCCACCTCTCTGTTTTTTTCACTCTACTGTCTCTCTTTGTCTGTCTGTTTCCTCTTTAAGACAGAGTATTGTGATATAGCCCAAACAGGTCAAATTCTTGGCAATCCTCCTGCCTCAGCCTCCCAAATACTTGACCATAGGCATTCACCACCATGCCCATTTGTGACACTGGTATTATTACTATTATTATTCTATTTTGGGGAGATAGAGTACTCTCATCACCCAGTCTGACCTTGAACTGTACCTGAGAATGACTCAGACTTCTGATCCTTCTGCCTTCACTTTCTGAGTGTTGGGGTTACAGGCCAGCATTCCAAAACCCTCATCTTTGCAGGGCTAAGAGTCGAATAGAGTTGAATAAAAGGTTTGATGCATGTTACATAGGCATTTTACAAACCAAACTGGATCTCCAGCCCTCTTAATACTGTTTTTTATTAATTAATTTATTTTTAATTTTATGTGTATAAATATATTGCCAGAATGTATGTAAGTACATCCATGTCGTGCAGTGCCCGCAGAGGTCAAAAGAGGGCGTTGGATCCACTAGAACTGGAACTTAGTTGTTAGCTGCCAAATGGGTGCTCTTAAATGCATGAAATGCATGTCCTCTGACCCTACACACTGGAGAGAGAGAGAGAGAGAGAGAGAGAGAGAGAGAGAGAGAGAGAGAGAGAGATCGGGTATCGTGGTGCATACCATGCCTTTAATCCCAGCATTTGGGAGGCAGAGGCAAGCAGATATCTCAGACATCAAAGCTAGCCTGGTCTATATAACGAGTTCCAGGCCAGCTGGAGCTACAGGGAGACCCTGTCTCAAAAAGACTTAAAATAAAAGCAGGCATGTTGGCATTGCAATCCCAGAATTAGGAGGTAAAGTCAGGAGACTTGCAAGTTTGGTCTACCCAGAGACACAGACTTCCCACAAAATAAATATTTTTTTTTTTTGTCTTTTTGAAACAGGGTCTCCCTGCAGCCCGAGATGGCCTGGAGCTCACTGTGTAGACCAGGCTGTCTCAATCTCATAGATCCGCCTGCCTCTGCCTCCTGAGGTCTTGGGTTAAAGGTGTGTGCAACATGCCTGGCCAAGAATCTTTTTTAAAGAAAAAGAAAAAATAAAGGAAGGAGAGAGGGAGGGAGGGAGGAGGATGAATCATGGGGACAACTGGAGTTGACATTTAATATCTTTTTAATGTTAGAGGAATCCAGCATTTTAAAAAATGTGACAAATGTGTCCAACATAAATTCTGTAATTGAGTAATTCATTATTTTAGACTTCAGCTTCTTTAATGAAACATGGTGTATAAAGGAGTGTTTTCCTGAATAAATGGTACTGGGATGTTTAAAGATCTTGATATAAGCATTAACTGCTGGGTTTGGTTTTGTCTCTTCGAAACTTCTATTGAGCTCCTGAAGAATCGAACGGTTTAAATTTGCAAAAGAAGAACGTTTAGGGAATTTAATTAACTTAGATTCAAAGTGGGCTGTGGAGCTGTTGAAACTGGAATTGGTGGAACATTAATCAAACAGTGCCTTGAAAATGGATGTTACATTTCCTAGCTGAATAAATGGAATTAAGACTTGTAGGTAGAAGGTGGAACTTAAGGAAGACTTTCTTTTTCTTTTTGGAGGTACTGAAGACTGATTCTTGGTCTTTTGCAGGCCAAACAAGCATGCTCCTACCGAGCTATGCCTCCAGCCAAAGTGTTCTACCACTGGGCCATACCCTCCCACAGCCCCCAAGCCCTCCACGGGAGAATTCTAAGCAGGAGCTCTACCACTGAGCCACATCCCAGCCCCTCACTGGGGGATTCTAGTCAGGGGCTCTACCACTGAGCCACACCCCAGCCCCTCACTGGGGGATTCTAGGCAGGGGCTCTACCACTGAGCAACGTCTTCAACCCATTCTTTGTTATTATTACATGTTTAAAATGTGGACAACTTTTGAGAGTCAATTCTATCTTCTATCATGTTGATTCTAGGGATAGAACACAGGTCATCTAGCTTGACAGTGGTCATCTTTACCTGCTGAGCCATTGTGCCATTCACCAAAACCCATTCTTTGGTTGATGTTTTTGGGTTTGGGGGCTTGCTTTTTAAAATAATTTTTTTACATTTATTTTTATGTTTATGAATCTGCTTGGATACAAGTATACCACATGCATGCAGTGCCCATGGAGCCCTGAAGAGGGCATTCAGTCCCCTGGAACTAGAGTTACGCATGGTTGTGGTTGTGAGCCACAATTTAGGTGCTGGGTATCGAATCCAGGTCCTCCTCAAGAGCAGCCAGTACTATTAACCACTGAGTCATCTTTCCAGGCTTTACTTTTTAAAAAAATATATTATTTTTCTTTTACATATATGAGTGTATTGCCCACATATGTGAGAGAACACCTGTGTTGCTCAGTGCCACAGAGGTCAGAAGAGGGTGTCAGATGTCCCTGGAACTGGAGTTAAGGACAGTTCTTAGCCATCCTGTGGGTGTGGTGGATTGAATCTGGGTCCTCTGCAAGAGCAGTCAGTGCTCTTAACCTTCTGCCTCTACTTTATTATTTTTAATTTTTAATTATGTGCCTCTGTGTGTCCATGAGTGGGTACATGTGGGGTGCGGTGCCCCTGGAGGCCAAAAGAGGGTGTTAGATCCCCTGGAACGGGAGTTACTAATGGCTGTAAGGCACCAATACAGTGCTGGGAACTGAACTCAGGTTCACAAAAGAGGCCCATGGGCTAATCGGTGAAGACCCCGAGCTGCTCTTGCAGAAGACCGGAGTCTGGTTTCCAGGACCCATGTCAGGTGGCTAACAACTGCCTGTGACTCCGAAGCCAAGGGATCCAACACCCTTTTCTAGCCTCTATGGGCACTGCACTCACAAGACTATACACACTCACAAATACACACATGCATGCATACACATATACACAATAAAAATAATAATAACAATTTTTTAAAAAAGAGACCCATGCCTTTTATAAATGATTTACCACCCCCTTCTCCCACTGTTATGGTGCCAACACCCCTGGGAAGGACCACTCAGACTCCAGATTTTCCAAATCACCAAATTTATTAGCTGGCCAGTACTGTACTCTCTGGGCTGGGATCTAGAGAGCACAGTGCCTACTCAGAGGAGAACAGAGTTTATAAAGGATCCTGGTGGACCAGGTGGTTACACAAGATTACACAGACATGACATATTTGCTCCTGTATCATGCATGCATGTGGCTGCAGAAGCCAGTTAAGCATTAAGCAAGCCACATACATATTAGGCAAGATAAACATTAAATAAGTGGTTATAGAAGCTGTAAGACACTAACTGAGACCTTCTGGATTCTGTGCGGGTATTTTTCTTTGGTTAATTCTTCCTGGAACAGCCTTATAGTTAAACTTTTCCTAAAACTTCCTGCCAGAGTCAGGGACAGCTCCTCAAGGTGGTGGTCTTATACAAAATGGAGGAACTCAGGCTACAATACCACCAACCCAAAATACCACTCCCTGCTCTCTACCCAACACAACTTCATCTCAGGACGCTTCACCTGACCGCTTCTTGCAGAGTTCCCTTTACCATGTAAGCCAACATATTCACAGGTTCTAGGAGTCAGGATAAGAGTGTTTTTGACAGGCTAACTGTCTACCATTGTTCAATCTACAAACAAGAGACACCAACATACTCTTGATAGACAAATCAGGTAGAAGCCTAGGAATACAAACCAAAGACTACAACATTCAGACAGCATGGAAACAGGAAGGCCAGGACCACCCAGGATCTCTGAATTGGGCAGGAGTCAGGCTAGGCTGGTAAGACGGACTCAAATGATAGACTGCGGCTGGGGATGTGACTCAGAGGGTAGAGCTTGCCCAGCATGCAGAAGAAGCTGGGCTCCATCCCCAGCACCACAGAGAGGTCCATCCTTATGATCCTAGCCGTTGGGAGGTAGAAGTGGAAGGTTCAGAAGCTCAGATGACAGGCTGTGCTTCCTGCCACCTATCCTCTGGGGTAGAGGCCACCATGCATTAGTGCCCGAACAAAAAAGGTCTAACTCGTAGATCCGCTAAATCAAGAACAAGCCTGATCTGTTCTCAGAACTGTCCTGCTTGATCTCAGAACTGTTCCTTGAACAAAGGGCGCACGCTATTTATTTAAACAGAACATCCAGCTGGATATGGGAAAGGAATGAGGAACTTTGTCTTATCAGGGGAAAATTTGCCTTGTCTGACCCCCCTTTCCCCAACCAGCAGCAACAAAACCACAAACAGACACTATCAACCTAAAACCCACATGCTATTCTGCAACATATACTGTATATATTTCTTTGCTTTCAACACTGATATAGTTTTTAATATTTTTATTGAATTTTTGTGAATTCCTTACATTTTGATCATATTTAGACCCCCTCCCTATCTGTACCACTTTTGTAGCCCCCATTCCTCTTACAGTACGTACCCCCTGCCAGATTTCATGTATTCTGTCACATATATTTTGTTTTTTAGTTCTCTGAGCCAGGCTGTCCTGTAGCCCCAGTTGGCCTAGTACTGGATGTATAGACCAGGCTGGCTTTGATCCCACAGAGCTCTGCCTGCCTCTGCCACCCAAGTGTTGTGGTTAAAGGCGGGCACCACCATGCTGGCATCTGTCATGTATATTAAAGCCTTATTGGGTCAAATTTGTGTCCCCAAATGCCCTGCGGTGTGGGTCCATCCACTGGAGCCTCATTAACCCATCTAGAGTCACGCTCCTAAAGAAAACGGACTCTCCCTCTCCCCGCAGTTACGAGTTCCCAGTAGTTCCTGAGCTGAGGTTGGGGCTTCTTCCAGCCTTTCCCACTTCTATGTTTCCTTTTTCCCCAGCACACAAACCACCCAAGGAACAGAAAATCCAGGCCTGGGGAATGGTTCTCCCAAGATCCCACAGCCTGAGGTGGTGGCGTGAAGGGCAGCTACTGGGTTCTGAAGTGGAAAGAAAAAAAAAAAAATGGCCACCAGCCCTATCCAAGCATCTGTGACCATCACAGGGAGGACGGCAGAAAGGAGGGTCCTGTCACACCTGTCGCACACAGGACTCCTGGAGAGGCAGGACAAACCCCACAGCCAGTCTCAAAGCAGTCCATACTCCAGTGCTTGGAGAATCTTAGGAGGTAAAGGAAATCTCTTAGAACAGGAAGTGCTCCTCCATCGCCTACAGACACCAGCCGTGTCACTTGGATGAGACTCTTAAGGGATAAGCCAGGATCCCAGAAAGAATAGAAATCCTGCACTGGGCAGAAGACAGCCCAAGTTCGGAGCTAATTCAGGAACCAATCAGGGTACAGCTGCATTTGTTTATGGCTCTGGCCTCTTGGGGGAGGGGGGGAGTTATACATTAATTCTTCTAAGAGTCCCATCCAATTAGCTTGGAAATCTCTCCCATTCTCACTGACTGACTGTCATTATGAAATTTAGGTTCACAGTGACACATTCTAATTATCTTAGCACTTTAGGAACTGAGGCATGAGGTTCCAAAACAGTCTGGGTTACATAGAACACCCTGTCTTAAAGAAAAAAGGATAGGAGGAGTTGCATGTTAGAGGGTAACCTTGCACTGTTCCACAACAAATTTTACCTAAAGCTTTAGCATCTTTTTGATGACTCAGTTATTTTACTGAAGCCTCCTGGGTTGTTGCCTTTTGTAATTAATCATTAACAAACAGGTATTTATCTGTAGAAGTAAATTGTTTAGAGCTGTTTAAAAAATTTTTTTATTTTTTGGGTATGAGCGTAACTGCACCTGTGTCATGCATCAGCCACAGAGTCAAAGGATGATGCTGGATCCCCTGGAACTGGAGTTATGGGTGGTTGTTAGCTGTATGTGGGTGCTGGGATTCGAACCTGGGTCCTCTGTAATAGCAGTTAGGACTCTTAAACCACTGAGCGATCTCTCCAGCATTCATTGTTTAGTGCCTTTAAGAATATGACCTGTAGTGACTGAGGAGATGGCTCTGCCTGAGGACCCATGGGAAAAAACCTGACCTGGATAGCCTGGTCTATATAGCAAGTCCAGGCCAACTGAGGCTTCAGAGAGACCCTGTCTCAAAAAAAAAAAAATGAGGGCTGTAGAGATGGATGACTCAGTGGTTAAGAGCTTAAGAACTTAAAAGCACAGGCTGCTCTTGCACAGGACCCCGGTTCAAATCCCAGCACCTAGAAAACTGCTAACAACTAGCCGTAACTCCAGTTTCAGGGGATCCAATGCCCTCTTCTGACCTCCGAGGGCATTGCAGGACATGGATGCACTTAACATACGTGCCAGCAACACGCTGATACACATAAAATAAAAATAATAAATAAATTTTTGTTTGATCCTTTGGAGACAGGTCTACTTGTAGCCCCAGCTGGCCTGGAACTCTCTCTGTAGACCAGGCAGGCCTTGAACTCACAGAGATCCACCCGCCTCTGCCTCCTGAGTGCCAGGATTAAAGGCATGCAACACCACGCCCGGCAAATAAAATATTTTTAATGTAAAAAAATTCCCCATACATCTCAAGCAGTGGGAGTTGCCTAAATGAACATTAGGCTATAAATATCTAAAATATATGTATTATACATTTATTTGTACCATAACCGTATATGTTAATCTAATGAGCAATATAATCACATAGTATATTAGATTTTATAACATGTCATATGCACATATTTTCCTTTACGTTTTTCACGTATATATGTGTAGTGTATGCATGTTCACATGTGCGTGGACACACATGTGTGTGCCTATGCATGCCTGACATTGGCATCGGGCGTCTCCCTTGATTGGTCTCCACTTCTACTGAGGCAGGATCTCTTGCTAAACCCAGAACTTGGCAACTCTGGCTAGCTCAGTCTCTGCATCCCAAATGCTGGGATTACATGCACCTATTAAGCCTGTCCAACTTTTACTTGAGTTCTGGGTAATCCATACTGCGTTCCTCAAGGCAAGAGATTTGTCCACCAAGCCATCTGCCAAGCCCCATCATTAGATCGCCTTTTTTGTGTGTGTGACTGGGTCTCATGTAGCCCAGGCTGACCTAGGAACTTGCTATGTAGCTGAAGATGACCTTTGAACTTCTGATCCTCCTACCTCAACCTCTCAAGTGCTAGGACTGTAGAATGTATCACAACACCCAGGTTATTCGGTGCTGGGATAGAACCCAGGGCTTTCTGCATGCTGGGCAAACCTTGTACCAACTGAGCCACATTTGCAGCTGTGATTTGTTTTATGTGACAGGTGTAAGGTGTGACTGAAAGGAAACCCCCCAGCAGTTCCAGGGCTCAGGACTGACAGACACCTTGGCGACTCCAGCCAAACTTCCAGAATGCACCAGTATCCGTGAAAAGGGACTGCTTCCTGGACAGATGTTTACTACTTCCTCTGAACATCAATCAGATGTTATGGGGATCCCCTCCCCATAAAAAGGCCTACTGGGCAGCTAGGCTGGGCTGGTCTCCTCATGCTGACCTGTGGAGGCTAGCTTCGGCTGGTTTTCCTCATTTCCCGACCTGGGAAGCTAGCCCTGTGCCCTTAATAAACCAGGTCCTGTTAACTCCCCTGCAGAGTCTCGTTCATTTTTCCTGGGTCTTGTGAACCAAATCTTACAACAGGGTCTCACTACATACATAACCCAGACTGGCCAGAAGCTCACTGTGTAGCCCCAGGCTACCTGCCTCAGATGCAGGATCTTCCTGACCCCACCTCCATAGCAGTGGGACTGACGGCACGCATCACTACACCCAGCCAGACTAAGCTATTTATAAAGTCTCCGCCAGAAGTGTGGCGCACCACCTCCATGCTGCTGGGGACACTGCCTTCCGCAGTGCTTGCTGTGTGATACATTCTTCTCCCTTAAGCTAGCTTGAGTAGATTTTATGGCTTGAAATCAAGTGAACTTTAACCCACCTAAGCTATGAAAAATGACAACTGAAGGACAGCTCTGACATTCCTCCCCAAAGAGTCCCTCCCCCAGTAAAACTGTCACAGCTGTAGAACCACAGGAGGACACGGATGAACCACCCGCATAGGTTTCACTAGTGGTCTTTAGAAACGGTGCTGACGACTCCAACGTGACAGCACATGTCTGAGATCACAGCACTCAAGAAGAAAGACACAGGAGGATCATGAGCTAGAGGTCCTCCTGGGCCGTGGAAGAGGAGCACTATGTCAAACGTGAGAGTGAGGAGAGGGCTCAGTGGGTAAAGTGCTTGCTACGCAAGCATGAGGCCCTGAGTTCAGATCCTCGGCACCCATGTAAACAAAGCACAGCAGTGGACCTCTGTAACCCCAGGGTGAGGGTGACACTGGGGGAGGAGGGGGAAAGCAGGATCCATGGGACTTGCTAGCCAGTCAATCTGACCGAATCAGACGGCTTCAGGTTCAGAGAGAGACCCTGTCTCCACATAAGGTGGAAGCCTGGCAAAATGGTTCAGCACTTGGCACCAGGCCTGCCGGATAACCTGAATTCCATCCCTGAGACCCACATGGCGGAAGGAGAGAACCAGCTTCTGAAAGCTGTCCTCTCAATTCCTCACACACAATAAATATAAAAAAAGTTTTTAAAATTAAGTAAATAAGCTGGGCATGGTGGTATACACTTTTAATCCCAGCACCAGGGAGATAGAGGCAGGTGGATCTCTGTGAGTTCAAGGCCAGCCTAGTCTCCGGGTCAGCGGTCTCAAAAAACCAAAACAAATAAATACATACATAAATAAATAAATAAAGTGGCTAGTGATTGAGAAAGGCACCAAACTTCTATTTTTGGCTACCGTACTCACATGCACACATGTCATACATACGTGAACACACACTACACAGAAAAATTAATAATAAATAAATAGGCATGATGTGATGCCTGTAATCCCAGCACCTAAGAGGCCAAGGCAGAAGAACCATTTCAAGTTCCAGGCCAGTCTGGACTGCAAAGTGAGTCTCTGTCTCAAAATAATAATAATAATAATAATAATAGAAACAAAGTGTGGTGGTGCATGCCTTTAATCCCAGCATTTGGGAGGGAGAAGCAGGTGGATCTCTGTGAGATCGGGCCAGCCTGGTCTATATAATGAGTTCCAGGCTAGCTGGGGCTACAGGGAGACCTTGTCTAAAAAAGATATAATAACAATAATAGGATGACATAGTGGCACACGCCTAAAAACCTAGCACTCTGGAGGCAGAGGCAGAGGCAGGCAGGGTGTTTGAGGCCAGCCTGGTTTACATAGGGAGCTCCAGGCCAGCCAGGGCTACCTGGTGAGACCCTGTCTATAACCAACTAACTAACTAAATAAATGAATAAATAAGCAAATACATAGAGATTTTAAAAGAAACATAGTCACACAGTTTGTGAGGGTGACATGCTGATCTTGGGGGCCGGGGAGGTTGTGCCTACGGAAGAGAGCCGGCTTGTTTGTCATTTCTGCTGAAAAATTATGTGTAGGTCAGTTTAAGAACGGAGCCGGCTCCTGAGCATCCACCCTGGAGCACGATGCCAAGAGGAGGCAACCCCTGAGGCTGGGGACTTGGTACCCCGGGGTTTCCAACGGGGCGGAGGGTCAGGGTCATGGCGCGGTCCCCTCGGTGTTAGGAACCCCGGTGGCCGAGAAAATGACAGATGTGGGGACCGTGAAAGCCGGGGAGACGCCTGGGGTGAGTGCCAGGAGACCCTGCCGAAGCCACGTGGGGATCGGGAGTCGCTGGGCGCCAGGCTCCCGGGTGCTGGAACCTCGCCACGCGCCCAGGGGGATCCAGACATCCCGCATCCGCGCATCCGCAGCCGCGCTCCTTCCTCGCCCTCCTGCGGCATCCGGCCTCGGGCCGCAGGGTAAGGACCGCCCAAGGTTCCAAGGCCCGGGGCTCCCCGGACAGCGCAGATCCCCGGGAGGCCCTCGGGGACGTGATCCCAGCCGGCTTCCACCTCCCATCAGGCCTTCAGGTGAGCGCTCAGACCGGAAGGGACCCGGATCCGGGGTCCTCCCAGGGGATGGAGGATTCTCTCCACTGCCCCGGTCCCTGGGGGGCGAGTCACCGGGAGTCCCTGTGTCCCTTCCCAGGCTCTTCCACCACGCAGGGCTCCTTTAAACTCAATTTTATCAGCACATTTTACAAAGCCACAAATTGCACCTTTAAAGGCCTTGCTTTGGAAAGAGTTTTTTCTTTTATTATTAAATAAGTTTTAAAGACAGCCTACAAAGAAACGAGTTTCATTTCGGCAATTTCATACATTGTTCTCATGAAAACAGGTCTTCCGGGCTGGAGAGATAGCTCCGCAGATAAAGGGGCTTGCCGCCAAGCCTGATGATCTGAGTTCCATCCACGAGAACTACACGTTGGAAAGAACTTGTGTAAGTTGTCCTCTGACCCCGACGCCCCCACACACATACACATCATCATAATGCATAACATTTAATTTAGATTCAAAGACAGAAAAAGAAAGAAAAGGATCTTCCAACTCCCACTCTTGCAGCTCCACGCTGACGATCCTGAAATACACACAAGGCCGACTGACATGTGTTCACAGCAGCCCCTGCTTCGAAGTGTCTGGATTTTTATTTGGTCTGGCTGGCAGCCCCTTTCCAAACTTGTGCTCCCCAAGTATCAGAGGGCTGTTTCCTCAGTTAGCAGCTTAGGAGCTTACTGTAGTCAGCTGTCAGGCTGCTTAAAACAACAAAACACTCTGGTTTGTTTCTTCAGCTTCAGATTGTTTAAAACATCACAAATCTGGTTTTGAACAATAAATGCTCGTTTAAATGCTCGGAGAGACTAAGTAACAACTGACCGAGCATTGATGAAGACAAGGGGTTCTTTAAATGGAGTGCTGGTCTCCTAATCAGTCAATTAAAACTGCAATCAGAAGGGCTGGAAAGATGGCTCAGCAGTTGTTGGGTCCCAGCACTCAGGACCAGCCAGAGGGGGACCTAAGGAACTCCAGAGGGGGACCTAAGGAACTCCGCCGTGGGGGAGGGGGTGAGTAGGCACAGTCAACACACAGACTCCAGGAGTTGAGTGGAAAGCCAACAGTGGTGGTCTGCTGCAAACTCATTTATTCAAGGAAGAGCAGAGAGTCTTATAGGTCTTGTTAGCCAATAGCCTTAGGGGGTGGGGGCCTGACAACAGCCAATTGCAGTTTGTTCCCAGGTGGATCAGGTTCCCTCCAGGTGCTGGGCAGAAACTGGCTTCACAACCAACCTATGTGGAGCACCACGCCCACGAAAGCCATTCCTCCATTCCTCCTGGCAGGTGGCCTGGCTAGGCCCACCCTGCATTATGCCCAACAAGCAGTAAAGATCACTGGCTGCTCTTGGGAGGACACAGATTCCTCACATGGTGACTAACAACCATTCCAGTCCTGGGGATCCAGTGCCCTCTTCTGTTCTCTGCAGACATTGTATACACGGGTACACTTACATACATGCAGGCAAAACACCTATACACATAAAATAAAAAATAAATACTTTTATAATTACAATGAAGTTACTTCTCCATAAAAATGGCTATGCCGTGGGGCTGGAGAAATGGCTAAGTCCCTAGGATGTTTGTCAGGCCAGCACAGGAGGCTGAGTTCAGGTCCCCAGCAACCCCAAGTAGAAAGTCAGACCAAGAAGAGTACACCTGTAATGCCAGCATGTTGGAGATGAGGATGCCTGGAGCTCACTGACTATCCAGGTTAGCCCAATCGGTGAGCTGCTGGGTTGTAAGAGACCCTGCCTCCGAAACAAAACAAGGACAGGTGAGGAACAACTGAAGAAGACACCTAACTTGAACTTCTGGTCTATAAATATACACAAACATGCACACACATACACTCACACATACATACATGTACACATTCACATGGACATATGAACACACATACACAAACATGGGTCTACAAATACATATAAATACACAAACATACTGTAGGGGTAAATTTACAGAGTTTCTCTCTGTCTGGAGGGCCATGTCTCCAAGAATTTGATTGACACAGATGAAGCCAATAGAGTCAACTACTTTCCAACCAACCAGTGACTTAAGGGGGAGGGTCTAGTGGGAAAGTAGAAAAACTGGATACAAACTCGGGCAGGGGCCGTGGGTCTCCATCTTGGGGGTGTGTTCCGGAGGTCCACTGGACTTCTGATCAAAATGCTGGCTCCCCCATACGAAATTTCTGTCTCTCTCCCCAGGGATGACTCCTTCGTAAGTAACCTGGAATCAAACTGGTTTCTCTAATTGGAGAGCATTCTCCGTTCACTCAATCCGTTCAAGCCTAGCGGGGTGGGACTGAATGCTAGGCCTCACTGGGAGAGGAGAATTCATAAGACATGTACATACATGAACGCATTCACATACACAAATGAACACATATACACACAAACATGAGTCCGCATATACACACACACACATACATATATGAATGCATTTAGATACATACACAAATATGGGTCTACAAATACAAACATACATGCACATTCTATGCACACATATATACATGAACACATTCACATACACATGTGAATACACATACACAAACATGGGTCTACAAATACAACTACACAACTACACACATTCACATGCAAATGAATGCATTCACATACACACATACACATACAAATACACATGCATACACAAACATGGGTCTGCAAACACATATACACATAAATACACACATAAACATATTCACATATACATATACACATACGAACACACATACATACACAAACACTTGTACACATACACACCTGGACACATACACATGCGGCTAATTTGTGAGCACTGAAATGTCTTCTTTACCTTTCACGATTTGCATTCCTTGGTAGTTAATCAGTAATGTTTTTTGTTAGTTTGTGTTGTGTTTTCATTTTTTTTGAAACACAGTCTCACACTTTCATCCAGGCTGGTCCAGCACTCACTATGTAGCTCGTCATGGTCTTATACTGACTGCAATCAGCCTCCTGAAACTACATGTGTGAGCCATCATGTCAGACTTACTTCCAAATATTTTATTTGTTTGTTTGTTTATTGAGACAAGGTCTCAATATATATAATATAATAGCCTTAACTGGCCTGGAATTCCCCATGGAGAATCCTTTGCCGAATCCTTTGATCCTTGCTGGATCAAAGGCCTGCATCACCACACCCAGCAAAATTGATTTTATCTTTATTTCTGTGGATATATAAGTGTCTATGTATTAGAGGCCAGAAGGTGGCACTAGATCCTCTTTATGGCTACAGAGAGACCCTGTATCAAAAACCCACCACCACCAACAACAACAACAAAAACACCAATGCAACTTTTTAAAAAGACATTGAAGAATGGAGAGGGAGAGATGGTTCAGTAGATGAAGGTGCTTATACCCAAACCTGATAATCTGAGTTCGATCCCCAGAAGCCACAAGCTGGAGGGAGAGAACAACTCCCACAAGATGTCCTGAGTTCCACACAAGCATCAAACTGGAGCATGCTCATGCATACAACATATATACACACACCATAGATGATAGATAGATAGATAGATAGATAGATAGATAGATAGATAGATAGACAGACAGATAGATGATAGACAGACAGATGATAGATAGATAGATAGATAGATAGATAGATAGATAGATAGATAGATGTTTTTTAAATACAGACAAGGGACTGGAGAGATAGCTCAGAGCTTAAGAGCACTGGCTGCTCTTTCAGAGGACCCAGGTCCGATTCCCAGCACCCACACGACAACAACCATCCATTATTTCAGTTCCGGGGGATCCAATGACCTCTTCTGATCTCCGTGGGCACTACATGTCACAGCACACCTACCTACATACAGGCATTACACTTCTACACATAAAATAAAAATAAAAAATAAGTCAGCTAAGCCTGCTGGCACACACCTTTAATCCAAGCACTCCTGGAAGCAACAGCAGGCAGATGTCACAGAGACTTTTGTGTTGGGGTGGTCTGCAGCCGTTGAGTGACTAAATTCCTTTTCTCTTTCTTCTCTTTTCCAGCCTGTGGCCTTTGTAAATAAAATTAGCATGGCCTTAATTTTACTCTTATCACTCATTGCTTTAATGTTGTGATTAAAGACTTTAGGAACAGAACCCAAGGCCATGGCATGGTGGAAAAGCCCTCTACTTCGGAGTCAAACCCCCAGCCCCTCACTGGGGGATTCTAAGCAGGGGCTCTACCACTGAGCCACACCCTCAGTCCAATGTCTCTCCCCGGTTTTTCCCCTTGTTTGTTGATTTGTTCCTTTCAGACGGTGTCTCACTCTGTAGTTCTGGCCTGGTTCTCACTATGTAGCCCAGGGAGGCCTCAAACTCAGCTGTCCTGCCTCTGTCTCCACCCCAAGTGCTGTGATGATGGCTCGATTCTTTTGTGTTCGTTTGGCACTCCGATTGACTCTTTTCTGTGAAGTCAGTTCAATTTAATTCTCTTGTTTGCTCTCGTGTTTTCTTCAAAATGGAGTGGAAACTTCTGCCTAGGCTTGTTAGCCAATCACGCTGTCAAACAAGAGGCTGGGTAGCTGGCTCTAGGCTTTTGCCGGGATGGTGCTTTGTGAGTAAAGTCACTGATGTGTGGTTCCGGGCTGCTATAAGGATAGCCCTGGCTCTTGACCTGCTTCAGGGGATGACTGAGACCTGTTTTGCCTGACCATATTCAATGTCAGCCCGGCCCTTTGTAGGGAGCCCCCACCCAGACACCACAGCAGAAGGGCTTCCCCCACACCACCAGGAGCGTGGGCCTGGCCCACATACCCTGTATAACGTTGCTTTCCCTGTGTGAATGTGGGACAATCTGAGACATTCGTGGCAGAGGAAGAGGACAGGGACAGAGCAGGAAACCAGCAGACAGAGTTTTCAGAATGACTCAGTCTGGGTATGGTGGCTCACACCTGAAATCTCAGCACTGGGCCGGGAGACAGGAGGCTCAGATGTTCAAACCAGCTTAAGCTACATAATGAGCTAGAGGCTAGCCTTGGCTACATAAGATCCTCTTTCAAAAAACTAAACAAACAAAAGAATTAAAAGTGAGAGTGGTAGGTACAGAAAACCCTGAAGGCATGACCAGGAAACTGTGTTTTGGAAAAATTGTGAAAGGGAGATGGCTTAGTGGGTGAAGTGCTTCCTGTGCAAGCAAGAGGCCTTGCGTGGATACACAGCACCTACATAAAAACAAACTAGGCATGATGCATGAGCCTCTGACCCTAGCACCTGGTGGAGGTCAGACACAGAAGGATCCCAGGGGCCCATTGGCCAACTAGCCTAGCCAATTGCTGAGCTCCAGGTTCAGTGAGGGGCCCTGCCTCAAAAAGAATCCAATAGACTGGAAAGATGGCTTAGTGGTTAAAAACACTGGCTACTCTGGCAGAGGACCCAGGTTTGGTTCCCAGCACCCATATGGCAGCTAACAACAACCTGTAACTCCAGCTTCAGGGGACCTGACACCCTCTTCTGGCTTCCAATGGCATCTGCATTCACACAGACACACACAAATAAATTTTTTTAAAAAAATATGTCTTTTTTGAGACAAAGTCTCCCTGTAGCCCCAGGTGGCCTGGAACTGCCTATGTAGACCAAGCAGCCTCAGTCACACAGAGAGCCGCCTGCTTCTGCCTTCCTAGTGCTGGGGTTGAAGGCGTCACCACCACACCCAGCAAAATAAATCCTTTTTAAAAAGAAGAAACAAGTGCCCTTAAGCACTGAGCCAGCTCTCTAGCCTGTCTTCCTTCCTTCCTTTCTTCCTGTTTCTTTTCTTTAGTACTAGGGATTGAATCAACACCACTGATCTAGATCCCCAGTCTTTTGTTGTTATTGTTGTTAACTTTCCATTGTGAGACAGAGTCTTGATAAATGGACCAGACTGGCCTTGAACTTACTCTATAACTCAAATAGAGCCAGGCATGGTGGCACACACCTTTAATGCCAGCACTCAGGAAGGCAGAGGCAGGAGATCTCTGTGAGATTGAGGCCAGCCTGGTCTACATAGTGAGTTCCAGGCCAGCTGGGAGTCCAGGGAGACCCTGTTTCAAAAACCAAACAAACAAACTCAACATTTTAAAAAGAATAGATGCCAGGCTGGGAAGATGGCTCAGTGGATCAAGGTACTCGTTACCATGTCTGACAACCTAAATTCCATCCCAGGTCCCACAGGTTGGCAGAGGAGAGCCGACTCTCACAGGTTATCTTCTGACCTCCACACTGGCCCATGGCATGCACACACACATTCACACACAGAATAAATAAAATGTAATTAAAAATTAAGAAAAAAATATGATGGAGAGCAGTTGATAACAACACTTGACACTGACCTCTAACCTCTATCTGCATGCACACACGCGCACACGCACACACACACGCACACTCACACACACAGGGCAGACAGATAGCTTGGGGGCTAGAGACACTTGTGTGCAGGCCTGATAACCTAAGTTAAAGCCCCAGATCCCACAACGTAGTGGGAGAAAAGTAACTTCAGAGAACTGTTCTCCCTAGGCACACTGTGGCACCTACGTGTCTAAATTTATACACATACATGCATTCATACACCAACACTCATACACACACATTCACACATGTACACAGGAGTGCACACATATACACATAGGCACATCCATACACAGGTACACATACACACATGCTCAGGCACACAGACTATCAATACCTAGCGCTCAGGAATTCACAGGAATTGCTGTCGGGCCGCATGTGGACGGGTAGTGCTAGAAAACTATTGGCTTTTTTTTATACAATGAAATGCACATTCACCCTATCACCCAAGAATTCCATCCCTAGGTATCATTACTCAGGAGAAACAACACCTATCTGTACAGACACTTGTATATGAGTGCTCCTAACAGTCTTATTCATTATAGCCTCAAGCTGGGAACAAATCAAGTGTCTCTCATGGGACTGGATAAACTGATTTGTGGCTTATCTGGTCAGCAGCATATTACTCAGCAACAAAAAAGGAATGAGGCATTGATGGGTGCATTCAACAATGTAGGTGAGTCACACAGGAAGCCAGAGTGAGTGAGCGCGCGCTGTATGTGTCAGAGTCTAACCAGGAGACTGAACTAACAACATTTGTGACACAAGATTATTACTAAGAGGATGAAAAACTTATTATTCTTATTATAATGTATTATTATACTCTATTATCATTGTATTATTATTACTAAGAGGATGAAAAGGAAATCAGCTTCTAGGGCATGCAGAGCACACTGACAATACAGAAGTAGCAGACAGAGATAGGTTTGTGGCACACATTTCTGATCCCAGCACTTGGGAGGCTGAGGCAGAAAGATGGATAGTTTGAGGCTGACCTGGGCAACATAGAAGGACCCTGTCTCAGAAAAGTCAGAGAAACGAAGACAAAACAAAATAAATTGTAGAGGGGGTGAGGGTGGGTGAGACGGCCCAGCCGGTAGAAGCACTTGCTGCCAATCCCCATAATCTGAGTTTGATTCCTGAGACCCACATGGTGGAAGAAAACTGCATCCACCAAAAAAAGAAAAAAAGAAGACGGGGAGGGACCGACGGACGGACGGACGGACGGAAAAAGTAGCAGCTATAAGACTCAGGCATGCTCCTAGGTGTAAGGTAGAGAGGCTGAAAAAAGACAGCCTCAGGCTGCGGTGGATCTGGCCAGCCGTCCTCATCCCGCAGGATGCCAGACAAAACAGCGCACAGGGCAGTAAGTGAGCTGAGCCCCACACAGCAGGTGCCGGATGCTGGAGGAACTTCCTGCCGCTAGGGAGCCGGCCGGGGAACAGCCGGCCGGGGAACAGCCCAGCTCCCGCGCCTGCCACGCTTCTCCGGCGCCCTCTACTGGACACGCGCGGCATCGTGGCAGCGCGCGGGGAAGAAAGACAAAGCGACAAACTTCAATTGCTCGGCTTTCGATACAGGGTAAAATTTATTTATTTATTTATTTATTTATTTATTTATTTATTTATTTATTTATTTATTTATTTACATATTCTATAGTAGCTCTGACCTCTCAAGGTTAAGGCACGAGGACCATCGCAAATTCCGGGCCAGCCTGGACTACAGTGAGACCCTGTATCAAAAAAGAAAACAAGGGGGCTGGAGAGATTGCTCATTGGTTAACAGCACTGGCTGCTCTTGGGGAGGACCCAGGTTCGAATCCCAGCACCCACTGGGTGGCTAACAACCATCTGAAATCCCAGTTCCAGGGGACCTGACCCCCTCTTCTGACCTACTCGGGCACTGCATGGCATGGGTACACTTAGCTATATGCAGGCAATACACTTATACACACAAGATTTTTTAAAATATTTTTTAAAATAAAAATTAAGGGGGAGGAACTGGAGAGGCGGCTGAACGGTCAAGAGCACTGGCTACTCTTTCAGAGGACCCAGATTTGATTCCCAGCTGTCTATAACTTCAGTTCCTTTCTGACCTCCAAGGGCACTGCATGACACAGGTGCACTTACATACATGCAGGCAATACACTCATCAACATAAAAATAAATAATTTTTTTAAAATTAATCAAAACAAAAATAAAACAAGACAACAGAAAACACCAACAAAAGCCGTCAGGAATATGAGAAAAAAAAAAAAAAACTTGGGGGGTCAGAAAAACGGCTCAGTGGGCAAATGTACTTGCCACCAAGCCTACTGACCTGGGTTCCATCCCTGAGAGCCCCATGGTGGAAGGAGAGAATCAACTTCTGAAAGTTGTCTTTGACCTCTACATATATCCTGTGAAACACACACACACACACACACACACACACACACACACACACACGGGAATAAAGATCTGCATTCCTCTGCCTCCCAAGTGCTGGGATTAAAGGCGTGCACCACCATGCCCAGCCAACAAATGAAAACATTTAAAAAAATTTTTTTTTAAATAAAAAGATCCCCTGTAACTCCATATCCAAGGGATCTGACACCCTCTCCTGGCCTCTGTGGATACTGCACACACATGACATACATAAATACACACACACATACACACATAAAAAAAAGCACACACACGTAAAAAGTCTTTAAAAATTTCAAACTTTTTAAAAAAATAAAATACATTTTAAAAGAAGAAAAGAAAACTTGAATTTTGAATTGGAGAATATGGTTGTTTTGTCTCAAAAGAACATATATAGAAAGACAGGTGTTATAGGGTGCCAAACAGGAGTCACCACACACAAAAGAAAGGCAAGGTAGATTTTATTACGGCCGGCCGGGCTGACTTCTCAACTCTAGGCGGGCCAGTTCCGAGAAGCAGCCCCTATTCATTGTAGCATCCAGCTTTTATAGGCAAGTACAAGGTATGTAAAGGTCAGCTTCAAAAATATCCAACCCCAAACTCCCATCCGAGTCCATAGAAGCAGATGTTTACATTATACTCATTGCCTTTGTTCCCAATTGAGACACATCCTGGCATTATATCCAATCCTGAAGACCACGAGAAAATGTCAAGCTCAGAGTTCTCTTTCCTAAAAAAACAGGATGTCACTGCTGTGAGATGGAGTCTCTATGGTTTGGTCAGAGACCATTATCACCTCACAGACACAGATGTGGTCATTAACAATGGTTATTTGCTTAAGATGTTCTGCATAAGATTAGATACTCTTCTTTCAATCTGTTACACTAGGGAGATAGATAGATAGACAGGATTTTCTTATCT
Source organism: Eospalax fontanierii (assembly GCA_035773235.1). Classification (NCBI taxonomy): domain Eukaryota; kingdom Metazoa; phylum Chordata; class Mammalia; order Rodentia; family Spalacidae; genus Eospalax; species Eospalax fontanierii. The sequence goes on along the minus strand of CM069554.1, from coordinate 24,139,243 downwards.
TCTGTGGCTCTGGGGGACTAACTGGGCTCAGCTAACTGGTCCACACTCAGGGGTCTCATGCAATTGCTATCAGAGAGAGGAGAAGGTTGGATCATCCCAGGGCTTCTCACTGTTACCTGTAGCCCTAGTTTGGGAAGACCAGGGCAGCTGGGGTGGAACAGCCCAGGCGTCCCTGTTGTCTGTCTACCAGAGTGACCTCAGGGCAACAAACCTCCAACAGCTGACGGAGTCGGGGAGGAGTGTGAGGGAGTCATCTTGGCTCAGGTTGATTCACTGCATACATCTCTTTCCAATTTCTCGGTTCAGAGACTTCACATGTGCAGCTTGGAATGAGCCTTGGGTATAATTCATACTCCAGAGCAACAAATGCTGTAAACCCAAGCTCTGCCTGCTCTCCAGAGAGCCTGTAGTTAACCATTTAGCAACACACCAATGGACTCAGAGCTCCCGAGGCGCATGACCCAAGGTAGAAACATCTTTTAGAATCTCACCCATGAGATCACTTCTCTACTGCCCTGAACGGCAAGGCAGTCACAGAGACCTACCAGAGCCTGAGGGAGAGGCTGCATGACAAAGTAGAATTATGGAACAGTGTGTCAGATAGGAAATGCCACCGTAGTCATTTTAGGAATGTACACTCATGGGTCCTTGGAATTGGAATGTTGGTAGCATCCCTGTTACCATGCCAACCAATAATAATCTCCTTCATAATCATAGGATCTTGCTAGTACCTGGCTTCCCCACCCCAAACTGACCCAGGGAGAGATTAACATTCAGCCGTCAGACTGTGGGAATGAGGTATTGTGCGCACCCCAAAGAGAGGCTTGCATCATACAGTACAGAGGAGGCTTGGCCTTGTCTTGTCCTCCTCTCCTCCTCCCTCTCCTTCCTTCTCTTTCTGTTCCTTTTTTTTTTTTCTTTTGTCTTTTTGAGACAGGGTCTCCCTGTAGCTCCAGCTGGTCTGCAACTCACTATACAGTCTAGGCTGGCCTCAGACTCACAGAGAAAGACCTACTTGACTCTGCCTCCCGAGTGCTAGAATTAAAGGTACGTGCTACCACACTCAGCCTTTTTACTCATTTTTTAATTCTATTTTTGTTTATAGCGTGTGTGCGTGCATGGTCAGGTATGTTCATAAGCTACGCGTACATGCAGAGGTCAGAGGACAGCTTGTGGGAGTTAGTTCTCTCTTCTCATCACATGGGCTTCTTGGATGGAATTCAGGTTATCAGTCTTGGTGGCACATGCCTTTACTCCCTAAGTTGTCTCATGGGCCCCTTATTTTGTTTTTGAGACAGTCTCCTGTAACCCAGGTTGGTCTTGAATTCAATATGTCACTGAGGAACTCCTGGTCTTCCCGCCTCCACTTCCCAATGCTAGGATTACAAGTTTACAAATGTTCTCCAGCATGTGCGGCCTTGGGTTTTCACTTTATTTTTTCAGTGTTTTCGTTAACATATTATTAATTATATATAACCGTGGGTAACACTGTCAATTACATGTCCTTTTTCCCCCTCCTTCTCTCCCTCCCTCCGTTCCTTTGCGGTGCTGAGGATCAAACCCTGACCCTAGGGCCTCCGGCATGCCAGGCAACTGTTCCCATCACTAAGCCCCGATCCCAGTAGTTGGGTTTTATTTATTATGTAGTGTAGTGTGTGCGCATGTGCAGAGGCCAGAGGAGGACAAAGAGTCTCCCGCTTTATCACATTCAACCTTGTTCCCTTGAGACAAGGTCTCTCACTAGACCTAGTGCTAGGCTGGCACCTAACAAGGCACAGTCACTCTCTTGTCTCTGCCTCCCCCACAACACTGAGGACATAGGCACATGCTGCCTGCCATCCTTCTGTATAGGTGATGGGGTCCTCATGTTTGTGGAAATGCTCTTACCTGCTGAGCCATCTGCCCAGCCTCTCATTGGGTTCTTTTTATTTATTTAAAATGTTTTTTACTTGTACAAGTATTCTGATTGCCAGTGTGTTTACAGATATATGTGAAGTACCCATGAAGGCCGGAAGAGGGTGACAGGGACCCATATGGGTTCTAGGACTCTAACTCAGGTCCTCTGGAAGAAAAGCTAGTGCTCGTAACGCCTGAGCCACCTCTTCATTCCATTAGGTTCTTTGTTAAAAACAATTGATGTTTTTCTGCATTTAGGTCACATCAGCTTCCTCATCTGTGATGTGTTGTTCTTTTGCTCCTCTTGGTATAGAACCCAAACTTTGGGCATGCCAGGAAGGTGCTCTACCACTGAGCCACGCCCCAGCCCCTCACTGGGGGATTCTAGGCAGGGGCTGTACCACTGAGCCACGCCCCCAGCCCCGGTGCACACACAACCCGCAGCAGGCCCTTCCCCCGCTCTCCATGTGCACTAAACACGTGGTTTAATCTTCCGTTAAACAGGCAACTCGGCCAATGAAACTTTTTAAAAAACGATATGCCTGTGTTGAGAGTATGTGCACATGCATGCAGATGCCCCTGAAGGCCAGAAAAGGATGTGCGCTCTGACACTGTAATTACCGGTGGTCTGTGGGTGGCTGCCTGACATGGAGGCTGGGAACAGAACTCGGCTCCTCTGGAAGAGCAGCAAGAACTCCGCTGCTGAGCCATCTCTCCAGCCCCCAGTGCAACTATTTTCTAGAAGAACTGAGGAGTGCAGAGAATGACGTGTGCCACCAGACCCAGGGGGCAAACACTGTACAAGCCTAACAACATCACAACCTGCAGACGTATTTATTACAACTCCTGCCCCGCCGAAGAGGCCCCTCCACCAACGCTGAACAGAGAAGCACACGGGATGACAGATGGCTGCTTCTTTCCAGTTCCCTCCCAGAGCCTCTGTGGGCCAATGGCAGTCTTGATGAATAAGAGATTTGAACCCAAGACTGGCTGCCATTGGCGCAGGAAGAGCCAGTTGCCGAGGACCAGGTGCCCAATCACTGTGAACGACGATCACTTTTTCTTCTGCACATGGCCACAGTCGTACTTGCCCCGCACAACTTTGAGTTTGACCCCAGGCAGGTCCTGAGTGCGGCCACCCTCCACAAGGACGACGTGGTGCTCCTGCAAGGTGTGGCCCTCCCCCGGGATGAAGCAGACGGCCTCGCGGCCCGTACTGAGGCGCACGCGGCAGCACTTGCGGTTGGCGGAGTTGGGCTTCTTGGGTTTGCGGATGAACGTGCGCAGCACCACGCCCTTCAGCTGCGGCCGGCCCTCGGTGGGGCCCAGGCGCCGAGGGGGTTCTTTCCGGTGGCCCTGGCGGTGCATCTGGTTCAGGGTAGCCATGGGCCGGGTGGCCCAGAGCTGGGGAACTAGGGTCAGGCCTGGAGAGACACAAGAGAGACCAATATTTCCCTGTTCTGGGCAGGACCCAGGCACTACACAAGGTCACTTCTGCTTACGTCTCAGAGTATTTGCCTATAATAGTAACAACAGCAAAGTTTATTAGACCAGCAATTGCAAAGGCAGGCAAATCTCTGAGTTCAAGGCCAGCCAGGGCTACAAAGTGAAACCCTGTCTCAAAAACAAAAAACCTCAAAACCAAAAAAATCAAAAACACAACAGAAAAATAACTTTTATATGAATGATTTGTATTCTTCAAAGAAGGTACTAATTTGAATGCTGTTTAAAAACAATGCTTTTTCTTTTTGCTTTGTTTTGTTTGAGTCAGATCTCATGTAGCCCAGGCTGACCTGGAACTAACTTCTGATCCTCCTACCTCTAACTCTGGAAAGTTGGGATTACAGGCATGTGCCAGCATGCCCAGTCTATGCAGTGCACTCCACTGAGATGCATCCTCAGCCTGAAACAATGTACTTGAGCTGGTGAGTATAAGCTCAGTGGCGGGCCCTTGCCTAGCACATTCAGTGCCCTAGGTTCAACTGCCAGTCCTGCAAAAATTACAGTGTGGTTTGTTTGGGGGCCTAGGCACATATATACATGGGTGGAGATCAGAAAACAGCTTACAGGATAATGCGAGTTCCACGATCAAACTTTGGTCATCAGGCTTGTTGGCAAGCACCTTTATCCACTAAGTCAGTTCACCCCAAAAAAGAATATTTTAAGCTACCACTGTACATACATTACAGCCATCTCCATAACAAGCCTGTCGGTTGTTCCTTCCCATATCCAACCTGTCAGTTCAACCTTCAACATGGGGCAGAACCTACCTCCTTTCTCCCTCCTCTACTAGGACCCTAAGGTTGGTCGAGCCTGGTCTCTTGTACCATACCATCTACTCACTGGGAATCCCTGACCACAGTGTGACCTCAAACACACAGCTAGAGTCAGGACCTACTCTTCCACTGCTCAGAGACCTCTTGGCTCCATCTCACCTGGAGAAAGAGCCCACCCCACTGCCATTACTTCCCTGACCTCTACTTCCCACTGGCCCCTTGCTCACATTACGCCAGCCTGGGTACTCCCCCAAAACACAAAAAAAGACCACTGTGGACGGCTGGAGAGATGGCTCAGTGGTTAAGAGCACTGGCTGCTCTCATGGAGGACCGAGGTTTGGTTACTAGCACCCACACAGTGGCTAACAACCACCTGTAACTCCAGTTCCAGGGGATCGGATCCTGGCCTCTCTGTGGCACTGACCACACATGGTGCATTTACATACAGATAGGCAAAACATACGCATAAAATATGTTAAACATTTTTTTTAAACCTGGGTGAATGAAATATCTCATATCTCATTTAGGACACAGCCCATGAGAAAAACCTAATGCCAAGGTAAAGTTAAGAACATAAAGCTCCTCTTCAGTGGTTGGCAAATAGTAAGCTCTTGAAAAATATCACTTAAACTGGGCATGGTGGCACACACCTTTTCATCCCAGCACTTGGAAGGTAGCAGGTGGATCTCTGTGAGATCAAGGCCAGCCTGGTCTACGTTGCAAGATCCAGGCCAGCTGGGGTTACAGGGAGACCTTATCTCAAAAAAAGGAATAAATACAATCATGAGATGCTTAACCAGGGAGACATGCTCTAAGAAGTGCACATTTGTTGTTGGATTGTTGTACAAACATCACAGTATCCTATGACTGGCAGAAACGATGGCAGAGGTCACTAGACAACCTCCAAGATTTACCATTATCTATCAAGTCCTCGATCTATTTATGGGAGATATGATCACGATTGTCTTCAATTCTGCTTGGCACAGGTCTTTCCCACCTTTTGTACCACGGACAATGAGACATGATGGAGAACACCAATAATCCCAGCATTTGAGAAGTGGAGGCAGGAGGGATCAGGAGTTCGAGGTCAACCTGGGGTACATGAGCCCCTGTCTCCGAAACGAAAAGTGCAATGTTTCCAGCTGGATTAAAGCCCCTTACTGCATCAGAGCTCTGGCAGAGGCACACACACGTCGCAGGGAGTCAACAGCCCTCATCTAGTCTCCTCCCTGCGGCCCAAGCTCACTTACCACGACTGAGGGACGAGCTGAGGCCACGGAGAAGGCCGGGCCAGGACATCTCGCCGCCTGCTGCGACCCTGTGTTAGGGGATAAGATACTCAGGGAGGAGGAGGGAACCGGTGTCCCACGCTCAGTCTTCTGAAATTTCCTCCAAAGCTCTAACCACCACCCTTTATTCACGTAGTTAATACAAAGTCCCCCCGCAGATTTAGCCTTACTTTGAATAGGCTTCCGGGGACCCAACTGTCCCCACCTGCACATAGGAAGAAGAGAGAAACTGAGGCAAGAAAGAGGAAAGGGAGGTAGGAGTATAGATTACACCCACCACACCGACCCTAGCAGGTCACAGACACACGGAATCCTACCTCCAGCCCCTTCCGGGGATTCTCTCGTCAGTGATTGGCTCCTTCTGCCATCTGTCACCAAAGGGCGGGACAAAGATGATGACTGGGCAAAGATAGAGTCCATCTCAGTCAACTTTCCTCATTGGAACTGTTTCTGAAGCCTGGGCGGGAAATTTCTTTCCGCAACCGATTGACCCGTCCCTGCTTTGCAATTGGTCTAAACGCGGAGTGGGCGGGACAAAGGCCGAGTGACTTCTTGTTTCCGGTTCAAGATGGCTGCGTCCATGGCGCGGCTCTTGTGGCCTTTGCTGGCTCGTCAGAGGCTCCGGCCCCGGGGACGCTGCGTGTGCAACCAGAACCTAAGGAGAAGTTTTGCTACAGAGAAACGAGTCCGGAACCTTTTGTACGAGCACGCTCGCGAGGGTTACAGCGAGCTTCCTTACCTGGACATGGAGTCGCTCTGCGCATGCCCAGAAGAAGCCGCGCGCGCCCTGGAGCTCCGCAAGGGGGAGCTGCGGCCGGCCGACCTGCCTGCCATCGTGAGTGCGCTTGCGCCTACTGCGGGAGCGGGTTGCTAGATTTATCAAGCTAACACTACACTCCAGTAGTGGGAGGAACTGTTTGCAAGAATTTGGGTTCCTTCTTGTGCATGACACCCACATATGCCTGCGGTCCGCTGAGAGCCGTGGCCCTACAGGATGCCACGGATGCCTTCTGTGTCCTGCTGGATGCCCATTTTGCATCTATTTTATAATGCACGCTTGGTCTCTCCTGGGCTCCTGGAACTTTTATATACCATTGTCCTCTGTACGCCACCTTCATGCCAGGCTCATCATAAAGCTTCAGAGAAAAATGAGGAGCGGGATGTGAATCAGGTGGGGAGCAGGGCTCCTGAATTGGGAGACGGCTCCGCACCTATGCCACAAAAAGCAAACATAAAGTTGAATGAATGAATGGTGCCGCTGCACTGATATTTAAGGAGCATCTCATGTGATCCAGATGTTGAGACTAGTTGGCAAATGATAATAAAATTGTTAACACCTACATAGTACTACATTCTAAGGAACTAGAATTGGGGTCTCCATGCTTATAGTGAGCACTGAATGTAGTGAAAGAGTCAAGCCTTCCCAGTTCTGGCTCGAACCCCGCTCTCACCAGGCTGTTGTAAATTCAGTACACTTTAGCTTCATTTAAATTTTTGTGACCCAGATGACCCAGCAGGTAAGGGGGCTTGCCGTCAAGCCTGATGATCTGAGGTCACTCCCCATGTGGAAGGAGAAAACTGTCTCCAGTGGGTTGTTTTCTGACCTCCACATGCCATGGCACGTGCACCCACACACATATAAGCACACACACAATTTAAAAAAAAATTTAAAATTTTAATAAAAAAGTTTTGCAAGAATCTTCTGAATTAAGTGCCATTATATCATAGGGTAAACCCAAGGTTCATTAACTTGCCCAAGATCACAGAACTGGTCAGTAGAAGAATGTGAATTTCAACCTGTGCTGGCCAACTCCAGGCCCCACAATGCGCAATGTTGTTTTTGGTTTTTTTTTTTTTTCAAGACAGGGTCTCACTGTGTAACCCTGACTGACTGGATCTCTGTGTAAGCCAGGCTGGCCACGAACTCACAGAGATCTCTGCCTGCCTCTGCCTCCTAAATGCTGGGACTAAAGGTCTGCCACCATGCTTGGCCCCATGATCTTTATTATGCTCTTCCATGAGCAAGACCATTGAAGTCCACAGTCTAGTAAAAAATATTTCCCATGCCATTGTAAATATATAATTACAATCTCTAATAAGTGCAGAAAAGGCAAGATAAAGACCTTCTCCCAGGTTTGTGGCAGAGATTGAGGACTGGAGAGAGGGCTCAGCAGTTAAAAGCACCAACTGCTCTTGCAGAGGACCTCAGGTTCAGTTCCCAGCACCCTCATGGGACTCAGCTGCCTGTCACTCCAGTACCATAGGATGTGATACCGTTTTTTGGTCTCCTAGGCTCCTGCATGCACATGGTACTCATACATACAATCAGGCACACATAAGTAAACATTTAGAAATCAGTAAATAGTTGGGTATAGTGGCACATGCCTTTAATCTCAACGCTCAGGAGGCAGAGGCAGGTGGATTTCTGTGAGTTCAAGACCAGCCTGGTCTACATAGTGAATTCCAGGCCAGCCAAGGCTACATAAAGACCTTGTCTTTAAAAAATGGAAAAAACAAAAACAAAAACAAAACAAAACAAAAAAACAACTCAAAGATAAGTAAATAAGAATAAAAAAACTTTTCTCCTTTAAAGAGGTGACTTACTCAGATGTACGGGTGTCTGCTTCTAGTCCCAGCACTAAGAAAGACAAGAAGATTACAGGTACAAGGCCAGCCTGCCTACAAAACAAAGGCACTATCTCAGAAAAGAAGCAAATGGAAATTTGCCCGAGTTACACTTGTAGTGGACTTCACTTCCTCAGTGGTCCTTTGGTTGACCCTGCGTGCACCTGCATGTATGCATGAGCACCATTTGCATGCCCGGTGCCCGAAGAGGCCAGAAGAGGGTGTTAGATACCCCGGAGCAGATACAGGCAGCTGTGAGCTACCTGATTCTCTGGGAGTTGTAGCTAAAGAGACTGGGGAAAGTGGCTTTGGGGGTGCTGAGGGGACCAAGCCTGACCTGCTGCAGTGCAGGTAGCCTGCAGGTGAAGCTGCTTCACTAATTCCTTCTGGTCCCCTGTCCCCCCCCCCAGATCTCTACATGGCAGGAATTGAGGCAGCTTCGGGAGCAAATCCAGAGCCTGGAAGCTGAGAAGGAGACTGTGACTGAGGCTGTGCGGGCCCTGCTGGTGAGCCTGGCGGATGGGGGTGGGGGTCAGCAAAGGGGCCTCTGGCTTCAGGTAACAGGAAACCCAATCGAAGGGGCTTGAAATCATGTAGACATGTCATCCAGTTCTGGTGTTGATAGGACTGATTAATTAGCAGCTCTCCCCAGCATCCCCAGATTCTTTCCCTCTGTCTATGCAATGTGAACACATAAATCTGACCAGTTTTTCTTCATCCCACTTCCAAGATGCCACGGTGCTGGAAGCAAAAAGTGAATTTCTCTGCCTTGATGACTTTTCCAGGAGCAAAGACACCATCTCCTAAGTAGAATCCCCTCATGTCTCCAGGACTCAGACACCTGCCCCATGCCAGTCAGCAGCAAGACAAATAAAGTCACTGTTGGCAGCACCAGCCTCCAGAGTGTCCACCTTCCCTGAATGAAGGCTGCCTGCCGAGGGCAGACTGGACCAGTTCTGTGTAGAGGGGAGGAGAGAGACTGGGTCACACCAGGCCTTCTAAAACTTTTATCACTCACCAACTCCTTTTTGCCAGGAACACCTGTAATTAATTTCTGGTCTGTGTGCATTCAGGAACCTCTATGTTGCTTTTACAACCCCCACATTGAGTTACAGCACCCCATACACAGTCACAACCTACCATTTACAAAGCTGGAGACCTGCCACAGAGGTCTTAAGAACAATCACAAGGAGCATGGCGGCACATTGGTGTGACCCCAGCACCTAGAAGCTGGGGCATGAGGATCAGGAATTCAGAGTCATCCTTAGCTAGGTGTCAGGTTCCAGACCAGCTTCCCCAAACCCACGCAAAACAAAACAAAACAAAACAAAACAAAAATTTTGGGCTAGGGTGACTCAGTGGTTAAAAGTTCTTGCTGTTCTTTCAGGACCAAACTTTAGTTCTCAGTACCCATATCTGGCGACTCACAACCTCCTGTAACTCCAGCTCAGGACATGCAGCCCCCTCTTCTGACATCCAGGGATACCTGTATGCACATTCACATGCTTAAATAAAATCTTTTAAAATCCCCACAGCAACAAAGATCCAGGGCTGTGATATATCTGTGGTCAAATGCCTATATGAGGCATATATGAGGCCCCAGGTTCCTTCTCCAGAACTGCCAAGAAATAAAAAGGTCCCAGAATGTTTAGCCAGCTGTGATCGTGCATACCAGTGATCCCAGCACTTGGGACCTGAGACTAGAGGATCTCAGCTCTCAGGCCAGCCTGGGCCACAGGGTAAGACCCTGTTTCAAAGAATAGAAGAACTAGCGAGATGACTCAGCAGTTAAAAGCCCTGGCTGTTCTTCCAGATAACCTGAGTTCAATTCTCAGCACTCACATTGGGCAGTTCACAACCATCTGTAACTCCAACTCCAGGGATCCAGTGCTGCCTTCTGGCCTCTCCAGGCACTGCAGTACATTTGGCATATGCTCTCTCACACACACACAGAAATAAAAATAAAACAGTAAGGCAGGGAGTGTAGCTCAGTTGGTAGAGTGTTGCCTACCACCCACAAGGCCCTGGGTTCAAACCCTAGTGCTACAAAATAAACGTAAAAATTAAGGGAGAGGGCTGGAGATATGACTCAGCAGTTAAGAGAACTGGCTGCTCTTGAAGAAGACCCAGGTTTGAATCCCAGCACCCACATGGCAGCTAACAACCATCTGTAGCTCCAGTTCTAGAAGATCAGACTCCCTCTTCTGGCCTCCTTGGACACTGCATGACACAGTTGCACTAACACGTATGCAGGCAATACACACATACATGTAAAATTAGTAATTATAATATATTAATATTTAATAAGCAATTAAATAAGACAGATCATATAAGAACTCCAATCTTCCCCTACAGAACCCACTTAGAGGTGGCAGTGAATTCACAGCTGTGGGTATCATTAACTTGCCCACCTCCTGGTCTTACCAGCAGAGAAACTGAGACACAGAGTGGTGGAAAGGCCGAGTCAGGCACTTCAGGTGTCCTGGTCCTGCTAGAGCATTTGCCTCAAGCTTATCGAAGTAATCACTCTTTCCCTCTGTCTTCTTCCCCAGGACAACCAAGACAAGGATGAAGTGCAGAAGGTACTCCAGGGAGCAGTGTCTGGTCCCTGTGCAGGGAGGGAAGGGAGGGCGCCCTGATGGCCACAGTTCTCCACTGTAGTGATAGGACACATAACTCAGGTTCAGGAGGTAAGATTTAAAAAGGGAGGTGGGGTGTGGTGGTGCACGCCTCTAAGCCTGGGAGGCAGAGGCATGTGGATCTTTGTGAGATTAAGACCAGCCTGGTCTACAAAGTGAGTTCCTGGCCAGCCAGGGCTACATAGTGAGAGCTGGCCTTCAAAACAAAACAACAAAAAACAGCCTCTGTTGCTTTGTAAAAAAAAAAAAAATGACTTCAGGTGCAGTTGGATCCAGCTGCTGGCTCCGTAGTAGGTGTATTCTGAGCCCAGCTGCTCCCCATACTCCTTTGTCAGAGGCACGGCTTTCTGATAGCTCCATTTAGAATCCTGAGGTTGATTATTGGGAGTTCAGCTTGGTTCCTGTCTGAGCCACTCAGTATGGCCAAGGCACTAGAAAGTTCCAATTAGTTGGGCCTGAGCCTTGTTCCCATGAACCTCCATGTTTCAGAGAGAGACTCCTGAGAGGAGACAGGTTAATGGATGGAAAGAGACAGCTAGTGTCCACACGAGGTCTGGCCAGCAAGAATGAGTCAGGCTAGTTGAGGGATCCCTGACCCTCTCCAAGGCTGACCCTTTAAGCTCTGTCCAGGATCCTCAATATCAGGGCCTGCGAGCCCGAGGCCGGGAGATCCGGAAGCAGCTTACGCCCCTCTACCCCAGAGAGACCCAGCTGGAGGAAGAGTTCTACCATCGGGCACTGAGGCTGCCCAACCAGACCCACCCAGACTCGGTAAGGGCCAGGAGAGCTTCGAGGGAGACAGGGTGTCCCGATGGGACCTTTCCCTTGACGCTCCCCTTCCCCGCAGCCTGTCGGGGACGAGAGCCAGGCCAGAGTGCTGTGTGTGGTGGGAGACAAGCCAGGTGAGCCGCACACAAGACGGGGGGCTGGGGGTGGTCCCAGGTCAAGGTAGGGCTCTGGGGGCTTGGCTGGAATCACCCTGCCAGGCTGGAGTTGGTCTGAGTTTCAGGCCCTTGACCTTACCTCACCGGGCAGCTCACCCCGAGCCGGGTACGAGCCTACGCATGTCTGTCTGTCTGTCTCTTCCCCGTTTTGCTCGCTCTCGGGCTTTTCCTTCCAGGTGCTTGTGTCCTCCCTCCTGTCCGATCCCCCATCTCACGCGCACACTTCCCTCTCACTATCTCAGCCTCCCTGTCGTTCTTTTTTCTTTGTCTTTTTGTTAAGGTGGAATCTCACTCTGTATTCCAGGCTGCCTTACTCTGTCTAGCCTGGGCCAGCCTCAAACCTGAGGCTCTCCATCCTCCGTCAGCCTCCTGAGTGCTGGCATCGAAGGCATGAGCCAGTGCACCCAACTTCTCTTTCTTCCTCCCCCCCCCACCTTTCCTGCATTCCAGCTTTTCTCTCTCTTATTTGTTTGTTTGTTTGTTTGTTTGTTTATTTATTTGAGACAGAGTCTCTCTGTAGCCCTGACTCACCATGTAGACCAGGCCGGCCTCAGTCTCACAGAGATCCTCTTGCCTCTGCCTTCTGAGTGCTGGGATCGAAGGTGTGCGCCACCACGCCTAGACTTTCTTTTTCAAAATATTCTTTAGATTTATTGTGGGGTAGGGTGGGCCCTGCATGTTACACTGTGCTTGTGGGGGGCAGATAACAGCTTGGGAAAGTCAGTTCTCTCCTACCTTTTGGGTCCCAAGATCTAACTTGGGTGGTCAGGCTTGGCAGTTGGTACCTTTACGCCCTGAGCAATCGCGACGCCCCGCCTCTCCCCTTGTCCGTGGCCTGCACTGCTCTGCTCTCTGCCGCTCTCTCTCCCTCCTGTCCTTGTTTTCTTCCCCTCTTACCCCGTTGCCTTTCACCCATATCCAGCTTTCTCCTTCCATCCCCGGGGCCACCTGGAAATCGGAGAGAAGCTGGACATCATCAGGCAGAAGTGAGCCCCGCCCCTCCCCACCCCATCCACCACCCCATTGTCCCCACCCTGACAGCTGGCAGCCAGATCCTGCCTTGCAGCCTTGGCAGACAAGGTGGAAATGCCAGGGCCGGACCCACCCAGCATGAATGTTTGATACCAAGCCCGCCTGGCAGCTGGGCTTCTGCCTCCCAGGTGCTCAAGTCCCCCTGTCCCCCGCCCGCCCTGGCCCATAAGCACTGCTGGCCCATTTGCCTGTCTGTCTCTAGGCGCCTGTCCCATGTGTCTGGTCACCGGTCCTATTACCTGCGTGGGGCTGGGGCCCTCCTGCAGCATGGTCTGGTCAGCTTCACCCTCAACAAGCTTGTCCGCCGGGTATGGGCCACCTTGAGGGATTCCTGGAGTGGGTGGCATTGGTACCAAGCTTAGAGGAATCGAGGGTGGCCAAGAGGGTGTGGGGACGTAGCTCATCGTGCTGGCAGAGCACTTGCCTGGCAGGCACAAGGCCATGGGTTCTAGGCACACATACACATACAGATGCGCACACACGCACACATGTGCACACACACAGAGGTGTGATGGTACACCCCTGTACCTCGTGTGCATTATCAACATATTCATTCTTACAACAGCTTCACTAGTGGTCGCTCTTACACCCCTTTTGAGTTGGGAAAATTGAAGCCCAGAGACAAGAGCAGCCCTCAACCCTGGTGCAGTGTTGTGGGGATGGTTCCTATCGTAGTGTTCATTGTTGGGGGGTCTGTTTGGGGAGCATAGTATACACTGAGAAGAGGAGTCTTCGGGTTGATAACATGAGTTGCAGGCCGTAACGGGGGAGTCTCAGGTTTGCTGAGGACACTGGGGAGCCATGGGAGGCTCTGAGCAGGAGAGGGAACTGCCCCAGCCGCTCCGTGGAATGAAGTGGGAGGAAAGCAGGGTGCGGCAGCAGCTGGACCCAGTGACCGACCCAGCGCCCAGGCCACTCAGTGCCACTGTCTCTGCACTGACCCTCCGCAGGCCTGATCTTGGGTTCGGTGACAGGTCCCCTCTGTGCTCCTAGCTTATCCCCGCCCCTCCCCGACAGGGCTTCACCCCCATGACGGTGCCGGACCTTCTTCGAGGAGCTGTGTTTGTGAGTAAGGCCGTTCGTGGTTGGCCTTGTCCTGGGGGCACGAGACAGGGACCAGCCTGTCTTCCTGAGATTAGCCTGGGCTGGTCATGGGGATCAGGCCAGAATTTGGGGGAGGAGGGGCAGTTTTAGATGTTTCCAGTTGAGGAGCCGGGGTGCTGACTGTAGCATGAGAGAGGCCAAGGTTACCTCTCACCTGACCCTTGAGGCCCTCCCTCAGGAGGGCTGTGGAATGACTCCAAACGCCAACCCATCCCAAATTTACAACATCGACCCCTCTCGCTTCGAAGACCTCAACCTGGCTGGGACGGCGGAGGTCGGACTTGCAGGTGAGCGCCGGCCTGGGAGGTGGGGGGACAACTGGAACCATGAGGGGACATGGGGACACGTCGAAGTCCAGGACTGACAGACGGTCGTGTACAACAGCACAGGGACTGGCTGTACGCCCTGACATGGGTTGCCTACGGGAGCCTGGCTGACTCTGTCCTGCCCCTTTCTCCTTTCAGGATACTTCATGGACCACTCCGTGGCCTCCAGGGACCTGCCAGTCAGGTGATAGCCAGTTTTTTTAGACCCAGTCCCCACTGGATGCCTTCTCATTGCCTGACCCCGCGCCCTGCCGCCCCTAGGATGGTCTGTGCCAGTACCTGCTACCGGCCCGAGACTGACAACGGGAAGGAGCCGCGGGGGCTGTACCGAGTGCACCACTTCACCAAGGTGGGTGGACGGGCCCGGCTGGCAGTGCGGACGCCACCTCCACCACCCAGGACTTCCTGACCATTGTCCCTGCCCTGTGCCAGGTGGAGATGTTTGGGGTGACCGCCCCCGGACTGGAGCAGAGCTCAAAACTGCTGGATGAGTTCCTGTCCCTGCAGGTGGAGATCTTGACCGAGCTGGGTTTGCACTTCCGGTACGGAGATGGGCAGAGTTAGTGAGGAGAGAGAGTCGGGGAGAGAGTGGACCAGGCTAGACTGGCCTCCCACTTTGTCCTTTGCCTCTGTGTCCTGTGTGAGGCCTGGACTGGACAGAGGTTCATCTCAATGCATCTCCATGCTTTACAGGATTGTGACAAGCATGCACCATAAAGCTGCTCTGGGTGGAAAAGCTTACCTCCTAAAGTGGCTCCCTATCCCTAGAATGAGGCCCAAGAAACCGCAGTACCCTCCAGGGTAAAGCAGAGGTGGAACAGGCAGGCCAAGATGCCACAAGGCACGCTCATCCTGTGGACCCCACAGCTCTCCAGAGGGCTGTGGCTGAGAAAGGCAGCCCTTCTCCCACATGACTCATTGCAAAAAACTAGGGGTATGCATCTAGGTGGGGTGTCATACACTTGTAATCTGAGGCTAAAGCAGGAAGAGTGCTCTGAGTTCAAGGCCACTCTGGGCTACGTGAGATCCTGTCTCAAAACAAATACAGGCTGAGGAGATGGCTCAGTAAAGTGCCTGCTGTATAAACAGAATTAGTTCTGATCCCCAGCTCCCACGTAAAAGCAGACATCTCTAATCCAACTGCTGGAGGGGTGGAGACTGGGGTCCTTGGACCTCCCAGCCCAGTCATTCTAGCCCAATCAGAGAGCTCTGGGTTCAGTGTGAGACCCTGTCTCAAAAGAAAAGGTGAGGGGTGGGGGTATTGTGGAGAGATAACTGTGGTTAAGAGCAGTGACTGTTCTTGCAGATGACCTGGGTTCGGTTCCCAGCCACCCACATGGTGGCTCGCACCCATCTAACACCAGCTCCAGGGATCTAACACCCTCTTCTGGCCTCCTTGGGCACTGTATACATGAGATATGTTTATGTACACATAGGCAAAACTCATAGACATAAAATAAAAACAAATATTTTTTAAAAAGTAGGTGGAAGGCCAGGCATGGTGGCATACACCTTTAATCTCAGCACTCAGGACACAGAGGCAAGCCGATTTCTGTGAGACTGAAGCCAGCCAGGGCTTCATTGTGAGAACCTTCCCTCCACCCCGCAAAAAATAAAACAGGTGGATTGAGCAAGACACCTGATGTCCACCTCTGGCCTCTGCATGCACTCATTCATACACTGCATGTAGAAAAATGCCAGTCCTGGTGACTGGGATTCCAGCATTGGGAGGTAGAGGCAGGAAGATCAGAAGTTCAAGGTCAGCCTCAGCTACATAGTGAGTTCTAGGCCAGCCTGGGCTACATAAGACCCTGAAAAATATATATACCAAAAGAAAATGTCAAATGGCTTTCGGTAACTCCAAAAACTGCTGTTTTTGTTCTGTACTGAGAAGGGCGGTAGTGAGTGGACTAGATGGCTGCTGGTTTGTTCTTCCCCTCCACCAGCGGCCTTGTCTTCTGCCTCCTCTGGGTCTCCCTTCCCCTCAGCGCCCCCATCACCCCTTTTGTGTTTTGCTGCCACGCCCCTACTTTTTGGCTGCCTTCTCTAAATGGCTTCACTTCCTTCCTCCCCTTCACCACGTCCTCTACATCCTTCATCTCTCACCCACTGACCTCCTTGCAGGGTGCTGGACATGCCCACCCAGGAACTTGGCCTTCCCGCCTACCGGAAATTCGATATTGAAGCCTGGATGCCTGGTCGCCGCCGCTATGGAGAGGTGAGCCCTGCCCCAGTAGGATGTGAGGCGAAACACCGGAAGATGGGCCTGTCCCCCAAGACTGAACCTCTCAATGGTCCCTGCCCCAGGTCACCAGCGCCTCCAATTGCACAGACTTCCAGAGCCGTAGATTACATATCATGTTTGAGACTGAGGCCGGGGAGCTGCAGTTTGCCCACACGGTGAGGCCTACATGCAGCACATCACCTCCTTCTCAAGGCCAGGGCAAAGTCAGAGCCTGGTCCTGAGCATGTCCTTTCCCCAGGTGAATGCCACAGCCTGTGCTGTCCCTCGTCTCCTCATCGCCCTCCTGGAGAGCAATCAGCAAAAGGTGAGAGGCTAGAGCAGAAAGATTGCAAGTTCAAGGTTTGCCTGGGCAACTTAGTAAAACCTGTCTGGAAAAGCAAGAAAAAGGCTGAGAGCAATGGATCAGTGATGGGGTGCTTTCTTCAGTCTGCCAGTGAGCAATTGGGGACATGGCTTAGTGGTCAAGCACCTCCCTAGAAGACTCCAATGAGGGGCTAGGGGTGTGGCTCAGTGGCAGAGTGCCTGCTTAGAGTCCCCCAGTGAGGATCTGGTGCTCCCAGCAAGGCAGCTGGGGGCAGCACTCTGAGACCTGCTCTTTCCCCAGGATGGCTCAGTTCTCGTGCCTGATGCCCTCCAGCCCTACCTGGCCACTGACCGGATCACAGCCCCTACCCACGTGCCTCTGCAGTACATCGGCCCCAACCAGCCCCAGAAACCCAAGCTCCCCAGCTAGCCAGCTGGCAGCTGCCAGCCGTCAACTCAGCCAGCAGCTGTTCACTGCTACCTGGAACTCTAGAGGCCCCGGACACTTAGAGCCTTCTTCCTGGAGCATCCTGATGTCTATGTTCTTGTGAGCGCCACATCTAGGTCCACCGTTCCTCCTTCCCTGCTACCTCAGAATCAGTTGTTGGGACTGTCGGCAGAAGGTATGGCCCAGCCCGGAGTAGAAGCAGGACACATGGGAGAGACTTAGAACCCCACACCTCCTTCCTGACCCCTCCCTCGGTGCTGAGCAGAAGGTCTCCAATAAATGGTCAGAGCAGCAAAGTCTACTGGATCTGTGAGCGACAGAAGTGATTTCTCTGGTGTGCCCGGGCACGTGCAGGGTGGCTTGGGGATCCCCAGGGGAGCTGAAAGGATGCCAAGTCCTCCTTTCCCTTTCCCCTGAGACAAGACGGGCCATCACCCTCCAGTGGCTCCCTCAGGCTGACCCAACCTCAGCCCAACCTTGGCTGATGGTTACTAGCTCCGGGAGCATTGAAATCATCACAAACTCAAGGAAGCTAAAAGTGATGGTGGGGTGGGGTGGCCCCTCGCCGTGCTCACGCCCCCCTTCACCCACCTAGATCCTCCCTTGGTGGATTCTGCCCGCCCACCTTGAACTCTTGAGATTGTCCTGTGGTTTTTCCCACCTCCAGTGCCTTAACAAACCTGGCTACCCACCTTCAGAATGTTCTAGGGACTTCCAATCATCTCCTCCCTCAGCCTTATCCCAGGGCTTCCGCACCTGGGTGATCACACACATTTCTGTCTGTGTGCTTCCTGTGAACACGTGCTGGGATGCGGCCTTCCTCCGCTCAGGTCCCTCCTCTGGCTCCCTCACAGCCTAAAGGACAAGGATGCCACAGCTTCTCCACTCTCAGATTCACTGCTGCCATTTTCTCCTCCACATAACATGCGTCACGAGTGTTGTCTGTCCAGGCTTCTCACATCCTCTCCAGGAGCCCTGGATGTTCACCAGTGTTTTTCACTGCTGTAGCCCTATGTCCAAGGGAAGGTGTCGGCAGATAGTCCGTAGGTTATTGGAGGGGCTGGGGATGCAGTGTTACCACACGAACGTTACAGTCACCTGAACAAAAAATTGAGTTTTTAAAGTGGGCCGGAACTTGGAGGGTACTCATTCCCCGATACTTAGAATGTCAGCCTCCTGGAACTGTGCTCAGGAGTCGGGCCTCACCCACATATTTTATTCCAGTCTGTTTCTCTGGCTTCACTGGGGAAGTGCAAGTTTAGCCCCTCCCTTATCTCAACAGACCATCCTGCCTCTTCATCCCTAGTTCTAGAACATCTCATTCACCCAAGGTCACCTGTCCTCAGTCTTCAGTGTGTGCAGTGAAGATGGTGCACTGGATTTCAACACTTTGATATGCTAATTCTCAGATAATATTCATTATCTTGTTTGGTGGAGTACCAAATTGAAGTTGCCAAGGAAACACCCATCACAAGACTCAAGGTTCATGGAGATTGCAAAGTTAGTTAAAGACAGTCCAGATTATGTCCCTTGTATAAAATTCATTCCTAAAGCTGTTAGAATGCTTGCTTAACATACACAAAGCCCTGGCACATAATCTCTAGCACATAATAAATTAGGCATGGTGGTACAAGCCTTTAATCCCAGAACTGGGGAGTGAAGGCAGGAGGACCAAAAGTTCAAGGTCATCCTCAGCTTCATAGTGAGTTACACTCTAGTCTGAGGCCCTGTCTCAAAATTAAAAAAAAAAAGTTACTAGAGCCAGGTATGGTGGCACACATCTGTGGTCCCAGCACGGGAAAAGCAGAGGCAGGAGGATCAAGTTAAAAGGCCGTCCAGGAGTGGTTAAAGGCACATGCCTTTAATCCCAGCACTCAGGAGGCAGAGGCTGGCAGATCTCTGTGAGTTCCTGACCAGCCTGATATACAAAGCAAGTTCCAGGATAGCCAGGACTATAGAGAGATCCTGCCTTAAAAAAAAGTTGGGCTTGGTGGTATACACTTTTAATGCAAGCACTCAGGAGGCAAAGGCGGGTAAATGGATTTCTAGGAGTCTGAGGCATGTTTGATCTGCATAGTGAGTTCCATGACAGCCAGAGCTACATAGGGGGACCCTGTCTCAACAAACAAAAAAGTTACTTGGAGTTGGGGAGATTGCTTAGTGAATAAAGTTCTCTCTATGTTAGTATGAGAACCTGAGTTCAAATCCCATGTAAAACCCAAGTACTGAGAAGGACAGAGACAGGTGGGTCCCGGGATCTTTCTGGCCAACCCATCTAGTCAAAAAGGTGGGCTCCAGGTTCAGTGAGAGACCCTGTCTCAAAAAATAGAATGGGCTGAGTGTGGTGGTGTAGGCCTTTAGTCCCAGCACTTGGGAAGCAGAGGCAGGCGGATCCCTGTGAGTTCAAGACCAGCCTGGTCTACATAATGAGTTCCAGGCCAGCTGGAGCTACATGGAGACCCTGTCTCAGAAAGACCAAAGGGTGGAACAACAGAGGACACCTGACATGCACATGACGCACACACACAGCCGTTACTGGAATGGCAAGCAGCCGTGTACATCCTCACCACAAATCCTTGGAGTGAGTTGCACATCTTAAGCAACTGAGCCAGCATTGCACAGTTGGCGAATACTGGAGCTTGGCTAGAACGTCACTCCAACCTCTGAAGGAGCAGATTCAGAAGCTGTACCAGTGAGAAAACAGTGTGGTCCCCAGGTCTGCTCAGATAAGCACCTTAGACCCGAGCCTCTGGGGAGGGGCGCCGAGAACTCCTGAGCCAGAGCCCGGAGGGACTCATGCTTGGGTGTGGGTCCTCATGAATAATTGAGGGTCTTAGAGCGCCCTGCCAGCTGTCACCTCTTCGTGGGCTGGGGAGGGGGTGTCGGTGACGTCATTTCCTTCCCCCTGCGGGCCCACTGCACCTGGGTTAAAAGGCGCTGGCACTGACTGGCAGCTCAGCCGAGGACCCGGGACCAGACACCCCACAATGCCGCGCCCTGGACCGGCCTCCCCGGCACTGCTCCTGCCGCTGGCGCTGCTGCTGGGGGCCGGTGAGTCCGGAGCCCACAGAGGGCTCGGGTGGCTAGACACGGGAGGTGCACCTAATGGGATCTGGCCTATGGAGACAGCACCCCGGGCAGGTGCGCTGCAGAGGGGATGGGTGTCCGGGGAGCTGGAATCAGTACCGCGGACAGTGCCTGTCTCCTCCCTCCACAGCCTCGGCTGCTCCCCTGGCGCCCAGACCCTCCAAGGAGGAGGTGAGAGGGGAGCCCTTCCTTGTCCTCCTCATCCCGCTGGGTCCCCTCTCCCCAGCTTCCTCCCCGATCTCCACCCCTGCTGACCTGCAGCCCCTCTTTTCTCCCGTGTCCCCTGCCCTCCACCTCCCCTCTGACCCTTCGTCCCTGCCCCCAGCTGACCCGATGTCTGGCAGAGGTGGTCACGGAGGTTCTGACACTGGGCCGGGCCCAGAGAGGCCCCTGCACAGCTCTGCTCCACAAAGGTAGGGATGCTCCAGTGTCCCCCACATCCCCCCACTCCTGAAGGCCTCCTCTGCCCTCCTGCGGGCCCACAGTGCCTGGAGGAATAGGGTATCCTTTCAGCCCCAGCATCTCCGTCGCCCAGATCAGTGTGGTACTGCCCAGCTTCACACCTGACAGAATCTAGCCACCTTGAAACTCCCTAAGAGGGATGGGGACTGGGGCAGGGAACATCTGCAGCCCATAATGGCCCTCTCCCGGTGCGCAGCAGTCCACCTCACAGCATCAAGGAGGACCCAGGACCCCTCAGGTTCTGTTTCCCATTTGGATGCAATGAGTATCTCATCTCTCCCTGCTAGAGATATTCGAAACGGAGCACCATGGCTGCATGTCCCCTGAGAAGCGGTTGCTGGGTGAGGACTTCAAGAAGCAGGAGGCTGGGGAGATAAGGTCCAGCCAGGAGGTGAGGGATGAGGAAGAGGAAGAGGCGGCAGAAAGAACCCACAAGTCTGAGGTTCGAGGACAGGAGATCCACAGCCAGCTCCATCAAAAGGAGGAGGAAGAGGAGGAGAGCCGGCCAGTGGAGGCCTTTGAGCATCTGTGGAAGCATCATCCAGAGGGGGCCAGGAGTCCGCAGAAGCGGGTGGCTGAGAAGGCCAGTGATGAGGAGACGACACAGTTCGAGGTGGAGAAGGGCGTGCAGCCGCTGGGCAGGGGCCGCGGTCTGTGGCAGGGGGCTGAGAGGGTCGGAGGGGAGAGGCGTGGAGAGTCTGCACACCATCAGCACCAGCAGGAGCGACCAGACACAGAGACCAAGGAGAAAGAGGAGGCGGAGGAGGAAGAGGCTTCGGAGCGGGAGGTGAGTGGAGGTGGCACTCCAAGGTGGTGCAGTAGGTGACTATAGGGAATTGCTTCTGAAAGCTCCCAGCATTGGACCACATACAATGAGATCTACCATGAAATGGGTCAGAATCGCCAGCGATGACACTAGATGAATTAGGGAGCAACATTCGAGCAAGGCCTCTGCCTGACGTGAAGGCTTCCGCCAGAGATTAGTAAAGGAAGGCACTACTAATTACTCACATGCCCCAGAGGTAACCACTAGGGCCAGTTCATATTAAACAAGTCAGCCACCACTGGAGTGGCTACTGTCCTGGTTTGCACGGCGAGAGTTGAATACTAGGCAAAGTTAAATATATCACTACAGGCTGGCAAGACAGCTCAGTAAGTGAAAGCGCTTACTGCAGAGCCTGGCAAGGTTGAAGGAGAGAAGAGATTCAAGTTTTTTTCTGAACTTCACATGCTTACCATGGTGCATGCGCACACACAGAGTAAATACATGTATTATTCAGGATGTGGTACATACACCTTTAGTCTCAGCCCCTGGGAGGCAGAGGCAGGTGGATGTCTGTGAGATGGAAGGCCAGCCTGGTCTACATATTGAATTTCAGGCCACCTGGGGCTACAGGGAGACCCAAAAACCAAACAAACAAAATTGAAGGTCAGGGCTGGATAGATGGCTCAGTACCTAAGAGCACTGGCTGTTCTAGCAGAGGACCTGGGTTCGGTTCCCAACACTCACATGGAGATTCACAACCATCTATAACTCTAGTTCTAGGGGCTCTGATGCCCTGATGCCCTCTTCTAGCCTCTATAGGCATGGCATGCCCTGAGCGGGGAGGCACTTACATACAGGTAGGCAAAACACTCATACACATAAAATAATAAATACCAAAAAAAGTTTCACTCATTCACAATTGGGGCAGCGATCATAATGACCATTATGTCACAGATGGGTCACTCAGGACTAGGGATGTGGCTCAGTGGTAGAGCACAGGCCTACCATCCCCAGTACTGCGTAAACTGGTGTGGTGACTCACGTCTGCAATCCCAGCACTCGTGCAGTGAAGACAGGAGTTCAAGGTCTTCCCCAAATTCAGAGAGCTCAAGGCCAGGCTGCAAAGTCACCTAAGTAGGGCGCCTTTATTCCTAGTTCTGTGGCTACTGCCATTGACTGTGGCAGGCCATGTGGCCCTCACTGCTGGTCAGGTGGGCAAGCAGAACTGGGGTTGTGGTAATCAAGATGGTGGCCATCACCAACCATGGCAGACAGAAGGGGCTGCAGGCTGCCTGTGTGTGAGGTGGCAGGGCCCCGACATTCGGGGTGGCAGCAGACGTGCTGACCATCTGCTTCTGATCCCCCAGGAGCACGATGTGGAGCGGCTGGAGCGCATGCAGGACCAGCTCAAGAAGGCCACAGCTATGCTGGGGGAGGCGCTTGGGAGGGAAGGCTGACCCCCACCCCCTGCTGTCTCCTGCCCAACCTACCCCAAAGCTCAGGACTGTGGACCCTGAGCCCTTCTTCACCTGGCACCCTGCTTCTAACCCCAACTGGCAAGGACTGGGAAGCATGGATGTGCCTTGGAACCAAGCCTGACTCAGGGCCCCGCCCCCTCCATCCCTCTGAGTGAATAAAGCACAAAGAAAACAACCCTGGCTCACACTTGGCTTTGGAGGGTGGGATGGAGCATAAGCTAGAAGGCAACATCAGTCTGGAATTTTATTAAAATTTATTAAACTGAAAATTATATTACTATGACCATTTAAGTCAGGCGGGGTCAGGGTCATCAGGAAGACGTTTGGATGCCAGGGAGGGAGGTAGCTGATTTTGGCTCCTGCCACTGTGGACCACGATGTCGTCATATTCATCCTGGGGACAGAGAAGGGATAACACAGATTCAGGTGGCTGCCACCTTACTCCCTATCCAGGTCACGGCACCTAAGAATGGGGTCTCACCTTGAGCCTGCGTTCCTGTACTACAGCAACCTAACATGGCTCACTCGTTCATGCTCCGCTCTGCCTTCACCCAGACTCACCGCACCCCCAGTATCTCACACCATCCCTGCCCGGGAGGTATGCGTTGCCTAAAGTTCTTCAGTAAAGCTCTCCTAGCCCTGGCTGAGCTCTTCCTACCACTGCCAGTGTTCCAGCCACACCAACCAAAGTTACCTGCCTGCCCGAGTTCTCCAGTCCCTGCTCCCAAGGTCATTCCCCATGCTGAGGCCTTCGCGGCCTAAGTTCAATATCACCTTTGTTCTATGATTTGCTTTTTCTTTCTTTTTATTTTTAATTTTATGTGTCTGAGTGTATTGCCTCCATGTATGTAAGTGCACCGATGTCATGCAATGCCCTTGGAGGTCAGAAGAGGGTGTTGGATTCCCCTGGAACTAGAGTTACAGATGGTTGTTAGACACCATGTGGGTGCTGGGATGAACCCAGATCCTCTACAAGTTAGTGCTCTTAACTGCTGAGCCATCTCCAGCCCTTGCTTTGTCTTTATTTTGTGACAGGGTTTCACTATGTAACCAGGCTAGGGCTGGGATGAAGCTCAACGGTAGAGCACTTGCCCAGAATGCATAAAGTCCTGGGTTCAATACCAGTCAGAGAGAGAGAGAGAGAGAGAGAGAGAGAGAGAGAGAGAGAGAGAGAGAGCGCGCGCGCGTGCGCTCAGGCTGACCTCAAACAACTATCAACATCTCAAAGCGCTGGGATTACAGCCCTGAGCTACTTTGCCTTAGTTTTTCAACCAGCCATGCCAGAGATCTTTCCACTCATTTGCCCAAGTGGCTGACATCGTCCCACAGTCCTCGAAACCCCATCTGAGTTCCCAACGCCAGTCACCCCAGGTGTTGCTGACCCACACTGGCTGCCCCCTCCTCACTCACGCCCTCATCCTGGTCGTCACTGTCAGTGTCACTGTCGCTGCTGCTGCTGCCGTGGCTACTGCACGAGCCAAGCTTGTCGTCGTCCTCCTCGGGCTCGGGGGCACCGTGTGCACGGAGGAGGCGGGCAAGGCTGGGATTGGGCCGGAGCAGGGCACTGCCCAGTGGAGTGCGGCCCCCATACATGCGGGCGGTGGGATCTGCACCCGCTCTCAGGAGAAGCTCCAGCACGCTGGCCGCCTGGGCTTCCACTGCCAGGTGCAGGGGGGTCCGGCCACATGTGGGCTCCTGAGGGGTGTGCCAGAAAGATCAGCGGGTCTGAAGCAAGGACAAGCCCTCCCCTAGTACTAGCCCACTACAATGACTCACCGGTTTGTTGAGGTCAGCTCCGGCATCCCGGAGCAGCCGGACCATCTCTACATCTTTGTGGGTGACAGCTACGTGGAGTGGGGTATGGCCTGGGGACCAAGGGACCAGTGTCAGATGATGAGTTTGAGGGGCCTTGGCTCCCAAAGTCATGATCCTGGGGGAGGGCCATGTGAGTTCAGGGTGACCAGATTTGGGGATGTGGCTTCTGAACTCCTTCTAAAATATGCACACAGGTCCCTGAATCCCAGGTGCCTGAGTCTCAGGTGTCAGAGCATACTGGTGATGCATGCCTGGGTGGTGGAGTTGTCTAGGGTTTATAGGGGATAAGCTTGGGGAGTCTGGTATTTTGAGGGAGTATTTTTAATGTCTATGAGTGTTTCGCCTGCATGTATGTACGTACAGCCATGTCTTGCCCATGGAGGTCAGAAAAGGGCACTGGATCTCCTGGAACTGTAGTTATAGATGGTTGTGAGCCACCATGTAAGAGTTGGGAACAGAAACTGGGTCCTCTACAAGAGCTGAGGCTTAACCGCTGAGCCATCTGTCCAGCATCTCCAGTTTTAAATGATCCAGACCCTGAGGAGGGGTCCTTACTCTTGA
This sequence comes from Eospalax fontanierii, assembly GCA_035773235.1. Taxonomy (NCBI): domain Eukaryota; kingdom Metazoa; phylum Chordata; class Mammalia; order Rodentia; family Spalacidae; genus Eospalax; species Eospalax fontanierii. Next base: position 24,113,947 of record CM069554.1, on the reverse strand, counting down.
CATAAGGCTTCCTAAAAAGCCTGGGGAGATAATTTCACCCTGAGTTAGTTTTGCTTTTGGATTTGTGAGACAGAGGATCTCTAGGTAGCAAAGGATAGCCTAGAACTCACAGTCTTCCTGCTTCTCCCTCCCAAGTGCTGCACTGAATTGCCTTGAGATGGGGCAAGGTGTTCCTTTGTTTTGCTTGAGACAAGGTATTCTGTAGCCTAGACTGGCCTGGAACTACCTACTTAGCACTAAGGATTGCTTTGAACTCCTGATCTTCCTGCCTTCACCTCCCAAGCACTGGGATTACAGGCATGCACCACCATGTCCAGTTTATGCAGTGCCCAAGGCTTGGTGTATGCCAGGTAAGCACTCCCCCACCTGAGCTGGGACTTGAGCTCGGTAAAGGGGCCGAAGCCTCCCCAGGGCCCAGTGCAACTCACCTTCATAGTTTTCAGCCTCCAGCTGCAGCTGCCATTCTTTGTCATCCAGATCCTCTTCCCTCTCCACGGTGGATTCGGATTCGGGGTGCACAGTAACAGGGGTGTGGCTGGTGTCGGGGGTGTGGTCCCGGCTCGGAGTGAGGTAGGTATCTGAGGCTTCCTTTGGGCGCCGGGGGCGGGGCTGGAGCAGCACACATGCGCAAGCGTGTGCCCGCATGCGGCAGGCCAGGTGCAGTGCTGTGTGGCCCCCTCGCTCGGGCACCAGCAAGCTGGCACCAGCTGCATACAGTTTCTCTGCCGTAGATGCCTCCCCTAGGATGGCTGCTAGGTGCAGGGCTGTCTACAGAGCAGAAGGCAGGGGTCAGAGTCACACTGACAATTCTGAACCCGGCTCCTTATATCAACCATCCCCAGTGACTCACTTGGCCTAAGTCATTCTGTAGGTCCAGGTACTCAGTGCCTGCAGAGAAGCCCAGGAGGAAATCCAGGAAGGGCTCATGCTGATGTATCACTGCCAAGTGCAAGGCCCTGAGGACGGAGTGCAGAGGTCAAGGAACACAGAGCATCTAACTGTGTTATGCACTGTGGCCACAGCAGGAAAAGAGTTTAGCATCTCAGAGGGCCAGAGGTCAGAATTAAACCAGCAACTTTATTTGGGTGTTTGTTTTTTTTGAGACAGGGTCTTGATAAACTGCCCAAGCTGACCTTGAACTCAAGATCCTCTTGCCTCAGGTTCCAGAGCAACTTGGATTACAAACCCATGCAATTGGGACCCAGTTAGCAACTTTGTTTAATCAATATTCATTAAGTAATCCAGCCAGGCGTGCTAGCTCCAATTCCAGTACTTTGAGAGGCTGAGGCAGAGGATTGTTAGTTCCAGGCCAGACAAGGTTACACAGTGAGTTCAAGACCAGCGGGGCTAAATATGAGAAAAAATAAATAAATAATAGAAATGTAGACTTCCACTTCCCACTTTATCCAAAATAAAGTTACACAGACCAGACTTCTCTCCCACTTTAAAAAGTAACAAAACAGTCAGACAAATTGCAATGCAGAAAGCAACCATTTCAAAGACAATGGAGAGGTATTCACAGTCATCCACACCTGTAATAAAGTACTTGGGAGACTGGAGCAAGGGGGTCAGGATTTTAAGGTCAGCTTCCAATACATAATGGATTTGAAGCCAGCCAGGGCTGCATGAGACCTTGTCTCAAAAAAATAAAAAAGAGGGTTGGGAAGACGGCTCTGGGTAAGGACTCCTCTGCAAGTATGAAGACCTGAGTTTAAATCCTTAGCACCCACACAAAAAGTCAGCCATGCTGGACACAGTGATGCATACCTTTAATCCCAGCACTCAGGAAAAAGAAGCAGGTGGATCAAGGCCAGTTTGGTCTACATAATGAGTTTCAGGCCACCTGGGGCTACAGGGAGATCCTGGAAAAGCCAGGCATGGTTGTGCCTGCCTGTAACCCCAGCAACTGAGGGCAGCGTGCTGATCAACCAACCTAGCATTAGTGAAATCCAGGCCAGTGAGAGATGCTGTCTCAATAAGGCAAGTTAGATGACTCGTGAGGAATGACACCTTAGGTCCTACACACACACCTACACATAAATGTACATGCACCTCTATGCACACACACGAACTAATTAATCTAATTTTTAAAAGGACACTGGCTATCATGCCATAAACCCCACTGATCCCTGATAGAAGACATGAGGTAGGGCCCACACTGTCTCAAAAGTTTCCAAGTGATGAAAGGTGCAGACAGGGGAACCCAAGCAGAATCCCAGACTGCCAGACAGAAGGTTCTGAGGAAACTGATGGGTCATTAGTGACCAGGCAAAAGGAGAGGGCAGCCCAGGGAAAGACCCTGGAGATTTGAAGAACGTTCCAGCGAGTGTTCAGGTGCTGACAGGCACATGCACTAATGTAAGTTGGAGAACTGTGTGGGAAGATGATCCAAAAGGACCAGGGAGAAGTGCCCCTCAAAGAGCTGGAAGTAGGGTCTGCTCCCCCTCCCAAACTCACATGACGTGGGGACGAATACTCTGGGGAAAGTCCTGCCTCAGTAGTGGGGAAAAAAAGCCCTAGATGGAGCACTGCTCAGCACCCACCTAACAAATCAAAACAGCAGAACTCCTGCCAACATGGTGGCACCTCCCTGTCATCCCAGCATACAGTAGGCTGAGGCAGGAGGATTAACTCAAGTTCCAGGCCAGCCTGAGCTATGCAGCTATATCCTGTCTCAAACAAAACCAAAAAACTCAAAGGATCTAATGACTTTCAAGTGATTTAACTGCACATCTGGAGGAATGTAAAACTATGCAGGCCAGGGGCTGGAGAGTTGGCTCGGGGGTTAAGAGCACTGGCTGCTCTTGCAGAAGACCAGGGTTCAATTCCCAGCACCCACATGGCAGCTTACAAACGTTCTAACTCTAGTTCCAGGGGATCTGACGCCTTCTTCTGACCTCTGTAGGCACTGCACAACACAGGTACACTTACATACATGCAGGCAGTACACTCATACACACAAATAAAAACAAGAAAAAAATGATAGAAAACAAAACAAAACAAAACTGCAGGCCAAGAAGGGAAAATTCACAATGCCTGGGACTGCAGAGATGACTCAGTGGTCAAGAGCACTTGTTGCTCTTCCAGAGGAGCAGAATTTGGTTCCCAGAAGGGCAGGAGGGAGCTCACAACTGCACGTAACTGCAGTTTCAGAGGATTCCATGTCCTCTTTTGGCCTCTGAGGGCACCTGCACACACACAGCACACACACACACACACACAACAGTAAAATAAGCCAAGTGTGGTGGCCCACACCTTTAATCCCAGCACTCCAAAGGCACAGGCAGGCAGATCTCTGTGAGATGGAGGCCAATTTGGCCTACATAGTGAGTTTCAGGTCAGCTCTGGCTAAAGGGAGACCCTGTCTCAAAAAGACCAAAAAAATAGGTGCTGGAGAGATGACTCCGCAGTTAAGAATACTGGATGTTTTTGCGGAGGACTCCGGTTCTGTTCCCAGCACCCACATGGTGGTTAACAACCATTTATAATATTTCCAGGATATCCAATGTCCCTGTTCTGACCTCCAAGGGCATTACACAACACATGTGCACTTACATATATGTAGGTAATACACTTGTACACATAAAAATTTTTAAAAAATACTAAAAAACAAAACAAAAAATTAATCAGTTAATTAAAAAGAAAAGAAGAAAGATGAGCTGGGGATGTAGCTCAGTTGGTAGAGTGCTTGTCTAACACGCATGAAGCCTTGGGGTCCATCCCAACAGTGCATAAGCTGAGCGTGGTGGCATATGCCTGTAATTCCAGGTCAGAGAATCAAGAGTTAAGGCTAGCCTGGGCCACAAAGTGAGTCACTGCTATGTAAAAAAAAAAATCTGGGCAGGGGGGTGGTGGCTAGAGAGATGGTTAAATAGATAAGAGCACTGGCTGCTCTTTCATAAGACCTGGGTTCAATTCCAGGACCCAATAGTAGCTAACATTAACACCCACCGGCAACTCCAGTTCCAAGGGAATTCAAAGCCCTCTTGTGACCTCCATGGGCATTGCACAACACAAGTGCACTTACATGTAGGCAATGTATTCGTACACATTAAACAAAAATAATAAATTTTTTAAAAAAAGGTCTGGTGAGATAGCTTAGTTAGTAAAGCATGAGACTGGGGTTTTATCCCCAGAACTCACATTAAAGCTATGTGTGGTAGTGCATGCTTGCAATTCTAACAATAGGCAGGTGAAAGCAAGAAGCTCTTTGGAGCCAGTCTGACCTACTTGGTGAGTGCTAGACCAATGAGAGACGCTGTCTTTTAAAAAAAAAAAAGACAGCACCCGAGGAACGACACTGAGTTTATTCTCTAGTCTCAATATGCACTCACACATACACACAGGGACACACTCACACACTCATAACTGGGTAAGCATAGCAATGCACACCTGTAACCCCATGCTTGGGAGGCGGTAGCAGGAGGATCAAGAGTTCAAAGCTATCCTCTGCTACATAGCAAACTCTAGGCTAGGATGACCTACAAGAGACCTGATAGAATGTGTAAACTGCAGAAGAGTTATGAGTTCCACTAGAGGTGGCCATAAAGTCATAATTTCTTTAAAGTAACCAACCAGCCCCAAATTGACAATCTGACCTCACTCAAAGTCTTATCAGTTAGTCACTCCCTGAACTAAGGAAAACTGTTTGTGGGGCTAACCTCTCTCCTTTAGGGCCTCGAGATACCAGCCTACTCCCCCTGGAAAACGGATCTTGAAAGAGGGGTCCCTATTATTCAAGGACACCAAATCTTGGCACCAAACACATTCCAGTTGGGCCCAAAAGAATAAAAACTTTCGTCTTTCCTCACGAGGGTGCAGAGGCTTCTTTCTCAGGAGAGTGTCTGCCTTGGCTGTATACTCTAACCTTCTGATAAAGTATGCATTCTTTGCCTGTTGCAGGTCTGGCTTTGGTTACTTCTTAACTCTGAAGTTCAGTCCTTATTTCCCCTTTCCTCTCCTAAAGTCTAACAAGACCCTATTTCAAAAAAAAGGGGGGGGGGAAGGGTAGAAAGGAATTGCAAAAATTAAACCCAAAGTAATCATAAGAAATAATAAAAGCCAAAAAAAGGGACCAATGAAATAGAAAGTAAAAAAAAAAGAAAAAAAAAGATAACATTAAGGAAACCACAGTTAGGTCTTTGAGATTAGTGTTTATTATGTTCCCCTTATGGGTCAGGCACTGAGTCACTGGACATACCCAGTAACAAGGGACAAAAAAACCCCAGGTGCAATCCCTTAACACAGCTGACCCTTCTCTTCCCCAGCTTCCTTACTAATTGAATTTTCCTACCTTTTTTTTTGTCTCCAATCTCCCTCTCTCTCTTCCCTTTCCCTTCCCTCTTTTTTGTTACAGGTCTTCCCTGCTGGTCTCAAACTAGAGATCCTTCCACCTCAGTGTCCTGAGCGCTGGAAATGCGGGGTGTATACCATCAACAGCTGGCTCATCTTCTGACCTTTGTTTTTTCCTGTCTTTCTGCCAATCTGACTTTAACACTCCAGTGAAAGGGATAATCAACAGGGTATAAATTTTTGTCTGTTATCACTCATAAAAACGTTAGCACCTACATATAGGGCTTGGAGGTAGCAGTTTGGGAGAAATGTTTGGTTAACAGGTTAATCTAGTCAAAGTCCGGCTTAGACATGAGGAGCTAAGTATCAAAGACCACATCTGGAAGACACAAGTTGAGAGTCAAGAGTGCTAAAAAATATAAAAAGAGCCATCAGGACTCAGAGGACAGATCCTAGTGCTCCTTTGGTAATTTAAGGTTAACTCACGTGTCCCCATCTTCAGTGACGTAGCCAAAGACGAGGGGCGCCCAGGATAGCTCCGGGCCCAGCTCCGCGCCCAGCCCTGGTCCTCCGGGAGCCGCTGCGTCGGGACCCAGAGAGCCTAGGCCGCTGTCGCACCATTCATCCGCGTCCGCAGTTTTCCCCAAGCACGCGACCCCCGCCATGGCCCCTGCAACCTCAGGGGTCCCCTGCGACCGCCTGCCTGTCGCTGGGCTCTGCCTGGAGCTCCGGAGCTTCCGCCCCGCCGGGAATTCCCCAACACGCCCCCTCCGCTACCCAATGAGGACGGGCTAAATCGATATGCCACGCCCCCATACCCCACCGTCACCAATCAGGGTAATGAGATGCACAATAGCTCACCGATCCTCACATTTTTTTCCACACGCCCTTTACCAATATGGCCCCCAGCGCCAGGCCTTCTGGGATTTGTAGTTCGGCCCTCGCGAATCTGCCTTACTAATAGAGGCACCCCAAACGGAGCCGCGTTGGCTACCGGGAGTTGTAGTTCTTCACCTTATCCCTGCCCCTCTGGTTTCCGGTATCGTCACGGGGGCAGAGCAGTCGGTGACAGCCCCGAGGGCCCCCGCCCCGCTCTCATGGCCGAGCCGGACCGTGAGTCGGGGACCCGGGTGGGAGGATCGGGCTGCGCCGGGGCCTGGCTTCGAGCTGCAGGCCCCGGGGCCCGAGGGCAGGCTCGGTGGGCTGAGAGACAGGGGCTGCGTGAAGGGAGTGGGATTCAGAGGGCTGTTGCTAAGTGGTCTGTATTGCTAGGTTGGTGGGTTTCTGGGTCGGGAAGTTTTAAGAGTCCGCGGACTACGTCCGTTTGCTAAGTTACTATTGATCGTTACTTTGGTTGCTGAGGACCCTCGTTGCTAAGGACCAAAGTTGCTGCGGTCCCGGTTGCTAAGGGTATCTGGTGTTGGGGCAACTGTAGGATGCTCGGGGAACCCTTCCTACCTCTTCCCTTCGGTTCTTGAGTCTCTCCTAAACCTCCCACCTCCATTTCGTCTCCTTGCTCACACTCACCTCCCTGCTGAAGTATCCCAGCTTCTCTGTCTTGAAAAACTTCGCTTTCTCCTTCTCGCTCGGTCCCAGCACTCACACTGCTGTGTTCCATCTAACTCTGGTCTCCTTTCAGCCTCTCCGGTGCTCAGCTTTTCCACCCCACTCAGTTCTCCACTCCAAAATATGCCTTTCCCCATCTCATTGTTTACTACCGTCCCAGACCCCAATGTAACTAGATTGGTGGGTTCTCTTGTCCTCCGCCAACATTTTGAACCTCTTCACCGCCTTAACTATTCCCCCCACTGTAACCACGTCTGCTCCCCCTCCTCCCCAGCCTCTGACCCTCTGGAGACCCAGGCAGGGAAGGTGCAGGAGGCTCAGGTGAGATGGCGGAAAGGGTGGAGGGAAGTAGAGAGATGGATTTGTTCCCACATTCCACACTGGGGGGAGGCGGCAGAGGGGAGACTGTGGCCCTGATCCCTGACCCCCATGTGGGGATTGGTGCAGCCTCCTGGGGGAATGGTGGCTGCTGGGGACTGTCAGGGGAAAATGTGCAGCCTCAGTCCCAGACTGCCCTCCCAAATATTCCTCTTTCCTTTGCCTACCCTACCCCCAATCCCTTCTGAACCTCATTTATGCTAGGTCTGGACAGGTTTCCCGTTTGGTCCCCAAAGGAAATGACCTTTCAGGGTGATTGTTAAAGTAGCCCAAAAGCCGGGTGTGATGGTACACACCTGTAATTCCAGCACTTGGGAGGCTGAAGCAGAAAAACTGAAGAAATGAGGGTTAGCCTGGGCTATGTTATGAGACCCTGTTCCAAAAAAAAAGACTCAAGGCACTCCAGGAGTGCACAGCAAACTTTGTGGATCATAGAAGATTCAAGCCAGACCCTTCTTTGGAAGAACTCACAGGGTGATTTAGGAATGAGACCAAGATATAATCCCAAGGTCATAAATGAAGTGACTTAGAATAAGTCACTTCTTAGATAAGGTCAGAAATGGTGTTCCATGCAGAGTACAAAGACCTGGGAGCAATGTGTGTCTTCTATAGTTGGGTGGCTGGGGTGGCCAGGTAATTACAGTTACACTTAGCATTTACTGATCTTCTGCCTGTACTTCAGTGTATATCATCTCGAGCTTTCCAGCATCCCAGTGAGGGATAAGGCTTTTCAGTGGCACTTAAGGGATGAAGATCTTGACACAGGCTGTTGACTCCTTAGGGTTTGAAACCCATGGCTCTGGGAAAATAGCCCTTTGAAGTCTGCAAGTTAGTGGGGAGGTAGATGAGCCATCTCAAGGATGCCAATGCCTCTGGCTCTTCCCGAGGCCAGGCTGCCTTGAGTACTAGTTGGGTTCCCCTGACCCCCTATGGTGCTCACTGCCTGCAGCCACTGAATTCCAGCGTGCCCTTCCCCATGAGGACACTCTTCAAAGAGAGGCAAGTGAAGAAGCTAGGGTCACAGCATGCCACAGCTGCACAGCAGAGCCACTTTAGAGGTGTGCCAGCCTCCTGGAGGTCTCCAGTGTCTCACTTGCCTGACTTCCAAAGCAAGATTAATGCCAGACAGAAAGGATCCATGGTAAAAGGGATCCTCAGTCACAGAGAGATGTAGAGATGTCAATTGCAGCATTGTCCAGAACAGGGCAACACTAGAATAGAGGAATGGCTGTCAGGGGAGGGATTAAACGAACTATGGTTCATCATACAATGTATTACTATGTAGCTGCTTAAAAGGATGAGTTGAGGGGCTGGAGAGATGATTTAGCAGTTAATAGCACTGACTGCTCTTGGGGACCCAGGTTCGGTTCCCAGCGCCACATGACACCTAACAACCATCTGTAACTCCAGTTTCAGGGGATCCAATGACCTCTTCTGACTTCTGTGGGCATTGTAGAACATGGACACACTTACATGCAGGCAATATACGTGTACACATAAAAAATAAAAGAATAAGGTGGCTCTGTGCAGAGGAAATGCAATGTACAGTATCGTACTCAGGCAAGACCCATCTCTGTAGCAGTCATGAGTATAAACTCATGCAGAGAGCAAACCTGGACTGATGACTATGGACTGGTTCTTGTTCTGGCTTTGGTGGTAGTTTGGTGGTACTGGGGATTGAATCCAGGACCTTGTGCATGTTATACAAGTGCTTTACCTTAGAGTGACACCCCCAGTGCTTTGTATTCTGAGACAGGATCCCATTAGGTAGCCCAGTCAGGCCCTGAGGTTCTCCTGCCTTCTCCTGAGTGCTGGGATTACAGGCAAGCACCACCATGCCAGCTTATTGAATTGGTAATTCTGCTTATTTGAGATGGATGGGGAAATCACAAGTCACATGCCCAAATTCATATGTTTCCCAGTGGTCAGAGTTTTTGTAAAGCTCGTGTAAGCCTAGCCTGGCATGGTGGCTGCCCACCTTTCATCCTAACATTCTGGAGGCTGAGGTAGGAGGGTCATGAGCTGGAGGCCAGCCTAGGTGAAATAATGAGACTGCCAGAAAAGAAAAGGAAAGAAAAAGAGCTTATTTAGTCTTTTAAAACTTATTTTTAAATTACATTTATTCATTTTGTGGGGTGGGTACACATGTGTGTAGGTCAGAGAACAAACTTTTGGGAGTCAGTTCTCTCCTTCCACCATGTCGGACCTGGGGATTGAACTGAGGTCTTTAGGCTTAGCAGCAAGTACCTTTACCTAATGAGCCATCTTGCTGGTCCAACTTGTGTAATTTTAAAAAGCAATAAAGGCTTTTTTTAGAGCCAGGTGTGGTGGTGGCACACACCTGTAATCTCAGCACTCGGAAGGTAGAAGCAAGATATCTCAGATACATAGCCAGTTGGAAGAGGCAGCCTGGACTACGTGAGACCCTGTCTCAAAAAAGTAATAAACAAACCGGGTATGGTGGTGCCCACCGTTAATCCCAGGGCTCAGGAGGCTGGGGCAGGGTGGGTCTTTGAGTTCCAGGTCAGTCTGGTCTGCATAGTGAGACCATCTCAAACAACAAAAGAAGCTTTTTAATTTCAAAAGGCTTAGAAGCAGAGTGTGGGAGGGATTGTCTGAGGGCTTCTGTGCGGGTGACCGAGTTGGCCAGACTGAGTATTTCTGACATCCACTGCAGGGCTAGCCCTAGTCTAGCACTTGGTAAGAACTCATTCAATGGCTGATGGTTCTGGAAGCCCTGCTCTCGAAGCTGGGCTTTGAGTGGCGAACACAGATAAAGTCCTTGCCCTTGTGGGCTTTAAAAAAGGGAGGCATGGACTGCCGCAGACGGGCAGTAGGGCATCAGAGATGGCACCTGAGTCCAGGAGCTGAGGAGGAGGCCAGGGAGGGACCCTGGGGAAGAGGACAGACTGGACTAGGTGGAGTCCTGAGTGGAGAGAGGGAGTCAACAGAAGGGGCTCGGGATGATGAGGGGGTACACTGTAAACTATGACAGAGTAAGTGGCGGAAGAGGGAGGCCGGCTAAGAAACAGTGAGGCCACACAGAGATGGAGACTGGGAGGAAGAGCTGGTTTGGGGCAGATGGCAGGCAAGTCTGTGACATGGTTGGAGCAAGATGGGGTTACCTTGGAGAAGCCATATTATCAGTGACCAGGATTTGGCACAGATGTGGCAGGTTGCCAGGGAAAGGGACAGGGCTGGCTGATAGGCCTGGGACAGAGCCCCAGGCAGCTGCAAATTAGAGGCATCAGGCGGGGAACTTCAGGGCAGATACCAAGGCCTTACTCTGGCATGACTCACAAGAGGGTCTTCAGAGAGCAGGGCTGTTGAGAACAGCAGCCCTCACTGCAGGGACAAGGGACACAGGGAGGCTGCAGATAAGAGGCCCGTGGAAATATCCAGAGCCAGCACTTGCAGAGGAATGCTTTGCATTCACTCACTCAGCTTCATGGAACCCTCTGGGCTCTGTATACAAGTTGAAGCTCAAGGGCTGGAGATGTAGCTCAGGTGGTAGACTGTTCACTTTGAAATGCTTGAAGCCCAGGGTTCAACCCCTAGCACCTTATACACTGTAATGGCTGACTGTTTAAAGAGCTGAACTTGATCCCCAGCTCCACACCTGGAATCCCAGTTGGGAAGTGGAGGCAGAAAGATCAGAAGTTCAAGGTCACCCATAGCAAGTTTGAGGCTAGCCTGGGCTACATGAAACCCTGACTCAGAAAAACAAGAAGTCACACGTGGTAATACATACCTTTAAACCCAACACTCAGGAGGCAGAAGCAGGTGAATGTCTATAAATTCAAGGCCAGCCTGGTCTGCATAGCCAGTTCTAGGTCAGCCAGGGCTACAGAGAGACCCTGTCTCAAAAAAAACAAACCAAGCCAAAACAAAACAAAAAACCATAAGGCCCAGAACATCAGTCACTTGAGGTAGTTGTCACAAACAGCAGGCTCAGGTTCCTTCCTTACCCGAAACCTGTCCCAGAGTCTCCCCCACCCCCCAAACCTGGTGTCATCCCCGTCCCTTCCCTCCCTCTCCCTTTAACCCCACTTCTTGGGCTTGGCCACCCTACCTGCCCCTTCCAGGATTCAGACCCAGATACTGAGGGAGGAGCCACCGGCGGAGAGGCAGAGAGTAAGTACCTTCCTGGTGTGCAGGGCAGGCAGGGAGGGACTCCAGAATGTGGGATTTAGGGTAGGGTTCTGGGGACACCCCTTCCAGGAGTGACACCCAAAGTACATAACAATGGGGTTGACGCTAGAGTGCGGTGCTAGGGCTGTTGGCTGTGCCAGGCATCTGGACTTCAGTGGTAGAGGGACAGTGGGTCCCCTGGATGGGGCAAGGACCTTGGGGCCATCCACACACTCTGGCTCAATACCCACTTGGTGCTTTCTTGCTTGTTGTTGGTCAGTGGACTTCCTACGGAACTTCTTCTCCCAGACCTTGGGCCTGGGATCCCAAAAGGAGCGCGTGCTGGACGAGCTGACCCTGGAAGGTGTGACCCGCTACATGCAGAGCGAGCGCTGTGAGTCTTCTTGGTTTGTCTACTTGTCTTGCTCACTTCTGGTGTACAAGTAGCAAGAAAACCCACAGAGTGTGGTAGCACATACCTGTAACCCCAACTCTGGGGAGGTAGAGGTAAAAGGGTCACGAGTTCAAGGTCAGCCTCAGCTATATATCAAGGTTGAAGTTAGCCTGAACCACATGAGAATGTTTTTTCTCAAAAATAAAAAAAGGAGAGAGAGAAAGGAAAAAAGTATCAAGAAACCCAGCTCTTCAGCAGGGTGAGTTAGGAGGATCATAACTTTGAGGGCAGCCTGAACTCGATAGCAAGACCTTGTCTCAAAAAAACCAAACCAAACCAAACAAACCGAATCTCAAAAAATAAAAAAAAGGCAAAAGTACCAAGAATGAAAGCAATTCCTGGCTGAGAAAGGAGTGTGCAGATTGTGGAAAATGGGGGTGGGGTCAGGTGGAAAGGACAAGTCCAAACTGACCTTTGTCTATAAGGGGTGACTACTGGCCAGCCCGAGTCCACAGTAGCCACACTCGCCAACCAACAGGGGAGCTTAAGTCTGTGTATGTAAATAGAGTTTGGTTAGGGACATTTGCTTAAGGTCTACAGATTACATTTTCAATGAGGGTCTCAGAAGGGTTTGTTTGCAGAGCAGAGATCCATATATAGTTGGGGTTTCTGGGGGTCCCCGGACAGACTTGTTTACAGAGCAAACATTGCTTTAAGATGGGAGGGTTGATGGTGTCTCTCTTTGCAGACTAAAACCCAGCTCTAGGACAGAGGGTTCGGGTCCTTCCAATTTTTCAAAACAAGGCCACTTTCTCTGGCACTCTTCTGTGTGTCAGAGTAAAGGAAATTTGGGCCACTCCACGTAGAAGGTCAACCAGCCCAGCATCTGCTGTTCAAAACATCTGGCCCGTGGGCTGGAGAGATGGCTCAGTGGTTAAATGCACAGGCTGCTTTTGCAGAGGATCCAGGTTCAGTTCTCAGCACCTACATGGCAGTTCACAACCACCTGTGACTCCACTTTCAAGGGCTCCAAAGCCCTCTTTTGGCTTCTGTGAGCATAACTTTTTTTTTCTTAAGTTTAAAAAAAGAGAGAGATCTGTCTTTTCCCTGTGATCCAGGCAACAGAAGGGAGACTTTCTACTATTAGCGCTGCTGGGTCACATGACTGCTCTGATTGGCCAGACCTGACTCCCGTGTCTGTTTTTAAAAGTCAAGAGCGGCAGAGGATGGGACCCATCAAGGCTTCCAACAAAGCAAACACTCAAGCAGTGAGCTACAGCCCAGGTCTCTTTTATTTTATTTTGAGACAGGGTCTCATTAAGTTGCCCACACTGGCCATGAACTTCCTCTATAGCCCCTGACGGCTTTGATCTTCCCTCCTAAATAGTTTCCCTCCTAAATTACAAACCAGGATCACCAGATCTGGATTTGTAGGTTACATCTGTAGTGAACATGTACCTGTCCTTTGATGGGCCAGTCTGTGTCCTAGAAGGAATGGTCAGACCTCTGGAGTTATGGTGGGGAGAGGCTAAGGCAATTAACAGAAGTGTAAATGTGCCAAACCCACTGGGGCAAATCACAATCCCAGCTGCTCTGGAAGTTGAGGCAGGATGGTGAATTTAAAGCCAGCGTGGGCTGCATGAAAACCTGGGATGTGGAGAAGATAAAGTGCTTGCCACACAATCATGGTGAGGATCTGAGTTCACCACCCAGAACCCACCTAACAAGCTTAGTGCTTAGAATCCCAGTGCTAGAGAGTCAGAGGTAGGGTGACATCTGACATTTGACTGGCCAGCCGGTCCCAGATCCCAGTGAGAGACCCTGTTTGGGAAAACAAGGTGGGGACTGGTGAGATGGCTCATTAGGTAAAGGCAGTTGCTGCCAAGCCTGATGACCTGAGTTCAATCCCCAGGACCCACATGGTGGGAGAAGAGAATCTATTCCCACAAGTTGTCTTCTGACCACCACACATTTCCTGTGGCACACACAGATGTGTGTACACACACACACACACAATAGACACACACCATAACAATAAAGTGTACGGTTCCTGAGGTTGACTAGTCTACACACACACACACACACACACACACACACACACATATACACGGCCAGTGTTTAGAGTAGGATCAGATCCCTGAGAGCTGTGGAAGTGCTTGCCATAGTTATCATTACAGAAGGCTCGTATCAGATGTGGTGTTTAGATGCCTGCTGGCTGGGGCAACATGAAATTTATATTTCTGACAGAGGCTGAGTCACCAAAGTCTGAGAAGCCAGGCCCTCGCACTCCTTCATGGGAACAACGGACCTTTGCGGGTCCTGAACGGCCTTTTGTTGAGGACGTCTTCTGTTTCCCCCTCCTCCAGCTGCATCTTCCTTCTTGGCAGCCAGGCCTATCAGTCGGCTGAGCTTCCCTTTCCTGCCTCAGGATGGGCAGCAGGCCTGCGTGGCTCAGAGAGAGCCCAGCAGTGGCCAGAAGCATTTGTTCTTTCATCCTCTTGCAGCAGATCTCGAGGTCCTGGGCCCAGCGTGCCCTCCAAGGACTACTGGTGAATGGTCATTAATCGGGCTTTTACCGTTTGCCAGGCTTTGGGCTAAGTACTGAGCAAACGTCCTCTAACTGGATTGTCACATTTATTTCTGAGATCCTCAGAGAAATAATTCTAGGGGGCTGGAGAGATGGCTTAGTGGTTAAGAGCACAGGCTGCTCTTGCAGAGGACCCAGGTTTGGTTCTCAGCACCCACATGGTGGCTGACAACCATCTCTAACTCCAGTTCCAGAGTATCCTTCTGGATCCAGCATCCTCTTCTGGCCTCATGGTCTGCTTACATACATGCAGGCAAAACACTCATACACATAACATCCAAATAAATAAATCAATAACTTTTTAAAAAGTAACCTGAACATAAGAAGAAGAAACTGAGACACAAAAAGTTGTGACTTGGTGCAAACATCTGGCATGTGCCAGTCAGATTTCGATACAAGTTGCCTTGAAACATATTTTTCAAATTTTTTAAACAAGGTCTGACTGTGAAGTTGGAGCTGGCTTTGAACTCATGATCCTCTTGCCTCAACCTCCTGAGTGTTTGGATTAGACATCTGCTACCATATCGAGGGATGCCTGGTTCCTTGAATCTAGAATGCATGCTGCCCCTGCCTCAGTGCCCACTGACTCCAGCCAGACTTGAGCTAGTGAAATTCTGAAGAAATCCACAGTCTGTGTTGTGGCAGGATCTGTTTTTACATTCAGTGTGTTAGTGTATGTGTGTGTGTGTGTGTGTGTGTGTGTGTGTGTGTGTGTGTGTGTGTGAGATGTGCTTGGTAACATAGATTTGTCCATGCACATGTCAGAGGACAGCATTCACGAGTCAGTTTTCTCTTTCAGGTATGTGGCTCCTGGTGATTAAACTCAGGTCTTAGGCTTAGTAACACGTACCATTACCTGCTAAACCATCTTGCTAGCCCCTTTGCTCACACTTGTTGTCCCTGGAACAGGACACCCCAGGGGCACCACACTTGTGTCTGTCCGTCAGCTGATGGGGCAGATGCCAGGGCTCTGTGTGGCTGGGCTGCCTGCCAGCCAGCAACTAAGATGACAGCTGCTGCCGACTGATCCAAACGCATCCTGTCCACCTTCTGTATGAGAACTAGTAAAAACTGTAGTGCAGAGCACTCGTCTGTAAGCAGATCATGGATCTGGAAAAGTTCAGTACAGTTGAGGGGTTGAGGTTGTGGCTTGGTAGAGTGCTTGCCTAGCATGCATGAACCCCTGGTTCAACCCCAGCACTGCATAAAAAAATGAGCACAGTGATACATGCCTACAGTCCCAGCACTCAGGAGGTGGAGGCAGGAGGATGAGAGGTTCAAGGTCATCTTCAGCTACATAGCAAGTTTGATTTGAGGTCAGCCTAGGCTACATGAGACCTTTTCTCAATTAAAAAAATTATTATTTTTATTTTATATGTTTGAGTGTATTGCCTGCATATATATAAGTACACTCATGTCATGGTCATGCAATGCCCGAGGAAGCCAGAATAGGCCATGGATTCTCCTGGAACTAGAGTTACAGACAGTTGTTAAATACCATGTAATTGCTGGGAACCGAACCTGGGTCCTCTGCAAGAGCAGCCAGTGCTCTTAACCACTGAACCTCTCCTGCCTGGGTTCAATTCCCAGCCCCCACATATCAGCTAACAACTCCAGTTCCAGGGGATCCAACACCCTATTAGCATTGCACACACAAGGTGTACTTACATACATGCAGGCAAAACATACATATAAAATAAAATGAATAAATACATTTTTTGAAGGGACTTGTGAGGTAGTTCCTATGGCTTTAAAAATATACTTGGTGAATTAAGCTGAAGTTTGATCATGTATATCTGGAGAGCCTTGTTGTGTCTCATGAGAAAGGACGTTTGCTGAGATGTCTCCGGAATGCCGGTTCTCCTCTCTAGTTTCTCATGAAACACGCTGACCTCCTAAGTAGACACGGCATGGAGGTGATGTTGCTGTGCTGGTCTTATTTGCTGAATTGTTACACTCTAGTCATATTAGTATCATTCAGTGTTCTCTAAGCATTTAACTGCGGTTCTCATGAGTGTGAGAAACCGTTCTGTTATCATTCAGATCTGTAGCCATGCGACTGTAGTTCTCACTCACATCAGGAGAATGAGAGCACAGCTGCCCACACTTCACTCAGGTGAAGAAGCCGTACTGGTCCCCTAGGCATTTACTCAGGTCTGTGATAATCCATTCAGGTCCGTGGCTGCCCCCGCATGGCCACATTTTTTTAATTAAAAAACTATCCAGGGCTGGAGAGATGATTCAGTGGCTAAGAGCCTATACTGCTCTGGCAGGGGACCTGAGCTCAGTCCCCAGCACCTACATCAGGCAGCTCACAACTGCCTACAGCTCCAGGGGATCCGATGCCTCCAGCCTCTGCAGGCAGCCACAGTCACGTGCACATAATTAGAGATAAAAAAAAATTTAAAGTCATCCAAGATTGTGCCCAGAAGCTAAGTTGTTACTAAAATTTTGTTTGGAGCTGGGCACGGTGACACATACCTTTAATGCCAGCACTCAAGGGGAAGGCAGGCAGATCTCTGTGAGATCTAGACCAGTCTGGTTTACATGGTGAATTCTAGGCCAGCTGGGGCTACAGGGAGACCCTATCTCAGAAAAAGATTTTTTGTTTGGTTTAATTTCATTTTTGTTTGATTCGATTCTTGAAGTTCTAGGGATGGACCCCAAGGCCTCAGACAAGCCAGAGCTATCCCACCAAGCTTGACCCTCAGCCTTCTCCTTGACCTTCATCCACAGTTGTCTAATCTAGTTCAAAGGAGAATATTCTGCTCAAGCAGCTTTTCTTGACTCTTCATACGTTGGTGTCACTTTAAGCTATGTCCTCTCCTTCTTGCCGGCCCTCCTGTCCCTTGGCCATGTTCCCGACCTCAGCCCTGCTCTCCTTGTCTGAAACATAACAGGATTGCTACAGCCCTCCCCATCTACCGGATCTGGGAACAGAATCCTGTATCTGAAATGTATGGCCCTGGGGCCTGATGGAAATAATGTCTGGCCAGGTTGTTTGGTGTTACCGTAGAAACTGAGTAAACCTTATCAAGTGGCATTAAACTGTCTTCCAGGTCGAAGGGTCATCTGTTTGGTGGGAGCCGGAATCTCCACCTGTAAGTGTTCCCTCCCTTCAGCAGCCATGTCTGGGAACGGGAGCCCCTTCTAGGAGCTAGACAAGGGCTGGAAGGGTTAGTGCACATGGCGCTGGCATCCGTGATTGGGCATGCCTTCTCTCCTCCCTCAGCTGCAGGGATCCCCGACTTCCGTTCTCCAACCACTGGCCTCTATGCCAACCTGGAGAAGTACCGCCTTCCCTACCCAGAGGCCATCTTTGAGATCAGCTATTTCAAGGTACACAGCTGACCTGAGGCGAAGGGAGAACAGGGGCTTCCCAGTTCCTCCCTCATCTCACCTGAGGAATGTGGTTCTCTCTCTCTTACAGAAACATCCAGAACCTTTCTTTGCCCTCGCTAAGGAGCTCTATCCTGGGCAGTTCAAGGTGAGGTCTTTTTCTGCAGGGGAGGCTAGGAGTGCAGGCATGGGAAGGAGGCTGGGCTATTCAGACAGATGTTATAGAATCATTAAGAACGTAGCACCAGGGTGGTGCATGCCTTTAGTCCCAGCACTTAGGAGGCCGAGGCAGGCAGATCCTGTGAGACTGAGGCCAGCCTGAGATGGTCTACATAGTGAGTTCTGGGTCAGCTGGAGGGCTACCTAGTCAGACCCTGCCTCAACCACAACACAAAAGAACACAGGCTCCCGCCAGATGTGGTGCGCCCATAATCACAGTGTTTGGGAGGCAGAGGCAGGAGAACTCCAAGTACAGGACTAGCCTGGTACATAGACTTCTCTCCAAAGTCAAAAATAAAAAGTAAGTGGATAGATGGTAGATAGATAGATAGATAGATAGATAGATAGATAGATAGATAGATGGGAAAGGCACCCATGTTCTAGGCCTGGACTGCCCAGTTTTCTTCTGGCCCTTCGTTCCTATGACATCGGTTCTCTATCTAAACCAAAGCTATCATATCCAAATGGGTTCTCGCGGTGCAGCCTGATTGTAAACCTAACTTTGCAACTTAACCAATTTGTGATGTTGGCCAGACAACCCCATGCCCTTGCCTCTCTTCTCATCTGTGGAATGGGAGAAGACCACTTGTGCCCTCACAGGGATTCTGTGATGGGCCCAGGAGATAGAACAGACTCACGACTATCATAGTTGCTGGCACAGCGAGGCGTGTGGATGTTTGAATGAGGTGGTGGTGGCGGAGGCTGCACATTCCGCTACCTTCAGCCTTGTTCTTCTCGCAGCCAACCATCTGCCACTACTTCATCCGCCTGCTGAAGGAGAAGGGGCTGCTGCTGCGGTGCTACACGCAGGTAGGTGAGCCGTCTCGGCCCGGCGGGGCCGGCAGCTCCCTCGGCAGATCTCAGAGCTGGGGACTACCCAGGCGCACGCAGGGCCAGGGACCAGGCTCAAATTATTGATTGCACGGAGACACTTCTTCCTAACCTCAGTTTCCCCTTTCTAAAATAAAAGTCAGAAAATGACGTAGTGGTCCACTTGGGAGTGGAGACAGGAGGATCAGAAGTTCAAGGTCATTCTTGGCTACGTAGGAGACTAGCCTGAATTATGTGATATCTTGTCTCTAAATTAATTACTTAATTAATTAATTAAAATATAATTTTTAAAAATAATAAAATGGACCAGAACAGCTCTGGGCCCTCTCAAGTCGGTCATGAGGTGACGATACATTCCTGTCAGATCATCTCACTGCAAAGGGACAGGCAGAGAGGACACCACTGATACCACACATCACCGACTTCCTCTCAGTTCTGATCACAGATGACACCGAAATGACTTAAGTTAACAAAAAGCAGTACACTGGGACAGTTTTAACAGGTGAGTTTGTATCATGAAGAAGGCGTGCCTTGCTGGGCATGGTAGTACATGCCTTTAGTCCCAGTACATGGGGGACAAAGGTAGGTAGATCTCTGAGTTCAAGGCCAGCCTGGTCTACATAATAAATTCCAGGCCAACCAGGGCTACATAGTGAGACTCTGTCTTGAAAAGAAAAGGAAGGCATGTGTTTTTATAGTTTGTTCACTTCTAAGGTTGGTGTGGGATACGGTGGCTGATAGGACACCATGGCATCACCTTGGAGTACTCAGCAGAGGGTTGCTCACAATGTCGGCCTCTAGACTAGCAGCAATAAGAACATGTTTGCAAAGTGGAACCCTTGTTCCATCAGTGTGTTGAAACGCAGAGTGTTCTGTAGTATTCTACATGCATTCCATAAATCATGGTGCAGAATCCTAAACTGGCCAAGCTTGGTGGCCCACACCTGTAATCCCAACCCTCGGGAGACTGAGGAAGGAGGATCATGAGTTTGAGACCAACTAAGGCTACATAGTGAGTTCAAGACCAGAATGGGATCCTTGCCCAAACCCTATTCCCGACGACAAAGAGGGACTTGGGGGGCATATTGTACAGTGTAGAGAGAGCTAAGGCTTAAATAGAAGTCAGTATGATGTTTTCTTCTGGCATCTGCAATCTCAAAAGCTGCCACCAGGGGGAGGATGAGTTCTTTTGGGGTCTAGGTTTCTCAAGTGCAGCAGGTGGCCCTGCCTGGGTCCAAAGGCTCTAGTTGGCGAGGAGACAGCTTCATCCGTCCAGGTGCTGACCAAGCTCAGGACACCCCTGACTTGGAGGTCAGCCTCACCCAAAGGCCGAGGCTCAGTGTGAAAGCTCCCTTGAAGCTCTGTGTTTCTGTGTACTGTGTCCCGTTGGTGCCCTTGCCTTCTGTGTGTGCTTGTGTGTTCCTGTTGGCACCCTGCTTGCCAGTTTCTGAGATAACAGAGGTCCAACGTTGGGTCCAGCTCGGTACCAGGCCGTACCAGCACAAGAGTGCTGCCCTCCTGGAGCTGATTCTCTCATGTGGGTGGGACAAGGACAAGAGGGACAAGTCACAGACCTTGTAGGTCACGGTGCCTGGTCTCTGAAGCAGTTCCTAGGGAGGGGTGTTGGACGGGCTGCTGGCGTGAACAAGGTAGTCATGGAAGCCTCAGGGAGAAGGTGATGTTTAAGAAAGACCTATGCTAGGCATGGTCTAGCTTTAATCCCAGCATTCAGGAGGCAGAGACAGGTGGATCTCTCTTAGATACAGGCCTCATCTACATAGCAAGTTCCAGGCTGGTGGGTCTACATAGTGAGACCTGTCTCAGAGAGAGAGAGAGAGAGAGAGAGAGAGAGAGAGAAGAAAGGAGGGATGGAAGGAGACAGGAAGGAAAGGAGGAAGGAGGGAGAGGAACAGACCTGTGAGAGGGGAAAGACCTTGGAGTTATGGGGCAAGAGAGAGAGTGTTTCAGACAAAGGCTCCCTGTGGCTGTTTGGAGGAGGGGGTGCCTCAGGGTGGGGGTGGGGGCAGGAAGCCACAGTGCTGCAGGAAGCCAGAGCAGAAACAGTCCAGCCAAAGTGGTTGGACGCTGGACCCAGGCGAGGGCCATTGAGGCAGAAAAGCAGGGAGGTTAGGCACCTCCTTGGAGGATGGCATCTGGATGACACGACAGCTCTCAGCACCTGCACTATCCTGATCCTGAGGGTCTGGGAAGAGCAGCTGTCAGGGAGGATGATGCTCTGCCTGCGAGCGGAAGGGACAGCTGGACATGCAGCTAAGCCTCTGGGCTGAGCAGAAAAGCCATGGCTACAGAAGCTGTGTAGGGACTGTTTACTCACCAGATGGGAGGAGAAACTGCGGCTTTGAACAGAGCACCTGTAAGTAAAGGCCGCGAGCGCCCTTACTGCTACCGTGTGAGTTTCACTAGGAAGCCAGCACACGTGTGACCATGCCACAGCCAACGTGTGGAGGTCAGAGGACACCTTGTGGGAATTGTTTCCGTCCTTCCACCATGTCGGTTCTGACACTGAACTCGGGCTGTCAGGCCTGGCACCAAGCCCCTTTACCCACTGAGCCCCTCAGCAGCCCCACGCGTAGATTTTTAAGTGGCTTATTACATAAGATGTCTGAAGGTGGGAAAGCCATTCCATTTGCCTGTTGATGCTATGATTCTACTCAAGCGCTTTGCCTCTTCTTGGGCTCCAGCTGCTGTTTGAGTCACTGACCCAGTTTCTGGAACACACTGTCTTCACTCCTGAATTGTGATGATACAGCATTTTTGAAGCTGTGTGTGATGCTATTTTCAGCTCAGGACACAGGAACCCATTCACACATTCAGACAGTTTTCAGACTCACTCAGGCCTCTCTGGTCCCCACAGGAGAAGGCCTTCCAGATCCTTTAAATTGTATGCATGGAATTTACACTTTACAGGAGGTTTTTCTTTTCTCATTCAACCGCCTGTCTGGAAGACCATTCCATATTCACATCACATAGCAGCATCATGCTTTGAAAATGCTGATTAGTATGCCAGGCATGGTGGCTCTCACCTTTAATCCCAGCACTTGGGAGGCAGAGGCAGGAAGATCTCTGTGAGATGAAGGCCAGCCTGGTCCACACAGTAACTTCCAGACCAACCATGGCTGGAGGGTGACCATTTAATGGGGACTGGAGAGATGGCTCAGCAATTGAGAACACTGATTGTTCTCGCAGAGGACCCGGGTTCAGTTCCTAGCACCCATATGGCAGTTAACAACCATCCACAATTCCAGTTCCGGGGGATCCAATGTCCTCTTCTGACCTCCTTGGGCATCCCTTGACACAGGTGCACATATATAGATGCAGGCACTACAATCATATGCACAAAAATAGAAATAATAAATTTAAAAAAAATTTAAAGCTATTACTCTTTTTCCATTCTTCTTTTCTGGGGTACTGTAATAGACCCTGCGATTCTAGGCAGGGGCTCTACCACTGAGCCACGGCCCCAGCCCCTCACTGGGGGATTCTAGGCAGGGGCTCTACCACTGAGCCACAATCGCAGCTCCTCACTGGGGGATTCTAGGCAGGTCTCTACCACTGAGCCACACCCCAGCCCCTCACTGGGGGATTCTAGGCAGGGGCTCTACCACTGAGCCACAATCGCAGCTCCTCACTGGGGGATTCTAGGCAGGGCTCTACCACTGAGCCACGGCCCCAGCCCCTCACTGGGGGATTCTAGGCAGGGGCTCTACCACTGAGCCACAATCGCAGCCCCTCACTGGGGGATTCTAGGCAGGTCTCTTTACCCGCTGAGCCATCTTGCCAGCCCCTTATTGTGTGCTTTTAAAATTCATTTATTTTTTATATATGAGTGTTTTTCCCGCATGCAAGTACACCCATGTCTTTTATTGCCTGTGGAGGTCATTGGAAGAGGGCATTGGATCCCCTGGATCTGGAGTTTATAAGATAGTTGTTAGTTGCCATGTGGGTGCTAGGAACTGAACCCAGGTCCTCTGTGAGAGCAACCAGTACTCGTAACTGCTGAGTCATCTCTCCAGCCCCTTTACTGTGGTTTTGTATTTATTTATTTTAATTCTTTGAGGCAGGTCACCCTATGCAGCCCTGACTTGCACGACATTAGCTGTGTAGCCCAAGTTAGCTTCAAACTTATAGCAATCCTCCTGCCTCAGCCTCCCAAGTGCATGAACCACCGCTCCTCACCTCATGCACCTTATTCAAGTAAATGCTTCACCAATGCTACCACAAACAGCTCTGCAGGTCGGGTATTGCACAAGGATGCCACGAGAGGAACACTGAAGATCTGTACAATTTTTCAACCAGTTTGTAGCAGAATGACTCACTAAGAAAGGGACTTTTTACATGGGTTTTTAAAGATTGTTTTATTGTTCACTGTGTGTGCCTATCTGGGTGGGCCTGGCACATGAATGTGGGTGTGGCAGAGGCTAGAGGCGTCAGATCCCCTGGAACTGAAATTATAGTGCTTGTGAGCTGCCTGATATGGCGCTGGGAATTGAACCTGAGTCCTCTGGAAGAGCTGTATGTGCTCTTAGCCGGTAGCAGAGCCATCTCTCCAACCCAAAAGAAATTTTCTGCAAGATAGAAGCGGCATTGCCAACTTTACAGGAAAATGCCGCACGATGGTCTGGTGACACTGGGCCTGACCTTCTACACATTTGAACTTGGATGTCATCCTTTAAGCAGCCCTGACTATTAACCCTTCAGTGGCTCCACTGGATGAGTGGGACGGTTTCCACATACCCTCTGCCTGTCTCTCCATCCTCCCACTGCAATCCCACATCTCACAGCCTCCATCCCACGCTGACTTCTGGCCCGTGAGGAGTGTTTCTCTTCCTGACTTTTCCTTCCATCCCCCTCTCCAGAACATAGACACACTGGAGCGAGTGGCGGGGTTGGAGCCCCAGGACCTGGTGGAGGCCCACGGCACCTTCTACACGTCACATTGCATCAGCCCAGCCTGCCGACAGGAGTACACGCTGAGCTGGATGAAGGGTGAGACTGGCTGTCTCCCACAAGCTCCCTTGCCTGCCCGTCAGCACCAGAAGCCAGGTCCCTAAGTAGTTAGGCACCAGTGTGGTTCTGTGGCTTTTGTGAACGTAGTCATTTGGTCAGTCAGCATATTTTGGGAAAAGGTCTCCCTGTACAGTCCAGGCTGACTTGGAACTTGCGTTCCTCCTGCCCTGGCTGATCACAGGCCTGCCCCACCACACTTACCTCTCTGATTCTTTTTATTATTTTTTTTATTTAATTAATTTTTTATGTTATGTGTTTGAGTGTATTGCCTGCCTGTATGTAAGTGCACCTATGCGATTCAGTGCCCATGGAGGCAGAAGAGGATGTCAGATTCCCCTGGAATTGAAGTTATGGACAGTTGGTAGCCACCATGTGCATGCTGGGAAATCGAAGCCATGTCCTCTGCAAGATCAGTCAGTGCCCTTAACCACTGAGCTAGCTCTCCAGCCCTCTGGCTGTTTTTAGCAGATATGGAAGCCTCAAGAATGCCAGGTGGTGGTGAGTCATTGCTCCCACGCTGCCTCTCTGCCAGGCTGGCACACATATGAACTCCAGAGACACACATACAAGTCCCCAGAGGTCACATGAACTGTTGGCGAGGTCAGAAGACCTGGCTCTGTGTCCTTTGAGGTGTGTTACCATCTTACGTGAAAGGCCAATCATGGCAAACCACGCAGCATTCTGAGGGCAGTGTTGCCCTGGAGAACTTTCTGAAATGAGGGAACCTTCCGTTTCTTTGTCTACTGTGGTGGCTACGTGCTCTGTGTGGCCACTGAGCACTTGAAATGGACCTACTATACCAAAAACTGCCTTTCGTTACGTGCTATTTATTTGTTTTGGGTGGGTGTGGGTGGGTGCATGTAGAGGTCAGAGGAGAACTTGGGGACGTTGGTTTTCTCCTTCTATCCTGGGATAGAACTCAGCTCCTCAGGCTTGGCAACAGATACTTTCACCCATTGATCCACCTCACTGACCCAGAACTGCATCTTTAATTTTCTTAATTTTTTGAGACATGATCTCAAATTTTATCAAGTTTCTGTTGATTTAAATTGTAAGGTAAGCCAGGAGTGGTACATACCTATTATCCCATCAGTTGGGAAAATAGAGACAGGAGCCAGCCTTGGCTACATAGCAAGTTCCAGGCCAGCCTGGGCTACATGACAAGAAAAAAATTACAAAGGGCTAGAGAGATGGCTCAGCAGTTGAGAGTGCTTATTGCTCTTCTAGAGAACCCAGATTCAGTTCTTAGCACCTATATCAGGTAGTTCACAACTACTTATACCTCCAGCTCCAGAGGATCTGACATCCTCTTCTTGCCTCTATAAGTACCCACACACATGTGGCGTACACTCACACAAACAGACACATACATACATACACATAAATTGATAAACTAAATTCTACCACAAGTTCCATGTGGCCTGCATATGGGACACTGGGAGGGGAATTTGTAGAGCAGGAAGCTGGTTGCCTTTTTGGCTTAGAGATCAGCAAGAGGAGCACACACAGGGCTCACTACTATCACCATTGCTGGTCATATAAGGACAAAGCGTCCAGGAGAAGTAGTCACACAGTCCCCAAGTCCTGAGTGAGTGCCAGCACCAGCCTGTTTCTTGCAGCCATTGTGCAGAGTTTATAACCACCATGTCACCATCGAAAGCCATTTCTGACATTCTTTATGCTGATTTCACAAAGCCTCTGGTGTCCCCTTAGGGCAGGACAGCTGTGGCATTTGTGGTGGGGCCCCTGGAGGGTGGCCTTGCTGACAGAATGCCAGCCAGCTGTCCCCAGACTAAGGATTCCCAAGTAGCCCAAGTGTGCACAGCTGGGGGGAGGGGCATGATGGCCATCATCCCGTCTGTCTCCACAGAACCGCATGCACCACTCACAAAATAGCATGTTGTCCGTCCGCACAGAAACGCCCTCAGTGACCCCCCTTAAACCCCACTCTGTAAACGAATGAATGCTTGAATGACTGAGTTCCAATTCCTCAGGCTGCGAATGACAGACATGCTTTCAGGTTTCCTGATCCATAGACAAGGAGCGTGATTGTCATAAGGATGGTGTTAGGGGAGGCTGTCACAGAACCCCAGGATGGGAAGCAACTGGGCCTGAGGTTTGTCTCCATCCCAGGATCATCTGCATGTCCTTCCCTGACCCAGGGCAGACAGGACTACCCTAAGAATCATTGGTAGCCTGGTATGGTACAGGTATCTGCTCATGGGTTTGCTCCTGTGTTTTCCTGTTCACTAGCTGAAGAGAAAGGTGCTAGCAGCCACCTCCTAGACTCCTGGGAGCTCTTCTCTATGAGCAGGGCGGACACCCCAGGAGATCCTCTAATAGTAGGGTTTGCTTTGTTTGTTTGTTTTGTGGAGCTGGGGATTAAACCAAGAGACTTGAGCATGGAAGGCAAGTGTTATACTGCTGAACCACACCCTCAGCCACTAATTTAATTGTGCGCAAGCACTCCACTGCTGAGCCACACCTCCAGCCCCTCACTGGGGGATTCTAGGCAGGGGCTCTACCACTGAGCCACACCCCAGCCCCTCACAGGGGGATTCTAGGCAGGGGCTCTACCACTGAACCATGCTCCAGCCCCTCACTGAGGGATTCTTAACCAAGTACTTCACTATTGATCTGTATCCACAGCCCTTGGTTTTTTGAGATAGAATCTTGCTATGTACCTGTAGCTCCCCTAGAACTCACAATTCTCCTGCCTCAGTCTCCCAAGGGCAGATTTATAGGCATATACTATCACTGCCTACCTAGGATGGTTTATACTGACAGTGGGCAGGAGAGGGCTGCCCCACTCCTGAGGTCCTTACCTCTCTCTCCCACCCTCTCTCCAGAAAAGATCTTCTCAGAGGTTACTCCCACGTGTGAGAAATGTCAGAGCGTGGTGAAGCCTGGTGAGCCTTGGGGCCAGGGACTGGGGGGCGGGGATTGAGACTGGGACCCTTTTCCCCACTGACCCCCATAGGCCACACCCCCGGCCACCTCTGCTCCCTGTGGAGAGTGAGGGCCAGCGGTCCCCCCACCTGCCCCTCGGCCCTGAGAGCTGCCTCCACTCTGACTTTTCTGTTTCTGTCTCCTGTGTCACACTCTCCTCTGTCTCTGTCCATCTGTCTGTCTCCACCTCAGACATCGTGTTTTTTGGTGAGAACCTTCCAGCGCGCTTCTTCTCCTGCATGCAGTCAGTAAGTGCCTGCCTGGACTCGGCCGTGTGGGCGGTAGGGGTCCTGGGAGGAGGTGACAATCCTGGGAAGAGGGCTCAGCCTCACTGACCACTCCCCACAGGACTTCTCGAAGGTGGACCTCCTCATCATCATGGGCACCTCCCTGCAGGTGCAGCCTTTCGCCTCCCTCATCAGCAAGTACGTGGAGGGGTGGCAGGGCTGGGGCGGCTGGGGACGGGAGCGCTAGTGGGGGTGGGGGCAGAGCAGATCCTGACCAAGCTCCCCGTTCTCAGGGCTCCGCTGTCCACCCCACGCCTGCTCATCAACAAGGAGAAGACGGGCCAGGTAAGCCTGCCTGGACCTCCCTCCCCTCTTCTGCTCACTGGAGCGTCCCCTCCCTCCCACTATTTTCCCAGGAAGAGACAGGTTTCGGTGGCCCACCTGGAGAAGACCAGTTCTTTAGATTCCCCAGTGCAGGCTGGAGAATACAGGGCTCAGGTTTTGGGCCATCCTGTCACTACAGACCTGTGTGTCATTCAAGACCCTTTTGAGCAAATGGCAGAATCCCAACTGGAGCCTGCTGAAACCTGAGTGCTTCCTGGGCCCAAGGCACCAATGTACAGCTGACGGGCAGTCAGGCTGCCCTGGCCTCTCTCAGCTGCCCCAGGGGTGGCCTTAACCCTAGGCAAGTGCTCCCTGCTGGGAAAAATACTCCGGGGATGTGTTGCCTGACTGCAACACGGGAACACAGACGCCAGGAGGCAGTCACCACGTGCGCCACACAGTGTTCTAAGCTGACATTCCTCCCGTGGCACTTGAGGGGCTGGTTCAAGAACCCCCTCAAATATCATAATCTGGAGATGCTCAAGTTTATGAACTGGCAAAGCCTCCTTCTATAGACATTCAGCTGTCTCTGGATGTCTCACAGTACCTGATAAAGTGCAATTACTGGGTAGATAGTCCTGATATCCTGTTGGTTTTCTGGGGGTTTCGAGACAGGCGCTCATGTCCCTGGCCTCACACTCACTATGTAGTTCAAAATAACCTTGAACTCCTGCTCCTCCTGTCTCTGCCTCCCAGGTTCTGGGATTACAGGCATGTGCTACCACACCTGGCTATGTTGTGTATTTGTTTGGGAGGAGCTTTTTTATTTATTTTATTTTTATGTGTATGAATGTTTTGCCTACATGTATGTAAGTGCACTGCATGCATGCAATGCCTGTAGAGGTCAAAAGAGGGGAACCCTGGAACTGGAGTTACCAATAGTTGCTAGCCACTTTGTGGGTGCTAAGTACTGAACCCAGGTCCTCTTCAAGAACACACAAACACACACACACAACATATATATACACACAAAAGTAAGTTAATTAAAAAATAAAATTAGCCAGGTGTGCCCAGTGTTCAGGAAACAGAGGTAAGTGGAGCTCTGAGATTGAGGCCAGCCTGGTCTATGTATAGAGTACCAGACCAGTTGGGAATATAGAGAGACCCTGTCTCAAAGAAAAAGAAAACTTTTAAATTAAAAAAAAAGAATTATAATAAAGCCAGGCATGGATCACACACCTTTAAACCCAACACTTAGGAGGTGGTGGCAGGCAGATTTCTGTGAGATCGAAGCCAGCCTGGTCTACATAGTGAGTTCCAGGAAAATAAATGAATACCAGGTCTCATGGCTCCGGGGTCTGTGTTCTTAGCTGTCTTCTTCCCACAGACCGACCCTTTCCTGGGCATGATGATGGGCCTTGGAGGAGGCATGGATTTCGACTCAAAGAAGGCCTACAGGTGAGGCCTGGGCCTGGGTGGGGGCAGAGCCAAGTCCGGCAGGTGAGGGCAGGTGGGGCAGGTCTGGGCCAAGGCAGAGCGAGGACGGAAGCCTGGCCAGGCTTCCACAACTCCAGTGACTCTCCTGCTCACACTGTAGGGATGTGGCCTGGCTGGGTGACTGTGACCAGGGCTGCCTGGCCCTTGCTGACCTCCTCGGATGGAAGGTAAGGTGCCAGCTCACCCCAGCCTACCCTAACCCAGCCCTAAGGGGATGTATGGTGACCTCTGACCTCTGTAAACTTGTCCCCTGCAGAAGGAGCTGGAAGACCTCGTCCGGAAGGAGCACGCCAGCATAGATGCCCAGTCCCAGTCAGGGTCACAGGCTCCCAACCCCACCTCTACCACTTCCCCTAGAAGGTCCCCACCTCCTGCCAAGGAGGAGGCCAGGGCCAAAGGGGGCGAGAAGCCCCAGTGACAGCTGCCTCTCAGGCAGGATGGCTCCTTTGGGACTGCAGAGCCCCGTCCAGCACTGGTCTCCCTTTAACATGTGGCTCATGTGGGGGACTCAGTATATCCTTCAGTCTCTTAACCACTCTTTTGAAACCAGGGTCCCAGCCACCTCTGATGCCATCCAGCAAATTTCTAACATACCTGAGGGCCAAGCCTACCTAGCCTATCTCTAACAGCCCACAGCCTCTAACCACCCAGGGCAATGAGCAACCTCCCCTAATCTCTAACCACTCCCAGGGATCAGGGTACCCCAAACTCCCAACTGGGCCAAGAAAGGGCACTGAGGGCCTCCATTTTTTTCTACTGTTCTCAAGGGCCCTGAAGCTAAATAAACCAAATTAACTTACCCAGCATGGGAGTGGACTCTCCAAGCATAACTTACACAGGATGTGGGGCCTCCTAACTCTCTTCCTCCAACAAATAAAGTGGGGTGCTGGGCCCACTTGCCAGGGGGAGGGCGATGGGCAGGAA
The DNA here is from genome assembly GCA_035773235.1 of Eospalax fontanierii. Classification (NCBI taxonomy): domain Eukaryota; kingdom Metazoa; phylum Chordata; class Mammalia; order Rodentia; family Spalacidae; genus Eospalax; species Eospalax fontanierii. Next base: position 24,084,261 of record CM069554.1, on the reverse strand, counting down.
ACCTTGTTTACTGGTGAAAAATTAAAAACCAAATCAAACCAACTAACCATGATCTGTGTGGCCTCTGCTTTCTTTTGGTGGATACCTGAGGCAGCTGGAGGCAGGGAGGGTACCCACAAAGAAACCAAACTTTCTATGGCTTCAGGCTCTTAGGACTGAGTGTGGCCAAGAGGGACCCAGGGGTATGGGATGGCTAATAATTTTAGCACTTAGGCCCTTAAGGCCGAAGCGGGGTGAGGCAGGAAGGTTGATTTTAGATGCCCCCAGCCCCGCCTCTTCCCCCCGCCTGCTGGCTTCCTCTCTAGAGAACTTTCACTTCCTGCTGCTCTGGCTCCCCTCGGAACAGGTAGGGCCCCCAGGGACCCAGCATCTGGCTTCTTTACCCACAGCTGCCTCCATCTAGTATCAGCTGCTTCCATCCAGCCCTGTGCAGCACTCTCTTACCAAGGGTCCGGTGGGGGGGGGGAGGTGGACACACCTGCCTTCCTTTCTACCTCTGCTCCCTGCTCTCCTCTGGGGTGCATCCGCCCCCTGCCCTCCGGACACCCAGGACCGCCCCATCAACAGTAATCGATCTGTGCAGCTGTTATCTGGTTCCACACAAACCTCCAACAAGAATGGAACCCGTAGAACAGGGCCAGGCCATTCGTCCTCCTGAGCCCCAGTCACCTAAGGAGAGGCCTAGTCAGTCGTTTGGATGGAAGGGGGACGATGGGAAGGAGGGATAGAGGATGACTGCACGGATGGATGAATGGAAGGACAGATGGATAAATGGACTCTCCAGACCCACGTTTCCTACTCCTGAGACTCCCGGAGGGGAGGGATATTCAAACATTCTCACCATGAATGGTAGCCCCTTAGGGGGCTCCACACTTGGTTTAGGAGTTGGGATCTAGTGGGGCGTAGTAGCCGCGCCTGTAATGCCCAACGCAGGGGAAGTAGAGGGCAGGAGGATCAAGAATAAGATGCCAGCCTCTGCACCTTATTAATACCCAGCAAGTAGGAGACCAGCTTGAGCTAATGACACTCTGTCTAAAAAAGCAAAAGCAAAACTTTTATAGTGGCACCCAAATATTAGACACACCATGTTCGTGCTCCCTAGAAAATTCTTTTGAACTTTTCCGTGTATTTAGATTTTTTATCAGATGTGGAGTGGGCAGCGATGGGGGGCAGCAGAACAATCTAGAGCTTCTCCTGGTCTGGGAAGAGAGGAAGAGGTGTCACATTGCATCTGGCCAATGGATGGTGCCTGTTGCTGGCCAAGAGCTTTTCCAGGCTCGGGGTTTTGACAAAGGCATTCAGCTAGCCACACTTGTATGATTGCAAATACTTCCACAAAGATCATGGGCCATCCCCTTTGACTTTGTGACCTGTGGTGAATGCCGCCTCTCCCACCCCAAGACACGTGGGCCTTTCTCCTGGGATTCCCCAGAATTTTCTGCTGCCCAGTAACTAAAGAATTGCCCCCACTCCATCCCCAAGCCAAGTATGGTGGCTCACTCCTATAATTCCAGCACTTAGAAGGCTGAAACAGGATTGCAGTGAGTTTGGGGCCAGCCTTGACTATACAGTGAGTTCCAAACCAGAATGAGCAAGAGTGAAACCCTGTCTCAAAAACAGGAAAAAGAATGGTCCTCTGGCATAGCTGGAGAACTCCTGCAGTTCATTCTGATCAGTATAGATGATGTAGCTCACTATGTAGACCAGGCTGGCCTCAGACTCGGAGATCTGCCTGCCTTTGTCTCCCCAGTGCTGAGATTTTAAGGTGTGATCCACCACACCCAGCTGGAATATATTTCACATATTAACACCCCTGACCCCCCACTGGAGCACACTTAAGCCTTGTCTTCCTACACATTAGAGCTCTGAGCATGCACCTTGGTGTCTGGCATCATGAGGATGGCCCAGTCAGAGGACATGGTGTCTGCAGTCCCCACTGAGGGGGAGAGGTGAGGCTACTGTGCTGGCTCTGGACCAAAGCCCCTCTTATCCAAAGCTCAGCCCTATCCCCTACCCCTCAGCTTCATCTTTGATCTTCTGTACCTGGGCTATCCTTCCTCCCCCTTGGGCCCCACTTCAGTGGCCAGCTGCCCACTCTGACTCTTGATCTTCTGGAACCTGTACATCCCAGGCTAGCCCTGCCACAGGCAAATGGAGCTTGCAAAAGCCTGTTAGGAGTACTCGGCACCCCGGAGCCTTTTCTTCGCCTGCAGAGGACACAGAATGTGTGGCAGGTTCCAGAGCTGGATATTCTACATGCCCGGGCCTTTCTGGAGCGATGGCCACTGGGGGTCAGTATTCACAGATGGGGACCCCTTCTGACCTTCCCTGTGGTACCTTGGGTCACCCAGGAGACCAATACAACTCAAACTGGGCTAACCCAAACTTTGAGATTTGTTTGCATTCTGTAGCCCAGGCTAGTCCCCAGCTCACTATATAGCAGAGAATGACCCAGAAGTTCAGATCATGGATCTGTGTGTACCACCATGCAATGCTAGGGATTGAATCCAAGGCTTTGTGCATTCGAGGAAAGCATTTTATGTCCACATATTTTTACTTATGTGTATGACTGTTTTGCTTGCATGTATGTATGGGCAGCTGTGTTTGTGTGTGTTACAGATGGTTGTTAGTCACCCTATGAATGCTGGGAACTGAGCCTGGGTAGCCAGTGATCTTAACCGATGAGCCATTTTTCTAGCCTCCTGGTTTTAATTTTTCGAGAAAAGGTCTCAGGTAGCAGAGGCTGGCCTCAAAGTCACTATGAGTCACCACACTCAGTGGAAAACTACATCTTGACTCGAGTGTTGGAAACACCTAGAAGTGAAGGTTTCTGGGAGGTCTGGATCCCAAGCTGCAGACATGGTGCATTTCTCTTTCCAGTTCTTGGTGTTGCTTTCTGTGGCCTTTGTGGGGGTGCAGGTGCTGAGCGCCTGTTCTGTAAGGGCTTCAACAAAGGGGTGTTTGTCTTTCCAGCTGAACCAGCAAGGCAGCTGGCGGCCCGAGTTTAGCAGCTCAGTGACATTGGGGCCAGCTGCTCTGCATTCTCTGCGACTTCCCTCACCCTACCCAGGGTCTGCCCTGGTCCATGATACATGCATTCCAGGAGGAAGGGGAGAGCTGCTAGGTGCAGAATATACCGCAAGGTTCTAGAAACAAAGTTTTAAAAGCTCACCTAGGAGATACACAGCCAAGCCAGCACTGAGATCCTCTGCCTGAGGAGAGGTCACCATGTAGCGAGGTTGTCCTTGAACCCAGATCATCCTGCCTCAGCCTCTGGAGTGCTGTGTTAAAGATGTGCTCCACCACGTACAGGTGACTGTGTCAATCATTATTCATCACCTGTAGTTCAGCATTCTGATGCCTTGAACAAGACATTTCATAGAGTCAGGCATTCAAACTCCAGAGGATCTGGAATTCAAAGCCAGCTTTGGTTATATAGTAAGTTCAAAGCCAGGCTGGTGGTGGTACATGAGTTTAACCCCAGTACTGGGGAGGCAGAGGCAGGAAGATCTCTGTGAGATCAAGGCCAGTCTGATCTACATAGCATGTTACAGGCGGGCTGGGACTGCAGGGAGACCTTGTCTCAAAAAAAAAAAAAAATTAATTAAAAAGTTCTTCAGAGAAACTGGACATGGTGACTCACACCTTTAATCTCAGCACTCAGGAGACAGAGTCAAGCAGATCTCCATGAGTTCGAGGCCAGCCTGGTCTACATAGCAAGTTCGAAGCTAGCCAGGGCTATGTAGTGAGACCCTTTCTTAAACAAACAAAACAAAAAGTTCTTTGAGAATACAAAAGGATTTGGAGACAACAGCCAACTGGGGCTGTCAGACTGCACTGTCTTTGTGGGAGTAAAGATGGCTGTCAGTGCAGTCCACCAGTTCAGCAACCCCCGTGTAAAAAAGATGTATGGAGCCAGGGATGTGACCCAGGCTCAGGGTGGCAGGCAGCATTGTTGTACAGTAAACGGAAGTCCCTGGGTTTAATCTTCAGCACTGGGGATAGGGGGGAGCAAGAGCAACAGTGAGAGAGAGAGAGAGAGAGAGAGAGGGAGGGAGAGAGAGAGAGAGGGGCTAACTCACTTTGCTCAAAGAAATACAGCACACCAAATGTGTGAGGTACACCTATAATCTCAGAGTTTGGGAGGCAGGAGGCTCATGAGTTTGAGAGTGACCTACGTGATACAATGAGACTCTGTCTTAAAAAAAAAAAAAAAAGAGGAGGAGGAGGAGGAGGAAGGGAAGGGCTAGTTGAGATGTTGCACTCCCAGTAGGATATGCTTAAGAGGGGGAGGCAGGAAAATAAAGCCAGCCTGGGCTATACCTTGCTGGGTGTGGTGGCATACACTTTTTAATCTCATCTCTCAGGAGGCAGAGGCCAGCAGATATCTGTGAGTTAAAGCAAGCCTAGTCTACATAGCAAGTTTCAGGCCAGCCAGGGCTGCATAGTGAGATTCTGTCTCAAAAATGAAACAAGATGGGGCTGCGGATGTAGCTCAGAGACACAGTGCCTGTCTACTATGTAGGAAAACTCTAGGTTCAATCCTCAACACCACAAAAAAAGAAGTGGGAGGCTATACATAACAACTACAAGAAAACAAATAGGGAACTGGAGAGATGGCTCAGAGGTTAAGAGCACTGGCTGCTTTTGCAGAGGACCTGAGTTTAGTTCCCAGCACCCACATGATGGCTCACAACCAACTGTAACTCCAGTTCCAGGGAATATGATGCCCTCTTCTGGCCTCCATGGGCATTGCACAACATGAGTGCATTTACATATATGTAGGTAAAACACTCATACACATAAAAATAAATTAAAAAACAAAGAGCATCATTATCTGACAGAGGAGATACCATGATCAAGATCCATTGCACTCCAGATATGTAGACTCTGCAATTTCCCCAAATGTGGAAAACTCAACTGCATGATATGTGAGGGAGGGAGGGTGCTGTATTCACAATCTCCCCTAAAATAAACAGGGGTTGGAGAGATGGCACACTGGTGAAGAGCACTATCTGCTTTTGCAGAGGACTGGGTTCAATTCCCAGGACCCACATAGTGGTTAACAACCATCCGTAACTCCAGTTCCAGGGGATCTGATGCCTCTTCTAACCTCTGCAGGCATTGCATGACACTGGTGCATATACATACATTCAGACAATGTTCTCATACACAAAAAAATTAAAATAATAAAAACAAAACATAGAGGTCCAGTGAAAATCCAATGACAGGTGTCCATTGGTGAAGCTTAAGGACATGTCCATCCTGCACCAAAGAATAAGCAGGTAACAGTCATCCTAACTGTTAGATCAAGTCCTGGCCTGATTTCCTAGAGCCTTGGAGGTACCAGTCCCCCACACAGGAACTGGGCATAGGAAGAAGGTTTCCCCAAAAGGGCGATGGTGCCAGAGAGGCAAAAACGAACTGTTTTTCAAACTGACCTTTGCCTCCATCCTCTTTCCCCCAGAGCTTCCTGGTCACGGGACATAACCCTAGTCAGGTCTTGGTACTGAAGACAGGACCTTCACCAGGAGAGGTCAACACCTACCAGATCCAGAAGTTCCCTGGAGGTGAGACAACTGCTGCAGGTTTCTAGTCCGCACAGAAAATGGATCAAGAACTGCTAATGTTAATCCCAAAATATCTCCTGAATCTTCCTAATCCCACTTGCCCCTAAGTCTGATCCATCATCATTTCTTTTTTAAAATGTTTATTTTTTTATGTGTATCAATGTTTCACCTGCATGTATGTAAGTGCACTGCATGCATGCAATACCTGGGGAGGCCAGAAGAGGGCATCAGGAATACCCTGGAATTGGAAATACATATGGTTGTTAGCTGCCATGTGGGTGCTGGGAATTGAAGCCACTCAGTGGTTAAGGGCACCGGCTGCTCTTCTAGAGGACCTAGGTTCAATTCCCAGCACCCACATGGTGGCTAACAACTGTCCATAATTCCAGTTGTAAGGGATCTGACACCCTCTTTTGGCTCCTCGGGCTTTGCACAACACTGTTGCTCCTACCTACATGCAGGCAAAACACTCATACACATAAAATAAAAATAAATAAATTTTTAAAAAGAAAAAACTGTAACTTGAATTGAGTTCAAGACTTGGGCTAGAGAGATGGCTCCCCAGTTAAGAACACTGGCTGCTCTTGCAGAGGACCCAAGTTCAATTCCCAGTACCCACATGGCAGCTAAGAACTATTCCTAACTCCAGTTTCAGGGGATCCTACACCCCCTTCTGACCTCTGCAGGCATTGCATGACACAGATGCACTTACATACATGCAAACAATACACTCATACACATAAAATAGTAATAAAATATTTTAAAGAGTTCAAGGCTTGCCGTGCATGGTGATGCACATCTTTAATCCCAGTACTCAGGAGGCAGAGACAGGAGGATCTCTGTGATGGTGGGCATCACAGAGAGTGGTGGCACATGTCCCTGGGCTACATAGCCAGACCCTGTCTCAAAAAAGAAAGCATCAGGAACAAAAGAAAGAAACGTAAGTCAGGCACAATGGCTCGAGCCTGTAAGCTCAGGCAGGAGGAGCACCACAAGTTTGAGACCAGCTGGAGGTTTATAGTGAGATCCTGTTTCAAAAGAACAAAAACATCTTTGATGAATACTATTTGGCATCAGAAGTGGGGTGTGAACACCAAGAGAGGAAATGATGGGGTGCCAAGGGATGGAAGTTCCTCTGCCCTGAGGGACGGAATACAGAAGTAGATGGAAGATCCTGGGACAGAGGAGGTGGCCAGTGGCCCCCTTGAAAGTTTTCTACCTCATCTATTCTTGCCTCCTCCTCCAGGTGTGTCTCTGGAATCCTCCAACCTCTGCATGCCAGACTTGACGCATCTCCTGGCCTTTCTATCAGCCAGCAGGTACCAATCATCCATGACAATGACAGCGGGGCCCCTTCCCCTGACGCCCCATCCACACCGCGGTTCTCCTTTATCTACTCAGGGACATTTTGCCAAGGACTCTGCTCTTGACCTCTCCGACTTTAGGGCCTAGAGACAAGCACACAGGTGAGGCACAGTTCTCCAAGGGAGAGGACAGTTTGTTGGCCTCTTTGCTCTAAAGAGATTGGCTCTAATGGTTGAAATTTCTGGGTTTGAGAGAAGATAAAGTTAAAAGTAGCAGTTCAGAGAAAGCTGGATGCCTAAGCTTTGGGGTGGGACGGGACTCCTAGGTCCAAGCAGGATAGAGTTGGAGGCCCAGAGGGCTGGGAGGACTATGTTCCTGGCCCTGAGTGAAGAAGTCTGGGAACCAAGTCTCCTGGTGCCCCTGCACACTTAGAACACATTCCCACTTCCTCTGGCCCCCAGATCCTCTGCAAGCTGGCCATGTGCAATATGACACCCCAAAGAGGGTGCTGTCTGTGGTGAACCAGCTCTACCTGAAGACACATGGAGGCTGGGAGATAAAGCCAACCCCAGAAGAGACAGAGCCAGAGACTGACCAGAAATACAGTCTAGGTTAGCCTGGTGTGCCTGGGTCCCCTGGGAGTGAGGGAGTGGATGCCCCTGTTAGCAAGGACCCAACATGCTCTTTACATCCAGCCCCCAGGAAGCCAGCCCCCCACAGGGTCTCCTGGGTGGAAGGCCCAATGATACCGGAAGAGCCCCATCCTAGACCAGAAGTCTACCATCTTGGACCCGAAGTGCACCATCCTGCACCAGAAACACACCACACTAGGCCTGCTCTGTCTAGTCTAGTGGAAGAGAAGGAAGAAGAAGTGGACTGTGACCTCTACAGAGATGAGGAAGAAGACCCTGAGGATGTGCTCACTGCTCACGTCCGGGCTCTGGCCAGGGCCAGGAGCAGCTACGTAGCCAAGCAGTACCGAGGCCTTCGTGCACGCCTCGCCTCAGATTCTGGAGGACACCACAGGCCTGGAGACCCAGCCACAGAGTTGCTTCAGGATTTGCGCCATCTCCTCACTGACCTCCAGGATCACTTGGCAAAGGACCCTGAAGTCAAAGCTCTCTTTGGCAGTAGGGAACCTGCGGTTTCTCAGAAAGATGAGGATCTTGGTAATGGGGATTTGATGGGAACTCCCCATGGCTTCAGAGGTGCCATCACTGGCCCTACACGTGTCCACATCCAATTTCTTCGCTCCCATTGGCATGCACGCTCCTTACTGAACACAGCTTCGCCCAACATCGTGGCGGCTGGACTCCTTCATCCCCGCTGTCTGCACTTGTGGGTGGCCAGGAGCTGGGGGCCCGGTGAGTAGGGATTATGGGGAGTCGTCTCGGTGGCCTTGTCCTCACCAGCCTCCTATCTTACAGGGCCTGCGGTGGAGGCAGCCGTGTGCCGAGCGGTGCTGGCTCCCCTGAAGCCCGCCCTGTGGATGAAACTTCGAACACTCAGAGCCCAGGAACTACGGCGACTGCGGAGGAGACAAATAGCTCTGAGGGTGGGGGCGGGGCCTCCAGGCGCACAGGGGGCGGGGCCTGAGGGACAGAGCCCCGCCCCCGCCCCCGCCCTGCGGAGCCGCATCCACACGCGCCTGGAGCACCTGCACGCCGCGTGCGCCCCGCGCCGCAAGGTGGCACTGCTGCTGGCGGTGTGTGGCGACGTCTACGCGGGTCTGGCCGGCGAGGAGAATGAAGGCAAGGGACCTGTGGGCGCCTATCTGCCTGGGTGTGGAGTGGCACCTGTGGGTGTGGAGTACCTTAAGAGTTGGTTGCTGGAAGGTATGCACATGCATCGAGCGGAAGGGTGGCACGTTCTGGTGACGGGCCCACGCAGGCCTGGGATCGTATGGAAGGTGCCTGTGCACACCCGAAACTAACTCAGGATCTGTCCCTGGGCTTCCCCAGAGCCCCTGGGGGCTGATGCCTTCCTGCCGGCCCTGACTGAGGAGTTGATCTGGAGTCCACATATCGGGGAGACGCAGCTGGACGTGGAGTTTCTTATGGAGCTCTTGGATCCGGAGGAGCTACAGGGAGAAGGTGAACCCCGACTTCAAGGGAGCCCCACCCAGCCTCCTCATGCCGCAGAGGGGAAGGCTTGCATTCAGGGAAGCCCAGAGTGTTGTACTCATCTCTCCTTCTGCCCCCGACCCCCAGCTGGGTATTATCTGACTACGTGGTTTGGAGCACTGTACCACATTGCCCATTACCAGCCCGATTCTGGCCGTGCGCCCCAGGGGCTCAGCTCCGAGGCTCGGGACTCCCTGCGCCAGTGGCACCGAAGGCGGACACTGCACCAGCAGAGCCAGCCCAGGGCCCAGGTGAGCACCGGTTCCCCCCACCCCCCGTGGGTTGAAGAGAAGGAGTTGCCCCTCTGACCCAGCCTTCCACCTCTCCCCACAGGTTGAGCTGCCCTTTGAAGAGGCGCGGGCAGGGTCTGCAGGAGACCAATGACGATTAGAATCCTCCAGCCCCAATCACTTCCGGGCCTTTTGGCTAAGATCAATTACTGAGTGCTCAAACCCACTGCTCTAGCAAGAAGGGAGGTCGGAGAGGCAGGAGGAGGGACCCGCCCACTTGCCCAGCCTTTGCTCTGGCCCTTCCTGCTTCCACAGCCTTTTCCTAACATCCACAGAGTTCCTTTCCCTCCCTCGACTCTGGGCCGATGTCTGTTCAGGTTCTCCTAGACCATACTACCCCCCCCCCCCATCTCTTTGGGCCAGACAGAATACAGACACCCTCCCTGAAAGATGTCCACATCCCAGTCCCCTGTATCTATGAATATGCTAGTTGACCCACTGAAGGGTCTTTATAAAAATGATCAGGTTTTAGGCGTTAAGGAGGGGCTAGAGAGATGGCTCAATGGTTAAGAGTACTGGCTGGATTCAGATTCAGTTCCCAGCACTCACATGGCAGCTAACAACCATCTGTAACTACAGCTCCAGGTGATCCAACCTCCATGATCATTTACACAACATGGGTATATTTATATACACGCAGGCAAAACACTCATGCATAAATAAGTTAATTTAAAATTTTTGTTTTCATGATCACAGGGCTGGAGGGATGGCTTAGTGGCTAAGAGCACTTGCTTGCTGCTCAATCATAACTGGAGTTGGGATCCTAGCACCCAGTGGCTGTAACTCCAGCTCCAAGAGGAATTGACACCCTCGTCTGGTCTCTGTGGGTACCTGCACACACATGCGTGTATACTCACAAGACACATACATACATACAGGGGCACACAGACACACACGTGAATAAAAAATTTTAAATTTAAAAATGGCTGGGTGTGGTGGTCCACACCTTTAATTCAGCACTCAAGAGGCAGAGACAGATTGATCTCTGTGAGGTGGAGGCCAGCCTGGTCTACATAGTGAGTTCCAAGACAGCTGGGGCTTCAGGAAAATACTCAAACCACACACGAATCCAAAAAAAAACCCCAGTTTAAAAAATGATTGTCTATAGACCTGAGATGGGAGATTATTCTGGACTCTTCTCACTACAAGTGTCCTTAGGAAGCACAAAGTTGCAATGAGCCTGCACTCCTAGCTGCTTAGAAGAAAGAGGTAGGAGAATGACTTGAGCTCAGCACTCTTAGGTCACTCTGAACACTGGAACAGAATAGGTGTTCAGTAAACACTTGAACAAGTTTTTCTGTAGATGGACAATTAACAATCTCAGGAAAGAGTTCCCTGGCCTGATCTCTGCAAGCCATGAATGTTACCTTATTTGGAAAAAGGCTTTCAATAGTTGTTATTAAGGATGGTAAATGAAGAGAGTGCCTGGGGACTGTCTTTTTTGGCTCCAAGTCTAATCACCGGATACAGAGCAAAGGGAGACTGAGCAGGAGAGAGATTAGAGACAGCAGGAAGAAATGAAAGGATGCTGGTTTTGACGATGGAAGAAATGATGCAAGCCATGCAGTGCTGCCGTCACCAGATGCAGGGAAAGGCCATGGGTCCATCCCCCCTCGCCCCGACCCCCAGCTCCAGAGGACATCAGACCCTGTTGACACCTTCATGTCTGACTGAGATACTGATGTCACAACTCTGGCCTCCAGAATTGTGAGCAAATAAATTACTGCTGTTTTAAGCCATCAAAGTGATATTCATTTGTTATAACACCCACAAGAAAACTAACAGTTTCTCAGAGTTTAAATATATAAACATTAAAGGAGTCAAGTTAATGCCCAGTTCCTCCCTGTTATAGCAGCAAGGGACATTAATCCACAGGTACAGGAATTAACCATTAACCAGACAAAGAGGAAAAACTTACAGCTAATTTTACAGTTAATCTCATCGAGAGATGCATTGCCAGTGCCTGGCTTTGTGGCACACGCCTTTAATCCCCGCTCTTGGGAAGCAGAGGCAGGTGGATCTTTGTGAGTTCAAAGCCAGCCTAGTCTAAATAGTTCAAGACCAGCTGGGGCTACAGGGAGATCCTACCTCAAGAAAAAAAAAAAGGCTCTGAACTATGGGGTTCTACAGTCTCCGGGTTGGCAAGCACAGGGGCCGGACAGAGTAGTGGCTCTCCACGGTGACAAAGGCCACTGTTGGGCACCTTTCCACGCCTATGTCCCTTCATTTGGATGCTCGTTCCTTTATTTTATCCTTTATTAATCTGTACTAAATTCACACCTGTAAACACCCTGCTTGACCAGTGCTAGAAACTGAGATTAGGATGTCCCCTCACTTTGCTGCTCAGGAGCACTTTCACTGCCCTCCTGAGAGTCTTTATTGGAAGCTTAGTATTTGAAGTTCACACAGTTTACAGTACGAGTACTCAAGCAGTGAAAAACACAGGAATTTTCCCATCATTATAAAGAAAACAGCCTAGCATGCCCAAGGCAGTGGTGACTGGCCCAGTAACAGACCTCCTATGATGCATGCACAAACAGGGGAAAGGCAGGACAATCCATTCCCAGCATTCCAGAAACGGATGCCTTATCAGTCCAGCATCAGTCCAACCTTATCACTCCCAGCATCCTGGGAACAGACTCTTCCTGCCTCAAGCCTCTGCAAAGAAGTCTGTTAACTCTTAGTGAGCAGAGTGCTCTTGTCCTTAAGGGACGAGGGAGGGTGACTACACACACCGTTTTAGACTTTTAAGATTTATTTCCTGGGACAAGCCTGTAATCCCAGCATTAGGAAGTGGAAGCAGAAGGTTTTGGGGATTGAGGCCAGCACAGGATATCTGAGACCATGTCTGACTAAGTAGTAATGCTCTTACCAGAAATCCACCAGTGAGAAGCTGGGGACTCGGCTTAGTTTTGGTAGAGTGTCTTCCTTGCATACTTGAGGCTCTGAGTTCCAGCTCCAACACCATATACAGGCATTCAAAAATGTAAGTGAAGCTGCGTATGGTGGTGCACACCTTTAATTCTAGCATTCCTATGGCAGAGGGAGGTGGAGCTCTGTGATTTTTAAGGCCAGCCTGATCTACACAGTGAATTCTAAGACATCCAGGACTACAGAATGAGACCCTATCTCCAAAAAATGTAAGTGAAACAATAATAAATTACAGACTGCACATAATAAATTGGTAAGCATACCTGTTTCCCTGAGTTCTGTGAGCCATCCCTATAAATTAATAAATTCCAAGGAGAGATCAGGAGAATCCAGAAGCCAACTGACCAGATGTACAATTTATAACCTGAAACTCAAGATCTGCACCTTAAGCAGGAGCTTAGAACTATCAAGTGGGATGGAGCCCATTGTGTGGGAATCTGAGGCTGTCTCCAAGTAGATACTATCAGAATTGGATTAAATTATAGGACACCCACTTTTACTGGCCACAGAGTTGCTTGATATATGTGTGGGAAACCTCTATGTATGTATCTGATGTGAGAAGTATCCTGTGAATTGTGTGGGAGTGGGAAAAAGTTGTGCTCTTTGTTTTGGGTTTTAGAAGAATGAGAAAAGTTTCATGACAATGTATTTGACAGTGGTCTATAGAATATGCTAGCAGAGGAAAAAGCAGTCAACAAAAAACAAATTGGACAACATCAAAATCTAAAACTTCTAGGGCTAGCTGTGGTGGTCCATGCCTTTAATCCCAGCGCTTGGGAGCCAGAGGCAAGTGAATCTCTGTGAGTTCAAAGCCAAGCCAGTCTACATAGCAAGTTCTAGGCAGCCAGGTCTACAGAGTGAGATCCTGCCTGCCCCCTCCAAAAAAAAAAACAACAAAAAAAAACTGAACTAGGCATGGTGGCAGATGCTTTCAGTCTCAGGCAGGAGCAGGGAGCCCTCTATGAGTTTGAGGACAGCCTGGTCTACACAGCAAGTGTCAGGCCAGCTAGGGCTATGTACTGAGTCCCTGTCTCAAAAAAGAAAAATAATTAAAATGTGTAGAGATATATGGCAGCACTGAGAAGCCTGAGGCAAGAGGATTCCCTCAAGTTCTAAGCCAGTCTGAGCTACATACATCTGACCCTGTCTCAAAAAAACCAAACCAGACCCAGGGAGATGGCTCAGTAGGTAAAGGCACTTGTTGCCAAGCCTGCCTACCTGAGTTTGATTCACATGCCCCACTTAGTGGGGAGAGAACCTCCCACAAGTTGTTCCCTGACCACTAGATGTGCCCACTCATCCTGCACACATACACAGTAATAATCAGTATAAATAAATAAAACTAGATAGTAATGTGGAGAAGTGAATAATGTGGAGAAACAATTGAAGAAGGCACCCAACATCAACCTGCGCAGCACACACATGTGCACACACATGCACACAATCTAGATGGATATGGAAAAACAAACTTGAGAGGCTGAGGCAGGGGAATGGTGAGTTTGGGCTACATAGTATTATCCTGACTATATAAAACATGACACGCTTTCATCCACAATTCCTGGATCATGACCCTGACCTGCTTGATGTGGTAGGTTATAAGATCCTGCTCCCCCACAGAGGTCCAGCCTCCTGCCCTGGAGAGAGGAATGCTGCTGGGGAGGCCAGAGGAATCTGAACTGACAGGTTTTCCTGGGTTTCCACACCCAGGATATTGGCAACCATACCTAGGTAAGCAACTTTCATAAAACCTCAAAAGGACTGGGCTCAGAGAGCTTCCAAACAGCTAAATATGCTGGGGCCAGACGGAGAAAGGTTGCTCAGCCACAGAGCATGTGCAATGTACTAAGTTCAGTCACCAGTCACAAACAAACACCCACCTCACCTGTAGGGCTCTGGCCTCCCTGCATGCCTTTTTCTGAGCTAGGTTCCCGGCCAGGAATTAGCTTCAGCTTGTCAGCTGCAGTTTCTATGTGAACAACTTGACCTTTAGAGGCCTAACCGCAACTGCCTTGTTCTGATACCAAATGCACGTCACGTACTCAGATGTCTCCTGGAAACCTGAACGGTTGCTCCCTACCAAATTCCCTGCAATTTTTCACTGTCACCTGCTGGGTGTATATATATAAGCACCTTTTCAGAATAAACGGAGATCCCTTTTGTGTCACAACTGTGTGTGTCTGTGTTTCTGTGTCTTGTTTGTCTTTAATTTCTCAGCCCCTTGCCGGTCAGACTCGGGTGCAGTTGTAGTGTGGGCGCTACACACCCCCCTCCACTCACACAGAGTAACCAAATAGCCAAACAGAGACGGCACAGAAGCTAGAGGCCTCTTCCCCTAAGATTGGCCCTGAGTTTTATTAGTCATTCAACAAATTTAACCAAACCTGAGGTGGTGGTGTCCTGGTTAGTTTGGACTGTCAACTTGACACAGATCCCATTGTTGTAGTGCAGAACAGGAGGTCTCACTCTAATGGTACTAAAAGGCATGCCTGGCCCCTGGTTTCAGTCTTGCTGTCTGCTTCCTGGTCCATGATGATATGAACAGCCTCCAATCCACCCTTCCATCTTGATGAACTGGGTGACTCCAGCCATGATGGGATGGAACTTTCTGAAACAGATCTTTGTGGTGATGCAAAGGTAACAAATACAGTCCTCTGAGAAGGAAGTTTCAACGAGGGATTGCTCAGAGCCGAATGGCCTGTGGGCATGTCGGTGGGCAAGTCTGTGGAGAGGTTGTCTTTTTCGTTTTTATTTATTTACTGAGATTTGTTTCTGTTTTAATGTGTATGAGTCTTTTGCTTGCTTGTGTGGAAACTGCATCACATTCCTGTCATGCCCAAAAAGGTCAGAAGAGTACCTCAGATCCCCTGGAACTGGAGTTATGGATTCCATGTGGGTTTGCTGCTAACCTAACCTGAGTCCTCTGCAAGAGCAGCCAGTGCTCATAACTGATGAATTATCTCTCCAATCCCCATGGATGTTTTATTAATTGATGTGGGAGGGCTAAGCCCACTGTGGACAGTACCATCCCCTATGCAGGTGGTCCTGGGCTATATAAGAAACCTAGTTAAGCATGAGCAAGCTAGCAAGTAGTCTCCTCCCTGGTTTCCACTTCAAGGTCCTGCTGAATTCCTGCCCTGATTTCTGTGACAGGCTGAAACCTGTAAGCTAAAATAAACCCTTTCTTCTCCCAAATTGCTTTTGTTTGTTTGTTTGCTCTTTTTGAGACAGGTTCTCCCAGTAGCCACAGCTGGCCTGGAACTTGCTGGCCATTAAATCACAAAGATCCACCTGCTTCTGAGTGCTGGGGTTCAAGGCACATGCCACTATGCCCAGTGGCTTCCCAAGTTGCTTTTGGTCACAGTATTTTGTCACTGCCACAGAAAGGAAACTGGAACAGCTGGGATTTCTGTATTTGTTACCTTTGCATCACCACAAAGATCTGTTTCAGAAAGTTCCATCCCATCATGGCTGGAAGGCATGCTGGAGTCACCCAGTTCATCAAGATGGAGGGGTGGATTGGAGGCTGTTCATATCATCATGGACCAGGAAGCAGACAGCAAGACAGAAACCAGGAGCCAGGCATGCCTTTTAGAGGCCCTTCCCCAATGACCCAAAGAGGGAAAATTTAAAGACAGCCTAACATTGAATCTCTGGCTTGGTTATTACTGATACATTTTATGCAAAAGAGCAAGTAGAGCAGACAAAAACAAAAAACAACAACAAAAAAAACATGTACAGTTTGGAGAGCAAGAGAGCACTAGGAAGCTTCATGTGGCTGCCAAGGCATGTTGGGTAAGACAGACTCTCAGTGTTAAGATTAGTACCATTAGAGCGAGGCCTCCTGATCTGTACTAGAACAATGGGAAAAGTGCCCCTCAGGGTAGGACCCCACGCAGCTAAGCTTCCAATTTATGAAATGAGAAAGCCTAAGGGGTTTTCTGCTCCTAGAAAACCTTGACAGGGGCTGGAGAGATGGCTCAGTGGTTAAGAGCACTGATTGTTCTTGCAGAAGACCTGGGTTCAAATCCCAGCACCCACATGGTGGCTAACAACCAGCTGTAACTCCAGTTCCAAGGGATCAAGTGCTCTCCATTGTCCTTCTCGGGCACTGCACGACACGAGTGCACTTACATATATGCAGGCATAACACTTGTACACATAAAATAAATACATCTTAAAAAGGGAAACCACAGCATATAAAAGCTGATAATATGGTGGTTTAAATAAGAAATGTCCCCAATCAGGTCAAGTATTTGAACACGTGGCATGTGTGGGGCTATTTGAGGAAGGTCTTGGAACCTTCAGAGGTCAATCTTTGCTGGAGGAAGCACATCACTCGGGGGTGGGCTTTTAGAGTTCATAGCCTTGCCTCACTTCCAGCTTGCCATCCCTCTGTTTCCTGTGCATGGTTGAAAATGTGAACACTCAGCTTTAGGCTCCAACAACTTCTGCTGCCATGTGTCCCCCTGTGATGGATTCTTAATCCTCTGGAACTGCAAGCCCAGATAAACTCTTCCTACTGTAAGTTGCCTTGGTCAGGGTATTTTATCACAGCGACAGGAAAGGAATACAGGAAAGATGGATTTGGGGCTCACAGTTTCAGAGAGCTCCGTCCCCTCATGGCAGGAAGGCATGCTGGAGCCACCCAGTACATAAAGGTGGGAATGTAGACTGGAGGCTTTTCACGTTATCGTGGACTAGGAAGCAGAAAGCAAGACAGAGGCCTGGGACTAGGCATGACTTTCAGAGGTCCACCCCCAAGTGACCCATTTCCCTCAGAGAGGCCTCAGCTTCCATAGTCCCACAGCCTCCCAACACAGCACCCACTAGCTGGGGAACAAGTATTCTAAAACATGCAAATGGGGGACATTTCAGATTGAAATGATATCATCAGGAGCACAGCAGGGAACATGTGGCTTGTGTCTGTCATCTAAAGGGGGAGATCAGTCTTGGTACTGGGCTCTCATCCCTTATCGATGTGATCCAAAACTGTCTCCAAGGGACAGTATCAGAATAGTGTCATAACTGATAAGTATTGTATATACTGGTTTTGTTAAGACAAGGTCTTACTATGTAGCCTAGAGTGGCCTCAAATTCCAGATCCTTCTGCCTCAGCATCCCATACCCTCCAGTGTGGACTGCAGGTGTGTGCCACCATACCCATCTGTTCACAATTTCCTTTGATTGTTCAAGTTTTGGCCAACGTGAGCCTCTTCTAAACATCTCTATGTTTTCTAGTTCCATAAGACAGTTCAGGCCCCCGCTAATCTTAGGGGGCCGTAGTGGTATATGCCATCCACAGTTGAGCACAATGTTCTTACCCAGGCCCCAAAGAGCTCACATTCTAGATAGGAGTCAGAAATTAAACAAACTGGGGGCTGGATCAGTAGCTCAGCAGTTAAGAACACTCGCTGCTCTTCTAGAGGACCCTCGTTCAATTCTCAGCACACATGTGGTGGCTAACAACTGTCCGTAACTCCAGTTCCGGAGGACCCAACATCTTTGTCTGACCTCTACGCGCATTGCACTTAAGTAGTGCACTTACATCCATGCAAGCAAATACTCATACACATAAAATAAAAACTACAAAATAGTTTTTTTTTTTTTTAAACTATGGGCTGAAGAGATGGCTCAGAAGAGTACCGACTGCTCTTGCAGAAGACCTGGGTTCAATTCCCAACACCCACATGATGGCTAACAACCATCCATAACTCCAAATTCCAAGGGATCCTACACCTTCTTCTGACCTTAGAAGGTTTGACACAGATGTCCTTGTACACATGCAGGCAGTACACATAAAATAAAGAAAAAAAAAAAAATTATCATAAACTGGATGATCTCACAAGGCAGGGAGGGTAAAGAGATAGATGTATTAATTACTTTTCTCATTACTGTGACCGGACAAGAAACAATTTGAGGAAGAGCTTATGCCAGCTGGCAGTGTGTGGGGAGAATTCCATCACAGAGGCGACGGCAGGGTAGCAGATGCAGGGAGGGCCAGAAGCTTGTTTCTTAGGTAATTCTACATCCTGTCGAGCTGACAATATTAAGCATAACAGGTAGGTGAGCAGAGAGCTGTTGCTGCCCCAGGCTGTCTGCGCTGGGCGGAAGGGAGTTGTATAGGACAAAGCTTCTTTAACTGTGGGTTTCAATCTCATCCACGGCAAAACTGGGCACCAATAAAGTTTCTGAACTTGCAATGACCCCAAATTAATTCAAAATCAAAGGCTTCATCAATCTCATTTGTGTCTGGCAGCACTTGCCCATAGGGCATCTTATGACTGTCCGGTAGCCTTAGTTCTGAACATGCATGTGCAATTTGACCCATGACTGCCATCTATCACACAATGCCAACACTGAATACCTTGGCTCAGATTTGACACCATTCAGTAAGTTTTTACTGAATCTAAAAAGTTTTCTGCTCTTGTGGAAACATAATGGTTTAACTACAGAAAACAAAGACTTCCAATATTTTCCAACTGTCATTTCTCAGCATGTATCAAATTGGTTTATCTCTGTTGTATTGTGTTAGACAAATAAGCATCTATCTCATTAATATGCAATTTTTTTTTGGAGGGGGCTGGAGATATGGTTCAGCAGTTAAGAGTCCAGAGGACCCAAGTTCAGTTCCCAGCACCCACATTAAGCAGTTCACAACCACCTATAGCTCTTGCTCCAGGGAATCCAACACCCTCTTCTGGCCTCTAAGAGGGCATGTATACCTGTGGCACACACACACACACACACACACACACACACACACACACACATACAAGATTAAAATTCTAAGTCTTTAAAAATATTTTTGTATGCTGGGCATGATGGCATGTCTTCAATCCCAGCAGTTGGGAGGCAAAGGCAGGTGATATCTGTGAGTTCTAGGTTAGCCTGGTCTATATAGTGAGTACCAGACCAAGCAGGATTACACAGTGAGACCCTATCTAAAAAAATAATAATAATAATAACAACAGGAAAGAAAAACTAACAAGATGGAATGTCTAATGATGGCTGCCTGGGGCTGCTCTGCCCCCTTACTGCGACTGCAAGAGGGATTTAAAAGTTTTTTTCATTAGTTTATGAACTCACTGCCTTCCCCATGTTAGGCAAGGGCTCTACCACTGAGCCATGCCCCCCAGACTCTAGGCAAGCTCTCGCTTAATAAGCTCCATCTCCAGCCCTGGGAGAGGGTTTTTATTACGTTTATTTTCTTTTATTTGTGTGTGTGCGTGCATGTGTGTGTGTGTGTGTGTGTGTGTGCACACATATGAAGGACGGGAGGTGAGGAGATAGGACATGCCATGGTGGGTGTGTGGTGATCAAAGGATAACTCTGTGGAGTCAGTTCTCTCTTTCTACCTTTGCAGGTTCCATATATTGAACTCAGGTTACCAGGCTAATGTGGCAAGTGACTTGAACCTTTGTGCCATCTTGTCAGTCATATTACTTTGACCTTAAAAAAAAAATTATCTTGGTGCTAGAGAGACAGCTCAGTGGTTAAGAGCACTTGCTGTCCTTACAGAAGACCTGGTTTCTGTTCCCAGCATCCATTCGGCAGCTCACAACCCTATGTAACTCCAGTTCCAGGGGATCCAAACGCCCTTTTCTGGACCCCCTGGATTTGCATGCACATGGTGCACTTACATCCATGCGGGCAAAACCTCATACACATAAAATAAAACCTTTTGAATTGTTTTGGTTTTTTTGAAGCTGGGGTTCATGAGAGCAGGAGGACCTTGGAACTCCTGATCCTCCTGTTGCTGGGATTACCAGCAGAGTGATGCTCTGCCTGACCTCCTGGCTGGGAGAGAGGGTCTAAAGGTTAAACTACATAAGCAGTGACTTTATCAGCTGAGCTTACCTGGTCCTCATACCGGCAGCATTCAAGGAATTAGTAGATTTAGCAGGCCCACAGGAAGTAGGATCTTTCTAAATAACCCTTTAGCACCAATACATTCCTAGCATGCTTGAGATGAGTCAGGACTTCTCCACTTAGTCCTTACCATAAATATGGTTTTCTGGTCTCTGATTCTCTGACACACTCCCTTTGTTCTCTTGGTTTGATTATAACATTGGGAAAGAAAACGAAGAGTTTAAGGGACGGGAAAGTTGATATCCACACTCTATTTCACGCAAGGATCGTATGTAAGCCATGATTTAACTATGTATAGAGGATTACTAGGCTGAGACAGAGATGACATGTAAGTCAAAGGCCATCAGATGAAAAGGTACGAAGATGCAGAACAGAATTCAGGCAGAGGGATCAGCCAGTGCAAAGGCCCTGAGACAATGCGCAAGGGACTTCTGGGGAACAAAAGGCAGGCAGTGTTTGTGTATGCAGAAACAAAACGGATCAGATGACCTGCGTCTGTGTTTGTGTGTGGTCTAGGTAACAGAGCCCAAGCTGGACTTGAGATCTTTCCTTCTAAACTTAGCCTCTAACTGAACCCGGCTGAGTTAGGCTCCAGAGCTCCTGCGCTTAACCCCCATTCTCCAGCGCGCCCTATCACCAACAGACTTTGCCTTGCACCAGCTTTGATGTCAGGGAACTCCTGCCACACCACTTATGAGTGGTGGCACCTTGGGCTGTCAAGTACAGCTCTGGGCCCGTTTACCCATCTGAACATTTATCTCAACCAACACACTCCTTAAGGAGGAAATGTGCCACGTGAGCCCCAAAGCAATTGTACGACTTTCTTCCTGGCAGGGGTGTAGAGTGGAACTCTGTGTAGTGGGGTCGCAGTCCAAACGCACCGCTTCAACGTTCTTCTCACTCCGTTCTAGCCTCAGCACCTCCTCAGTCTCGCCCGCCCCCCACCCCTACTGGAAAGAGGTCGTGGTCCCTTTAAGACCCGCCCCTCCCTCCCCCAAAACTTCCCAGTGTCTGCTCTTTTCGATCCCGGACGGCCGGCCAGGCTCGCCGCCGAGCTGGTAGGGGACAGGGGCTCGGGGACCGGGAGGGGTGCGGGGGTACGGGCGGGAGGCGCCAGCGCGGCGCACATCCCCGCGTGAGCGGGAGGGCGGTAGCCGGGCGGCGGGAGCGGACCACAGGGGCGCCGAACGCCCCGGGCCCCGAAATGGCTGGCCCGGTGCACTGCCCCGCCGGCCCCTCCACGTAGGATCCGCGCGCCGGCGCGAGGGGCGTCCGGACCGGGGGCGGGGAGGGGAGGGCCGCTCCCCTCCCCCACCGCAGCTCTGACGTCAGCCGAGGACCCCGCCCTTCCGCGGGATCCGCCCCGCCCTCCGCCGCGTCACCTGCTGCGCGGCGCGAGGTCCCGAGCGGGTGGAGCTATCGGTGGGGCATCTGTTCCCTGTGAGTGCCTGCTCATTTAGATCCACATCAGCCTCTCATCCAAACTTTTTTTTTTATTGACAGTATCCCTGTGTAGCTCAGGGTGGCCTCGAACTCATCGCCATCCTCCTGCCTCTGACTCTAGATTGCTGGTATTACATGCTGGTTCACCACGCCAGGCTCCGCTCCGAACTTGCACGAAGGCTGGCGTGGTAGAGCACGCTACTTAAAACCTGCACTCGGGAGGCTGAGTCTGGAGGATGAGCGTGAGATCCAGGCTCGTCTGGTCTACATAGTGAGTTCCAGGCCCACTCGGCTACCGGGAGACCCTGTCTCAAAAACAACAACAACAACAACAACAACAAAAACCCAAAACGTCCACCCAAACTTTAAATTACCCAAGCCACCGTTGTTCCCTAACCTCACTGCCCTTGCTTACGTTTCAAACTTGGCTCTACGAGGATCCCCACTTCGGGGAGCCGCGCTGACCTGGTGGAAAGGTGTCCGAGCACGTTGGGGGTGGCCTGCGCCTCGCCTTCCTTTTGGGGGCACTAGAAGTGGAAGTCAGGGCCTGGCCTGAGCACAGTTGGCGCTCCATCGAGCTAGGTCCTCAGTGTCTAGTACTCAATTCTTACTGTCCCCAGAACGACGGGACCCTGCGATCCCGGACCAGCACCCACCTTTTCCTGCTCCCTAGCGGATTTTGTGCCCGGGTTGCACAAAATCCAGTGCTGGGCTGGAGGCTCCGACGGAGGCCACTCCCGCAGAGCAGCCCCCAGGGAACGAAACTCTGCCACTGAAAACTCCCGGGGACCAAGAGTGCCCGGGGCTGCCACGTGCGAACTGAATGACTGAAGAAAAAGAAATTACTGTGGTTGAATTTAAAGGTGAAATGCTGCTGGCAGTCAGGGTCCGAAGCCAGTTGGTGGCAGTGAGTGATTTCAGACAGAAAAATGGTCAGATTTGGAGCTTGAAAAAAAAAAAAACTCCGGCTACGGGCAGGTTAGAGGTGAAGAAGAAACATAATGACGGGGACATAGCTGCCCTAGAATTGTCTTGATTTAGACTTCCGGGGTTTGCAATCAGCAGGCATGCATGCAAAAGACCGTCCCGGCAGGCCATGGTCACTTCCTTAAAGAGTCAGCCTGGCTCAGGACCCGAAAAGTATAGTCGCGCATGCGTCCTCGCTCGTTCCTAGATTGCGCCAAAGTGCGCCTTCCCCTTTCTCACCAATCAGAGACCATCAGTAGTCCTATACCATCTGGCATGAGGGTATTCTTTGCACTTTCCATTGACCAATGGAGCGGTGACGTCAAAGATGGGCATCTGTCGTACCCACTGCAGACACACAGAAGGGAAGGCTTTTCTGTGTCCCTGCGGAGTGGCGCGGGAAGGTGGGGCGTTTTGACTGGAGGATTAAAGGATTTCAGTTTGACCGACTGCCCACCTAACCAATGAAAGTGGGAGAGAGGCGGGGCTTCGTTGGAAATCCGGAGACCAGCCACTTGTAGAAAGGCGGAGCAATACCAGAAATTCGACCTATCAAATTGGAGTTTATTTTAAGGAGGCCGAGCTTGGAGAAATGACTGGCAGGATGCGCTGACCTATACAGAGTGCCATAGACAAATGTGGGCGGGCTTTCCCGCAGAACGGCGTGACCTCTACCCAATAGGCACAAAGGGTGTGCACAGCCTTCCCCTCCCCCCACGGCTGGGCCAGTGGCTCCCCCTATCGGGTGGGGGCGGCGAATGACGGGCGTGTCCCTCCCCCAATGAGAGGCGGGGGGAGGCGGGTTCTGCGCCGCCATGTCGCGGAGGCTGCTGCCCCGGGCGGAGAAGCGGCGTCGGCGGCTCGAGCAGAGGCAGCAGCCGGACGAGCAGCTGAGGCGGGCGGGAGCGATGGTGAAGATGGCGGCGGCGGGTGGCGGAGGCGGCGGTGGCCGCTACTACGGCGGCGGCAATGAGGGCGGCCGAGCCCCTAAACGGCTGAAGACTGACAACGCCGGCGACCAGCACGGAGGCGGCGGCGGCGGCGGATCCGGGGCAGCGGGCGGCGGCGGCGGGGTGAGGCCAGGGCTCTAGACCCGGGGTTGGGAAGGGAATTTTCGTACTTTGTAAAAAGGTGATTTATTTTTGCAGAGGTGTGGGGGGGGTCCGAAGTGTGCGCACGCGCTCCGGCCCAGGCGATTTTGGCGGAGTGGGGGAGGGGCGGGCGTTGGGCAAACGGCGGGGTTTGCGCGAGGACATGCGTTTGCGCGTGCGCGCCCTCCTGCTCGGGGCTCGAGGAGGCGGAGGCAGCAGCTTGCGCTGCGGACGGCGCATTGCGCAGGCGCGGCGGGCTGGCGCGTGGGGGGCCAGGCACGCGGCCGGGCCGTTTTTTTTTTTTTTTTTTTTTTAAATCTTTATGGTTTTCTTGTGTGTTCCCGGTGCGCAAGCGCGCAGCTCCAACCCGGCCTTGTTGGGCCGTTGCGGAGCAGGGCGGGGGGCGCCTGGTGAGCGGGAACCCGTAGGGTGGTGGCCTTTCCGAGCCGGGAATTCCGTCCCTTCGCTCTTCTGTCGCGGTCGTCTCCAGCCTGAGCTTGACTCCCATGAAGAAGTTGGCTTACTGAGACTGTAACCCGACATCAGAATATTACTTCTTTCTCTGTAGGCATTAAAAATGGAAGACAGATTGGTGAAAGGCAGATTTTCTTGTTTGGGAAATTGAGCCCATCTTGGAAGCCATCAGTTTTCCTACAGTTTCCAAGGGAGGCGGGTTTATAAACTAGTCTCTGGTCCTGTAATGGAAGAGTTTGGCCTAGTCTCCCACTCCTAAAGGTACTAGTCGTGATTCCTGGATTGAGACCCAATCTTTTCTCCTTTAAAGTTTGTTAAAGTTCTCCGATTCAACAACTTAATGTGCTTTAAGTATTTGCCAGTGTTTCTTAACTAGACTGTTAAACTTCCTTGTGTTTAAAAGACATCTTACTTGGGTCTGATAAGATGACTTCCAATCCTAACTACCCAAATTCCAAACCCAGAACCCACATAGTGGAAGGGAGAATAGACCACCCATAAGTTGTCTCTTCACCACCACATGGGTGCTCCCATTACCCTCATTAAAGAAAAAAAACCGTTTTTTGGGGTTCTTGTTCTGAGGGGTGAGGAGTTTTATGAGCTCTGACTTAGAATAGGAAAGCGATTAGGTAAATTACTTTCTATTTCAGCAGTGAGGCACAGGGCTAGGTTTAGAACTCAAGGCCGTGGAACTCAAACCTCACAATGGTGTATCAGGAAGGGTGTTCTTTCTGTGGTTTGCTCTGAAATAGCAAGCCTGTTCACTGGCTTGTACTAATAATGATCACGACAGAAGGGTGCGTCCAGAACCCAGGAGGGATGGAGGAGAAAGCTACTTTCCTCTAGAGTCCCAGAAGCTTGTGTGAATGGAAAGGTAATCCCCAGAGAAGGTTTTTCCTTAGTTCTTAGAGGTGGGGATTGCACTTTCTTTTCTTTATAGAACAGCTGTTTCATCCTGTTCTGCTTAGGCTGCTCTAGATAATAGAAAATAGGGAGAATTGTCCTGGGATACTTGTGTTCTGAAGCCCTTGACTGGACTTGGAGTTGACTGGAGGAGAGCAGTCATTCTTGGCTAAATGCTGACAGCTGCTCCACCAGAGAAAGGGCAAAGAACCAGGCTCATGCAGAGTAGGCGGTGTCCTTCAGCCTGGCAGAGAGCTGCTAGCTGATGGGCCCGTCTTGCCAGTGTGTCCTGCTTCTTAGCCACTCTTCCGTTGTGCTTGATGGAGGGGAAGAGAAGAGTTCTAGGCAAAATAGACAGTCAGCATGAAACTCTGGTCCTCCATCCATGCAGCTTCGGAAGCTATAGCCAGTGAGCCAGTAGCCCCCCACTCAAGGCTTTTGGCGGGGCATTGGCCTGGATTGTGGGTCCTCTTGGAGGGCACTTAACTGTCTTATCCAACAGGGTTTTTGGCAGCACATGGTATGTGGGGCAGCCATCTTGTGGAGCAGGAAATAAGGTCTGATCTTTCTGTTTTCTTCCTCAGGAGAACTACGATGACCCCCACAAAACCCCTGCCTCCCCAGTTGTCCACATCAGGGGCCTGATTGATGGTGTGGTGGAAGCCGACCTTGTGGAAGCCCTACAGGAATTCGGACCCATCAGGTATCGCCTCTGAGGCTGGGGTAATTGAATTGTGTAGGTGTGGGGTGTGTGTGTGTAAATGCATGCACATGAGTGCAGGAGCCCTGGGAAGCCAGAGGGGATCGGATTTCCTCAGAAGCTGGAGTTACAGCCAGTTTTGATCCACCCAGAGTGGTTACTGGAAATTGGGTTTGGGTTCTGGAAGAGTAGTATGTTCTCCTAACCTTACTAAGCCATCCCTCCAGCCCCTCCCTGTGGTTTCTAGTCAACATTCTTTTTGTTCACCTGATGTTTTCTAGCTGTTTAACCCGTGCTAGGTCCTGGGACTAGAAATGAACTGTCCTGCATTCCTTCTCTTGGAAAGTTGTCCAGGCAGTGGTTAGCATTGTGATTCACTCGGCCCCAGAGTTTCTTTAAAACTCCACTCCACTCAGATGCGGGGAGTAGGAAGCTGGAAAGGGCAAAAACTACCTGAGGCACGGGGTTTGGGTTCAGGAAACTCCAGCGTTCAGAATGCTGAGGGCTCTCGTTTTCCTTCTTGTGCCAGCTATGTGGTGGTGATGCCTAAGAAGAGGCAAGCACTGGTGGAGTTTGAAGATGTGCTGGGGGCCTGCAATGCAGTGAACTACGCAGCCGACAACCAAATCTACATCGCTGGTCACCCTGCTTTTGTCAATTACTCTACCAGCCAGAAGATCTCTCGACCTGGGGATTCTGATGACTCTCGGAGTGTCAACAGTGTGCTACTGTTCACCATCCTGAACCCCATCTATTCCATTACCACGGTATGTGTTGCAGGGCTTCTAATAGGCTTCCCTGAGATCTCCCCTCTTCCCCAAGCCAGAGTGATCTGCCAGGACCACTTACCTTGCCTGTCTTTGTTTTACAGGATGTTCTTTACACTATCTGTAATCCTTGTGGCCCTGTCCAGAGAATTGTCATTTTCCGCAAGAATGGAGTCCAGGCCATGGTTGAATATCCTTTACTGGGAAATTGGTGCTTGGGGCTCTCATAGGATTTAGTAGAATTCATGCCATATATCAAATTCCTTTATAAAGATCAGATGATGGTGTGGAAAACTGAAGAAGATACCATACATTGCAAATCTTAAAGTTTAATAGGTCGTGAGATTAATGGGGGAAATCTAAGGCTGGAGAAATTGACTTAGCCATTAAACTTAGGCTCACAACCTTCTTAGGGCACATTCTAAGAAGATGCTATTTTGTCTCTTTTTTGCCCCTTTGGTAACAAGAACTGAACCCAGTGTTTTATGCATGTTATGGGAATGCTCTAGCACTTAGCCATGTTCCTGGCACTATTCTAAGAGGTGGTTGGTACTTTGTGTACAGAGAGGAATTGATCTCTGTAAGGGTCATTATGTAGGGAGGAAGAACCAGAAAACTTTAAATAAATACCACTGATGAGGGCCACCGTGGCCAGGCTCCTGTGAGAAGCCAGGGGTAGTCTTTAAAGGCTACTGGGGTATAATCTACTTGATTTCAGGGCTAGGGTAGCTGAGATAAAGTGTGGTTGACTGGGGAAGGAGTGCAGATCTGAGAATCCTGACTAATGGCTCCTTCCTGAGGACTGCACTTGGTCTGTCTCTGTAGCCTTGGCCTCTCACCTGAGATGGTGGAAGGTGAGCTGACCCTAAAACTTAGGTGAACAACAATCTTCAGGTGTCAACTTTGTTTAATCTGGGACAATGTAATGCCTTCCCCAAAGCCCTATGATGACTTCTTTAACTTCTCTCAAGTTTGATTCTGTGCAAAGTGCCCAGCGGGCCAAGGCTTCCCTCAATGGGGCTGATATCTATTCTGGCTGTTGTACTCTGAAGATTGAGTATGCAAAGGTAGGTCTGAGAAGTGACTGACCTGTGTCTGTTTGCTAGTGAGAATAGGGCATGACCATTCTTTATCTTGTCCTTGCAGCCTACACGTTTGAATGTGTTCAAGAATGATCAAGATACTTGGGACTACACAAATCCCAACCTCAGTGGACAAGGTAATCCTGATGGCCACTTTATTCTAAATACACCCGTCTCGCCTCTACTAGTGCAGTTCATAGACTGGGTCTCAGGGTTATGTAATGCCATTGGGATCCCTGTGGACATGGAAGGGCCTTACCTTTCTTGAAAAGAGATCCCACCGCCTACCGACACCCTCCAGTGACAGAGGGTGATGAGGGATCTGACAGTGCTGAGGGTGAGGGGCCCGAGTTGAGGCTAAGGCTTGCATAGGGTGGGATCAGGGCCTCGCTAAGGAGAGGCATGGCAAAGGCCTTAGAAATTAGTAGCAGCTCCAAATGGGATTTTGCTGCTTTCGTTTAGAGCCTGGTGAAGGTAACTTTGAGACTCCATTCTCAGAGAACAAGAAAAGGTCCTCTGCTATCAGGAGGGTCTGATGGTGGAGGTGACAAAGGGAAGAGGTGGTGAGGGCTTTGGGATTTTGAACAGAGCCTCCGAGCAGGCAGACCTTGTGGAGGCCAGACACGTGGGATTGGACCAGGGCAATTATGCCTGGTCTCATTTGTAGAGGGGACTCATCTCTGCAGGGCCCACATGGACACTTCCCTTCTTAGTGTTGTCAAGAATGGTTTGCCGTTGGTAGGCGGGAGAGTGAAGGCTTATCTATGAAAAACGGCGGCAACCCCTCTGAAACTCAGCAAGACCATCCATCTCTTGGTCTGATACGTCGGAATAGGCAATGGGCTGAGGGAGGAGGCTGGTGGCTGACATCGCAGAGTGCCCGGGAGGCCAGAGACTCTACCTAGGCGGGCCAGTCTTCCTTGCTTTGCAGCTGGGAACCAGTGGGTGGGGTGGGCTAGAATCTCCCAAGGACCCTCAGAATGGGCCCTCAGGCCTGGCTGCTCCCTCCAAAAGTCAGAGGCAAATTATGACCAAGTGAATGTACCAGAGCGGGCAGTGGCATTACATGACTGCTGACAGAAACATGGCAACCAACCATTTCTTCTCCAAGGAACATAGTAGAAGATGTGCAGACCGGCAGGGGCTGGTGGCAGGGCCGGCTGTGCATTGGTTTTGATGCCTCTCAGCTTTGGCCGCCCCAAGGCTGGTGCCCCCAAAAAACAAGGGCTCATGATGAGGTAACCTGGAGTGAGGGTGGTGCTTGGCCGCCCCCTCGGAACCATACTTGAGCGGCTCTGCCTCTGCACATTGCTCACCAACACACAGGGCACAAAACCACTAGCTCTTCCTGGAGAACAGAACATGCAGCCTCCACCACGTCCCCAGAAACAGCCGCAGATTGAGCTCACTACATCAAGAACACCACACCGTGCTCCAAGGAACAGCTACAAGTACAGAGACAGAGGCAGACAGAGACAAAGAAAGAGACGCAACATGGCAGCAGACACTGCTTTTAATTAAACATTAATAAAGGCAAAATCCAAGCAAACTCGAACCAGAGAATGTACACAGAAGTAGGAAACACAGAGAACAGAGCTCTCCCAGCCAGCCAGCGGTGCTCTTTTCGGAGAACGATTCGTAGACTGAAGTAGATTCCATGGGCCTCCAAGACAATAGGATCCTCTCCATTCCTCGCCACGTGGGTTTTGTTTTTAAGTCCTTTGGTTTGGGGAGGGCCTTCTTTTTTCTTTGCGTTTGATTTTTTTTTTCCTGCAGTCACCGGCTGCCAACACAGTCTGCACCAACTGGAGATCAGAACCAAAAAAAACAAAACTTAAACCACAACAACAAAAAAAATCAAAAAACCAAAACAGACCTAAAACCAGACAGCCAAACAGCTCAGAGGCACACAGTTACCTGCTGGCGGGTAACCGGGCGCGCTCCCAAGACCAAAAGCGCGGGCATAGTGGGGCAACTGGCACACTTCATACCAGGAGACACGCACATGGAGCGCTACACAGCCAGAAGCACCGCACTGCAGCACACTTTGAGGAGCTGACAACATGGAGGGACACTACCCACCTCATACACCTCCATTTCCACTTTCTAAAGATACTTCCGAGGACAGAACATCTGTGAGCCAATTTTGATTTAATCAAAGCATTGACTTTTAAAAACGATTCTTTAAAGAAAAATGTAGCGGATGTGTACCGTAACTTGTATTTATGACTGTAAAACATGTGATGCAGGGTCGCAGTGTATGTTTGATGGGACGCCATCTTTCAGAACTGTGCTAACTCACTGTTGAAGCGTCCAATGGTAAGAGAAAAATACAGATTTGTTTTTTTGTGACAAATGGACATTGTATTCTGTACTTCTGCTGTAAGTAGCCCCTTTCCATCTCTGTAATGACTGTTAAAAACAGACCCAGGTCGGGCGGCAGGAAAGGGCAGTGGTTTCAAGCTCCAGGTTTTGAGCCACCCAGACCTGGGCTCAAATTCTGTCCTAGCACTGATTTGCCTTGTGACCTTGGGCAAACATGTTTCTTAACTGCTCAGTGAAAAAGTACTTTTAATTTTCTTATCTGTAAGATGGGGCTAAGACATGAGTACCTACCTCATAGGGTTGTTGTGAGGAATTCAAGAAGCTGATGTCTGTAAAGTGCTTACCAGTGTCTGCCACTTAAGCGCTGAACTAATGGTTAAGAACTGCAGCTGGGCTGGGAGGGTCCGCGCCACTGTTGGGTCTGAGAGTGTTGATGCCTTGTACCTAACTGCTCATTCAACTGATTCTGCTGTTGCCCTGCTTATCAGCTCCTACAGTCCTTCTCTGGCTGGATGGGGCTTCGGGGGTGGGGCAGGGGGAGGGAGTGGACCTAGAGTTGAGAAAGAAGGGACTTGGAGTGGGGCCTAAAGTTTCTCGAAGCTCTTTGCCAGGCAGGTTTCATCCTGTTCCTGCCTGCTGTCAGTCACTTAATCCATTGACACCATGTAACCTTGTTCCCTTCACTGGGAATTTCTTTATGAACCTGCGCTGGGCCCTTATAATACAAGAGCTCTGTAGTGGCTTGGAGGTCTCTTACATGGCCTGCAAGCTGGGCTTGACTCTGGCTATTCTCTGTAACCTCAGGGCCAGGGCAGGGGAGAGCAAATGAGCACAGAACTCCCGCATCCTTACAGAAAAGAGCCCCTTGGTGTGGGCTGGTGAGGGAAAGTGGTCTCTGGCTTGGAAGCCTGGGCTTCATGCCCTTGACCCCTTAGGTCCTAGGAAGGAGGCCTCAGCATCCCTTCTAAGGAAAGGGTTTGCAGCCGTGCTCCTAGGAGCCCAACGCCCTGAGTCTGGCCTCTAGTCAGGAGTGGGGGATTCTCTGTTGAGTTCTGCTCCTAATTCTTTTCTCTATCCGCAGGTGACCCTGGCAGTAATCCCAACAAACGCCAGCGGCAGCCCCCTCTCCTGGGAGATCATCCCGCAGAATATGGTGAGGGCAGGGGGTTCCCCTCCGTGGACTCCCGTGGCTCATGTGCCCCTGCCCGTCGTCCGCCGCGAAAATTCTCACCCGTCCTCCCTCTCTTTCCTTCCCACCCCCCAGGAGGGCCCCATGGTGGGTACCACAGCCATTACCATGATGAGGGCTACGGGCCCCCCCCACCTCACTACGAAGGGAGAAGGATGGGCCCACCTGTGGGGGGTCACCGACGGGGCCCAAGTCGCTATGGCCCCCAGTATGGTCATCCCCCACCCCCTCCCCCACCACCCGACTATGGCCCCCACGCTGACAGCCCTGTGCTCATGGTCTATGGCTTGGATCAATCTAAGATGAACTGTGATCGAGTCTTCAATGTCTTCTGCTTGTATGGCAATGTGGAGAAGGTGAGCTCCTGCTTTCCTTGAAGGCTCAAGGGAGGCCTGAGCCGTAGGGATTGTGGGGTGCCAGGCAAGAATCAGTGGGTGTGACTGCCTAAAGGGTGACTCCTGTAGCATAGACACCTGCTTCATGCAGACTTTGCTCTATCAGAAGTGCTTCATTGCTTTCCTGATTGTCAGTTACCAAGGTGTTGAGGTGTAGCACACAAGTGGAAAGAGGAACCTAAGACTGCACATTGGAAAGTTCGTGTCAAAGTTGCCTCTGGGCAGTGAGCGCAGGCTGTCCTGTGTTACCCACCTTAATGTAGATGAAGTAGTTTCTTGCTTGCATCAGAGCCACCTGGGTCTCTTGGAAATCTTTCTAGTGTGTAAACTTGGGCTTGACCCACCTAATGGTAGAGCCTGGGGTGATGCACACCTGTGATTCCAGTAGGCTTGAAACAGAAGAATCAGGAGTTGAGACCAGCCTGGGCCACAAAGTGTCTCAGAGCGCAGTAAAACTAGTAGCGTTGATACACATGTTCTTATTCACCAAGCGCCACTAAGCACTTTGTGCGTGGGGGTTGTGTGGTATTTTGAGGTATTCCTTAGTATAAACGGGAGGAGAAGGATAGGTTGAATAACATTTACATGGAAGCAGGGCTCAGCTAGATAGTCTGGCTTCAGACCATCTGTCACTGCTCAATACTTGATGTGTAGTCCAAAGAAGGAATGTTAGGACTGGGTTGTGGCCCAGAGGTAAAGCCCTTAAGCCCCGATGTTCAATTCCCAAGACTGTCCCCCTGCCCCCCTAAAAAACCCTTCATGTTGTAACTAGAGACATAGGCTGCAACAGATCAGATGGTGGCAATGGCTTGCATTTCCAGCCTGCGTGCTACACTGTCTCTGGGTGTGCTTTGGGAAATGGCAGGCATGCCCTACAGTGGGCAAAGAACTGCCTGGGCTCTGCTACCCATTCCCGACTGAGGGACTGGAAGCCTGAGCGCAGAGCAGGGGCTGTGCTGCTCATGTGGGAGGGGAAGAGGACGCTGGCAGCTGGACACTGGTGCTGACCCCACCTGCTCTCCTTAAAGGTGAAATTTATGAAAAGCAAGCCGGGGGCCGCCATGGTGGAGATGGCTGATGGCTATGCTGTGGATCGAGCCATTACTCACCTCAACAACAACTTCATGTTCGGGCAGAAGATGAATGTCTGGTGGGTGCTGTTGCCCACACAAGAGAGGGTTGTAGGGGGCATGTGGCTTCGGTGTGGTTGAAGCTCTGGTGAGATCTGGGGCTTTGCACAGCCAGGGATGGCTGTGGGTAGGATGTGGGAGCCCTGTTCTCTGCTTCTCGGAAACTAGGAGAAAGCAGGTCAGCCTCGCTGTGGCTGTGAAGCGGTGTTCCCTGAGGCACAGGGCACTATCAGGCAGGCACAGGGCCAGCGAATGTTCCCTAAGAGACAGTTCAGCAGCTAACAAACCCCACTGCCCTTGCTTCTTTGCAGTGTCTCCAAGCAGCCAGCCATCATGCCCGGCCAGTCATACGGGCTAGAAGACGGGTCCTGCAGTTACAAAGACTTCAGCGAGTCAAGAAACAATCGGTTCTCCACTCCAGAGCAAGCAGCCAAGAACCGCATCCAGCACCCCAGCAACGTGCTGCACTTCTTCAACGCTCCCTTGGAGGTGACTGAGGAGAACTTCTTTGAGGTAGGTGCCACAGGCTGGTCTGTCACCGTGCAGTCTGGAGTTGGCAGGTTACTTTGGTCAATAAGTCATCTGAGGAGCCCCGGCTTTACTAGTCCCCCTGGGTTTGGGGCTGAGGACAGCAAGAGTGGACTGGGGTACACTGTACTTCGCTTCTGTGCACTCAGTCACGCTGATGAGTGGCTGCCACAGGTCCACTGGATGAAGGCCCTAGTGTGCCTAGATAATACCAGAAGGTGGAGCCTGCTCAGGAGAACGGAAGTAGGGCGGTGGCAGGAGGCTGGACGCAGATCACGCCTGTAGGTTCAGCATCCATCGTTCCTCCCCACAGGGCTACCAAGCACGAGAGTATGAAAAGTGCTTACCCCTACCTGACCTTAGAGTGGTATTTCTAACCTATGTCACAGGAGTCTTGTGTGCGGTCAAAGTCAGCTTTTTAGACAGGGACAATCATGCCAGGCTTGGTCTGCCTGAATCCCATGTGTGGTCATTGCCTTTCTGAATTCTCTTATTTACTTCTGCCCCAGATCTGCGACGAGCTGGGAGTGAAGCGGCCGACCTCTGTGAAAGTATTCTCAGGCAAAAGTGAGTCACAACCCTGCCCTTCTCCCTGACCCTGGTTGCTGGTGGGTGGCTCTTGTCTTCTGCTGGCTCAGCCTGACTTTGGCTGTCTCTCGACTTTGCCAGGTGAGCGCAGCTCCTCGGGACTGCTGGAGTGGGAATCCAAGAGCGATGCCCTAGAGACTTTGGGCTTCCTGAACCATTACCAGATGAAAAACCCAAGTGAGTATCTGTATGTCCTGCAGGCATCCCCCAGCAGCCTGGTTGCTTGTCTGGCTGCATGCCAGAACCTTCCTTTCAGCCCTCAAGATAGGGCCCGAGAGAGTTCCTTCCTCTGCCAAAGGCAGGCGAGACCATGGTCGCCAGGAGAGCAGTCTGATGACGCTCCTCCTGGGAGACCAGCCAGGCTGCTTGCTGTCTCCCACCTAACAGCTTGGGAGTTACTCGGGCTTGCCCTTCTCTTTGTATGAGAGACCGGCACAAGCGGTGCCCAGAATAGGGCACTTCCGTGGGTGTCGGGAGAAGGGGCCGCCTGCATGGTTTGCTGTTTTTAAGTTTCACTTTGGGTGATGAGGAATTTTAAATCCTGTAGTTGACTGAGAGAGCAGGACGTAGGTCCAGCATGGGGACTGGGCGAGGAGCGCCAGCCAGGCTGAGCCTGATGTTTCTGTCCTCTTTGCTCTTTGCAGATGGCCCGTACCCTTACACCCTGAAGTTGTGCTTCTCCACCGCACAGCACGCCTCCTAATTAGACCCCAGGAAGAGCCCGCCCGGCAGGACATTCTCCCTTTATGCTGTTGGTTTTGTTTGTTTGGGTTTGGTTTGGTTTATTTTTACAAAGTTTCTTGTATTCTTTTTTTTAATGCTAGGTCAGTAGAGGCTTAACCATAATGGAAATGCTGGAACTCTGGAGGGGGAGGGAGAGGGGAACTGGTATCTCCCAAGACTAACCTTCACTTTTTAAAAATTACTGTACATGTGATTTTTTTTTTCCCTGTTCATACATTCGTGCTGCCCATGTACTCTTGGCACATTTCAATAAAATTGTTTGGAAAATAAAACAGCTTGTCTGGGGTTCCTGGTGGGTCTGCTTCCCTGTCCCCTGAGCCTTACCTAAAGAGGTGCAGGCAGGTCAAGGCGTGGTTCTAGGCCCTCTGTAGGAACCCGGTAGACTACAAATAGGAATGATGATGCCAGGATTCAAGAGTCCGTTTTGAGGAAATCCACTAGGCCTAGTGGCATTTCTGGAAGAGTCCTGCCCAAATGGGTTCATTGCATCAGCTGGTAAGGCGCTTGCTGCTAGGCCTGCCCTGAGTCTTGTCCAGGATACCTGACCTCAATCTGTCCAGGATCCATGTCACAGCAGGTGAGACACACTTAAAAAGCTGTCCTCTGACCTCCATGTGCATATAAAAGTATAGTCAGAGCAGGATTGGTAGACACTCCATAGTCTTAGCTACCCAGTATTGTTAAGAGCCCAGAAATTTTGAGGCCTGGACAACATGCAAGACACTCAAGCGTTGCAAATTATTCTACAGGGAGACAGAACTGGCCCCAGTCCCCTGTGAAAATGCCTGCTTTCTTGTGAGGTCAGAAAACAAAAAGAATATTTGTTTGTGGGGGTGTTTGTGTATGTGTCGGAGCATACGATGACATGTGACTAAACCATCAGTTGAAGTGAACTCAGATGATCTTGCTTGGTGACAGCCTTAATCAGCTGAGCCTCATCATTACCCCTGGAGCATATTGTATAGGTGTGTCATGGTTGGTTTAACCTGCTCTTTCCAGCTATCTATACAAATACTTTGGCCTACTTCTAATCCTGAAGTAAACTCTGTAAAGGAATTGCTATGTTACATATGGTAGATTGTGTGTATGAGCATTTTGCCCTAACGTATCAAGTGTACCATGCATGCAATGCCAGTGGGGGCCAGAAGAGGATGTCAAATCCCCTGAAACTGGAGTTAGGTTGGGTTGTTCGCCTCCAAGTGGGTATTGAGAACTGAACCTGGGTCCTCTGCAAGAGATGCCCCGTTCCTTTATTTTAGATGAGAGCCTCTAAAGATGGCCCTAGTTAGAAGCAGGACCTAGGAGGAAAGAGTTAAGAGCAGTGACACCCTGGGAGGGCGGAGGCGGCCTGCAGAGGAGCAGGCTGCACTAGTAGCTGTTGGAAGTGAGAATGTATTTTTGACAGCCTCCTGCTTTGGGAGTAGAGTATGAAGATGTTAACATCTGGAGTCAGATAAGCCAGATGTTTCATCTGGGAAAGTACTATTTGATCCCAGTTCATTCCCTGGTGGCAGTGTGATCTATAAATACACATTCCATGTGTATCATCCACAGTTACCTTTGTTTTTATACCAGATCACATAAAATGAATGCATCTTACACATTTTCCTCTCTCGCCTTGGTATCTGCATTAGGATTTTTAACTTTCCATTGAATGGATAATAAAGCATTACTACTGATATTTGGTTTTGTCTCCTGTGAAGTTTATCTACCTCATCTGTAAATCTGGGCAGCAGACATATGCAAGAAGAAACATTCACTTGCAGTCCCACTGGCCCAGAGACATCTGTTCACCCTCTTGGTGAACATCTCTCAGGAGCACACTTAGGCAGTGCTTTTTATGCTCTTGGGTAATGCTTTTTCCAACATTTTTTTTTTTAAGAGCACAGACTTCAGTGGGGCCGAAGAGGTGACGACTCAGCACTGGGATTGGCAGACCCAGCTTTAGTTCCCCACACCCACGTGTTGCTAACAACTGTCTCTAACTCCACTTCTAGGGGATCCGACGCCCTCTTCTGGCCTCCACAGGCTTTGCTTAACGTGTACACCTACATGTGGGCAAAACACTTTTACACAAAAATTTTAAAAATGAAATAAACGTGATTTTTAAAAAAAAAGACAAAAAGGGGGCTGGAGAGATGACTCTGCAGTTAAAAGCATCAGCAGACCCGGGTTTGAATCCCAGCACCCACATGGCAGCTAACCACCATCCTAACTCCAGTTTCTGGGGGACCCAACGCCCCCTTCTGACCTCGGGTTTTGCACAACACAGGTGCACTTACATGCAAACAATACACTCACGCACATAAAATGATAAAAAATTTGAAAAAGAACAAAAAACTGGTTGTGGTACAAAGCAGAGTCAGATCTCTGAGTTTGAGGTCAACTTGGTTTACACAGCAAGGTTCAGGCTAGCCAGGGCTACATAGCGAAACCCTACATTTAAAAAAAAAAGAGGAAAACATGGTGATGCACTACCACCTGTAATCCCTTCTCTCCAAAGGTAGAAAGCAGGAGGGTCTTTGCAAGTTAAAGACCAGCCTGGACTACACAATATGTTCCTGGCCAGTCAGGGCTTATACAGACCCTGTTGTCTGAAAAAAAAGAAAAAAAAGGAAGAGGCTAGGAATGTTTAGTGACACCGCAAAACAAAACATGGTGGGCTTTAGGGCCATGTGTTCCGTGGCACTCAGAAAAGTCCAGTAACCTTGAACCAGTAACTTCCCTCCCTAGGCCAGTTTGCCCTGATTGGATGAGAAGTTGTGTCACCTCTTGGTAGTGTGGGCGTAAAACTGGTTCATTCTGGCCTTTCTGAACTCTAGAGCAGCTTTTTTGTTAACACTGCACATTTCCAGGGCTGA
The DNA here is from genome assembly GCA_035773235.1 of Eospalax fontanierii. Classification (NCBI taxonomy): domain Eukaryota; kingdom Metazoa; phylum Chordata; class Mammalia; order Rodentia; family Spalacidae; genus Eospalax; species Eospalax fontanierii. The sequence continues at coordinate 24,046,987 of CM069554.1, read as the reverse complement.
CATTATGTCCTTGACCATTTGTCTCCAGTTTTCTTATTACAAACTAACGCGGTGGTGAACTTCATACAGACATTTTCAGAAGCAACGTGAATTATTTCATCAGGCCAGGTTCCCACTGGAGCAAAGGTCTTATTTTCCAGCCAAGTCCTATGCTTGTGAGTCCAGGGTATTTCGAAAATGCTATTTCCGGTTACCCTTAGTAAAGATGGCGAACTATGAGGCTTCATTGCTCGTTAGGCGGTGGCGGCTCTGGCTTCGGTGCCCTCATCCAACATGGCGGAATTTTCTGCCCGCCCCTTTGTTTTCTCGGATCGCGGAAACGCCAGAGTCCCGGGCTCCGAGACGACGGAGACATGGCGGCAGTTCCTAGCAAACTCCGCGGCCTGATGATGCGGCGTGAGTTACTTTTACCTGTGGAGACGTGTTGTTACGACTTGTCATAGCAGCAGCGTTAAGACAGGGGATGCTGTCCAGGGTCTTTTAAACTCAGGGGTCCCTCTGTAGTCTAAATGGAATTCTAATTGTATAGGCCAGTCTTGCAGTGTATTGTCTCACTCAGCCCCCAAGTTTGGATCATTTTATTGAACCAGGGTCAGAAGTGGTCTTAAACTGAAGTGACTGATAAGTATACACCAGCCTTAAAACTTGTATCTCACTAGGCTGGGTTGGGTGGTCCACACCGTTAATCGCGCACTAGGGAGGCAGGGGTCAGCAAATCTCGGAGTTCAGGGCCACTCTGGCCTACATAGCAAGTGTCAAACCAGCCAGGGCTGCATAGTGAGACTCTGTCTCAAAACAACAACAAAGTCTCTCCCTAGACTAGCTTCTCTGAAGAGCTTGTGTTGACTCTCCAACTTAGAGTCACTCGTGGCGAGGGATGACCCCCTGTCATTGCGGTCCCCACTCTGGGGTCTCAAAGGCTCTACCTTTCTCTTCCCAGAACTGAAAGCCCCCAGCCAGCTGAACTTTGCTAACTTTCGAACTCAGAGCGCCTCTGCACAAGAGGCCTCCAGAACTGTGACCCAGGATGTCTCCAATCACAACTATGAGTCTCTCCAAGTGACCGCTGCTCAGAAACATGTTCTCCATGTGCAAATAAACCGTCCAGAGAAGAGGAATGCCATGAACAGGGCCTTTTGGAGGTCTGGCAGAACCTGGAGGCCTGCCTTCAAGACAAAGCAGAAGAGGGCGAGCAGAAGGACTTGGGGGCAGTGACAGGGGAGTGAATCCCACTTCAAATGTAACCCTTCATTCCTTGTTCCTCCGCAGGGAAATGGTGGAATGCTTCGAAAAGATAGGGAAAGACCCCGACTGTCGGGCTGTTGTGGTCTCCGGTGCAGGAAAAATGTTCAGTTCAGGTACTGGCTCCTTGTTTACTTTTGCTTTTTTTTTTTTTTTTTCTTTTAGAGGCAGAGTCTCCCTAAGCAGCCTTGCCTGGCCTATAACTCTCTATGCAGACAGTACTGGCCTGGAACTTGCAGTAATCCCCCTGCTTCAGCTTCCTAAATGTTGTAGTGCTAGGTTTATAGACCTGCATGACACTGTAATGCGTCCTTTTAATTTTTAAATTTTTATTGTTTGGGGGGCTGGAGAAATGGCTCATCTGTTAAGAGCACTGGCTGTTCTTGCAGAAGACCCAGGTTCAAATCCAGCTCCTATATGGCAGCTAATAATCGTCCATAACTCCAGTGCCCTCTTCTGACCTCTGCAGGTACTGTGTGACATGGGTGCACTTATCTACGTACAGGCGTAACACTCATAAAATATAAATAATAAAAAAATTTTTTTTTGTTCTTTTGGGTTTTTGTTTGTTTGAGACAGGGTCTCACTATGTAGACCTGACTGACCTTGAACCCATAGAGATTTGCCTGCTTCTGTCTCCTGAGTGATGGGTTAAAGACAAGAGCCATCACACCTGGCTACTTTTTTAAAAAATTACTTTTGTGTGTGTGTGTGCACTCAAGAGTGCCACAACACTGACAGCCTGCAGGAGTCAGGTCTCTCCTATCATGTTCGTCCCAGAGATCGAACTCAAGTCATCAGGCTTGGCTGCAAGCACCTTTATCCACTGAGCCATCTTGACAGCCCTGCTGTGCTTCTTAAATAGGGTTTTAGGCAGCTTCTTTTACCATTTTTTTCAAGGTCTAATTTAAAACATTCAAAAATGGATATAACTTAGCATACAGCATTTGCCTGGCATACCCAAAGCCAAGCGTTCCCTCGCGCACAAATTCAAATATAGAAATTAGCTCAACAGGACATCACAGGATCCTGAAGTCTCCATTGCTGTCATGCATCAGTGACCTTGAACAAGGCTCTTAGCCTCTCAGAGCCAAGTGTGTGATAGGCGTGGGCTTTCATGCAGTAACTGAGTACACACTGCTGGTGTCTACTTACGTTTCTATAAATAGAAATCACACCACTGTCCTTTCTTCTGGTTGGATCAGTCTCTCCTCTGCTGTGAAACACATCCAGTGATTGATTTGTATGAGCGTTATGCCTGCATTTATGTAAGTGCACTGTGTCATGCAGTGCCCAAGAATGCCAAAAGAGGGCGTTGAGTCCCCTGAAACTGGAGTTGAGGACGGTGTTAGCTGCCATGTGGGTGCTGGGAACCAATCTCTGGTCCTTTCTAATAGCTGCCAGTGCTCTTAACCACTAAGCCACCTCTCCAGCCCCTTGGATTGGTTTTTTAACACACTGAGGATGGAACCCAAGGCTTCTGCATTCTAGGCAGTGCTAACCACTGAGCTACCCGCCCCCAGCCCCTCCCTAGTAGATTCTAGGCAAGTATTCCACCACTGCTACAAACCAGGTAGGACTTCATTTATTCCTAGTGGGCTGGGAGACAGGAAGGGTTCGCAGACTTGTCCTGGCTATGTGTAGAAACCTTGTCAGAACAATAGATATCTTCTATTCCTTGCCCCACCTGCAGTCTTAAGACCTAACATGCATTGCTTTCTCTGGTGTGGTGATGTGAGTGTTTGGACCCACTGCTTCTGAGTTCAGATCCATGGCTGGGTTAGTGAATAGGGCCATGGAGACTAGGTGAGCCCCTTTCACCTTCCTTCTAGGTATTGACATCGTGGACTTGGCCTCAGACCTCCTCCAGCCGAAAGGAGATGATGTGGCTCGAATCAGCTGGCACATCCGTGATTTCATCAGCCAATATCAGAAGACCTTCAGTGCTGTGGAGAAGGTGACTCTGGGAGCTGGAGGGCACCCCCTCTGCTCACCTCCCCTCTGCCAGTCTTGACTCCAGCCTTCCTGTTTCTTTCTAGTGCCCCAAGCCGGTGATTGCTGCCATTCATGGGGGCTGCATTGGAGGAGGTGAGTCTGCGGCCACCAGCCACGACTGGAATGCCTGCACTGGACAGGCAGCTGACCCTCCAATGCCCCCCCAGTGGCCGTGGCTCAGCTCTGTTGCTGCTTAGACTCGGTCCCCAGGTGTGACCTTTGTGTCTTGGGAGGAGAGATTGTTTCTTCCTGGTCTTCACTGTCCCTGTCCTCTTCCTCCTAGGCGTGGACTTTATCTCTGCCTGTGATATCCGGTACTGTGCTCAGGACGCTTTCTTCCAGATCAAGGTGAGGCACATCCTGAGCTTCCCGCCTTCTGGAACCCCTGTCATTCTGAGTAGTGACAGAAAGAGGGACAGGATAGGGACAGTGCAAACCTAGCCAGCCATTCCTAAGGACTTCCTGGAAGAGGGCCTCAGAACCAGACCGTACAAATTAAGGCTCAAGTGTGGAGCAGGATGTGGTGAGGCACACTTGTAATCCCAGCACTCAAGAGTCTAAGACGGGAAGATCACAGGTTTGAGACCAGCCTGGGCTATGGAGTGAGTGAGGCTGTCCTCATTTCTCTTCCTGGTGCTGCGAAAAATACTCTAACAGAAGTAACCTAGAGGAGAAAGAGTTTATTTCCGCTCACAGTTCAAGGGGTTCCATGGTGTAGGGGCCAAGGCAACAGAAGCTAGGAATCAGTCGGTCAGAAGAGGACAGTATGCTCAGCCTCCTCTCCACACATACCAGGATCTCCTGCCCAGGGAATGGTCCACCCACAATTAAGGTGGGTCTTCCTACATTGATTAACACAATCAAGATAATCCCTCCCAGCATGCCTACAGCCCCATCTCCCAGCTGATCCTAGATTCCGTCAAGTTGACACTTTACAGTAACCAACCTGTACTACAGAGCTACAGAAACACTAAGAGTAGGAGCCAACTATGACAGCTCACACTTGAAATCACAGTACTCAGGAGGTTGAGGCAGGAGAATCATCATGATTTCGTGGTCAGCCTGGGCTATGCAGTGACTTTCAGATCCCCAGGAACTGGAGTTACAGTCATTAGCTGCCTGATGTTAGAGCTAGGAACTGAACCCGGGTCCTCTGCAAGAACAGCCAATGCTCTTAACTAGTGAACAATCTCTCCAGCCCCAATAATTCTTTTTTTTTTTTTTAATGAAACTTAAATAAAAATTAAAAAGCGAACTGGAGGGAGGGGGGTTGACAGGCCACTGTGGGCTGAACTTCAGGTAACAATCCTGAGGCGGGGACGCAGGATGCTCGAGGGGAGTGAGTGCTGGGGGTAAAGCGAGGCTTCCTCAGGAGATGCAGAATGCCACGGGCTTAGCGTTTACATGGGGAGCAGTACCAGACCCAAAGCAAACACTGACAAGATTGCTCCCTGCAGGAGGTAGATGTGGGCCTGGCTGCTGATTTGGGAACCCTGCAGCGTCTGCCCAAGATCATCGGGAACCAGAGGTGAGTGGCCAGAGCAGGAGCTAGAAAGAAGGGGTCAGGTGACCCTCTCCCAGACCTGGGCTGACAGGTCTCCCCATCCACCCTTCCTTTTTACAGCTTGGTCAACGAGCTGGCCTTCACTGCCCGCAAGATGATGGCTGATGAGGCCCTATATAATGGGCTGGTCAGGTAGGACCCCAGGCTGGCTGATGGCATCGAGGTACTTAGGGCCAGTCAGGCCGGGGTGGGGCTTCGGGATCCCCCGCATCCTTCCCGGTGGCCTTTCTCACGGCGGGGGGCTTCTTCCTCCCGTGCCCCGCATCCTGCTGGGATTGAGCCCTTTGATCGGGGTCTTCCCTCTGAAGGCCACCTGGCCAGTCATGGCGGAGAGCAAAGAGAGCCCTTCTCAAGTCTTTTCCTACCCTGGCAGCCGCGTGTTCCCAAACAAGGACGACATGCTGGATGCTGCCTTTGCCCTGGCGGGGGATATTTCCAGCAAGAGCCCTGTGGCCGTGCAGGGAACAAAAATAAACCTAGTCTACTCCCGAGACCATTCTGTGGATGAAAGCCTGAACTACATAGTAAGGCCCTGCCTACACCAACCACAGCCCCTCTGATCCGGAGTGACCAGTCCCGGGCTCTGCCCGTGCACCGGCCTCGTCCTCTGACTGGTGCCCTGCCGCCTTAATCACATCGTCTTTCCCTAGGTCACCTGGAACATGAGCATGCTGCAGACCCAGGACATTATCAAGTCGGTCCAGGCAGTCACGGAGAAGAAGGACCTGAAAAGTGTCACCTTCTCCAAGCTCTGAGAACCATCAGGTCCAAGGGGCCTTTCCCGATGCCGGGGAGGAAGGCCCGCGCTGTGCTCCAGTGCCTTCTGACACAGTCTCCCTGTGTGACTTTATGACACTTTGTTCTTCGGGCAGTCCTGAGGTCTTATCTTCATTGTGAACAATAAAATCCTGAAAACAGCCTGGTGCCTTTATTGCAGAGGGTGAGGGCGAAGATGTCTGGCTCCAGGGGAGGCAGCCTGGGAGGAGGACAGCCGGAAAGGCTGGGGAACGATTCTGATTAGGCAGATAAGGAGCATCAGAGAGATCAGCGTCTTCAGAAGGCGGAAAGGCCACACCAGCTCCCGGTGCCTGCCCGGTTTGTTGTTTTTGAGACAGAGTCTCCCTATAGCCCCTGATGGCCTGTAATTCACTTTGTAGACCAGGCTGGCCTCAATCCCACAGGGATCCTCCTGCCTCTGCCTCCCTGAGTACTGCCCAGGGCTGAGTTGTGTCCACTCTGCCTGTCACCAGTCCTGCACGGCACCACACAGTGGGACCTCTTTTTCTTTCATTTTCTTTCTTTTTTTTTTTCTTTTTGAGACTGAGTCTTCTTGTAGCCCCAGCAAGCCTACAATTTGCTATGTAGACTAGGCTGGCCTCCATCTCCCAGAGATCTGCCTGCCTCTGCCTTCCAAGTGCTGGGATTAAAGGCGTGTACCACTACCTTAAAAACCTTTGAAAACTACTTCTTTGTATATTTTTAAGTATATGTGTGAATTCCTAAACGTATGTATGTGGACCACATGTACAGTTGGTACCTGCAGAGACCAGAAGAGGGCCTCAGATCCCCTAGAGCTGGAGTTACCATTGTTACCTGCCATCTGAGTGGGTGCTGTGTACTGATCCTGGGCCATCTTCAAGAACAGCAAATGCTCTTAGCCACTGAACAATCTCTCCAGCCTCTATTTTTACTTTAGTGTATGAGTGTTTTGCCTGCATGTGTGTATAGCACATATGTGCCTGGTCGTCTGGAGGTTAGAAAAGGGCTTTGGATCCCCTGGAACTGGAATTACAAATGGTTGGTAGCTGCCATGTAGTGTAGGTGCTGGGAGCTAAACCTAGGTCCTCTGCAGGATCAGTCAGGTTCTTTTTGGTTTTGTTTTCTTGTTTGGTTTTTTGTTTGTTTGTTTGTTTGTTTGAGACAGAGTCTCTCTGTAGCCCCAGCTGCCCTGGAACTCACTATGTAGACCAGGCTGGTCTTGAACTCAAAGAGACATGCCTGCCTCCCAAGTGCCAGGATTAAAGGCATGCGCCACCAGGCCTAGCCAGCCAGTGCTCTTAACTTCTGAGCAATCTCTTTAGACCTTTAAAAAAAATTTATTACATTATTTATACATGTGTGCACATGTGCATGCACAATGGAGTTGATTCTCTACCACATGGGTCCTAGGAATCAAACATGTTTGGCAGCAAGTACCTTTACCTGCTAGGCTGCCTGACTGGCCCTCTTTTGTTTTTTGAGACACAGTTTCATGTAGACTAGTCAGGCCTCAAACTTACTGTAGCTGGGAATGACCTTGAACTCCTGATCCTCCTGACTCTACCTCTCAGGGTAGACAGATGTGCATCACCATGCCCGGTCAGTTGAATTTTTTTTTTTTAACTTTGTGCTTTGTTTCTTTGTTTCTTTCTTTCTTTCTTTCTTTATTAATTTATTATTTTCTTTAAATTTACTTATTATTTTAATTTTATGTATGAGTATATTGTCTGCATGTGTGTAAGTGCACCCATGTCAGGCAATGCCGTTGAAGGTCAGAAGAGGGCATGGGATCCCCTGGAACTGGAGTTACAGACAGTTAGTTGCCATGTGGGTGCTGGGAATCGATCCCAGGTTCTCTTCAAGAGCAGCCAGTGCTCTTAATTGCTGAGCCATCTCTCCAGCCCACTTTGTACTTTCTTATTCATGAATCATCTGAACCTTCTGGATTTATATTTAGAATGAATGTAAGAGACCAAACATTTACTTTTTGCCTTCGATATGCCAGTCATGTGCTGAGCATTCGTTGACTTAGGGATTACCCTACCTCTGCCTTCCTCTGCATGCTGCTGGCAATAGAACCCAGGGCCCCAGTGCTGGGATTACAGGCTGCCCATGGGCAGCCTTTTATACGGGTGCCCTGGCTCAAATTCAGACCCTCATGCTTGTTTGGCAAGCACTCTATTGACTGAGCTGTTTCCACGGCTCCATTTTTGTGTTTTTAAGACTGGATCCCAATGGAGTCCAGGCTGACCTTGAATTCAAACATGCTATGTAGCCAAGGCTGACTTTGAACTCCCAGACTTTCTGCCTTCACCTTTCCAAGTGCTGGGATTACAAGGTTTGCACCACCATGCTCAGAAATTTTGCTTCTTTGAGACAGGATCTTGAATTTTGTTTTTTAGATTTATTTATTTGTATGTGAGTGAGTGTGTATGTGTGTGTGTCTCCAGAGGACACCTTTTAGTAACTGGTTCTCTCCTTCCGCTGTGTGGGTTTTGGGGGGTTGAACTCAGGTCATCATGTTTGGCAGTAATCACCTCTACTTACCATGTCACTTAATAGCCCAGGGTCTTGAACTTTTGATCCCACTGCTTTAGCTTCCTAACTAGTTGGACTTGATTACAAGCTGTAACACTAGGCTTGACAGTGATTTTTTTCTTTTCCAGGGTCTTGCTATACAGACCAGGCTGGCCTTGAGCTTGCATGTTCCTCTGCCTCCGAGGGCTGGAATTATAGATCCGAGTCACTTGGCTTTGATTTGTGGATTTTTGGTTGTTTTCAGGGGATCTTATGTAACCCACCTGAGCTTTGAATTCACTATGTGGCCTCGATCACCTGTGATCTTCCTGGTCTCTGGGCCAGAGTGCTGAGATTACAGTTCCATGGCCTGTGTATGCAGTGCTGGGCATGATGCCCGGGGCTTCTTTCATGTTAGGTAAGCATGCTTCCAACTCAGCTATATTCCTGGCCCTTTTCTGTTTTTTAATTTTAAGATTACATGTATCTATGTACTGTGTATGTGTGCACACTCACTAACTTGCACAATGATACAGTGCTCTGGTGGAGGTCAGAGGGAGTCATTCCTCACCGTCTACCATGTGGATCCTGGGTACTGAACTTAGGTCATCAGGTCAGACTTGGTGGCAAGCACTTTTACCCACTGAGCCATCTTGCCTGCCCTATTTATTTGTATTTTGAGACAGAGTCTCAACACTATAGCCCTGACTGTCTGGAACTCACAATGTAGACCAGACTAGCTTCAAACTTAAGGCAATTCTCCTGCCTCGGCCTTCTACATGTTGAACTCACAGGCATGAGCCCCCAGGCCCAGCCACTGGCTGAGATTCTTTTCAAGGACGCATTTAGGATCACAGAGCTGGGAAGTGAATGAGGTAGGACTGGAACCCAGAATCTGTGGCCCCAACTATGCGTGCTCTAAGCCCCTGTGCACAGAGTGCTTGGGGTCACGATGTGTAGGGAACGCCGGTCAACAGCTTTCAGCCGTCCCTTCCTTCTCCTCTGCGTCCACTGCCCACCTGTCCAGCCACTCCTGTGGCCCAGCCCTGCCCTGCCCACCTGCTTTCACTCTCCCTCTGCCAACAGTTTTATGGGGCAGGGTTTTATGGCTCTGATAAGTCCTTGAAAGAGCAAAGTCCACCAAGAATACTTCCTCTTTCTGGGAGTACCTGGGAGGGTCTGTATCCCCGCAGGACAGGAGTCTAGGGTGTGCCCTCAGGATGCCCAGCAGGGGGACCTCAAAAACCCTCCCCTGGCAGCCACTCCCCTCCTATAAGGGCCACAGGCAACCTGCCACCATTTTCCACTCCTGCAGGCTTCTCTCGGAAAGAGCTACCCACCCAGCCTCTCAAGATGGCCTTCGTCCCCGCACCAGGCTACCAGCCCACCTACAACCCGGTGAGACACCTGCAGGAGCCCACAGCCCCAGGCCCATTTCCTAACTTCCCAGTCTTTTCCTTCTGCTATGTTGGGAGGAGAGAGGGGCTCAAACCCCAAGGCCTTGCACACGCTAGGCAAGTGCTGTACTACTGAGCTACCTTCCCCAGGCCCACACCCCTAGTTTCATCTCTGATGCTTGAAAGGGGGACTTTGGGGTAAGGAGAAAGAGCTATAAGAGGCAGACAGCCTCTAAGACTCCTCACCGGCACCTTCTACAGACTCTGCCCTACAACAGGCCCATCCCAGGGGGCCTCAGCGTCGGAATGTCGGTGTACATCCAAGGAGTGGCCAAAGGCAACATGAGAAGGTGAGACACACCCCCGTCGCCGCAGAGAGGGGGCCTCTCCTTCCTCTCACCCCGGTGCCAGGTACTGCTTGGAGCGTGCTAGGATTGGGTTGCTCGCCAGGCATGTGGGCTGTGGCCTGTGGAGACAGAAAAAGGACAGGGAGACCCCAACCTAGGGAGAAGAGACGGAGGGCCAGTAGAGTAAGGGGCTGAGTGGACAGAAGAGGTCAGGGAGGGGTGGCCAAAAGAGGTGGTCGTATAGTTGGAACAATGCCTTGGAAATCATATTTGAGAACATGACTCCAGAGAACAAGCTTAGAGCACGCTCCAAGTTCAAACCCCCAGGTCGGTTACTTAGCAACCATGTGATCTTGAGAGCTGCTGTATCTCTCTGGGCTTCAGCTTCCCGTCTGTAAAATGGAACAATTGTTAAGATTTTCCATGCAAAGGAAAATGAGTGATTGTTTCTCCCAGGATCCAATATAGCGATAATAGATGAACTGATCTAGGGTTTTCTTTTTTTTCTTTTTGGTGTGTATGTATGTGCAGGATAGGTGTGTGCATGTGCACATATATGTGTGCCCAGGTATGGCCAGAAGTTAGCCTTGGGTACAGTTCCTCAGGCACCATGTATCTGTATGTGTATGCACATGTGTGCATGTGGAGAATGGAGGTCAACTTGGGGTGGCCTTCCTCAGTCACCGTCCATCTTGTTTTTTGAGACAGAGTCTCACTGGGACCCTGCTGATTAAGCTAGGCCAGCCAGTGAGTCCGAGGCCCAGATTTTTCCGTGGGTTCTGGAGACTGAACTCAGGTCCTTATGGTGGACAGCAAGCACTTTACTGGCTGAGATATTGTCTCGGTCTCCCAATTCCTTCTCTCTCTCTCTCTCTCTCTCTCTCTCTCTCTTCCTTTCTTCTCACAGCATCTCACTACATAGCCCTAGCTGGCCTGGAACTTAGAACTCCCTATGCAGACCAGGCTGGCCCTGCACTCTGTTCCCAAGTCCTGGGATTACAGCTGTGCCCCACAAGGCTGTTTCTTCCTTTATTCAGCATTTCCTCCTTATTGAGCAGCCCCATCATGGCCACTGCTCTGACCAGGCCAAAGAGCCTTAGGAGGACTGAGGCAGAATATCACAAGTTAGAGGCCAGTCTGCACTACAACGAGAGGCCTTGCCCTCCCTCATGCACACACACACGCGCACACACACACACACACATCAAAAAGGAAAGAAAAAATAAAAGAATGCTAAAAGAAAGGCAAGGGGCCTATTAACTCTGGTCATTGGAAGACACAGGGAGAGAGGCAGTGGAGGGAAGCTGAGCAAGAGAGAGAGGAGTGGGTCACCACAGGACTCCGCCTCCTGGAACTACAGGCCGTCGCCTCTCTCTGACCTGGATCAATGGTACCATAGCCTAGGCAAGATGACACCCCGGCAGAATGAGGTCAGGGCTTCCTACAGGATGCCCCCTGCACTGGCCGACAGCACCCGGACCAGCCCTAACCTCCCACCAGGTTCCACGTGAACTTCACAGTGGGGCAGGACCAGGGGGCAGACATCGCTTTCCACTTCAATCCCCGCTTTGACGGCTGGGACAAGGTGGTCTTCAACACCAAGCAAGGTGGACGGTGGGGGAATGAGGAGAAGAAGATGAGCATGCCCTTCAGCAAAGGCGCCCACTTCGAGCTGGTGTTCATGGTCACGGCGGAGCAGTACAAGGTCTGAGATGTCCTCCCCGCAGCCCACCCTCCCCACAGTCCTCCCTCCCAGACCTTCCTCCCTGCAGTCCTCCCTCCCTCCCAGACCTTCCTCCCTGCAGTCCTTCCCCCCAGTGAACCCTCACTGCAGTCCCCCTTCTCTTCATCTCAGCACTCTCCCCTCCCAAGCTGCTCACCAGCAGATCCCAGACGCGACATCGCTGTGTTCACCGGTATTTCCGCGCTTTAGTTTCGATTTCACTGATTTATTTACTTTTCCTTAATTTGAAAAATATATTTTATTTCTTACTTTTATTTTGTGTGTATGAGTGTATTGCCTGCATGTGTGTAAGTGCACCTGTGTCCTGCAAGGCCCTCAGAGGTCAGAAGAGGGCATCGGATCCCCTGGAACTGGAGCTACAAAGGATTGTTAGCTGCCATGTGGGTGCTGGGATTTGAACCTGGTTCCTCTGAAAGAGCAGTCAGTGCTCTTAAAAACTGAACCATCTCTCCAGCCTCTCATCAATTTCTTAAAAAAGATTTTATTTATGGGTCTAGAGAGAAAAAATATTTATTTTTAAAATTAATTTATTAATTTTTATTTTATGTCTATGAATGTTTTGTCTACATGCATGTAAGTGCACTTGTACATGCAATGCCTGTACAGGCCAAAAGAAGGTATTGGATTCCCTGGAACTGGAGTTACAGATGATTGTCAGCCACCTTGTGGGGAGCTGGAAAGCAAACCAGGTCCTCTGCAAGAACAGCAATGCTCTTAATTGTTGAGCAACCCCTCTGGCCCCTATTTAATTTTTGAGAGAGGATCACACTATGTAATCTTGGCTGGTCTGGAACTTGAACTCAGCTCTTGGGAGGCAGAAGCAGGCAGATCTCTGTATAAGTTCAAGGCCAGTCTGGTGTACAGAGTGTGTTCCCAGGCTAACTGGGGGTTACATAGTGAGACTGTCTCAAAACAAGAACAACAAAAAGCCTAGCCACAAGGCTATTCTCACACCTAGCAATGAACTGTTCTCCTGTGAAGTCCCAATGTACTCTGTCCTGTGGCAGTCATTTATTTGATGCCATGTGTTTGCTATTTTCTGATTTCATGTTTCTCAAATTCTAGAATTTGCCATGTGGCTAAGAATGACCTTGAATTTGTTTGTTTTAAGACAGGATTCCACTATGTAGTCCTGGCTGGCCTGGAACTCACTATGTACACCAGGTTGCCTTGGAACTCACGTATCTTATCTGCCTGCCTCTGCATCCCAAGTGCTGAGATTAAAGGAATGTGCCACCAAACCCAGAAATCTTGAACTTCCTCCTCCTCCTGCCTCTACCTCTTGAGTGCCCGGATTCTAGGCACGTATCACCACACCCAGTGTGCGTCCTGGTACTCAAAGCCAGGGTTTGTGCTTGCTAGGCAAGCCTTCTATGAAATGAACTACATCCCGGTCTTTTTTTATTGTTTTAGTTACTTATTGCTTTATTTATTTATTATTTATTGTATATGTACAAGCCTCTGCACACATGTGGAGGTCAGACGGGAACTTTCAGAAGTCAGTTCTCTCCTTCCACCATGTGGGTCCTAGGAGTTGAACTCAGGCCATCGGGATTGGTGGCAAGCACCTTAACCCATTAAGCCATCTCCCCAGCCCGCCAGTCCTCTTTAAAACATCTTCACATTTTAGCCCAGACTCTCACTGGTTTTCCAAAGATGTCCTGAAACTAGATATTCTCCTGCCTCAACCTGCTGAGTGCTGAGATTACAAGTGTGCTCCACCATGTCCTGCTTGAGGATCGAATGCTGATGTCCTCTGCCCAGCACTCTCAGCACTTAGGGAGTTCTCAGTCCCATGGGGCTGGTTCCTGATCCATGTCTGTCATGCGTGCAATGTCCAAATGCCTAAGGATATAAAATACACCCAGCTGTGGAGGCAGTTGGGCTCCAGAATACTGCTATAGCCTCTGACATGCCTGCCTGGGTTGCCACCCTCTTGAAAAAGTCAGAGATGGGCAAGCCCCCATTTCGCAGAATGTTTCAAACAAAGATTCAGAAAGGTAAAGTGACTTACCTGAGGTCACATAACCCAGACGATGTCCAAGCTAGACCTTAAATTCAGTTCTGTTGGTGCTAGGGCTTGACTCTCTGACCTCCACCAATAAATGAAATTTTTTGTTCTGACTGCAGTTTGACCTCTGGTCTGTGGATCCCCAAAGTTCCTGATTGTGAGGCTCTCTCAGAACATGGCAAAGACTTTGGACTTCAAATCAATGAGGTCCCTTGGGGCTAGGGTGATAGCTCAGTCAGTAAAGTGCTTGCATAGACTTGAGATCGATCCTTAGCAGCCAGGTCTGCTGGCCCATGCTTGCAATCCCAGTTCTAGGGAAACAGGAGAATCCCTGAGGTTCACTGGGCAGCTAGCCTAGCCTACTTGGCAACCAACAACCTTCAGTGAGAGACCTTTGTCTTACAAAAAAGTTGGCGGGACAAGGAAGATGGCTCAGTGGTTAAGAGCACTGACTGCTCCTGCTGAGGACTGGGGTTTGGTTTCCAGCACTCACATGGTGGTTAGTAACCATCCCTAACTCCACTTCTAGGGGATCCAACGCCCTCTTCTGACATATGCAGGCATTGCATGCACAGGTGCACTTATACACATGCAGGCTAAGCACTCATACACATAAAATAAAAGTAAATAAATAAGTTTTCTTTTAAAAGCCACAAAGTTGGAGGCTAGAAGCGGTGATGTACACCTTTAATCCCAGCACTCAGCAGACAGAGGCAGGTGGATCTCTGTAAGTTCAAGGCCAGCCTGGTCTATACAGTGAGTTCCAGGCCAGCTTGGGCTACAGGGAGATCTTGTCTCAAAACAAACAAACAAAAAAAACACACATACAAAAGGGGCTGGAGAGATGACTCAACAATTAAGAGCACTGGCTGCTGTTGCAGAGGACCCAGGTTCATTTCTCAATTCCCACATGGAAGCTAACAACCGTCTTTAACTCCAGTTCCAGGGGGATCCAATGCCCTCTTCTGACCTCCACAGGCATCACACGACATGGGTGCACTTACATGCACATAAAACACTCATACACAAAATAAAAATATTAAATAAAAAATATTTTTATATATACACACACACACACAGACACACACACATAATTTTTTAAGTGGGCGGATGATACCTGAGGAGCAATATCCATGGTTGATCTCTGATCTCCACATATGTACACACACGTGAACACACACACACACACACACACACACACACACACAATAAGATCCCATCTGTACCTTCCCACAGTCCTTTACCAAAGCCACGAAGCTGATGTCTGCTGCCATCTCTCTCCTCCAGGTGATGGTAAATGGAAATCCCTTCTATGAATTCAGACACCGGCTGCCCCTACAGATGGTCACACACCTGCAAGTGGATGGGGACCTGGAACTTCAATCTATCAACTTCCTTGGAGGCCAGCCTGCCGCGTATCCGGTACGGGATGCCTCCTTAATCCATTCTCATGTTTGTCTTTGTCTATGCCCGTGCCATGATAGATAGTCCCTTTGCTGGGTGGGACCAGGGACTCTGTGGTGATCAAGACCACCACACATTACCAGACAGGATGGGGAGGGGCAGGCTGAGGGTGGGGGGTGGGATAGGCAGGCAGAGGGTTGGTCTTGTGGTCGGGGATAACATGGTATTTTGAGAGTCTAAAGGAAGGATTTGGTCCTAGCCATGGGTCAAGAAGGGCTTCAGGATACTGGAGAGATGATTCAGAGGTTAGAGGCACTTCCTGGTCTTGCAGAGGACCTAGGTTCAGTTCCAGCACCCACATCAGGCAGCTCACAACTACTTGTAACTCCAGCTCCAGGGAATCCAATGTCCTCTTCTGGTCTCCCCAGCCACTGCATGCACGTACAGATAAGCATACTATACAGATACACACAAACAAATATAAATTAATAAAAGAAGGGCTTCCAGCAGGAAGAAGAGGTATATAAACTGAGTCAGAAAGTGAAGATGAGGAAAGAGCAGCAGATAAGAATAAAGAATTCAGGATTAGCAAACAAATTCAGGACACATCTCCTAACACCATTAGTCACCCAGGAAACAAGGTCACTATTACACACCCATCATAACTTTAGTGGAACAAAAGCAACACAAAACAATGCCAAGCGTCTCATGCGCAGGCATGCGGGTCAACCAGCCCCACCACCATATGGATTTTGGGATTGTCAGTTGGTGCAATCACCTTGGTAAATGGCCAACAGAACTGAGTCTGAAAGCCGAGCAAACATGTGTGCCATGGCCTAGAAACTCCAGATGTACATACACAGCCCGAAAAGAGCCTCCAACACACACCACAGCAATGCACAGCACACTACTTCCAAAAGCCTCAAGTTGAAAGATGGTAGAGCCTCAGTGTTCGAGCACCTGCCTAGAATCCACCATTGAGGGGCTGGGGGTGTGTCTCAGTGGTAGAGCCCCTGCCCAGAATCCCCCAGTGAGGGGCTGGGGTGTGGCTCAGTGGTAGAGCCCCTGCCCAGAATCCCCCAGTGAGGGGCTGGGGTGTGGCTCAGTGGTAGAGCCCCTGCCCAGAATCCCCCAGTGAGGGGCTGGGGTGTGGCTCAGTGGTAGAGCCCCTGCCTAGAATCCCCAAGTGAGGGACTGGGGTGTGGCTGGGCCCTAGAAAGCTCCCTGGGTTCCCTCCCCAATACCAAGCAACTAACTAACAAAAGCCTCAAAGTAAAAACCACCAGCCTGTTCCACGGGTGAATGAGTGAATGAGGTGTTCACAACCCAGTGGAAAGAAAAAACAATTTACAGCCACCCACATCTGCAGGAGGGGCCCTGACATCATATGTGGAGTCTAGCCAGGCATTGTGGCTCCTTTCTCTAAGGACTCCAGAGGCTGAGGCAGGAAGTTCACAAGTTTGAAGCCAGCCTGGGATATATATTAAGAGTGTGTGTATGTGTGTGTGTAAGAGAGAGAGAGAGAGAGAGCGAGAGAGAGAGACTGAGGCCCCTGGGACTGGAAGAGATATGAAGAAATACGTCCTGGGTAGACAGGACCTAGGGCTGTCTTCCGGTTTCCTATCAGCCTAGGGCTGGGCCAGTGGAGCTGAGTCAGTGTTAGGTGGAGATAGAATGGACTTTAAACATCATGGGAGCCTGGGAAGACACTAAGGCCCCTATTTGCCTCCTGAATTTCACCTTCTGGATAGCTCCCGGACTCCCAAGTCAATAGGGGCCAGGGACACCAGAAAGCCAGCAAAGGGCTGGAGAAGAGACAAAGAATAGAATTTTCCAGGCATTTCCCTAAAGTATGCTGAGGCTATGGCAGTCCCTGAACACAGAGTACTTCTCTATGTATCAAAGATCCCCTGCATGATGAGAGAGGTTTCCCCGGGATACACACCCTCAACAGCTTTTAATCTGGAATTAGAGACCCTGACCCTGACCTCCTTCTCTCTCTGTGCCCACAGGGACCCATGAATGCGCCAGCTTATCCTGTAAGTACCTGCTGGTGTGTGTGTGTTTGTGTGTGTGTGTGTGTGTGTGTGTGTGTGTGTGTGTGTGTGACAGTTTTTCCCAGTGGTGGAGGGATTAATTAACAGCAGAGGAGATCTCGGGGAGGTGAGAGGAGCCCCCTCCCCAACACACACGCTCTCACCACCGTTGTCTTCTGTCTATCCACCTCTGTAGAGTCCTGGATACAACCCTCAACAAATGAACAGTCTGCCTGTAAGTGGGAGGGCCTTGTGGGCATGTGGGGGTATTGGGTACGTCTGGGATGGAGGGAGGGACTGAACCCAGTTGGTCTAACTGGGCACCTGAAGAAATGTCTGTAAGAAGCGCATGTAGTCAAACATCTGCCAAATATTATAGAGTTATATTTCTTTTTCATTTCACAGATCATGGCAGGACCCCCAAACTTCAATCCGGTATCGTGTCCTGGGAACTTGGGGTTCTCTGTGGGGCAGAGGGGAAGCAGGGGATGTTAGGGAGAGCACTGACCTGTGGGGAGCTCTGAAACAGTGGACGGCATGTAGGCCGAGGGCATTTGGGGTCGGGGGCGAGGAGAAGGTGCAGTTGGTGGTCAGGGTTGGGGAGGGGACAGGTTAGGAACAATTCACAGGAGAAATGCCCCCTTCTGTGGCAGTGTGGTCCTCTCCCCGACTTCACTAATTGGACACTGGGTGACACTTCATATTCTTTTCCTACAGCGTGTGCCCTATATGGGAAGACTGCAGGGGGGACTTACAGCCCGAAGGACCATCATAATCAAGGGCTATGTACTCCCCACAGCCAGGAGGTACGGCACCTAGATGGAGATGAGGCCCTCCACCTCCTCCCTCTGATCCGGAGTCCAGACCCCAGCCCTCCGCCCTCTGACCCAGGAGTCCAGACCCAGTCCTCCTCCCTCTGACCCAGAAGTCCAGAACTCAGCCCTCCTCCCTCTGACCAGGAGTCCAGACTCCAGTCCTCCTCCCTCTGACCCAGGAGTCCAGTCCTCTCAACCTGACTCCCTTGGAAACCCAAGTGCCAGACCTCATTTGACACCTCATTTGTCCTCAGCTTTGCCATCAACTTCAAGGTGGGGTCCTCTGGGGATGTAGCTCTTCACATAAACCCCCGCATAGGCGAAGGTGTGGTTCGGAACAGCTTTCTGAACCGCTCGTGGGGCTCGGAGGAGAGGAAGATCGCCTACAATCCATTTGGCCCTGGCCAGTTCTTTGATGTGAGTCTGCGGCCCCTCCCCTGCCCCCTACAGACTACCGGTTAGCTGGGCCTCATCCTGTCCTTCTCCCATAGCTGTCCATCCGCTGTGGCACGGATCGATTCAAGGTTTTTGCCAATGGCCAGCACCTCTTTGACTACTCCCATCGCCTTCCAGCCTTCCATATGGTAGACACACTGGAGATCACGGGTGACCTCACTTTGTCCTATGTTCAGATTTGAGCTGTTCCTGGGAAAACAGAACGATCTCCGAGTCTCATCTACACCTCTAATAAAATGCCTAAGGGGTCTCCTGTGCATCTGTGACTCATTCACCTCGCCCAGGGCTCCCCGTGCCTGGCTTCCGTCCTGCAGTCTTGTTCTTCTGGCCAGCCGCCTACTCATCTTCCCTCCCACTCTAATCAGTCTACCTCTGGCTTCATTTGTATTATCAAATTCATTCCTCACATCAGACTCCAAGAGGGTGGAACTGTTGATAGAATTAGTCATTAACAGATGAGACAGGCAGGGGAGAAAAAATATGAAAGAAAAAGTTGGGGGACGGTGAATACTTTTAATCCAAGCATTGAGAGGCAGCAGGCAGGGGGATCAGCTGTCCAAAGTCTAAGGCCAGCCAAATGGCTCACAGGTAAAAGCGCTTGCCTTGCAAGCCTTGAGACCTGCGTTTGATCCCGTCCACCTAGCTCCAGCTACCCAGATGTTTACGCAAATCCATCCAGTTCCCTCATCCGGCCCTACACCTATCCCTTCCTATCACTCTCTCCGTTCACAAAAAAAAAATCTATACTGCTGCTGCCAGCACGAGGGAGGCACGAGCAAGCAGATTTCTGTGAGATTACGGCCAGCCTGGTCTACATGGCGAGTTCCAGGCCAGCTGGGGCTACAGAGAGATTCTGTCTCAAAAAAAAAAAAACAGCCAAAACCAAGCCTGCCAAAACTGAAACTAAGCATCCAACACTATTCACTTAACTTTCTTTATATTTTCCTTCCTTCCTTTCTTCCTTCCTTCCTTCCTTCCTTCCTTCCTTCCTTCCTTCCGTCCTTCCTTCCTGTCCCTTTCCGCTGTCTTTATTTGAGATATGCTCTTGCTATGTAGCACAGGCTGCTGGCTTGGAACTTGCTATGTAGATCAAATTTACCTAGAACTTCAGCTATCTTCCTGACCCTGCCACCCAAATTCTGGGGTTACAGGCATGCACAATCACACCAAGCACGCGTGCGCTCTCTCTCTCTCTCTCTCTCTCTCTCTCTCTCTCTCTCTCTCTCTCTCTGCGTTGTGTTTGACATGGACATACTATTACTATGCAGTATCGGTTGGCCTTGAGGTAAGCTCTGCAGTCCAGGCTGGAGTGGAATTTTGGATCATCCGACCTGTGCCTATCAAGTGCAGGAATCACAGGCATGCATTTCCAGCCCAGCAACATCTTTCAGTTTTCCAGCCATTGTTCACGTAGCTATCTGTCCTCTTTTTGTGTCTGCATGTGTGTGCTGTTGGGGAAGGCTGGGGTAGAGATTGACACCCCGTATTTTTAATCATTCTCCACCCTGTTCTGAGGCAGACTCTCTCACTGAACTTGGAGTTTATTGGCTGGTCAGCTCCAGGGACCCTATCACTGGGATTACAGGCACATGTCATTGTACCCAGTTTTTTACATAGCTACTGGGGATTTGAACTCAGGACATTATGTTTGTACAGCAATTACTTTACCTAACAGAGTCACCATCCTAGCCCCCAGTTATCTGCCTTCTCCTATATCATACCTTGATTTGCTTTAAACTGGCTAGTCATCACTAAACCTATCCATCATCTATCCAGCTAACAATTCATTCATCCAACCTTTCCCCCACTTCTTCATCTCCATCTTCTCCGCCTCTGTTCTGGGAATAGAACCCAGAGCCTTGAGCACCCCAGGCAAGCACTTTCCTGTTACTGTGTAGTTTTGATGATTGATTTATAGGGATTCTTTATTAATGAAATGCACCAAGCTGTTTTCTGTCACATATACTCCAAGGGCAATTGCATACATTTTGTTCATTTCCCATTGTCATTTGTATTTTAATGTTATTTCATAAGGCCAAGGATCTGTCTAAGTAGTGGAGCATTGCCTAGAATCTGTGGAGTCCTGGGTTCCAATCCTGTCATGCACATACACACAAACACCATTTTGAGTCCTTTCCTGGTCATGAGAAACTTTTGATCTGTAGATTGGCTGATTGAGATGGGGCTTCGCTATGCAAGCCTGCTAGTCTGAAGGAATTTGCTATGTAGATCCAGCTCGCCTCCATCTCACAGAGATCTGTCATCTACCGCTGCCTCGGCAGTGCTGAGATTAAAGGCGTGTGCCACCACGCACAGCAATCCAATTATTTGTTTTGAGACGGAGTTTCATCATGTCTCCTTGGTGAAGGTCTTAATCCTCCTTTCTCAGATTCAGCTTCCCAGCTGCTGGCAAGAACCACTGCATGTGCTTTAAAACCTTCAAAAAAAAATTTTTTTTTTATTCATTTGTTTTTACTCTACGTGTATGAGCGTACTACCTGCCTGTATACAAGTGCACCTGTGTCATGCATGTCCATGGAGGACAGAAGAGGGTGTCAGATTCCCTGCAGCTGGAGTTCTGGATGGTTGTTAGCTGACAGGCAGGTGCTGGGATTTGAACCTCGTCCTCTGCAAGAGCAGAGCCAGTGCTCTTAATGGCTGAGCCATCTCTCCAGCCCCAACTTTTAAACCTTCTAGTTTGCTTGTTGTTTAGAGAGGACATCACTCTGTAACCCAGGCTAGCCTGGAACTAGCCTCCTAATCCTATCACTTCAGACTCCTGAGTACTAGGATTCGGGCCACTATATTCAACAAATTCTGCAAATTTGTTTGTTTTTTTGAGACAGGAACTCATTATGAAGACCAGGTTGACCTAGAAATCACAAAGATCCACCTGCCTCTGCCCCAAAGAGCTGCTCCAATCCAGCCAGCAAGCATGTCCACGTGGGGTCCCACTGGTTTTTTGTTTGTGTTTTTGAAACAGAGTCTCCCAATAGCCTCAGCTAGCCTGGCAGTAGCTATGTAGAACAAGCTGGCCCCACTGGGTTTTTATTCCTAATGCTAAGGGATCCAGTTCCTCAGTCTGAGTGGTCAGAGCTCAGCCTCACACTCTTACAAGGTGGCTAAATATAGCACAACTGCTAAGCCTTGGAGCGCAGAATGCAACCTGGAGCCCAAACTTTAATCTTAGACAAATGCTGACAGGGGTGGAGAGATTTTTCCAGATGATGATGTTTTTACAAGTTTCTTTAAAAATGGAACTTTCTGGGCCTGGAAAGATGGCTTAGAGGTTAAGAGCACTGGCTGCTCTGGCAGAGGACCCTGGTTCGATTCCCAGCACCGTGGTGGCTAACAGTGGTCTGTAACTCCAGTTCTAGGGGATCCAATGCCCTCTTCTGACCTTTGTGGACATTGCACAACACAGCTGCACTAACATACATACAGGCCATCTACTCATACACACAAAAAATAAAAATAATAATTAAAATATTTTTAAACATTAAAAATAAAAAATGGAACTTAGTCTCGTAGAGCACTGTGGCAGAAATGATAGTATATTTAATTTATGTTGCCACAGCCCTTGAGTTGCTTCTCTCAAGGCATTTTAATCACAGTCACAGGGAAAGAAACTAAGACATCTGCTGTGTATCTTTCACACCTAAGAACAATTTCCCACACTCTCACTGTAGAATAAAGGTGGAAATCAGGGCATTCACAGCCATCCAGTCCCCAGAATCCCAGCACCCCTGGTCCTCCTGCTCCAGTGTCCCCTCAGCCACTGTAAATACTGAAAAATTTCTCCAAGGAATATCTTTACAAAATGCTTACATTTATTTATTTACTTATTTATTTTAGTAATTTTTTTTTTAAAGATTTGTTTTGTGGCTAGAGAAATGGCTCAGGGGTTAAGACCACTTACTGCTCTCCCAGGAGACCTGAATTCAATTCCGGGCACCCATGTCAGGTGACTCACATCCACCTGAAACTCTAACTCAAGGAAGATTTGATGCCTCTGGTCTCCACAGGCACCTGCCCTCACATGCATAATCCCATGTGGACACACACACACACACACACACACACACACATAACTAAAAGTAGTATTATTAAGGTCAGCTGTGGTGGCACATGCCTTTAGTTCCAGCACTCAGAAGGCATAGGCAGAGGTATCTCTACGAATTCCAAGCCAGCCTCGTCTACATGATGAATTCCAGGCCAGCCAGGGCTACATAGTGAGACCTTGTCTCAAAAAACAAAACAAAACAAAAACTAAATCTTAAAAAAAGGTTTATTTTTATTTTTATTCTTGAGCACATGGCATGTGTGTGTGCATGCACGTGCATGTGTGTGTGTCTTCGGATACTACCTCAGGCCAAAAAAAGGGTGTTAGATCCTCTGGAGCTGGAGTTAAGGTTGTGAGCAGCCCAAGGTGGGTGCTGAGAACCAAACTCTGGTCCTCTGCAAGAGCAGTAAGTGCTTTTAACCACTGAGACGTTTATATCCCCAGCCTTAGTGTTTTTGAGACAGGGTATCACTAGGCATAGCCCAGGTTGGCCTGAACTTGCAGCAACCCTCCTGCCTCTGCCTCCTGAGTGCTGGGATTACAGACTTGCACCACTGCCGGACACTTGACAGTTTATAACAGTTTATAAATACTGTCACTGAACACTGCGCCTTGGTGGAATCTGGGTCCTTCTCAGGTCTCTTGTGGGACAGGGGACCGGTTGTGACGGCAGCCTTCCAGTGCTCACCGGCCTGGCACTGACATATACTGCTCAGAGGAGAGTGGCAGGAACCCAAAACGTCAGACCCTGAAAGGACTAGAGTCTGGGGATGGGGACTGCCTATTCCCACTGACACCAGAGATTCAAGAGAAACCACCGCCTGCAGAGGCTTCAAAGTGGCAACATGGGCTTCGACCGCTGAAAGGCGTGGGTGACATGAGAGCGTGGGGCTCATCCCTCCAGGATGTGGCTCGGGGACATTATGTTTGGGGGAGCGAGGCCTTGGAGACACAAACTGCAGGCTCCAGTCGAGGTCCAGAGCAGCATCCTCACTGCGGGATGCAGCGCACAGCGCTCGGGACTCAGACCTGCGGTGATCCCGGTGTCCCGGCTGCAGCCAGCAGTGGGCGGAGCTCCAGCGAGCCCTGGAACCCCAAAGTCATCGCCTGTGACCCAGGATTAGGACTTCAGGACCTGTGCAGAAGGAGCGAGGTGGGGACCCCGGCCGGCCTGTGCGGGGCCCACAGCTTAGCACATCACCTGCAGGAGCCATCGCGTCTGCCCGGAGGATGCGCGAGCCAGGACCCGTCCCCACTCGGGGCGTGGTGTGCAGCCAGGTGTGTCCCCGAGGAATTCTCAGACACGCCCGAGAACTAGGAGGACAGGACGGAAAGGAAGAGACGGAGGAGCAGGGGGTCCAGAGGACGCTGGATTTTAGACACAACCCCTGCGGGCTTCACCGTCAGGGAACTTATTTTCTCTTCTTTCAGAAGTATATGACTGGGGCCTATAATCTCAGCTCTTGAAAGACTGAGGCAGAGGATCCAGGGATTCAGGATGACTATGAGGTGAGACGATAGGAAGGAGCGTTAGTGATCACAGAGGGGCAGCAGTGGTCCCCAAAATCCGCTCCAGGATGAGCAGTTCTGCTATACTAAGACTTGATGGGGCTGGAGAGATGACTCAGGGGTTAAGAGACTGCTCTCGCAGAAAACAGGGTTCAGTTCCCAGCACCGACAAGGTAGATCACAACTGTCCTAAACTCCAGTTCCAGGGAATCTGATATCCTCTTCTGACCTCCAAAGGCATGTACACGTGGGTGTACCTAGATACATGCACACAAAAACAGTCATGCTCACAAAATAAAATAAATAAATGAAATAAATATATATAGAATTGATGTGGATCTGGAGAGATGGCTTGGGGGTTCAGAGCTGGTATCACTCTTCCGGGGGACCTGAGTTCAGTTCCCAGCACCCATGTCAGAAGGCTCACAACCACCTGAAACTCAGGATCCAGGGGATTCAACGTCCTCTTCCCGACTCTATTGGGGCTCCCATTTTCCTATACGTACCCATATACACATAATTAAAAATTAAATAACAGAGACTGGAGACATGGCTCATCTGTTAAGAGGACTTGTGCTCTTGCATAGCATCTGGGCTCAGTTCCCAGCACCTACGTGACAGCTATCAAAGGTTTGCAACTCCAGGTTTGCAACTCCAGTTCCAGGGCATTCAATGCTCTCTTCTGGCCTCTGCAGGCATTGCACACATGTGGCACATTCACATACATGCAGTCAAAACACTCATACGCATAAAATAAGAACAAAAAATGATAATAAAAATAAATCTTTTTTTTTTTTTTTCAAATGAGAGAATGCACACCTTTAATCCCAGCACTCAGGAAGCAGAAGCAGACAGATCTCTGTTATCAAAATGAGTTGGAGGCCAGCTGGGACTACAGGGAGACCCTGTTAGAAAAAAAAAAATTGAAAATTAAGAAACCAATAAGGAAAAATAAAATAAAAATTGTCAGACATAGGGGCATACACCTTTAATTCTAGCACTTGGGAGGCAAAGGCAGGTGGATCTCCGTGAGTTCAAGGCCAGCCTGGTCTATGTAGCGAGTTCCAGGTCAGCTGGGGCTAGAGAAGGGAGATCTGATCTCAAAAAAAAAAAAAAAAAAGAATTAAATTAAAAAGAGAAAATTTTACAAATTGAATTTAAATAATGGGGGGTGGGGCAGACCCAACTGGCACTACGAGGCTCCTCTTTTCTGTCTATCTAGAGCTCTCTCACCTTCCACGGCCTGGGAATGCCTGTGAAGACCTTCACCGATTTCACCTGTGAGTTGCCTCCCGTGTCTGGGAGGTGTGGCCACCTGCACCAGTGATATCTGGTGGTAGAGTGGTGGTGGTCAGTGTCAGCAATGTTTGTGCTGGACAAGAGTGAGAAGGGATTGCTGGGACGAGGGCCTTGGGAACCGCTAAACCCGCTGAACCTGTCTCCCCAGTGGAAAAATGCGACCAATGTCAACTGCAATGGATCCGTTTCTCACGTGTCGGCGGCTCGTGTCATTGTTATCATTGGGTATGCATTGCCCTCCATGGCAGCGTGGATTTAAGCTAGTGGATAGTCCAGGTGGGGAAAGGCTTCAGTGGTCTCTCGCCAGGACGCGATTCTGGGTGCCGTCCCCAAACCACTCCCCTGCCCCTGTGGTAGAGCCCTTGCCCAAAGCACAGATGACAAGGATTAAGACGGGGAGGCTTGTTTGTGCTCTCAGCACCCTGCTAGAACACCCATCCCTTGGGCACTAGACTACTGCTCACCAAGTCCTGCTGTTGTTAATCTCCCGTATTGTGAAAGTATCCAGGACAGGAGGATGTCGGTGGACACCCTTGTGGCTTCAGCCCCACTATCTTTCCCTGTGGCCTTTCCTGAGGTCCCCAAGCACAGCTCCATTGCCAGGGCTCCACTCTGGACCCGGGTCTCGCTCAGGCCGTGTCCCCAGTGCATCTTGAGGTTGTCTTCAGTGTCGATGAAGATTACTCGGAAGCGCTGACCACCTCAAAGTCACTCGCGCGTACCCCTGTGGGTTACCCCAGTAAACCCACTGGATTTGCTGTGGAATCATTTCTTTGGTCTGCCTTAGTTATCCTATCTGGGGCGAGGGGACATTTGTTCACGTCTCTCTAAAGAAAGTCATACTGCACAACTGGAGCATGAAAAGGCACTGACAGAACCCAAAATGGGTTGGGGAGGAGTGGTTGCGTGGCCCCTGCCCTGGGTACTGAGGTGTATAGCTGTGGCTGCTGCATGTGAGGGTGGGGCATCCTCAGCGGAAGTTCTGAGATGACCGCCTTTGCCCGTGTGGTATTGGATGGTGTGCGTGCTTGCTCTAATGGTAGTTGTATGCTCTGTAAGGTGGGTGCAAGGACATCCCCAGAGGGAATCCCAGAGTAGCCGTGTGTGTTGTGTGGAGTGACGTGGGAAAGATCGAGCAGGGCACCAAAGGTGTACAGGAAACAGGTGTTTTTATGTAGGCTGCAGCTTGGTCCAGCAGACTCAAGCCTCAAAATCTGGACCCTGAAGGGACGTAGTATCTTTTATTATACCTTGAGAGGGGAAACTGACATACTGATTAGCTATGAGTACAGTCTCAAAATTAGACAAATCGTTATAAATTTAGAAAGAAAACAAATGCTTAAAAAAAAAATCCAAAAATTCTCTGTTTGAAAATCATTGAGCAATCTCCATCTGAGACAAACGGAATTGAGGAAGTTTACATGACACGAGGCCAGTGTTTCTAGCTGGCTGTGTTAATGATCTAACCACAAACTTGTCAGCTGCACCTTGCTGGGACAGAAGGAGAAAGCAAGGATAAAAAAAAAATCTATATTTTCCTTAATATTTCATTAGACTCTACATCAGTGGCACATCTGCTTGATGAGTGGGGTTTGCCACGTGAGAATGGAGACACCCTAAAAATGGTTGAAGGACTAGAGAATGCATTACATTCCCAGAGAGTTAGCAGGCACAGGTTGGGATTGTCGTGCAGCTGTCACGGCTTTGTATAAGACAGAACAGGCTGTTCAGAAGGAACTCACTTGTTTAAGGAAACGGTGGGAAAGGAACATGTGGCTAGTGTCCCCACACTAGCCTCTGACTGGCAGGTAAACTGCATAAAAGAAGATGAGTCGGAGGGGCTTGCTATTTCTTATGGCTGGCGGGTGGAGGCAGGGAGGGCCAACAGAAAAGAATACAGGGGGCTGGAGAGATGGCTCGGCAGTTCAGAGCACCAGCTGCTCTTGCAGAGGACCCAGGTTCAACTCCCAGCGCCCATGTGACGGCTAACAACCGTCCATAACTCCAGTTCCAGGGTATTCAACACTCTCTTCTGACTTCTGCGGGCATTGCACGACACTGGTGCACTTACAGGAAGGCAATACACTCACACATAAAATAAAAATAATAAATAAAAAATTTTAAAAAGAGTACAGGTTAGATCCATGCTAAAGAGCCCGTCCCAGGATCCAAATATTTGGAACCCATGGAAGAATCAAGCAGTAAGGAAGAGAGCACGGAGGGAGTGACAGGAGACAGCCCTCAGGTCCGGCCTTTAATAGAGGAGAGAAAATCCAGGACACTCCGTGCAGATGGGGCCTTAATGATGGCTGGATACAAGAAACTGATAACCAGAGACTATGCTGCACCTGAACTGCTTAAACTGGGAAAGACCTTTAAGCAAACCAAGAAAGAGCCTTTCACAGCCAGGCTCGTGGGGTTGTGGGACATGGCAGGGTGGCTGGGCTCAGTCTGAGTGCTGTGGAAGCAGAGAAACAGAGCGATATACCAACCGTCCCTCCTTGAGACAAAGGCTACACAGGAGTCAGTATGAAGGAACTGGCTTCTAGGGACACTTGGCTATGGCCATCCGAGGTCCCTGTGAGCATCATGAACTGGAAGATGACCATGACAGAGGAAGGACAGGCACTCCTGGGGGAACTGAGTATGAGAAAGACTGTTTGATGCCCAGTTCACCAGGCCTGATAGGACTGTGTTCACTGAGGGCTAAAAACAAAAACCAAACTTGGCTTCAGCAGGGACTTCACAGGACTGCTGTGGGTTTCTGTGACTTTGCTGAAGCCATAATGTGCTCCCGGTCTCTATGAGGCAGAAGCTCTAGCAGATCTAAATGGCTTAGAACATGTAAATTAGGGGCCAGACATGGTGACATACCCCTTTAGTCTCAATACTTGGGAAACATAGGCAGGCAGATCTCTGTAAGATCGAGGCCAGCCTGGTCTACACAGCAAGTTCTAGGCCAGCTAGGGCTACACACTGAGACCCTATCTCAAAAATGAACAAAAAAACAAAATCTAGGACAATTGTCTGTGACTCCAGTTTCAAGGAATCCAATGCCCTCTTCTGGCCTTTGCAGACAGTGGACACATGATATATTTACATATATGCAGGCAACATACTCAAAAACACAAAACAAAAATAAATACATTGTTAAAACATTTTATTTTTTTTTTATTTTATGTATATTGAGGGGTATTGCTTGCATGTATGTAAGTGCACCCATGTTGTGCAATGTCCCTGGAGGTCAGATGAGGGCATGGGATCCCCTGGAACTGGAGTTACGGACACGGACGATTGTTAGCCACCAAGTAGGTGCTGGGAATCAAAGTCCAGTCCTCTGCAAGAGCAACCAGTGATCTTAATCGCTGAGCCATTTCTCCAGCCCAGTAAATAATCAATATTTTTAAAAGTTAGCAATGCGGGGCTGGAGAGATGGCTCCATGACAGGAGTACACCTATAAAACAGTTGGGCAAAACACTCATATGCATCTATAAGTAAAATAAAAAAATTAGATTTAGAATGTAGTAAAATAATCAAAGGAGATGAGAAGAGGACAAAGGGGTCTGTCTCTGTCACTCAGAGGCAAATGAGTCTTCTGCCAAGCTGGAGCTCCTAGGGAGAAAATAAACAGTCAAATGCTGTGCTCGTGAGCTTCTGGAAGGTGTTGAAGAAGCCACAGTTCATGGAAGAAAAGATTAAGCCTGCCTTAGGGGTTAGCAATGATTCCCCCAAGAGTATATAATCTAAAGTAGCCTGGAGTGGAGATTGTCCATCCACCCCAGGACCCTTCCAGCAGCAAAATGTGGCCAGTGAAAAGGCAAAATCATGCTAGAGAGATGGCTCCGTGGTTAGGAGCACTTGCTGCTCTTCCAGAAGACCAGAGTTCAGTTCCCAGCTCCCACATTCGGCAGATCACCGCTGCTTCTAACTCCCGCTCCAGGGGATCTGACACTTCTGGCCTCTGTACACATGTAGCATTACTCACCTGGGCACATACACAAAAATAAAACCAATTTTCTAAAAAAAGAAAGGGCGGTGTCCATATTATTTGATTGACAAGATGTTAGAACCACGAACCTGGTTCACCAACGGGCAGGCAAGCATGCAGGCCTGAGCTAGCCCCACTGGAGCCGTTGGGTGGCCCCACTACAGCAGCGTCCGGAAGATGAGAGCACTGGCTGACTTACAGAAATGCCTGTGGATTACGGAGGACTGGCTGGGGTACTGTCCCCCATCCAAGCCACTATACCCCACATTTCTTATACAGCATCCCCTTAGCTGCCTAAGACCAACTGGCACTTACCGGAATGGATGGCAGTGGGCTTTCAGAGACCACAAGTGGCCTCTGTTCAAAGGTTTCGTTATAAAATGACAAACTTTGAGTGTCTTACAGATTTGTAAAAGAATCCGGAGGTGTGGTAACGCAGCAGTTAGGGACATCATTTAATTTTTTGATTTATTTATATTTTATGTGCATGAGTGTTCTACGTGCATGTATGTAAATGTACCGTGTGCATGCAATGCCCATAGAGGTCAGAAGAAGGCCTGGGATCCTCTAGAACTGGAGTTAAGAACCGTTGTTAGCTGCTAGGTAAGTGCTGGGAACCAAACTCAGGTACTGTGCAAGAGCAGCCAGTGTGGGTGACACACGGATGCTCACACAGATGACCACTGAGCTGTCTCTCCAACCCTAGCATTTAAGGACTGACATCCTATATATACATAGGAAAGGGCACATCTAGGAGCTATAAGGTTGTTGGGGGGAAATCCCAGTATCAGGAGTGGGTCACCTCTATGAGTAGTTGACCAGGGGGTCCCCAGAAGCCCCATAAACCATAGAGGCTATCCCCAATGATCTTCATTACATGCCAGAACTAGATAGTAAGTCTCTACTGCTGAAGTCATCACACAGTTTATGATGGACATGATCAATCAGGGTTGGACCAGACTGGAAACTTCCTCTCTGCTGGCTGGCCTTCTGAGTGCTAGAAAGTACCTTTCAGGTTACAATCCTGCTCAGCCACAGACCCTAGATGTTACAAGACCAAATACCAGGAAACTGTGCCCACAGGTACAACCGTGGCACAATGGTTCTGCTTCCCAGTTGGATGTAAGGCCTTCTCTATAGGAAGGGACTCACATCTGGTATTGTGAGCTGGGGAGGTCACGGGCTCCAGTGTAGAGCCCAGTGCTGTTGTTTTGATAGAGGTATGTGATGGCTAGTCAAACTGCCTTCTAAACATTTGTGCAGTCACTGTTGCCGGTGACCTTGATCAGCACGGAAGGAAACATGTTTTTCTTGCAATGTATTGCAGAATCTCACAACTGGTCAAGCCCCGGAGACTGACCGTTGCTGTGGCCTAAGTAGCATACGACTCAAACACAGATGGAGGAAGATAATCAGACAATCATGACTCCCTCTAAGATTCAGGAACCATTACGGAAGAGGTAGCAGAAAGAATGTAAGAGCCAGGACGGAGAGATGACCCATGGGTTAAAAGCACTGGCTGTTTTTGCAGAAGACCTGAGTTCGAATTCCAGCACCCACATACTGTAACTCCAATCCCAGGGGATCTGGTGCCCACCCATGAAGCAATGAGAAACATTGGTGAGTCCTTCAGAGTTCAGATAGCTAGGAATGGAGAACCCAAGACCCTGATGGGCAAGGAAGGCCGAAGGGACCCCATGTCTGCGCTATAAGAAATAGGGATCCGCTGAGCCCAGAGATGTCTCTCCCTTTCCCCTGGGACTTACGGAATCACCTGCCAGCCTGGTCAGTGACAACACCTCAAATTCTTATCTCATCGTCCACACGGATGCCCTTGAGTGTGAACCAGGGCTACAGGAAGAGAAATGAGTGGGTTAGCCTCAGCTAGGAACTTCAGGGACAGGGCAGGACAGTGGAGAGCAGAAGAGAGGGACTCAGAGAGGAGCAGAGGCTGAGACGGGCAGAGAGATGGGACTGACAGACAGAAGAGTTGCAAGAAATGGAAGCCAGTGGGGAAACGGGCTATTGGGACATGCTGATGAGACCCACAGAGTGGGTAAGGCCTAGCTCTTCTGATGACCAATTTCTGCTTGGAAGGAGAGGCCCCAGCCAGGCCCAGTTTCCTCACCTTGCCTGTTCCTGATGCCCCAGCTTGGTACCTGAGTACTCAGAGAACTCCCTGACGTGGTGGAGTGGGACAGCGGCAGCTGGGCCAGGAGTGCTAAAGGAATCTTAAGTAAAAGCAGGTGGGGTGAGGCTTGGTGACTCAACCCCACCTTTTCCACTCACCACCCAGGCCTGGCACAGACCCGGGCCCTAGGGCAAAGCTGTCAAGGCTGGGCAGGTTGCCGCCCGCCCACCCCCACACTCACTAGAAGTACAGCTGTCCGCCCCTCTCCTGGGCCACACAGGACAGTCTTTAACATCAGGACAGGCGAGGCTAACCCTGCAGCCCCCTCTGCCCTGCCTCCCGTCTGGCACAGGCCTCTGCTGGTTCCTGGAGACCTGCTGGGTCCAGACAGGCCCAGCAAGCAGCAGCTTCTGCCTCCTCTTCCCAGAGGAAGCCCCAGCCCAGGAGCCCAGGCTGCTCTGCTCACCCAGGCCCACCTCTGCTGTTGTTTATCACCGTAATGGTTCGACGGTAACACTGCCCTTCTCCTAATTATGCTCGTCCAGTGCTGGGTCCTGCGTCCCCAGATGGGTCTGGTGTGTGGGACGTGTCCAGTGATGGATGAAGTGTGAAATGAAGACACAGTAACAGCTGTCCAACTGAAGCTTCTGTGTGTCCAGATGGGCACTGCATACATGTGATGCACATACGTACATGAAGGGAAAACACTCAAACGCATAAAATAAATTTTAAAAATTTGAGTCGGGCTCTCTCTGTAGCCCCAGCTGGCCTGGAACTCACTATGTACACCAGGCTGGCCTCCGCCTCACAGAGCTCTGCCTGAATGCTAGGATTAAAGGTGTGAGCCACCACACTTGACTTTTTTTCAACTTTATTTAGTTTTTGGAAATAAATCTTTTTTAAAAATAAAAGTCTTAGCCGGGAATGGCAGTACACACACGGGAACCCAGCACTCAGTGAACAGAGGCTTTGGTTTCAGTAGTTCAAGGCCAGTCTGGCCATGTGAGATGCTGCCCTGGCCTCCCCATAACACACACACACACACACACACACACTTTTCACTCCCCCAGACCCCAGAGATTCTTTTAAATATATGTATATTTTTAAATTTTCTTTAATATTTTATTTTTATTTTAAGTGTCATGAGTATATTGCCTGCATGAACAGAAGGTACACTTTTGTTATGCAATACCCTTGGAGGTTAGAAGAGGACATCGGAGTCCCTGGAACTGGACTCATGGATGGTTGTTAGCTGCCATGTGGGTGCTGAGACTCGAACCCGAGTCCTCTGCAAGAGCAATCAGTGCTCTTAATCACTGAGCCATCTCTCCAGCCCTTAAAATACATGTATTTTTTTAAAAATACAGATATAGAGGAGGAGCTGGTAAGACGGTAGAAGTCTGGTGACCTGAGTTGATCCTGTAACCAACTCCCACGGGTTTTCTTGTGAACACACACGCATGTACACACACACATACTAAATAAATAAATAATTGTGTAAACTAGTATATTAATGACTGTGGGTACGTTGTGTGCATGTTTGTGTACTATGTGTGTGTTGCCATGTCTGACTTTTTATGTGGGTGTTGGGGACAAGGCTCAGGTTCCCATGCTTGGGTGGCAAAGCACTTCACTGACTGAGCCATCAACATAGCCTGTGCTCCTGTTCTTTTGAGACTTGGTTTCACATAACCCAGTCTGACCTTGAACTTGCTACACAGCAGATGCTGGCCTTGAACCCCTGATTCTCCTGCCTCTACCTCCCAGCACTCAGTGAACAGAGGCTTTGGTTTCAGTAGTTCAAGGGACTGGGATTGCAGGTGTGTGTGTGTGTGTGTGTGTGTGCCTTTGTGTCTGGTTCCCCATGGGCTCTTTCTGCCTTTCCACGTGGCAAAGCTGGAATCCAGGGCCTCACACGTGCTCCCCACCTGTGAGCCACGCTCTGGCACATATGTGGGCATCTGTGCAGGTGAACCCATGCACTTGCATGCATTCTCCCCAACACACACTTTTTTTTAATCTTAAGAAAAGGAAACACCACTGTAGTCTTCCAGACAAGTCCATATTCCATAATGGCCAACCCTAGAGGGACTGAAATGTGGCCAGTAGTAGAACACTTGCCCATCACGAGTGAGGTTTGAGTTCCATTTTCAACACGAACAGAAGAAGAAAGTATGTAGGCGCATGGATGTCATCCCAGCATTTGGGAAGAAGAGGCAAGAGGCCAGCGGGATTACTTGTCTGTACATTTGAAGATTCTAGGTTTCCGTTTTGTTTTTTGACAAGGTCTCACTATGTAACCCTGAATGACCTGGAACTCCCTATGTAGACCAGACTGGCCTGTAACTTACAGAGATCTACTTACTTCTGTCTTCTGAATGCTGGGATTAAAAACACGCAGCACCAGGACCCGGAAGGGTCTAGTTTTCCCCTCTGAGTCCCTCTCTCCTGCCAATCCTTCCTGGTCCTGACTTTATGGATGGTTTCTTTGAGGCCATTTGAAATAACTGTCTCCAATTGCAGCAACCTTCCTTGTCTGATGTTTTTGTTTTCTTGGTATGAACTCTGATTTGTTGTTGTTGTTGTTGTTTATTTGAGGTACCATCTTGCTATATAGCCCAGGCTGGCCTCCAACTGGTGGCAATCCTCCTGCCTGTTTCCCAAGTGCTGGAATTAAGACATATGCCACCAGACCCAGCTGATGTAGAAAAAATTCTACTGTTAGGGATTCCCATGCTGCCTTAGGGGAAAAATCTCCATCACCAGTTTTCCAGGGGGATGAAGCTTCCTGCTCACACACACCAGCTCCTTCGCACCTTATCAGTTGTGGAGGTTGGAAGGTCAGCTTGGTGGAATCTGGTCACATGAATCTAGCTGCAAGGGAGTCTACTAGCAAGTTCTGTGTCAGGCCACCAAGTGGTCCCGACCCAGCTTGGGAATAACACAGCATCTGTAATCACATTCTCTTGGTTAAGAATGAACTAGTGAAGTTGGTCACATTGAAGACCCCACCTCATGGCAATATAAATTGCCTCAAAGAAGAGGCCTGAGAAGATGTTTCAGATGGTAAATGACTGCTGTGTGAGCATGAGGACATGAGTTTGATCCCCAGAAGCTGTATAAAAAGCTGGCGCGTGGTGCATGCTTTTTATCCTAATCCTCGGGAGGCAGAGGAAGACACAGGCAGAGCTCTGTGAGTTCAAGGCCAGCCTAGTTTACCTAGTAAGATTAGGGCCAGCCAGGGCTATACAGTGAAACCCTGTTTCAACCCACCCTCACCCCCCAAAAGAACAAAAACAAATGGATGACTCCTGGGGAAGGACACCCAAGGTTGACCTTTGGCCTCCACATGCATGTCTGCATGCAGGAGCATGCCTCTTTGCACACATACACTAAAATAAGAGAAAATAGGTGTCAAACAATTTGGGCAGGCTGGGTATGGTGACACACACCTTTAATCCCAGCACTCAGAAGGCAGAGGCAGGCAGATCTCTGTGAAATCGAGGCCAGCCTGGTCTACATAGCGAGTTCTGGGCCAGCTAGGGTTACAGGGATATCCTGTTTGTTTTTGAGACCAAGTCCCATGTAGCACAGGCTGTCTCCTAATTTGCTATCTAGCTGAGGCTGGCCTTGAACCTCTCCCAAGTACTGAGATGACAGATACATATCACCACTGAAGATCTTGCATTTTTGTGAAACAAAGGTCTTGCTGTGTAACCCTGGCTGGTCTAAAACTTTCTATGTAGACCAGGCTGGTCTCACAGACTTCCTTCGGCCTCTGCTTCCCAAGTGCTGAGACTACTGGTTTGTGGCTACCATGCCAGGTTTTCAGAGTAATTAAAAACATTTTTTTTTACCATTTATTTATTTTGTGGGGTATAGAAAGCAACTTATGGGAATTGATTTTCTCCTTCTATCATGTGAGGCCCAGGGATTGAACTTGGGTCCTCAGGCTTGGCCAAAAGCGCCTTTATCTACAGAACCATCTGGCTGGTATTAATTTTTTAAAATGACATTCCTAAAATTTACGTCTGATTATGTGTGTGGGGGTGTGTGCTGTGGCATGCTATAGTACATGTTTGGAGGTCAGAGAACAATTTTGTGGAGTCGGTTCCCTTCAACCTTCCACGGGTTTCAATGATGGAACTCAGGTTGCCAGGCTTGTGTGGTAAGCACCTGCTGAAGCATCTTCTAGCGTGTTCCACTGAGTCCCTTATGCCTCCATCACTAGTTTATTTTTGCCTTGAGACAGGATCTTTGCTATGGAACCCAGGCTGACCTTCAAGTCTTGAATTCCCAAGTGCTGGAATTACAGAAGTGTGTTACCACATCTGGCTTCTTCCCGATATTTCACAACCAAAGATAAACCTGGATGAAATTTGTTTGCTTGGGTGTTTTTGTTTGTTTTTTTTTTTTGCTTGACTGGTTGGTGGCTGTTAGCTACCATGTGGGTGTTGAGATTCAAACCCAGGTCTTCTATCAGAGCAGCCAGTGCTCTTAACCAGTGAGCCATCTCTCCAGCCTCTTTAGTTAGACCTTAACTCCACGGTTCTAAATAATGGGCTTATAGCTCCTTCTGGATTTTTCTATTTGTCCTGGGGACCTATTGAGGTCTCACAATTGAGGAAGAGGGTAGAGCTCTCTACCATCGCCCCGTGGCCCAGGCAGGATTGTGTCCACAACAGGAAGAACTTCAATGCATTTATTTATTTATTTATTTATTTATTTATTTAATTAATTATTTTTGAGACAGGATGTCCCAGTAGCTCCAGCTAGTCTAGAACTTGCTATGTAGACCAGGCTGGCCTGGATCTCACTGAGATTCACCTGCCCCTGTCTTCTGGGCTTACAGTCATGTACCACCACATCTGGCCCATTTGGAAGTTCTTGATTCAATAGGATTTTTCTGTATTTTACCCTTTCTGGTCTACGATTTATTTTCTTGGGTCTACTAAGAAGTCACCATTCACTAGGTCAATAATTCACCTCCTTTCTCCTCTCCCAAGCCCCTCCCAAGATCTGCACCCGAATTGGCCTACTTTTCACTGTCACGGGCAACATACTTAAGGCAGACTGATTTACAAAGCAAAGAAGTTTATCTAGCTCACTGTTTGGGGAGCTGAAGATCCAAAAGAGCAGATTCTGAGTCTTGTGATGTCCCCAGGAGCCCCCGAGGGAGGGAATATCACTTGGCAGGAAACCAGAAAGAAACTGAAGGTTCTCGCTTTCCTCAAAACAAATCACTCTCCCTCTTTCTCTCTTCCTCTCTCTCATTTTTTCTCCTCCTCCCTCCCCCCTCCCCTCTCCTTCTTCTTTTGTGTGTGAGAGAAAGGATTTCATCGACCCAGGCCAGAAGTGATTGTGTTGCCCAGGCTGGCCTCGGACTTGTGGCTCCTTTGTTCCTGAATGATGGAATTCCAGGCTTGTGCCACCACAACAGAAGACTATGTACTAGTGCAAAACAGGCACCTGGAAACTGAATCTACTAAAAAGTAGTGACTCCTCCATTGGCCCAAGGAGGTAACTAAACTCGGGGCAAAAGCCTGGCGTTCTTACTTCTGTGTCCTTTGTCTTGAAATTTCGGGCAGTCATTTGTTTAGCTCTGTAAGTTGGCATGTTTAAAACTCAAAGGAGGTGAGTCTGTCTAGAATTCAGTAACGTCTAACCCATCTCTTCCCCTTCGAGGCTGAGGTTTTATCAGAGTGATTGAGGGGCTGGGATATGGCTCAGTTGGAAAAGTACTTGCCACACAAACATAAAGACAAGTTCAAATCCCAGCACCCATATAAAAAGCTAGGTGTGGGGCTGGAGAGATGGCTCACCAGTTAAGGGCACTGGTTGCTCTTGCAGAGAGCCCGGTTCGATTCCCAGGCACCACAAGGTGGCTAACAACCATCTATAACTGCAGTTCCAGCGGATCCGACACTCTCTTCTGACCTCTGAGGGCACTGCACGACACGGGTGCACTTACGCACATGCAGGCAAGATGCTCGTACACATAAAATAAAAAGAATTTTTAAAATTAGTTTGAAAAAGGTCAGGAGTAGCAGAGCATGCTACACACACACAGAATAACTGAAGCATCTCACTGTCAGCTCTTACACGCCTATAAAGTCTCCAGCTGTAGTCCTAAATGTGTCGTGACCTTGGATTCCAGGAACAGCAGAACAGTAGACAGATCACCCAAGATGAGACCAGCTGGTTCCCTCCAGCAATAAGGACTCCTTTGGACTACCCCGGAGAACCAGAAATGAGACAAAGATCAGCCTTTCCAAGCTGGGCCAGGATGGCTTGACCACTCAGACCTCTCGCTCCTGCTGCAGTTCTTCCTCTGCTTAAAGTCAAAGCTCCTGCGAGCCCTGAAGCTGAACTTGGGGGTCACTGAGCCGCCTACCTGTTCCTCTTCCCTGTGAGTCACATGAATCAAACATCAATCTTTAACCGGTGTTAAATTAACGAAGTTTATACATGGAACTGAGCACTCCAAGAAAAGGCTCACCCCTGGCAGAAACTGGAGTGTTCAGTTTATCCTGTGTTTAGCAATAGAATTGTAAGATTTCATACAGGTGTGGTGGCTAGAACCTGTAATCCCAGAAGTTGGGAGGCTGAGAGAGGAAGGCAGCCTGAGCTATATAGGGAGACTGTCTTAAAAAGGGGGGAGGGGTAGAGATGATGTAAATATAGTACTTGGTTATGAAATTCTCAAAACTAAAAAAATTAATAAAGATAGCTGCATGTTGTGGATGCCCTTAATCCCAGAACTCGGGAGGCAGAAGCAGGCTGATCTCTGTAAGTCTGAGGCAAGCCTGGTCTACCTAGTGAGTTCCAGGCCAGCCAGAGTGGCATAGTGAGGTTCTGTCTCCATTTTAAAAAGGGGTGGGGTCTGGAGAGATGGCTCAGCAATCAAGAGCTCTGGCTTCTTTTGCAGAAAACTCAGGTTCAAATCCTAGCACCCACATGTCGGCTAACAACCATACTAACTTCAGTTCCAGAGGATCTGAACTTCTTCTGACCTCCATGGGCACTGCACGATAGAGGTGCACTTTACATACATGCAGGCAATACACTCATGAAATTAAAATAGCAAGTAAAATTATTAAAAAATAGTAATAAAAAATAAAAAGAGGAGCTGGAAAGTTGGCTTAGTGGTTAGGAGGACCCGAGTTCAATTCCCACTGCATCTCACTGCCATATCACATCCTCCTGTGACTCCAGCTCCAGGAGTTCTAAGACCCTCTTCTGGCCTCCTTGGGCACCTAAACACACATGGCATGCACATATACATGCACACACATACACATAAATAAAAACAAATTATATGATTGCATATAGACATTAAAGTTGAAGAAACAAGTCAGATTTTTAGGTATATCATTTTCATTAACCATAAATGTTACCACTTTATCATCTTTACTGTGTACAGATAATTATCAGAATTCCAGTATGCTGACATTGATGGATGGAGCCTTGGGTTTTAAATTCTCACAACTCGACTGGGGACACAGCTCAGTTGACAGAGTAATTGCCTAGCATGCACAAAGCCCTGGGTTCAACTCCAGCCCTGGATAGACCACTGTGGTGGCACATGTCCGTAGTCATAGCACTTGGAGAATTAGGAGTTCAAGGTCATCCTAGGCAACGTGAGACTGTCCCCAAAATAACAAAAGATGGCTCAGTGGTTAAGAGCTCACACTGTTCTTGCAGAGGACCCGAGTTCGGTTCCCATCACACATGCAGGTGGGTCCTAATCACCTGTAACTCCAGAGCTAGGGGGATTTAATATCTCTGGCCCTGTGGTGTACACATACCCACATACAGACACCACATACATACCCATAATTAAAAATGAAATGAATAATTCTTCAACAGGTGTGATGGCACAGGCCTTCGATCCTTGCACTCAGGAGGCAGAGGCAGATGAATCTCTGTGAGTTCAAGGCCAGCCTGGTCTACATGACCAGTTCCAGGTCCACCAGGGCTACATAGTGAGGCTCTGTCTCAAAACAAGCAAGCAAACAAATAAATAACCCCTAAAACAGCATAACACCCCAAATCCATTGACCGATTTTGTTAAAACCTGCTCTATTTAATCCACATGTTTCCATAAAAATGAGCAAATATATTCACTAATAAATTAGAAATGAGACAAGTATGCTCAAGGAAATATCATTCAGAACTTACAACAAAGATCATCAAAATAAATGACCAAGACTCAATTGAGGGGCTGGAGAGACGGCCCAGCACTTGCTGTTCTTCTAAAGGACCCGAGTTTGGACCCTAGCACCCACATCAGGTGGCTCACAACTTCCTGTATCTCTAGCAGTAGGGGATCAGACTTCCTCTTCTGGCCTCAGAAGACACCTGTGCATATGCCTCACAGGCACAGACACACATATACACACAAACAAGGAAAATAAATCTAGAAAAAAAAAAATCTGGCCCAGTTTGGTGGAGCACTCCGGAGGCAGAGGCAGGTGGATCTCTGTGAGTTCAAGGCCAGCCTGGTCTACATAGTGAGTTCCAGGCCAGCTGGGGCTACAGGGAGATCCTGTCTCAAAAAGATTAAAAAATTAAAAAAAAAAAAAAAAAAAGAATCAATCAGGGGCTCAGCCTATCTCAGTTCCCAGAAATGAGGCAGATGTACAAACTGATAACAGATGGAATGCAAGCATTTGGCCAATCACCAAAGGCAAGTGCAGACGTGTGACAGGCTTTCTGTGAACTTGTATCCAGCCTCGATGAAGAAACGAGAGAGAGCAACCCGTGGGAACCAGAAGCAACAAACAGAATGCGGTCCAGACAAGTGTGAGGACAGCGATTTATACAGAACACGATGCGAGAAGAGTCAGAGGTGATTATGGGCCTAACTGTGAGGAACGGATTGTGGTGTAACCTGAAACCCAAGTCCCTGTCAGCTTTAAGATGTGCTGTGACAAACAGAACCCCAAGTCAATGCCTCAAACTTCTCTCTAAGATGCAGCTCTCTAAACCTAGGTTTCTTGTATGCTGGTTTAATTTTTTTTATTAATCTTATTTTATGTATATGAGTGTTTCGCCTGTATGTATGTAAGTGCACCCATGTTGTGCAGAGCCTGTGGAGGCCAGAAGAGGGCGCTGGATCCCCTGGAACTGGAATTAAGGCCAGTTGTTAGCAGCCAGTGCTCTTAACTGCTAAGCCATTTCTCAAGCCCTTGTTTGTTCAGCTTTGCTTGTTACCTTTTTCTTTCTTTTTCACTATATAGTCTGGGCTGGCCTGGCCTGGAACTCAGAGACTCACCTGCCTCTGCCTCCTGAGTACTGGAACTACAGGCGTGCGCCACCATGTCCCGCTTTTTACTGTTTTTCTGGGACAGAGTACCTCATAGCCTAGGCTGGCTTCAAATGAATATGAAGCCAAGGATGACCTTGAACTCCTGATTTCCCTTGCCTCAGCCTCTCAAGTGCAGATTTACAGATGTGAGCTGACCCACCCGGCTAATCTGTTTTCTCTGAAAAAAAAGGGGAGGGGGACACGTGCTTCCGCACAGTAATGCAGGCCCTTCTCTCCCTCTGAGAACTTGCTCCCAAGGCTAGACCTCAATGGAGGTGGGGTCCTTGAAATGTGTTCTAGTCTGCGGGAACTAGAACAGGAGAGCAGGAAAGGTGCAGGTTCTGAGTCTGGAATCACCGCCACAGCTTTCCACTCCCAGCATGCATCTGTCCCAGGGCTCTGCCACCCACTCCCAGCATGCATCAGTCCCAGGGCTCTGCCACCTGGTGGGCGGGGCGGAAGTAGGGGTGTGGGATGTGCGGGTGGGAGATATCTGCTAAGAGGGCTGCTCAGCTGCCAGGAGAGTTACTGTTCAGCTCCCCACCCACCTCTTGCCCACTTTCCAGACACCACTCTGTCATTTTTCCTCGAGAATCCTAGACCTAAGGCAGCTGAAACTAGAGCTCATAGCAGGGTCCTGATTTTATCTCATTATTGATCTGGGTGGTGACTGGAGGCTGGGACACTCCCAACCCATATCCTGGTCTCACCCCATCCTCAAATTGAGTCAGAAGATGAGCTCAGGGTTCAGGGAAGAGCTGGAGGATCAGGTCGCAGAGGGAGACAGTTTGTGTAGAACAACTAAGAGAGAGACTCAGAGACGTGGGGCCGATGGGCGCAGTCAGAGGTACTGCAGTTTGATTAGTGGCAAATCGCTCCCGCTCACCCCAGTCCCCTGAGCGTCAGTGCGGTGGCCAGGCTGCCCTCCACGTCTCCTCGTAGCTTCAGGGATTCCAGCACATCTGGACACCCAGAGCTCTCACGTGGCACTGTTATTGTGTCTTCATTTCACACTCCATCACTGGGCATGTCCCACACGCTGGGGACCCAGGACCCAGCACTGGACGAGCAGACATAATGTGGGGGGGAAGGGCAGTACTACCGTCGAACCATTACGGTGATAAACAACAGCAGAGGTGGGCCTGGGTGAGCAGAGCAGCCTGGGCTCCTGGGCTGGGGCTTCCTCTGGGAAGAGGAGGCAGAAGCTGCTGCTTGCTGGGCCTGTCTGGACCCAGCAGGTCTCCAGGAACCAGCAGAGGCCTGTGCCAGACGGGAGGCAGGGCAGAGGGGGCCGCAGGGTTAGCCTCGCCTGTCCTGATGTTAAAGACTGTCCTGTGTGGCCCAGGAGAGGGGCGGACAGCAGTACTTCTAGTGAGTGTGGGGATGGGCGGGCGGCAACCTGCCCAGCCTTGACAGCTTTGCCCTAGGGCCGGGGTCTGTGCCAGGCAGAGGTGCTGTGGGTGGAAGGGGTGGGGCCCAGCCTCCACCCTGCCTGTACTTAAGGTCCCCCCACAGCTTCCAGCCATCCTGTCGCTGTCTGTCTCCGCCAGCCATGACTGTAAGTGCTCCGGAGGGAGCTGGGAGCCTGGGAATAGGGCAGGCCCAGGTGGGGTGGCTGGGCCTGGCTGAGGCCACGCTTTCAAAGCAGAGAGAGGACATTGGAGAGTTAGGCCTTACCCATCCTGTCTCTTGGGTCTCCCCAGCATGTCCCAATGGCCTGTCTCCCCGCTAGTTTCTGTTTTTTTTGCAGTTGTTGTGTCTCTGTCCCATCTCTCTGTCTGCCTCTCCTTTGTCTCTGGGTCTCTCCTTAAATTAAAAAATTTCATGTGTGTGTGTGTGTGTGCGCGCGCATGTGTGTGTGCGTGTGCGTATGCCACGTGTGCTGGTACCCACAGAGGCCAGAAAGGGGGTGTTGGATCTCCAGGATCTAGAATTATAAGCAGTTGTTCGTGCCTAATGCAGGTGCTGGGAACTGAACTCAGGTCCTCTGGAAGGACAGCAGGTGTTTCTAAGCACTGAGCCATCCCCTAGCCACCCGCCCCCTTCTCTTCTGCTCTCTCTGCCCTGGACCTCTAGTTCCCAGCTGGAGCTGACCCACTTATTTCTTTCTCTGTCTTGCTGGTTCTCATGTCCTGCCTCACCCAAATTTTCAGACCACTCACCACAAGACTGCGCTGCCCGAAGGCATCCGCGTGGGAAATGTGATGAGAATTCGAGGAGTTGTCCCTGACCAGGCTGGCAGGTGACATCCCAAATCCCAGGGGAAAGGGTGGGACATCTCTGGGCTCAATAGATCTCCATTTCTTGTAATCCAGACGTGGGGTCCCTTGGGCCCTCTCTGCCCTGTGGGATCTTGAGTCCTCCATTCCTAGCTATTTGAACTCTAAGGGACTCACCAATGTTTCTAATGCCTTCATGGGTGGATCCCTAAATCTTCCTAATAATCTGAGGTTCTAAGGCAACTTCAGAGTCCCTGGTTCATGCCAGGAACCTCCATGTCCAAGTTTCCAGGAGTCTGGGAACCAGCCTGGAGCCCTGTATCTTCCTTGACATCTGGAGCCCTGGCAGTCAATCCAAGGCTTCCCAAAAGTGTGTCTTCTGGTTTTGGTGGAGTGTGGCATCCCTAGTACTGTCCCAAGCCATCCTGAAATTCAAGATTCCCAGGAATTCAGATCAGTAGGGCATCACAGAGGACTTAGATTCCGGAAATGAGGGGCCTCTGACTCTAAGTACAGAGACTTTGTTTGGCTGGATGTGCGCCCAGGAACCCCGG
The DNA here is from genome assembly GCA_035773235.1 of Eospalax fontanierii. Lineage (NCBI taxonomy): Eukaryota > Metazoa > Chordata > Mammalia > Rodentia > Spalacidae > Eospalax > Eospalax fontanierii. The sequence goes on along the minus strand of CM069554.1, from coordinate 24,003,626 downwards.
AAACAGTTAGATGCCGGTGATGGTAGCTGTTCCCTGAGGCCTCCTGTCCCCGGCAGGTTCCACGTAAACCTGCTTTGCGGTGAGGAGCAGGAGGCAGACGCTGCCCTGCACTTTAACCCGAGGCTGGACACATCTGAAGTAGTCTTCAACACCAAGGAGCAAGGAAAATGGGGCCGCGAAGAGCGAGGCCGTGGCATCCCCTTCCAGCGCGGCCAGCCCTTCGAAGTGCTTTTAATTGCGACTGAGGATGGCTTCAAGGTGCGTCGGTGACTGGGCAAGGGCAGGACCCAGGTCTAGAGTAGAGCCCTGGGGACCGAGCTGTGGTTAGGGACAACAGGAAAGGTCATGGGGTTGGGGCAGCCAGGCTCAGGTGAGCACAGGCACCCGAAGACCTTCTCCTGGGATAGCAACAGGCCTCCGTGAGGAAGAGCTCAGTGGCCAAGGGGTGCTATGAACACAAACCAGGCTCCCCATCTTATTTCTTGTCACCAGTGATTTGGGGCGCAGCTTAACCTTCAGGGGAATGGTTTGGGGACCACGCCCAGGATCAGGTCCAGGTGGGGGGGTGATCATGAGACCACTCACTGACCATCTTAAATCCGCACTGCCATAGCGGATAATGGATGTCTAAATGAAGATAATGGCCTCAGCCACCAATATTTGAGAAACATGTCACTGTGTCAGTCTGAATATATAAGGTCCTATTACAGTTGACAAGAGGCCCACCTTCCAGTTGAGGAAACAGAAACTCCGTGTGATTAGCAAGGCCGTGTGTAGCGTGGGAACTTGACCACTTTGGTCAACGTTAACGCGGCCCTCACTCTGGTCCTCACTCTGGTCCTGCAGGCGGTGGTTGGCGAGGAGGAATACCTCCTCTTCCGCCACCGGATGCCGATGGCACGCGTGCGCCTGGTGGAGGTGGGCGGTGATGTGCAGCTACATTCGGTGAAGATCTTCTGAGCAGGACCCCGGGCGTGGGGGAGAAGGGATGGGGGTGGGGGGCAGGTGGCTTCGTGGATGGCAAATAAAGTACAGATAGTTCCCGACCTTGCTTGTGTCCTCTGTGCCCCTAAAGAAACTGAGGCTCACAGGGGGACACCGTGACCCAGGAGCATCTCAAACTTGCGTCACTGGGGTGGGGTGGGGGAGTGTGAGGTAGGAAGGCCCAGGAAAGTCTCATCTGGGGAGGGGCCAGGCTGGGCTTGTTTCTTGGTGGGGGAGGGGAACGACAGAGTCTTTGCTTGAATTTGCAGCCAAGACCCCTGCCTCAGCACACTACCACTTGGATACAAGGTCTTAATTAAAAAAAAAAAAAATTTTTTTAAAGTTATGTGTGCTTGTGTGTGTCCAGGTGTGGGTATGTACACTTGAGTGCAGGTAGCTGAGGAGAACAGAAAAGGGTGTGGGATCCCCTGGGGCTGGGGTCCCAAGAGGTTGTGGGACACCCCAAGTAGGTACTGGGAACAAACTCGGGTGCTATTAACAGCTGAACCTTTACTCCAACCTCCAAAGCCTAACTTGATGCAGTATTCTGTACAACAAACCATTGTGCTTGGTTGGGCTGTCCTCTGGCTTTTGGCAGTGCCAAAAGTCTGGGACTTTAGTCTGACACTATCTGATCTTTACAAAGGTGCCCCAAACCTATCCTTCTGAAAAAAAACAGTAATGCTCGATATGGTGGCTCAGCACTTGGGAGGCAGAGGCAGGAGAATTGCCCTGAGTTCAAGGCCAGCCTGAGCTACATACAGAGACCCTGTCTCTAAATAAATAAGAATTTAAAAAGAAAAACGAGTTAGTTGTCCTTTTGTCTTGGTTACGTGGGCACCCCAAACTTAAGGCGCCCAAGTAGGCGAGGCTGGGAATCCCATTGGGCGGCACCCCACTGGGCACCGCAGCTCAGGTCGGGGCAGGTCCCGGCTTGCGCATCCCTGGGGGCAGACGCGATGGTTCCAGTAGGTGCCCTGCTCAGCTGTGCGGGGCGCAGTGGGAAGCCTGGAGTCCCCTTGTTCCTCGCGCGCCTTGGACACAGGTCCTGCGGCCCTAAGTGGATCATCCGACCCCCCTGTCCGACCCTGAGTGATGGGGGAGGTGGAAACCCTGCAAAGGGCGCGGCCTCAGCCGCCAGGGTGATGTTCGGGGTCCAGGGGCTCCCTGGGGCTCCATTCAAGGACCGGTGCTGTTGGGGAGGTCGCGACCACCACGCCCTGAGTTCTACGTACTAGGCGCGTCGTCCCGGAACCACCACGGCTCTTCTCGGTGGCCTCGGTGAAGCAGTGGGTTGACTCTGCAGGCCACCTTTCCTTCCCGAACATTCTCTGAAGACACACCCCGATGGGACACGCCCTAGGTGTGTGCTAAGACCCAAAGCACCAGTGACTGTCGTCCCCTGGCGGTCACGGTCGACACTGCCACGTTGACCAACGCAGCGTGGCTTCCCCGGCATCGCCGTGACGTCCTGGAGCCCCGGAACCCGCATCCCCGGAGTCTTGCCCTTTCTGCGCCGCACCTTTTCTGCGCTCGGGACTCTGGGCTGGAGTTCTCGAGCCTTGCGTGGACCCGGAGTGCTACCGCGAGGCCAAGGGAACACGGGCTCCCCCCAGTGGCAGAACTGAGACTTTCAGGAGCCCTGTAGTGTTGGAATTTTTGTGTGTGTGATGTGTGTGAATGGGCGCGCTTTGTGGAGTCGGTTCTCTCATTACACCTTTAGGCAGGTGGTTCCCGGGATCAAACAGGTCACCGAGCTTGCAGAGCGAGCGCTTGACCCGCTGAGCCATCCCCCTAGCCCAAATTAATTCTTTTTTTGTTTGTTTGTTTTTATGTTTTGTTTATGTGCGTGATGTGCACGCGCGTGTGTGTGCGTGTCCCATGTATAGGGGTGCATATGCGTGTTCGAGTCTGAGTGCACGTGTGCCTGCGTGGAGACCTGAGGTTGATGTCAGGAACCATCCTCCGTCACTCTATGGAGTATTCACTGACCGAGGTTTTTCAGTCAAATCCAGAGCAGGCTGATACAGTTAGCCTTGCTGGTCTGCTTTCTCTGGGGATTTCTTGTCACCTTCCTTTGGAGGCCGGAAATACAGGGACACATCCAAGCATACCCAGCATTTATGTGAGTTCTGGGGACTTGATCTCTGATCTTCTTGCTGTCCCCACAAGCACAGAATTACTAAGCCATCTCCACAAATCTCAACGAGTTAATTCTTTTTGTGCCAAGTACTTTTGTAAAGATATACCTAGAAAGCTGGGTCTAGTGGCCCAGGCCTAATTCTAGTACTCTATAGGCAGAGGCAAGGTGGATCTCTGTGAATTCTAAGACCAGCCTGGCCTACATAGCAAGTTCCAGACCAGCTAGGGCTGCAGGGAAACCCTGTCTCAAAAAGACCAAAAGAAATTTAAAAAATAAAATAAAATTTGACATTCACAGCCTGTGGATATGGCTCATTCAGTAGCTAATGTAACTGCCACGCAAGGAGGAAGACCTGATTCCTTATCCCCATGTTTAAAAAGAAGCTCCAGGGCTGGAGAAATGGCTCAGCTAAGGGTAGGTTTAAGAGCACTGGCTGCGCTTGCAGAGGAACCAGGTTCGAACCCCAGAACCCACATGGTAGCTAACAACAGTAACTCCAGTTCCAGAGGATCCAATGCCCTCTTCTGCCCTCCTCAGGCAGTGCATGACATGGATGCACTTACATACATGAAAGCGTAATACTCATGCACGTACAATAAAAATGAATTTTAAAAAAATTTAAAGCTCTGGGTATCTGGGCTGGTCCAGGGACCCCATGGCCAGTCAGTCTCGCCCATCAGTGAGCTCTACATTTAGAGAGAGACCCTGTCTCAAAAACTGAGGTGGAGAGCCACAGAGGATGATAATCGATGTTCAGCTCTGGACTCCACAGACATGCGCACCCACAGGAACGTATATACGCTGATGACACTTAACAGGGCTTGGCAAGGCACACTTATATATAACCTGAAGCAAGAAAGAGGCCAGCCTGGTCTACATAGTCAAAATGATCTCAAATGGTGTTTTTTTCTGTCCTTAACACTGTCATTTTGTGGGGATTAAAAACAAATTTTTTTTTTTGGCTGGGTGTGATGACACATGCTTTTAATCCCAACACTTGGGAGGCAAGTTGGTGGATTGTGAGGCCAGCCTGGTCTACCTAGCGAGTTATGAATTCCAGCTGGGACTACAAGGAGATTCTCTCTCAAAATACAATTCTTTATCACTTATTAAAATATAATTATTTATGATAATAATTTATTTTGAGACAAGCATACCACCGCCAGCAAATGGCACAAGAGTCAGTTCTCTCTTTCTACCATGTGAGGCCAGGAGACTGAACCCAGGGCAGCAGGCTCAGCAGCATGTACCTTTTCCTGCTGAACCAAACTCAAAGCCATCCTCCTTAATCCTCTTGCCTCAGCTTCCTGAACACTGGGATTATAAATGTGCATCACCACATTTGGCAAAACTCGAACATATTTGTAGATAGCACGTAGCTGAATCTGGCTTTCTCACCCTGTTTAATGACATGGTACTTATCTATTGTATAACAAGTTAACCCCCCTAAACTTGGTCCCATAAAAGAACAAGTATTTATTATCTTATACTATAGCTACGGTGAGGAATGCAGAGAATGGCTTCTCTGGGTGGGGTGGATCATAGCAGCTCGGGAACTTCCAGCTGATGGAGTTGCAGTCACACAAAAGAAAGTTGGGCACACCGTGGCTGGCAATGCGCCTCCAATGCCTGTGGCTCACAGGCTAAGAATGAGTTTTCCAGGTTTAATAGCTAGAGAAAAAAAAAAATCAAAGAGTATTTCTTGATACTGAAAATTAAGTGAATTCAAACTTTAATGTCCATAAGTAGTTTTATTGGAACTCAGCCACGCTCGTTCTTGTGTTATCTAATGGCTGCTGTGGCGTTACATTGGAGTTGCAACAAAGCTTGCATCACCCACCGTGCCTCACACACTCACTAGGAACCCTGTACAGAGGCATACGAGCCATCTCAAGGCATGACTGGGGAGCAGGGTGCTCCTCCCTGAAGATGCTCGCATGGTGTGGACAGGAGGCCTAGTGTTAGGTCACTTGTGTCTTTCCATAGGAGGCTGAGCTCTCCGGGAGGCTGTGCAGGACAGAAAGTGTGGTGTCCTGCCTAACCTCACATTAGACCTGGCTTAGCTACCACATTCCCTGAGGGTGAACCCTCCCAGAAGTTAGGCCACCGTGGAGGCTGGTTCCCACAGATGACTTTTTTTTTTCCCCCATTGAGACAGGTTCTTGCTATGTAGCCCAGGCTGACCCCAAACTCAAGGCACGTCTCCTGCCTCAGCCTCCTGAATGTTGATATTAAATGCCTGATTTAGAAGTTGATGTCTAAGTCACTCTAAAGGTTACAGTATGTATCACGGCTATCAGTCTAATTTGACTCATGTCCCATCCTGTCCTGTTTATATTGTCATATACTTTACACTTACATTTATTATATTTTTAAATTACACTTTTATTTATTGTATGTGGAAGGTGTGTGTGTTGTGTGTGTGTGTGTGTGTGTTACTGGAAACTGAACTCAAGGCTTCACACATGCTAGATAAGGGCTCTACTGCTGAGCGATGTTCTAAACCCTATCTATTAAGTATATTTAAATTTTTTTACGTTACATTTATTTACTTTGTGGGAAAGAGGAGCTGTGGGAGGCAGAGGACATCTTTGCAGGAGTCGATTCTCTCCTCCCACCATGTGGTGCCCAGAGATCAAAACCTCATCAAGCTTGGCAGCAAGTGCCTTTACCCGATGAGCCATCTTGATGGCTCTATTTCTATTTTTGGAAAAACGATCTCATTTAGTCCAGGCTGGCCTCTAACTCACTGTGTAGGCAAAGATGTCCTTGAATTCTTAATTTCCTTTACCTCCTCAGTCGTGTGTGTATGTGCTGAATGCCTATTAGTGTGTGTGTGTGTGTGTGCGCGCGTGTGCGCGCTTGCCTGTGCATGCATGTTTGGAGGCCAGAAGTCAACTTTGGGTGTCTTCCTTTATCCATTTCCACGTTATTTTTAAGAAGGGTGTCTCAGTTAACCTAGAGCTCACTGTTGGCTAGACTGACTGGCCAGGGGGCCCTGGGAATCTGTCTGTCTGCACTCCCCCTCTCTCAGAGCTGGGGTTCTGTGTGCAGCCACACCCAGCTCTTACGTAGGTTCTGGAGATCTGAACTCAGGACCCCCTGCTTGCAGAGCAGGTGCTTTACCCAAGGGGGCACCTCTCCAGCCTTCCCAGTTTTCTTCTTTGAAAGATTTATTTATTTATTTATTTTTGAGACAAGGTCTCACTACATAGCCCTGGCTGGCCTGGAACTCACTATGTAGACCAGGCTGGCCTTGAACTCCTATAGATCTCCCAGCCTCTGCCTCCTGAGTGCTGGGATTAAAGGCGTACACCACCATACCCCGCTGAAAGATTTATTTTTACTTTTATTTATGCAAATGTGCCTGTGTAAGTGTATGCCCCAGGCTTACAAGTGCCTGCAGAGGCCAGAAGACGGCGTCAGCTACTCTGGAATTACAATGGTCCCCTTGGAGCTGGGGTTACGGTAGTTGTGACCCACCATATGGATGCTGGGAACCAAATGAGGGTTTGGTAAGAGCAGCCATCTCTCCAACCCCATGTGTCCTGTATTTTTTAAAGAAAAGTCAGGCATGGTGGCACACACTTGGAATCCCAGCACTTAGGAGGTTCAGGAGTTGAAGGTCAACTTTAGTTATGTAGCAGGTTTGAGGCTGGACCATGCTACATGAGTCCCTGTCTCAAAAAGAAAGAAAACAAAGAAAAGAAGGGAGGGAGCGAGGTTGGAGAGATGGCTCAGAGGACCTGTGGTCAGTTCCCAGCACCCACTTGGTAGCTAACAAACACCTGTGTAACTCTAGTTCCAGGGGATTTAACGCCCTCTTCTGGCCTCTGAAGGCATTGCATACATATGGTGCCCCTATCATGCAGGCAAAACACTCGTACACATAAAATAAAAATTAAAATAAGAGATAGTTCAGTGGATAACAGCAATGGGCACTTTTGTGAAGGACTCAGGTTTGATTCCCAGCACCCACATGGTGGCTAACAACTGTCCATAATTCCAGTTCCAAGAGATCTGATGCCCTCTTCTGGTCTCTATGGTCGTTGCATGCACGCATGCACTTTCGTGCAAGCAAAACACTTGTACACATAAAATAAAAATAATTTTTTAAGGTTAAAAATTGTTTTATATATGAATTAGAATGTCACACCGCAGGAGGCTGAGGAGACAGCTCTCTGGATAAGAGCATTCACTCCACATGCATGAGGACTGAGTTCGGATCTCCGGCACTCATATAAAAAGCTGGATTTGGTGATGCATGGCTGTAACCCTAGCGTCACGGAGTAGAGACAGGTAGATCCTGTGAGATCACTGGCCGGTCAGCTTTGCCTAAACAGGTCTCTCCAATGAGAGACCTTGTCTCAAGGCAGTAAGACAGAAAGCAACAAACACACACCATGTCCTGCTCTGGCCTCTGCGTACAAGAGCAGCACCTGCACCTGAATGCTCATGTGCATGTACCACATACTCCCCCACCACAAAGTCACACTGGGAAAGAGGCTGTCCCTCTGGGGTGTCCTTGGCAGACAGACCTTTGACTAAAGGGTAAAGAGAGAACGCTGACGTTATTAACTGCTGAATCACCTTCTTTCAGATTTCTAGAACTCAGAACATACGGTGACCTTCAGGTAACATCAGAGTATCTAGCGCCTCTCCTTGATCTTGAACCTGCTGTCTGTGACACAAAGCAGGTGAGTTGCAGTGCTGTTTAATTGCAGAAGAATGCTTGCAACTAGACCCAAGTAGGTCAAGTCAGTTGAAGTGTTCTGGCCAGAGAAGAGGAAGAAAAATAAAAGAGACAAGGTCCTGGATAAGAAAGCCTGCTGAGTACTCTGCCTTCCTGCTCGCCGTCCCATGCAACTACTCTCCCTTCCTGTCCCTGACGTCCCCAGTAGGAGCTCTGAGGACAGGAGCCCTTCTGTCCTCTCAAGGTCAGCCCCTGAATAAACCCTGATTCTTTCTGTACCAAGACTTTTCTCCTTTTTGAGTTTTTTCTTTTTTGATACAGGGTTTTATTACATATCCCTGACTTGCCTAGAACTTGCTGTGTAGACGGTAACGATCTGCCTGCCGTGGCCTCCTGAGAGCTGGGATTACAGGCATGCATCACCACATCACACTTTTCTTCTTTTTAATTTTTACGTGTATGAATGTTGGCCAGCATGTATGTAAGTGCACCACATTCGTGCAATGCCTTTGGAGGCCAGAGAGCGTTGGCTCCTCTGGAACTGTTATTAGTCACCATGTGGGTGCTGGGAATTGAACCTGGGTCCTCTTAACCACTGAGCCATCTCTACAGCAGTCAAGTGCACCAATGTCATTCAATGCCCAAGAAGACCAGAAGAGGGTGTCAGAGCCCCTGGAACTGGAGTTAGCACAGTTGCTAGCTGCCATATGGATGCTGAGAATCAAACCCGGGTCCTCTGGAAGAGCAGTCAGTGCTCTTAACCACTGAGCCATCTCTGCAGCCCCCAGGATGGCTTTTCTTTCCAGCCAACCTGCCTCTCTGTTCCTTTACGGTGGGTCTCCCCTCAGACCTCTGTATGCATGTCTCCCTCTCTGAGTGCTCCTCAGTACCCCATCCAGGATGAAGGGTGATACAAATATATGTCATCTAAGCCACCTGTTAGGGACCATCAGTTGTCCCAAAGTGGAACAGTTACTCCCAGGGAAGTCAGCCAGCAACTGATCAGAAGTCAAATGGAGACTGGGTCTGGTGGCGCACTCCTGCGACTCCTGCATGTGGGAGGCTAAGGCAGGAGGAACGAAGAGACATGCATCGCAGTATCCTGTCTCAGAAAAACAACTGAGGGATGGAGAGATGACTCAGAAGTTAAGAGCACTGACTGCTCTTCCAGAACACCCAGGTTCGGATCCCAGCACCCACATGGCTAACAGCCATCTACAAGGCCAGTTTCAGCCAATCTGACGCCATCTTCTGGCTTCTGAGGGCACTGCAAGCGGGTGATGCACTTAACTTATCCATGCAAGCAAAGCACTCCTACACATAAAATAAAAATAAGGGGCTGGGGAGATGGCCCAGTGGTTAAGAGCACTGGCTGCTTCTGCAGAGGACCCCGGTTTGATTCCCAGCACCCACAGGGCAGCTAACAGCCACCTGTAACTCCAGTTCTAGGGGAATCTGACGTTCTCTTCTGGCCTCCAGGGGCATTACACAACACCAGCGCACTTGCAGGCGATCTACTCATACACATAAATAAATATTTAAAACATAAAAATAAATAAATTTCTAAAAATAAGAAGAACAAATAGTGAATTGGAAACCAGGCGGGTAGTCCAGCAGGTAAGTGTGCATATGCAATAAGCATAAGGACCTGAGTTCAAATCTCCAGAACCTACATAAAAAGCTGGGTATGACCATGAGTCCAAGTCTGTAACTTCAGAACTGTGGGAGGTGGAGACAGGAGGATTGCTGGGGCTTGATGGACCCCAGGCTAGCTCCAGATTCAGTGAGAGACTCCATCTCAAGTAAACAGGTGGTGAGTGACAGAACAGGACACTAGATGCTTATGTGCACACACACATATACACACATGCCCATACACATATGCACACACACAACCAATTTTGGAGGAGTGTATTTTTGAGACAGGATCTCCCTATAGCCTCAGCTGACCTGGAACTGGCAATGTAGACCAGGTTGACCTCAATCTCACAAAGCTCATGCACCACCACAAGCTCGCTATGTAGACCAGACTGGCCTTGAATTCACAAAGATGGACCTGCCTCTGCCTCCTGAGTGCTGGGATTAAAGGCGTGTGCCAAGCTTTATTTTTCCTTTTCAATATTTTATTGTATGTGTATGAGTCTTTGCCTGCATATACGTATGTGCACAGTGTTCAAGGGAGCCAGAAGAGGGTGTTCAATCACTGGGACTGGAGTTACAGATGGTTGTGAGCCACCATGTGGGTGCTGGGAACTGAACAATGCTCTCTTTTTTTTTTTTTTTTATGTGAGTGAGTATATTGCCTGCATGTGTGTAAATGCACCCATGCTGTTCAGTGCCTATCAGGGTCAGAAGAAGGCGTCAGATCTCCTGGAAGTGGAGTTACAAACGGTTTTTGGGTGCTGGGATTCAAACCGGGGTCTCCTGTAAGAGCTGTCAGTGCTCTTAACTGCCGAGCCATTCAGCTCCATTATCAAATTTTAAAAGGCTAAAAGGACATCTATGACAAGGGCTTACAGTATTCAATTGTCAGGAACACCAGACTTGACGAGTCCAGATGACGGATTTAGAAGTGAATTTCCATTTGTATATTTAGTGACTTATTAATTAGCATAGTGAATGGTGCAAATGAATTTTTTTGAGACAAGGTCTCACTATGTAGCTCAGGCTGGCCTGGAACTCATAGAAATATACCCGCCTCTGCCTCTCTAGTGTTAGGATGAAAGGCAGGAGTCATATGCTTGGCAGTAAATTTTTTAAAAATTCTTCTTATTTATGTCTGTGTGTTTACTTGTATCTGACCACGTGTGTGCAGGGGCCGGCAGAATCCAGAAGGAACTGGAGTTACAAGAGTCATGAGCCTCCCATTGTGGGTGCTGAGAATCACACCCAGATCCTCCACAAAAGCAACAAGTGGCTTTAACTTAAACTGTTGAGCTGTCTCTCCAGCTGCCCGCCCCAGAATTAGTTCTTAAAGGTGAATTGGTATGTAACACTGGCTAAAATTTTCTAGGTGCTTTCTGCCCTTTGAACAGAGTATAGGAAACCTAGTAAACCCCAGGGACTGGCACTGGAGGCTGGTACTCTAAATGTTCCTGCCATCACAGGCCAGTCCCCAGGGATTCTGGTGGCAGCTCCAGAGCTGTCAGCGTACGGTTGTCCAAGGACACAATCAAGCTTACCTCAAATGAACCTGATGTGAACAGTGCACCCAGAACACCAGGGCCACAGGCTGGGATGTCATCAGCTCACAGAACAGGTTATGTAGCTGGGCTTGCACTGGTCGAGGTCACCCACAGCTGTCGATCACAGCTCTGCTCACAACCCTGTCTTCATTTGCAAGCCAAGGCTGGCCACCAACTCGATATGTACCCCAAGATAACCGTGAACTCCTGATTCTCCTGCCTCTTCCTCCCGAGTGCTGGGACTACAGTGTGCATCTCTATGTCTGGTTAATGCAGTGCTGGGATGGAGTCCGGGCAAGCACTCTACCATCCTCAGCTCCAGCCCCCAAGCACACTCCTAACACATGACTTCAGCCAGTTTAGCCACATCCAAGTGTTGTCAGCTCTGTTTGGTGGATATCAGCAGCTGACAGGAGGAGGAGGCAGCCCGCACAACCTCAGTACTGAATGACTTGTTCCAATGAAAGTGCTCGTTACAGGGGCTGGAGAGAGGGCTCAGTGGTTAAGAGCACTGGCTGCTCTTGCAGAGGACTCAGGTTCAGTTCCCAGTGCCTACATGGCGGCTCACAACCCAACCGTCTATAACTCCAGTTCCAGGGGATCTAACACCCTCTTCTGGCCTTGGCAGCTATTGCATGACATGGGTATATTTACATACATGCAGCCAAAAACACTCATCACGTAAAATAAAAGTAAATAAATAAATTTAAAGCAAAATCAAAAAGCACTTTTTAAAGAGAAGGACCATGCTTCCTTTTCTCACATCACATTCCGAAGACCCCACCCCCACCCCATTGGTAGTTGCGGTCCAGTTCCGGTTCTACTTGTGTGTAGTTATTTTCACACGAACATGGTAAAATTTACCCACGTTGCTCACAGTACACATTTATTTTCAGTGTGTGTGTGTGTTTGTGTGTGTGTGTGTGTGTGCTGGAACTCAGGTCATCAGACTTGGCAGCAAGCTCCTTCTCCACTAAGCCATCTCACAACCCCCTTTAAAAAATGTATTTATTGTTATTTTTTATTTTATGTGTACGAGTGTATTGTCTGCATGCACCTAAGTCATGCAATGCTCTCAGAGGTCAGAAGAGGGTGTCAGATCCCCTGGAACTGCCATGCAGGTGGTGGGAATTGAACCCAAGGCACTAGGCACACATGTTGTACTTACATACACTCAGACAAAACACTCATACACATAAAAGAATAATTTAAAATCTTTATTTATCATTATCGTCGTGTGTGGTATGCGTATGTGTGTGTGTGTGTACCACAGTACGAGTGTGGTGCTCCAAGAAAACTTTTGGGAGTCCATTCTCCCCTTTCAGCTGGGATTCAGGAAGGAACTCAGGTCATCAGCTTGCAAAGAAGCCATTCTACCTGATGAGCCATCTTGCCAGGCCTGCGGTTATTTTTGGTATATCACTGGCTGAACCTGCATTTTGCCAAACCTGGAACAAATAGGCCACTGGAAGTAGGGTGCTGAGAAGCGGGGCAGTTGTTTAGCAAGCACCGCTGACTGCGCCGTGACTCCCGTCCGCCAACAGTCTCAGCGAGCCACGTTCTTCCCTGGAGCTGGTATTTTTAAATTTCTTAAGTTTCAGCCACACCTGTAATCTCAGCACTTAGGAGAGAGAGGAAGGAGGATTAGAAGTTCAAGGTCATTGTGGGCTACATAGTGAGTTTGAGGACAGCCTGAGCTACATGAAACCCTGTCACACACACACACACACACACACACACGCAATTTCTTTATGTACATATTATTTCATATGGTCCCATATAACATTTCCCTGAGATTAGCACTTTTTATGTCTTTTGGTTATTGACTGGAATTGCCCATTTTTCTATTGGGGCAACCATTTATAGGATTGACTGGTCTATCTATTTGTGTGTGTATGTGTGGTATATGTATATGAGTGTGTTTGTTTGTGTGTGTAATCTAGTCTGGCCTTCAACTCATGGCAATCCTCCTGCTTCTGAAATGCTGGGATTCCAAGTGTAAACTACCATACCCAGTATTCGCTTCCATGCAAGTGATTATTTTATGTGTGTGTGTGTGTGTGCGCGCACACGCACACGCGTATGCCACAAGTGCAGTGCCCATGGAGGCCAGAAGGGGGCGTTGATCCCCTGGAGCTGGAGCTACAGGTGACTGAGCTGCTGTATGTGGGTACTGGAAACTCAAGTTGAATCCTCTGCAAAAGCAGCAGGTGCTCGTAACCGCTGTCTAGCCACCATGATAGTGTGTAACATAGTTTTCCCCTTTCAGTGGCTCTAGTGCAGTCTTAAGTTGGTGAAGCTGGAACCCAATACAGCCCACCAATCATACAAGAAGGTGGGAGAGGAAACAGAGCCATCTTGCTCCAGATGGTGTCTCGGGGATGTGTGGCTGCTTTGGGGTCTGGATTCCGAGCATGCCAGCCTACATCCCTGCAGGAGTAATCCTAGCGAAATAAGAAGGCGCCAGCGAGGAAAATATAAAGTCAAACGAAAACTGGGAGAAAGAGATGAGCCATGTTCATTAGTTCTTTAACTCTAAGTCCAGCCTGGTGTGGTGACACGCACATGTAATTTCAGAACTTGGGAAACTGAGGCAGGAGGACTGCTATGAATGGAGGCCAGCCTGGGCTACTGAGACAGACTCTATCTCCAAAAACAAAAACAGGGGCCGGAGAGATTGCTTAGAGGTTAAGGCTACACTTGCAGAGGACCTGGGTTCAGTTTCTAGCACCCACATAGCAACTAACAACGGTCTATAACTCCAGTTCCAGGCTACCCGATGCCCTCTTCTGGCCTCTGTGGGTACTGCATGTGGTTCACAACATACGCAGGCAAAACGCTCATACACATATATACATAAATGATATATATAATAAAAATAAACAAATCCAAAAAGTGTTTCTTTAAAAAAAAAACGAAAACAACTAGCATGGTGGCTCATGCCTTCAATCCCAGCACTTGGGAAGCAGAGGACAGACAGATTTCTGTGAGTTCAAGGCCAGCATGGTCAACATAGCGAGTTCCAGGCCAGACAGCGCTACACAGTGAGACCTTGCCTCAGTAACCAAACCAAACCAAAACCACAAAGAAGTCGGGTTTTGGCACACGTGGAGCCGGGGGTTCACACTCGGGGGCACCTCGTCTTCCTGCTGCTTGGCTGTGCTTCTGGGTCACCCTCATTCTTTGGCTGGGACAGTCTGAGGTCTAGGCCTGTGTTCAGCAGGACCCTAAGAGAGAAGCTGTTGAGGGAGCACTGGAGTGTGGCCCAGGTGTGGTCAGGGGGCGTGGCCAGGGGTTGTGATACTCTAATTGACAGGTCTCAGTCAGATGAGGGTCCCTAGCTTGTTGAGAGAGGCCAGCCTTATCAGAGCCCTGGGGCTGGAGACAAAGGGACGGTGGATCCCCACAGGGGCTGAGGGTGCTAAGAGCTGGGGGGTGCTGAGCTTTTAAAATGACTTCTGAGTTAGGGATGCAGCACAGTGGTTCCGTGAGTTCAAATCCCAGCTCTGCCACTTAGAACTATAAAGCAAGGTATGAAAGTTCACACCTGTGATTCCAGCACTTGGGAGGCAGAGGATGGAGGATCCCTAAGTCGAAGGCTAGCCTGGGCTACACAGTGAGACAAAGGACACTGAGCGCTGGGCTCCACATAACTTCTCTGTGCCTAGTTTCTTCAAACAGTACTGAGTGCCTGTAGCTTGCCTGCCCTCCCTCCCTCCCTCCCTCCCTCGTTCCCTCCCTTCCTCCCTCCCTTTCCCGTTCTTCCTCTTCTTCTCTTTCTGTTTCTGCATTGCTGGTGGTGAATGCAGTGGCTCCTCTCCTAGTGAATCACGATACCACAGAATACCCAGATACTCAGATACCACATGATACCCCGAAGTCTGTCATTTTAAGACTTTGTCTCAAACAAACAAAACCAGGTGCAGACAGAAACAAACAAATTTAAAAAACATCAGGGGATGTGGCGGTTCCGTCACAAAACAACAAAACAAAACAAATCAAGCAAACAAAGAACCTCCAAGCTTTCTTCCTGTGGAAAAGCTCAGTTGGTAGAGTGCTGCCATGACCTGGGGGGCGGGGCAGTATTGCCTAAACCAGGCATGTGGTGGTACACGCCTGTAATCGAAGCACTCAGAGATGGGGGGGATCCAAAATTGAAGGTCCTCCTTGCCTTTATAGTGAACTCAAGGCTAGCCTGGGCTACATAAGCCTCGGCCTAAAACAATAACAACAAAGCACCAATAGGTGCTATCATCTTAGTGCTTGGAATCCTGAGGCAGGGCTAGCCTGGGAGACATAGTGAGACAGCCCCCAGCCCCTGCTGTTTCACCAAACAGAAAAAGAAAGAAAAAGGAAAAAACATGAAAGATATACGGAGGGAAAGACGAAAAACACAAAAAAGAAAAAGACAGACATGGGACGGACTAGGCACGCAGGCCTGTCAGGCTAAGCTACCGACTCCAGGGGAAGATGGAAAGCTATGGCCAGCCTTGGCAATTTAGTGAGAATGTATCTCCAAATAGAAAGTAAGGGGCTGGAGAGACGGCCCAGCAGTTAGGAGCACTGGCTGCTCTTGCAGAGGATCTGAGTTCGATTCCCAGCGCCCACTTGGCAGCTGACAGCTGTCTGTAACTCCAGCTCTAGGAGACCCAGTGCCATCCTCTGACCTCCTGATACTCAGACACATAAAATAAAAATAATAAAGAAAATATTTTTTTAAAATAGGAGGTTTATGAGGGGTGGAGACGTAGCTCAGTGGCAGAGGGCTTTGCCTAGGATGCAGGAAGATTCAATCCCCAGCAGCCCCTCTCCCTAGAAAGAGATAAGGGGACAGTGAGGCTGAGGCCAGGCAACAGGAAGAGGCAACACCCCCACCTTGACCTCCTTCTTGGCACTCCCTTAGTGGCGGCAGGTCCTCCTACCACGGCCTGCCTTCCATCCTGCAGCTGGTCAAGCCCATTAAGTTGCTAACATGGCCACAACTAAAGGCTCCACGCCCCAGGGAGGAAACCGAAGAGGCGTCCTTCTCCATCGCACCCCAAACCATCAATTAGCATTAACGAGGGAGCAGGCTCCTCACTGGCCTAAAGACCCCCAACGGGGTGCAGATGGGGCAGAAGCCCCGCCCCGTGACTCAGGAGGTTAAAGGGCTTGGGTCCATCTGCGAGTCCTGAGTGTCCGATGGCCAGTGGCAGCAGAAAAGTCACCATCCAGCTGGTGGAGGACGGGACCGGGACCGGAGCCGGGGGCCCGCAGCTCTTCAAGGGCCAGAACTATGAGGCCATCCGAGCAGCCTGCCTGGATTCTGGAATCCTGTTCCGTGATCCTTGCTTCCCTGCTGGCCCCGATGCCCTTGGCTACGACAAGCTGGGGCCCGACTCGGAGAAGGCCAAAGGGGTGGAATGGAAGAGGCCCCATGTAAAGAGGAGCTGGGCTGGGTCCTGGGTCTGCAGGAGGAGGGGTCGGGCCTGGACCCGTGGGCTGAGGGAGGAGGACTGAGCCTATCTCCTGGGCCTGAGGGAGGAGGACTGCGGTTTGGTCCCCTGGGTCTGAGGAGCAGGGCTGGGGACCGGACCTATAGGGCTGAGGGAGAGGGGCTGAGGGCTGGAACCCTGAGTCAGAGGGAAGTGGGCTGACACCTGGACTCTTGGGTCTCAGGGAGGAGGGCTGAGGGCTGGAACCCTGGGTCAGTGGAAAGTGGGGCTGGAGTCTAGACCCCTGGGACAGAGGGAGGAGGACTGGAATCTGGAACCCTGGGTCTTAAGGGAAGGGGGCTGACACCTGGACTCTTGGGTCTCAGGGACAGGGGTTGAGGCCTGGAACCCTGGGTCAGAGAGAGGAGGCCTGGGGCCTGGTCCCTCATTCTGCGAGAGAAGAGCTGGGGGCTGGTTCAAGGCAGGGTCAGCCAGAGGAGTTCAAAAGGGCCCAGGGAAGCCAAGCTTCCGCCTCCAGGCCTTTCTGGGATTGGAGGCCCTCATTACCTGGGTAGCCTCCTGGTGGCCCAGACCCGAGCGGTTGACTTCCTTCCCATTTCCTCTGAACTTCGCTTTCTTGGGTTGACTGGAACCCCCTCTTCTCCCAGGAGTTTTGTGCCGAGCCCCAGTTCATCTGTGAAGACATGAGTCGAACAGACGTGTGCCAGGGAAGCCTGGGTGAGGCCCCCGACCCCGGCCTCTGACATCTTTACCACTCTGTGCCTTCTCCCGGCCCTTCCCAGTCCTTGTCTAACTGGAGCCTCTCCTCCCAGGAAACTGCTGGTTTCTCGCTGCTGCGGCCTCCCTGACACTTTACCCGCGGCTCCTGTACCGGGTGGTACCCCCTGGACAGGGTTTTCAAGAGGGTTATGCAGGCGTCTTTCATTTCCAGGTAGAGTTTAGGTTCTCCTTCCGCCCCTCAGTTTCCCACATGGTGGCATGATGACATAGACCTCAGTTATCTTTATCTTATGGGAGCTGAAATTCCTGGACGTGGGTAGGTAGAGTCTAAGGTGGGAGAGGGGATCCTAACTGCAGTCCGGCTATTTCTCCCGCCAGCTCTGGCAGTTTGGCCGCTGGGTGGACGTGGTGGTAGATGACAAACTGCCCGTGCGTGAGGGGAAGCTGATGTTCGTGCGCTCAGAACAGAGGAACGAGTTCTGGGCCCCACTGCTGGAAAAGGCTTATGCCAAGTGAGCACCCCAACTCCCTCCCAGCTGAGACCAAGACCCAGGAGCAGACCCCAAGCCAGTGAAGCTCCTGACGTCTGGGGTCCTCCAGCCACCCAGCCAAAGACCATAAATCAAGCCACAATCGCCAGAACCCTAATATCACAGCATCCCTTTAGAACCTTCATTTTGGGTATTTTGCTTTATATTTTATTGAGAGAGGGTCTCTCCAGCCCTGCCTGCCCTGGAATTCAGTATGTAGCCAAGGATGACCTTGAACTTCTCATCCTCCTGCTTCCTGCTCAGGAGTACTGAGTACCCAGTACTGAGTACTGGGATTACAGGTGTGCGCCTCCATACCAGGTTTGTTCGGTGCTGGGGACGGAACTCCAGGCTTTGGGTATACTAAGCAAGCACTCTGCCAGCTGAGCTATATCCCCAGCCTTTACGTATTTATGTATTTACAGTAGCTCCTTATGTAACCCAAGCTGGCTTTGAACTCACAGTCCTTTGTCACTCTCCTGCATGCTTGGATTTCAGGCATGTACTTCAACTCTAACTAAAGTTAGGAGAAGCATGTATGTGTGTTGCAGATGGAATCCAGGGCCTTGTGAATGCTATGCTAGTGCTAGACCCCTGAGCCACGCCCGCAGCCCCTCACTGGAGGATTCTAGGCAGGCGAGCTTCTCACTGGGGCATTCTAAGTAGAGAGACATGCTCCCAGCCTTCACAACTTAGACACCTCCGTTTTTGACATTTTTCACAAACATTCCCAAACCCTACTGATCTGACCCATAAGTCTTAAGGATCCTAAAATCCCATCTATCAGGCCCTGGATTCAGCAAATCTCAGGGAGATCTTTATTCTCAGACCATGTCTCCGGTCCACTGAGACAACCACAGCACATCCTTTCCCACGTCAGACTCTGGAACCCCAGACAAGCCTCCGTGGGCCTTGCCTACACAGCATTCCCAGAGCCCCACTTAGGGCCTAGAATTCTGGCACAGCCTCTCCCTTGACCTACAATGCACAGGGTTGGGAGTCCAGCGACCACAGGTCTGGCATGTGTCACAGCCCCTCTCTTCATGTCTGGAGATTTCAGGAGTTCAACCAGGCACAGTACCAGGCCACTCCTGTAATCGCAGTCCTGGGAAACTGAGGCAGGAGGATTTCCAGTTCTAGGGCAGACTGGGCTTCATAGTGAGATATATCTCAAGGGATAGTAGCTGCTAGAAACCCTTTCCAGGAAGTCTCCCTTCAGTTCTGGGGGCGGGCTAATCATGCTCCTGTGTGCCTCACACCCCACCCCTGCTTGCTCCCACAGGCTCCACGGCTCTTACGAGGTGATGCGAGGGGGCCACATGAACGAGGCTTTTGTGGACTTCACAGGAGGTGTGGGGGAGGTGTTGTACCTGAGAGGAAACACTCCGGGCCTTTTCTCCGCGCTTCGCCATGCACTGGCTAAGGAGTCCCTTGTGGGCGCCACAGCTTTGGTGAGAACCGGGCTCCCACGTGGACCCACACCGAGACTAGTGTTCAGTCTACACCAGGACGGGAGCATCCGATGGCCTTTGCTCCTGCCCCCAGCTCCTCACTGGTGGATTCCAGGCTAGGGCTCTAGTGATAAGCTACGTTCCCAGCCACTCTCTGCCCCCACCCCTTTTATTGAGATAGGGTCTCCCTACCTAGGCCTGGCTGACCTGGAACTCGGAGTTCCATCTACCTTTGCCTCTTGAGTGCTGGAATCAGAGCGATGCATCACTACATCCAGCTCCCAGCCCTCTTTCTACTTTTTATCTTGAGGCAGGGTCTCACTAAGTTGCCCAGGATGGCCTCAACCATACTCTGTAGCCAAGGCTGACCTTGAACTTTCAATCTTCCTGCTTCAGCCTCCCAGGTAGCTGGGGTTACAGGACTGTGACACCAGGCTCATGCTTGGATTCTTACTCCCCAACTTGAACACACTCTCTGAGCGCGTTGGCATTTTGTCCTGTGCTTGGCTGGCGCCTGCTTTAGAGGCGTTAATCTGGGCTGGGGAACTGGGAGGAGCGGCTGACCTCTCTCCCGCTCCAGCCTCATAATCCTGTTCTGTGTTCAGAGTGACCGGGGTGAGATCCGCACAGACGAGGGCTTGGTGAAGGGACATGCGTATTCGGTCACTGGCACGCACAAGGTGAGCTGTCCCTTTGGCTGGGCTGCCTGGAGGTGTGCCTGCATCACCCTCATTGACGATGATGCTGTCTCCAAGGTGTCTCTGGGGTTCACCAAGGTGCGGCTGCTGCGACTGAGGAACCCCTGGGGCCGTGTGGAGTGGTCTGGGCCCTGGAGCGACAGGTGGGCCTGGCCTGGGGCGGGTTAGGGGCTCACCCATATGTGTCCACCTCTCATACTGGTCTCTCTAGCTGCCCTCGCTGGGATTCGCTCCCCTCTGAGTGGCGAGATACCCTGATGGTGAAGAAGGAGGATGGGGAGTTCTGGTGAGTTCTCTGCCTCTGGGAGGGTCTCTGGATCAGGGGTCTCCAGGACAAGAGGGGCGGAGGGGACATAGAAAAAGCCTATGAGATGGGTCACGGTGGAGAGCTGTCCTTACCAGCTGTAATTTACAGCTCTTTCCAAGTTCGGGAAATAGTTGTAAACTGGGCTATTAAGGGAATTATTTTTGGAGGAGGAATATTGAGACCAGGTTGGCCTGGAACTCACTGTGTAGACCAGGCTGGCCTCAAACTCATAGCATTCCTCTGACCCATCAGCCTCCCAATTCTAGGCTCACTGGCCTAAGCCACCACACTCAGCTTATTAAGGGAATTTGGAGACATCACATTCTTGAGATTGAAAGAGGATGAGTCATATTTAGGATGATCTGGGTGGGCATGGTGACATTTGAGGTTTAAAAAATATCATTTTTAACTATTTTTTCTAATTTGACATTTATGTATCTCTGTGTTTGTGCACAAGTGTGTCACAGTGTTACGTGTAGAGGTCAGAGGACAACTTTCAGAAGTCAGTTGTCTCCTGCTGTGGGATTGAACTCAGGTCATCAGGCTTGTACCCAACGAGTACATCTTGCCAGTTTCTCACCTGGTGATTTTCTAAAGTCAATTCGATGATATCTGAGAGTAGTTTGTGATCTTCCCAGATGTGGGGCATTTGTGAGGCCTTAGAGACTCTGGAGGCTCAGCGGTTTCTGGTGATTAAAGGTTATTTGGCAGGATTTAAGGAACCAAGGGCCGTTTCTGAGTACTTGAGTTGCCTGGGGCTGGGGCCCTGGGGTGGCCAGACACGGCTCACGGTGCTCGCTGCACAGGATGGAACTTCAGGACTTTCTCAAGCACTTCAACACGGTCCAAATCTGCTCACTGAGCCCGGAGGTGCTGGGCCCCAGCCCCGCAGGCGGTGGTTGGCACATCCACATATTCCAGGGCCGCTGGGTGCGCGGCTTCAACTCCGGAGGGAGCCAGCCGAGTTCTGGTGAGGCCTGGGGCCCCCTGAGAAGCAAGCGGGGAGTGGGGGCTGCAGAAGTGGGAACCTCATCGTCTTCTCTTCTGTTATAGAAAACTTCTGGACCAATCCTCAGTTCCGGCTGACGCTGCTAGAGCCTGATGAGGAACTGGATGAAGACGACGAAGGGCCCTGGGGAGGCTGGGGAGCGGCAGGGACCCGGGGCCCAGCGAGGGGAGGTCGTGTCCCCAAGTGCACGGTCCTTCTGTCGCTCATCCAGCGCAACCGGCGGTGTCTGAGGGCCAAGGGCCTCACTTACCTTACTGTGGGCTTCCACGTATTCCAGGTGAGCGTGGCGTCAAGGTGTGGTCTGGTGGAGCCGGTGGGCCACGGGGGCCTTGGAACTGGTGGGAGGGCACTGGGAGGTGGTTTGGAGACTGAGCCATTCTGAGAGAATTAGAGAGAGGGGTTCAAGGACAGGAGACAGAGAGCAGGAGGGGACCAACGGGGCAGAGAAGGAATGAGGACACACAAAGGGGAGGGGAGGACTTAGGAAGGGGTCAGAGATGAGGAGGAGGGACATTGAAAGTTCAGTGGAACTTGGGGCTGGAGAGATGGCTGAGCGGCTAAGAGCACTGGCTGCTTGCAGAAGACCTGGGTTTGGTCCCCTGCACTCACATGGTGGCTGACAACCATCTGTAACTTCCGTTCCAGAAGAGTCAATGCCCTCTTCTGGCCTCTGTGGGCATTGCACACACGGATGCACTTACACACATGCAGGCAAAACACTCATGTACATAAGCTTATTTTTAAAAAGCTCAGTGGGAGTAAGCCGGAGGGGAGGGTGTGAGCGGGATGGAGGCGGGGGGGGGGGGGACTCTGCACGGTGGCACTTCTCTCACCCCACTCCCCTGGTTTTTCCTTCTGGCAGATTCCGGAGGAGGTGGGTTTCAGATGGGGCCCCAGACTCAGGACCAGCCTCAAGACTTGGTCCACGGGCGCTGGAGGGGCTGAGTCTGTGTCTGGGACCGGGGGATCCGGGCGGACCCGGCCGGGCTGGGTGTGTGTGGTGGCCCCGGGGGCTGGGTGGGGGAGCGGGGCGGACGGTGGTCACGCCAGCCCACCCGCAGCTGCTGGGCCTCTGGGACTCGCCGCGCAGCCGCGCGCTCTTGCCTGGGCTGCTGCGCGCCGACCGCTCGGTTTTCTGCGCCCGCCGCGACGTGAGCCGCCGCTGCCGCCTGCCTCCGGGTCACTACTTGGTGGTACCCAGCGCCTCCCGCGTGGGCGACGAGGCCGACTTCACGCTGCGCATCTTCTCCGAGCGCAGCCACACTGCAGTGTGAGGACGCCCCGCCTCCCGCCTCCCCAGCCTCCCCTCCAGCACCGGTCCTGGCCCGGGGACCCCCATAATATTCCTTAACCTCAGGTCCTGCTCCCCAGACCACTTAGCTCCAGGTTAGGGCCTGAGCCCCCCCCGCCCCCGCCACATCTCTGGGTCCTCCCCTGACACCAAACCTCACCCGAGGACCACAAAGCCTCGCCCTGCCAAGATCTCTAACCCCCCCCCAAGCTCCTCCCCCCCACCCCGCTCGCTGATACCCGGTTCCCCACGTCTGTCTGTAATTTGCAGGGAGATCGATGATGTGATCAGCGCCGACCTGGACGCCCTCACGGTGCGGGCCGCTACGGGAGGGGGAGGGCCTACGGGAGGGGGAGGGCCTTGGGACAGTACTGAACTCCACCACCCCACAGGTCCCCTATAAACCTCTAGAGCTGGAGCTGGCACAGCTGTTTCTGGAGCTGGCTGACGAGGTGATGAGGGTTTAGGGCTGGGCTGGTGTGTCTCACCAAATCATAGTAAGAACCTCTCTTACCCTAGGCGTCTTAAAAAAATATGTAGCCCAGGTTAGCCTTGAATTACTGGTGATCTTGCTTCTGGCTACCCAGTGCTGGGGTTACCGGCCTGAGGATTTTGGCTGTGTCTCTTGCTTTGCCTTTGTTTTGGGAATCTCACAGATCTTTCTTGTCGGAGGGCCTCTGCTTAGTCTGCACCCTCTGCCTGCTCCCCTTCCTCAGATTCAGCCATTTTTCCCAGGTCCCCTCCACTGGAAGTTGTCCCTGTCACCCCCCCCCCCCCATGGGCTCCCAAAGTCAGTGCTTCTTTTGCTGCCTTGACCACTTTGGGGACAGACCTATCTCCTCTAGCTGAACCCCAAGAAGACAAGCACCGTGTCCCCAGCACTATCCAGCACAGAGCCTGGCTCAGAGGGTCTGTTGAATGGGCACATTAGGCAGAGGCCTCACCAGTGACTCTTCCCTGACTAGGACGAACAACTCGATGCTCTTCAGCTGCAGACCTTAATAAGCATCGCGCTGGAGCCTGGTGAGTTGGTCTGGAGGGTTTCCACAGCGGAGTGCCACACCCACAGGGCCTCCCTGCATAGTGCTGTGGGGCGGGGGGGCGGGGGGGATGCAAGCATAGGAGCCAGAGCTGAGCTCGGAAGCAGCTCCCTGCTTGTGTTCTGCAGCCTGGTGAAGGCTGGGACACTTGGACCCTCCTCCTCTGAGAGGCAGGGTGGGTGTAGCTATGGGCGCAGACCTGGAACCCCGGCTCTGCTGGTTACATCAAGCGTGGACTGTGTGGACCCCAGTTCCTGTAAAATGTCCACTGCAGGCAGTTAGTCCATAAAGCCACTGCAGCCTGAAAGCAGGGGCAGCTGAGCTTCTTTCTTGTAGCCAGGGCCAACACGAGGACTCCTGGAGAGATTGGGCTCAGGACCTGTGAGCAGCTTGTGCAGTATTTTGGGGTATGTGGGGGACGTGTCTGGGGAGGCAGGCCAGGGACGTTGAGGTCTCTCCTCCCCTTCTGGAGGACACTGGTTGTAATCATATGTCTCCACTTGCAGCATGGACGAAGGCTGGCCCTACACCAGTTCCAGGAGCTCTGGAGCCACCTCCTGGTGTGGCAGGTAAGGCGGGCGCTGGGAGTAGCTCTCCTTTTGGACACTAAGGGGCACCAGGCCTCTCATGCCAACCTGGGAGTAAGGTGGATGGACAGACCCTTCCATTCCACCATGGCCCCTCTGACCCAGCGCAGCCTCAGGTCCCAGTTGGAATCCCAGCTCGTGTTTCCTTTAGGGGTGACCTCGGGACTGTCACCTCCCCTCCGAGGAGCCTTTGCTTGGCTGGAAATGGGTACTGGGATTAGAACGCTTTAAAGGAGTGGACAGAAGTGGCTGAAGATCTGTGGAACTGACAATAGTGACAAGTCCCTGCTGTGGAATCCACACAAGCCTTTGTGTGTTGAACTTGTAACAGGGCCTGGGAGCTTGCTGTTGTCCCAGATGGGGTAACGGTTGCAGTGGCTAAACTGTGGTCCAGTGTCAAGGCCCAGGAACAAGGGGAGCTGGAGCCTGAGCGCCCTCTCAGCCACTTCAAGGTGCGGGGTTACTCAGAGGCCTGGCATGCGACCTACACCTGTTCCCCAACCCCCCCAGGCAACATTTGACAAGTTTGATGAAGACGCCTCTGGGACCATGAACTCCTGTGAGCTGAGGCTGGCGCTGAATGCAGCAGGTACGGAGAGACACCTGGGGTAGCTGTGGGGACAAGACCTGCTCTGTCTCCTCCTCTCCTGAACACCTTTGAGCCCCTCCAATCAGTGCCCCGCCCCTGGCCATTCATACTGGCTGTCCAGAAGGTTCAGCACGCGTCCTCCTATAGTGGCTGCGGGCATAGGTCTCCCCCTCGGGGCTCACACGGCTAATGCAAGGAGTCTACAGAATCACAACACCCATTCTCCAGAGCCACAGAACGCTCCAAAGAAAGGAGGTGATGGCTTATGCCAAGGCTACCACCTCACTGTAGAGGCACAACATTCTAATCAAGGTCGAGAGCCACAGGGAAACAAATGTGTGCCATGGGATCCTTGAAAGATTCTGGAAGATAGGTTGGGTCGGATGCTTGCAACTCACGGGCCATGTCCCAGAGCCAGGAGCCAGGAGGCTTGGGCCAGCTTACTAGTGGGAAAGACTAAAGCTGCGAGAATGGGACCTTGAGAGATAGCTGAATGTCCAGGAACCAGTTAAGATGGAGCCAAAGGCAGAGAGGAAAAGAGAAGAGTAGCAGCTGGGAGGAAGGAGAGGTGGGAGAGTATGGACAGAAGGCCAGGAGTCCATCCACTCAGGGTCCCTGAGTGCCTGGCACAGGTCAGGGGTTGTTGTAGGCAGAGGGCACAGGTCCTTCCATTCCATCTGTCCAGGTCTTCCTTCATCCAAGTCTAGCCCATCCCACCCAGATTCCCAAGGGATAGCCAAGAGGTGGCACATGCCTTTACTCCAAGGGCATTTGGGAAGTAGAGGCAGGTAATCTGAGGTGGAGGCTAGCCTGGTCTACACAGTGAGCTCCAGGCCAATTGTCTCAAAAAGACCAAACAACAAAAATAAGATTGGGAATGTCGCTCAATTGGCGGTATGCACAAAGCCCTGAAGTCTATCTCACACTGCATAAACCGCGTCTGGTAGGACAGGCTTGAACTCCCACTGTCTAGAAGCTGGAGGCAGCAGGATCAAGAACTCAAGATCATCCTTGATTACATGTCTCAAACAAAACAACACTGAGGGCTAGGGTAAAGCACCCGCAGTACAAGCATGGAGACTGGAGTTCGGGTCTCCGGCACCCACAGAAAGGCCGGGATCGCACTGTGGCCCACCCGTAACCCTAGCACTTGGGAGGCAGAGGAAGGAGGCTCTTAGTGGAAGCTGGCTGGCTGCACTAGCCAAACTGGCAAGCTGTGGGTTTCGGTGAGACCCTGCTAGACGTGACTGAGAAGACACGCCAAGCCAGCCTCTAGCCTCTGCATGCCCACACACACCAACATGCATTGAAACACCTGTCCAAAACAAAACCAAACATAGGGCTGTGGGACACAACAATCCTCTCAATCCTCACACGGCCTCCCAGCCAGAGAAGTGCAGGGTCACAGGGCTGGAACGTGCACCCAGGCTTCCTGTGCAGGTGGGCCGTGAGTAGAGCCCCATAGCATGAGCATCTCCCTGGGGGGCGGGGGGGTGGTGCTGAGGTGGGGCTCACAGGCAGCCCCCTCCCAGGCTTCCACCTGAACAACCAGCTGACCCAGGCCCTCACTAGCCGCTACCGGGACAGCCGGCTGCGCGTGGACTTTGAGCGCTTCGTGTCCTGTGCGGCCCGGCTTACCTGCATCTTCTGTGAGTGCCATTCCTGGCAGGGGGGTGCGCCCTTCAAGGCTAGTGCTGGGCACTCACCCTGCCCCTTTCATACGCAGGCCAGTGCAGCCAGCACCTGGACGGGGGTGACGGGGTGGTGTGCCTGACCCACAAGCAGGTAAGGGGGGCGCAGGGATGGTGGCTGCCGGACCACCCGAGACCTCTGCCTCATAGCTGTCTTTTCCTTCTGTCAAGTGGTTGGAAGTGGCCACCTTCTCCTAGGCGGGGAGTCAAGGGAAGCTGAGTTTCCTGCTCTGCAGCAGCAGTGACAACCAAACATGGATGAGCTGTGCCTGCCTGGCCCAGCTCACGTCTGCTTTCCTCCTAACCGACACACAGCAGTGGCAATGATTACAAACCTGAGCCACAGTACTGATTCCCTGTCCTTTGCAGCCCATGTGTGTCAGTCTGTGCTCAGAGAGGCTTACAACACAGGGCCCATGGGCCCCGCACGCTCCCTATGCCGAGCAATGACGGCAGCGAGAGAAAGAGGACGCTCTAACTCCACCTTAAAAATATTACATGTTTTATTCTCCCGTCCCCAGAGGGTGGTTTATCCAGAAACCAAGGAAAAAAAAAAATCAATCAGAATAAACTCAAAAGGGGGTGGAGGTGCACACCCATCAACTACCAGGCAGGCAGGCCAGCAGCCCACCCGACCTCAGGAGGTCCCCAAAGACCCCTGCCCGCCGCAAACAAGGGGAGAATCAAGAGAGGGCTGGGAGGGCAGCGATCAGCTATGTCTTCATTATGAGCGCGAGGGAGGTGCAGATGTGCTGCTAGATGGATATATATTTATATAATAAATCCCTAAGTTAATAAAGTAAATAGTAATTCTCTGGAAGTTTTTAATTTTTATAGTTTTTTTGATTTTTTTTTTTTTTTTTTTTTAAGATTTTTGTGTCTCTTGTGTTCTTTCTTCTGTTTTTGTTGGTTTTGGTCCTTAGAAAATCTGAGACCCAGAGTCCAGACAAAAACAAGGCCAGGAGGGCTGTTCTGCCCCGGTGGGTCCTCAGCTCCTGGCACTCACAAAAGGGGCAAAGAGGGTGGAGGAGGGAGCTGGTGGGGTCTGGTCCAGGGGATCTGGGGCGCCCTCTGCTGGACTATGCAGGGCAGTTCCTGGACAAGGCACATGGGGCTTTGGCCTGGATGTGGGAGGCCTTGAAGGGACCTCAGGGTCAAAGAAGGGGGACCTGGGTTTGGAGGGGTGTCTCCAGGGCACAGAGGTAGCCTGGGGGGGGTCCACTGTCCCCTCCATATAGATTAAAAACCCACAACACATCATATACAGGTAGCAGACCAGTGCTGATCCCCAAGCCTCCCTTCTCCACCAGATAGAGGCCTGCTCTGCCCCTCCCTGCCCGCCCCACAGAAGGACCACAGAGTGCTTTGCATAGATACAGAGTCAGGGTGGGGGCAGGGCTCCTCGGCCCCTCCGGGAGGCCAAGGGGGTCTGGTCAGGGGCTCTGGGGCCTCACAGGTCACTCTCTCCATAGAGCGCTGTGGAGAAGGACTTGTAGTCAAGGGCTCCGGGCACAGCGTCAGGACCCTGGTAGGGCGCCATGCGGGCAATGCAGTACTCGGCCTGGTCAGGAGGCAACTCTCTCCGCAGCTCCTCAGCAGTGATGAAGTTCTGGAGGTACAGGGCAGGGCTCTGAGCCACCCCGACCCACCCACTTGATCTGGGTGCCCCACGCTTTTGAGTGCTCTTGCTTACCTTATCCCCTGCCAGGACCTTGAAGGAGGCTATGACCTGGTCTGCTGTGTCTGTGTCTGTGGTCTCCCTTGACATGAAGTCAATGAAAGCTTGGAAGGTCACGAGGCCGCTGTGGTTGGGGTCAACCACACTCATGATACGGTTGAACTCAGCATCGCCCTGTAAGGTGGTGCAGTGGGGACAGCACTTAGTAGGGCAAGGGGCGACAGGGCTGGCTGCAGATTCGGTTTCAGGAAAACAGAGAAAGACCATGTCGTCAGTCTGCCCACCAGAGCCTAGCCAGGCAGTGCCCAGCCTGTCTCCACCCACGGTCTCGGGAAGCAGGGAGCTGGGTCCACTGGCCCAGCCCTGGCTCAGGTTAGCTCTGGATGGTGGGGAAAGAGAAGGCGACACAGAAAGAAGGGGAGGGTGAAAGGACTGCCCCAATACTTGCAGGAGGAGGGGCTTCGGGGTCCTAGGGGAGCCCCCAGTCTGCAGGTGCAGCAGAGGAGACAGGCAGGGCTGGGCTGTAGTGCGGGTGGGGAGTGTCCCCAGCAGGAGATGAAAGCGCAGGAGGCAGTAAGGGGCAGGGGCAGGAGGAGCAGGAGGAGGGGCAGGGGCAGGAGGAGCAGGAGGAGGGGCAGGGGCAGGGGAGGCAGAGGCTGCATACCAGGCTGTATCCTGTGGAGATAAGCAGAGCCCTGAAGTCATCGGAGTCCATGCTGCCTGTCTGCTTCTGCTCCCAGGACGCAGGCATAGCAGAGGCCAGGCCCAGAGTAGGCAAGAAGGCGGGCCATGTGCACAGCGGCAGACAGGACAGTGAAGGGAGCAGGGAGACAGAGGCCCCGAGAGACCAGGTAAGGAGAATGTCCAAAGAGACGCAAGGGAGGAGGCAAGAGAGCCAGGGAATGCACACAACGGCGGGGAGGGGGGGGGAGAAAGAGAAGAGCAGTTAATACCGCGGTCTGCCAGGGCCCAGGGTGTGCGTACCTGCCGGTCATTCTCCACGTCGTAGCCCAGGCTGATGAGGCAGGCCTTGAACTCCTCAGGCCCCAGTGCCCCGCCATGGTCCTGCCGGGGGGCCATCGAAGGCAGGCGTGCAGGGGTGATGCAGAGACCGGGCCACAGAGGTGGGAGGGGGGCCAGGCCACATGCAGTGGGCAGGGGAGGACGACATATGGGGAAGGGAAACACACAGTTAGAGGTGACGTGGACAAGGTGGTGGCCGGGACAGGTGGGGCAGTCAGGGCTTCAGTGGGCAGCATTGAGGACCTAGTGACGGGCTCAAAGATGGAGGATCTTTCTCTGCCGTCACGATGTGTGCGGGAGGGGTGTGAGGCCTGCACACTGGTACCCACAGAAGCTGAGTTTCTCGGGTTGGCAGGTTGTCTGGAGACAAAGTCAACCCTCTAAAGAGGTTCTGAACTTTCTAAAAACACGGTGCACGTGGGGACCAGAGTCCCGGGCTAATCTGATGGAGACGCAGCCTCAAAGGCAGGGCCTGGAACCTCTGCCCCCATGGTCTGTGTGTGCGCTCCACGCCGTCAGGGGCTGGGATCCTGCCCACCCTGTGGATGGCGGTCGATGGAATGAACAGATGGATGCAGAGATGGAGGGTAGGATAGGACGTAACAGTGGGGAGGGGAGAGGCCACCACACCAGAGGCGTGGCAGGAGCAGCTCACCTTGTCGAAGTGGTTGAAGGACGCCCTGAACTCTTGCATTTGCTCCTGGCTGATGCCCTTGGCATCTCGAGTGAGGATCTGGTTCTCCACCTCGTTGATGGTGCGGGCAATGGTGGTGAGCAGCTGTTCCCAGCCCACACGGATGTGCTGGGGGAGGGAGAGGCTGTGACTAGGGACTGTGTGGCTGTCCTTACCAGATCAAATCTGGGGAGAAGGGGCCCTCCATATGACATTCCCACACTCTTCTACATACCCTCTACTGACAATGGCCACAGACCATGGCAACCTTGGGCTGCCTTCATCACCTGGGTTATCTGCTCCATCTACTGATGTGGCAGAGGTAAGGGCCCAAGACACTGGTGCCACATGCAACTTTTTTAGAGGCACACTGGTCACTCCTCAACACACGGCCCACCGGTGGGGGTGGAACCCCATGGTACGTGGCACTGTGGGATGGCACGGCGGAATGTCATTTCAAGTTCCCCAGAACCCGGCACACTAACCCCTCACTCTGGTGGGCTGCCCCAGCACGTGGCCAAAGCTCACAGTTCAAGCAAGGCTGACTGCTGAGGCCACAAGTGAGGGCCTTTCAGGTGGCAAGATGGGCAATGACAGGGTTAATGTGACACGGGAACCGGAGAAAACCACATTTTAAAATGTCTAAGTACTCTAGTCCTTTTCTCTTTTACTTAAAAAAAAAAAAAAAAAAAAAAAAATCAACGTTTTGGTGTGTCAGATGGGTCTCATGTGTAGCTCAGGCTGGCCTCAGACTCTTGTTCCTCACATCTCTGCTTCCCAAGTTCTGGGCTTACAGGCACGGCCGTCACACCCAGTACTTCACTCACTTTTATGCGGTTATTGGATCAAAGGTGCCTGGACAATGGGAGGCGTACCTCCATGGTGTAGTTGGTGTGCTTGTTGTCGAAGATCAGGGCCTCCTGGATGAGCTGGTGCTGTTGCTCCAGTAGGTCCAGGTTGGGCTTGTAGTCCACAATGCTGCGCTCGTACTGCTTGAGATGGCTCAGCTGATCCTCCAGGGTCCCGTTCATCTCAATGGAGATGCGTCCAATCTCCTGCAGGAAGCACCCCGAAAATAACACTAGCCCCCAGGACCCTTGATATGGAAGCTCTGCTGCTCTGCCCTCTTTTCTTGTGGAAACAGGGAGTCTTTCCACTGCTACCCCAGCTCTAAGCCCAGCAAGGTCAGTAGGGCTCCCACAGGAAGACCTGCTAAGACCAGGAGAGGCCACCTGGAATTCCCTCAGCAGACGGGTACCCTGGACTCCGAGTCTGCAGGGAGGCTGGAGGAAGCCTCACCTCCATCTTGGTCTGGATCCAGGGCCCCACTACATTGGCCTGGCTGGCAAACTGGCGGCGGAGATGCTCATTGGACTGCTGCTTGCTCTGCTCCTCCAGGAGTGCATGGTCCCGCTTTGGCACCAGCTGCTGCACCTGTGTGGAACACGCAGCAGCAGGTCAGGCGGCAGCTCCCCTACCTGCAGTCTACTTCTTGCAGTCTAGGGGGCCCTGGCCCACCTTTTCCCACTTGGAGTTGATGATCTGGGGGGTGACGGTGGTGTAGGGGTTGCTGCCTGACAGCTTGATGTGGTTGCTCTCGGCAATCCTCTGGGCCTCCTTGTGGATGGCCAGGATGGCCTCACGTTCCCTGTCGGCGTCTGGCAGGGTGGACTTGAACTGGTCATGGGCTGAGATCAGGCCCTGGGGGAAGAAAGGGAGTGAGGGGTGTGGCCCGGTTCTCAGTGTCTCCTAGAAGGTGGGGTGGGGCGGACCTCAATCTCCTCGATGGTGTGGACAATGAACATGTCCTGCAGGTCCTCCATGGCGCTCTCCATCCAGTTGTTGAAGGGGGCAGCCCGCTTGGCATACTCCAGGTGTAGCTGGTCGATGGTCTCTAACTGCTTCTCTGTTTTCTACAATGTGGAGAGAGACAGAGTGGGGAAGGCTGGTGAGCAGGGAGGCACCTGAGGGCTCTGAAGATGCCTTCCCAGAGCAGCCCACAGATCCAGCCACTGTGCATAGCGGAGCTTCCCCAAGGACACAGGGGACTAGGTTTCCTGGGTCACGCTGCCCCTCCTCACCTCCAAGGCTTCCCTGCGACTGTGGGTCAGAGAGCCCAAGGTGTCCCACTGGTCACAGATCTTCTGGCACCGTGTGTTGACACTGTGGGAGTCATAGTAGTCTAGCTCGCTGTAGACCAAGCAGACAGTGGTGAGAACCAGTAAGTGAGCAGAGGTATGTACAGACCCCACCCAAGGCAGGTCCTGATGCCAAGTGACAGTACTGAGGGGCACCTCTGCTCTGCCTGGAGCAGGTGGGGAGGAGCCTCCTTGTACTCTAAGCTACTGATGACAGCATGAACCCTTCAATCAGGCCTGGTATCCAGGGTGCCCTGTGAGTGTGAGATTGTGTGTGTGTGCAGGTGTGTGGTGGCTGGAGGTCAACAATACTGTCATTTAACCATTCCCTATCATTTTTTGGAGAGAGACAGGGTCTCACTATGCATCCCTGGCTGACCTAAAACTTGCTATGTAGATCAGGCTGGCCTGGAACTCACACACCCACTTGACTCTGCCCTAATGATAGGATTAAAGGCATGCACCACTATTCCCAGCTCCACCTTTAAAAACAATCTTCTAAAAAAATTTATGTGTATGAGTGTTTTGACTGTATGTGTGTAAGTGTACCACGTATGTTCCTGGTGGACAAGGAGGCCAGAAGTGGGCAATGGCTCGCTGGAACTGGAGCTATAGCTATGATGTTATACAGTTGCTGGGAACCAAGGTCTTCTGCAAAAACACTTCGGCACCTCCAGCTTTATCTTTTCAAGCATTTGTCATTATCATCATGTGTGAGTGCATGTCAAGATGTTGCTGTGCCGGTCGGAGGACAACATTCAGGATTCAGTTCTTGCTTTTCACTCCTGTTGAAGTTTCTGTGCTGTGAATTCCAGGCTAGTTGGCCTAAGACCTTTCAGGTGATTAAGGGCACACCACATCCAGCTCCATGTGGGGTCCAAAGATCAAACCCAGGATTTTGTACCAAGTGCTCCCTCCACCTCACCTCTGAACTTGGAGCTCCCTGACTGACCATCACAGGCTGGGAAGCCCCGGGCACGTTGCTGCTTCCGCTCCCTAAGGCTGGGACTGCAGACACCCAGACAGCCTCCTTTTCTTCCTCCAGGGCCATGTCTAGAATACTTTTCTGGGGCCACCTGACCCTGGCTTAGGGAAATGGGCTTCATGTAGCAGGGACCCAATGTCTGAAGAGCAGGCCAACAGAGCACTCATTCCAAGTCTGTTTCAGGAGCCCCCCAGTCAGCTGGAGGCCTGCTCTCCCAACACAGGTGAAGTGCCTGTGGCCTCGCTCTCCTTGGTTTGGACAAGCCCATCTCTGGAGCTGACCTTGTGGTACCAACAAGGGCTTGTGGTTCCCAGTATCTAGATGGCCCCATAATACTTTGTTTCAAGTGAGCTAATGTGAATTTTGCAGCCCCCAATAGTCAGCTAGGAGAGAGCCAGCCCTGCTCCTGTGGGGCCACACTGGTACTGGGCCAGGAGGTCTCACAGACCTGAAGTCTGGGGATGACTGGTGGGTCGGGGTGTCTACAGAAAGAGGAGCTCCAGCCAAGGGTCCTATTTTTGAGCAGACAGCTATTTTGGGAGCTCCTCCGAGGCCCATGGATTTTCCATCAAGTAACAGGCCAGGCCTCCTACTCCCTGAGCCCTCCTTGCTGCTGGCCACTGTGCTGGTAGAATAGGGCCTCCATTCACTGGCTCCTGAAGCACAGTGTACTAACTGTGAGCACAAGTTTATCTGACTCGGGTGGGGAAGGGAGGGACAACCCAGCAGCCTGGAAGCCCTTACAATAAGTGTATTCTGAGCAGGAGGGGAAGGGTAGGGCAGAACAATGGGCTTACTGTGCCTGCTTTTCTCAGGGAGGAATGCTGGCCAGGAAGCTCTAAGTAGCCCTCCCCATCAGGGGCTGGAGGCCTACATGTGGTGGCAGGCAGGGGCAAGGGACCCCAGGATCCTCTAAAGCCTAAGATTCAGGACAAGCAGCCAGAAGGCATCATTCTGTGAGGCCCTCCTGGCGCCTGGAAGCGGGTGGAGAGCTGGGGACAGAACTCAGTCTGTAGGTGACGAGTGTCACAGGCACGCACGTACTTGAGCTCCTGGGCAATTGCAGCAATCTGCTCCACACGGTCTTGGTGTGCAGCCAGGTCGCTTTCAAAGGCCTCATGTTTTCGGATCAGGGCTTTGATGTCCGACAGTGTGGCTGTCTCATAGTCCCGGTGCTTCAGCATGGCCTCCTTCCCTGGGGTGTAGCAGAGAGCCACATGGACGACAGCACAATGGCCATGGAGGTATCCCAGTGGGAAGAGTATCTTGTATCCCAGTGGGAAGAGTATCTTTCATCCCAGGGGAAGGAGCCCCAAAACCTAGAAGCCTCCAGAACCTTCTTGATGCCTAAGGATCTCTATGCCCACCTATGTTCTATACAGGCCTAGGAGATACTCTGTGGGCCCCAGATATCCAAGCTCAACTCCTGTTCTCTAAAGAGCATTTCTTACTGGTAGGAAACCCAAAGGATAGGATGGTTGGTACCATGGCATAAATGTTCTAAGACACGTATTTTAGGAGGGTGGGGACTGGAAGAAGTTCCTGGGCTTGTAGCCAGACCTAGCAAGATCAGGGAAGGACAGCAGTGGGGTCTGGGGGCTGTGCCCAGGCCAGCTCTCTGGAGCCTGCTCTCCCGGGTGGAGGTCCTACCCTGCTTTCAGCACTCCACCCGCTGCCCTAGGACTTTCTCTACACGATGGGCGGGGCCACTCAGGCCCTTTGAAGGAAGGGAAGAACACTGTCATTAGTCCTGGAGCCGGGCTAATTATACGCCCTAGAACAAAAGCTCAAGCAACTGTGCAAGTAAGTTAAGGGACTGCAGAGAATGGAGGGGAACCTCGGCCTGGGAAGTCAGTCAGGGCCCTGCTTCTTCCTCCAAGAGCCCTGCTTCAGAGAGCCCCTGGGCCTTCCCCTGGAGTAGCAGCTCTGGTCCCCTCCTCAGCTCTGCCCTAGAGCATCTGATAAAGAGTACTTGCCCATTCCTTTCATCTGAAAAATGAGGCCAGCAACAGCACCTCTGTGGCCTTGAGCGATTCCCAGCTTCAGTGAGGTAATGGTTAAGAATGGTGGGCACGGAGCCAGTGCTACCCCCATCTCAGCCACTCCCAGTCCAGGGCCTGGCACCCCCGCCCCAGGCAGGAGGCTTAACCACAAGGCAAGCTTGCAATTCTCTTCTCCAAACTGTTTTCTCCCAAGAGTGGGAACCAGAAATAGCAGGCTATACTCAGGCCTTCAGCAGGGAGCTGACAAGTGTGTTCTATAGGGTAGCCACAGGCCACAGGCAGTCAAGGCCCTGGGAAAAGCAGCCACGTGGGCCACTATCCTCATGGGATAATGTGCATGCCAGCCAGCCCTGAGCCCCTCCCCCAGGGCCAAGGCTGCTGTAACTGGGTCCTAGTAGCATAGGAGAACTTAGATTACAGGCTGAAGCTAGGGACCCAGAGTGGGCATACCTGCCAGAGGCTTGGAGCTAGTAGGAAGAACAGGGCTGTGTGGAGGTTTGAACCAGCTGCTGCCAGGTCTCACTTCTAAAGTCCCACTCCCCAGGTGAAGGCCTGTCCTCTAGCATTCCTAGGGAAAGAACCCTGAGGGGCTTCCATGACCACAGCCTCAGAGAGCCAGCTGCACAAGGCCTCCTGGAGCCTAGGCTGGGCACTGAAGAACTCTCAGAAGGGAGAGCCACAGAGCAGCTCTGGAGAATGAGCTGGCAAGACACCCCTCAAGAAAAATGACATCAGGAGACAATTTGAGTGTGGGGCACAGGTGCTACGACACCCCTTATGTACGCAGGGATCCCCTCCATAAGAGAAGTGCAAACACATGCTTCCCCGGTTTCCTGGGACAGGCTCTCACCTACTAGGGAAGCTATTCTGCACAGTCAAGTGGCTCGGGAGCCACAGATACATGTGGAGCTTTTTGTTGTTTGGGTTTTTTGAGACAAGATATGACACTGTAGTCCAGGATATTCTGGAACTCACTATGTAGCTCACACTGGCCTTGAAATTGTAATAATTCTCTTTCCTCAGTTTCCCAAGTACTGAGATTACAGGCATGAGTTGCCACATCTGTCTAAGGTTGTTTGTTGAAGGAATAAATGAATGAACAGATTAAATAATGGCCTCCATTTCCTCCAAGATGGTATCAAAGCCAGCATATACTCCTCCAAGGGGACACCATTTCTAAGGCAGGGAGAGGTGCCTGCATCCAGCCTGGTCTAACTGCCTTGCCTCACCATGTGCCGTTCCCCCAGCATTCTTTCCCTGACAGAGAAGAGATTAGCAGATTGCTCTAGACACGAACACGGTTGAGCTAATGTGAGGGCAGGACCTGGGCCACAGCCAGGGACAGGACTGGGGTGAGCAGTCTGTGTGGGCCATGTGGCTGCCCACAGTACTCACGAAGTGGTCTCAGCATGGGGCTCTGTATGGTTGGGGACGCACAGAGAGCCACTGGGTGGGAGTAACAGAAAACCACAGAGTGAGCCAGGAAAGGCAAATCAGCAGAGTGGGGTAGCGTGGGGTGTCGGGGGCAACAGAGGGGTGGGTGCCCACAGGGGGTCTCGGGGGCAACAGGGGGGTGGGTGCCCACAGGCAGAGGGAGGGCCTTCAGGAGGGCTTTTTTCTTTCCTTCAGCACCAGAGATCCAACCAAGGCCTCCACTGAGTGAAATCCCGCCTGAGGGTGGGCCTTTTGCTTTTCACTGGCAGTGTTCAGCCTTCTGGGAATCTGGAATCTCAACCATGGAGTGGGTCCAGACTAAGGGCCAGGGACGTGATGGAATTCTGTACCCTGAGCCAAAGGGCCAGGCAGCTGCAGGATTGTGGAGAAGCAGGAGGCAAGGCTACTCTTTGGGAGAAGCTGCTGCAGAGAGCCAGGCTGCCAGCATGAAGACTCTGGGCCAGGCGGGGCAGGGAGCGAGAGCTAAGAGTTCTGACAGTCAGAGCGGCATCTTCAGGTCAGCCGGTGGGACCAGCAGGCAGATTCCTAGTGCGGCCTTGAGTGAGCAGGCTGGAGACACAGTTAGGCCTCTGCAGTGGGAAGCCCACAGAGGGTGTGGGAGTAGGCAAGAAGGCCGGCCGAACCCAGGACTGGGAATTGTTTTGGGGCTATAACACAGGAAGAGGCTCACCTGTAAGCCATCTCAAGCCAGAGCAGACTGGGCAGAAGGGGAATCTAGCCTCAGAGTGCCCTGCTACTCACAGCTGAGTGAACCCAAATAACATTTCTGCAGTCAGGAAAGGGGTCTGGTAGGCAGACCCCGAAGGCAGGGGCTGTGTGAGCACCTGGCACCTGAAGCTGAGAACATGGCAGGGAACACGGCCATACCGTCAGTCCAGGCCTCGTGGATGGAAGCCTTCTGCCGGAACTTCTCTGCCAGGTGGTCCAGTCTCTCCAGCCTGCGGATCTCATTCAACAGCCATTCCTCATAGCCCTTCTCAGCTTGCTCCAGGTGCTGCCAGCCATTGTTGATATCCTGTGGGGCAGGAGAGGGAGGGTAGGTGCCGGTCACAGTGGGGGAGTCCTACCTGACTCTGCCTTGCCTGCTCCACGTCCACTTGGATCAACACACACATAGAGATTCTTTTTTCTCCCCTTTTTGTTAGATTTTTTTTCTTCTTGGTTTTTGTTGTCATCTTTGAGACAGGGTCTCCCTGAAGCCTCAACCAGCCTGGAATTCACTAAGTAGACCAGGCAGGCCTTGAACTCAGAGATATGCCTGGCTCTGCCTCCCAAGTGCTAGAATTAAAGGTGTGTGCCACCACACCTGGCTGTCGTTTTTTTTAAAGGTTATTTTTTATTTGTGTGTATGTGTATGAGCACACATGAATACCACTTGAGTGCAGGTGCCTGTGGAAGACAGATGATGGTGTTAGATCCTCTGAAGAACTGCCTAGAGATACAGGCAGTTGTGAGCTACCCGACATGGATGCTGGGATCCAAACTCAGGTTCTCTGCAAGAGCAGAAAGCCATCTCTTCAGTCATACGTGCACTGGTTCTTCTGAACTAACCAAATAAATGCGAGCAGTGGTGGGTGGACTGACAGATAGATGGCATCACTGAGACCATGGAAGCCAGAGGTGATGTCCAGAACACAATCTCCCTCCCTTTACTTGCTAACCCTGCTCTCTTGGCAGACCAGGGGTCCAGATTCAAATGATCCACACACAGTGTGGTATGGCTGGGGTAGTGTTTTGGGAGAACAGTGGGGGAATGTGGTGAAGTGCAAAGTGTACTCCTTCCCCCTCCCCACCCCCCAAAGACTAAGTGTTCTGAGTAAGATGATTTTCATTAAGGAATATACCCAACAGTTTGGCAGCTGATGGGCCCCAATCGGCCAGTGGCACTCACCGAGACCATTCTGCCCTCAGAGGGCATGAAGGCAGGCCGGTTGCTAAGACGGAGCTTGGTTTGCAGCGTGTTGAAGTTGATTTCCAACTGGCATTTCTCCTGCACTTTGGGTGGCTTGTGCACACGCCGGTAGTCTCGGAAATCCTCCAACTTCTGCTGCATCTCCTGGATGGTCTTCTGTGGCACACGGTCCTCCAGCCAGGGGATGGTACGCCGGATCCATTCCAAAAGCTGTGGGCCCACAGGAAGCCATTGCAGGGGCTGTTCAGAGTGCTGACAGGGCCTGCCCCCAGCTTAAAGGCACCCAGAAGATGGACTTTCAGGTGCCCCATTGTCAGGGCCTTCCCTGCTCCCAGACCCAAACCACCCTCGATTCCTGTTAGAACCCTACAATACAGAATTCTGGGATTGTGTACTGCTCCCGGAAGCCCTACGCTGTTCTCTACTTCCTGTTCATGCCTTTGCCTTCAGTCTTCTGTGCCCAGCTCTAAATGGTAGCTCAAGTCTACTGTTTCTCCTTAGAAAATTCCTTTCCACACTGCCACAGTGGCTGTCACATGGGTGCTGGCCTCACTGGGCTCTGTTCTGAAAATCTTGCTCTGCATGGACTTAGTAACCACTGGCGATACAAAGGGAAGACTGTGCCTGCATCACTTGGGTGGTCAGTGTATGCACAAGGCCCAGAGCCTATAAAAGTAGAAAACTGAAAAAAAATAACATGTATTCTTATAAGCTACTCTGATCCTTGATGGGTAAGAAAGGGTGCGATAAGCCGACAGACTGGGTGTTCTGGAAAAATTCTAAGAGTGTAAGTCAGTTATTACTAGCACAGATATGTTCGGAAGTGGCTCCCAAAGGGCAGAGGAAGTCAAAGACAGAGATAGCAGGCGGAGTGTGCATCCTGATGCCTGGTGCCTAAGACTGATTCTTGGCAGAGGCTAGTGCCCAAAGATATGACCTTTGCCCAGCCTTGGGGTGGGAATGATGGTTACAGAGGCGGCTTTGCCTTATGTTCCTTTGGCGCTTGGGCATCACGAGAAAGAGCTATGGCACCAAATCACACCCCTAGCCCTAGCTCTGCCTTTCAAAAATCCCTAACTGGAAGAAAGGAAAAGTTAGCCGCTTTAGGTTGGCTATTCAGTAATTTTCCATTTTCTTTATTATTTTTTTTATTTTATGTATATGAATATATTGTTTGCATGTGTTACAGTGAGTGCACTCATGTCATACAACGCCTGCA
Source organism: Eospalax fontanierii (assembly GCA_035773235.1). Taxonomy (NCBI): domain Eukaryota; kingdom Metazoa; phylum Chordata; class Mammalia; order Rodentia; family Spalacidae; genus Eospalax; species Eospalax fontanierii. Next base: position 23,964,187 of record CM069554.1, on the reverse strand, counting down.
GAGGGCAGAAGCAGACATCAGATCCCCTGGAACTGGAGTTTCAGACAATTGTTAGTTGCCATGTAGGTGCTGGGAACTGAACCCGGATCTTCTGTAAGAACCCCACTGCTCTTAACTCCTACTCATCTCTCCAGCCCTAATTTTCAAATTTTCTTAGTCCACACAATCCTAAAGCCTAGGGTTGAGGATATATATTGGTTTGGTGGTAGAGTGCTCCCTTAGCATACATAAATGAGGCCCTACTGATATCCAGCACCTCAAAAATACAGAACAAAAAAATCTTCACTATCACAGGCTTGCTCTTACAATCCATAATGAACACCTCGATAGGAACGCTTGTTCAGGACTGAGAAGCTGGCTGGCAAGCCTGTCTCACTTAGCCTTCTGAAGCCAAACTGAAAGGTCACACACAAACAGGGTCAAACTCCCTGATCACTAGGCTCATTATCTGTTCTACTCAGTCTCAGGGCCACACCTGCTTTCACAGCACACTGACTCTTGATCACAAGAAGCATTCACGTAATCTTAATACTTGGGAGTTGGAAGCAGAAGTTCAAGGCCGGCCCAGCCTAGACCCTGACCCCCACTACCCGTCCCTGGCCTATCTTCTGCTCTGGTTAGGAAAGCAAACTCACATCGCTGGCCAGACGCTCATAATCTTCCATCAGGTGCTCATTCTCCTGGTTCACAGCCAGTACCTTGCAGATCCGGTTGGCGGCAGTCTCAGCCTGGGATGGGGAAGCACAGTCAGAGCTGCCTGGGGCTGGGGACCCTCCCTCCTGACAAGCAGGTGCTTAGAAAGCTGGTGGTCCAAGACCCACAGAAAACTTCCCAAAGAGGGGGTGGAGAGGAAAGACAGCTCTGGCAAGGTGGCCTTGAGTGGCTATGTCCTGAGGGGCCTTGTTGGCATCTTATGTTTACTGCCAAGGCACCTACAACCTAGTGAGTGGTAGACACTGAGAAGGGTGGTAAGCCTTCTGTCCCTGCTTCAAACCAGGTCGATAGTGCCCACAGAGGGCTGAGTGAGGCTGTCCTGGGTCTAAGTCCTGGAAAGAGCCTCCCCTTGAGGGGAGATATAGCTAGAGTGGGGTGCTGGTGACTTGAAAGTCCAGTGATCAGAACACACCCAGCCCCTTCTGCTCCTGGAGGTGGCTCACGGGCACAAGCCACAGTCTGGGGGTAGATGAGAAGAGCAGGGAAGGTGAGACGTGGAGATGGCCCCTAGTCCCGAACTCTGGGAGCGTGATCTGCTGAAGTGGAAGGGGAGGGTGCCACACGAGAGAAAGGAGGCAGGTACCTTTCAGGAAACACAGAAAAGGTCCAAGAGGAGTTGAAGCAGCAACAGAACAGGAACAGAAATAGTGAAGAGGGTCTACAGAGTGATGAGGAGGAAAACAGTTCGGGAGCTGCCTCGGGCTGGGCTCCTCTTCCACCCACATGTGGCACAGGATGAGGAGGGAGACAGGCTAGCCACAGTTAGCATGAGCACTGCATACACAACAGTGCTGTGCTGGTAGGACACACTCAAGGGCACTAGAAGTTTCTAGAGGAGACACCAGGGGCCTGGACCAGGGCACAGCAGCCCAGACAGGGGTAGAAAGGATGGCCCGGCCGTACCCCGAGCTCTAAACTACCCTGCTGCTAACCAGGATTTCTGTTATTTTTTGTTTCTGAGTCAGGGTCTTTGGCTTTGGCTGGCCTGGTACTTCCTATGTAGACCAGACTGGCCTAAAACTCAGAGAGAATAGAGAGAATGGCCCACCTTTACCTCTGAATGCTAATTAAAAGTGTGAGCCACCACACCAGGTCCAAAGATGTTCAGCTTCACTGCAGAGCACTTTAGGTGCTCAGGGTTGATGAATGAAATCAGTGGGCAAAAGAAAAGAGTGAATGCTTTGGGGACTAGACAGGAGAGGAAAGCATGCTTGGCACTGGGCCTGGGCTCATCCTGCGCGTCTGAAACAAAAACCCCAGAGAACACTCTCAAGAGACTGAATTTTCTTCTGGGGAAATGACAGCAGCAATAAAAGGCACTGTAAGGTGTCCCAAGAGGCAAATTCAGACACCGAGAAGGGTGAACCCAGCCTGACTCCTGCACTAGCCTCCCTCTACAGGCTGGTCTGACCCACATCTCCTGCCTTGTGTGATGAGTCAATGGCAACCCTTCTGAGTCCAGGTGCCCCCAAACTTGCAACTGCGCTGTTCTGGGCTTTCCTGCCAGGAGCTGCTCCAGCAGATCCCTCAGAGCATCCTTCCAGCACCAGACCCCAAGGGACAGGAACCGTTCAGGCAGAAGGAAGAGCAATCGTGCGAGGGCGACGCCGTGGACAAGGAGTCCCACCACAGGCGCATCCAACGGCTGCCATGCTATTAGTCAGAGCTCATCGCTGCCCACCCCATTCAGTGTTCCTACCAGTGGGGGCCACGTCCTCCCTCTCCCCTTTCTGTCTGGGCCTTCCAGCACACACTAGCCACAAACTCTAACCTGTGCTGGGAAGATGGGAAAGGGGCTCTGAAACTGGCCATCCAGTTAGGCACCGTGATCCCCAGTCATACTTGCTGTGTCCTAAGTCCTGTAACTGGAGCTCATTACTCTACCTACCATCCTGTGAGGGTTCAGGTAGGATCCTCATCTCAGACAGTGAGGCAGGTGAAGTGACTTGGCCAAGATCATGCTGCCAAAAGGGGACAGAGCAGGGCTTGGCCAGCCTGCCAATGGAGAGGCACCCACTGTCATGGAGTAGCCCTCTGCCTCTCTGAGTCTCAATTTCCTTCTTTCAGAAGGGGCAACGGGCTGCATTCCTCCCTGGTGTACGCAGGAGCCCTCCTAGGGCCTAGGAAGGTAAAGGCCTTTGAGAGGGCCCAGTGTGTTGTTTCAAAAACAAGCACCAATTCCTCCTTTCCTCTTCAGCTCACAGGCTAACAGGATACTATTGTTCAAGACAGTTTTCGAGAGCAGGGAGGGAACAGACTGCCCAGACCTCCATGTAGAAATGAGAGTGCCTGACAGGGCCAGAACCCACGGGGTGGCATGAGGTTGGGGAGTCACACCAGAATGGACATATCTGCCTGTCCTGCCCACATCAGTCCAAGGCAGCCTGCTCACAGGAGCCTCTTGGGCATCTATGTGAGTGGCAGAGTCAGAGCACCAGGACTTCAGGTAAGAGGTCACAGCTGGTAAGTGGTCCTGATGTGCGTTATGACACAAGAAGGCAGGACAGCAGAAGGGTCATATCCCAGCTTCATCACCTAGGATGATGGGTTTCTACTTCTGTGTATTGAGATGTCACCACCCATCCTGCAAGGTGCTCAAATGCAAGACAATCTGTGGGGCCTGAAACAGGCTCAGCAGCGGTCAAACAGTAGGAGGCATTGCTCAAGGTAAGGATGGCAAGTCCTAGAGCCCAGCCAGAGATTTCAAGCTCATGTGGACCTACAGTGGTGACATTCGTTGTGACAGATAGTGTGGATCTGAAGCCACAGCAGCAAGGGCTCCTCCCGCCCTGGCTCACCTTCTGGGCCCCCGAGAAAGCGTGGTAGAAGCAGGACACGTAAGTCATGATGGCCTTCTCATCTGGCCTCAGAGTGCCCACAATATCTGTGCAGAAAGAGAGAAAGAGAAAGAGAGAGGCAGGAGAGAGTGAAAGACGCAGGAGGGAAGTGGCCAGCTGGCCCGAGGCTCATGCAGGAAGAATAGCGCTTGCTCTGGACTGGAAGCCAGCAGTATCACAGGTCTGGGGCAGGGGCAATGTTCTGCTAAGGTTTGCAAAGGGCAGATCCAGGTCTGAAGGAGTCTCCTTTGTAGGCAGGCTCACAGACTCTAAAAAAGCAGCTTCATTTGGGCCAGAAGAGGCAAACATTAAGTAACTGTTTTCTGAAAGCTTAGGTAAGATGATGTCACATTAACTACTAACCACCTTTCATAAAGCTTGTAATGGTGTCAGACACAGTGGCATACCCCTGCAACCCTAGTAATGGTGTAGACACAGTGGCATACCCTGCAACCCTAGTACTCAGGAGGCTGAGGCAAGAGGATCTAAAGTTTGAGGCCAGCCTGAGCTACAGTCAAATTCTATTTCAAAAGAAAAAAAAAGTCATGCATAGTGGCACACACCTGTAATCCCATCACTGTAAGTTCAAGGCCAGTCTGGTCTATATAGTAAGTTCTAAGACCCCAGGAGAGCCAGGGCTATATAGAAACATTGTCTCAAGAAAGGGAGAACAACCCTGGCATGGTAGTAACCCTTGCCTTTAGTTCCAGCACGGGAGGCAAAGGCAGGTGGATCTCAGAGATTGAGGCCAGTCTGGTCAACATCGTAAGCTCTAGGGAGACCCTGTCTTTAAAAAAAATTTAAAAAGCTAAGAGTGACAGCTGAGGGCGGCAATCAAGAAGCAGAGGTAGGAGGACACCAGGACTCCGAGCCCGCACACGAGGTCTTAACTCAAAAATAACAAAAACAAAAGCAAAAAACCCCATACTTAAAATTCAAAAAGAAAAACCCCAAGAGGCTAACAGCCTCTTGAGTCCTCTCCGTGAGACGCGATCACCTGGCTAGCACCTTGTTTGCATCTCCTCCCCTACATCATGCCTCCCCAGCCATCGCTGGAACAGGCCTCAGGGACTTTGCCCCTGCCTGTGCCAGTCTTCATTTGGCAGCTTCTGTTCAGACCACCCCTTCCCAGTACCATGGGCCCAGCAGGTTCTACTTCTGTCTTCGGGTCCCTAGCAGCTACTCACCCTATCAAATGACCTGATGACTGCTGTGTCTCACCCACTATGGTAAGCTCACTTGCAGCCAGGGATCTGCCTGAATCACTCCTAACTGAACAGAGCCTGGCACACATCAGGCACTTAAGACTGAACTAGCTAGGCAGCAATGCCCAAGATTGGACGGCTGACTTCCAGTCCAAGAGAGACCACTGCTGTCTGCAAGAGAAATAAAGTGAGCGTGGGAGGCGAGAGGCAGCAAAGGCGTTGGGCAGTGGCGGCGAGGAGGGCTGCCTGGCCCTGCCCGGTACCTTCTGCGCTCCTGAAAAGGCATGGTAGAAGCTGGACACATATGTCATTATGGCCTTCTCGTCGGGCCGGGCTGTGTTCACGATGTCTGCAAGTGAACAACAAGGGTTAAAGGGCCCAAGCAGGGTTGGGGCTGTCACTTGCCAGGACCCATAGGCTCCCCCAAAGCCACAACTGGGCCACGGAAAGGACCCTAAGAGTGATTTAATGCCAGCTGCTGAACTGGCAACTCCCTACCCCCATGGTCTCAGGAAAGGCCAAGGCTGTGGGAACGGGACTGAAATGAGGCTACTTCCTTTCTCTGAGAATGGCCTCAAGGGGCTGCAGGACAGTGAACTCTAAGGCCATTATCGGTCCTGGCTGGGGGTGGTGCTGGCTGGGAAACGGAGCAGAGCCGGAAAAGGAAAAAACAAAACATTCCACTCCCGAGAGCTTTAGACCCTGGCCTGTGGCTAACAAATAGGGGAGAGGCCGGGGCTGATCACAGGAAGCCAGGAGGTGGCCTCTTCAGTCACCTCACTCCTCATAGTGGGCCCATCCCATCATGTAGCCCCAGAGAACTGACTCTTCACCCACTGCTCTCTCTTCCTTTTTCATCCCCAGTGCATCTGGCCAGCTCTGGCTCATGTTGCACTGCTCTGGCTACCCCGGTTCATCCAGCCTTTCTGGCTGACTCAGTCAGGACCCAAGGCTTCCCCTGAGGCATTGATGAGCTGTGGGTCTTCAATGCCAGGCATGGACGGACGAGGCCCCCAGAAAACACGGTGATGATGAACCAGAAGGGATCTATTTACCCTCTGCATCCAACATCTTGGGGATGTCGAGGTATTTCTCAGCTACTTCAAAAGCATTGTTCAGGTTGGTGACAGGGTCATCCTGGGAAGGTAAGAAGAAATCCATCAGGAGCAGAACCCAGAGAAAAAGGTAAAGAGCTGGCCTGAGACATAGGAGTTCTAAGGAGCAGGGCTAGAAAGCATGCTTAGGAATTCTCATCTGTGTGTGCTGTGCATGGAGAAGGGTCCCCTTGATAGAACAATTCCTGACCAAAGCTGAACAGACTTTGGCCCCCTTTCCCAGAAAAATGCACATATCTTCACACAGCCAGCCAGCCACAGACCTCTCAGATAGGACCACCCAAGCAGGTGTGGTCCAGGTTTGGAAGAGCATGGAGTTGGGTGGAGGGAATCAAATTAAGGGTATCCGTGTTTCCCTCCCTAAAACACCCTAGTCCCACATGGACCCACTACTATACTACTTCACCCCCTTAGCAGTTTCCAGCTAGAGCAGAATCTTGTTCCTATCACAGTCCAAGCAGACTGGATACCAGCTTGTCTCCCCCAGCACTCCTGTCTCTGACTCCGAACTGTGTCCTCCTCTACCAGAGCAGCTCAGGAGGTACCATCATTCAAAAGCAGCTATCTAATCCTGCACTCTGCTACCCCACAGTCCTAGGCACAGGTGCCTGGCTTTGGGGGTCTGCTTTGGACATAGCTGCCTGCCTTTTCCCTGAGATCAGGCTTTTGACTTTGTGTAAGCAAATCAGAGTTCCTGCATAGGAAATGGTAGCTGCAGGGATAGTCTGGAACTCCCTCTCTCCTCCCCCGGGCAGAAAAATGCTTCTAGAATACAGAAGGTCAAGACAAAGGAGTCAAAAGGCAAGAAGGACAGGCCTTAAAATAGCCTTGGCTGGTACACTGCCCATGGAGGGAGATGGAGATGGGATAGTCCCCTGAGGGGGTCCAAAAGGGAAGAATCAATCACCAAACCAGTGACCAGGGGAAAACTGACAGGAGGTTTTCCTGACCTCCCAAACTGGCAGAATCCAGCTGTGAAGGCTAGCAATGGCAGTCCTTGGGGACAAGGACCAGAGATAATTACCTTCCTTAGTTTGTCATACTCAATCAGCTCAGGTCTATGCCGGTGGATGAGGGCATTGAAGGCCAGACCATCCTTCCAGCTGCAAGGGAAGGCAAAGGTTATGAGGAGGGCCCTTGCTGCCTGAGGATTCCTGATGGCTCCCATGTACCCACCCACAGCAATCACCAGTTCCCCTTTCCTGAAAGCTTTCCATGTGGCAGAACTGCAGGGACATGGGATGACAGCGTGCCACAACCTTGGGAAGCCAGTCTGGGGTAAAATACTGATCCAGCATTAACAATGTGACACTGATCAATCACATAACCATCGGCTACCTTACTCCCCTTACCTGTAAAATGGGGATAGTGGCAGTAGCTGCCTCAGAGCTGTTGTGAGGATTAAATGAGTCAATGCTTGGACAGAACCTAACATGTGATGAATATTGGATGTCTGCTGGCTACTGAGATGGCCTGAGCAGCTGAGCACTATGTTTGAGGCCTCGCCCAACAGGAGAGTCCTGCAGCAGGGGACGGCCTACCATGGGAGGTGAATGCCTGAGACACAGGACCCCATACCCTGGCTGACCTGACATGAAGAAATGCCAGGGGCTGGCTAAGTGCCCTGACGTTGGGTCCCTGAAGCTCTCCAAAGGAAAATCACCCCTACAAGTTCACAAACTGGATTAGGCATTCTCCTCCCCAAGATCCTCCAAGGATTGGTCCTTCTGGAATGGATCTCCCTATCACCTGCTTAGAATGGCCACCCATTTACTTCCTATCTATCTGTCTAAAGGTTCCACTCACTATCTGAAATTAGTGGCTGAACCACCTGTACTGGGTTACCTGCTGGTTCTCTGCTGGACTACCTCCTTGAGGCAGAGTCTAAGCCATGCCTCCACTTGTGGAAGCAGTACGCACTCTACAGATATTTAACTGACTTGAGAAGTGAGCCAGTGAGAAGATCAGCTGCTGGTGGCAGGAAGAGGGAAGGGATGTGCAGAGAAGAGCCACCAAGGGGGAGCCATATGCTTTTGAGGGAAGAGCCCTGACAGGAAAGGCCACGACATCAGCATGTGGCCCTGGGGAGCTCAAGGACACATCAGGACCCAAGGATTCTGTGAGGGCCTTTCCAGAGGCAGGGGGAGAAGTTTGCATCGAATACAGTCTGAGCTCAGGGACACCCAGGGAGACTGTGGCTTCCTGCCACACTAGGTTTCTCTCATGCAGTACAGACCGTGCTTCCCTCAGTTTACACGGACAGCACCTACCCTTTGCTGCCCTCATCCCATAGAGGGCATGCCCCTGGCTGGGCTGAGTTTTGTTCATCTTAGCAGATGGAAAGCACATTTTCCCCAGCTCTTAAATTCAACACAATAGTCATCTAAAAGCTGGTTCCTCTTGAAATACATAAAGCTTCACTGGTTCCTGAGTCACCTTGCTTGGGAGGAAGACATTTTGAAAGGTCTGCTGGATATTTAGGCAGATGCAGTCTCCTCCTTCACAGAGCCAGGAGACTTTCCAATGGGCTCACAAGGGGCCAGGGGCAAGGCAGGGGCTTGGTAAGGACCAAAAACATGGTAAGTGAGGGCAGGGAGAAGGAAGCACCCGAACCCCAGACAATGCAGGGGTGAAATGGGAGGGATGCCGATAATGCCCACCTGATGTGGAAGTTCTGCACATTGACGTTCTTATATGGGGCTGTCTTTCTCTGGCACCAGAGGAGGAGCCCTTCCTTGGCAGAGGTCTCTGCAAAGCACATAAGGACGGAGAGATGAGTTCAAAAATCAACCTCAGAACTCAGCCCAAGCTGGACAGGACTTCCAGCCTCAAGCCTGGGGACAATCCCGAGGGAAAGGACATCAGACACCATAACAAAGGCGGCACTGACAGTAGCAGCGGCAGCCTCTCCCTAGTCTGGATGTGGAGAGATCTCTGCCCATTCCAACTGCCAGCACATAGGACCCGGCACCGAGAAGTCACCTCACTGGGACAGCCCCAGAAAGTGCTTAAGGTCAGGACTCAAACCTATACCCCATCCCCGACCAGCATAATACTAGCTACCAGACCACATGGCAAATGAGCCCTAAGGACAAGTCACAGAGAAGCTTTGGGGGCTCTCTCTTCCTCATGGGCAACCTGGCTTTACTCATACTGTCATCTAATCCTGTTGCCATTGTGACCAGGTACCCAGGAGCTCCTCTATACACTGGTAGGGTGGCTTTTCTCATTCTGTGGTACACACAAGTGACTGGAGGGAAAAGGCTCCATTCTTGAGGGCCTGAACTGACCCCAGAGGCACATCCCCAATTGACGTATGGAGCAGAAGGAAAAGCAACGAGGCCCAACTCCGTCCTGAGTTTGCTGTGGCTCAGGTCAGCAGGTTGTACAATGAGGCCAGACATCACCGTGTGTTTCATGAGAATAGGGTGAAGATTCAAAAACTGGAGGTCCCAGGACACTAGTGCTCTGGGGTGACCCAGAGCTGGGAAGAGCTATGGGAGGAAGGGGCAGGCCCGAAGCAAGTAAGGAGAAGACTGGAAGCACGAAGACAAAACCAAGAGTTCTTATTTTAACTTGCCCCAACTTGGGATGAAAAGGTAGTTCTCTGCTGTGTCTTACCTTCCACAGAGATGTCCTGGATGGCGAACCTGAGGATGATGGTCCAGATCATTCCCAGGGTCATCTTTGCGTTGCCATCTACAATCTCTGAACACGGGACGGGACAGGGAGGAGAGAAGGCTGTTGACACCTGAGCAGCCTCTCCTGCCTCGCTGCGGGGGATGCACGCAGCATTCTCTAGGCAGTACCCTTCTGGAAACCTGCTGGTGCCACACCTCAGGCCTCTTTACATCTGTCTCCTGGGCCACAGAGGCTCTTCTCTGCTGGCTATCTCGTTAAGCCCCAACTCATCTGTTTCTCCATAAAGACTGTCCCAGGTCTGTGGCTCTCACTTCTTGCTTGTCATTCACCGCTGTGGCACAGTTCCACCTTTATGTGAGCACCCTGCACCCAGTGAGTCTGCTGGCTATACTACCATCTGCTGAAGACCAGTCACTTCCTTCCAACCAGCCTGCTGCTATCCCTGTCTACACTACTGTGGTTTCCTGCATACCTAGCCACTGCTACCAACCCCACAGTCCACCTTCATACAACAACCAGGTATGCAAGAACTGTGTCAGCCGCTACTTCAAGCTCCTCTATGCTCTGAGTTCCTCTGCATCAGACTCAGCCTTTTAGGCTGAGCCACTTGAGCGACAGAGAAGATGGGATGTCTGTCTTGGTCCTATCCCAAGATTCACAGCTCTAGACCTAGACACCAAGTAAGGCTGCCTACCCCTCTGCAACGTGAGGCCAAGGCAGGTCCTAAGTTGGGAAAGCTATGCTGTGGCCTCAAAAGAGCAAATCCTCCTCAGCCAGGGACATGCCCCATTGCACTGCTGCCATGGGTACAGGGTGGCCAGAGTTCCAGGAGGAAGACAGCTCTCTCATGACACATTCAGCAGCTGCTTCCACAACCTGCAGCTGTGCTTCCAACTGCCAGGTCACTGGAGGGGCTGGGAGACAGGACCAGGGCCAGGATGCTCAGGTGGTCCTGGTCAGGCAGACCCCCACCCTTGTTGAGCGTGTGATGATCATAGGTGCTGGGACAGAATCAACTAGGGCATGAAAAAGAAGTGTCTACAGAGCTTTTCTGGAAATGAAGGCCTGTACTGGGTTGCTCCCCTCACCCCACTGTGTTCACGGATGAGCCTCTGAGCAAAACAAACGCAGCTGGGAGAGGGTAGGGCTGGAGTAGAGCCCGGAGGAAAGATCCATGTGAGAACAGAAAATCTCTGGGCCTGACTGAATTTCAGCATTCTTGTTTTTAAAAAAATAAACACCAACCATCCTCAACTGTGGCATGCAAGGCTTGGCACCCCTCCTCAGAGGTCCCAGGCGGAGGCAGGGCCTTAGAATTCAGTGGCCATGTTCTGGCCTAGAGTCTGGCCAAATTCTCAGCCCTGTCATTAACAGCAATTAGTTTTCTTTGTTTTTCTAAAATCTAGGACATCTTGGGTGTCAGGGTAAGAAACTCTGCTTTGACTACTGAGCAGGGCTGGGGAACTCGGGCTGCCAGCAGCTTCCCCTCATCTCCCAAGGCGCCCGGGGAGCTCAACCCTTGGGCCCCAAGAAGCGGCTGCTTTAGAAGTGTCTGGCCCAGGACTGGTAGCACAGATCTGGGTGTCCATTCAGGACAGAGGGATCCCAGGTGTCCAAGGCCACACTCCCAGCCTGTGACCTTGCATGTCCTACTTCAGTGCTCTGCTTGAAGTCATTAATCCCTTCTCTCCTCTGTCTCCTCCTATCTCCCATGTCAGGCTCTCCTGGCAGACAGAGGCCAGGTTGTATGGAGAGGGTCCAATCCCCAGCCATTCCTCCCCACCTCAGTTGGGTGCACACTGTACTTGTCAGGTGTGGACTGTTCCACCTAGCTTTTTCTTAAGGGTGTGGGGACTGTGGACCCTTGGTACAGCCAAGGGTAGTTGTGGTCACTAAAAGAAGGTACTGCTTTAAATGTCCCAAGTGTCCTGCCATGAGCAAAGTTTCAGGAATTGAGCATTCAGAGGTCCTGCCTAGAAGCCTGGCATCTAACTCAGTCACCCCACCTCTGCTCACCTTCAGCCCCGATGGAGACCAGCTTGACTCCTTTGCTGGCGATGAAATCTAGAGCTTTGTTCACGTTGTTGATCTTATGCACTCTCATCTTCCCCCGCTCCGGCTTCGGTAGCCGCTCCCCTGAGACACGGGCACAGCAAAGGGAGACTAGCATGTCTCTGCTCTCCACAGCCAGGCCCAAGGCACCCTGTGCACTCCACAGGCTACTGCTGCTGGGTCATGCTCCTCCCCTATGGCAAGGGGGCAGCTGGGTGGGCAGTGACTACAGGGTGGGCTGCACTGTACCACCTGAGCCTCACCTGAAATAACCTCCAGCAGGAGCATGAGTTTGAGCCCGTCCCGGAAGTCCTCATCAATGTTCTCAATCTGTGTGCCGGCCTTCCGCAGGTGGGAGTTGCACCAGGCTGTGAATGTCTAGGGAGGAGGAACAGAGAGAAGATAGAGTCAGTTAGTGTCAGGGCTCTCAACTAACAGCGCACGCCTCAGTTGACCCTGGTAGACAGTAATCACTACGAGGAACTAGCTTGGGGCCTGGCCCTGGAGCCATCCTCTATACCTAATTTCTTAAGATGGTTTCACATAGCTCAGGCTGGCCCTACTCACTATACAGCCAAGGCTGCAAGGCTGACTTTGAACTGTTGGTCATTCTGCCTCTATCTCAGTGCTGGGGCAGAAGTGTGCCACCTCACTCAACTACATACATCGTTCCAGACCTTAAAAGTGACACAGGCAGGCAGATAAAGTGAAAACCAAGGCCTCTGGTAAACAGCCACACAATTACTTGGGTGGTATGTGACAGAGTTTAAATGTGAACCCAAGTTTGTCAAGCCTGGTAGCAAGTGCAGCCACCTGCTGTGGCTCATCAGTCCCACAGGCTGCCTGAGTGGCAGGCCCTGCAGACTGGAGACTGATGAGCCTTGTTTAGAGGAGCTTAGGCACTCGTTTCTAGAGGGCATGGACTTCCCTTACCTGTTTCTCCCTCATGGAGGACCTCGGCTGTGCCTGTTCTATTGCTGGTTAGTTAGATATGGTCTGGGACAGGAAAGCTACTGGGTGGGCAAAGCTTCCTAGAAGCCAAGGTTTCCTCTTCTCTCCTCCAGCTTGGGTCCGCAAGGCCAGGACTCAGAGTACATCCCCAGTTTGCTGTCTTATAGGTCAAACACCTTAGCCTCTATCTTTCCTAGAGAATATTTCATGCTCCATTTGCCCAAATCTTCAAGACCAGATGCACACCTTAGAGGTGGCTAGAAGAAAAGTAGAAGGTAATCCTATCACAGGAGAAGCTTCTAAAGATTAGGTAGACAATGAAAGGGTACTTTCTCATGTGGAGGGCTATAAGCAAGAAGCAGCCGACATCCCAGGCACCACTGCACCGAAAACGATGGCAGAACACCCAAGTGCAGGGCCACTCAATCCCTGCAAGCTGGAGCGTGTTATCAGACAGCAGTGCCACAGAAGCGGCTCAGATCAGTTAACACCAACAAGTCCAGGCGCCTTCTGGGGAAACTGGCTCTCTCCCTCCCATAGCAGGGTCTGGGAAAACCCAGGCCTCCACTTCTCCTAGAAGCCCCCAGAGTAGAAATGGGCAGACTGCCAGAGACATGCAAGAACACATTCCATGCCTCGGGGTAGGCAAAGGCCACACGGGGCGCCAGGGGCTTCCACGGAGCCTCTGGCCAAGTACCATGTGTTTTGACAACTGCCATCAAGTCTGCTCATTCAGCAACTCAACACAAGGCGCCTCCCAGACAAAGACACCACCTAATTAATACACCAACATACAGGGAGGACCTGGCAAACAAGTGGTCAGACCTTCCCACCCACCCTCGCTGCCATAAAGAGCTACTTGTCTAGGAGACAGGGAACCTTCCTGCATGCATGCTGACATTCCCGACTAAGGTAGATACCCCAAGCCTACTTTTTAAAAAAGCCTTGTCAGTTGTTACTCAAAACACAGCCCACCCGGGCATGGAGGCAGAAGCCTGTAACTCCAGTATAGGCTTTCGAAGGGCAGGAGGATCAGTTTGAGACCAAAACCAAAATGTAGTGCAAAGCACAGCTCCTCCTGTGGACTGCCCCTGATCTAGTTCTGACCCAGTTTCCCTCAGACAAGCCCTCCTCTGTGCAGTCCACACCACAGTACCCCTTGCACAGTGTCTCCGCACAGCTGTAGGCAAGTCCAGGGAAGAGACCACTGAGTAGGTTCTCACTGAGGCACACACCAATTTGCCCTCCCAGTGTCACTTTCCTGGCATCCCCTGTAGAGCTCTCAATTCAGACACGGGAAGGCTAGACCTGGTTACAACATGTGTGGCAAGTCACCCAACTCTCCCGAACATCGACTTCCTTTCTAGAAAATGGCAATGAAACTACCACTGGGGCTGTGGTCATTACAAGGGTTCCAGGTGGTAACTGTGATAAAGGCTACGTGTGCAGAGGGCACAAAAGTAGTCAACCACAGTCCCCCAGGGGCTCCTCCTCACCTGGTTTCATGCCTGCCTTCTCCACCGAGTGCTTCTGTCATCTGCCTGTCCCAGACAGCAGGCACAGACCCTGGCACTTGTAAGCAACATTCTCCACTCACTTTTTCCCTTTCTTTTTCCTTTTTTTTGTGATGGGGGTCTTATCATGTAGCTCTGGTTGGCCTGGAACTTGCTATGTAGATCAGGCTGACCTCAACTCACAGAGAGATCCTCTGGCCTCCAAGTGCTGGGATTAAAGATGTGTGCCACCACGCTCAGCTTTGCCACCACAATGTTTTTGAAACGGTCTCATGTAACCCAGACTGAGATCTCTCTCACCATGTAGTTGAGTCTAGCTTTGAACTCTTGATCCTCCTGCCTCCACCTCTCATGCACCGTGATGACAGGTGTGAATTATCATGACCAGTCTTGTTTTTGTTCTTCCTGGTTCTAATATGCACATATCTCCTGCTCTGTGTCAGCTCCAAGGAGTAAGAGGAGTGTCTCTCATGCCTATTTATTGTCTAAAGTATGGAGGGCAAAAACAGAACTCAGAGGCTGATCTGGGGGTGGGGGTGCATAGCTCAGTGGTAGAGTGCCTGCTTAGCACATGCAAAGCCTTGGGTTCCACCCCCAACAACACTACCAACAATAAAAACCAGAGCTCAGAGGCCCTGGAACAGAGGGGAGCAGCAGGCAGGGCCAGGCAGGAAATAGCTTGGGATGCTGGGCCTCTGCTCTCGCATGTGTGTGAAAGATGCTGACAGACCACAAAGTGACCAGGTCCTATCTGACAGCCTGAGGATGCAGGAGGGCAGTTCCTGAAGGGTGAGATCTCTGATGCTTTGATGCTACTAGGAGCCCAGGGCATGTGTCTGAAAGGTATCCCTCCTGCCTGGGCCTTTATGGGTTGTTCCACCGTGCTCTGGAGGGGCCTAGATGAAGATTTCAGTGCCAGCTCTTCAGATACTCGTTCTAGTCCCAACCAAATGATTTTACCCACTTCAGCCTGTTTCCTGATCTGTAAGATGGACGATCAGAACCTCCCTCATGCAGTTGTTCTAAGGATTAACTGGGGAGAAATGTGCTTATAGCATCTGTCACAGTCCCTGGCACAAAATCTGTGCCAGATGAATCACACACACTGATGGGCTCCTTCGTTACCGACTACAGGAAGGGGAGGACACCCTCTCCTCTGCACAGGCCCTCAGCCCACTTCTGCAGTTTGGAGGAGCGATGGGACTGCAGGAATGCCTGTGCAGACCGCCTGTCCTCACAAGGGGTGCTGCACTACTTGGCCTTAGAACAGAAACCCCACCTGTGCTCACCTTTTCTGGGCAGTAAACAAGAAGCCTGGCTTGGGAACCATGAAGAGGTGCATTAATTCTTGCCAGTGCCGCTTGGGCACTGCTATAACCTTGGGCGCCTGATGAGTCTCAACTTTCTTGTTGATGAATGGGGACCATAATCTCGCCTCTTAAGATGAGGATTAAAACAAAACAATGCAAATTATTCACTTAGAATTGTGCCTGGCACATTAAGTGTGCCGTGCTATATACATGTCAAAGAAAGGCCTGTTTTAAAATGAATGGTGGCTGGACCATGTGCATCTGCTTTTCTGACTGCACGCAATCCCAAGCAGAACACAGAGCAGGTGCCAACAGGCCACCCAGCAAGAAAGCAGGGACTCTCCCCAATCCCTTCCTAGGAGATGAAGGGTTGTCTGTTGACATGAGGTTCTTTTGTCCTAAGCTGAGGGCAAGGATAGCATGCATCCAGGAAGCCAGCCAGGGGATAAGCAACCTCGGGTATCCCTGCTCCATATAGCAAGACTGACGAGGAGGTACTGGGGTTGGTTGGAACAGTACATTAAAAATTCATGGATTTTTTTTTTTTAACTTGGTTGCAAAAATAGCACTCCACACAGATCTCTGTTCTCCCTCCCCAGCTTGGACTAGGATGTGTGGGGTGGATTGCACAGAGAGGTGGTTTCTATAGCTGGAGGCCTCACCCCAGTGCACCCACCTCAACCTCCTCCACTAATACATAATTCCTCGGCCTGCCAACGCTCCAGGCCACTTAGAGCCAACCACCTTCATTCCCGCAGCAAGCATCTGCTGAGCGCCCTCTGGTCAGGCCTGCAAGGAGTGCCTCACAGTGAGAAAATCCAGAAGCTGTGCTGGCATGGTGCCCCCAGACTGAGCAGACACAAGACCTAACCATCCAGCCACACTGTACAACATCAAGCACACCTTAGGGAGAGTGCTGGGAACAGCAACTACAGTCAACTCGCATCACAGCCACCTTACCACCAGCACAGTCCCCAGACCTGCCGTTTACTCGCATCTCCTATGTTCACACCCTCTGGTGATGCAGGTGCTGTTACTGCCCCTATTTCACAGGGGAGGAGACCAAGAGCTTCTGGCCAAGGAATTTTCCCATACCAGTCTTATAACCAGAGAAGATTCTGGACTTAGAGCAGGTACTGTGGCTTCAGAGGCCCCTTTAGGTACCAGTCTATACCTGTGTCTCATCTCACTGGAGGTAAGCAAGTTTCTCCAGAGGCAAGCCTTAATCTCTAATCTCAATAAGCAGACGAAAGAACAAACCACTGCAAAGGCCCTGCAGCAGGAAAGGCAGAACCTCACCAGAGAGAGGAGGAATGAGGCCAGCTTCATAGGGGAGAGAGGAAGAGTGAGGCCAGCTTCATAGGGGAGAGAAGAGGAGTGAGGCCAGCTTCACAGGGGAGAGAAGAAGAGTGAGGCCAGCTTCATAGGGGATTCCAAGGTCAGGCTAGCTGCTGCAGTGTGGAGAATGAGCCAAAAGGGTAAAAGCCAAAGCGTTATGAACAGGAAGAAAGGAAGGAACAAAGAGCCAGAGAGAGGAAAACTTCCTCCTGTAGGAGGGGAGAGAAGCCATGTCAGAGATGCCTGGGATGACTGAGACATGCAAGCTCAAGGACTGTTTCACTGGGGAAGAACCAGAGTCCTGGGGAAGGAAATGCATCAAGTCTGTCTGATCTTTCCTGTATCTTCCAGGAGCTAGCAGGTAGCAGTGTCTGTGTCCCTAGCACCTCACCTAGGGATACTCTGCTCTGCCTGCTTGACAAATGATGACTAGGAGGTCCTGTTGGATACTGGGCCCAGGAAGAAGCCAAGAGACAAAGAATGAACACCACAGGTTCAAGGGAACTGTGTCCTAAAGGCTACCACAGCTTCTTGCTGTTTACATAGCAGTAACTCTTCAACCTCCAACCCTGTGACCATGAAACACACCGTCCTCTCTACCAGATAGCTGAGGAAACTGAAGCAGTAGAGACTGAACAAGTTGCTCAAGGTCATACAAAATAGGTAAGACTCAAGACTTAAGATACTGGCTTGGTGTGGGAGAGCCTGCCAACCTTGTCAGGAAGTCCCCCCCAACCCTGGGAAGGGGGGTGGCCATATTGTTTTTAGCCTGTTCCAGCTGCCTATGGGGGGAGCTGTCCCATGAAGGGAGTAGTCACCTGGTGAAAGCAGTTCCCCCCCCAGGCCCCTGGTCTAGCTAAGGAGGATTTGGGTTATGGGTCTGTGTTCACCCATGGAAACCTGCAGAGACAAACCTATAGAGCCTATCCTGTAGCAAGCAGCCTTCTGAACTTTTTCTGGTAGTCAGGAGGACTTGGTGTGTGAGCAGAAAGGGCCGGAGGAGAAGAAAAGCTTGTGGGCTTGCCATTCCAGGTGCTGAGACCTGTGGAAGCTGGGTGAGGTGAGCCTTCTCAGGGACCCTAGCTAGAGCTGTTTCTGCCGTTGCTCCGGGCATGGGGGTGGGGAGTGAAGCTCAGTATCCCTGGTCACAGAGTCCTTCCTGTGTCACACGGACCCCTCCTAGCCATCAGGATGTGGAGCAGCTGGGTAAATGAATGATGGATATTGTTTGGGAGGTGACCTAAACAGCCAGGAATGTGGCAGCAGTGGGCTTTAATGAGCCATTCATTGATGATGGCAATCCTCCCCCAACTGAAAGAGGTGAGCCCTTTCTGGGCTGTCCCAGAGCAAGAGACAAGAAGAAAAGCGGCACACCAGTGGGCTGTGCTGGCAAGTACAAGACAGACCTCGGCATGATGCAATCAGTCCAGTTCAAAAAGTGTCCCTTCTATTCTTTTTGACTTCCTGTCACAAAACATGTTCTTAGTGTAGAAAGAGGGTGTGGAGGGCACTGTCTGCAGGGAGCTGGAATTCTACTCATACAGGAGGAGAGAGTCTCTTGCAATGTCTGTCTGGGTCTAGACATAGGCCTCACTGTGTACCAAGACTGAAGTTTATAGGCTGGCCCTGCCTTGCAGGGACAAAGGAGTTCGGGCCCTAACTGCGACACAGGCTCACATGTGGATTCCATCAACTTGCTTGACAAGATTTTAGGAAAACCATTCACTGCCTCACAACAATCTCCTCCTTCCGCTGTGTGCACTGCCACCCGCTCATTAGGACATCACAATCTACTACAGGACACAAAGGACCAACCTGAACGTGCCTCCCCAGTCCCAGGGTAGACTGCAAGCTCCCCTAGGAAACATAGAGGCCAGACAGAGCACCCCAGAGTCCTGAGAGTTTCAAACCTCATCTCTGAAATACCGTGTTGGGTCTGCCACTCCGCTGAGGCGCCGGCTGCTTGGAGGAGGATGGCACGGTCCCACCTCCTGAGCTCCCACCTTGCCTGCTGTGGCCTCTGATGCTGCCCATGGCTCCTGCTTTCACAGGTCCTCAGGAGGGATGTCCGGGGTTTGAACACAGGGGACACACAGCTATTTATTTCTAGGGCGGACAGCCACCTTTCTTATCGTCCATCTGCCATGCTACTTCCAGGCCTCAAGCCGGGCTGGGCCCAGCAGAGCTGACTTTCAGTTCCTGAAAGCAGAGACTGCTCCTGGGGCTCTGAGCCTCATCACTAACTATAAAGGTGCTTTCAGGGCCTGATGGCTCAGGCTGCTGGAATCTAGGTTACCAGCTACCCAGGCAAAGAGATGATCCCCTGGTCATTCTATAAAGCCTCTGGAACAGGCTGTGAGACTGAACTTGTGGGCACTGTTTTGAGGATCTATTGCCTTTATCAGATCCTGAAGGGATGGAACCCAGGAACTAGGTAAGAGAACAAGTGAAGTGGTCATGATGTGCTCATGGCCACACACGGGAAGGAAAAGCACTACAACACAAGACACAGCCAGCCTGTGGCACAGGCAAGCGGGGTGGTGACCACAACTCAAGGATACAGACACTGCCCACCCTGTGCCCTGCCCAGGCCAGAGGCAGAACAGGGTGTAGTATGACTAACCCATGACGACACAGCCTAACTTGAAAGCAATTAACAGTGAGCTATGGAATGCTCCGGCGTTCTGGTCTGAGGTTGCCTTATTCGGCATTTTCTCAGCCTACATGAAAAGGCTCAGATTTCCCCCTTGGAGGAGAGGTATAA
Organism: Eospalax fontanierii; assembly: GCA_035773235.1. Taxonomy (NCBI): domain Eukaryota; kingdom Metazoa; phylum Chordata; class Mammalia; order Rodentia; family Spalacidae; genus Eospalax; species Eospalax fontanierii. Next base: position 23,944,745 of record CM069554.1, on the reverse strand, counting down.
ATACTCCGGAGCATGGTCGTGAGCATTCCAAAGGCCCTGCATGTCCATCCAGGGACCAGTTCTTTCCCCCATACCCTCCCAGAAGCCTCCACTGCATCCTAGGGCCATCTCCTGCGGGGTGTCAGACACTCATGCCTGCACAAACTTTGGAGTGCACAGTCCCTCCTGAGAAATGCTGGTCTGAGGTTCTCTTGTGGCTCTTCACAGGGCTGGCTATGTGTCATCACTCAGAACTCCCCTCAACTGTCACCATCCCAGGAGGCCTTTCTTGATGGCTACCTACCCACTATCACTTTACTGTCTTCCTTTCCACAATACTTACTATCAGAAATTATGTTATTTGTTCACAAGCACTCTCCCTACTAGCTGTGACAAGAACACAATGAAGGAGGATCTCCTGTCCCAGGCCCCCACTGTTGCAGTGCCTTGCATTTAACAGGTGCTCAGTAAGACCCAGAACGATCAGGGTGAAGCTTCTCATGTTCACTCTTTAGACTTGATGGTTTCATTGGCTTGTTTAAAACAGAGTCCCATATAGTCCAGACTACATGGCCTCAAACTCATGATCCTCCTGCTTCAGCCTCCCAAGTGCCGGGATTACAGGCATTCACCCCCTCATCAAGCCAGACCTCTACCTTACTGATGAGAGTCACTACTTAGGAAGAAAATTGCTTGCTTTAAAGGAGTCACAAAAATAACCTTGGAATGGTAGGTGTTCTGTAAGTAAGCTAGGGAAGAAAATGCTTTGGTTTGCCACTGCAGTGAAGACAAGAGCCTCAACAGCTTCTGTACCCAGGAATCTGAAGCTAAGGTGCTAGAGGTGCTACAATAAAGAGTGGGACCCAAATGGAGGGACCAGAGATGGGGAGAAAGAATTGGGCTCAGAAGCTGACAATCTGCCCTCCTGGCAGTCAACCTGCCTAGAGAACAGCATGGCTCAGGAAAAAGGTAAGGGCTCTCTAGTCTGAGCAAACGAACAACCATATTGTAGCTTTGTTTCTTATTACATATGCATGGTTTTGGAAAGTGAACCTCATCTCTATACACCTAAGCTTTCTCTTTTTGTAAGATGAGGATAATAGACATGTTGTAAGCACTCAGCAGGAGAACACAGAGGAAGCACTCCTGAGTTAGGCCTCCAGTGGGTCACACTGTGATAATCCCAGCACTCCAAGGCTAAAACAAAAGACTGAAAGCTAGAAGACAGCCTGGGTTACAAGAGTTCTAGTCAGCTTAGACTATAAAGTAAGACTATGTCTCAACAACCAACCTCAAAACAAAACAAAAAAGACCCAGCTCCCTCTCCAGCCTGACGGAATCAGGGATCCACAGATGTTCTATTCATTCACTGGTACAATATCACTGTTCTGGAAGGTGCCACTCCATGTTATTAACACTGAGGTTGAAGCCAGGCCCTTTTGGAGTTTGTAAAATTCCTGGCTGCACTGTCAAATGAATAAAAGAAACTGGCACAGTGGTCTGGGTCTATTCCTGGCACTTGGGAGGCAAAGGCAGGAGGATCAAGAGTTCAAGGTCATCCTTGGTTACAGTGAGGTCTCAAGGCTATGAGATCTTGTCTTAAACAGGTAAAAAGAACAAAGGAAAAAATAAATACACTTCAATTCTTTTTATGTCTGAATAATACTCTGTTAGTTCAGATATACTACACTTTTAAGAGTCCATTCCTAGGGTGGCTCTAACTCCAGCTCCAGGGGGATCTGATGCCTCTGGCTTCCTCAGGCACCTGCACTGTGCATATATCCACACACAAACACAGAGACATACAATTTAAAGAGTAAAATAACCTTGGCCCGGCATGATAGCGCACACCTTTAATCTCAGTACTTGGAAGGGAGAGGAAGATGGATCTCTGTGACACTGAGGCCAGTCTGTCTACATAGCAAGTTCTAGGCCAGTCAGGGATACATAGTGAGACTCTGTCCTAATGGACGGACGGACGGACGGACGGATGGATGGATAAAATCTCTTAAAAGTGTTTCTGTTTCTACCTTTGGGCTACAATGAATGGCACTGCTAGGAAGTATGTTAAGTTGGTGTGGATGAGTTTTCAATTCTTGTGTCTATGTGGGAGCAGAATGCTGGGTCATGTGGAACCTCTACCACTTTAATCATTGAAGAACTGCCAGACCGCTTTCCAAAGAGGATGCAACACTGTACATTCCTGCCAGCAAATTGAGCATTCCCATTTCTCCATATCCTTGCCAAGCCTTGTCACTATCTGACATTTTTAATACATCGTGGGTATAAACTAGTGTCCCATTGTGGGGTTCTGTTTTGTTTTTGTGGTTCTGGAAATCTAACCCAGGGCCTGGTACACACTAGTCAAGTACTTTATCACTAAGCTAACTCCCCACCTCTTGTTTTGATTTCACTATTTTGACTGATGATGTCTAACATCTTTTCATTTAAGTCTTGACCATTTATTTAGAGAACTATCTATTCAAATCATTTGCCCATTTTAAGAACATTTTTATTGTTGAATTGTAGGAGTTCTTTATATTTTCTGGACACCAGACCTTTACCAGAAATATGATTTGCAGATATATCAATGTCCCTGTCATTTCATTTTAGTACTGTCCTTTGGACTGGTGCTCAAGTACTGAGTACTTGCTCAGTCTAGGTTTTTGCTGTCATATGTAGTAAGTCACTGCTTAACTCAAGGTCATGAGAATTTACAGCTATGCTTTCTTCTATGTGTCCTACGGCCTTAGCTTTTGCATTTGGAAGATCTGTGAGTGCTGTCCTGGCCCTAAGGTGAGGAAAGGGTTCGACTCCATTCTTTGTATGTGGTATCCAGTCATCTAGGAACCATTCGTTGAGAGCACTGTTCTTTACCCCACTACATTGTGTTGAATCCGTGTTAAAAAACCAATTGACAATGCCAGAACTTTACTACAAGACCAAATGAGTCAGACTCCTGGAAGATAGGTCTTGGACAATCACATTTTACAAGACCCATGAGGTGACACAGGAAGTCAGGGTTCAGAAATGCCCCTCTAACCTGCCCATCATGTCAGAGGTCTGAAGCTCAGGTATAACATAGAAGCCTTTCCACTGGTTTTTCAGTCTGGTCTGGACCCTTGGAGCTAAAAGAAAACCAAGAGGAGCAGGAGGCAGCCAGAGGAAAGAAAGTGCTCCAATCATCCCTGCCTGTACTCAGGGAACCAACCAAGCAACCCAAGCTACTCAGATTACACATCATAGAACTGGGTCCTCCCCAGGAAGTGCCTGGCTTCCTAAAGCAAAGTCCACCTGTCCAGGAAGACATGGACCTGAATTAAGTGTGTGTGTGGAGGGGGACAGAGCAGGACAACATAGGGCAGAGGGAGGAGGCAGGTTCTTTGTAGAGCTTTCCAGCAGGAAGGAAATGGGTGAGGCCTACCTTGATAGCTACTCTTAAAAGAGGAAACTTCCACTCCCAAAAGGCAGTTTTTAAATTAGGGCAGCAGCAGAGACTGGGCCAAGCCTAGCTCTCCACTGGCCTCATGTGGCATTCTGTTGTGAAAAGACCAGCAGGCTGGGCCCTTCTTCACCTGGAGAACAGGGAATTCAAAGGACAAAAAGCCTATTTATTTTCAATGCTTACAGCAGAGCTCAGGTTTCTGGGTGGGGGTAGGGAATTAAAGATCTTCTGGTTAAACTTTGATCCTTCAAAAAGATAAATAAGCCAAGCAATTCTGACCTTGAGACTGTGACTTAGAATCTTATCAGGTGCCCAGTGTTCAGAACTGAAGTTTTAGTACTCACGCAGACAAGAGGGGCTGACATTTGTGTAGGTGGAATCAAGAGGTCACTGATAGGCTGTGGTCAGTATGAACAAGTGCTCCCTCTGTCCCAAGCTGCCAGGACCACTTGGGGAACTCCCATAGATCTCAAGTGCCACCGACCAAGGCATCAGGGCATGGGGAACAGGGCAATGTTCTTTTCTCTCTCTCTTCACCCAGATGCCAGCAGGCAGCATGCTTTCTACTGGTACTCCCAGAGCAAGCTCTGCAGCTAGAAAGGGACCATGCAGGTGTGGAGTAATTGAAAACAGCGGGAATGGTTCACCTTTGCAACTGAGATTTCTTCTGTTCCATTCTCCTCTTGGGAGACTGATTTTAGTCAACCTGGCCAGGCCAACCTTCTCCTATGAACACAGTGGAAACAGACAGGAAGGCCTGGAGGTGGGTGATCTGGTCTGGGGTGGCGGAGACAATTGAACCTGGATAGCTACGATCTTGACCCTCCTGGAGCACACGAGAACCAGGTACAGCTGTTTCACAAATAATGTCCGGGGGTAAAGGGGTTCCAACCCTTAGAGCCTGGAGTTAGAAGGCACATTTCGGAAAAAGGGTGAGCCTAGAGCCCTAAAAAAATTTAGGGCCCAGTATCTGCAAAACAATTCCCCTGCCACTGAGAGGAAGGGTCCTGAAGCTCTCATCAGCCAACCCGGGAGAGGCCCTTAATGAGAAACACCAGTCTTTCAGTTTGGGGTTTGTCAAGAGGCAATTGGTGGTGGTAGGAATTATCCAAGGTTGCCCTGGCCTTATGTGAGCATATGCTGGTTCCAGCATGTTGTGGGGTATGCAGTTTCTATGGGTTGAGCACTCTGGGCTTGAAGGTCTCCTCTTTCCCCACGTCCCCCATAGTCAATCTATCTCAGACCCCTCGGATACACGATCTAGACGGACAACAGAACAATCTGGAGATAATTTTTAAAATAATAATAATAAAATAAATAAAATTCTATAGCCAGAAAATAATTGCAGGACTGGGAGGAACCAGGAGAGACTGAAACCTCTGACTCATAATTGCTCCATTAAAAATGGTGAAACCATTTACCCTGGCGAGGGGACAGGGCGACTCTCACCCGTCTTGCACCACCTAGGCGCCTTCCTGGGGCTGGTACTAAGGAATGGCCAAACCACTTAGCAGTCCTAAGAGTGGCTGTCTCCAGGAGTACTGCGACATGAGAAAAGGGGGCTCAGATACTCTGGGGCGGAGCTGACTGCTGGTCTCAGAACAGTGGGCAGTGGTTTGCTCTGTTTCATGATGAGAACAGTAAGGTGTGGACTCCATTTCAACATGGGACAATTGTAGAGGAACAGGAGTCTCAGTACAGTACCAACCCACCCTGAAAGCTGAGGCTGGGTCTCAGGAAGAGAAAAGAGGTGTTTTTGTGACTGGGTGGAGTATTAAACTAACCCTAACATAATTACACAAGTGACTCATGTCTCTTGAGCCCTTACTATGTGTGAGGGTTTGTTCTTGGTGCTCTATCTAATATTACAGGTAAGGCTCCCAATGTATTCTCACACAGCTACTAAGAGCTAGGGCTGGAGCCCCAGGGTTATACTGGCCAAGGCTGACTACATCTCCTTCAGGCCCAGTGAGGATCTCCACAAGGCTTCTCTCACCTCATCCCTAAGGAAGACACAAACCCAATGGCAGTCCCAGTGCCCTCAGGCAGATTCCCAGCCCAGGTAGTGCAGTGCCCACTGAGAGGCAGGGTGAGTCACCGGAGAGGGAGGGCAAGTCAGGTGACCCGGTGAGAATCAGAGCTGTGCTGAGGTAGCCTGGTTACCTTGACATTCCTGTGATTCTGCCAAGGTAAAAAGTAACCCAAGGAGTTTGCCTTATATGGGCACAATGACAGATTTCAACAGACAACGTGTTAACTAACCAACAATGTGTTAACTGACCCCATATCAAATCTGTTCCCAGGTTGCTCAGGCGACGCCTGATAAAGCTGCTCTGAGTATAGGAAATAACAATTTATGACAGGCTATGACCAGTGACTCATAAAACAAAGGTGCAGTCCAACCGCCTCCATGTGACTTTTAGAGAAGGGGGAGGGGCTGGTAGCCTATAAGCCAAAAGGCTCTATCATTCTCTTCTACCACAGGCAGGGAGACCTGGCTTAAGGCCGGGCCTAGAGGAAATTAATTTCAAGTCACAGCTGAATAGCAAGACTTTTCTGGGTTCTAAGCAGAGCTCTGGCTGTCATCCGCTCTCTCCTAGGGGAGAAGGGCCAGGAACAAGGAGAGGCCCAGCTCCTCAGGCCAACAAGGACAAAATGGGCAGTTTGAGTACAGTGGCCATGCATGACAAACCCTGTACTCAGGGGCCTGAGGCACAAGGGCTTTGTGTGCCAGCCTAGGCTATACAGTAAGACCTTGTCTATAAAGGATACTACATGAAAACCAAAGAAACTAGTTGGGTCTAACAGAATTCTCAGAGCCATCCCAGAATGTAGGCCTCCAAGAGTTCTTCCCCAAGCCCCAAAAGGGGTACATTTGGTGCTCTGAGCCTCTGTGACTTCATTCCAATTTACAAAGGTACTAAACACCTTGTACATTCTTCCCCCCAAGACACTGGGGTTAAACTGTTAAACATCCCCACCTTCTTGAAACTGTACAGAAGGCGGCAATACCATTAGACAGGCATGGCTAAAACCTGTGGGAGGCGAGTCTCTCCTACTCTTTGGGTTCCAGGAATTGAATTCAGGTTCATGCACCTTCATCCACTGAGCCATCTCACCAACCCAGGAGTGACTTTCAAAGAGAGTTAACAAGAGACCCAGGGGGCACCCCTACTCAAATTTAACGTCAATATGCTTCTAAGTGTTTGGTTTTTGTAATGCTAGGGATTGAATTCAGGGCCTTGTACATGCTAGGCAAGCATTCTGCCACTGGGCCACGTACACCTCCAGCCCTGAGTAGCACTCTTAATCTAATTTATAATATGGTAGATCCACATGAGGCTCAATTTGAAAAGTAGTTGCTCTGCTGAAAAATATCTTTGCTTTAAATCTTAAATCCTCTAAACAAACTCTATTCCAAATGACTGTGGGCCCTAAATCCCTTTGGGGAGGGAGGCCAGAGCTGAGCAACTGAAGCTCAGAGGAGTGTCTGGTTCAACTGGTGTGAGATCTCTGCCCCTCCCTCGCCTGCAGAAGCCCATGGTCTGTCTGCTCTGTGGGTGGCAGGCACTGCAGAGTCCCAGTCTGCAATGGCCTAAGCCATTCCTCTAAGCAAAGGTTTGCATCCCAAGTTTCCCCAAAGACAAATGTCACTCGAATCCCAGCAAGGCCCAGGGCCAATAGAAGAGACACCAAGAGGAGGCCAAAGAGGAGCCCTCTGGCTCTACAGAGTTGCCAGGACAGGTGGCCCTTCTTCTCAGTGACCTCTTGCTATGATCACCTCTCCCATCTCAACAGCATCACCCCAAAGGACTGAAAGTGAGAGAAAGTGAAGACCTCAGGTGCTGACTGTTTAATACCTACTGAGTGGAAACCTGGAGTCACTGGCTCCATCTATCCAGGACCGAGATTCAGGAAAAGCAGGGTCAAGGAGGTCTGTCTGAGGAGGACATGGTCTACTTGGAGAGGGGCACTGGTGAGTCAGTCACCGTGGGGCAGTGTGATATGAGGACAAAGGTCAAGTGACACCTGATCTGGGCCTTGAAAGTGAAGCACTGTTCCGATAGGACCTGGACAGAAGGCCACACCACCAAGGCAAAACTCACCAAAGGGAGGATGTCTGGTGACCCTGGAGCAGTAGAGTACTTACTATATGAGCAGGGCTCAGACAACCATCCCCTGAATGAGCTCAGCACGTGTTCTCTGGGCAGCTGAGGGCAGAGCAGGTTTTCTCAGAGTGACCCAATTAGATATGAGTCTCAGAAAGACAATGCTCTCAGAGCCATCAAGACCAACCAGGAGACTGGAGCCGAGCCAGATAGGAGGTCACTGCAGGAGAGGAGAGGGTGGCGAGGTTGACTGACTTCACAGTGTGTCCCACAAACCACACTTTTCTACCGAGTCACAAAGCCCTGGAGGCTGCAGCCCCTGTAGAACCAGAGCTTTCTCATTCCCACTGTGTGTCCTAAGAGACACCAGAGACAGAAAGACAGAGACCTTGGTGCTTATTACAGGTTTCGGAGACTAAGGAATGCCAAAATAAAAGAAGGGGCTGCATGACTGGTAGGCACATCAAAGCCTTAGTCTAAAGCTGAGCAGAAGAGCTGGACATGGGTGCATGACTTTGATCCCAGCACTTGAGATGCAGAGGCCAGCCTAGTCTATACGTGAGTTCCAGAGCAGCTGGAGCTATAGGAAGACTTTGTCTGAAAAAACAAAACGAAAAAACCTGAGTAGAAGAGCATCATTCACAAAAGCTTTCATTCAGCATGCATCCAAACACATCCCGATCCACTACTGTGTGCTGCAGACTCAGGAAGAAAGACCAGGTTCTTTCAAAGATCCCAGGTCTATCTAATGGGAGACCCAGGTCTGTCAATAACTGCAGTAAGTGGGTCAGGCCCAGAGAGGTAGAGTCATCACAGATAGGATCCTTAGGGAGAGATAGGTACATAAGCACCTATCTATAAGCCCACCCCCGCCCCAGACCCCTCTCCCATAGGGAGGGAAAGGGAAATTTTGGGGTAGGAGATGAACAGGAAGAGTTACAGAAGTAAAGAAGGAAATGCCAGGAAACCAAGAGGAAGAGCATTTGGGTTTTTCCTTGCACATGGTCAGAAGCATCAAATACAGCAACTATGGGACTATGCTAAAAATACACACATACTAAGGGTTGGGGTACACCTCCCGGTATAGCACTTGCATAGTACATGGCCTAGATTCTACCCCCAGCACTGCAAGAACAAAAAAACCAAAACAAACAAGACCCATACCTGTTTGATAAACACACTGGAGGCAGTGATGTCTGGGTGGGGTAGGAGAAGAGCTGGCAAAACATTGGTGCTGGGTTTTATGGGTAAAGATTATTTCCCACTTTGGTAAGTACTCCCAAGATCATGCATGTGTGTGCTTGTGCACATGTGTGCAGGATTACTGTTTCCTGTACTTTAGAGATGCTGAGAAGAGCAAAGGAGGTAGGGCCTGGGTCCTCAGCTACCAGTGTCTGGCACACAGGTACCTGATAAAGACCTGCAAACACCTCTGGGATGGAGTAGCTGGCCTTTGTGGACACTGGGGGTTGAGAAGTATCAGGAAATGAGAAATAGGTTCCTTCAGTAAAGACTTACACATTGTAAAAATAAAACCAACACCCAAGTGCAGGGCCTTTCCCCAGGATGTAACCCAGCTTGTGGGCCACACTGCAGAATTCTAATTTCCTATAAGAGAAAGACCTGGATGCCCCAGGCACAACCTGCACTTTCCCAGCCCACACTCCAGCTTCAAAGTCCTACTGCATTCCCTGTGTTTTCCTTCTTGTATTATCCAGCAAAGGACGCTGGAGCAAAGCTGAGCCCTTTTCAAAGGTGGATTGGAGTACACCCACTATAGTCACACAACAAGCCACCTCTTTCTTCCCTCTCCTGCAGAACAAGGTTGCATTTAGTAGGAGAAACAGTCTTGGGTTTTGTCTCCCAAACAGAGTGGCGGTCCCAGGGGCAAGTACTCAGGGGAACTGAGTGGCTAGTTCCCTGGGACGGGTCAGCACAGACAGTGAAGAAGGTGTGGAAGGACACGGGAGACAAAGCCCCAGCCCAAGCCAGACAGCAGGAAAAGAAAGGGCAGCGGCTGTGTGGCTCTGGGTCCCTTGGCCCACAGAGAACAGAGGAGCTATCAGATTCTGCTCAGCCATGCAGTGGGGCCTCTATGTTTCTCTGCCAATGTTCCATAAATAACAATGGTCAACAGACATCGCCCAGTCTGCTCTTCCTTTCCTGTCCTGCACATTGAGAGGTGAAGCTCAACAAATGGAGTTGAATGGGATGCCCAGAACCCAGGATTCTGGCAGGCCAGGTTTCAGGAAGGTAGCCAGCCAGCTAACCACAGGACTATGTATAAACATTTTTAGCTATCCCTAAAAGGGAAACACTTTATTGTCTCTTTCACTAGTAAGTTAATTCTACTTAGAGGTAGCAATTTTTCTGTAAAAGGGAGAACTTTTAAAATGGAACATCAAAAAAAGGTCACCTGTTTTAGAGGACAGGGCCTTCCCATCTCATTCTTCCTGGTGCTCCTGCTACCTGGACCCACAAACACTCGAACACCCAGCTCAGAAGATACTTGTACCAAACAGAACAAGCTACCTACCTCTGCCTATTAGGAAAGCATACAGCTTGCCTCAAAATTGGCAGACACTAACACGGAACTCTGCAAGGGCAGCTGGCTTCCATATTGCGTCTAGAAGCCCCACGGAGGATTTCTTTCGACCTTCAAAGCACACAGCCAGGTGTAGGACTGGCTTTTAAAAGATGGGGCCCAACAGGCCTGCAAGAATGAGCTGGGCCTGGTTAATGACGATAAAAGACGACAGGCCAAGGGCAGCTCAGTCTCTACACTTAACACCAGACTACATGCCTGTTCTGTGGAAGGTGGGCAAATTAACAGATGAGTGGCAGTACACTCCACCTGTCTGACTGGCTGATTATCCATCCATTCACTGGGCACCATCAAACACGGCTCCATATGCTAGGGATGCAGCAGTGGACAAAACAAGTCCTCTGCTCTTATAGTGCCCACAGGCTTATGGAGGACGGAGAACAGGATAGTTAGAAGTGGAAGAGAGCTTCTGAGACAGCTTGCCACAGCAGCCTGATGACCTGAGTTCAAGCCCTGGAACCCACCATGGAAGGAGAAAACTGATTCTTGAACATTGTCCTCTGATCTCCTCACTTGTTAGACCACCATCACACACATACACATCACACACATGCACAACAGCAATAATTACCTTAAAGGGGGGGAGGGGTGACAGGCATGGCTACCCTACTGGTAGCAGACCCAGGTCTGAAGAATGAGGGGAAGGGGTAAGGATCCAGGAGCAAGAGACTGGCGAAGGCTCCACACAGGAAGTAGCACTGACAGACAGCTGTGTAACTGGAGCAGTGACTGCGAGGGAAGAAGAGAGGCTAGAGGACAGAGAACAGGCCACACAGGGCCCCATGGTCAGGGACAAGGATCTGTAGCAGGAATCCAAGCAGGATGTTGCTCAGCTCCTTATGAGAATGGCTTGGAGAGGCCCAGGGCAGTGTTTGGACCACACTACTTCCAACAGTGCCAAGACCTGAGCGCCTAGTCATGCTCTTGCAATGGAACAATGTGGCTGCTTCAGGAGAACTGGGGGGACCTCAGGGCTTCCTGGATAAAAAGCTACTAAGTGGGCCTTTCCGGGCCTGTCTGTGGCAGAGTGCAGAGGCTGCCTGTTTACCACCTACATCCGGCCCAGAGGCCTTACTGGCTTGAAGCTTCCTGGGGGGTTACATGTGGTGTTCTGCATGACATATGCTCAATGAAACTGAAGAGTCCTGGTGGGCACTGGCTCCCTTGGCAATCTCTAAGCCCACTTTTGGAATACTGCTATACAGGGTGCTGGCCTCTCTAGCCTTAGCTTTCTTTCTGCCCTGGAACTCACAGAGATCTGCCTGCCTCTGCTTCCAAGCACTGGGATTAAAGGCATGTGCCACCATGCCCATCTGCTTTGGCTTTCTTCAGCAGCTGGCCTAAGATGGGCTCTATCCATCATCACCTCTGAGAACAGGAGGTGAAAGAGGTGTTTATTTTCCAGCTGAACTAGTTGGATCTCAGAATCAATTGGCTTTTTTTTTGGGGGGGGGGTCTTTTTGAGACAGGGTCTCCCCTGTAGCCCAAGTTGGACTGGAACTCACTATGTAGACCAGGCTGGCCTTAAACTCACAGAACTTACTGCCTTCCCACTGCTGGGATTAAAGGATTGCACCACCATGCCCCCAAAAAGCAGCTGGCTTCTAACATGGACACCATATATACCTCTACCGCTTGAGGTCTCTGGTTGAGTTTCCCAGTTGAAAGGTCCACCCAAACTCTGTGAAGATCCCACCCCTCTGAATCCTGACCATCCTGTGGTAGAGACTCTTGGCCATGGTTTTGTAAATGAAAACTGAAGCTTCATTTCACCATGAGAGATCCCTTAGGCAGTAAGAAGCAGGGTCATGAGGAAAATCTATATTCTGGGAAACGGTTTGTGCCCCTAGTACAGGTGAGCATGACAGGCAGCACTCAGAACATGGGTCCAGGCAGAGGCATCTGATGGTGGAGCCCAGAGTAGGACCACTGAGGTCAGACCTCTCATTGGAATGGGAAGACCCGGGCTGCCCCGGCTGAACTCTCACCAGGAAACCTCTGCCCAGCAAACCTCTGCTCAGCACCTTGTCAGCCAAAGCGCTTGTGACTACAACATGGACTCAAACCTTCTGATAACTGGAGGCCTCCAGGTCAGTTACAAAGAATGCAGCTCAAGATGCTCACAGATCCTCCCTCTTGAGAGAGATTTCTAGGCCTATTAAAAGCCACAGTTAAGAAGGCCACACCCAAGCCAGGTTGGCTATACTCTTGGTGTACTTCTCAGACCAGGATTAATTCTTTGGCTGGTTTCAGACCTTCAATTTCAAAACTATCTAGTTTGTGCTTGCCTACAAAGGAATGTGGCTGGGCACCTCCCACCAGCAGCACAGACACAACTCCTACTGCCCACCTGTTCCTTGAGACCAAGCCATATATAGGCAGCCAAACTCAGAGGTCTAGCCCCAGCTAGCTCAGCTCTCCATCGCTTCCCATACTGCTTAGATGGGCTCCTCCAGACACATCCTTCAGCCAAACACTCCTCTCCTCTCCCACCTAAGTGGTTCAGGTAAAGGTGAAATCAGACTACCAAACCAGAAACAGTACCAGTTCTCTCCTGAACCACACCCTGCCCTCAGGATGTGAAGTCATCCCATGCCTGAATCCTAAGCATCACCAGAAGTCTCAATACTACAGAGCTAGAAAATGAGAGGGAGAGGGAAGGACTGCTCAGTCCTGCTGTGGAAGAAAGGGCCTAAAATAAAGCTAATCCAACCTAAATCTTGGTTCTAGTTGTGAGCTATTTATTTATTTAATAAACAGGGTGGCCTGAGGCAAGCCAGGAAACCTCTCTGAACCTCATCTGTAAGGCTGGATAACAATGGTGGGCTTATCTGAGGTTAAGCTGAAGGAATCTTTCAGGACCTGTTTTGGGATCTATCCCAGTATCAAACAACCACACATCTCTGTGGTGGTCCACTTCCCTGGGAGCCTCACAAGGGTAGGGTTGACTCTGGTCTTAAGACTGTAATTAAGTCTTGGCGAACTTGATGCTTTCTTAGAGTACCTAGATCACAATCCATGACCCTTATAAGGGGCTGGGTCCAGGTGCTCCCTGCTCCTCTGCCCACCTGGTCCTCAGACATGTAGCCTATTTCTCGCCTCTCACACCCCTCAGGGCCTCCCTAGAACACTCCCTAATTGGCTCTTTTTTACCTTCCCTATCTCAGTTCACCTCAGAAAAAGCCTGTCCTAAGAGTTCTACCCAATCTACAGCAAGTCCCACAGCCCCCCCTACAGAGCTCTGCCCTTTCTCCTCCTGAAGCACGGCATATCTGGGAGTCACACTGGGAGGGGAAGCCTGTTTTGCTCCACTTTACCCACACCTTGTTTGTAGCACATACTGGATGAACGGTCAGTAACCAACCACCATGGGTTCAGACAGACACTCATCACCTCCACCAATTCTGCTGGGGTGGGGATCAGAGACCACGGAGAGGGCTTCTATAATCAGCTCACTGTCCTTCTGCCCCCTCCTCTCCATTTATTTTCCATTTGTTCCAAAACCACCAAAAAGGCCACTCAGGGAAGGGGAAGATAACAGAACCTCCTAAAACTTGGGTGTGGTGGTGTATACCTGGAATCTTAGCTTTCAGGAGGTAAAGGCAGGAAAATCTAAAATCTGAGCCAGTATTCTCAGTAATTTTCAAGCCAGCCCAGGCTATACATTTAAGATTCTTATCAAGAAACAAAAAACAATGGGTGGGGTGGGGACAAGCAAAACCCCACTAGAACCTCATACAACAATCCCTGTATATATGTGGTCCACACAGCCAACAGCAAAGTCCACAAGAATCAGAGCACTTTGGCCCCACCCTGATGCTCCTGGGCTACAAATCCATGGACAGCTAGAATTGTTTTCACCCCATGATGACTGACAGGCTGGCACCTCTCTGCCCCTCTCCTCTGGATGCCCCTCTCCCGTGGCAGAGCTTCCATTCATGGGGAAGTGGTGAGCAATGCAAAGCACTGCAACCATTTCTCCCCAGCTATTTCTAGGCACACAAACAACATCTAAGGACTTAAGGGCAGCCTGAGAAAACAATCAGCCAGGAAACACTCAAACCAACTCCAGGGCAACAGTGCCCAAAAAAGTCAAAAGTTGAGGGCGATGCCTTTATGGGGAGTTTCCTGGCTTTTCATAGAGAGCTCCCAACAAAGTTTGATAAAGACAGTGGGACCATTAATGCAATTAGCACAGACCTCATTGAGGGATTAGAAAAAAATTCCAAGCTTGGTCTTATACTTACTATATTGTGTTGTCCCAAAATGTATTCAATCCCATCAGTAGGAAGGGCTGTGTTCAGGTGCTCCCCCTACCCAGATCTTACTAGCACTGATCTTGTTCACAGAATATGGTTTGTCAACATCCTCCTCAAGTCGAATTTAAGTGGTCAATCCTAAAGAATTTCTGTCCATCTGCCATTTGGGTGCAGTTTGAGCAGGCAGCTCGTTTGAAGGCTGGTACTGCCCACCAGGCTACTGTGCATGCAAAAAGGCTGCCCTATGTGGACATGATGCTTCAGGCCTAAAACAGGCAAACAAAATACTTTCCACTATACTTCTGTTCGTATCCAAAAACAAAAAATGTGTATTTTAACGTGAGAAGACTCTTGAGAAGCCGAGCCAATTATGTGAGGTGAGGGAAGCAGGGTCCAAGGCACAGAGCTCCCAGGTGCGGCAGCCGGTACTCCAGCCGCCTTTATCAGGCTCCTCCAAGGAGCAAAAGAAAATGGATTCTCTCCCTCTCAGTAAAACAATTACAAAGCAGCAATTCTCTGGAGGAAAGAAACTAATGGAGAAGCACAACAGGGCTGACACTACATGATGTCAAAGGTCACTAATGGGTAGCCCTGGTTGAAAAGTTGGCCCTGCATAGTATGTCCTTGGTTCTCTTGTTTGGTTTAAAAGTTCAGTAAATTGTCCTATAAAACTCTGGAACTGCAGTCTCCCAGAAAATGGCACCCCAGGACCCACTCCCACCTGGCATCAATCATTGGGCACTACCCAAGCCATTCTACTTTTCTTGGGTCACCTGTCCTAAGACAATCCAGGACCATAGTCCCTTATCTCCTGGAGAACTCACACCCATGCCCCTCAGGATACCACAAACAAGCCCAGCAGTTGTGAGTAGGAAGCTCCTGTTGTCCTGTCTCTAAAGGAGGTTGAAGGTGGAGCTCAACTTTAAGTCTCCTGTGACCTCCACGTCGACATGATCCCGCCTCACAAAGATGGCACAGAATCCCAGGTGGGAGTGGAGGGTGCTGTGTGACCACCACCTCCTGTGAGAGGAAACACTGCATTCCCTTGGAGACCCTAGAGACAGGCCAGGCACCCTGTCCAATTGGTGGCACTCAGAGGCTGGGACAGGGCACAGAGAGGAGAAAGGTATGGTTAAGAAAATGTTAGACGCACCAGACACCCTGGCTCAGCAAGCCCCTGAGCAATGACCCCCTTCAGCTGCCAACACTTTCCAACTGGTGCTCAGAGTGAACAGCTATTTCCACAAAGATCAAAACAGCCCTAAAGTTTCCATACGTTGAGGGCTGAGCACTGACAGTCTCGGCTATGATGTCTCGCCCTCCTTCTTCTGACTCTTGCTTCAAGCTACCCGCTTCATATTCCCTTTTGGAACTAGTAAGCAAACATTCCAAGGGACATATTTTCCAAAGTGGCTCCAAAGAACAAAGTCCCAAGGCTCCAACTGTGACAGTGTAAACCCTGGTACTGTATGCAGCCTGCCAAAAATGGTGCTAACCTCACCAACTTCCTGAGGCCACACTAGGCTCAGCTTCCCGACAATCACCACAGAAACCGTGTCTCCAACTGCACCAAGGCAGCCCGAGAAGCTACGGGCAGCTCACGCAATCTGAGGGAAGCCATGTTCCTAGGCAGTGGCAGTGGTTTTTGTCACCCCCACACACTGTGGTCTCTGCCAGCTCCTTCCCAGCAGCCACACACATGGCCCAAATAAAGCCAGCAAGCCTGCAGCTTGAAGACTTGCCCCTACCCCAACCATCCATCCAACACGCTGGGCCACTGGGCTTTTCCCCTTACATAAACTGTCCTAATGTTCCTGACAGGGGACACCAGGGTGTCCTTGCCTGATGCTTCCTGATGCCTAGATCTAGATCTGTCACTCTTCTAGAAACAGAAACTAAAACTAGAAAGAAAAGGCTAGATCCCAAGGTGAGATTTCAGCCCTGGGAAATCTGTGAAACTACAAAGAAGACCCAAACTCCCAAGACCATTTAGAGGTCACTTATAAGGGAGATAGCCCTGAACATCTGAGCTCCCAGACGTACGGCGTATTAGGAAGATCCTTTGCAAACCCAAGACAGCAGCATCGCAGACCTATATAGATCAGTCAGCATGTGCTAAGTCAAAGGCTAAATTTGAATCTACATCACCTTAAACATTTACCACTTAGCTCACTATTTCTCTTTTAGAATGTAACTGCTGGGGCTGGGGCCTGGGGTTTAGCAGTAGAGCCCTTACCCTAGAATCCACCAGTGAGGGCCTTGGGTCACGGCTTTGTAAATGAAACAGAGCACCTGACTGGTATGCCCAAGGCCCTGGGTTCCATTCTCAGTGCTAGCAAAGAAAAAAGTTATAATGTAACTGTGTGAGGACAAGACTAGACTTTTCTTTCTTGCTATATCTCTATGCCTAACACAGTATAAATTCAACGGGCGTGTGTGCGTATACATAAACAGATCACGGGATATGAACCACAGGGTACTTCCACAGCTCTCCTGTTTCACCCTTACACTTCCTTCTCATGTTGCTAGGATGCCAGGAGGGGTGCACTCTAACGGTATCCGGATCCTGTCTTAGCTTCAGAGGCCTCTGGTTCCAACCAGAAAGTGGACTATGCAAAACATGAAAGGAGATACCACATTACAGTCTCATCTGAGCGACTGCCCATGGTTTGTCTGGAATTCAAAGGCACAGGCACCTCAAGAGACAGCTCTGCTGAGCCAGACCTGGATCTTCTTATGACTGCTCTGTCATATAAACAGTCCGCCAGCTTGCATATACTGCATTAATGTCTTCACGCAGGGCTGCTTTGAGTTTATTTTTGTTGCTTTCATTTTAAGACTGTGTTTATGCCTCTCTGTTAAAACTTCCAGTCTGTGGAAAAAATGGCAAGATGCAAAGTTTGTCCTTTGCTCAGAGACAGCCCAGACAGTTCCTGGAGGCACTTGGAAGATTAAGGGTGCCAACTCAAAGGCACTGGGGAGTCTTCTGAATGCTCTATGCATCAAATTCTGTACTTCCTAACGAGGAAAGGAGTGGTTACCAAGTGTTCATGTGCTGCCAGAGGGCCACAGATCCCACAAGGTAACTGCTAGTTACCTAAAACACCAAATGTGCAATGATCAGAAAAGTTTGTCCCTGAAAAAACACATTTAAAGAAGAATAGTTGAGAGGATTTTTTAAAACTTAAAAAAAAGGAAAACTGAATCCAAGATCCTCCTATAATTTCCTTCCAACTTGGCTTCTCATTTGACTCGCTTCTTCTAGAGTCGGCTAAACAAACAGACACATACACTAGGTGTGCGCGCGCGCGCGCACACACACACACACACACACACACACACACACACACACTTTTAAAAAAATCCTACTCCCACTACCCCAGGCCAGAGGCTTGGTGGCGATAGTCTGGAACAATGACATCACCCAGGTTGGCCTCCTTGGCAAGGGTCCCTAATATTGTTCACAGCAAGTTTCCTGCAAAGGCTCTGAAGGCAGGAAACCAGACCTGTGCCTCAGTCCCTTGCCTGATCTGAGCCATCCTGTCAGGGCAAAACAAAGGCTTTTTGTGTTTTATACACACACACACACACACACACACACACACACACACACACACACACACACCATTTCCCTGTACTTTTAATGAGCACCTTAATTACAAGTTGAAGAATTAGATATATTTACCGATGACCTCATGCTTGTGGGTAATTAGCCATGTGGAAGACCTGGCACATCCTTAGGCCAGTTCCTTCTCCTTCACCCTCTCCCCGAGGGGTCAAGTTAATTAGGAAGCTTGACCTTCCAAAACCAGTCATTTTGGCCCAAGGAGACCCTCCACAAGGGATTTTGCCACCTAGGGGCTTGGTCCTCCCTCTCTCAGGTCTAAAATGGAAGCTTCAGAAAGGTATGGCTTGCCTGGGATAATGATGTAGGAGGGTGACAGGCTGTGGGGCACTGTTAAGTGTTAACAAGTTTTAATTAACACCAGAGATAATTTAACCCTGACACAGTAGAGGGGAAGAAAACCACTCATTGAAGAGAAAGAAGTATCTGGGTCTGCACAGTCCCCGTGCCACGAGGGGCATGCTCGGAACCTCCTGTGGCACTTCTGTTGGTGCTTTGTGCGCTCATGAAGTATAAGCCCACCTCTGGACTGACTCAGGCTCTTCCAATACACTTTTTTTTTTGCGTGCTAGAGGGGTGTCAACAGCCTGATTTGGAAAGTGCCAGCCCAGTGGCCTCCCTCAGGGTCCTGCCTGCTGCCAACAAAGGATGCTCCTGAGAAAGCTGGGCCTGTGCACCCTCCCACCCCCAGTCAGTTGTCACTCTGCAGTAACATTTTCCAAATTTGCTCCTCCAGCCTGTGAGGGGAGAGACTAGGAGGCCGACATTCTTCTCATTCTTCTGCCTTATTAGGCTGCAGATTTGATTGCTTTTAGGGGGGATAGGGGCTAAGTTGAGGAATGGCATCAGGAAGTGACCCCAGGAAAGGGGGGGGTGGGAGGAAGGAGGAAAGGAGATGGAACAGCAGGCATGAGAAGAGAAGTTTTGCACCACAGGGAAGGAGGTCTAGAGGGGGCCCTCTAGAAAGTCCCAGTCAGGGTTGACCACTGAGCACAGGCTCCTGTGCACCTCTTGGCTCTGTGCAAACATCTTTCTGGCAGCTATTTTGGGGTTATCAGTAGGAAACCCTTCCTGTTTCTACATCACTTGGGGGAGGGAGAGACTTTGAAGGAGAGGGGACAGGGAAGAAGAGAACCTGCGGAAGAGCCTCTCAGTTGACAGTGAACTTAAGCTGAATTGGTCTTGCTGGCATTGCCTGTAGCCCATGTACATACAAAACTGTTCAGGGCTTGAAACTCTGAAACAAGAAGCCACCTCCCGGATAATGAGGCCCAGATGGAGGCCGAGGCCAGGGGGAGAGCGAGGGTGTGTCACTTGCAGCCCAGAGCTTGTTGCCACTTGATGGAGGATGCTTCTTTGAAGTCACTGGCTGGGCTCGGGCTCTAGAGCTCCCTGGGGGAGAACTGCAGGAAAAGGGGGGGATGTTTGGGTTTTCCACTGGGCTGCACATTTCAGCAGCCCTTTCAACCTCTTTGAAGTGGAGGCCAGAGCGGCGGACCCCACCTGGATGCAGGATGGGAGCCACTGAAAAATTACTGAGCACTTACACTGTGCCAGGCACTGTGCCAAATGCTTTGCACACACTATCTAATCCTCAGTCACCTTGTGAGACAGAAGGGCGTCCCTTCCAGCAGGTCATGAGGAGGTGGTGGGGTTGGTTGTAGAGTCCGGGTCTGACTCCCACCAAGGACCAGCTCTGAGGTAGCCTCTTCCCACCTACACTTTTCACTACCTCCTGCTAAGGTGCCAGGATGAAGTGTGGATACAGGATGCCAGAGTGCCTTCCCACAGGCATTCAGCTCAACAATGCTTCCCAGGGTGCAGGTGCCACTGGGGCCAGGAGACAGTCTAAATCCCAGTGTCACCTGAGCCACCACCTGTGTCTGGTAAAGAGCTCATTGCTATCAACTAACCCACACACTGAGCATCTCCACCAGAGCCTGGGTTCATGCACCAGTTGCCCAGGCTAGCCTTGAACTTGGAGACTGTCCTGCCTCCGCACCTTAAGTGCTGGATTACAGGAACATGCCACCACTCCTGGTTCACGCAAGAACATTCTGCAACTTCTGCCCCAGAAATCTCTGCCATAACAAGGCTGAAGCAACACACTGTCCAAATACAAGCGATAACCCCAGGCGCTCTTCTCATAGAAAGTTCACCTCCCTGACTTCTCTGCCTTTCACAAAGGGGAAAGAAGCACCTCACAAAGGCTGTCAGTAGCTCCAGATTGGATGCCTGATGAGGTAGAAACAAAAACAGAACTGGCTGTGCTACAAGCCTCCAGCCTCTACCCCTAATGGTACCCAACGACTGAGACTAGCTCAGGGCAGGCGACACTAGCCATCTTCACCACCATCATCAGATCCCCCTACAGCAGACCTACTGATCTTGGGTAGGCGAAATGATGGAGACAAAGTTCTACTGGATGACTGTAGCCCTCCTGGCTTGAACTGAGCTGAAGTGTGGATTTCATGCTCTGGTGAAAGCTCATCAAGTGCACTGCAGTAGTATCTGAATCACACAACTGGCTAGAAGCAACTTAAAAGGGTTTTAAACTTAAACACACACACACACACACACACACACACACACACACACACACACACACACACACACAAAGTAGTGAAGTGTTTCCTGGCAGGGGATCTCTTAAATTCTACAAACCAGCTCTATAACAGGCACCCGGAAGTTTTGCTTGGCAGGTAATAACCTCTTAGGGCAGAGCACTTCTGGACATCGCAGGGATAGCACACCACCTGTGGCACAGCCCCAATGGCCAGCCTACCAGGGGAGGCCCCTCCGAGCTCTCAAATCACCATTCAGGACAGCAGGTCCCAGACCCAGTGCCTATCTGCACCAGGTGGCAGTGTGCAGCCCTGAACATTTACAAGGTGTCTCTCCCTGTTTGGTTGGGTTTTTTGTTTTGTAAGACAGGTTCTCATGTAGTACAACCTGATCTTACTATGAAGTGAGGATGATCTTGAACTACTAATCCTCCTGCCTCTACCTCCTAAATGCTGGGATTACAGGTGTGTACCACCTCACTGGGTTTTCCCTGCTCCTCTTTGAAACATGTACAGGGGGGTTGCTACAAGCTGGAGACCAGCCTCAGCTACAGGAGAGGGTTAAACTGTCAAAAAAGTGGGGTGGGGGGAGCCAAAGCAGATCCTTACTTGGGTCTGGCCACCCACACCATCTATAAAAGTAACAGGATCATGGGTAGACTTGAATTTAGAGCCTAAGGTCTTGTTCCTCAGGGGGTACAACATGGCAGCTCACCGCTAAAACCTAGAGCTCCCCAAAGATAACACCTACTGAGAAAAGCGAAAGGGGCCGCCATGATGCAGGGCCCGCTAACACTTGCCCCCAGAAACTTGCCCAAAGCAGAGCCACCCCCGCACACTCACCTCCTTTATGAAAGTCTCCATGGCTGACCCCACCCGCCCTTATTCACCCTTTCCTCTCCTGGGACACAGCTAGAGTGCTGAGGGCTTGTTGGTGAGCCGCTTAGTGTCCTTCTGAAGTCTCATGTAGCTCTGCTCTCTCCCCAACTATACTGTGAGCTCCTCGAGAGCATGGACCGGGTCTCCGGTTTCTCTCCTACACCAAAGGCTCAGCTCAGAGCTTCGCTCTGCAGAGGGGCCCAGCAAGGGCTGTTGTCTGGCCCTGGCGGTCATGTTTCTACCTGAGTGCTGGACTCAGGACCCACAAAGACACAACTCAAGTTACAAGAAGCTGTCTGGCTATAAAATGCAGACTCACTGTAGTCAGTGGCTCCTCATCCTGCCGCCCAAGTGGCCACATTCAAAGCACTATCCTTGGCTTTACAGAGTAATGAAACACACACCTTTCCCCCAAAAAAGCCTTTTCTATCTGAAGCAACAACTTGGAACACATTCAGTTCGGCATAAATGTATAAGCCATCCACTGTGGAAACTACAGCTGTATCCCAAATGAGGGGAGGTACTCAACAGAATCTGATACACTGGCCCCCTTCTGCCTACTCCAAATCAATTTTATCAGGAGGAAGTTCTATTTTCACATTCGAGGGAATGGAGATAAACACATACACAGTTATCTAGCCTGCTATACCACTACTTAAAAGATTTAACAAGTTCACATGGGTGCGCTGCCAAGAGCGCAGATCTGGTGCCATCTTCTTTCCAGCTGAAGCAGCCGGCTGCCTGTGCTGCCCAGACGCCCTGGATTCAGCCACTCCTTCGGATTCTGTTGACAGGGAGATATTTGCTGTCGGATCTCTCTGCAGGAGAAGGCAGGGCAAATGCTCACACAGGATCCAGGAACTTCTGCTGGGTGCTGTGTGCACAGAAGCAAGCCTGTTCACCAGTAGCCGCAAGCTCTGGGTCTCTGCTCCTCCCTCTCTGAGCAAAAGCCACACAACTAGTTTGACAAGAAGCTGAACCTTCAAATGGGGAGCGATGAGCCCAATGAAAATTACATAGTCCTGCACTGGCTTCCAGTGGGGTGCAGAGAGCAGAGAGCTCAAAGGGAATCAGGGGCAGGTCTATCTCTTTCTAGCCCTGGCTGCACCTGACCAGAAGAAACAAGAGGAAATTCAGAGTAGATGGAAGAGGGGGATTTATAGAGAAGAGGATCTAAAAAAGTCATTCTAAAAACCAGGCTTCTGGGGCTGGCCGGATGAAAGAGCAAGTAGAGGTGCTTTCCACCAAGCCTGATACTTGAGTTTGATCCCTGGAACCCACACAGTGAAAACAGAGAACTGATCCCCCCAAATTCACCTCTGACATTCTGAAGTATGCTGTAGCACATGTGCATTCACAGACGCAATAAATAAATAAATAAATGGTGGGGGTTCCCCCTAAATTCCAGCAGGATATGGTGGCACATGCCTATAATCTTAGCATGTGGATTGGAAGGTGAAGGTCTAAGGAATTCCGGGCCTGTCTGGTTTACAGTGTGAGACCCTTTCTCAAAAAGCCAATAATAGTTGGGCATGATAGATCACGCCTTTAATCCCAGCATTTGGAAAGCAGAGGTAGGCAGATCTCTAAGAGACTAAGGCCAGCCTGTTCTACACAGGAAGTGCTAAGCCAGCTGGGGCTACTCAAAAACAAAACAAAACAAAACAAAACAAAAAACAAACACACACACACACACACAAAGTCAGTAATAGTAACAAACAAACAAAAAAAACAGACTTCAAAATTCAAGGGGAGATTCAACATTGAAAAAAAAAACAAACATGGAGCTAGAGGATGGCTCACTTGTTAAGAGCACTTGCTATCCTTGCAGAGAACCTGGGTTTGGTTCCCAGCTAACAACTAGCTAACAACTGTCTTGACTCCAGTTCCAGGGGGTCCAATGCCCTTTTTTGGCCTCCAAGGGCACTGCACACAGTAAACTTACATGTAGGTAAAGCACTCATATACATAAAACAAAAATGAATCTAAGCCAGGCACAGTGGCACACACCTTTAATCCAAGCACTGGGGGGCAGAGTCAGGAGGAGCTCTGAGACTGAGGTCAACCAGGTCATAGTAAGTCTAGGGTAGCTGGGGAGGCGAGGAGATCCTGACTCAAAAAGACCAAAAATAACAACAAAAAAACTTAAAAAAAAAAAAAGCGTTTTTGTGGCATCTTTCCAGGTATAAACGTACTGGTGATGGGACATGGGACCGGAAGGATCTGGAGCTGTTCATGTGGTAGAAGTTAGGCTCAGAGTCACACTACAAAGCATATGAGCAGAGACTGCTGTAAAACTCTAGACTCCAAAGTCACCCAGGCTTTAATCAAACACAGGTGCCCGCTGCTGAAATGATCACAGAGATAATTGAAGCCTTTGTTTGCTTCACAGTCCTGCAGTTAGGGGGTTCCCACTTTAAAAGTTAGTTCTGGTTTGGCCTGTCCAGGGAGCCAGGGAGAAAAGGGCCACAGTGCCTGAGTTCTGGAAGCATGAGGTTCCTCCCCTCAGGATTCAAGCTCACTAGCACTTCAAGAGGCAAAACTCTGAGATGTCAGTGCCAACCAGCTCTGACCACCTGACCTTTCTCCTCTTCTCAGGGGCGCCCATAGATCCCCTTGTAGGGAACAGTTAAGGGCCCTCTTCAGAGACCTTCGCTCTAGCTCTCCAGCTAAAGTACCACCTGCCCAGCCACTCTCCTCCAGAACCACTCCTGATCACTAGGCTACAACACAGCTTGGTATCAAGGGCATATACCTGAAAGCCAGACCTAAGCTCAAAATCCACTTAAACCTCCATGGCTTCTTTTCTTATCTTTTACAGAACATCTCTACTTCTTTTGAGAAGGTCTTTGTAACTTGGGCTGGCCTTGAACTTAGGACCCTCCTGCCTCAAACTCCTGAGTGCTAGATTTACAGGTGTGTACCACCAAGCCCAACCCTGTGTTCATTGCTGCACATGTTCTATGAGGGTAAAACCTACTTCACAGGATCACTTGAGTCAGCCAGTACATACAAAGCACTCAGAAAAGTGTCTTGAACAGAATAGTTAGCGGCCATTCATTTGCAATAGGAAATCCAACTTGAATGTCCCTTGTTTATTTTGTGTGTGATATACACAATTGTGTACACACACTCCTGTGCTGGCACATGCAGAAGCCAGAGGCCAGCATTCAAGGGTCTTCCTCAATTGCTTCTCCACCTTATTCTGAGACAAGGTCTCTCAGTGAATCTGAAACTTTTTGCTTTGGTTAGGCTAACTGGCCAGCAAGCCCCCAAGATCTACCTGACAACCCCACAAACCCAACCTCACTACCTGGCCTGGGGTAGGACACTTGCTACACCTGGCTTCTACATGGGTGCTGGGGCTCCAAACTTGGGTCTTCATGCCTATCCAGCATGGACTTTACCCACTAAGCCTCTTCCCGTCCCTTGTTTATTTACATGCTTACAATCTTTCTCCCCACCGACCTCCAAGGAGATTAAGAGCACAGAAATGAGGTTGAAGATAGCTTACATTTGGTCTTCTGACTTCCCTGGGGGCCACTGACCAATCCCCAAACACAGTCCCCAAAGACCCTGGACTCTTGACAAAAATGAACCCATTAGAGCCTAAACTGCTCCTCAGAAATCTCATGTTTAAACTATGCGTGGAATGCTTGATAGGAACATGCATTTATTTTTAGGCAAAAAAGTTGTCTCCTAAGCTAACCCTACAGCCTCAGAGAAGGCCGTATTTGGCAAGGACTGCCTTGAGCATGTTTATCAAAGAGGCCCAGAACTTTCTCAAGTCTAAGGTAGCTGCTTAGAGCTCGTGAGTTCTGGGGTCTCCTATTTTTTGTGTCAAAGCTTGCTCCCTTTGAGTCTTGGGTACTTCTGTGTGCCAAGAGATGCCAAGGGTCCCTGCACTTTCCTTAGTTTTGGACCAAGATTGGTTAATTGGTCATCCCTACACTGGTTCACGGCTCTCAATGGACTCACTTTTCTTCCATTAGCTGGCCCTTGGGTGAATTCTAAAAGCTGGGCATGACTGCCTTCAGTTAAAAGTCAACCTGGACTACATAGCAATCCTGTCTCAAGGGAGACAGGGAGGTTGGCAGTGATACAGTGTGTGCCTAGCATGTATGAGACCCTGAAGTCAATCTCTAGTACCACCCAAAAAAATAGATGAATAAAAATGTTTTAAGTGACCAAGGCTGGGGATGGTGGTACACACCTTTAATCCCAGAGCTGAGAGGCAGAGGCAGGATCTCTGAGTTCAAGGCTAGCCTGGGCTACATGTTCCAGATAAGTCAGGACTTCATGGTAAGCCCCTGTCTCAAAAAATAAAGAAAATACAAAGGTGGTCAAGAAGGCTAACCCCTAACTAGTGTAGATATTTCCTGACCATCCTCCCAAGAGCCACAGGGCTAGGTGACTAGAGCCGACATCTCTGAAAAAGACACCTTGATACAGACCATTCTGTTTTACAGAAAGATCTACCACAGTCCTGGCAGCACGGCTCAAATGTTCCAAAAAAAAAAAAAAAAAAATAGTAACTGCCTCACAATCCTGGAGATGTTCACTGTCTGGACACTCTCCAGGACCTGAAAATCTGAATCATGACTGGTTACCAGACAGCCTGTGAGAGGGGCCGATTCATCAGACTGCCCTGAACCAGCCTGGCAAGTGACTGCTTCCAGACATTTTGAATTTTAAAACTGGGCCAGAACTGGAAGATCATGATAAGTCTTAAAGTAAAAAACCAAACAACAAAGAAAACCTGACCCTTCCCAATGCAAGACAGGTCAGCAACAGCCAAAGACGTACTTTGTGAAAGCATTTAATAGTTTCATCAGACATATGGTTTAATGGAAGCCACGAAGCTTGAAGGAAAAGGCTAGGGAGAGAGAAATTTATTTACTCTCAGAGTCTGGAAGGATGTGGAGTTTTAAAAGCAAATGCTATTTGCTCTTGGGATTTGATGGAAACTTCAAATTTTAAAATTTGTGTTTATGAAAGCAAACAAAAGACTCAAGACTCTTTGCCCCTCTAAATAAGCTACACGGGGGCGGGGGGTAGCTCAGCGATAGAGTGTAGTCTAACATGTGTGAGGTCCTGGGTTCAACCCTTAGCGCTACAACAATAAAAAAAAAAACCACATAGCTGAAATTCCAACCCTAAATGCCTAGAAAAGCTTTGTGGACCCTAGGGTGGCTGAAAAGCCACCAGCTGCTGTGCGCAGTGCTCATCAATAAAATAGGCCGGCCCAACTTCTCAGGGAACAGAAGCCCCTCCCGCCCCGCCTAGAATGGCCACAGCACATAGCATGTGGATATTTTCCTGTGAGACCACTTGGCAGCATCTGTTTCTGCCTAGGGGCCCCTGGGTACAGTGGCACTCCCCTCAACAGTAAGCAGACTAGGTTTCTATGGTGATAGCAACTAAATACCTTCTATTCACACCCAGATTCAGTCAGATCACAAAGCGCTCATGCGCTAACCTTTGTGCATGCATGCGTGCGCGCGCGCGCGCGCACACACACCCCCCCCCACACACACCCCCACACCCCCACACCCTGAGGTCCTGAAGGCCCTGACCAGAGTCAGTTTCCAGCACCTCCTTTGGCCCTTGGTGATGTCAGGCCTGTCATAGATAATTGAATTGCAACTCCTCTTCCTGCACATGACACTCCCTCAAGTAACCTCCCAGTATGGCTGGATGCTGAATCACTGGCAAGCTTCCTTCCAGGATGTTCCTCCTTACCATCAACATGGGGGTAGACAGGGAGACTCCACTTCACTTTCTGCTCTGCCCTCATTTGGAGTGTTGCTCCAAACATCCCATTGTTGCTGGGATGAATTCTTGAAACTACCGTCAGTGATTGCTACTTGTGAGGTAAACTACAGAAACTCTACACCTTGGGCATTTTGAGATTAACAAATCAAATGTTCTTCCTTCAGACACCAAAGGAGTAAGCTGGCCTGGCTGCCTAAGATCTACCTAGACTGAGGCTTCCACCAACTCTCAAGAGCCATCCGTAAGTGGGGGAAAAAGATGAAAGAAAAACCCACTAGAAAGCCAGTGACAGACATCACTCAGCCCCACACCTTTGGGGAAAAACTTTAAAGAGCATAAAACAAACCACAATGTCGCCTTTCTCTCTGTCTGCAGCAAAGACACAAATGCTATTGTGCTGCTGGCGTCCCAGCATCCCATTCAGTGGTTGGTTGTGACACCATCAACAAGGACATTTCCCAAGATGACTTCACTGTGTTCCACGGGGCAAGAACCGCCACTTCCAACTACTACTGCCCTACGTCCACAGTTCCACTGAAGACAAAGGATCTGTTCTACCCTGAGATTTGAAGAACATTGAACAAGCCTTTCTTAAGCCGGCAGGAGGGAGGGAATCACTTTCCTTTCAGTGTGTAGAGTTCAGATGCTCAGATGGGGTGGTAGTACACTTTATTTGTAGAGGGCCAGACGTCCAGTATACGAGTCTAAGAAAACTGCAGCCCTAAAGCGAAGTTGAGTACAGGGCAAGTGACAAATCGACATTCTTATATTTACAATATGGCCTATCATGGTAGTATAGGCCTGCAATCTCAACACTTGGGAAGCCAAGGCAGGAGGATGGCCAGTTGGGGTTAACCCTGACTCAAAAAAAACAGGAAGGGGGCCTAGGGATGGAGCTCAGCAGTAGAGTACTTGCCTAGCATGCAGGAAGCCTGGAGCATGGCGTATACTGGGCATGGTGATGCATGCCTGGAGTACCAGAACTCAGGAGGCAGGAGAATCAGTGGTTGCAGATTATCTTTGGCTACATAACAAGTTGGCGACAGCCTGAGCTACATGAGACCCTGTCTCAAAAAGAAAAACCAGAAGAGGGGAATTAAGCAAAGATGAATCAGTATCACCCAACCACGAGCAAAACACTGGTGGCGCTGTACGTTCCTGGGTGAGTCACTGCTCTGCCACCTCCAGAAACGTTCCTGGGGTCAATGAGATGAAGTTTTTCCAAGTATGGCAGGCAACAGGGATTTTCAGGATTATCCATACCCTCTGTTCAACTTGAACTGCACTGAAGTTATTTCTCTCTGATTCACTTGTTATCCTGGTGATTTCAGAGAGGGTCTCTGCCACCTGGATCTCTTTTGTCCCACCAATATTTGCCAATCTCTTAACAAAGGGGGCTGAGCCTTCCACAGGAGCAGGACCTCACTGGCATTCTTTTGTTCTCAATTAATTTATTTTTGCAGTTTCCTTTTGTTTATGGCCATGGAAACAGAATCTTCAAAGTACTGTATCAATTTTCCTTTTCTTAAATAAGTTTTTTGAAACAGGGCCTCATGTAGCCCAGGTTGGCCATGAACTCTGTATGTAGCCAAGGATGACTTTTAACTCCTTATCCCTCTCTCTCCAACCTCCCAAGTACTGGGATTCCAGGCATGCACTGTCATGTCCAGCTTTCGATTTCTTAAAACATGAAAAATTTCAAGTAGACTTGAAGATAATTATTAAATACATAAAGTAAAAGTGACAATGGCAGAGTTCAGGAGGCAGAGAGGTTCAGGGAAGTACTTCTCCAGACTACAGGGATGGGGAGGGAAGGAAGAGGAGGTGGGGAAGGGGTTACTCCAGGAGTTAGCACAGCAACAGGTGGCAAACAGTAAATCCCCTGGTTTTTAGATAACATTTCAATAAATCACGTCTAAGAAAAAGGTTGGTGGCCTCTTCCTGAGTAACTGTGGCTCAGACTAAACAGAGGGCAACCAAGCTCCAACAGGCAGCCTCAAAAGTCTTTGCGTGGCATTCCAAGTTAAAGCCTCTGATGTTTACAAGAGAAGAGGGAAGACTTGAAAACACACAACCAAAAAAGGCACAACACCATGATAAATGTCTTGGGGATTTTTACAACACCAGGGAGCCCGCTACTTGGGTGAAATTCCCCAGGCACTCATGTCAGGGCAGCCTGCCACACATAGAGATTTCACTTTCTGGAAGAGCCCTGGCCTTTCCCTGTCAGTGGGCTTTGCCCCTATCGCCCACTCCCCAAGAGGGATTGTTCTTCCAAAGAGGCAGGAATTTAAAATGGTTCTATTTCTCTCTGATTCGCTGACCCTTACACTCCTTGATACCTGGGCTACAGACCAAAATGTAACCCATAAACCTTAAAAGTTAAGTGCTGCTCGGCCACTTTCAGACACTTCAGAACAAATTCTGGCGCCTGCACGGCCAACGCTGTATAATGAAGTTTCCTTATAACTCCTCTTTGATGTTTCAGAGTTCCAACCCATCTG
This sequence comes from Eospalax fontanierii, assembly GCA_035773235.1. NCBI lineage: Eukaryota > Metazoa > Chordata > Mammalia > Rodentia > Spalacidae > Eospalax > Eospalax fontanierii. The sequence goes on along the minus strand of CM069554.1, from coordinate 23,915,001 downwards.
CAAGGAGACTAATCTTGGGCTCTCAGCCTACCCAGGAAATAAAGGCTTCTTTCACAGGCAGTGATGATGGTTTTCTATCTGCTTCCATCTCCCCTTTAATAGGTCAGTATTTTAGTTACCTGGGCCATTGAATTACCAACTTGCTATCACTTGCCTCTTATTTCCATGAAAAAAAGGAGAGGAAAAAATCTTACACAAGGTAACACGAGAGTTTCTCTTATTTTGTAAAACAACACACATAAAGGCAACGGAAGGAAACTGAGGGACAGGAGCTGAATGCTGAGAGCATGTCCGGGAGGAAAAGAAGTAAAGACAAAGCAGGTAAGCACTGACCCAGAACCTGCCGAAGGGACAGGAGACGAATGTGTTGATGTTCTGGCTATTTGGAAAACTTGAATGAGCGAGTGGGACTACAGCAAACAGCTGTTCACTCACTTTTCTCCCTTCAAATGACACAAGCAGAAGCAGTGGGGTGGCGGCTTTTTAAGAGCTGGTCAAAGGCTGTGCAACTCCCAACACAGTACAAATCAGCGGCAAAGCCTAATGTGTTCTTCTCCGCAGCTTCGAATCCCTCCGGCCTCCCCAAATCAATGCTCTTTCGGCTCCCTCCTCCTGGCTGTCACCTGCTAGCCAGCGCTGCCAGACAGCTTGCACTGCGCACTCAGTGCATCTGAAAAGGGTGCTGTCTGGCCAAAGTCTGCTGTGACTGGAGTGGATGTTGAAACGGCAGGACTCACTCACCTTGTCTCGCCCCACCTCACCTCAGAGGCTCAAACCTGGAAGCCAGACTCGGCCCCAAGCCCCTGACATCTGATAAAGGAAGTATGTTAAGCAGTGTGAGCCCATATTTTAACTGACCTCCATGCTGGCATCTCCCTCGCATGTAAAGACCCAATGGCAAACCCTCAATTCCTGGTGGGCTTTTTGTTGTTGTTTGTTGAGTCATGGTCTTGCTATGTAGCCCTGGCTGGCCTGAAACTATGCAGTCCAGATTGGCCTTGAATTCCGTTTCTGATCTTCTAGTCTCTGCCTCCAGAGAGCTGAAATTAAAAGTGAGTATACCACCTTGCCCAGCTACGGTGTGTTTATTTTGTTTTGACACAGGGTCTCACTAAACTACATAGGCTTGCTTTGAATGTGTTTAAGTAGCCCAGGCTGGCCTTCAGAGCACTGAGATTACAGGCCACCATGCCTAGATTTTTTTTTTTTTTTTTTTAATTTTGTGAGACAAGGTCTTACTATGCAGCTCACAAGCCTCTTGCCTCACTCAGCATCTTCAGTGTTGGGATCAGAGGTGTGTGCTATGGTGTGGGGCTCTCCTATGTTCTTTTCCACTAACTTTCACCCGACTTTCCCTGCAAGGCCAAGCAACTGGCTGCCATTAAATGAAAGCTTTTAACATGACTTCCAACTGGAGGATGAGTCAGTTCCCTCTAGCCAAAGGAGCCTCCCTATGGGTTTTGGAAGCCGGAACCAGAAAGGTTGTTTCAAAACGTAAAAGGCAACCTCTGGTCCACACCCTGGACAGCCTAGGATTAGGTAAAGTGGCAAGCATCACTCCAGGGCCACAACAGAACCTTCCTGCTCATCTATCTTCCTACAACTTTTCCTTTTTCTGGCTTTTTGAGATTGGGCCTGGCCATGTGGCCCAAGTGAGCTGGCCTTGAACTTGACAGCCTCCCGAGTACTGGGAATACCACACATTTTCCAGGATAGGGAAAGAACAGACTGCTGGCAGCTGAGTAGCCGTCTCCCCTCTTCTGAGACCACACATGGTATATATTTGCCATCTCAAATATTTGTTCTTATTTCTAGAGGACAACTGAGTTTGCCTCTTTTTTTTTTTTTTTTTTTTTAAATGTTACTGAATTTTGAAAGCTGCTAAGGAGCTGTTAGTCTTAGCCAGCTCCTAAGAGGCAAGCAATTAGAATAATGGAGCAAAATACCAGATGGCTACTTGGGGGCTTCCATCATCAGCTGAAAAGAGAAATGAAAAAAGACTTACTTGCAGAAAAACAAAACACTATCAGAGCTTTCAAATAATTAACTCACACTTAATACTGCCTGAGCCAAAGGTCAGGGTCTAAACCCAGAGGGCCGCAAACAATGATGTGCCAGAGAACACTTGAGCTCCATACAAGTCGTTTCCTCTTGCTATGAGGAGAGGTTTGGGGGTAACTCTCATGAGATGATTGTACACTTCCACAAGAACTGGGGCTATCAACCAGGTCTGTTTTAGAAATTAGGAAAGATGTCTACAGCCATACCACTCTGAACATACCTTATCTCTGATCCTGGACGCTTAGCAGAGTAAGCCAGGAAATGGAACTAAAGACTCTTAATTGCTCAAGAATTTGCTTACAGGTCTGTAGTCCCAGCAACTCAGGAGGCAGAGGCACATGGATCATCGAAGCCCACCCTGGACCCTGGACATAAACCTAAGCATAAAAACATTTATTTTCAAAAAACCAAACCAATTCTCCACCCACTTGAGGAGAACACTCAGGGCTGTCCCATGTAAAACCTGTTGTATAACCTACTTATTGATAATGCCTTGAGTACAGCCCCCACCCCAAGTTGAAGCAAAGGGCTTCCAGGTACAAAGGAGACATACTCCTGATTTGGGCCAAACCCAGCTTCAGCTGTTCTGGGCACTGATTTTTTTTTTTTTTTTAAGGTGTGTGAATATATATATATATAAAACTACTACTGTCCTTGTGCCAAGAGATCTTGCCTTGGAAGGACAAGAAAGGCAGCCTGTCATCCACCAAAGTGACAGTGAAATCCAAAAAGAGCCCAGCCACAAAACAAAAAAGGAAAGAAAATTCCTGGTCATCCTGTTGGGGGTTGGGGACTCTGGAAGAAGAGGAGGGGAAAAGTTACCAACTAATGTGTTTCTTCCAATACCCCTCCCCTGAGGCACAAGGGCTCTTAGGCATACAGGAAAGGGCACAGAGGCGAACCGATGCTTTTCCCCCAAAGAACAGCTAAGTGTAAATATTTGCTGGAGTAGGTTATAAAGGAGGCAAACTAGAGCCTGCTTTACGGTGACTCTGAGCAACTGTTGGGAGACACTCAGTGCCTCAACCTTGCCAGGCTGGGGAGGAAGGAACAGGGAAGAACCAACGAATCAGGCAACCATGAGGTTCTGTGAGTCCTGGTTTCCCCCCAGAGCCCAAATGGGCCACAGTACATGACAGGCAAGGGAGACTCTAAGCACACACCCTAGCTCCCAGAGAGACAGAAAAGGAGACACTGGAGACTGGCAGAAGGTGGGGAAGGACAGTCCCCTACTGCCACAATCCAAGGGAAAAAAAAAAAGGGGGAGAGTCAGAGAACGTTTTCCCAAACACCTAGAAGACAGATCCAAGACACTCTCAAACCTACGCTGTGGTCCCATTTCCTTCCCAACTTTCCAAGCCTTTTGGCAACTCTCAACCTTTTCCAACCTGGCATGGCTTCAGGCAATAAATTATTGTTGGGCATCCTAACTAGATCTTCCTTTCTTTTTCAAAATGCATTTTTTTGTATGTCAGTTATCTCGACACACCCACTCTCGGGTAGAGAGGTGCCTCGCCTATACCACTGCCACCCTTCACCCGGTCATGATGGATGAGGACATTCAAGCTGACGTTGGTGATCTAGCCAAGGTTATGCCAGGCCCCACCTCAGGCTGCCAGGGCACAGCGGCTCCTCCCACTCTTCCCCTTCAGACTAGACTGCCTGTGCCCAGCCCTAGAAGCACCAACTCCCTTCCTAGAGTCGATCCCCGAGGGACCTGGGAAATGGCCACCAAACCGGCTCGCCTACATCTTCAGGGCCTTCTCCCTTAGTCCCAACTCCATGCTGTACCCTTTGCAGAATCACCAAAGGGGTCCTTCTAATCTCCACCTACCCTGGGAGATCATGTGTCTTGTCCAAGGCCACAGACCCCATCAGTAAGTAACAAATCTGGAGAGTCTCCATCTCTAAAACACAGGAAAACTGCTTCTAACTTCAATCACCTCCCACCCTCTGCACACACTTCTGAACCCCCCACACTCACACCCACTCAACGCACCCTTCTTTAGCTCTCCCTGAACACACTTACGCCTTCTTTTCATCTCTGAGCTTCCTCCTTAACCACACTGGAGCACTGTCCCCCAATACACCACCTGGCTTCCTACCTACTCTATTCCTGACCTGCCCTCAGCACTGTGCGTCCCCCACCCGCAAGCGCCATCAGAAAATACATTCTGCGTTAGGACCCCCTCATCTACTCGCACCATTCACTCTGGACTCTCACATCTTCCTGTCCAAACTAACCCTTTACCTTTTTCAGGCTGTGCATCCAACAGACCCTTTCTAATCCCACTTCCATCTTCCCAAACTAACCTCCCTTCCATTATCCACCACGCCAGCGCCCACGCACTCCCACCTTGCCAGCTTCCATCTCGCTCTGGCTCCTGTAACCCTTCACTGAGCTACGCTATACCACCACCTCTCCCTTCTTCAAAAGATCCACAGATGCTGTGTCTTCCCATTCAGCTCGTCCCATCCTGCAGCCCTCGGCTTCCGAATTTCTCCTCTTCCCTATACAACAGTGCGCCCCAAATAAGTCTCACCCTCTAGTGCCCTTTAGAACCCCCTCGAATTCCAATCTCCTTCAGACTTCTCTGCAGTCACTCTACACTGGGGTTCCCAAGCCCCTCACACTACGCAGGTCCCTTCCCAGACTCGTGGCTTGCCCGGGCTCTTCCAAACCCTCCTCTCGCCATGCAATCCCGCCTTAAACCCCAGTTCCATTGCAACCTCCCCAATCACCGCCTCGCTCGCCCCAGTTCCCCGCCCAGGCCTTCCATATCCTCCGCCAGCCTTCTCGACTCCCTTTCGTGGATTCCCGTACCTGCCACCTGGTCGCCAATTTTTTTTATTTTTTATTTTTGCAGATTCCCAATGTTTTTCCCTCTCGGGACTCCAAATCCCTCCCCAGTCCCGCCAACTGTTTCTCAAGAGGCTCCCGATTCCTAGACAGGCCCTCCAGCCGCTCTCCCCGGGGCCCCCGGGAAGGACCCCCCCCCATCCAGCCCGACCGGTCCCGCGGGCCGCGCACCTTGCGCTGCTGCTTCTCCCAGGCCGGGTCCAGCAGCAGGTCCCGGTCCCAGTCGTCCTCCTGGGCCATGTAGTCGCCCATGCCGCCGCCGCCGCCCGCGCCATTGCCGCCACTGCTGGGGCCGTACTGGTACGCCTGGTTCGCTGCGTGGTAGTCCACCATCCCGCCGCCTCTAGCTCGCCCGCCAGCCGGTCCGCTCCCGCCTCAGCTCCCGCCCCTGTGCCGGAGCCTCCGACTCGGCCGCCGCTTCTGCAGCTTTCAGCCCGCCCAAGACTGACGCCTGCTCAGTGCGCTCGCCGCGCCTGCGCACCGCGCCGCACCGCCGCCGCCCTCCCGCGCGCGCGCACCTGAGGAGCCGGGACGGCCCCCGACGCTCCGCGCATGCGCAGACCTACCTCCTGCCGCCAGCCCTACGTGCCGTGCAGGGCTTCTCTCGCGTGAACGCGCGCGTCATCCCCTGTGTGGGCGGGGCTCAGATCATGAATGATTCATCAGGCGGGGCTCACCCTCCGGTCCCAACCTGCTTAGGAATGGAATGTGTTCCCCGTTTGACCATTCAGATGTAGCACAAATGTATGCACCGCCTCCTGCGTGCCTTGGCATTGAGGAAGATAGATCCAAATCCCCGCATGAGACTCTCTTCTAGAAGCCCAGTGTGTTAGTACATGAAGTCCTAGCACACTGGGCTCTGAGGATATAGGATGGAGTGTTTGAGGCCAGCCTAGGGAGATCCCTGTCTCAAATAAATAAATAAAATGAAACGTGAAAGCCAGGCATAGCGGCACACATCTGAAATCTCAGCACTTAGTAGGCGCATCAAGAGTTCACAGGTAGGCCGGGCTATGTGAGATCGATTTGTCTTAAGAAAGAAGGGGGGCAGGTGGTAAGGATTGGGAGGAGGGGGGTTGGAACATAAAACACATTGTATGAAGTTCTTTTTTATTTTTCTTTTATGTGTATGAGTGTGTCACCTGCATGTATGTACATGCACCCATGTCATGCAATGCCTGTGGAGGACAGAAGAGGGTGTCAGATTCCCTGGAACTGGAGTTATAGTTGGTTGTTACCCACGTGGGTGCTGGGAATCAAACCTTGGTCCTCTGCAAGAGCAGCTGAGTCATCTCTCCAGCCTTTGCATGAAATTCTTGATTTGATTCAATAAAAAATAAAAATCATTTTAAAAATTCAAACGTGGAAGGCAGAAGACTCTTTTAGACTTATCTATAACATCATTCATTCAACAAACACTGAGCACCCACTATGTGCAGGCAGCATGATAAGTCTAGCCAATTATCCAATGACTGACATTGTAGCGGTGATGGGTAACAATAAATAAGGAAACATATTTGCATAAATGATGGTGCTACATAAACAGGCATCTCAGATATGGTATTCAGAACTGACCCCCTGAAACGGGACTGTCTAGGCCATGCCCATTCTGGTGAACAGCAGTTTCATGATTCCAGCTGCTCAGTAACCTTCATCCTTTGTGTACCAGGCTTCTTCAGGTTAGTCAAAATCCACCCATCATTCTCCCAGCCTCTTGCCTTCCCCTGGGCCCAGCCCTCACAGTTTGTTGCTTTGGCTTAATTTTTAAAATTTGTATTTATGTATTGTGTGTGTGTGTCTGCACATGCAACAGTGTGTATAGGGGTCAGGGGACAACCTTCAGGGCATGGTTCTCTTCTTCGATCGTGTGGGGCCCAGGTATTGAACTCACATGGTCAAAATGGGTGGCAAGCACCTTCACCCACTGAGCCATTACAAGGTCCTGGTTTTGGTTTGTTTTTTTGAGATAAGAGTCTCATGAAGCTAAGACTGACCTTGAATTCACTGTGTAGCTAAGGATGGCCTCCAGCCATTAATTAATACGTGTGCTTCCACCTCCCAAGAACTAGGATCTTTCTATCCTTTTTCTTTCTCCCTTCCTTCCCCTCTCCTGTTCCACTTTCCCTCCTCTCCCGTTCTTTTCTTTCTTTCACACAGGATCTCACTATGTAGTCCCTGGGTAGCCTGGAACTCACACTTCAACAGCCTTAGCTCTGAGTGCTGCTGGGTTACCACCTCTGGCTCCCCACAACCTTTCAAGACAGGATAGCCTAGGAACACCTGAGTCAGCTCATGTCCCTCCCTGTTCTTCTCAGAACCCTCTTGGGCTCAGCACTCAGATTCATCAAAGTCAAGGACAGCTGGAAGGGCTGTCGGAACCTGGCTTCTCCTGGCCTAGCAAGCCCTTTTTTGGTAGTTTTTTACATTTTTCTTTTATTACTTAAAAAATAACAGATACTGAGTGTACAAAACAATGGGTTTTGTTACGGCATTTTCATACATTTAAAATCATATTCTTTTTATATCTAACCGCATTACACACTTACCTTACCACTGATCGACTTCTTCCCCCCAATGCCTTCCTCTTTAACGCTCATGGAGTATCTATTTTTGTGTTTCAGTTTCTTTCTGTCTTAGGTACTGAAGTCAAGATCTCTGTATGTAAGTGCTCCCATGTCACGAAGTGTCCATGGATGTCAGAAGAGGGTGTCTGATTCCCTTGGAACGGGTGTTACAGATGGTTGTCAGCCACCATGTGGATGCTGGGAATCGAACCCAGGTCCTCTATAAGGGCACCCTGTGCTCTTAACTGCCTAGCCATCTCTCCAGCCCCTATTTTTTACTTTTTAAAGTAGCATGAAGGGCTGGAGAGATGGCTCAGTGGTTATGAGCACTTATTGCTCTTTTGGAGAACCTGATTGGGTTCCCAGTGTCCACATGGTGGCTAACAGTGGTCCATAACTCCAGTTGCAGCAGATCCAATACTCTCTTCTGAAAACACTCATACACATGAAATAAAAATAATAAACTATTTTATTTTTAATTTAAATATTCATAAATGTTATGCATGTGGGTGAATTGTCTGCATGTATATAAGTGCACCTGTGTTGTACAATGTCCAAGATGGTCAGAAGAGGGCATAGGATCCCCTGGAACTGGAGTTATGGATAGCTGTTAGCCTCCATGTGGGTGCTGGGAACCAAACCCGTGCCCTCTGGAAGGGCAGATAGTGCTCTTAACTGCTGGGCCATCTCACGAGCCTCCTTCTCCTTTTTTAAAGAATTCTTTTTATTTTATGTGTGAGTGTTTTGCCTGTGTATATATAAGCACACCACCTGTATGCAATGCCCAAGGTGGCCAGAACAGGGTGTCAGATCCCTTGGAACTGGAGTTATGGATGGTTGAGTTGTTAGCTACCACGTGGGTGCTGGGAACCGAACCAGGAGCTTCTGAAAGAGCAGCAACTGCTCTTAATTGCTGAGCCATATCTCCAGATCCCTTTCCTTTTTGAATCTAGAAAATATATATTTGTCTTTCTGCCTCTGAATCCTTTCCCTGAACACAATAATATTCATTTTCTTACATGAAAACGGACAGCATTTCGTTCTTTAGGCCAGTCCAGGCCTTAAAACAAGGAAAGTAAAACCTAAGTAAATAAAACAGTGAAAAGGCTGGAGCTTCAGCCAGACCCAGACCCTCTGCACCCTGGTGAGTCTCCCTCTTGGCTTATCTCCCACTCTGCTCCTAGCCTGCAGGCCTCCTGGCTATTCCTCACATCAGTGTGAGGCTAAGCCAGCCACCAGGCCTTAGTACTTGGTAAGGTATTGTCATGGCCTGCTATGCTTTCCCCACATTAGGCATCTCCGTGATGCACAGTCTCCTCTCCTGCAGAGCTCTGTAGGAATGTCCACTCCTCTGTGAGCCCTTCCCTGACCACTTTATATAAAATAGCATCCTGGACCGAAGGTGTGGAAGGAAGGAGCTCTGCTAGAGGTTACCAGGGAGGGTTGGGGGCATGGCTTAGAGGGAGAGCACCTGCCTAGAATTTCCCAATGAGGGGCTAGGGGCGTGGTTCAGTGGTAGAGCATTGGGAATGTGACTCAGTGGTAGAGCACTTGCCTAACACACGTGAGGCCTCTAGATTCCATCCCCACCACAGAACAAACAAAAATTGCCTCCTGCACCTCTGTTCATAGTCCTTACCTTTAGTTAACATCGTTGCTTCATTTCTGTGCTGTGTCTTGTCCGTCTCCTTCCCAAGAATAATGGCAGAATTTTCTGTTTCATTGCTGTCGCCCTGGTCTCTATAGTAGTAGCACAGAGTAGAAACATACTAATACTAAATCCTGAACGAGCGAATGAAGGAATGAATGAATGCACTTAAAACATGAGAAGAGTTAGGCATAGTAACTGAAACCTTAAGCCCCAGCACTTGGGCAGGCTGAGGTAGGACTGCTTTTAAGTTCATGTCAGTTTAGACTACGTAGCGAATTCCAGGCCAGCTGGGACTACAAAAAACCAAAGGAACAAAAGAGTTATGGTCAATGAAATGGCTCAGAAGGTAAAGGTATTCACTAGCAAGTTTAATTACCTCAATTTGATCCCCAGAACCCACATGGTAGGAAGAGCCTACTTCTGCAAGTTGTCCTCTGACCCCCCACCCCACAGGCACATGCACACACACATAAGTGTAAAAACATTTAAGATTTTTTATTTCTTTTTATCTCATATGTATGAATGTTATGCCTGCATAATGTGTAAGTGCACCTGTGTTGTGCTGTGCAGGAGACGGGATCAGATTCCCTGGAATGGAGTTACAGATGGTTGTTAGCTGCCATGTGGGTGCTGGGATTCAAATCTTCAAGAGCAATCAGTGTTCTTAACCAATGAGCCATCTCTCCAGCTCAGTTTGTTTTGTTTTTACGTATGTGTACGTGTACATCTGTGTGTATGTGCATATGAGTGTAATGAATGCCTGTAGAGGTCAGAAGAGGGTGTCTGACCCCCCAGTGCTGAAGTTACAGGTGGTCGTGAGCTACCAAAACGGGTCCCCTACAAGAGCAGCATGTTTTCTTATCCACTGAGCCATCTCTCCAGACCCTAAAACAGTTTTAATGAGAATTTAAAGATTTTCTGCAGTGGAGGGGTACAGTCTGGTCACAGGGTCTGCCTGCATATAGGATGGGAACATACTGTAGGAGTTTGGGAACAGTGAGAATTCTGCCCCCCCCCCCAACCGAAGGCACAGGATCCTGTCAGTACAGCACCACAAAGAACGGAGAAGGGGAAATCAGAAAGTGCAGTGGTTGGACTATCATGAACTTGACTTTGTTGGAATGATCTGGGTGGTGCCCAGGTTTTGCATTTGAGCAATGAGGAACTGTCAGAACTTTATTGAGATCAGAAGGACCTGAGGGAAATGGCTGTCAGGGAGGGGATGGATTAAAGTCAGAAGCAGCAGGAACTGGCCATGTGAAGGGAGGGGCTTCTGTTCCTGGCCAAGTACTTGGTGGTAAGGGCTGGAAGGCGCAGCTTCTCCCAGGGTGGGAGCTATAAGGATTGTGCTCTTTTCTCCCAAAGGCACAGAGGAAGGGGATGAGTCTGCCTGTCTTCCGAGAGGTTGTGCGTGTGTACTGAACCTGGAACTAACTCACTGGGTAAACTAAGCTGGCTGGCCAGCCAACCCCAGAGATCTGCTGTTACCATCTCCCCCACACTGGGAAGCCAGGTATACACCACCATGCCTGCTCATCACACCCCCGGGATGGAACCTGGGATCCCACGCTTTTCGGACAAATACTTTACTGAGCTAGCTCCCCAGCCCGACTGTTTCTGTTTTGTTTTGTTTTGTTTGAGTCAGGGTCTCACTATGTAGTAGCACTTGCTGGCCTGGAACTCCCTATATAGACCAGGCTGGCCTGGAACTCACAGAGATCCACCTGCCTTTGCCTCCAGAGTACTGGGACTAAAGGCTTGTGCTTCCATACCTGATTCAGTTTTAAGACAGGATCTCACACAGCCCAGACTGGTTTCAAACTCCACATTTATCTGTAGATAACCTTAAATTCCTGACCCTCAACCTTTTAAGTGCTAGGATTACAGGTGTGCACTACCACACTCTGGTAAGCCCGGGACTCTTGCAGTAGGACTGATTTGGGGGGTAGATCATTTAGTGCGGGGCCTTCCCGCTTTCTGCCCACTTCAGTAGAAACTACGTCTCCCAGGCTTAGGGCTCAGAAATGGAAGCCCGGATCCCCTTCCTCTTCCTGGCAGCCATCCGTGGTCAGCGAGTGATCACAGTTTCTCTGGGAGGGGAGGTCCCTCGGGAACATTCTCCCACTTCTGGGACCGTTAGGCCCAGTCTTCTAAGGGTCTCCTGTAGATCGCTACACTGCTCTCCAAGATGGCCATAACTGCGGGACAGTTCCACAACACAAGGTCTGGTCTCCCTCTGTAGCCAGGGTGGGCCTTGAACTCCCAAGAAATCCTCCTGCCTCAGCTTCCCAAGTTGAGGACTATAGGCATATATACCTTGTCCAGCTGCGGTTGTCTTTTGCTAAGGCTCCTTAATGGAGGCCTACTGAAAGGGTTGTGTCTTCTAGGGTGGGAACAACAGATTATGGAATGTCAGAGGTGACTCTACCCAAGCTGCTGCAGACACCAACAGCTTTCACCAGGAAGGAGTGTGTAGATGGTTTATGAGCTTGCTGATGTGCCAAGCTCTGCTCGCCACTCTTTGTAGGCATTGATTCCCAAGTTAAAAAGGGAGGCAAAGATTCTCCCCAATCATAAAACCAAAGTACAAAAGCATACTCACATGCCCAAAAGCCACTTGGCTGGGGTTTAAACCTAGGCAGTCTTTGGCCAGGCAGACTAAACAAAGCAAGGCAAGAGGAGGCTATCAAAGGACAGAAGGTCGTTTCTCTTCCCCCGCTTGCAGAGCAGCCAAGTCCAGCTGTTCAGTGCATCCTGCGTTAGTGTCCCTGCCAGGTGGGTGCCTCCAGCTTAGTGTCATCCCCACCCAGAGACACGGCTGGACTGCACCACCTTGAGTGTGGCAGTACCTTAGAGATGACTTGTAAGCAGCTTTCATTTGTCCTGTCCCTAGGGTTAGGGAATGGCCTAGTTCCTTGTGTGCCTGTTCAGGTCAGGTCCAGAAGCCAGAGCAAAGGGTGCCTGCCCTACCCAGGATCCCAGGACGGGGGCCTCCTCTGCCTGCTGGGCCAGTGCCACTCCCTTAGGCAGACAATGCTCACTGATGTGCTGGAACGGGTGCCATGAGGCACATCAAGTTTGAAAAAAGTCATTTTGTCTTTCCCCCAGCGGTAGGCACTGTTGTTCCCACCCCTGACCCTTCCACAAGACTGAGGGGAAATCACCTGTTCAAGGTCACTTAGCCAGAAGGTTTGGAATACCTTGGCTGTGCCATGAACTGGGTGGCAGGGAGAATGGCTGACTTTGCAGATGGTTTGGGGGTACCAAGCTCCGACCCGGAAGTCTCTCCAACCAGAAGATGACTGAGGGCCAGCCAGTCATCTTGGTGACAAATCCTAAGTCTGAAATTAATAGCTAACAGGTCCCGTGTCTTCTTTCTTTGAACCCAGGAGTTAAACTAGGGTTACCAGAACATAAGGGGCTATTACAAAAACATGGGTACCCCCATGTTTTTAGATACATGTTTACATGTATGTGTGGAAGCGGGAGGCCAACACTGAATGTCTTCAACTGCTCTGCACCTTATGACCTTGAACTCCTGACGCCTCCCCCATTCCCCAGGTGCTGGGATTACAGCTGTATTGTTTGTGATGCTGGAGATGGAACCCAGGCCTCTGTACATGCTGAGAGCCAGCTACCAATTGAGCCACACCTCTAACCTCTCCTGAGTCAGGGTCTCTCCCTTAACCAGGGGTCAGCAAGCCCCAGGAAAACTCCCCAATACTGAGATTACAGAAGCATACCACCATACCTGACTTTAACCTGAAATTTTAAAATATTTTATGTGTATGAGTGTTCTGTCTGCCTATATGTAATTGCCCCACATGCATGCCATAACTGTGAAGGCCAGAAGAGGGTGCCAAGAGTCAGATACCCTGGAACTGAGCCCAGGTCTTCTCTCTGCAAGAGCAGCCAATGCTCGTAACTGAGTCATCTCTCCAGCTCCCCCTACCTGACCTTTTATATGAGTGGTGGGGATCAAAAATCAGGTCCATTAAGTGCAGCACTTTACAAACAGCGTTTTCCTGTTTTGAGACTCATGTAAGTCAAGGATAGCTTTAACTGATCTTCCTGCCTCCACCTCGAAGTGCTGAGATCACAGGTGCAGGGCATCACACCCAGCCAATGGCACGCTCTCTCCACCTAGGTGTGAACTTTGGTTTTCACTGGTCAGACCCCCCAGCATAAAGCGAGAACTATTCTCTCCCTTCTGGATGAGGAGCTGGAGGACGAGAGGCAGGCGACCAAGTACACAGAGCCAAGAGCAAGCCAGGGTGGGTAGACAGCTTGCCCTCTACTTCTCCAGAGCTTGGTAGCTCTGGGCCCCCGAGGCCATTCACACCCTCCTCACTGAGGGCTGACTCATGAGCCCTTCCCTTCAGACAGGAGGTCAGGAAAGAGGAAGGGTACAGGGTGGGGCAAAGTAGGAAGTGGACTGAGAAAGCAAGGAGGAAACCCAAGGAGAGGTAGGGTCACAGTTCAGGACACAGCAAGAGCCGGGAGGGTGGAGTAAATCTTTATTAAAAGCACATACTATCACTGGGAGGAGGCCATGATGCTGGACACACCTGTGGAGGAGAAACCAGGGTCAATTTAGGAAAAGCCCCACCCCAGAAGCCCAAGTCCATCAGGGGAAGGTCACAAGCCCTTTGGAGCCTAGATTCCGGTCACCATAAAAGCAGCATTGTGCTGCTTTTTGGTGGCCCTGGGCATGTACGTTCCACTTGTGCCTCAGTTTCCCCACCTGTAAGCAGTACCTATCCCATGGGATTGTGAGTTAAGGGCCTGGACCCACATCAGATCCTAAGTGAGGACTGTGCAAATTTAGCTCCAATGCTTCGCACTCGAGAACCTTCTGTGGGGTTCCGAGATCCTGCAGTGAGCATTCTCTTTAGTGTCCACTATGGAAATGACAGCACTCACACCTGCTCAACTCAGCTACCTTGTGAGGGGAAGCCATGTCATCCCAGCATTCTGGTATCAAGCATCAGAATCACATGTTGAGAGTGGGAAAGAGATGTGGGACCCAGCAGAGGCCTGCCATCCCTGTTCCAGTCCTCCCTCCCTCCATGCCATCTGCTTAGTGAGGTTGGGTGCCCTAGCTGAATGCCTATCTTGCTTTCAAAATCCTATTTACTATTTATTGAGACACTATCTCACTAAGTAGCTCGGGCTGGCGTGATCCTCTGGCTTCAACCTCCAGGGTGCTGACACTATAGGTATGTGCCACCACACCCACTTCTTGCTTAGTAGGTGAGTCTGTTTGCTCAATATGTGTCGATGACAATGGTCACTGACATTCCTGAGCTCTGCGCCAGGCCTTGGCTGGGAGCCCTACACGGATGAGCTCCTTTGGCCATTGTCACTCCAGGGGGAAGGCACTGTGACACTGTACCTATTTTCCAAGTTTCAACAGCCTCTACCTTGCGGGCTCACACGAGGATCAGACGGCTTGGGTGTAAAGCACCAGGGGTCTGTCATTATGGTTGCTGTCAACTACATTTTCTAGATTCCCAGGTAGCTAACCTGACTCTAGGAGTGCCAAGGAGCAAGTCCAGGAAGAGCAGGTTCAGGGCCCGCTAGTAGCACACCTCGACAACTCCCTCTGGGCCAGTAGATGCCAGAGGAACAGTTCCACCTGGGTGCTTCGAGGCCCCACCCTGCTCTCCATTGAAGGGCCCCTCATCTCCCGGCAGCCACAGGCCACCACTCACTGTCGAAGTCTATTTTCTCCACGATGTTCTTGGGTTTAATGCTCTCTTCCTGGCTGCAGATGAAGATCTGCCCGGACTCGTCAGCGCTCCAGCCGTATTTGCTCATCCACACCTTCAGCTGGTTGTCTGTGGGTAGGACAGACGGGGGAATGTTGGTTGCCTGACCCCGATACCAAGGACTCTGGAAGCAGGGGAATCAGGGCTCCACAGTCCAAGCACCCTTTGTCCAACTGCTCCTGGCAACTCCTGCCTGGCCAGCAGCAGGGGTCAGTGGAGTCTCCCTGAGACCAAGCCTGCCTGCTGAGGCTCAATCCCCACTCAGCCACCAGAGGGCACCATTAACATCTTCATCCTATTCACATAGCTTTTTTCCCCCTTGGTTTTTTTGAGACATGGTTTCCCCCTAGCCCCAGATTGCCTGGAACTCTCTATGTAGACTAGGCTGGCATTGAACTCACAGAGATCTGCCTGCCTCTGCCTCCAGAGTGCTGAGACTAAAGGTGTACGCCACCACACCGGGCTCAGGGTTTTTAATTACTACATTTATTTATGTGTATGTGTGCTTAAGGGAATATGTCTATGCCTATCTCTGGAGGTCACAGGGCAATTTGCAGGAGCTGGTTCTCTTTTCCACCACATGGGTCGGAAGAATGAAACTCAGGTGGTCATGTTTGCAACAAATGCCTTTACCCACTGAGTCACCTCACCTGCACTTTTGTTTGTTTCTGAGATAGGGTTTCAAGTAGCCCAGGCTGGCCTGGAAATCATTATGTAGCTGAGTATGACTTTGAACAGCCTCTACCTTACGGGCTCACACGGGTGTAAATGCTCCTTTCTCAGCTTCCTGGGCACCATCATGCTCAGCTTGCCCCTGGCTTTTGACTTTTAAATAGGCTTTTGACTTTTAGTTGCTTCCACTAAACATACACATGTGCACCCACAGGTAAAATGTGCCCAAGAAGGCTCTCACAAGCCCCGCCCCCAAGCCGAGCACTCTGCGCTGGCCTGCCAGCCATGCTTCAGCCTCCCAGGCTCCTCTAGCCTACCCACCACTCCCTGTCCCCACCTTCTCCTCCAGCTACCACAACCATCATTTCCCGCAGATGCTTTTTTAGCATCGTGTGAATCTGTGTGCACATGTGTGCACGAGGCTCAGGGGACAACTCTGTGAAGCTGGTTCTCTCCTTCCACCTTTTTGTGGATCCAGGACTGAACTCAGGTCGTCACACTAGTGTAAGCACTTTACCCACTGAGCCACCTGGCTCCCTTGCTCCCCTCCCCTTTATCGAAACAGTCTTAAGTAGTTAAGGCTGGGTTCGAGCTCACTATAGCTGAGGATGATCTTCAGTTCCTGATCTATTTTCCCCAAGTGCTGGGATTACAGCTGTGCACCACAGGGCCCGGGTTTCCCTTAGTTTCTTGATTTTCTTTTCTGTATTTTTCTTTCTTTCTTTTTTTAGGTCTTTTTGAAAAATAAAATGCACAAAGATTTTGGGAGGGATCTTTCAAGAACACCACTGTGATCGCTCCCTCCCCGAGAAAAGCCCATAACTCCCGGTTAACTCGCTGCCCGGCATCAGTGTTGGGGCAGTGTGTCTGACAGGGCGGCACTCCACGGTGGATGCAGATAAAGAACAAAAGACACTGACTCTCCCAGGGAGGGGAGCAAGTTTTTAAATGTTTTTTTTTGTTGTTGTTACTGGGGACACATCTTACCCTATAGCCCAGGCTGGCTTGGAACTCAAATGATCCTCCTGCCTCAGCCTACTCCTGGGATCCCACACCACCACAACTGATGAGAGCAGCAGCTCATACCTGAGACACAGTGTTGTCTCCTCTCTGTATCTAGAAAGCCGGGATGGGTCCCCCAGCTGGCGCAAGCCCAATGTCCCCACCACACGATATTGGACAAACTCCCTAAGGCCTCACCGCTAAGATCACCAAGCATCTCAGCCAGCAGCCAGCGGTCGATGTGCTGGTACGTGATGCCCACCACATGGCAGATAACTGTGGAAGTCAGAACAAAGGTGGTTAAGAGGCCGCCTCCCAGGACCCCATTGCCCCTCAGGGAACCTGGGACTCACATTTCCGGACAGAGTCTTCAAAGCCGGTTATGCCCTCTAGGAGATCCATATTTTCATCCAGGGCTTGCTGTGTAAGAAAGGGTGTTCAGAGTTAATACTGCCAAGATTAATGAGTGCTAGCATTCTGGAGGCTGAGAAGCTCTAGCTCCGGTATGGGCTACACTATGAGACTGCTTCAAACACAAACAAAACAGATAGATGTGGCATTTCCTGCCTTCAGTCCCAACATCTCGGAGGCAAAGGCAGGTGGGTCTCTGTGAGATCAAGGCCAGCTTGGTCTATATGAGTTCCAAGCCAGCTGGGGCTACAGGAAGACCTGTCTCAAAAAATAAAATAAACGAACAAAACAACCCCACTGCTGAGTGCGGTGGTTTATCTCTATAAATCCTGGCACTTGGGAGGTAAGGAAGGAAGATCAGGTGTTCAAGGCCAGCCTCAGATACATAGCAGATTTGAGGCCAGTACATGAAATCTTGTCTTAAAACAACAAAAATTTTAAAAATATGTGTAAACACTGCTCCTATACACATATACACTCCTGTGAGTGGGCCTGACATTCACGGTTCTCCCAGCCACAAGGGCCTCCTCACTACCCTTCCAACCTGCCACATACTAGCCCACCTTAGTACTTCATGCAGCTATGTCTGGAACTCTCCTCTCCAGGGCTCAATCCTTACCTCCACCAGCCTTAGTTCAACCGAAGTCTCAACAGGAATCAGGAAGAAAGAGGCCACACTGTGCTGAGGACCAGTTAGTGAGGCGGGAGGAGAGCCAGGAGAGCAGAGGCTCTGGAAGCCACATGACCGACCCAGGCTGGAGGCGGCTCAGCAGTTAAAGAGCATTGCCTGCTTTGCAGAGGGCCTGGGTTAGCTTTCCAGCATGTAACTCCAGTTCCAGGTGATCTGGCACCCGCTTCTGACATCATGGGTATTGCACAACCTGGGTGCACCTACCTACATACAGGCAATACACTCATACATAAAATTAAAAATTACATATATATATATAAAAAAATTTTTTTTAAAGGAGGTGGAAAGGAGCCAGGCGCATCCACTGATAGGGTGGCTAGGAGGCTGAGGACCTGCTTACTAGCTCCACCAAGGTCACTGTAGATCCAACACAAGCTATTTTCTGGAGTGTGTGTGCTGAGGGCAAGGCAGAGGACACCACAAAACCCTGAGTGGGTCAAATGGAGTGGCTCCCAAGCCAACAAGGGAGGACACTGAGGATGGATCAACAGTTCCAAGAGCTGATATGAGCCATCACCCTGACTTGACCATTTAACATGTGTTTTTTTGGATGTGGAGACTTCCACTTTTGTTGTACATTGTTATTTAAGCAAGTCATTAATTGTCTGAAATTTCTATAACCTTGCCCTGGATGGAGCAGGGCAAGGCCTCAAACCACTTCAAAACTGTTCTGGCAAGCACTGTAGGAATGCTCAGGGTCACTGCAGACCCTGGCACGCTGGAGGCTTGCATGAGACCTTTAGGTGTCTAGCTCTTACTTTCTTCTTTTTTAATTAAAAACATTATGTGTATTTGTATGAGTATTTTGACTGAGTGTATGTAAATGTACCAACGAAGTACCTGCAGTGTCCCCAGAGGCCAAAGAGGGTGTCAGATCTCCTAGAACTGGAGTTCCACATGGTTGTAAGGGGCCATGTGGAGGCTGGGAACCGAACCTGGGTCCTCCACAAAAGCAGCCAGTGCTCCTAACTGCTGAGCTCTCTATAGCACCCTCCTCCCCCATTTTTCATGGCGGTAAAGTCTTGCATGCAGCCTAGCTGACATGGAACCCGCTATCCTCAGCCTAAGCACTGGTACAAGAGGTAAGTGCCACTGAGCCCGCTCCCTCCCGCTGGGAGGTTTCCGTGTGCAAACTGATAGGCAGTGCTCAGAGCACTAAGCAGATGCAGGTTTGTGACTAGAGGCCTACTTCAGGCATGGGACAGCAGGGCCTGGCTCTTTGTAAGGATGCGTACTTACCAGCCTGGGCCCATGGCCAAGCAGGTACCACTGTTTTGGTTTTTGAGAAAGATTCTCTTGTAGCCCAAGGTTGACCTCAAATTCTCTACATAGCCAAGGATGACTGAGTTTCTGATCCTCCTGCCTCCGCCTCCTAGGGTTTCATGAGGGCTTCCTTCATGCTAGAAAAGCACACTACCAACTGAGCTACATCCCTAGTCCGTCCGTCCACTGGCACTTCGGCACTCTGTTCCTCATAGCCGGGTCACCCACCCTGAGCCCTGACCCACATTACCCAGAAGGCCTGGAAGTGGCAGGTCTCCAGAAGATCCCCGAGGTACAGAATCTGTCGGATGGGACGCTCTTCTTGCTGACAGGAGGAAGTGTTAAGGGACAATCACCCGGGAGCACATGGAGGCAAGGGTCAAGCTCTAGATCTCCTCTACTCCCATCTTCTTCCAAAAAAGGTACTGGGAACTAGGATCAGGGATACATTCAGTGGTAGAGCAGTTACCTACTTATGTAAGAGGCCCTGGGTTTGATCCCCAGCATTGGTGGGAAAATACTCTCCGAATCACTTTTTTTTAAAAAAAGACAGGGTCTTACTATGAAGCTCTGGCTGACCTGGAACTTGCTAGTTCATCAGAGACCAGGTTGGCCTCTGAACAATCCAGTTTTCTGTGGCCCCTGCCAGCCTGTCCTGTTTCTTGCTTGGTGACTCTCCACTCAGCTGACACCTCAGGAGAATCTCTCTAGAGCATGAATCTACCCATAGCAGACGGCAGCTCTAAAGCTTTCAGTGGCTCTCCAGTACTGTACAGGTCAATTGCACTCCACTTAGAAATCTACGATTTTGCCATTTCTAAAAGACAGCAGACCTCTGGCTTTTTGAAAACCTTCACACTAGCTCTGGTAGGTTTTCACAGATGCCAGGCAAAGACTCCACCACTGAGCTCCATCCTGAATCCTCTTTTTACTTTTTGAGAGAGGATCTTATTAGGTTGCCTAGGCTGGCCTTGAACTCAACACAGCCTAGGCAGACGTCAAATTCAACATCTTCTCAGTCTCCAGAAGAGCTGGGATTATAAGCCATTACACCTGAATCTAGGCTGCATCTTTCACCTCAGTGCTGCTACTCTAGGCTAGGCTTCACCAGGGCAGGCCTCAGCACAGCATCCCAGACTGACCCAGCACTGGGTGCTTTGGATGCACATATGGACCACTCTAGTATTCTGGTTTCCAGCCCTTCCCGACCCTATACTGTTGCTGGAAGGATACATGTGCCTGGTCAATCATGCATTTGCACAGAGTAAAGTCCGTGTGGGGCAAGTTGGTGAGAGCCTTCAGCAGGATCTGGGCAGTGACTGTGGTCTGAAAGAAGGCTGGGTTGAACTGGTACCTGAGGAGAACAGAGACGTGGCAAGGGTGGCATCTCCTAAAGCTGGCCGTAGTCCATATGCGTGCAACCCCAGAACCGAGGGCATTCTCAAGTTTGCGGTTAACTTGTGCTACATTATACAACAGATAAAACAGTGGCCTTGCCATGTCTGAGTCTCAGCAGCGGCAGGCGGGAACTGCTAATCTAGTCTGGAGTCTGGGAGCTGGGCATGCCTGGGCTCCAAAGCCAACCACACTTTCTATTTGTGAACAGTAACTTCCTGGAGTCCACTTTCCTACTCTGGGGGTGGGGACAATCAGTACTCACAACCACTCAACAGGGTGAATGCTGTTAAGTAGCACAACGGAAAGAGGTTAGAAATGGCATTCTGGGTCTGGGTGGGGTGCTGTACATCTTTAATCCCAGCACTCGGCAGGCAGCAGCAGGTGAATCTCTGTGAGTTCAAGGCCAGCCTGGTCTATACAGCAAGTTCTAGGTCATCTGGGGGCTACAGGGAAACCCTGTCTCAAAAAGATTAAAAAAAAAAAAAGCATCCTGGAGTAATAGTTGAGGCTCCGGAGGCAGGCTGCCTGTATTCAGACTTGACAGATTGTTTACTGTTCGATTCCCTGTGCCTCAGCATCCTCCCTCTCCAAAAGAGTTGGACAAAGATGGGGGTGCAGCTCAGCGCCAGAGTGTGTGCTGCCCACACATGGGGCCACGGCACTGACTCCCTAGCAGCAAAACAAAAATAAGAACAAATCAGAGCCCACACTAGAAGACAGCAACTGAGGGAGAAGGCACATGACCTGGCTTCCAGATACCGCTCAGTGGCAGAATGTGAGACTGGCATGCATACAGCCCTGGGCTCCAGACAACCCTAAAGACAACAACACCCAAAAGTACATCTCTCTCTCTCTCTCTCTCTCTCTCTCTCACACACACACACACACACACACACACACACACCCTGTAGCTCAGAAGTTTGCACACACTGAGCACTTGAGGAAGCAGTGGCCATCGTCCACAAATATACTATCTCCATTTTACAAAGGATTTGTAAACATCACATGCTTCATACTAACATAAAAAACCCACAAATGAGCCAGGCACAGTGGTGCACTCTTTTAATCTCTGCACATGGCAGGCAGAAGCAGGTGAGCCCCAAACCAGGTGTGACTAGAGGCAAACTGTGTCTCAAAAATACCAAAAAACAAAACAAAAATCCCATAAACAATAAATCATACATCTAGTAGAAAGTACTAGAGAGGCTGGAGAGGTGGCTCAGTGGTTAAGAGCACTGGCTGTTCTTGCAGAAGACCTTGGCTGGAATACTAGCACCCACATGGCAGCTACCAACCATCTTAAACTCCAGTTACCTCTAACTCCAACACCCTCCTGGCCTCCAAGGTCACTGCGTAACACGGGTGCACTAAACACATGCAGGCATAACACTCATACACATAAAATAAGAATAATCAAAAAAATTCTCAAAAAGAAAATTAAAGAGCCGGCATGGTATCGCACGCCTTTAGTTCCGTGCTCAGGAGGCAGAGGAACACGGATCTACATAGGGAGTTCTAGGCCAGCCAGGGCCACAGGGAGACAAAACAATAAAAAACAAAAACAATGCCGGGCAGAGTGGCACATGCCTTTAATCCCAGTGCTCAGAGGCAGAGGCAGGTAGATCTTTGTGCTGGATGAGGACAGCTGTGCTCAAAGCAAGCAGGCCTGAGTGAAGTGCTTGCAGGGAACAAGCACTCAAAGCCAGGTCATGAGAGCACTGGATACACGGGGTGAGGGTCTGACTGACACAGAGCTTGTGGGCAAAGAGCCTATGGTACTACAAACATGGGTGTACAATTATGTGTCAGGCAATACAATTATTTTATATACCACCCTGTGAGTTCTGTAATTTCTTCATATTTTACATATCCTGGAACTGGAGTTAGGGTGGTTGTTGGGCACCATGCTATGGGTGCTGGGAACTGAACCCAGGTCCTCTACAAGAACAGCCAATGTTCTTAACTATCGAGTCATCTCTCCAACTCCTATAATTAATTTCTTAAAAACCACCCGGGGCTTTCTAGTCTTCCAGACCCAAGAGAAACTACATCCTGCAGGTCACCCAAGATGCCCAGCACCTGACATGATAAACAAAACAGCATAGCATCCCACTAGTTAGCTACTGGGATGATGGTGGTGAGGGGACAGACACTCACAACTTCAAGACAGCTAGGTTGGCCTCCAGATCATAGGCATTCTCCTTGGCCTGTGTCTCCACGTAGCGCTCCAGGGTGGCCAGGTTCTCAGGATTGTACCTAGAAGGGAATCAAGGGGCGAGAAGAGTTGGGTGCGGTGATGCAAGCCTTTAGTTCCAATACTTGGAAGTCTGAGAAAGGAGGATGATGGCAAGTTTGAGGCCAGTTTAGGATATATGGTGAGAAACTGTCTCAAGGGTAGGGCAGGCAGAAAGGAGACTGGAGCTGACCTCAGTCTCATCGTAGGCCTTAGGAGCCACTGTAATCTGTTCATCTGAGTTTCTCTTCCTCCCGACTCCTTTAAACCTGGCCTTGGGGTATTCTTCCCTTGGAACTTCCTTACTCTCAGTAAATCTATGCTCACTCCATTTAGAAACAAATAAGAGAGACCAGAAAGATGGTTCAGTCATTGAGAGCACGAATGTTCTGGCAGAGGACCCCAGTTCAGTTCCCCAGCTAACAACTGTCCATAATTCCAGTTCCAGGGGATCGGACGCCCTCTTCTGGCCTCCCTGGTCTAACCCTACTGGAGGTCTAACCCTGGGTCTTGCCTATGGTGCCTCCAACCTCACTATTTTCTGCAGCCTGTATGTATGGCTTCCTGAACACTCCGCTACTCACCATCTCTTAGGTCCAGGTCACTGAGCTGCTCCAGTCCCATCCTGTTGCCTAGGTCACTGCCTAGCTTCTCTCTGACTGGCCCTGACCACTCCTGGCTCTCACTACCTGCTGTGGGGTTTGCTGACCCGCTAGAACGGGAATTCGGTGGATGACAGAAGGACCTGTAGCTGCCTCCATCACCTCGGGTTCTAACAACTGCCTACCACTGACTGACCGAGTAGACGTCAGTGAACCTTATGTTATATGATTGAGGAGAATGAAAGACTAAGGGACAGAGGCGGAGGAGGTAAAAAAGGGAAAGTTAAGTACAGAGAGAAACTTGGAGAACTTCCTCCTCCCCTCTGCCCCCCGGCAAGACTAGAACCCTGGCCACCCCTTGCTGTCGCCCAGTCCGTCCAGCCGAGCTCAGACCTGTCTATACCCTTGAGCAACTTGCCCACGTTCGCTCTCATCTGCTCAAACATCGCCATGGCCACAGTCGCCTCCCAGAGTCCCAGCTGGAGTGCAACACCAGCCCGGCGTGCGGTCCTCGAGGGCCGGAAGAGAGGCGGTGGGAAAGGAAATACGTCAAGACCTCGCTCCAGCTTCCGGAGAAAGCGCTTCTGGCATCTGCTCTCCGGCTATCACGTGGTTTCTTCCCAGCAGACGCGATTTGCGCGTGCGCATTGAGCTCTCTCGAGCGGGTCCTACAGCGTGAGAAAAGGTCTCGTCGACCTCAGTGCGCACGCGCCTTTCCGTCGGGAGGAGGCGGGGCTAAGCGTTTCCCGGATCGCGCAAACCCGGGGAACACGCGTGCGCTTGAGCTCTCTGAGCTGGCGATGGAGCTCGCCAGGCGCATGCGCGGCCGTAAACGCGCAGAACCGCGGGAAGAGACGTTGTAACTTTCCCTTTGCACCCAGTTTCTTGGAGGTTCTCTCTGAGGTCCTCTTGCCACAGGCTTGCACCCCGTAAACAGGATCCAGCATCCTGACCTTAGTTTCAATTCCTAGACCCTGGTCTTAACGTGATGCTGTTATGTTCTGCCGGGAAGTGGGGGAGGTGAACGCTCCTCTTCCTCGCGTGATCCCACCCACTCTCCATCAGACTCCATTCTAGAAGCTACAGACAAGCGTCCTATGCGTGCCGCAGATTCCCCACGTGTGCCACGAATTCCGTACACTGCGAGCATGAATACACTAGCATGTTGGAGTGTGGGCAGATACATATGCCCTAAGCGCATCCACATCCGTCCACATAGGAACCCAGGCGTGTGCACCTTATGTAGTAGCTATCACTTAAGTGCATCTATATGTCTCGGGTGCACGGACCTGAGTGCAACTTTGCCAGCTCTGTGCAGACCTGCAACATCTGGTTTGTCTCCAGATTTTCAAGCAATCAGCAGAGGTTCGACTGTGACTTGTGAATGCTCCCACCATTGGGAAATTTGTGTGTGGGGTCAGCCCTAGGTTGTAATTAAAATGGTTTGCATCTCATTTACATACAACCCTAAGGTTTGGGGGTAAAGGAGAGTCCCATGGGTCCTAAGGCAAACAGGCTCTTAGAGCCCAAGGGACAGGGGTGGAGCACGCTGCACAGCCCTGCAGCTGGGGCAGGAAGCGAGAGTGGGGAGGGGGAAGGCCACAGCCCGCAGAGTCAAGGCGGGCCCAGTGCTTGTTGGAGGAGGATAGTACCAAGGCTCAAGCCCTGAGGCCCTGTTGGCCCCTGGGCACAGGCCCAGCTCCGGCCTCCAGGGATGGACCTCGTGGACCCTGACATCTTTAATAAGGACCCTCGGGATCACTATGATCTGCTGCTACGGCTGGGTGGTGGTACTTACGGGGAAGTCTTCAAGGTGAGGAAGCCTTTCTGTCTGCTTTACTCTCAAACCAGGGATCTTCCGAGTGAGGCCCGAGTCGGGAAGGGAGTGTGAGAAGGAGAGCCTTGGTGTTGGCCTAGAGATGCTGAGGGCCACAGGCTAGGGAGCCTGCCTGATGGCCAACTTCCCCTTTGCAAGGCTCGTGACAAGGTGTCTAAGGACGTGGTGGCGCTGAAGATGGTGAAGATGGAACCTGGTGAGAGAGGCCCCAGCAACTCCTTCCCCCTCTCCCCACTGCTGCCTGGGACACAGGGACCACCTCCGTAACTGTCTGCCTGCAGCCGCTCTTTCTCTCCTGCCCATCCTCACAGATGACGATGTCTCCACCCTTCAAAAGGAGATCCTCATGTTGAAAACTTGCCGGCATGCCAACATCGTGGCTTACCACGGCAGTTACCTCTGGTGATGTCTTTGCCCAACCCCAAATTCCAACCCCTCACTTCCTACTGGCACCCCCTAACCCAGTCCTCAATCCTAAACTTCCATTTGTAACCCAGATACCCTAGCTTGACCTCTAACTTTGGGACTCTCACTTTTAACTGGGATGTCCCACCCTGACCCCAGATCTAAAGTTCCACTTTTCTTTCTAAAGTACCTCCCCTAATCTAACACTAGTCTAAAATTCCCTTTTCTGATCGTTGGTCCACCGAGGCGATCTCTTTGTAGTAATCCAATC
Source organism: Eospalax fontanierii (assembly GCA_035773235.1). Taxonomy (NCBI): domain Eukaryota; kingdom Metazoa; phylum Chordata; class Mammalia; order Rodentia; family Spalacidae; genus Eospalax; species Eospalax fontanierii. The sequence goes on along the minus strand of CM069554.1, from coordinate 23,889,309 downwards.
TGGAACAGATTCTGAAAGTAATCTCTCATCTTTCAGCTCCCGGCATCCCCCAGTTTTCACGCTGGTCTTTTAATGATTCCCCCCAAATTATCTGGCTTCCTGGTGCTCCAATAATGATATCTGTTACTCAAACCTGGCACTCTGGGCCCTTTGTCCCATCCTCTTCTCTGTGAAATCTCTGCCATGTCTCTTACATTAGTCTGGAATGGCAGAGGGATCCTGGGTTTAAAGCCCAAAGACCTAAGTTTCTGTCGACCTGCTCCTGGGTGCACACTTCTGTCTCATCCTCAACTTCCTCCTCCGTAATGGGAATGGCACAGTCTCTGGTAGGCAAGGGAACCTCTCTGATAGTTGGATATTAAGTTCTTATTGAGCTATAACAAAATAGCCATGAGCAGGTCTCCTATCCATGATGACATATCTTTATCATTCTTGCACCTCTTAAACTCTTATAGGATGCAGAAGCTCTGGATCTGCATGGAATTCTGTGGGGCTGGCTCTCTCCAGGACATCTACCAAGGTTAGAGGAAGAACAAGGGGACCCAGGCTTCCTTCTATCTCAAATTCACTTTCCTCTCTTCTCAGTGTTTGTATTTGGGGAGGTGTCTTCCTGGTCCATGTTTCTGGGTCTGGCCCCAATAATGCTGGGTATCCTGTGGTGAGCCTGCCCTCTGGCACCTGCAGGTCTGCTTGGCTTTCTCCAGGAAATGATCCCCTCGGCCTCCATGTCTCCATCTTTCTCTGGGGGTTTGCATTTTCTTGCCAAGTCCTAGCCTAAGCTGGGTATTTCTGCATTTTCTAACTCGGACTAGATGCTCAGATTTTTGTACAGAAAGTCAGTGAATTTCTGGGTCTGGCCTGCAGCCTGCCTTTCAGCCTCTTGCGGAGTTTGAGGGTTGAGGTGGGATAGGCCTCTGGTCACCTCTCTAAATTTCCTTTCCTTTTCTTTCTTTCCTTTTTGTTGTTGGTTTTTGGCCATACTGTCGTTTGAGCGTAGGATCTTCTGCTAGCCAAGCGCTCTGAGATATTTCATCGACCCTCTCTTTTTTTTTTTTATTTTAAGTCTTTTTTTTGAGACAGGGTCTCTATGTAGTCCCAGATGGCCTGGAACTCACTATGTAGATCAGGCTGGCCTCAGTCTCACAGAGATCTACCTTCTTCTGCCTCCAGAGTTCTGGGATTAAAGGTGTGTGCCAGAATGCCTGACTTAAATTTTTTTATTTACCTATTTTTATTTTATGTGTATGTGTTTTGCCTGCATGTATGTAAGTGCAACATGTGTGTGTGTGGTGCTCAGGGAGGTCAGAAGATTATGTGGGATCCCCTGGAACTGGAGTTACAGACAGTTGTTAGTTGGGTGCTGGGAACCGAACCTGTATCCTCTGCAAGAGTAGCCAGTGCTCTTAACTGCTGAGCCATCTTCCCAGCACCAACCTACCTTCCTTCCTTCCTTCCTTTTTCTTTCTTTCTTTCTTTCTTTCTTTCTTTCTTTCTTTCTTTCTTTGCTTTCTTTCTTTCTTTCTTTCTTTCTTTCTTTCTTCTTTCTTTCTTTCTTTCTTTCTTTCTTTCTTTCTTTCTTTTCTCTTGCTCTTTCTTTCTTTTGGTCTTTTTGAGACAGGGTCTCCCTAAAGCCCCAGCTGGCCTGGAACTTGCTATGTAGACCAGGTTGGCCTCAATGTCACAGAGATCCTCTGCCTCTCAAGTGCTGGAATCGAGGGAGTACGCTACCATATCTGACTTTTTATAATTTTTTTTGTTGTCGCCCAACCTTCTTTTAAAATTTATTTATATTATTGTATATGGGTTTTTGACTGCATGTAAATAAGTGCACTACATGCATGCGGTGCCTACAGAGGCCAGAAAAGGGCATCAGATTCAAAGGGCATCAATTGTCTCTGCCATGTGTGTGCTGGGAACTGAAACTGGGTCCTCTGCAAGAACATCCAGCGCTCTGAACCACTGAGTCATCTCCCCAGTCCCCAAACCTCTATTTATTATTTTTTAAGACAGGGTCTCACTATGTAGCACTGACTAGACTGGAACTCACAGAGATCTGCCTGCTCTAACTCCAGAGTGCTGGGATTAAAAGCATGTACCACTATTCCTATGCACCCTCAACTCTCTTTTTATTGTTTTGAGACAGAATCTCAATAAGTTGCTTAGGCTGGCCTTGAACTTTCAATCCCATTGCTTCATCTTCCTGCATAGCTAGGGTTTATAGGCCTTTACTACTAGGACTGGTGCTTCAGCCTTCTCTGAAGTTTGGTTGCTTGCCTCTGTCCTGTTATCTCCCTAACTACCTCTAGCCCAAACCTCAAATGTCTGGGAAGAAAAAACTACATTAAAATATCCTCTGTGGTTTGAGGATCTAGCTCAGTCTAACTTGCCTAGCAGGGTTGATCAAAGTCCTGGGTTTCATCTGAGCTACCGAAAAAAACTCACCTCCCGAGGGAAACTGAGGCCCACAGAGAGGATGTTACTCACCCAGACCTTGTGCAAGGCCTTCTCTCTCTCTCTCTCTCCCCCTCCCCCTCTTCCCTTTATGTCTGTCTTTCCAAATGTTTGTCTCCCTGAATTCTGTCTTTAGCTCTTTCTTCCTGTTGTCTGTCTCTGGGTCAGTGTGTCTGTCTGTCCGTTTGTTCTCTTTGTCCTGCCATTGCTCAGATCAGCCACATCACCCCACTCAGAGCCTCCCACAGCTCCCGTTTTCCTGCAGAGGGAACTGGAACTGCTCACTCTGCATCCGCCGTGGGCAGCGTGGGCAGCGTCCTAAGGCTCGTCCTCGCTATTGCTCATCTCTCTTGGAGTGAGCATATGCCCCTCTGCCACCTTCTTAGGGTCGCCTTACTGACCAGCAAGTGTGAAATGTCAGGGCCCTTCCCACGCACGCTTCCTGTCGTCATCTCTGGTTCTTGTTTCCTTAACGATTTATTAGCATATTAGCAGCTCGTGTCTTCTGTGTTTTTTTCTTCTTTCTTTTTGGTTTATTATGTTTTTCTTGTTATTGTTGTTTTGAGACAGAGTCTCCCTGTAGCCATGACTGGCCCAGACTCGCTACATTGGCCAGGCACCAGGTTGGCTTCGATCTCACAGAGATCTGCCTGCCTTTTCCTCCTGAGTACTGGGATTAAAAGTGTGAGTCACCATACCCGGCTTCATGCCAGCCTGATAGCCTTGATTTAACGTATTCCTCTTATTTAGCATCTGTCTTCCTCTACTGGAATGTCCTCTCCATGAGTACAGGATCTGGGGTACGTGTGTGGGTGTGTGGGTGTGTTTGTGTACATGTGTGTGCCAGTAATGGAGCTCAGGAGCTTTCATATCCCAGGGAAGCAGGGACGAGCCCTACCACTGAGCCATGCCCCCAGCCCCTCACTGGGGGATTCTAGGCAGGTGCTCTTCCACCAAACTGTGCCCCCAGCCCCTAGCTATACCCTTGACCTTTGGGATGACTATTTTGTTTGTGGTTGTATCTCGAGGACCTAGTACAGAGTGAAAATGTAATAATTATCTACTGGGTGTCTGTTCCTCTGGCTCATTTTCCTTTCTGTGTGTGTCTCTTTCTTGCTTTCACTCTCTTGTTCTCTGGCTCTCTCAATCTCCTACTTTTGCTTGTTTTGGAAAATAGTCTCTCTACGTAGCCCTAGTTAGCCTGGATACCTATACATAGCCCAGGCTGACCTCAAACTCAGGGCAATCCTCCTGCCTTAGCTTTCCAAATGCTGAGATTGTAGGTATAAGCAAAAGGTGCCTGACTCATCACCTTTTAGTCACTCTCCCACCTTCTAGCTTCCCTTTCCAATGGTCCCATCAAGGGTCCCTTCCCCTTTTGACGCCCTATCAGATGGCATGGGTGGGGTCCCGGGACTCCTGGAACCTAGGTTTCCTGACTCCTTCTTCAACACCTGACCTGATTGGGATGACTTTTTCAGTGACCGGCTCCCTCACTGAGCTCCAGATCGGCTATGTGTGTCGGGAAGTGCTTCAGGTGAGGAGGAGTCGGGGCAGGGCAGAGGTCTGCAGTGGACCAGCACTTCTCTGGCAGAAGGCACCCACCCATGGGTCTTCTGTACACCTCTCTCCCCAGGGATTGGCCTATCTCCACTCACAGAAGAAGATACACCGAGACATCAAGGTGGACTGGAGACAAGGGTGCCTCTGAGGGTGGGGCATGGGGGATGGGGAACCCAAGCTCATGGCAGTTTGAGCTGTGGGGTGGGCACACAAAGTGGGGGCAGCAGTCGGTTGAGGAAGGGGGTTCTCTGGTGGCTTCTCATCCCTTCTCTGGTCCTCAGGGAGCTAACATCCTCGTCAATGATGCTGGGGAGGTTAAACTAGGTGAGTGTGGCTGGAGGGGTGGGCAGGGACCCCACTGGGGTTGCGTGGAACATGCTCACTACATCTCTACCTCTGCCTCCAGCTGACTTTGGGATCTCAGCCCAGATCGGGGCGACGTTGGCCAGACGCCTGTCTTTCATTGGAACACCTTACTGGTGAGGGGTGCTGGGTAGGCAGCTGGGCATGGGGAACAGTGGCTTTTCCCTTCCTGGCTCGCTAGGAACTTCTTGGCTCTACTTCCCCTACCAAAGACTGTTTCTTTTTCATTCTCTTTTGAGTTTTCCACTTATCTCTCTCTCTGGCCTTTTGTACTTGTTTCTCTAAGTGTCTGAGATTTTTGTGGTAGTGGGGTGTGTGTGTGTGTGTGTGTGTGTGTGTGTGTGTGTGTGTTGAGACGGGGTCTCACATAGCCTAGGTTAGCCCTGAACTCCTGATCCTCCTGCCTCCATCTCCCAAAGGCTGGTACTAGAGGCAGGAGCCACCACATTCCAAGTGGTTTGGTTTTAATCTTGATCCCTATCTCTCCCACCATTTATCTACTTCCGTCTTTTTTGTCTTTTTTCGGGCTGTGGCGCTCTCTGACTCTGTTTCCGTTTCTCTCTGATAGTAGATCTTTTCTGCTTGTTTGTGGAGTGACCAAAGCCAGCGCCTTGCATCATCCCTGTGCCAAACTCCCAGCTTCCTTCCCTTCCTTCTTTCCGTCGTTTCTTCCTTTCTGAGACAGTGTCTCATTCTGTAACCCCGGCTGGCTTCAAACACATGGCAGTGCCCTTCTCCGACCCCCCAGAGTGCAGACTCAGGCAGGCGGCCCCGCCCTCTCTCCCTTCCCCGTCCCTCTGCCTCCCTGTCTTTATGTCCCTCTCTCCATGACTGTGGGTGCCACATTTCCCTGCACTCCACTTCTCTCCCATCCCTGGGCCACCCTGGGCTTTCTGAGGGTCTCTGCCCATAGGATGGCTCCAGAGGTGGCAGCTGTGGCCCTGAAGGGCGGATACAACGAGCTGTGTGACATCTGGTCTCTAGGCATCACTGCCATTGAGCTGGCTGAGCTACAGCCTCCACTTTTTGACGTGCACCCACTCAGGTACGGGCTGGGGTGGCAGGTACCCCTGGGCCTGGGACTGTGCCCAGGCCTGACCCTGAGACCGCTTCAACCTGTCTCCTCACATCCACCAGACGCCCCTAAGGATCCCCCTGTGCCTCTCTCCATGTAAAAAGCTTTTTTCTTTAGCCCACTTTCCATACAGCAGGACCTCCACTGTGGGTGGGTCTCCATCTCCAGCATGGCTGTTGTGCTCCAGCCATGCCAGAGAATGGAGGACGATTGAACAGGGCCTCAGGTGGCTCAGAGTGTGGCGGGAGGAGTTCCTGGGATACTGCATCTGTGGGCAGTTCAGCTATAAAAACCAAGGCAGGGGTTTATATAGGGAAACCTTTCTGACTTACAGAAGGCGGGAAAGTTAAAGGTGGAATCTTTAGGTAAAGGCAAGAAGGTTGTAGGGCTGATGTGGAAATTAGGAACAAGGAAGCGAAACCCAAAAAGCTGGTTCTGGTCTGGGGTGATCTTTGTTGGGGAAAAGAAGATTCGTATCTACAATGGCTTCCTGGGGCCAGGTTATCACATCAGGCAGAGCAGACCAGCTTCCTACCTTCCCTTCAGGGTATTCGGGGTCACTTGGCTTTGCTCAATACTTTTTACGATAGAACCAGTCCCCACTCCATCTTTTGGGGTAACAGTGTTTAGAGATAGACATTCTTGAATTTTGTTGGTTTTTTTTTTTTTTGAGACAGGGTCTCACTATGTATACCTAACTGACCTGAAAGTCAATATATAGACCAGACTGGCTTGGAACTCACAGAGATCTGCCTCCCAAGTGCTAGGATTAAAGGTGTATATGACCACACCTGATTCTATTTTTAAAAAATCTTTTTGAGGCAGGGTCTCCCTGTAGCCCCAGCTGAGTCTATTTTGAGTTTTTAAGATTATATTTATGGAGCTGGAGAAATAGGTCAGCGGTTAAGAGTACTGGCTGTTCATGCAGACCACTCAGGTTCAAATCCCAGCAGCCACATGATGGCCAACAACCATCCATAACCCCAATTCCTGGGGGATCCGACGCCCTCTTCTGTCCTCCACAGGCACTGCATGATATGGGTGTCTTACCCATACAGGCAATACACTCACACACATAAAAATTAATTAATTAAATTAAAAATTACATTTACGTATTTGTTTAGTGGGGGAGGGGTCACATGTTCTGACTGTAATTCACATGTGAAGATCAAAGGACAACTTTTGGAAGTTGGTGCTTTCTTTCCACCTTATGGGTCCTGGGGATTGAACTCAGGTCGTCAGGTTTAACAGCAAATGTCTTTCCCCTCTGAGCCATCTTGGCAGCCCTTAGGCCCATCTGAAAAACATTTCTTAAAGTTTATTTTTATGTATCTGGGTATGCATGTGAGCGTCTATGCCTGCAGGTGCACAGAGGCCAGAGGCAGATATTGGGTGCCTTGTGTTTACCTATTCCCTTGAGACAGGGTCCCTCACAGACTCTGGAGTGAGTTTAGTGACCAGCAAGCCCCAGCAAGTCTCCAACCCCCGAAGGGATTACGGGCATGCCCCACTTTTTGCTTGAGATCTGGGGATCTGAACTCGGGTCCTCATGCTTGCACAGCAACGTGCTGTAACCTGACCTTCTAACACCTGGCTTCTGGGGATGGAACTCGGGTCCTAGTTGTTTCAAGGCAAGCAAGTGCTTTACCAACCAAGCCACCTGCCCAGTCCCCAAAGCCTCATTTTCATTGGTCAGTTTTTCTCTCTGACAACCTCAGTGCTGTTGGGGACCCCTGAAGCTATAAGGTCTATCTCTCACTGCTTCTGAACCCGGTGTTCCTCCTTACATTTCTAGAGTTCTCTTCCTCATGACAAAGAGCGGCTATCAGCCTCCGAGACTAAAAGAAAAGGGCAAGTGGTAAGGGAGGTGACCTAAGGTGGGCCGGGGGGCCCAGAGGGTGGGCCAGGGCCCACAACCTGGCTTCTTCCTTTCCAGGTCAGCTGCCTTCCACAACTTTGTCAAAGTCACCCTCACCAAGAACCCCAAGAAACGACCTGGTGCCACCAAGATGCTCAGTGTAAGTCAACCCTCCCTGAGGAGCCCTTCTCCATCCTGGCCCCTCAACCCGGGTCTCCCCAAGTCTTCCAGGGCTCACAAGAGTGTTTATCATTTAACTCCGTAGAACCCTGGTGGTCCTTTCCAAAATCTCTAGTCCCTGAGAATTGCCCGGGATTCTACCTGGAAACTGTCCCCAGGCCTCTTGATGCAACCCCAGGAGGTAGAGGCAGGAGGATCAGGAGATCAGGGTTATCCTTGGTTATAGAGAGAGTTTGAGGCTAGTCTGAGCTACCTGAGACTCTGCCTCAAAAAAACCCAAAAAAAACAATTATACTCAGATTTTTGTTTGTTTGTTTGTTTGCTTGTTTGGGAGTTGAGAGGTTGTTTGTTGGTTGGTCTCATGTAGCCCAGGCTAGCCCCAAACTTGCAGCATACTGGAGAATGATTTTGAACTCCTAATCCTCCTGCCTCCAGCTCTCAAGTGCTGGAATTACAGGTGTGGTCCACTGTGTCCAGCTTTACTCCAGACCTCTCCAGTTCCCCTGGTTGCTACAACTAGCCAGTTCCCAAGGGTCTCCAGATTTGTTCCTGCATATCTTCTCAAAGCCCTGGTCCCTTCTAAGCCACCCTGGAGTTCCTTACGTCCCTTTTTTGGAAACTGATTTTTTCTGATCCCTTAAAGCTTCTCAGATTCCTGGGCTCCTGAGCATCCTAGTTTTCCTTCCCTTTTCTCTCAGCTGGCAGGAAGCCTGGGTCCCCACCTTCCCTTCCACACCAGCTCTGGGAGGCCTGGGTCCCCATCGTCCCTTCTAGGGGACCGCTGACCCTCGTCCCCTCCCACAGCATCAGTTGGTGTCTCAGCCAGGGATGAATAGAAGCCTCATCCTGGATCTTCTTGACAAACTGAGGAATCCTGGGAAGGGGCAATCTGTGGGTGAGGTTGAAGATGAGGAGCCTGAGGTGAGGCCCTGCATGAAGAAGAGCTTGGAACATTTGGACCTTTGCCCAGGCTTTGCCTCCTGCCAAGGGTGCCTTCTCAAAGTGTCCGTTAGAAGGGAAATGGTGGGAGGAAGGAAAGCCTGACAGGGCTGGATGCAAAGTGTCATGGGAGAGAGAGGGCGTAGGGCTGGGCTCACAGGGTGAAGGCTATGAGTCCTGACAGCATCTCTGTGTTTAGCCACCCCCTGCCATCCCTCGGCGGATCAGATCTACACATCGGGCCAGTTCTCTGGGGATCCCAGATGCAGACTGCTATCGTGAGTAGAAAATCCTGAACTTTGGGGCCACCTAATTCTGTATTAGATCTAAGACACCCCACTTTGCCAGCATATGAACATCCCAGAGAACCTCATGACCACACAACCTTCAAAATGACCACAGAGAGCCCCCTCCCACCACTATCCCAAAGACTTCTTAGCACCACACTGACCAAAGGCTCAAGAATCTCAGGAGCAGGACATGGTGGCATTTGGGAGGCTGAAGCAGGGGGATCACAAGTTTGAGGCCAGCCTAGCCTATAGTGTGAGACCCTGTCTCAAAAACAACAAAGGCCAGGGCTGTAGCTTGGTTGGTACAGTACTTGCTCTGCCTGGGTTCCCTCGCCAGCACTGAACATGGCTGGTATGCTGGATCCCAGCACTTGGGAAGTGGAGGCAGGAGGATGGCAGCCGCGAGGTCATGAGAGCTAGAGGCTTGCTAAGACTACATGAGACCCCGCCTCAAGAAACCAAAAAGTAATTAAGTGAGATGGCTCAGTGGGTAAAGACGCTTGCTGCCAAGCCTGGCCGTCACCTGAGTTCAGTCCCTGGAACCCACATAGTGGAAGGAGGAAGCCAACTCCTGCAAGTTGTCCTCTGATGTCCATGCCCCACACTCCCATAAAATAAATAAATATACAGTGTTAAAACAAATTAAAAAAATTTTTTAAACTGTCAGAAATTTTAACACCTTAACAGATCCCAAAAATGAAAGTTCCGTAACATCTTTGAGCCCCTCTGCGTCTCCGATTGCACTCGTGGACCCCCAAACGAGTCCCCTGGAAGCAAAGGCCCCTCCTACAGGTGGCAGGAGCAGCTCATAAGCTCCTGACTCCAGTCCTCCCTGTCTCCACCAGCTGCTTCCCCGGCCCACCGCCCCTCCTTCTTAACTGGTTTGCCTCCTCCAGGGCGGCACATGGAGTTCCAGAGGCTCAGAGGAGTGGAGCCCAGACCTCCGGCTGACACGGTGAGACACCCCCATTCTCGCCCCAGTCGCCTCCCCCGCCACTCGCTCCCTAGGGTCACCCTGACTCCTCACTCCACAGGTTCACTTACAGCCTGCCGGAGACTTCAGGAGCACCAGTCCCAGGTCCAGGACCCTCCCCTGGGTGGGAAGGGAGGGCGATGGGTTATGTGGGGGCCACCTGAGGCTCACGCCTGTCATTCTTCAGGAGCCAACCTTCAGAGTCTGATGACGACTATGATGACGTGGACATGTAAGCACCCAAGGGCCCTCACTGAAGGCCCCCTTCCAGCTTCAGAGACCCCTCTGTCTTGAACTCACTTGACCTTTACCCCAGACCCTGACCTCCACCATCTGCCTGTCAATTCAGTCCTTGAGGCTTCATGACCCTCAGTGCAGCATCCCTCTTCCTCTCCAAAGCTGGTCCCCAAGCTTGCCTCACTCTCTCCTTTCGTCTCCGACTCTTGTCATCCCCACCTCCATCCTAATTACAATGGTCATGTTCTCTCTTCACCCCCAAACTCTTCCTTACTGCAGACTGACCTTAGGGTTCTACCCTTAGGCACTCTACTCCTGAGCCACACCCCAGCCCTTCACTGGGGGATCCTAGGCAGGGGCTCTACCACTGAGCCATGCCCCAGCCCCTCACCGGGGGATCCTAGGCAGGTGTTCCACCCTGAGCTACATCCCCAGCCCTTTTCATTTTTATTTATTTTTTTTAAAAGGCAAGGTCTCCCTGTAGCCCCAGCTGGCCTGGAACTCACTATGTAGACCAGGCTGGCCTCAATAACACTCGATCTGCCTGCCTCTGCCCCTCAAGTTTATTTTATGTCTTAAATTAATTTCTCTATCTCTCTGTCTCTCTGTCTGTCTGTCTGTCTCTCTCTCTCTCAGAAACCAGGTCTTACTACATAGCCCTGGCTGGCCTGGAACTCACTGAGTAGACAAGGCTGACCTCAAATTCATAGAGACCTACCTGTCTCTGCCTTCTAAGTGCTGGGGATTGAAGGCATATGACACCACACCTAGTTTCCTTTTATGTTTTTTATTTTGAGACAGGGTTTCACTAAGTTGCCCAAGCTGGCACCATATTCACCCTGTAGCCCAGGCAGTTGTTGAACTTGCAGTCCTCCTGGCTCAGCTTCCTAAGTGACATAAGGCCTGGCTCCTTCTGCCTTTTGCTACCACTTTTGATCTGATTCCTCACGTCAGCCCTTAGCTGCCCTCAACCCCAGGCCTGACCCCACTTGTCCACCTCGGCTCTGGTCCCTCATCCGTATTGCAGGCTTAGACTCCTGTCAGATGCTGCTTAACCCCACAACCTCGGCTTCCGCTCCTTCTTTCCCCCCAAACTCTTGTCATTTGTATATCTACCTTTATTTTGTAGTTCAGGCTGGTCTTGAACTTTCAATCCTCTTACCTCTGCCTCCTAAGAAAGTAGAATGACAGGCCTGCTAAGTGTGGCTCTGACTAAATCTTGGGGTTGTTTTTGTTTTGTTTTGTGTTAGTTTTGAGACAGTCTCCCTGTCTGGAACTTGCTATGTTAGTAGACTAGGCTGGCCTGGATCTCACAGAGATCTACCACCAGCCTCTGTGTTCGGACTGCTGGGATTAAAGGCATGCCTGGCTTCTCAGACTAAATTTTGACCCCTGGAAATTTCCTACCAGCCAGACCCTGAGTCACAGACCTAACCCTGACCCCTGCAGCCAGCCCAAGTTCTCGTATTTTCCCAGGCCTGGCTCAGGGACCGCCTCCCGACCTACTTCTCACTCCCCCCACACCTGTGCAATGGCACCCAGGCATGGGGAGAGGTGAGACGAGGAGCTGGAACTTCCGTTTTCCGGGTCAGCAGGTTCTCACATCCAGGACTTGATATTCCAGAGTTGCTGCTGCTAACACTGCAGCTGTGAGCTCCAGCCACTCCAAGCCACCCCTTCCCCTGCCCTCCCACTGTCTGGCCACCAGCCTGAAACACCCTTCTTGCCCCCACACCCACAGCTGCTTACTCTGTCTTTGTGTTTCAGCCCTGCCCCTGCAGAGGACACACCTCCCCCATTGCCCCCCAAGGTAAGGCCCTGGGGACCCGGGCGCCAAGTTCTTTGATGCTGGAACACTAAACTTTTAGAATTTGAGGCTGGGGTGTGATCAAGAGTTCAAGAACATCTTTAGCTATTGAGCAAGTTCAAGGCTGCCCTGGGCTACATAGTGGCATAGTGAGATCCTGTCTGAAAAATAATATGGAAGGGACTGAAGAAATGGCTCAGCTCCTAACAGAGCACTGGCTGCTCTTGCAGAGGACCTGGATTCAGTTTCCAGCATCCATATGACAGCTGTAACTCCAGTTCCAGGGGATCTAATGCCCTCTTCTGACTTCTGTGGGCATTGTACTCATGTGGTACACTTACATACATGTAGGCAAAACATTCATAACACATAAAATAAAAATCTCATAGGGACTATAGAGATGGCTCAACAGTTAAGAACACTGGCTGTTCTTGCAGAGGACCGAGGTTTGATTCCTGGCACCCACATAGCAGCTAATGACCATCTGTGACTCCAGTTCCAAGGGATCTAATGCCCTCTTCTGACCTACCTGGGCATTGCAACGTGGGTGCATGATATATGCAGGCGATACACACACACACACTCACACACATGTGTATGTATGTATATATATTCGCCAGGCATTTAATCCCAGCAGTTAGGAGGCAGAGGCAGGTGGATGGATCTCTGTGAGTTCAAGGCCAGCCTGGTCTACATAGCTAGTTCCCTTCCAGCAGGGACTATAGGGAGACCCTGTCTTAAAAAGACCAACTGACCAAGCAAACAAACAAAAAATAAATAAATAAATAAAAATCTTAAAATTTTTATATTTAAAAAATGTTAATTGATTTCTTTTAATTTTATGTGTATAAGTGGTTTGTTTACATGTACGTAAGTATACCGCGAGCATGCCTGGTATCCACCTGGCCTAGAAGGGGGCATGGGATACCCTGAATTTGGAGTCACAGACAGTTATGAACTGCCACGGGGATGCTGGGAACTGAATGCAGTTTCTCTGCAAGAGCAATCGATGCTCTTAACTGCTGAGCCATCTCTCCAGCCCCACCCTCCGTTTTTAAAAGCAGGGCCGGGAGCCTGCAGTGATGGTGACAGTGGGACCTGGCATGTAGTTGATCTACTGTCCAGCATTATCCCTTTGGTTTCTGGCGTGTGTTGCTGTCCCCCCAGAAGAGGGTGTGGGTCCGGCCCAGGAATAACTGGAACTGAGGCAGGATGTCACGGGGAGGGTTAGAGCCATGGCTGCTTCTGGGTTCTGGGGGAGACAGGGAAGGGGTGCAAGGTGCCTTCTTCTCTCAGGCCATCTGATACATTTCTTCCATATTGCTCCGTCTCCAAAGCCCAAGCTCCGCTCTCCATCAGAAGATGGTCCTGGGGGCTTAGGAGATGATGGACAACTGAGCCCTGGAGTGCTAGTCCGGTGTGCCAGTGGGCCTCCTCCACGCATCCCCCGTCCTGGGCCACCCCCAACCATCCGCAGCCCCCACCTCTCGGCCCACTCAGGTACCAGGATGGCCTTGAAGGAGGGAGGTAGGGCTGGTGGAGATCTTGGGGCCTAATCTTGTCTCAACCTGTCTCAGAACCCTCACTGTGGAGCCCAGCTGTTCCAGAGCCTGGCCAGCCTCCATTGCTTCCTCCTAAGAAGGAAAAGATGAGGAGAAAGGTGAAAGCCAGCTCGGGGCGGGCTGGGGAGATGAGTACAAGACAGGAGGGTGCCTAAAAGGTGGCATTTATTGAGCCCTTCCTCTGTGCCAGACACTGGTCTTATGCTGTGTGTGTGTGTGTGTGTGTGTATGTGTGTTAGATACACACATGTGTGTATGGGTGCATGTGTCCATGTATGCATGGAGGCCAGAGGAGGACATCCATGCCTAGCTGACTCTAGGTGCTGGGGATTTGAACTCAGGTCTGAATGCTTACACTATAATCACTCTTAACCACTGGGCCTTTTCTGTAACCCTAATCTTATGTCTTTACAAAGTGTAAACCTACATTGATAGAAATGATGTCACCTACTGTGTGTGGAGGCTCATATGCTCAAGGAGCTGAAGCAGGAAGATGGAGAGTTGGAGGTTTGGGAGCTGACAGTGGGATATGCCTAGAATTCTCAGTGAAGAGCTAGGACCTTGGCGCATTGGTAGAGAGCTTGCCTAGAATCCCCCAGTGAGGGTTCGAGGGCATGGCTCAGTGGTAGAGCCCCTGCCTAGAAGGGGCATGGCTCAGAAGTATAAAGCTTGAGTGGCATGCACCGGGCCCTATACTCTATCCCAGTACTGAAAGGTAGGGGTAGGGACCTTCTGGGCAAAGTGGGTATGTAATGAGACTCTGTCCGAAATAAATGAAAGAGACAGGGGAAGAGACAGAAAGAAATAATCGGATCCCAGAGACGTCTGTTTCTATTTCACAGATGGAGAAAGTGAGGCACAGAGAGGTAAGGAGCTTGCCCAGGGCTGTATCTATGATATCCCCTTTATCTATGGAGGGGTATTCAACCTTCAGTGATGCCGCAAACTGGAGAGTAGCAGATCCTACTGATATTTTCCCCTTGATATGGGGGAATACATACATATGATGGATTTGAATTGATAGCCACAGCAGGAGGCTTACAATAGGCCTGGGCATGACGGCACATGCCTTTGAGTCCAGCACCTGGGAAAGCAGAGGCAGGCTGAGCTCTGGAAGTTTGAGGCTAGCCTGGTCTACATAACAAGTTCGAGGCCATCCAGGACTACATAGTGAGACCGTATGCCAAAAAAAATAATCATAAAGAGATTGACAGTGACAGTCAATAACCAAATAGGACTAGAATAACATACTAGGATTTTTTTTTAGCAGAGCAAATGCAGATTATTAAGAAAAAAAACTTTTGTTTTTTTAAAAATTATTTTTACTTTTTTGTGTATGAGGTTTTTTTTTTTTAAGTTGCATGTATGTAATGCACCTATGTCATGCAATCCCCATTGGAGGCCAGAAGAGGACATTGGATCCCCTGGAACTGGAGTTACAGATGGTTGTTAGCTGCCATGTGGGTGCTGGGTCCTCTGTCAGCGCAACCTGTGCTCTTAGCCGCTGAGCCAGCTCTCCAGCCCTTGTTGGGTATTTTTGTTTTGTTTGTTTTTGAAGACAGTGTCTCATGCCCAGGGTGACCTCAAATTCCATGTAGCCAAGGATGACTTGAACTTCTGATCTTCCGTCTATCTTCTGCGTGCTGGGATAATAGGCTTAAACCACCATAACCAACTGATAAAAATTACTTAAAGTTGGTGGTCTATGCATGTAATCTTAGCACACAGGAGGCTGAGGCAGGAGGATGAAAAGTTTAGGCCAGTCTAAGTTACATAGCAAAACCCTGTCTCAACTTAACACCCCCACCTAGAAAAAACTAGATGTTGTGGTATACACCTACAGTCTTGGCATTTGGGAGATGGAAGCAAGAGAATCAAGAGTTCAGTCCCAGCCTTTGCTACATAGAGAACCTAAGGCCAGCCTGGACTACGTGAAACCCTATCTCAAAAGAAAGCAAAACAAAACAAAAGAAATAAAACATAAAAATTTTAGTTGGGGAATATTCCATGTAATTTTTAAATTTTATGTGTATGGGTATATAGCTTGCATGTATGTAAGTGCACCCATGTCATGCAGTGTATAAGAATATCATATCAGAAGAGGATTGTCAGATCCCCTGGAACTGGAGTTACAGATGGTGGTTAGCTACCACGTGGGTGCTGGGAATTTAACCTGAGTTCTCTGCAAGAGCAGCCAATGCTCTTAACCACTGAGCCATCTCTCCAGACCCTCTTCTTTTTTTCCATGTGGGGGGAGGCAGTGTCTCACTATGTATCCCTGGCTGCCCTTGTGAACCAAGCTAGTCTGGAACTCAGAGATCTACCTGCCTTAGCCTCCGGAGCCATGTAATATTTTTAGACCATGCCTGGCCAGGGTAAATAAGTGGTGAAAGGTAGAACCACAGATAGGAGAGTGGGGGCTACAAACCTCTGAGGCACAGGCAGGACCTGAACCCTATACCCTTTCTGGAGTCTTGACTACTGCACGTCCTGTCCTCTGCTCCTGTTGTTGACTGTTTCATACTGCGCATGGCCACCCAGGGATGTGCCCTTCTTGTGAAGCTGTTCAACGGCTGCCCCCTCCGGATACACAGCACAGCTGCCTGGACACACCCATCCACTAAAGGTGGGCATTCAGAAGGCCCAGGAGAGCCTGGGGAGGGAGGCCAGATGGGGAAAGAGGGGGCCTAATGAAGGCTCAAAGATAGGCACAGGGAAGGTATTTTGTAAAGATTTAAAAATATATATGTATATGTGTGAGTTCATGCATGTGAAAGTGGGTACCCACGGAGGCCGGAAGAAGGCATTGGATCCCCTAGAGCTGGAGTTACAGGTGGTTGTGAGCCAACCCACATGAGCACTGGGAACCAAACTGGGTTTTCTGCAAGGGCAATAGATGCTTTTAACTGCTGAGCCTTAAGAGTACTGGCTGCTCTTACAGAGAATCCAGGTTTAATTCTCAGCACCCACATGGCAGCTCACAATCACTAGGAACTCCAATTGCAGGGTATCTGACACCCTTTTCTGGCCTCTTCTTACATGCGCATGCAAGCAAACGCTCATATGCATAAAATAAAAATACACAAATCTTAAGAAACTCCAAGAGACAGGGAGACAGAGACATCAGAGTTGAGCAGTCCTCCTGGCTAGAAAAAGTTCTATTGGGGGTTGCTGTGAGTGAAGAACTACGCACAGATGGGATTAACAATCGGAGCTCAGTGCTGGGGAGAAAGGCATAGAGCCTATTAGGGCACTTTGGGAAACCAGCCTAAGGTTTGTGTGAAGAGCGAGGAGTTGGAGGAGCAGGTACAGAAGGACTGCCAGACACGGGCGAGTCACAGACAGGGATGTGGAGACTGGCTTCAGGGACTGGACAGGGTTTCCGTTCAGATCTGAGAAGGGGGCGGGGATCGGAGGACAGAGGGGCAGGGCTGGGGCTGGAGGGCCAGTTTTGGGGTTCAGATGGGCATAGATCCGGAAGAGGTCTATGCCTATGATAAGAGGCCCCAGTAACCTTGTTGTCTGCCCCGCTCAGACCAGCACCTGCTCCTGGGTGCAGAGGAGGGCATTTTTGTACTGAACCGGAATGACCAGGAAGCCACCTTAGAAATGGTGAGGCGGTGAACAGGGCCTGGGCTGGGCCCGGAGGCGGCGGGAGTGGGCTGTGCGGGCATCACAGGAGTCACCTGCGCACTCTGCAGCTCTTTCCTAGCCGGACGACCTGGGTGTACTGCATCAACAACCTCCTCATGTCCCTCTCAGGTCAGCCTGTGGGCTGGGGGGGCGCGGGGATCAGAAGTGCAGGGAGGGGTGGGTAGATGGCCAAAGCAGGGAGAGGGGAGCTGAGTCTTTGCCCTCACTCCCCAGGTTCAAAGCTTACCTCTTTCCCACTGGGGGACTTAAGGCATCTGAACTTCAGTTTTCCCACTATAAAAAAAGAGCTCAGAATAACCTCTACCTCCTGAGCTGGTCAAGAGGTAACTTTTAAAGTAAATTAATCTTTAAATAGCTTTGACATTCAGACAATACTCAGAACTTAATCCTATTTTATTAAGATAGACTGAGCAGGGTACTGATTAGTTTTGTTTTGTCTTTTGAGATAGAGTCTCCCTGTAGCCCCAGCTGGCCTGGAATTCACTATGGAGGTCAGACTGGGCTACACGGCACAGAGATCCACCTGCCTTTACTCCCCCAAGTACTAGGATTAAAGGCATGCGCTTCTAAGCCTGCCTGTTTAAAAGATTTGCTTTATTTTTAATTACACATATGTGGGAGCTGGTGTGGGTGTGTGCACACATGAGTCCAGATGTGCCAGATCCCCTGGAATTGGAGTTAGGAGGGATTGTGAGCTGTTCCCTATGAGTGCTGGGAATCGAACTCTGGTCCTTTGAAAGCTCTTAACCACTAAGCCATCTTTCTAGCCCCTTCTCCTCTTTTTTTTTGAGACAGGATTTCCACCATGTATCCCAGGCTGGCCTTGAACTCACTGTGTAGTCTAGGTTAGCCTTGAATGTGTGGCAGTTCTGCCTCAGCCTCCTAGGTGTGGAGGTTACAAACGTGCCATCATACCCCACCAAGCTTAGATAGTTTTTTTTTCTTAAGATTTGATACATGTGCTGGGTGTGGTGGCACATGCCCGTAATCCCAGCACTTAAGAAGAAGAGGCAGGAGGATTAGGTGTTTAAGACTAATCTCAGCTACACGGGAAGTTTGAGGCCAGCCTGGGCCACATGAGACCTTATCTCAAAAAACAGACAAAACACAACAAAAAAAACCCTCTGGTGCAACTTCATGACTAGTTAATGTCCCTAATTCCTTGTGTGGTCATAGCACTGTGAGGACAGGGAATGTACACTGGTCCTTCAAAATGTGTCCAGTGGGAAATTCATGAATGGAAAGTAAGATTTATAGCTCTAGAGTTTCAAAGGGCTGGGACTAGCCAGGGATTTGGGAGCTGGGGTGGGACGGGGTGGTATAACTGCTTCCTTCCGCCTCCCCCATACACACGCTGCAGGAAAGACCCCCCACCTGTATTCTCATAGCATCCTGGGTCTGCTGGAACGAAAAGAGACCCGGACAGTAAGCCCCATCGCTCACATTAGCCCTCACCGGCTACTGGCAAGGTACCAACCCCACATGACTCCACAGACCCCCAAGGGCTCTCCTGCCCTACTGCCGTTCCTGTGGCCACTCGCAACTCACTCTTTCTTCTTCAGAAAGAACATGGTCTCCACCAAGATCCAGGACACCAAAGGCTGCCGGGCTTGTTGTGTGGGTGAGAGCCAGCCCCAGGACGTGCTGGGTGAACCGGAAGGTAGTCTGGGTCCCTGGGGAGGAGACAGGGGCAACTGACGCTTTCTTGCCCACTCCCACAGCCGAGGGGGCTAGCTCCGGGGGCCCATTCCTGTGCGGGGCCTTGGAGACGTCGGTGGTCCTGCTCCAGTGGTACCAGCCCATGAACAAATTCCTACTTGTCCGGGTAAGCTTCCCAGGGCGAGGGTGCCGTGCCACGCCTCCACACAAAGCCAACTGACCCCCAGGGCAAACCCTGTTTCTGAAGAGCTGCCACTTTGAGCCCTGGCATTTCTGGATGACTCCTCCCCCGGCCGAGGCCCCGCCCCCAGCCTCCCTGAGCCCGCCCCTCCCTGTGCGGCCCGCAGCAGGTGCTGTTCCCGCTGCCCACGCCGCTGCCGGTGTTCGCGCTGTTGACGGCGCCGGGCGCCGAGCTGCCGGCCGTGTGCATCGGCGTGAGCCCCGGGCCTGCGGCGCGGTCGGTGCTCTTCCACACCGTGCGCTTCGGCGCGCTGTCCTGCTGGCTGGACGACCCCAGCACCGGTGAGTGGGCGGTCCCGCGGAGGGGCGAGGGGCGGGGCTCCTGGGAAGGAGGGCCGGGGAGGGGTGGGGTCGCGGTAAGGGGCGGGGCTTCCGGGAAAGGAGGCCCGGGAGGTCCGAGGGGGTTTGTGGAACTGCGCGGAGAGGCGGAGCTTATTCTTTACAAGAAGTTTTAAAGTATTTTATTTTTATTTGGTATGTATGAGTGTTTTGCCTGCATAAGTGTGCACATGTGTGCGGTGCTTGTAGAGGCCAGAAGAAGGTGTTGGATCCCCTGGAACTGCCGTTACAGTTGTTAGCCACCATGTGGGTGCTGAACCTGGGTCCTCTGTAAAAGCAGCTAGTACTCTTAACTGCTGAGCCGTCTCTCCAGGCTCTGAAAGTTACTTATTTATTTAGTTAGTTATTTTTATAAGTGTTTTGCCTGCATGTATGTAAGGGCACCACATGCATACAATGCCCACAGAAACCGGAAAAGGGTATTGGGTCCCCTGGACCTGGAATTTTGGACAGTTGTTAGCTACCATGTGGATGCTGGGAATTGAACCCAGGTCCTCTGGAAGAAAAGCACGTGTTCTTAATTGATGAGTCAACTCTTCAGCCCCCACAGAGCTTATTCTTTTTAGAGGGGAGGCTCTGAGTGGCTGTGTGTGGCTAAGCCTGAGCCAGTACTGAGAAAGGGCTGGAATTTGATTGGTCTGATTAGTAACAGGATCAGTTCCATGTGGGCTCATCTGCAGGGGGGCCGAGGAAAACCTAGCTCTGGCTTTCGTGGGCAGAGTCAATTCTTAAGCCCCTCCCTCTCGTACAGAGCACAGGGGACCAGTGCAAGTGACTCAAGTGAAAGAAGACATGGTGATGGTGTTGGTGGACGGTAAGGGCCTCCTCCCTTACCTTTCTGGTCCTCAATCCAGGACCTAGTGCCCCTCAGGCCCCTCACAGTTCTTAAAGACCTCCCCCTAATTGCTTCTAGGCTCTCTGAAGCTAGTGACTCCAGAGGGGGCCCCAGCTCGGGGGCTTCGAACCTCTGAGATCCCCATGACTGAAGCGGTGGAGGCTGTGGGTATGTGTTGGGATGGGAGGGCTGGAGGTCTAGGGTGAAGGCTCTGTGATCAAGGGTCATAGTCTGTGCTTCTTTCTCTCCAGCTATGGTTGGGGATCGACTCCAGGCCTTCTGGAAGCATGGAGTGCAGGTGTGGGCTCCAGGATCCGACCAGGTAGGCTCTTCCACACCACACCACACCGCCAGCCCTCTCCTCAACCTTCTGATCCATCAAATCGGGTTGGAAAACCCTGGGTCAGGGCTGGGGGCCCTGCAGGGGAAGCTTCTTCTAATATCAGTTCAGATGGGTCTCTGAGGCTGACTCTGCATCTCTGAAGACACAGCCTTATCTTGGGCCGCTGGGTGACCTTGTGCAAAGGACTTTGCTTCTCTCTGACCCTCTTCCACAGCTGCAAATGGGGGTTGCTGTAGAGACATATGGATGGTTGAGAACTCGAACTGGAATGCCTGAGATAGTGTCCAGCAGAGAGACTTGGGCACACTGTCATTTTCTAGTGCCTCCTTGTCCTTATTTGGTAGTAGAGTGGAAATGCGCTCATCTGATGGAGCGCTGAGTCAGGCTGCCCTGGCCCTTTCACTTACGTTTTGCAGTTACCTATCAAATATGGTACTAAGATTTTATAGGTTAGTAATCTTGAACACAGAGTGGTTAACTAAGGCCACAGAGCTTGATGGGTGACACTGGAAAGAATGACTGTCAGGGTCTGAGGCTAGACCTCTTCTCAGGCTATTTGTGGGGGGAGGGGAAATCTCAACACAGACACATAGGCTTTCTCTGCTTTCTCTGCAGCTGTTACAGGAACTGAGAGACCCTACCCTTACCTTCCGTCTGCTTGGCTCCCCCAGGTACGACAGTGGGGCTGTGGACAGAGGACGCTGGGAGGGGGCTCCTGGTGTGAGGAGGGCGTGCTGAGGGCTTTGGCCTAGACAGTCGGTCATCTGTCTCCCACCTCTACCTCCATTCCTGTACTCTGCTCCCTGCACGGTTGTGGCTCATGCCGGTAATCCCAGTACTTGGGAGACTGAGGCAGGAGGACTGGAAGTTCAAGGCCAGTGTTAGCTGCATAGTGAGACCCTTCCTCAAAAAAACAAAAAAAAAACCCCAATGAAGCCAGGCATGGTAATACATGCCTGTAATCCCAGTACTGGGCAAAAGCAGGCAAAAATCTCTGTGAGATCAAGGCCAGCTTGGTCAACATATAGAGTTCCAGGCCACCTGAGACTACTGGGAGACCCTGTAGTTTTCTAGAATGTTCCTCAGTTGGACTTGAGGTTCCTAGGTGTTAGGTCGTTCTTTGTGCTTGACGTCAGGGGGCACGTGACATCATCTTGTGTCATTACATTACTGGTGATAATAATTCCTATCATGCAGTCAAGCTGGGGAAGGGCCAGTGTGTCTCACTGTAAAGTGACTTTTCATATGAGTTTTTGAAGAGGGCATGGTGGCTCAGGCCTGTAATTTTAGTACTTGAGAGACTGAGGCAGGAGGATGATGAGTTCAAAACCAGCCTGGGTTATAAAGTGAGTTCCAGGCCATCCTGGGCTACAATGGGAGATCTTGTTTCAAAAATGAAAACCAACCAACCAAAAAGTAAACACAAATTTTAAAATCCAGTTATGGGACTGGGATGTAGCTCAGCTGGTAGAGTGCTTCCCTAGCAGGCATAGTCCCGGGTCATATCCCCCCAGCACCACATAGGCAGGATATGGACACGCACGTCTATAATCCCAGGGAGGGAGAGGTGAGAGGATCAGCTACTTAGCAAGTTAGAGGCCAGTCAGTCTCAAAAAAGAAGAAAACAGAATCTAAGTATGGGGCTGAAGCAGTGACTCAGGGCTGGATTAGGAGCACCAGCTGCTTTCACAGAGGACCCAGGTTCGGTCCCCAGCACCCACGTGGAGGCTCACGATTGTCCCTAGGTCCAGTTCCAATGGATCTGACATCTTCTGGCCTCTATGGGCATTACATGCCCTGACAAAGGCACACACAATACACAAAAATAGTGTAAATAGGGGCTGGAAAGATGGCTCGGCGGTTAAGAGCACTAGCTGTTCTTCTAGAGGGCCCGGGTTTGGCTCCTGGCACCCACATGGCAGCTAACAGCTGCCCATAACTCCAGTTCCAGGGGATCCGACACCTTCTTCTGACCTCCACGGGCATTGCAACACACGGGGGCACCTACACACATGCACCAATACACTCGTACACATAAAATAAAAATAATAAATTTTTAAAATCTTAAAAAAAAAAGAATTCAAGTATAATCTGAGCATTACACTGTCCTCCTGCAAACCCTCCTGGCACAGGCTGTTCTCTGTCCAGAGCACCCTTCCCTGACTGTCACTAGGTTCCTTTCTGAGGCTCCCTCGGGTTCCACACGCGTTCTTGAGCAGTCTTGGCGGACTGGGGTAGAAGCCCCACGCTTCTCCGCACTCATGTGACTCTGATTCCCCATGGTTGTGGGGACTCTGTGGGAGTTCCCCAAGGGTTTTACCATGGTGGCTCTTGTTTTGAGACAGCGTCTCTTATAACCCTGCTGGTCTTGAATTTTCTATTTAATTACATTTTGGGGGTTTTTGGTCTTTTTGAGACAGTCTTCCTGTAGCCCTAGCTGGTCTGGAACTTATTTTATAGACCAGGCTGACCTTGAACTCATAGAGATCCTCCTGCCTCTGCTTTCCAAGTGCTGAGATTAAAGGCATGTACTACCACTCCCGGCTTTAATAACATTAAAATTTTTAAAAATATTTATTATTTTTATTTTATATGTATGAGTGTATTGCCTGCATGTATGTAAGTACATCCCTTTTGTACAATACCCAAGGTCAGAAGAGGGTGTTGGATTCCCCAGGAATTGGAGTTAGGGATAGTTGTTATTAGCTACCATGTGGGTGCTGGGACTGGAACCGGGGTCCTCTGCAAGAACAGTCAGTGCTCTTAACTGCTGAGCCCCATCTCTCCAGCGCCTCTTAAGATAAGGTCTCACTATATAGCTCTGGCTAGCCTGGGAATCACTAAGTAGACCAGTCTGATCTTGAACTCACAGAGATCTTTCCCCAGAGTTCTGGGATTAAAAGGATGGACCACCACACTCAGCCTCCTTCCCTTTCCCCCTCTCCCTTCCCCCTTCCTCCCTTCCTTCCTCCCTCCCTCCCTCTCTATTCTCCTCTCTCTCTCTCTCCCTCCCTCCTTCCTTCTGGTGGTTTTCTGTAGCCCAGCCTGGCCTCAAACTCCCTATGTAGCTGAGGATGACCTTGAACTCCTGCTCCTCCTGCCTCAGCCTCTCAAGCGCTAGGACTGCAGGCAGACGCCATCATGCCTGATTATTCATTGTTATAGCCCGGCATCGGGCTGGCTGGCACAGCCTCTATTAACTACATTGCACATGAATGAGTGAGTGAATTGACCTCTCCCTTCCTCAGGCCTGTAGTGGTGGAGACACGGCCCACGGATGACCCCAATGCGCCCAGCAACCTCTACATCCAGGAATGAGCCCCTGGTGGGGGGGCATGAGGAACGGACTCCCGCAGACCCCCTCTCTAACAGACACACTAGTGGTCACAGCATGCCCTTGTCTTCCAATAAACACGACTTCAGTCTCCGTTGTCAGCTTGCTCTTCTGGATGCCCAGTCTCCCCAGATTTGAATGACGCAGCACAAGGATGCCAGGGGTATAGCGTAGACTTTATTCGCCCAGCACAAGGGGCTTGCAGTGACAGAAAGGCACTTGAGGTGGGAGAGAGCCAGCTGCCGGGCTCAGCTGAGCTGGTCCTCGTATTGTTTGCGGAAACAGTCGCCGGCAGGGAAGAAATCCCAGCATCTCTCTTGGTACATCTTCCAGACATAAGATTCCTAGGGTTGAGAGACGAGAATCCCACATTTTCAAATGATTGGCATGGATCGAGCTTTCTGCTGATGGTCCTCCTTTCCTTTCCTTTTCATTTTTAGACTAGTTTATTGAGAACACCGCACAGGAGCTGCTAGAATGTAGCCCGCCCAAATGGCTTCATTTTGAAGTTCCCTGTGTCCCGTACTTACTGTCCTTCATTAGCGCTCTCTTACCTGACCAGTGTGTTCTGTCTCATCCTTGTTTATCAAATACATCAGGAAAAACCTAAGGGATGGAGGACCACGGGAGAAAGGTCAGAACTACACTTTCAGGTTTGGTTTTCTGGTTCTAGGGATAGAAGCCAAGGCCTAGAGTGTGCTAGGCTGGTGCTCTACCACTGAGCCACACCCCAGCCCCACTGGGGGATTCTAGGCAGGGGCTCTACCACTGAGCCACACCCCAGCCCCTCACTGGGGGATTCTAGGCAGGGGCTCTACCCCTGAAGTCACACCCCAGCTCTGATATTTACCTTCTGATTGGCTGATTAGAAACCCACCCACATGTCACCATACCTGCTCCTCTAACTTGTCTAGGCTCAGTGACCCCAGTCCCACCCTCCCGATGGTCCAGTATGGCCCCTGCTCACATATAATTGGCCAGGTTGTGCTCCTCCAGTGTGTGGGTCTCAAACCCGTGTGGGGTCGTATCAAAGTAATCACTGCCTATTCCACAGATGAAGCACTTCGTCTGTAGACAGTGAAGGATGTCAGAGTCAAGGCCCATTTGACCGCCCGCAACATCCCATAACCCCGTGCGCCATCCTGGACGAGACCCACCTCATCCCACAACCCCCTGCGCCATCCCTGGACAGGCCCACCTCATCCCATAACCCCCTGCGCCATCCTGGACAAGGCCCACCTCAACCCATAACCCCCTGCGCCATCCTGGACAAGACCCACCTCATCGCATAACCCCCTGCGCCATCCCTGGACAAGGCCCACCTCATCCCATAACCCCCTGCGCCATCCTGGACAAGACCCACCTCATCCCATAACCCCCTGCGCCATCCTGGACAAGACCCACCTCATCCCATAACCCCCTGCGCCATCCTGGACAAGACCCACCTCCATGTCCTCCTTCACTTGCTCTTGCTGGTCTCGGAGCTCTCCAAAAGCATCAATAATCAGACCTGGGGTGGCAGGACACAGGTCAGGGCCCAGGTAGACACCCCTCTGCCTCCTAGCCACCACCTCTGGGCCTTGCCTTTTTCTACCAAACCCTAGTCTCACCACACTTCCTAAGTGGAACAAGAATAGGTGCTTTATTACATTTTCTATGAGATAAGCTTCAGAGGTGTGCATGGCTCAGTCTTCATGCGGACCCTGTGAGGTGAGTACCATTAATGCCTTCAATTCTTTTTCTCTCCCTGTGTAACTGACTGCCTGGAACTTGCTACGTAGACCAGGTTAGCTTCAAGCTTGTGGCAGTCCTCCCTCCTCTGCCTCCTGATTGCTGAGATCACAGGCATGTCCCACCATGCCTGGCCTTAACACCTCCGTTTTACAGATGGAGAAACTGAGGCCCAGAGAGACTATCTGCCTGAGGTTTCCCGATAGGGACTGGGCCAGGTTAGAAGTCTGGGCAGACAGGAGCCAGGGCTTGTGCCACAGACAGGCAGCCAGTGGCATCTAGGTGTTGCATACCTCTCCCACCCATGTTGCCAACCAGCACTGACCTTGAATAATGGCCAGCAGGATGATGATGACAAAGAAGAAGAAAGTGATGTCAAAGACCACTCGGTAGAGCTCGTATTCATCTCCTGCTGGGTCCTCAATCTCGTCCCCGATGCCTCCGCCAGCCCGGACACCCACGTACATGTGGAACAGGTAGCACTGGAGAACAGACAGGTCCATCACTCATTCAGTCGTGCAACAGCTGCCATCACCTCCCAGAGCCCTGGATGAGGCAGGCTGGAGTCAGCAGTGACATAGACAGCCCTGGGCCCTGCTGTGGGTTCAGAGACGGCTGGGAAAGGGTCAGGGCCAGGACCGCAAGGCGCAGGCAGGGGTGTCCTACTTGGCAGGCTCTAGAATCACCCAGGAGATAAGCCTCCAGGAGATAAGCTGGAGAAATTTTTTGAACTCAGATGGGATCTGACCCAGCCTCAAGATCGCAACCAGCTCCAGGCAGAGAAAAACGCGCATGATTCATTTGGGGAGCCGGGGATGTAGCAAGGCCCCTGGCCTCCAGCTGCATCACCAATTGTTTTTTAATTGTTGTTTTATTTTTAAAAATATTTTGTTATGTGAATGAGTGTATTGCCTGCATGTGGACCCATGTCGTGTGATGCCCATGGAGATCAGATCCCTGGAACAGGAGTTAGGATGGTTGTTAGCTGCCATGTGGGTGTGGGGAATCGAACCTGGGTCCTCTGCAAGAGCAACCAGTACTCTTAACCACTGAGCCATCTCTCCAGCCTCTTTAAATTTTTTTTTTTAATTTATTTTGCTTTTAGGCTGGTGTGGTGGCAACATGCCTTTAGAGCAGAGGCAGGCGGAACTCTGTGAGTTCAAGGCCATTCTGGTGTACATAGTGATTTCTAGGCCAGTTGGGGCTACAGGGAAACTACGTCTCAAAAAAAAATTATTTTACTTTTATATATATAAGCGTTTTGTCGGCATGTATGCAAGCACTCCTGTCCGTGTCATGCAATGCCCACAGAAGCTAAAAGAGGGAGTTGGGTCTCCTGGAACTGGCGTTAGCTGCCATGTGGGTGCTGGGGACCAAAGTCCTCTGCAAGAGCAACCAGTGTGCTCACCCTCTGATCCATCTCTCCAGCTCCTTCAAAAATTTGAGCATTGTATGGCACGGGTGCACTTACATACATGCAGGCAAAACATTCATGCACACAAAGTAAAAATAAATGAATTAAAAAACTTTTTTCACCCTCATGAGCTACTGAGAGAAGTTTAGTGAGACTGGAAAATGAAACTGTGTGAGGAAAACAGGGAGAGATAAGGCAGCGACTGGTGGTAGGTTCTGAAGGCTCTGGCTCAGGCAATGGTCAGGGAGGGCTTCCTATAGGAGGCAGCTTTAGTTTGGAAGGTGTGCAGTCGCTGTCAAGTGAAGGGGTGTGGATGTCCGGCCTGCTGTGGGGCAGAGAGTCAAGTGCAGGAGGACATATATAGTCCCAGAGGAACCGAAAGAGGGCTGGGAAGCCAAAAAGTGAAAGCAAAAAGGATTGTGGTTAGAGTTAGGTAGAGCCAGGCTAGTTCCTCCTGTTCTCTCTCTGGCCCCAGAGAGCCTATGTAGACCAGGCTGGCCTAGATCTCACAGAGCTCCACCTGCCTCTGCTCCCGAGTTGCTGGCATTAAAGGCGTGTGCCACCATGCCCAACCCTCCGCCTGGGTTTTGCAAGTCAAGGTGATGAGATTCAGCTTCCTCTGTCAGATGTGCGTGTAGGAGCCACAATCAGCTTCTGAGTAGAGGAGAGGAAGGGACACAGCCCTCCTGGGCCTTGGGACAGACTTCATATTGGTTCTTTCTGTGTCCCCAGGAGGTGAGAGAACTCTATGGTGACGACTAAGAACTAGGGCAATGACTTCTGGGAACCAGACTGCGCCTGGCCTGGCCTGGCCTGGCCTGGCAGGGTCTCAAATGTCAGGCCAAGGAACCGGACTTTGCCCTGAGAGTAGGGGGCCCTGAAGCCACAGTACAGATGCCTCTGACACAAACCCTGGAACGAGTCTTTCACTTGTGGTCTCTCCTGTAGTACATCAGAATCAACCTGAGTTATCACCATGTTCAGAGTAAGAAAAATAGGTACATGTACTTAATGATGACACTTTGGGAGGAAAGAAAAAAAATTTTTTTTTCTGTTGTCTCCCTATGTAGCTCAGGCTGGTCTCGAACTCATGATCCTCCTGCCCCAGCCTCCCCAGTACCGGGACTGTGTCAGTACACTCTGCTGAGCCAAGGGCCCAGTAAATGCTTAGCCCGTGCTCTTCCACTGATGTTTGCCTCTGGCCCCTAGTCTAAGACTCTGAAGTCTCTGATGACTAGGAAGTGCGTTTGGGGCTTGTGATGAAGGCAGTATGCCCATGTTACAGGTGACTGTGGGCCATCCTTATGGATGACGTATGGGTCATCCAGGTGACCAGGCCATAAGGATGCAATGTGGGCACTCTGCCTGTCCAATCATAATTCTTGGTTGCTTTGCAGTACTGGGATGGAACCCTGGGCCTTGGGTACAACAGGAAGTGAAGTGTTCTACCACAGAGCCCCAGCCCCAGCCCAATAAGTTGCCAATTAAAAAAAATATTTTTTATTTAATGTGTTTGAGTGGTATGTCTGCATGTGTGTAAGTGTACTGTGTCGTGCAGTGCCTGCAGAGGCCAGAAGAGGGCGTCAAACCCACTGGAACTGGAGTCACAGATGGTTGTGAGCTGCAATGTGGATGCTCGGAATGGAACCCAGGTCCTCTGCAAGAGCAGCCAGTGTTCTTAATGGTTGAGCCATTCCTCCAGCCCCGCTAAGCTGTAGTTTTAACAGCTAAAATTATGTGGAAAAGATAGTTAACATTTGGAAGACACTTACTATATGTCTGGCCCTATTTAAAGTACCTTAGATGTATCAACTCAACCTGAGGGAGGTGCTATTACTGCCCCCTTTCCAGATGGGCAAGTGGAGGCCAGTAACCTGCCCATCAGAGTTGGGCGAGGGTCTCACCGTCATCATGTCGTCACATTTCATGTCCGGCTCATCCTCATCCTCGCTCTTGTTGTAGAATTTTCTGAAGAAGTTGAAGGCCACCACAGTGTACAGGTAGACCACCACGGCCAGGAGCCCTACGGTCATCACAAGCTGGGGACAGGTGGGCAGGGGTCAGCTCTGGGCTCCTCTCCCATCGGGTCCCCCATCTCTGCCCACAGGCTTCCTGGTGCTCTTCCACACCCAGGCTGCTTGACTCTCCATCTCTCAAAATGCCCTACTATTCCTCAAAGACCCAGATTGGCATGCCGTTCTCAGACGGCCCAGCCTTGCCCTTGACCTGCCCCCCCCCCCCGCCCTGGCCCTCTTCCTCTGCTGCCCGCTTCGCCACACCCAGACCGCCACGCCCGTCCCTGCCGGGTCTCCTCCACACCTGTTTCCCGTTGTGTGTGACAGATGACAGGATGGTGCGCAGCGTCTTGACCCCCATGGCAATGTCCAGGAGGTGGGCGGCAAAGAAGAAGTTGTTGTAGTGTCCAAGGAGGGACATCACCATGTACCAGCCCAGATACAGGAAAGACTGTACACAAAGGGTGGGGGTCAGGGGGCACACAGGGACACCCCTGGAGCTCTGGGACTGGGTGCCATCTCTGCTTAGGGAGTATCTGTTGTCTCAGGAGCACTAGAGGGCCAGGGAGCACCCTGGGGCGGGTGGAGTGTCTATTGCAGATGGATACACTCTGCAATCCAAGAGCAACAGTGTTCTGGAGACAGGGAACCTCAGGGTGAGAAGCCACCATAGGATTAAGAGTATGCAGGAGGGCCTGGAGAGTTACGAGCACTGGCTGCTCTTCCAGAGAACCCAGGTTCAGTTCCCAGCACCCACATGGCAGCTGACAACCATCCATAATTCCAGTTCCAGGGGGGCATTGCAGGCACAGATACACTTACACACATGCAGGCAATACATTCATATACATAAAATAAAAAATATTTTTTAATTAAAAAAATGAAGTACGCAGGGGCTCAGGAGTCTTTCTGGGTTACTGGGGATAGGGCCTTCTTAACCCCCAAGCCCTACCCTGCTGAGTCCCTCCCAGCCACAACCCTTCCTCACGTGGTCTGTGAAGATGACCCCGAACTTCCAGATCTGGTACTTGACATCGATGGACATGATCCTGGGGGAGAGGAGGCAGGGAGAGAGATGGCCAGATTCCTGAGTGTCAGACACCGGCCACGTTCCTGTCCAGCCCTGGTTCAAGGTTGTGGATCCCTCCCACCCACCCTCACCATGTCAGCAGCCCTGGTGGAGGGTCAGGCTTGCGCTCATTGTGGGCTGTGATCTCCAGAGAGGCCAGATCCATGCCCAGGAGCTCTGCAATCCGCTCCCGCCCAAAGATGTCCCCGTGTTTGTCCAGGACCTGCAGGAGAGAGTGTCAGGCTGTGAGGACATGGCTGGAGCTAGGAGAGGAGACGTGGTCTGGACGGGGGTTCTAGAGACACTGAACTTTGCATGAGGAATGACTGTTGCATTCTTCTAAAGACGAAGGCCAGAGTGTCCTGCAGATCCTTAGAAGAAGAGTCCAACAGGGAGAAACATCCAGAAGTTTCGATAGCCAAATGAATCGCAAATATTGATTATTCTAGTGAGGTAGACAAAGGCTACGTGATTGAGACTCCTGTCATCCATAGCTGTAGCGTAGTCGTTGAGCACTCTGTTCACTCGGTTCCATCTACATCAGCCTCCTTGAAGTTCTTCAAATACACCAGGACATTCCTACCTCAAGGGCCTTTGCACTGGCTAGTCCCCATCTAGACACACTTATATCTGCTCATTCTTTCATATCGTAATGAACCATTAAAGCCATTCTGGAATCTTCTACCTAAAATAAAAACCTTCCCTGGTCAAGACATATATCTCCCCTATAAATAAAAACCTTCCCTGGTCAAGACATATATCTCCCCTATATAGGGGATGGATATATATATATATATATATATATATATATATATATATATAATTGTTATTTTTTATTTCATATGAGTGTTTTACTTGCATGTCTGTATGTGCACCTGCATTATGCAATGCCCATGGAGGCCAAAAAGCGGTGTCAGGTCCCCTGGAATTGAAGTTAAGGATGGTTTTTAGCTGCCATGTGGGTGCTGGGAACCAAACCCATGTCTTTGGCAAAGGCAGACAGTGCTTTTAACCACTGAACCACCTCTCCAGTCCCGTCATTGTTTGCATCCCGGCTGGATCCCAGGTTCCTAAAAAGCTTCCTGACACAACATGTGCTGTCAAGAAACATTCCCGGGGTAGCCTGAGCTAGGAGTGGCCAACAGTGATACCAACTCCCTGTGCTCCAGATTCGGCTTGTGTGTTGGGTGCTGTAGTCATTTCAACACTCCTGTAGGGTCAGCTGTAGCCGCCTGCTTTCTTTTATTGTCTGGGGAACAAGGTCTCATTATATACCCATGGCTGGCCTGGAACTCCCTATGTAGACCAGGCTGGACTCAGTCTCACAGAGATCCACCCGCCTCTGCCTCCTGAGTACTGGGGTTAAAGGTGTGTGCCACCACATCCAGCTTATTTTATTTTTTATCTATATGAGTGTTATGCCTGCATGTATCTAAGTGCATCTGTGTCATGCATTGCCCACAGAGGACAGAAAATGGCATCAGATCCCCTGGAACTGGAGTTACAGGTGGTTGTTAGCCACCATGTGGGTGCTGGGAACTGAACTTGGTTCTCTACAAGGGCAGCCAGTGCGCTTGGCCGCTGAGCCACCTGTCCGGCCCCAGTTTTGCCATTCCTGACTCCTTCCCACAGCTGCTCCCTCCCACCTCTACCGACTGAGTCCCCACGCTGTGCCTGGCTCCGGGCTATGCTCTTGACATGACGTTTGAGAAGAAAGTAGGATCGGCACACCTGTTCCCCTGGGGAAACTCAGAGTGGTATCGGCTTGTCCAGGCTCACACACAAAAGAAGCCTTGGCAAGGCTGGGATGGTGTCCCCGCAGCAGCAGACCCCGCCCCACGCCCTCCGCTTCCCACACCAGCCCCTCACCTTCCGCTTGACAAACTTGTCCCAGTAGTTGCTGGGGAAAGACCTGGCGAGAGAGAAGTGTGCGGGAGGTCAGGGCGAGATGGTCAGGAGCCACTGGCCAGGCCAGGCCAGGCAGCACTGTGTGTGTAAGCGTGTGTGAAAAATGAGCTACTTCGCAGGAGGGAGCATCATGTGTGTGTATGTGGGTATACATGTATGTGTGTGTGTTGGGGGTTATATGTGTGTGAGTATGATGTGCCTGCACATACCACAGTCTGCTTGTGGAGGTCACAAGACAAATTTGGGGAGTTGGCTCCCTCCTTCCACCTTTTTGTGGGTTCTGGGGATTGAACTCAGGTCACCAGACTTGCACAGCAATTGCCTCTACCCACTGACCCATCTTGACAGTCATCCACATTTTTTCTTTTTTGAGACAACCTCTTGCTATGTAGTCCTTGCTGACCAGAACTTCCTATGTAGACCAGGCTGGCCTGGAGCTCAGGAAGCTCCACCTGCCTCTGCCTCCCAAGTGCAGTAGTGTGCCTACTCCCAGCCCTTCCACATTATTTTGCTTTCTGAGACAGGGTCTCTCACTGAGCCTGGAGCTCACCAATCTGCTAGACCAGTTGGCCGGTGGGCTCCAGGGATCCTCCTGCCTTTGCCTCCTACCTCTGGGACTACAGGTGCTGGGAGCCACACCGAGATTTTTCCTTGGGTGCTGGGTGATCCACACTTAGTTGTAGCCAGCACTTTACCCACTGAGCTATCACTCTAATCCACCTCTAGAGGAACTCCAATGTGTGGCAAACATGACCACTGTATGGAGAGACTTGGGACGAACAAGCTGGGGTGCAGGGGCTGAGGCCCTATTGCTTTGAAGTCCAGGCCTGTCCCAGGTTGGAGGCCAGGCTCTGTTCTCTCCATCCCTTCACCCTCCAGGTGGGCTGGGCACTTACGGCGTGTTGAGTACTAGGCGGTCCCACTGTCCCCTCACATCATCATCCTCGGGCTGCTCTGTGATGTACAGGCCATCAAACTCCAGCTTCCGGGCTAGCTCCTTCTCCCGTTTAAAGATCACCAGGGGCACCTTGGGGTGGAGAGAGGCCGAGATGGGGAGGGAGCATTAGCTCTGCAGAAGACACAGATCGGGCCTGGGGTTGTCAGGGTGGAAATGTGCAGGTGTTAGTAAAGGGTCGGGGGCAGGATGGGGCTGATGGCAAGAGATGGGACGCAGGTGGGAGGGGGAGACAGGCATGCAGGAAAATGAAGCCGAGGGCTTCTGACAGAGGCAGCAACTCGGCTGGTAAAGGTGAACAGAACAGAAGCAGGTGGAAGGACGTGGAAGCGGGGACGAGCAGCAGGACCAGCACATGCAAAACTCTAAGCCAAAGAGCTCTCTATTCACTGAGCAGTAAAGTAACATGAGTTACTGAAACTTCCAGACCTGTGGAACCCAACCAAAACTTGTGACATGCCTTGGAGGGGCGTCTCAAACCTCGGGCACATCTGATGTCAGAATCCACTACTCTGTTACCATCCACGTTATATCTGAGACACACCCAGGAATTTTTTTTTTGCTATCTAGCCCTGGCTAGCCTGGATTTCACAGAGATCCACCTGCCTCCTGAGTGCTGGTCTTTTCCTATCTGTTACTTGCTCTTAGAGAATTTCATACATCCATACATGTTTCTGACATGTTCACCCCACCCCCTTCTCTATCCACGTCCCCCCACTTCTCCCACAACTTATGTCCTCTTTTAGTTTTTAATGTGACTCACTGTTTCCAATCAGTGCTGTTCATATATACATGGGTGTGAGCTATCCTCTGTTCATGATGACCTACTAGGGACCACACCCCTAAAGAAAACGGACTCTTTCTCCCCTAGCTGCCATCAACCATCAACAGCTTCTCAGCTGGTGGGGGGAGGACTTGTTTTGTTTTGTTGAGAGTCAGTGTCCCATGTAGCCCAGGCTCGTCTGGGACTCCAGATCCTCCTGTCTTAGACTCTGGAATGCTGGTATTACAAGCATGCACTAGGTGTGGGCCTGGCTTCACACAGATTTTTAAAAAATTATCATTATGGGGCTAGAGAGATAATTCAGTGATTAAGAGCATTGGCTGCCCTTGCAGAGGACCTGGGTTTGAATCCCAACACCCTACATGGTAGCTAACAACCATCCATAACTCCAGTCCCAGGGGATCTGATGCCCTCTCCTGATCTCCACAGGCATCACATGACATGGGTGCACCTACATACATGCGGGCAACATACCCATACACATAAAATAAAAATAAGAAATAAAATATTTTTGAATTATGCTTATTATCTTTTGATAATAAGCAGGGTCTCACTCTATCTCCTTGGCTGACCTGGAACTTGACATGAAAACCTAGCTGGCTTCAGTCTCACAGGGATCCACCTGCCTCTGCCTCTTGAGTACTAGCATTAAAGGAGTGTGCCAATACACTCGGCACTAATTTTTAAAAAGTTGTGTGTATGCATCTGTGTGAGTGACTGCCATCTGGTGTGCGTGGGTGCCCCAGGAGGCCAGAAGAGGGCACTGGATCCCCTGAAGCCAGAGTTACAGGTAATTGTGAGCTGCGCCCAGTGTGGGTGCTGGGAACCGTACTCGGGTCCTCTGGAAGAGCAGTACACACTCTTACCCCTGAGCCATCCCTGTAGCCCCCTCCCAGAGATCCCAATGCAACTGATCCACATGTGGAAGAAAATATTCCCCATGAGAAAACTGCCTCCAGATCCAGAAATGAACACAGTCACTGATGCACCACACTGACAATCCTGGGCTTGGCCTGTCAGCTGTGGTCGGCATTGGACCCCAGCTGCTGAGGAGCCCAAGCCCATATCAGAGTACTGTCCTCACCCCAGCCTTCACCTCCAGTTCCAACCACTGTCCCAGGTCTTCTCTGATGGTGTCCCAGACTCCTCCACCAGTCCCTGCCCCAGGACCACAGCCATGGGTCACGTCCTACCTTGAGACAGTTGTAACCGATGATGCAGAGAAAGGCCAGCAGCGTGTGCAACAGGCTCAAGCACCGCAGGGCAGGCTCCATGTAGCCTGTGCTCTCCTCCAGGAAGTAGTACACCATGTTTTCATCCTCATCACCCTCCACCTCCTCGCCGGCCCCGGAACCCCAGCCAGAGCCACCACCGGACCCTGCCCCGGACATGTCCGCAGCTGCTGAGCCCTCCATGTCATCCTCTCCTGGAGGAGAGTCCGAGACCTGAAGTGGAGACAATGGTCCATCAGAGAGGAGACCCTGATGTCTTCACACCTGGCCTGTTATACCAAACTCACTATCCCAAGCAGCAGCTTCCGTCCCTGAAGTTGGACTGGGACCTTAGCAAGCCCAGGCTTGGCAGGACTGTCAGTCAAGATCAAAGAACAGAGTCAGACATGGTAGTGCATGCCTGTGATCTCTTTGAGATCGAGGCCAGCCTGGACTACATAGGGAGTTCCAGGCCATCTAGGGCTGCATGGAGACTCTGTCTCAAAAAGACCAAAAAAAAAAAAAAAAAATCATCAAAATCCAGGCCCAGGGCACATCCCAACAAATCAAATTCTGCCCTGTGAATTTTCCTATTGAAGAGTTAGATAGTGAAGACGGGCGATGAGTAACACTAAAGAGAATGTTGCTAACATTTGTACACTTTCCTTTTGAATTTTTTGACACAGCATCTTTTTTTGTGTGTTTTGTTTTTGAGACAGTCTCACTGTGTAGCCCTGGCTGGACTGGCACTCACGATGTACCAGGCTGGCTTCAGATTTGTAGAGATCCACCTGCCTCTGCCTCCCAAGTGCTGGCATTAAAGGTATGTGCCACCACAGCCGCCCTTGACACAGTATCTTGGTACATAGCATGGGCTTTCCTAGGATTTGCTGTTAGCCCATATTGGCCTCAAACTAGTGATCTTTCTGCCTCAGCCTCCCAAGTTCTGAGATTACAGGTGTGTGCTTGTATAGTACTTTCTAGACCCAGAGACAGTTGTATTTTGCACATTTTTTGGTCTTTTTTGAGACAGGGTCTCCCTGTAGTCCCAACTGGTATGGAACTTACTATGTACACACCAGGTTGGCCTTGATCTCATGGAGATCTGCTTATCTGCCTCCAGAGTGCTGAGGTTAAAGGTGTGCACCACCATGTCTGATGTATCTTGCTCTAATTTTTTATATCCTTATTTATTTCATTTTATTTGTATGTGCCTGAGTGTATGTACATGGACCATACACATGCAGACAGTTATGAGCCGGCATGTGGGTGCTGGGAACCCAACCTGGATCCCTTGGAAGAACAGTATGTTCAATGTTAACCATTGAACCATCTCTTTAGCACCTTGCACTAAATTTTTTATTTTCTTTATTTTTTTATTTTTATTTTATGTGCATAAATGTATTGTCTGCATGCAGGTAGGGGCACCCATGTCATACAATGCCTGAGGAGATCAGAAGAGGGCAATGGGTCCCCTGGAACTGGAATTATAAAGATTGTTAGCTGCCATGAGTGTGCTGGGAATCGAACCTGGGTCCTTTGCAAGAGCAGCCAGCAGTGCTCTTAACTGCTGAGATATCTCCCTCTAATTCTTTTTCTTTTTAATTCTTTATTTTTATTCTTTATGTGAGTGTTTTGCCTACAAGTATGTAAGTGCACTCGTGTCATTCAATGCCTGAGGAGGTCAGAAGAGGATGTCAAGTCACCTGGAACTGGAGTTATGGATGGTTGTTAAGCTGCCTTGTGGGTGCTGGGAACCAAACCCGGGTCCTCTGCAAGAGCAGCCAGTGCTCTTAACTGCTGAGGCATCTCGCCAGGCCCTTGTCTAATTCTTAAATGCACAGAGCTCTACAGGGTGTCAAGATCCAGCTGTCCGGGGAACCCTGCTAACCCTTCTCTGAGGTGACGCTGGGAACCTGCACGGGGCTGAACCCTGCACCTCACGGCTGGCTGAGGGTCTGCTCCTCTCTCTGGACCCGCCCCCACCAGGTGGGCACCTTATAAAACAGCAAGATGAAGTTGATGGCAAATGCCAGGAAGAGGGCAAGGAACCTCAGCGTGTAGAAGTTCCGGGACAGGTAGTTCTAGGGACGGGGAGGGAGGGAGGAAGAGAGGGAGAGAGGAGAGAAGAGAGAGAGAGAGAGGTTAGTTCAGTCTGCTCTCATCCCTCAAGAGTCCATCTCATTTCTCACAACCGAAGCACCTGGCTCTAGCAGCTATCCCACAACCTCCCATTTATGGACCGCATGCTCGCCACTAAGACTTGGGCTGGGAACTTTGTACGCATGAGCTTCCTTTGCTGTCACAACTTCGTGAAAGCGGTATTGCTGTGAAGACCCTTTGCAAAGGAAAAACTTGTGGCTCAGGGTGGAAGTGTCTTCCTCAAGTTCAGAGACAAGAAGTGGCAAACCTTGGGGGAAGGGGTTCTGAACATGGAACCCAGATTCCCAGTGTCAGTTGTTTTGCCATATCAGCCACGCCCCCAGCCCCTCACTGGGGGATTCTAGGCAGGGGCTCTACCACTGAGCCACACCCCAGCCCCTCACTGGGGGATTCTAGGCAGGGGCTCTACCACTGAGCTACGCCCCCAGCCCAGACCTGGTGTTTGAACGGAGGCAGTCATTGTCAAGTCCATACCCACAACTCCTCTGTTATACTGTGTCCCTGTCTTTTTTCAACCCAAAGCAGGAGACCCTTCATCACTTTCTCTCCACTTCTCCCATCCTTAATCCTCTCATACATCCACCCTCCTCCTTCCAGGACAGATGAGGTGGATTCAGACCCCCCAGCTACGTTGGGGAACAGCTCGGCCCTCTCCCTCAGTGGGTTCCTCTCAGAGAGGAGCTCAGGGGGAAGTGCGTGTGAGTTGGGTCTCCCCAGAAGCAAAGGCTTCAGTGTGCCCCTGCGGGGTCCTCACCAAGAATTTCACCCTCTGCACTTCCAGTTCCCCCCAGAATTCTT
Source organism: Eospalax fontanierii (assembly GCA_035773235.1). Taxonomy (NCBI): domain Eukaryota; kingdom Metazoa; phylum Chordata; class Mammalia; order Rodentia; family Spalacidae; genus Eospalax; species Eospalax fontanierii. The sequence continues at coordinate 23,851,559 of CM069554.1, read as the reverse complement.
CCAGGCCTGCACTCCCCGCTTCATCCTTCTTTGGAGGGGGTGGAGGGGGTGTCTTCTTGGGGGGCTCTGGAGGAGGCTCAGGGACTTCTTCCTTCTCCCCATTTTCAGTACTGCAGGACAGTAAAAGGTCAGTGGGTGCCTGGGCGATTCATTCATTCAAAGTCATTGGGCGCCATCCCATGCTGGGCCAGGTCTGGACGGTGTTAGGGACACAGTCATGGGTTCTGCCTTCATGAGGTAAAATCCAAAGGAGCTGAGTAGTCTAGGTGGATAAGGGCAGCTCAGGGAGTTGGAGGAAGCTGGAGGAGGAACCACACGTCAAGACAGGTATCCTGGGGCTGGAAATGAGGCTCAGTTGGTAGAGTATTTGTCTAGTGTGCACAAGGCCCTTAGTCTAATCTCCAGTACTACATAAAACAGGCATGGTGGCACATGCCTGCAATCCTAGCACTTGGGAGGTGGAGGCAAGAGGATTAAAAGCTCGAGGTTATCCTTGGCTACAACGTGAGTTTGAGGCCAGCCTGGACTACATGAGATCCTCTTTTTTTTTTTAAGCTCATAAATGAGGAAGCTGGGGACGTGGCTTGATGGGGGAGCACTTGCCAGACACGTACAAAAGCCCTAGCTTTGAAAGAAAGCAAAATAAAACAATTCCGCACAAGGCGAGTGCCATATCTCTTCAAATTCACTCTAGCCCAGGAAGGCCTTGAACTTGTGATTCTCTTGCCTCAGTATCCTGATTAGCTGGGATGCTAGGCCTGTGTTACCAGGTCCTGCCAAGGCAACTTCACACGGGAAGCCAAGGAAGGTGCTCTGGGCAGAAAGAACTGTGAAATAAGAAGGAGCACCCTCTCTCCATTCTCTTTCAAAATCTCCCCTGCGCCCAGCTATGGGTACGCGGGATGATGCTGAGGGCAGAGGGTAACCAGCATGACTTAGAGCTCTGATCTCAGGAGTCTCTCGGTCCAGGAGGGAGGCGTAGATCTTTCACCCGGAGATACTCACTCTGCTTTCTCTGGTTCAGGCTCGGGCTCAGGCTCGGGCTCAGGCTCCTCCTCTTCTCCATCCACCTGGAGGGGAGGACAGTGTCTGAGCTTTCTTGGAATGCATCTATCTGCCTCTTCCTGCCAGTTACTCTCTGTCCCCACCTCTCCACCCTGGGTAAACTAAGTATTGTCCTTGCTCCCCTGCACCGAGAGATAAGAGACGGTCTCGTGACGGGAGATGGAAGGCACAATCCTGTGCAGTTAGTCTGAATCCAGTTTTTTGTTTGAGACAGGATCTGCGTAGCCCAGGCTGGCCTTGCTCTCCAGATCCTCCTGCCGAGGCCTCCAGGCTTGTGTTACTATGCCTGCCCAAGGGATGCTTATCGACTTGACAACCACAGGCCACCACACCACAGCAGTCATAGCCCCAAGGTCGGGGGATATCTGGGGGCCCTTTTCCCCACACAGACTACTTAAGTCCCTAGGAGCCTGTGTATCTCAGAGGGCCATTCCTGAGTGCCGCTGGCCCTGTCTCCTTGAGCCTTTTTGGACCTGTTCCGGTTTTGCATTTAATTTGGCCTCTAAGTCTTTGGTTCTCTCTGCCTCCCCGCCCCCTGTATCTTTTTCCCTCCCCAACATTAGGAACCATTCCCCAGGTTTCTGACCCCCCCCCCCCACCGTTCTCTCTGTGTCTCTCTACCCCGGGTTCTGTGCTTCCTCTCTCCAATGGCATCCTTCCAGGCCCTCTCACCCCCAGCTTCCTCTTGAGGATAGGCGAGCCCTCGGGCGTCGGGGGCTCCACCGGCGTCGTGTCGCCCATGTCCCCGAGACCTCCGGGCCCTTCTGGCCGGAAGGGGCTCCCATCGGCCACGGCCACAGCCCGGTCGGCACCTCGGGCGCCAGCCTCGTCCGCCGCCGCCTGCTCTTCGTCCGCGCCCTCGGCGGCACCGCCTTCGCCCTCGCCCTCGCCCTCGCCCTCGCCCTCGCCGCCGGGCCCCGCGGGCTGCTGGCCGTGCACCTCGTCGCCCGTGGGGTCGGGCATGCCCGCCAGGAGCTCGGTCACCGTCACCTTCTTGGCGCTGTCCACCAGCCCGCCCCCGAAGAGCGAGCCCCAGAGCAGCCGCAGCGCGCCCGCCGCCGCGCCCGCCCCCGCGGCCCCCGCGCGCGCCAGCAGCGCCCAGAGCAGCGCGGCCACCGCCGCCGCCGCCTCCCGCGCCGTCAGCCGCCGCAGCCTCCGCACGCGCCGCCGCAGGCCGCGGTAGCTCAGCCCCCGCAGCGCCCGGCCCGCCGCCGCCGCCAGCCGGGCCGACACGCCCGCCGCCCCCGCCGCGCCGTCGGCGCCCGCCGCGCCCTCGTCCGCCGCCTCGGCCTCCGCGCCGTCGTCCTCGTCCTCCTCGGGCTCGCCCTCGGGCTCCGAGATCTGCGCGGCGATCTGCATCTCGAAGATCGTGTCCTCGCAGAAGCTCACGAACAGCTCCATCTTCTCCGACTCGCCGCCCTCGTTCACCACGTCGAAGATGAACTGGCGCTTGGACTCCTTCACCTGCGGCGGGTGGGGACGGGAGCGGAGGCCCCGGGTCAGTCGGATGCCCAGTCCCCAGCGCAAGGTTCGCTGGAGCAGGCACCCCTTTTTGAGACAGGGACTCGTGTAGCCCAGGCTGGCCTCCAGCAGCTCACAGGGCTGGGGATGGTCTCGATGTTCCTGCCTCTGCCTCCTGAGTGCTGGGATCACAGGCGTGTGCCACCACACTCAACAATTCATACGTATATATGAATATTTATTTATTTATGGTTTTTGAGACAAAGCCTCACTTTGTAGACCTGACTGGCCTCAAACTCACAGAGACCCACATGCCTCTGCCTCCCGAGTCCTGGGATTAAAGGTGGGGGTCACCATGAATGACTATTTAATTTTGGGACTGTCTCACTGTGTAGACCTACTTGGCCTGGAACTCCTTATGTAGACCAGACAGGCCTTGAACTTACAGAGATCTGCGTGCCTCTGCCTCCTCAGTCCTGGAGTCATGCAATTTCTCCTTGTAATTTCCTTTAAATTATCTATGTATTTGTTGGTTGGTTTGTTTGTTTGCGACATGGTCTCCAGGTAGCCATAACCAACCTGGAACTTGCTATGAAAACCCACAGTGATCTGCCTGCGTCTACCTCCAGTGCTGGGATTAAAGGCATGTGTCACCATACCCAGCCTTGTAGGTAGATTTTTAAACTTCAATAAGGGTTAGGCAGGGAGCTGGAGAGAGATGGCTCAGTGGTTAAGAGCACTGACTGCTCTTGCAGAGGACCCAGGTTTGGTTCCCTGGACTCATATGGTGGCCAAAAACCTTCCTAAATCCAGTTCCACGGGATCACATCCCTTCTTCTGGCTTCTTTGGGAATTGCATGCGTGATGTATATACATGTAGGTAAAACACTCATACACATAAAATAGAAATAAAAACATTTTTAGCTGGGCATGATGGTGTACATCTTTAATCCCAGCACTTGAGAGGCAAAGGCAGATCTCTGTGAGATGGAGGTCAGCCTGGTCTACAGAGCAAATTCCAGGCCAGCTGGGGCTATAGGGAGACCCTGTCTCAAAAAAAACAAAACAAAACAAAATCCTCAAACCAACAAATGTATATCTTGTTACACACACGCACAAACACACACATATATAGTTAAATCTTCACAAACAAACTTTGGAGTAGGCACTTTGGAGTAGGATGAGGAAGCAAAAGCTCAGAAAGTCGAGCTAGGAAACTTGTTTTTCCTAACCAGAACGTTGTGTTATCTGAAAACCTCTTTGTTAACTGACCTGCCCCCCAGTTTGGTGTAACTATGGTGATTTGCTGTAACCATGGTTACTGGCTTTACTTCTGGCATGATATAATTGTGGTTTTAAACTTTACAAACCCCACTTTGTTTTCCCTTAGGGTCAAGAGTTCTTTTGGGCATTAGCCCCCTATCTGACAGCCAGTAAAGGACTCTTGATTCCACCCAAAACTGTGTGGCATTTCTCCGAGAGTGTTACAGGGCAGATTCACCTGATGGCCTAGAGGAAGTGGGGGTGCACATCTCATGCTCAGACCGCAGAAGACAGTGAGAAAGGGCACCATGTGCTGATGGGAGAGGGGGGTCAGCATGCTGTGGACACCTCAGAGTCATCAAAGTGCACATGGGAGAGGGGCCAACCAGGATCAGGAGGGCAGATTAGGGCTTCTGTGAGTGAGGGGGGTGTAACCATGCAGAGTGAAGTATATGATAGTGTGGGTGCTGGGTGGGACTGCATGAGTGACAGGTCACACGAGTGTGAGCTACAGCACGGTGTACACAGCCCGCATGAGACATACTTTTGCTACTGCTGCATGCACAGAGGTAGGCAAGAACAAATGGGTGGTGCAATAAACAGAACCATAGAGTCTGCAAAAAGCTGGATGTGGGATTCAGAATGTAGCTCAGTGAGAGTGCTTGCCCAGCATGCATGAGGCCCCGGATTTAGTTCCCAAACCACATAAACAAGGTGTGGTGGCACACACCTGTAATTCTAGTACCAGGGAAGATGGTTGAAGGAGGATCAGAAGTTCAAAGCTATCCTCAGCTACAAACTAAGTTTAAGGCTAGCCTGGGATACATGAAACCTTGTCTTCACACAAGCAAACCAAAAATAAATAAATAAAATAAAAGATGGGTATGGGCTTGCCAGAGTTGAGGAAGGGTCTTGGGGACAGACGTGGAAGGTATATAGAGTTTCATGTGGTGTGTGGACATTCAAGGCACAAACAAGCTCCAGGTAGCCAGCATGCACATGCGCAGTTCTACCAACCTGGGGCATCTCCCACTGGGCACGGTTGGTCTCTGAGATCTCGAAGTAGATCCGCTCTATGCGGCGTGAGGCCCCCATGATCTCGATGCGGCCCAAGTAGGGCCGGAAATACTCAAGGATGCTCTCAGCCAGCTCCAGGAAGGTACGCAGGCGAGGGTCGTGGGGCACGTGCTCTGACAGGTTGGTCAGCAGCACCGCCACGTTGAAGCCGATGTCACGTGCTGGCTCCTGGAAGCGGTTCGCGAACTCCTCACAATTGATCATTTCGTTCTCATCCGCTTCAGAGCACGAAAGCAGGAACTGGATCTCTGGGCCAGAGAACTGCTTCTGGCTGTCCATGGCCTGCGGGTGGGCACCGGAGGTCAGGGTGTATGTGTGGGCAGGGTCACACACAAAAGGCCTCAGTACTGACAACAAATTGAAAGGTCTGGGCTTGTGGCCCCGTTGGAAGTGTGCCTGCCTAGCAGGCTTGGGGCCCTGGATTTGATACGTAGCCCCGCATAAACAGGGTGTGGAGCCCATCCTGCTCTTGCAGAGGACCGGCGTTCAGTTCCCAGAAGTCAAGTAGGCAGCTCATCAGTTCCAGGGGATCTGACATGTCTGGCCTCCACCGGCACCTGAACTTGCTGTACACCCACACAAATACACGTGCATGCATACACACACAATTAAAAATAATAGCTGGTTGTGGTGGCTCACGCTTTTGATCCCAGCATTCCGGAGGCAGAGGCAGGAGGATCTCTGTGAGATCTAGGTCAGCCTGGTCTGCACAATGAGTTCCAGGCCAGCTGGGGCTACAGGAAGACCCGGTCTCAAAATGACACAAATAAATAAACAAACCAATAAAACAAATAGGTAAAATAAGTAAAAGTCTCAGTGTTTTGGTAAAATAAAGGTGAGTTTTTAAAGCAAAGTAATTCATTTTTGTTTCATCTTGTTTTGTAAGTCAGGGTCTCTTGTAACTCAGATTGGCCTGAAACTTATTACCCAGCTGAGGCTGGCCTTAAACTCCCAATCCTCCTACCTCAGCCTCCTGGGTGCTGAGTTGACAGACATGCACCACCACACTCAGTTTATCCAGTGCTGGGATCAAACCCAGAGCCTCATGCATGCTAGGCAAGCCCTCTACCAAATGAACACATCCCCAGATTTTAGGCATTTTTTTATTTTACTTTATTTATTATTTATTTTTACCTTATGTGTATGTTTTGCCTGCATGTATGTAACTGCATCTATGTCATCCGATGCCCACAGAAGCCAGAAGAGGGCATCAGATCCCATAGAACTGTAGTGACAGATGGTTGTTACCTGCCATGTGATTTTCTGGGAACTGAACCCAAGTCTTCTGCAAGAGCAGCCTGTGCTCTTAACCACTGAGCCATCTCTCCAGTCCCTTGCTTTTTTTTTAAAAGACATGGTCTCACTCTGTAGCGCTGGCTGGCCTGGAACTCACTATGTAGACTAGGCTGACTTCAGACTCACAGAGATCTGCCTGCCTGTGCCTCCTGAGTGCTGGGATGAAAGATGTGAACCACCATGCCTGGCCTTTCCTAGGCATGTTACAAGCAGTTTTCAAAAGTTCTTGGTCACACCAGCAGTAAGAAAGCATTTTACAATCTGACTCAAAAGAAAAAGAAAGAAAAGAAAAAGTTTCACGACAGGTGTGGCTTTGTGCAACCGTGCTCGGCGAGGTCCTGTTTTATTTTGAAAGATGCTGGTCGTGACTTACTAGATTAATTTCCTGACCTACCTACAGATGGGCTGCAAAGTGTGGACTGAGAACTAGGGCTCTGAGCTATGAACAGAAGCGAAATTTTCTGGCTCTAAGATGTACCTTGTGAAAAGCCGAGAAGCTTGCAAAATGCTTTCTAAATGAGTAACAGGCTTTGCAGATCATGAAAGACTTCAAAACCACAGAGAACGGAGACACGAACACACACAGGAACTTATCATCTACCGTGGTTCTGTTGCCTGCCTCTCCCCGTGATGAGCGGTGATGCTTTCTCGACACCCCTCACACAGGGGCCTGGGTCTCTGTTCCCCATTTGCTCGTGGGGTTCTGCTCTTTTCTCCTGGTCATCATCTGTCCCTCCCCTTTTGAAATGCTTTTTCCTCTCTGACCACTGGCAACTTCCTCTTCCTTTGCTTCCAGACCTATAAAAGTCAGGGGGATCCCATGCCCTCTTCTGGCCTCCTCGGGCATCAGATACATGTGTGGTACATTTACACACATGCAAGGAAAACACTCATATACATAAAATATAAATAAATTCATCTTTGCCAAATATAGTGGTGTACCCCGTTAATCCCAGTACTCGAGAAGCAGAGGCCAGCCTGGTCTACAGAATAAGACCAAAAGAGGGCACCAGATGCCCTGGAACTGGAGTTATGATGGCTGGTAGTCTCTTTGTGGGTGCTGGGAATTGAACCCTCGTCCTCTGCAAGGGCAGCCAGTGCTCTTAACCATTGAGCCCTCTCTCCAGTCCTCTAGGTGACATCTTAGTGGATGTGTCCCCACAAATGGAAATGTTCAGAAGTGACTTGAAGTGACTTCTTTTTATTTATTTTTTGAGACAGGGTCTCACTATGTAGACCAGGCTGGCCCTGAACCCACAGAATCACCTGCCTCTGCCTCCTGAGTGTTTCATTAAAGGCCTGAGCCATAGTATCTGAACTTTTGATGACAAGCACTCTCCTCCTCCCCTGGGTCTTCCCAGCTCAGGAATAGCAACCCCACCCACCCAACGTGCTTAACTTAAAATCTCTGAGTCATCTTTTGGTCTTGCCACCCACATCTGATCCCTCAGTAAATCTGTCAGCTCTGCTTTCAAAGTAGATCCAAGAGCCACCCATATCTGCCCCTCCATGGTCCTCACATTCTGTCTCCCACAGGGAACATCACATGGCTTCTTTGCTGTTCCCTCTGCTAGCGCAACACATAGTGGGAAAGCTCTGTAAACACCTGCTTCGGGTATGACCCGCTCTGCTTGGAATCCTCCCTCGGCTGCACCCCACACAGGGGAAGTTGCCCACTGCCAGCCAGGCCCTGCCAGGCCCTGCCCACTGCCCACTCACCTCTGAGACTCAGCCCCCTCCCTTCTCCTCAACCACCTTCGGCAGCTACATGAACCTCCTTTCTGTCATTCGCTCCTATTTCTCAGCTTTCTACACTTGCGTCACTTTTGCGTGGGACACCACAGTCTCCTCTGTTGCACGTGATGTCTCTCAAATCTCAACTTCAATATCTCCCCCCTCACAAGGGCCTTCCCCGGCCACCCGGCTCACATGGCTTTATATTAACATCTTTACTCGCCCCTCAGATTCAAGTGGGGTGTTTCTGTTTGGCTCTCTGCCCTGCCCACATGACTAGGGCAGTGCCTGACACCCAGTAGGGCTCATTCAATGCTATGGTATGGATATGTCCCTCAAAGGTCACAGTGTTCAAGATTTGACCCATAAGTGGTGATACTTGAGGGTGCAGTGAGAAGCCCCAAGGCCACTGGCGGAATGCTCTTAAAGGGGATTATGGGACCCTAGCTCCTTCCCGCCTAGTTTCTGCTTCCTGGGGCAGAAGGTGAGTGATTTGCTCTGTCATGTGTCCCCGCAAGAAAGCCTGGCCTCCCCAGAGGCCCCATATTTGACTGGGACTGTTTTTATTCTTGTTGTTTTCCTTGTAACCCCAGCTGGCCTGGAAATTACTATGTAGACCAAGCTAGCCTTGATCTCACAGAGATCTGCCTCCCTCTACCTCGTGACTGCTGAAATCAAAGATGTGTACCACTGTACCCAGCTTGATAGGGACTATTTAATCTTGCTCTGGAACCCTCAGAATCACAAAGAAAAAGGAAACCTTTCTTCTTTATAAGTTCATTGCGTTGAATACCCTGTTATAGCAATGGAAATCTAGGAAATATGCTTTGTATTTTAATTTTTGTGCCTTTTAAGAGATGGTCTCATGTGGCCTGTGATGGCTTCAAACTTTCTATATAGCTTAGGCTGGCCTTGAACTCTTGACTCTCCTGCTCCTGCCTCCCAAGTGCTAGGACACAGGTGTGAGCCCCTGGGCTCAGCTTGGAAAGCTAATACACTCAAATTTGGCAAACAGATGAAACATTTTGAAAACTGAAGACTTTCAAAGTCTGATCCATTTTCTGAAAAATAAAAAGTCCGTTAAAAAATTCTGACCATGGTCAGCCTTAAATACCTTTACATACGATCACCACTAAATGAACTCAATAGATTTTATGTGTGTATAAATGTATGCATAATCAATACCAACACTCCAGAGATCACAAAATTGAGAGGGTTTGGGGAGGCATGTGAGGATTTGGGAGGGTAGAAATGATGCAATTACAGTACTCATGTATGAACTTTTTAGAAAGTTAAAAATAATTCTGAACACACCTTTTAAGTCATAAAGAAACTGCAAATCATATGGTAAAATGCAATGGATGCTTTAAGGTGTTTTGAACTCTTAATGATATTTTGTGTTTGTTCGGAAATGAGAACACGGCCATTTCCAATCTCTTAAGAACTAATGTGTCTGGACATTCAACATCAGCCTTAAAAAGAGGGGCGGCCAGAGGGGATATGTCTGGTGAGGTCTGGAAGGTTCCTGAAAAAAGCCAAAACAATAACAGCCTCCAAGTCAGACCTGAATAAACTTCTGTGACGTAAATCTCAGTTGACAGGAAACACAGGGGACAGAACACATGAAACTCGCCTCGGCTGGATCCAGACTGGAAAGCCACAACAGAGCAGCCCCAGCCACAGTGGACGCGGGGTGGAAGAGGCATGAAATGGTGAAATAAGCTTTTGGATAAACCAGGATATATATGTATTTCTTCTTTAAAACAATCATGGCCTGGGGAGATAGCCCAGATGATAAAGTGCTTGTTTTGCAAAAACAAGGACCTGAGTTCAGTTCCCAGAACCCATTTTTAAAACTCAGGTGGGCTGGACATGGTGGCACACTCAGGAATCCTGGCGCTTGGGAGGCAGAGATAGGTGGATCTCTGAGTTTGAGGCCAGCCTGGTCTACATAGCAAGTTCCAGGAGAGCCAGGTCTACTTAGTGAGACCCTGTCTAAAAATAAGAGCCAGGTATGGTGGTACACACCTGTAATCACAGCATTCAGGAGGCTGAGGCAGAGGATTGCCATGAGTTCCAGGCCATCCTGGGCTACATAGTAAGTGAGTTACAGACCAGTCTTGATTATAGAATGATATTCTGTCTCAAAACAAAACAAAACAAAGGCTACACCTTTGATCCCAGTACTTGGGAGGCAGAGGCTGGTGGATCTCTCTGAGATGGAAGCCCACCTGGTCTACATAGTGAGTTCCAGGCCAGCTGGGGCTATAGGGAGGCCTTGTCTCAAAAAAACAAAAACTAAGATAATATAAAAATAAACAAGCACTGGAAGTGTGGCTTAGTAGTAGAGCACTTGCCTAGCATGGGAAAGGCCCTGGGTTCAATCCCCAGTCCTACCAAAAAGCAAACTGAAAAGGTAAGAAGCCAAGGACCTGCAGTCAGCTCACCAAACATGTAATCTGAAAGAAACAGCATCTGAAGATGCTAGTCTCACTCGCAACAGAACTACAAAGGGAAAACTGAACCGCACTGCCGTTTGCCACCTATCAGATTGGCAAAAACTCAAAGGTTTGGCAGTGTGGTCTGGCGGTGAGGCGGTGTGGGAACGGGCACTGTCACTCCCTCGAGCTTGAAGGGGAAGCCGCAGCCTCCACCCCAATGGTAAATGCATTTGTTTTGACCTCTGACCCCACAGTCCTGCTTCAGGAATCTATCCTCCGACACCAACTTCACACATGCCAACTCCTGTACGTACGAGGGAAGACACTGCTCTGACGGCCCCTTAGAGCCTTCATTAGCACACTGACTGCCGTGTGCTGGAACTCTGCAGCCATAAATACATACCTATACAACGCCTGTGCTATAAACTACACTCATGCACCATGTGTAGCCTGTATGACGATCCATGCTGGCCTTCACTGCAAGCATGGCTTGCAATAGTAAGACAGGAGGAACTAAGTCAGTGTCCATCAGTAGAGACTAGGTAAATAAATCATAAACCTGTACTTGAAGAATATTGGGCACCTGTGAAAAAGGATGGGGAGACTGCAAAATATGTTGTAAGGTCATACAGACAGGGCTGGAAGTGTAGCTTAGTTGGCTGAGTGCTGCTCTTGCAGAGGACCTGATTTCAGTTCTCAGGACACTGGGCAGTTTACAACTTCCTGCAATTCCAGTTCCTGGGGATCTGATGCCCTCTTCTGGCCTCTTTCAGTACCTGCACGCATGTGGTGCACATACACACACTCAGACACACATACATGGACATAAAATAAATAAACAAATCTTTTTTGAAAAGTGACACAGGGGCCTGGAGAGATGGCTCAGCAGTTAAGAGAACTGGCTGCTCTTGCAGAGAACCTGGGTTTAGTTTTTATCCACATGGTGGCTAAAAACTGTCCTTAACTCTATTTCCAGGGGATCTGATGCCCTCTTCTGATCTCCATAGGCAATACACACATGTTCTTCACTTACATACATGCAGGCAAAACATTCATACACATAAAATAAAAATAAATAAATTCTAAAAAATTTAAAAATAACATAGGCCTGGGGAGATGGTTCAGTGGATAGGAGCACTTGCTCTGTAAACATGAGGATCTGAGTTCAAATCTCTAAAACACACATAAAAACCTGGCATGGATGCATGTGCCTGTAACCCCAGCACTGAGGGACAGAGACAGGAGGATCCCAGGAACTTGATGGCCAGCCAGGTTAGCAGAAGCGAAGACCTTACACTTCAGTGAGAGACCATGTCTCAAGGCAGTTGCAGAAAGTGATGAGGAAGACTGAAGTCCTGCTCTGGCCTATGCAAGCTATCTCATGGAAGCACAGACTTGTGCACTCATGGACAGGCAACACACACACACACAAACACATACACACACACACACACACACACACACACACACACCTTATATATTATGTAAGAACAGGGAAAAATAAGAATATATTTGTAGGAAAAAAATGATTGCATGCTATAAAAGGAAGCAAGAGAGGCTTCTGGTGGAGGAGGTGAGGGACAGGGAGATGAGGGACAGGTGGACTGGGGAAGATTCACTTAAAATTCCATGAACAGATACTGTATTTGTATCCAAACTAACATTAAAATATTATAATAGAAAGAGAAACCCGCTAATGTAGTTTATAGTTATTAGGTTTGGACTACTTTTATTTGCTTGTTTGTTTTTTGAGACAGGGTCCCCCAGCTGGCCTGGAACTCACCATGTAGACCAGGCTGGCCTTGGTCTCTCAGAGTGCTGCCTGCCTCTGCCTTCTAAGTGCTGGGTCTAAAGGCATGTGCCACCATGCCTGACTTGATTTGGGCTATTTATCTTTTTGTTTCTTACATATTTACTTGTACTGTTTCTTTTTTATTTTATGTGTATGCATGGATATATATGCAATGCTCACAGAGGTCAGAAGAGAGCATTGGATCCCCTGGAAATGGAATTAGGATGGTTTTCAGCCTCCACATGAGTGCAAGCACCAAACATGCTCTTAACCACCGAGACAATCCCTCTAGCCCTCGACTACTTTTTTTTTTTTTTTGTCAATTACAATTTTTTAAAAAATGTATTTGTGTGTGAGTGTTTTGCCTGTGTGTAAGTGAACTGCTTGTACACAGTGCCTGAAGAGGCCAGGTGTGTTAGTGTAAGGTTTGGTGAGTGATATTAACTGCAATAGTCATACTACCAATATTCTGAACCCCTTCTGTGACCTGATTTACAAATATTTTAAATTGTGCTCAAGTTAGGCTTTTCTGTTTAACAAAAAGCTGTTTCAGAGGTAAAATAAAATAATAATAAAATAGAACAAAGCCATATTTTCAAGTTATAGATCGTGACGTTGGGAATCCAGAGGTGTGACATGTCACGTGTGGAGCTGGGCTGTGCCTCAGTGGTACAGCACTTGCCTGGCATAGGAAAAGCTATAGGTCTGATCCTCGAGCACCAAGAAAAGACCATCATGTCCAAACTTTGTGATCTGTGACACCCCAGACAGTTGAGAGGGATCTTGACACATTTAAAATGATGGTGGGGGGGGGGAGTGGCAGTGACTGGAACAATGACTCAGTGATTAAGAGTACTGGCTGTTCTTGCAGAGGACCTGGGTTGGACTCCCAGTACTCCATATGGTGGCTAACAACTGTCCATGACTCCAGTTCCAAGGGAATCTGGCGCCCTCTTCTGGCCTCCTTGGGCACTGCATGACACAGGTCCACTTACATGCGGGCAATACACTTGTACATAAAAGTTTTAAAAAATAATGCCTGAGGGCTGGAGAGATGGCTCAGCAGTTAAGAGCCTTCTAGAGCACTTGAGTTTGGTTCTCATTGCTGGATTTTAGGCATGTGGGTCTACTGCTGAGCCACGCCCCCAGCCCCTCATTGGTGGATTCTGGGCAAACACTCTGCCCCTGAGCCGTTTGCAGGAACTGGCTGGGAGGCGAGGCGCTCAGCTACCAGAGCTAGGCAGAGGCTCACAGAGTGGACACTGCTGGGAGCCGCTTGGGCTGGATGTTGAAAAAAAAAGAAATCTCTTCCACAAGTAAGAACTGAGGAAGATCTGATTAGATAAGGAGCCCACAGTGCAGCTAATTTCCTGATATGTACCATTATTCTGCAGTTACGTAAGAAAAGGAATTTATTTTCAGGAAATACGCACCACAGCATTGAGAGGTGGACGGGAAACAGTGACCGAGCCGCTGGGTGCTGTGGCACATACAATTCCAGCTCTTGGGAAGTGAAGGCTGGAAGATGAGGTGTTCAGGGTCATCCTTGGCTACATATCAAGTTTGAAGCCAATCTGGGCTCCAAGAAATCCTGTCTCAAAATCAAACCCAAAAAGCTGACCAGTTGGACAACTGGAAGGACAACAAGGCTTCAACAGTCTACATTTTGGCTACTTATAGATCAACCTGAAGTTATTTCTAGATACAGAATTAAAACGATTCACAGAGGGCAGGCCTGGAGGTGCATGTCTTTAATCCCAGCACTCTGTAGACAGAGGCATGGGGATCTCCGTGAGATCGAGGGCAGCCTGGTCTATACAGGGAGTTCCAGACCAGCTCAGGCTACAGGGAGACCCTCTAAAAAAAAAAAAAAGAAAAAACAAACCAAAAAAACCAGTTTGAACAGAGGCCTATTTAGCCAAGAGAATTAGTTTACAAAGCTAAGCAAACTGAACACTCCAAAGAGAGAATGGAGTGGGGTCCCCAGGGCAGGGAAAAGCCTGGTATGCACGTGTGCTTAAAATTTTACTTATTTTATTAAAAAAATATATCTGTATGTGTTTGTGCCCAAGCCTGCAGAGGCCACAGAGAGTGCTGGATCCCCTGGAGCTGGAGCCATAGGAAGGTCTGAGCCATTGTGAGCACTGGGAACTGACTTGGCTTCAGTGTTAAAAGCAGTTCTAGTTCGTGGTCGCTGAACCATCTAACCATCTCTCTAGCCCTTTTTGGTGGTTTTTTTTTGAACAAGGCTTCACATAGCCCTTTGCTGACCTGGAACTCCCTGTATAGCTAAGGCTGGCCTTGAATCCCTGACCACCCTACTCCAGAATGCAGGAATTACAAACCATTCCACCCCAAAACAGCCTCCTAATCTAGGTCTGTAATGGCTTCATTTACTTGGCTAAAGAGGGTGACGACAGTGTGTGGCTGGGTGGCTCAGTGGTTAAGAGCACAGGCTGCTCTCACAGAAGAGGAGGGGGGATCCATTCCCAGCACCCACATGGCAGCTAACAACCGTATATAACTCCAGTCCCAGGGGATCCGATGCCCTCTTCTGACCTCCTTGGGCATTACATGATACAGTTGCACTTATACACAGAGGCAATACATTCATATACATAAAATAAAAATAATAAATTTTTTTAAAAAAAGAGGATGACAACAGAATACAAAAAAATATAACCCAAGATCCTGGGCTGAATGATCTTTCACACATACAAATAATATCTTCAGCATGTGGATACTGAGTAAGGCCGTACTGCATGAAAGAAGCCCATGAAGGCAGCGGCTGATCTGCATCAGCCAATCAGAACAGAGAAGAAATCCAGGAAGGTTTTTTGATGGAATAACTGAGCCTGAGGGCTGAGGACACAACTTGGAGAGCTTTCCAGCAGACACAAGACCCTGCATTCTGCTCCACAAATGAGCAGAAAACGCAAACTTTCAAACCCTAGGACCCACATGATGGAAGCAGAGACCTGATTCCCACAAGGTGTCTTCTGATCTCACATGTGCATTCTGCCTCACACAGAAACAGGCTGAAATAAAAGCGTTTAAAAAGAAAGAATGATCTGATTCCTATTCCTAATGATGATGTTATTATTTTAATCGTTTAAAAAATTAGTTATTTGGGACTGCAGAAATGTTGCTCAGAGGTTAAGAGCACTGGCTGCTCTTGCAAAGGACCTGGGTTCGACTCCCAGTACCCACATGGTAGCTAACAACCATTCTTAACTCCAGCTTTAGGGGGTCCAATGCCCTCTTCTGACCTCCACGGGCACGGTACATATGAAGTGCACTTACACATATATAGGCAATACACTCATACACATAACATAAAAATAATCAATAAAATATTTTAAAAATTGTATTTATTTATATTTTTATGTGTATGAGTGTTTTGCCTGCATCTTTGTAAATACACTCATGGTCATGCAATGCCTGAAGAAGCCAGAAGAGGATGTCGGATGCCCTGGAACTGGAGTTACAGTTGGTTGTTAGCTGCCACGTAGGTGCTGGGAACTGAACCTGGATTCTGTGCAAGAGCAGCTCTTAACCACTGATCCATCTCTCCAGCCTCAACTGTTTGGATAGTAAGTGTTCCCTAAAAGCTCTGTGTTAAGGTTTGAGACTCAGTTGTTAAGGGCTATTGGGAGGTGGTGAGAACAACAGGACTTGGGTCTAGGGGGAGGAGATCGGGCCTTTGGGGGAATTCCCTTGACGTATATATTACGACTCTGGCCTTATCTTCTCTCTATGTTCCTGGCCACCATGAGGTAAATCCCGTGATTCTGCCACGTCTTCCCCATTGTGATGGCCTATCTTGCCACAGGCCCAAAGTGATGGGGTCAACTGACCAAGGACCAAAGCCATGAGCCAAAATAAACCTTTCTTCCTCGGGACTTATGGTCAACAGAAATGAGAGAAAACTAATTTCTGTTATGTGTTTTAAAAAAATCTTTAGCTGGGTATGGTGGCTCATGCTTTTAATCTCAGTGCTAAGATGGCGGACTCTGTGAATTTGGGGCAAGCCTGGTCTATGTACAGAGTTCCAGGCTAGCTGGAGCTATATAGTGAGACTCTGTCTGAAAAACAGAGCAAAATAAAACCAACCAATGAACCAAACCAAACCAAAACCAAAAGACCCCACTACCAACAATAAGATAAATCTTTCCTCCTTTAAGCTGACTGCCTCAGGCATTTTGTCATAGCAATGGAAAGCTGACGGATGATTATGATTAATAATAAAAATAATAAAAATAATAATAATAAAAATAATAATTAATAATAATGGTTCTTATACTCAAGAATACATTTCATCCTAAAAACAGCCTCAAGCACTGCACTAATTAATTAATTTTGAGACAAGGTCTCTCTGTGCGACCTGCGCTGGACTGAAACTCATGATCCTCTTGCCTCTATCCCGAAACCCTAGGATCACAGACACATACCACTACACTCAGCTTATCCCATTTTATAGATAGGGAAATTGAGCCTGCCCAAAGCAGGCCTGTGCTCCAAAGCAGCCAGCTGAGAAGGGCATGGCTGACATTTAGCAACCCTGCCTGGGGACTGGGCTCACATACTGTCCAGCACCTACCTTCTGGAAGTCCTTTTTGGAGATGAGGCCCCGGGGATCTGTGACGTAGTCCTGGAAGGCCTCTGAGCCCACGATGTCTTTGAGTTTGAGGAACATGTCAAAGAACTTGAGGATCATCTCCACATTGGACGAGGACTCCACCAGCATGTCAACCATCTGCCGGGCAATCGTGCCATTCACCACATTCCCTGCAGGAGCCCCGAGTCAGTGCAGCCCAGAGGAACCTCTTCCCCTGAGCCCCCTAGGCACGCCTCTCTCCAGTTCACAAGCTACCCATGACTTCCTAGCACTCGGCAGATACGGGGACACCCCCTGGCTAGCTCCCACGCTTCCCCACAGAGGGTCACTTTGTGATGTGTGGTGGCACAGACTGACAGTGGGTTTCACGTGACAGATACTAAGCCAAGGGCTGCCCCAGTATAGCATGTCAGCCTTGTAAGGGAAGTCTGTTACTGTAGGGTTTCACAGGCAAGGAAGCAGACTCGGAGAAAATGGCCCACTCAACGTCACGCAGATGATAAATGCAAGGGAGGAGGATTTGAACCCAGAACTGCATGACTTTAGAGCTCATACATCTAAATACTCCATTTGTGCAGGACTTGGGAGGGTGAGGCAGGAGGACTGTCCTGAATTTAAGGCTAGCCTGGACTCTGTCTTGAAAAAACAAAATAAGAATATTGGAGGTCTGGGATACATCTGAATGGTAAAGTATGTGCCTACATGCAGAAGGTCCTGGGGTCTATCCTCTGAACCACAGATAAGAAAAAAAATCATCTGAATGCCATCAACAGGGATTTGGTTAAATCAGTTTACCACATACCCCACAGTGGAGTACTATGCACCCACATAAAAGAATGAGGGGCTGGGTGGAGTGCTGGCTTGGTAGGTACAAAACCCTGGGCCTAATCCCAAAGAGGGGAAGAAGAGAGGATACTCATTCTAGGGTTTTGAGACCAGTTTTCGTGTAGCCTAGGCTACCCTCAAACTCTAGGCATCTGAGGAGGGTGATGAACTCCTGATCTTCCTACCTCAGCCTCTGGTGTGCTGGGATTCCAGGTATATGCCACTATACCCAGCTTTTAAAAAAAGATTCATTTCTTTTTATTTTGTGTATGAGTGTTCACCTGCTTGGATTATGTTCACCATGTGTGTGAAATGCCTGCAGAGGCCAGAAGAGGACACTGAATCCCCTAGAACTGGAATTACAGGTGTTTGTGAGTCACTCTGTGGGTGCTGGGAACCGAACCTCTAAAAGAGCAGCAAGTGCTTTTAACCTGAGTCATCTCTCTCTTTAGCCTCTTATTTTTTTAAAAATAATTATTATTTTTATTTTGTGTGTATGAGTGTATTAATGGATGTAAATGCACCCATGTTATACAATGCCTGCAGAAGCCAGAAGAGATCAGAGCCCCTGGAACTGTAGTTACAGACAGTTGTTAGCCACCATGTGGGTGCTGGGAATTGAGCCTGTGTCTTCTGCAAGAGCAGCCAGCACTCTTAACCACTGAGCTATCTCTCCAGCTCCTTGTTTTTGTTTTTTGAGACAGAGTCTTGTTATTAGGGTAAACTGACTTGGAACATACTATGTAGTTCAGGCTTGAATATTTTATTTTGATTTGTGTTTTGAGACAGGGTCTCAACTGTGTAGCCCCAGATGGCCTAGAACTTGCTATGTAGAATGGCCTGGCTTCGAACTCACAGAGATCTGCTGCCTCTGCCTCCCAAGTCTAGAATTAAAGGCATGTATCACCATGCCCAACATTTGAATTATTTTTTATCAAATAAATAATATTCTTTCAAGTTGCTACATTTGAGGGATATTTGTTAGGCAGCAAAAGCTAAATGCTACATTTAATAAATAACTCTTATGCATTATATTGGCACATTTTACAAGCAAATATCATGTTCATAAATAAAGCATCTCATCTTATTAAAGCTTCTCTAGGGAACTAATAAACTAATATCAGGACGTGGCTCATAATAAGTACCTGGGTGACTCTGTGACAACCTACTTGCTCTGGCATGTGTCAGGTAGAGCTCAAAGTCAGGGTCTCCCAGGTCTCAGAGAACCATCCATGGGCTTGTCCGAACCTTTGTACTGTTCCTGCCCCCACCCTCTGAGTGTTTACCTTCTAGAAGGGACAGCAGCATCACCACCATGTCCTTCTGGAGGTCCAGCAGCTCCTTCAACAGCTCTATCTGGCTGGAGTCCTAGAAGCCCCACACCAGGCTCTGTGAGGCTGGTGTCTGCAGAGACGCCGTCCCACCAAATACAGTTTCAGTCCCCGTCACCTACGCAGCAAGACCGAAGCCCCCTTCTTTGCTCTTACCTCTGAGGGGCCCCGAGTCCAGACATGTTCCTCAGAGGCAGGGAGAGGGCAGAGAGACAAGAGTGTGGGGTGGGGTTGGCCCCTGGGAGGAGAAGCTGAGGGGAGCGGGGCCGACTGACGAGGAAGACTAGGAGCTCTGGCGCGCAGACATTCAGGCCAGAGTGAGACAGACAGACAGACAGACATAGACACTGTGGGCAGAGACTCAGATCTAAGAAGGAAGGTGAACTCTGCCGAGTGTCTTGACACATGCTGAGTAGAACTGTGATGGACAGATGGGATGATGAGGTTCAAGAGGAAGGACAGAGGGATGGCCATTTAGGGAAAACAGGAGCGTAGCGTGTCCCCTGCCGTGGTGCCTTGTGGGGGGCTCACAGAAGACACCCCAAAGCTTCCCCTCAGGGTGCTTGTAATGTCACATGCAGGTGCCCTTTTTGACCCATAGAGTGTAATTTCACACGGCTGCACACCCTGAAACAGAGTGGAAGTGGGGACACCACTACATACAACATGGTGGGTGGGTCTCCATCTCCAGCACAGTCCCAGAAAATGGAGGACGACAGAGCAGGTCCTCAAGTGGCCCCAAGTGCAGCGGGAATAAACTTCCGGGACACTGCGTCGGTGGGTAGTTCAGTTATTGAAACCAAGGCAGCGGTTTATATAGGGAGGCCTTTCTGGCCGCTACAGAAGGCGGGAAAGTTAAAGGTGGGGTCTTTAGGTAAAGGCGGGAAGGTTGTAGGGCTGCTGTGGAAATTAGGAATGAGGAAACGAAACCCAAAACCTTGGTTCTGGTCTGGGGCCACTGCTGAGGCCTGAGGTGGCCTCCTGGGACCTAGCTAATTGCATCAGGCAGAGCAGGCCAGACTCCTACCATCCCTTCAGGGTATCCGGGGGTTTCTTGGCTTGCTCAGTACCTTTTGCAATAGACCCAGACCCCACACAACATAAGGCTCCTTCCACCCCAGGCTGGTTCTTGGAGTCACTTGTTCTCGTCATAACACATCCTACAGCTGCAAAGCTTGGCATTCTGACTCTAAGGTCCCAGCATTCTAGGACCTCTGCATCCTGAGGTTCGTGGGTGCCTGGGGCTTGTGCCTTCCATGATCTAGTCTTCCCTTTCTCTCCTCCACATTTCATCTCGGGTTGGGGAGGGGAGGCTATAATCCTGTCAAGAGTTTATAGAGCTAAGGCGACCTCCTGACTCTAAGAATGGGTACATCTGTAGGTCTGGACAATCTAAAATGTCTTCCCTCTGGCTAAGGTCATTGGATCAATAATGAGCACGAGGCCCAAAAGGGCAATCAGAGAGTGTCTGGGCTGTCATGCAGAGCTCTTAGGAAAGATGTGTTCTCCCCACTGCTGGATGGAAGGTGGATGGAAGTCTGCACACCACTCCCCCAGCCCCTCATGGGGGATTCTAGGCATGCTCTACACTGAGCCACGCCCCCAGCCCCTCACTGGGGGATTCTAGGCAGGGGTTCTACCACTGAGCCACGCCCCCAGCCCCTCACTGGGGGATTCTAGGCAGGGGCTCTACACTGAGCCACGCCCCCAGCCCCTCACTGGGGGATTCTAGGCATGCTCTACACTGAGCCACGCCCCCAGCCCCTCACTGGGGGATTCTAGGCATGCTCTACACTGAGCCACGCCCCCAGCCCCTCACTGGGGGACTCTAGGCAGGGGCTCTACCACTGAGCCACGCCCCTAGCCCCTCACTGGGGGATTCTAGGCAGGGGTTCTACCACTGAGCCACGCCCCCAGCCCCTCATGGGGGGCGGTTCTAGGCAAGCACTCTACTACCAAGTCATGTCCCCAGATCTTTGTACTCTATATCTATCCCTTGCAACCTCCGTCTGGGTTGTGGCTGATGAATTAACATGGTAGTATTTGGAAGTCTGTTTCCACTGCTGTTTAAGATTATACCATCGTTACAAGTCTAACTGTAATAATATCGAGATGTTGAGTTCTTAGTGTAACTCTTCAAAGTCAGATGGCATTAAATAGGATGTCTGTGGCATACTTCGGTAAATTAGAAAAGATATGGCCTCTTGGGAAATTATACCGAATACTTCACTGCCATCTGCTGGACAGTTATTGTACTACAGCAATGTATTTCTGATGGCGAGGCCCTTGTCTGCATGTATGCAATGCATAACCTTGCCCAACTGTACATGGAAGCCTTGAATAATTCTACCAAGCAGAAGCACAGAAATGCATGGAGTGTTCGCGAGGCATTCACAAAGCTGCAAAGGCTCAAGGGCGGCGGGAAAGAGGAAAGCGCAAGGATTCTGGAGATGGGAACAGGGAGCTCTATAGGGTCCTTACATCATGGGTGTCCGGCATGGGGGTCCTCTGAGGCCAGCAGAATAAAGAAGCAACATCCCTTCAGCCCCCGGCCCTCATCTAGAAGTCTCCCCTCATCCCATCCCCAGGTCTGGAGGAATCGGAGATGACCTCATCAGGGAGAACCAATGGAAGCGTGGGTGGGAAACGCGTTGATTGGTGGGGGCAGAAGAGGCGGGGATCGTGCAGAGAACCAGTTCAGAAGACAGATAAGGTTTTGGCCGCGGGGAGGAAACCCATTTGGAACACTCGTAAAGCACTAGAGAGCTGACCCATAGACCAAGGGTGGAAATGGATCACTCAGGGGATGCTTGGACGCACGGGATGGGGAACCCGGGGTCTCGAACCTGAGCCAGCTTCATCATCATGTGGGCAAACACATGCAGGAACCCAACTACGGCGTCCCAGAGGCGACTGTGTGCCAGACTCTGCTGGTTCCCGGTGCAGGGACCCTGGGGACAGAGGGTGGCATGGGTTCCAGGCAGGGTGCACCAGATTGGGCCAGTGCCACCCTGCCCTGTCGCAGGGGGCGGAGCCTACCTGGATGTACTCAGTGAGGCTGTTGAACACCTGTTTAGCCACTGACATGGCCTTGGAGAAGTTCCTCTTGCCCTGCTCTTCGATGACATCCTTGCCCGAGTAGTACCAGTAAAAGTCACTGATGGACTCCTATGGGGCCCACAGGGCATGAGGGATGCTGGGATCAGGCATGGTCCCAGAGGCCCCTGGCTCAGGTCACCAGATGGATGCCTCTCACCTGCAGCCTCAGAAGGTAGTCTACGGTACAGATGATGATGTTGATGGTGGTGGTGTTCCCAGTCTGTGTCCTCAGGTAGTTTTGGAAATCTAAGAAAATGAAAAACCTGTTCATTGAGAGAGCACCCTGTGAGGGGGACAACAGTGTATTGCTTACTGACTTATGAAATGTTTTATTGTGTGCCTACTGGGTGTCAGAAGGTGTACAAAATAAGTATTTTTCAAATATATGTGTCACAGGGGTGGAGGATCACTTAATATATTTATCTGAGAATACTGTTGAGGGGACTGGAAAGATGGCTCAGTGGTTAAGAGCACTGGCTGCTCTTCAGAGGACCTGGGTTCAGTTCTCAGCACCCACATGGCAGCTAACAACCATCCCTAACTCCAGTTCCAGGGGATCCAACACCCTCTTCTGGCTCTACAGGTGCAATTATATACAGCAGCCAAAACACTCAGACACATAAAATAAAAAGAAATAAGAAAGATTGAGGTTTAGTACCTTACTTTTCTCCCTTTTTGTTTTTGTCTCATAGTTTTTGTCCTTAATGTTTATTTATTCATTTCAGCTGCACATGTGGGGGTCAGAGACACCTTGCAGAAGACAGGTCTCACCTTCCATTATTCAGAGTCCTGAGGCTCCAACTCAAATAATTAGGTTTGGTGACGAGTGCCTTTACCCACTGACCATCTAGCCCCTCGTTAATAACATTTATTTACTTGGTGTGTGTATATGTTCATGCATATGTGACTCTGTGTGTGTGTGGTTTTTTTTTGTGTGTGTGTGTGTGTGTTGTGTATGTGTGTGTGTAGATAGAAGACAACTTGCAGGAGTCGGTTCTTTCCCACATCATGGGCTCTGGGGATTAAACTCAGATCATCGGGCTGATTCATCTCTTCAGCCCGTGATCCTTCTTTTTTAAAAAAGATTTTTTTTTGAGATTTATTGTGTTTTTAATTATGTGCATCTGTGTGGATATGTGCTTGTGTGAGCTGTGGGTGTCCCCAGCAGGAGAGGATCTACAGTTTTAGGTGCAGGTCAGCCATCCAACATGGGTTTGGGGATTTGAACTCAGGTCCTCTGCATGAGCATCATATATTTTATTTTTCATTTATTTAGTTATCTATTTTATATTTTGTTGTGCTTTGAGGTAGGATCTCCTTGTAGGCCCAGGTGGGGAACTCACCAGGTAGACCAAGCTGGCCCCAATCTCACAGGAGTTCACAGGCCACTGTCTCCTGATTGCCAGAATTAAAGATGTATACCACCACGCCTCTGTGTGTATTTGTGTCTGGGTATTTGTATCCGTGGAGGCCAGAAGAGGGCATCGGAACCCTTAGAGCTGGAGTTTCAGGCTGTTGTGAGCTGTTGGATGTGGGTGCAGGGAGATGAAGACAGGAGGATTGGGAGTTCAAGGCCAACCTGGGCACAAAGAGCCCTGCCTCAAAAAAAAAAAAAACAACAAAGCAAAGGGCGGGTCATGGTGATATGTGCCTTTAATTCCAGTACTAGGAAGTCAGAAGTCAGAGGCCAGTCTGGTCTACATAGCAAGTTCCAGGCCAGCTTGGGCTGCAGGAAGACCCTATCTCAAAAGAGACCCCCCCCCCAAAAAAAAACCCAAGAAAAAAAGAGTGAAGGTTAAAGATTTCTGGATCCACACCTTAAAGACAACTGCTATCCTAGAGGACTGAAGGTTAAGGAAGTTAGATTTCTAATCACTCAAATTCTTGTCAGGAATGCTAATTTCAGAGGGCTGGGGAGGGTAAGAATGCCTGTTCTGCAACCCTGAAGACCCAAGTTCGAGTCCTCAGCATCGCATAAAAAGCCAGGTATGCATGTAACTCCAGTATTGGGGGGCAGAGGTAGGTGTGTCCTGAGAGATCCCCGGCCAGTCAGCCTGGGGGAAACAGGGAGCCCCTGGCTCAGGGACAGCCTTCGTTTCAAGGCGGAGAGCAATAGAGGAAGACACCCAATGCCTGTGTGGGCACATGAAGTTCTATTGAAGTTCTATTTCCCATCGGCAGGGCGTTTAATCAGGCTGCGTCACCCTGGATTTTGTTAAATTGGCGTAACAAGAACGGAACTTGTGAACGTTCTTGCTCATGTTAAGAACCTGTGGATCTTCCTCCTGGGAAAGTGATTTCTATGATAAACAAATGAATTAAGTCTAATAGATTCCTTTTTTAAACGCTCAGCAATTTGTTCCTCTGCAGATTCCAAGTACAGAAATTCATCCCACATGCTGAATGGTGCCAAAGACTTGTGGGAAAATGGAGTGTCACAAATTGCCCATTTGGGCAAACTGATTTCTGGCCAAACTGGATTTTGGAAGATTGCCTCTGGGGAATTGCACTGGCCAGAGGAAACAAAAGGGAAGCCAGGTGAAGCTCGCCTTTAATCCCCGCATTTGGGACGCAGAGGCAGGCGGATCTCTGTGAGTTCAAGGCCAGCCTGGTCGACACAGTGAGTTCCAGGCCAGCTGGGGCTACAGGGAGACTCTATCTCAAAAAAGACCCCCCCCCCAAAAAAAATCAGAATTTCAGAGAGATTTTGTATTGTTATTGTTGCTTATGTGTTTGGGACAGAGTCTCACGTAGCTACTGGTTTCAAACTAGTTATGTAACTGGAGATGATCTTGAATTCCTGATTCTCAAATGTGGGACCAACACACCCCATTTGTTCAGAGAGATTTTGGAAGGTGGAAAGACAGAGGTGGGACAAGGCCTGCACAGCTGGATAGGTCTCCACGGATGAAGGGAGGAAAGGATTGGAGAGTACTCAGGCAATTTTTGGAAGCCCCCAGACCCTCCAGCCTGCCCACCCTCTGCCGGCCTTACCGTTGTTATGTCCCTCACAGAGTAGCTGCAGGAAGCGGAACAGGTCTTGCGTGAACTCGTCATCTGCCATGACCTTCTCCCCTGAGTGGAAGGAAGGGAGCAGGGCCCAGGAGGGGTCAGGTAGGCCAGGACACAGCACACACATGCACACAACCCGTGCACACTGCACACACATGCACAAAGCTTGGGGTGGGGGTGGGAGGCGCGGCCACCATTTCAAAGACACTCTGAGAGCCACCAGCATCCACAACATAGCCTGTGAGGTCAGCAGGTGGAACCCCAGGGAGCCTTGTATCAGGGAGCTGGGGCCTCAAGTGTCTTTCTACAGCATCAGTGTCCTTCGGATCACTTGTGTGATATCTGAGAGCATCTGCTGAGCCAGCAGACATTCAGGCAGCTGATATCACCCTGAGCCCCACTCCAGGCTTCAGGGGTTAATGGATTATGGGGGTTGGGGTCACTTCCACAAAGGTTTTGAGAGGGTGGAGGACTGGGCTGGGAGGAGACAGGGATTGAAAGCCAGCCTATTGGTCCAGAAGCCTCAAAAGCAGCCAATCGAAGAGAAGCAGAGGGGAGTTATGGCAACATAGTCCAATCAGAATAGAAATCTGAAAGAAGCCAATCATGGTGGGCTGTAAAGGCTAGATCTGGAACTTGCCAATCAGGGCAGGCGCAGAGGGGCACGCGCGGCACCAATCAGAGTGGATACTGGAGGTAACCACTCTGATTGGTGAGTGGGAAACCCACTGATAGACCAATCGGAGTTTGGGACGCAGAGCGCAGGGAAGGTGGGAATGAGGGCGGGCCCATTCCACCCTGGACTGTGAATCTGGGTTTGGAAGCCGGAGAATATCCAGCTGAAAAGGGACCTTTGCTGTCTTTTATAGCTTCGGTTTTACACACGGGGAAACTGTGCCTGAAGGATGATTAACAGACCTATTCGGTCTCATGTGTTGCTGGCGTCTAAAACTGGGTCGCGAATCTGCCTCTGGACTTGGGGCTCTCAACATTTTCCACGAGACTCACTGAAGGGCCCCCCCTCCTTGACCTCCCTGACCTTCCCAGATCCTCAGACCCAGGGGTGGGGGGCTTCGGGGAGGAGGTTAGAAGGGGGAGAGAGGGGCGCAGCACAGCAATGGGAATGGGCTGGGGAATTACCGTTCTGGCGATTGATGACTGGGGCAGCCAACAGGATGGGAAGAGGAAGCAGGAGAAAGGAGGGAAAAAGAGACAGAGACCGCCAGCAACAACACCACAGAGAACAGCGACACAGTCAGGAACAGGGACAGGGACGCACAGAGAAAGACAGCGAAACGAGACAGAAGGAAGTGGGTTAGCGAGGAAGGGGAGGAGAAAGCCAGGGAAAAGAGGAGGGGAGGGGAGGGAGAGGGAAAACAAGAGGCAGGAGGGGGTCAGGTGGAAGGTTAGACACGTCAAAACACGGCAAAGAGGAGACCAGATTAACCGGATTAGGAACATTAATCGAAAAAGAGCAACCAACGGGTGAGACTTGGGCCACGTGGAGGGCGGGTCTCTGTGGTGACGGGGGAGGGGACACTGGCCCCAGGGGTGGAGCCCATGGGGAGGGGGACCCTGGAGGAATTGAGGGGGCTCTTGGGACTGGGACTCACAACCCTGGAGGAACCCAAGGGAGCTCTTGGGAAGGGAGGTGTCTTGGAGGGCAGGGGCACTGGGCAGGGCAGTGGACCAGGAGGGGTGATGCGGAAGGTGATGTCCCAGGAGAGGGTCTCACCAGTGCCGTCCTCGTTCACCATGCCCAGCCCCTCTGCCTTGTTCTGCCTCTCGAAGGCATTGAGGTCCAGCACACTGAGGAAAGAGGATGGGTGTGACAAGGGCTCTGTTCCATGGCCTGGAAGCCTCCACTGTGGCTGGAGAGCCAGGGAGGACCAGGTGTAATGGAAATCAAGAGGAAGCAAAGCCTGAGAGCAGACAGAAGCGATGTCCCCCACCACCCACCCCTCCCGCCTGAGCCCCCACCCTCTGTCTGGGCCTCCCCCATCCTGGCCCTGTAAAGTTGAGATAGGTTCGGTGTGCAAGCTGAAATCTCGAGGAAACAGAAAACATCAGTTAGGAAAAGCTACAGAGGAGAAAACGTCCGCGGACAGCAAGAAGGAAGGAAAGACTATTAATGGCTCCTCCAGAGAGCCCAAGCGCCGGCTGTCCCCTCCCACCTGAACTGTCAATAACTGTATCTCAGTTCTTCTTCTTCTTCTTTTTTCCATTTTGTGAGACAGGGTCTCATGTCACCCAGGCTGGCCTTAAACTTTCTGTGAGCCTCCTGCCTCTGCCTTCTGATTTATTTTCATTTTATGTGTATGAGTATTCTGTCTGCATGTATGTAAGTGCATCTGTGTCATGCAATGCCCAAAGGGGTCAGAAGAGGGCGAGAGGTGGCCTGTAACTGGAATTAAGGACAGGTGTTAGCTCTCATGTGGGTGCTGAGAACTAAACCCAGATCCTCAGCAAGAACAGCTGGTGTTCTTATCTGCTGAGCCATCTCTCCAGGTCTGCCTCTGCCTTCGGAATGCTGGGATAACAGGCATGTACCACATCTGGCTACCCTCGTCCCTTTGCTGGGGATCAGACACCAGGCTTTTCACATCCTAGCCAAGCAACACCACCAGCCCACAGCCCACAGCTCACTCTCAAAACATGTGACATTCTCCCTCCTGTGTTAATTCCTCTAATAAACTCTGATAATTGAACTTCTTTGTTTAAATTCCTTTCCCTGAACCACGAGTGCAGAAATCGAATGGGAAGTGGGCCCAGGAGGAGAGACACCGCCATCCCAACCGTCCCCCACCTGCACGTCTGCATCAGTGCCTGGATGCTCTGGAAGAAGCCCACTTCCTTCTTGTCCTTCAGATAATCCAGCATTTTCTGCAGGAAATGGGAGATCTGGGAGTCACATGGGAACCTTCCCCAACGTAGCCCTCTTCCCAGAATCCTCTGCGTCCATTACCTGCTGCACTTCCGCATTGCCTCCATTGAGGATGGAGATGCCCAGCTTCAGGGTGGAGGACACCATGGCTCCTGTCTCTCCTGGAGGGAGTGAAGGGGGCAAAGAATGCTCCACCCAGTTTGGAGGCTCCACCCACCAGAAAACAGCCACGCAGGAACATGAAAGAAGGAGATGGACATGTGTGCGCCGACAGGTAAGTGTGTGACAAGAACTTGGAAGAGCTGGGGTGTGAGTGCAGACGGGAGGCATGCAGAGGGGGCAGGGGCTGGCAGGGTCCACAGGGAACAAGTGCGCTGGAGAGAGGAGGGGTGGGGTGGCTGTGCTCCCAGGGGGACCGTGGGATGCACTGGGAGGCAGACGGGACCTTTGCAGGCGCTGATCATCTGCAGCACCATCTCTGCAGCTCCCCGGTTATGCAGCCGCGACTGCTGGTACAGTAGCCTTTGCTTCTCCATCTCCTTCTCCTGGGGCAGAAGCAGGCCTTGGGGCTCAGCAGCCCAGCCTGTGCTCCCAAGGCCTTGTCCTCCCCCCTCACCTCTCCTTCCTGTTCCAGCCACATCTACCACTCATCTCTCCAACAGTGAGATCCCTCTCCATCCTTCACGGGACTTCAGTCCTCAGTAGGTCTCCTGGATCTGGTGTGGGGCTAGGTGTAGGGACAGGTCTATGTGGATCAGGGCCAGACACAGAGTAGACTTGGCCTGGGTTCACAGGTCTGGTCCTAGAGTCTAGGTCCTGTGTGAACTTGCATGTAGAAAGACCATATTCCAAAGCAGTTCTTTCCTTTTCTTGGGATTGGGACAGGATCTCACTTTGTAGACCAGGCTGGCCTCAGACTCACAGAGGTCTGCTTGACTCTGCCTCTCGAGTCCTGGGATTAAAGGTGTGTACCACCAGGCCAGGCCCGAATTTCTTCTACTGTGGATGAGGCTGTGAACCAGGGTGCTGGCAGAGCCTGTGACTCTGTCACCAAGAAGGACCTCAGATGCCTCCAGGTCACAGTGTCATCACATTATTGTCATAGACATCTTGAAATACCAAGTTTGCCTTTTTTTATGTTGCATTACTCCCTGCAACATCTTGCTATTAGCTAGCTAAATAAACAACGGCAGGTATTACCAGATCATGATTTGGTTTGGGTTTTTGTTTGTTTTGAGATAGAGTCTTATACTTAGTACGGGCTAACCTGGAATTTACCTGTGTATCCCAGGATGGCCTGCAACTTGCAATCCTCCTGCCTCAACTTCCCAAGTACTAGGATTACACACATAAATAACAATGTCCATCTTACAAATTTGGCTTTTGATCTTTATTTCTTTGGGTTTTTTTTTTGTTTTTGTTTTTATTTTGATTCAGGGTCTTATTACATAGCCCAGGCTTGGCTGGAACTCATGATTCTCCA
Source organism: Eospalax fontanierii (assembly GCA_035773235.1). Classification (NCBI taxonomy): domain Eukaryota; kingdom Metazoa; phylum Chordata; class Mammalia; order Rodentia; family Spalacidae; genus Eospalax; species Eospalax fontanierii. The sequence goes on along the minus strand of CM069554.1, from coordinate 23,822,178 downwards.
GCCTCAGCCTCCCAAATACTTGGATTATAGGTGCATGCCACCATGGCTGGCATACTTTAATCCTGCTTAGTCTCATTCTCCTCTAAGAAGCCCTCCCTGATACACTCCCAGACTGAGCCAGGCACCTTGTCTGGGATGCTATATCCCCTGAAATGCCCTCATCCTGGCCCAACTCCTCTGTGCTGGTTAGTTTTTGTCAACCTGACACAACAGAGAAGAGGGAACCTGAAATGAGGAATTTCCCTCATCGGATTGGCCTGAGGGCATGTTTGTGAGGCATTGTCTTAATTGCTAATTGATGCAGAAGGGCCCAGCCTAGAAGGTGGTGCTATCCCTGGGCAGGGAGGCCTGGGCTGTTTAAGAAACAGCAGAGCAAGTCAGAAGGAAGTAAGCCAGCAAGCAGCCTCCTCCTTAGTCTCTGCTTCAGTTCCTGCCTTGAGTTCCTGTCCTGACTTCCTTTGATGATGAACTACGACCTGGAACTGTAAACTACATAAGCTCTTTCCTCCCCAAGCTGGTTTTGGTCAGGGTTTTATCTCAGCGACCAAAAACAAACTGAATTCCTCCCTGCCTGTGGCTCCCTAACAGCATGGTGATCACCCTGTGTTGTTACTGTTCGTTCTCTGTGTCGTTCACCCCGTGGAATGATGTTCGTCACTCCTGGGTCCCGAGGCAGTGCTCTGTGATCACATGCTGAATGAATGAACGTTGGGATGACTGAAGTCAGAGTCCCCCAACCCTTCCTCTAGGACTTCCTGGTCCCACCTACCTCAAAGGACACCTCCGCCTCCTCTTCACCTTCGCCGTTTTCTCCGCCTTCCTCCAGGTGGCAGCTCTGGGGAGAGCATCAGTGAACGATGAAGAAAGCAGGTGGCCCCCACCCTCGCCCAGTCCCTTCAGTGCGTGGGCTCTGCAGCCGGGGAGACGGAAACTGGAACTGCAGAGAGGGGCCAGGACCTCACCTTTGCCATGATGTCGGCATACGCCATGTACAGGTAATCCTCGTCCAGTTTGCTGAAGGAGTAAGCAGGGAGACAGACCCAGTGGAGACCACCTTTGGTTTTTTTTCTTCTTCTTCTTAATTTAGACATAGTCCCAAGTAGCCCAGGCTGACCTCAACCTCAATATGGAGTTGAGGATGACCTTGAATTACTCAGCATGCTGTCTCTAACTGCTGAGTACCGGGATTCCAGGTAGGTACCATCATTCCTGGTTTGTCTGGTGCTGGGAATTGAACTCAGCGCTTCATATAAATATACCAGCTAAGCTACATCCCCAACCCTTGTTTCATTGTTGTTACTTTCAAGACAGTCTCGTTATATAGTCCAGGCTGGCCTTCAACTCTTCTGCCTTGGGCTTGAGAGATGTTTCAAAGGTTAAGAGCACTTGTTGGTCTTGCAGAGGATCCAGGTTCGGTTCTCAGCACCCACATGGTGGATAACAACTGTATGTAACTCCACTTCCAGGAGATGCCACACCCTCTTCTGGCATCTGAGGGCACCAGGCATGCATGTGGTAGGTATACATACATGCAAGCAAACACTCATAAACATAAAATAAAAATAAATCCCCAAAAGAAAACGAACCTCCTCTGCCTCATCTTTCTGAGTATTATGATTTCAGGTGTGTACCACCCTGCCTAGCTTGAGGTCACCCATCTTATGTTTTTCCTTTAGGAAGCTGACACAGGGGCTGAAGAGATGGTTCAGTGGTTAGGGGCCCATACTGCTCTTGCAGAGGACCCAGGTTCAGTTCCCAGCACCCACATAGTAGCTAATCGGTAACTCCAGTTCCACGGTATTTGATGCCCTCTTCTGGCCTCTTGCAAGCACTGCATACATATGGTGCACTTACATCCATGCAGATAGAACACTCATACACATAAAATAAAAATAAATAAAACAGGGTGCTGGAGAGATAGCTTAGTGGTTAAGAGCACTGGCTGCTCTTGCAGAGGACCAGGGTTTGATTCCCAGAACCCATATGGCGGCTAACAATCATCTGTAACTCCAATTCTAGCGGAATTGAACTTCATGACATGGGGTTCAACTTACACACATGTAGGCAATGCACCCATACACATAAAATAAAAATAATAAATAAAACATTAAAAACAAATAAATTTAAATTTTTAATTAAAAATAGCTCACAGCTGGGCATAGTGGTGCACGCCTTTAATGCCAGCACTCAGGAGGTAGAGGCAGGCAGATATCTGTGAGACTGAGGGCAGCTTGGTCTACATAATGAGTTCCGGGCCAGCGGGAGCTACAGAGAGACTCTGTCTCAAAAAAAGTGGTAAGTGCTTTCCACGTATTAACCAATTATCTTCACAGTGATCCCGTCAGGTAGGTAGATCACCAGCCCCATTTTACAGATGTGTGAACTGAGTCACAAAGATCTTTATTAGCCAAGGTTGTATAGCTTGCATGGAATTCAACCTGGAGAGTCTAACTCAGGAGTCATGATTCTCCCACAAGACAGAAAACAAGACACTTGGCTTTCTGTGTCCTTTGCAGCTAGTGTAGATTATGAATGATGAATGTCAGAGTCTGGGCCAGTTAGATATGCGCAGAGGCTGACTAGGAACAGCTTCCTCTCCTGGAAGCAAAGATCAAAGGTCTTCCTTAGAGGGGAAAAGGCTTTCTCTTCTTTCAGCTGGCATGTGGTCCTGATGTCTGGTACAGCGTCCATGTTGTGAGGAGGTTATGGTTTGAGTCTGACGTGCTCTACACACCCACGTTTTAGACACACTTTAGTCCCTACTTTGTGGCACTCCTTTGGAAAGTTCTTAGAGATTCAGCCTCACTGGAGGAAGTATATCATTGGGGATGGCCCCTGGGGTAGGTGGGGGTTCTGTTCTCCCTGACTCCTTCCTGTTGCTGTTTCCTGGTCCACAATCATGTGAACAGCCTAGCCTCTGCTACACAATTCCCCTGCCAGGTCCTCTCAGCCATGATGGACTGAACCTGAGGCCAGATGATCATGACCTCATAGTATGTGAAACAATAAATCACCACCTCCGTTTACTCATCCACACACACGAACAGTTGGTAAGTGTTGTATAAAGATTAAGTGAGGGGCTGGAGAAATGGCTCAGCAGTTAAGAACACTGGCTACTTTTCAGATGATCTAGGTTTGGTTCCCAGCACCCACATGGTAGCTCACAACTGTCCCTAACTCTAGTTCCAGAGGATCCAAAATCCTCTTTGGCCTCTGTGGGCATTGTATGCACAGGTATGCTTACATACATGCATGTAGAACATTCATACACATAAAATTAATTAATGAAATTAAAAATTAAGTGAGCCAAAATATATGTCAAGTCATTAGTATGGAGCCTGATGCTCATAGGCACTTCATAAATTTTTCCTATTAGTGTTATCTGTGGCATTCCAACCACTGTTCATTATTCCTTAGACTGGCATTAACCCATATTGAAGTCTTCAAGTGAATTCCAAACAGTCTCCACTTTGATTCTGTCAGATAAGGATTTTTGCTCCGGTTATTTGTTTGCTTGTTTATTCCCTTGGGGAACCCAGGGCCTTGTGCATCACAGGCAAGCATTCTGTCACTGAGCTACAGTCCAAATCTTGTGTAAACAAGACATTTTCTTTTAGTAAATCCACATACTCTAGCACGTGAACCTCCCAGACAAGATGTTCTTGAGAAGTGTTTGACCCACCTAACAGCACATAGTTAGTTGCTTCTCCTCACAAACTGACCTTAAAAGGTTAGCTGATTGGGGTGGGGGTGGTGAGATGGCTCAGTGGGTAAAGATGCTTGCAGCTGAGCCTGAAGACCTGAGTTCAATCCTTGGAACTCACATTGTGGAAGAAGAGAACCAACTCCTGCAAGCTGTCCTCTGACCTCCACACTCAAAATAAAAATAAATAAACATAATTTTAAAAATGTTAAGGTCAGGGCTGGAGAGATGACTCAGCGGTCAATAGCACTGGCTTCTCTTGCAGAGGACATGGATTTGGTTCCCAGAATTCACATGGTGGCTAATAACCATCTAGAACTCCAGTTCCAGGAGACCCAATACCCTCTTCTGACCTCCGTGGGCACTGCACGACTTGGGTGCACTTACATACATGCAGGCAAAACACTCATACACACAAAATTAAAAAATAACGTATTTTTAAAAACATTTAAAGGTCAGCTGATTGGGTTTCTTCTGGGGCAGTGGTTGGGGTACTTCGGACCCCTGGAGGGGCCCTCACCTCTTTTCAGTCAGAGCAGTGCGGCTGAAGTGCAAGACCAGCTGGTGCAGGGGGTCTGGCTTTTTCTCTTCCACCTCTTCCTCCTCTTCCTCTTGCTCCCCGGCTTTCTGGAGAGAGGGACCGAGGCTTGGAGGACGGGTTTTGAGGTCCCCTTCAGTCTCCTCTCAAAGCCTTCCAGGGCTGGAGTTTTCCTCTTCCCATACCCAGCCTAAGGGATCCTATTTCTCTACCCAACCAGCTCCGCTTCCCATGCCCAGGCAGGACCCAGCTCACCGATAGGTCATCTATCATGCGGTCCTCAAAACTGTGGTCCTCAGTCAGGACCCATGCAGCCTTATAGCTCTCCAGGAACATGTTACACGCACGGTGCCTGCAAAGCAAAGGTCTTCAGGTTACTGAGACCCACCCCACGTCTGCCACCTTCAACCCCAAGACTCCATTGTATCGGCAGTCCACCCTCCTGACTCCCCGCCCCCTCATCCCTTCCACAGTTCCTAGAGCTCCCCTCCTCCCTGGAAGCCTTACGTGGGCAGGTTGTACAGCGGAGTCATTCGGAAACAGGCCACCACTGCCCGGCGTCGCTGCTTGGACAAGAGTTTATGCCATACCGCCTTCTTGGATTTGAAAGGATGCTCAGTCTAGGGAGTCAGACAGTCTGTCATGTTCTTAGATCATGTCCCTGGCCTGAGTCCCACCAGCCCTCAGTGAAACTGCCGACATATGCTCAAGCGTATACCCAGGGTGAACGCCAGTGGAAGGAGCATGTCGGTCCCTCAATGAAATCAGGGTCCGAGCTCTTCCAGGTCGAAATTTCCCACTTTAGGCCTCACCTTCGGATTCAAGGAATCTCCAGGGGGTCCCACCCTAAACCAATGTTTCGTGTCCCTTCTGGTCAGTCCCCAGATGCAAGATGAAACAGCAGGTGCTTCTCGCAGATCTAAGTTTGCAGCGTAAGTCCTTCCTTACACACAAGTGCCACCCATCACCCTGCCCACAGACCCAAGACCAGCCCAGGCCCTGTTCATATGCCCAAGGCTAAACTCTAGGCCCTGCCCACCTGGTCCAGGTGATAGAGCACAGCGGACACCTCCTGGACTCTCCGCACAATTTTCTCAGGGTCGTCAGCATCCTCCTCCCGGCCTGGGACACCTCGGTACAGTGCCATCTGCCAGCGAAGAGACGGGGAGCCTTCGACCTGAAGGGAGTAAGGACCAGTGTGAAGGCACCTCCCCGGCAGGGTGCCCCCTTTTACTGCCAGGCCGAGTTGCTACATGCGAATGAGGATCCCTTCTTCGTGCCTGGTACATGCAAGTGTTGGACCATCTGCTATGTGGCTATTTCTCAGGCCCACTCCCTTTGGGTTGGAGGTTAAAGAGACACGCATCGCTGCCCAGTGGCGCTCGCCTGTCATCCCAGCACTCGGAAGCTGAAGCTGGAAGAGTGAATTTAAGGCCAGCCCGAGCTATCGAGACCCTGCTTGAGCTCCATTCCCAAAGACATACCTTTCCCTGAAGATTAAGGTTGTTTTGCAGGAACTCGCGAACCTCTTCATCTGTGTCTTTCTGGGAAGACAAGGCCCACTGGGTCACTCTGGGAGTCCCACTCTCTTGCATGACCCATAGCTCTCCTCATCCTTGTGTATGACCCCCCAGTCCTCCCCCTTCGAGGTCTGACACCCCAGGACATGGTGAGGGGTTTGTGTGGAGAGGGTCCAGAATCTAGGTGTGTGTGTGTGTATGTGTGTGTGTGTATGTGAACATCATCAACTGTCAAACAGCTCAAAGTTGAATTTTCAGGGGCTGAGCAGGAGAGGGAGTTTTGGAGAATTAGGGGAGACCGGGGATTGGGAGGGGGGTTGGCAAGGTCAGAAGAGGTTATAGCAAGTGGGGGAATCCTACAGAGAAGCTCCCTAGGATCCTAGGGGTTCACTAGGGTCTTGGGGGCTGGATAAGCACCAGGGCATAGCGGGCCTTGGCCAGCGTAATGAGGTCCTGGTCGGTGGGAGCACACATGTTCAGGCCAATGGGCAGCATCTTCTTGAGTGTTGCCACGATCAGTGACGTCTGCACAGAGTACCGGTCCCCTCGGCGTTTCTTCTTGGTGCGTTCCTGGTCAGAGCCACCTGACTGTGGGGGTAAAGGGCTCAGTGCCTGCCCAAGTCCCAGCCCCACCACCCCAGTCCCAACCTGCAGCCATTTCACAGATTCCAGCTCCTGACCCATGTACAAGCAACCCTCCTGACCTCAGAGTGCTCCATTTTCACCCTGACCTTGTTCATCCTGTGCCTCGGCCTTGACCACAGATCCCCCCTCATCCAGGTCTGCCTCCCGCATTCCCAGCTTCTCACTAGAGCCCTTGCAGATCTTCCCAATCTCAAGGCCTCTCTAAACCTCTGTTGGTCCTCTCCAAAACTCCCTCACAAAGTCCCATCTCCACCACGAACAACCAACCAACCCACACTTCACATCCCAAGAGCAAGTTCCCAAGAACAAAATCAAGATGCAAAGCTACAAAGAGCCCCAAGAGGCAAGAGAAGTTGGAAGAAAGAGAGACATGGAAAGACTGAGACAGACAAGGAGATGAGACGGAAGAGGTAGAAGGATCCAGAAAGATCTGGAAGCCGAGACACGGAACATGGAATCCCACAGCCATGTTCTAGAGTCATAGCTGCAGACCCCTGGCCAGGGCCACGCCAGTCATGCCAACAAGAAGCTCCCCTTGGCAAGCTGCGGCCAGAGCCTGGTCCACACTGGCTGGCAATACTGAGCATGAACCAAGAGCCAGGTGCCGCCGAAGGGCCCGCATGCAGCATCTGAGTCCTCAAAGAGCCCTGGGCCTGGGGCCGGCGGGCTGGATGCCATCCAGGCCCAAAGAGAGCCACACAGGTCACCACCATGACATGGGATTCTGCCCAGTCTGTCGGACTCCAGAGACATACACCAATGCAGTGCAGTGAGCGCTGCCCCTAACCATGCACGGGTCCCACCCCACTCCCTGGAACTCAGCCCACGATGCATGGGGGAAAGCTAATCAATGTTGGTTTTTTTTTGTAACAAAAAAAAAAAAAAAAAAACACCAGAAAAGAAATAAAAGTTTCAACAATTCGCCAAAAAGCTGTGTAAGGAAAGGCATGGAGGACCGGACAGTGGGTTGGGGAGGAAGAATACAGAGAGGATGGGGTGGGGGCTAAGGACAAAAAGGATGAGGACAGGAGCAGGGGAAGTCTTGAGGGGTGGGACTTCGGGGAAGGGAAGAGTATTAGCCAAGAGCCATGCAGAAGGTTCCAGACAGGGGCTGACCTGTGCATCTCCCGCCTGCTTCACCAGGTTGCAGACAGAGACAAAAAGGGTTACCCCGGCCCAGTGAGAGCCCAGACCCAGCTCCAAGTTAGCGGAGAGCTCTGCCGCCCCTCCCTGCCGCCCCTCCCTTAGGTGGGCATTTCCAGACCTTGCTTTGGGGGGTGGTAGTGTTCTTTATGACCCCGAAGAGGACAGGGGTGAAGGTGGAGGGGAAGGGAAGGGAGGATGTGGAGTAAAGGGAGAGAGGCGAGAGATGGGGGGACCCGATGTGAGACAGCGACGGGGGGTGGGGGGGATGTGGGGACGGCAGACGGGGAGGAGGGTGAGGAAGAGGCAAACAGGATCAGGCGGGACAGGTGCCTGGGCGCGGAGGGGTCGGGGAGGTAGCCTTGGAGGGTGCTCCCCAGCGCGGAGGGGTCGGGGAGGAAACCTTGGAGGGTGCTCCCCAGCGCGGAGGGGTCGGGGAAGGGTAGCCTTGGAGGGTGCTCCCCAGCGCGGAGGGGTCGGGGAGGAAACCTTGGAGGGTGCTCCCCAGCGCGGAGGGGTCGGGGAGGAAACCTTGGAGGGTGCTCCCCAGCGCGGAGGGGTCGGGGAAGGGTAGCCTTGGAGGGTGCTCCCCAGCGCGGAGGGGTCGGGGAAGGGTAGCCTTGGAGGGTGCTCCCCAGCGCGGAGGGGTCGGGGAGGAAACCTTGGAGGGTGCTCCCCAGCCCCAAGCCCGCCGCTCCGCCTCCTGCTGAGCGCACCTTGGCCATTTTGCTCTTGTTATCAGAAGTCAGGAAGGACATGTTATTGATCTCGTTCTGGACCACAAAGTTCTGTTCCTCACGCTTAAAGTTCTGATGGGGAAGGAGACGGTGCCAGGTTCAGACCCCAAGACTGGAAGAAGACACCCGCTTCTGGGTGTGAGGGGGACAGTGGTGTGGGCGGGCAGGGACTCGTGGTGCGGGCAAAGACTCACGTGGGACTTGGACCAGTAGATGAAGATCTCGCCCACCATCCTGAACAGTTCCTCTGCGCTGGGATCCGGCTCAGTCAGCCAGTGCGCCCTGCGGTCCAGGTAGGAGTGGGTGAGGTGCGGGGTGGGGATCCCCAGGAATGGGGGCAGCAGAGAGAGCTCAGAGAGGCCCGAGGGAACTGAGCAACATCCAATGGAAGGGATGAAAAGTTTTATGGGAATCTGGTCAGTCCTATGAACATTTAAAAAATCTCAGAGGACCCAGGTTCAATTCCCAGCACCCTCATGGTGACTAACAACCACCTGTAACTCCGGTTCCAGGAGAATCTGCACTCTTCTGACTGCAGGCATTGCAAGACATGGTTACACTTACACATGTGCAGACATTACCCTTATATACAAAAAATAAAAATAATAAAATATTTAAAAATTTTCAGTCTTTTTTTTTTTTTTAAAGACATGGTCTCACTACATAGCCCTGGCTGGCCTGGAACTTACTATGGCCTCAATCTCACAGAGATCTGCCTGCCTCTGCTTCCTGAATGCTGGGATTAAAGGCATGCACCATCATGCCTGGCCACCCTTAAAATTTTTTTTCATTTATTTTTATTTTATGTGTATGTGTGCCTTAATATGTATATATACATAATAAGTGTATACACCCACGTATATAGATATATATGCTCCATGTGTATGCACGAACTGAATCTGGGTCCCCTGCAAGAGCAGCCAGTGTTCTTAAACACTGAGAACTTTCTCCAGCCCCCAGAATTTTTTATGAGACTGGGCCTCACTATTCCTCTCAAGAGGACCTGAAACTCATAGCAATCCTCCTGCCTCAGACACTCAAGCGCTGGGATTACCGGCATGTACCGCCATACCTGGCTTGGAATTTTCTATTTAATTTCCTGACCACTGTTAACTCTAGATAACTAAGCTATAATTCGGGGCAGATAATAATGTTTTCTTTTATGGTATGCTGCTATGTTAAAGAAAAAATGCAAGTTGTGTCTAGTGGTTATAGTGACAAATCAGAGATAGATACACCTTTTACAGCAAGGTGTAGCGCCTGCCTGTATTCCCAGCACTGGGGAGGCTGGCCTGGGCTACATAGCCAACCTGGGCTACAGAGTGAGGTCTTGTTGCAAACAAAACAAAACAAAGCAAGCATTGTGGTACGTGTTACTGCGCAGCGGACACTGTGACACTGACTAACAGCTGTCCTCCTTTCCCTAGTGACGGTCCCGCTCGGTGTCTACCTTTCCCTATGTCAACCAGAATTCCATTCTGACCATCCAAGCCGAGGGAACTCCTTCTAAAGCTGGAGATCAGAAAAGGTGCAGAGGTGGGAGGTCAACTAGGTCAAAGTTTTTGGCTGTGGTAGGAAGGGGATTGTACCAGTGGAGGAATCTGGGGGATGTAGGTGCCAACCCTCTTCCCCTTGTGCTTAGACATAAAGGAAAGAACAAACTAGAACCACGATGGGAAAAGTGGTGATTTCCCTGGCGCAGCAGCATGTATAAATCTGAAGGTTTCTACATCTCTAAACTCTAAGAACAGGTCCAGGGTGAGCCAACAGTTATTAGCATAACATTGCTAACAAAACTTATGGCTGAACTTGGGAGGATGCAGAGGCACAGGGATTGCTGTTTGACGCCAACCTGGGCTATATAGAGAGCTCCAGGCCAGTGTGGTTACAGAGTGAGATCCTGTCTCAAAAATACACAAACAGCAACAACCATGAAAAATATATGGCTCAGTTAAACAGCAACGGATCACAGTTCAAGTGTAGTCAACACCTAGAAAGGCAATTATGCAGCATGCATGCCACTACTTCTCATTTCTGCCCACACGGCAGGCATAGTTAATCAATCACAGAGCCTCACTGAAACCTTACAATCTGTTCCAACCAGGATGGATCTTGGTGTTGAAGATATTTAGTCTTTTGATTTTGAGGAAGATATTAGAAATTGACTGATACCTACACATGTAATTTTCTTAAAGACTATGTTCCTGGGGGATTACCAGGCTGACCAGATGTAGACTATGTTCCTTTCTCCAATGGAGGAGAGCCTGACCATTGGGCCTATGTAAATCTTGTGTAAGGCTGATGCTACAATGTTCCCTGGGGGTTTCAGGGGATGGAAGAGGCAAACCAATGTGAGCTGGATTTGTGCATATGTGTGTATGTGTGTGCATGTGCACATGTATATATGGTTTGCCTGTGCATGTGATCATATGTACACCTATATGTGCACACATTTCTACACATGCATGCGTGTGTACATGTGCACATGTGTGGGTACATCTGTGTACTTATGTGTGTGGGTATATGTGTACATACGTGCATGTTGTGTGCACATGTGTGTGCATACACGTGCAGGCTCTTGCCACTGTGCACATGGAGGTGAAAGAACCACCTTAGGTGTTGGCTCTTGTCCTCTATCTTGAATGAGACAGGCTCTCTGCAGTTCACCATCGCAGGCACCAGACTAGCTGGCCTACAATCTTTCAGAGATTCTCCTGCCTCTGCGGCTGGTTGGGCCATAGGAGCACAGCGATCACAGATGGATGCTATCCCTTCTGCACGCTAATCCTCTTTATATGGGTTCTGGGGATTTGAACTCAGGACCTCGCATTTTACCTATTATCATCTCAGTTCCAAGAGTTGGATTTTGTTGGGCCAAATTGGTCAAATTCAGCGAGGGTAGAGAAGGAGGGCCAGAGGGCGGGCCAGGGCCAGCTGGGGTTGGGAGAGAGGGAGTTGGTGGTTGGGGGAAGCTGAGTCAGGATGAGCTGGGCCACGCTGACCTGTTGTTGTCCACATAGCGGATGAGCAGTGGGTAGAGTGCGTACAGGTCCCGGCAGAGCACCGAGAACTCGTCCCGCACCATGAGCTCGCCCTCCTCAGCCTCTGCCTTGGCCTCCAGGCGCAGCTGCTCCTCCTCTGCCACCACCTTCCCAGCACGCTTACGTAGTCGCCCAATGGTAGGGATGAAGTGGGAACGCAGGAGCTCTGGCCGGGCACGACTCACAATGGGCTGGGCGAACACTGTGGAAGGGTGAGTGTCACTCACACCTGACCTCTGACCTCTGACTTCATAGTCCCAACCCTCAGTCTCAACTCATGGCTGCTGACCTCTACCTCTGACCCAGCAGTTGTCATGACCTCAGACTCTAACTTCTCTACCCTCCCAACTTGCTCTGATCTCAGGCCCCGGCCTCTGACATAGCCCCGGCCTCTGACCATAAACTCCTGAACTCGACTATGACTCAGTCCCCATCCTGTGACCCCAGCCTGACAGTCTTTGATCTCTTACCCTCAACTCCTAACCCAACATCTTCTCTTGACAAGGTTTCCCTATAGCCCAGCTGGCCTGGAACTTGCTATATAGACCAGGCTGGCCTCGAGCTCACAAAGATCCATCTGCCTCCGCTTCCTGAGTGCTGGGGTTAAAGGCATGCACCACTATGCTCCCCTTTCTTTCTTTTTAAAAAAGATATATTTTTTTATTATTACTTAAGTTATGTGTGTATATGTGTATCTTTGGGGGGGGTATATGCATGTGAGTGCAGGTGCCCAAGATGGGGCCGAGAAGAAGGCACCAGATCCCCTGAAACTGGAGTTACAGGGCATTGTGAACCACCCAACATGGAAGCTGGGAACGCAACTCAGGTCCTCAAAGTTTTAAAGATCTATTTATTTTTTCCCCTTTAAGACAAAGTCTCATGTAGCCCAGGCTGGCCTTGAACTCGATATGTGGTTAAGTCTGGCCTTGAACTTCTGATTTTCTAATCTGCACCTCCCAACTGCAGGTGACCTCTGACCTAAATCCCTAACCATTCATCTCAGGCTCTTGATGGCTCAGCTGGTTCTCGGATCCTTCAGGGACTCTAGCTTCTGAGGCAGCTCCTAACCCTCTCTAAGGATCCGTAGATTCACAGTCCATCCTGAAGGGCTCTGGGGATCCATCCATCCACCCAGTTCCTAAGAAGCTAATTCTGATCCATGGCCTTTGACCCTGGGAAGACCTTCACTATGAACCCTTCCAACTCCCCAGGAGACTCAAGTGTCCAGATCCTCCTCTCAGAACCCCGAGTCCAGGGGCCCGAGCACACTGCTGCTCCCCAGGGGACCTCATGTCCACCAGACCCACCAGCCAGCCGCTTCATCCACGAGGCTTCATCGATGCCCAGGTTGTTGACGATGATTCGCAAGATGTTCCCCAGTAAGGAATTGAGGTGGTCGGAGGTGACCGCTGTGCAGGGTGGCGGGGCGCCGGCGGGCAGGGCTGGTGGGGGTGCCTCTGGACCCCGCTCCCACCAGCGGGGCAGGTAGCTGCACAGCATAGGCAGCGTGATCTCGATGACGTGTGGCATTTCTGTGTAACGGGCTCCGGATTCAGCCAGTCCTCCAATATCGGCCATGAGTCGTTCTAGCCCTGGGATATCGGGACACATCTCCTCCACACTGTTGGGGAGCCCCAGGACTGGGGAACAGAGAGGGGTCAGGGCATACCAATTCATGAGCCCCAGACCTTCCCTACAACCCACCTGACTGGATGGGTTACTGGATTGCCCCCTCCAAAAGAAAACCCCATTCCTCCTATCCCACCAACCCTGACCCCTTTACAATCCTTCTGCTGAAGCCCAGTGGTCCCCCAAGTATTTCAGTACCCCAAACCTGAGTATTCTCTAAGGTCACACCCAAATTCCAGATTTTACCTCAGTCCAATTTGGATTCCTGATATGGAACTTCGTTTTAATTTTTTCAGAGACAGGGTCTCACTATATAGCCCTGCCTGACCTGGAACTGTGTAGATAAGGCTGGCCTCCATCTCACAGAGATCTGCCTGCCTCTGCCTCCTGAGTGCTGGGATTAAAGTCATTTGGCTGGCCTTCTGAAGCAAGAATCCTTTTTTTTTTTTTTTTTTTTATTCAGACAGGGTCTCAGCAGCAAGCTCCAAAAACCATCGTGGGTCCCTGGGTTTTGTTTTTGTTTTTGTTTTTGTTTTCCTTTTGAGACAGGATCCAGCTAAGTAGCCCAGGGAAGCCTGAAACTCACTATCTCCGACCTCAGCCTGCAGAGTGATGAGATGGCAGGCTTGGGCCATCACTGTGAGCTCAAGACCCCGATTTTCTCTTTGATTCTCATACCTCAGTTCTGTCCCTTGAAACACAGTCAAACCCCAACTCACTCGCTCACTTCCATGGGTCACACAGTGGTTATTATCATCATCATTATTATTATGTGTATTTCCTGTATGCATGTAAGTGCACCTCTGTCCTGCAGTGCCTGTGGAGGGCAGGAGAGGGCATCAGTTCCCCCTGGAAGTGGAGTTTGGACAGTTGTCAGCTGCCTGTGGGTGCTGGAAATTGAACCTGGGTCCTCTGCAAGAGCAGTCAGTGCTCCTAACCACAAGCCATCACTCCAGCCTGGACAGTGTTTTTTTTCTTTTATTTTTAGGAGATGTTGGGAACAGGGTCTCCTACCTTCCGGACTGGCTTCAAATTCTTTAAGGAGTGAGGATGACCTTAAACTGTTAACCCTCCTACCCCCACCTTCCAAATTCTGGAATTAAAAGCTTGTGCCATTACGCTGGGAAGGGTTTGGGGAGCACAGCAATGACTTAAATAACAAGTTTTCTGCCTGGAGCGTTAATTCCCTGAGTCCGTAGGGGCTCTAATCTCAAGGTTGAGAACACAGGATGTTTGGTTTGTCTGGTCACCACTGAATGTCGTTCCTAGGGGCGCACTACAGACCCAGGTTGAATGAGTAAATCTCGGTTTCCCTAAAGTTCCTATACAAGTGCCCCCCTCACCCAAACCTCAAGAACTGAAAATTACTCATGTCCCTAAACTTCATGCCACCATCGCGAAAATAAACCCCGCGGCTCCAAAGTTCATCCTCGACATCTTCCCGGTATAGCGGCATAGACCAGGACCCCTCAGCCCTGAGATAACCGACTGTGCACTCCCACCGTGGAGAAGTCTCAGCCCGTCACACCCCACATTTGGGGGCGGGGGGGCACACTATCCTGCGGGTGGCTGTCCTGGGTCCCAGGAGAGTCTGGTAGAATGGGACCCCAACAGTTGTTCCAGGCCACACGACTCACTGGCTCGCTCGCGAGGGGACTTGGTGGTGTAGACGGAGCAGGCGTTGTATTCGTTCAACTGGGGCTCCAGAAACGCCACCGGCATGGCCGCAGCCAGGCGGGCCAGGCACTCCCCGAGGGCTGGTCGTAGCCTGGAAGAGGGGCTGCAATCAGTGTCCCCTGAGTCTTGGACCCCAGCCCCTTCTGCACTCGAGGGCCCCTCCCAGCACTCAGGAGCCAAGCTGCGGGCACAGCTCGGGTGGCACCCTCGCGAGGATTTGTAGGCGGAAATGTTCCTCCCTATTGCTCCCCGGCATGCTGAGGCTGGCTCCTGCCCTGATTCTTCAAGTCCGCTACCAAGTCAAGAGAGAAGCAAAGGTCTGGATCCCACTGGCCCCGGATTCCAGGGCCTTCATTTCCTTCCCCTGGGCGCCCTCACGTGGCCGCATGTGGGAACTGCCGCTGTCCCAGGTTATTTGAAAGTAGATTTTGAACATCACACCACCTCGTCTTCTCTTGCTCCCTCCCTTCCTCCAAAGGACCCACCCAACCCCAAACTGTGTCCCATTTTCCTTACTTTTCCACGTAGGGGTTCCTGGTGGTTCCCAGAGAGTAGATACTGCACAGAGTTCGGTAGCAAGAGACCTGCACGTCATCCACTGAGGAGAGACAGTGAAGGTCTGCGAAGTGGCCACCATGCCAGCCCGCCCTTTGCTCCCTCCTCTGTCACTATAATAGCAGCACCCTCCACACTGGATAGTTTGAGGGTCAAATGAGTTTAAAAAAATTTTTTGTTGCAGCCTAGGGCTTTCCATATGCCAGGCAAGAGCTCTATGACTGAATTACTTCCCCATCCCTCGAATGAGCTAATGAGTTAAATAATAATGATATTGTTGTTGTTATTATTATTATTATTATTTATTTGACAAGGCCACCATGTAGCCCCAGCTGGCTTGGAACTCGTTTACGTAGACCAGGCTAACATCAGTCTCACAGAGATCCTCCTGCCCCTGCCTCCCAAGGGCTGAGATTAAAGGCATGCACCACCATGCCTGGTTTCAAATGGGTTAATTCTTGAAAACTAATTACAACAGGGTACACAGTAGGCACTCACTAAAGGCTTAATTGCTTATTTTTTCCATGGATTGGAACACGATGGGCACTTCTTCCAGAACAATGCATGGGCCATGCAATGCTGACCATGATTTCTGATGGTCTACATACTTCCCAGAGAGTTAAGGCAAGATAGACCTCTCACTGACCACACAAGAGCGTGGAGAGATTCAAGATCCACAACAGGCTATACAAATATAATCAAACACAACAGACAAAACTTAGCAGGACTCTAGATTTGTTTTCTGTGTATGTACATATGTGGTGTGTTTGTATGTGAATGTGTTTGTATGTATGTATATATGTGTCGGCGACTAGAGATCAACATTGATCAATCTCTATCTTTTCAGGGGGAAGAGTTTGGATTTTTGGAACAGGGTCTCATATATAGTCCCAGATAGCCTGGAACTTGGTGTGTAACCCAGGTTAGCCTTCAACTAGCAGAGATCTGCCTGCTTTCTACCTGCTGGGGTTACAGGTGTGTACCCCCTCTAGGCAGGGGCTCTACCACTGAACCACGCCCCAGCCCCTCACTGGGGAATTCTAGGCAGGTGCTCTACCACTGAGCCACACCCCCAGCCCCTCACTGGTGGATACTAGTCCAGTGCTCGAACACTAAGCTGCATATCCTCAGCTCTTGGTGGGGTTTTGTGGTTGTTGTTCTGTTGCTTTGTGTTTATTTGTTCAAGACAGGATCTCGCTGTGTATCCCTGACTGGCCTGGAACTTACCATGTAGACCAGGCTGGCCTGAAACTCACAGGGATCCACCTGCCTGCCTCTTCCTTCCGAGTGCTGGGATAGAGGTATGTGCCACCATGTCCTGCTCTTTTGGTGTTTGCTACAGGATCTCATCCTGTAGCCCAGACTGGCCTCAGGCTTGCAGCAATCCTCCTGCCTCAGCTTCCTGAGTGCCGAGGCTGCTTACAGGTCTGTACCGTTATCACAGCACCTGAACTCACGTCTTAGTTAACTCCCTTTGTTCCTTACATTTCACTGATTGTTTTACCTACAGCAAGAAAGTCATATGCTCCAACACCTGGGGACTCTGTCAGGCACCTCAGGACAGGTAGTGTTGGCCAAACTGACTGCCCCCCTCCAAAACCACTCCTGCCCTGAGTGTCAGGAGCCCTTACAGATGACATCGTCTCCGAACTGGTGCTGGGCGATGTGCTGGAAGAGGGTGGTGAGGACTGGCAGCAGGGCCACCGTGGTGTAGGTGAGGTTCTGGCCCACACCCTTCACCTGCGTCCGAGCCTGGGACACCTTGCCTAGCCTCAGGTTCTCCACCATCTTCTCAATGTCCTCCGAGGCGCTCTCAAAGAAGGAGCGGAGGCCAGCTTTCACGATCTCAGGGCCGGACTTCATCACCGTCCTAGGAGGGATATGGGAATCTCAGGTACAGAATGGGAGCGTCTCTGTCTCCTCTCTCCCCGTTCCCTCCTTTTCTCCCTTCTTCTTGAGACAAAGTCTCACCATGTAGACAAGGCTAGTCCAGAACTCGCAATCCTCCTGCCTCAGCCTCCCAGAAGCTAGGATGACACACATATGCCACCACACTCAGTTTGAGAGTGTCTATTTCAGAGAGTGTAAAAGGGCTGAGGATTTGATTAGGTGAATGTGGGTGTTCCCATCCCAAGTCCTACCTAGCATCCAGGGATCGGGCTAATATGTGAAGACAGTTGACCACAGCTGGAGCGTCGGTCCCTGAGAAAGGAAGAGGAGCTGGATGAAGGAGGAGCCACGAGACTAGCACCTCCCTACATTCATCCCAACCTTCCCTCTGATAGGTTGCTACCCCATGCCCGCCCACCTGGGCTCCCACAGCCTATACCTCCCCCATTGCTGCCCTGACTGGCCTTCTTTCCTTTCTTCCTTCCAGCCCTGGCCCCTCTGAGCTGTCACTGCGTGAGGACAGTGGCCTGCCACGGCCCAAGGCTGTCTCAGTTACTACCCTGACCACAGGATCACCCAGCCCATAAGGAAGATGATTCCCACAGAGGCTGAACCTGAATTCTTTCTTTCCACTAGAGTTGGTGACGAATAAATCAAGAGAGACTCGGTAGAAAGGCCGAGGCACAGCTACTTACCAAAGAGAGAGACTCGGTGGCGGACAAGAGCGGCAAGTTTGCAGAAGAGACTGAAGAAAGAGGAAGGGACAGAGAGACAGGGGAGCATGGAGTGAGGAGACCAGGGAGATGATGACAGCAGTGTCACGGTTAGAGGAGGCAGGAGCCACAAAGACATGGAGACGGCAGAACGCAGAGTAAGACGACAGGCAGGAGGACAGACAATGACCAAGCCTGGGCAAACCACAGGCAAGGGCTGGGGATGCGGCTCAGTGGTAGGACTCCTGCCCAGAATCCCCCAGTGAGGGGCTTGGCTGTGGTTCAGTGGTAGAGCCCCTGCCCAGAATCCCCCAGTGAGGGGCTGGGGGCGTGGCTCAGCGGCAGAGCCCCTGCCCAGAATCCCCCAGTGAGGGGCTGGGGGCGTGGCTCAGCGGCAGAGCCCCTGCCCAGAATCCCCCAGTGAGGGGCTGGGGGCGTGGCTCAGCGGCAGAGCCCCTGCCCAGAATCCCCCAGTGAGGGGCTGGGGGCGTGGCTCAGCGGCAGAGCCCCTGCCCAGAATCCCCCAGTGAGGGGCTGGGGGCGTGGCACTCATGTAAACTCCCCCAGTGAGGGGCTGGGGGCGTGGCACTCATGTAAACTCCCCCAGTGAGGGGCTGGGGGCGTGGCTCAGTGATAGTACACTTGCCTAGAATCCAGCAGTGAAGAACTGGGGGTCTGGCCTGGCAGTGGAGCCCTGATTAGCATATATAAAGCCCTGGGTTCAATCACCAGCACCGGAAGAAAAGAATGTCATTGCAATAACTGGCATGTAGTATATATAATGAACGTGAGGCTGCCTTTGTCAGAGTGACCAGATTGTCTCAGACTGAGTTCTGGAAAGCTCTTTAGTCTCAGGCAAACTGGGCCAGTCAGCCACCAGCTGACTCACATCAGTTCTGAAGGCAGTGTGACGAGACAGCAGCATCCATGACAGAGTCCCTAAGATTCAAGGTCTGGGGTAAGAGATTGGGATCGCAATCCTCTAAGGTCAGAGGTCACAGGCTGCCTACCTGGTGATCATTTCCTTCTCTTTGTTAGAGGCGTGGCCACCACTGCCCAGTACTTTGGCCGGTGTGGACAGAAAGTAAAGGCAGTGGTTGGTGAAGTACTGATTGATCAAAGGAAGCAGAATCTGGATGGAAAGGAAGATGAGGCGGTCTGGGTGAGGGGTGCCAAGAACCGTCCCAGGCCCTGGCTCCTCCAGCCCACCCTCTCACCTTAGCAAAGAATTTAATCTCCTGTTCATGTGGGGACTTCTCCACGCGTCCACTGCTGACCACAGCCTCTGTGAGGAAAAGAAAAAAGGGGATCATGACAGCTTTAAGGCTGAGTGAGGAAGCCAGTGTGTTCTGGTGGAAAAGGAGTCTGACAGACCTGGCTAGCCTGGAATTCACCATGTAGACTAGGCTGGCCTTGAACTCTTGGCAATCTTCTTGCATTGCCTCTAGAGTGCTGGGATTTCAGCCCCCGCTCGGTAACCCCCCACACCCTATTACGGTCTTTTCAATCACTCTGGTCCAGTCAGGGGCATACCGGGGGGCTCTGCTCTTTGGTTGGGCCTTCCTCCAGATGTCCACATGGCTCCCCCTCATCCCTCTGTGTCTCGGTGTAGATGTAACTTGGCCATCCATGTCTTCCTTGAATACTCTACTTAAATGACAGCCAACTCCACATTCCAACCCCCTTCCATGGCTCTCTTGATGTCCTCTTACACTAACCGCCGCCTAACATGCAACGTGACTTAGTTACATATATTGTACGGTTCCATCTGATGTAACTGAAGAGGAGGATCTTTCTGGCTTGTCGCTGTGTCTGCAACATTTACCACAGTGTCTGCCCATAGTAGGTGTTCAATAAATAGGAGGGGCGAAATGAGTGAACTGGTTTCCTAAGTGAGCCTTTGCAGACGAGGGGAAAATCAGGGAAGGAAACCTTCCTACCCAGGTGGGCGATGAACTCCTGGGAAATGTCCATCCAGCGCAGCAGCTGCTGCAGGAAGCCAAAGGCGAAGCGCTTCTCGATAGATGACGTGTCCAGCTCCATGTCCTTAAGACCTCTGCGCGGAGAGGCAGAGAGAGGTCAGCTCAAACATAGGACCCCTGTCTGGTCAGCCTCTGAGCGATCAGCACGTAGGCCCTTCCTCCACTGGTCTGGTCCTCCTGTCCGGATACTCTGTCTCTGGTCCACAGGCTCCGCCCTGTTAGCCCAACTTGTGCTCTGCAGGCCACGCCCCCTGAGCGGTTTCCATGTAGACCCCTCCCCGCCACTGCTCTCACATTCACCCTTCAGTCTCTTTCCTTATGGCAGCCCCTCTGCGCCTCAAGCTCCGCCCCCTGGCCTCCGCCCCTTCATCCAGCCCCTCCCCCCAGTCCCAACTTCTGTCCCAACTTCTGTCCCAACTTCCGCCCGCATTCCTGGCTCGTGCCTGGTGACCGCATAGCCGTTCATTTGCAGGAACTTCAGTAGCTCCTGGGCCTTCTCTCGGTCTCGTGCCTTCTCCTTGGCCGTGAGCGTATCGTAGGGGACCAGCAGGGGATGGGATCCACCTCCTGGGGGAGCAAAGATGAGAAACCCGGGGCTTGGACCCTTAGCAGAGCAGGTGGAGTGACTTCAGTCTCGGAGCCAGGCCCCTAACCCAGGCCTCGGGACTGTGGCGCTTATGTCTGGGGCACTGCGGAGAAGGGGGGCAGTGGCGGGAGGGATGAGCGCCCTCACCCTTGGCCTCCAGTTCTTGCTTCTTCTTCCGCCCCCACGTGTTATGGTAATTTTCGGCCAGCTGTTCTGCCATGGCCTAGAGATGGATACAAAGGACGTCAGGAGCCAAGTTCAGGTGGTCCTGTGCTGCCCCTCAATACAGGGTCCGAGATCTCACCTGCAGCTCACGGGACAAGGTAACCCCGCTGAGGTCGGGGGGCTGGGGGTTGTAACCTTCTCGAGGGTCGTAAGTCTAGTGGGCATAGAGAAAGAAGCGTCATTGATGGACTGTGCAGGCCTAAGCCAGCTCCGCCCCTGGCTCCAGACACCTGCCCTGCACCTGTCACTTAAGTCTCTGCCTTTCTCTCTCTCTCACACACACACACACACACACGTTCCTCAGACCCTTCGAAGTTGAGATTTCTACTTAGGCCAACCCATTTTCCTGACTCTTGCCTTGCCTCTGCTCTGCCTCATTACAATCCCTCCATTGCCCACCCTTCTTACAACTCCTCCTCCACTTGGCTCCGCCCCTCTCAATCCCACCCCATCTGGCTGGCACATCCTTCCCCGGCCCCGCCCCTTGCCCACATCTTCACCACCTCCCAATGATCTCACCTGCGCACTTTGGGATATCTTCCGCGTTTTCTTCTTTTCCGTCTTCTCTTCCTCCCCTTCCCTCGCCTTCTCTACGGTCCACTCCCAAGCAATCATGGCTTTCAAGGACTCCTTGATGGGCCAGCGGTAAATCTCTTTGTCCTGAATGGACAGAGGAAGAGAATAGTTGGGACTGCACAGGAAAGAATGCTTAGGTCAGCTTCCCTGGTCTCCACAGGAAGTAGTGAGTGGCCCAGCAGGCTTGGAACCCAGGACTCCCAACTGCTGTGTAACTAAATATCTCAAACCCATGTTGCCCATTTTACATGAGCCTTTGTGAAGTTAAGTCTTAGCATCAAGATTATCAAACCTGCCTTCTGACTCTTTCTAAGAGAAAGGACATAAGGATTCTAGGGTCCTCAAGGAGAGGCAGGCAAGCTTAAGAGAAGAAAAATCAATGGTGGGGAGTCTCTACCACAGATCCACCCAGGTACAAACTTGGAAAGCTGCCTCACTCTTCCCAAACCCCTACAGTTTGGAGTTTCATTCTGACCCCTAACATCAGGCCCCAAGATTTGATCACCTTCTCTGAAAAGGTTTTGTAGGGTCTCAGCATGGGATGGGTCTTTAATTCTTCATCGATGTTCTCGCCATAAGACCAGTTGTTCTGGATCTAGAGGTGGAGACAGGATGAGGGGTAGGGAGCAGTGTAGGCTACACAGCAGGGGGCAGCCCTGTCGGGACTGAGGGCTCCCAGGGAGAGTGAGGGTCTTAGGGATGGCTGAGGATCCAGGGCAACCTGAGGACTCAGGGAAGATGTGGGGCTGGAGGGAAAGTCCACATCTTTTGTAAAAAAATCTTTTACTTATTAGTTTAAAATTTTATGTGTATGACTGTGTGCCTACATGTATGTTGAGTGCACTGTATCCTGCAATACCCTCGGAGGTCAGAGGAGGGCATCAGATCCCCTGGAACTGGAGTTACGGTTGCTAGCGATCACGCAGCTTCTGGGAATTGAACCCAGGTCTCCTACAAGAGCAGCCTGTGCTCTTAACCACTGAACCATCTCTCCAGCCCGAGAGCCCACATCTTGAGGAAGGTAGATGGGGTGAGATATCCTGAGGAGGAGGGTCCCAATGCTAACCTTGTCAAAGGCCCACTTCTCATGAGTATATTCTGCAAACTTGTTAATGAAGGAGTCCAGCTTCTCTGGGATGATCACACTGTTAGAAGAGATGGGACCAGCAGGTGTTGGAAGGGGGCCTCCCTCTCCCTCTGGAACCTTAGTTCTTCTAGCCCCTAACTCCAACCCCATCAGCCCCCAGTTCTCACTTGAGAGTCTCCACAGGCCGAGGATCAAAGTTGCCTTCAGCATCCACTGTGGCCTTTTTCTCTGCCTTGGATGAATATGAGGCGTCCACGTAGTCGGGAGGCAGTGCCCCCGCGATGGCGCACAGGCAAGGCATGGATATTCGGTAAAGTTCCTGGTCGTATTTCTGAGGGTGCCAGAGGATCATACAAGGCTCCACTTAGCCCACAATCCTGGGGCCTCCAGTCCACCCTCTAATCATCAACTTTCCTCTCCAAACTCAAAGATCTGATCCATAGTCACTCTCCCTACAACACGTACCTCACACCTAACTGGAAAGCCACCCCCCCCCCCAAAAGCACCTCCATGTGCCTCCTTTCCAAGTCTTCAATTAGAGATTCATCTTCTCTCTTATAACCATCAGACTGGCCCCAAAAGATGCATCGTCTTAGACATAGTCCTACAGATTCCCCCAATCACAGACTCCATTTTTTTTTCTTAAGGCAAGGTTTCATGTAGCCCAGGCTGACCTTGAATTCAAGCCAAGAACGACTTTGCACTCCTGATCCTCCTGCCTCCATCCCCCGCCCCCCACTGGAATGCCACCCTGCATGCCACCATGCCCAACAAGCATTTCATTCCGGATCCCCAGGCTTGAAGTTCCCAAATCGTCCACACAGGTTCTTTGAGATCCCCTGGGTGCCCAGACCTTATGTGCCAGAGAGTCAAAGATGCCCCAGAAGAGTTTTCGGGTGAGGTGCAGCTCTTCCTCAGAGGTGATGCCAAAGTTGGCCCAGCCCGTGGGGAGGCAGTAATACTTCCAGCAGCGCTCGTAATGGTTGGTGAGCAGCTGGGTGGGAGCGAGAGGAGGCACATGGAGGAGGCATCAGCAGACGGCAGGCAGTGGGAACCCCCGGGGGCAGAGGATATAAATGAGACGCTAATCAGAGGAGGGCTAGTGTGTTTATTACAGAATGATCCTAGACCGCTTATTATGCAAAGTTAGTATTGTCAATAAGAACCAGGATGGACATTAAATTAGGGCGTCGTTTGTCTGTTGCTTTTTCAGAAATAGGCAAGCTAACCGTCCACAGGTAGTGTTGTGTGCAAATGGACATACTAATTTAATGGCAAGATCTGTGCTTATGCAAATTAGTATATCAAATAGAAACAGAGGCAATGCCTCATGCAAATATATGTTAATCGAAAAGAAGGCCTCCACTATCCAATATGCAAACTTAGAATTGGGGCTAATTTAGGCACAATTATGCAAGACAGTCAAGATATCTGAGCTGGGGATATCTCCTTATGCAAACTAGCATACAAATGATAAAACAGGAGAGACAGTGTGCAAATATTCAGAATAGCTATGGTACTGTTTATTCAAATAAAACGCACTCATTTGAATCCTGGAAGGCTGGTGGTCTGGGCATGCGAATAAAATGCTAATTAGAGAAAGTAGTGTGCCTATGAAACTCTATGCTAATTGAGGCGGGGGCTGGCTCATTTGGTTAGGCAAATTAAGCGTTAATTAGGGAATGTTAGCAGCACCAATGACGCAAAGCGAATGTCTTGGGAGTCCGCGGAGGCAAATGAGGATGCTAATTGGTTTAGCAGGGGATACTGCCCTCAGAAGTGATGGTAAGCTGGGGGTGGGCGTGGCTAGTACAAACGAGACCCCTGGTGGGAAGGACAGAGGGTGGGACGTGGATCTGCTCCCACCGAGGACTTGCCCTCACCTTGAGTGGCATCTTGGCGAACTCATTGAGGATGGGCACATCGAACACCAGACGCCGGAGCAGGTGCTGCAGCATGGACGGGCGGATATACCTGAGAGGACACGCCCAGAGCGGGCGGGGATCTCACTTGAGGCCCCGCCTTGCGACCGCGGCCCCGCCCACTCCCGGACCACGCCCCACCTGCAGAGGGCCATGAGGCACTCCTCAATGACGTCACGCTGCGCCTTCGTGAGCGAGCGGCCGCGCGACAGGCGGTACACGGTGTGCAGCATGGAGTCCACCATGATGGCGCGGTGCTCGGTGCCCGCGAAGAGCGGCGCGCACTTGGTGATGAGCGGCAGCACTGCCAGGCACAGGTAGCGGTTCAGCGCCAGCGCCATCTCCGTGGTGCTGAAAGCAGCCTGGGTACAGGGGGAGGACATCAGGCTGGCTACACATCCCTGGCATTGCCTTGGTACCCGGCAAAGGACCCAGGCTCCTATTTATTATTTTTTGAGACAGATGGCCTGGAACTCGCTATGTAGACCATGCTGGCCCTCAAACTCACAGAGATCCACCTGTCTCTGCCTCCTGCCCGCACGGCTTGAAGGACCCAGGTTTCTAATCAATCATTCTCCTAATTCCTGCTGGTCCAGGTTTCTACTCCACATCCTTGTTACTTGGGACAATGTGAAATCACTCACACACACACACACTCCCCACAGAGACAAGTCAGGAAGTAATTCATGAACCCCGTCTTCCCCGTGAGCTGCTCTGCATAATCGACTTTCTGCATATTCTGCTTTCTAACCTCACCTTTTGTTGTTGGTTGCTTTGTTGTGTGTGTTTGTTTTAAATTTGTATTTTATGTGCATGAGTGTTTTGTCTGCATGTATGTAAGGGCACCACAGGCATGCAGTGCCCACAGAGACCAGAAGAGGGCATTGGATCTCCTAGTGGAGTTCTGGACAGTTATTAGCCACCATATGTGCTGGGAACCGAATTTGGGTCCTCTGCAAGAGCAACAAGTGCTCTTGACTGCTGAGTCATCCCTCTAAGCCCTGGTTTTTGTTGTTTTGAGACAAGATCTCATGTAGCCCAGGCTATCTCGGAACTCTGAGATTCTTCTACCTCTACTTCCCAAGTGCTGGGATTACAGACCTGAACCACCACACCCAGCCTTCTGCTTTGCTTTTTAGAGCCAGGATCTGACTGTGTGGCCAAGCAAACCCATGATCCTCCTGCCCCCACTTCTTTGATGCTAGATTGAGGGTGTGCGGGCCATCATGCCCAGCTGATGACTTCTTATAACTGGGGGAGTTAGAGAGTCCTACCCACCCTCCAGCATGACTCAGTTTCTCTTAGGTGCTGTCTGTCACCGTGGTGATGGTGGGGATTGGGAGCTGTATACAATCCCAGTTCTGCTGGAGCTAGCTGCTCTACCACCTTCTCCATGTCCTCTGAGGAGGGATGAGGGTGACCAGCTGGGTGGGGCTGCTCACCGTGTCCAGTGAGGCAGCTGCCCTCATGTCGGGAAGGAACCCCACATCCAGCACATGCAGTAAGAAGTCCTGGTTCTCGATGCCGTACACGCGGTCCAGGAAAAGCACCATGGATGCCTTATGGTCTGGCACGAAGGATGCAGACATCTTTGGCTGAACCAGCGCCCCATCTGTAGACAGGAAAGGCAGGGTTGTCAGCTTCCCGCCGTGCCTATCGGCTCCCGCCCAGCATCACTTGGTCCACAAGTCTTGTTCCTTCCTACCTTTGCCCAGGGTGGGGATCTGCAGTGGGAGGCTGATGATGCCCACAAGGTCATCCAAGGGCACGAGGGACCGAAGGATGGCACGGATCCTCAGGGCCTCACCCTTGCCGGCTTGGATTAGCTGAAGATGGGTGGACAAGGGATATGCATGTCACCAGGTAACTGTGCCCCATTTGGGGACTGTTCATTCCATCCCTCTCTGACACACTGGCAGATGAAGTAACCCGTGTGTGTGTGTGTGTGTGTGTGTGTGTGTGTGTGTGTGTGTGTGCATTTGCCCGTGCATCCCCATGTGGAGGCTACAACTGATGTTAAGTGTCCTCCTTCATCATTTGCCCCTTATATTTTGAGACAGGGTCTCTCACTGAACCCGAGCACACTGTGTCAGCTATACTGACAGTCCAGCAAGCTCAGTGATGCCATTAAAGGCCTGTACTACAACGTCCAGCTTCTATGTAGCTTGTTTTTTTGAGACAGAGTCTCACTATGAAGTTCTGGCTTGCCTGGAACAAACTATCAAGACCAGGCTAGCCTGGAACTCACAGAGATGCCCCTGCCTCTGCCTCTGCCTCCCTAGTGCTAGTATTAAAGGCATGACCACCACTCCAGACCCTTGTCTGTGTTTTTTGAGACAGGATCTCATGTAGTCCAGGCTGGCCTCCAATTTGCTATGTAGCTGAGAATGATACTGAACTCCTGATCCTCCTGTCTCCGCTTTCCAAGTGTTTGGATTACAGACCTGTACCACTACATACACAGCCATGTTTGGTTATTGAGAAATGGTCTTTCTGTGTAACCCAAGCTGGCCTCAAACTCCCAGTTCTCCTGCCTCCACAGAGCTGGGATTCCAAATGTGTCAGGGAGGCATTGTGGCACAATTCCCGGCTCAAGTTTCCTTAGAGGGACTCAGTCTAGAATTCCCAGTCCCAGCCCTCTGCCTGTACTTTACCCACTGCCTGTCCCCTCTGGGGAACACTGTCAGTTTCGTCCACATGACTGAGACCCGAGAGTATGTTTTCACTAGTGTGTGGCCAGCTTCGCATAGCCCAGGACCACACCCACAGCGAGCGCCTGTGTATGTTGCCCAATGCCTGAAAGCAGAGGTTCAAGGTGTCCATGCCTGCTCTGGTCCTTCCCACCCGACCTGATCTCTGGAGCCTCACATGCATCTCAGGGGCACAGCGCCCCAGCAGGTCAATCAAAGCAGCGTAGAAGGACATGATGGCGTGTCCCAGGTGCACCCGGTTTTCTTCAGGGGGCTCCTCACCAAAGCTGTGGGGGGGGGGGTGGGTAGTGTGAGAGAGGAATCCAGGGGCATGTCAAGGGTGGTGTCCTATCGAAGAGGGGCCGCCAACTCACTGCTCACGCCGTCGGTCCCTCCGGACACCCGGTCCATCCCGTGCAGGGTCCTCAGAGATGCGGATGGCCTCTTCTATGGCAGCCAGCAGGCCCGAGCCTCCCTCACCCCGAAGGGCGGGCCCAAAGCACTCTGGCTTCCGGATGAGCAGTCGCACCACCACGTTGGCATTCTCCTCCACGCTCTCGCCTGGCCACCCCGGAAAGACCAGGAGAGCGCATGAGGGACACCTCAGGAAGCCCGAGGACCCCAACATCCCCAAGAGCAATGTCAGGTCCCTGTTAGTCCCCAGACCCACTTAAAGAGATCCCCTCCCAGGGCAGGCCTGAGGTTCGGGGTACAGACGTTACAGGGGGAGGCTTTGGCCAGTGACCCCCCCCTTCCCCGCCACCGGTCGGCGCCTCACCGTTAACAAAGACCGCAAAGCGCAGGAAGTCCAGATAGCGCTCACCCCCGCCGGGGTTCCAGCCAATGTCGGGGTACCCCTTGGCCAGGAGCATGGGGCAGCTTTGCAGGCCACAGCCTGCCAAGTAGGACACGACCTGGGATACAGGGAGAAACTCAAGCTCAGACCGCTTTTCTCCTCAAGGCTCCTGTCTGCCAACCTGGAGCACCTGAGCATCATTTGTCTCTGGATCCTCAGCAAGCTAACTTATCTTGCTGGGCCTATCCACCTGGGCCATGCCGCAGTCCCTTTCCTGTGCTCTGGGATCCCCTCCTGCAAGCAGTGCCCTCTCCATGAACACTTGAGTCAGGTACATCCCTCCCCTGCTCAGACACTGGCCTTGTCTCACTTGGGATAAAGTCCAACATCTTTGCTGTGGCCCACAGGACCCCATAGGAGCTGTCGCCTCCCTGACCTCACCTCCCACCACTTAGCTCTTACTGCTTCTGCCTCAGTGGCACTGGGCTCTCTGCTGCCCCAGGGTCTTTGCACTTCCCTTCCTCTTGATGTTTGTTCATCTGGCCCCTCAGATCAATCTGGCCTTTATTCAAATATCACTTCCTCAATGCAGCATTCTCTGACCACTTTTTTCCTCTGATTACTTTTTTTTTTTCCTTTGGAGATGGGGCCTCTCTATGTAATTCTGTCTGGTCTGGAACTCAGTATGTAGACCAGGCTAGTCTTGAACTCACAGAGATCCACCTGCCCATGTCTCCAAAATGCGGGGATTAAAAGCGTGCACCTCCACACCCAGCCACCACAACAGGAGCTTTTAAATGTTATTCCTCCCATTCAGGACAGGTTCTGCCATAAGAGTGTCCAAGCAGCAAATATTTGTTAACTGACTAATAATAATAATAATTAATAATAATAATAATAGCAGTCAGCCATTACTAAGCACGGGTTGATAAAAACATGAACTCAATGCACACATTTCAGTGACTGTGTTCACTATAGTCACTGTCCAGGGTCACTCGATGAAGGTGTCGGGCCACTGACCTCACCTATGAACTCCAAAGCACTCTGTGGCACCACTTGATCACGACAAGTACCTAGGCCACCCAGCTGGGACTGTGGAGCACAGATCTGCCCTGGGCCCCCAGCAGGGAGCGAAGGAGCCAGTGTGCACTGCTTCCTCCGTGCAAATGATCCCCCTTCTGATTGGACCCTGGGCTGTCCAGCACCACCCCCTGACAAAGGGTTCAGAGCCGGTAGGCGCCCATACAGACAGGCACGCCGGGCCGCCGCCACACCTTTTCCAGATCTTGCTCCTGTAACGCCAAGGCCAGCTCATTGTTGTCGATGACAGAAGCAGCTGCCACGTCCAGCGGTGTGGAGCCCTGCATGCCTGTGGGGACAACGCAAGTCGGAACGACCTTCGGAGATGCACTGCCGCCTGCCCCGTCTCTTTCTGTTTCTTTTTTTTTTTTTTTAAGACAGGGTCTCTCTGTCCCCAGCTGGCCTGGAACTCACTGTGTAGACCAGGCTGGCCTCTGTCTCACAGGGACTCACCTGCCTCTGCCTCCCAAGTACTGGGATTAAAGGCATGTGCCATCACGCCTGGCCAGTCTTTTTAAGATTTATTTTTATCTTTGGTAGCAGAGGCAGGTAGATCTCTGTGGTTCCTAGGCCAGCCTGGTCTATGCAGTGCGCTGTAGGTCAGCCAGGGCTATCTAGTGAGACCTATCTCAAAACTAAACAAAAACATTTTTATTGTATGTGTGCATTCACGTGCATGCATGTGTGTGTGTGTGTGTGTGCGCACGCACAGGTGCCCATAGAAGCCAGGAGAGGGCCTGGAATCCTTTGGCGCTGGAGTTACAGGTGGTTGTGAGCTGCTGGACGTGGGTACTGGGATTCAAACTCCAGTCCTCCTGATAGAGCAGTGAACACTCTTAATTGCTGAGCCATCTTTCCAGCCCTCAGCCTCTCTCTTGATGGGGCCACCTCCTCTGGGAAGCCCTCCCTGATGACCCCCTTTCCAGAATGGGCCAAGTGCCTCAACTGGTGTGTGCCTTCATTGTCCCAACTCTGATGGCTCTGGGCTGTTGATGTCTGAGACTGAACTGTCTTCCTGGCTGCGAACCAGGAAGCAGGTCAGGTGTGGGTCAGCTGGGGTTGTCAGAGTCACTGTGTCTTACTGCTCACTGCAGGGCCACACCCAAAGTGGGTTGAGAGTGAATGTGTTTTGCTTTGTGTTGTTCTGTTTTGCTTTGGAGCCAAGGTCTCATGTAGCCCAGGCTGGCCTCACACTTGTTATGTGGCTCAGGATGATCTTCAACTCTTGCTCCTTCCTGCCTCCATCTCCAAAGTGCGGGGTTTGCCGGAGGTGAGGGGTTTCTCACCCAGGCCAATGCCACTGTTTTCCAGGAGGTAGCTCAGGTGGTCAAACATGGAACGCTGGTTCTGACGGCTGATGCGGCAAAAATAGCACAGGAAGCGGCAGCAGCTGGTCACCATCTTAGGGAAGCGGATCTCCTGCAGGGGGTGGGCAGGGAGGGCCAGTGGTCAGCACCTGTCCTCTGTGGCCTTTCTCTGAGCTCCCCAGCCCAGCCAGGCCTCTCACCTTGGACTCGCCACCCCCAAGGACGTTCACCATGACCTCCATGACTGTTTCGTGCATGCCCAGCGCCCTCATCAGGTTTGGGTGTTGGTAGAAGACTTTGTTATTCATGATGTTCCTGTAGCAGATAAGAACCACCATGGTGTGATAGTGATTTACTGTGCACCTAGTCCCTTTCTGTAGATCTAAACTCACTCATCCTTTTTAGTATGCTTTGTTTTGGTTAGACTTTGAGACAAGGTCACATGCTGTACCTCAGGTTGGCCTGGAACTATGTAGCCCAGGATGGCCTAGGCATCACAGTGATCTTTCTGCTTGAGACTCCCAAGTGCTGGGATTACAAGTGTGACCCATCATGTCTAGACCTTTATTCATCCCTTTATCCTGACACTCTGGTAGGCAGGAATTATGATTATGGGATTTCACAGATACAAAGCCAGGTCTACATCCAAAGTGCGATCACCCAGGGTAGAGATCTTTGTCACATTGCCCACAGTATTGCCAAGTGCCTAGGGAGGGCCCAGCATACAGCAGGGGTTTAAAAAGTGCTTGCTGAGTGAATAAATGAGATACATTTGGACACTGGGTACTAAATACTATGATGGCTAATATATATATATATATATATATATATATATATATATATATATATATTTAAATCAACATTTATTTGTGTGTGTATGTGTCTGCATGCCATAGACACCTGGCTGGGGTCAGTTGCCTCTTTCCACCATGTGAGGCCTGGAGGGCGAACTCAGGTCATCAGGTTTCGCAGCAAGTGCCTTTACCCACTGAGCCATCTCTCCAGCCCCAGCCCAATTATTATTATTATTTATTATTATTTTGAGATGGGGGTCTCATTATGTATTCCAAGCTAGTCCAGAACTTCCTACATTGCACAAGCTAGCCTGGAACTCTTAAGATCCTCCTACCTCATCTTCCGGAGTGCTGGGATTACAGGCCTGAGACACTACCCCAGATTTACTAGTTTATGAGCGTTAATGAGCAGGGGTCACTGAAAGCCCACCACCCCCAACTCGTCCAGGGCAGACATGCCTGTTCCCTCTGTTAAGTGGACAAGCTCACAAACAGCAAATATACCAAGAGTCACACCGTGACCAAAGGCTGCTGGGGGAAGGGTTAGGGTTAGACATTAGGGAAAGAGGACATCATGGGTCAGGGGACGGTAAAACTCTGGGCCAGCCACACCGGGAGGTGGGTGCTCACCCAATGCTCTGGATCATGAGGTTCTCCTCCTGAGGCCCCATCTGCACGATGAGCAGTGAGCGGATCTGGCCCAGGCACTCCAGCAAACTCATGGTGTCCTCCATCGAGGACGGTGAGATGGTATAGGCCCGGGGCAGGGCACGCAGCAGCTCGCCGAGCCCATCGTACTGCCGATGCAGGAGGCTGAACATGACACGGACCAGCTCTGGGCTCTGCACAAAGTCCTCCTGGGCCCAGCGCACTACAGTATGGGACACCAGCTCCTGCAAGGACTCTGGGAAAGGACAGAAGGGTCAGGTGTTGGGTGTGGTTTTAAACCAGTGAAAGAGAAAGCCCCTCCTCCGAGTCACTAACTGCCCTCTACCTGCCAAGAACACCTGAACTCTGACAAAGAATCTTCTCTCCTCCCTCCATGCCTCCTTTCCTCCCTCTCCCTCCAGACACAGATCCTTGGTCATTCTAGGCAAGCGCCCTATCTGAGCTATACCCCCAAGCCTCTCCCTACGCTCTTCATCTGAATATCCAGACCGTAAGGGCTTCTTCCAAATTACAAGAGAAAAATAAAGAGTATTGGACTGAAATGGCTCAGCGGGTTAATAGCACATATTGCTGTTGCATAGGACCCTGTTTCAGTTCCCAGAACCCTTGT
This sequence comes from Eospalax fontanierii, assembly GCA_035773235.1. Taxonomy (NCBI): domain Eukaryota; kingdom Metazoa; phylum Chordata; class Mammalia; order Rodentia; family Spalacidae; genus Eospalax; species Eospalax fontanierii. Next base: position 23,790,063 of record CM069554.1, on the reverse strand, counting down.
TGGGCAGCTCACAACCACCTGTAACTCCAGCTCCAGGGGAATTCGGTACCTCTGGCCTCTTTAGCCTCCTGAACTCTTAGAACTCACATTCCCAACATATACATATATACACATAATTTAAAAATAAGCCAGGTATGCGGTACACACCTTTAGTCCCAGCACTCAGGGGTTGGAGGCAGGCAGATCTTTTTGAGTCTGAGACCAGCCTGGTCTACATAGCGAGTTGCAGGCCAATCAGGGTGATGTAATTAGATCCTGCCTCAATTTTTTTTTAAAAAAGCATATAACTGTAAAATCTCAGAGTCCTTTTTAAAAATTATATTTATTTATTTATTTTAAATTTTATGTGTATGAGTGTATTGCCTACATGTGTGTAAGTGCACCCATGTCTGGCAGTGCCCAAGGAGGACAGAAGAGGGCATCAAATCCCCTGGAAGTGGAGCTTCAGATGGGTTGTGGGTGCTGGGATTCTAACCCATGTCTTCTTCAAGAACAGCCAGTATTCTTAACTGCTGAGCCCATCTCTCCAGCCCTTTGGGGTCCTTTTAGAAGCCCTTTACTATGTGCCTTAGAGACTACAAGTCACAAATCCTAGTGGAAGTAGTACATTCTTCTAATCTCAGCACTCAGGAGGCTGAGGCAGGAGAATCTCAAATTTGAGGCCAGCCCGAGAGTGCACTTGGCCTCTAACTGCACCAAGCATGGCCCTGCCTCAGGGTCTTTGCACACTTTGCTCTCTCTCATACATAGAATGTGAAACAGCTCCCACAGGCCCATGTGTCAGAACATCTGGTCCCCAGAGAGTGGCTCTGTGTGGGAGTTTGTAGAACCTTTGGGAAGTGGGGCCTCATTTAAGAAGTGAGTCTGGAGGGAAGGCAGGCTTGCAGGGTTAGGTTATATATAGCTCTGTCCACTTCAGGCTCAAGTGGCTCTTGGTTTCCTGGTCCACTGAGAAGGAAACAAGCTGCCACACCCCCGCAGTACCATGGGGCTGCCATGATGGACGCACCCTCGAACTGCGAGCCAAAATAAACCCACCCACCCTTAAATCTCTCCTGTTAGGCTAGTTGTCATAATGACGAGTGAAAAGATGCTCCCTCAATTTTTTTTACTCTCTCTTACAACTCACTCAGACTTGTTTTTTTTAATCATAGGCAGACACATCCATACATTTTTTTTTTTTTGAAACAGGGTCTCCCGGTAGCCCCAGCTGGCCTGGACCTCACCATGTAAACCAGGCTGCCCTCGATCTCCTAGAGATCCACCTGCCTCTGCCTCCTGAGTGCTGGATTAAAGGCCTGCACAACTACACCAGCCATTCATACTTATATTTGATAAAGATTCTAAGCTCCGGGATAACAAGGGGTTCTGGGGTCCTCACTGATAGTGAGGCCTGCTGATAGTGCCTGGCTCAGAGTTGGCCCAGTGGAAAGTCCTCAATTGTTGTAGGATCAAACCTCTACCAACACCAGAGATTCTGTCCTGAGATGTGGCTAACGTATAGCTAGCATGTGGACGCCCAAAGTTGGTCATCGCTGCTTTTCTAGAATCTCATCGTGGTAATCATCTCACCATGAGACAAAAGAAAAATGAAAACCCGGAGGAGACAGAAACCATGGTGGTACTGGGACTGGATCCAGCTCTGCTCAGGCAGGTGACACCACCACCAGGTCAACACACACAGGCAGCATCTCCCCTAGCTCTGCTGTCCTTCGTCCTGCTTGTCCACAGCTCCCACACACACTGTACGCTTTGTGAACAATCTTCCCAAGCCGGGAGTTGCCTGCCCCACCCTGCCCCGGGTCCTCACGAGGTTTATGCTCCTCAGCTGGCGACTCCTCTTCAGCTTTCTCCTCCTTCTTCTTCACCAGCCGCACTTTCTCCAACAGGCTCATGAGGCGGCTGCCCAGGGTGGTCTCTTCCTCCGGCTCCTCCTCCTCCCCCTCCAGCTGGATTCCTGGAGGTGGTCAAGAAGGGATGGGCTGTCACTCGTGTGTTTGCTGATCTACCCGTTCAATCATTGCCTGTCCATCCATCTGTCCATTTCTCGCTCAGGCGTGCACTGTTGGAATTCCTCGGCCACCTCTCCTATGTCCCTACATTTGCTCATTTTACGAGGTGCAGGATTTCCATTTATTTGTTGGCTTTGGGAGACAGTCTCTCATAGCCTAGGTTGACCTTGAACTCCTGATCTTCCTGCTTCTGCTGCTTAGGAGCTAGGATTACAGATATACACTGCTACACTTGGTTCTGTTTATTTTCATTGATTTAATTTTTGTTGGATTTATTATTATTATTATTATTTTATGTGTCTGAGTGTATTGCCTGCATGTACATAAATGCACCCATGTCATGCACTGCCTGTAGAAGTCAGAAGAGGACATTGGATTCCCCTGAAACTGGAGTTACAGAGAGTTGTTAGCTGCCATGTGGGTGCTGGGAATCGAATCTGGGTCCTCTACAAGAGTCGCCATTATTCTTAACTGGAGAGGCATTTCCCTAATCCCCTTGTTGGGTTTTTTAAACATGGTCTTGCTATGAAGACCAGACAGGCCTTGAACTCCCTTTGTAGCCCAATTGGCCTGGAACTTGAAGTAATCTTCCTGGCTCAGTATCCTGAATACTAGGAGAAAAGAGGTGTAAGCCAATTTGCCCAGAAGCATTTGCCTTTTAGAGAAACTACTGCAAATATGTCCAAAGAAGGAGAAAAATAAAATATAAGAACTAAAAGGAGGCTGCAGAGATGGCTCACTGGTGAAGAGCACTGGCTGCTCTTGCAGAGGACCCAGGTTTGGTTCCCAGCACCCACATGGCAGCTAACAACTGTCCATAACTACAGTTCCAGGGGATCCAATGCCCTCTTCTAGCCTCTTCAGGAATTGCACACATGTGGTACACTTACATACATGCAGGTAAAACACTCATACACATAAAATATATCTTTTTAAGAGAGTTAAAAGAATGATGCCAGCAGAACACCCACTAGAAAATATTAACAAAGGAGCAAATGATATCAAAAGAGAAACACATAAGAATTATGGAGCTGAAAGATACAGAGCAGGAACACATATACTCCCAGTATCCAAGAGGTGGAAGCAGGAGGATCAGGACTTTAAGATCATCCTTGGCTGTCTATCAAGTTCAAGGCCTGTGTTACATTAAAACATTATATCTGCATAATTACACACAGAATAAAATATTATCATTATTTTTTAAATATTTGTTTTTATTTTATGTATGAATGTTTCATGCCTGAATACATATATGTGAATAACAAGCATGCAGTGCCCACAAAAGCCAGAAGAGGCCATCAGATGCCCTGGAACTGAAGTTACAGACCATTATGAGCCGCCATGTGGGTGCTGGGAACTAAACCCCAGTCCTCTGCAAGAGCAGCAAATGCTCTTAACTACTGAGTTATGTCTCCAGTCCTTTCAAATACCTTTTTTTTTAATTTAGAAAGGAAAAATAGAATAACTGAAACAAAAGAATCACTAGTGAGGTTCCGTGGCATATGTGTGCTGGTAAGAGAAAAATCATTAATTTAAGTATGGAGAAGGCCAGGGAGATGTCTCCAAGGGTAAAAAGCACTTGCTTTTTGCCTGAAAAAATGAGCTCAACCCCCAGAACTCATATAAAAAACTGGATACAGTGGAGATGAGAGAATCAGACAGAAGCTTTCATGTGTAGTACAGCAGCAGAAACAAGGGAGGCCTTGCCTCAAAACGAAGGTGGAAGGAGATAGTCAACCTCCAAAAGTTGTCCTCTGACCTCTACACACACACACACACACACACACTCACTCACACACGCACACACACACAAATACCAGCCTAAAGAACAGAAACATAAAAGAATGAAGAAAAGTAAGAGAACCTCGGAGATTTGTGGGACACCACGAAACGAATCAATGTGCCCATAATGAGAGTTCCAGAAGGAGAGGAAGGGAAGGGCGGAGGGGGAGAAGAAAGACAGAGTGAAAAATATTTGAAGAAATAATTGCCCAAAACTTCCCAACCTTGATTAAAAAAAAATATGAATCCACACATCCTTAAAACTGAAACTCCAAATGAGATAAATTCAAAGAGCTCCACACTTTGACACGCTCAAAATGCTGAAAGGCAAAGACAAAGAAAATCCAGAAAGTCATGCAGAGAAAAATGAGTTATCACATCCAAGGGAATCCCAGTGAGACTGTCAGATGAGTCACCATCAGGAAGGATGGAGGTCAGTCATCCGCTCCTCAGGCCAGCCAGTCACAGCTGGCAGGCAGCTGTCTCTCCACACAGCTTCTTATTCATCCACCCTTGTTTTAAAGTTTTTATTCCATCTCTACCTATCTATCTGGGGGGAAAAGATACAGCACACATGTGGAGATCAGGGGGCAGTGTGCAGGAGTCAGTCTCTTCTTTGACCATGTGGGGCCTAAGGATTGAACTCAGGTTGTCACTGAGACATCTCTCTGGCCCCTTATTAATTCACTTTTTATCCATCAATTCCCACACCCATCCAATCACTTACCCATAGACAGTTATTATTATGCTTGTCCTCACAAATACTCATTTAAGCTTATCTAGCGATTCAACAATATATTCATTCTTCATTCATTCATTCAATTAATTATTATGTAGCATCAAAACAGAGGTGTTTAAGGTCAGGAAGTCTTAGGGAAACTTCAGGACAGATCTCAAGAGAAAGTTTTATTGGTGGGGGACGGGTGGTAGGGCGATCTGAACCTCTCTCCTTACCACAGTGTGCCAGCAGGTCTTGATGGAAGTCAACCAAATCCTGTCGAATCTCTTCTGGGAGAGGGCAGTCTTCCTCATCCACACCATTTTTGAATTGCAATAGCATGTTGATCTAGAGAACGATAAAGATTAGAATGGAGGTCTGAGACCTCAGAACAGGGTCAGGGATCAAAGACCCAATTTTAAGTCTCTCTCTAAGGCTCTGATCCAAAATGTGAGTTAATAAAGAATATATGAGAGACTACAGACAGAGGTTTGATGGGGTCATGGTCAGTCTGAGGTGACTCAGGGGTCATGTTAGTTCATGAAAATAAGCTCAAGGGTGAAGCATGATTTTGAAGGTGGCTGTCAGCGATGAGCTGGGGTCAGGAGAGGTTGATGTTGGGGTTTAGTTGGTAAGATCAGCTGGAACAGGGGTCAAGGGACCTGCTCCTGGGGTGGAGAGCGGAACTCTCGGGTCCGTCGTGCAGTCTCAGCTGCGCTCATGGTGAAGGCTTTCATGAGGAGGCCATAGCGATCCCGCTGGTTGGCCTGGAGTTTGTCCACATAGCGCTCCGCAAAGGCTGCCAGGGACTCTACTCGGTGCTGTAGCTCTTGGTCACAGAAATACTCCAGGAGGTAGCACATCTGTGGGAGGACAGCCATGCGACAGGAGGGATGGTGGTGAGACCATCAGGACTTCTCGGAGACTTCTGATACTTTCTCCCCGCTCTCCGTAGCCCCTGCTGAGGTCCGACCACCATCATCTCCTGCGTGGGTCCTTGAGTCAGCCTCTTCCATTGTCTCCTCTCACATATAAATTGGGGGGATCATTCCAAGCCAGTACTACCCCAGTACTTTACACATCTCCACAGCTCCTCACTGCCACTGGAAAGCCCAGACTCAGGCTCCACCGAACTAGGTATGGCCCAGTGCAGACAGATGGAGGCTGGATACAGGGGCCACCGACCCACCTGCAACTTAACAGACTCGGGCAGCTTCATCTGGAGCAGCCCCTCCTCCAGCTCTTCCTTCTCTCCTTCTGCAGCCTCCTCGTCTTCTTTTTCTTCATCTTCCTTTTCTTGAGCCTCTTCCTCCTCATCCTCCTCCTTCTCCTCCTCATCTTCCTCCTCCTCTTCCTCCTCCTCCTCCTCTTCTTCCTCTACCTCTTGCTCCTCAGTGAATACTTCAGGCTCAATCATCTTCAAGATCTGTTTCACATCTTCATCACTAAAGACACCCATCACCTGTAGGACGAAGTCTGAGTTCCACACGGTGGCCCGCAGGGCCTCATGATCTCTTGCCAGTCTCACTCTCCAGACCTGCTTCTCCTACCCATGCAAGGCCCATTCCTGCACTGCCTGATGTGATTCCTCCCACAGGCAGAATGCCAGTCCCGACCTTGCTGTCCACCTTCCTGAAGAGCCCCCAGTTTGGTGGGATTTGGGTTGGCTATGATCAAGATACAATGTAGGTTTGTATAAAGTAGTCAAAGAATAAACAGAATATATTCTTTGTTTGTATGTGATTGAGTGTAATGCCTGCATGTGTGTAAGTGCACCTGTGTCGTGCAATGAATGTCCATGGAGGTAAGAAAAAGGCATCAAATTCTCTGGACTGGAGTTATAGACAGTTGTTAGCCACCATGTGGGTGTTGGGAATCGAACCTGGGTCCTCTGAAAGAGCAGCCAGTGTTCTTAACTGCTAAGCCATCTCTCCAGTCCCAGCAATATATTCTTTAAAAATAATCACCCACATGTCTACACCTGTGCCTCACCCACATGGCCTAGACCCCATCAGACATGAGCCCTTCTCTCTTTAGAGGTAAGTGTCCTTTCTCCCAAGTTTAAACATAGTGGCTCTGAGGCAGGACATGTTCTATATCTGATGGAGGCCTACATGGGTCCCAACATACATCAGCTCTTGCTCAACACAGTGAACATGCTAATAGCTTCAAGTATAGAAGCAAGATAGAAAGATGATGTAAAAGAAGAAAAGTAGGAAGAGAAAGAGAAACAGAGGTTAGCTAGATGAATTAATAGACTGAATTATAGAGATTTAAAAAGTGAGTGCATGGACAAGTCGATGACGGAGAGATGGTGGAAGGAGAGATGGTCTATGAATGAAAGAAAAGGACACATGATGGTAGCTGATAGTTGGATGGATGGACTGATAGATGCATGAGCAAAAGGAGTGTTTGGATAAATAAATGAGTAAATAGTCATGGAAATGGAGGACACATGGATGCATGCATGGATGGATGATATATGGATCATTGGTTATATGAGCATATGAATAAAGAAGCACGTAAAATTAAGGGTTGATGGAAGGATGAACAATGGACAGGGTGCCAAGTGGATAAACGAATGTAGATGGCTGGATGGATTCTGGGTACCTGGGTGGATGGACATACATATGGATAGGAATGTGCATACTTGAATGGACAGGTAAGTGGAAAATGGAGAAGGGGATGGGCTTGCGGCTGGGTATATGGACGGGGGCACAGATGAAAGGAAGGTGATTATGTGCCATATGGAGGGAAAGACGTTAACAACAATAGGTATGTGGCTAGATTACTAGATGGGGTCATGGGACTGTATGGCGTCATGTACGTGAATGCATGGTATGACTGAGTCAGTAAATACATTGAGAGGTGGATAGATGGAGACATGGCTGGAGAGATGAGCGGGTAGTTGAATGTGTAAGTGTTGGGAGACTGACGCAGGAACGGATGTAGGATTTCGAATGCAGACGAACGGGAGAAGGAAGCAGGAGGAAGTCATTACCAGGAGGGTAGACACCAGCTTGAGCACCGGCACGAACTGGAACTCCACAGATCCCCCGACCGGATCACGAGCCTGCTGCCCCCCATCTCGCACGGCTTCACCCAGCATTCTCAAGGCCTTGTCCCGCAGGGCCTCCAGAGGGATGGCAGGGCTGAGGCGGGCCGGAGCTTCTGCCACCCCAGCGGCTGGCAAGGCGGCCACGAAGCACGGAGGTGAGAAATGGTGCGGCGGTCTCAGAGAGGTGGTCACGCCGACGCCAGGCAGGCCGTGGCGGCGGGGCCCGTCCTCCGCGCTCCTCCCCGGCGGGAAGAGCGTGATGGCGCGGGTCTCCTCCGTGAGCGGCACGACGTACTCCGACAGCATGGAGCGACGGCTGCGGCAGGCGCTCTCGAGGTGGATGCTGATGAGGAGGTCGTAGTAGCCGGCACGCAGAGGCCCGGGCAGGTGCGCGTCTTCCAGCGCGTGCAGCAGCTGCGCCTGGTCCACGTGGCTGCACAGAGCATGCGCCACTCGGTTGTTGCCCAGGGCGCACACCGCGCGGTAGAGGGAGAGGGTGTGCGAGTGGAAGCGCTGGAGGTCCAGACGCTCAGACAGCTCCAGGATGTCCATGCACCTGGAGAAGGAGGATCAAGTGCTCAAGGCCATCCTCAGCTACATAGCCAGTTCAAGGCAAGCCTAAGCCACATAAGACCCTGTCTCAAAAACCCAAAACAAGGGAGCTGGAGAGATGACTCAGTAGTTAAGAGCCCTAGCTGCTCTTGCAGAAGACCTGGGTTTAATTTCTAGCACCCACATGGCGGCTGACAACATTTTGTAACTCTAGTACCAGGAGACCCAACACCTCCTTCTGATGTCCCCATGCACTGCACAACACAGGTACACTTACATAACATGTAGGCAATACACTCATACACTAAACTAAAAATGATAAATATATTTTTCAAGTAAAATTAAGGCTTCAGAAAGAACCTGTCTCAAGATAATAATTTAAAAAAATTTTTTGCCAGGTATGGTAGCACACACCTTTAATTCCAGCACTCAGGAGGCAGAGGCAGGTGAATCTCTGTGAGTTCAAGCCCAGCCTGGTCTAAATAGTGATTTCTAGGCCAGCTGGGATTACAGGGAGACTCTATCTTAAAAAGACCAAAAAGGAAATTTTTAAAAAATAACTAAGGCTATTGAGCCAGGTGTGGTGATACACACCTTTAGTCCATGCACTTGGGAGGCAAAGGCAGGTGAATCTGTGTAAGATCAAGGCCAGTCTAGTCTACATAGCAAGTTCCAAACCAGCTGAGGCTACAGGGAGACCCTGTTTCAAAAAGACAAAAGAAGACAAACAAAAAAGAACCAGGGCTATGGAGGCTGGAGAGATGGCTCACTGGTTAAGAGCACTTGCTTCTCTTGCAGAGGACCTGGGTTCAGTTCCCAGCATCCATGTGACAACTCACAACTATCTGTAATTCCCGTTCCGGGGGATTTAACATCTTGCTCTAGTCTCTGCGGGCAACAGGCACACACATGGCGCACATACACACATATAAGCAAATACTCAAATATAGCAAATAAAAATAATTTCAAGCTCAGGTTATAGTCCAGTGGTAGAGCACTTGCCTAGCATGGGAGAGGCCTAGAGTTTGATCTCTGTCCCCTACAGACACACACTAGAAATTTCTGTCATCCAGGACTGGAGAGATGGCTCTGTGGTTAAGAGCACTGGCTACTCTTGCAGAAGACCAGGGTTCCATTCTGAGCACCCACATGGCAGCTAATAGCCATCTATAACTCAGGTTCCAAGGGATCCAACACGCGCTTCTGACCTCCACAGGCACTTCAGGACATGGGTGCATTTACATACATGCAGGCAATACACTCATACACATAAAATAATAAAATTTTGTCATCCACATGAACACATCTGTAGTCCTGGGTGTTCTAGATCTCCATGGGACATGTCCGAAGTCTTCTTGGGTGTGCCCAGAGGCCATGGGGTACACTGAGGTCTCTCTGAGTAATGTCTAGGGTGGGGAGTTAGGTCATTGTCTGGGCTTGGTGAGATGGGTTTAGGACACTGGGGTGTGGGTCTGCGATCTCTGTGACTGTACTACCTTGAGATTAACATGTGATTCACTGGGATGGGTATAGGCAGCTCCCTAAGACAGGTCGGGAACCCCCTGCTGTATGGTCTGAGCACGGTTGTGGTAGGGGAACACACTGAACCCAGCCAGGCCCTGACCTGTTCTCCTCCGGGATGTGCAGCGCCATCATCGTCAGCGGCTCCTGGCACTGCACAGCCCAGCCCAGCCGCTCGCCTGCGCGCCGCGTGTCCACCTGTAGGAAGTGGTTGGGCATGCGGCTCCAGGAGACCGGCATCAGCATCTGCACCTCCAGGCGCGGCGGGCACTGCGGGGCCGGGTTCTTGCGCTCGCTCAGGAACATGGCGGCTGACAGAGGCATGATGTTCTGCAGAGGAAAGCGTGGGTCAGGATTCCCAGGCTTCCTCAGCCCTGCCTGGCTGACCTCCGCACGCCTCCCGCCTCGGCCTTTCCCCATTCCTGCCCACTTGCCTTTTGCTTCCCCAGCTCAAACTGGATGACGTTTTGGTTGGTGGGCAGAACGAAGACGGCGGGAAACAGCTTTGTGTTGGGTTCCACCTGGCAAGGGAGAAGAGGTCAATGTGAGAGGATGGGCTGGGGGCGATGTGGACTCTGGATTCAACGGCCAGATTGTGCCGAGTGCCTTCCGTCCTGATCTTCCCACCCTCAGCAGCCTTCCTCAGTCCCACATCTGTGCTGTCTGAGGGGAAGCTGTGCCAGAACCAAATTGGAATCTAACTGCACCTGTAGACCCAACCGCCAGTTTACAGGAAAGACAAAAGACTGAGAAACATGTTAAAATGGCACCTCAGAGCTAGGCAGCTAGGCCAGCTCTCTCCAGAGGTTAATTTGCACCCGACTCCCCTGTGGTCTCGGTAAAATGCAGATTCACTTTCAGTGGGGCTGGTGATGAGCCTGAAATTCTGCAGATTGAACAAAATCCCAGGTGATGTTGGTCCAGGGACCACACTTTAAGGAGCAAAGCCCTACAGCACCAACTGCTCAGTTCCTTCAACAAATGCATTAGAAAGGAGAGCAAGAGCGAGAGCGAGAGCGAGAGAGAGAGAGAGAGAAGACAATGTATCAAGAAATTCAAGGGACACAGCAACTCATTCAAAGATACGGCCTTACTTAGATTCTGATCCAAACAAAGAAAGGCAAAGACATTTTTGAGACGACTAGAGAAATTTGAACACGGACTAGCTAGATATCTGATGACAGGCACTCTTATTTTTTAGGTGATAGCAGTATTGTGGCCGTGCATTTAGAAAAATCATCTTTATCTTTTCAAAAGATGAAACTATATGATGTTGGCAATTTCTTTCAAAATCCTCCCATGGGAGTGGAAGGGAAGTAGGCATAAAGATGAAGTAAGATTGGCTGTGAGTAGGTGGCAGTTGAAGCTGGTAATGGGGACCTAGTGGCTCATTATGCTATTCCGCCTTTGTGTATTTCTGGAATTCTCCATTTAAAATATAATTTTGCAAGTGGGGCAGCACAGGCCTGTCATCCCAGCACTTGAGAAGCAGAGGCAGGAGGATCAGGAATTTAAAGTCTTCCTTGGCTACATAGTGAGTTCAAGGCTAGCCTGGGATGCAGAAGACCCTCTCTCAAGAAAAGAAAAGAAAATGAAGTTTTGCAAAGCCCACCTTACAAACATTAATGGATAGGTAAGTGGATATATATATATGAATCAAAACATTAATGGTAGAGTTTGGTGGTGGCTTTGTGAGTATTTACTGTAAAACCCTTCAATGTCTCTGTATAGTTGAAATACGTGCACACACTTCAATATAATAATAACAACAATAACATACTGAAAAGGAAGAATCCACCTTAGGGTTTTGGTCCATACTAGGATGTTCCCTAATTGAGGAGAAGGTGGTGATTGAGCCCGTGAGGAAATATACAGACCTCTGTCCAATATTAGGGCTATATGGTCTCTTCCATTCTGGGCACAGGTTTAAAGGAAGGTTCAACTAGACGTCCTCCTAGTGACTCCCGAGGGTAAACTAGGAGTGGGTTTGCCCTGTCTTTCCTGGGGGTGTACTGAAGGATCCTCTGGGGATGCTGGGAAATGCAGTTGCTATTTCTTAGTTGTCAAGGACTGGGCTCACCTGGAAAAAGGTGTTGCTTTCTTTGCCGTTGGCTGTGAAGGTCATTAAGCCCGTGGCCAAGTCTACCAGGCAGCCAATGACAAGGTCTGTGTGGCTGATCCGGCCTTGCTGCCCAGGGCTCACGAAGTCCCCACCCCACACCATGTAGCAGTTGCTGCACTTGAGGCTGGAAGAGATAGATATGGTCACAACAGGCGTCTTCAGCCCAGGATCTCTGGACCCCAGCCCAGACACCTCCATCCCCAAACTCGCAGAATACCGTGACCTCAGAGCCCCACTCCCCAAACTGCAGACTGAACCCAGAAACCCCTCACCCTAGGCCCCGAGCTGCTTGGTGCTAGAATCCTTAAGGGCTGGTGAGGGTAGGAAAAGCAGAATGAGAAGAAAAATGAGGAAACAAAGCGGGGGTCAGATGAGATGGGGAGGAAAAGGCGGGAAAGAGGATGATGAAATGGGGAGATGGAGGAGAAAAAGAAAAGCAATGGGAGGAAAGTGAATTAAAAGAGGCAGGAGAGAAGAGCTTCTGAAGCACATACTATGACTCTTCTTGTTCCAGAAGGTTCTTAGGAACCCCAGCCAGGCAGCCCCAGAGTTGGTGGCTAGAGCTCCTGTCCCCTCCTCCCCACACCAACCTCCCGCCTCCACATGGCACCCCCACTCTGCCCCGGCACCTGCTGTGGACATTGCCTTGCTCGTCCCCCATGGTCACTGTCACTGCCCGGACCTTGCTGAGGTCGAAGCTCATGTCGTGTTGATGGTAGTCAGGAGTGACCCAGCCCACCCACACGCAGCTGGGCTCCTGACCAGCGAATACCCTCACGGAGTAATAGTACTGAGGACACAAACAGGAGACCAGAGGTCAGTCGGGAAGATCATGTGCTTTGGGATTCTGAATTCATTTCCATGGGTTCCAGCGTCTTCTGGGAGCTGGACCAGAAGTTGCCGGATTTGAGACTCCCTGAGTTTATGTGTTTGCGTTGGTATGGCCATTCCCACGGTTCTGGATTAGGGAATCCCGTGGAACTACACTGTGATGCCCCCACACTTGGTCCCTCCACAGATTATACAGCAGAGTAATATGTAATAGGTCACAAGACTAAACTCGTTTCATCTACCCAGCCACCTCATCAAGTGGGTACAATTTTTATCCTTATTTCTACGATGAAGAAAGGACAATCCTTCCATTAGCAGTGACTCAGCCAAGTGTCACCTAGATGGCCTATGAGATCCACCTGCCGCTGCCTCCCAAATGCTGATACGGAAGCTGTGTGCTACCACACCCAGCCAATTGTGAACTTTTATTTCCAAGAATATATTAGAGTGGCTACTGGAGTTAAAATATTTATATAGGTTACCCCAAATGTTGACCTACGTTGGTTTACACTCTGGACTTTGGGGACCGTAGGCATTATATTAGTTTGGCTCATACTTTCACTGAGCTCCCTGTTGTCGTTGGACCACTAGCTACATAAATATAGGGGTTCAAAGGATTACAGTAGTGTGTGCTGTATTCCAACTCTCTAGTACTAAATTGGAATTCTGGAGTCTCTCTATTATGCTGAGGGGTCCCCAAAGTTGAGGGTTGCAGGTTCACACCGTGGTGGTGTTGAGGATGATCTCAGGGTCATCACGGTTGTCAGTGGGTACCACATCTCGAGGGAGTCGGGGCAGGGCAGGGGTGGTAGGTGGTTGGGTCATCATGGCAACCTTCTTGGCCTTGAATAAGAACCTAGAGGTCAGAGGAGACACGAGATGAAGCCCAATGCCTGCACCCCAACACCACCATCATGTTGCCCACATCTGTCCAGGTTAGATCTTCCAACGTTAGCAGCACAGGAATCCCTCACTACCCGAGCTCAATCCATTCTAGAGGTGGTTGTGATGATGGGTCACTCACGCTTAACGAGGCAGCTGAGAACTGGGTGTGGTGACGCACACCTGCAATCCTAGCACGTGGGAGGTAGAGACAACAGGACAAGGAGTTCACGGCCCTCCTCATCTACAGAGCAAGTTCAAAGCCAGCCTGAGCTACATGAGACCTTGTCTCAAAAAAGCAAAACAGGGGTTGGAGAGACAGCTCAGGGGTTAAGAGCACTGGCTGCTCTTGCAGAGGACCCAGGTTCAGTTCCTAGGACCCATATGGCTTACATCCATGCAATCGAAAACACTCATATACATGAAATAAAAATAAATAAATTAGTTAATTAAAAACAAGGCAAAGTACAGAGGATAACTAGTTATATGGGGGTCTTCTCTGGGATCACACAGTGGTTCCCCTAAATCTGCATTTATCATTTGTGTTTCTTTTTTTAAATTGTGTATGTTCATGTGGCATGTGTGTGCATACAAGTGAACAGACACATGTGTGAGCATGTGTATGGAGGCCAAAGTCAACCTCGGGTGTCATTCCTCAGGAGATACCACTCACCTTGCTTTTTGAGACAGTGTCTCTCATTGGCACGGAGCCTGCCTGAGTAGGCTGGGTTGGCTGACCAAGGAGCCTGAGGGATCTGCTTGCCCAGCACTGGGATTACGAGCACAGCTACTCTGGGCATTTTTATATAGGTTTTAGGGATCAAACTCAGGCCTCAGGCTTGCAGGGCACGCACCTTACTGACTTATTCTCCCAGCCTTGCTTCTTGTTGATTATTTTTTAAGATTTTATTTTTATTTTTTAATTATCTGTCTGTATGTGTGTGGGGAAGTGCACATGAGTCCAGGTGCCTCCAGAGGCCAGAAGAGGGTGTCAGGTACCCTGGAGCTGGAGTTCCACCCACCTGACGTGGGTGCTGGGGATAGGAGTTGGTTCCTCTGGGGGAGCAGGAAGTGCTCTTAACCACTGAGCAATTGCTCCAGACCCTCTGTTTGTCTGGTTTTTTTTTTTTTTTTAAAGACAGGGTCTTACTATATAGCCCTGTCTGGTTTGGGATTAACTCTGGCTCAGGCTGCCCTCAAACTCATGGACGACCCTCCTGCCTCTGCCCTGTAAGGGCTCAGATTACAGGTGTGCACCACCTGTTTTTGAGGTAGGTTCTTTCCATGTAGCCTAGGCTGGCCTTGAGCTTAGGATCCTCCTGCCTCCGCCTCCCAAATGCTCACAGATGGAAGCCACCACGTCTGGATGTTTAATTCTTCATTGTATAGCACTGCCTTAAATACTATGAGGCACTTGGGATCCCTAGAGACCTCCAGTGACAGCAACCTCCAACTGTAAAAACCAACAGCACTTCATCATCTCCAGACACCCTCCAAGAGACAGAATTTCATAGAATTGAAAACCACTGCCATAAAGTCTATTTCCTTCCAATCCAATGCCTTCGAAGGGCCTCCTTTTGAGTTAGTTTGTGGGGAGGGCACATTGGAGAAACAGGAACGATTATAATTTAGAAGACCGACCCCTTGTTGTTCTCAGGCATTTGGGTGTGTAGTACTCTAACAAGATACTGAAGCTCCCTTTAGTATCTATGGGTACTGAAGTCCATAGAGTGGACCCCTTTGGGATCCCAGTGGGGACGGCATTCTCTATACTGTCTAGTAAGGTTCCCCAATTGTATACTTTTTAGGAAATGAGAACATCTCTGGGAAATAACAGAGCTCACTTCAGACAGGATCTCTCGATATTTTGACTTCACTTAGCGTTAGCATCTGTGGGACTACGACAGAAGTTTCTTAAATCGCTGAGGTTGTGTAATTAGGGGTCCCAAGGCCCTGAACCCCATACTAGCCCCAGTCATGACTCACCCTCTCCTCTTGTTCTTTTCTGTGGTAGCATCCTTCTCATTCTCCGCCCTGGCAGGCTGGGCCTCCGCTCCAGCCTGGGCAGTGCCTCCCGGCACCCCCTCCTTGGCAGTGCCCTCCTTGCCCCCCTCAACATCTCCCCAGCCACCAGCCGAGCGGCGCAGGTTTTCGTAGTCAGGATCGGGTTCCGCGGCCCGGGCTTCGTCTTCAGCAGGTGGCTGCAGGCCAGGGGAGGCCAGGGGCGTGGCCCCTGCAGTGCAGCGGAAGTGTTGGTGGAACTGGACCGGAAGGCTCAGCCGGAGGAACATCATCTCCACCAGGCTGTTCTGGGAGCCCCAGGTGCGGTGGGTCAAGCGCAGGCAGGGAGGCGTGTCCACGGTGCCATCCATGCGGGCCACCTGGGGGAGGGAGGAAGCAAGCTCTGAGCCAGGCTTGTGAGCTGGGCCAGGCCACTGGCCTTAAACCTGGTTACACGCACAAAAGTCACTGTTAGGCCTCTCTGTAAAAATTACCCAAAGATAACATCTTCAAGCCAGTGAAGTTCCCACTGGGACACACAGCTTGACAGTGGGGTGTTCTTAGCCCCTTGTCAACCTATGTGGGACACCTGATATAGAATAGCTGTTTGGTCCAATGCTGAAATTACTCGGGGGGAATTTTCAGAACCTATCTATGCACTTCAGAGCAAGATATCCATGTATGCATGCATCCGTAAAGAAATTCATCCACGCATAAATTCATCTGTGTCACATGCATGCATCCTCCATTTGTCTATCATCCATCCCTGCGTATATCCACCCACATATATACCATCCATCCACCATGCATACATTATTCATCCACCCATGGACCACCCATCCATCCATGCACCATCCATCCATTCATACACCATCCATCCATCTTACAAATATCTCAGGAGCACCTACTGTGTACCATTCACTGCTTTAGGTGTTAGAAGCACTTAGGTGAACGCAGTGAGAACTTTGCCCACGTGAATGCCCAAGGAGACCCCTGAGGACAGCAGCTCTAAAGGGTCAGACTTATGGAAAAGCTCCCCAGGTGAAAGTTCATTTTTCTCAGTGTATGTGAAAATGTTCAGAAAAGTGTGTACCTTATAAGTGCATAGTATCATGATGTGTTTTTACACACTGAACACACACATGCATCCAGAACCCAGATGGGCAGTGGATCTAGACCCTTGGGAACCATTGGAATAGTCCGGCTTAAGTAAAGGGCAGGAACCAAAAGAAGGACAGAGACCTGACCTGTGTGTTCAAGATAAACTCTCAAGGATTTTTAAGAATGAATATGTGTGTGTGTGTGTGTGTGTGTGTGTGTTGTGTTGTGTTGCTGGAGATGGAACCCAGGGCCTTGTACATGGTAGGCAGATACTGTACTACTGAACTGCACACTCAACTTGGTTTTATGAGACAGGGTCCTGCTATGTAGCCCAGGCTGGCCTCAAACTCAAGATCCTCCTGCTTATGCCTTCCAAGTGCTGGGATCGCAGGCTGTACCATCACCCCAGGTTTCTCACAGGTTTTCTTTGTTTCTTCCTTCCTTTTTCTTTTCTTGTTCTGTTTTTCCTGAGACAGGGTCTCACTATGTAGCCATGGCTGACATGAAACTCACTATTTAGACCAGGCTGGTTTTGAACTTACAGAGACCTGCCTCTGCTCCGTCCCCCTGCCCCCTGCCCCATTACTGAGTGCTGGGATTAAAGGTGTCTCATAGAATTTCTAGAGTTTAATCCATGTGCAACAGAAGTAAAGTTGATCTCCTCAAGTAGCAATTGCTGACTTGGACCTCTGGGCTCCCCAGTGCCTGGAGAATGCACCTCCAACCGTGCCTGCAAGGTTCCGGGCTCCCAGGCACTGCAGGGCTTTGCTCACTCCTTTCTTAGAATCCTGTTTTGCCTGTCTTCCTTGACAACAGACTCCTGTGATTTATGTATGAAGAAACTAGCAACATCTCTGAGTGATTCTTTCCCAGTAACCAACGTTTCAATCTGTCATACCATAGATTAGCTATGCCTGTTCTGGAATGCTCTATGAATGGACTCCCACAGCCTGTGTTCTTGTGTGCCTGGCATCTTTCACTCAGCGTTTTTGGTCCAGGTGGTCCTGTATTTTGGGTTCTTCATCCTCATTGCTATATAATATTCAGTTCCCTGGCTTGGTTCTACCAGCAACAGGAGCGAGTTTATATTCACTCCACCTTCTGTTCCATTCTCTCTGGTCCTGCATTACATTTGTAATCTATTGCCAACAGAGACCTTTCCAAAACTCTGGTGTCAGCTAAACACGCCCCTACTAAAAATTCTTCCATATTGCATAAGATTTTTGGTTGGTTTTTTTTTTTTTTTTTGGTCTTTTTGACTCTCTATAGCCCCACCTGGCCTGGAACTCACTATGTAGACCGGGCTAGCCTTGAACTCATAGAGATCTGCCTGCCTCTGCCCCCAGTGCTGGGATTAAAGGCGTGCACCACCACACCCAACTATCATAGTCTAAATTTTCCCCACGCACATCACCTAATCTTTGTCTTTTGTCATTTTTGAGATGGGGTCGCATGTAGCTCAGGCTGGCCTCAAACTTAAAATGTTACCTGAGAGATGGTTCAGCAGTCAAGAGCACTGGCTGCTCTTGCAGAAAACCTGGGTTCAGTTCCCAGCACCCACATGGTGGCTAACAACTGTCTCTAACTCCAGTTTCAGGGAATCTAACACCCTCTTCTGACCTCCGTGTGCATTGCATACACATGATGCACTTTATATACATGTTGGCAAAACACTCATACACATAAAAATAAAATTTTTAAAACTTGCTATGGAGCCAAAGATGACCTTGAACTCGTGATCCTCCTGCCTCTGCTCCCAAGTGCTGAGATCCAGGCATGTACCACTATACCCAGCTTTCTCCTTGTTTTGATCACTTATTAATTACAGAGAGAAAGACAGTAACCGTACAGTGGAGAAACCTGAAGAGTCCAGTTCAATCAAATAGTCAGAGTTAATCAGTACAGTTGTTCTGTGGAACACACACACTAGTAGTTCCAGAACCCTTTGCAGATTCCAAAATATATGGATGCTCTGGTTCTTTGTATAAATGGCATAGTGTTTATACATAACTTATGCACATCTTCTCATATGATATTTGTTTATTTACTTGCTGTTTTAGCACTGGTGATAAAACCCCAGGACGTGGCACATACTGGTAGGCAATACCCTGTCACTGAGCCACATTCCAGCCTTCTCTTCATGCTTAAACCATCTCTAGATGAGTTATAATTTAGTATAGATGTTATCTAATGCAATGAAATAAATACATACAACACACAATACAAAGTTAATGCTAGGTCAATGGCTGTTCTGCTGTATTCTTTGGAGAAGAAAGTCTGTATGTGTTCAGTATGTGTATGTGTATGCTAATCTTTTTCACATTTTTTTTAATGTGAGGCTGATTGAATCGATGGATACTGAGGGCTGACTGCAGTTAGATAGAGCAACCTGGGAATTGGAGAGATGGCTCAGTGGTTAAGAGTACTGGCTGCTATTGCAGAGGACTCGGGTTTGATTCCCAGCACCCACATGGCAGTTGTAAACCATCTGTAACTCCAGTTCCAAGAGGTCCAATGCCCTCTTCTGACCTCCACCAGCATTGCATGAGACAAGTGCACTTACACACATGCATGCAAGGCACTCATACATGTAAAATAAAAATAATAAATATTTTTGAAAAAGATAGAGCAACCTCATGCAATGTACCACAGAGGGCCTCACTTCTGTGATGACTGTGCTATATCCACAGAATGAAACCAGTCATGGAAAGAGCCTCCAAACCCAAACTGAGGAACATTCTATGAAATCACTGGCCTGTAGGCTTCAAAGCTGTCAATGCATAAAAACAACAAAAGCTTTGGGATCATTCTCCACAGAGACCAAGGAGACAGAACTAAATGCAATACAAGATCCTGGTCCAGAAAGAAAAACCGGGGGGATGGCAATTGCCATAATCAGACAAACTTAAATACAGGCTGTGGATTAGGCAATTAAGCAATACCTAACTTCCTGATTTTTCCTCAGTGCCCTGCAGTCTGTCAGAGAATGTCCTGTCCTTGTTTTGAAAAAATGCACATCATAATAGTTTAGGGTGAAGAAGCACAATGTTACAACTTCTTGTTCCTCTTCCTCCTCCTCCTCTTCCTCTTCCTCCTCCTCATTCTCCTCCTCCTCCTCCTCCTCATCCTCCTCCTCCTCTTCCTCCTCTTCCTCCTCCTTCTTTGATTTTTTTCGAGACAGGCTTTCAAGTAACTTGGGCTGGCCTCAAACTCTCTATGTAGCCAAAGATGACCCTGAACTTCTGGTCCTCCTGGCCTGGGCCACCACATCTGACTCCACTAGAATCATTTAATCATGCTTTTCTTTTCTCCCTTCCCTCATTTTAAAGATGAAGAACGGAAAATTGTTTACTAAAGTTTTACTTTAAAAGGAAGTCCTGGGAGTCCCTTACACTCATTCCCCCTTTTATATGGTTTGTGAATGGGAGGAGAGCTAGAGAATTGTGAAAAGAATGGAGGCCAGACACAGATCAGAGCATATAGCCTAGGTGTTGGAGATACAGGTCAGCAGTAGAGCACTTGCTTAGAATCCCCCAGTGAGGGGCTGGGGGTGTGGCTCAGTGGTAGAGCATCTGCCTAGAATCCCCCAGTGGGGCTTGGAGTGTGGCTCAGCAGAAAAGTATCTACCTAGCATATGCAGGGTCCTGAGTTCAATTCCAGGAACCACCAAGAAAAAAGATCCATTATTCTAGTATTCACAGTGGTTTGATCTTTAGCACCACAAAATAATAATAATAATACTAGCAGGACAGAGTCTTACCTCATAGTGGGGGTGCTCGAGAGGCACAGGCTCAAACTGAGGAAGGCTTTTGCTGAACCAGGTGGTAACTGGGCGCTGCATGTTGATGGCAAATGGCTCAAAGCCTTCCTGGAGGCCACAGATGGCAAAAAACCGCAGGGAACTCACGTCCTGGCCCAGGTTGAGGTGACCCACCTGACCAGGCCCCAAGCTGCAGACTGGAAGGAAGCCTGAGGGAAGGGGACAAAAGTGTGGGGCTGAGTAGGTGGGTGGCGTGGAGGCAACCACGGGAAGGAGAATACTGTGGGAGAGGGGGGAGAGCGAGAGGGGAGAGCGAGAGAGAGCTAAGTCCAGGGTCAAGGGAGATGGCGGACCTGCAGGAAGGACAAGTAAAGAGATCTCAGCTCTCACCATCCCCGATCTCAATCTCTCGGAAGGCTGTCTCGGAGCCTGAGTCGGACATGAGCACCTCGCCATTGAGGGTGAAGATAATGGTGTTCTCTGTGAGGTCGATCATGCAGCCGACAACATCGCCTGACTGCCAGGGGCGCCCGAATGGCTCACTGCCCAAGTGCCAGCGCTGGCCCTGTGAGAAGGTCCAGGGGAAACACAGCCCAGAGACACACAGAGAAAGAGAAAGTCAAGCCAGGAGACACACACATGAAGACACGCGCGCGCGCGCACACACACACACACACACACACAGAGCATCAGGTTCAGTGTGTGTGAGACAGCAGAGGTCACCAGCAGTGCTTCCCATCCCACCCACATTTTTACCCAGAATCCTTGGAACTGCCTTCTTCACTAGTTCCTATCTTGTCCCTGCTTCCTGTTCTCTGCTGTTCAGGTGGCAGGGATATGCAGGGCACCAACGTGGTGCTGTGGAGCTCATGAAAGAAGCAAGTTGAGGACAGAAAAGAAAAATGAACTTGCCAGTGACCTCCACAGAGACCCATGAAGTTCCCAGAAATGAGAAGGTGGATGCATGACTGCATGGCTGAGTCCACATCATTTGACGGAGGAAAGAAAGTGTGAGTCGATGCTTGCATAGGCACACAGATGGACAGACATAGTGTCCTAAGAATGTCCCCCATGGGCTCCAAGTATTTGGAGATTTGTCCCCAGTTGGTGGCGACATTTGGGGAGGTTTTGGGAGGTATGATCTTGCTGGAGGAAGCACATCACTGGGGATGGACTTCGAGAGTTCTTAAACCTTGCTAGATTTCCGGTTAGTCTCTGCTTCCTGTGCCTGCTTGAAGATGTGATGACTCAGCTTTCTACTCCGACCACCCCAACTGCCATGCTCCCTCTCTATTACAGACTCTTATCCCTCTGAACTGTAAGCCAAATAAACTCTTCCTTCTATAAGGTGCCTCAGTCATGGTGTTTTATCACAGAAAAAGAAAGTAACAAATACAGATGGATGAACGGATGGATGGATGGATGAACGGATGAATGGATAGACAGAAGGATGGATGCTGCCGGGTATAGTGATTCATGCCTGTAATTCCAGCACTCAGGAAACTGAGGCAGGAGAATTGTGAGCTTGAGGCAAGCCTGGGTGGCCTATGTAACAACTTTCAAGCTACGCTGAGCTATACATCAAAACCTCTGTCTTAAAAAAAGATGATTGGATGACTGGATGATGAGTAGGTGGATGGATGGATGGATGGATGGATGGATGGATGGATGATGGACAGATAGACGGATGGACGGACAGATGGATGGATGGTTGGATGGATGAACAGTATGGTAGCTCCATGGATCAATGAATGGTGAGATACAAACAGAGAAGACTACAGGGTGTGACTTTGAGAGGAAACACAGGGCCTGGCAGAGTGGAGGCCAGGGAGGGTACCCACCCTGTGCCCATTGAAGACATAGGCCAAATCATCAGCTCCCAGCTCCACATCAGGCCGCAGCTCAGGTCTTGCCCAGCCCACTCTCATCTCGCCTGTGGTGACTGCTTCAAACTCGAAGTACCAGCGGCCGCTCTGTACTGCATAGGATTTCTCTGCGCGGAAGATGCGCACGCGGTCCCCGCGAGACTGGCTGTCCACTTGACCTACAAAGATGGCCAGGTACAGTTAGAGAGTCTGGACAGGAAGTAGATCCCAAGATAAAAAGAGATGAGGGCCTAGAGGAACTGGAGCAAGAGGGACAATTGATTGATGTTAGGGGAGAATTGGAGAAACTCAGACGAGGTAAGAGAGACATGTTGAGAGACATCTCACCTCATCAGAACCCAGACAACAGACACAGGGAGAAAGTCAAGTCAACGACTTAGTCAGGATTATATTCTGAGGTTAAGGGTTAAAATTAAGGCCAAGGTTTATAACCAAGAATTTACAGCAGGATTGAAGAGTAAGTCAGAGTCAAGGTCAGGAGAGGATAAAAATTGAGGTTCTGGTCATGAATTAAGAAATTAAGGGTCTGGGTAGGGGTAATCGTTCCTTTTTGAGTGTGTAGCCACTGGTAGATTTCCCATGCTCCAGGGAATGGCCCCACACTTATACATACATGAGAAGCACTAACTGGAATTAGTGGATTATAAAATAAATAAATAGAAGATGTGAAATCGTAAGGAAGCCGTGTTGAGGGGTTGGGAGGCGTTAGAGGGGAAAACGAGGATGGATTTGATCCTGCCACACTGTATACATGTATGAACTTCTCAAGAATAAGAAAAATTAATTTAAAATATTTTCGCCGAAAAGAAAAAGAAATGTGGGGTTTCCAGGCATAGTGGTGTACACACTGGTGCACATACCAGTGTGTACCGTGGCACTGTCTAATCTAGTACCTGAGAGGCAAACACGGGAGTGACGAGTTCAAAACCAGTCCTGGTTACATAAGAAGACTCACCTAGATTGCATAGGCTACATGAAACACTGTCTCAAAAAAAACAAGAGCCGAGCATGGTGGTGCATAGCCATAATCCCAGTACTTGGAAGGCTTGGAGAAGGAGCATAACCACAAACTGTTTTGTTTTGTTTGAGACAGGGTATCACTGTTTCCTTCCCTGGCCTGAAATTTACTAAGTAGAGCAACCTAGCAACCTGGCCTGTAACTCACAGAGATTCACCTGCCTCTGTCTCTTAGTGCTGGGATCAAAGGCATGCGCCACCATACCCAGTCAGAATCATAAGTGTGAGGTCAGCCTTGGCTATATAATGACTTCCAGGCCACTTTGGGCTATTGAGACCCTGCTTCAAAAGACACGCTCTCCCCCCAGCCAGGTATGGTAGTGCGCGTCTTTAATCCCAGCACTCAGGAGGCAGAAGCAGGCAGGTCTCTGTGGGGTCAAGGCCAGCTTGGTCTACATAGTGAGTTCCAGGCCGGCTGGGACGACAGGGAGACTCTGTCTCAAAAAGACCCCCAAAAATATGAAAGAAAGAAGGAAGTTGGAGGGAGAAAAAAGAAATTGAGGGCTGAGGGATCATGGTCAGGGTTAGGATCGAGGGTTAGATTGGAAATTAGTGAAAGATCAAAGGTCAGTTTAGGGGGAGGGGTTAGAAACTTTCTCAGTCCCCGATGCCTTGGCTAGGTGGCTCCGTGCTATAGTTCTATTCAGAGGTTAGGGTTAGAGGCCAAAGGTGGAGTGAGGACTCACAGGGCTCATGGTCTGGCCACAGAGACACTGCATCAGGCCAAGACCAGTGGTCAGATTGGAGTTAAGATTGGGGTAATGGGCAAGGGGTCAAAGCTGAGAGGAAGGGTCAGCACTTGCTAACCTTCTGATCAGTGCATTCAATGTTATAGATTGGGCATGTTGTCCAATGAGCACTGACTTGGGTCAGAAATGAAGGATTAGTGGTCAAAGTCAAGGTAGGAGTTGGGGCATGGACAGGGGTCAGTACTCACTGGGTTCCTGGTCAGGTGGCTCAATGTTGTAGCCATAGCCCAGCAGGGTGCGCACAGCCTGGCAGAGGCTGTCCCGATTGCTGCGCTTGGTGGCCTCATCCAGTAGGCGATAGGGCACGAGGCGAGGGTTTCTACGCGCAGGAATGTCCTGCACGGCACTGTAACTCCAGCCCTGGGCCACACGGTCTCTTGCCCACACATTGTGTCCATTCTCCGCCAGCCGATCCACCAGCGTTGTCTGTGCCGGCGTCAGCCGCACGTGGCTCAGGTCTAGTGGAGCCGGCTTGTACCCGTTGCTCATCATGTACCTGGAGGTGAGGCGGGGTATGTGGGAAGAGACCCTCTCTCTCCCACTTCGAGGCTTTGGGTTGTGGAATTCTTTGCTCATCTGAAGACTCCAAAATCCTCATTCCTGAGAGTTGCTGTTGTGTGTATGTATGTGCATAGTATGGTGGAGGGGCACACATGCTGTGGCACACATGCCGTGGCACACATGTGGCAGTCAGAGGACAACTTTGTGAAGTTGGTTCTCTCCTCCCACCTTTACGTGGGTTCCGAGGATTGAACTCAAGTTGTCAGGTTTGCTCAGCAAGAGCTTTACCTGTGGTGTGAGGCTTTACCACCTCTGACCTCTCTCACCTCTTCATTTATCATTGAGACTCTTATCTTTGTTCTTTTCTTGTTTGGGGGTTTTTTTGTTGTTGGTTTCAAGACAGGACTCACTTTGTAGCCCAGGCTGGCCTAAAACTCACAGACTCACAGATCCTTCTGCTTTAGCCTCCTGAGTGCTGAAATTACAGATGTGCACCCCCACACCCAGTTTGGGGAGGTTTATCTTGACCCTAATGCCATCCTTTTTGAGTTTTCTTTCTTCTGACTCCACACACACAATCACTTTTAAACACCTGGCTTTGAAATCCTTGACCTCTGAACTCAGGGTCTATAAGCCTCCACCTATAATCCAAGGATCTGTTACTTACAATTTAGCAACCCCTGGATTTTCACCTTCTGCCACTGACCTTGGCCTCTAAATATGGAAATGACACCCTAGATTTCTCAGGGGAGACCCTGACCTTCCATCATGGTTTCTGTCTCTTTCTAGCACTCTTAATTCCTCACTTCCGGTCAACACTCACTTCTGACCCCGGAGCTCTGACCCCAGCCCCACAGCTGGCACACTATCATCTCCGACCGCAGCATCTTTAAAGGTCCCTTAGTCCCTCCAGCCCTCAGCGCACATGCCCAGCCCTGACATCCTTTTCCCATCCACACTCACGTCTTGGGGAGCTTTGTCTTTTTCAGGTTGTCCTCGGCTTTCTCGTCAGCCATGCCCACATGGCAGCCCAGGGCCAGCAGAGTCCTGAGCAGAGGAGCGGGACAACAGGTCATAGTCCACAGAGCTCCCGCCCCTGGCACCCGTGTCTCTGGGTCTCTCTCTACTCTTGCTCTGGCTGCTGTGGTGGCTCTGCCTCTCTCTCTCTCTCCCCTTCCGTGTCTCTCTCCTTTTCTGTTGTGGCTCCACTCCCCTCCACCCCTCTGCTTGTGACAGTGTCTCACTATGTCACCCAAGCTGTTCTCAAACTCCTGGGCTCAAACCATCTTCATGGCCCTGCCACCCATGCCGCTGGGAAGAGAGCCGCGCTGCTGACTTACAGCTGTCTTTCTCTTCCAGGCTGTTTCTCTGTGATAAAATTCTCTCTTTGCCTCATGGCTCCTATCTGTCTGTCTCAGATTCTGTGTGTATAGGTATGCACATGTATGTGTGTGCATGTGTGTAGAGGCCAAAGATTAATGTTGGGTATCTTTTTCACTTGTATCTACCTTATTTTTTGAATCAAGGTCTCTCACTGAACCTAGAGCTCACCGATTGGTCACACCAGCTGCCCATCAAGCTCCCAGGATCCTCCCCAGTACTGGGACTGCAGACAGCCGCCACCACACTTGTCTTTTTATGTGGGAGCCGGGGATCCGTAGTCAGGTCCCCATGCTTGTTTGCGGCTAGGACTTTACTTATTGGCCCTGTATTCTTTTGTTGTGGCTGCCGTTTTGTTTGTTTTGTTTTGTTTTGTTTTGTTTGCTATTCTAGAGATGGAACTCAAGGCCTTGTGCATGCTGTGGGGGTACTCTGGCACTGAGCCATGTTCCCAGCACCCCGACCTCTTCTCTGTCAATCTCTGCCTCTGTCTGTCCTTTTGCTCCTCTTAACCACCAGTCATTCCAACCCCTGTCCCCCTGAGCCCCCTCACTTGAGTGTCTCTCCTGACATCTGCAAGTTGTAATTCCTCTCAGGCTCAGGTAAGCTGTGGAAATTCACAAGACATGGATGCAGCCTCTTATTGTCATCCCGAACCTGGAGAAACACAGGGATTGCTCTTTGGGCTCCCCTCCCGCCACCCTACATGGTGACCCATTGGCCTCCCACCTGTACTTCTACCACCTACAGCCGTGGAGCCCCCTGGCACCCTAAAATCCCCGGACACTGGTCCTCACTACCTCTCACTCCTCCCTCCGAGGGTCTAGGCTCACCGGGCCATAGGTCCATCCCTGCTCGATGCGAGTCAGCGCCCAGAGTTCGTGAATGTTCTCCGCCAGCTTCTCCCGAATGCGCTCCAGATGCGGAGGCAGGACGATCTGGGGACAGGAAGACATTTGTGAGGTCTCTGAGATTCTACCATCTCCACTATGACCCCTCTTCCCAAGAACATGAGTAATCCCTGGACAGGCCCTCCCAGCACCCCTTTTCCTGATGCTCCACAGTCCTGCTCCCCACCTCTTGCCTTGGTTGGAAGGTTGGTGCTCAGATGAGTAAGAACAGTATCATCAGATTTATAGAGCATCTGGGGACAGGTCTGTGTCTCCCTGTGGACTGGGAATCCCTTGAGGACAGAGTCTGGGCTGCCCCAGTCACTGAGCTTCCAGTCCCACCCAACCAGAGTTAGAGTCCAACCCAGAAATATGTTCAGGAACCATGGGCTGAAAAAGTAGGTGAGTTACTTCATGCTCTCTATAATGAGAATAATGAAACCCTTACCAATTGGTTTTTTTTTTAATGGTGAGGATGGAACCAAGAGCCTCAGTCATGTCAACCAAATGCTCTGCTGCTGAGCCCTTTCTGGAGGATTCTAGGAAGGTGCTCTACCACTGAGCCACGCCCTCAGTCCCATACCAATTCTTAACTCATAAAGCTTGCCTCATTCAGTGAAAGTACTTATGTAAACTTGTCAGTGTTATAGAGTGAATAGAAATGTTTCACAGCGCAGCAGGTGCACAATAGATGTTGATGCTGTTAGCTTTCTTCATGCAAAAGACAATGATGGTATAGAGCAGGGTGAGGGAGTCAGTTCAAGAGCCCTGTAGCTAGCCCATAAAGAGGACAGGCTGGGAAGAAGGCAGAGGTCGGCATCCAGGGTAAGGATGGGAGATGGGGAGGCCAGCCCCAAGGTCATCTCATTGCTGCTAATACTAACAAGTGACTGTGTTGAGTGCTTAGGCATTATTCAAAATTGTGCTACCAGTCACACCACACACTTCTTCCTATGGAGGCATGCTTGGAAGGAAAGCAAATCCAGGTTGGGATATAAGAAGCTTGGTGTGGAAGAGATGCCCGTCATGTAATAGATGAGACCATGGACTGTGGAATTGGACGTCCTGGGTTCAACCAGCTGTGTGACTAGCACAGTTTCCCTAAACTTTCTAGGCCTCTTTCCTTAACTATAACTCAGATATAATAACAATTCTTTTTTATTTTTATTTTATTTTATGTGTATGAGTGTATTGCCTGCATGTACGTAAGTGCATCCGTATCGTGTGACACCCGAGAAGGTCAGAAGAGGGTCGTCACCCCTGGAACTGGAGTCACAGATGGTTGTTAGCTGCCATGTGAATACTGGGATTCTAACGTGGGTCCTCTGCAAGATCAGACAGTGCTCTTAACCGCTGAGGACTCTCACCAGCCCTCGTTCTTTCTTAATAGAGTCATAAGAAGGACACCTGAAACTGGGATTTTGCCTTGAGAGCGTCCTTTGACTTCCCCAGGCCTCAGTTTAATCATTTGTTAAACATCAAGATCCCCAGCTTCAGCTCAGTTCCCCTACCTCTGACTCCAAGAGGCAGGCTACCCTCATGAGAAAACCTTTGCAGGGTGAGAAGTACCTGGATGGTATCCACAGGGCACGGCACAAAGTCTGTGTGTGAGAGGCAGCGACTGGGGCCCACCAGGTGGGGCCCCCGGGGCCCTTCCCGACGGTACTCCTTGATGGGTTGGAGATGGAGCCTCTCCCGAGGGAGCACAGCTTCATGGCAAGGTGCATAGCCAGGTGGGGGAAGGAACTTGAATTCACCATGGCGGCCACCGAGGAGGAATCTCACTCTGGGAGAAGAGAATGGGATCATGGGGGTGTGTGCGACAGGAGAGAGGACTCTGGGGTCAGTGGAAGGTTCTGTGGGGATGTGAGGTCCCTGAGCAGTCATGGGTCTTCCTAGGATTAAGGAATTAATTTAGGAGTCACTTAGGTTATAGAAACTAGTTATGAGATCACCAGATTTCCACTGGATATTAAGGTAATTGAGGTGCTAAGAAATGACTGGATCCTTGAGAAGTCTTTGGAGTAAGTGGGGTTATGGGAGGTAAGTCTTCAGCCTACTGGGCCATCATTGTGGGTCCGAATCATTGAGTGTCAAGTGGGGTCTGTGGTCTTAGGTCATTATCAAATTAAAATCACTGGAAGAATCTGAAGTTTGATAGGAGGCTACTGGAAGAGCCTTGGGTCAGTGAGACATGCCTGGGAGAGTCTGGAGTCATTACAAGGTCATCGTGATATTCTAAGGCCACTTGGAAGTCAGTGGAAGGATAGGAATTTGAGATCATTGGAGTCACGCTCAGATCACTGAGACCTTCATGCAGGGGTTCTGGCCACCATTCAGTCATGAGAACTGACTGCTCTGTCCTTGCCTCCCAAGGAGGCCATGGAGAAGTCACATAGAATCAGTTCTCAGACCTGGGACAGACAACGGGGCATGGGCAGGTCCTCACTTGACACCAGCTGAGAAGCTGACGACTGGAAAGAAGAGTCCATCAAGGTTGAAGGATTCAAAGACGCCCTGCACGGGACAGCCATTGATACGGAAGGAGATGGACGGCACGCTGAGGTCCAAGCAGCAGCTGACCACATCCTCCGGGGCCAGGAGGTGCTGTCCCGGAGAAGTCACCGGGCGGGCAACATGTCCTACAATGAGGTCACCAGAAAAGAGTCAGGGGTCAGAAGTCCCATATCAAGAGGCAAGTTGGGGATATTAGGGGATCCTGTGGGAACTCAATACTGTCCTGTGGGAATGTGATATCCCTGAGCAGTCATGGGTTTCCCTAGGATCAAGGAATTAATTTAGCAGTCACTTAGATTATAGAAACTAGTTATGAGAGTATCCGATTTCTGTTGGACAAGGGTTCCCATTGGATGGTCATGTAACTCTAAAATTAGGAGCAGAGGTTAGGATCCTGAGAGACAGAGACGTGAGACATTAGCCTTCCTAGAGTTAGGATTATGGAAATATTGGAGTCATAAATCAAAGATCAAAGGTCATAATAATCTATGGAGTCTTCTGGGATCCCTCCCATGGGGTCAGAACTTTGAGGTTATGGGGAAACAGGTCAAGGTCAGAATTCTGGAAATTCTTGGAAATGAGGATTATGGAGTCAAAGGTTTGCCTCTTATGGGGGTCGGGATTCTGGAACCTCAAGGTACAGAGTCAGAAGTTGGAAAATCTGGGGTCAATAGTCAGAGATGAGAACCCCCTGGAAGGGTCTAGATACCTGTCCACAGATGCAGTCCATCGAAGCCATAGGAGTAGAGATCATCACCGACCCCGTTGCCGCCCCAGCCCTCGCCGCCCCCAGGGTAGGGGCTGTAGCCCTCGGTGAGGGCCCAGCCCACCCGCAGGTGAGTGGCCTGAGCTGTCAGAAATGGAGCCACTTCATCCACCATCACCTCAAAGTACCATTTGCCATACTGCGTGGAGCCCTCTGCTCGGCCCACAAAGATGTTGGGGCGGATGCTGCAGGAGAGATGGGAGAGGAGAAATGGAGAAAAGAGCCAGGTTGAGGGGAAAGAGAGATAGAAATACAGAGTCACAGAAAGAACAAATGGAGTAGAGGACCAAGGGTGAGCCAAGGGCATGTCGGACCTCCTAGAGTGAGGTCCTAGGGGTGGGGAAGAGACATCCACTTGGGTTGAGGTCTCTGGGTTAGGGAAAGGGTTGAGAGACCATAAGCCTGGAATCCTGGTACAGGTCAGGCCTGGGGTTAAGAGCCATACCTGGTGACATAGTTGATGAGGTTCGTCTGCAGCAGAAGTTCACGGCCAGGAAGCAAGTTCTCAGTAATGAGATCTTGGTTGGAGCGCACAGCCACACCATTGCACACACACAGGGAGCACAGCACATCGAGGACCTGATCGAGTTCAGAAGTCAAGGAGAGTGAGGCATCAGAGTGAGAAGGCCATCGGGAGGACCGAGGCGGGAAGCTGGGAGGGAAGGCTGGTGCATTCAGACAGGACACAGAGATTCTACGTAAGAGGGGGTGAGAATGAACAGTGAGGGGTCAAAGAGACAGGTGGGGCAAGAGGTTGAGGGCCCCCATTTTGAATAAGGCACCAACAATGTAAGAAATAGAGACTGGGGGCTAGAGAGATGGCTCAAAGGTTAAGAACACTGGCTGCTCTTGCAGAGGACCTGGGTTCAAATCCCAGCACCCACATGGTGGTTAACAACCATCCGAACTCCAATTCCAGGGTATCCAACACCCTCTTCTGGCCTCCGTGAGCACTGCATGACACGGGGGCACTTACATACATGTAGTCATAATACTCACACACATCAAATGAAATAAAGTTTACAAAAAAAGAAATCATGCAGTTGAGACTGATAGGGCCTGTAGCACAAACTATATAAAGCTTATATACCGCCCACCTAATGGCTATAAAATTTACATGTATCTACAAAGCAAATCTATGACCCAGAATCCACTGAAGAGCTGTGAGCTTGAAACCCTTCAGTTGGTGTGGAAGTGCATGGAAATTAAGTGCAGAAGAAGGCAGAAGAGAGGAGTCCTGGGACCCAGAGGGAGAGGTCGGGCTTCCAGCGTCAGGGGCGGGAGGTCAGAGTGATGCACCAACCTTGTGGTTCCTTCCATGCTTGTCCAGGAGGGAGATAATGGACTTGATATGGTTCTCCTGGATGATATTTAGAACCTCAGGACTCTCGATCAGGACACAATACAACACCTCCAGAATGCCTGCCGGGTGCCCATGGGGGACGTCACGCAGGCTGGCCTTTCCTCGCCAACCTTCCCACCCCACTCCCTTGGGTTCTCCTACCAGATGAAGCCTCCAGTCGGTCCAGCTTGCTAACCAGCCAATCCAAGTTTGTGGAGAACAGGGCACAGTTTGTACGATTGCCACGGATCAGAGAGGCTGTGTGGAGCAGTAGAGTGAGACCCAGTGAGACTGGGGATCTGGGGTGCTCTCAGGGAAGTCAGGTTTGAATTCTCTTACCTAATAGTTCATAGAGCAGGTTCACAATCTCTTTCCAAGATTCAGCTGCCTCCTCCCCCGCAAATTCGGAAAAGTGTGCAGCGGTTGTGTAGACATTTAGCCGGTCGATGCAATTCAGCACCAGGGAGAGCATCCCCTGCGGTGAAGACAACGCTAGATTACACAGGTGTTCCAGACCCACACTTCTTTGTCTTTTTAGGATTGACTAAATCATTTTCCTGCAACAGGGCATAGTTGTGCGTTCCCATTCTAACCCAGCCCTTGGACTTCATGTCCCCATTCAGCCTCATCGTTGTCCTCTCCCTCCCAGCTCATCAGATCCCTCCGTGTCCTTATTAACACCCAGGCTGAACTTGTGTTTCTGCACTCTGTAGTTTTCCATCCATCCCACCTGTTTCCAGACACACCGCTCCCGGTCCAGTTGGCTACGTTCACATTTCACACATACAATAAGAGATTTTTTTTTCACTTTCTCCCCTTTGAGACTTTTAATTTAGTCTCCTTTAAAAAAATGGTTTCTTTACTATTTATACTTTATGTTCATGGGTGTTTTGCTTGCATGTATGTAAGTAAACCTGTGTTGTGCAATGCCCAGAGATCAGAAGAGGGTGTCAGATCTCCTAGAACTGGAGTTACAGATGGGTGCTAAGAACTGATCCCAGATCTTCTGCAAAAGCAGCCAGTGCTCTTAACCTCTGAGCCATCCCTCCAGCCTCTGTATTTATTTTTCCTTTTAGTGTGAATTTTTTCTGTATGTATTGCATATTTGTGGGGGGGGTGAGTGCACACGTGTGTGTGTGTCTGTGTGTATCTGTGTGTGTGTGTGTGTGAGAGAGAGAGAGAGAGAGAGAGTGTAGGCCAGAGGACAACTTCAGGTCATCCTCAAGAATGACATCTACCCCTTTAAGACAGGGTCTCTCATTGGTCTGGCACTCACCAACTAGATTAGTCCGCTGACCAGAAAGCCCTATGGGTCTGCCTGTCCCCACCTCCCGAGTGTTAGAATTACTCGCCACTATGCCTGACATTTTTACATGGGTTATGGAAATCTAACTAAGTCCTCTTCTGCTGACTGAACTATCTCCCCAACCCTTTTATTGTAAATTCTAACACACAGAGAAAAGTGTGTGAAACATATACAATCAGCATTCATTGTTCATGGTGATATCCTGTAAAGTCACATGAACAATGAGTTATCAGGTACTGAGCGATTACTCTTAGGAGAAATACAAGGAATTTGTATTTACTATAATTTTGAATTACATATTTTTGTTTATAATTGAATATAATTTTGTTTGTTGTTTTGAAAGAGGATCTTACTCTGTAGCCCAGGCTGGCCTGGAACTCATGGCAATCCTCATGCTTCAACTTCCTGAGTGTTGGATTACAGGTGTGAGCCTCCACACTTGACTTAACATAATATTGAGACAGGATCTCATTGTGTAGCCCTGGTTGAACTTTGTATTATGTAGCCCAGGCTGGACTTGAACTTGTGACAGTCCTGCCTCTGCCTCCCAAGTGCTAAGATACACATGTGTCACCACTTCTGGCTTACAATTTTTCTTTTTAATTTTTTTTGTTTACTTTATGTGTATGTATGTGTGTGCAAGTGTATGTCTATATGTGTATGTGTGTATGGGGGAGTAATGAGTGTGCAATGGCATGCATGCAGAGGTCAGAGGACAATTTACAAGAGCTGGTTTTCTCCTTTTGCCATTTGGATCTTGGGGATCAAACGCAGGTTGTTGGGTTTGGAGACAAATGCCTTTACCTACTCAGCCGTCTCACAGTCCACAGTTTTTCATTTTAAGAGGTGAAGTGGTGGTTAAGATATAGTTCAGTTGGTAGACCATTTGCCTAGCACCTGGGTTCAACTCTCAGCATTACATAAAGTGGGTGTGGCTGCATAAAAAGTAATTCCAGGGAGGCTGGAGAGATGGCTCAGTGGTTAAGAGTGCTGGCTGCTCTTACAGAGGACTGGGATCAATTCTCATCACCCACATGATGGCTAACAACTGTCCATAGCTCCAGTTCCAGGAGAATTCAACACCCTCTTCTGACCTCCTGGGGCATTGTGCAACACAGGTGCATTTACACACATGCAGGGAATACATTTATACACATAAAATAAAAAAAGAAGCCAAGGATGGTGGCACAGGCCTTTGGGAGGCAGAGGCAGAGACAGGCGAATCTCAGTGAGTTCAAGGCCAGCCTGGTCTACATAGCAAGTTCTAGGTCAGCTGGGGGTACAAGAAGACCCTGTCTCAAAAAGAACAAAACATAAAAATAAATTTAAAATGGCAAATAAAATCGTTTTTAAAAAGTAACTGGGAGGTGAAGGCAAAAGGAACAGAACAGAAATTCAAGGTCATCCTTGGCTACACAACAAGTTCATAGGCATTCTGGGACTCAGAGAGAGGGAGAGAGACAGACTGACAGACAGACAGAGACAGAGAGATAGAGACAGAGAGAGAGAACACTGTGCTATGTGGTCCAGGCTGGTGCCAAACTCCTGGGATCAAGTGACCTTTCTGCTTCACCTTCCCAAGTAGCTGGACTATTCTGGTCACAAATTTTCATCGTTACATAATCTTGCTTTGTGTGTGTTTCTGTATAAAGAAACTTACTCACTGTATATTGTTGATTTGTTAACGTTGAACTTACAGCTCGTGACACTAGAGTCACAAAGCCAGAGCCCGGTGACCCATCTTGCATCACTTCTCTGCTTCCATCTTCTCCCAGTGGTCCCCAACCCACTCTGTTCCAGTCACCTTCTTGGTCTTTGGAGCATGCCAAGCACATTCTCTACCTCAGAGCTTTGGCACCTGCTCTCCTCTCTACCAGTTGCCCTGGGTACAGAGCAGACTCCTCCTCCTTCCAGTTACCCTCCATGAGTACTCTAGTCTAAACTGCAAAACTCCAGCAGTACTTATCACTATGTAATATGAAAGAAACTTATTTATTTATTCAGCCATTTGTTTCTGTGAGGGACCTTGTTAAATTTTTTTTGTTTTATATGTATGTTTTGCTTGCATGTATGTCTGTGCACCACATGCTTGCAGTGCTGGTAAAGGCCAGAAGAGGGCATCAGATCTACTGGAAGTGTAGTTACAAATCATTGCCAACTGCCCTGTACGTGCTCCAAACCCAACTAGGATTCTCTGCAAGAGCAAATGCTCTTAACCTCTGAGTCATCTCTCCAGCCTGTTTTGGGCCGGGAGGGTGTTGAATCCGTTTCCTAGGTAGCCCAAAGTGGCCTTGAACTCAGAATTCTCCCCCAGTGCTGGGATTACAGGCGTGTGCCACAATACCCAGCTTACTCGTTTAACTGACCATCTATCTGCCTCTCCCTGCCATGTCAAGCTACATAAGGACAGGTTTGTGTGCATCTTGCTCACAGCTAGTAGATTGGTGGCGTAGACGACTGTTATTTAGTCTCTGAGTTTCAGCGACTGCACCCATAAAGGAGGAATCACAGTCCTTCTTGGAGTTCTGTGTGTGTGCCTGTATGTCCTTATCACAGAGTAAGGGCTCATTTCAAGAAAGCAACAACCCCTAACACTTACGCACTATCTACTCTGTACTGTCCTCATTCCACCCTGTAGAGAGGAGAGTTTTTTGTTGTTACCATGATCCTTCTTCCCCATCAAACTGGGAGCTCCAGGGGAGGAGGGGCCAGGATTGAGCCTTTGAAGGGACACACCCCTTCCATCACCACAACTCCACCCCAAGAGGAGCAGAGTTCCAGACCTCGATCCGGGCCCCTCCTCTCACCCTTCTTGGCTCCTCCCACTTACGCCTTTGGCTGGGCGGTGCATAACACACCCCACACCTATTCCTTCCCTCTTTGTTTTAATTAAAAAGATTTTATTTATGTATTTATTTTCATTTCATGTGTATGGTTGTTGCTGCCTGCATGTATGTAAGTGCACCCATGTCGTGTAATGCCCAAGCAGGACAGAAGAGGGCATCCCTGGAACTGGAGTTATGGACGGTGGTTAGCTATCATGTGGGTGCTGGGATTCGAACCCGGGTCTTGTGCAAGAGCAGTCAGTGCTCTTAACCGCTGAATCATCTCCCCAGCCCCAATACTTTTCCTTTCTCTTAACAGACTCTCAACCCCTCACCCCAATTGAGGTCCCTCCCTACACTGATGTTTCAAGATTAGTCTCTGTCTCAGTATCCTCACCCACCCACTCTGGCTCTCCCACCCCGCAAGTCCTTCTCTTAAACTGGCAACCCCACCCTGCTAAGTGTGACTCAGACCTCGCCTAGGTGACTCCACCCACTGCCTCCCTTATTCCCGCCCTCCCTCAAGGCTCCGCCCACGAACGCACGTCTGGCCCTCCCCAGACCCCGCCTCCTTTCTGAGCCACAGGTCCCGGTGTCTTAGGCCCCGCCCTTCGGAGGGCCCCGCCCCCAGAGGCCCCGCCCCTCCCGCCCGCGGCCTCACCTCCTCCTGGAAGAGGCTCTGCCGGTTGCGCAGGCTGCGCAGCTTGGTCTGCTTTTCCTCGTGCTGCAGCTCCTCCGAGGGCGGCTCGAAGTAGCCAATGAGGTCCTGCAGGCTCAGGATGACGCCCTCGATGGGCAGTGCGGAGCCAGCCGGCGGCCCGGCGCCCCGCGGCTTCCCACTGAAGCTATCCAGACCCCTGCAAGGGACCAGAGCTCTCAAGGAGGGTCGGAAGCACCATGCTAGCCCCGGGGTTTCCCCAGCCTTCCGCTTTGCAGAGAATGAGGAAAAGAGTCAGAGAGAGAAAGGCCTTAGCCCGAGGTCACACAGCACCTAAGGAGAGGTGGAGCTGGGACGGGCACTGACTCCTCTTGCAGAAGACCTGGGCTCGGGTTCCCAGTACCCACATGGTGGTTAGCTGTCTTTTAACTCCAACTCTAGGGGATCCCCCCATTTAAAAAAAATTAGGGATTATAGCAAGGTGTGGTAGTGTATTCAGACAGATCTCTTTGAGTTCAAGGCCAGCCTGGTCTACATAGCAAGTTCCAGGCCAGCTGGGGCTATAGGGAGACCTGTCTCAAAAAAAAAAGGTTAGGGGTTGTAGGTTGTATGTTAGACGGGGCATTGGTATTAGAGGTCTATGAAGACATTTTTTGAAGACATCGGCCAGGCACCTGCGTGCACCTGGGGCCCCTGAACAGGGTGGGCACTGTTTACTTTATGAACTGGTTGTACAAGCCGGCTGTGCTGTAGATCATTCGGGCAGCTTGGGATTCCTCCTGCTGGCATCGGGTCAGTGACAGTGCGTCATCCATGTGGCCTTCTTGGTGTAGCATGGCCTGGATGTGGGGACACAGAAGTCAGGAAGGATCTGCCACTTGGTTTACAGGATGCTGGGGATGGAACCGAGGGCTTCGTGCATGCTGGGCAAGCACTCTCCCAGTGAGCTACATCTCCAGCCCTTTTAAATCTTTTTAAATATATTTTATTTACTATTTTTATTTTATGTGAACAAATGTATTGCCTGCATGTATGTAAGTGCACCTGTGTCATTCAATGCCCATGGAGATCAGAAGAGGGTGTCAGGTACCCTTGAACTGGAGTGCTGGGAATTGAACCCAGATCCTCTGCAAGAGCAGTTAAGTGTTCTTAACTGCTGAGACATCCCTCCATCCCTTCTTTTTGATCTTTTGAATCAGGGTTTCATTTATGTAGTACAGGCTGGCTTTGTACTCTATAGCCCAGGCTGACCTTGAACTCATTGTATAGCCAAGGGTAACCTCAAACTCACACACTATCTTGTCTCAGCATCCAGAGTCCTGAGATTGCACACATGAGCCACCATGACCATCTCAAGCCCTTTTTTACTTTTATTTTGAGATAACTTCTCTCCTAAGTTATCCTGATTGACCTTGAATTCATTCTGTGGCCCAGACAGGCCTTGAACTTATCATCCTCCTGTCTCAGACTCCCTAGTAGTACTCCTTTACCCCAGGTCTGAGCCACTAGGCTCAGCTTGGGGTAAAATTTAAGAGAGCTTATGAGGTAGCTTAGCGGATAAAGGTGCTTGCTGCACAAACCTGGGGAGCCATCCAATGTGGGTGCCGGGAAGCAAAGTAATTTCTTTGCAAGAACAGCAAGTGCTCTTAACTGCTGAGTCATCTCTCCAGGCCCTAGTCTGTTAATTCTGAAGGAAGGTGGGGTTTGTGGAGAGTGTAGGTGTGTGTGCCATGGAGTCAGAGGACACTTTGCAGGAGACAGTTCTCTTCCACTATATAGGTTCTGGGGATTGAACTCAGGTCCTCAAGCTTAGCAGCAAGCACCTTCACCCAGCTGAACCATCTTGCTGGCCCCTGGTTTGTTTGTTTTTTTCTCTGTCTGACACTGTCTGTAATTTTCTATTTCCGTGTGTCTCTGTTTCTGCTTGTCTCTCTTTCTACATACACACACACATACACACACACACACACACACACACACACACACACACACACCTCTTTTATTTCTTCTGTCTCTTTCAATCTCATTCTTAAACTCCCAAAGACTCGGGCATGAGCACCCCAGCCCCTCCCTTATCCCTGCTGGCATACCCTACCCACCCCTTCCAGGAGCCTACCTTTTTCTTGAGCACTCCGAGCCTCAAGGCTTTGGGGTCTGGGGCAGCATAGGTGAGCCACAGGCCCGAGGCCACATGCTGCACAAAGCACAGAGACTCCCCATACTTGATCTCAGGGGGGCCCATGCCCTCCACATCCCTCTTGGGGGCCACATCCAGCTTCTCCTGCAGGGGCAGAGGACAGAGGTCAGCATCCTCTCTACCTGGCATGTCATGGGGACCCCCATACCCCCAGAGAGAGACTTGCAGCAAGGACGCTGAGATGGGCCTCAGAGATGCGGGTGAGGAAGGACACCCTGATCCACCTCCACCACGGACCTTGGAGATGCGGAAGCAAAAGGAAGTGGCCTTGGTGTGGGCCTTGCTGGCATCAACAACCACCAGGCCTTGGTCCTCAGTGAGTGCCAGGTACCGCCCGGTGGTCACATGGCGGATTCGCAGTGGCTGGCCCCAGCGCAGGTGGCTCCCGCTCCAGCTGTGGAAGATGACGGCGAGGGGAATCAGGCACACATTAGCATCACAGTCTTGGCCTGAAACTCCTCAAGCTCCCACATCTCTCCTAGGGTTCCCAAACTCTTTCTTGGGACCGTAAATCTTTCTTAGAACCTCTTCCTCCTGTCTTAGTAACCAATCCTCTCTCAAGGCCCTTGAACATTGTTCAAAGCTCCCTAGATGTCTCCAGGACCCCAGATTCTCCAGATCCCAAAACTCATATTTTTACTCAAGACCCCCAATCTCTCCCTAAAGAACCCCTCACATTCCCCCAAGAGCTTTTCCTCTGGGGCTCCAGGATCTCAGAGGACCTACACTAATCTGCTTTTCTCAGGCTCTCCAGGTTGCTCCCCAAAATACCTTTCAGTTTCTTCCTCAGATCTCCCCTCCCAGGCCCCACAGGTGACCCCAGCCCCTGCCCTTCCCTCCCCTACCTGATTCTCAGCGGCTCTAGTCTCCAAAGGGAGCGGGCATGAGTGCACACAGCTCCTCCCTCGTAGTAGACAAGTCTGGAGACATAGGGCAGAGTGAGGTCAGTGATGCAGGCTCCAGAATCTGTTTCCCATCCCTGTCCATAGGGTCTGAGATGTACTCAAAGGCCCATGTGTGAAAGGTCCTCAACCTCTGGAGGAACCTTTGGGAGATGGAGCCTAATGGAAAGATGTTGGTTACCAGGGAAATGCGCTTGAAAGGAATATTGGAACCCTGGCTCTTGCACTTTCTTTACTGTGTCCCCAAATGACATAAGATGAAATTAACTTTGGCCACATGCTTCCACCACAATGTGCTCCCCTCCATCACAGACCCAAAGCAATAGGCCCAAGCAATCAAGGACCGAAACCATGTGCCGAAACAAACCTTTTTCCTTATTAAGTTGATTTCCTCCCATATTTTGTCCCCGTAACAGAAAAGCTAGACAGCACGGGGTCCCAGCTTCACAACCAACCTTTTCTCCCCACTCCCACACCTAGACTCCCAGATCCCCTTTGCCCACAGCCCAGACCTGCGCTGATCATCACTGTCAGAAGGGGAGATGGTCAGACATTCATCCATGTGTCCATGAAAGAGGCGGAGGACATGGCCCCCTGTCACAAAGCCTGGAGAAGAGCAAGCAAAGGAAAGTGGTTGCTTGTGAGGAACGAGCTCCAGAAAGATCTGGAAGTCAGTGTGGGGCCTCGGGGTCCTGAATGTCCCCTGTGGAACCCCAGCTTACTGCCACTCCCAAATTCAGATCTCAAAGCTCCCCTGCAAAGCTCAGTGCTAGAGGTCAGACTCTGTATGCTCAGTCCACAGCTTAGAACTTAACCGTCAGACATCAGTCCTCAGACATTAGCACAGACCATGACCTTGTCCCCAAGATCTAACCTCAGATTCCTAAGCCAGGGCTACAGGCTTTATCCTATTAGCCCCAGACTCACCAAATAAAAGTTTTTTTAAAATATTTTTATTTTGTGTATATGTGTGTCCATGCCTGTCTGGACATGCGTGCTTGTAGAGATTAGAGAATATCTTGCAGGAGTTGGCTTTCTCTTTCTACTATGTGAATCCTGAGGCTTGAACTCAGGATTTCAGGAGTGGTGGCAGGAGCTTTTACCTGTTAAACCATCTCACTGGCTCCTGATTCTCGAATTAATTTTTTTTTTTTAAATCAGAGGCTAGAGAGATGGCCTAGTAGTTAAGAGCAACCACATGGCAGCTAACAACCATCCTTAACTCCAGATCTAGGGTATCTGATGCCTTCTTCTGGTCTCTACAGGCATCATGCACATATGTGGTACCCTTACATACATGCAGGCAATACACTCAAACACATAAAATAAAATCTTTTTATTTATTTTTAAGATACATATCTTAAATTGTGTGTGTGTGTGTGTGTGTCTGTGTGTGTGTCTGTGTGTTTATACATGTGAATGCAGTATCCACAGAGGCCAGAAGAGGGCATCAGATCCCTGGAGCTGGAGTTACTGGTGGTTTGGGCATGTCAGTATTCAGGATCTATTCTGGGGATCTCAGCAATGGGGCCAGAAGCTGGGGTCCTCACCTTCTTCACAGCAGGAGCAGATGGGGTTCATGTTCCACAGAGTCTGCATGAAAGAAGCATCAACCTGGAGCTCCCCACTTGCCGTTGACAGGTGCTGGGGACAACCAAGGTGTGGTGGTCAGAGACGATGGAGTTGGCAAGAGTCAGTGACCAGAAATCAGAGGTACATGCCAGGAAACAAAGAGAGACAGAAAATTGGAGGTCACAGATCAGGACACCGAGATCAAGTCAGGACATGAGACCCAGGGGGCGGTCAGAATATTAGACGTCAGGAAACCAGAAGTTTTGAGTCAGAGCATCCAGGGGCCAGAAACCAGCTGGACAAACCAACAATGGGAGATGAGGCCGATCCCATGCACCCTGCAGGAGCAATAGCAGCCATTATGGGGACGGGATTACTCACCAGGTAGCGCTCAGAGGAGACACTGACGAGGATGAGGTCGTCCCCAACTCGAACCTTCTCTCCTTCAGACCTCTGCTTGGAGGCTGGGTGCATCGTCCACCAACAGGCCTCTCCTGTGAGTGGGGTTGCTGTCAGGATGATGATTTTTCTGCCCTGTCCTTCCCCCGGGCACTCAACCACTGAGTCTTCTAGGCCCCAAAGACCAAATCCTCTATTGCTGCCTAGAATTTCCTCCCTGCAAGTCTCCATCCACATATTCAGACCCTCTGTCCCAAGGCCCCCATTCCTGCCCCCAGAGCAGCCTCATGCCCACCTCTAGAGTTCTACAGACCTTCTGCACGCTGATTTGGGGCCCCCATCACAGCCCCTGCCTGAAGTCCCCGCACCTGTAGCATCTTCCTGCAGTCCCACATCAAAGGCCAACTTGTCAGTCATGGAGCGGGAGGTGGTGAGGCAACTCAGGTACTAGGGTAAGAAAGGGGGATCAGCCTCCTTCTGACAGGCCTGAACCCTCCCCGTGTGTGTGCCCCTGGCTCACGTACTCACCATGCGGCTGTGTGCATGCCGGAGCAGGATGGCATGGCCATACAGCAGCGTCCTGTGTCCCCCGCCCTGGGATGACTGCAGGGGGAGAAAGGGCACCAAGTAAGCACAGACTCCCACGTTCACGAGACCCTCCAAAACAGCTGACCGATTCACAGGATATGAACTGCATAAAGTACTGTGTTCAAGGGGCTGGAGAGACAGCTCAGCAGTTAAGAGCACTGGCTGCTCTTGCAGAGGACCCAGGTTCAATTCCCAGCACTCACATGGTGACTAAAAATCATCCTTAACTCCAATTCCAGGGAAATTCAACTCCCTCTTCTGATCCCCATGGCCACTGCACGACATGGGTGTACTTACATATATGCAGGCGATACACTCATACACATGAAATAAAAATAATAAAATAAATAACATTTTTTAAAAATGCCATGTTCAGGCATGAGGGCAAGAAGCCTCAGCGCTAAGCCCCAACATAGTGTCTGCCTCAGTTTCCCTATCCATAAAATCAGGGACTGTGTCTGAGAA
Organism: Eospalax fontanierii; assembly: GCA_035773235.1. Lineage (NCBI taxonomy): Eukaryota > Metazoa > Chordata > Mammalia > Rodentia > Spalacidae > Eospalax > Eospalax fontanierii. The sequence continues at coordinate 23,747,763 of CM069554.1, read as the reverse complement.
GGCTAGAGATGGAGTGTCTTATACTCTCCAAAATCCAGTAGCCTGTAATTCTGGCACTGGAAAGAGAAGGCAGGAGCATCAGGAGTTCAAGATCAGCCTCAGCTACTTAGCAAGTTTGAGGATAGTCTGTGGTATGTGAGACTCTATTCTCAGAACTCTACAAAGCCCACTCTGCCCTCCCTGCCTCTTTCCTCTTCTAAACCAGGCCCTGAAGTCACCCAAGGAGCATGAATTCATCTTATAGGTAACTAGAGACAGCCAGGGAAGCTCCAGTAATCCAGATACCTGAACGACATCTACTCTAGTCTAACACAACAGAGCTGAACTGTAGCCTGTACGCACCAGGACTGTCCTAGTTGTTAAGCATGTGACTTTCACCCACAGTGAAAATAACTGTCCAGTGCTGCCACACACTCTCTCCCATGCACAAGGAGACTTGGCCTTTGGGGGGGGGGAGTACATTCAATTCCTTGATGGCATCATGCCTCCATCATGGCTCTCCCATGCCCAAGCTCTGAGGGAGCCATGTGATGGGGCCACCTGATCACATGGCAGACCCACACTTGGGATGGAGGGAAGTGAAAGAAGAAGTCCCATGCAATGAAGAGCAGGGATGAAGCTGGCGGAAGAGGACGGGAAAGAGGAGAAAGGAACAGGTGGGAAAATGGGCTCAGAAGCCCCACTCCCTCCTTCCTTCCTGCCTGGCTTGTTCCGGCCTCCACAGCCCCTGACATCTGAGGTGGGGGGAATCCCCAACCCCTGTGTGCAGGACGTGGGCCTGAGCAGCAGGCCTGGGGTCAGGAGTGATGGAAAGGACAGGTGACACCCAAGGCTAGACCTACCCACTTATCCAAATTGAGGGCCTGTGAGGGTTGGGCAGAGAGGAAGAAGAGCACATGGTGAGTGACCCCAGGTCCCCTCACCCCTCCTTGTCCCTGTGCCCTGCTCCCCGGAGGAGCCTTACCTCCACACCAGCCTCCACAGTATTGGCCAGCATCTCCTGCAGGGCTCGGACCGACAGGGACTGCTCCAGGGTAAAGCAGCAGATGGCTAGATCTGGGGGTACATTCTGACGTGGGGCAAACAGACATCAGGGCCAGAAGATTCTCAAGTATGATTCCGCATGCCTCATCCTTGAGTCTGAGTACCCACATCCCCAGGACCCCACCCTAACCCCACAAGAAGCCCTGCCCCCTGTCAGGCCTCAGACACACTAACTCCACACACCACCACAGGAAATACCTCCTTTCAAATTCCCCAACACACCCAACTGCATAGAAACTTCCACACCACCCACCTCCCTCAAGAATTCTGACCCTGGTCTCAGAAGCACTCCGCCTGTCCTGACAAGACACGCTGGCTGTTCCCACTGCGGGAACCTCATACATATGTGCCTTCCCCGCAGATCACCCCAAACCTCTCCAGTCCTGGAGGAACCCCTCTTCTGGCCTTCATGCAGGTTCTTGAGTTTCCATACCCAGATCACAGGATGTACATATGCACATACCACATCACACACACTCACCACACACAGCACAACACAACACACACACCACAGCACACATACCACAACACACATATCAGACACACCACAACATACACACCACAGCACACATACCACAACACACATATCATACACACACATCACACGCCACAACACACACACACAGCACACATACCACAGCACACATACCACACACACTGCACACACTACATCACACACTCACCACACACACCACAACACACACAGATGATCTCAGATTCTTAGACTTCCTCCCCCTCAGACTGAAGACTGCCCCTCAAACACCCCTCGCCCCCGACCCCCGTCCCTGCCCCGCAGACCTCCGTTCACCTTCTCCTCTGCCGTGTGCCATGGCTCTGTCTCAGCCCCCAGATCCTCCCGCACAGGTCCCTTTCTCTGCACACCCGAGTCCACCTGCAACACTTCCCTGGCTGGCTAGACCCTCTAGTCTTGGTCCAGGGCCCTCTGCCTTTGACTCTAACTCCCCTCCACCTCTGGAACCCCTCAGATCATCTTCCTCTCAGACCCGCCCCCAACCTCAGACTGTGTCTTGCCTCCTCAGACTCCGCCCCCACCTAGATCCATCCCATCTCATGCCTCTCAGACCTCATCCCGCCTGACCCAGAACCCCGCCCCCTGTCCTCAGGCTCCGCCCCATGCATCATAGGCCCGCCCCTCCCTTCTTAGCACCGCCCCTCCCTCTTCCCTGCCAACTTCCCCTTTCAGACTGCCGGGCCTTCTTAGGACCCAAGGCCCTGTCCTCCCGACCCTGCTCTCCTCCACGGCTGTGCGCACAGACCTGCGCGTTGCTGGTGGGTTCCAGGAAGCAGAGCCGGTTGCCAAAACCCTCTGCGGCCAGACAGAGCTTGAGCTGTTCCTTGAGCACGGTAGCGTTGCATTGCAAGACCACCTCATCGTCCTGGGGGGTCAAGGGACAGGGTTCACTGGCAGGGGTCAGAAAACCGCATGCCGTGGGGCCAGTATTCCTCAACCAGTAGACAAGATAGCAACCCACACCAGTCGGGCTCCATGTTTTTCTGTCTGTTGGTTCGTTCGTGCATTTTTATTTTGAGACAGGGTCTCCCTAAGTTGCCCAGACTGGCCCTGAACTCCTGAAATCCAGACATACTCCTGCCTCAGACTCTCATATAGTTAGAATGAGAAGTATAATGTCACCATGCCTGGCTTCAGCCCATTTTAAAATGAGGAAACTGAGGTTTGAGGGAGACATTGATTACCCAAGGCCACACAGGTGGGAAGAGGAATTTGATTTTGAACCAGAATCCAGTTCCTCCAGACGCTTCTCCGTGAGGAGTCTGTAAAGTGACACGGTGGATTTTGGGAAATAACCTAGTTACAGTTTAAACGGCTTTTTTTGGTTTGGGTTTTGATTTTGTTTGAGACAGGGTCTCATGTAGCTCAGGCTGGCCTCAAATTACAGTGTAGCCAACGATGACACTGAACTCCTGACAGTCCTGCCTGCTCTTCCTGAATGCTGGGATAACAGGCATGTACCACCATGCCCATCAAATTATTTTAGAGCAGAGAAAACCGATTCAAGAAGGCTTCATATCCTACCTGAGGTTATACGGCCTCCAGACTGCCTCATCAGAACACATACACATGTTCCAATCTTGAGCGTCAACCCTCACAGGCAGCCCTCAATCAGTCCATCCCGCCCAGGAGGAGATAGAGAGGCATGGCCTAAAGACGGGCTGCTCTGTTCTCCCTCCATCTATCCCTCACATCCTGTCACATGTATTCATATTTTGTTTTGGTTTGTTAAGACTAGCTGTATGATACACATGTAAGTGTATTTGTGTAATCATACAGCTGGAATATTATTTATCAAGTATTTACTGGTTGCCTTATGCTTTGATCTTTCATTCATTTAGCAGGCATTTCCTGAGTATCTACTATCTTCCGGGCACTGTATATACAGCATTGAACCAAGTACCCTCGAGGGCTGGAGAGATGGTTCATCAGAGAAGAGCATTTGCGACTCTTAAGAGAAGCCAGGTTTGGTTCCCAGCACCCACATGGCTCAAACTGAAATTCTAGTTCCAACAGATCTGATGTCCTCTTCTGGCCTCCGCAGGGAACTGTCATCCTCATTGTGGAGACCATTCACAAGCAGGTGAGGAAATACGTAAGTTTAATATCAGTGATAAGCATTCCAGAGAAAATAAACCAGCATGATTTAACAGTGGCATTGATGTGGGAATGACATCAAACAAGGGGTGAAATGACACGCAGCCTCTCCAAGAAGGTGACATTTGAGTCTAGCCTTGTCCAAATAGAAGGAATCAAGACTAGTCATCTCTGGTGAAGAATGTACCAAGAGGAGGTAGCCTGGGCAAAGACCCGTGGTCAGTGGGTGCAGGGTGTTGAGGAATGGCGAGTGAGACCGGTTATCAGGGCAACAGGAGGAAGGTGTGAAATGAGGCCAGAGAGATCACCGCATGGGCCCCTCAAATCCTCATTGGATGTATTCTTCTCCCCATTTTCCAGATGAGGAAACTGAGGCTCAGAGAGAAAAATAAAAATCACCTGTCCAAAGGGAGAAAGAAGTGAATGGCAAATCCAGGATGTACATAAGGACCGGGAGCCTAAGTACGACAGTGGCCTGGTCTCACAGCACTCATCCCTACTTTGTCCTGCCTGGGAATCAAGGGAAGAGGAGCCTGGTTTTAATGCTGCTTCCAAAGTCAGGTGAAACTGTGCACAGCTGCAGTCTTGGCCACTCCCAAAGCTGAGACAGGAGGATCACTTGAGTTCAAGACCAGATTGGCCAATAGAGCAAGACCCCACCTCGGAAACTGATAGACGATAGACAGATAGATAGATAGATAAATACACAGATAGATGACAGATGGCTAGATAGATGACAGATGTGTGTAGATGGACAGATGAGAGGTGGATAGATAGATGTGTCGGTGAATAGCAGATGACAGACACATGAATGAATAGATTGATAGATGATAGATAGCTAAAGAATAGAATAAATAGCCAGGTGTGGTGGCACACCCCTTATTCCCTGCACTTGGGAGGCAGAGGCAGGTGGATATCTGTGAGTTAGAGGCCAGCCTGGCCTCCACCTCTCAAGTGCTAGGATTAAAGGCATGTGCCACCACACCTGGACCCCTGTCTTTGTGCAAAGAGCAGGCAAGATCTTCAGGGTGGAGGAAGTATTCTCTCCGTTGATGATGGTGGTGGCTTGAGTTTGCACAATATGTCAAAACCCACTGAAGCCACTCATGGTGGGATGTGCCTGTAATCCCAGCACTTGGGAGGTGGAGGAAGGAGGATCAGTAGTTCAAGGTCATCCTTGATTACGTGTCAACTTTGAGGCCAGCTGGGGCTACAGGGAACCCTCTCTCACTCCACCCTAAAACAAAAGCACTGAAGCCTGACCCTATTATAAACCAGTATAATTTGATATATGTCTATCACACCATGATAAAGCTGGTGTGGGTCTGTTTTTTTTTTATTTATTTTGGTTTTTGAGACAGATTCTCCCTTTGTAGCCTAATCTGGCCTTGAATCTATGATGTAGTCCAGGCTGGCCTGGAACTTGCTATCCTCCTGCCTCGGCCTGCTGAATGCTGGACTCAGAGGTGTACATCACCATTCCCTCCTTTTCTTTTTTTTCAGTAATATCTGTGAATATGTCTCTGCCCTGGGTTGAAATATAAAATGTCTCTTATTGGTGGGATATGATCCAAAAAAGCTTGACGAAAGTATCACATGATCTCAGAGACATACAGGAAACCCGACCCAGTCTGAGGCCAAGAGAGACCAGGGCCAACCTTTCAGCCTCTTGCATTATCTACCTTTGCAAGCCCAGGACCCTAACAGGACTGAGCCCCTGGGGAATCCAGAGCTACCACTTCCTGGCCTTGACCTTGAGCAAGTGAGTCTACCACCAGAGGCTTGGTTTCCCTCCAATCTCCCAGGGAGATAAAGATAGGGCCCTACCTCAGAAGATAGGGCAGCAAGAATATAATTAGATGCCTCAGGAGGCCGAGGCCGTGGGCACCAGGCCTGGTGAGGAGTGACTGCTCAGGGGCTGGGAGCCACAGCCATGGTCTTATTAGGGCTGGTCTTGTTATTATGGTGTGTGCTGAGGGGCTGGAGCTAGGGAGAGTCCCTCCCCCAGTGGCTTCAGATCCAGCTGTCCTCATCCTTCATCACCAGCCCCAGCTGTTTGTTCCTCCCTCCCAAGAAACTGGACCCAGCCTGCCAGGGTCCTATTCTGGGTCCGGAATGCTACGTCAGCATTTCCTGCATGGACCCAGGGCCTGAGAGGGGGACAGGGGATGCAGTGCAGGGTCAGCGGACCTGGCCCAGAAGAGAGACCATCTCCCATTGTCACACCCCCTGACCCCCGAGCTAGGCCACTGGGAAAGTAAGGTGGGCAGCCCCTCCCCCCCTCTTGTCCCCTCCCTGTCCCCTGCCCAGAGCCCAGAAAAGAAGGCTATTCTGGGAGGGACACCTGTTGTTCCAAGACCCATCCCTGCCCCCAGCTGGGGATGAGAGAGTCAGGGAGGCAGGACTAGAGGGACAGCAAAACACAGAGGGGCTGAAGCCAAGGAACAAAAGACAGAGACTGAGACAGAGACGCAAGACATACAAAGAGAAAGAGAGAGACCACCCAGAGACCCCCATTAGCACACATATTTGATTCTCCTCATCACAACCAAGGAAGAAAGAATGCACAAGAATCCAAGAGACTGTTAGGGGCTGAGGGTTGAAAAGAGCGGAGTGGTCCAGTCCACCCCAGCCCCCTTCCCAGGAATTGAAATAGGTCAGAGCCTGGAGCAAGAAAAAAAAAAAAAAGTGTTGGCGTGGGGGTGGAGGACAACTAAATTAAGCCCAAGAATTAGAACCACCTGCCCCAAGTGCCTGCTTCCAGGATGGCGAGAAGGGGTGCTCCCTCAGTGACCCCAAATCTCTAATGTCAGAAGAGAGGGCAGAGGAAGATCCATCTCTCGCCCCATTCAGTCGTCCCCAATCCGACTAATTCTCTCTGGTGCAAAGGTGGAAGAGATTGAGGCGGGACAGAAAAACAAAGTGACAGTCACCCAAAGTGACAAAGATTCTCTGAGATAAGCGAGAAATAGCCCCGGAGCCCCTTAACTCAAACATACGCACCGTCCGCAAGAACTGGACTTCGTCCTCGCCTTCTCCTCCTCCGTCACCCATGATGGCAAGGCCCCGGGCTGGGGTCTGAGGGTGGCGGGAAGGGGCTGCAGGCTGGGCGGGCGGGCTGGGGCGGGCTGGGGTCGGAGCCCTCTGGGGAAACCAGGGGCACCCGCGAGGTAGATGGAACTGCGTGCGAGGACGACACGCGTGCTGGACGGAGAGGCAAGGAGGTGCCCGCCCCTTGGCACCCATTGGGCCAGGATGTGCCAGGCCACGCCCCTTATCTTTCAGAACCCCTCCCACGGCGTCAAACCTTGGCTGGCGGTGTGCGCTCCAGCGGGGGCGGGTATCTAGGTGCGGTTACCTTAAAGCGTCATATTTCTGTCGTTTATTTATTTAGTGATTTATGTCTCTCTCCTTTTCTTTGAGACAGTCCCACGTACGCCAGATTGGCCTCATAACTCAGTATGTGCAGCACCTGGATGCGCACCGCATCCCTCGACTTTAAAAAGCGCCACCTGGTGCCAAGTGTGACAGCATCCAAGCTCTGAACAGGCTGAGACAGAACTGTGAGTTCGAGGCCAGGGCTGCATAATAAGCACCTGGCTGAAAACAAAAACAGAAACAGGGTTGTGGACGTGGCCCTGTGGGTAGAGATGCTTGTCTGTCATGTACGGAGCCCTGGGTTCCATCCTCAGCACCGTATAAACCAAGTATGCTGACATGTGTCTGTAATCTCGACTCAGGAGGTGGAGGTTGGAGGATCAGGAGTTTAAAGTCATCCTCGTCTACACAGAGGATTTGAAGCTAACCTACTTTATGTGAGACCCTGACCCAAAACAACAGAAAAAGAAATACAGACATGAAGAGCAGGTACTTAGCTTCTCCATGCCTCAGTTTCTCCTTCTGGTAAAGGGGAGTGTTCATGGTACCTTCCTCAACAGGTTACTGAGAGAGTTGAATGAATTACTTTATTTACCACATTTAAAATAGTGTCTAATGCAGTGCCTTTAATCCCAGCACTCGGGAGGCAGAGGCAGCCATCCCTTTATTCGTGGTATTGTTTACAGCAGAAAATAAAAGACCAGGATCCCTACAGACACTTCCTGAACATCCTGTAACCAGCACAGCAACTCAAATGAGGTCAGCTGAGTTCACAGAGGTGGAGTCGCTTGCCTTGTCCTTCATCACAGAAGCAGAGTGGGGTTCTCTCTGAGAACCCTCAGAGCTAATGTTCCTAACAGATATGCTTCACCACTTGGCATAATATCCTAATTACAGCCATGTGGGGACACATGCCTGTAACCCCAGAATTTGGAGTGTTAGGCAGGAAGATTTAGGAGATCAAGGACAACCTGGGCTACATGAAACTTTGTCTCAAACATAAAACAGGCATGGTGGTACACACTTTTAAAAGTCCCAGTACTCAGGAGGCAAAGGTAGGAAGATCTCTCTGAATTCAAGGCCAGCCTGGTCTACAGAGTGAGATCCAGGTCAGTCAGGGCTATATAATGAGATCCTGTCTAAAAAATAAATAAGTATGGGACTGGAGAGATGGCTCTGTGGTTAAGAGCACTGGCTGCTCTACCCAGGTTCAATTCCCAGCACCCACATGGTAGCTAACAAGCATCCGTAGGTCCAGTTCTAGGAGATCTGATGTCTCTTCTGACCTCTGCAGGCATTGCAGGACCCAGGTGCACTAACATACATGAAGGCAAAACACTCATACACATAAAGTAAGTATAATAAATAAAATATTTTTAAAAATAAATAAATAATATCTAATTATAACCAAACTCTACTTGACCAGGGCCGCACCCTGCCCCCAGGTTCTAACTGGTGATTCTACCACCCGCTTTCCACCAGGACCTGGACCACCCCTTTGTACAAGTGAGCACCATGAACTTCTTGTAAGTCGGGGAGAGAAGTGTCCGCTAATCAGTTCCTTCCTGCTCTTGGGGAGCTCAGTCAAGAAGGCCTTGATAGTTCCCTAAAACGAAGCCCAGAGCAGGGACCACAGCACAGGCCTCCCTGCCAGACAGACAACTTTGCCATTAAAGGCTGAGTCTCCTCATCTGCAAAATGGGCTAATTTGGAAGACTCCCTATCTCCTCAGGTCATAAGGAAGATTTCTTGAGGAAACCAATTCCAGTCTGCCATAGTGTATAATTGCTCTTGATACAGGCGTTTATTACAATTATTATTATTCCTGTCAGACTTGTGATACACATCTTTAGCCTTTAATTCTAGCACTCAAGAGGTAGAGGTAGGTGGATTTTTGGGAACTGGAGGCCAACCTGGTCTATATGGTGAGTTCCAGGCTATATAGCATGGCCCTGTCTCAAAAAAAAAAAAACCAAAAATAACAGGGCTAAAATATAGCTCAGTTGGTACAGCACCTGCCTAAATACACAAAGCCCTGGATTCAAACCCCAGCACCACGTAAATTAGATGTGATAGTGCATACCTGCAGTCCTAGCGCTCGGAGTGAGCATAGGCAGGAGAATCAAAAGATCGAGGCTGGAGCTAGAGAGATGACTCATCAGTTAAGAGCACTGGCTGCTCTTGCAGAGGACCCAAGTTCAGTTCCCAGCACCCACACTGCACAGCTCACAGCCATCTATAACTCCAGCTCCACGGGCCCCAATGCCGTCTTCTGGCCTCTGAGGGTAACTGTATCCATGTGTCCACACATAACCCACACACATAAACATAATTAAAACTGTCAAATTGGAGACCCTCCTGGGTCACATGAGACTCTGCCTCAAGCAGACAAAAAGTGTGTATATACATCTTTCAAAGGGGCTGAGGATGGAGCAATAGAACAGTATACATGAGAACCTAAGTTCAATCCTCCATACTAAAAAATTATTTTAAAAATATATTTATTATTATTTTATCTGTATGAGTGTCTTGCCTGCACATATGTAAGTGCACCTGTGTTATGAAATGCCCACGGAGGGCTGGAGAGATGGCTCAGTGGTTAAGAGCACTGGTTGCTCTTGCAGAGGACGCAGGTTCAATTCCCAGCACCCACGTTGCTGCTAACAACTGTCCATAACTCCAGTTCCAGGGGATCTGACACCCTCTTCTGACCACCTTGGGCACTGCATGACATGGGTTCACCTACCTACATGCAGGCATACTCATACATATAAAAAAAATAATAAATAAATAAAATTTTAATTGGTGCTCAATGTAGATGTATGTGTTGTTAAACATTGGTGTTAATACAATTTTATAAATAGCACATAAGGTTATATTCTATAATTCAATGATGCACTACATAATGTATAGTTATACAATTATTTATTTAAGCTTGTATAATTACATGGTACACTATAATTGGGTGTTGTATCTCATACACTATTATTATGATATTATTATGTAATAATCACATGGTACATATTATTGTTTCTTAAAAGTTCTACACAGAACATAAAATGATTCTGTGTCATTGAGGATGATAACATAAGATATTAATAGTGATTCTTAGTTCTGCCAGCATTGTGATATGTTCAGTGGACACCTGCTGGATGGCTCTGGTGGCTTGGCAGGACCTCTTGGTGACCGGTCCCCTTTGGTTTATCCACCCCTTCCCTGGGGGTTGGACTTCCTGGCTGCCTCTGGCTCCTGTGAATAACTTTGCATATGTTGTCTGTAATGATTAAATTGGATTTTCAATTTTACTTAACTGGATTTGGAAATGCCTAGGAAGGCTAACCTCCAGAGAGGTCTGACGAAGGACGGAAGGCTCACCCTGAACGTGGGCAGCGTCATGCCAGGTCCCCTACTGAATGAAAAGGAGAAAGCGAGCTGTCAGCGGCACTCATCACTGTCTGCTTCCTGACTGCGGATGCCATGTGAGCTGCCGCCTCGAGCTCCTGCAGCCATGTCTCCCCTCCAGGACGGACTGTGCCTTCAAACTCCAGCCCAAACAAACCCTTCCTCACTAAGTCGCTTGTGTCATGTATCATGTCTCAGCGAAGAAAAAAAGTAACTACAACACCCCTTATGGAAGTGAGAGGCTCCATTCTGGCATACACCCTCAGGAGCTAATTGCTGGGCGACATACTCACACACAATTTGTCTACGTAGTCCGGGGAGTGACTGCCCCCTGTCACTATGTGAGGATTTCAGTCCCCATCTCTCGCCCTCCCACTTGGCCTCTTCTGACTTCTAATTTGAGGGGAGGGGGTTAAATAATATGCCTACCTAGCATTTCCATGAGGTCTGAGGATTTGAACTCTGGTCCATGTTGGCTGCTTTCTCGGTAAGTGCTTTCACCATACAGATGCATGTGTGTGTGTGCGTGTATGTAGGGAGGCCAGAGACAACCTTGGGTGCTGTTTCTGAGTTTGCCTGGAGTTCACCACTTAGGGTAGGCTGGATAGCCAGTAAGCCCCCCAGGGACCCATCAGTCTGCCTTTTCAGGGCTGGATTAAAGGCCTGCTTTTCAGGTGGGTGTTTGGAGATGGAACTTAGGCCTTCATATGTGTGTGTATTTGTGTGTGTGTGTGTGTGTGTGTGTGTGTGTGTGGCTAGCAATTTACTGACAGAGCTATCTGCCCAGCCCCCGACTTCTAATGTTTGACAGACTTCTGGGCTCACTCACTGTCTTTTAAATAACTTAACCAATGATTTCTAGCATGTTCTCTGAAGCCTGTCAGAGATTTGGGGCTACTTGCTCATCCTCTTTGCACACTTTCATTTTTTTTTTCTATTTATTTATTTTTTTAATTGGTACTTCTTTTTGCAGATTTGTTTTTATTTTTTAAATTATGTATATGTACATGGGTATTTATGTGTGTGGGTATGTGCGTGCAAATGCAGTTGCCTGAGGAGGCGAGAGGTGTGAGAACTCCCTGGACCTAGAGTCACAGGCAGTTGTGAGCTGCCCAGTGTGGTTGCTGGGAATTAAACTCAGGTCCTCTGCAAGGGCAGTATGCACTCTTAACCACCGATCTATCTCTCCAGTATAGTATTCTATCTATCTATCTATCTATCTATCTATCTATCTATCTATCTGTCTGTCTATCATCTATCTATCATCTATTTTGAAGCCACATGTCCCCATAGCCTCAACTGGCCTGGAACTCACTATATAGACCAGACTAACCTTGATTTCACAGAGATCCACCTACCTCTGCCGACCTAGTGATGGATTTAAAGGTGTGTGCCACAATGCCTGACTTGTTTTTATTTTTGACTGCTGGCTTGTCTGAGAAAGGTTCTCACTATGTAGCCTAGGCTAGCCTTGAACTCATGATCATCCTGCTTCAGCCTTCCAAGTGCTGACAACTTTATACCAACACACCTTTTCTTGTGTGTATGTGCGTGCGTGTGTGTACATGTGTATGCTTGTGTAGTATATGCACATGATGTATATGTACAGATATACATGTGTATGTGTGGGCGCCCACTCCATGTTAGGCCATTTGGAGGCCAGAGGAGGAGGTTGGGTGTCCTGTGTCTATCACCCTCTGCCTTACCTTATCCTCTTGGGATCAGGATTTCTCACTGAACCTGGAGATCATCCTCTTTTTTTTGTCGTTTTTAGGCTAAACTGACTGGCCAGCACACCCCAGCCATTCACCGGCCTCCCTCAGCTTTTACCCGTGCTAAGATTACAAGCATTGGTGGCCATATCAGGATGCTCTGCCTCTTCCTCCTTCTCCTCCTCCTCTTCCTCCTCCTCCTCCTCTTCGATTTTTTTTCTTTTTTATGTGTACGTGTATGTGGTATATGGAGGTGTCTTCACATATGTGTAGGTGCATAGGTATGTTTGGGTGTTTGTGCATGTGTGTATGTGTAGGCCAGAGGTTGGCATCAGGAGTCTTCCTCACTTTCTACCTTATTCATTGAGGCAAGGTCTTTCAACTCAATCACCGAGACAGGCTAGTCTAGAGAACCCTTCGCTGAGCTCTGAAGTTTACAGGTAGGCTGCCATGCCACCTATCGTTTTCATGGGGTCTGAGGATTTGAACTCTGGTCTGTGTTGGCTGCTCTCTGGGCAAGTGCTTTAACCACTGAGTCATCTTCTTAGCCCCTAAACCCAGATTTTAAAATATATATTTTTTAAAAATATGTATTATTTTTATTTTTTGTGTGTGAGTGTATTGCCTGCATGTATGTAAGTGCACTTGTGTTATGCAATGCCTGTGGATGTCAGAAGAGGGCGTTGGATTCCCCTGGAACTGGAGTTATGGATGGTTGTTAGCCTCCATGTGGGTGTTGGGAATCAAATGTGGGCCCTCTGCAAGAGCAGTCAGTGCTCCTAACCACTGAGCCACCTCTCTAGCCCATTGGCCACTTTCTAACAGAGTGGTTGTCAATGTTTTTTTATTTATAGCTGTTCCTTTTACCCTTGGGCTATTAATTTCTGGCTGATTTCAAACATTGCAAATGTTCTTCCCTATCCTGTCATCTAATAGTAGTCCCATGGTGTCCTCGTGAAAAAGACACCCGTTTTGCACATTATCAAATGCATCTTTTTTCTGCCTTGTGGGTTTCTGTAGTTTGACTCAGAAGTCCCTTCCTTTGTGGTGATCAGTGTTCTTATAGTTGCTAATAACCACTCTGAGGGCCCTGAAGGCCAAGTGTTTAGATACAAGTGACAAGGCCTTTTCCACCTCCCTCCCTGGGGATTTCCTGGGTCCCTAGGGGCTGGAGACATTCCCAAACTAAAGGTTACATTCAGCTGGGAACAGGTGCTTCAGGAGGCGGGGCATTCACGGATCCATGGTGGTACAAGTGTGATCCCAGCACTTGGGAGATGCAGGCAGAAGGATCAGGAGTTCATGGTCATCCTCAGCCACATAGGAAGTTCCAAGTTCCCAGCTGGCCTGGGCTACATGATACCAAGCGGGGTGGAGGGGACCACAGAAGCACTGTTTGAGATGAGACAGCGGAGACAGAAGAGCAAAGAACCAGGAAGAGTGGGAGTGCTAGACCATGGCTTTCATCTGATGGAAAAACTAAAGCAGGACTTGTTGCTTATGTTAAAAAAAAAAAACAACTATGATGAACACTTTCAGGGAAAAAGAAAGAAAGGATCAAACATCCACTTCTGAAAGTGCTGGGCTTTTTGAACAGACTAACCTACTACATTTGGCAGACTGATTCTACTTTGACCCATTTAGAATTGTATACCTTACAGAATTGTATACTTCAGGTCACTCAAAGCCAAACGCTTGAATATTCCCAGCAGTTCTCAGTAGTAGAGCCCACTAGAACATGGCTGTCCTGAATTCGAGTCCTGCATGGCAAAAGAAATGCTTCTCTGGGGAGGTAGCACACACTTAGGAGGTAGAGGGTGCAGGATCAGGAGTTGCCAAAGACGGAGGTTCAGTTCCCAGCACCCACATGGAGGTTAACAACTGTTGGAAACTCTGGTTCCAGGAGATCTTACTCTCTCTCTCTCCTGGTCTCTATAGGCACACACATGGCACCAAAAAAAATGTAAAATAACAGGGCTGGAGAGATGGCTCAGCAGTTAAGAGCACTGGCTTCTCTAGCACAGGATCCAGGTTTGGTTCCCAGCACCCATATGGAGGTTAACAACCATCTGTAACTCTAGTTCTAAGAGAATCCAGTTCCAGGGGAATCCAACACCTTCTTCTGACCTCCGAGGGCATTGCACAACATGGGTGCACTTCTTCATATGCAGCCAATACATTCGTACACATAAAATTAAATTGATAAATGAAATTTTAAAAAACAACAACAAAATACAAATAACGACTACCACCACCACAACTACACAAATATAGAGTTAATGTTGCAATAAAAAGCCAGGCCGGAGAGGTGGTTCAGTGGCTAAGAGCACTGGCTGCTCTTGCAGAGGGCCCAGGTTCAATTCCCAGCAGCCAAAGGGCAGATAACCATCATCCGTAAGTCCAGTTCCAGGGGATCCCACACCTTCTGACCTCTGAGGACATTGCATAACACGAGTGCACTTACATACATGCAGGCAATACACTCATACACATGAAAAATAAATAAATAAAATATATATTTTTTAACCCAAGGGGCTGGAGAGATGGCGTATCAGTTAAGAGTACCTACTGCTGCCAGGCATGGTGGTGCACACCGTTAGCCTTTAATCTGAAGGTAGAGAGGTAGGCAGATCTCTGTGAGATCAAGGTCAGTTTAGTCTACATAGTGAGTTCCAGGCCAGCTGAGGCTACAGGGAAATCCCCAAAACAACAACCACCAAAATAAAACAAAAATTAGAATACGTGGAGCTGGAGAGACAGTTCAGTAGTTGAGAACACTGACCACTCTTGCAGAAGACCTGGGTTAGATTCCCAGCACCCACATGGCTAACAACCATCCATAAGTCCAGTTCCTGGGGATCTGATGCCCTCTTCTGACCTCTGTGGGCAATGCATGACATGGGAGCATTTACACATATTCAAGCAATATACTTATATTACACACAAAAATGATAAATAAACTTTGTAACCAAAAAAAAAAGTGGGGGGGGGGCTGGGTTTGGTGGCACACTCTTAATCCCAGCACTCAGGAAGCAGAGGTCAGCCTGGTCTACATAGTGAGTTCCAGGCCAGCTTCAGCTACAGGGAGACCCTGTCTCAAAAGATCAAAAAAGGAATATGCCCTGCTCTTGCAGAGGACCCAAGTTTTGTTACTAGCATCCACAACAGGTGACTCACAATGACCAGCTCAGGGGGATTCCATGCCTGTGGTCTATACAGGCACCAGCACCCAGCACTCACATGCACACACCCACACACAGGATATATATCACATATATGTGTAATATAAATATAAACAATATAATGAAAATGCTTTCCAGGTATAAACCAGCCATGGTGTTCATACGTGGAGCATTCTGGAGGCTGAGGCAGAGGGATTACTGTAAGTTTAAAGGCAGCCTGGGCTACATAGTGAGTTTGAGTCCAGCCTGGGTTACATGAGATAGTGTCAAGAAAGAAAGAAGGAGGGAAGGAAGGAAGAAAAGGAGGA
This sequence comes from Eospalax fontanierii, assembly GCA_035773235.1. Classification (NCBI taxonomy): domain Eukaryota; kingdom Metazoa; phylum Chordata; class Mammalia; order Rodentia; family Spalacidae; genus Eospalax; species Eospalax fontanierii. Next base: position 23,732,108 of record CM069554.1, on the reverse strand, counting down.
AGGAAAGAAGGGAGGGAGGGAAAGAGGTGACAGGGAGGGAGAAGAATAGAGATATAGATATATTTCTTTATATTATTTTTATTTTATGTATGCGTCTATTGCCTGTGTGGATGTAAGTGTACCCATGTGAAATGCCCAAGCAGGTCAGAAGAGGACGTCGGATCCCTTGGAACTGTTGTTTACTACCGTGTGAGTGCCAACAAATTCTGTGCAAGAGCGGCCAGTGCTCTTCATCTCTGAGCCATGTCTCCAGTCCCAGACTTTTCTTTTGAGTGTCTGCTTTTTACATATATATCAGTCATACTTTGAAAGCTTTTATTGAAATATCATAGTGATGGGGAGAAAGATGAGATAGTTATCAAGCCAGCTGGGGCAGAGGGTTGGGGGCAGCAACACCGGAAACCTCAGCCTGCAGGGATCCCCCCAGGGGGAGGGGAGCCTTTGGTCTCTCCTCAGCTTCTTCCTTCCCCCTGGGGGTGGGTGGGGAGGGGCAGTTCCTCTTTCCTTCCCAAACACCAAGGGAGGCCCCAGCTCCCAAAGGGCCCACAAGCTGGTGTACTGACTAGGGGAGGAGCTGAGCCCTGCCCTTGCTGGGACCCCCCCACACACACACACTCCTGACTCCAGACAATATGAACAGGAAAGACAGCAAGAGGTGAGAGGACTCTACCTACCCCCAACCCCCAGGAGACCTGAAGAATCACCAGGCGGGGGGGCCTCTGACTGTGGGTAGATTGGGGATTATAACAACAACGGGCATCCCACTCCTCCAAAGTGCTGGAGGCGGGACTGAGAGATGCCATGCCTTGAGGAGCAGGGTACGAGTCTCTTCAAGAAGGGCTGGGAGATGAGATGCTTTGGGGAGCTGGGCATCTGGATCTCTTCCTTCTGTTGTTTCTCCCCGGGGTCCTCCCTGCTCCCCAGTATGGTTGCTGCCCCCTGGACTGGAAACTCCAGGCTCCTGGAGGGCTGTGCCCCAGGAGGGAGGTGTGTGACGCAGGACCAGGCGGTTCCCCTGCCACTTAAACCAGTCGTCACTGCTGCACACTCTACCAGGGGCCTGCTGGTCTGCAGGTAAGGGTCAGGCAGCTGCCCATGCCTGCAGGATCTCACATGGGCTTCTGTCTCCTCCTGGGAAGGATGGCTGTCCTGTCATGAGGATGGACGGTGCTCAGTCCCCAGCCTGGATAGCTCCTCCAGCTATCCCCAGAGCCATCCTGCTGAGCAAAGGGGTTCCGTCCCCTATCTTACTCAGCCCTTAGGTGAGCGGAGTCCTAGCTGCCTCATTTCCTGGCTGTGTGACTTTCGGTAAGTTACTCAGCTGCTCTGTGCCTCAGTTTCTCCTTCTATCAACAGACTAATTACATACCTTACTTCAGAGGTGTTTGTGGGTCTTACCTGAGACTGCTTAGACCACTGGTTGTCAAACTTGAGCTCGTGCCATTAAATCACGTAGAAGGCTTGTAAAATACAAGTTTCTGACTCATCCTTAAAGTTTTGGATTCTGTGGGTCTGTGCTGGGGCCTGAGAAGCGGCGGTTGAATTGAGTTCTCAGATGGGTGATGCCCTTGATACCCAGGCTCCTCCCTGCTTCCTAGCCGGTGCTCAATGAAGGCCCGGTATTAAACATTTAAAAGGCATAACGAGCCCTCAGGATGTAACACAGGCCATGACAGATTTGTTTTAGGGTGTCCATGTTTGTGGTTTCACACTCATGCTGCAAGCCTGGCCGCTTCCTCCTCTCTTGTTTGTTTTGTGAGCTAGGGTCTTGCTCTGTAGCCCAGGCTGGCCTTGAACTTGCAATCTTCAAGCCTCAGTTTCCTAGTAATTGGGTTTACACAAGCACCACGCCCCACCACGCCGCTTTTTCTCTATTCCTTTTTCTTTGTACATCATGTGGGTCTTCCCCACCGGGTCCTTTATCAGGCTGGGCGTCTTTGAGGAGCTAGGAGAAAATCCAAAGGTGATTTAAATACGAGGAAACTGAGGACCAGACACACTGAGTGATTCATGAAAAGGCACACAGCCAGCAGAAATTTCTGGAAGCCAGTTTTTTCTGACTCTGAAGCCTGGAATCTTCCCGTTTCTCCATCCCTCCCTTCCTCGTCCCACCACCCCTGAGTCCTGTCTCTCCATTACCTTCTTTTCCCACTTGGGACAGGTGCCTGGGGAGGCATAGGACAAAGTGAGAGTTATTTTTAAACTTTCCTTGAAGCTGCCGTACCCCAGAGGCCCTGCCTGGCTCGGAGCAGCCCGGGAGAGGCGTTGGTACTTCCTCTCAGGGGCTTCACATTCTGCGCAGGCTCAAAGCTGACTTGAATGAGTAAGCAGGGCTAGCTTGGAGGAGGGGTCAGCTGGAGCTGCCTTCCAGGGGCTAAACAGAGGAGAAGGGGAGAGATGGACTCTAAGGGAACTGACCATGCGAGTCTACTCCACAACTGAGTCCCCAGGTGCCACTCCTGCAGACCCAAGGGGTCACTTAGAGGTGGCCTGCAGGTATGACCCCTAAGGAGCCAGAAGTGGGTTCCAGGGTCCTTTCTGGGCTCTTTGCGAGCTCGGGATGAATCCCAGGGAGGTCTGTCAACAAGAAGTTTCCCTTGTGATGCTCTGGGACTGTACTGTCAAGAGGAATTTGAAGGGAGGGAGCACTCGGTTTATAGAGAGTAAGTGAGGGGAGCCAAAATGTATGTTTCCTTTTCATCTGTGGACTCTAGACTTAAGTATGTCAGTATACATAAATATGCACATACATGCACACAGGACATGAGAGCAGAAGGGGGATTTATTTGGGAGAGAAAAGAACCAATGAGATGAGGGAAAACTGATGAGCAAGGGAAATGGAGGACAAACATGAATAAAGTACAATAATATATGTTGATTTATTATGTGTAAAACATCATAATGAAACCCATTATTTTGTACACTAGCTTAAAAACTTTTTTTTTTTTAAAGAAGAATTTGAGGTCAATGCCTGGAGAAGGGAATTCTTACGATTTTGGAGGGCCGTTGGTCCTGGCGTGTTTGACCATAATTCCCTGGAGGTTCTGGAATATTCTTGAGGTTTTTTCACCCATGAATCCATGGGCTTGAAGAATTTTCTCCCACTGAGCCTAGAGGCATTGAGATCAAGAGGAATTCTGGGAGTATCTTCAAAGCAAGGGGCTCCTGTGATTCTTTTGGGGGTGGTATACCTACAGGAAGTCCCATCAGGAATGCTCTGCGAAGGCAGGAAGGCGGGGCCAGCCCCAACAGGCCCGACGCCACATGACGTGCCCCAGCCCCCAGGAAATCAGCAAAGTTATGGCTTCCATGAATCTGGGGGTGCTGTATGAGGGCGGCTGCAGTGAAGATGAACTCCTGGAGAAATGCATCCAGTGCTTCGGTGAGTAGCCCCACCCTGGGGAGCCTCCTCAGCCCTAACCCTGCCTTAAGCACAACAAACTCGCCTCACTGGTGAGTGAGAAAAGCGGGTGAATGGGGTGAATCTTGATCCCCTCATGAAGGATATGATGAGTGCGGTGGCCTGGATCAAAAGTTCAAGGCCTGTCTGGACCACTTAGTGAAACCCTATCTCAAAATATAAAGTAATAGTGGGCTGGAGAGATGGCTCAGCAGTTAAGAGCACCGGCTGCTCTTGCAAAGGACCTGGGTTCGAGTCCCAGCACCCACATGGTGGCTGACAATTTTCTGCAACCTCAGTTCCAGATGATCTGATGCCCTCTTCTGACCTCTGTGGGCACTGCATGACACAGGTGCACATACATACATGCACATAAAATAAAAATAACAAATAAAATATTTAAATATATATATAAAGTAAAGGGGACTAGAGAGATGGCTCAGTTCAGTGCTTGCCTAGAGTCCACCAATGAGGGGCTGGGGGGGCATGGATCAGCTGCAGCATGTTGGAGACCAGCACTAATAAATAAATAAATAAATGTTAAAATTAAGAGAGGGACTGGGGAGATGGCTAGGCAGTTAAGAGTACATACTGCTCTGGCAGAGGACCTGAGTTCAGTTCCCAGCACCTGCATTGAGTGACTCACTTCCGCCTGTAACTCCAGCTTCAGAGAACCCAACTCCTCTGCCCTTGGCAGGTCCCTGTACTCATGCACACAAACCCACGTAGAGGCACACACGCACACACCCAACTTAAAATAATAAAAATAAATCTAAAAGTTTTCTGAAAGAAATACCTTGGGATGGGGACAGGGAACCTAATTCATGCTATTTGTTTCTATCATACACTGCACAGATAAGGAAACTGAGGCCTGGGGAGGTTATGTTACTTGCCCAAGTTTGTACAGGACATCACTGGTAGAGTTAGCATCTGAACCAGCCTGTCCCCCCAGTTCTGGAAACTCTAGGTCTATTGCCCAGGGCCCATTCTGACAGGGTCTCTCTTCTCCCACCTCCAGACTCAGCCGGCAGCCTGCGCCGTGGGGATCATCTGCTCAACATGGTGCTCACCATGCACAGCTGGGTGCTGCCTTCCTCTGACCTTGCTGCCCGTCTGCTAACCTCATATCCTTCCAGAACGAAGGTTTAGGGCAGAGCCATGAACTCCTAGGAGATGAGGACAGGGGGACCAGGCAAATGTGGATGTTGGAAAATGGCCTTGACTATAACTCAAGTACCAGAAGGCTGCCAGAGACACACAGGAGCTAAGGCAGCTACAGATCTGCTACCTGATCAGGTAGGGCTGGGCCAAGATCTCCAATCCTGTGAACCAAGACTCCATCCTGATGTTCTCCAAACACCTCCAAGATTCCCACCCCAGTGCCCCTGCAGATTGACCCAGCCCCACACTAAGAGCCTAAGTGATGGTTCACACCTGTAATCCTACTATAGGCTGAGGTAAGAGGATCGCCTCAAGTTCAAGGCTAGCCTGGGCTACCCTATCTCAAAAAAAAAAAAAAAATTTCCTAGCTAAAACACTCTTGGCTTAGTTCCTGTGATTCTCCCAGCTCTGCTCTTTAGATCCCCCAGTTCTTGGAGACCTTCAACTCAACCAGATCCCATAGTCTTTCCTAGCTGGTACCCAGAGACTGTCAGCTCTGGTCCCGGAAGTCCCCATTGCCCACATACTCCTGAGACTGTTTCACCCTGACTCCCCAGATTTTTCCCCAGCTGGTGCCTGTCACACCTACTCTCTTGCTTCCCAATAGTCCCAAGAGCTCCTCATTCTGGTTTGGTTTGGTTTGGTTTGGTTTTGGTGTTTTTGAGACAAGGTCTCCCTGTATCCCCAGTTTGCTTAGAACTTACTGTATAGAACAGGCTAGCCTTGAACTTACAGATCCTCCTGCCTCCCAAGTGCTGGGACTAAAGGCTTGTGCCACCACACCCGGCTGCCCATTCTGTTTTTAAGAAATGCCCAATTCTGACCCAGTGATCCCCCATCCCCTCACCTCGGAGTCACGCCTACGAACCCTGACTTTCAGAAACCCTCTGCACATGTGTAAATGCCCTTAGTTCAGCCTTTAGAAATTCCTTAGCCTAAAACCTCCCTATGACCCCATTCTGCCAGCCCAAGTTCATTTGGGGCATCACTGAGGTCACTTCCCATCTCTAAACCCTTTCCAGGTACTGGCTGACCCAGCACCCAGAAGCAGTGCACCAGGAGCCCCAGTTAGAAGAAGTCATAAATCAGTTTTGGGCTACCGTGGCTCGGGAGGGCAGCTCGGCCCAGAGGAGCCTGGGAGATGCCTCCAACCTGTGAGCCGGCCCCGCCCTTGCCCTGCCCCACCCTATTCTGCCCACACCCTCCAAATCCCCAGTCCCTTGGTTCTGACCCATTCCAAAACCTGCGCTTCTTGGCCTCCAGCCTGAGCCCCAGAGGGCCTGGCCCCCCACCTCTCATGAGCAGCCCAGGCCTGGGCAAGAAGCGGAAAGTATCCCTGCTGTTCGATCACCTGGAGACGGAGGAGCTGGCTCAGCACCTCACTTACCTGGAGTTCCGGTCCTTCCAGGCCATCACGGTGAGAACTTCCCGCAGCCTGGCCCCAAGCAGGACAGAGAAGGGGGGAGTCTGGCACAAGCACCCTTTGGGATTGTCAGTGCTATTATCACTATTACTATATATTAGCAACAGTGGAGATTTGAACCCAGAGCCTTCCCTGTGCGTGATAAGCTCTCTACCGCTGAGCTCCATTCCCCACTCATACTGTGAGGTCTGACAAGGTGTGGGACAAGGAACTAGCTGGGCACAGAGTCCCCAGGTTCAAATTCCATTACCTCCTTCCTTCTTTAAGAAGTTTTAAATTATACTTTATTTTGGATGTGCATGTGTGGATATGTGTGCAAGTGCACACTTGGAGGTCAGAGGACAACTTATGGCAGTCGATTCTCTCCTTCTCCCATGTGGGTCCCAGGAATCCCACTCAGGCAGATTGTCAGGCTTGGTGACGTGCCCTTTATCCACTGAGCCATCTTGCTGGCCTTTTTTATTTTGAGACTGGGTCTCATGGCCTCAAATCACCCCGCCCCACATCCTGAGTGCTGAGCTTAGAGGTAATACACCCGCCCAGCTGGTTCATACAGTGCTGTGGATCAAAACAACAGAGATTGTGTGCTGGGCAGTCTGTCAACTGAACCACATCCCCAGCCCCCTTCAGCTTCTTTTTATCTAAGTAACTTTGAACTATGTCTCCTTACCTCTCAGGCACGTATTTATAAGATAGAGGTCATAATACTTCATTGGGTAATTGGAGAAATTAAAAAACCCATTTAAGGGCTCAGTGGTTAAGAACACTTGCTGCTCTTGCAGAGGACCCAAGTTCAGTTCCCAGCACCAGTGTGGCAGCTCACAATTGTCTGTAAACTCCAGTTCCGAAAAGACCTTTTCTGGTCTCTGAGGGCACTAGGCACATACGTGGTGCACTCACATACATGCAGACAAAATCCTTTCACACATAAAATAAAAATAAATACATCTTTAAAAATAAAAAAATAAAAACAGTTAAAAGTGCTTTTTGTATAGGGATATGGTGACATAGTCCTGTAATCTTAGCACTTGGGGAGGCTAAAGCAAGACAGAGAGTTTAAGGCCAGCCTGGACTGTCATGAGAGTGTCAAACAAAAATACTTACATATAAGCTCATAGTTACTTACTCAAAATATTTTTATCAGTTATTCATTTATTCAAAAACTACTTCAACTCATTGTGTCTTCATTCCTCCGTGTGCTTAAAAAAAAAAAAAATCCCAGCACTTGGGGGGCAGAGGCAGGCAGATCTCTCTGAGTTGGAGAAGCTAGCCTGGTCTACATAGTATGAGTTCCAGGCCAGCCAGACCTCACCCTGTCTCCAAAACAAAATTTTTTTAACAGTTTCTTACCAGCACCCCCAGTCCTCCCCGGGTGGGTGGCCGGTAACTGGAGTAAAATTACCCGGATAAACCATTTGAAATTGCTGTATTCACTTCCCTAAAAGTCAACTGCGTGTGCGTCAGTGTTGATAGGTGTCAGCTGTTAAGATCTTTACGTTGTCTTGAGGGAAGATGGGGACCTGGTTCCTTTAGTTGACAACTTGCAGATCGGGCTGTTGTGTGTGCTTGTGTGTTTGTGTGCATGTGTGTGTAGGATGGGTGTGGATACGGAATGTACATACCATTGAGCAGAGTAGAATTCAGCTTCCTGCTCTCTTCTTCATCGTTCCCTTCCCTGCCTGTGCACCAGTCGGGTATGTAGTTATGAGCACACAGGCTGAGGAAGAACATGATGATGACCCCTGGCAACCTGAGTCAGGGGAGACAGATGGCTAAGGCTAGACTAGGCTAGGACACTAGAAATCAGGCCTGCTAGAAGGACAGCCTTCTAGCCACACTGAGTATCCTGGGCCACACTGACACCAGCCTTGTTCTCAGCCCCAGGACCTGCGAGGCTATGTTTTGCAGGGCTCGGTGAGGGGCTGCCCAGCTCTGGAAGGTTCCGTGGGTCTCAGCAACAGCGTTTCCCGCTGGGTGCAGGTCATGGTGCTGAGCCGTCCAGGATCTGCGCAACGCGCCCAGGTGCTAGACAAATTCATTCACGTGGCACAGGTAAATCCCTGACCACCCAGCCTTTCTGCTCACTTTCAGGGGCTGTTGGGTTAAGACAGCTACCTGACCCTCCACATGACAGTTAGCCAAAGTTCCACACTCTTGAACCCATCCCATTATTGACATGACACCTCTCCATCATCCCCTTCATCCTGCCAGTGCCCATCACATCATTCCTAGGCCATGCTCCCAAAGTCACGGCTCCAGGGATTCTAACTCTAGACTGTGACCTTGATATCACAGCATCAAATCTTCCTTAGCTCCATCTCTTAGCTGTGCATGTACGAGTTATCAGAGTCCTTCTAGGTGCCATCTCTCACTCCAGATATTCTGTCCCCAGGGCAGTGCGAGCAACCTTTCCATGCCCCTAGCTTTGCGTCATCCATCACTGAGGTTCCTATCTCTAATCCAGATCCTCTGGATCTCTTTGGGACAGTTACTGCATAATTCTTCAAGCTGTCCAGTCTCTCTACGACCCAACCCATTGAGTCTCGACTCACCCTTCCTCTCTCCGTTCTGGGAAAAGGGAAGCCTCATAGCCACACCCCATTGCATATTTCCAAGAAGGCCACACCCTCCCTTAGGAAGCTTCTACCTCTTTGTTTTTCTTGCTTTGCTTTCATACTATATATATAGTATGTCAGTCCTAGGGAATGAACCCAGAACTTTCTGGTGAATTCTAGGTAAATGCCTCCCAAGTGCTGGGACAAAAGGCATGCACCACCATGCCCGGTCCACTGATCTTTATCTTGCTGGAATTTTTAGATCTGGGGGCTCAGGCACCAGCCTGGGGTCTCCCTGGCCTGAGCATCTTCTATTTGGTCCTGTCTCACCTCTCTCTCCAGTGACCAACACCCTTCAAGCTTGTGACAGGGAAGGCAGAAGGAGTTTCCCTGATGCCATGTGGAGCTTACACCTGTCCCACGTCTATCTTACTCGTCCATGTCACTCTTGATCCATTTGATTCGACCTCGTCTCTAGCTCCCACTCACATTCCAGCCCTCAAATGTGTGAGTCTCAGAGCTGTCTGACGACACCTATCTTATGTCTGAATCCTCTCTATACCTGGCAGACACACATCTGTCTACTCTCTAAGTCCGTCCAGTTCCTGGTACTTGTCTGGTGCCTTACCTGCCTGATACATCCACCTGCTCGTACCTGCCCCATGCCCACATTGGCTCCCGTGCACACAGGACTGACCCCTGACTCAGATACCCCCACTTCTGACATCACCTCCCTTCCTAGAGGCTCCGCCAGCTACAGAATTTCAATACGCTGATGGCGGTCACAGGAGGTCTCTGCCATAGTGCCATCTCCAGACTCAAGGACTCCCACGCCCACCTGAGTCCTGACAGCACCAAGGTAATCCTGAAGTTTGCTCCCAAACTTCAAAGTGGCCGTGTGTCCTGAGCCCCCACATATCACTCCCTAACTGCCATCCGTCTCTATCCAAGGGCTCTGGAACCAACTTACAACTTTGCCCCTCCAAACCCCACAGATCCTTGGCTATTCCCTTTTCTCTTCTTACCCATCATGGTGCTCTACCACTGAGCCATACTTCAGCCCCTCATTGCTGGACTCTAGGCAGGGGCTCTACCACTGAGCCACACCCCCAGCCCCTCACTAGGGGAGTCTAGGCAGGTGCTTTACCACTGAGCCACGCCCCAGCCCCTCACTGGGGGATTCTAGGCAGGGGCTCTACCACTGAGCCACGTCCCCAGCTCCTCACTGGTGAATTTTAGGCAAACACTATTTTAGTGTGTGCGGTCCTGAGCAGGGATATAAGGAAAACAGACATGCTAACAGAGGATTGGCCAGACCAGTGAAGAGCTAAGTCACACACCCAAAGATTTTAATATTTGTCTCATCCAAGGGAAGGACATCTAAGGTTGGGGATGTTCTGGAAAGTCTCTGGGAAGACTGAGTTATTCATGACTTTGATATGTGGCTAAGGACATTTAGTGTCAGAACAGTGGGAAAAATTTCTTTGAAGCCTACAAGTTAAGCTAAGCTGTTTGGGCTAAACTGTTTAGTTTTGTGCAAAATCGTTCTACTTTGAAGAATGGGAGATAATGGGGATTGGGACCCAAGAGAAACAAAGGGAGATGCTGAGGTCAACAGGAGATGAAAAAGACTACAAAGGTGCCTGAAATTCCCAGAATTCATCCTCTAAAGCCCACAGAGGAGGCTTCTAGGATAATGTCCAGTAGGCTCAGAACAGAACCTCTCTGGTCCATACAGGCCCTGCTGGAGCTGACGGAGCTCCTCGCTTCCCACAACAACTACGCCAGTTACCGCCGCACCTGGGCCAACTGCACTGGCTTCCGGCTGCCAGTATTGGGTGTGCACCTCAAAGACCTGGTCTCCCTGCATGAAGCGCAGCCTGACAGGTTACCGGACGGCCGCCTGCACCTGCCTAAGCTGAATGGCCTCTACCTACGGCTGCAGGAGCTGGCAGCACTCCAGGGGCAGCATCCTCCCTGTAATGCCAATGAGGATTTACTACATCTGCTCACGGTGAACTGTGTTCCTTGTGTACCTTGAGCCCCCTGAAGACCTGGAGGGCCCATTAGAGTCCTGGGCCCCTGGGGCTGGCTCTGCAGGACCAGGATAGGTAGTTAGGGAATGAGGGTTTTTTTCTTTAATTTGTTTTTTGCCACATTGAGGACTAAAAACATGGGCCTCACTTGTAATATGTAGCACTTCTCTGCAGAGCCATGCCCCCAACCCCTCACTGGGGGATTCTAGGCAGGGGCTCTACCACTGAGCCACGCCCCCAGCCCCTCACTGGGGGACTCTAGGCAGGTGCTCTACCACTGAGCCACGCCCCCAGCCCCTCACTGGGGGATTCTAGGCAGGTGCTCTACCACTGAGCCACGCCCCTAGCCCCTCACTGGGGGATTCTAGGCAGGGGCTCTACCACTGAAAACAAAAACACTCCTGGTTTGGTAAGGGGCCAGTATGGAAGGCGACAGGTGTGGCATGACAGGTCTCAAGTATCTTAGAAAGAGGCTGGGGAGCTGGGTCCAGACAGATTGCAGTAAAGAGGGACTTTAACAACCCACCTGTCCCCCAGCTTTCCCTGGACCTCTTCTACACTGAGGATGAGATCTATGAGCTTTCTTATGCCCGGGAACCACGTTGTCCCAAGAGTCTGGTGAGTCCTGAGCCCTGACCACCCTGTACTTGTTCAAACCTATGCTCTGAGTAACTCCAGCCCTCTGTGTCCTTCAGACCCCCTCCCCCTACAAAGCACCTGTAATGGTGGAGTGGGCCCCTGATGTGACGCCCAAGCCAGACAGCGTGACCCTAGGTCGGCATGTGGAACAGCTGGTGTCGGTGAGGAGAGGCTGTGGCCTGGAGGAGCACCACATCGGAAGGGGGGTGGGAGCCAAGCCCGTGGGGCCAGACACGGAAGCCTTGGCGTCACTGTGCTCTCTGTGCTCCTCCGAAGTCCGTGTTCAAGAACTACGACCCAGAGGGACGTGGCACCATCTCTCAGGAGGACTTCGAGCGACTCTCAGGAAATTTTCCCTTTGCCTGTCATGGACTTCACCCACCTCCCCGCCAGGGGTAAGAAACCCTGACTCTCCCAAAATGAGGATCCTGCTGGGCATGGTGGTACTTTTAATCCCAGCACTCAGGAGGCAGAGGCAGGGGATCTCTTGAGAGTTGGTCTATAGTGAGTTCCAGGCTAGCCAGGGTTAAATAACGAGACCCTCCCCTCCCTCCCAAAAAAGGATCCTGGATAGGCCAGGACTCATGGTCTGTGGGAGGGAGAAGAGGCCAGTTGTGCTGAGGTGCAGCCTTTACCCCACAGGAGCGGCTCCTTCAGCAGAAAGGAGCTGACCGAGTACCTGCTCCATGCTAGTGCCATCTGCTCCAAGCTGGGCCTGGCCTTCCTGCACACCTTCCATGAGGTCACCTTCCGCAAGCCTACCTTCTGTCACAACTGCAGTGGCTACGTGAGCACTCAGCCGTTAGCAGCCTTGGGCCCTGTCTCCCCCAGATTGTCCCAGCTCATCACAACCCAGCTTAGGGAACCAGGCCTGCCCTAGAGAACAGCCAGAAAATACCCCATTTCCAGCAGAGCCCCAGCCTCAGATATTCCACACCATTCAGATAAGCAGTGAGTACTAGACATTCCTACATTCCACTTAATCAAACTCTACATGATGTCAGGAAATGCCCACCCCACACAGTGGCCAAGCTGTGAATATAATATTTGAAGTCCTGGGTAATTTCCACAATGCTGGATAATCTGAAAACCTGGTAGACTGGGTCTAAATAGAATTGGCCTTGAGTTGGGCATGGAGGCACATGCCTGTAATCCCAGCACTTGGGAAGCTGAGGCAGAAAGATTCCCTAAGTTTGAGTCCAGCCTGGGCTATATACAGAGCTCTGGGCCAGCCTGAGCTACATATAGAGTGAGACTATGCTCCACTCCTCTCCCCGCAAAAAAGCACCAGCAAGATAGCTCAGCAGGTAGAGATGCTTGCTGCAAAACCCTACTGAGTTCAATCCCCAGAATCCACATGAAGGTAGAAAGAAAAAACTGATTCCACAAAATTGTCATCTGACTTCTGTACGGATGCTGTGGCATTAGTGTCCCCTGTCCACACACACACACAATAGTAATACATTTTTTACATTTTTAAAATAAAATTATTCAAGGGCCTGGCACTGTGGCAAATGCCTTTAATCCCAGCACTTGGGAGGCAGAGGCAGGTGGATCTCTGAAATTGAGGCCAACCTAGTCTATATAGCAAGTTCCAGACCAGCTGGGGCTACAGGGAGATCCTGTCTCCAAAAGACCAAAATAAATAAATAAATAAATACTCAAATTATTTAAAATAAAACAAATTTAAAAATTAGTCTCTAGGAGGTCATGGTGATGCACATTTTTAATCCTAGCACTGGAAGAAGCAGAGCACATGGGTCTCTGTGAGTTCGAGGCCAGCCAGAGCTACATAGTGAGACCCTGTCTCAAAAAAAAAAGAGAGAGAGAGAGAGAGAGACAAAAAATCAGCCTGTATTCTCTGAACTCTGGACCATTCAAAGCCTGCATCATTTCTAAATTAAAGACAACCTTGATTTTTTTCTCACTCCTGATCCTCTACCTCAGCCTCCTTGGGATTCCAGGTATGTCACACCATACCTGGCCTCAAATTGATAGTGGATAGATCTCAACCTTCAAATCAAGACTAATCTACAAATCTCAGCTTACTCCCTGCTGTCTGTACTTAGCACCTCTCATGAGCCAGGCAATTCCAGGGCCTGGAACACCATGGAACTATATAAACTGTCCCTGCCCATGAAACGGGCATTTTTTTGTTACCTCAGAAGTTTACCTAATTGTTATATCCTAGGTGATTCCCCAAGTTTGAGGTGATCTCCGAGTTCCTTTAATCTTCAATTCTCAAATTCTTGAGAAATTTCAAAACCTGATAGCTTCTGTCCCCTCCCTTCCACACTGCCCCCTTTAGTCTGGCTAATCAAATCTCCTTTGTTTCCCCAGTTCTGGGGTGTCACCAAGCAAGGTTATCGATGTCGGGGTAAGTGAGGTGCCCTTGAGCGGGAGGGGCTCCGGGACTTGGCAGGATGGAAGAATGAGGTCATTAACGGCTCCTTTGCCCCAGACTGTGGGCTGTGTTGTCACAGACACTGCAGGGACCAAGTGAGGGTAGAGTGTAAGAAGAGGTCAGGAACTAAGGATGATGTAGGCCCCCCAGAAGCTCCTGTGCCAGCCACACCACTTCCTCCTGCCAGCTGTGGTAAGACCCAGAGCACAGGAGTCCTGGGGAGAGGGCCTGGAGGATGGGGTTCATTCCTAAGGTCATGGGGTTCATTCCTAAGGTCATGGGGTCCTTCCTGTCTAAGCCACGTCTCTTCCACCATCACACCACAGGCTCTGAGGATGATCTCTCCTATACACTAACCCTGGCCTCCGATGCTTGGACCCAAACCGAGTCTGCACACTCTTCCTGGGAGCCAGAGGTGGTAAGTGGATTCTCGCACCTGGATATGGGAGTGACAGGCCATTTGCTGGGGGAAAAACTAGACAGATCTGGGAGTCACGGGGACAGGAAACCATGCAAAAATCTTTAGTCTGCTGGATGAGAGAGTATAAAGACTAATTAAAAATAAATATTTTCTTGGAGACAGCGATTCACTATGTAGCCCCCAGGCAGGCCTTGAACTCACAATCATCCTCTCTTTACTTCTCAGACTGTGAAGATTGTAGGTGTGGGCCATCATGCCCAGCTAACACTGATTAAATTTTAATGCTGACAGAGAAATAATAAAAGTTTTAATATACTGTGGGGACAAAGGTGGGTAACTATTAATATAGAAAAAAAGATTTAGGAAGGAAATAAAAAGCTAGGCATGGTGGATCAAGCCTGTAATCCCAGCACTTGGAAGGCTGAGACAGGAGGATAGCCTCAGGTTAAGGCCTAGACTACTTGGTGAGTTTTGGGTCTCAAAACAACAACAACAAAACACTGGTAGGAAAGAAAGAACAAGGCTAAATATGTCCAGAGTTCCAGTAAATATTGTTGAAACAATTTCTACTCAAAGGCAGAGACTTCAGCTGTGAATATTGGTTCATCAGCTTTGGCAGTGAACTGTCGACTAGACAAATGAAGTTCCTTTCATTACCTGTTCTTCCTCTTCTAGGGCCCCTTCCCACCACCAGGGCTACCGACCACAGCATCCAAGTCCGATGCCTAGACAGCATCTTGGCTCCCCCGTCCCTCAGTCACCGAACCATTGCCTCTGATGAAGCATACATCATCGCTTACCCTTGAGGAGACTCTTTTCTTTTGCACTGATTGTCCGTCACACTCCCTTTCCCCACACTCTGCATCTGTGGCTCTGTGTGTTGGATGCATCTGGACTCCCCAGTTCCCATATAAGGAGGCTGAATCCTGGTGAAGCTTCAAGCCTAAAATGTGGGAGGCAAAACTGAGGCCCTGGTTCTCTAACACTGACGCTCTGAACCAGTGAACCACAAGGACACTTGGCACAAGTCAGGAGGTTGTGGGGATGGAAGGGACAGAGTTCTAACCAATCACAGCAAAGAGGCTGGTGAGTAGTGTGTCAAACATCCTTTCTCTGCTCAGAGCCCTCCCATTGCAACTCACTCAAGGGAAAATCCACTTCTATGGTCTACAAAGCCCCAAAGGATCTGCCTCCACCACCTCTGACTTCCCCTCCTATCTCCTGAATTCTTCTTGTTCCAGTTACACTGGCCTCCTGTGTTGCTAAAACATGCCCCCAAATACTTCTACCTCAGGGCCTTTGAACTGGCTGTTCCCTTTGTCAAGTTGTCCTTCGCCAGAGTCCCATATAGCTATCTAGGATTTTGTCCAGTCCCCTTGGTGATGCCTCCTGACCCCAGATATGTCACACATATGTTTATCTGTGTCTTTCCTTGCTGTGTCCCTGTGCCTAGCCAGGGTTGGTTGGCACCAGGCAGGCACCTGTAAAGTGTTTGTCATATATTTCAATGTGTCCCTTCACACACCTACAAGAAGGAAAAGACAGGGCTGGAGTTTTGGCTCATCGGTTAACAGCACTGACTGTTCTTGCAGTGGATCCTGGTTTGAATCCCAGCACCCACATGGCCACTAACAACTGTCTATAACACCAGTTCCAGGATATCTGACACCCTCTTCTGACCTCAGAGGACATTACACAACATGGGTACACTTAATACATGCAGGCAATACACTCATACACATAAAATAAAATAAAATAATTTTTAAAATGAAGGAAAAGACATGTTGCCAGAGAGCAGAGGGCTTGCCCAGACCGGGAAGAGAGGGGGCAGAGACACCCCTGACCCTCCAAAACTCACATACCCCTGACCTGGTCCCCACAGAAACATCCTATAACCATGGAAAAATTAAATTTATTTTTTTTTCAGACAACATGGTTTGTAGTGTTGAATGGCAGATGGGTGTAGGACATTTAGGGCTTCCAGAACAAAAATGGCAGGGCTTGGGCACCAGGAGATACCCTCAAAAGTGACTCCTCAAAGATTACCAATGGCATCAGAATCTCCCAGAGGACACCTCCTGCTGACCCTCCCCGTCCCTTGTTACTTTTTCTTCTTCCTGCGACCCCAGCGCTGGCCACCAGCCTTTCGCCCACCTCCATCTTCTCTTCGGCTCTTCCAGGTAGGCATGGGAGCCTCCAGCTCACCCGGGCGACCACCACGGTCTGGCACATCGCCCATAAGCATCTGAGAATTGATTAGACGTTTCAGGAGGAGAAAAACGAACTGGGTATGGTGGTATACCCATCACCACAGCACTAGGGAGGTGGAAGAAGGACAATCAGGAGTTCAAGGCCAGCTTCGGCTATAAGTGAGTTGAAGACCAGCCTGGGCTCTAAGAGACTCCATTTGAAAGAGAAAAGTTCCCTCTAGCTGCCATTTGAATGAGGTACTTTGGAGCCAGTGGAGCCTAGAGGTCAAAAACCAGGAAGAGCACTGAAGTAGGAGCCCAGGAGAAAGGGGACAAGCACGGACTAGGGGAAGTCCTGAAAGGCCAACTTAAAGGCCAAAGATGCCAGCACCCTTCCCCAGCCCAAGGGTGCCCACCTTATTGATGGCGCAACAGGTCCCTCGGCGGGCAGCCACACTAGTGGCTGGGACCAGACGAGAAAGGTCAGCTCGGGCAGCCAGAACATGTGCAATGGAGACAGCTGATTCTGGAGTCAGAGCCTCTCGGATTGGAAACAACACTGCCTTCATGGCTTCCCCTTGGGCCTAGAGTGGGAGAGGGGAGCACATGGAGGCTCAAAGAACTCAACCCAGGTGGAAAGCACCTCCTATGCAGGATCTCTGTATGCTTAGATGTGGCTTGTTTCCCAGAGGCACAGGTGCTTTGGTAGAAAGCTGGGCGTGGTGGTACAGGCCCATAATCCTAGTATTTGGGAAGCAGAGGCTGAAGGATCAGGAGTTCCAGGTTATCCTCAGCTACACAGCAACTTATGAAGCCAGCTTGGGCTACATAAGACACAGTCTTAAAATTTAAAAAGAAATCTCTAAAAGGTAGAAAGCCTAGGGCCACCACTCCATAGGGGCATCACCCTCAGAAGGGACTAATGCAAGTCTATCAGGAGTGAATTAAGTATCACTGGACTGGATTGATTACCAAGATACCTATCTCCCTGGACTTGATTGATTGTTTGTTTGTTGGGGGAGGCAGGTTCCTGTAGTCCCCAGCTGGCCATGTAAACCAGGCTGGCCTCAGTCTCACAGAGATCCACCTGCCTCTGCCTCCTGGGTGCTGGGATTAGAGGTGTGTGCCTACTCTTGTTAATGACCTCTGCTCGATCACTCCAGTGGAAAGCGGATGTCGTCAGGTCCAGACGCTTGAGAAGAAGGCAGCGGCGACAGCAATACTGTTCTGTGAGGCGTTGGGACAGAGACTCCAGCGCTTCCTGGGAGAAGAGGTCTCAGTCATGCCTAAGGTCCCATCTCTGAGAGAGGACAAGGTGCACAGCAGGCTACCTCACTCTTACCCATCGTGATGCATCCAGTAGAGAGTTGAGGAGGGGCTGCATGGATCCTGGGGGCAGGGAAGGCAGCAGCTCCGAGATCTGATGGGAAAATTCAGAAACTGAGGATGGACCCTCTTTGTGGACCCTAGTTCCCTTCAGCCCTGTGACCCCAGATCCTTCCAGAAGCAAGAGTGCTGACCAAAACTCTAAAACCATCCCTGTGGTTGGGACAATCTCGTTAGAGCCGCTTTTGAACACAGGATTCTCTCCCCCAAGAAAAGGAGCTCAAGTGAGCACACTCTGTCTATCCACCTTGCCATGAAACTCCCAAAGTAGCTGGCTGGCCAGCGTTCGGGATGTGAGTTGAGGGAGTCTCAGGGCTTGAAGAATCAGCCTCAGTTCCTGGACCATGCCATCTTCCTTTGTTTCTTCTCCAACGGGAGGCAAAGGACTAGAACGTAGCCGGATCTGCAGACGCAAGAGGCGGGCAGCCTGGAGCTCCGAGCAAAGAAAGCCTAAAAGTAGAAACAAATCCTTACAGGCACCACTGTTAGGCTAGTCCACTACTCCTGCGCACCTAGAACCCGGGCCCTGCCCCCCGAGTGAGTCTCACCCACTTTGTGGCTGTGCCTCCTCTTCCTGCCCACTTCACAAGCACCTGGCAGGTCTCTCTAACTCAATCCACTTGCTGAAGCTTTCAGAATCTTTCACCAGAACTCCAGGGCCACCGCAATTCTGACTCCAGCCACCTCCGACCCTTTGGTCCGCCCAAAGCGTAGGCCACGCCCCTTCGGGAAGCCCAGCCTCTTCAATATTCCGAGCCCGCCCAGCCCCGGCTCGGGAGACCACGCCCACTTCCGCCTCCCAGGGCACTCAAAGCTCACGCAGCAAACGCAGGCCGCCGCCGCCGGGCTCCTGCAGCGCCGCTGCGCAGTCTTCGCCACACAGCGCGCGATCGGGGCAGTGCAACGCCCGCAGCAGGCCAGCCAACTGCCGCAGGAACTCGTCCTCCGCTCCGGGGCCTGCGGGAGGCGGGAGACGTCAGGGCGCGGCGTACCCCGCGGCTCCACCCTCCATCCATCCCGCTGCACACGCACCCTGGCCGGCGCTCAGCACTCCGACGCCCTCCTCTCGCTGCTCCGGAGCTCCCAGAGTCGCCAGCTCGGCCGCCAGCCGCGCGCACAGCATCCTGAAGTCTGCACACTCGGAGCCCCGCGAGGCCGCCTCCGGGAGAGCCCCATACCTGCGGCGAGGCGGGCGTCAGTGCGCACCCCAGGCCAGCCCGCACTTCCGCATCCCCGTCTTTGAGCCCCTTACCCCAGAGCTAGCAGGTCCCCGGCCACCGCGGTCTCCTCCCGCGCCGCCGCCTCCGCCCCCTCCATGAAAGCGTCTCCCGGGACCCTGGGGCGCGCGCCCCCTTCCGGCTGGGACAGGCTCCGCCCCCCACAGGGGCGGGGCGCGCCTGACCCTAAGCAGCCTCTGGCCAATCACGTCCTGGTGCGAAGGCGCTTTGGCATTCCCATTGGCTCAAGAGGCTCCGTCCCTGCCGCCCTTCAGGTAACCTGTCAGGGGTTGTAAATTTTACGGCGTGCAATAATTAGGATCCCGGAGATCGGAGATCGTGGAAGGCTTGCGAGTATCTCTACTGTCGGAGGCATAAAGGCAAAAAGCAAGTTCAGTTTCCTTTTCTTCAGTTTCTGCTTTCTTTTTTTTTGAGGCTGCATCTCGCTATGTAGTTCCTGTGGTTAAGGCTGGACTCCTATAGCCCGGGCTGGACCTGTAGTATTGCTGCTGCTTCCTCCTTCCTCAGTGCTTGATTAAAAGCATGTGCCACTACGCCTGGCTGCCCTTTGCTTTTAATGTACCCTGGACCAAATGTTCGTCCAACTGTGTACGAAATGAGCCTGCTTCCTCTTTTTTCCACCTTACGATTGGAATTATGTCAGCACACCCTCACACCCACTCTCCCACCACAGCTAGGCCCTCCTTCCCTTACATCACAATGGGCTCCCTGTGCTATCTACCCCTCTGTCTCTCTAGGCCGTGGCAGCAGACGCCACACACCATCAAGAATGTTCAAACTGCACAGAATGAGGGAGGCAGGCAGGCAGGATTGGGGTTTGACTTTGCCATTTATCGGCTCATGTTTCTACCAAATTTGTTTTCCATCTATACAAGGAAATAAGAGGATAATTACATATACTTTTATTTTTAAGTGGGTTCACTATGTATTCTAGGCTGGCCTCCAACTGAAGCCCCTCTGCCTACCCAGTTCTGATTACAGGCTTGTGCCTTTCCTTCAAGTATTCACCTTTTTTTTTTTTTTAAGACAGGGTCTCACTGTGTAGCCCTGGCTGGCCTGGAACTTGCTATGTAGACTAGGCTGGCCTGGCACTCACAGAAATCGGTATGCCTCTACCATCCAAGTGCTGAGATTAAAGGCCTGCACCAACCACACCTAGCCAAAAGGCAAGTCTTTTGTTGATGGTGGTTTGATTTTGTTTTGTGTGAGACAGGGTCTCATGTAGCACAGGATGGCCTCAAACTCAAAATGTAGCTGAGACTGAACTTGAAATCCAGATTCTCCTGCCTTCATCTCCCAAGTGCTGAGATTAAAGGCCTGGGACAAAGGGTAATTCAGAATGAATTCAGTGCTATAATCAAATTGTGGCTATAATTTAATTCTAAATTCCATAATTCCGTGCCTTTTTAACCCCCAAGCCTATTTCTATTATTGCTGCTACTGTTGGTTTTGCAGCAGTAGCAATGATTGTTCTGAAGACAGGCCTGGTAACTTACACCTGTAATCTCAGCAGGCTGAAGGCTGAAACAGGTTCCACACCAGCCTGGGCTACGAAGTGAGACCTTGTCTCAATCAGCCAGTCAATCAATAAAATCATTGCTGCAGTTGTGATCTCTTTCCTGATCTCATTCTACCTGGAGGAATCATCTGGAAGATTCAAGATTCCTGCGCATCTTCACTCTTTTCTGTTTTCTCTCTACACCTCCCCTGCTCTAAGGCAGGATCGTCCAGGAACATTTGTTGATCTAAGACATTTTAAAAAATTCTCAGGCAACATAAACATCATATTCCAGAAAGAATTTTCTTTCTTTCTTTTTTTTTTTTTTTTTGAGCCAGGATCTCACTATGTATCCCTGCCTGACTTGGAACTCATTATGTAGCCCAGGCTGGCCTCAAACTCTAAAACTTCTGCCTCTGCCTCCCAAGTCCTGGGATCAAAGATGTATGCCACCTCACCTGGCCTACAAGAATAATAAAGTTTTAAGAAAATGTACAAAAAACCTGCAGGATGGCTCAGATGGTACAGGTGCTTGTTACCAAGCCTGATGACCTTTTTGATCCCTGGAATCTACATGGCAGGAGAGAATGGAGTCCCACAAGTTGTCCTCTGATCTCCCCACATACCTTGCGAACACACACATAGACACACACACGTCGTAATAAATGTAAATATTTTAAACTTATTCTCAGTCCAAAAACCTAGGCTAGTAACCTTGGACTCCTTCCTTACTGTTTTTCTTTTGGTGCTGAGGATTGAACTCAGGCCCTGGCTATGCTGAGCATGTACTCTACCACTAAGCTACATCCCCAGCCTTAATTCTTCCAAACCCCAAATCAAAATCTTTGGACTCTTCTTTCAAAACATTCATTATCTTCCCTCACAGGCACACACACACACACTACCCTCACCCTGGTCCTCCCCACCACCACCCTCCAGGGGGAACATCATCGCAGCCTTCTGTCAGCTGGCCCCTCTCCCAAGGCCCTTACCCACGTACCTACAGGTAGCCTGGGGACATCTGAATGGTGCCTTCCTGTTGCTCCATCTCACTCAAGGAAACAAAGCCCATTCAATGCCTTGCTAGGCCTAGCAGATGATCTGTCATCGCTTCACCCTCCTCTCCCAGGATGCTCCTTGCTTCCTCCCCTCCAGAGGCTGTGGCTCCCGCCCCCACCCTGACACACACACCTTCTGCAGGACTTTATTCAGATGTCTGTTGTCGACTGCATCATTCCTAGTGCCTGCTGCAGGGCTTGGCACATAATAGGTGTTCAGTAAATATAGTCGTTGACCGACCAGATGTATAAAACTCAGATGGTCTGCATGGGATTAAAAAATATGGAGGGAAAGAACTGTAGACTACTTGCCACCTAGCACTTCAGGGAGGCAAGTGGACAGGGCGCACCAACACAAAGAACACAGGCGGAAGACTTTGTCACAGACATTTCTTGGAGCAGATCTCAAGCCCCCCTCCCCCAATGACAAGGCTGGGTCTTTGGCCCCCATCCTCCCACCACTTCAAGCCTGCACTAACGATAAAGATGTTGAGGTCACAGACTGGCTTGGAATCAAGATCAGGAAGATAAAATGTTGGGGTGCCTCCCCCTAGTCTGGGGGCCAAGCATCCAATCTGAGGGGCAAGCAGCTGGGAAATTGGGCCTGGGGGCCCCAGGGTCTGAGGTCTTCCTGGCTCCCAGGGTTCAGCCCTCCATGCACCCCGGATGTGGGGGTGATGAAAGGTAATCATGGATCAGAGGTGGGTATCATCAGGGAACAGGGCTAGAGGACCTGGGAGAGGCAGTACTGGGAGATGGGGCCCAGGGAATCGTCCCCGGTCCCCACTGCTTAATCCGAAGATCTCACAGCACCGTACAGCACTCTGGTCCCCCGTCCCACCCCTCCCTAAAACGAGGTAGGTTAAGAATGGAGCTTCCCCCCGCCCGCCACGGAAGGGGGGAGACCGAGGCACAGAGACGGGGATGGGGACCCAGGCTGCCCCAGCCCCCAGTCCCTCCGCCCTCAGCTCTTGTGGGTCTGACAGTGATGAGAGCTGGGCAGAGCAGGGATGGGAGGGACACCCCCTACTCCCCATTTTCTCTCACCCATCCCAGGGTCTGGTTGGGAGAGCTGAATCTCACAGGTTCCGGATGCAATAAATAGCTAATAATTTAAAGGAAATGACACAAATATTGATCCCTTGAACCTCCACAAGGCCACCCAAGGCTGGGTAATGAGGTGCACATTCCTAGGAACTTAGGGCCAGATGCAAGTCCCAAGCCCATAAAACATGGGGACTGTCTTGGCTCTGAGACCTTGGTCCCTCTATCCAGGACACCAGACACCCCATTCTCCTTGAGACAAAGAGATTGTGGCACCCTCTTCTCCAGACGAAAAGTGTGAGCATAGAGCCATGAGGCAGGTTTTGAGCGTTCTAAAGCAACTCCCAACTGAGATGGACAAGGTGAATGGAGAAATGGACTTGAAGGGATGAATGGAGGGGCAGGGCTTGGAGGAGAGCCTGCAAGGTTGGGGCCTGACAGGAACTCCCAAAGGGCAATAGTCAGCCCCAAAGGTACTCTTGTGCAAATCGGAGATAGGCAGGCCTGCCTTTGATGGGCCAACTTGACCAGAAGATGGGTGTGAGGCCACGTGGGCATACCCCTGACGGCTTGCACAGTCCTCTGTGGCAGTGCCAGGCCCTAAAGGTGGGACAGCAGAGCTGCTGAGTGGTGCTAGCTTCCAGAAATCTGAGTTCACACTAGTGTGAGTACCCCCTGGGATAACGGGTAATTCTGGGAATTACTGGGACTTCTGGGTTCCATGCCCTGTGGAGGGCAGAATCCATAGGACAACAGTCCCCAAGGAGTGGCACAAGCAGGATCTGCGGAATTGGGGCGAGAGGCAACTGGGGGCTTCATCAGTCTAGAAATGTGGATTCTGAGGTCCTAGGGCATCTCAGATCTGAATGTTTTTGGTATGGAGGGATCAAGGTCTTGAGTCAGGAACAACCCCAAGGTTGTGGGAGCTTGAATCCTGCACCTGGGTTAATGGTACCTTTGAGTCTTAGACCCAGGCCTCTTAAAGCACCTTGGAGTTGCTCAAGAGCTGGGGGCCAAGGGATGAGAGGCTTGGGTTGCCATGACTACCCCATTTTCTGAGCCAGACTCCTACCCAGACTTTAGGGGATCGGGGAATGTGGGTAGAAGGAAGCCAAAAATTCCAGAACATTTTGGATCTTAAAATCCAGGTCCAAGGAAAACTGAAATAGAACTTTCAGAGCACTTAGACCAGTGCATTGGGCCCGAAGTGTTGGTGGCCTTTAGTCATACATCTGGAGGGTACTAAATACCTCAGAGCCCATATGTAGACCCAATGCTCCCAAGAACACTGGCTTGAGAAGCAGGCAGGTCTAAAGAGGTCTTGGATCCCTGGCTCCCAGAGCATCTTGGTGTCTGTTATATGGAGCTTGCTAAACTCTAGTAAGGCCTTCCCAAATCATTTGGTCAGATAACACCTCATGTTTGAACCTATCTAAGGGCTTCAAAATATCTTAGACCTGCCGTCACTTGGACATCAACTGAAGGTCAGATCTGTGGATACTCAGAAGTGGGTAGACTGGAGCCACAAGAACATCCCAGATGTGGGTGCACCAGGTTGCAGGTGAAAATTCAAGGACCATTTGGGGTGATTCTGAGTCCTCTGGTCTCAAGACCTAGGACTCATTTGATTGGGAAGGGTCAGGTATTAGAAACTCCTGACTAACTCAGGGGTGGGGAGAAATATGTAATCCAAGTGTTCATGGTGTCAGGTATGACCTGGGTCTGGGATGGGCATTTAAACAAAGCCGGGGTCCAAGGTCCTTGAGTCTCAGGGATGTGTGTGCTCCCAGGCTCTCTGAAATACGGAATTTAGAGATGTCTGGAGTCTCCTCGGGGAGGAAGAAAGAGAGAGAATCCAGAATTCAGGACACCTGGGTCAGCTTGACGGCCATCCTGATGAAGCTGGGTCTGGGATCTCCGTCCTAGGTTTCCGGTCCAGGTACCAGATCTGGGATATCTCAATCCAAACTCTAGCTCCAAGTCCCGGATATGCCTAGGTTTGGGTTTCAGATTCACAAGGAGTTCAAGATCCTGGACCCTCCGTCTTGGATCCTCAGCCCGACTTCCGGATCTACCAGCCGGTCCTCACCGCGCAGCCTCCTCGTGACGACCCCCGCAGCCTGCGCAGCCGCAGCGCGCCGCGACCCAGTGACACGCGCGCAGAGGCGCGTAGCAGCAGAGGCAGGGCACTGCCAGGGAGAGAGCGGCCAGCGCGGCCCAGCGCGCGGCAGGGCGCGGATGGCCCGGCTCGCAGGCGCACGGGTCCGAGAAGTCGCCCTCCGCGTCCGACAGGCAATGGTAGAGCAAGCTCTCGGCGCACCACAGGCAGCTGAGCCTGCGCACCAGGAGGCGACCTGGGTCCGGGGCCTCCGCGCAGCGACCTCCGCGCCCATCTGCTCGGCGGCGAAAGAGCGCTCTGCAGTGCACGCAGCGTGCTGCCTCCTCGGCCTCCGGGGAGGATTTGGCTGGCGCAGGAGTGGGGCCCGGGCCTGGGGGTGGACGAGCTGGGGGTGCTGGGGGTGCAGCTTCGGTGAGAGGGGCAGGTAGGGATACCGGAGGACCTAGGGCTGCACCCCTCAATGCACCAGTCTTGGCGAAGCGCACGACGCAGGTAGACAGGGCGAGAGGTGCGGGCGGTCCAGATCGCCGGTAATCCTCATAGCCACGGCCGCCCCAGCCCTGGCTCCCTGCCCCAGCTAGGGGCTCTGGGGGCTCCGGAATCCCAGTGAACGGTAGAAGTGGAGGATAGCTCTGTAGAGCCAAAGGACAAGGACATCAGGTTAGTGACATCAGCAACACACTCAGCCCCAACCGTCTACCCAGGCACAGAAGACCCTAGAATCCCAAGACACAGTCACAGGCACCAGACACCAAGGACCCTGTCCTCTAAAATTCTGCTGGGTTCAGGGTTTAGAATCGCAAGATCCCAGCCTGTCTCCAAGTCCCTCAGCTCACAGACAGAGGAATGCAGACCCCAAGCACACACCTTCAGGACCTGGTGTCCTAAGGCTTCCCAGTTTGTCACTCTCAAGGTACCAGAGTCCCCATCCCCAGACAGGATAAAGGAAATAGTCTTAAGGAGCCCTTTCATAAGCTGGTAATCATCTTGTAACATACTCAAACATCTGTCCATGTCATCCCCAAGCATAAAATTAGACTGCCCTCAAATCTCCAAGAGAGAGATTCTGGAAGCTCCCACCCACCCCTCAGGAGCTCAGGCCTCTTTCTTCTCTTTCCAGTACTGGGAATCTAGCACCTTCCACATACTAGGCAAGCGCTCTACCACTGAACTACATCCCCAGCTCCACCCTCATCCTATTCCACCGCCACCCGCAGCTCAGTAGCAAGGTCAGCCATTTCCTGGGATCTATGTCGTTTCTCACTCAGACTTCAGTTTTAGACTGCTTAGGGTCTCCAGTGGGGTCCCATTCTACCCAAACTACCGCTGGAGGGCAGGGGTCGTACCTGAGCCGAGGAGCGGCGGCGTTGCGGAGGAGTGGCCGGGGCGAAGGCGGAAGCTGACTCCACGGTGACAATGGGAGCCGCAGAGGTGGGAGGCGTCTCCTGGCGGCTGTGACTGGAGGAGTCGCTGTCCACGTGGGACTGAGGGGGAGTGGAAGCCTCAGTACTGGGAGTTCCCCCCACGTACATAGACTTCCCATCCACTGAGAGCAAGGGCTCTGGATTCAAACCCTTGTTCTGCTACTGATTGGTTGTGGGGACCAGTCACAAATGAGCTCACCTCTGAGCCTCAGTGTCCTCCTCTGTAAAATGGGGGTCAGCATGGTACCCATTCATAATGATGTAGTTAGGTGACTGTCAAGGTGACTCAGGGCCTTACACGGACCGGCTCTGCCACTGAGCCACGCCACCATCCCTCACTAGTGGATTCTACAACAGCTCCACTTCCCCAGCCACATCTCTCAGACCCTTTCTGGTAGATGGTATAGGCAAGCACTCTACCCTGGAGCCTCTCCATCAGCCCCTCAGTGGTGGATTCTATGCCTGTGAGCTACTGCTGAGTCATATCTGCAAACCCTTGGTTTTTTGAGGAATCTCACGTAACCAGAACTGGCCTTAAAATCAGATCTTCTGCCTTCTCTCAAGAGAAGCTGGGATTGCCAGGGGAAGTGGCACAGGACTCAGTCCCAGCACTCAGTGAGTTTGAGACCAGCTGGTCTACACAGTAAGTTGTAGGTCAGCTGGGGCTACCGGCTCAAAGAAACAAAGAGTGGCTGGGAGTATAGGTATGTACTACCCACTCCCGGCTCTGGATAAGGGTATAGACTCCTAACTAACTATAAGCCATCAAGCCAGTCTCACTTCCTGGGAACCTTTTTTCCATTGGCCAGTCAGCACCTCACCTTCATTCTCAACTATACCTTAAAGGAACATTTTCCCACACCTGGATACCCGCCTCCCACCCAAAGCAGACTGTGTACTTTACTTGCTAAAACACCACCTCTCAGACCAGACCCTCTGCTCCCTTTCTGTAACTTGGACATAAGGCCCACCTCATGTGTCCACTACCTTTCAGTTGACATTCACTGAGTACCACAGTATGCCAGACACAAAGGCCACTGCAGGGTCCAGCTTTGAGTAAGAGTTCCATAGACAGAAACTGTCTATGGCTGCTGTGGTCCCAACCTCCGTTCCCTATGACCTGGAATCTCTCCTTTTCTGCCCAAAGAACAAGTTTGGTTGTTTCTGGTGTTCTCAGCAACTCTTTTGTGCCAGAAGGCATCCAGACATCCTGTGTCTCATTCATGTTCATTGGATCGATTTATGCTCAATCCATTTACTGAGCATTTCCTGTGTGCCAGGCACTGTTTTAGGCACTGGAGGTGAAACACAGAACTAGCAAAAGATCCTTACTCTTTGGAAGCTGACATGCTATTGTGGGAGATGGACGGTAAACTAACAGATAAGAAAACTTCTTACAATGTGGAGGGAAATTAAAACCAGATAAGGGACAGTGAGAGATTGCAATTTTTTTTTCCTTTTTTCTTTTCTAGACAGACTTTCATGTGTCCCAGGCTGGCCTCAAACTTGCTACACAGCCCTAAGATGACCTTGAAGTTAGATCCCTCTGCCTTCACCTCCCAAGTGCTGGGATTCCAGGTCCATGATGGAGATCAAAGCCCAGGCACTAGGCAAGCACCTCCAGTAACTGAGCCACACCTCTAGCTCAAGAATGCAATTTTAAATAGGTTGTTCAGTGAAGCCCCTAAGAGTCAAAAAGAAGGAAATCAGTCATGTGGAAATCTGAAGGTGTAGACAGAAGAAATGCAAGGGTCCCAGGACAGGAGTGTGTCAACCCTGTTGGGATAAGAGTGGGAGTCCAATGTGGCCGGAGCAGGTGGAGGAGAACAGTACCCCATGGCTAGGTGCTGTAGAATCCTATGTGTCATGGTAAGGACTTTGTTCTTTGTCTAGAGTGATGGAGCCTTGGGAAAGTTCTGAGTGTAGGTAAAGGACCTGATGTGACTCAGCCCCACTGTGTGTGGGAAACCCACATTAGGAGTCAGGAGAGAGGGGGACAAGGAGACGCTCTGGAGATGGTTCAGTTGGGAAACAAGGTTGGACAGTTACCAGAAAGGAAGCAGATTCTAGTCATTTTGAAAGAATTTGAGCTGGGGCTGGGGCTCAGTAGTAGAGTACTTGCCTAACATGTGCGGGACCCTGGGTTTGAGTCCCAGCACTGAAAAAAAAAGAAAGTAAGGCCAGGTATGGTAATGTACACCTTTAATCCTAGGACTTTGGAGATAGGCAGATGGACCTCTGTGAGTTCAAGGCCAGTCCGGTCTCTATAAGTGAGTTCCAGGCCAACCAGGGCTATATAGCAAGACCCAGTCTCAAAAAAAGAAAAAAAGAAAAGGAAGCAGCACCAATATTCGTGACGAATTCAATGAGAAACATAAAAATAAAAAGAGCCAGCCAGGATGGTGGTGCACACATGAAACTCCATACTTGGGAGGCTGAGGTGGAAGGATCTCGAGTTCCAGGCCAACTTCATCTCCTGACTGAACCACTGCCAAAGCTTCTATCGCCTCTCTCCTGACTCTTATCATTAGTTACCCACAAGCAGCCAAAGGAACTGCGCTCCCTCCCTCAGTGGTTACAAGTGTATACTACTCTTGCAGAGGACCTGAGTTCGATTCCTAGTACTATCCTGGGTGGTTCACAATGGCTGTAACCCCAGTTCCAGAGAGATCTGATGCTTCTGGCCTCTAAGGGCAACTACACTCACATGTATACAATTTTTTTAAAAAATTCTTACAATGAGACGTAAGATCCCACACCATCTGATTCCTGGGTCACACAGCCTGTGCTATGTAGTAAGATTTTGTCTCAAAACTGGGGGGGGAGTTGGGGGCTGTCAATCAGGGACAACTCCAAGGTTTGTAGCAGGTCTATAGCCTGGGCAACCACTGAAACATGGACTTATCAATTCATTTGTTCATCCACATGATATATTTTTAATATTTATTCATTTTTGCATTTAACTTTGTTTTTTGCTTCTGCCTTTCTCACTGGACTAAAGCTCCAAGGGTAAAGGAACTTTAGTTTGCTTACTGATACATCCCCAGTGCCTAAAACACTGCCTGGTACACAGAAGGTGCTTGGTACGTGTCGTTGAACAAATGCATGAATCACTACAGAACAGAAAAACTAAATGCAGTAAGATAGTACACTATTGTAATCCCATCACAGAGGTGGATGGAGGGCTGCAGCCTAGGCTGAGCTACATAGTGAGACCTAGTCTCAAAAAGAAATTTAAAAAAGAAAAAGGCAGGAAGTAAAAGCCAGGCATGGTGGCACACACCTATAATCCCAGTACTTGGGAGGGAAAGGCAAGAGAACCTAAATTCAAGGTCATCTTCAGCTACATATCAGGTTCAAGGCCGGCCTGGGCTACCCTGGCCAGCTGGCTGGCCCTGTCTCATAGATGATAGAGAGAGAAAAAAAAATTAGTATAACCAGGACTGAATAGTCATTATCAATCCTGACCAGATTTAGTGTCTGTATCATGTAGCCTGGAGCCTGCTACACCACAGGTATTCAGGAATACTTGTAGATTAGCACCAACCCCTTGCCTTCCCATAGGAGAGGGACCCCAAGACTCACCGTCAGAGGGCAGGGTGTCTCCGCAGTGTCCTGGGAAGGGGAGGAGGAGGAAGAGGAAGAGGATGGGGTAAGCGAGCCTGGGGCAGGGAGAGAGGCAGAAGTGAGTCCCCAGGCCCCAACTTTTCCTACCCCTGCTCCCACAGCCTGGGTTCCCACGCCTGCATCACTCACCACGGCTGAGTGCGGCCAGCGCAGCCAGAAGACTCTTCTGGAACTCATCAGCTTCTGCAGGACTCTGGAAGGTCAGCCCAAACTTGCAGTCACCCAGGCTCCAGTGATGGAAGATAGGGTTCACTTTGTTGTAAACCAAGCCTGGTCTCAGGGTACACTCCAAGGTAGTCTGAGGGATCAGAGCGGGCTGGGTCAGACAACTCTAGTTAGACCTGTGCCTCTCTCCTGACCCCCAGCCCTTCTCTAGCATCCGTCCACTTTATTTCCAACCCCAGGTATACCAATTCCTGAAACATACCCCAATTTTAAGGGACATACCTCTGAGACCCCAATATTCCTTCAGTCTTTTGATTTCTATATTTATTAATTTCCTCCTCTGATGCCCCAACAGGAATGTCAAATCTTATCAAACATTTAAAAAATTAACCCTTTCTCACAACCCTTCTACTGAACATGTCCAATACTACCATCAATTTCTTTCTGATGCCTCAATACTTTTCTGAAAACTTACCCAGGAAGATATTAAACTTCTACACATCCCCCCTAAATGCTAGCCGCCACCATCCTCAATGCTAGCTGCCCGACAGATGTTCTCTCTGTGCCTTTCTCTAACATCACCACCTTTTCCACACCATTCCAAATCCCCTGCTCTGAAATGCTACCCTTTCTCCAACCTTTGTTTTTCTCTTGAGATAAGGTCTCACTATGTAGCCCAGGCTGACCTCAAACTCACAAACCTCCTGCCCCTGCCTCCTATCCTCCTGCTTTAGTGTCCCCAGTGATGGGATTATAAGCATGTGACATAGAGTTATCAACCCTATATGACACTTCCAAACAGACCCCCACAAATGCCTCCAGATACTTAGGGCAGACAAGGGCCAGTTGGTGGAGGGCATCCTGGTGAGCATCTCTGAGCAAGATGGAGCCAGAGGAGGGTTCTGAGCAGAAAAGGGACATGATGTGAGTTGGGTGTGAACAGAGCCCCTGTGGAACAGACCAGGGTTGAAGGAGGATCAGGAACCCAGTGGGGAGACCAGTAGGAGGTTGCTGTGACAGATTAGCCAGAGAGGCAGTGGACAGGACCTTCCTAGTACCCCGCTAAATAGCCTACAAATTCCCTCATCCACAATCCAGATATTCATTTTCAAACTCCACCCCACACCTCACTTTGAGTCCCAGTGGTGGAGAGACAGCTTGATCTCTCCTTGTCCTCCCTCCCCAGCCCCAGCCCTGCCTCCCCAGGACCCCACCCCACCCCCACACCCCAGGGTGGCTCACTTTCTGGTCCCGTAGGCGCTCCCCGTGGATGACGTAGTGCCCCTGGCGGGTCCCCCCCTCGGGCCTGGCCCCTCGGACCCGACAAACGCTCACCTGGCTGAGGCCCCCGCCCCCCACAGGCAGCCAGCCCCCACTGGAGTCATCTCGGGCCATCACCACGGCTCGGACCCGCACCATGTACCTGGAGGAAGTGGGGGGGGGGGACAAGGACAATACAGGCCGTGAACTCAAATCCTGCCCGTCTCTGCTTCAGCATCCCCAGTTTGCTTCTCCTCTCTCTCTTACATACGAATTTACCTCACCCTGAAGCTACGAATACCCACCGCCACCCACCACTGCCCAGTTTCTTCAGCATGGTTTCTTTCTTAGTGACATCTCTTCCACCTTACCTTCTCCGCATCTACCTTTTCTCACAGTACCCATCTTTCTGGCATCTCCCCATCCCTGCAGCCTAGTTTGCCACTTCCCCTCCAGCCCCTGCTTACCCCCTCAACACAGCCTCCTTCCCCCTCAGCATAAACCCACAGCCCCACCCATTGTCCCCCCTCACAGCTGGGTTCCTGCGCATATGTATTTTCTCTGGGCCCATCAACTCAGCTCCAGTCTCCCCAACATTGCTTCAGCACCCCCTTACACCCAGGCCACTAGCCAGGTAAGAAACCTGCCTCTGTTCCCCCCACCCCTTGCCGTATTTATGAATGAGACCGGATGCAAAGCTCACTGAGTCACCCAGCAACGGGGAGATGGGCAGGGAGCAGGGAGAGAACCAGAAATGGCCAGAGAGAGAGGCCGAGAAAGAGATGGAGGCAGAGGAAGCCAGCGACGGACGACCGACGACCGAAGAGAGAGATCCAAGGAGCATTTCATTCACAAAAATCAAGGCTGTTCCCTTTAGTCTCGATCAAGGGAAGCCAAAGGGGAGAGTTGCGGGGGGGGCGGGTAGGGTGGTGGTGGTAATACTAATCCCTCCCCGCACCCCCTCCAGCATCCTTCAGAAACATTTCTACCCCGCCCCCAGCTCAGGGGCAGTAGCCCTCCGCCCAGTCATCAGGATTAGCATTCAGCCCCACTGCTCCCTGGCTCAGGGACCCTGGTGTCCCAACCTTAGAGACCCAGGCAACGAGTTCTGGCCCCCTCCCCCACCTGCAGGCGGCTGGGTTTCCCCAGCCCTTTGGGAGGGGAAGGGGCGGCCACAGCGCCCCCAGCCCCCTTTTCTCAATGGGATGGGATTTTGTGAATGAGCAGTCACGTGACGCCGCTTTCTTTGTCCGCCCGCCTCCCCCGACAACAGGTGAAGCAAGGAAAGAGGGCAGGGGTCCCCCTCAAGGGCCTAGCTGGGATGGGGCAATGAGATCTCGGGGTGTCCTATGTTCCCCACACATTTATTTCCCCGGTGAGAATGGTCCACAGAATTCCTCAATGGCGAGGGTCCACAACAGAATTTTGTGAATGGGGCATCCTCGAAGGAAGTCCAGGACCCCCCAAATGGAGACTGTTACCCCAAATGGCTACCGCGTAGTTTAGGGTCCCCCACCCCTCTTGTCCTAACAGCTGGTGTCCGCGGGGTGCACGGGTGGGTTTCTAGAAGGTGCAGCTGGTTCTGGCCGCCCCCTCATTGGGGCAGGCGGTCTGTCAGCCCCCCGCCCCTAGCCGCCCTGGGCACCTGCCTGGGAGGCTCCGGCCGGGCTCCGAGCGGCGGCGACGCGGCCTCCTCCTCCTCCTCCTCCTCCTCCTCCTCCGCCTTCCTCCTCCTCCTCCTCCTCCTCCTCCTCCTCCTCTTCCTCCTCCTCCTTCTCCTCCTCCTCCTCCTCCTCCTCCTCCTCCTCCTCTTCCTCCTCCTCCTCCTCCTCTCCTCCTCTTCCACCTCCTGTTCGCTCCGGCTCCCTCGCAGGCTCCGGCGGCGCTAGAGACCGGCACCCGGAGCCGGGGCGAGGGGGGAGGGAGGGGGAACCTGGAAGACGGGTGGGGGGGAGGGGGCGGCTTGGGGGAGGGGTAAGAGCGAGGCGGGCGTACTTGCCCGCTGGGTCCTAAAGCCCGGCACTGGCTCCAACGATCACCCCCTCTAGACCCCATTTTCTCAGTATCCAGAGGGGGATCCCCCACTTTTCCACTTATCTGAGCCGTTGGTCCCTGATGATATGAGGCAGGAACAGGGATAGGACCTTGTCTCCGGGTTCCAAAGGGAAGGTGGTCCAAGGTTTGGGTTCTAAGTGGGAGGGGCTGGGTGCACGGCAGGGTTAGAAAAGGGGTGGGGCGAGAAGGAAGCGTTCGCGAGGGGGCGGGGCCTGAGGGCCTGAGTGAGAAGGAGGTTTGGATCCTGGAGGAGGGTGCGTCACGGTAGGTGCGGGTGGATGGGCCTTCGGAGGACAGACAGGGTCTGAGAAAGAGATGCTGCCGGGACCTAACCAGGCGCAGCTGCCAGATACATTTCCTAGAGGCAGGGCAGATGAGACACTCAAAGGGAGGAGCTACGTAGCCGTGTTCACAATGGGCGGGATTGAGGAGGGGCTTAACGGAGAGGGGCGGGGCATTGTCAGGGGCGGGGCCCCGGCGAGGGTTCGAAAGGGGTGGGACTTAGGACGAAGTGCTGCGGGCGGGAGAAGAACACACCCGAGTGTTTCCTGGGGAGACCGATCCAGGTTCGCAGGACCGCGCTCAAGCTGACGCAGAGAAGGGCGGGGCCTCGAGCTCGGGGCGGGGCCTAGATCTCGGGGGTCGTCCTCGCCGTCTCGCCCACTTGCCTTCACCCGCACCCCCCGTTCTTTTCGGTTATTTTCTGCTACGGCCGTTCCCCGCCCTGCCCTGGGCCCACGGGGCCGCGGTCTGAACTTTTGTCGGCTGGAGGAGTCGGTGAGTGGGGTCTACAGAACAGAGGAGCCGGGGCGGAGCTTGAGGAAAGGGGTGGAGCCTAGGCGTTTAAGACTCGAGTTAGAAGCCGAGCGGGAAAA
The DNA here is from genome assembly GCA_035773235.1 of Eospalax fontanierii. Classification (NCBI taxonomy): domain Eukaryota; kingdom Metazoa; phylum Chordata; class Mammalia; order Rodentia; family Spalacidae; genus Eospalax; species Eospalax fontanierii. Next base: position 23,698,131 of record CM069554.1, on the reverse strand, counting down.
CTTCAGCAGGCTTGAGGATTTGCTGCTGCCTGAAAGGAGGGAGGGACCAAATGATCGACAGAGAGAGAGGGTGGGTGATCGGAGGGTTAGGACTGAGGGTCTGCTGGACTAGCTTGACCTCAGTATCCGTGATTTGTTCGGTAGAGGCGGACCTGACCTGGGAGGGGGCGGGGTGTTGATGAGGACAGAGTCCCTGACAATCGGGGGGCGGGACCAGAGGATGGGGCGGGGCCTAGGATTCAGAGCCCTGGTTAGAGTGTAGGGAGAGAAGCCTGAAGTCCTTGTTGGCTTACTAGGGCACAACCATCATTATCGTTGTGACTTGACACTAACTGAAAGGCTGGAAAGATCCCGGGCGTGGCCGAAGTGTTCGGGATGTAATCTAAGCAGCCTTGGGGGTCACATTAAGAAGCTGGATCTAAAAATAAGAACCGCAGCTTTAAGGAACCATGAGAAAGTGGACGTCACCTTGAAGGCTCAGAACAGGCGACTGGAGACCAGGGCTGAGAAGATATTGGAGGGCAGGGGCAGACCAATGCAGCAGATCCGTCCAGAACAGCCTGAGACGTGGGGTCCCCGCACCACCTGCCGACTGACTGGTGCAAGTTTTATTTTTTTGACGACAGTCCCCGACCTCCGTCGAAAATGGGGAACGTGCAGTCGGAGCCGTCCGCGGGCGGGGGCTCCCGAAAAGAGCAGGCCTCAGACCGCGCCTCCGACTCCCGCAGGACGTCTCTGGTGGAGCCCGAGGTGACCCCCTCCTCCCCAGCCATGCGCCTGGCTCGAGGGCTGGGCGTCTGGTTCCCTGGCAGTTCCGGGCCCCCGGGACTCCTGATACCCCCGGAGTCCCAGGCCTCGGCCTCGCCCCTGCCCCTGACCTTAGAACTGCCCTCACCAGGGACACCCCCTCCAGAGGAGGCGGCTGCGGCTGCAGTCTCCACACCACCCCCGCCCCCCGTGGGGACCCTGCTGCCCGCGCCATCTAAGTGGCGAAAACCCACGGGCACTGCGGTGCCTCGGATCCGCGGCCTGTTGGAGGCGAGCCATCGTGGTCAGGGTGACCCTCCGAGCCTCCGCCCGCTGCCACCGCTGCCCCGGCAACTAGCAGAAAAAGATCCAGTCCCGAGGGCCCCAGCCCGGCCTCCGACGCCCCTGGAGCCGTGGAAGCCGCTACCTCCACCCCCTTCTGACCCGCAGTCTCCGAGCCGCAGAATCACTCTGGCCACTTCTGCCCCGAGCCCCACAGAGAGCCAGGTCAGACACAGCAGCGAGGGTCAGGCAGCGGGGGGAGCCCGCGCAGGGGCGCCTCCCCAAGCCGGAGAGGGCGAGATGGCCCGGTCTGCTACATCTGAACCCGGCCTGAGCCTGCTGTGCAAAGTCACCTTCAAGTCGGGGCCCCACTTATCCCCAACAGCAGCCTCGGGTTCCTTAGGGGCCAAAACCTCGTTCGGGGGCAGTGGAAGTGGAGGACTTTTCTCTGCCTCGAGTGCCATCTCCTATGCTGAGGTCCTGAAGCAGGGACCCCAACCTCCTGGAGCCACTCGTCCCCTGGGAGAGGTCCCTCGTGCGGCACAGGAAACCGAGGGCGGTGATGGAGATGGTGAAGGGTGTTCTGTTCCTCCTTCGGCGCCTGTGCCCCACGCCCGGGCTCTTCCGCCGCCCCCTTACACCACCTTCCCGGGCTCAAAGCCCAAATTCGACTGGGTGAGCCCTCCCGATGGCACTGAACGCCACTTCCGCTTCAACGGGGCTGTCGGGGGAATCGGTGCGCCCCGACGGCGTGCGGCTGCGCTCTCCGGGCCCTGGGGCTCCCCTCCACCACGGTCAGGGCCGGGGCACCCAGCTTCTGGGCCCCGGAGGCCTGCACCTGCTTTGCTGGCGCCGCCAGTGTTCATCTTCCCGACGCCCACCAATGGTGAGCCTGTGCGTCCCGGGCCCCTGGGTCCGCAGCAGCAGCAGCAGCAGCAGCAGCAGCAGCAGCAGCAGCAGCAGCAGCAGCAGCAGCAGATACCTCCACCGCCGCCGCCGCCGCCGCCGCCGCCGCCACCACCAGCGACACCACCGCCAGCGCGGCCGCCCACACCCCAGCCGCCCGCCGTCCCGAGGACGCCTCTGCTGGTGTCCCGCCCGCCTACCCCAGTCCCTCGCCGTGTGGTTTCAACCCTGGCTCTCGCCCCAGCCCCCACTCTGCCCCTCACTTTGGCTGCAGAGCCGGCCCCCGCACCAGCCCCAGCCGCATCCCCGGCTCCAGCAACCACCACCGCTGAGCCATCCGTGCCCGCGCCCCAGCCCCAGCCCATCAAGACTCGTACACGCAGGAATAAGGGTCAGCGCGCAGCCCGGGCTGTGATCCGTGAAGACCGGACAACTGGAGATGGTCCTCGAGAACCAACTAGAGCCGCCGCCTTGACTGACAGCGGCAGTGGAGGAGGTGGAGCAGCCAAGGGCTCGGTGCGCCACTGGCCACCTTTCGAAGTGCTTAATTCTTGTCCCTGCAAGTGCTATTGCCGTCATCAGGCCCGCCATCGTCGCCTGCCACGCAACGTGTCTGCCTGGTGAGGAAGGTCGGAAGTAGGGAGCTGAGTATCAGCACTCAATTTCCCTTTCTTGACCACAGGCTGCCCCTTGACCTGCCTACCTACATCTCAACCTGAGCTCTAGTCTCTCAAAGCTCCAGGAGCCTTGACCCCATACTGACCCTACCCCTATCCCTTGGTATTCAGACCACCAAGCTGGCCCTTGGCCTTCCTCTTAACTCTGTAGCCATGAGGAAGGAAAAGCCTTGACCAGGTCCCTCAGGGCACCAAGAACAAGTCCTAAGCGTTCCGTACCTAGGAGGGAGAAGACCACTATCTTTATGGAGCCCAGGGGTTGGGTAGAGAGAGGCCCCCAACTTTCCTGGGCCCAGCCTTTGGTACTGCATTCTGCTTAAGACCCAAAGCTTTGGCCACTAGAGGGCAGAGGCCTGGTCCTTAAGACTGCAAAGGCTACCACTCCCCACCCCTGGGGCCAGGGGATGCTGCCTTTCTCTCAGCCTCCACACCTATACCAAGCCTCAGGATCTCGTTATTAGATCTAACCCTGGTTCCTATGGCTACCTACTCTGCCCTTTCCCCCTTGGGGGCTCGATCACTAACCATCACCCTCTCCTATTCTATGTGGACATGCCCCTGTACCAAACCACCCACGGGATCTTCAGACAGCCTTCTGGGCTGTCCTTATGCCTGTAGGATAGTGAAGCCCAGCAAGGATACACAGCAGAGCCTGTCGATTCTTCCCTCCTGGCAGGCTGAGCACACCCACCAACCACCTGAGCGAGCCACCCTGGGTTGCCACTATCAAGCTGGCTGGCTCCCTAGTAGCCGGGCTGGAACACTACGACTTGCAGGCCACTCATTCCAACTGAGCAGCTTGCCCAACACCCTATGCCTCATCTTCCTTGCCAATAAAATACCCAGTCTACACAGCTTGCCTAGCTGACTGTCACCACTGGGGGCTGAGCAAGGCCAGGCCCCCACCAAAGCACCAAACTCTATATACCTATATACTGCAGGGTCCAAGGCTGGGGTCTTGCCCCACTTCATACCAGCCCTGTGGTTGAGCCAAGGTCAGGGATCACGCTGGAGAAGTGCGACCCTTTGTAGGTTACAGTGAGGACAACTGACTGGACTTTCTTGAACATGTCACACCTCAAGGATGGCCCGGTCAGGCTTGGACTTGGTCCATTAGGCAGCTTCCCAAGAATTTTAAAGCATGAAACAGACTAGTGGGCCAGGAGGGTCCAAGTGACAGTGCTGGTTTAGGAAGGTGGGACTAGAGTATGCCGATATCTGGCTTGGCCCATACCTTTTGTCCTAGGGGCTTACATGGTAGCTCACAGACAAGGTCAATTTCACGTGTCACTTTAAAAGTTATTTAATTCATTTGCCAATATTTAAAAACTGAGACACACCCGTCAATGAAAAAAGCCTGGTGCCTTGGCCCTGCACCACAATGTGTCCAGAGTTGGCTAGAAGAGTCCCTCTACCTGGGCCTGTGCTCCCCCATGAACCACTGGGCATCCATGCTTGAAACGCAGAGCAGCAGCGGCCACTGTATAACACCCAGGAGGAGGTGCGTCTTCTGCAACTCCCAGTTCTCCAGGGACAGCTGTCTCCAACCATCCTACTGGGGAGACTAAGGCCCAAGAGAAGGTTTAATCCGTCTTTATTGGAGGCCAGCCTGAACTGGGTTTGGACTATAGCCAGGTCTGCCCACCCAGCCAAGGCTCAGACGATCATCTCCAGCTGCCGGGCATACTCGATGACTTGTTTGGCCAACTCGGTGGAAGGGATAGTGGTGTCTTCTGGCTTTTGCTGCTGGCTGGCAAAGCTGTAGTAGTTGTTGGGACCTAGGACCCAGCCTCGCTGTGGGGAGAGATCAGAAATGAGTGGGTAGTAGAGAGGATCTCTCACCCCATGGGGCCATTTCCTGTGTGCCATGGCTCCTTCATTGATCACTGCCACCCAAACACCTCAAAGCAAAAAAATTCATTCTGTGCTTTGGTTTCTCCACGTTCTAGATGGGTAACCTAATCATGCTCCTGTCTGGTCTACCGAAAGGACGAAGTTAATCAAAACTTCTAGAGCAATGGAAATGCTATTTGGCTCAGAGTAACTGATAGCTGCGACCGTCACTCAGAGTCAACCTCACCCTTCTGACAGTCTGCTCTCAAGTCTGGCACCTTAGACCACTCAGCCAGTCTGACAACCCAGTCTGCTCTTGACTCTCTCCTGCCTCCTGGGAAACCAGGGTCACTATGCTCCCACTCAAACGCTCCATACCAAATAAGCAGTCTTCTGAGACAAACTGCTTCTAAGGAATCCTAAGGGCAAAACCCAAAATGCAGAGCACCCTCTGCACCTGATGCCATGTGTCAGACTCTGGCTCCCTTCTCTGGAGAGCCAGGCAAGCTCTAAGAGGCTGAGCAATTTGCCTGCGGTCTCACAGCTGGATTTGGTCCCAGGCGGTCTTACTCCCCAGTGTTCCTCCTGACTACCCCGTGTGCACCAGTGCTGCCATGCCAGGGCACACCCTCCACCCGCTGGTCCCACACCCCAGCCACCTTCTTGGCATATTCTGTCATCTTTTTGGGTGTGCTGAAGAAGAGGATCCGGGTGGCCTCGGCGAAAAGGATTTTCTCATAGGCTTTTTCAATGCACCCTGCAATCTCATCCCTGTGGAGAGATGACAGAGTTTTCATTTCTAGGCAGACAACCTCCCAGACCCTGTCCTCTCAGCCCAAACCCTCAGCTGAATGGCTGAATACATTTCTGGCCTAGTTTACTGACAGAGGGGACTAACTTGACCAGAATCACAAAGCAGGAAAGGCCAGGGGGGACCCGAAGCTCAATTTCTGTAACTCTTAAGACTATAGAACCAATTACAGGCCCAGTCTGAATCCCACCTCTAGACACAAGGATTTCAGGCTGTGAAACCACAGACAGGAATGCTGTGAGTTCCAGGTCAGCCTAGGCTACAGAAGGCAGCCCCGTCTCAAAAAAAAAACAAGAAGAAAAGCAAAAAAGGAGTTAGGTTTTAGGACTCGGAATTCACATGAAGAGGCATCGTGAGGAACTGGGGATGTTGGGAATGTAGCTCGGTGGGCGGAGTGCTTGCCCAACACATATGAAACACTGGGTTCAGTCCCCAGCACCAAATAAAACCTTTAAACCCAGCACTTGAGAGGTACAGGCAGGAGGGGGAGGATTCAGAGCCAGTCTCGGCTACACAGTGAGAAACGCTTTCTCAATACCACAGCCCATCCCGACATGCAGAACAATAATAAAGTGGAAATTTAAAATCATGGCTGGGAGTGCAGCTGAGCAGCAGAGCCCTTGTCTGGCTTGCACAAGGTCCTGGTTCAAGCCTCCAGAACTCCAAACAAAACAGAAAATCCCACCAAAAACAAGCAGAAAAAGGGCAAAGCATGAGAACCACAGGAATCAGGGCAGGGTCGGGGAGCACCTGATAGTATCCAGCAGGATGTCGATGAAGAAGGTATAGCTCTCAGCAGGGATGTTTCCCTTGGCCAGGAACACCTTGTTGTAGCTGCCTTCCATCAGGTACTGACAAGGCCGAGTGGGAGAGGGTGAAGGAGAGCACTGGGCCTCCCCGCCCTCCTCCTGTGCTAACCCTGCTCTGCCAGAAGCCCCTCTGCTACACAGCCCATCCATTCCCATCAGACTGGCTTCCTCCTCTTCCAGGAAGCCATCCCTTTATACACACACCCTCCCAGCCTACTGTGGGCTGGCATCTAACCACCTCTTCTCCAGTTACAGGGAGACAACGCTGTATGTACCCCAGCGCGCACTCATACTGGCCCAAACCCCTGCTCCTACCTGCAGCCCTGTCATCCCTCCTCCCAGCTAAACTGTCCAGAGGCCTCTGCACCAGACAGAACTTCCTAGCCCCACTCCTCTTGTTCCAGAAATCCTATCTTCTGTGCTGTCCCTCAGATACTGCAGGTAGTTTCAGCCTCAGGACACAGACTGCCTCTCCCTAGATATCCATATGGCCCTCTCTCCAGTCCTCTGGCTTCCCAGCCCCCAGGTCCCCATTACACCTCACACACCACTGTCAGCTTCCTCCCCTCACTGTCTCAGAGAGTTCTATGTTCGCTTCATTGCAGTTTGAAAGCCTACACCAGTGCCTGGCACACAGCTGTGGCTTTATTTCCTGGCTTGAACAAGTGATTGAGCCGGTGGGTTGAGACAGGCTAAATGCTGATCACTCGTCCAGAAACCCTCCCCAAGTTCTGTCCTGGGACCACCCACTCGGCCAGGTCCTCCCTTCCCCTGCCCGGCCTCACTTGCTCAAGAGACACAGGGTGCTTGATGTAGACATTGGTCTGGATATCCTTGGCAGGCAGTCGCTCTAATTCTGTGTGGAACTCGGCCACGCGGTTCTGGGATAGCAGGAAGAGGAGGTTGAGGCCCAGGAGCTGGTGCATGTAGGCGGACTCGGGGAGCTGTTCTCTGTGGACCAGGAAGGGGAGGGACCAGGGTCAGTAAGTCCTGGAACCTATCAAGTACCTCATCCAGCCTCCAAAACCCTGTCAACAAGCCCAAGGAATTTAGACAAGAAAAGCCCAGAGAGGCAAGAAAAGTCACAAGTAATATGGACCAAGGAAGTGACCTCACTTCAGGGTGACTCAGCCTGTTTCTCCCCTGTTAAACAGCTGTCACGATGGCATCCACTTCATAGATTGTTCAGTGAATGAGTGGTTCATAAATGAAATGGCCTAAGCAAGGTAAAGTCATCAGAATAGTATCCAGGGGCTCAGGATGTAGCTCAGTAGAAAGAGTACTTGCCTGGCTCGAACAAAGCCCTGGGTTCGATCCCTAGCATTCCGTAAACCAGACACTGTGGTACACCCCTGTAATTCCAGCATGTAGGAGGTAGAGGCAGGGGAATCAGAAGTTCAAGGTCATCCTTAGCTACACATAGAGTTCTCAGACAGTTCATGGTACATAAACTTGGAGTACCCAGTCTCAAACAACAAGAAAATCCTATTGGGTCAATTATGGTGACATACAGCTATAATCTCAGTGTTTTGAGAGGCAGAGAAAGGAGAACCATACATTTGAGGCCAGTCTGAACTACTCAGAAGGAATCTTCAAAAACAAAAACCACAATAAAACAAACAAACAAAAAACCAAACAGCACAGGGAGGAACCATCTGTAATCCCAAGATTGAGCCTGGTTAGACTCTCCTGAGTTCAAATCCAGCCTGGGCTACATACTGAGTTCAAAATCAGCCAAGACTACATATGACCCCCATCTTGAACAAAACAATTAAATTAACAAATAAAAAACAAGCAACGAACAACAACAACAAAAACAAAACAAAGCAAGATCCTATTGGTTGCTATAGATACATGAGTCAGAGTGAACAAGGATGAACAGGGCAGGTGAAGGTGACAACAGTCTCACTGGGTAGAGAAAATGTAGTTTCAGAATAGACAAGGGAGACAGATTAGACTTACAGAAAGTGGATCACATAACCCCCTCTCAGGTCCTCCAAGCCAATCCTGAGCCCCTATAGCCTCTGTCCACAGAGCTAAGCAGAGGAGTGGTTCCCAGACAAAGAAGTCAACCAGAAACAGAGATAAATGAACTACCAAGTAACCATCCCCCACTCCAGCCCAGGGCAGGGCCCAGCCTCACTTGTAATCAAAGTAGTAGCATTTGAGTTGAGCCATGTAGCGCTCGAAGGAGGGGATGTCCTTGCATAGGATGCTCCACTGGGCCCCGATCTCCAGTATGTCACCTGTAACAGGGTGGGCTCTCTGGTGGTGACTGGAACCCCCTCCTGGCATCACCTGCCACCACTCCTGCCACAACCTCCAGCCCACCACCCTCCCCAACTCCAGTGACACTCACGGGCCAGAATGAGCTGCTGCTTGGTCAGTTTGGTCCCTGTGGTTGGCAGGAAATTGAGCTCCAGCAGAACTAGCTGAGGGGGAGGGAAGATGAGACCAAGTACAAGTTATCTTCTTTCTCTGGACTTCCATGTTCGTACTTAGAAAATGGAGCTAACCAGCATCCCTAACTCATAAAGCAGATAAGAGAATTAAAGGAGTCAGTCCTAGTAAATCACTCAGTCAGGATTACCTCATCTTACAATTATTAATAGCCCCACTGGGAAACAGGAGACACTCAGTACCTAACCTAATGGAATCATCAGCCAGGGAAACAGACTCAGAGTCCTTTCTGTTGTTATTTTTGGTTTGTTTAGTTTTGGGTCTTTGAGAAAAGAGTCTCACTATGTAGCTCAGGCTGGCCTTGAACTGGAGATCTTGTTGTCTTAGCCTCTCAAGTGCTGACATTACCCGTGTGGGTCACCATGCCCAGGTAGAATACTGGGTTTTCAGAAGAGCTATCCCAGACCCCAATTTACATCAAGACGTGTGGGGCACTAATCTATACCTCCAGTTCAGTCCAGACACCATCCCTTAGTGTAAAATCAGCTGACCTAGTATATTTAGCCTCCCTCCCTAGTAAACTAAACGTGTTTACATCCTGAACCCCATGTTCTTCCAGGCTCGACGTGGGCCCCCAAACTTCTCACATGCGTCCTTAACCCCAGCTCTCACGAACTAACTCTGACCTGGTCTTAATCACACATCTTTTCAACATCCCATCATCTCAGTCTCATTTTTTTACTCCCCTCCCCTAGTTCTCCACTTGGTTTGGTACCAATCCTGTCCCTCCAAGCACTTAAAACTGAAACTTAACTTGCTCGGTTCTGCCATGACCAATCTCTCCATCCCTTCCTCCCCTTCACCCCAAGAGCCGCGTCTGGTCTGCTCCAGCATTCTCGCACTCCAGGGCCCTCCAGCCAGCCCTTGACGTTTCCGAACCTCGCTCTCTCGAACTCCCCGTGAGCCCCCGCCGTGGGGACCAGCAGCTCGTGCCGCCCCGGCAAGCACCAGGCATCCCGGGCCCGCCGACTCCTACCTTCAGGCGGCCCAGCTCTTCTCCGCACTTGCTCAGGTTCGGGCTCTTCCGGTTCCACTCGTCCTTGAGTTGCTCGTACATGCCCGCCGCGGCCTGCAGGATGGCGCCGGAGGTGGCCGCGGGCCCGGAGCTCGAGACGCAGGTCGCCCCGTTCACGGTCGCCGCCGCCATCTTCCGTGATGCGGCAGACCGCGGGCCTGATTTACGGCAGCGACGCCTACAAATGGTCTCCCGGCGGAAGTGAGGCCGGGAGGTGGAGCTCAAGGCCGGAGGCGGGGCCACGACGGCGGACCTCTGCCCGCCTCTGGTGAAGAGCCGTTGCTCTCCCGGGGGTGCCTTCCGAGCCCGGCCCCTAATGAACATGTCAGAACTCCGCTTCTGCTGTCATTCAAAATGGAGACCGGAAGTCGGTTTGCTTTAACTGCCTTAGACATCCACAACGCCACGCCCACTCCCATAATCAATATGGCCGCCCTAGCTTCCGGCTATGGAACCTCTGACTTCAGGGTTGCGTCTCCACGTCAAGAGGTGGCGATGTGGAGCTTTTGTCTCTGGTTCTACGCAGGCTTTGAGAGTTACTGAGTTAGCACGTGAGCTTTGAAAGTTAGGTCAGTCTAGGTTAGTACATTATCTGTCTACATTTTATCTAAGCTTATTCCAATATGTAGAAACTATTTACAGAAATTGTACAAGCCTATAGCTTCAAATGTCACATAAGAGCAGAGAGTCCCATATTTTTAAAAATACAAGTCCTTGAGGAGGGAGAGGAAGGAGGAGCATGCTGGAGCACTGGTGTCAAGTTATGAAAGTAATTTCCCTTTGCAACATGCAGGTACTGGGGATCAAACCCAGGTCTTTGGGCTTGGTAACAAGTACCTTTATCTGCCTGAGCCCTCTCGCTGATCAGGACTTCCCAATTTTTTAACCTCAGTGCCTACTTCCTCAATGGTATATAAATACCACCTCTTCCCCCACCCCCCAGAATTCGGAAATAAGAAAAAAAAACAACTCCTGGGCGGGGGGAGTTGCTGCAATTTTTTAAAAATGTTTTTTCTATTTTGAGACAGGGCCTAAGGACAGGGCCTAAGCCTCAGACTCTTATGTAGCCCAGGCTGGCTAGAATTCCTGGTCCTCCTGCCTCTCCCAGGAGCTAAGATTATGGGTATGTACCACCATACTCAGAAGACAATATGTTTTTGAAATTCATAGACATTGCAGCATCCAACTTCATTCCTTTTAGTGTTAAGTGACATTTGATCATATGTCTCTGAGTTTATCCACTGGTCAACATCTAGGCTGTTTACTTTTAAGTTATTTTGAATAGTGCTACTATGAACATGTAATTATTTGTTTTTAGTTATTAGGGTTGTATATTGCATTAGCTTTCCATTACTGTAACAGATCACTGAAATAAGTCCACTTAAAAAGAAAAAAAAAAGTTTTTAAAGAAAACTGAGTATAGTGGTGTACAACCTATAATCCTAGCACTCAAAGAGGCTGAAAAGTTGCTCCAAGTTCAAGGTCAATTTGGGCTACCTAGTAACTTCAAGGTTAGCCTGGGATATAGATCAAAATCCCTATCTCAAGGGGCTGTAAAGTTAGTTCAGCAGTTAGGAGTTCTTGCTGTTCTTTCACAGGAATGGAATTTAGCTCCCAGGACCCATATCAGACAGGTCACAAAAGCCTATAACTCCAGATCCAAAGGGTCACACATACCACCACTACCATCACCACCACATATATAGCTACATTCACAAAAATCTTTTTTAAAAATTATTTTTCTTTGTAGCCAGGCATGATAGCACATGCCTTTAATCCCAACACTCTGGAGACAGTGGCAGGAGGATATCTGTGAGTTCCAGTCTAGTCTGGTCTACATAGTGAGTTTCAGGCCTGCTGAGGCTACAGGGAGACCCTGTCTCAAAAGATAAAAATGATTTTGATTTATTTTTATTTTATGTGTATGAGTGCTTTTATATGTAAGAGCACCCATGTTGTACAATGCCCATGGAGGTCAGAAAAGGGCATTAGAGCCTGTGGAGTTATGAAAGTGGAGTTGTTAGTTGCCATCTGGATGCTGGGAACCGAACCCGGGTCTTCTGCAAGAGCAGCCAGTGCTCTTAACCATTGAGCCATCTCTCCAGCCCCAAAACAAATCTCTTTTAAAAAGCCATAAAAGCAGCTTTATTTGACTCACAGTTTTGGAAGTTCCAGTTGCTGATTGGCAGACCTACTGCTTTGTGGCCTCAGGAGGAGGTGGGAGCATGTCATGGTGGGAAGTCCCCTGTGTGGCCATTCTTCCTTCAACTTCATGTCCATGAAGTGAAGGAGGCTGAGGTTCCACTATCTTCTTCAAGAACCTCTTGCAAAACCTAATGTGCCCCCTAGACACTGCCTATTTTGTTATTTATTTGTTTGTTTATTTATCTACAAAAAAGATCTCACTATGTAGCCTAGGCTGGCCTGGGACTCTGTTGTATTCCAGGTTGCCCTTGAGCTCACAGCAACCCCTCCTCGGCCTTTCAAGTGCTAGGGTAACAGACATAACCTGACTTATTAAATTGTTTATAATCTCCTCATCAGACTAAGTAAGTCAAGAAATCAGTTTTTAACCCAGGGTCTTTGGGGAACATTCTAAATCCATAGTACAACATATATAAAGATAGCCAGAGCCATTTACATCTGGTAAATCCCTCAGCCTCATGCCTTCGTACAACTCTGATCACGTTTAATTTCCTCAACCCTGGGCTGGCGAGATTGCTCAGCGGTTAAAGGCATAGGCCACCAAGCCTGACAGCCTGAGTTTGATCCCTGGGACCCACACAACGGAAGAGAGAACTGACTTCTACAAGCCTTCCAACCTCTGTGCTTTCACCTTGGCACATGTGCCTCCTTCTCACTCAAATGTGATTAAAAAAAATTCCCAGAACACTGAAGGGCCTAGTGGTATAAATCTGTAATCCAAACTACCAAGCCAGGAGGATTGAAATTCAAGGTCGACCTTGTCTCAAAACAAAACAAAACAGAAAGGCCAAGAGTGGTAGCAAAGGTCTATAATTCCAGTCACTTAGACGGATGAGGCAAGAGGATCACAGTTTCAAGGTTAGCCTGGGCTATGAAGAGTCCAGCCTGGGCAACCTAATAACAATAGTGGGCTGGAGATATAGTTCAATCTCTAGTGCTAAAACAACAACAACAAACCAAAAGGCAACAAGTCAAAAGATGGCTAGGGATCTGCCTCAGTGGTAGAATATCTGCCCATCAGGCACTGATTTAGATCACTAGCACTGAAGAAAAAGAAGAAAGTGGCCTGTCTGCCCTGATGTCGGCCAGGTGTCTACTCGCTGAGGATGGGCGGGAATGCAGTGTCCAGGAAACAGAATATGATCTGCACATTGCTTTTCGTCTGTCTGGTTCCTTTTTCCCTCTTTTGAAAACCCGGTTTCCTTAGAATCGCCCTGCCTCCCACACATGGAAAACCTTGGAGTGGGATTGACCACCCTCGGGAGAAGGATATGAGTGACTTAAACCATTTAAGGCTACCTGCCATCCCTCCACTGTGTAATTGGCACAGTGGTGACTTTATGCTCCAAATCTCACAATCAGAGAGCCTGACATGACTTTTGGTGGAGTGTGTTGGACCCCAATTCCGTCTTTTACAGAGTATACGACATGTGAAGGTGAGGCCCTGATGGTGAAGATGGACGTCTTGGGGTAGAAGTTCACTCTCAGAGAGGAAACTACAAAGAAACTGGGCCAGAATTCTGCAGACACTGAGAGTTTCTGGCTCAAACTGTATCTGAAACCTTTGCTAAGAAACCCCTGAGCTGGTCATGGTAGGGAGCCCTGTAATCCCAGTGTTACAGAAATCAAGCAGCTGAGAAACCAAGTACTCAGAGAGTTGGAGAACTCACTTTTTTTCTTAATATCAACGAGCCCAGATGCATGGCAATGCTCTGAAACTCTGGGCCCTGAGTTGCAGAAATCCACAGTTTTATAGAGTTTTTCGTGTGATTTTTTTTCCAACAATTATACTATTGGCGGGTATAAACTGTGACTACATGGTTTCTAGAACAGATATCTACACACAGATATCTACATTGTCTTGGGCCATGAGGTGTAGAATTCCATTACAGTTAAATAGGCAAGCAGGTTTACAAAAGCAGATATTGAGGGCAGACGTTAGCAAACAGGTTTCTGCCAGCATATGTTTTACCAGGTAACTGTATTTTTTTCAAATAACAACCATTTTTGAAAGTAGCCCTTATGGCCTTGTGCTCTGCATTTAGTTTCATTTCCTCCTTTTGTACAACTTTTGGCAGACTTTTATTGTTTTTGGTTCTGAGCTATAAAATGTTATAAAAGGAAAATTAGATGTACATCAAAATAACATTCAATGTGTGGTACACTTCTCTTCCTCTTCACCAGAATTTAGCACGTGGAGACAGGAGGATCAGGAATTCAAGATCATCTTTTGGTTGGAGAAACCCTGCAAGTTTGAACCCAGCCTGATTTACCTAGTGAGTTCTGGCCAGGTTTGTTACATAGGGAAAAAAAAATGGGCCATCAAGATGGCTCAGTGGATGAAGGTTGCCAAGCCTGAGGACCTGAGTTTGATTTCCAGGACCCACATGATGGAAGGAGAAAGTCAACTCTTGAGTTGTTTTCTACCTCCCCATGCACGCCATGACACATGTGTGCCCACACACATATACACAGAATAAATGAACTAATAGTATGTATAAATTGCAAAAGAGCTGTGAGCCCCACTGGAAGAGGCCATAAAGTCATTTAGTCTTTGAAGTAACTAACTAACCCCAAATTGGTTTCACTCAGAGGCTTATCAACCTGTCGCTCTCAGAACTAAGGGAGGTTGTTTGTGGAACCAATTGTCTCCTTGAGGGCCTTGAGACACCAGCCTGCTTCCCTAGAAAGGAATCTTGAAAGAAGGGTTTCAGTCATTCATGGACACCCAACCTTGGCACCAGACACATTCCAGCTGGCCCCTAAAGAATTAAAAAACATCCCCCCTCCCTCATTAGATTGTAGAGGCTTCTTGAGAGGCAGAAGAATCTACCCTGGCTGTATGCTTAAAGTACACATTCCTTGCCTGTTGCAGATCTGGCTCTGTTTTTTATTTCTTAACTCTAAACGCCATTCCTTTTTCCTCTCTTGAAATCTAACATGAACATACTTTAAAAAAAAAAAAAAACTCAAACATAAAACCCTCACAAACTACCTCTTCCACTACCTAAATGAAATTTTTACTATTTGTAACTAGAATAAAATGCTTAACCTCAGAGAGTTCCCCCTGTAAGCCACTAGAAAGGCACTGACATGTATCAAAACACGTACAGGTTATTACAACCAGAGCATCAGCTAACTAGAAAATGATGCAGGCCACAGAGTTCAGCCGGGATGGTAGAGGACTCTGCTGCATTGGAGGGGGTTCTGGGCTACCCTGTGGAGGGGCTGAGCTGACATTGTGGGTATTCAACTGGACCTGAGTGCAGCCATCTTGAAAAATGACAGCCATGATTGCCCTGAGTAGCCATGGCCATCCTTACCGCCATGGCCCACCACTACCCTGAAGACTTTCTCAATAGAATCAAACCATTAGAAATGTTTGAACTGTGGAATTTTACTACTGCCCCGGCCTCAGTACTAGCAATATGATTGACTTATAAATTATTTACTTATTTACTGGGTCTTTCTCTTGTAGCCCAAGCTGGATTCACTGTGTAACCCAGACTGACCTTGAACTCAGAGTATCGCTTCTCCCTCAGGCTCCTCAGTGAGGGATTACAGTTGTAAGCTGTAACACTCACCATCGGGGTTTTGTTTTCTTGTTTTGTTTCTGAGACAAGGTCTCACTGTGTAACCCATGTTTGCCTCAAACTTGCCATGTAGCCCAGGCTAGCCTCAAACTCCCATAGCTGCCACAGTGTTGGTGGCTGGCTTTTTTGGTTTGTTTTTTGCTTTTTTGGACACAGGGTCCTAGGTAATACAGTGCTATGCAGCAGTTTCATCTGAGATAAAACCTTTCCATCTTGAGGGGAACTCTCTTAAGACACAGAATGATCTAAGGGGAGGCAAAACCTTCTATCCTGTGGAGAAACTTCTTTAGACACAGGATGTTGAAAGGGAGGTGAATAAGCAAGTAGATGTTCTAAAGAAAAGTGAAACATTTCATTTTGCCGGGAAGACAGGTAAACAAGGACTTCAGGAAGTCCTCGAAACTGAACAAATTCACTAGCCCCTCTCTCCCCAAGCACACAGAAGTCCTAAAGATGCTAAGCAATGCTCTCAGACCAGTCCAGCTGCCTGGAAAAGGCAGAGACCAGCTGAGCCGCCTGGAAGGACATTTTCTAGCATTCTGCCTGCAGGTTGTACAGTCCATTCCAGGTTTCCTCCTCTCAGGACTTCTCGCCTCTGCTGGGGTGGGTGTGGTGATGCTGCTGTCTGTGAATTATTTCTGTAAGTAATCCCTCATCCATACTCTTGTAAGAAACCCCAGGAAACCCATTAGCCCACCAAGTTGGACTGTGGTGATAGACTTACTCTGGTCTCTTGTCTGTTCCCTCTCTGGGGTGGGTAGATGTTTGTTCCTATCTCCCCAGAAACGCTATCACATAACACCCAGGTGGGCCTTGAATTCACAATATATCCAAGGATGACCTTGAACTTCTGATCCTCCTGCCTCCATCTCCCTAGTGCTAGGATTAAGAGTGTGGATACCATACACGGTTTAAACTTTTTGAGAACAGGGGTGTCACTATGCAGTTCTGGTCTGTCTGAAACTCCCTATGTAGACCAGATTAGCTTTGAATTCATAAAGATCTGCCTCCTTCTGCCTTCCGAGCGCTGGGATTAAAGGTGTTTGCTGCCTCTCCTAACTTGGGTTTCTAAATTGTTTCACGTTGTGTGTGCACATGTACACACACATGTATGTGCCACAGTGCCCATATGGAGGTCAGAGAACAAAGTGAGGCCGGTTTCTCTCTTCCACTGTGTGAATCCAAGGGATGAAAGACTGTCAGACTTGATAGTAAGTGTTCTACCCACGTGGCCATTGCAGGGACCCAGATTCTGATATTTTAATGACAACTACCACTGTATTGGTACAAACCAAATGAACATGAGTCCTGAAGTGAGGCTTTATTTGGGTCCATACCAGACAGGAACATTCTAGCAAAACAGAAAAGCTGGGCAGGTGGCAGGCTGCATTTATAATAGGAGAGGTCTGAGGGTATATGTGGGATAGAACAGACATCAGATTTCAGGCCTCTGGCTTCTCTACGGGCTCAGCCTCAGCCTTGTCTTGCATTGTGGCAGAGCCAGCTTCGGAGGGAGCCTTGGAGCTATGCCGGGAACTTGACTGAGACTGGAAGCTGAAGGCTGCGGTGGAGGTGGCATAGGTGTAATAAGACTCAGAGGCCATGATGTTGTTAATCTTCCAGCGCAGCGAGGCCCAGGCCCTCACTATGTGGGGCCACAGGAGACAGAACAGTATGTAAAGGATCACCAGGCCTGTGAGCATACTGGCGGACACCTGCGAGCAAGGTACAGCCAGGATAAGTGCACAGTGTCCGATGGCACACCGCCCACCCAGCAGGGCGGCCCCTGGACTGACACTCACAATGACGATGAAGAGCGAGCGCTTGCCACTGAGCGGGAAGCCATGCAGGTGCAGCATGAAGATGAGCTGGTAGTCACAGTAAGTGCTCGTGTCCACACCTCTGGTGGGAGGTGGAGTTGGGGAGTTGGGAGCGTGATCGCGCCATCCCAATGCTCAACCTCTACTTCCACCCCACCTAGGCCACATGCCTGCTCACCTATTGCTGACCAACACCTTGAAGTAGAACTCAGGGGCAAAGACGCTGAGGGGGATGACATCATGGCATGGGGAGTTCTCCAGGCACACCCACCTAGGAGTCCAAGTTCAGGCACTTGCAGCACTCACACCCCAGATAAGCAAATCAGTCAATGGGGTCTCCCCTCTTCCATTATCTCTGCATGTTCCTGTTCTATGTGCTGGGGACTGAACTCAGAGCCTCATTCAAACTAGGCAAGAGGTCTACTGCTGAGCCCCACCCCAACCCTCACTGCTGGATTCTAGGCAGGTGCTCTACCGCTGAGCCACACTTTCAGCCCCTCACTGGTAGATTCTTGTCAAGTGCTCTACCGCTGAGCCACGCCCCTCACTGAGGGACCCTAGGCAGGGGCTCTACTCCTGAGCCACGCCCCTAGCCCACAATCTCTACCTTTCCCGTGTATTCATTCAAACAGCAGTGCTTGCCGCGGAACAGGCTGTTCATTCACTCCCTGCTGCCTCCCTGCTCCCATCTGCCAGTTCACCTAGATACTGGATTGAGTGCTGTCACGTGCCAACTCACCTATTTCCTGCTGCCTTCACCCCTTCATCCCACAAGTACTGTTTGAACACACTCTAGGTACAAATATATCTTTTCTCACTCTCTCCTATACTTATTATTCAATAAACTGAGACTGAATGAACCCAGTCAGCTCATATATTCGCTGCCTTCACATTCATGGTATCTTTTCTTCTATTCATCGAATCAAAAATGGTTACTGAGCCTCTGCATAGTAATGAGCTTTTCTACTGCTTTCATTCATTAACATTTCTATTTAACTATCAGTGAATGCTGACCATGCATTAATTTTCATTAAAAAACCACTATGCTGAATCTATTCAAGAACTGTGCAGTATAGGGTACAGATCCCACAGGAAACAGTGACAGCTGGGTGGTCAGGGCCAGGATGTGGAAAACTTTTCGGGGAGAGGGTGCAGGATAGGATGGGGAGGTGCAAGCAAAGACCATGGGGTGGGGGAGACACGTGGGAAGACCGAGAAGAGTTCACTGCCTTGTTTCTGTTTGTTTGTTTTGTTTTGTTTTCTTGAGACTGGGTTTCCCTATGCAGCCCTGACTGGCCAGGAACTCATTATGTAGACTAGGCTGGCCTCCAACTCACAGAGATCTACCTGCCTCTGCCTCTCGAGTCTTGGGATTAATATGGATATATCACCATACCTGCCCATCTTGAAACAATGGACTAAAACCCTTCTGGAGGAAGTAACCTACGAGCTAAGGCCTAAAGACATAATGGAGGGCCCAGAGTTCCAAAGGAAAGGCCTCTCTATACAAAGGCACACACACAGCCACGTGGGAAACACAAAGACAATGTTGCTGCAACATCTAGAAATCTATGAGAGGCAAGTCCAAAGGGACCAGTCAGGTATCAGGGGGCCTTGTGCCAAACACATGTCTGTAATCCCAGTGCAAGAATCATTTAAGTTTATGGCCAAGCTGGTCTACCTAGTGAGAGAATCTGTGTAAGAAAAAAATAGGATCAGGGGGTCTGGGGACGTAGCACAGTTGGTAGGGTGCTGGCCTAGCACGAACCAAGCCCTAGGTTCAGTTCCCAGCACTGCAGAAACTAGGTGTGATAGTGCATAGTCAGGAAGTGGAGGCAGGAGGGTCAGAAAAGAACGGTCATCCTCAACTACATAGCAAATTCAAGGCCAGCCTGGGATACTCTGTGATCAAAGGAAAAAAAGAGGGCGGGGCTTGCACACTCACTCCATGCCCGAGCTCCTGTAGGACATGATGTGAAATGCCATGTCGTCGGTGGTCTTCTCTGTCTTTATTTTCCAGATGAGGCTATTGGTCCTGGGTCACATGGTGCAATGTCAGGGTGGGCTGCCAACTACACTGCCGCCAGCAACAAGGCTGGTTCCCGACGAGGGGCGGGCCTGTGGTGTGGGCAGGGTTTGCGGGGAGGGCAAGGGCGTGGCCTGCTGAGGGGGAAGTGGGAGGGGCCGCAGGCTAGGCGGGTTGATTGTGGACCAGTCCCACGGGGATTACTTGTCCAGCGGGCTGTTGTAACGGTAGATTTCCTCTTCTGTGTAGTCCCTGATGGTGTCCAGTGTGTGCCCGCCGCCCACCACCTTCAGCACGTAACTGCAGAGAGCACAGACACGCATGGGCCAGCCTGAGATCTCGAATTCTGCATTCCCCTCTCCCATGAGCCAAGTGCCCCCAGCTGCCGCCGGCCTTGCTTTCTACCTGCCCTTGAAACTGCCGGAGGCTCCCGTCACCAAATCTTGAATCAAGAAGAAGGGTTGGAACACTGGATTGGAAACAAGTGGAGAGCAGAAGAAAAGAGCTTGGAAAAGGGGATGGAAGACGAGACGCGCAGGAGGGGAGAGGACGGAGGATTCCGGGTTAGAGCAGGAGGTGCTGGGGCTGTGGCGTTGGGAATGAGGGAGGCGAAGCGGTGGAGACAGGAGGGCAGTGAACAAGAGAGAGGGGCTCGAACACACAGTCACGGAAGAGAAAGCAGGGCATCTCGGGGTTCACCACCACACAGTCGAAGTAGTGCTTGTTCAGCCGCCGGGAATAATCGATGGTGTAGGTGACATCGAAGGCCAGACGCTTGCCAGGGGGACAGCCGATTAATACTGGCACCATCATGTTGCCCTGGGCAGGAGAAAAAGAAAAAGCTCCTGCTGGGGGCCGGCCAGATCACCTTGTAGTGGATTGGCAATGCAATTCTTATTAAAACAATCTCTCTCTCTCTCTCTCTCTCTCTCTCTCTCTCTCTCTCTCTCTCTCTCTCTCTCTCGTTAGAACCAGGGCCTTACACATGCTAGGCAAGCACACTACCACCTGAGCCCTTGTTTTTGAGATAAGATCATCCGTACAGGCATGTCCACCATACCATACTTTAACAAAATATTTTATTATTTTTTAATTTTATGAGTGTATTGCTGCTGTTGGACAATGCCCTTGGAGGTCAAGACAGTGCCAGATCCCCTGGAATTGGAGTTACAAACAGTTGCTAGCTGCCATGTAAGTGCTGGGACCCAAACCCGGTCCTCTGCAAGAGCAGCCAGTGCTCTTAATCACTGAGCCATCTCTCCAGCCCCTTTACTCTTTTTCTAGACAGGGTCTATCTGTAAGTGGCTGGCCTGAACTCTCTATATATCTCCGACTTGCCTTAAACTCATGGCATTCCTCCTACCTTGGATTTCCAAATGCCAACACCAAAGTTGGCTGTGCCTTATTTTTGCCATCCATTTTTGTTAGTGTTGTTCTTTGGGACAGGATCTTCCTATATACCCCAGGCTGGCCTCAGACTCTAGATCCTCCTGCCTTAGCCTTGCCAGTACTGGGATGATAGGTGCTTACCATCTCTAAAATGGGGCATATGCGGCTCCCAGAATCAGTACTTGGGGTCACGACATTGTCTTCAGAATGAAGTCTCCCTGAGCCAGGTCAGAACTAAAACCAAGGCATCCAGAGACTTTGGCCCATGCTTGGTGGCAGTAGAGTAAGCCTCTTTGATGCCAGGCCTGGGCCGATGACTTCATAGCCATTTGTCTAATGCTGGGAGGCCTAACGGGCATCTGAAGTTCAGTCTGTCCAGAATCCACCTTGGTTAATGATACCTCCATCCCATCTAGTTCTTCAAGTGGAAAAAACCCAAATAAACAAAAACAACTTTGGTCTTGGGGTGTGGATGTACCTTGGTCTAGAACTCAGCAGTGAGGGGTTGAGGATATGACTCAGCTTCTGCCTCCTGAGTGCGGGGATTACAGGCATATTCCCACCATTCCTGGCTACCTTGCTGTTTTTAGCGTTCACCATGGATCCAGAGGGCTGGGGCCTGGTTTGTTGTACAGTAATGCTTAGCATGCCCATGTCCATGGATTCCATCTCTAACAACACCCAGGCTGGGTAGAAGAGTGTATGCCTGTCATTCCAGCCCTGGGAAGGCTGACACAGGAGGATCACCATGAATTCAAAGCCAGTCAGAGGGAAAACCTGTCTCAAAAATCATGAAAGAGGGGGCTGAGGGATGGTTCAGAAGTTAAGAGCACTGACTGCTCTTAAAAAGGACCTGAATTCAGTTCCCAGTACCTACTTGGTAGCTCACAGCTGCGTACAACCCCAGTTCCAGAGGATCCAATGCTCTCTTTGGGCTTCTGTGAGCACTGCACACATGTGGTGTGCTTACATGCAGGCAAAACACTCATACACATAAAAATTAATTTAAAGTGCTGGAGAGATGGCTCAACAGTTAAAAGCACTGGCTGTTCTTGAATCAGGATTCAATTCCCAGCACTTACATGGCAGCTAACAATCATCTGTAACTCCAGTTCTAGGGCATCTGACACCCTCTTCTGGCCTCTGTGGGAAATGTAACCATGGGCGCACTTACAAACATGCAGGCAAAACACACACATAAGAAAAATAAAACTTTAAAAATTAATTAAAATTTTTTAGCATGATAGAAAGACCAGACCCAGAATCCATCTATTTTTCGCCCCCAGACCTCACTCAACATTTTACCTCTACACTTTGTCTCCTCCCTAACATTTCCAGAACACACAACACACACTCACATGTACCTCTGTCCTCTGCATACAACCAGCTTCCAATAGCCCAATTTCTCTACGTCCCTCCCGACCCATCTTGACTCAATCAAGCCTGCTCCTGTTGTTACTTTAGCTCAACACGTGACATTGCCTGTCATCCAAGGAGCCTGTTCTGCTTACAAGTCTTCTGACTGCCTGAGTCATTCCAAAGCAGGAGGGAGCTGCCCCAGGGTACATTTGCTGGTAGGTGGGCAGGGAAGTCATGGGAAACAAGCACTCTATGTTGGCTCCCTTCTCTACCACTTATGAGCCCTCTGGGTTAGTCTGCCATCCTTGGTGACTAACTGTCTTCAAGGGAGAATGTTGCCTGTGTAAGCAAATGAAGAACCAAGAGCCCAAAGGGGAGAACAAAGGACAGTTCAAGTGGGTGAGGGAGAAACACTGTGAGAGCTGAGGGTGTAGAGTGCATGCCCAGCGTGTTCAATCTCCAGCGCTGGGGAAAATTTAAACAGAAAAAGGAAAACAGTGTGTGGAAGGAGTGGACAGACTCCCTATGAAGGAAAAAATCCAACGGAGCCCTATAGGCTTGTGTAAACCTACTGAGGTGTGAAGGTACCCTTTCTGAACTCCTCCCTGAGTGGATGGGGGACGAATGAGGAAGATAAAGAAGAAGGAAAAATTATGAATGTCATTAGTGGGTTTCCTGGGACATCACTGGAACTTGGCCCTGTTGAGACATGACCCAGCCCTCCACCCTGCCAGTACCAGGACCCAGTACCCCAGTTCCAGTACTTGCATGTGTGTCCCAAGGTGTGTACTCTGGAAGCATCTTCCGGAAGAACCCAACACCTGCAGGTAGGAGCAAGTGACGATGGGGATTCCCAAGGGCCTCTTTTCCCCTCCCCCTAAGCTTGTACCATACATTGACGGTCATGGAAGTCTTCTTGAGGTTATGGCCACTGATGCCCTGGTCATAGCATTCCATCTTATCCTGGAGTGTAATCTGAGGTGGAGGAAAGGAAGAGGCAAAAGGGATGTCCAGACCTGTCTGACGGTTAAGAGAAGATTCAAAAACCTAATAGCTGGGACTGAGAGGGTGCTAACAGAGAGACTGATAGCCTTCCATCAGGTGTGCAGAGGAATCGACAAGCCGCCACCGCCCTGTACCTTGGCAGCCCCTCTTCTCCGGGCCTCACCATGTATAGTATGGAGTTGCGGTTAATAAGGACCTCCTGGCTCACTGAGGCCTCGATGCACTTGGGATCTGCCACCACCGCGGCCACTGACAGCTTGCTCTCCATCTGGGAGGAGGAGCCTGCCCGGGGATGAGGGAGGGGCTAAGACATAGTCCCACCCCCTGAGGACAGACCCCGCCCCGGCGCACGCCACCCGCCCCTCGGCTTCCTCTTAAGCCCCGCCCACAGACCGAGGTTCTCGCGCGCAGTCAGGAAGATTCCGAAGCGGTAGCTGTTCCCTTTGTCCAGGAAGATGGTGTCGGGCAGCCCGGATTCGGACGTGATATTGTAGATCTTCTCGTAGCTACTCATGTCGATGTGCACGCCGCCCGGGGTCTTCCGGTTGCTCGACAGGTAGAAGAAGTAATCCTGGATGTGCCGGGCGGGGTCAGCGAGCGGACACGGGGGACCCCGGGTCCGGACGGGTGTCGGGGTGTCGCCCCTCCTCCCCGGCCGGCCCCCGCCTGTCCACGTACCTGGTCGTGTTTCTTGTTTTGCCACCAGCGCCAGGTGGGGTCGTGCACAGGGTCCGCGTAGGGCTGCGGGACCGCCAGCCATAGTGAGGTGCTGGGGAGGGAGGCACGCCCCAGCCCCCTCCCCAGCTGCGGGTTCAGCTCACAGCCCAATGCAAGAGTCACACGCCCCACCCCCCTCCACACGGGCGGTGTGGCTGCGTGTGCTTCTGGAGGCCAGAGGTCCGCCGTCCAGGGAGTTCTCACTGAATCCTGAAGTTGATTAGACTAGACTGGCAGGGATCCGCCTGTAGCGTCCCTCTCCAGCACTGAGGTTACAGGCCCACGCCGGCACACCCGGCTTTTTCCGTGGGTGCTGGGATTCGAACTCAGGTCCTTATGCTTTGCATATCAAACACTTTATGACTGAGTCATCTCCTCAGCCCCCCCCCTTTTTTTTTGAGGGGGAGAGGCTTGTTTGGTTTTTGCTTTGTTTTCAGACAGGGTCTCACTATGTAGCCCTAGCTGAAGACCAGGCTGGCTCAAAATTCAGAGATCAACCTGCCTCTGCCTCCCACGTGCTGAGATTAAAGTCATTCACCACCATACCCCGATTTTTTTTTTTTTTTTGAGACAGGGTCTCCCAGTAGCCCCCTAGCTAGTCTTTTGAACTCATAGAGGTGGGCCTGCCTCTGTCTTCCGAGTTCTGGGATTAAAGGCACGCTCAGCCCTGCTCCACACCCTTTAATTTCAGACTCCAGCCCGGCCTTGCCCCTCACTGAGGAGCAGTCCCTTTCCTCGGTGCGACCAGGTGCCCACCTTGTCGTACTTGATGTGCAGCCACAGCAGGTAATAGACCAGGCCTTGATAGACAGCAAGTGAGTTATTGCTATGGAAGCCCAAGGGATCGGTGACAAGTGGTGGTCGAGCTCTGTAACGCTCCTGGCGTGAGTAGGCTTGCAGTTTGGGCAGGTCACGGAGGCGCATCAGGGAAAAGGGGCAGAGGTTGATGAAGTTGAGTGTCTTGTAGGCCCTGGAGCGCAGAGGGAAGGTAGGAAGTGGGGAGTGACATGGACTCTCACTCCTGGGGTATCAGGAGCCTCCAAAGGCATGTTTCCCATCTTTGCCTTGCAGGTTTCCCAAATTGAATGCAGCAACTGAACTCAGTTCAGCCCCCTGCCTTGTGCTCAGAGGGCGTGGATACCTCCTGTTGACTGTCTCTCAGGCCAGAACCCACTCATCCCTGCCATAAGTCTCCATTTGCTGTCTACTTGGATGTTTTCACCCACCCTTTGCCCAACTTACACCTCCAACTCCAGCTGCCTTCCTGGGCTCCACCCTCTGCAGGCGGCCACAAGCTTTTTTGTTTTTGAGACAGGGTCTCCCTGTAGCCCCATCTGGCCTGGAACTTGCTGTGGAGACCAGGCTGGTCTTGGTCGCATGGTCTCACAGATCTGCTTGCCTCTGCCTTCTGAGAGTTGGGATTAAAGGTATGTGCCAGGATGCATATGTAGCCTATGCTGGCCTTGAACTGATGATTCTCCAACATTCACCTTCCAAGTGAAGATATACACCACAACCACCAACTGGGGAGTCCGTCAGTCTTTGAACTTCACAAGTGCAAGTTCAGTTCCCCTATCTCAGCACCCTTTCCCACCTCCTCCCTTAACTAATTCCTCCTCATTCTCAAGTCACAGGCCGCTCCTCCTTAGAGCCCTCCCTAATGCCCCCCCCCAGCTGCGCCAGGATCTTCCTTTGACTTTTGCTCAGTTACGAGCCCCCCCACCTCCTGGTTATCCTTAGGGGGTCTCCAGCTCCCTTTCCTGGGTTGGGAGCTCCAGAACTTTGTGGGCCCAGCTTCTCACCCTTTCTGCTGTAATGAATAAAGATTGTGTTGTTCATACATCAGCAACTTCGCCACAGGCACAGGCCTCTTGACCAGGCGTCCTTTCTGAGAGTCCATAAGATACATGAGCTGGGGTAGAGGGCCAGGCAGGTGAGCTGGTGACCACCTTCCTGAGCCTCTCTTATCTGCCCCTCCCCCTGCCCCCCATCAAGCCTGCCTGTACCTGGTACAGCTGGCCATCCTCGTAGAAAAGGGAGACCATGGCCTCTTTGGCAGCATAGAGAGAAGAGTTTTGCATCATTTGCAAGCTGACGTGGATATTCCAGCCCTTGGATGGGAAGAGCTGGTACACGTCATAGCCGCCCTCCAGGAAGTACCAGATCTGGGGATCCAGCAGCCCTGTGTGAGTGCGCGAGTAGACGCACCAGGCTTTGGGCTACTGGGGAACTTTGCACCAACCTCCCTACTCCCCCAACCTTTGACCCCCTCATCCCCCACCCCGCACTCTGCCATGTATGTTTGGAAAAGTCTCCTATTCTCTCCGAGCTGCAGAATTCTGTTAGAGATAGAAATCCTACTGCCCGTCTTGGGGAGATCCCTAAGGGTGTTTACCCTGACAGGGGAAGAGGGTTTTAAGGGTAAGCAGAGAAGGCATGGAGAGAAGAACAGGGCCTACCTCATCTTTCTCTGTGACAAGAGCCATGTGTCCTTGGTAAGAGTTGACCATGTATTTGATGACGGAGTCCTTGGGGAAGTCTGCCATGAAGATGAAGTGAACTCTATTGTAGCTGCAGGGACAGAGATAGGAAGCTCTGGGCATGGGACAGCCTGGTGTCCTAAACACCTGTTTCTCCCACTCCAGTCCTGATATAGCATAGGACTCACTGCTTCTGTTCCTCTGCTGACCTTGTAAGCAAGGGGACTCTGTAACTCTTGCTTCAGCTCCCACCCTGTGTAGTAGAGTGAACTTGTGCCTCTGGAGTCCCATTGTCCCCATTTCTGATTTGTAGGGATCCCCAAGAGTCAGTGCTCTGGCCTAAGACTCCAGTAAGAATACTACCTTGCCTAGAAATGGAGTCCTAATGACATATTCTTTGAGCCCCTGGATCCAGCCATGCCTGAAGCTGATCTTCCCATATATGTCAATGGATTCTTTGTGTTTATGTTTAAGTGATGTTTTTGAGGGTTTTTTTTTTTGCGGGGGGGGGGGGGCAAGGTCTCACTATGTAGCCTTATCTGACCTGCAACTCACAGAAATCTGCTTACCTTTGCTCCTGAGTGTTGGGATTAAAGGCATGTACCACCATGTACCCTGCCCAGCCTACTTAAATGATTTTTTAATTGGGTCTCTTTCTTTTGAAACCAAATATGTCATGAAGTAGTAGTTTGCCAACTGTCCATGAGGGTGGCAGGGTTTCCTGAGGGGTGAGAAGGTAGATGTGTGGGAAGAGTCCTAGAGGGTCTCCAGAAAATGGCCTTCTATTGTTCACATGTGTCCAGTCCACAAAGTTTTATTTTAAGAAAATGCTCCTACAGCTGCACATGTGACTCAATGGTAGAACATGTGCCTAGAGTACCCCAGTGAGGGGTGGGATGTGGCTCAGTAGTAGAGCACCTGCCTAGAATCCCCCAGTGAGGGACTGAGGGCATGGCTCAGCAGTGAAATACTTGCAAAACATGAGCAAGACCCAGGGTTCTATCTCCAGTAACTGCCAAAAAACGTGCTTGGTGTGGGGCTGGACAGGTTGCTCAATGGTTAAAAGTGCTTGCTGCTCTTGTAAAGCACCTGAGTTCAGCTTCCAGCACCCATGTCAGGTGGCTTCCAACCACCTGTAACTCCAACTCTAGGGGAAGCTGACATCCTCCTCTGGCCTCCACAGACACCTGCACTCCAATGCACATACTCACAAATACGCATAATTAAAATGAGTCTTTGCCAGGTGAATCCTTCAATCCTAGCACTTGAGAGGCAGAGACTGGCAGATCTGTGAGCCCAAGGCCAGCCTGAGTCTGTGGGGGATAGTCTGTGCCTACCTTCGCATGAGGAAGTTGCCCCACATATACAGCAAGTTGTTGAACGTGTTGAAGAACAAGCCCTTGGGTGTCATGGGAGTGGTGGTGGGAAGCTCTGTCCCAAGCAGCACCAGGAAATCCAGGCCCTGTACTGAGCACAGCAAACGAGGGCACAGCGGAGAAGCACGTCACCTCAACTCCTCCTGGTCCCTCCCGCCCAGAGACCACCCCTGCCTCCGCCTCTGTCCCTACCATCAGGGATGAATTCTGGCAGCGTGTAGAGAATGTCCAGTTCTGTGGAGACTACAGAGGGAAGACAGCAAAATCTCCTAAAGTCCTGAGTTCTGTACGTCTCCGACTAGAGCTGTCGGCTCCCCACCCTCACATAGACTGCTGGCAGAGGGGGCTGGAGAGATGGCTCAGTGCTTTAGAGAACTGGCTGTTCTAGAGGACCCAGGTTCAGTTCCTACCACCCACATGGTAGCTAGCAACCATGTGTAATTCCAGTTCCAGGGGATCTGACGCCTGCTTCTGGCCTGTATGGGCACTACACAACATGGGTGCACTTAACATATATTCAGGTGATACATTCATACATATAAAAAATAAAATAAAATTTTAAAAACTTGGCGGAGGCAGGTAGATCTTGGAGTTCAAGACTAGCCTGATCTACCTAGGGAGTTCTAGGTCAGCTGGAACTACACAATGAGACCCTGGAGAGAGAGAGAGAGAGAGAGAGAGAGAGAGAGAGAGAGAGAGAGAGAGAGAGAGAGAGAGAGAGAGATATTCCAGGTGTGTACAGGCCTTTAGTTCCAGCACTTGGGAGGCAGAGGCAGGCGGAAAGTTTGGTATATGCAGCGAGTTCATGCCAACTGTTTCTATGGGGACAGCCTGTCTCAAAACAGTTGTTCTTAAAATGATTTATGTAGTAGTGGGTGTGGATTCACTTGTGGAAGTCAGAGGACAACTAGTAGGAATTGGTCTCCTTTTGACACATGAATGCCAGGGATCAAACTTTAGGTCATCAAACTCGGCAGCAAGCCCCTATACCTGCTGAGCCATCTCTAGCCACTAGGACAGAATTTCTTGATGTCAGTTATTAAACAAACTGCCTCTGAAGGGATAAGAAAAAAGTGGCTGGAGAGATGGCTCGGTGGTGAGAGCACTTACCACTCTTTCAGAGGATCTGAGTTCAGTTTGCAGCTTACAACTGCCTGTAACCTCAGAGGATCCAGTGCCCTCTTGGACACCCTCACCCATGTGGCAAACACACATAGGCAGACATGCACACACACACAAATAAAAATCTAAAAAAAAAAAAAAGGTGCCCTTGCGAGAGGGTGCAGCCTGGTACGGAGTGGGACTTGCCTTTGACCTCTCGGCTAGGAGTGTTTATCCAGTGCACAGCTTCTACAGCAGTGTCTGGGAGCTTTGTTTACATAGCAGGTAAAGTAAAATTAAAGCTCACCTCTTCAGTCCCCTGCCCTCCCCTCCCCGCCCACCACATTTCTCCACTCTGCCCCTTATCTAAGGGCAGCATGTCCGGGGTGGGCATACAGACCACAATCCAGGTTCCTGCTTGTTTCTACCGAACCTCCAGTTGCCCTGATTACCTAGATTATAGTAAACCAGGTAGAAGGTCTTCCTGGGGACGGTAAGGCCCTGGCCCTCCACCAGCAGCAGCAGGGTACTTTCATCAGGAATGAAGGTGGCCCAGTTGATAGAGCAGTTGACAACTGTGAGGGGAAAACAGAATCCAGAGTGGCCGGGATCCGCCTCTCCCCAAGGCCATAGCCATGATCTCCATAATCACACACGTCCTTTCCCGGAGGCCTCCCATCCTTCCACCCCAGACCCTATGGAAAGATGAGTACCCAGTAACTTTTCGCACACAGACCAGTTCTCCGGCACCATCTTGAAGGACACGATGCCATCTGCGGAGGAAGTCGAGTCTCACACTTAGGCTCTGCCTAGCCCCCCGCATCTGGAAGGCAGCCCACTCAGACAGCACTGGGCTTCCTGCCCTGAGGCTCAGTGCATTCCAGGAGACGGGTCTGCCCTCTCTCTTTCCCATCTGTCACACTTAGGGTCACAGGAGTGTGCTCGGATCCGGAGATGTGACCGATAAAGGGCCAATCAAGAGTGCATAGTGAGGTTAGTGGGAGAACTGATGGAACTGAGTGTGGGGGTGCACACCTGTAAGCCTAGCACTTGAGGTGGAGGCAGGATGGTCAGAAGTTCAAGGCCAGCCTAGGTTACCTGAGAATCTGTCACAAAAAAAGCAACAAAATGAGGAATAAGAGAGCGACCTTATTCTGTTTATTTCCCAGTGGGTTTTTTGGGTTGTTTTGTTGGTGGTGCCCTCCCATTCTGAAAATAGAACCCCAAGCTTTGTAGGCAGCAAAGTGCTTTCCCGCTGAGCCACACCCCAGCCCCTCACTGGGGGATTCTAGGCAAGTGCTCTACATTGAGGCCCGCCCCCAACCCCTCAGTAGGGCTGGATTCTAGGTAAGCTCTCTTTAATGCTGAGCCACACTTTGGTTTTGGCTTTTTGAGACACTCACGTAGTCCAGGATGTCCTTGAATTCCTGATCCTCCTGCCTCAGTTTTCTAAGTGCTGGGATTATAGACCTATAACCACCGCACCTGGTTCAAACTGTAACTGCTCTTTGCTGAACTATCTCTGGCCTGGCATACCAATAACTTAAAGTGTCTGTCTAAAATTTGATGAAGAGCTGGTGAGATGGCTCAGTATGTAAAGTGCTTGCCACAAAGCATGAGGATCTGAGTGTGGATCTCCAGCACCCATGTAAAAGTCAGGTGTCACTGGCGGGGGGGGAGTGGAGACAGTTAAATTCTAGGAGCTGGCTGGCTAGCCAGCCTTGCCAAAACTGAGCTCCAAGTTGACTGAGAGACCTTGTCTCAAAAAATAAAATGGGGACCTGGAGTCATGGCTCAGTGGTTAAGAGCATTGACTGCTCTTACAGAGGATCCGGGTTTGATTCCCAGCACCCATATGACGGCTAACAACCATTGGTAACTCCAGTTCCAATTCTAGGTGATTTGATGCCGTCATCTGGCTTCTTTGGGCCTTGGTACACATGGTACACTTAACATACATGCAGGCAAAACACTTAAACATATAAAATAAGTTCTAAAAATATTTTTTAAAAAGGATGGAAGGCCAGCCAGATGGGTCACCAAGTAAAGGCATTTGCTGCTGAGCCTGACATCCTGAGTTCAATCTCCCAGGACCCACATGGTAGAGAGAACCGGCTCCCACAAGTTGCCTACTAAATGTACACACAGACACACACCGTGGCATGAACATATTCCCTCTCACACACATGCACTGTGGCATTCATGTATTCTCTCTCTCTCTCTCTCTCTCTCTCTCTCACACACATACTAAAGTAGAGGGTGATTGAGGAAGACACCTACTGTTGACCTCTGGCCTTCCCAAAACACAAATAGGTAGTCACATGCATAAACCACACATACACAAATTTAGATTTGTGGAAGAGACAACTCTGTGGCGAAACCTCATGCCACGGAAACATGAGGATCTGAGTTCAAGTCCTCAGAATCCACATAAAAGCTGGGTGCCTAGCTTGAGCAGGTGTGAGTGCAGCACTCCTGTCAGGAGACTGGAAGCTCTGGGCCAGCTAGGCTGCTGTTGGGAGTACAAGTGAGCGCCTTCACCACCAGTTCAGCTCACATGATTTTTAATGTGGGTTTTGGCCCTTTAACAAATAGGAACCTCATACAGTCCAAGCCTTATCTCTGCCCCTCGCCACATACACATAGGGATAGCCTGCAGCCTGCCACCTTTCCTGAGGACACATGATAAGGAACAGGGGGGATCTGGGGGGCGGGTGTAGACCAGTCTCCTGAGCTTCCAGAAGACACCCACTCTTACCTGTGATAGTCCCAATGTGAATATAACCCTCATTCTTGCCGGTGGTAAGAGCCAGAATGTACTCGGAGCCGTTGCCGTTGAGGAATACTGGGCACAGCTTCTTAATGCACTCGCTGGGCAGCACTCGGACCCAGCTGCCTAGTGGGCAATCAGGGGGCCTCAGGGTCAGGTGGTCACACTGGGCCCCTCCATTCTCTACCTTCTGGCCTAACAAAGACTGTTACCTGTCCTCTTAGCTTGGCACATCTAGTCAGTATGGTATCAGAACGTCTCTGGGAGTGGTACACTGCCTTTAAGAAACTCCCCCTTAATGATCCTCTGACCTTTAGCTCTATTTTGGTTTGGGTTCTAAAATTTTTATTTATTGTTTATTTGTTTATATAGGAGTGTTTCGCCTGCATGTTTGTAGGTGCACCTTGTGTGTGCAGTGTCCACGGAGGTCAAAACACAGCATTGGATGCCCAGGAACTGGAATTACAGATGGTTGTTAGCCGCCGTGTGGGTACTGGGAACCAAAGCTAGGTCCTCTGCAAGAGCAGCCAGTGCTCTTAACCAGTGAGTCATATCTCTACTCACATCTATTCTGTTGTAACTGGCCAGCCTCCCAAGTTAGAGGCACTAACAAAGAAATGTGCTTCCCAGGAGTTACCAAGGAACAGAGAAATGGACAGTTCCTGGGTGCAGGCAGGAATCACCACGGGTCAGCAAGGAAGAAACTAACAGTGTCAGTCTCCAGCAAGTCCCTGGATCCACCTATGCCTGAAACCAGCATGCCTCTAGGCTTCTCATTCAGGTAAGCCATAAAACAGTCATAGCATACCCCACTTTTCTTTTGGGGTGAAGGGAGTTTAAGACAGTTCTCAGTAAGCTTTCCAGGCTGACTGGAAACTGCTATGTAGTCCAGGTTGGCCTTAAACTAGAGATCCTCTTGCCTCGGCTTCTTAAGTGTTGGGATTACAGACATGTACCACCATGCCTGCCTCTTATTCCTTTTTGGATAATGTCCTTAGTTCCGCTTCTCTCTCACACTGGCGCCCCCCCCCCCTCTGACCCCCACCCCGCCCCAAGCCTCTCACTGCTGCTGTGGGAGGAGTCGAAGAGCGTGGAGTAGCTGCCTGTAAAATAGTAGACAAGCTGGTTCTGCCGGATGAAGAGTGTGCTCTCAGTGGAAATGGCGTCGTAGATGGTGGCTGAGAAGCCAGACAGTGGACAGTAGTAGGATCCGACCCAGCAACTGTCAATGCTCAGCTGCGGGGGAGCAGAGCATGGCTGAGCTGGTGACTGTGGCCTCGGCCTCCAAATCCTGTCTGAGGAATGGCTACCTCACTAATTACTAACATGGCCAAATGCCCCGGTGTGACCCAGGGAAGCAGAGGACAGGCCTGAGTCAGTCTGGGCTTCGTCTGCAGCCCGAAATAGAGCAGCACACAGTGTGTTCACCAGTCCCTGGGTCCCTGTGTCAGAGTTGTCTTCACATGGATAGAAGATTCCCCATGTTCGGTTTAAGACATGTCTGAACAATTCTAGTCTTGACCAGATGGACACGACCCAAACCCAGTGGTCTAATGGCACTGCGCCCTCACTAACGGGGAAGGTTCCACTAGTGGAAAGAGCTCGTCTGAAAAAGGGGATCCAGACTATTTTGCTTATTATTTTATTTTATGCCTGTGAGTGTGGTGCTACATATGTGTAAGTGTACCCATGTCATGCAGTGCTCCCAGAGGTCAGACGAGGGCATTGGATTCGTGGAACTGGAGCTACAGACAGTTGTTAGGCTCCATGTGGGTGCTGGGAACTGAACTTGGATCCTCTACAAGAGAAGCTAGTGCTCTTAACTGCTTAACCATCTCCCCAGCCCCCTTAAAAAAAGGGAATTTAGATAAAGTTTCTGGTGCTAACTAGCAGCTTACAGGCAAGATGGGGTGATACAGACTGGTGTCCCTCCCCAAGTTCATGACTGTATTGGGAGATAACCTTTAGGGAAAAAAATTATTTTTTTGAGACAGGGTCTCACTATGTAGCCCCAGCTGGCCTAGGAATTGCTATGTAGACCAGGCTGGCTTTGATCTCATGCCACTCCATCTGCTCTGCCTCCTGAGTTCTGGGATTAAAAGCATATGCCACTATGCCTGGCTTGTTTTGTACTATTTATTTATTTACTTATTTATTTATTTTATTTTTATTGTTTTAAGATAAGGTCTTCCTATAGTCTCAGTTGTCCTGGAACTCACTATATAGACCAGGTTGATCTCAGTCTCAGAGAGATCTGCCTGCCTCTGCCTTCCAAGTTCTGGGATTAAAGGCATGAACCACCAAACCTAGCTTATGTATTTTTCAGAGGAGGATCTCATTTAGTCAAGGATGGCCTTCAACTCACTGTATAGCTCAGGCTGGCCTTGAACTCCTACCTCTATGTCCCAAGTGCTGGGGATCACAGACTTGTGCCACCAGACCTGTAGTGGTTTAGGTGAGAAATATCCCCCATAGTCTCATGTATTTTAAAACTCAGTTGCTGGTGTTGTTGGGGAAGGATCAGGGAACGTAGGAGGTGTGGCCTTGCTTGAGGAAGCACATAACTGGGGGTGGCTTTGAACCTTCACGGCCTTGCCTCACTTCCAGTTCTGCTCTCTCTGCTTCCTGCATGTGCTTGAAGATGTGAGTGCTCAGTTCCTGTCCCTCCCACCATGCCTTCCCAGAACCGTGGACTCATCCTTCTGGAACTGTGAGTTCAGATAAACTCTTTCTTCTATAAACTGCCTTGGTCATGATGTTTCATCACAGCAACAGAAAACTAACCCCAGTAATGTTTTTATTTTCTCTTTTTAAAGTACTGGAGATTGAATTTAGGGCCTCACCCAAGGTAGGCAAGTACTCTACCAGTGTCTTAACAACCAGTCCTCCTCTTACTTTTAATTTTGATACAAGGTTTCACTAAGTCAGCTAGACTGGGATTTAACCTGTGATCTCCCTGCCTCAGTTTCCCCAGGATCTGGGATTATAGGCCTGTGTCAGCAGTCATGGCTGATAATTAAGATTAAATGAGGTGTCAAGCCAGTCAACATTCCAGCATGGAGAAAGGGTCTCACAAGCCCCCAACCCTCGCTGAGGAGCTCCTGACAGTGGATGACTTCTGGAGGAGGAAGAGTCAGGTTTTTTGTTTGTTTGGTTTTTGTGGTGTTCTTTTTGAGACAGGGTTTCCCTGTGGCCCCAGCTGGCCTTGAACTCACAGAGATCCACCTGCCTCTGCCTCTTGAGTGCTGGGAATAAAGGCATGAGCTACCAAGCCTGGCTTCAGAGTCAGTTGTTTTTCTTTTGAAGGCGTGATCTCTGGTAGGTTCACACTCACATTATGGGCTGTACAAACTGGCTGCTTAGAAAGAAGAGACAGAGCTGGGGGTTTAGAGGCAGATCTGAGGAGTGGGAGAGAGTGAAGAGTGAATGTTATCAAAATACCCTGGATGCATGTATGAAAGTCTCAAATAATAAAATATAGAGTCTACAAAGAGTGAATGCATGGCTGGTGTATAAGGCTCTAGGCGTCCACCCCAAGCACTAGAAGGGGGAAAAAAAGGAATTGTCCAATAATTTCTTTCAGTATAAAACAGTAATCAATCAGGCTGGGCCTGGTGACATAGGCTACCTGAGAGACTGAGGCAAGAGAATAACAGGTTCAAGGTAAGCCTTGACAATTCAGTGAAACTGTCTCGAAATAAAAGTAAGAGGCCAGACAGGAATGTGTGCCTGTGATCTCCTGACTTGAGAGGTAGAGGAAGGAGATGTTCAGGACGATTTCTCATGATATGAGTTTGAGACCAGCCAGAGATTCATGAAATCCTGTGTTTAAAAAAAAACGAGAAGAACCTCTCTGCTTCCTAACAAACAAAACATAAAAGAACAGGCTGGAGATAGGGCTTAGCAGCAGAGCCCCAGTGAGGGGCTGCGGGTGTGGTTCAGTGGTAGAGCCCCTGCCTAGAATACCCCAGTGAGGGGCTGGGGGTGTGGCTCAGTGGTAGAGCCCTGCCTAGAATCCCCCAGTGAGGGGCTGGGGGTGTGGCTCAGTGGTAGAGCCCTGCCTAGAATCCCCCAGTGAGGGGATGGAGGCATCGCTCAGCAGGAAACTGCTTACTTAGTATATGGGCCTTGGGTACAATTCCCAACACACACACACACACACACACATACACACACACACACGCACACACACACACACACATGCACACATTGCCAGTTGCCTGGCAGTAGAGTCTTACTAATGCACTCTGCTGACAACTGGTGTATCTTTAGGGTCCCATTCTGTAGCCCCGGACCCCACCCCATTACTGTCTAGACACCCCAACCTGTCTTCCTGGCATCACTCACCTCCACAAGAGAGTAGTCATGGAAGTTAGTGTCTGACAGCAGGATGGCCTTCTCAAAGGGAATGCCCCCGAGGATGAGCACAGGCGTATGACTTTGAGTATACCACAAGGGCTGGGAGTGCATCTTCCTAAAGAACCGGGACTTCAGTTCAAAGACCTGCCGGAGGAGGAGCAGAAGGGCCATTCAGCAACCCCTTACCTGTTAACAGCCCTACCTTAGCCACCAGCCAACATCCTCACCCTGACCACAAAGCCCATTCATTGTCACCTCCATGACCTTATTTCCTGCTACACTCCCCTCTATCCCAGTCCCCCCAGGCTCTCTTCTCTACTCCATCCACCCAGGGCCTTTGCACCAGCTGCCACCTCTTTTTTCTCTTTTCTTTTGAGACAGGGTCTCACTCTATAGTCCTAGCCAGCCTGGAACTTGCTATGGAAACCAGGCTGGCCTCGATCTCACGGAGATCTGCCTGCCTCTGCCTCTGCCTCTTGAGTGTTGGGACTAAATGCATGTGCTACCATGCCCAGCACCTTTTTTTTTTTTTTGAGGTTTTGTTTTATTTCATGTATATGAGCATCATGCCACTATGTATGTTAAGTGTGCCGAGGTCATACAGTGCCCAGGGAGAACAGAAGAGGGCATCAGATCCCTGGAACTAGAGTTACAGATGGTTGTCAGCTGCCATGTGGGTGCTGGGAATTGAACCCAGGTCTTCTGCAAGAACAACCAGTGCTCTTAACTGCTGAGCCATCTCTCCAGCCACGCCCCCTTCTCTCTTTTGAGGTTAGAGGATACTAGGAATTGAACCCTAGCAAGCGCTCTACTGCTTCCACCACTGAGCTGCATTCCCATACTTAGGAAGCATCTGCTGAATTAATGAATGAATGAATGAATGAATGAACAAACAGTGAATTCAGAATATTGATGCAGGGCTGGGGATTTAGCTCAGTGGTAGAGTTGTTTGCCTTGCATGTCCAAGGACCTGGGTTCGAACTCCAGTAGCATACATACACACACAATGGAACATGGGTGCAGGAATCATCAGAGCTTCCTTCTTTGTGACCATGGGAAATGATTCCACCCTTGGAGTTTTCCCCTCTGTGAAATGACTATGCAGGGCCTGCAAGATGGCTCAGTGGAAAAGAGGCACTTGCCACCACGCCTGATGACCTGAATTTGATCCCTGGAACCCACATGATGGAGAGAATCAACCACCAAAAGCTGTCCTCTGATCTCCACTCACACGCTGCTCACCCTCCCCGCCAAATAGACAATATAATAGAAATTTAAAATGAATATGTAAGGCCAGGCTTGGTGGCCCACACTTCTAATTCCAAAACTTGGGGGGCTGAGGCAGGACAATCACAAGCTCAAGTCCTGCCCTGTCCACATGTTTGAAGCCATTCCAGGCTATATTGAGACCCCGTCTCCAAACAAACAAAATACTATATAGGGTGAGGTGGCTCAATAGGTAAAGACACCTGCCAAAGCCTGGTGACTTCAGTTTGATCTTGGGGACCCACATCGTGGAAGGAGAGGACTGACTCCCAAGAGTTATTCCCTGACCTCCACATACACACCACATGTGCACATAGGTATATGCACAAATTTAAAATGTATTTAAAAACCCAATCTGTCCACTAAGATTGAACAACGGGGATGGGCTATCACTCTGTGATATGTTTGCATGTGAAGCATTGAGACCCTGGGTTCAGTCCCCTGCAGCAGTTAAGAGCACTAGCTGCTCTTGCCGAGGATCCAGGGTTTGGTTCCCAGCACCTACATAACCGTTAACAACTGTCTGAAACTCGAGTTCCCGGGGAGCTGCTACCCTCTTCTGGCCTCTGTGAGCATTGCATGCACATGGTGCAATAAAAATAATCAGGGCTATGAATCTCTGGCCCTACTCTCTTCTCAGGGCCATTGTGACGATGGCTCTGGACTACACTCAGGAAAACACCTGGAGCCTGGTGAGACACAGATACTTGTCAAATGGAGTCTGTACTAGTTTGGGGGATACCCAGACTGTGTGTATAACCAAGCCTTCTACCTGCTCTGTGGCTGTGCTCACCTCATAGCCCACGGTGAATTGGATTTCCCCACTTACATCCTTCTTCAGGAAGCCATTGATATTCACATAGAACCTGGGAACAGTGGAGGGCAGGCCTCAGTGAGGGATCTGATCTCAGGGTCTCCCCACAGCTTAAGACCACCTTCTCCACCTCCTCCCTTTGGCCGCCCCCTGGATCCTTTGAGATTCTGGAGGAATTAGCATTCCTAAGTGTGCCGGGATCCCGCACAGGAGACAGTACCTTTTTGGGGCAATGAAGGGCCCCACGCCATTGCCTTTGACATCCACGCGCATGACCACACTGCCGTTTTTGATGGGCATGGGTGTGTACCAGCTTATGACGCACATGGCCTCCGCCCAACAGGGCTCTACGGGTAGAGGGGGCGCTGAGGCGCTAGCGACTGCCAGCAGCCCCTGCAGGCCTCAGCAAGGTGAGGCTTCCCACTCCTGCCCGCCGCCACCGGCGTGCAGGCCCACCTGTGCTCCGCAGTGGGGCAGCCTCCATCTGAATCTGTAGATGCTCGATCTTCCAGCGGTAGAAATTGACCGGGTACTGGTAGCTGACCAGGACCACAGGCCTCAGCCCCATCAAGTGGCCCTTGCGGACCAGGCCCTCAGAAGTCTGAGGGTGAGAGGGTGAATCCTTAAGATAGCCTTGGGGGTCTTCCGGTCTGGAGTCCCCTGTAGCAGTGGCCTGTCTTCCTGGGTTGGGTGGGGAGGGGAGGCTTTCCATCATGGGTCAGGCAGAGAATATGGCTGAGGAATCTAGCCTGGTGTGATGACACATGACTTTTATCCTAGCACTCTGGATATTGAGACAGGAGACTCTACAGTTCAAGACTAGCCTGGGAATCTGAAGCCAGCCTGGGTTCTATAATGAGATTCTGTCCCCAAAAGTTTATTTGATTCAGATCCCAGGTATGGTGACATTGGCCTGTCATTTGTGAGCCAGGGGCGGAAGGATGACTGCAAGTTTGAGGCCACTATCTATATAGTGAGTTTCAGGACTATATAGCTAACTAAAAAAGGGGGTGCAGCACAGTAGCATAGGCCTTTAATCCCAGCTCTAGGGAGACAGAGGCAGGAGGGTCTCTGTGAGATCCAGACCAGCCTGGGCTACATAGTGAGTTCCAGGTCTACTGAGACCCTGTCTCAAACAACGACAACAACAAAACCCAAATAAATACTTTTGTTGTTTTATATGGTGAGTGAACAATAAACTTAAAACGTGTTATTGTTTTGTGAAAGAATCTTCCTATATAGCCCAGGCTAGCCTTGAATTCATGATCCCTTTGTCTCAGCCTCCATAGTGCTGGAATTGAAGGCAGGAATCACCACCCAGGGCTCAGCTGTGTTCTAGACCAACTGGGGCTACAGGGAGAATCTGTCTCAGAAACAAAACAAGGAACTGGAAAGGTAGT
This sequence comes from Eospalax fontanierii, assembly GCA_035773235.1. Taxonomy (NCBI): domain Eukaryota; kingdom Metazoa; phylum Chordata; class Mammalia; order Rodentia; family Spalacidae; genus Eospalax; species Eospalax fontanierii. The sequence continues at coordinate 23,658,911 of CM069554.1, read as the reverse complement.
TCAGGGGTTAAGGGCACTGGCTGCTCTTTCAGAGGACCCAGAGTTTGGTTCCCAACACCCACATGGCAGCTAACTGTCCATAACTCCAGTTCCAGGTGAATTTGACTGGCCTTCATGGGCATTGCATGCACCTTGTGCACTTACACACAAGTAGGCAAAACTCACACACATAAAAAAAAATTAAAACAACCCCCCCCCAAAAGGTTATTTGGGCGCCTGTTGTGGGCCTGGCGGGATAGTGAATTCTTAAAACCCTCCGGGTTAGTGGGTGCTACTACTATTAAACTGTTGTGGGAAAGTATTAAAATGATGGGGAACTGGGGAAGGGGGGCTTACAGAACCAGCCCGTTCCTACTGTAAACGCTCACCTTTCCCGTACAGGAGTAGTCGACTTTCAGGTAGTAAGGAAAGCCCAGATATTTCTGTAAGGAAAGGTGGGCAAAATGTCCAGTCAGGCGGTGTACTGACTCAAGATCCCTTGGATTCCCTCAATCCTAGTTCCCTCACCTCACGCGGGTCAATTGGCGAGTCTGCCAAAGTGCTGAACACACTGCCCACTGTATCCCTGGGTTCTTGATCTATGAATCGGTCCTTCGAGTTCTGTGCGCCTACCGTCTCGAATTTGTTCAGGACAACCTGCCAGCTGCACCGTTGGTCACTTTCTATCGCCCATGGCCTCCGCGGCACCAGGAGCACTACCAGCAGTACCCACCACGCCCACAGGACTGGTTCTCTCAGCCACACAGGGCTGGCAGGGAACATGGCTGGCCAGCACACCTTGTAGTTAGAACCTGGAGAACGTGGGGGTCAAGACCTGCGTGCAAATCTGCTCTCTGGGGCTAACCTTTGGGAATCCGCCGGGTTCCGGCCCTTACTCTTGCTCTTCTTGGCTCCGCCCTTACTCTTGGTCCCGCCCCTTCCCTTACTCTCAGCCCCGCCCTTACTCTTACTCTCACCCCTGCCCTTGTTCTTACCTTCAGCCCCGCCCCTCCCCTTACTTTCGGCCCCGCCCTTGTCCTTAATCTCCGCCCTGCCCCGGCTCTTACTCTCGGCCCCGCCCCTAACCTTGCTCCTGGCCACGCCCCTGCCGCTGCGGTTCTTTTCGCTCCGCCTCCTAGGCGCTCCCCCTGCTTTGGCCCCACCCTTGCTCCGCTCTGTGCTCCCTTTCTGTACTCTGCCCCTGCTCTTCGCCGAGTCCCGGTGCTTGTTTCTCGTTATGACAGAGCCCTTCTTGTTTTCCGCTGTCCTGTTCCTCACTGCGGTCACCGGCTTGCCCGTGTTCTTGGCTCCGCCCTCACATGCTGCCCCGCCTTCACATTTGCCTTGGTCACGCCCCTTTCTCTTCGCTCCCGCCCTGCTCAAGAGCGGGCTCTTATCCTTGGTCTTGTCTCTTCCGGGTTCCTCGTCCGCGACTTGGTCCACGCCACGCCCCTTGTCCTGGCTCCGCCCCCGACTCCTGCCCGAGGGTGGCTGCTCTCTCTGCTTCCTCTCCTTGCCACGCCCCTCTTCCTGGGCCCGCCCTCTGTCCTGGTCCTGGACCCACTGTGTTTCCAGCACCTGCTCCTCGCTACTCCCCTTCTTGTGGCCACGCCCCCTGCCCTCGTCCGGCCCCTTGTCTTGGGAGACCCTGGCCTCCCTCGCCACCCGATCCGCCTGCCCCTCGCCGCTCGCCCTCTCCTCAACCTTGGCACTGTTCTGCGCCAGCGCCTTCTCCTTGGGGACCCTCCCCTGTTTGCAGGGTCTCCCGTCGCCCTCGGATCTCTCCTCACCGGGACGTCTCCCCTCGCCTCGGCCTTTCTCCTCTCCTCCAGACTTCTCTAACCCCTTGGCTCTGTGCTCTCCGCCCCGCTTCCCGGGAAGAACTCTCTCCTTGCCCCAGTATCTCTCTTCACCACGAGTTCTCTCCGGATCTGGGGGTCTCTCCTCGCCACAGGCCGTCCCCTTGCTGGGAGACCTCCCGCTGTCCCACACCCACGCGGACTTCGCGATCCTCACGGTCCCCACCGACACCTTCTCCCTCCACCTATTCTCAACCCTCCTTTCCATGCCCTGAATGTCAACCTGCTATGCCCCGCCTTCTCTGGCCACGCCCCCAGTCATCGCCGAGTCTAATCTACACCTCGCCCCGGCCTGAGCCTGGCCCTTTCTCCGCCCCTCTTTCTTTTCTTTGCCTGGTCTCAGTACTTGATGGTCCTTGCCTGGCCTTGCCCTGCCTCCTCTCTCCCCTCCCCTCCCCTCCCCTCCCCTTCTTAACCCCTCCCCAGTCCCCTCATCCCCTAGGATGGCACCGCCCGCTTCTCCCCGCCCCGCTGTACCAGTCACTTGGTTAAAACCGATCAACCGTTGCTTGGCAGCTCGTTCCACCCCTCTTGCCAGGTCTCAAAATGGCCGCTCTGACTTCGGCGGCCGACTTCCCATCTTTCGCGCGACATGTTTCCACGGTAACGCATATTTCCCAACCAACGCCCAAGGCTTAGGGGCGGAACTCAAGCACCCAAGTAACCAGGAGCGTGGCGGAGAGGATGCCAGAAATGAGAAAGCCATCAAGGAATCTCTTCCTCTCCCAGCAGGCACTGTACTTGTCCTACAGTTCAAAAAGTCTCCTGGAAAAAAAAGAAAAAGATTGTTCTAGAATGCCTGAGGAAATGACTAATCTGTTCTGGAAGGGGGCTCCTACAGTTAAAAGATATTAGCAAGCATAGGGGTTGGGCCCCTTCAGAGTCAACAGCCTATAAAACCAAGGACCGAGAAGCAGGAATTTAATTGCTGGTTAGAAGAATGGGACCTGAGTCAAGTCTCAATGACTTGGTGAACTGACTGAAAAGCCATTAATAGGTAAACGACCTGAACCTGGCTGGAGGAGCCCTAGACCCTGTAAGATTACTTACTGTCTAGCAGGAGGCTTTTAATACTGGGCTGAGGGTGTAGCTCGGTTGGTGGAGTGCTTGCCTAGCACACAGACAGCCCTGACTTTGATCTTCAGCGGCTCATAAACGCTGTGTGCATGCCCTCAAGCCCTGCACTCCGAAGGTGGTGAGGCAAGAGGATCACAAGTTTAAGAGCATCCTCAGCTTGGGGTCGAAGGCCAACCTGGGATAAAAGAGACCCTCAAAAAGCAAAAGCCAAGTGTGATAGCACTCTTAATCCCTGCACTTGGGAGGTATAGGCAGGCACATCTCTGTGAGTTCTAGGTCAGCTTGGTCTACATAGTGAGTTCCAGGCCTGCCAGAGCTGTACAGTGAGGCTGTCTGTCCAAAAAGAAAAAAAGGAAGAAAGAAGAAGGAGGAGGACGAGGAGAAGGAGGAGAAGGAGGAGGAAGAGGAGGAGGAGGGGGGGGGGAGGAGGAGGAGGAGGAGGAGGAGGAGGAGGAGGAGGAGGAGGAGGAGGAGGAGGAGGAGGAGGAACCACTTTTAAATGTCCTTTGGAAGCAGGGTCCCTCTTGTTTCTGCCTCTCTCATTGCATCCAGCTGGCTTTTTGTGTGGGTCCTGAGAATCAAACATGGGCCAGGCTTGAGTGGCAAGTGCTTTTATACCTGAGCCACCTCCTTGGCCTATAGGTGTAGTCCAGGGTGGCCTTGAACTCCTGATCCTCTTAGCCTCTTCAGCATATCCTGTCAGTGTGTGCCACTACAACTGGCAAGAGATGTTAGAAAATAGTATAAAGCCTGGGTAGAATGTAGACCTACATAGTGGTCCCTCGATATACTCTCAGCACACTCTCACCTGAGTGTGCCTAGTCAGGTGTGCTGGTCCAGACAGGTAGTCCTAGCACTTAGGAAACTGAGACAGGAGAATCATGAGTTTGAGGCCAGCCTGCCTACATAGGGAGGACCCTGTACTTAAGGGTCTCTCTCTCTCTCTCTCTCTCACACACACACACACACACACACACACACCCTAAAGACTTGGGTGATAGAACCGTGGTAGACTGCTTACCTAGCATGTGCAATGGCCTGGGTTCAGAAAAGGAAACAATGCCTGGTAAACAGTCAAAAAGTTAACAATTTTCTTTTGCATTCTGGTGCCTGGTAGCCGAGTACTGCTTTTTAAAATATATAGGAGGCCATTGTTTGGACTGCGTTCCTGTACTACGTCTAAGTAGCTAGAAAGACAGTTAGTTACTCATGCTGAAATTCTACATCATCAAGCTAAAAACAAGTTGCTTATCTGATATTCTGAGCAATTAGTGGTGTGAGAGATAACAGCCAAATCTCTAGCCAGCTCAGTTTTAGAACTAAATCCTCTTTGCTTTAACTTCTTATAAGGAAAGTAACTTTCATACAACTTATCTGGGTTTTGTTCTCTGTTTTCTCAGTCTTCCCTTTTATTTCTTTTTTGAGACAGTCTCATTATATAGCCCTGACTGGCCTGGACCTCCCGGTGTAGATCATGGACTTGGAAAAACATCCACCATTCCAGTCCTTCTGAGTTCATCTTCCTCCTGTGAGTTCCACAGCTATTATGGTTTGAATCTGAAATGTCTCCCAAGTGGGACTTGTGTGCTGAAGATTTGGCTCTCACTGAAAAGGTTGAGGTTTTGAGGAAGTGACTGGATCGTGAGTGCTCTGATCTTATCAATGGATTAATCAGCCCATTTGTGGGCTCCTAACAAAATGGATCTTGGGGGGCTGGCCAGATGGCTCAACGGATAAAGGCACCTGACAACTTGAGTTTGATCCCCAGGACTCACATGGTGGAAGGAGAGAACCAACTCCTGTAAATTCTCCTTGAGCATAAACACACACACACACACACACACACACACACACACACACACACACACCACACATTATAAATCTAATTCTATTTATTTTAATATATATTTTATTTATTTATTTTTATTTCATGTGTATGAGTGTATTGCTTACATGTATGTAGATGCACCTGTGTTGGAGGTCAGAAGAGGGCGTCAGATTCCCTGGAACTGGAGTTACTGTCAGTTGTGAGCTGCCATGTATGTCCTAGGACTCGAACCTGGGTCCTCTACAAGAGCAATCAGTGTTCTTAACTGCTGAGCCAACTCTCCAACCCCTGTATTATAAATTAAAAAAAAAAAAAAAAAAAAGGATTGTTGGAGATGGCGGAAAGTGAGAGGTGGGCAGGAATTATGTCACTGGTGTGCTCTTGAAGGCAATATTTTGTCTCTTTCCTCTTTTTAAAATATTGAGAGCTTTGCCTACACTTACAGAAGCATGCTACGTTCCTGTATCACCCGTGGAGGCTAGAAGAGGACATCAGATCTCCCGGAACTGGAGTTACAGATGGCTTTTAGCCACCATGTGGGTGTTGGGAACGGAACTCAGGTTCTCTGCAGGAGCAGCCAGTCATCTTTACTGCTGAGCCAGCTCTCCAGCTTTCTCTCTCTCTTTTTTCCATCTTTGAGACAGCGTCACCGAACCCAGACTGGCCTGGAACTACTTCCCAGGTGCTGGGCTTATGGGTTGTCATCTGCGCATGTCATGGCCTTTGTCCTGTTAAACTCTCAGCAGTTATGAGACCGTCATGATACTGTGTGTCCACAAACATTCTGTCACTGTGAGAAGGGATTCATGCGCTCCCACCCAGCCCGTGCTGAGGGTATGCAGGCAGTTAATACTGCAAGAAAGACTTGCAGATGAGCAGACATTTGTTCATGTCTCAGAAAAAAAGTTCACACCCTTGCTGCCCAAACATGAGCTAGGACAGAAGCAAAGATGGGTTTGGGAGTCCTTGCATGGTCTCTGCTGTGTGTGACAGGATTTGATTTATTTTTATTTTATGGGTATGAGCGTTTTGCCTGCTGTAAGTGCATCCCTGTTTGTGCAATGACAGTAGAGGACAGAGAGGGCGTCCGATCCCCTGGAACTGGAGTAACAGATGGTTGTTAGCTACCATGTGGGCGCTGGGCTTCTGCAAGAACAGCCAGTGCTCTTAACTGCTGAGCCATCTCTCCAGCCCACACGACGAGACTTGAAGCTGAGCTGTCTGAGGCTGGTGTATCTTCAGGGGAAGTTCCAATATGGCGTCCTTCTCTGTGTGGTCCTTCTTTATGCTCCACAGCAGCTGCGCTGTCCCTGTTGTGAAGAGGTATGCAACTAAGGCTGCTCTGCCTAAAGGTGGAGTGTTCTTGGGAAGACTCCTAGAGTGGCCATTGGCATCTTCCTCTTGTGATTCGGAGTCAAATACCTCCTTGTCGAATGGGGTTCATCACATGAGTGTGGGCACCCTCAAATAACGGAGGGACTAGATCCCTGGAAATAGCATTATAGGATGTGGCATCAGTCTGGGCCCACTCGGTGCTTACTCCAGGCACTAAGAAATATAACTGAGGTTGAGCTGTCCTCCCAGAATAAGAGGGGAATTAAAGTTGTCCTCTGCACCGGCCTCTGAACTGACAGAAAAAAGTGAAAAGGAAAAAGCGGGGCTGGAGGTGGGGATGGAGGTGCCGGCTGGCCACTTCTCATGGCTGGGCAGTGTGTTACACAAAGAAGATCTGTACCACATACCCGTCCTGGGATTCCCAAACTTGGAACCCAGAGCAGAGGGAGAGAATGAGGTAGAATTAATCAAAGCTACTCCTCAGGCCTAATGTGAGCCAGGACAGAAGCAAGATGGGTTGGCACCAGCCCGTGGGATGGCTCAGCAGGTAAAATGTGTTTGCTGCACAAGCCTGATGACCTGCATTCCATCCCTCGAACCCAGGGAGGAATGAGGGAGAGCCAACTACCAGAAGCTGACCACATACCACACACACGCGCGCGCACACACACACACACACACACACACACACACAATGTAATGTTTAAAGGTGCAAAAACATGACTACAAAAGAACACAGTAATTAAAGCATTGCTACTTTACTTCTCTGTAATATAAAGAGTCCAAGTACAGAAATAGGCAACATTTTGTCACTCCCCAGATGTTTCTCTTTAGGCTTTACAGAGATTAAGTTGTTAGTTGTCCAAGTCCATGAGGTAGGGCTGTTTGCATCCTATTTCACAAAGAAGCAAACTGAGGTACAGATGAAATCGCCTGCCCCAAACCACATGGCTTAGGAGTGAAAGGGTTCGAACTCCTCCATGGGCCGTGCTGCCAGAACCAGTAACCATCACTGCCTCCCGTAGTAGGCACCTTTGAGGATGGAAAATAAAGGCACACACGTATGTACAAGCACATCCTACCCATTCATGCATCGAATATGTGCCTGGAGACCCGGGAAACCAGTCAACACTGCTGGAGCGTAGGAGAAAGATTTCCTTTCCGTTGTCTAATTTTCTGTACCTGGATATTTTTTTTCTCTTTTTTTGGTCTTTTGGAGCCCCAGCTGGCCTGGAACTCACTATGTAGACCAGGCTGGCCTTGAACTTGATTAGAGGTATGTGCCACCACTCCTGGAAGCTTGAGGTTTTTAAGTAAGATTTATTATTTTTATTTTACATGTATGAGTGTTTATCTGCATATATGTACAGGCACCATGTGTGTGTACTGCCCATAGAAGCAGATGTTGGATCCCCTGGAATTGGAGCTACAAGTGGTTGTGAACTGTTATGTGGGTGCTGGGAACCGATCTTGGGCCCTGTATTACCCAGGTTCTCTAGGGGGTCTGTTAGATTGCCTTACAGAACAGAGTCTTAGTCCAACAATGATTGTCCCACACTGGAGAGGCTGAAAATCCAGTAGTTTCTCAGTCCAGACTGGATGGCTCAGCTGTCCCAATCTAGTGCTGAAGGCCTGGAAAATTCCTGGAGGTCTGCCGATCTTCAGTCTGTGTGGTCTAATGCCGGTGAAGGAATGCCATAGCAACAAGATAAACTGGCCAGTGAGAGAGAAGGCAAGCAGGCAAAAAGCAGAAGCTCCCTTCCGCCATGGCCTCTTATATGGTCAGCCACCAGAAGGGGCCGCCCACACTTAGGGTGGGTCTTCTGATTTCAAATAATCTGATCCAGAAAATCTCTCACATTTCAATGAATTCCAGATCCATCCGATCCAGCCAAGTTGACAACCAAGCTTAGCCATCACAAGTCCTCTGCAAGAGGGGCCAGTGCTCTCAACCACTGAGCCACCTCTCTAGCTGCCTGTGTCTTTAGAGTTTTCATTTTTAAATTGTATTTTAGTTTCATGTATGTCTGTGTATGGATGATCTGCGTGGTGGGTGCACATGTGAAGGTCAGAGGACTTTTTGTGACAGCAAATAAACTTTAGGAGTTGGTCCTTTCCTTTCACTGCAGGTGCCAAGGCTCAAACTCACATTATCAGGGTTATACAGGAAGCACTTTGGCTTGCTGAGCCATCTTGCTGGTCCAGATTTTTAATCTGAGTGCATGTGTGTGCGTGTGTGTGTGTGTGTAGTTCAACATCTGATGTCTTTCCCAATCCCTTTCTACCTTTTTTGAGGCAGGGTCTCTCACTGAACCTGAGCTTGATTGGCCTAGACTAGCCAGCCAGCAAGCTCCAGGACCCTCTCTAGTCTCTACCTCCCAGCACTGAGGTTACAGGTCTATGCCACAAAGCATGGCTTTTTTATACAGGTGCTGGGGATCCAACTTCTGTCTTCATGCTTGCATGGCTAAGCCATCTCCTAAGCCCCTAAAAATTATAAACTATTTTATTTGGTACTAGGGAACAGATAAAGCTGAGCACATCCTCTAACTCTGAGCTACGTCCCCAACTCCCTTTGGAATTTTGTTTGGATTTGTCGTCGTCCTTTGTTATTGTTTGTTTGTTGCCCTGATTCGACTCAGAATTCTCTGTCCCGTTGTTTCAGGCTCCATAGTGCTGGTATTGTGTCTGTCGTGCCCAGTTCTTCTGTGTGATTTTCTCACCACGATTTGATAATGTTGAGCCGTCCCTCCTTAAAATTCTCAGTACATTAGTTGAGGTTTCTATTGCTTGCACTAGAAATGGTTATGTCCAATTGTAGTGCCTGGGTCTGTGGCAGTCATTAGGGGACCATGAGACTCTCTATAGCTATGAATAGTATCATGCCTGGAGCTCTCCCTGCTCTGTCAATGTGCAATGTACAACCATGTTGTTATTTCAGACAGGACCGGTCATGGTTTTGTTACTTGTAGCCAGAATCCTTCCTAAGTGATATAAATGTATAAATGTACTAAGGCCCATCCTGAGGGCCCTGTAATCTCCTGATGCCTACTCTGAAGTCCCTTTAACATTGCACCTTCTTCTTTTTCTTATACTTATTACTATTGTTGTTGTTATTATTATTAACTGACTCTTGCAGATCCAGCCAGGACTGGATCTGGATTCCCAACTGGCCTGGAACTCTTAAGCCTCCTGCCTCAGTTTCTGGAGTGTGGGATTACAGGTGTGTGCTCCTGTACCAGCTGACATCACCTTTTGGAATAGTATTGTTGTGGTCATCATTTAGCAGACACAGCCCCAAGGCAGAGTGACTGTTCAAACACACAGGAGGACGTGGCCCACTTGCATGGTGCGCCCAAGGAGGTTGGCTCCAGAGTCCAGGGCACACCATGCAGTTAGTGTTCACTAAATGGGCATAGCACCACCATGGGGCTGTGCCCAGAACAGTGACTGGCATGCTGCTCAGATCTGGGCTGAAGTCCTGGGTCAGTGCCAAGCTGCTGAAGAAGATGCTGGCCTGGAGACGCATGAGAAAAAAAGGACAGAGTCCTCTCCTGACCAGTCCCCAGGTTTTAGCTTCATTCTTGTCTTTCCTCCAGGAAGTTCTCCTGGACATTTCAGGTCATTCCTCAGCCCTGAACAGCCTCTCCCAATGTCCATTTGGAACTGTCACTGACTGGGAACAGGTCTGTCTATCTCATTGGTCTGTCAGGCCCTTCAGACTCATGTCTCCAGCAGGAGTTTTGGGTAAGTTCATTGTACCCTTTGCATCTGAGAATTGAGGCTATTAAGGCTCAGAAAGGGGAAGTCACTGGGCCAAGATGGAGCCACTGATCTAGTAACTAAAATGAGATCCAGGCCCAGAATCTGACAGAACCAACAATCAATGTGTAGCCGATGGAATATCGAGAGAATGAACCACAAAGAGACAGCAAGAGGAAAGACAGAGGTAGGGAGAAAGTGCTAAGAATTCAAGGCTCGATGAGGACAGCAGGGGACCTAGCTCAGAAACAACCGCGGAGGAAAGGGGAAGGCAAGCAAAGAGGACCTGGGCCGGAGAGATGGCTCATTGATTTAGAGCACATACTGCTCACTGCTGTTCCAGAGAAGCTGAATTTGGTTCTCAGCACCCACATCAGGCAGCTCACAACTGCCTGAAACTCCAGCTCCAGGGGGTCTCACACACACACACATACACACACACACACACACACACACACACACAAAATTAAAAATTAAATATTTTTTTAAAAAGGGAACTCAGGCATGGTGGTGCACACCTTTAATCCCAGCACTTGGGAGACAGAGGCAGATCTCTGTAAGTTCAAGGGTAACCTGGTCTACATAGCGAGTTCCAGATCAGTCAGGGCTACATAGTAAGACCCTGTCTCAAAAAACAGAACAACAAATGAACACCCTGGAAACAGCTGCTGGAGATGGTGTCTCACATCTGTAACCCCAGCACTCGATCTCTGTAAGATCGAGGACAGCCTGGTCTACATAGTGAGTCCTAGGCCAGCCAGGACTACAGAGGAAGACACTATTTCAAAAAAAATTAAAAAAAAACAACAGCAGCTGGGCATGGTGGCTCACATCTGTAACCGCAGCACTCAGGAAGCTGAGGCAGGAGGATTGCTGCCAGTTTAAAGCCAACCTAGGTTACTTAGGAAGTGCCCAGTGAGCCAGGGTTACATAACATGGCCCTGTCTCAAAAAGCAAAATCAAGCCAAGCATAGTGGCACATGCCTTTAGACCCGGCACTGGGGAGGCAGAGGCAGGCAGATCTCTATGAGATCCAGCCTGATCTACATAGTGAGTTGCGGGACAAAACAAGGACAAAATAACAACAACAAACAAAAAACAAACCACCACTATCAGCAGAAAAGCCCGAAAGTCCAAGTGTCCAGACTATGAGAGGAAATGAAGGAAAGGAAGAGAAGGAAGAGAACATGACTGTGTTGGTGCTCGGAGGAGAAAGAGACGTGGGAGCAGAGTGGCGGCTCCTTGCCTCCCAGCAAAACAGGAGGCACTGTCACAGTGAAGCCTCGCACACACCTGTCCACCGGCATTCCCGTCAGCTGCTTTAGTCACATGGGGCTCAGAGCCCAGACCAGGTGTGTCCAGGTTGACAGCCCCTGACCAGCTACCTGGGGATGGAGGCGTAGTCAGCGTGGGAGCTGGTGGAGAGGTGTGGTCGGTACAGTTCTGGCTGGGCGTCCAGAATATCTGCCTGATCGTCCTCATCCTGGTTGAGGTTGACAGGGTCCGGATTGGGCAGCAAGATGAGCTCGGTGAGACCGTGGAGGTCTGACACATGGCGGAAGGTCTGCAAGACCAGCACCATGGCAACCAGGCCCAGGAAGAGGTACACTGCAGACATGAAGGAGGGAGGATGGGCAGAGAGAGAGATAATGGGTCAGCTCCAGGCTCAGACCCTGGGCCGGGATTCTACAGGTACCTCTCCCCTGGGACAGTTGGATGACATTTGGAACCCTCAACATCCCCTAAAATAGGATCCCCCACTGCCAACCAGCAGGTACTCAGCCAGCCACCCAGCTCACCTGTGACAAGTACCTTGTAGAGGGCCCGGTAAGGCTGACCAGGGGCTTCCCCAGGAACGTAGTCCCCCAGGCCAATGGTGGACAGAGAGATGAAACAGAAGTAGAAAGCATCCAGAAAGGTCCAGGCCTCCTCAAGGTAGGCAAAGACTGCAGCTGGTACCAGGAAGCAGACAGCCACTATGACCACGAGCAGGACCACCAGGTGCCACCGGGCCGCCTGCCGGGGATGCCAGCCCCAATGCAAGCTCAGCCAGGACAGGGGAGCGCGGGTGAGCAGCAGTGACAGGCGCTGGGCCGACGCGGTCAGCAGCAGCATGGTGACGGGAACGCCCAGGACCGCGAAGGCGATGGAGAAGGCCTTGCCTGCATCTGTCAGTGGTGTCGTGTAGCCATAGCCTGCGGGGAGAGGGCAGTCCTCCTACACACTGAGACCTCCAGAGGGTGGGTGGGCTGTGGACGCCCCAACATGAGGCCTGAGCGCTTCCTCTCCAACTCTACTGTTTCCTGTCCTCACTGTCCTAGGTGGTCACAGCCCCATCCACTTGGCTCAAACCAAGAGCAGTGATTACCTTTGAAGCCCAAGGAACCCCCAAGAAACCCTTTGGAGTCAACTCACTGCACTTGCTTTGAGTTACTTGGGATTTTTTTGTTTTTGTTTGGTTTCTTGAAACAAGGTCTCCCTGTAGCCCCAGCTGGCTTGGAACTTGCTGTGTAGACCAGGCTGGGCTTGATCTTACAGAGATCTACTTGCCTCTGCCTCCTGAGTGCTGGGATCGCCACACCTAGCTGAGTTACTTGTTAAAAAAAGAAAAAGAAATTTCCAGTCAAACCCATAGTCTGGTACATGATGGGCAAGCACTCTATTGTGGAACTGTGCCCCCAGCCCCTCACTGGGGGATTCTAGGCAGGGGCTCCACCACTGAGCCACGCCCCAGCCCCTCACTGGGGGATTCTAGGAAGGGGCTCTACCACTGAGCCACGCCCCAGCCTCTCACTGGGGGATTCTAGACAAGAATTATTCCACTGAGCCATTTCTTCTAGACACCTACAAGACCAATAGGATTGCTTCCCACCATTCATTCCAAGCCTTATCTGCACCAAGACTGGACAGCTCATCAACACAGAGAAAGAAAGAGAGAGAACACTGCCCAGATCATCATCAGAGAAAAAGAGCAGAAATCTTAGACTTATGATGAAATTTGTGGAGGAATGATGTTGAGTCGGTTCCATTTTTCTAGGTACAGTTGGAGCTCCTAGCTTGACCCACAATAATGCAGAGGTGCCATAATTATCAGTTAGCATTGCCAGCTCTTCACATGAACAAATCCACACCCCTTCACCACTGGAGTCTGGCTCCTTTGAGCCCTATTCTCTCCGAGGTCATTTTAGAGAAATCTTCACCTATGATATCAGATCAGCTTCTATCCTCCACTTTGGGTATCTACTATACATCTTTAGTCTGTAGCAAGTGCAACTGCCCTTAGGGGCTAGAGAAGATGGCTCAGTGGTTAAGAGCACATACTGTTCTTGCAGAGGACCTGAGTTCAATTCCCAGCACCCATATTAGATGACTCACAACTACCTGTAACTCCAGCTCCAGAGGATCTGATTCCGTCTTCCGGTCTCTGTAGGCATCAGAAACCTGCGTGGCGCACTTACATCTACTTACATGACAAAACAGTCATACACATAAAATAAATAGATCTGGAAAAAGATTATAAAAGTCTCATTGGGAAGCTGGTGTAATCTCAGCTCTCAGGAGGTTGAGGCGGGTATACAATAAAATTCCGACTAAAAATAAGAATCTTGTTGGTGTGGGGTGTGGCCCAGTGGTACAGCACTTGTCTAACAGGAGTGGGCCTGTAGGTTGCACCCCCAGCACCAGAGAAAGACAGAAAGACACACAGAGAGAAGGCTGGCTTGGAACTCACAAAGATTCACCTACCTCTGCCTTCCAAGTGCTGGGATTAAAGGTGTGTGCCATCACGCCTGGCTAATTTTTTTTTTTTTTTGAGGCAGGGTCTTCTAAGCTGGTCTGGAACTCGATATTATAGAGCACAGCGCACTGAAACTGAGGGTCATCCTGCCTCCACTTCCTAAGGCCTGGGTAACAGGCGCGCACTACTACGCCTAGAACTTTTCTTTCTATAACCTTTTTATGAGCATACATCAATCGTGTCAACTAATGTACGTACGGCATTTCCATACGTGTATACAATATACTTTTTTTTTCTTTTTGTGGGAACTGGGTCTCATTCTGGGTCTTAGGCTGGCCATGAACTCATGGCAATCCTCCTGCCTCAGAGTTTTGTGTGTTGATACTGCACCACGCTCAGCACTACAATGTGCTTTGACTACATTCACTCCCTATCCTGCCTCCCATCCCTTATCTTGATGTTTCTTTTTAACAGTCTTACATCACTGAGGCTATGGTGTGCTATTTTGATATATTCAGAAAGTTAAGCTCTTTCAGGACATACACACACACACAACCCCCCACTCAGCTTGCCTGGTATCATCCAGGCAGGTGTGCTACAACTGAGCCCCAGATCTTTTACGTCCTATTTTGAGACAAGATCTCACTAAGTTACCCAGGCAGACCTTGAATTTAGGATCCTCCTGCCCTTGGCCTCCTGATAGCTGGGCTTACAAGCCTGTACCCGCAGGCCTGGGGCCACATCATCTTTTTTCATGCCAAACCATACGAGCCAAAGGACAGAACTTCCCTGTTTCCACTAACCATTCAGGCTGTTTTTCAGTACCCAGATGCAGAACTCTAGGAACTGACCTAAAATGACGCAGCTTGGCAGAACCAAAAGTCTCAGAGAAGGCGAACGTGAGAAACAGAACAGGTCCCCGTGGACCCGGATTTGAAAGTAGGGGTGCTGTTTATAGTGGCAGGGTGGATCAGAATTATCTACACGCTTCCGTGGGACCAGTGTACCCTGTTCCACAAGACTCCTGGCTAGAAGCACTCAGCGCTCTTCTTCCCCAGCTGCGGACATTCCTTTGCCACTGGCCCATCAGGGAGACAGATCTAAGCCACCTCCTTACAGCAGCCTTTAACAATGTTCTTTCTTTTAAAGCCTTTTTATTTTACATTTATTTATTCACTGTGTGTGTGTGCGTGTACGTGTGTTATAGTGCATGTGTGGAAGTCAGAGGACAACTCACAGGAGTCAGTTTCTCCTTCCACCATTTGGGTCTTGGGCATTGACCTCAGGTCCTCAGGCTTGGTGGCCAGCAACCTTTATCTGCTGAGCCATCTCACTAGTCCTTGTTTTCTGAGACAGTCTCATTCCTTTTACAGCCCTGGTTGAACTGGAACTGGCTATGTAGACCAGGATGGTCTTGAACTTAATGAACAATCCTGTTGCTTCTGTCTCTAGAGCGCTAGGATTACAACTGTGTGTCACAGTACTCTGTACCTGCTAGCTGTGTGACGACAGGTAAGTTGGTCAACTGCTCTGGACCTTCACAGATAAGTAGATAGGCAGGCAGACAGACAGACAATAACGGCGGCTACTTCACAAGGCTGTTGTTCTGAGTTAAACCGGATGTGATGAGTCCCCTGTCAGGCTATGACTGTGAAATGGGGAGTTGTGATCTCACTTGACAGCTGAGACAGGAGCAGCTGCTGTGCGGGGTCACCAAGGCGCACCACGCTTGTCTGGCTCCCCTCACTCATCCCTCCATCGGCACCAGGACTGTCCTCTCAGAAGCAAGGATCCGAGAGACCAAGGGATGCAAACACTGAGACCAAGGGAAACCCAGAAGCAGGTCGGGTCAACCCAGGAAGGTTGGGGATAGTTAACCCCAGGTTAGACGGATTCATGCCGTTCTGTGAAGTTAGCCAGCGACGGCCAGTTACCACACACAACTGGGGCACCAAATGAGGGACAAAAGCCAAAATGCTTCTCTGATGCTGCCAGCTGGAGAAGTAGTTAAGAGTGTGGAGCCGGGACTAGAGAGATGGCTTGGTAGTTAAGAGCCCTGGCTACTCTTGCAGAGAAGCTGGATTTGATTCCCAGCACTGACATGGTGGCTCCCAATCATCTGTCAAACCATTGTACCAAGGGATTGGACACCCTTTTTCTGGCCTCTGTGGGCATTATACACACATGTTGCATTTACATACATACAGGCAAAACACTCATGCAATTTAAACATTTTTTAAAAGGGTGTGGATCAGCCTCCTCCGTGTCCCCTGCAGAGACCACCTGCTGGCTGGGGAGGGCTGTCCAGTCTAGAGCCTGGTCTCTAGGGATTTCCCAGGTCTGTGGTGTGAGGACAGAAGGGACTTCCCAGGGTTCTTAAAGGGCTGGGGGTGGGGAATGCAGTGATGACTCCTACCTGAATGGGAGCTCAGGTCTGCAGAGTCATAATAATTATGTGTGTGGTGGTGTCTGAGTGGAGTGTGTATGTGTGGTATACGCATGTGTGTGCACATGTGCATACAAGTGTTCAAACATGGGCATGAGTGCAGAGGCTAGGGGAGGATATCTGGTGTCCTGCTGATTCGGTTAGATGCTCCCGGGATCTACCTGTTTTCTGTCCCCCCAACACTGGAGTTACAGACACGTACAGCCATGCTCTGCTTTTTGCATAGATGATAGAGATTTGAACTCAGGCTCTCATGCTTGCACACTGACACTAAGTCTTCTCCCTAGACCCATTTTTATTTTATTTTTGAGACAGGGTCTCCCTTAGCCCTAGCTGGCCTGCAACTCACTATGTAGGCCAGGCTGACCTTGATCTCTTAGAGATCTCCCTGCCTCGGCCTCCTAAGTGCTGTGTTTAAAGACATGCACCACCACACCGAGCTTTTTTTTTTTTTTTGAGAGTCTCATGTAGCCCAGGCTGGTTTCAAACTCACTAAGTAGCTCAGGCTGGACTTGAACTCCTGATCCTCCCCACTCTACCTCCTCACTGCTGGGATTACAGTTGGGGAGTCATAACTTTAAATCAAAGGCCAGTCATGGTTTGAAACAAGATCCTGGGGGTCCTGGGTCCAGAACACGGAGAGATAGGTATTAGCAAATGTCATCTGGCTCTCAAATGGGACTGGAGGAGCTCTCATACAGTGGGGTCTCCTGAGCCCAGAGTGTCCAAAGAAGTGGTAGATGCTGTTAAGTGATGATGATGTCCTGGCTCCTTGCTGGGTGTCGAGGGTGGAGATAATGCTTTTGTGTGGGCACTAGAGAGGGTTCTGTTGTAGAGGGCCTCAAGTGTCCCAGGTGGAGATTATGTCATGTCTGAAAAAGGACAGGGTAGAGCTGGGTGGCAAGGGAGGTCCCAGCTATGGGTCCAGTCCCAGGATACCCTCCTCGCTTGGGAAATCCATAGTGAGCAGATCATCTGGGGTCTGGGCGAGCAGGTGGAGAGACAAGTCCTTGGACTGGTGTCCTGGGGTGAGGATGCTCTTACAATGTCAGAGTACAGAGAGGGGATAAGAGTCTGATTCATGAGTTTAGGGGTGGGTGTTTTAGTTTTGTGGGTTTTGGAGGGTTTTTCAGTACTGGTGATTGAACTCAGGACCTCACACGTGCTAGGCAAGTGTTCTACCACTGAGTTATGGCCCAGCCCTCGCTAGGAGTTCCAAAAGACCCTCATGGCAAGTCCTTGCTTTGGAAAGGGCTAGAGGTTTCTCCGGAGTCCTGGCTGGGGGACTTCTAGCTGGACACCCTGGGTTCATCCCTTTGACACACACAGTTGTTGGAGCTGCTGACCCAGGAACCCCAGGTCTAAAGGGAACAGAGTGTTCCAGTTGGGAGAAAACCCCTGCAATACAGGAGGGATGGGTGGAGGCCTGTGCTGGAGTCAGGGCTGGAGAATATAGGACCAGAAGTGGGAAGGGGTGCTTTGGGCCTGGAGCCCAAGGTCCCAGCAGGGAGGGGATCTTGGAAGGGGTCTCAGGTCCTGGAAGACAATAGGCCTCCAGTAACTCTGGGAATACTTGGCTAGCATGCATTTCTGCATCTTGGCTTTTGCCGGAGCACCAGGGTCAGGAGGAAATTGCAGTGGGGTGTTCCAGGAAAGACCTATCTGAAGTTAGGAGAGATGGCTGGAAGGGATGATTCTACCTACCCTGATGTGGACAGACCCTGGAGCCAGAGATTCAAGGATGGTGGGCAGAGGGGTCCCAAACCCTTGCTGATCTGGGATTACAATCCTAGACCCCAGAGGGTTAGAACAGAAGAGTTGGAGCCATGCATGATGGCCCACATATATAATCCCAGCACTTGGGAGGCTGAGGCAGGAGGACCGTGTTCCAGGCCAGCCTGGGCTCTATGGGGAGGTGAGTGCTCAAAGATAAAACAAAACAGGGTTAAGATGGGGTCCCAGGTGCTGACAGGGAAGGCACTGTGAAGGAGTCCCTAGTCTACAGGAACTGGGGTGTTTCCTGCTTAAGAGGAAGGGCTTGCATGATGGCTCTCCAAAAGGGGCAGCTGTCCTTGTCTGTTTCATTCTTGGGCTCTGAGTGTATCTCGGGCCCCAGACAAGTGGGAAGAGGTGCATCTTGAGGGATGAGGATGCGGCGAGGGACTCGGGGAAGAGGATAGCACTCCACGTACCCACGGTGGTGACCAGCGTGCTGGCGAAGAAGAGCGCCGAGGCGAAGTCCCAGGCTGGGTCCGAGGCGTTGGCGGAGCCAGACCGGTTGGCGAGCACTGCCCTGCCCAGCCGTCCGGCCGCCAGCACCCGCTCCACGAAGGCGTCCAGGGCCGGCGCCGCCACGCACGGGCTGCGCTGCAGCAGCTGCTCCCGCAGCGTCCCCAGCTCGGCCCGCAGCCGGGCTTCGTGCGGCCGCTCCAGCCGCGCCACCAGCAGCGCGCCCAGCACCAGGTAGGCGGCGTAGGCGGCCAGGGCGCAGGCCAGGAGCGCACCCCGCCGCATGCTGACCGCGCCGGGCCGCCCGCACGGCCCCGCACCGCCCGCTGACGTGGCCCCCGCCGGCCCACCGCCCCGCGCCTGCTTTCAGTTCCGGGAGCTCTAGGCACAGCCACCGACGCCCCGAAGAGGAAGAGGATAAAAGGGGAGGAGCGGGGCTGGCGGAACGCCCTGCCTCTGGGAAACTGAGGCACGCCCTACCACCTGGTGTTGGGACAGGAGGGGAGGGTGGGGCCCAGTGGGATGGGAAGAGCGGCGAGTTCTTCCTGGCCTGACTTTCCCAGCAACTCTCTCTCTCTCCGGAGTGGTAGCTCCCTAACTTGGAAACTAAACTCCTCGGGTGTGGGGGCTGGTTCCAGTAATCTCAGCCACGGGGAGACTGAGGCAGGAGGATTGCTGCTGCTTCCAGGGCAGCTTGGGCCCGAGGGCGCTTGCCTAACTGTATTCGATGGAGTTCCAACCCCAGCTCTGTGCAGAGTCGGTGCTGAGGCACCAGATAAGCAGGATTGGAAAGGCCTGATCTGCAGGGAGGGGATGTTGTTGAAACGGATAGCAAGACCCCGCCTCAATAAAGCTAATAGATAGCTGGGCGTGGGGGCCCACGCCTTTAGTCACTACACTCGGGAGGCAGAGGCTGGCAAATCTCTGTGAGACTGAGGCCAGCCTGGTCTACATAGTAAGTTCCACGCTAGCGAGGGCTACACGCTGAGACCTGTCTTAAAAAAAAAAAAGAGAGAGAGAGAGAGAGAAAACTTTTCCTTCTGCTTTCCTCCGTCTACATCCCTAACTCAGTGCTCTTCTTACAGCCTTATGGAAAGCAGACCAGAATCCTGACCACGTCAATCCCACAACTCAAATGCGTGGAACTGGTTCTATTTATGACACTGTGGTAGTTCCTGGGACAGAGCCCAATTTGGAGTTGACAATCTTAAGGAAGAGACGCCGCCTGATAAAAACAGTAACAGCAGCGCCAGTGTTCCGGGCTCCGGAGTTTATACTAGGCCCCTGGACAGATGCGTTTGCATTGAACCCTTAGCCCTCCCACATGATTCCCATTAAACAGACGAGAAAAGTAAGGCTTAAAAAATACAGTGCAGGGCCAGGCATAGTGTTCCACGACTTTTATCACAACAATCTGGAGGCAGAGACAGGCAGATTACTGTTCCAGGAGCTGGGGAGAGACCCTGTCTTGAAAAAAAAAAACAAAAATAACCACCAAGAGTGCAAAAGGAGACTGGAAAGATGGCACAATGATTAAGGACACTGGCTGCTCTTGCAGAAGACTTTAGTTCAGTTCCCAGCACCCATATGCTTGCTAACTATTATTAGTAACTCAGGTTTAAAGGGATCCAAAGCCCTCTTCTGGCCTCCAAAGACTATTGCATGTGGTGTACTTACATACAAGCAAGCAAAATACACATAAAATACAAATAATAAAATCTTTGTTTTTTTTTTTTTAAATCTTTTTGAGACAGGGTCTGCTTGTGGCCTGGAACTGGCTATGAAGACCAGGCAGGCCTTGAACTCACAGAGATCTGCCTGCCTCTGCTTCCCAAGTGCTGGGATTAATAGATGTGTGCCAACACGCCTGGCTAAGAGCACTGATTGCTCTTGCAAAAGACCCAGATTTGAATTAGCACCCACATGGTGGTTACAACCATATGTAACTCCAGTTCCAGGGGGATCCAACACCCTCTTCTGACCTCCAAGGGCATTCATTGCATGACATGGATGCATTTACATTATACTTGCAGGCAATACACTCATACACATAAAATAAAATTAATATATAGAAAGGTTTGATGTGTTATATACAAATACTGCACTTAAAATAGATTTATTTTATGTGTATGAGTTGCCTACGTGTGTGTAAATGCACCACAGAGGCCAGAAGAGGGCATCAGATCCCCTAGAACAGGAGCTACAAGTGGTTGTGACCCACCATGTGGGTGCTGGGAATCGAACTTGGGTCCTCTGCAAGAGAAGCTTGTGCTCTTAACCACTGAGCCATCTCTCCAGCCCCTGCACTTTTTTTTAGGGGTGGGGAGAGACATTATGTTCTTTTTCTTTTTTGCTTCTTTTTGTCATTTTAAGACAGGGTCTCCCTGTAGCCCCAGCTGGCCTGGAACTTGCTATGTAGACCAGACAGACCTTGAACTCCATATGTAACCAAAGATGACCTTGAACTCCTGGTCCTTCTGCATCCACCTCTCAAGTTACTGGGATTACAGGAGTTTATTAACACACCTGGCTGCACTTTTTTTCTATAAAGGACTTGAGCATTTGAAGATTCTGGAAGAGGTTCAGCATCCATCTTCAACAGATGCCTAAGATGACTTTATTCACGTAGGAGGCCAGCAGGAAAACAAAAATACCTGTTTTATTAATAAAAACTTGTTCCAGATAAGATGAATCTAGACAAGATGAAGAACCAAGGATGAGGAGAAAATGGAGGTCACATGTTAGCACAGAGGTGAAGAAGAGAAATAGGCACTCTCACAAGAACTGAGGCAAGACTCCTCACCGAGCAGCCGAGAAACAATAGTTCCAAGGAAGAAGGGAAAACCACAATGACAAGTCACTTGCTGACCTCCCTCTAGAGGGTTATCACTTCCCAGAAGTCATTTCCACCCATTCTCTTGGATAAGCGAAGGAGAGTACAGAAAGGGGCCAGCCTTGGTGATGCATGTTTGTAATCTAGGAACTTGGGAGGTGGAGGCAGGAAAATCAGGAGTTCAAGGTAATCTTTGGCTATGTAGTGAGTTCAAAACCTGCCTGGACTACATGAGACTCTTTCTTAAAAGAAGAGGGTACAGGCATGTTGAGGATGAGAGGGGTCACTGAGGGACAGAGACAGGGAAGTCAGTTTTCAGGGCTCTATACTTGAAGGTGCACCCTGTGCCCTCAGCAACTGGGGTTTCATGAAGAATGTTTTTAGTGAGTCCCCAGTGTGGTGGCACATGCCTTTGATTCCAGCACTCAGGAGGCAGAGGCAGGCAGATGTCTGTAAGATCCTGTTCAAACAAAGAAACAAAGGCTGAAAAGATGGCCCAGCTGTGAAGAGCACTGGTTGCTCTTGCAGAGAACTGGGGTTGGGTTCCCAGCATCTGTCTGTAACTCCAGTTCTAGGGAATCTGATGCCCTTTTCTGGCCTCCAGTCATTACATAACACAGATGCACTTTACATACTTCCAGGCTATATTTTTTTTCAATAAAAAGAAAATATTAAAAATGAAACAAAAAAGTGTCTTTAGTGGACTAAAGTTTTGGAGGAAAAGATACTATCTGAGAACATTTTAATGAACTTCTGGAAACTGCTGGGATTAAAGGGGCGCGCCACCACGCCAGGCTACAATCCTTTTTTTAAAATTTCAGTTCTGTTTTGTTGTTTTGTTTTGTTTTAATTGGAGTTCACTATGTAGCCCAGTCTGGCATTCAACACGCAGCCCTCCTGCCTCAGCCTGCCCAGTGCTGGAAATACAGGAGTGATCCTCTATACTCAGCTTCTTTTCCCACCCTAAAATCTTTCAATATGTAAGGAAACGCTGCGTAAATCTGATCGTTCACCTCTCTTCCCAGCCTCTTATCCTTCATAGCCTCACTCTCCTGGATCCAAATCAAGTGCCTGACAGGAAAGAACTACATTTCCCGTCGATCTCTGCGCTTGGCACCCGGCAGATTTTGCGACGCCACCTATTTCTAGGATTCTACCAGGCTCTGCCCGGCTTCTCTTCAAGTACTGCCTCCCGTCAATACGTCACGAAACCTAGTCCCCGCCTCTTACGTAAGTCCCCGCCCACTCACCCAGCCTCCCCACCCGAGGGGGCGTGGCCCCCTGGCACATCATGAGACCTATGGGCTCTCGCGTCGCCCCTGGGGCGGGGGCTACGGGAGCCGGGCGGGCCCATTAGGAACCTCAGCTGAGGTGTCGGCAGCGGTGGCGGCGAAGCATGCACGCGGCAGGTTTGTCAGCGCCGGCGGGGACGCCCCGGCTGCGTAAGTGGCGTACGTGGCCGGCGGAGGAGCTGGGGCGGGCGGGGGTGTGGTGGGGCTGCGGCGACAGTTAGCGAAGTCACCGCGGGTCGGAGGTCACGAGACGGAGGATCTGGAGGTGTGCACGGCGCGGGGATGCCAAGTCTGGGTAGGGGGCGCATCGCGGGTAGATTCCCAGGCATTCCTTTAGAAGAAAGCAAGTTAGGGTGGGAGTGTGTGCGATGGTCAGAGAGATGCGACGTCCATTCATTTGCAGTCGGCGTTCTGCCTCCTCTGCTCCCCACCTTCCAGTGGCTCCCCAGTGCTCACGAGCTGTCGCCCACGCTCCACGGTACGGCCGCCTTGGCGCTCCGAGTGCAGACAGGGCTGTATTTACCCCACTTACCGATAGGAACCAGTGTTTTACCTGCTGTGAATTTGAAAGCCTCCTTAAGTCCCGCTTCGTTTCTCTGTGTGTCCTCTTTGTTCATATATTTATTGATCCAACATATCTTGTCTCAGCGAACCTTGTGCCAGGCCCTGGGCTGGGATTTGGGTACTCACTAGTAACCCACCAAACCCTTGGTCCTTGCCGTCATAGAGCTCAGAGTTCAGTGGAAGAAAGATGCTTAATTGGGAAGAAGGCAAACCAAACAACAGGAGTTGAGGAGAGCTGGGCATGGTGGTGCAGGCCTTTAGTCCCAGTACTTGGGAAGCAGAGGTAGGTGGATCTCTGTGAGTTCCAGGCCAGCCAGGGCTACAGGGAGACCCGGTCTAAAAAAAATAAAAATTAAATGAGTAGTAAAGGTGTAACAAGGGCGATAAAGAGAGCAGTCTGGGCTGTGCCTAGGGCTTGAGGAGGCACTTTCCATCCCTCTCCCTTGCAATCTTTAGCTTTAGTGCTTGGAAGTACAGAGCGGAGGTCAGTGGCAGCCTAAAGCAATGGAAAGCTCAGCAACTTGGGAGACTGAGGCAGAAGAATTATGGGTTCAGGGGAAACACAGGGTGATTCTGTCTTTGAAGAAAATAAAAGGAGGCTGGTAGTTCAGTGGATAGAAGCACTTGCTGCCAAGCCTGACGACCTGAGTTCCATCCACAGGACGCATATGGTGTAAGGAGAGAATTAACTCCCACAAACTGTCCTCTGGCATATACATACACATACATGCATACATAATAAATATAATTTTAAAAATTAAAAAGGAATTAGTTCTTCTTTTAAAAAAAAAGGTACAGGACAGGTCTGGGAAGGCACAGGCAGAGGGCCTGGGACTGGGATGGGAAGTGTTGTGGAGCTCAGTTGCTGTGACTTGGAGTGTCTGAGCTTCCTTGAAAAGGGTACACTTAGTGATGAGTTACTTGGAAGGTTCATGGTAAGAGTGAAAGTCATTGGAGGGCTGTGCCAAGAAAACAGTGTGAATAGATGCTTAAAAGGGAAAACAACCCCGGCCTTATGAGAAGGAACCTTCAGAAGGGAGGTCTTTAGAGGAGAATATCTGAACAGAGGTCTGAATGTGATTGATATTGGTAGGTGTCCAAACGGGAAAGGTATTCCAGGATGATTAGCACTACACGTTAAAGAGTTTGTCGGAATCCATGCTGACATGGCACACGCCTTTAGTCCCAACACTCGGGAGACAAAAGCTGGAGGATCTCTGTGAGTTCAAGGCCAGCCTAGTCTACATAATGCATTCCAGGCTACCTGGGACTATAGGGAGACCCTATCTTAAAAAGACTAAACATAACAAAAAAGGGTTTGTCAGAGACTGTGGAGGCCTAGGGACTAGGGCCAGAGTAGCTGGCAGAGTTGGTCACACAGGGCTAAGAGGTGTTTCAGTTTAATTCTAAGCACTGTGGTCCCTGACCTTAGGCAAAGGATAATGCAGTTCATGTTCATTTAAAAGGATCATATAGCCAGATGTGGTAGCATGTGCATGTAATCACAGCACTTGGATGGTGGAGGCCCAAGGATTACCTGTGAGTTCAAGGTCAGCCTAGGTTACATAGTGAGTTCCAGGATAGCAAGAGCTACGTGCTGAAACCTTGTATTAAACCAAAAAGAGCGAGGCATGGTGGCATACACCTTTAATCCCTGCACTTGGGAGGCAAAGACAGGTAAATCTCTGTGACTTTGAGGCCAGCCTGGTCTACATAGTGAGTTCCAGGCCAATGTAGGCTACACAGTGAAACCCTGTCTCAAAAAGAAAACAGCAACAACTAAAAAGAAAGACTAGATAGGGGACCAGGCGAGGCATTTGGACCAGATAGGAGACAGCAGGGATAAGAAGAGAGGGTGAGGTGGAGACAGCAGGGATAAGAAGAGAGGGTGAGGTGGAGACGCAGTGGGTGAGGACTGGTGGCTGGATGTCAGATCAGGGGCACCCCAGAGGCTTTGAGGTAAAGCCTAGGGGCAGCCAGAGGGAGTTCCAGGAAACAGGCCTGGGGCTGGAGCCAGGGGATCCAGTAGCAGCCAGGGATGGAGCCCGGAAGCCAAGGGCATTCTGGCTGATAGCTGGTTGTGAGGAAGATCGCACTTGGTGAGAGGCAGAGAGGAGAGCGAGGGAGGAAAATTGAGTCACCCATCTCAGCCGCTGAAAGGGCGCTTCCTGGTGTGGCAGGTCCAGGAAGGCAGGAGCAGGAGTTGTGTCCTTTCCTGCAGCAGGCCTCACTGATGGAAATACTCAGTGGATGTCTGTGGGGTCAGATGGGTGAAAGGAATAGGTGGTTTTATGGTGTCCCAGAGGCAGAGCTGGAGTTTGGCACCCAGGGGAATGATGCCAAATGCTGCTCAGGGCTTGAGTCAGATAAGAGGAGATCAGTGAAGTCCAACGTGGTGGCACACATCTTCAGCCCCCCACTTGGGAGTCGCAGAGGCAGGCGGATCTCTGTGAGATCAAGGCCAGCCTTGTCTATATATCTCTGTGGGTATTGCATGACCCAGGTGCACTAACATACATGCAAGCAAAACATTCTTGCACACAACATTTTTTTAAATTAAATAAACAAAAAAAAAAGAACAGAAAAAACTAGAGGGTTGGCTGTGGGGTGGGGGCAGACGCAAGCGAATCAGGAGATCAGGGTCATCGTCTAATATACAGTTCTTGGTCAGCCTTGTCTAATGAGGCCTAATTTTTAAAAAAGGAGAGGAAGGCCAAGGTTGTAGCTTAGTGACAGAACACTTGATTAGCAAGTGTGAGGTCCTGAGTTCAACCTCTGTACTGTGTGAGGGGAGGGACACTGAGCCACTGAGCTGGATGGGACGGTACATGCCTTAATCCCATTCCTCCTGAGGGGCTGAGACAGAAGGGTCCTGAATTCAAGACCAACCTAGGTTACATAGTGAGACCCTGTCTCAAATTACTGAAAAAGGGGTTGCTGGAGAAATGGCTCTCTGTAAAGTGATTGTTGTCTGAGCACGAGGACCTGAGTTTGAATCTGTGGCACCCATGTAAATAGCTGGGTATGGCGGTGTGTGCTTGTAATCCAAGTGCTGTGGAGGTGAGACAAAGGAGTCCTGGTGCTTGGTGGCCAGCCAGTCTAGCCAAATCAGTGAGCTCCAGGTTCAGTGAGAGACCTCGTCTCAAAATAAGGTTGAGAGTGACTGAGGAAGATGCCTGGTGTCAGCCTCTGCCCTCTACACACATGTGCACAAACATGTACACATAATCCTTCGGGCTCAGCCTCCTGAGTGCTGGGATTCCAGGTGAGCCACCATGCCCAGCTGTACCAACAGTTTTATGAAGTCAGGAGTTTATGAGTGCCACTTTGCCTCAAGACAGCTGTGCTTGGCAGACAGCTGCAGACTGTTGAGGAGAGAACTGAGGGACAGAGGACTCTGTTCACACATGATATGATCCTTCTTCCCACCCAGGGCAGTCTTTCTTATACAGTTCACCATACCACAGCAGTGCCGGGCACAGGAGAGGGTCTCGGTAATTGATTGCTGAGACAGCATTACCCAGCAGTCAGGACCTGGGGCCCTGGAGCCACACTGCTGGGTTCACGGGCCGCTCTTTGTCCCTTGCCCATCCTCTGCTCAGACAGGGAGTTCCTCCTCTCCCCAGCTCAGCACACTTCTCCCATGTCCTAGATGGTGCCTTCCCATATCCCCATCCCACCGTTCTCCACCCGCCTCCACAGTCTGGCCCAGCTCAGCAGCCTCCACCCTCCCTTCTCTCTCCCCATGAAGCCAGATGACACCTGTACAGATTATTGTGGGATTTTGTTTTTGTTTCATGCCATGATAGGGAACTGAACCCTGGGCCTTGCACATGTATAGGCTGAGCTGTCCCACTCTTTTTAGGGGAAATGAGTGTGTGTGTGTGTGTGTGTGTGTGTGTGTAACCAACCTAGAGGTAAACCTCAGATTTCATTCCTCAGGTACCATCTACTTTTTGGTGTTTTGTTTTGGTTTTTGGTGTTTTGAGATAGGATCTCCTTATGTAGCCCTGACTGGCCTGGAACTTACCATGTAAGCCAGGCTAGCCTCTTAACTCATAGAGATCCATCTGCTCTGCTTCCGAAGTGTTGGAGTTAAAGGCATGTGCCAGCATACCCAGCCCACCTTGGTTTTTTGAGACAAGGTCCTAAACTAGCCTGGGATTCACCAGGTGGGCTAGGCTTGTAGGCCAGTGAGCCCTGGGATCTGCTTGTCTCCACCTCCCCAGTGTAGGGATTTTTTCAAGCAAGTGAAAACCATGCCTGGCTTTTTAGTGTAGATTCTGGTAATCAAACTCAGGTTCTCCTGTTTGTGTAGCAAGCACTTTACTGACTGAGCCATCCACACAGGCTTTTTTGTTTGTTTTTGGTTGCTATAGTTAGCTAAGATGGCCCTGAGTTCCCCATCTCCCTGCCTCTGCCTCCTGTGTACTAGAGCTAGAGGCCCATACTACACCCCAGCTGATTTTTTTGAGTCTTTTTATATAGGCCTGACTGGCCTTGAACTCACAGCAGTCCTCCTGCCTTAGTCTCCCGAGTGCAGGGATTACAGACCTTCCTGCCTGGCTGTGCAGCGCGCGAGCTGACTCTGTCTTGTGCCACCTGTATGACTTTGAACCTAAGCTCCTTTGGACTTGCTTTTCAGTAAAATGGGGACAATGGCACGTCTCCCTCGAGGAGCGCACACCATCCTGGGGTCCGGCTCCCTGTCTGTGACTGTTAGAGAAGTCCATGTCCCTGCTCTTTTGTATGTCTTATTTTTAGTTTTTAATATTCATTTATTTATTTTGTGTTTTAGACAGGGTCTCACTGTGTAGTCCTGACTGGCTGGGAACTCTGTGTGTAGACTAGGCTGCCCTCAGACTCACAGAGATGTGCCTGCCGCTGCTTCCCAAGGACTGGGATCAAAGGTGTGCACCACTATACCTGGCTTATCTTTTTTTTTTTTTAAGATGTATTTTATGTGTATGTGTCTGAGTGTACGTGTGTGTACCATGTGCATGCAGTGCTTGCAGAAGCCAAGAGACGGCATCAGATCCCCTGGAGCTGGAGTTAAGAATGGTTGTTAGCTGCCACGGTGTGTGCTGGGAACCAAAACCTGGTACTCTGCAAGAGCAGCAAGTGCTCTTAACCACTGGGCCGTCTCTCTACCATGTACCTCTCTTTCTATTAACCCTTGTGCTTAAAACCATATTAAAACATCTTTATTAAATTCCAACTCTAGGGGGCTACCTGTGTAGCTGGCTAGGCCTTGGTTAACACATCCGGTAAATGGGATGTGTGTTTTATTCATTCTTCACATTGAGTGTTGAATCTAAGGCTGTTCCAGGGGCTGGAATTCAGCTGTGAACAGGGTGAAATTCCCACCCTGGGGCCTCAGTGTGGGGAAATGCTAATCTGTGAGCTGGGGCTGAGTGCAGGGGATGTAAATGAGGCAGGGGTCCGAGGTGCTGCTGAGGGAAGTAGCCTTGTAGGCGGCAAGACCTGGAGGAAGAGAGGATGGAGCCGTGGGAGCGGGCGGTGGGGGAGAGCATTCCAGGCCAGGGCATGGCTAGCACAGAGGCCCTGAGCTGAGGGTGCGGGTGTGCTCGGGAACATCCAGAGGAGACTGAGGGAGGGGAAGTGAGGAAGGAGCAGGAACAGACACTGTTTGTAATGATCGGCCAGGATTTTGTGCAGAGCCGGCCCCGGGACAACGTAGCTAGCGCACTGCGTCTGCGGGATCGGCCTTGGTGTCTGGACAGAGAAAGGAAAGATGGTGGGTGAGTGGCGGGTAGGTGATGGATAGACGAGTAGAGGATGGATGGTGGCTCCGTGCATGGATAGATGGATGATGGACAGGTGATGGATGAGTTGATGGGAGGTGAAAAGATGGATGGACAGTGGATGAGCACATGGACTGATGGGTAAATGTAGGGAGAGTTGGTTGATGGATGGACAGTAGGACCACACAGCCCATCTGATATCACAACCAGGGCTCCTTTGGTGACACCCCCCCCCCCAGCCGTGGCCCAAGCAGGAGGTGGAATTCCAGCAGAATTAATGAGCTCCCACCCTCTTCTCCTGCAGCCTCGAAGCGGAGGGTCCCCGTGTCTCAGCCGGGCATGGCTGATCCCCACCAGCTTTTTGATGATACAAGTTCAGCGCAGAGCCGGAGCTATGGAGCCCAGCGAGTACCTGGTGGCATGGGTTACCCCAACCCCTCCTCCCCTCAGGAAGCCTTCCTGGCTGACCCTGTGTCCAACATGGCTATGGTCTATGGGAGCAGCCTGGCTGCGCAGGGCAAGGAGCTGGTAGACAAGAACGTGAGTGGGCTGGGCTGACGGGTGGGAGGCAGGCTGGGCCGCAGGGCCTCAGCTTGAATTCTCCTCCTCAGATTGACCGCTTCATCCCTGTCAGCAAGCTCAAGTATTACTTCGCCGTGGACACCGTGTATGTGGGCAAAAAGCTGGGTCTGCTTGTCTTCCCCTACCTGCACCAGGTTAGCAGCACCGGCCACAGGGGGTCAGCAGCTGAGCCTGCAAGCAGAGGGGGAGGAGCCCTGTTCTGGGGGTCCCACCTATGTCCCCGTCTTCCCCACAGGACTGGGAGGTACAGTACCAGCAGGACACCCCAGTGGCCCCCCGCTTTGACATCAATGCTCCAGACCTCTACATTCCAGGTCTCACCCACTGCCCCCTCCTCCCTCTGCCTGGGCATGCCTGGGGCAGAGGTTTGGGTGCCTGATGTCTAAGATGGGCCTTCCTCCTCTGACAAGGGATCTGTGTCTGCCTCCCACAGCCATGGCTTTCATCACCTATATCTTGGTGGCTGGCCTTGCCCTGGGGACCCAGGACAGGTAAGGGTCCTGGAGCAGGGAACTGGGGTGGGGTGAGGGGCAAGAACCAGTGGGAAAGTCTCTGGGTCTTAGAATAGCCCTGCCTTACTGCCAGTCCTCAGAGTCACCTTCCGTATCATACCTGTGTCCAACCCACGTGCAGCCCAGCATACCCCCTGTGCCGGTGACCTTCTGAACCCATCCATCCTTCCTCGTGGCCTCCATTCCCAATAAGGTGCTCCTCAGCTCTGCCCCAGTCCCTCAGTCCGGCAGCTCCTAGACTCGTCTAGCCCCCTTCCACATCTGCAGCTTGACACAAGCCCCTGGGTGCCCACGTCCAGCCTGTGCCGGCCCCTTCTACTCCCTAAGAGTGCCTGCACTTCTGCTCCAGGGCCCTTGTACATCCAGTCTCTTGACTCAGAACATTCCCCTCCCTGTAACATCTGCCGAGCACCTGTCCGTTCACTTTGGCTCACCCCAGACTGAGCCTCACCCCCAGACCAAGTCAGGCCCAACCTCTCATCACAGTGGCCCGTTTCTTTCCCTTTGAGGCGCTGGAAAGAAGTGCCATTAGAAGCAGTGCAGTCATTGTTGAGGCTCGGGGGAGGGGGCGGAGATTGTGGCCCTTCCCCACCAGTTTCTTACTCTTCAGCCTTTGGCTCAGTTAGCCTTTTCTGGAGAGCCCCCTCCTAGTGCCCCTCGACACACCTCTGAGGTTACCCAGCCCAGCCCTGACTCCTGGGTCAGGCTGCCGTCTCCCCTGAACGGACCTTCTCAAGGACAGGCCCGTATCCATATCGGCCACTCTGTCTCCGGTGGTGTTCCGCCAGTCCCATGACAGAGCTTCCATGTATCACTTCTGACAGGTTCTCCCCAGACCTCCTAGGGCTGCAGGCGAGCTCAGCACTGGCCTGGCTGACACTGGAGGTGTTAGCCATCCTGCTCAGCCTCTACCTGGTCACTGTCAACACCGACCTCACAACCATCGACCTGGTGGCCTTCTTGGGCTATAAATATGTTGGGTGAGTGTTCCTTCATTGCCCTCCAGCCTCAGCCCCTGGCTGCTTCTTTAACCCTCGTCCTCCCTTCCTCTCAGGATGATTGGCGGGGTCCTCATGGGCCTGCTCTTCGGGAAGATCGGTTACTACCTGGTACTTGGTTGGTGCTGTGTGTCCATTTTTGTGTTCATGGTGAGTGGGGCTCAGGATACATGGCCAAGACTTCCTGGACAGACTTGGGTCTTTGGAGCATCTCAATATAGGAAATTTAGATCAGAGCCACGTTGATGAACTGGGAGTTCTTAGAGTAACTGCCCAAATGTAGGGGTCTGGAGGGCCTTCTGGAAAAGGGAGTGTCTAAGCTAGGTCCTTTGGGAAGAGCAGATCCAGCCATGTTGCTAGGGGCTGGGGTTGCCCAGCATGTGGACTGGGGGTTGGACACTCACCCTTGTTTCTGTCCCTGCATGCTGGCTTTCTGCCAACATGTCCCTGAAAGGAGAATCTCTGAGCATACTCAGCCCTGTAATATCAGCATTGGGCAGGTTGAGGCAAGAGGATTGCCACAAGTTTGAGGCCACCATGGTCTACATAGTGAGTTCCAAGCCAGGCCCATTAGGGCTAAATAACGGAGGGAGAAAGAGAGAACCCAAGCAAAACCAAAAAAGAAAAAACTTCTAGTTGTCTTGAAAAGCTGTCACCTCGGACTGAGGGTGCAGCCTTACGTAGCAGTATGCTAGCATGTTCCTGTGAGGCCCTGGGCTCCAGGGGGAGGGCACTGTCCTAGGTGAAGGGCCTTAGGACCACGCCCTTCGGGCCATAGGCAGTGCCTTGGGTCCTCTGGCCGGCAGCGCCTCGGGCGGAGCAAGTTCTACTGGCCCTCCAGAGGCCTCGGAGGGGCAGGGATTGGTCCCGGGCCGTGTGGTGCTCACATCCCCCATGCCGACCCCCTCGCCCCCAGATCCGAACGCTGCGACTGAAGATCCTGGCCGAGGCTGCTGCCGAAGGGGTGCCGGTGCGCGGGGCGCGGAACCAGCTGCGCATGTACCTGACCATGGCGGTGGCGGCGGCGCAGCCCCTGCTCATGTACTGGCTCACTTTCCACCTGGTGCGGTGAAGGCCGGCCGGGCCTCCAGCCGTACCCGCAGATTCATCTCGCCTGCCGCCCGTGACCCTCCTTCCTCCCCCCAAGGTGCTGACGTGGCTGGCTGCAGGGCTAACAATAAAGCTGCTGGGCTCGGCGTGGCCTCTCTCCGTGGCTGCCCGGCAGGGGGCGCTGGGGGCGGGCGGCGGGCGGGGGGAGCCACGCGGGGACCGGAAGGGTCGGGCCAGCGGGAACTTTAATGAGTTAGCGGGGGGCCTTCTTCTCCTTCTTCTTCTCCTTCTTCTCCTTCTTCACCTTGGGCTTCTTGGTCTTGTCCGAGGCGCGCTCGTGCTGCTTGCAGCGCGTGGCATGCGGCTGTAGGGACGGGGGCAGCGGGTGGAGAGGAGAGATGGCCCGTTTGGAAGAGGCACTGACCGGACCCGCCCGCTCCGGTCCGCCGCCATGACTGACCCTGACCGTGGCCAGACTGGGGCACCCGTACATGAAAGAGACATCCCTACCTTCCCCTCTCCCTCCGAGTCACTGGAGCTGCTGCTGCTGCTGGAGTCAGAAGAGCTGCCATGGCCGTGCTAGAGGGAGGTGTGACAGTGAGGGCGGGAACTCCTGCAGCCCCCACCTCGCACTGTCGGGGTGCGGTGCCCGGCGGTGAGCTGACTTACCCCTGGCTTGTGAGCAGCACCTGCCTCCGGCCCTCCCGGAGCTTTCATAGGGCAATGCTTGGGGTCTCCGACTTTACCTGCCTCCGCTGGCTTCTTGGAATTGGGGCCCAAGGCTGCAGAGACGAGAACGGTTCGAGAGGTTATGCCGGCGGTGGGAAGGGTCCCTTTAGTGGGAAATCCTTGGGTTGGAGTCTGGCCGCTTGCACGGGAAACGCACCACTCCCAGGGAACCCACCTGCAGCTAGGTCGAATTCCATGGCTAGAACGTGGGTGTCTGGAAGGCCTGGAGGGTTGAGGCCGGGCCTGGGGGAGGAGCCCAGGATCTGCCCGCCTCAGGAATCCTGTGGAGTCTCACCCTCTGGACCTTTGTCCTCACTGCTATTTGGCCCTGACTCACTGCCGCTCCCTGCCCCACCCAGGCTTTACAGTGTGGCAGTGTGGGAAACCGCGGTGGGGGTAGATGCCAGCCTGGGGGTGGGGGAGGCTATAGTGTTGGGGAAAGGGTTGAGATTCTGACTTAAGTTGCCCACCTTTGCTCCAGAAAGGCACTTCTGTACACACCACACAGAGTTAAGGGTGACACCCAGTGCGTCCTAGGCACCCATAAATTCGGGTTCCCAGTCCTCTCTGATCTGAGAAAAGTAGTTCTAGGTCGAGTTCAGGCTTGGGCAGCAGCTGGGCGTCCTCGGCAAAGCTGTGCCCTGGGGAGATTGTGGGAGACAGGTGGATGGACTAATTCCTAGACTGGTGCCCTGCACAGAGTACATGCTTGTGAAATGGGTTGCGTTTTTTGTTTTGATAAAAGCAGGTATCTTAATTTGGGCTGCTAGAGCAAACACAACATAGACAAGTAGGTTTGGAGTAATCTACCTGATAGTTCTGGAGGATGGGAGCCTGAGGCCAGATGGAAGCAAGTCCCTTGTGTGGAGCAGGCCTGCTTCCTGCTTCCTGCTTAGCTCTCTTCCTGGCTTTCCATGCGCTTGGGTGGAAGACCTCTCTCTTCGCAAGGGCACTAATCTCACTCTCTCCAGCCTGGGATACACAGCATGACACTGTCTGGAAAAAAATGTGAGTGCTGGAAACCAAACTCAGGTCCTCCACAAGAGCAGAAAATGCTCCCAACTGCTGAGCCATCTCTCTAGCCCCTCCCTCCCCCCCAGCTTTTTTTGAGAAGGGGTCTCATGTAGCCCAGGTTGGCTCGGAACCCAGTACATACCTAAGGCCATTTGGTAGACCCTCTTTCCAAAACCCCAAACCTCCCCCCCAATACAATGAAAACAAGAGAAATACAGCGGGAAGAGGAACAGGTAATTATGTCATGTTGAGGGGACTGAGCTTTTGTGGGGAGTGAATGGGGGAGTTGAGACAGGGTGTCCCTGTAGCCACAGCTGGCCTGGAACTAACTATGTAGACCAGACTAGCCTTGATCTTACAAAAGATCCACCTGCTTCTGCCTGCTGAGTCATTGCTGGGTTTAAAGTCATCAAAGAAAATCCCACTGGAGATTTTTGTTGCTAGTTGGTTTGTTGTTTTCTTTCCATTATTTTTATTTTATGTGTACAAGTGTTTTATTTGCATATATGGAAATGTACCATGTGTGTACAATGCTCACAGAGGGCATTGGATCCTCAGGAACTGGAGTAGTGGAAGGTTGTTAACTACCATATAGGTACTGGGAACTGAACCTGGATCATCTACAATAGCTCAATTACTGAGTCACCTCTCCAGGGCCCCCCATATGCTATTTTTAAAATTTTATTTTAAATCATGTATGTATATGTGTGTATCTGTATGTGCACATTAATACTAGAGTCCACAGAGGCCAGAGGTATCAGATCCCCAAGAGCTGGATGCAGGTGATAACGAGCCACCCAATGTGGGTGCTGGGAATTGAACTCAGGTCCTCTGGGAGAGCAGTACATGTTTTTAACCAATGAACCATCTCTCCAGCCCCAGTGCCTTTTTAAAGGAAGGAAAGAATCAACTGAAGGTCACCTGACTTCCGTATGTGTGCCATTGTGTAGGGGTGTCCACACATGTAACAAAGGACCATCTCGAGTGCTGGGATTATACATGTGCCACTCTGCCCAGCCTGTTGCAAGTTGTATGCTTGCCCAATGTTGGTATGATGGGGACTACATGAGACCCTGCCTCCAAAACAAAACAAAACAGGACCTGCCTGGGCTACAGAGTGTGTCTCACCTTAGTGAGACCCTGTCTCAAAGGAAAAGGAGGCTAGGTAGCTCAGGGATAGGACCCAGCGTGTGTGGGGGCCTAGGCTTAGTCCTCTGTAAAAGTCAAGATACAAAGGAAGAGTGTTGTAGGCAGAGGTTTCACAGGTGCAAAGGCTCTGGGGCAGGAGTGTTCCTGCGCATCCAAGGACCTGCAGGGAAGTCTGCGTGGAAGAACAGGAGGGGAGCGCTAGGGTCCAGAGGTGAGTGGTGGGGCTCGGCGGGGACCTCTACACCCTTGTTCTGTCATGATGAGTAAGGGGAAGGTATGAGCAGTGGTCCTTGCAGGAGAGGAGAGAAAGTGTCTGTCTGTCCTGAAAGAACATAAATTCCATGAGGGTGGGGACCTGTCTGCTTTGCTTCCCACTCAGCCATGTGACTCAGTGGTGCGAGCTATCATCTGGTGAATCAGTAAAGTTTACCTCTGACCAGGGAGTGTGCTGATGGCAGATCACACCACCCACTGATGCAAGTGAGCCTCACCCTTCACTGCTCTGCAGACCAGTAGGCTAACCACTCTGGACCTGTTTTTTCTTCTCTAAAGGGGAAAAGTTCTCAAGCATAATGGCACTTGGAAGGGAAGGCGGGTAGAGCGGTAGAGCGCTAGTTAGAGGCTAGCCTGGGCTACATAGTGAGAAGCCGCTGTCTGAAAAAATCAATTCGAAACCGGGCATGGTGGTTTAACCCTAGCACTCAGGAAGCAGAGGCAGGAGAATCTGAGTTCCAGGCCAGCCAGTGCTACACAGTGAGACCCTGTCTCAGAAAGGAGCGGGCAAGCAGGAGCCGGGGCGGTGGTGAACGCCTTCAATCCAAGCACCTGAGAGGAAGAGGCTGGTGGATTTCTGTGAGATTGAGGCCAGCCTGGTCCACATAAGGAGAGTTCCAGGGACCTAAGCATGGTTAAGAGCAAATACTGCTCTTGCAGGACCAGAGTTCAGTTTCCAGAAAGCTTATCAGGCTGCTTACAACTACCTGTAACTCCAGAGGACCCAGTGCTTTCTAGCTTCAAAGTTCGCTGCCCTTCACACACATAGAGGCTGGGGCTTAGAAGATAGCTCAGGACTTAAAAGTGACTGCCTCCTAGGCACGAGGATCTAAATTCAGATTTGCAGCATACACGTAGGCCTAGGTGAGGTAGCCTGTCTATTCCCTTAGTCTTCCTAAGGCAAGGAGGCAGAGGTAGAATTCCTAGAAGCTCATGAATCTGGCATACACTGTGGGAAACAATAGACTGACTGTGTCTTGATAGACGATGGATGGCAAGGACCAACATCTGAGGTTGTCCTGTGACTTCCACAGGAACTCCAGCACATACATACACACATAAAGCCTAAGGCATGGGCCCCGGGCTCAGTACAGCACCTGCCTATAGTTCTCCAGTGAGGGGCCGGGGGCGTGGCTCGGTGGTAGAGCACTTGTTTAGAATCCCCCTGTGAAGGGATGGGTGCATGACTTAGAGGTAGAATGCTTGCCCAGCAAGTGCAAAGCCTTGGGTTCCGTCCCTAGTCCCACAAAATAATAAAGTAGAAAAAAACAACAACCCTTACCTCCTAAGGTAAAGAGCTTTGCAGAAAATGCCCAGCATAGGCAAACAGTGTTCAACAGTTCCCAGTTATTTCTTCAAAACTGCCCTCCACGCCGGGGGTTTAACTTGGGCCCCTGCGCCAGGCTCCCCCGTAGATTACATGCCTGTGCCACCAGATCCGCTAGAATGTCAGACTTGCATTCTTCCCCTGCCTTGCAGGCGCTGTACATAGCCCTGCTTGCAGGGTCAGATTCTTTACAGAGACCCAAAACAGAGGCTTAGAGATGGTGTCACGTGAAAGCTCAAGTTGCTGGGAAGCCAGAGCTACTATGTGTGTGGCTTGTGCCTCCCCTGGTCCCCCATTGTCTCAGGACCCAGGCTGTCTGACATCTGCTTCTCTAGGACACAGAAAGGCTGTCCCTACAGGGAAAAAGGGCTTTTTTTTTTTTTTTCTGGGGGAAGACAGCATTTCCCTGTAGCCTCAGCTGGCCCGAAACTTGCTATGTAGACCAAGCTGGCACTGATCTCAGAGATCTGCCTGCCTCTGCCTCTTGAGTGTGTGTGCCACTATGTATGGTTTTTAAGATTTTTAAATACTTGGTTTATGTGTAGGAGTGTTTTGCCTAAACGTATGAATGTGTACCATGACTGCCTGGTGCCTAAGGGAGGCAGAAGAGGGCATCAGATTACCTGGAACTGGAGTTACAGATGGTTGTGAGCCACATGGGTACTGGAACTAAGCCCTTATTTTCTGCAAGATTAAACACCCACTGAGCCATCTATCTACCTATCTATCCAGCCGCAGGCCTGCCTTTCTAATGAGCCTCCCCAGTGCTGGCAGTCCACTCCTGGGTCCCTGAACCCTGTTCCCTTCTCACTAAAGGAAGTGTCTTTAGACAGTGGCTCACTCCAATAGATGGACCTTTTTTTAAAGATTTTTATGTGTATGAGTATTCGGCCTGCATGTAAGTGCACTGCTTGTGTGCAATGCCTGGAGCTCCAGAAGAGGGCTTTGGATGTCCTGGATCTGGAGTTAACAGGTTTTACTTGCCACGTAGGTGCTGGGACTCAAACCCAGGTCCTCTGCAAGGGCAGCCAGTGCTCTTAACTGCTGAGCCATCTCCCCAGCCCCGACCCTGGGTTTATAGCTTATCACATCAACTCACAAAAATATTTCTGTTCACCAACTACACTGAGCAGGGAAGGTGCTGTAGGATCAAGGCCGAGTTGTTGACACAGTCCTCCTGGATTCCTGTACGGCTACAGCAACTTGTTTGAGGTCTCATGCTTGACTAGAACATTATGGCATGGCTTGGTTTAGTCACTCTTGGAATTGATATGAACAGAGATCCAGCTCCTGTAAACATCATTATCTGCATTCTGGGATGCTTTCTTTGAAATCAACCACATCCCGGTAGCTGAATAACCTCACAGTATGCAAACTCAGTTTTCTTTCACATCAAACTGAAGCAAAATGGCTTGTGACCGCCACCAATGTCACCCTGGCCTGTGGCATCCTGGACAGATCATCCTTTGGGAAATGGCAAGGGGCCAAGCTGGGCCTGCACCCAGCTGTTGGTCTGGGATCCATTTCCTTCTGTTTAGAGGCTAACATCCTAGCAAGGAACCTCTCTGTAAATGGGGACAGAAACCTCTAGACTCTTGGGTTAGAGATGGGTTTCTTGCTTCCAGTGAGCAGCAAGCACCTGGATCTGTATTGGTTTCTTTACTTACAGGGCACCAAATGGATCAATTGATACAGTGGTTTATGCCGAAAAGAGGAACATTAATAGGTGTGGATACATGGCATGAACAAAGCTCCTGGGTTCTAACCCCACCACTTCCAGAAAGGTGGAGGTGTTATTAAGCTGGGGGAAACGCCCAGGCAGCTTCATCCCAGACACATCCCCTCACCTCTCAACATGTCTGCTGCAAACGCAGTTCTGAAAAATGACCTTCAGAGTGCTCAGGGTCACATGTTCTTGGACCTTGACACCCTGGAGTCCGAGGTTCCCAGTGCCAGGGTTCGCCAAGTGCACGAGGTAAAGTGTCCCAGTCCAGTCACAGCTTGAATGGCTTCACCTCTTCTAGTGCCACCGATCACCAAAGGCTTGGGAGGCAAACTTACCATCCAGCCAGACTTGTAGGACCAGAGACCCCTGTGAGTGGATTCTCCCAGCAGGCCACTCTCCAGCCCTACACCTCACAAGCTTCTGGTGAAATTTCCTAAGTGTGTGACTCTGCTGACCACTCTGATCACTGGAGCCGACAGGCTGGCAGCAAACCCCTTCTCTCTGCTTCACACAGCTGTCAGCAGGACGCTGAGCAGAATACGCCCCATCTGTAGCCTCATTCCACCTATTTTCCACCCAGAAGCCCTGGGAGAGGACTAGGTCTTACTCCGGTTGGATGTAACTAAGGATGGTCTACATCTCCTGGGACCCATACGAGGGACTCTAGACGGACTTGAGACCTTTAGTATCATTGCAGTCACTACAGGGTGAAAATCCAACTGTCATTTCTTCTTCCCCCAGTGGAGAGACATTCTTTGGCCACCAACCCTACAGCCAAGACACAGGAACATAGGGCATTCAGCTCCAGAACCACTGGGCAAACTTGCATGTCAAGTGCATGGGCAGTGTGGCGATGCCGGGTTCCCTGGAGGGCTGAAACGTTGACCTCTTCTGTCAGCCCAGCAGGAACAGGATGGGCAGGCCCACGTGGGCAGGGTCCCCTGTTTAGGAGCTGTATCAACAGCGTCAGGTACCAGAGGAGGACTGACATTGACAAGTGGGTTTTTCTTTTTTTTTTTTTTTTTGGAGATAAGGTCTTACTACATAAGCCTGTCTGGCTAGGGCCTTGATTTGTAGACCAGGTTGGCTTTGAAGTCAGAGATCTACCAGCCTCTGCCTCCTGAGTACTGAGATTAAAGGCATGTGCCAACACACGTGTTTTTTTGGTTTGAGATAGTGTCTCCCTATAGCCCCAGCTGGCCTGGAACCCAAGAGATCTGCCTGCCTCTGCCTCCTGAGTGCTGGAACTAAAGTCATATTCCACCATGCCTGGCGCTTAAACATTTTATTTTATATGTCTGAGTGTTTTGCCAGCACATATGTAAGTGTACCTGTGTCATGCAATGCCTGTAAAAGCCAGCAGAGGTCTCGAACCCCCTGGAACTAGAATTATGGACAGTTGTTAGCTGCCAAGTTGGTGCTGAGAACTGAGCCTGGGTCCTCTGCAAGAGCAACTGGAGCTTTTAACTGCTGAGTCATCATTCCAGGACCAATAAACATTGTTTTGTTTTTGAAGACAGGGTCTCACTATTCAGCCCTAGCTCGCTCAAACTTGCTATGTAGACCAGTCTGGCCTTGATCTCACAGAGTGCTGAGATTAAAGGCAGTTATTACCATGCCCAGTCCAAGTGTTATTTCTGAGACAAGGTCTTGCTGGATAGTCCAGGCAGACCCTGAATCTGACCTACCTCAGCCTCCTGACTGCTGGGATGACAGGCATGTGACACCATGTTCCCCGGGCACTGTATTCCAGGAAGACCTCCCAACAACACTGTCACAGGTGAGGACACTGGAGCTCAGTAGGCAGCAACTCCTCAACGCCCAGAATCTCATGAACTTAGGAGGTTCCATGTGCCAGGGAAGCAAGCACAGGCCGGGAGTCCACCAGCAACACGTGCCTCAGGACTTATGTGGAAGAGCAGCTTCCTGAGTGCTGAGGCAGGAAAGGAAACCCACAGGGAAGCAGACAGCAGTGGGGAGCAAGGCAGGTCTGCCTGGACGGCAGACCATCAGTGGGGTGTGCAGGGTGTCGGGTCGGCACAGGCGGCAGGGCCGTGTCTAGTCGTCGGGAAGGACTTTATAAAAATATGACAAGGGCCGGAGAGACGGTTCTGTGGCTAAAAAGCACCAGCTACTCTTGCAGAGGACCTGGGTTTGATTCCCAGCACCCACATGGTAGACAACAACTGTCTGTCATCTCAGTTCCAGCATTATGATGCCTTCTTCTGACCTCCACAGGCACTGAACACACTCGGTACACATGCAGGCAAACACTCAAACAATTAAAAAATAGGTAAGAGTGAGAGAGCTGGGGATGTAGTCAGCTGTGGAATGCTTGCCCACATGCATGGGGCACTGGGTTCCGTCCCCAGCACTGACCGAACCAGGGGTAGGGACACACACCTGTAATCTCAGTGCTCAGGAGGTAGAGGCCAAAGGATCAGGAGCTCAAGGTCATCCTCAGTTAAATCATGACTTCAAGGGCAACCTGGGCTACCTGTAAAACATAAAAAAGAAAAAAATTAGTTTAAATATGAAGGGCTGGGGTCAACTGGCAGCTGCCTGCTTTGCAGCATAAGGCCCTGGGTTCAGTGTCTAGTACTGCAAAATCATTGCACCTGGGAGGCAGGGACAGGAAGATCAGGAATTCAAGGCCAGCCTTGAAGACCTGTTTCAAAGAAAAACCCAGGCATGGTAGTGTATGTCTGTAATCCTAGCACCAGCAAAGAGGAGGCAGAGACGGGCAGATCTCTGTGAGTTCAAAGCCGGCCTTGTCTACACAGGGAGTTCCAAGTCAGCCGGCTAGGGCTACAAAGAGACCCTGCCTCAAAACAAACAATAACAACAAAAAACTTCTAGAGGTCGTGCTCAGTGGCCGAGCAGCTGAGCAGCTGGCCTGAGGGAGGTTCTGGGTTCAATCTCCCGAATCAGGACCTCACTGTCCCACCTCCCAAAAAGATGCTCATGCCTGTAATCTCAACACTAAGAAGGCTGAGGCCTAGGGTACGGAGTAAGACCTTGACTCTAAAATGAAACATACCATCAAAAGGCGTTTCTAAAAATTCACATCAAGTCCTGCAGGGTATAAATTAGTAGTCACACGAAGAAACAAACTACATAGTAAGTTTTATTTTAAAAGGCCCTTTTTATTAAACTTGTACACTTTTTCTTTTAGAATCCTAATTTAAAAAAAAAAAACTTTTCTACTTAAAAAAAACATGAATCAAACAAACAAAGGCAACTATTAGAACATGACTAATAGTGATGAAAAAGAGAGGAAGCTACTGAAAGTACAGAAGAAACCAAGGGGAGGCCCTAGGCGCCTGCCTTCCCTGCCGGGGGTCCCAGAGCAGCCCAGCAGGGCCAGGGAGCACCTTCCTGCCACACGGAGTAACTCGGACCAAAAATCCCTGGTGATCGCACAGATACACGCAATTGCTCTATTTCAAAAAGCACACGTGTTCCCCCTCCCTCCCGGTCTCCTGGCAGCGGGGCCTTCACAGGACGTAGGTGTTCTTCACCAGCTGTTCCCTGTCATCCCCGATACTCCAGACGGTGCGGAGGTCGCGCTCCTGCCTCCTGCGTGCCACCCGGATCAGGCAGATGACAGAGGCTCCCAGGAGGACTATCAGGACCATCACAAGCAGCCCCACCAGGACCACTGCTGCGGGCAAGGGGGACAGGTGAGGCAAGGAAGAGCACGGCCAGAGAGGGCCTAAGAGGGCCGTCACGCCGCACGCACAAAGTGGCTCTTGTGCTGCTTTTGTTGTTTTTAACATTTTGTGTTGGGGGAGCGGAGAGAAAAAGGGAGAAAGAGATTGTGTTTCCGTCGTATGTCATGGTGTGATGCGTGCTTGTGGAGGCCACAGGACAGTTTGTGGGAACTGGTTCTCATTCCATCATGTGGGTTCCAGGGATGGAACTTGGGTTGGCAGTAACATCCTTACCCACTAAGCCATCTTGCTGGCTCTACTATGGTTGAGACAGGGTCTCATGTAGCCCAGGCTAGCCTTAAACTTCCTATGTAGCTGAGGCTGGCCTTGAACTCCTGATCCTACTATTTCTACCTTCTAAGTGCTGGAATTACAGGTATGTACTGTTGTACTGGCAATGTTCTTTATTTTTCAAAAAAAACTTAAAAAGAGCCTGTACTGTTCTTGCAAAGGACCTGAGTTCAGTTCCTAGCACCCACACTGGGCTGCTCATAACCACCTGTAACTCCAGTTCCAGGAACTCCAACGCCTCTGGCATCCATGGGCACCTGTACTCTTGTGCACACACCTACACATACACATAATTAAAAAAAAAAAAAAAAAAGAACACTTCAAGTCTGTATCCCTTGGTTCCTGTCAGGGTATCCTGACCGGAGTTGCAGGCCAACAAGTGCTTCCCTTTGCTGTGTAAACAAAGGTTCACAAAGATTTTGTGTTCACATACCCTGACTGGTGAGAGTAAAAGATAGGCCCCTACAAGTGGCTGCTGTGGCAATGAAGCCAGGCAGAGGTGAGGCTGGATCCTGAGCTGCCCTGGGAGGGATCTCTGTGTTCCTAATTGCTGGGTAATGGTAACAGTGGTTGTCCAACCGGTGAGTTAAGATGCCTCCTTTCCAGGTGGGGCTGCATCTTATTTAGGCACGTGGCTTCCTGTGACATTCACCTGGCGCCCCTCTTCCACTCGCTACAGGACTTATATGGACTTCTGGGCAAAACCTTGCCCAACTCTACACACAATTAACCCTCAAGACCCGGGCAGCTTTCCAGCCCCAGCCCTAAGAACCAAGCTCCAGCTTCTAGAACAAGGAAGACCTGTAGGCCAGGTCTTATCCCCTTAACAAGGCAACAGGTCAAGAGAGGTCAAACCAGTATGGCAGGCCCTCTTCATCAATACCACGTACACACAGGCTCAGAGACAAAAGTGAAGGGATGCAGGGCCTCCGTGCCAGTCCAGACAGCCTGTGCACATGGCCCACGTCCTCCTTCCTATCACCCTGACCATTCCTTCACACCCAATGAGAGCTAAGCTCCCTCAGGCTCATGCAGATCCCACAAGATGGGCCACTCCCTGTGGCCCAGCCGGAGCCTGCCTAGGGAATTCCTGACTCAGGTTCAGCCTCCACTTATGTTCAGTGTTTGCTGTTGGACAACTGTCCACAAGTCCCAGCTGCCTGCCCATTTTCATGTACAGACACAGCCCTCTGCCACAAAGACATTCCAGTGAAGGACAACATAAACAAGACATAAGCCCACAGGAAGCACAGCTGGGCAGAGCCCTCAAGTCAGGAAGGCCAGCGGCAGGCGGGCAGCAGGGAGGTGGAGGAGGGCAAAAAGTCACATACCTTTGGTGCCTGGAGTCAGGACAGGATACATCTGGTTACCTGAAAGAACGCAAACCCCTGAGGTCAGCTCCTCACCCTCCTCCTCACTCTAGAGAGGAGCCACCAAGCCTGGACCTCCTCGGCCTCCCAGAGCCCCCCACGGCCTCCGGGCCTTTCCCAGCCTTCCCTGAGGACTCCTTCCGGCTTTTCTGGATGCTCCGGGGGTTTGCCACTTAAAGGGTCCAAACGATAGTTTCCGATGCCCTTATTGCAGGGAGAAAGGGCTTCTCAAGGGCTCCCACTGGTCTTGCACTGGGGTCAGACCAACTCACCAGAGCAGCGCTGCACGCACGCCTCCCGGGACAGGTAGCGGTTCTTATTGCCCCGGCAGCCACCGTAGATGAAGCTGCTACAGGAGTTCTTCTCAGCATCAAAGTACCAGCGTGGGAAGGCTGCCCGGCAAGGCCCAGTGACAGCTTTTGGAATGCAGTATTCTGGAAGCAAAAGCCAGGGAGTCTCAGAGACACAAAGCACCAGGGCCCACAAGAAGAGGAGCCGATGCAGGTGTGCGCAGCTCCGCGATGGAGAGCGCCACCGGGCCTGTGACGGGCCTGGGCCAGACGTGGCCAGGTCTGCTCACACCTGCCTGTATTTTCCTTTCCTTTTCTTTTTTTTTTGTGATAGGGTCTTGGTATGAAACTCACTGTGTGGCCCAGGCTGGCCTTGAACTCATGGAAGTCCTCCTGTCTCAGATCCTGAGTGCTGAGATTTCAGTTGTATAGCACTAGGCCTCCAGCAAGGCCCTTCATTTCCAGACACCATCTAAACAGCTGAGCCCCTACTCCCTGGAGTCTGAGGTGTTCCAGGCACTTCACAGGTACCGAGTCAGTCTCTGACTGATCTGGAGCCCTCACTTCACATATGTGAACTACGCCTTCCTAGCCACAGTCACACAGCTGGCGAGAGGCAGGGTGGTAGGTGAATTCTAGAGGTATACACCAGACTGCCTCTATTTTGCTGGCACTTCTTGATTCCTGTCAGCCTGGGGCACCCACTGATGCCTGTTGTCCTGACCCCAGCCCTAGAATGTAACCAAGGAAGGCTAAAGAGCTCTGCGAGTTCCTGCAAGTGAGTGTCAGTTACCCACTGTGTAAGGAAACACCCCCCACATCACTTCCCTGGTTATACCTTCATAGTTGAAGAGCTCACCAGAGAGGCCATCAGAATCCTGCTTTCTGGGAACTGAAACACAAAAATCTGTGTCAGAGGGGTCAGGGGGGACTTGGGGCAATTGGCCTAGCAGGGCTGAGACTAAAGGGCCCACAGAGGGAGCATGGACACTGAACTCTTTAAGGGGTGGACACAGCCCCTGGTCCTGAAGGCCTGTGGAGCACAGGGCGCGCTCTGTGAACACAGGAGAGGAGTGGTTACTGTGGAGACTAATTTCAGCCACGTTTCAGGAGTGATCTAGAAGATAGCTTTGTTCATATTTT
Organism: Eospalax fontanierii; assembly: GCA_035773235.1. Lineage (NCBI taxonomy): Eukaryota > Metazoa > Chordata > Mammalia > Rodentia > Spalacidae > Eospalax > Eospalax fontanierii. Next base: position 23,614,039 of record CM069554.1, on the reverse strand, counting down.
GTCTCTGACATGGCCAGAAACTACTCTCCTGGGGAAATTTCCTTTTGAAGTAACCTGGAAACCAGAGCTACCATGCAGGGCCCTGAATAGCTAGCAAAGGCCCGGAGCAACTGGAAAGTGCTCTAGCCTGACCCTGGCTTTCTATAAGTCAGGCCACAGCAGCCACTGAACTCCATGGGCTCTGGTGTCACAGTGGCATTCAGAGTGTGGTGTGTGGGGCTGGCCCGAGGGGGCTTTTGTCCTAGACACGGGTATAGGCCCTCCCTCTATGGAAGGACAGGTCTCGCTGGCCCACCTGAGCCCCTGGCCCTGAAGGTGCAATTGCTAGCAGCTAGTGTAAGGGACCACTCACCCAGGCTCCTGCCGCAGACAGAGTCCCTTAAGCATAAAAGAGGAGCAGGAGAGCTGCTGTCAGCACTACAAAGCAAACTAACACAAAGCTCTAGATCAAGGACAGCAGTGGACAGAGGGACGGGGAGGCAGAGGACAGAAGACTTCTAGCAGACGAAGGGGGACAGCGGCCCGACAGGAGCGGAGGACACAGCACGGCAGGCAGCAGCCTGCAGGGAAAGCAGGGCCTGAGCACAGGCACGGTCATGTGCCCGTGACCCTCCTGCTGGCCCGGGGATACTCCATGCCGGAGGCAGAGGCAGAAGCGCTTCACAGGTCCCAGGTCCAACTGTCCCCTCACATTACCATCTGGGCAGCCTTCACCCCCGGGCCTTTCAGGAACCTACCACTCGGGACAGAGGAGGCCGCTCCATTCCTGCTGCTGCCCAGATCATCAATGGTGTTCTCTGCGGGGAGACGAAGAACACGCAGTTAAGAATGCGCATCTCTAAGGCACCCAGCGACAGAAACATGGGTCCCACGGGCAGCAACCGACCCTCATTTCTTCTTCCTGTGGAGCCTTTGGGGGCATGCAGGACCATATTAAGCCTGCCCTAACTCAGAAATGAGGAACTAGACTGCCTTGGATCTGAAGAATCAACCTGAAGCCAACTTACAGGGAACCAGAGCAAAACTGAGCAAAATGACCTTATAAGGACAGAGGGTTCTCAGGGCCAATCTGTTTAACCATGCCTACTTATTTTGAAGCAGTTGGAATTATTAAATACATTTTTAACATAAATCTTTAAGTTTAAATTTTAACTGCATTCCTAAATTCATTAGTGTGTGTGCATGTCGCGGCATAGGTGTGGAAGTTAGAGGGCAACATTCAGGAACTGGTTCTCTCCTTCCACCACGTAGGTCCCAGGAATCAAACTCAGGTCTTCTGATTAGGCCTGCACTTGCTGAGCAATCTCACTGTCCCTATTGTTAATGTAGACCTTAAGCACAGAGGTTAGTAGAGAGACACTTTGGGAAAGAATATGCTATACTAATGTGTGGGATTGGCTTCTCAAGGGACAGTCAGTCCACTCTAGTTGTTCTTAGGGTCTCACTGTGTGGCCCTGGCTGGCCTGGAACTCAACTCACCTTGCCTCCCTAGTGCCCGGAATAAAGACATGCACCACCATGCAGGCTTGCCTTCTGTTTTAAAGAGAGAATGTACTTCGTTCTAAAAATGTATCAATATCTATGTGTGTGTGCCCACATGAGTTTACGTGCAACATGTGCACACAGATGCCCACAGATGACAGAAGAGGGTGCTAGATCTACTGAAACCTGAATGTTCAGCTCTGCAATAATAGTATGCACCCTTACCACGGCATCTCTCCTGTCCCATACTGCCAGTTCTCCTGACACAGGGGGGTTATAGGCATGAGCCCCGACAGCCAGCTCTATCTATTTATCTTGTATCTAGAATTTAAAAGGGCACAAAACAGTGTAATGTACTTACTACTACTGAACTGTATACACTGAGAACGGCTGAAGTCACTGGGCAGTGGCACACCTACAGTCCCAGCTACTGAGAAGGCTAAGGCAAGATGGTAACTTGAGCCCAGGAACTCAAAGCAGCCAGAGCAACACAGACCTTGTCTCCAGGGAGGGGAGTAGGGGTGGGGGGCTGAGGAGGTACTAGAAAGATGGCTCAGCGGTTAAAAGCCTTATTCTTGTAGAGGATCTGGATTTGGTTCACAGCACCCACACAGGTAGCTCACAACTATAAGTAACTACAGTCCAGGGATCTGACCCCTTCTTCTGGCCTCCATGGGCACCAGCACACACATATACACAGGTACACACATATACACAGGTACACACATATACACGCAGGCAAAATACTCACATAAAAATCAATAATAAATAAATCTTCTTTAAAAGGGGAAAGGGGACTGGTGAGGTGGCTCAGTGAGTAAAGAGGTTTGCTGACAAATCTGAGTTCAATCCCCAGGACCCACATGGTGGAAGAGAGTTGACCTCTTCAAGTTGTCTTCAGACCTCCACAAGTGAGCCATGGCATGCACTTGCCCACAGACACACACACACACACACACACACACACATACATACATACACACACACACAAATATAAACACATAATAAAATTTCTACCATCTATATCTCCAGTTCCAGGGAACACAATGCCCTCTTCTGGCCTCCACAGGCATTGCAAGCACAGGTGCACTTACATACATGCAGGCAAACAATCATATACATAAAATGAAAGAGTTAAAATAACTAAATAAAATTTAGGAGCTGGAGAGATGGTTCAGCACTTAAGAGCACTGGTTCCATTCAGAGGACCTGGGTTCAGTTCCCAGCACCCACACAGTGGTTAAAAATTGTCTGTAACTCCAGTTTCATCTTCTGGCCTCTGCAGGCACTGCATACATGTGATACACTTCTACACATAAATTAAAAAAAAATTTTTTTTTAAAGAAGTGGGATAGAAATAAACTTTAAAATATTTTATTTATTATTTATTATCTTTAATTTTATGTGTGAGAGTGTACTGCCTGCATGTATATAAGTGCACCTGTGTGGTACAATGCCTGGAAAAGTCACCAGAGGGTGTTGGATTCCTTGGAACTAGAGTTGTGGACAACTGTTAGCTCCCACATAGGTGCTGGGAATCAAACCCGGATCCTCTGCAACTGCTGAGTCATCTTTCCAGCCCCTAAAGAAACTTTAAAATGGGGGCTGGAGAGATAGCTCAGTGGTTATGAGCACTGGCTGTTCTTGTAGAGGACATGGGTTCAATTCACAGCACCTACATGGTGGCTAACAATCGACCATAATTCCACTTCTAGAGGAAATCTGACACTCTCTTCTGACATCCTTGTGCACTTACATACATATAGGCAATAAACTCATACACAAAAACTAAAAATATAAATAAAAAATATTTTTAAGAGAGGAGAAACTTTAAAATGGTCAGTTTTATAGGTGAGGTGTGGGTATTTTTTTTTTGACCCAAGGTCTTGCTACATTGCCCAGGCTGATCTCAAGCTCTTGAGATTCTCCTGTCTCAGACTCCCAAATTTGAAGGTGGGATTACAGTGGAGTGCCACTTTACCCAGCATGCGATGGAGGGTTTATTACCAGCACGAGTTAAGGGTGGGTGGAGAGCTGGCTGGTCTGGGAGAGTCCCCAGCTCTGTAGAAGGCTGGCCTAGCCTAATGCAACTCAACAGTCACCTCACAAACCAGCTCCCTCCATCTACCTCTTCCTCATTAAGCCATCTTCCAGCAATCTGGCTAAGAGGCTTGCCTACGTAGACTAAACACAGGCACAGGGATGTGTCTGGTCCCCTGGGTGGGTCTAGTTCTCATTATAAATTAATAAACTGGCACCCTCATTCTCATTTGGCCTCACACAGAACTGGCCTGCCTAGAAAATACGCTGGCAAAGGACTCCAGGGCCCCGGAGCCATAGCTCTGGCCGTTTTCAGCTCTCTTTACAGGCTCCCCTGAGAATGCCAAGAGACACACAACCAGATGCCCACAAAAGAGCTTCCTGGACCCTTGAGGCAAGGTCAGGTTCCGGGCCATCTCCAGGGAGACGCCGAGTCTGCCTTACACCCACTGTCTCCTGATCACGTTCTCAACACTTCAACCCTGTTTCTAAGGCAGACACAGCACATCAGAAAGGAGCAAAAACCATCTCCCCTCCCCAGTCCATGGGATGGGAAAACACACAAAACATGCTATTTTCTTCAGTCACTGTCTCCTCTAGTACTGGTTACCACTCAAAAGGTACTAATCCAAAATCATACCTAAGCCTGGTAATCCCAGCACTTGGGAGGCAGAGGCAGAGGCAGGTGGATCTCTGTGAATTCCAGGTCAGCTTGGTCTAGCCTGGAATAGAGAGACCCTACCTCAACAGAATAAAACAAAACAAACAAAAGCCATATCCAGCTAGGAGTTGTACATTGCTATAATCCAAGCACTTGGGAGGCAGACATAGGAAGATCAACAGTTTGCCCCCTGCATAGTAAAACCCTGTCTCAAAACACTAAACTAAAATTAGTGCCTGTCCCCTAGGTTCTCCAGATCCCTGCTAAGCAAGTAAACTGCCTCTCTCCACACGCAGATTTGTATGTCTCACCCACTGCCGTAGACCTGAGTCACTGCCTGCGGTCACTGCTGAGATAGAAAACCATAAATATCAACAAGGATAGGGACCGACAGTGAACACAGGGGCCCGACACAGAGTCACAGAATTTCCAGGGACAGCCTCAAGGCCAAGTACCGGGCAAAACCACCCGCCAGGACGGATTACTCAAAATCTTTACAGTGGGGTTTGGGCAGCCCAGCCTCAGTCTCAGTCTCGGAACACATGGAAGGAATCAAGCAATCTGACCCCCCTTTTCAGCGGGGTCAGAGCAGAGCACTCTGCTGGGGCAAGGGCAACGTCACCCTTACAGACCCTCACAGACCCTCACTAATAAGGGCTGGGGAGGATGGATTCCAGGGCACATACTCTAATGGTAACTCCTAACATGGTGCCATGAGCTTTTCAGATGACTTGCCCTGCGAGTAAAAATAACACAATGCCCAGGGAACAAGGCGCCTGATAGGAGTGGATCTGAAGGCCAGTCCTTCTGGGCTGGGCTGGGCTGGGCTGGGCTGGCGAGAGTAAGGGGGCTGGGTGGAAGGCTTGACCCTTTCTGGTAAGAGGCAGAAACCCTGCTGTGAAACCACCATGGCCACAGCATCCATATCTTGATGACAAAGTGCCCTAAACAGCAGACTCCCGGCTGCGGTCATACCTGTGACGCCAGCACACTTCTCAAGGCACTCCTCCTTGCTCTGGTAGTTGTTGCCGTTCCCTTCACAGCCTCCATACACAAACGGCTGGCAGGTCCCCTCGGTGACATTGTACCACCATCTGGGGAAAGATGCCCGGCATCTCCCCACTGCCCTCAAAACTCGGCAAGACTCTGAAACAAAGCGGAAGCCAAATGGGTTGGCGGGCAATTCTGAGGTCAAAGGACACACACATCCTACGGGAAGAGGCCCTGGGTCTTCTAAATATCCCAGAGGAGAGCCGAGCTTCTGGCCCAGCCAGCTCCTCTGTGACCTGTTTCCAAAGCCTGCACTGATGCTTCCTTCCTCATCAAAGAAAGCAACACATCAACCAGTTACAAAGTCCAACCCACCTGCTTAACCATGTTTCAGCTGCATGTGAAATCTGTGCTTGCCCCCTTACCGAAGATGCACGGTGGGAGTGACTGCAGAGCATTTGCTTTCCATGTGCCAGGCCCGAGATTTTAACCCCAGTACCCCATCCACAATCACCTATAGAAACTTAAAAGGGCCACACACACGATACCCTCTGTGAAACTGAGGCCAGCCTGGTCTACATAGTAAGTTCCAGCTGGGAGACCCTGCCCCCAAGACAGAAAAAAAATGCAGCTAGGAAAGAAAAAAAAGGCAAAATCAAACTCTAGGATTCTTTGGGACACTGCACCATCCACCCAAGCCAGGATGCTGAGCACTGAACTTAGCACTGGAGAGTGGAGGTAGGGCTGTCAACACTATAGAATGACAGTCACACAAATGGACAGAGGCAGAACTGCCAGAGGCTGACCAAAGGGGCTGTGAACAAGGAAAGGGGAATCACCTACACCAAAGGAGACTTCCTCCCGGAGGCCCCAAGACGGCAAAGCACCACAACCCAATCACAGGATGTCCCGTGCCTCTATAGGGGTACCCGCCCCAGCCCCACGGAGAGCGCCGCAGGGCCTTGGCTGACAGTTCTAGCAGCATCCTGGAGCAGCACTCTTGCTCCTGGCTCTCCTTCGCTCTCTAGCTGTGCTCATGTTTTAGGTTAATTCCACCACTGCGTACAATCTTGAAAAGCACAGAGGGCAGGATCTGCGCTGCTGTCTTTCCAAACTAGGAACTCCCTCACATGCCAGTAAATTCCAGATAACCAGCATGGCAGAAAGGCATATTCCAGGGCTGGTCAGATGGCGCAGTAGGTAAAAATGACTGATGCACAAGTCTGATAACCTGAGTTCAATCCCTGGAACCTTCCAAAAAGGGCTGTTTTGATGTGGTAATCCCAGTCTTCGCCCAGCACTGGGACTACAGACCCTCGCTACCATAGCTAGCTTTACCAACTCAACTATCTTCCCAGTCAGGCTCATGGCACAAGCCTGTAATCCTAGTGACCTGGAGAATGGGCCAGAGATGGAATGTTCAAGACCAACCTGAGCTACACAGTGTGCAAGCCTGGGCAGTTTGGTGAGATCTTGTCTTAAAAGAGACAAAAAGGGACAGAGACATCAAACTCAGTGGTAGAGCACTTCCCTAGTAAGTACAAGTACTATTAAGTACTTACCTAGTAGGTATCCCAGCACAAAAAAACCCCGCTGATAGTCACCCACAGCAGGTACTTTTGGCAATGTGCCAAAGGCCACAAAATACAGGATAGATCAACAATGCCCAGAGTAAACACAGAACAGAACCTCCAGGGTGCAATCTGGCCCAACCCACAATGCTGGGAGAGGGAGAAGGCCACACTGCTGCCGACAAGACAAGAGGAAGAGGACCCAGAGCCTTCAGTCAGAACCCTGTACGGAAAATATCAAGGAGGGAGCACTAGGTGCTACCGAGGGCCAGCAGCCTATCCTGTACCTTGCCAAGCTCAGAGTCCTGGCAGTCACCAACTGCTTTGTGTTCTTGCTTTCTGTGCAGTTTCAGGTACAGCTTTCATTTTTTTTTTTTAAGCTAGGACTGGTGGCGTACACCTGTGATCCTGGCACATAGGAGATGGAAGATCAGAAGCTCAAGGCCAATGTCAGTAACTTAGTGAATTCAAGGCCAGCCTGGACTACAAGACATCCCATCTCAAAAGACAAACAGTGCAGAACTATACTCCTTAAACACCAACAGAGCAAGCAAACCGTATCTCAAATATAAACCGAACCTGATGGGCATAGTGGCGCCCACCCCCAGTAGAAGTTCAGGGTCATCTTCGGCCAAAGTGAGCCACTGCCATCTGGGCATTGTGAGACTCTGTCTCAATGAAAAAATCAAACCTGAACAAACAAGAAACCTCTAACAAACCTGAGAGCTCAAGGTTGTTCTCCACAGGGAACCAGCAGACACTACACTAGAGAACAAAGCAGGGCGACCATAACATACAAGAGTGCTAGACACAGGACGCTGTGTGCCAGGGGAAGAAGCCTGAGGGTGCGTGAATCCCCCTGCACAGAACCCAGCCCCGACCTTCAGGCTCAGGCATGCACTGTCACTGGCGCCTGTGAGGGGCCTGGACTGGCTGTTTACCAACAAGCACCCAAGAGTGGCAGCCCTTCAGTTTACAGGATCGACTGTCAGTTCTGGATGTTTGCATTCACCAGAAGTGAGTGAAAATGCAGTGGGTCACTTAGAGTAAGAACAAGGAACATCATTGTGCTTGGGGACCCAGAGGCTCTGAGCAGCTGCAGACAGCATGCCGTGAGACTGCTCAGGGATTGCGTTGAAGACACTTCCTCTCCTGCAGCCAGGGCTGCAAGGCTCTCTTCAACTGTTCCCACTTTTGTTGCAAGCAGCGGAGGAAGCCATTCTATGCTGGCAGCTGCTCACATCTGCACTGAATTACCACAGAAAGCCCCTTGCTTTCCGGTTGCTTGAGTAGGTTAGGAGGGAAAGCAAGGCTTCTCTGCCAAGCAGTGAGAAACCTGAGTTCAAAAGAAAACCTGAGCTAAAAGCTACACCTGGAACACTGGGTGCAGGAGTAACAACGGGCACAGGGGAGTGGGCAGATCATTTCCACTGCTTTTACTATAACACACACCTCGCCAGGTGTGGTGTTGCACGCCTTTAATCCTAGCACTGAGGAGGCAGAGGCGGGCAGATCTCTGAGTTCAAGGCCAGGCTGGTCTAGGGCAGCCAAGGCTACAGGGAGACCCTGTCTCAATATTCCCCTGCCCCTACAAAAAAGACTTAAGTGGCATGGGCCTCACTGTTATGCGCCTAGACGTACAGTATTGCTAGTAGCCTGGCAGAGTCTTTCATCACATGCCTTCACTACTCAACTGCTTCGACACATGCATGGCCTGAACCTTGTTTAAAGAGACCTGAGCTTATGGAAAGGGACTAGTTTCAGTCTGCTAGTCTGCTCTGAAGGAGGCAGTGTTCAGGAAACACATGGCCTTCACTTCCAACACAAATAAGACCAAAGCATTTTTTCTTCCATGACTCTCCAAAACAGCTATTATAGGAAAGCATAAATACTTTGGTATTAAGATGGCTCCCATGCTGGGTGTGGCGGTGCTCCCCAGCCATCAAGCACTCGAGAGGCTGTCATAGGAGGACTGCAAATTCCAGGTTGCAGAGGTCCTATCCGCCACCCCTCCCCCTGGAATAAAAACCTTCGGGGATTTTTTTCTGGAGGGGGGTTGCTACAGACGGATGCTTGCGGGGAGGATGCTGCGAATGGAGCTGGACTGGGCGAGTGCTCTACCACTGAGCTACATCCCAACCCTGCTTTTCTAGACAATCAAAACATATGATAATTTCAGGCTGGAAAGATGACTCAGTGATTAAAAGTGCTTGCTGTTCTTGAAGAGTACTGGGTTCCCAGCACCCATGTGAGGCAGCAGACAACTGTCTATAACTGCAGTTTCAGGAGAACTGTTATCTTCTAGCCTCCACATGCCCATACATGGAGCACAGACAGACAGACAGACACACGCAAATTTAAAAAAAAAAATCTTTTAAAAAAATCAGACAGATTCAGATTAAGATAAAAATGTAACAAATGGGCCAGGTGCAGGATGGCGGTATTTGACTGTGATTTTGGCAGCTAGAACAAGGCAAATTCTAGGCTCCTGGGGTATAGGCGTGTCTTACAAAACAAAGAGGACTGATGAGATGGCTCAGAGCTTACTGCCAAGCTGGACAACTCGAATCTGATTCCGGGATCCACAAGGTGAAAGGAGAGAACCAACTCTCACAAGCTGTCCTCTGACGTTAGTGCATGCTATGGCACCACCCTCCTCCCCAAATATATGATGCACATGCACTAAACAAATGTAAGTTTTTGTTGTTTGTTTTTTTAAGAGTCAGGGTCTCCCTGAGGCCCCAGCTGATCTAGAACTTGATCTCACAGAGATCTGCCTGCCTCTGACTCCAGAGTGCTGGGACTAAAGGCATGCACCACCAAGCCTGGACAAAATGTACCAAAATATATAGGTGACTGCTTATTTTCTGACACCTTATTTACTGTCTCAAACAAAAACAGGCCTGTCAGATGCACCATTTCTAACAGTCACAATAAAAAGGAATCACAAAGTAACACCCACAAATTTCAAATTAGGGTATAGAAGCTTGTACACAAGATCTACATTTCACACTGATTTGCTCAGAGAGCCCAAGCACTAAGATAAGGGCCTCTGGGATCAACTGGAGTGGGGAGGGGGAAGCTAAGGCAACATCAACAGGCAGTGAGAAAAAAAAAAAAACCCAGAAATCTAAGTTGCTTGGAAGTCTCAACATTCCTTGGGTCCTTTATCACAATCTGAGGCTTAGGATGTTCAATTCGCTTCACCAGAAGCCTCTGCTTTCAGTCACACTTCAATGACAGGGTCACTGACAATAACGTGCCAGAAATACTGAGCAAGGCTCAGGGGATTTGACTGGACATATTTTCAGCAAGTTATTTCTTAATAAGGACTTCTACTACTATTTAACAAAAGATGATTGAGAAATGACTGGGAGGTAGTCCTTATGATACACATCCTATTTGTTGACTTCTATCTTGCAGCGCTGAGAATGAACCCAGGGCCTAGACAAGTACACTACCACTGAGCTACACACCAGACTGGCCTCATCTTCCCAAATGCTGGGATTCCAGACACACTCAGCCTAACTATGTATCAAGTTAACTGTTTCTATTGCTTTCAAAACACAGATAAGAAAACCAGGAAGGCAAGGCTGGGCAGACAGGGTGGTATATGCTTATAACCCCAGGACCCAAGAGGCAGAGCAAGAGATCATCACAAATTAGAGGCTACCCTGATCTACCTAATGTGTTCCAGGTCAGCCAGAGCTACAGAGCAAGACTGCAAGAGCCTGTCTCCCTACCCCACCCCCGCCCCTCTCTCTTACACTTACACTTACACACACACACACAAAGAAGAGGCTGAAGGGAATGAATACAAATTTAGCAAACATTTGGAACATTAGTTGCTGTAAAACTACAGACTGGTCTCTGGGAATATTGTCAAGGGAAACTGGTTTCTCTGGTTCCCGGGTTAACCAAGACAATCTGCCAATGGCTCAGATGACCTCATCCTACTCTGCCAACTGGAATGATTATGCTGTCACATTCTAATAATGACATCACAGAAACTTTAAGTTCCTACAATTTATAATCCTCCTGTCTCTATTCCCTTCCCCCAAGTGCTGGGATTACAAGTATGCATCACCATACTCAGTTCTCCATTTTCTTTTCTGAGGCAAGGTATCACAGTTGCCCAGACTGGCCTCATACTCAAAGCAATCCTCCTGCTCAGTGCTGGGATGACAAGAGTACAAACCATAACCAACATGTTTTCTTTTGTGTTTTGTCAGCAAACCTGCTTTCTTTCTCCTTGATACTGAGGACTGAACCTAGGGCTTTAATGCATGCTAGGCAAGTGTTCTCCCACTAAGCTGAATACCCAGTCTACTATCCCCACTACCACCTCATTTTTTTTTTCAGACAAGGTTTCATTAGATAGCCCAGGCTAGCCTTAAACTTGCACTCTTTTGGTCTCCGTCTGTAGAACACTAGGATTACAGGTGTGACCATTCCTCATTAACAGTGAGAATACTAAATTCCAAATAACTGAACCTATGGCATTCTCATCCCATGGCTTTTGATCAGTAGGCCTTTTCTGGATTTGGAACCAATGCCAGAATTTTAGCCTTCCCTCTTTCGGTGTCAAGGACTTGCTCCAAAGCCAGGCAAGATAGCGCACACCTTCAACCCCAGCACTCCGGAGGCAGAGGCAGGAGGACTTTTATGAATTTGAGGCCAACACAGGGAGTTCAAGCCAATTGGGGCTACATCACAGTGAGACCCTGTCTCCAAACAAACAGCTCCAAGTTGCTCTGCTGTACAGGCTTCCTCTGGCATCACTTTCTCTGCACCACCCAGGTTCTGTGAAGCTTTTGCTGAACTCTGCTCTGTGGTCTCAGACTCTGAAACAGAGGGGTCAACATGGTGGCAGCAGCTAGCCAGTTCTTCCAACACACTGTGGCTCTTCACTTCCAAGGTTACCACCTTCTCTCTTTGGTACATTTCTATTTTTCCCAGGAGTTTCCTCTGTTACTCATTTTTGTAAGCTATCACACAGGTTCTCACAGGGACGAGGAGGCAGCAACAGCCATGCTCTGCTGTGTGAAGCAAGCAGACACAGCATACAGCCAAGCACCATCAGCAAAGCCTCACCAGGCACTGTTTACACAACCACCTGACTGGCAGCTGGAACTTCTACTTTACCCCAGCACTCAGATGGGAAACCTAGAGGCCAAATGTAAACGCAGCCGTAGAACCAGAGATTATTTACTCAAACTGGCAAGAAATTCAGACATGTGGAAACGGTCTTCATCGCTTGCTTTTGTGGATTGCAAGGTCTCTGTTGCAATTACTGTCATCAAAACATAAAAGCTGTCATAGACAATACATAAATGGACGGCTATGTTACAGGAAAATGTTATTTATATATACTAAAATTTAATTCCATATAATTTTCAAGTCACGACATATTCTTTGGATTTTGTTCAACTATTCAAAAACAAACTGCTGGGTGTGATGGTGCACACCTGTAAACCCAGCACTTCAGGAGTGGAGGCGGGCACTGTCACAGGTATAATTTAGGGTAGCTGAGGTGGTGAGATGGCTCATGGGGTAAAGGTGCTTGCCTCACAAATCTGATAACCTGAGTTCAATCCCTAGATCCCAAGAAGGGGAAAACTGACATCTGAAAGTTGTCCTCTGACCTCCACAAGCGCATGTTGGGACACAGGAGCCCCACTGTCCACACTCAGGTGCATAAATAATACTTGCACAGAGAATAAATCAAAACATTTCTTAGAACATGCAATTTGGGGGGCTTGAGAGATGGCTCAGCAGTTAAGAGCACTGGCTGCTCTTGCAGAGAACCTGGGTTCAATTCCCAGCACCCATATGACAGCTAACAACTGTCTGTAACTACAGTTCTTGGGGATCTGACACCCTCTGCTAACCTCCAAGGGCACTGCATGACATGGGTGCACTTACACACATGCAGGCAATACACTCACACACATAAAATAAAAAAAAATTTTTTTAAATATGAAATTTGTCACTCCCTTTTTTGAAGAGTGTTTAGAAAAATACCATGTTCACCACGACCACATGCTGGAACTTGGGAATTAGAACATATAATAGACTTTTAAGGTTCGCATTCCTTTTATCAGAACACACATTTTTTAGATTTACCCTTAGCCAAAAAGCCTAGGCAGGGCTAAAAACAACTCCATTCTTTTCATTAAAGTCACTTAGAACTCTAAGGGTAAGACCCAGAGGCAATCAGAGCATCAGCCACAATAACCTGATATTTGAGAATCATATTTTATAATACTGAGGCATATAGTCTGCAAGCCTCCTCAGTAAACTTAAAAAGGACCTGAAGTCATTTAATTCAAGAATTATACTCAATAAGCTCGGCATGGTGGTTTACACCTGTAGTCCCAGCATTGAGAAGAGGCAGGAGAATCACCATGCCTAGGCTAATAGTGATTAGGGGTTACACAGTGAGGCCATTTATCCAAAGAGAAGAGAAGAAAGAAGGGAGAGAGGAGAAGGAGCAAAGCGGGAAATGGGGGAAAATTATACAAAACAAGGATAACTACTAACAACTACTAACACCCACCAAGGGCTCAATGCTCACATATTCACAACAGCTGAAATTTCCCCACCAACACATCTGTTTGTACTGGCAAAATAATCTATCCACATAAGTGAATATTTGCAGCTGTTAAAAACAAATACGTATGTGCCAGGATAGGAAGAAGTCCAAGACTTGGTGGAGGGGGCTGTATGATTCCAAAACATTTTTAAGTTTAGACACACATATGAAACTACCTCTAAGAAAAGGGACATGGTTTCTCATCACACTTACTGCGCAACGCTGGAGCGGAAACCCAGGTCTTCCTGTGCAGTAGACAAGTTCTCTACCCCTGAGCTGTACCCTGGCTTTCGGGTTTCATAGCAGTTCTAGGGTCACAACATCACGGTGCAGACTGTGCACCCACTCACTGTCTGCACATAAGGCTGGTCATCTGTGCCACTGGCTACCTGGCAGTTTCCCTGACCTCCTCCTGTTGCTTTTCACGTTCACAGCACCGAACAGTATTAAATGCAGCAAAATAAACAGGGGTCAAAGAATGGCTCAGTGTGGTAGGGGCGCTTATCAATCACCAAGCTTGATGACCTGAGTTCAATCCCTAAGACCTACATGGTGGAAAGAGCAGACTCTTGCAGGCCGTCCTCTGGTGTTTGTTCACTTGAGTGCCACCCACATACAAATTAAAATGCACTAATAAAAAATTTAAGAATACAGGCTTTTGTAAAAGCGGGCGGAACCTAGGGTTTTATCTGCTCTAGGCAAGGGTTCTACCACTAAGCCATGTCCCCAGCCCTTTTTAGTCTTTAGTTTTGAGGGAGGTCAGGGAAGCTGCCCAAGCTTCCCTTCAAAGTCTAAGGCCTTAGAACACTGCTTCTCCTACCCCAGCCTCTGGCCGAGAAGCCTCGCTCTTTAGTATGGTAAACCCACACTCTGACTTCAGCCTGGCTGAAATAAACACCTGCCAGAAGCAGTGGCATGAGCCTGGAGCCCAAGTGACTGGGGCGGCTGAGGCAGGAAAGTTGCTTGATTGCAGCATGGGCAACACAGCGAAACCCCAACTCAATAACCAAAATCGCAGGCTGGGCGTGATGGCATACCCCTTCAATCCCAGCACTTAGGAGGAAGAGACAAGTGGATATCTGTGAGATCAAGGCCAGCCTGGTCTACATAGAGTCACAGGTCAGCTGGGGGATACAAGGAGATCCTGTCTCAACACCTCCCGCCAAACCCCAAATCACAGTTTTTAGAGGCTCTGAGGATAAGGCAGAGTTCTGATACAGAATCATCATGTCGCTTCAGTTATTAAGAACATTATGAATATAACTAGACCCAAGTAGAAGCATAAGTCTGTCCGTGTGATTTATACCTGTTCTGATCTATTGAGTATGAGTGTGTTTCTTGGCAAATTTATTTGTAAACACTAGCCTGTGACCTGCCTTCAAGACTCAGCTTCCTGATGTAGAATACACCGTAAATCGTTTTTTCTTCATCTTGTTTTGAGACCAGGTCTCATAGAACCTAGAGTGGCCTTAAACTCAATTAGCCATGTAGCAGAGGACAACCTTGAACCATGCTTCCTCCTACAGCCACTACAGCCAGAGTACCAGGGACCCCACATCTGTTTTACAGGTACAGTGGACAGAAGAACCCAGTGCCTCAAACTCCAGGGACTCAGTCCCCGACTCTCATCCCGACAGCACGGTCTGGGACATGGCCCTGCTCTCCATAACTTCAGTTCCCCTATGAATTAACAAAGTGGGGAGAGTCAGTCAGATTTTTTTCTCCATGGACCCCACAGAGATGCATTCTGCTGGCTTGCCCATTCATGCATTCAAAGCAAGAACAAATGAGCAGTTTTCCTAACATGGAAAACCATCTTCAGCACAAGTACAAGTACAACCACCTTCAGGAGCAAAGGAGATATAAATGCTTAAAACGAGCCAGAAGCCTCCAACAAGGAGATAATTGATGACTGGACTAACCAAAACTGCCACTGTGCAAGGATGAAGATGAAGGACGGCAGGCTTCACCAATCTAATCAAACATTGCAATAGGGAAAGGGAGAAGACCTTCAGCCAAACAGGAGAGAACCAAGAGAAACATCACCTCTCCCTTTGGTTTTTCTATGGAACCACTAGCAAAGCCTCCTGACCTGGTGGTCCCTCATCCTCACCAAGCGTCAAAGACCCGTGCTACTTTGTTCAGATAGAGTTCAGAGGCAGAAAGACTGGGGGGAAACAAGAAAACCTTACTTTGTTTACTGTTAGAACATATGATGTCTTTTCCCTAAAGAATGAGAGGACTTTTGTGTGTGGTTAAGACAGGATCGCTTGTAGCTGAGGACAGCTTCAAACTCCTGATCCTTCTACCTTAGCCTCCTAAGAGCTGGGATTACAGGCAAGCATCGGGACACCTGGCTCAGGAATGAGACTCTGAAGTTTTTCATGAAAGAAGTGGAACTGAAGAAGATACTCAGAGCTGTGTTCTGCTTTGTTTTTTACTGATGTATGTGAGGCTGGCCTATAACTCTATGTAGCTGAGGATGACCCTGAGCTCCTATTCCTCCTGCTTCTACCATACCTGGCTTTGTGTTGCTTTAATCCTACCAAGAAAAATTCTACATTGATTTATACATTTTATACTCAGCTTTTTTGTTGTTGTTTGTTTCTTGAGACAGTCTTTCCCTGTAGCCCCAGCTGGCCTGGAACTCACTATGTAGACCAGGCTGGCCTAGACTGCACAGAGATCCACTTGCCTCTGCCTCCCAAGTGCTCAGATTAAAAGCTGGTGACACTGAGCCCAGTTCTCAGCCTTATTTTCGGTGATCTATAAATCCACTTATTTTGGTTGGTTATAGCTGACACAGCTCAGTGCTTCTGTTTCCAGGGCAGAAAGCGACTAAGCACCCTTCGTCCCTAGGTTTGGGAGTCTGGGAGGTGTTGTTATTAGGAATAATTCAGAAACTTTCAAATAAACCCCTAGATATTTATGAGGAAAGAATACTTATAATGACAAAGGCAACTTAAATTACAAGGGTCATAAAATTTTGCTGTAGATATTCTGATGTGAGTTTCCATTTCATACACTGTCAGCCCGATGCCAAGCACCACTTACCTCCACTGTCACTGAACATTCATCATTAAGTCGGGACTATGAATGCTACACTGACCTGTGTTCATCTCAGTAGCCCACTGGAATGACTTTCAAGGAAATAAGCCATTTCCAAGTCACACATACCCCTCCCCTGTGTGGTATATGCATGCATGTGTTCATGCCCACATGTGAGTCAGGGGTCTGTATCAGGTATGTTCCTTAACTGCTCTCCACCCCACCCTGTGGGGTGGGCTTGTCTCACCAGCACTAGGACTGCAGGCCACCCCATAATACCTGGCTTTTTACAAGGGCTAGGGACCCAAATTCAGGTTCTCATGTTCGCACAGCCATCCCCCAGTCTTTCCCAGAACCCACAGCTGTAAATTTACTGAAATTCTGAGACAGGACCATGTTGAGTTGAAGGCCAGTCCAGGCTACATAGAAACACTTTGTCTCAAAACTACCCCCACCACCCACAAAAAAAACCAAAAACAGAACAGGGCTGGAAAATGGCAATCATTTCCTGTAACTTGAACTCCCTATCACAAGCTCAAGGTTAGCCTGGTCTCCACATAGAGAGCCTGTCTCAAAACTCAACCTGTCAGAAACAATGCATGAAATGGTATTTATGACCAGACCTATACAATCCACAACTCACGCTCCAATGTTCTGGATAACCGTGAATTGTTCCTTAGTCATGTGCCCAGTGGACCAAGGCCTCTAGGGGTTAATAAAGTCCTTGCAGGCTCTCCTTCGACTCTTATATGACTCACAGACTGCTCATCCCTTATTTGGCCTCCCCTGTTGGCCTAAGGGAGGCAGAGGCCTGGCTGCCTGACCAGCTACCCAAGACAAGCCTGCATGTGCAAAGGACACAGCTGAGACAGACACAGCTGAGACAGACACAGCTGAGACAGGAGGAGGCAGGGGGACCAAGTTTACTCCTTCCATTTCAAGCTGAGCTCAAAATGTAAGGTGGAGCAAAGGGATGCTCCTGATGGAAACAAAGGGCTGAGCAGACCTACAGATGAAGGTCCTCATCTTCCCATCAGAGGCGGTTACAACTGGGCCACTGAAGTACACCAACCCTTACTGTACTCATTATTACTGTACCCATCACCAGGAATATTCACCTGTTCCTATTCCTTGGTTGGCTTCTTGAGATAGGGTGTCTTTTTAAAAACGTGTGTGTATGAGTGCATTGCTTGTATGTATATAAGTGCATCCGTGCCATGCAATGTATGAGGTCGGAAGAGGGCATGGGAGTTACAGATAGCTGTTAGATGCCATATGGGTGCTGGGATTCATACCCAGGTCCTCTGCAAGAGCAGAGAGTGCTCTTAACCACTGAGCCATTGATCCAGCCCCTAAGGACCACTGAGCCATCTCTGTAGTCTGAGATAGGGTCCCATTGTTTAGCCCTCACTGGCCTGGATCTTGTACATAGACTAGGCTGGCTTGAATTCAAAGAGATCCACCTGTATCTGCCTCCTGAGTGCTAGGATTAAAGGTATGTGCCACCACACCACACCACACCCAGCCATCTGTTCCTCAGTGTGGGTCTACTGCACAATCTAGTCTTTCCCTCACCACAAAGGAATGGCCAGATGAACAGGTCTGCTTTGTTCAGTATTCTACTTTGAAAGTCGAAACTGGTGTCTAGCACTTAGTAGGTGCTTAACAAGTATTTGTTGACTAAATTAATAAATAAGCATTTCAAATAGCCTTGCCCACAACAAGAAAAACATCTCTTCCATGAAGGCCAAGAATCACCTAAGATGCACCTGGCGGATCACCTACTCAGACACCTATTCAGTTCTTATCTGCAATGACTGATCAGGGTCACAACTAGAAAGGAATGGGGACTCATGACATACAGGAGACTGGCGGGAAAGTCTGCCTGGCAGCGTAGGTGTTAGGGAAGCTGTAATTAACACAGGAGGCCAATGGAAACTAAAGCTAGCATGAAAGTCAGTGGACACCCTGGAATGAACTTTGTTGGGCTCAGATCCAACGAAAATTCCCAAGAACTATCAACAAAGAAGCTAAACCAAGTAACCATTAACAGATCTAATGCCCAAGGCATAACCAAAAGTTAATGGCAGCAGGAACTGAACTTAACTGACAGCTCTTAAAGAATTCCAACTTCAAGAAATATCCTACCTGACCTTGTAATGACCAAAATTTTATTTCAGCCAAGACAGGTGGCACATGCTACAAACCCAGCTATTCAGGGAGCTGAAATAGAAGATCCCAAGCGCAAGGTCTGCCTGGGCTACAGAATAAGTTTACAGTCTGCCTCAAAATAAAAGAGTAATCAGGGGTGATGGTATCTGTCTACAAAGGTGGAGGCAGGAGTTAAGGTCATTCTTGGCTACATGTCAAGTTTGAAGCTAGTCTGGGCTACCCAAGAGCCCTTTTCAAAAAAAAAAAAAAAAAAAATAGAGTAAAATAAATTTAAAAAGTAAAAAGACTAAGGATTTAGTCTAGCATGATCTAGACTATGTCTATGTCTGAGATCATAAGCCAGTCCTGGGAAAAAAGTGAGGCTCTCTAAAACACCAGGACTTGGGTGTTAGAGATGGCCTGGTGGTTAAGAGCACTGGTTGCTCTTGCAGAGGACCCAGGTTTAGTTCCCAGTACCCACACCACATGGGTAGTTAACAACCACCTGTAACTCCAGCTCCAGAGGATCTAGCCTTCGAAGGCCTTGCATGACACAGGTGCACTTACATATATGTGGTCAAAATACTCATACACATAAAAAAAATTAATAAAATTAATAAATACCAGGATTTATCACCAAGTGAGATAAAGCATTTGGTAAAAGGGACTTTCCTTTCTTGGAGCAGTAACTGCCCTCCCCACACGGCAACAAAGCCCCCCCACAGATACTGTATCATAATGCCCCACCATCCCACCCTCCCCCACAGTATCATAAGAAGTCAAGTGTTCTCTATCTTCTTTTAGTAAATGGAGCATTCTTAAGGTATGGTCACAACCCAAAGGCCTACAGATACAGAGGTGGGCAGGTAACTGAAACAAATGGAATTATAGACTGGAGTAGGGTATGTCCTGTTGAAGAGGCTCAGGTTCCATTAAATCTTCATACTTTTAGGCAATGTCCCAAATTAATTTTTTTACATAAAAAAATCCCCAACTCTGGAAATCACAGTCATCTCAAGTTGTTTAGGGCCTTCTGGGAAAGGCCAGTTTCCAAGGCAGACCGGAACTGTCCCTGAAAGCTGGAAACAGCAGGCTCAAGATCAGCTTTCTGTGCCTGCCAGCAGATAAGCGTGTGGACTTTAAGCACTAAGTGCCCAGCAGCCCTGCCGCACCCTTCCTGCTGCCCTCAGCCTCACCAACACTGGCACTGCCAGACCACACGATATCGATCACACCCATTCTTCCTCCTCCTCCCCATACAGCCTGCTCTGTTCCCATCTCCATCCAGCTCCTGGGCTCTCTGGAGCTCATGGCCTACTGTCTCCAGAAAAATCTCATTTCCTCCGTCTCTTTTCTGAACCTTCTTGCCACCTTTTTCTAACCAGAACCTGGACCTCTGCTTCTAGACCACTCTCCCTCTAACCTCCCCAAATCCTTACCTGGGTTCACTGCCTCTCTGGCTGTGCTTATCGTCACCTGCTGAGATTTCCATACAGACAGGTGAGCCTCATTCAGAACCTGTTTTATCACCTACACTCATCACCCACTACATCCTACTTCTCTCGTCCTTCCTTCCAGACCTTGACTCTAACACTCTTCTGGCCTTACTACCTTTCCTGTGTCCCTCAAGCACCCATGCAGATTGAATTCTAGGAGCAGCCATTATACTTAAGTCTTCCACACGTCCCCTCCTCACCTCCCTCTGGCAGCACTGTGCAGCTGGCCTGTGCCAGGACAAACACCTTACCTGAGCACATGACCTTGCCTGCTGAGAAAACCAAAGCAAACAGGAGAAAAAATATCTATCAAAACTGCCTCCTGCCTCAGATCAAGCTGTTGAAGCTTTCAAGCAAACAGCACTTGAGATAAGTGAGGGCAGCAGTTCACTGAGCCAGACAGTAGTACTTCTAAAAGGTCAGTAGGTCCAGCCAGCTGCAGCAGGCAAGGGCCCACTATGAACAGAAAAAGGCCTACATGATCAGACATGGCCTCAACAATTACTATGCTGTGACTTTCTACAAGGCCTTGTAAAGTCACCACCACATCAGGCAGGTTGTTTCCAGCCTTAGAAGACACAAGCTCAGACAACCAGATGTAGCCAGGAGCCAGGTACCTGGAGGCACAATCTGATAACTTCTTCATCTGAAAGTCCATTAGGGTTGCTGGACGCTGGTTCACAGCTGTGCTCCTGACTCTGGATCCTCTGAAGCTGAGCACCTCTCCAGTGGCCCTTGGCATTCCCGATGACTCATTTCTATTTTTTTGCTTTAAACACTAGGGAACTAACCATCCGTCAGAAGCTACCACAAAGAATGGCCTGGCTCCCCTACTTCCTGTCTCCCTTTCACTCCAGTAAGGCCCTAGGCCACCCCTCTGCCCACTTCTCCAACCAGTTTCCCTTCCTCACTTCTGCTCCAGCCTTGGGGGCTGTCTTTTCCTTGATCACATCCAAGCTTGCTCTAGCCCAAGGCTTTTTTTTTTTCCTCTCTCTCTCTCTCCATGATGGCCATGAAACACTGTGCAGCATATGAGGGCTCAGACATACCCTCCCCTTTCTGATCACCAGAGCTAAGTGTACCCCACCATCTCCCATCACCCTATTCCAGTATTTCAGTGCTGTTAACTCCATAGTCATTTAATCTTTGGCAAGTGCTCTGTATTTAAACGTTCACACAGTTTCTCTCACTGGAATTTAAGCTCTGTGAACGCAGGAACCTACCATGTCTGAGTCAACTATCACCAGGGCCCGCACTGCCGTTGCTGACACTCAGGGACTCAATGAATTTGCTGAATCAATGAATTCTTTCAACTCATCCCGTTTCAAAACTCGCTAGTGCTTGTCTGACCAACACTTGAAGAAGCCAACCCCAGCTGCTCAACGCCAGTATCAACACTCTCAGAGCAGGCGCTCCACCTTGGCACCCTGGCAAGGATTTTCCCTTCGGCTACTTGCTTCCTTAAGACCTCACTGGGCAGGCTGGTGCCCCACATCCAAACAGGTGTTCTGGGAGTTTTGTCTCTGAACCCACGGGTGTCCTAAATCCATCCCCCGGTTTTCTGGGGCAATGGAATTTCCCCCTCTGCCTCTTCTCAGGGAAGAAACTCAGCTGGGCTCCTCACCCACTTCCTGCCACGGGGAGGGCCAACCCCACCACCCATATCCCTCCTCCCAGAAGGAAACTGCTGCACCCTGCACCTCCCCACCAGCTGTTCACTCCAATGGGTCCCCAGAGCTTTCAAGGCTCCACTTGCGGGTCTGGCTCTCCCTCCCGCACACCCCGACCACCTCCAAGGCACCCCCGATTTCCTCCTCGCAGCGATCCCGGCCTCCTCCATCCCGTCCTCCCCGGTGGGACTCCCGCCCAGCCCTCACCGTGGATGCCTAGGTCTCCGTCAGCCGCCTGGGCCCCGGAGAGGAGCAGCGAAGCCAGCAGGGCCAGGAGCGTCCGGCCCCGCCGCGGCCCACACAGCTGCGCCATGACCCGCTGCCCGCGACGCGCGCCAGGCCTCGAGCCGCCGGCCGTTGGGGTGTCGCGGTCAGGTGCGAGAAAGGCCCCGGCCGCGCACGCGCACTGGAGGCCCGCGCGCTCAGGTGCGTTGGCCGCCGGAAGCCCGCTTCTCGGATCGGCTGGTGGACCCTGCCTTCCGCGCGCGACGCGTCAGTCAGCTCCCCGCACGGTCACCCGGCGCCTCGGAAGGACACCACACCTCCGCGCGTTCGGGGGGCGCCACTGCCAATGGCGGACGCCGGGCAGCGGCTAGAAGGTGAAGGCCAGGCAGGAGGCGGGGCGCACCTGGCGGGGGCGGGGCGCGCGCTGCGCAGGCGCAGAGGACGGGCACCTGAGCGGCTGCTCCCCGCCCTCCGCGCACCTGGACCCGCCCCCGGGCCGGGAAGGAGGCGTGGCCTGTGTTTTGGGCCTTGAAGGGAGGGGCCTGCCGAGAGCTCACAACTTTCCTCGTGGGCTTTGGCGCATGCTTCTTTTTTTATTTTAATTTTTATTTATTGTATGTGTATGAGTGTCGTGCTTGCATGTGTGTCAGTGCACTTGTGTCGTGCAGTGCCTGCGGAGGACAGAGGAGGGCTTTGGAGACCCTGGAACTGAAGTTAGGGATGATTGCTGGGATTAGAACCCGGGTCAGTGTTCTTAACTCTTGAGCCATCGCTCCAACCCCCACTTTTTAAATATATATATATATATATAAAAAAAATTTTTTTTAGGTATATGAGTGTTATGTCTGCATATGTGTAAATGCACCCATGTCGTGCAATGCCTACAGAAGACAGAAGAGGGCGTTGGATCCCCTGGAACTGGAGTTATGGAAGGCTGTTATCTGTCATGTGGGTGCTGAGAATCGAACCCAGCCAGTACTCTTAACCGCTGAGCATCTCTCTAACCTGACACACGCTTCTTGAAAACCTGTGGCTTTCTGCCCTCCTTGCCTTAACCTTTCTTTGGGTTTTATCCTTACTAAATTCAAGGATCACTGAGCTGTGACCAAATGCCCAGAACCCAGAAGTGGCCCACCAAATTGGCCTGTGTGTGGTCAGACAAGAACAGCCCAGAGTAGTGACACGGAAGCAGAGGAAAGAGCGATTAGGAGTGCGAAGGGGAAAGCCCGGGGTTGGGTGATGGGGGTTGGGACTGGGGAAAACCAGGGCATGATAGGAATTCACAGCAGGTTTCCTTTCCAGAGAAAGACGGCCAGCCAGCCAGGGAGAGGGCTTTCTGGAAGAGGTGACAATTCCCTAAAAGGGCAAACAGCCTCAGACCTTGCAGGTTTCCCAAGAGAGATTGGAAGACAAAGAGGTCATCAGCCAGGTTTAGATAGCTGGGCTAAGAGGAGGAAGGAGACACCAGAACCAGCTTTACAAGAAGAAGAGGCAGGCAGATCTCTGTGAGATCAGGTCAGCCTGGCCCATAGAGGAAGTTCCAGGCCAGCTCTCTGTCTCAAAAAACAAAAGCCAAGCAAAAAGAAAATCTGTGTGTGGGGTCACAAACCTGAATCCCAGCTCTCCAGAGACAGAGTCTGGAGAATCTCTGTGAGACAGGCCAGTTTATTGGTCTACATAGGGAGTTCCAGGCTAGCTGGGGCTACAGGGAGACCCTGTTAAAAAAGAGAAAGGGGGAAAGTGAGAGTGAGCCCCTCGAAATTAGGGGATGAGGAAGGGCTCAGTAAGAGGGATATGGGACAAATATTGTAAACATGAGGAGCCACAGATACAAAGTGTCATGGTTAGAAAGGTATCAGAGTATTCTAGAAACCAGGGCCACTCCCACTATTCCTCTGGTATAATACCAAACAATTTAACTGAGTTATCAATATGCTGTTTACCTTAAAGTGTTAACACCTACTTTCTTCTCTATCTTGCAGTGGAGGCCATGCCTCAGAATCTGTAGCCTGAAGGCTAAGCCAAAAGTCTTTCCCAGTACTTGAGTCCTCACCCTTCCTGCCTCCCCTAAGGCCTGGATGGTTCCTGAAGACATCACTAAGTGGGGCCTGGAGAGATGGCTCAGTGGTTAGAGCACTAGTTGCTTTTGCAGAAGACCCACATTCAAATCCCAGGACCCACATGGTAGCTAACAACCTAGCAACTGTCTATAACTCCAGTTTCTTCTGTCTTTCGAAGGCAGTGTACAACATGCGTGCACTTACATACATGCAAAAATAATACATGTAAAAAATTTTTTTAAAAAGTACTAAGTGGTGAGCGTTCATGGTTGGGGAGAAAGCACAGATTCATTTATTCATTCTCTTGAGCATCTACTTGTTCAGCACCCATTATGAGTCAGGCCCTCCTATAGAGACGCTGATAAGGTCAATAGTGAAGAAACCCCTTTGCTGTCAGAACCCACTAGAAAGTTGAAAAAAATAGTGGAGAGGTGTTTGAGACCTGGACTAGACTCTTGTTTAAAGAGAACCCTCAAGCTAGGCTCAGTGGCAGGATTACTGCCTGTAATCTCAGCTACTAGGAAGCCTGAGGCAGGAAGACCATGGATAGACTCCAGGCCAGCCTGAGCTATGTAATAAGACCCTGACTCAAAAAAGAAAGGAAGGAAGGAAGAAAGGAGAAAACACAAGGGTTGAGGTTGAGGGGATGGCTTTGTTGGTAAAGTGCTTGCTATCCAAGGTCAAGGACTTGAATATAGTTCCTCAGCACCCATGTAGCAAAACCTGTGGTTTGGGCCTATAATTTCAGTGCTCGAAAGGCAAAGACAGGATGATTCCTGGGGTATGCTGGTTAGTTAATCCAGCCACATTGGCAATCTGCAGGTTCAGTGACAGCCCCGGTCTTAAAAGGTAAAGTACAGAGAGGGCTGGAAAGATGGCTCGGTCCTTAAGAGCACTGGTTGCAGAGGAGCAGGGTTCGATTCCCAGCGCCCCCATGATGGCTGACAACCATCTGTAACTCCAGTTTGGGGGATCTGATGCCCCCTTCTGACCTCAACAGGCATTGCATGATACGGATTGCATGATACGAATGCAGGCAACATACACATACACAATAAATAAAAATAATAAATGAAATATTTTTTAAGTGCAGAGTCTTAATGGTGCTCAATGCTAATTTCTGTTCTGAGTGTATATTGCGCTCTCTCTCTCTCACACACACACACACACACATGTCTAATTTCCTTGTTAAGTGGGGATGCAGAGTCACAATAATAGGAAAATGTCTTAGTTAACATCTGTTTATTTTTGCTTACTTCTATTGTATAGACTAACTCCTCATTTCAATTGAGATTGGCTTATTTGGAAAGTTACCTGTTATCCAAGGTCAGATAAGCAGTTTACTTTGTACAGCTTTAGTATGAGTGATTTTTGTTGTTGTTCTTGTTAGAGCTGGCTGGGATTGAACTTGGGGCTTTTAAGTCTTTTTTAAAAAATAAATATTTTTAAATTTTAATTTTTTTCTTTTGTGTATATATGTGTGGTATATATGCATGTGTGTGTGCATGTGCAAAGGTCAGAGTACCTTAAATATCCTGCTCTACTTCTCTCTACGTTACCCCTTTGAGACATAGTCTCCTGCCATACCTGGCAAGATATAAGCTGGCAGATTGGAAGGTCTCAGAGACCCTATGTGTCTGCCTTCCCCTGTCATTTTTTTAAAAATATTTTTATTTTCTGTTTATGAGTATATTGCCTGCATGTAGGTAGGTGCATTTGTGTTATGTGTTGCCCAGGTGAGGGCATTGTATCCCCTGGCACTGGAGTTATAGACAGCTGTGAGCCACCATGTAGGTGCTGGAAATTGAACCCCGGGTCCTTTGCAAGAGCAGCCAGTGCTCTTAACCACTGAGCCATCTCTCCTGTCATTCTCTAATAAAAAGTGTTCTCAAATTTACTAAGATATTTCATGCATGAATGAAAATTTATATTTAACAAATAGAAGTATACTCCAAATTTCACATCCTGTTTCACAGTCTAAACTTGTATCTATTGTACTGCAAAGATGATGGCTCGGTGGTTAAGAGTGAGAACTGGTTTTGGAGAAGACCTCAATTTGGTTCCCAGCACCCTCATAGGAGGCTCATAACCTCCTGTAACTTCAGCTCCAGGGGAATCCTCTGTCTTCTGCAAGCACCTGCACTCATGCATACACACACACACACACACACACACACACACACACACACACACACATGCACGCACGCATAATAAAAAATAAGCAGTTTAAAATATTTGTCTATTCATTCATTTTCTCCATCTATTTTTTTTTAAAACACTTCATTATTTTGTTTGTATGTGTATGAGTATATTGCCTGCATGTGTCTAAGTGTTGTGCGATACCCACAGAAATAAGAAGAGGGTGCTGGGTTCCCCTGGAATTGATGCCACTGGCAGCTGCTAGCCACCATGTGGGTGCTGGGAACCGAACCCAGGTCCTCTGCAAAAGCAGCCAGTGCTCTCACCCACTGAGCCGTCTCTCCAGTCCCTTCTCCATCTTTATCTCTTTTTTTTTTTTTATGTTGAGCATGGAACTGAGTGCATCTTGCAGGCTAAACAAGTATTTACCCTGCTTTAAAATTTAAAAACACAGTGGGCTCCTGAGATGGCTCAGTGGTTGAAGGTCCTTGCTGCCAGGCTTGATAATATGAGTTGAGCCCCAAACCCACAGTGTGGAAGAAGAGAACTGAGTCACACAAACTGGCCTCTGACCTCCACGCATGTACCATGACATGTACACAAACCCCCACTACATAAATAAATGAAGTTTTTCCTTTTTAACTTAGACACAAAAACTCCAAAGAAATATGTTTCTTACTGGGAATGATGGTGCATGCCTACAATCCCATCATGCAGAAGCCGAGGCAGGAGGAGTGACAAGTTTGAGGCTACCATGGTCTACCGGGCGAGTACGAAGCCAGCCAGCACTACACAATAAAACCTTACCTCAAAACAAACAAACAAACATGCAGGCTGGGGAGATAGCTCAGAGATTAAGAGCACTGGACATTCTTCCAGATGACACAGGTTCAATTCCTAGCTCCCACATCTCAGCTAACAACCATCTGTAACTCAGTTCCAGGGAATCCAGTGCTCTCCTCCGGTTTTCACTGACATTGCATGCACGTGGTGCACTTACATACATGCACACAAAACACTCATAACCCATAAAATGACATTTAAAACACAGGCACAAATAACAGTTTTTACATTTTAAAAACTACTGTGCTATTTCTTTAAACTTAAATCAGTTTATTGACACAGTAACACAACACTCTTGTCTCCTGGCACCCCCACATCCAGTCTAGATCTTTCTCCCCGCCCTTCCCTTTAGAAGGACTGTTTGGTGGAAGCTGTAAAGAGCAGACCACTTCTGCAGTACAACCCTTACCCTAGCCCAGGCAGAGCAGTTAGCCCTCAGAATCTGTTGTAAGTACTATGTTTGGTCAGCCAGAGGCATCTCATTCCTGAGAAAGAATTCTGCCACAAGCCCCAAGACCTGAGTTGTTATTCTTTGTCTTGGCCTTTAATGCTAGAAAAGAGACCCTGGGGCTGGGCCACAGAGGCCAGAACTGCAGGTGGTAATCTGAGGTGTAGTTTGACTAGTTTCTTCTTTTATTAAGATTTATCTTTACGGTGCTGGAGAAATGGCTCCGAGATAACGAGCACTGGTTGCTCTTCCAAGTTTGGTTGCCAGCACCCGTATGGTGGCTAACAATGGTCACTGACTCCAGTTCCAGGGGATCTGATACCCACTTCCAGCCTCCTTGCATTGGTGAACTTTGCACACATGGTACACTTACACACATGCAGGCACAACATTCATACACATAACATAAAATAAATTTTAAAATATTTTATGGGGCTGGAGAGGTGGCTCAGTGGGTAAGAACACTGGCTGCTCTTGTACAGGGTTCAGTTCCCAGCACCCACATGGTGGCTAACAACCATCCTAACTCCAGTTCCAAGGGATCCAATGCCCTCTTCTGACCTCCCCTTCTGACTTGCATGACACGAGTGCACTTACATATATGTAAGCAATACACTCATACACATAAAAAAATAACATATAAAAAAATTTAAGATTTTTCTTTTTGGTCTTTTGGGGACAAGGTTTCCCTGGAGCCCCAGCTGACCTTGAACCTGTAGATCAGGCTGGTCTTGAACTCACAGAGATCCACCTGCCTATGCCTCCTGAGTCTTGGGATTAAAGATGTGTGCTACCACGTCCAGCTTAAGATTTATTTATTTATTTATTTATTTATTTATTTATTTATTTATTTATTTATGTGTGTGTGTGCTCGTGCCACTTCTGTGGGGCTATTCCTGGAGATTAGAAAGGGGGCTTTGGATCCCACAGAGCTAGAGTTATAGGCTGTTGTGAGTCACCTAATATGGGTGCAGGGACCCACACTCTAGTTCTCCAGAAGAGCAGGAAGTGCTCTTGATCTTTTTGAGACAGGATCTCCCTGTAACCCCAGCTGGCCTGGAACTTACCATGTAGACCAGGCTGGCCCTGATTTCACAAGGATCCCCCAAAAGCCCTGGAGGTGGGAGTGAGTTTCAGACCCCAGCTGGCCTGGAACTTACCATGTAGACCAGGCTGGCCCTGATTTCACAAGGATCCCCCAAAAGCCCTGGAGGTGGGAGTGAGTTTCAGTCCCCTGTTTAAAACATACTGATAATATTATACAGATTAAGCCAGTTTAACCTAATGTCAGAAAAACTAAACAGAAAAGAAGATGCTGGTCAAGCCTGCTTCCACCAGGCCAGACATAAAATGTGGAAAAGCCCGGGTAGGTCAAAAAACAGCACAAGGACATTGCCCAATGGCTGAACAGTCGGGACTCTGGAGACCTTAGAGTGACAGGAAGCAAAGAGACTACCCAAATCTGTTAAGTCAGGTGTGGCGGTGAATGCCTTTATTTCTAGCACTTGAGAAGCAGAGGCAGGCAGATCTCTGTGAGAGTGAGAACAACCTGGTCTACATACAAGTTTCAAGGAAGCTGGAGGTGCAGAGAAACCTGTCTCAAAAATAAAAATAAAAAATAAAGTAATAAAAAAAGCCGGGCATGGTGGTGCTTGCCTTTATCCCCATCTCTTGGAAGGTGAAGGCAGGCAGATCTCAGAAAGAAAGGAAGAGAAGGAAAAACAAAACAAAACAAAACAAAAAAACTTCTTAATTCTCAAAAAAAAAGAAAAAGAAAAAAAATTTTTTTTGTCTGTCTTTTTGGGACAGGGTCTCCCTATAGCCCCAGCTGGCCTGGAACTCACTATGTAGACCAGGCTGGCCTTGAACTCACAGAGATACACCTGCCTCTGCCTCCAGAGTACTAGGATTAAAGGCACACACCACCGAGCCTGGCTGTTAATAAGCTTTAGAAAAAACTTTATTTTCATTTTATGTGTATAAGTGTATTGCCTGTGTGTATGTAAGTGCACCGTGTCCTGCAAGGCCCTTAGAGTTCAGCCAGAAGAGGGTGTCGGATCCCCTGGAACTGGAGTTTCAGACAGTTGTTAGCCGCCATGTGGGTGCTGGGAACTGAACGTGGGTCCTCTGCAAGAGCAGCCAGTGTTTTTAACCACTGAGTCATCTTTCCAGCCCCCTAATTTATTTATTTTTATTTTATGTGTATGAGTGTTTTGCCTGTATATACAAAGTGTACCTGTTCATGCATCACCTGAAGAGGCCACCAGAGGCCACCAGAGGCCCTGGAACTGGAGTTAGGGATGGTTGTCAGCCACCATGTGGGTGCTGGGAACTGAACCTGGGTCCTCTGCCAGAGCAGCCAGTGCTCTTAATTGCTGAGCCATCTCTCCAGCCCCATCTATCTGGGATTTCTACCTGCAGGCTCTGACTGGACAGAGCGGCAGTCCAGAAAGAGACCTTCCCTCGAAACTGCATGCTGGAAGTGTAAGGTTTGCCATCCTTCACAGGGAACTCCTGGGTCACACTGACTTTCTCATCCTTTTATATTAGAGCAAAGCGAGGTTTCCTGCCGCCCCTCGCCCACGGAGGATCTTCTACAGTGGGGAAGGGGCGCCAGGAGCACCACCGAGGCCCAGGAGCACTGTGCCCTCAGCACTGGAACAGGTAGGTGGACCAGTGGGCCAGTGTGCGGCGGCCAGCCGGACTCTGTGCTAAATCTCTGTTATGCCAAGAGCCCTCCTCCAGCCTCAGTGAGCACCTGCCTTCAACTGATACTCCCTGGCCACTGCCACGGCTCTGATATTTTTTTCAGTTTTTTTTGTTTAGTTACTTTTTTTCTTTTTCTGGTCTTTTTGTGAGACAGGGTCTCCCTGTAGCCCCAGCTGGCCTGGAACTCACTATGTAGACCAGGCTGGCCTTAACTCACAGAGATCCAGCTGCCTCTCAAGTCTGGGATTAAAGAGCACCACCACCTTATATTTTGAAACAGGGTCTCTCACACTAAAGCTAAAATTTGCTGATTCAATTAGTCCAGTTGTCCCGAGAACCCCAGGAATCTACCTGTCTCTACTCTCCAGCACTGAGATTAAAGACACACACCACTGTGCGCAGCTTTTTACGTGGGTGTTGTGGATCCAGACTCAGGTCCTCATGTTGCAGGACAAGGGTTTTCTCCACTGAGCCATCTCCTCAGACCGGCATACCTCCTTTTTGCCTGCACCCAAGGCAGATAACTCCAATTACCCTACCTTTGTCAGGCAATAAGGGGAATGAACAAATTATACATAGGATGTGAGAAAGGGATGTTGTGTGGAGCCGGGGTTGGAGCTCCGTGGTAGGATGCCTGCCTAGTGTGTGTGAGGCGCCGAGCTCACCCCAGGACCACAGGGCCGAACAAAGAATTACTGAGCATTATTCCCGGTACTTCAGATCAGAAGTGAGTAGTAGACTGTGAAGAGGAAGGGGACATCCCTGGTCACCTCTGTTAAAACCTCAACCCCAGCCTCGTTCTCCTTCTGCTCTTCAGACTTCTCCACAGAACGCCTCGTGTGAGAAGCGCCAGGACACACTGTACTCATCACATTGACTGTCTCTGCCAAAGCGTTAACTCCAAGCAGACCAGTCTCCTGTGCTGTGAAAATTGCCCTACCACTTGTTTCGAGAGCAAAGCCTGGTACAGAGCAGGTACTCAATATTTATTTATTTTTATTTTACATGTATGAGTGTTTTGCCAGCATGCATGTAAGCGCACCCATGCATGCAGTGCCCATGGAGGTCAGAGGCGGGCATCAGATCCCCTGAAACTGGAGAATTATTATTATGGAGAATTATTAGCTGCCATGTGGGTGCTGGGAACTGAATCTGGTCTTCTGCAAGAGCAGCCAGTGCTAACCACTGAACCAGTCCCTTATCTTTAAGATGTATTGTTTTAGGCTGGGTGTGGTGGTACATGCCTACCATGCCTTAATTCCAACACTTAGGAGACAGACAGGCCGATCTCTGTGAGTTCCAGGCCAGTCTGGTCTACATAGTGACTTCTAGACCAGTCATGGATTTATAGTGAGATTTTTGTCTCAAAACAAAAGATTTCTTTCTTTTTTTCATGTGTATGAGTGCTTTGCTTTGCATGTATATATGTGTACCCATGAATGCCATGCACAAGGAGGTCAGAAGAGGGCATCAGATCCTTTAGAAGTGGACTTAATGGACAGTTGCTAGCCACCCTGTGGGTGCTAGGGACTGATAGTTCTCTAACAGAGCAGTCAATGCTCTTGACTGCTGAGCCACCTCTCTAGTCCCCAAGGTTTATTTTTAAATGTTTATTTATTTGTATATGTGTGTACCACATGTGTGCCTGTGGAGACTGGAAAAGGGTGTTAGATACCCTGCAGCTGAATTACAGGCACGTGTATACTACCTTATTGGCTACTGGGAATTGAACTTGAGTCATTGGAAGAACAGCAAGTACTCTTGACTACTAAGCTCTCTTCCCAGCCTCCCCAGCACCCCATCCCTCTTTGTAGTTAAGATCTCATTGTGTAGTCCAGACTGATCTGAACTCACTACGCCTAGAACATGTAGCCATCCTCCTGTCTCAGTCTTTCAAATACTGCCTTTCTCCCAAGTGCTAGGAATCACTATGCATGGCTTGATGTTTAAAGTTTTTATGTGTGTGTGTGTGTGTGTGTGTGTGTGTGTGTGTGTGTGTGTGTGCAGGTGCATGGGCTCACATGTGGAGGTCAGAGGACAACATGCAGGAACCAGGATGGAACCAGGTCCTCAGGCTCAGCAGCAAGTGCCATTATAGCTTTTTTGGTGTCCCTGGAGGCCAGAAGAGGCAGTGGGATCTCTTGGAGCTGGTGTTAGAGCTGGCTGTGAGTCACTGGGATGGGTCCTGGGAACTGATCCTGGCTCCTCTGCAAGAACAGGAAGTGCTCTTAACCTCTGAGCCATCTGTCCAGCCCCAGCTTTTTAATTTTTTAAAATTTTATGTTACATGTATGAATATTTTGCTTACATGTCTGGAAGTGCACCTGTGTCATGCAGTACCTGCGGAAGCCAGAAAAAGGCTCCAGATCCCCTGGACCTGGAGTTCCAGATGGTTGTGTTCACCATGTAGATACTGGGAACTGAACCAGGGTCCTCTCCAAGAATAGCCAGTACTCTTATTTACTGGGCCATCTCTCCAGCCTCCCCATCTCCGCCCTTTTTTTTGAGGCAGGGTCTTACACTTAATGGAACTCTGGAACTTTCTATGTATCTCAAGCTGGCTGAGAACTCCAGATCTTCCTGCCTCAGCCTACAAAGTGTTGGGATTTCAGGCTGTGGGTGCCACTCCTCGATCAATAAATCCAGTCTACTGGATCAAGTGGATGAATGAGTGGATTGATGGGTGGACACGGGATTGAGAGAGAAATGAATGAGCTGGCCTAATTGATGGTTCTGGGATAAGACGAAGCTCGGCAGCAGAGCGATTGCCCAGCATTCACAAGGTCCAATTTCATCCCAGGTCACCTCCAAAAACACAAAACAAAAAGGAAAAAGGAAACAAGAAAAGAAAAGAGCTGGGTGTGGTGGCTCAGGCCTGGAATCCCAGCACTTAGGAGGTGGGGACATGAAGATCAAGAGTTAGAGGCCAAACATGGTTACATAGTGACTTGCAGGCCAGACTTAGCCAACTGAGACTCTGTCTTCACACTTTACTAGGCATGCCTTAAATTCCAGCACTCAGAAGGCAGAGGCAGGCAGATCTCCGTGAGTGAGGTCAGCCTGGTCTACATAACGAGTTCCAGGTCACCTGGGGCTATAGGGAGACTCTGTCTCAAACCAAATCAACCAACCAACCAACAAACCCTTGGACCCCACTCCAAAAGGCCAAGCTCAACATCCTTAGGGCTCGGGTGCTGCTGCACCACTTCTCGCTGCCACCAGAGGGCGCACAGAGGCCACCCCGGGGAGTGAGTCCCGGGACCCCGCCCGAGGATGCTTGCAAGGGAAGCCCCCTTGGGCTGGATCCCCGGACTCCGCCGCTTCCTGCACCCCGCCGGCTCCCTAACGTCCAGTCGGCGCCGGGACCTGTGCTCGCCTCTGCAGGAGGGTAAACTGAGGCCGCGGGGCCGGGCCGGGGCGGTCCCCGAGGCTGGGCCCCGCCCGCAGGAGGCCCCGCCCCGGTCCCTAAGAGCCCGGCGCGCGCGGCGCGGGAGCACAGGCACGGCCCGCGGGGCGGCGGCGCGATGGCAGCGCAGCGGCTGGGCAAGCGCGTGCTGAGCAAGCTGCAGTCCCCATCGCGGGCTCGCGGCTCCGGGGGCAGCCCCAGCGGGCTGCAGAAACGGCACGCGAGAGTCAC
The DNA here is from genome assembly GCA_035773235.1 of Eospalax fontanierii. Classification (NCBI taxonomy): domain Eukaryota; kingdom Metazoa; phylum Chordata; class Mammalia; order Rodentia; family Spalacidae; genus Eospalax; species Eospalax fontanierii. Next base: position 23,580,274 of record CM069554.1, on the reverse strand, counting down.
CGTCAAGTACGACCGGCGAGAGCTGCAGCGGCGGCTGGACGTGGAGAAGTGGATCGACGGGCGCTTGGAGGAGTTGTATCGAGGCCGGGTGAGCCCTGGAGGGGTCGGGGCCGGGGGACGGAGCGGGCCTGGGACACAGGGGTGTGCAGGCCTGTGTCCTTGGTGATTCTGCGTGATGCACACTCGCCCCAGCACTCTTGCGGATGCACGCGCTACTTCCTAAGCATTGGAGGGCACACACCCTGGGACCTGGCCGTCTGTGCTCCGGGTGACCCAGCTTGTGGACACACACGCACACGCACACACACGAGTCAGGCACACTGGGGCCCCAGTGTCCAGACACTTGAGAAGAGCCAGAGGCTTCATTCCTAAAGAGAAGATGAGAAAAGTTGGGGTGCCAGAGCTAAAATATCTAGAGAAAAGATGGGAGGAGCGGAGGGATGTCTTTAAGCCAAACATGGACAGTGGTGACTAGGAAGATAGGACAGAGACTCAGAACAGAGGAAGCAACAGTACATATAGATGATGAACATCACAGCCACGCAGACACAAGCGCACTCACAAGAACACAAGTGGTAGATACTTGTGGATCCGCTTAGGGGACAGCCGCAGCCGGCCACAGACACAATAGAACGGCCACAGTCACGTGCGCACACACCACCGCTGCCCTCGAGGCCAAGAGACGAGTTCCAGCTGTACCGAGATACGCATCGGTTGATCGGTAGTGATCCCAGCTCCAGTAGTTATCCCGGGACACAAAGTGACTCAAGTTACACAGGGCCGTTCTCTATCTCCTAACCACGACAGTAAAGTATTGCAAATCCAAGGACAGATGCACCACCTGGCAGACACACACATCAGTGGAAATTACAGCTACTCATGAAGCTACCGAAGGTGTCCGAGGGTATCCCAAGCGATAGAAACCAAGCTGGGTGTGACGACAAGTGTTGGAAATCCCAGCCCTCGGCAGGTAGAAACAGGAGGATCAGGAGTTCAGAGTCAGCCTTAGATATGTAGAAAGTTTGAGGTCAGCCTGGGCTACATGAGATACTAATAAAAAATTCAAAAGGCATCTTTAGGCTGCAGTACACAGACACAAGTCCCATGGAGGTTTTTGTTTTTTGTCTTTTTGAGATGGGTCTCCCTGTAGCCCCAGCTGGCCCCGAACTTGCTATGTAGGCCAGTCTGGCCTTGATCTCACAGAGCTCCACCAGCCTCTGCCTTTCGAGTGCTGGGACTAACGGCGTTTACCACCACCCTCGGCTGGTCTATTTACTTTAACACTGAAGCTTAGATGACCCTGGAACTTACTATGTAGCCCAGGCTGGCCTCAAACTCGACCCTTCCGTGTCAACCTCCAGGTGTTAGCTGTTTCTGTTTTGAGATGGGGGCTCACACTGTGGCCCTGGCTAGCCTGTAATAAGGCAGTAAGTAGACTGGCCTGCCCTTGAATACCCAGAGATCCTCTTGCCTCTTCCTCTCGAGTGCTGAGATTCCACCACTGAACCTTTTTAGCCTAGCATAAAGAAGCCCCCACCCCTCACAATGACACTGGGTCCTCTGCTCAGTCATGAATGGGCTCATCCAGAAGGACAAATTCAATTCTTGTGGTAGGAGGTGTCCTGTGACATAGTCCACAAAAGGTGGGCGCTGCAACTCAGTGTGAAACAGCCTGAGCTGCGGACACACGCGGCACACTTACTAGACGCTTTCTGCAGGCTTCTGTACAAAGCCACCCACCTCCTCCATAAGGCCCCTCAGCCAGCATTAAACACTTAGCTTTAGGCTCTGGCCTAGACTCAAGATTAGATGCCAGAGGCCCGTCGGCCCACGCCTCACCACCACCACCACCACATGACCGCACCCTCACTCCCCAGCTGGACGGCACAACTTTATAGTCTGGGAAAAACAGGCTGTGGCCCCAGGGACCAACCTTCTCTCCTGTGTAGCCTCTGGCCCAGGACAGCTGGATTCTGTCCCTAGCATGAGTCCCAGCTGTCTTTTGGGCCACTATGCCAGAGGGGCTCAGCCTGCCCTATCTCAGCCCACCCACCCACCACGGGGAGCCTAAGTGGTCACTTCCCCCTACGAAACACCTTGTGGCTTGGCCAGCCCTGAGCCGAGCCCCCTTCCCTGTCCCTCGGGGGAAGGGGCCCGCCCCAGCAGGCTCCCCTCCCCTGCACCCACTGCTGAGGCTTTCCCTTGAAAGGGCAGAAGCTAACCCCCTCCGAATCCCAGAATCTGACATTCCTAGACTCGACTGGGCCTGTTTTCCAGTATGGAACTGCAGCCAAGGAGAGAGCCTGGTGCCAGGCCCAGGGCTCCCGCGGCTGAGGGTGCAGGCATCGGGCTGGTACCGGGGCCCTGGGCCTCCAGCCACCCATCTGTCACCCTCCCCCCAGCACCCAGATGTCCTGCCTCAGTGCTGCTGTCCCTGCCTGCCACATTATTGCTCTAGAACCATCCAGCTGGGCCCCGGGTCACTGCAAAGCCCCAGGGTGCCTGCAAAACCCTGGACAAAAGACTTGGGGAGGGGAGGGAGGACAGCGACTCTGACCAGCCCTCCCTCCCTGGCCTTAGGAGTCAGATATGCCAGATGAGGTCAACATTGACGAACTGTTGGAATTGGAGACTGAAGAGGAAAGAAGTCGAAAAATCCAGGTAGGTGGAGAGAAAGCCACTCCTCCCCACGGTCCAACATTTTACAAGGCCCCAAAAAGAATAACCAAAGCTGACATGTTTATTAAACATTTCCTGTACCAGGTATTGAGTCCTCCCCAGAGCCCTATAAAATAGACCTAATTAATACCATCAGGAAAATGAAGCCCAGAGAGGTTGAATCATTTGCTTAGGGTCACACAGCATGGACTGAACAGAGCCAGGAGATAAACCTAGCAGTCACCTCTGTTCTCTCTGAGCTGCTCTACCAGAGCTTTGGTTTTCCAGCCTCCTGCACTCCACTCTGCTTCAGGTCCCTGTGAGATCCTAGGTCTGTGTTCTTGCCTGGGCAGTCCACCCTGAGGTTTAACTGCCTTTGGTCTTGCTGCCTTGGGACCCCTTGGAAAAGGAGAGCCAGCGGGGTGCTTGGGGGAGCATTGGGTTAGTCGTTTACTGTTTTGTATTTTTTTGTGCTTTATCCCCGCCCCCGTAGGGACTTTTGAAGTCCTGCACAAATCCGACGGAGGTGAGTCTGAACCCTGTTAGGTGGGGAGCCCGGGGGGCGGGGGGTGGGGTAGTGGCTGGCTGTAACTAGGATAGGGACAGGCCCAGGGAACTCTGGGGCACCCCTGTCTTACAGCCCCTCTCTACCCTTCAGTCATTTCCTTTGTCTCCTCCTGGCTCCCATCTGGACTCCACCATCAGCTCCCTCGGAGCCCCTCCCTTGATGGGTGTCCCGGTTGGTGGGGAGGAAGGCTCAGCCGCTCGTCATCCCTCCTCCCTCTGACTATCTCTACCACCCTGGGGACTCCCCATCTACCTCTTGGGAGGCCCCCAATCCCATCGGCCCTGAAGCCGGGCGGCCCAGCCCCTCCCACTTCCTTCCCTGCTTTAAAAGGAAAAATATTCATAGCTCTCCACGTGGCTCCTTGTGCCTGAGAGACAAACGTCACTGCGTGTCAATCTGCCCCAGAGCCGGCTCAGACTTGCTCTCTGGGGGTTTGCCTTGCTTATCTCAGCCTGGGAAACATCTCCCCCTTCCTCTGCCCGAGCCGTCTCTGCTCCTCTCCTTCTCTCCTGATCTGAGTCTTGCCTTCGTTTTGTTTTGTTTTTGAGACAGGGTCTCCCTGTGCCCTCAAACGATCTGGAACTCTGAGTAGACCAGGCTGGCCTCAAAGTCAGAGATCTGCCTGCTTCTGCCTCCCGAGGAATGCATAATCACCTCGCCTTGCCTTTTCTTTTGTTTGGTCGCTGTGTAGCTCAGGCTGGCAATCCCCCTGCCTCAGCTGGGATCGCAACTTCTCCCTATCTTTCTCCCTGCCTCTGTCCCTCTCTCCACGTGTCTTTGTCTCCCTCTCCCTCTACCGGCCAAGCTGCTATAGGAGTAGGTAGAGGACAGGGGTGGGGGGTGAGGGGTGGGGTGGGCGGCCTCTCCTCGGCCGTGTTCTCAGAACCCCACTCTGTGTCTTCAGGACTTCGTGCAGGAGCTGCTGGTCAAGCTGCAGGGCCTGCACAAGCAGCCAGGCCAACCACAGTCCAGCCCCTCAGATGACGGCAGCCTGAGCCCCCGCCAGGATCGAGCCTGGACTGCACCCCCATGACTGTCCTCGCCTGCCTCTGTCCCCTCCGTGTCTCCAGTGCTGGGATTGTTTATAAGCTGTATTTAATGATTCTGAAAGTGTACCTGAGTGTCTGCTTTTCTCACCCTGCTAACCTGGGCTTCCCCAGCCCCTGCACCCTGCTCTGGTTTTACATCCCCAAACCACAGCTGGCCCTGACAGATGGAGAAGCATTCCTCCTGGCCACAGAGCCTGAGAATGCGCCCTGCTGACCCTGTGGGGCCTGGGGACTCACGTCCTGTCCCTACCTCCCCCATCTGGACCCAGGCCCAGCCCCTGTGGGGGAGGCCCATGCCCTGAACCCTGGTCTGCTCTGGAGATGTGGAGATGTGCACTGCACTGCTCTGTCCTCTGTGGCCCCTGTCACCTCCCACAGGAGTCTCACAGCAAGCAGGTCATTAGTCCACTCCAGGAGAGTGTGCTTAGCTGAACAGGCCTCGGTGCCTGGAGTGGGAGGAGACATTGCCCCTTGGTGTTGAGGTTCAGTGATTGGGTACTTGCCTAGAATCCCCCAGTGAGGGGCTGGGGGCGTGGCTCAGTGGTAGAGCACATGCCAGTCTTAAGCAAGATTCTGGTTCCATCCCTGGCACTGAAAAACAAAAACAAAATAATCAGCCAGGAGTGATAGTGCATGCTTTTAATCCCAGCACTTGGGAGGCAGAGGCAGGGGCTGTAGGAGTCTCTGTATCAAAAAACAAACAAAACAAATCCTGGAGGACTTCCTGAAAGTAGTGACATGGAAGCAGACACATCTGCAGTTGTGGCTCAGCTCTACACACCCTGACCTTGGGGGTAGAGAGGTTGCTATCAGGGCATTCTGTCAGGGATAATGCCATCTGCTGATTGGCTGAGACTCCATCCAATCAGGATGGACAGTGTCCCTAGAGCTAGGCCAAGTAGTCTACTAACCAAGTATTATTGAATCCTGCCATACTGGGACGTAGGGAGACCTGCAGGGTCCCAGAGGAGGAGCCAGCGTCTCAGAAATGGCTAGTGCCTTTAACAAGAGGTCTGTGTATCCCGGTGGCCTCAGCTGTGTGTGATCAGGAGGTGGGCTGGGCTGCCGCTGTACTGAGGCCTGGCAGTCAGCCTGGGGTGTCTAGGGAACATACCTCCCCAGTCCTCTACTGAGATTGCTCATCCCACAGGCCTCCCAGCGGTCCCACAAGGACCGGGGCCCCACCCTGGAGCTCTGGACCATAGTCCAGTGGGAGAGATGTCTCCAAAGAGTTTCTAGGGTGCTCTGGCCTGTGCGGCCCTGGCTGTCTCCATACAGATAAGCCTTAAGCCTCTTCCCCAGAGACAATGACCGCCCACCTAGGGGCCTGGGAGCATCACATCAGCTTAAGCCCATGACCCAGGGAACTCCATGCTTCCCTTTCACAGAACCTGTTTTTGGTTCCTCATGGTTACGCCAAAGTAACGTGCTAAAACCCAGGTTCAAGTCCTGGGTGTGCACTCTTGGGTCTCTCAGTTTCCTTAGCTAAAAAAACGGGAACTTCACAGATGAAGAAACTGAGGCCCAGATTAACAGTGTCATTTGCTGAAAATCACATGGCTGCGATTTGGTGGCACTGGGCTTTGATCCCAGACATGACTCCAGGGCTCAGCTATTTAGCTTCCATGCTGTGGTACCCTATAAATCATCACATGGCCATGTTTACTGGCGGGAAGAGATTGATTTATACTAAGGTGTTGGTGACTGCCTATAGTCCTGGGAGATAATCCCATTTAAAAGGCAGTGTGATTTAAGAGCGAGGATAAAGCAAAAATTCTGGGAAGCAGCTGGCCTGTGGGTTCAGCAGAGGATAGCGGTGTTCTCCTGTAATCCTAGCTAAGAGGCTGGAGGCAGGATGATTGCGCACTCCAGGCTAGCCTTTCTCAGAAAAAAAATTTAAAAAGAGGTCAATAAGATGTGGGTGGGGGAGCTGGAGAGATGGCTCAGGGGTTAAGAGCACTGGCTGCTCTTGCAGAGGACCAGAGTTCAATTCCCAGCACCCACATGGCAGCTCACAACCATCTGTAGTTCCAGTTCCAGAGGATCTGATGCCTTCTGACCTCCTTGGGAATTCATTGTGTGACACAGGTGTATTTACATACATGCAGGCAATATATCCATACACATAAAAAATAAAAATAATAAAGTAAATATTAAATATTTTGAAAAGATGAGCCCAATGACCTGAGTTTCAATTCGTGGAACCCACATGCTGGAGGGAGAGAACCGACTCCAGAAAGTTGTCCTCTAGCCTCTATATGCATAACTTCCAGCACATGACCTCCACATACTCATACATGCACCCATGAACACAAAATAAATAAAATTAGGGAAGAAAAAACGAGGCCATCAAGGTGGCTCAGCAGGTAAAGATACTTGCTGACAAACCTTGGGATCTGAGTTCAAACCTCAGGTCCTACATGATGAGAGAACCATTGGACTGGAGAGCGGCTCAATAGTTAAGGGCACTGGCTGCTCTGGCAGAGGACCTGGGTTTGGTTCCCAGCACCCACATGGTGTCTAACATATTTCATTCCAGTTCCAGGGGATCTGACAACTTTTCTTCTGGCCTACACAGGCATTACCCATATGTGGTACACATACATCCACGCAGACAAAAACACTCATACATATGGTTGTTGACCACTGTGTGGGTGCTGGGAACAGAACTCAAGTCTTCCTTGAGAGCTGCAAGTGTTCTTAACTGCTGAACCATCTCTCCAGCCACTCCTCTTTCTATAAAAAAAGAACCAACTCCTGAAAGTTGTTTTCTGACCTCCACATGTGTGCATGGTGTGAGAGTACTTACATACATGTGCAAAATAAATCAATAAGGCTGGAGAGATGGCTCAGTGGTCAAGAGCACTTCCTGCTCTTCCAGAGGATCTGAGTTCTGTTCCCAGCCCCGGCATTCAAGGCTCACAACCACTTGTAACTCTAGTTTGAGGGGCTCTGATGCCATCTTCTGGCCTCCATGGGAACCTGCGCTTGCACACATATGTCCACACAGGCATATAAGCAATAAATACATAAATAAAACCCCCAAGTGCTGACTGAGTCTCTCTCAGTGGCAGACTGCTTGCCCAGCACACGCAGGGTGTTGGATTGCACTTCTCAGCACTGAGACAAACCCAAAACTTCTGCCTGAACTCAAATGCCATCTTTCTTACATCTTAGCTGTGTGGTCCTGAGCAAGTCATTTATCCACCATGTCCATGTGTGTCTGTGAAGATAAGAATCATACCAAACCCCGAGGACTGTGAGGTTTCAGTACACAGTGCCAGTTTAAAAGACCAGTGAGTTACTGACAGCCGGTGGGGAGGGGCCAGCCATTCCCAACCGGGAGGTGCCCCTTGGGAGCACTGAATCACAGGCCCCGGGGGCGTGGAGGATCCCCAAGGGACACAGAGGGCCTGGCACACCTCCCTTGCAGTGTGGCACATACCTCCCAGTGGACCTCATGCTTCCTACAGTCTGGCTTCCCACACAGCAGCCAAATGACGCTTTTCTTCACTGACCCCCCATCTCCGCCCACTCTGTTCCGCGTTCCTCTTTCCTCCAAAGTCTTCCTTTTTTTTTTGCCCCTTGGTGAAAATCAATTTCTGCCAGTGGTGAGATAGCTCGGTGGGTAAAGGCACCTGTCAGCGCCAACGAGGCCGACAACCTGCGTTCCAGTCCTGGACCCCGCGTGGGTGGAACGAGGTGGACAAACTTCCACGGGTTTGTCCTCTAATCTCCACATATGCATCGCAGCATCCCCCGTAAAGAAATACATATTTTTCAGAAAGTAAATTTCTGCCTCTTTTTCCAGTTTTTTCTTTGGCCTTTGATCAATCTTTGGGGGAGTTATCTCTTTTCAATATTTAATTTATTATTTTTTAGTTTATGTGTATGAATATATTGCCTGCATGTAGGTAGGTGCATCCATGTTGTGCTATATCCCTGGAGGTCAGAAGAGGGTGTCAGATCCCCTGGAATTGGAGTTATGGATGGTTGTTAGTTCCATGTGAGTGCTGGGAACTGAACCCGGCTTTTCTACAAGAGCAGCCAGTGCTCTTGACCGCTGAGCCATCTCTTCAGCCTCTCATTTTTTTTAGTATGTGTGGGTGTTTGCGTGTCTGGGTTCACAAGTATTCAAGAATGCTGGACATCAGGAGTCCTTGACCTTCTCTACCTTAATTACCCAGGCAGGGTCTCTCAGTTGAATGCAGAACTCACCAATAAGGGTTAGTTTAGCTATCCTGTGAGCTCTGGGATCTTATTTCTGTCTTCCCAGGGCTGGGCTGTAGAAATGACTCAGTGGTTAAGAGCACTGACTGTTCTTGCAGAGGATCCAGGATTGGGTCCCAGCACCCACATGTAGGCCAACGACCACCTGTAACTCCAGTTCCAGGAGATCTGATGCCCTCTTCTGGCCTCCACAGGCATTGCATGCTTGTGGTGCACTTACATACATGCAGGCAAAACACTCATAAACGTAAAATTAAAAATTAATTATGGCTATAGAGATGGCTCAATGGTTAAGAGCACTGGCTGCTCTTGCAGAGGACCCAGGTTCAATTCCCAGCACTCACATGGTGGCTAATAACCATCCTAATTCCAGTTCTAGGAGATCTGAGGCTGTCCTTTGCTTTTTCTTTTGAGACATACTCTCCCTGTAGCCCTGGCTGGCCTGGAACTTGCTATGTAGACCAGGCAGGCCTTGAACTCACAGAGCTCCACCTGCCTCTGCCTCCTGAGTGTTGGGATTAAAGGCATGTGGGGCCAATGCCCTCTTCTATCTCCACAAGCATTGTACAACATAAGCACACTTACATGCACGCAAGCAGTATACTCATACATAGAAAATAAAAATAATAAGAAAAATATTTTTAAAAATTAATTAATTAAAAAGTCACTTATGGGTGGGCAAGATGAATCCATGGGTAGAGATACTTACTGCAAAGTTTGATGACCTGAATTCATTCCTCAAGACCCACAAGGAAGAAGGAGGACACTAACTCCTGCAAATGTCCTCTGACCTCCATGGGCTCTGTCACACACTTGTTGGACACACATACACACTTAGATTTCTTTTTTCTTGTTTTTTTTTTTTTTTTTTTTTTTTTGAGATTCTTTCACTGTGTAGCCCACCTGGTGGGGAACTTGCTGTGTAGACCAAGCTGGCCTTGAACTCACAGAGATCTGCCCTCTCTACTTCCTGGGTGCTGGGATTAAAGGCTGTGCCATCATGTTCAGCCAAATATATTTTAAAATTTTTATTATTTTCTGTGTATGAGTGTACTGCCTGCATGTATGTAACTGCACCTGTGTCATGCAAAGCCCTCAGCGGTCAGAAGAGGGTGTCGGATCCCCTGGAACTGGAGTTACAGACGGTTGTTAGCTGCCATGTGGGTGCTGGGAACCAAACTCAGGTCCTCTGGAAGAGCAGTACATGCTCTTAACGGATGATGAGCCATCTCTCCAGCCCCATATATATATATATATATATATATATATTTTTTTTTTTTTTTTTTTTTTTACTTTTTAAAGATAGGGTCTGGGCTGGGCTTGGTGGTGTATGCCTTGAATTCCAGCACTCGGGAGGCAGAGGCAGGCAGATCTCTGTGAGTTGAAGGCCAGCCTGGTCTACACAGTGAGTTCCAGGCCAGCTGGGGCTACAGGGAGACCCTATCTCAAAAAACAAACAAACAAACAAAAACACCCAAAACAAAAACAAACAAAACCCAAAACAAATCTAAAAATAAATAGATTGTAATGTCTTTCTCTCCTGACACCAGCCTGTCTCTGTCCTTCTCTGTCCCCCGTTCCTATCCTTACACCCAGGTTTCTTTGCCTCTGGCCCCACTGTCATGTTTATTATATTCTGCCTGATCCACTCCCGAGTCTCAAATCCTTCTGTCATTTAGATGTCATCTTAGAAATGCCACGGAATACCTGTCATCTGATTAATTTGTTTCATAGAACTTACTACACCATGAATGGACCTATGAGTTTGTTTATTATTTATGTATTTATCTATATTTTACGTGTCTAAGTGTTTTGACTGCATATATGTGTTTTGCCTGCTTGTATGTTAAGTGTCTGGTGCCCTCTCAGGCCCAAAGCAGGCATGGATCCCCTGGAGCTGAAGTTACAGGCAGCCGTGAGCCACTTGGGGTGGGAACTCCTCAGGCGCAGGGTGCTGAGCCTCTTCTCCATCAGCACCTGTGAGTCTAGTTGTCTGGAGACTTTAAGCATGCCCAGTGTCTAGGAAGCGCCCATCATCTCAGTAGGAACTTGCCTGCTGTCGGGGGCCCCCTGGTGGTCACAGTCCCCACACTGACATCTTTGTATAGATTTGAGGTCTCAGTGCCTCTTCCTGGTTACTCCAGGTTTCTCTTATGTGTTTTTGTTTGTTTAGTTTTGTTTTTTGAGACAGGGTTTCCCCGTGGCTCCAGTTAGCCTGGAACTCGCTATTGTAGACCAGGCTGGCCTCCATCTCACAGAGACCTGCCTGCCTCTGCCTCTCCCTCTGGAGTAGACCACCACATCTGGTTTGTTCTGTTTTTGAGACCTGTTCTCTCAGCCTAGTCTGGCCTCAGACTCCTTATTTGGCAGAGGACAACCTTGAACTCCAGATCCTCTTGCGTCTGCCTCCTGAGTGCAAAGATCACGTGCACTGTACCGTGTCTGGCTATGTGAGTTCATCGTTGTTGAGTATGGACTGTCTCATGAATCTGTGTGTCATCCTTGCACAGGGGCCACGATAATTTCTGTATGTCCCAATTTTAATACATGCGCTGTGGAAGTGAGCACATGAGTTTTCAGCTACATTCCTAAGCCAGGTGTGGGCTGATCCTGGAACTTTGGAGGCGAATGAGAGAGAATCTCAAAGTTCAAGGCCGAGTGGGATTCAGAAAACTCAGTGCTGGAGATGTGGCTTAGTGGTGGAGTGCTTGTCTAACACGTGTCACAACCTTGTTTATTCCCTGGCACCGAAAGAAAAATGAGAGTAAGATTTATTTTGCCTCATGGTTTCGAAACTTTCAGTCCAAGGAGAGCTAATTCTGTCCTTTGACTTTGGGTCTATTTTCTATTACTTGGGGTCTGAGGTGGGCAGGGAGTGTTGGGTGGAGGAGGCTGCTCCCTTTACCATGCTCCTGAGGTAGAGCAAGAAGGAAAGGACCAGGAAACCGCCAAAGGCCTGTCCCCGATGACCCACTCCCTCCAACCAGTCCTCCTCTTCTAATACCCTATTCTGCTGTACCTTTCATGAATTAATCCATTGGTGAAGTTAGTGCTCTCATGATCTCAGTACACTGTAACCCCAGGCTGTCCCAGGACTTGCTGTGTAGCCCAGGCTTTCCTTGAACTCAATGTTTACCCCTGGATATCTTGGAACTCACTATGCAGCCCAGGTTGGTCTCAAACTCAAAGTGAGGCTCCTGCCTTAGCTCTCTTTAAAAAATATTTATTATTTATTATTTTATTTTATGTGTATGAGTGTTTTGGCTGAAGGTGTGTAAGAGCACCTGTGCCATGCAATGCCCACGGAGGTCAGAAGAGGGTGCCAGATCCCCTGGAACTGGAATTACAAGTGGTTGTTAGCCACTATGTGGATGCTGGGATTAGAACCCCGGTCCTCTGTAAGACACAGGCAGTGCTCTTAACTGCTGAGGCATCTCTCCAGCCCCTTGCTTTAGCCTCTTGAATGCTGGGATTGTAGGCATGAGCCACCATGTCTGACTCTTATTTATTTTGAGATAATGTCTCGCTATGTAGCCCAGGTTGGCCTCTAGCTTGAAATCCTCCTTTAACCTCCGTAGAGCTGGGATCACTATACCGGGCTCCTCAACTCCATTTCTTTGTTACAGTTTAACAAAAGGAAACAGGGAGCTCTCTTACACCCCTTCCAGCCGCAGTCTGTGTTTCCCGCTCTCCTTCCCTATGAATCTCAAGATCTCCCTGGTGTTAGAATGAAGGTCACATCTGGAACACCGGGCTGCACGCTAGACAGGCGAGGTCCTAGCCTCTAACACTGAACTGTACCCCCAGGATTTCTCCTTTTCTTCCAGAGACTCAGCTTCAGTTTGTGGTCTCCCTTTCTGTCCGCTTTTCTTCCTGTCTCTCCAGCTGGCAGTGACTGCCAGCCCAGTCTCCATTCTTGGTTCCCTGCTCACCTCCTCACACTCTCCCCGCTCAGTTCTCTGGCCTCCTCTCCTGGTAGACCATAAACACTTCCACTCCTGGTCACACCCACACCGCCTCCCCAGCCTGCAAGGCGTCCTCGCTCAGGGGGAGGCACTTCGGTCCCTCCAGCTGCTCAGGCTTCAGACCCTGAGTCACCTCTGACATTCTAAAAACTTGTTCCGTCACAATCCACGCATTCTCCATAAATCCTGTCCGCTCTGCAGAGGCAGGCAGAATCACAAAACCTTAGTCCCGGTAGAAGGGCTGGAGGGGAGGCTCAGTGACGTCCTGCTCTTGCCGAGGACCAGAGTTTGGTTCCCAACACTCACATTGCAGCTCACAATTGCCTGTGACTCCAGTTCCAGAGGATCTGATGCCCTCATCTGTTCTCTGTGGATATTGCACCCACATGCACATACACCTACACAGACACACAGACCCTCAGACCCAGACACATAGACACAAACAGAAATAATAAAAATAAATCTTGGCCAGGAGTGATGGTGCACACGTTTAATCACAGCACTTGGGAGGCAGAGGCAGAGGATCTCTGCGACTTTGTGGCCAACCTGAACTACATAGTGAGTTCCAGGCCAGACAGGGCTACATAGTGAGACCCTTCTCAACAAAACAAACAAAATAAATATTTTTATAAATTTTTCTGTTTTTTTTTTTTTTTTTTTTTTTTTTGAGGCAGGGTCTCCCTGTAGCCCCAGTTGGACTGAAATTTGCTGTGTAGACCAGGTTGGTCTCGAATCTCACAGAGATCTGCCTGTCTCTGCGTCCCAAGTACTGGGATCAAAAAAAAAAAAAAAAAAAAAAAAGATTTTTTTTTTTTTTTGAGACAGAATATCATTATGTAGCTCTAACTGGTCTGGAACTCACTCTGGTCTAGCCTTAAACTCATAGAGATTCACCTGCCTCTGCCTCATGAGTTCTGGGATGAAAGTTCTGGGATGCACCATTAAAACCATTTTTTAAAAAGACAGGGTCTCACATAGCCTAAGCTGGTCTTGAACTTGATACGTTACTGAGGATGACCTTGAACGCCTGTCTTCCTATTTACCCCTCCCAAATCCTGGGATTACAGGTATGTGTCACCAAACCAAGCTGAGACGCACCTCAGTATCCTGAGTGCTCATAGCTCAGGTGCCACCATGCCTGGCTTTACACAGCGCCTGTGATGTCCTGGGGCCCAGGTGCAGAGCAGGGCCAGAGGTTCAGGGTCAGGGCATGTGTCTCTCCTGGCTGGCCCCAAGCTTTGGGATGTGGCTTCTGAGTCCCAAGACATATGACCAGCATCCCAGATAAAGACTGAACTACAGTGCCCTCTGGTGGTTTCAGGTTGAAAATAACTCACCAATGGTCTAAGAATGGCATTGGTCCCCAGAACTTGACATCAGGCATCAAGAATGAAAGAAGACAGATTAGGGCCCTTGCCTCCTAGCTGGGTAGATCAGGGAGAATGGGTTCAAAGGGATTCACATACGGGTCACTTAGACCTGCTACCCTCAAGCGTCTGAGTCAAGGAAACCCCTCAGGAATTCCACAATACTTATTCCTTTGTCTCTGTCTCTCTCTGTTTCTATCTCTGTCTCTGTCTCTGTCTCTCTGGCTGACCCCCAGTTTGCTATGTAACTGACAGAGGTGTTGAACTCCTGATCCTCCAGCCTCAGCCTCCTGAGAGTCAAGATCACCAGCCCGTGCCTTTCGCTGCTCTCTGTCTTGACGTCTGGAACTCTCTACCGGAAAATGTACGTAATAATACATCAGGCCCCAACCTGCTTCCAGCTCAAGTTGTTCAAGAATCTGTGTGTGGGAGAGCCTGGCTCACCCACCTCCCTTCCTCTGCCTCCTGGACCTGTGTCTTCAAGCTGCACAGGAGAAAGGGACATCGTGTGGGACTAATTGGCATTTTTATTTATTTATTTATTTTGAGTACTTGCTGCCTGTCATACTTAGGCAGTGGGGACATAGCTGTGGAAGGATCAATAAACCTTCACTGAGGCAGCAGTCTACCAGGTGGAGGCAGACAACAAATGAAATTATTAACTCTGCATGGAATATCACAGATATGATAAATGTTCAGAAGAAAAAAGCATTAACTGGGCCTGGAAGTTACAGACCTGTAATCCCAAATCCAAAGCCTCCTGGGCTACAAAGTGAATTCAAGGTCAGTCTGAGCAACTATGCAAGTCTGACAAAGTGTGTTTGATCTTGGGACCTCAAGTGAAAAACAATAACTGACACCTGAAAGTTGTCTGACCCTCAAATGTCTGTCATAGCATGTGCAAGCACACACTCACATGCACACACACCCAATAATAATAAATAAACTAAAATTAGGAGCCATTAGGATGGCTCAGTGGTTAAAGTCATTTACTATTTACTACTCTTAGAAAAAAAAAATTTATTGTGGTGCATGCCTTTAGTCCCAGCACTCAGGAGGCAGAGGCAGGTGGATCTCTGTGAGTTCAAGGCCAGCCTGGTCTACATAGTGAGTTCTAAGCCAGCTTGGATTACAGTGAGACCCTATCTCAAAAAGACCAAAAAAATTATTTTATGTGTATGTGTATGTGTGTAGTGCCTGCATGTATGTAAACGCACTCCTGTCATGCAACGCCTAGACAAAGGCCAGAGGAGAACATCAGATATCCCCTGGAACTGGAGTTAGGGACTGCTGTGAGTCACCATGTGGGTGCTGGGAATTGAATCTGGGTCCTCTGCAAGAGTAGCCAGTGCTCTTAACTGCTGAGCCATCTCTCCAGTCCCTTGTCTGCTGCTCTTGGAGAGAATCTGGGTTCAGTTCCTGCACCCACATAGTGGCTGATAACCAGCCACCTGTAACTCCAATTCCAGGGGATCTGACGCCCTCTTCTGGCCTCTACAGGCACCAGGCACAGATGCAGACAAAACACTCATGCATGTAAAATAAAACATACTCCTTAAAAAGAGTAACAACAAAAAAGTAAAGAGGGCTGGGGATCTAGTTCCGTGGTCAAGTGCTTGTCTAAAATCTACTCCAGAGGAGAAACTCAGCGGCAGAAGGTTTGCCTAGCATGTAGGAAGCCATAGGTTCAGTTCCTAGTACTTAAAAAAAAAAATTCAGTTTGAGATAATGGGATGTGCTGATGAGTGTTGCGGGCTTGAATGCACTTAACTGCACAATCCACCGTCTTCATGGTGGCCTACAAAGTTCTACCTGACCAGGGTCGTCGCTGTTTCTCACTCTGCACCACTCACACCAGCTTTATAGTGTGCGTGTGTGTGTGTGTGTGTGTGTGTGTGTGTGTGTGCACGCTGGTGTCCTCAGGGTCCAGAAAAGGGCACCAGATCCCATGGAACTGGAGTTACATGCTGTTGTGAGCTGCCTGACCTGGGTGCTGGGAATTCAACCCAGGTCTCTTGGAAGAGCATCAAGCTCTCCTAACTGCTAAGCCATTCCTCCAGCCCAGCCCCACGCTCGCTTTCTTACAGACCTCTGACTAGGCTAAGCTTGTTTCTGTCCCAGGCCCTTTGCACTTCGTGAATCCTATGTGTAAGGAGCCTAGACAATTCAGGGCTGGCAAATTCTCAGCTTAGAGAAGCCTCTCTGTCTTCAATCTGTGTTCTTCTCTTTAGCTATATTCTTGCATTCATCTTTTTCCATTATTTTCATGTTTATCTCTGCTAAAATGACTTTTATTTTGGAGACAGGGTCTCACTATGTAGCTTAAGCTGGCTTTGAACTTGTGATCTTCCTACCTCCATTTCCTCTGTACCTAGAATTACAGGCTTGTGCCACCAAACCTGGCTTAGAATGTCAACTTCTTTTTAAAATTTTGATTATTTGTTTATTTTTTACTTTATGTGTATGAGTGCTATGTGTACATGTATGGTAGTGCACTCATGTCATGCAATGCTCACAGAGGACAGAAGAGGGCAACAGATCCCCGCTGGAACTGGAGTTGTGAACAGTTGTTAGCTGCCATGTAGGTGCTAGGATTCCAACCTAGTCTTCTGCAAAGGTGTCAGTGCTCTTAAACACTGAGCCATCTCTCGAGCCCCTTTTTATTTGTGTGTGTGTGTGTGTGTGTGTGTGTGTGTGTCTGTCTGTCTGTTTGTGTGTGCACATGCCCACAGAAGACAGAAGAGGCCATCGAATCTCCTGGAGCTGGAATAACAGGTAGTTGTTGTGAGTCACCTGATGTGGGTGCTTGGAACCGAAATTGGGTCTTCTGGAAGAGCCACAAGTGCTCTTGACTTCTAAGCCATCTCTCCAGGCTCAGCTACTTCGGATCATTGTTATATACCCAGTGCCTTGATGAGTGCTGGCACATAGGCAATCGAGGAACAAAGACACAGATTAACCTCTGTTCTGTTCGGGGACTGCTTTACAAGTTAGAGTCGCTCAGACAAGTAGGCACAGAGAAAAAGAACGGACAGTACCTAGTGGTCATCCGCCAATCTTGGGAAGGGGAGGGGCGCCCAGAAACAGGGGCCCACCATGGTGCCTGGACGGTGGAGGGAGGCCCATCTGGGAACCGAGCACTCCCAGAGAGGGAAGGAAGGATGCTCCGGGGGACGCCCAGCCCCACCCTGTATCCGCAGCAACCAATGGGCTCGTGGTCCCCCCGACGCCCCCTGGGACGTGTAGTCCCTGTAGGGGCGCCCTCGGGCGCCGCGGCGCACCCCTAGACTCCACGTCCCGTGGTGCGCTGGGAGGCGCGGGGATTGGCTGAGCCCCGCCCCCGGCCCGCCCCGCTCGGCTCGCGCCGCAGCCCCAAGAATGAATGAAATCGTAGCGCGCTGGGCGGCAGAGCGGGCGGCGCAGGCCGGGCTGGGCCCGCGCGCGGCGGGAGCGGCGCCCCGGGCCGGAGGCGGCCCAGCCGAGCGGGCCATGGCTACCGCCATTCAGAACCCGCTCAAGTCGTGAGTGTCCCCGCCGTCCCTGTCTCCCTGCGCCCCCATCCAGACCCCCCCTTCTGCAGAAGCCCCTCCTTCCCCGGCCCTCCCTAGGGCTGGGGAGGGGGGCGCAGCGCGCGGATGGTACTTGGATGGGGACGCCCGGCGCGCCCTCACTACCCTGGGAGCCCAGCCACCCTCCATCGCTCCGTGGGGTTAGCCCTTCTCGGGTCGCGGGGGCACCGCTTCTTTGTCGCTGTCAGTGAAGGAATGTGGCGCGGGCTAGGGGGTGGCGGAGGCCGTGTCCCCACCCAGAGTGGGGGTAGGGGCTTCCCTCTCCTCCTCCGCCTCGGCGCCTCCGCGTCTTGGGGATGCCGGGCCGCGAGGTACATGCGGGAGGCACCAGCGTCCAAGTCCGGACCTCGATCCCCGCGGTTCTCATCACCCCTCATCAAAGCACCTTTCTCTTCTTCCCGGTCTTTCTCCAGGGACACCCCTCCCCCCAGCGCGCGCGGTCGCAGGGTGGGTGCTGAGACTGTCCGGGTTGGAGTCCCTCCTGTCTGTCTCCTCTCTTTCCCCCCGGGTCTCCAGGACCTACAAGTCCCGGTGTCTCGGTCGGCTCGGACTGTGGCATCCCTCCCTCTCCCCGCCCATGCCCATCTAACGAGAGCACCTCCCATCCCCTCGGGGACCGGGGCTGGAGCGCCCTCCCTCTCCCGGGATTCCCTCCCTTTCTGCCTGTCCGAGACTCTCCTCTGAGGGCTAGCCTCCCGCTGGGCCCCGCGGCTGGGAACCCAGACGTCTGTGTCCGAGGCTAGCCCCTCGCGTCTCCTTGCTACCCCTTGATGCCCTTCCTCCTCCCTCCCTCCGGCCCCCTCCATCTCTCTCTCTTGGTCTTTCCTCGGGATCCCGGACTCTTGGGTCCCAGCGCTCTCCACCCCCCCTTCGCGAGGCGGTGACAGCGGGCTCAGACTGTCAGCAGTACCCCGCTCCCGCCCTCTCTCCGGGCAGGAGAGCGCGGCCCTCCCCTCCCCCGCCCCACTCCGGGCCCGACGGAGGAGGCGGAGGGTGAGCGCCCGCGGCGCTGCACAAAGGGGCCGGGGCGACCTTCCCCGTTCCCCTCGCCCCCTGCACTCGGTGCCTTGACCTTGAGCATGGAGTGCGGGGCGAGGGGTGAGTGCGCCCCCTATGCACCCATCCACCCACATAGAGACCCCCCAGTCCGCTTGCTTCTGGTTCCTGAGATGGGGGACGATGAGAGTTGGGGGGCCGGGGACTTACAGGCACGCGCCTACACGGGTGGCCTTTCTGGGAGTAGAGCAGAGGGCAAGGGTGGGGGGGTGGTCTGGTGCCTGGGTGAGGGTGAAAGGGCGAGTGATAGGCTTCCCTCTCGTCCTAAGTCGCGTGTGCCCACATAGAGGTCTGTCCTGTTGGGAGGACAGCCTCAAATCAGTGAAGATTGGAGTTCCTGTCTGGGTTGGCGGGTCTGCAGGTATCTACAGCTTCAGTGTGACCCCGGGGCATGATGTGAAGGAAATGTGATGTGCCCACTGCAGGAGCCTGGAGGCAGTCAGTCAGAGGGGGAGGGCTGGCGGCCTTTCCTTCTGGTCACTTTCCAGGGGGTCTAGGGGTTGAAAGTGGCGACTCACTTGCTACTAAGGAATGCCAGAGCTAAGTCCCCTGGGAGGAAGAGCCCGTTGGCATAGGCTTCAGTCCTGTCTGCCTGAATTCACACTTGGCTTGATGCCATTCATTTCCCGACCCTGCACCTCAGTGTTACAGTGTGTGAGCTGGGCAACAGAATAATTCCTAGGGCCTCTTGGGGGCAGTATGGAGAAGTAAGGAGGCTATTTGTTAGGATTTATTTATTTGTTTATAGATAGGGTCGAACTGACTGCAAAATCAAGTAGCTGAGGCAGACCTCGAACTCCTGATCCTCCTGCCTCTACCTTTTGAGTACTGGGATTGCACAGTGTGTCACCATGCCCAGCTCTTTAGATTTTTGTTTGTTTTGTTCTTGCTACCAATACAGTCTGTTTAGCCCAGGTTTATATACGTGAACTTCGGATCCTTACTAAAGAGGCCATCTTTGTAAAGCACTTTGCACAGAGCCTGACCCTGACCTAAAGTATTGATTATTAATCGTATAAATGTTAACATAGGGCTCTGGGCTCAGGGACAGGATTGTTTGGACAACTAAGAGGACTGGAAAGCCAAGTGAGAAAGAGAGTGTGGAGAGGGTCTGTGATGGTGCTGGGTAAGGAAAGGGAGGAGACCCTCTTCCAGGGGTAACCTGGGCTTCTGAGGAGGTAACAGGGTATCTATTCTCAAGTGAGAGGATCTGAGCTAGGGCAGGAGTGTGTGTGAGGGGGTCTAAGTGTGTGTGGGGACAAGTAGAGAGGGTGTGTTGGCAATTTGGAGGGTGGTGGAGGTGAGGTGGGAAGGTGAAGAGACCCTCTGGGCTGAGCATTTGTCTGGGGCCAGGGCATGTCATGGTGGGGTGACCACTACTGGAGTGTGGATGGCCTTAGATGGCTTAGGTGTGTGGGTGGTGGCAACAGTGGAAGGGATCTAAATCAAGAGGTGTGTGTGTGTGTGTGTGTGTGTGTGTGTGAGAGAGAGAGAGAGAGAGAGAGAGAGACGCCTCAATGTGGGAATCCTTGAGTGTCTCACAGGACTGGGTGGAGTGCCCCCTGCTGGACAAGAGTGTGTATGTGTTAACACTTGGCCTGTTAATTCATGCAGCCACTCAAATCAAAATGCTAAATCTCAGTAGGGTGGGGCTGTGGGGTTTGTGCGTGGGAGCACACAGACTGGATGAGTGGATAGGTCTGCTCATTCTCTGGAGCTCTCAGGGATGAATCTGTGGGTGACAGTGGAAGAGAAAAGGGGGTGAAACTCCCTTGGGGATGAATGACTGAGTGCGTGACTATTTCAGTACCATCTTCAAACAGTGGTCAGGACTGAGAGCATATAGGGTTACCTCTCAAGGTCTCAGATTCCTCATCCGGAAAATGGGAATAATAATAGTTTTAGCTTGAAGAGCATTGTGTTAAGCACCAGGTGGATGTTCAGTATTCAGTCAACAAACATCTATTAAGCGTCTACTAGGGCAGGCATTATTCATTTTAATAACAGCATCACTTCATGTCTCAGTACCTATCAGAACCTCTTTATAGGAATCTTCTCTGTAGAATAAATGACTTTATTAGTATCTGCCAGGTACTATTTATTCATTTGGGGCTGGCTCTGAACCCTGGAGCTCTCAAATACTTCTTGACTAGTGAGTTGAACTCCTGCTAGGCATCTTTGAAAACACTTTACTGGGTGTGGTGTCGGTCGCACACCTTTAGTCCTAGCACTTGAGATGCAGAGGCAGGAGGGTAGGAGTTCGAGGCCAACTTGGGCTACACAGCAAGACCCTGCCTCTAAAACCAAACTAAACTAAACCAAACCAAACCAAACCAAACCAAACCAAACCAAACCAAACCAACTACTTACCCTGTTTACTCATTTAATCCATCCCCAATCCGATGAGGCATTATCCTTATTGTAGACTAGGAGACAGGCCCAGAAGTCATTTGCCGCAAGGCGCCTGTCTGCGAGGATTTGAGTGCGGGAGGCACGGCTCCAGTTTCTCACCTGTAGTCCCCCGGAGCAGTGGACCCGGATGACTCGAGAGACAGCCCTGCCGCAGGATCGGTTCTCTAGAGCTAGCAAGGCCTGAGGGGAGGGGTGGCATGTTGGTGACCCCGGTGGGTGAGCTGTAAGGTCTGCACGTGTGTGGCTGGGCGTGCGTGAAGGTGAGGGGCGGCGTGGGAGGCTGCGCGTGTAGTGCGACTGTGTGTAAGCGTCCATGCGCGGGTGTGTGCGTGCATGCTTCTATGCACGTGGAACTAGGATGTGCGTGTGAGTGAGCGTGTGTGAGTGGCTGCAAGCGTCTCCATCCCCCGGGGTCTGAGCACCCGCCTGGGACTACCACTCCCAGCATGGCCCGGGCGGCCCGCCCCGCCGTCCTGATTGGCTGAGATCCTCGTGCTCCCGCCCCCCGGGAATGAATGGATGGGCGGCCTCAGCGCCCGCCCGACCGCTGGGAGGACCGACCCGGCGGGGACCTGCTGGGGGCAGGACCCGGGGAGCAAGATGGCCACGGTCATCCCCGGCCCCCTGAGGTGGTGCGGGCGGGCGCGAGGCGGGGGAGTGCGCGCGGGCGGGTCTGCGCGGGCGGGCGTGTGTGTGTGTGTGTGTGTGTCGGCTGGGGGTGGGGCTGGTGGGGTGTCAGGGGGCTGTCACGGTGTGTGGGGGTGAGAGTGTGTGTGACTGTGGGTCCTGGTCAGAATGATGTCCGACGCGCTGTTCCTGCAGGGGTGGAGGACCAGGAGGGGAGAGTCTCCCAGGCTTTTGGGGAGAAGAGAGTCATGTCCCCGCCCGGAGATGCCAGGGTTTGGGAGAGGGTGATATGGTTGAGGATGTAGGGACCTTGGTACACTGGAGTGGAATCCACGCTACCATTGTCTTGGGATGTGGCAGTGTGTGGTGAGATTTTTTGTTTTCTGGATGTGTGTGGGTATGTATATGATACCTTTTATACGGCGGCGCTACCTCTCTTGTGCTATTCCGGTTTCAGAGTGTGTGCACATGTTTGCAGAAACCGCATCATTTATGTTCGGTGTCTTTGGATATGTAGGTGTGCATATATGTCTGTCTAAATTTTTGTCTCTGGGCACACCTGACTGTTCCTGTTTTATAGATGTGTATGGGAATGTCTTTATGCAATTTGTCTATCATGGGTCCTTGGATACATGTCCAAATGCATATGTAACTTGTTTCTAGAGTCCCATCTTTTGACATTTGTGTAACTGTGTGTGTGTGTGTGTGTGTGTGTGTTTGGATGAGTGTGTCTGGTATGTTTCCATGTTGTGGGTCTTTGTGGGTAAATTGTTTATATTGTTTATCTTTGGATATGTGATGAGCATTTGTACATAGGCAGTTAGTTCAATGGTCTAGTTCCACACTTGGGTTATTTTTGTTTTCCAAGAAACATTTGTGTGTGCTTGTGTGTGTGTGTGTGTGTGAGAGAGAGAGAGAGAGAGAGAGAGAGAGCTGTTTCTCCTTTGTGAATATTGGGATATGTTTCTCTTTGTGTGTGAATCTCGTGTGGCCATGTGCGATTTGTTTGTGTTCATGTGTGGATGGGTCCCGGTGTGTTTTGGTCTATTTCTAGATTGTGAATGAACACTCCTTAACTGGAGGCCTGATCTAGTCCCAGCTTGGGGCTTCGCTGTCACCATCCTGCTCCGCCCGGGGTCAGGAGCTGTGGGAGGAAAAGGGTGAGGGGAGAATGGAGGGCCTGGCTTGCCCTCGCCAGCCCTTGCTGACAGCCGCCCGCCCGCTGCTCGCCCGCCCGCAGCCTAGGCGAGGACTTCTACCGCGAGGCCATCGAGCACTGCCGCAGCTACAACGCGCGCCTGTGCGCCGAGCGCAGCCTGCGCCTGCCGTTCCTGGACTCGCAGACCGGAGTGGCCCAGAACAACTGCTACATCTGGATGGAGAAGACCCACCGCGGGCCTGGTACCCGCCGCGAGGGCGGGGCGGGGCGGGGCGGGGCGGGGCGGGGTCCTGCATCCCTGGACCTCCTTCTCACAGCCTTTCTCGCTCCAGGTTTGGCCCCTGGGCAGATCTACACTTACCCTGCCCGTTGTTGGAGGAAGAAACGGAGACTCAACATCTTAGAGGACCCCAGGCTGAGGCCCTGCGAGTATAAAATCGGTGGGTGGACCCGTGTCTCCTGCACCTGCTGTGGCCCCCATCAATGTCCCCAAGCCCACTGCTCTGAGCGTCACTTTTATATTCTCAAGTATCACTATGGCAGGGTTTCTGCCTGACTCCTCCCAACCCCCAGGAGTGTCTTGGGTGTATTCCAGAGATTCTACAGCAGGCTGTGCCTGTTATGTAGGTCAAGGTGCCCAGGTTTACTGAGAACATGGTGTTATCAGTCTAGATGTCTCACATCTGACTCTGTCGCCTCCCCGGTGAGCTGGGATGGTGTCTAGCTCTATTTTTTTCTATAGGTGCTTAAAGGTGTCTGGCTATCTCCCTGTGTGTTCGGATGTGTTGAGGTATTTGGTTGTAACTCTATCTGTAGCCCAGTGTGTTAGGATGCCTCTCTCTTTCTAGGTATTTCCAAAGTATGTTTCTCCTTATGTGTATCTGTGAGGATCCAGGTCTTGGGGTACATGTTTCTACATCATGTCATCCAGCTGTCTCTTCCTTTGCGGTTCCTAATGTGTGGTGTGGCCAGCAGAGTCCTGTTCAGATCTATGTTTGTTAGGTGTCTTTCTTCAGGTGTGTGCCAGTCTATAAGCTGACCTGACTTAGTGCTTTGTGAATGTGTTCAGTGAACTCAGACACTGGCTGTTTCCCGTTCTCTTGTACTAGTGTGTGTGAAAGTCTGCTTTACCAGGAGAATTACAGTATTCAGCTGGCTGTCTCTTCCTATGTGTGTTGGACTGCCTGTGTTTCTCTGTGTATGTTTGTGAATGCACCTGAATGCTTCTCCTTGAAGGGCCTACCTGTGTATCATAGGGCCTACCTGTGTCTTCCCTTGGGTGTCCAGATTTATCTGTGGGTCTAAGCATCTCCTTCTGAGTATCTGTGGATGTATCTGAGGGCCTGGCATTATCTCTTTAAGGTCTAGTTCTGTTGCTTCTTTTGTATGATTGACTGTAGCAGACCATCTCTCTGCCTGTTCCTGTGCATATCTGTGTATATCCTATGTAAGGATCTATCTAGACCTGTTCGGCTGTAACAAGGGTCTGGCTGGGATCGTACTACATGGTATTTCTGAGGGTCTTGTGTATGAGGATGATCTGTGTTGTTCCTGAGGGTTTTGGGGTAGATCTGATCATGTTTTCTCCAGAGTATGTCAGAGTGTATCTGAGGGTGTGGCTGTGTCTCCCCATGGTCTGGGCATGCTTCCCAGGGCCTGCAGTCGAATCCTTGCGTTGGTTGCCGGCTGAGTGTGGGAAAGCTTGTTCCCCGACTCCCAACCTGGGCAGTTTGATGACAACCTCCTCAACTGATCCCCCACATGGACTATCCCTAGATTGTGAGGCACCCCTGAAGAAGGAAGGTGGCCTCCCAGAAGGACCCGTCCTTGAGGCTCTGCTGTGTGCTGAGACTGGAGAGAAGAAAGTGGAGTTGAAGGAAGAGGAGACTATTATGGACTGTCAGGTACGGTGCCCCCTGCTCTTCGTCCTGCTGTCACCTCACAACCTGTTGCCACTTTGTGTTCCTGCTCGAATACCTCCCCTGGTCCCTTAGGGCCTCTGGGTACCCCACATCTTCATTAACCCAGAACGCCTCTGCTGGTGGAAGGCCCCCTGCCTCGCCCTCCCACCCTCGTCGTCAGAGCCCCCCACCTTCTTGACCCCCAATCTCCCTTCTCCTGGGCCCAGAAACAACAGTTGCTGGAGTTTCCGCATGATCTCGAGGTAGAAGACATGGAGGAGGACATTCCCAGGAGGAAGAACAGGGCCAAAGGAAAGGTATCTTCCAGAAGCGTCTCCTCACCTCCTCCTTTCAAGTCTCATGTACTGAACATGAGCAGCCATCGGTCCCTGGCAGGCAGCCGATCTCATGTAACTCCCAGAGCTACACAAAGGAGCAGAGGTTGTCTATCCATTTTATGGATGAGGAAACCTAAACTCAGTGGACCGAACATTCGCAAAATGGAGTGGATCAGAGCCTTCTTCAGAGCAGGGTGTGGTGGTCCATATCTGTAATCCCAGTAGTTGGGAGGCTGAGGCAGGAGGATTGCTGTGAGTTGGAGAACAGCCACAGCTATGAGTTTCAGGTTAGTCTGAACTATATAGAGAGTCTGTATAAAAAATAAACAAAAGCTCTCAAACCAACCCAGCAAACAATAATAACAAAGAAAAAAACAAACAGACAAAAAATCCAATAAAAACAGGGCCTGGAGAGATGGCTCAGTGGTTAGGAACACTGGCTAGTCTTGCAGAGGACCGGGATTCCATTTCCAGCACCCACGTGGCAGCTAACAATCCTCTGTAACCCTATTTCCAGGGTATTTGATGCCGTCCGTGGGGACTACACGGCAAGGATGTACACAAATAGGCAATAGACTCATACACATAAAATAGTAAAAATACAATAAAAACAATATAAAGAATTGTCTTCACAGCTGTACTGAGCAAAGTTCAAGGGCCTATAGCTAGGAAGTTTGCCCAGTTGTGTGGGAAGTTTTTTGTTGCTTTTTAAGACAGGTCTCACTATGTAGCCCTGTCTAGCCTGGAACTCACTATGTAGACCAGTAGCCTTGAACTCACAGAGATCTACCTGCCTCTACCTCCCAAGAGCTGGGATTAAAGATGTGTTCCACAGAATTGGGCATAGGATGATATTTTAATATCTTTGTTTTGTGGTGCTGGGATGGAACTCAGAACCTCACATTTGGTGTGCAAGTGCTCTGAGCCATGCACTGCACACTGAGAAAGATTTTTTTTTTAAGTTCAAATGAGGAAGTTATATCTATAAATCTATAACCTAGAGGAGGATCCTTGGGAGTTCAAGGCCAGCCTCATCTATACAGAGAGCTCCATGCTAGCCAGGGCTACATAGTGAGACTCTATCTCAAGAAACCAAACAAAAAATTAAAAAGAACAACCCAAAACACCCAACACCCAAATAATGACGGCCCCCTTTCCTGACTTTCTGGGTCCTTACTCCTGACCTTCTCTCTCCAGGCGTACGGCATCGGAGGTCTCAGGAAACGTCAGGACACCGCTTCCCTGGAGGACCGAGACAAGCCGTATGTCTGTGATAGTGAGTCCTGCAGAGGGGGAGAGAGAGAGGGAGTGTGGGGCCCAGTAACCTCCCCTCCCTGGCTGTCCCTAGGGCCCTGGGTCCTGGTCTGGGTGAGGGGAGGGCTCAGATCTTTGTCAGAGTGGGTGGTGTGATCCTGGAGGACAGGGTGGAAGAGGCGGCCTGGGAGGCTGACAGCCACCCGCTCGCTCACCCTCCAGTCTGTGGGAAGCGGTATAAGAACCGGCCTGGGCTCAGCTACCACTACACCCACACCCACCTGGCGGAGGAGGAGGGGGAGGAGCACGCCGAGCGCCACGCCCTGCCCTTCCACCGGAAAAACAACCACAAACGTGAGCCCGAGGGTCAGGGCTGGGCGGTGAGGTACCCATGGGTGGGGTGGGGACAGTGGAACCTGGGGGTGGCTGTGGAAGGAGAGGTGGGGGGGGCACATTAGACATTCTGGAAAATCTCCAGCTCAACAGTTCCCTCCCCCACCGACCATAGGGATGCTGGCTCTGGAGTTGCCATGACAACCAACCATCTCTTCCCTCACTCCCTGCCCGGGCGTAATATTTCTGGGTCTGATTTATTGTTTCAATTAGAGCTTGGGGAGGGGGTTGATAGCTGACTCCCCCCGTCCCTGGGCCTCCCTTTCTTCCTTGTCTGCTGTGGTAGAGCCCAGGGCAAGGTCAGTGGCCTCCGTGGTCCTTGGTACCCACCCACGCCCATCCCGTGCCCCTACAGCTGAGCCATGGGGGAAGGGAGATGTCTTCCATCCATCTCTCAGAGAGATTCACAGCGGGCTCAGGCCAGGCTCAAAGCATCCACTGAATTTTGACCTAGGCAAGCGTACTTGGGGATGGTTGCCCCACAGCCATGTGACGTGAAAGGAGGCTGTAATTATTTCTCATGTTTTTACCCAATAAAAAGAACATATAGTTATCCCAAGAGTTGGGGTTCCAGAGAGAATTATTTGCCCCCTCCTGAGCTCCCCCGACCAGCTTTTTTTACTACTGGCCAGAGCTAGGGGCAGTTCTCCCTCCCCACCTCCCCAGTGCCTGGGCCGAGGGTCCTCCCCTGGGGCTGAGGCTGGGGACAGGTGGAGCCTTGCCTATGGTGAGAGGTCCTCTCTCTGTCCCCTCACCCCCAGAGTTTTACAAAGAATTGGCCTGGGTGCCCGAGGCACAGAGGAAACACACAGGTAGGGACGCCTCCCGCTGCCTGCACTTGTGTAGCGACCTTGGACTGGGGTGCTACCACCTGCCCTGAGGCTCGCAGCTGTCTGCTGTCTTTCAGCCAAGAAGGCGCCTGACGGCAGCGTCATCCCCAACGGCTACTGTGACTTCTGCCTGGGGGGCTCTAAGAAGACAGGCTGTCCCGAGGACCTCATCTCCTGTGCAGATTGTGGGCGATCAGGTGACACAGGGATGGGGGACGAGAACATCCCAGAGTCCACACTTGGGGGATGGAAGGCAGAGGAGTGAGGACTGTACGCAGCCTGTCCCAGGGACACGGGTGGCTTAGCGGAACCTTGGGGCTGTCCTCAGTTGCTCAGGACTGTAGGAAACTGAGTGCTCTCTCATGTTGGGAACAATAGGAAGGCTGTGGCTTTATGTTTTCCTGTCATGAGAATTCTAGAGAAGTTAGAGAGGCATTGTGGGTAGGGGACCAAGGTGTGGGACTAATGGACTGTGCCACCTGAGTGCTGTGGGCAGTAGGGTTGCTTGCTGTAGAACTGTGGTTTCACGATGTGGTTTTCCATGGCGGCCTCATGGGTAGTAGATGGATCGCTTTAGCAGCGTGGGTAATGAATTGTGGTTGTTATGGTATGGTGAAATATGGTTGTCTTGGTAGTTTAATATAATAGAATGTGGTTGGTATGGCACCATGGACTGTGGCTGTGGGTGCTGAGTGCTGTGGGCAGTGGTTGTTGGGCACTACAGGCAGTGGCTATGGCTGTCGGGCTCTGTGGTCAGTTGCTGTGGTGTTGGGCACTGTGGTCAGGTGTTGCCACACTGGTGCATGGGGATGAGTAACAGGATGACATTTCAAGTGTTTAGTGACAGCTCGGTTGCTGGTGCTCTGGGTGGAATTGCCTTTGGCCGCATAGAACCAAGGTGTGGGGACCTGTTGTGGAAGCGGTTGCCATAGCACTGTGACTGGGAGAAGCGGCTGCCACGCTGCCACGTTGCTGTGGCTAACAGGCTGGCCGCTCGCTCTGCTGTGGGTACTGGAATGTGGCCGACTCGGCGCCGTGCTTAACAGACTGTGGTTGCCACAGTGTTGTGGGTGGTAGAACGTGGTTGCCACAGCACTGTAGGTAATGGAATGTGGTTGCCATGGTATTCTGAGGAGCAGAGTGTGGTTGCCATGGTGGCTGAGTAGGAGATTGTGGTGGCCAACACACCACGGCTTGTCTAAAGTCCAGCTTCCGCATGTCAGGGCACAGGGTTGGGGTCAGACTGTGCAGCTCATCTTGACCTCTGAGTTGGGGGTGGGGTGGGGTGGACAGAGCCATTTCTTCCCCAGTGGTCAGTAGCCACCAGGGGCAGGATAGTTCCCTAACCACATCCCTGCCCCTTGGCCCCCAGGCCACCCCTCGTGTTTACAGTTCACGGTGAATATGACTGCAGCTGTGCGGACCTACCGCTGGCAATGCATCGAGTGCAAGTCCTGCAGCCTGTGTGGCACTTCGGAGAATGACGTGAGTGGCTTTCCCCACCTCTTGGGCACATTCCCCAGTCATCCTTCTTCCCTGACTCAGCCACGTTTGCCCATGAAGACTAGAACTGTCCCGTCCCAGAGCCTTGCGGGAGGTAGAGGCTAACAGTGATGTGTGTCCTTAATTTGAGCCTGCCCCTTTATATTTTACCTCTCTGACACCTCCCAGGCCTCTCTCTGAGGCTGGTGCTCCTGTTCCCATTGCACAAAGACAGACACTGAGCTCAGAGAGGGAGAATGACCTGCCTGAGGTCACCAAGCTGAGAACATGGCAGGGCCGGGATTTGAACCCACATTCATTGCTCCCAAACTGTTACCAAACCAACGAACCTCATTCAGTGTTCTATAGTTACAAAATGCAGTCCACACGCTTGTGAGCTGACAGTCCCTGAGGCGGGCTACCTGACCTGACTATGCAGTGCAGACCCCTGAACCAGCTTTCTCAGAAAGGCCCCTGAGACCTAGCCCCTACCCCAGCCCCCCCACCCCGGTTTCTGGTACCCGTGCCCCCAGGGTGCCAGCTGGGCGGGTCTCACCCCCCAGGACCAGCTGCTATTCTGTGACGACTGCGATCGGGGTTACCACATGTACTGCCTGAGCCCCCCTATGGCGGAGCCCCCGGAAGGTAAGGGAAGAGGTAGGCATGACATGGGTGGGTGGGTTGGAACGTTGCTTTCCTGGTGGGAGAGATCATGCGCTCTGGGTGGGGGTGGGAGGGCGGGAGGTGGGGAGCTCTTCTTGGGCTTGAGTCTAATTCCATCCTGCGGCTGCCCCCGCAGGGAGCTGGAGTTGTCACCTCTGTCTTCGGCACTTGAAAGAAAAGGCCTCTGCCTACATCACTCTCACCTAGGCCTGTCTCTGCTTTCCCGGACCTTCGGGTGGTGCTTCGTCCTCCAGCCTCTCGGAGCTCCTGACTCTTCCCACCCAGCGCTCTCACTGGGAGGGAGAGGGTGAAGCCCATAGGGGCCCAGGCACCTTCTCTCTGAAGTGGAATGCCACCCTGTGGGTGGGTGGGTCCGGCGGGGCCCCCTCCTGCCCTTCCTTTCATCCCTGCCATCCCTTGGCAAATGGGCACCGGAGGCTTCTGCTCCCCTGAAAGCCATACCCCGCCTCTGGGCGGGCATAGGGGGGTAGTAGATGCCAGCTGGGGCTACGGACAGACCCTTTTTCTAAAGAAAGAGACAAAAAGAAAAAAAAAAAAAAGAAATTAATATATACAGAGAGTCCTATAAGGCCTGGCTGGGTGGAGGGGCGCCGCTGAGCATCTCCTGGGCACCTGACTTTGCCGGTTTCCTGCCTGGCACCTCCCCACCCAGTTTCTGGAGTTGCAGTTGTCCTAACTCCCCACGCGAGGTGGGCGCCGTTCCGCCCTCGTTACCCAGGCCAGGTGGGCACTTCCTCACCCCTTTCTGGTGCCCACAGTGGATACTGCATGTGAACCACGGTTTTGAACTCTTCCTGCCCCTCCCTGCGCCCACCCAGTGGCTGCCGGGCCCAGGGCGTTTGGCTGCGGGAGGCCAGTGGGGCGAGGCGGGCAGCCAGCCCGCTCAGAGAAGCACAGATTGCAATGGACTCATTTGATTTCTCCTCCCCAGCCCCCTTCCCACCCGGCCCAGCCGGGCTGCCCCCTGCCCCTCTCGCCGGCCATTTTGGGGGTGGCGAGGAGGGTGTGATGTTTCTTGTGGTTGTGTGTGTTTGTTGTTCGGGGTTTAAAAAAAAATGGAAATTGAGACTGCAAGTGGGGGAGGTGGAGGGTCTGGGGGGATCTCCCCTCAATCCAGGAGTAACCCCCCTGTCACCGAGTTTCCTTTATTGCCTGCCTCTGCTGTGAATTAACTTGTTCCGTGTATTAAACTGGGCCTGACCCCTCTGCCCATGACTGCCTCCCTGTCTGGGGTGTCACCGAGAAGGGGACCTGGGGGACCTCGCTGGGGTCGAGGCCTCGGACGGCGGCCCCCACCTTCTCTGCCTCCTCCCCCCGCACCCCTCCCCCGCCTCCCTCTGGCTTTGTCCCAGCTCCTCCCCGCCTCGCAGGGAAGGAGAAGAGGGGGATGGGGTGGAGGGGCTCCCACCCAGCCAGCTGTGGTTGCCCTGGCAACGGGCTGCTGCAGCTGCAGCGAGAGGCAGCTTGTGGAGGGCGGTGGGAGCAAGCTGGGGGAAGGGACGGCCGGAGAGACCAGAAGGCAGCCCCTTCCTGGGCTGGGGTGGGAAGATGGCACCCCAGCCGGGCCGTCTGCTACCCGGGTGTGGGCAAGGAGGGCAGGGCACGCACCACGCAAAGTACCAGAATCGAAGAGGAGCCATGGGGTGGGGGTGGGGGTGGGGGAGAAGCGGGCACCGAGGAGGAGAGTCTGAGGTCACAAATTTACTTAATGGAAAAAGGACAAAGGAGAGACACAAGAGATGAGGAGCCCCAGCAGTTCAGAGGCAACAGATGGGGGGCCGGTGTGTGTGGGGAGACGGAGCGCCAGTCCAGGGAAGTAGAGTAATAATAATAATAATAAAAAGCCATGTCCAGGCCAGACTAGGGGAGGGCGAAGTCCACAGCAGTGTGGAGAAGCATATTTACGAAGTCGGGAGGGAGAAAGAGGAACGAGGGGTGGCGAGAAGTGGAGATGGTCCAGGAAGACCGTCTTGAGACAGGACGCAGAGATGAGGGGGTCGTGGGGGGGGGGCAGACAACACAGAATTTAAGGGATGATACTATCCAGCATGTGGCACACATGTGGCCCGTCATCCCAGCGTGCTGGAGGCTGAGGCAGGAGGATGGAGCTCCAGGTTGGCCTGGGCTGCACACATAGTGGGACTCTTATCTCAAAAAACGAAAACGCTCCCCGCCCCCAACCCCCAAACATGGTGGGAAACAACAAAAATCTAGAATGGCCTCCCTAGGAGGCCTTAGAGAGCGAACGGAAGCGGGGGAGAAGTGGGGGAGGGCGGGAGACGGGAAGGAAAAACTGGGGCGAGAGGGAGACGGGACTCCGGGGCGCAGAGCAGGCGCGATCCGGGCACGCCGATCCGAGCCTGGCGTGCGTGCGCCCGCGGCGCGTGTGGCGGGGTGCTGGGAGATGATGGTGTGTCTCCCGGGCCAGGAGAGGATGTGAGAACAGTTTGTTCTGAGGTCCCCCCCGCCAAACTTGGCCCGAGTTGGTGGGGGGGAGGGCAGGGCTGGAGGATGGGGCCCTGAGGAGGGTGGAGAGGGAGGATGTCTGCGTAGCTAGGAGGTTCCGGAGCCATGGGAAAGGCTGATGCTCAGCTGGATGTAGGCCTACGCCTTTTGGAAGAGGTTTTTTTTTGGGGGGGGAGGGAGGGAGTCAGATTTGAGCTCAGAGAGGAAAAACGCAACGGCTGCTATTCAGGTGAGGAGGGGCCAGGATGATGGCACCTCTGGCCAGCCCTGTCCAGAGAGGCTAGGGCCCCGGCCCACGAGAAGCAGGTCCTTGGCATTCTCCGGTGGACTCCCCAGAGTCCTGTCAGTTTACCTTGTGCCCTGTCCACCTGCAGATGTCCACATACGGGTCTGATGCAGAGCTGGGGCTTCAACCTTTAAGCCACCCCTTCCTTTACAGTCAGGAGGGCCCTAGAGAACTTGATCCAGGCAGAGGCCACAGGGCTGTGTCACCTACACTGCCATGTGACCTGGACTGGAGGTCGCACTGTTCTCCACCCCGTCCAACTTCCCCGGGCCCCTATGGCCCAAGGGCAGAGGGCAGACCCCTTTACAGGAGAGACACAGGGACAACCCTCTGTGAGCAGGACCGGAGGTGCGCCAGAGCCCAGGCTGGGAGGGGTGTGGCCTGGGGCCAGCAGCCGCCCTGGGGGTGGGGCCCTCAGTTACACACTGCAGACGAATGTACCACGATGTGCGCGCTTTACCTACAACCTCCCTTTTAAGGCTATTTATCATTTATTTTTGGGACAGGGTTTTATACAGCCCAGACTGGCCTCAAACTTGGTTGAAGATGGCCCTGAACTCGATGGTGCGCCTCCTCCCAAGTGCTGAGATGACCACAGTGGGCTTTGTTGAGAGGCAGGTTCTTGCTCTGGAGCTCAGTTTGGCTTCGAGCTCTGGCAGATCCTCCTGCCATAGCCTCCAGAATGCTGGGACTCTAAGAGTGGGCCATGAGTTAGTAGTGCACACTTTTAAGTCCAGTACTCCCAAGGCAGAGGCAGGTGAATCTCTGTGGACCGTGGTCTACATAGCAAGTTCTAGGCCAGCTAGGGCTTCAGGGAAACTGTCTCAAAAACAGAAAAAAGAGTGGGCCAGAGTGTCTGGTAAAGGAGACCAGTCTTTCAAAAGCAGCACAACTCCATGGCCATGACTGGCTCTAAAGATCTAGCTTTTTAATTTATGCACATTAAAATCTAGAGGATCAGGGGGCTGCAGAGATGGCGCAGCTCAAGAGCACTGGCTACTCTTTCAGAAGATCTAGGGTTTGGTTCCTAGCACCCACATGGCAACTAACAACTGTCCGTAACTCCAGTCCCAGGGGATCTGACACACTCTTTTGGCCTCTGTGGGCATTGCATGTACACAATGCACTTAATAAATACAGGCCAAAACACTCGTATACATAAAACAAAACAAAATTCAGATTTCTGTTGTTTGAATTCTGAGGAAGAAAAGCTTGCAAGGCTGGTGTGCCTGGTTTCTAGACGGTGAGGTGTGCAGAAAGGTGGTGATCTGTGTTTCAGAGGAGGGCTCAGGAGGAGAGAGTCAACTTTGACTTCAGGCAGCTGCCCAAGCCAGTGAACACACAATGGTTTCTATGAAATATTTATTTCCATTGAAACCTCCAGAAACATGCCAGAAAATCTCAAGACAGGGCTGGGAAGGAAGGAAGAAAGAAAGAAAAACCCAAAACAAAAACCCAGTAAATAAAGAAAATCCAAATGAAACAAATCAACATGAAAAAAAAAAAAGCCTGCTATCTCCAGCCATCAGATAGAATATCAACTTCAAATTAAATAGATTTGTTTTGCAGAAATTCTTAAAAAAATAATAAAACAAAACCAAAAATTATAATTTACAATTGTCAATATACATGATTAGGTCCCCCGAATGATTAGAATGATCTGAAGATATGGAGACATAGTAAAAAAGAAAGAAAAGGCTCCAGCTTGGGGTCTGAGGAAAGGAGGAAGGGCAGGGGCTGGAGAACCCTTCAGAAAGGGGGTCAGGAAAGGAGGGACGTCACAGTAGTTGGCCAGGGCTGAGGACACAGGGTAACCTGGTCTGCCATCACCACTCCACAGTGGGTGAAGGGCACGGTGCGTTATGTTTCCTCTCAACCCAGGGTTCCTCAGGGCCAGAGGCAGGTCATAGGGAGCCATGGGTGTCCTCTTCTCCAGCCCTGTCCTCTAGCCTGGCCCCTCAGGAGTGCCTGTGGCGTGCAGTCTAGGAGCCCTTCCTTAGAAGGTTCTGGGTTCACAGAGAAGGTAGATCGTCTCCAGCTGTGTCTCTGGGTCCAACTGGTGCTGCCAAATGCTCCCTGCCTGCTGCCACCACATCCCTCTGGGTCCTCCCACTGACCTCCAGCCCATGGGGACAAGCCTTGACCCTGGGGTTGGGGAATCCACAGACTGTGGCCATCCAAACTTGTTCTGGCACAACTCTACATGAAAAAATAAATATATATATATATTCTTTTCTGTTTGTTTTTAAAGAAGGAAGAAAAAGGAACTTGTGTTTCCTGGGTGAACAGTGTAGTTTCACACTGAGCTGCCCCTTATTGCCTTTAGAGAATCAGTGTCTCTGGGGGTTGCACGGTGAGTGCTCCCCGGGGAGCACAGTGAATGTGTCTGGTGGCCGCTGCCGGGGGCTGGGAGATTGGCCAGGAGATTTGCCAAAGAAAACCGGACCAGACAGGAGGTGAAGGCTGCTTTGCGTCAGCCCTGAACCCTGGCTTCCTGCTGCCTCTGGAGCAAGGTGGTGGCCTAGCTGTGGTAGGAGGAGGAGCCCACAGCCAGCCAGATCAGTAGCCTGAAAGTAGAGGGGCCTGCAGTCCAGGTGGGCGGCCATGGCCGCTGGAGAGGAGCTCATAGAAAAAGATCATAGAAACAGTCTGGATTGTACAAATAGTGTTTCTCTCTCAAAGAAGTGGATCTGGATGCAAGAGGTTCCTGTCCATTTTGGGGCCCCAGGAAAATAATTTCAGTTCTATGAAAGTGCTCCTGGCTGCTGTGTGGAGGGTCTGGAGGGGATGTGCATGCTGTCTGGGGCTGGCCCACTGGGGACAGAGGAGCCCTGGACTGTCCGGGAGGAGGGAAGAAGGAGCTCATTTCGTTCCACGATTCTCATGCAGGGTCTCCCGGGCCCCTCCCACTAACAGCTCCAGGCAGCTGAGTCCTAAGAAGTTTTGTGGTCTGCAGGACCACAGGGAGCAGCAGAGAGGGGCCTGAGACAGGGGCAGAGCTGGCTCACAGCCCCTGGGGCTCCTAAGTCCCTAAAGAGGATTGTGGAGCAGAGGATGTGGGGCCATGACTGGATCACCTGTCACCCCAGCAATCAGGAGCCCCTAGAGTACAGAAGAGTCAGGATCCTGGAGCCTGCCAGCCGGGGAGGCCCAGGGCCGGAGCCCAGGTGGCTCAGAGTTCTTTCCTCTCCCTGCTGAAGAGCTCAGCGAACTTGCGCAGCTGCTCGCTGGCGGCCTGCGACTCCTCCTGCAGCCGCTGGTTGTTCTGCCGAAGGCTGGCCACCTCCGACTGCAGCACCACCTTGTCCTGCTTCTCCTGTGACACAGAGGGGGTTGGGTGTCGGGTGCGGAGGTCAAGGGCACTCCTGCTTCTTCAGATGCGCACCCTGGCCTCCACTCTGAGAGCGGTGCTCCAGGGGTCCCCCGAGGTTCCATATGTGAAAGCCACATGCTTATATGGAATCACTTTTTTAAACTTTTTTTTTTTTAATTTTGAGACAGGGTCTCATTATGTAGCTCTGACTGGTCTGGAACTCACTACAGAGACCAGGTTGGCCTTGAACTCAGCTTCCTGAGTGTTAGGATTAAAGGCCTGTGTCACTATGCTCAGCCCTTGGAATTATTATTAATACTTTTTGGAGACAGAGTCTTACTGTGTAGCACAGGCTGACCTCAAGCTTACAATCTTCCTGTCTCAGCCTCCTCAGTGCTGGGTCCACAGGCATGCACCATCACACACAGCTTGAAGTAATCATTTGACAGACATTATGATCACCTCGTCCTACCTCCACTGTTGATATCGTCTATTTCACACACAAGTCTCACACAGCAAGGCTGCCTGAGCAGGCTTCACCTCTTCCGAGGGCAACAGAACTGCCAAGGTCACACAGCCTTAAGTAACGCGATGGGGATCTGATTCCTCACTTCTATACGAGGCTCTGCTGACTCTCGATTGTATTCCAAATACCTGAGCAAATAACAACTCCTTGCCCTTGTCCACTCTGGAGACAGGTACAAATACAACTCCACCTCATCCTTTCATTGTGATCATCCTATGGTGCCAAGCGTGGGGGTGTGCACCTGAAATCCCAGCACTCAGGAGGCTGAGGCAAGAGGATCAAGACCAACCTGGATTAGTTCTTACTTATATTTTTGGCTTTATCTTGCATGTTAGTCAATGGATAGTTGTTATTTGTTGTTCACTGACCTTTACTTTTTATGTGTCAGTATAGACATGTCTGTATACAGATGCGCATGTCAGGAGAGGGTACCCAGTGTCCTCTATTACTTTCTGCCCGTTCCGTTGAGAGAGGGTCTCTCCTTGAATCTGGGCCTCCATTTTCCTGGACAGGCTGGAACCCAGCAAGCCCCAGTGAAGCTCCTGTCTTTGGCCCCGACTCAGAGCTGGGGTCACAAGCATGTGTGGAAGGCCTGGCTTGCTACACATGCGGCCAGGCTTGACTAATTTATTGTTTTAATTGACTGCAGACTTTTGCTGCGTGAGTGTCCTGAAATCTATACTGTCATTTTCCCTTTGATGGGCAGCATCTGCTCTCATTTCAATATTTCTTTATTTAGTTTTTTTCTGAAACAGGGTCTTAGCTGGCCTGGAACTCACTAGGTTGTCCTGGATCTCATAGAGATCCACCTGCTTCCTCCTCCCTGAATGCTGGGATTAGAGGTATGCACCACTATGCCCAGGCTTATTTATTTTTTAGAGACAGGCTCACACTATGTAGTACTGGCTGGCCTGGTACTTGCTACGTAGACTAGGCTGTCCTTGTGAACTCACAGAGATCTGTCCGCCTCTGTCTCCTGAGCACTGGAATTAAGGGCGTGTGCCATCATGTCTGGCTTATTTATTTATTTAGAGTCACAGCGTCATGTATGTCAGGCGGGCTGCAAGCTCACCATGTAGCCAAGGATGACCATAAACTTCTGATCCTCCTGTCCCCCTCCTGAGTGCTGGGACTGTACGCCCTATGCCCACTTTATGTGATGCTGGGGATGGAACCGAGAGCCTTGTGTGCGGTAGGCGGCACTCTACAAACAGCTACATCCCAAGGGCTTCTCTGTGCTTCTAGTCTTCAGTATTGCCATTCTCCAGTCTATTCACGACCATGTTCCAGAGTGGAAGAGGAAGGGTGGGGACAGGCGCCCCAGGTACCCAGGGAGTGGGTG
Source organism: Eospalax fontanierii (assembly GCA_035773235.1). Classification (NCBI taxonomy): domain Eukaryota; kingdom Metazoa; phylum Chordata; class Mammalia; order Rodentia; family Spalacidae; genus Eospalax; species Eospalax fontanierii. Next base: position 23,542,799 of record CM069554.1, on the reverse strand, counting down.
GGACGCGCACGCCCGCCTCACCTTCTGTAGGTCCGTGTGCAGTTGCTTCAGCATCACCTCCAGCTGGTACACCTTGCCTGTCAGGTCCAGAGGTGGCTCCTCGCTGGAGAGACAGGGAATGGGAGTCAAGCCTGAGGCCCACCAGCCCTGGGGAGGGCTCTTGGCCAGAGCTGGGAGGGACATAGGATATAGGCCCTCTGGTCTCTGGTAAATCTTCCCCTTTCTGGAAGCCCAGAGGATGCCTGGCACAGAGGAGCAGCTCTGTGGAGAAGCAAGCGGGGAGCCCCCCCTCCTTCCTGGACCCGTGGATGTGGGGTCCAGGGGGCAACAGGCCTGAACAAGACTGGGTGGGTGCTATTCTGAAGTAAGTATCTTCCTCTAGGAAGGGGGCCCCCCTGACTTTAGGAACCTGTCTATTTGCAGGACACAAAGAACTGAGCACTGAACGCCTACCCTAAGCCCAGGAAGTCCATCATGATGATGACACCAAGCCCTGAGTCACCCAGCTCCAGTGTGGTCGATCTAACAGAGCCTCCAGCTCTCTGTGGCCTGTGAGTGTGCCACGTGGCTGCTACAGAACAGGAAGCCCAGGCTGAGGTTGGGGATCGAGTGTGGTGCTGGGATCTGGAGCTAGGATAGCGGGTGGCCCCTTCCTCTTGCACTTGAAGGGGTTCTGGGGAGGGGCTTCAGCAGCTAAGGGGGTGAGGCCGTTGGGCCCTCCAGCACCTCCTTCCTTCCCCTCCATGGTCCTTATTTCAGGAAACTGCAGAGGGAGGTGGGAGACCACCATCTGAGGTCGAAACTCAGGACTGAGCCTGGGGCCACGTGTCCCCAAAGCCTCTCAAACTAGCGCCTATTTTCTGTAACTACAGCAGCCCACACTTTTGGTGGAAGCTGAGACCTAAGACCAACTAAGGTGTAAAGAAAAACAAAATTAAAATCATTCTTGGAGAAGACGTCCCCTAACCACTAAGTACTGTGCAGGTGCGGCAGGCAAGACCCTGCGGGAGGCTTGGCAGGCTCCGCGAGCATGCTGTTCAGCTCCTCGCAGGCAGCGTGGGCCTTTTCCCTTCCTCTGCCTCTCCTTGGCTTTCTGCTGAATATGAGCACTTGAACTTGATGCATTCAGCTGGAAGAGCCAGGAGTGAGATGCCAAAGTCCTCCTCCCTCGTAGGAGTGCAGGGCTCGGTCTCAGTCTCCATGGGGTTCCTGAGATGGCCTGTGCAGGCCCCGTAAGGTGGATACTGTGAAAGGCGCTGTCAGGGGCAAGTCTGTATCACGGGGGGACCTAGCACGAAGGGGACCAAGTAACAGACAGAGATGGAGGCCGAGAGCTGGGAGGCTGGAGTGTGCTCGAAGCCAGAAGTGTGAGGGTGGATGCTCTGACGTCACAATGTCCTGGGCCACCCGTGAAGGCAGGGCAGAGTCTGTCAGGCCACTGCTGCTCCCCAGGGCATGACTGGCATACCACGACAAGTCTAGTAACCAGCGGGAGAGCTGCTGCCCTGAGAGCAGAGGGGGGTCCTGCAGCCCCTCCATTCCCTCTGCCTCTGTGCAGATGTGTGGCTGACAGGCCCTGGGGTGACGGGCCTGAGTGCTACCCGGGAAACTCACCTCATAGTGGGTGTGGTTCTGGGGGTCTGGGGCCCCCGCTCCAGGCTCAGGTGGCTGTGGACAGGACTGTGTGCAGGAGGGGTGTCTGGGCTCAGGGCTGGGTCATTTAGGGAGAAGAGTGAGACGGCTCTTTGCACTGCCAGAGAGAGAGAGAGAGAGAGAGAGAGAGAGAGAGAGGGGCGCTGAGTTCTTCTGGGTGGGCTAGGCAGAACGTCAGTTTCTCTGACACTTCTGCCTACAAACTGTCTCCTCCATCTCCATGCCTCTCCCTCTGCGTTCCCCTCTCTGAGGCAGGGTCTCACTTTGTAGCCCAGGCTGGCCTTGAACTGACAGTGATCCTTCTGCCTTAACCTTTCGAGTGCTATAATACAGCGAGAGCCGCAATGCTATTTCCCTTTTTTCTTTCTGAGGCAGGGTGTGTCACTCTAGCTCAGGCTGGCATCAAACTCATCACCGTCCTCCTGTTTCAGCCTCCTGAAGGCTGGGCTTACAGGTCACCATGTCTGGCTTCATCATACTTTTGATAGGTCACATCAGCGTTTAGGATGGGTTCTTATCCAAAACCCTAGCCCAATAAACTGAGAATGCAGTAACATTACAAGTGCTGGTGTAGGCAGAACAGAAAGGAGAGACGCTGGGGATGGAGATGCACACCTGGGATCCCAGCACTTGGGAGGCTGAGGCAGGTCATGACTGCAGGTTCAAGGCCAGCCTTGGCTAGAGAATGAGATGACAGCCTGTCTCAAAAAATAAAATAAAATAAAATAAATTTAAAAAGTCCACTGTTGGAGGGCTGGGGTATCTAGCTGGAATCCTTCCATCTCATCCCTAACACTACACACAAAGAGTAACTTATTGTGACTTAAACAGCAGGCACTGATCTGCATGTTTAAAATGTCTAATGTGGGGCTGGGAGTGATGCATGCTTGTAATTCATGGGAAGCTGAGGCAGGAGCATCCCGAGTTTGAGGACAGTGTGGGCTAGATAGGCTCTATCTTAATAAAAGAAAAAAAATCCATGCAATAGTTACCAGCACCACCAAAACCAGTGATTGCAGAGTAAGGGCTTTTCCTGATTTCGCCAGTTTTCTGTCTGTGTGTGTGCACGTGTGTGCGTGTGTGTGCACGGTGAGTGCTCTGTCAGTGGGCTATAGCCCCTCATCTCCTTTTTTTGTTTTGTGACAGGGTCTCCCTGCAGCCCCAGCTGGCTTCGATCTCACAAAGAACCACCCAAGTCTCAAGTACAGGGATTCAAGGCATGTGCCACTGTGTCTGGTGATCCTCCTGCCTCTGCCTCTCAAGTAGCTATGTTTACAGGCTTTTGCCACGAGGTCTGGCTTTACCCACTTTCTGTTGATGTGCTCCCACCCCCACGCAGTGCTAGAGATGGAAAGTTTTTGATTTTACACACTAGGCAGGTGCTCTACCTACTATTGAACTACATTCTAGTTTTGTTTTACCTTAATTTTTTTTTTAATCTTTTATGTGTATGAGTGTTTTGCCTGCATGTATGTGAGTATACTTCGTGTATACAATGCCTGAGGAGGTCAGAAGAGGGCGCCAGATCTGGGAACTGGAGTTACAAATGGTTGGGAGCCACCATATGCATACTGGAAACTAAACCCAGGTCCTCTGAGAAGGCAGCAGCCTGTACTCTTAACCCCTGGGCTGCCTCTTCAGTCTTGTTTGAACTTTTTATTTTGAGACAGGATCTAAGTTGCCCAAGTTGGTACTGAACTCAGTTTGCAGTCCAGGCTGGCCTGAACTTCTGATCCTTTTGTGTCCCTGAGTGCTGTGATAATATGCATATTCTACCACTCCTGGCTTCCTGAAATGACTTCTGCACTGTTCTAATGATTTCTTCCTTTTCCTTTTTAAAATTTAAAACCTTTTTATATGTAAATGTGTCTGTATGAATGTATGCCATGTGTGTGCTGGTGCCTGCAGAAGCCAGAACAGAGTGTCAGACCCCCTGAAGATGGAGTTCTAAGTGGTTGTGAGCTGGGGAGAAGGGTCACTGCACTATGTACTTGGTGCTCATGCATGAGGCTCTTTGGATCCCTAGTACACATTAAAAAAAAGCCAGATGGGGAGGGCCAGAGAAATTGCTTAGCAGTTAAGAGCACTGGCTGCTCTTGCAGAGGACTCAGGTTCAGTTTCTAGCACCCAGATGGCAGCTAACAACCACCCGTAATAGTTCTGATGCCCTCTTCTGGTCTCCGCAGACACTGCATGCCTGGGTACACTTACATATATGCAGGCAAACATATATTAAAAAACAAAAAAATGGTCCCTGGAGCAAGATGGCCTGTTAGACTAACTTAATCTGTGAGGGAGAAATCCTGTCTCAGGTGCATATGTCCTATATATATACACACTACACAGGCACACACAGGCGCACACACAGGTGCACACACACACACATATCAACCAACTAACCAACAAACAACCAATCAAACAAAAACCCCTAAAGAAAACAAAATAAAACAAAAATAACAACAAAAAAAGGCAATTCAGGAGGCATGGTAGTGCACACTTTTAGTCCCAGCCCTGGGGAGGCAGAGGCAGGAGGATCTTTGTGAGTTTGAGGTCAGCCTGGTTTACACAATGAGTTCCGGGACACCTGGGGCCTCATAGTGAGACTCTGTCTTAAAAAAAAAAAGAAAAGAGAGAAAGAATCCTTTAGCCTTTCACCTAGCCGAATGACATAAGCACGAGGCACGTTCGTCTGTATCTGTGTGTTGACAGCTCCCATCCTCCGTTCCACTGCAGGTTCTGTCCTGCTCCAGGCCTGCCTTCACTGCTTCCCCTCCTCCCCAAGCCCCCATGGCTCGTTCATCTACTAATTTTACAGAGATGATGACAGTGTCGGGTGCAGAATCAGTGCTACCAACTGGTTCTCTAAACTTCTCATATGTGGCCCACACTTCTCTGGGGCCTGGGATAGATGGAGTAGCTTTGTAGGGGAGGGGCTACCTGAGGCTCATGCTGGGTGGGAGGGCTGACATCTGGACAGCTCCATAGATAAAACTGTGGCCACTGATGGCACCTGAGGCTCCAGGGAGAGGCCTGGGGCGTTCTATCACGTCTTCCTGGCTCAGACTGGGCTATCCTGGTCCCAGAGTGTCAGGAAAGCCAGGCTAGACCGAGGATGTGGCCCAGCTGCCCAGAGCCCCTTCCTCCACCGCTCCCATTGCACTCCCACATAATAAAGAGCCCGAGAAAATATGCTTGCTCTTCTAGCGGATCCAAAGACTTTATTTTATCTTTACAGATTTTATGTGTGTGTGTGTATGTGTGTCTGAGTGTGTGTAAATACACACGTGCATGCAGATGGTTAACACCCATGTGGGTGCTGGAACCAATCCAGGTCCTCTGGAAGAATAGCAAGTACTAATTGCTGAGCCACCTCCTGCGGGAGGTAGAGGCTGGTGGATCTCTGTGAGTCGGAGGGCAGCCTGATCTACACAGGGAGTTCCAGGTCGACCAGGGCTGCACAGTGAGGCCTTGTCTCAAAAAAAAAAAAAAAAAAAAAAAGCCCCAACTGCGCCCCCCAACAAACCCCATTTAGTTATTTACTCACTCACTGCTGGGCAATCGAACCCAGGGGCTTACACATGGACACTCCACCACTGAGCTACACTCCCCAGCTCACAAACCCCCCATCTGAACTGGGCACATTCCAAGCCTGCCCTGCCACAAGGTACAGCCATGAGCTGAGGCTCTGGGCACTAGGACACACAAACAAGGACTGTGAGGCTTTGAGAGCACCCCTAGAGGGGAGGGTACATCCTCCTCTCTGCAGCCGGCTGAGGAGGGGATGACAGCCAGGGCGGTGGCCCTGCTCGATTTGCTGAAGTTGTGGAAGAGTCACCTGCAATCCGACTACCCACCCACCACTTTTTTGTTTTCTCATACAGTCCAGGCTTTAAACTCACTAGGTAGCTGAGGCTAGTCCTGAACTCCTGACCCGCGTACCTTCACCTCCCAAGTGCGAAGTGCTACGCAGTCTACACTACTGTACTTAACTCATCCACAAATCTTTTTTTTTTTTTTTTAACCTCAGTCACGATGAGTCAGAATCATTATCTGTAAGAAAACTCTTCATGCTTAAACCAATGGGTTTTCTGCTTCATGCAGCCAAGCCAAATTTAAATCTTATTTGGATTATTGAGATTCTTTTTAGAGAGTTTAGGCTGGCCCAGAAAACATGATCCTTCATTTTCAGCTAAGGTGACCACCATGCCTGGCTGGATTACTACACTGTATATTAATGACATGGGTCACCATTTGTGGATGGTTTGCTGTTTCCAAGGGTTCCTATGCAATATGTCATACAACTGTCAGTGGAGCCCAGGCAGTTGGTGAGGTTACTGCTCCTTTGAAAGACCAGGCAGTGGGGGCATCAGAGAATGGTTTGTGCTTGGGTTGCAGTCTGCAAATGACAGGGGCAGGACTTTGGCTCAGTAAAGCAATAGGCCCTCCAGTGATCCTTCTGGAACAGAATCACTGGGGATTAGGTGTGGTTGGGAGGAGGTCATCTACCTTCATATGCCTTGGCAGCATTCACCAGGCTGGACCACTCCAGGCCAGCGGCTGTGTCCGGCAGCGGCATCATCCCAGGGTCCAGTCGCCGAAGGGGCCGGTCCCGACCGTCAGCCAATGAGAGCTCCGAAGCTGAGATGGCGGCTGGGTGGGAGAGTGGGGACAGGGGGATGGTTCAGCACGACAGTGCGAAGGGAAGGACAGAGATATAGATATTTCAGCCTGTTCACAGAACAGAAGTGTCTGGGAGAAGCTCCTGCAGGGCAAGGGTACCATGATGCTGGGTGCCCTTTCTATGTGGGTGCGGCTTTCTACAGAGTGTCAGGGGAGGCTTTGCTGCGGTGAGAACTCCAGGTACGTGGAACAGTGCGAGTGAAATCCCTGAGGCTTGAGGAACACTGAGGAGGTCCGGGAGGCTTGTAAAGGAAGAGCAGAGGAGGGTTAAGTCAGAGGCGTGACAAGCCTTCTGGTCACCATATGGGTGGTCTCCACAGCAATGCTACAGGAAGAGAGGACATCCTCACATTCCTGTGACAGATCCTACTGGGACTTATGGAACCACCAAAGGTTCTGTAACCTCTGTATTTATTTCCCAGTCAACACCTAGCACCTCTGTGGTTTGAGAAGCATGTGTCTGTAAGGCGGAAGGGCTGAGTTAAGAAGACACCCAGGTCCTGTCCTTAGGATACCCCTCCCTAGTCCAGCGGGGAAGACAACCCAGAGCAAACAGTGCTGTAAATCAGGAAACAGGGCAGAGCGATCAGGCATGGGTGGGATGGGAGAACCCAGGGACTGTGGCTTGACAGGCTGAGGGGGAGGGAAGCTTCCCTGGGAACTGTGCCCAGATGGAGAATGGCAGGGCTGGGGCTCAGATCCTCTGCGGAGTCTGGGCCCTGCACAGGTCACTCTCAGCTTCTGCTGGCTCTGGGTTGGGTCTGTCCTGTGCACCAGGCCCCACCCACATGCAGGCAGGGAATCAAGGCTGAGGGCAGAGGCAGTAGACCAGGTTTAGGAAGCATGAGGAGGCCTGGCTTGTGTGGGAGGGCTACAGAGGGGAGCAGTGACTACGTCAGGCCTAAAGGAAGAGGCTGAGTTGCCAAGGAGAGTTCAGCAGTGTGGAGTGACCTGCGGGGGAGGAGTGTGTGTTTGGTGTTAAAGCCTCAAAATACCAGGGCTGGGGTCCCATGGGAGGATTTCAATTTTTTTTTTTTTTTTTTTTTGAGACAAGGTCTCATGTAGATCAGGCTAGCTTGGAACTCACTATACAGCTGAGGCTGGTCTTGAACTCCTGCTGTTCCTGCCTTTACCTCCTAAGTGCCCTATACCTTTACTATGGGATTTTAAGAGATGAGATGGCCCCCTAAAAGAGCTCCAGCATCTCCTTTATCTTTATCCCCCACAATGTGCTAGAGACATGGAGGCACAACCCCTTAGCTGAGCTCTTCAGTAAGGAACATATCTGAATTCAAGATGTGCCTAGATTTTAAACAATAAGGTGTGCCATACATTTTCTAACGTCTCCAAAGGCCACGCAACACCCCTCTGCACCCCACCAGCATGCTGCAAGGAAGCTGCCGGGACGGTTATGCAGTCAGGAGTAATGCCTCCTGCCTGTAACCCAGAACTCCTCACTCTGAAAGCTGAGGCAGGAGGGCTGCTGGGAGTTTGAGGCCTGCCTGTACTATAGAGTGAGGTCTTGTCTCAAACAATCAAACTGGGCATGGCAGTGAACACCTTTAATGCCTGTACTTGGGAGACAGAGACAGGTGGAGATTAAGGCCAGCCTGGTCTACATAGGGAATTCCAGGCCAGCCAGAGTCACATATGACTCTGCACCCAAAATGAAAACAAAAACAACACAAGAAAACTCAACAAACCAAACCAACAGCAACAACAAAAATGGTCTGCAGTGTATTCAGATGGTTTTGCCCACAGTGAGTGCAGTGTAGTTGAACCCACTTTCGTTTCAGAGCCGGTGGGCGTGTGGAGAGGTCACAGAGTGGGTGGAGTGGAGCATTAGCTGCCTTGTGCCATCTCCCGTCTTTATTTGTCAGTCGAGAGAGGGTCTTGCTACATGGTCCAGGCTGGCCTCAAATCCACCATCCTCCTGCCTTTAAGTGCTAGGGCTACGGATGTGTGAGTCACCATGCTGGCTGGCTGCACTGTGGCTTTCTGAGGTGGAGTGATGGTATGCCCAGTGCTCCATTCAACATTTGCTAGATGACTGGGTAGTAGTAAGCCTTCCCCAGTCCATCCCCCAAGCAGGGGGTACTGGAGGAAGTCAGGTTGTAAAGTAAATGTTCAGAAAATGAGCTGCGTAGGTGAGAGCTGGGAGGCGGCGTGGTGGTGCTGGTGGGAGTTGCTGCTGCTGCAGGCACTGTCTTTGGGGGGCTGACTTCTCTGACCTCAGGTAACCCCAGTCCTCGGCCAGCAAACCCCTGTTCCCTGGGTCACACTCTGAGTCCAACTATCACACGCCCCCTGGAGCTCCCACTCACCCTTCCCTCCCTCAGAAGGTCCGTCCACATGACCACCAGGTTCCACCCACTTCCCAGTGCCCCACACTTCCCAGCCTGGGGTGACCCGCAGCCCTAGGATGCCCAGGCTCACATTTCTTCTCTGGGAAGCCATTGCCTGTGGCCGGGATGGTGCTCGGTGCCCCGCCGGGTGGGTGGGGATGCTGGTGCTGGCGGCGGGCGGGCAGTGTGCTGGAGGGGAAGGTACAGATGCTGGTGAAGAGCACGTCACTCGGCAGGCCTGGCTCCAGGCTGGCAGGGCTGGCAAAGCTGGGTTCCCGGCGCCCGCTGCACAGGCTCTCATCCGACAGTGTCCGCTGCAGGCTCTTCTGGGGGCCCTGCTGCCAAGATGGGAATGGGACAAGGGAGCGTCATGACACGCTGGGCTTGGGGCCCCAGCCTTCAGGGGCTTCTTGGAAAGTTCTGACCCCCAAGCATCCACTTCTGCACGGGTGCTGATCAAAGTACCTGGTTTTAGTGGGGGCTCCCCCTCCTGACCTGTTGTCCACGGTTTCTGCTCCTAGCCTCCAGCTCCAGGAAACAGCTTGAAACCTAGGCCTGGCTGGCTGGGGAGGGTGGCATGAGCCACAATAGACCACAGCCAGGCTGAGGCTCCCAAGGGCACCACGCATACCAAAAGTCTGTCAGCACCCTTGGCTGGTGGAATGTAAACCCTGGAGATTGGGGGCTCCCCCCGACCCCGCTCTTTTTTTAAGAAATTGAACTCAGGGTCTTGTACAAGTATTCTACCGCTGAGTTGTATCCCCAGTCCTTACTTCTCTTTTCAGATACACTCTAAGCTAGCGATGCAGTCCAGGTTGGCCCGGGTCTTGTGACTTTTCTGCTGCAGCCTCCTGAGGGCCAGGATTGCAGGCGTGTGATACAGTGCCCAGCAAAGGGCTGTCTTGGTCCCCATAGAGAACATCTGTCTGACAGGGAGAGGTGGGCGGGGACATCGGGGCACCGCAGGATCCTGCTTTGGTATCACCCTGCCCTTGGGAAATGAGAACCCACTCTCTCCCGGGAACAGGCTCTGTGCTCAGTGCTCAGTGCTCAGGGCTTTCTCCTGCTGGTGCACACCCTGCCTCTGTCACCAACTAACAGAGGGTCTGCACTCGGAGACCCTCAAATCAAAGTGCCAGCAGATGCTAAAGGCTGGGACAAGGCAGAGAGCACTGCCCCTCCCGACCTGGCCCTGGCCACGTACCCCTGTGTCTCGCTCTTGCTCTGGCCCCAGGTTGTCCATGATGATGAGTTTCTTTAGGTCGTCCTCAATGGTCGACTTGTAGTTCTTCCTCGGGGAACGGAGGTCTCGTAGTGACGCCCTCAATCGTGGCTGACCAAAGACGTTTTTCGCGTTGGTGTCCACCTGCCTGGAAGGAGTGTGCTGGAGTCAGTGGGCTGAAGGCTGCTTCTCAGAGCCACTGGGACTGCAGAAGGCTAGTCACACGAGCCAGTGACTGTGCCTCCCCTGAGCCACCTGGCTCTGTCCACTCGCTCCTCTGTGAGCGCCTGCAGGGAACTTTCTGACTGGACCTGTTCCAGGAGCTGTGGTACAGCAAGCGGGGACTGCAGAGCCACCTCCAGGAGGAAGCCCCGTGTATAAAACAGAAACATGTTTTGAAGCAAATAAGTCTAGGCAGAAGGATGGGGAGACTTCTCTGAGGGACTGACATCTGAAGGGGCAGCAAGGGAGGAATCCACACAGAACATTCTGGATGGAAGGCGAGCAAGTGCTGAGGCAGAGAGGAGGGAACTGAGAGGCGAGGCCTGGAGGAGACGGGGAGAGACTGTGCAGGACTTGTGTCCAGGAGACCTGGGAGTCCCCGCCAGCAGCTGGCCGGCGTTAGGTCCTGATGTGTATCAGGAGGATGGGTGAGGGTACGGCAGATGGACTCTAAGGAGTAACAAACCCGCCCGACCACAAGGTTCCTGAGGTCTGACTGCTGACACGCCTGCTTTTCAAAGCTGCCCACCTCCCCGCTTCCAGAGGGCAGCTGGGAATGGGGTCACGCTCCTCTGTACCCCGCTTTCAGCTGACCCACAGCCCTGTCCCTACAGAGCTTTCTGGAACACTCTGAATTAGGCTAACTCTAGGGCCACTGAGCCACAGCCTGGGGTTGAAAGTGGAAGCCCCGGAAAGCACAGGCCTGGCTTACAAACTTGCCCAGGCTTGTTTCTGTTGTGTGGCCCTGGACAAGTTCTGGCCTCCGACCTTAGTTTGCACACCTGGAAAACACCTCATAGCATTGCTCTGGAATCTGCTGCCAAGCACCTGGCAGGCCCTCAACAGGAGCAGATGACAGGAGGCCCCTGTGGCTCCCAGCTCTGTCCAAACCAGACCTCCCCATGGCTCTCTGCCTTCCACCCAGAAGCCCTCAAGGCTGGTGTGACTCAGAGGCCTCCTTCTGCCTCTGTCTATGGCTCAGGTCTGACCTCCCTGGTGGGAACTGGGTTCTCATTAGAGTGCTTGCTACCCCTAGGGAGAAACAATGACAGGAGCAAGGGCCTTATCAGGTACTACCTTGCACCAGGGCTCTGAGTACCCTATTTGTTAAAAACTCCGTAACAAGGGCTGGGGATGTACCTCAGCTGGTAGAGTGCTTGTCTCTTGCTTACAGTTGAGTTCCATCTCTAGTACCATATAACATCAGGTGTGGTGGCAGACACCTGTAATCCCAGCATTTGGGTTGTGGAGACTAAAGGATAAGTCAAGGTCATCTTCAGTGGCATATTGCATTTGAGGCTAGCCTGGGCTACATAAGACCCTGTCTCAAAATACAAACTGAACCAACAAATGAAAACAAAAACAAAACTGCACTGTCATGAACATTCTTATCTACCTCCCACTATACATATGGCCAGGAGCTGGAGGTCCACAGAGGTGCTGTAAATATGCCCACACTGGCCCTGCTGGGGAGCTGGACATTCATTTTTCTTCACAGCAGCTACTGGGACCGCCAATTGTCCACACCTCTGACAAGTCTACCCACATAAGAGCAAAGTGGGGCTCCCTTGGAACCCCTCCGGCGCTTGCCACAGGGTCCTATTGTTGTCTCATCTCATTGACAAGGCAGCTAAAGCATGGAGGATTTACGTCACTTGTCCAAAGTCACAAAGCCTGTGGATGGAGGAGTTAAGATTCAAACCGAGGCCGCTGGCTGCAGAGCCTCCAGGTGTCCTCACAGAACTGGACTGCCATGTTTATTTCCTTCCTTCTTTTCCTTTTTGATTTTCAAGACAGGTTCTCATGTAGACCAAGCTGGTCTGGAATATGCTAAGTAGCTGAGGATAGCCTTGACTTCCTGTTTCTACCTCCCCAGCTCTGGGATCATAGACATTACTATCACATCCGTTTCACATGGTGCTGAGATCAAGCTCTAGACTTTGTGCATACTAGGCAAGTGTTCTACCAACCCAATCCTAATTTTTTTTTTAAATAACAATTTTTTTTATGTGTGATAGAATGCTTTGGTTGTAGAAAACGGAGAACTACTGTCATTCTTATCTACCTCTGGGACTGCTGGAGACCAGCTGTTGCTCAAGACAGCGTGTTCTGTTTGAGCAAGGGCCTGCAGAGAATGAGACACTTAGATGCCCCTCCCCTCGCATCTGCTCATTCATGCCCAAGATCACTAAGGGGCAGTCATTTCCAGCATGTCACAGGCCGCTGTCCCTGCTGTGCTTAAATAAAACGCACCCCTGTTTGAGGTCTGGTATGGTTTCTTTCTTTCTCTTCTATTATTCCTGTATTCTGCACCCCAAAACCTAACAGTGTGTTTTGCCTGCATGTATGTAAGTACACCACATATGTGCAATTCCCCTTGATGCCAGAAGAGGGGGTAGGATCACCTGGAACTGGAGTTAAGGATAGCTGGTAGCCACTATGTGGGTGCTGGGAACCAAACCTGGGTCTTCTGCAAGAGCAGCCAGTGCTCTTAACCACTGAGCCCTCTCTCCAGTCTCTTTTATACATATTTTTTAATAGGGTCTTATGCAGCCCTGGCTGGCCTGGAACTTGTTATGGAGACCAGGCTGGCCTAGAACTCATAGAAATCCTCCAACCTCTGCCCACAAGAGCTGGTATTAAAGGCATGTGCCACCATGCCCAGCTTATTTTTAATTTAGAAAATACTTTACTTATTTTTATTTTTTTATGTATATGAGTGTACTGCCAGCATGTCTGTAAGTACACCTGTGTCATGCAATGCCCACGGGTCAGAAGAGGGCATCAGATCCCCTGGAACTGAAGTTAAGGGCAGCTGTTAGCTGCCATATGGGTGCTGGGAATTGAACCTGGGTCTGCTACAAGAGCAGCCGGTGCTCTTAACCACTGAGCCATCTCTCCGGCCCTTATTTTTAAGGATTTAATTTTTTGTGATGATGGAGATAAACCCAGGACTTCATGCATACTAGGCAAGGACTCTCCTAATGAACTACACCTCAGCCCTTGTTTGTTTTTTTTTCCTTTGTTCTTGGTTTTTTTGAGACAGGGTCTTGCTATGTCGCCTGAAATACATTAGCCTTCTGCCTTGGCCTCCTGAGTGCTGGGGTTACAGGCATGTGTCACCACGCTGCCTGTGACTGTCACGTTTATACCAGAGATGGAATGAAAAACTATGTATGGTGTGTGAAACACATTCACATTTGATTTAGAAAATGTACTTCTGTGTGCAGAAAAAGGTTTCTGGGAGATAGGAGGATCAGTGCTCACCTCTGGGGAGGAGGAGTCACATGACAAGGTGGGCAACTGGCCTTTCTCATCCGATGCCCTGCTGAACTGTGAAATTTATTTTACCACACAACAATAACTAGTTTAAATAAGCTGGCACCTGGCCTTCGTCATTTGTAACTGGAGAAAGAAACAGTCTCTGAGCTTGGAGAAGGAATAAGATGACGTGGCTGTGGAGGGCTTTGAAGTCTGCATTCCCTTTTTCTCTCCCAGCAGCTAGCCCTGCTATTTTAACAAAGGGAGACAGAGAGGATGGTGCAGGTTTTCTTATCAGGCTTTATTCCTCCCCCAGATCAGACCTGCAGGTCCAGGGCACGCTGGCTCTGCCTCTAACAGGGAAGGGATTCTCTGGGCAAATTCAAAGCTTATGGTCGGGAGGAGTAAAGCAGAAGGTAGAGAGACACCCCCAGAGAACTGCTCTGAGGGAGCTGGAGGGCCTCCCCTCCCCCACCTTTGATTTTTGCCTTTTCCCAGAATCCTCCATGCACGAGATGTGCTGGTGAGGGAGCAGGCCTGGCCTCACTAAGGCCCCCCCCTGGAAGGAAGTATCATTCAGCCAGCTCCTCTTGAGAGGGCATGAAAAGACCCATGGAAAACACTGAAATGGGGAGCACTTGCTCTGTGGCTTTGGGGACTGTCCTTTTCAGAAAGGCCTACAGGGATGCACATGATGCTGATGCGGTATGTGTGTGCGCATGCCTGTTTGTGTGTGTGACTCAGTGGCTAAGGCCTTCCCCAGCATGGGTACACATACATGCGTATACACACACACACATACTTTTTTTTGTGTGGTGCTGGGGATGAAACCTAGGATCATGCTAAGCCACACCTCCAGCTCCTCATTGATGAATTCTAGGCAGTTGGGCTACCTTTGAGTTCCACCCCAGAATTGCAAAACAAATAATTCCCTTCAAAAGGGTATCAACACCTCTTTTCTTTCTTTTTCTAAATAAATATTCTATTATTTATTATTTTTATGTGCATGGGTGTAACTGCCTGCATGTATGTATACACCCATGTTGTATAATGCCCAGGGAGGTTAGAAGAGGATCCCTTGGAACTGGAGTTACAGATGGTTGTTAGGCATCATGTGGGTGTTGGGATTTGAACCCAGGTCCTCTGCAAGAGCAGCCAGTACTCTTAACTGCTGAGCCATCTCTCTGGCTTCAACACTTCTTTTCTATTTTGTCCAGATCTCTGGTCTATAGTTGTCCAAATCTAATGATCTTAGGGCTGGTGATCGTATAAACTATTCCATGTAAAAGCTACTCCATGACTCTACAAGGCTGTTTTTCTATGCTCTGATATGGAACCATGACAAGAGACTTGAATGTATAGCAGGTGACTGTGCTGATCCCTTAAAAAGGATGCAAGGAGCCAGAGGTGGTAGCACACATCTATAATCAAAGCACTCAGGAGGCTGAGATGGGGGACTGAGAATTCAAGGCTACCTTGTGATATACAATGACAGTTTTAAGCAGCAACAGAAATGTATGTACACATACATACATGCAGGCAAATACTCATACACATAAAACGTTGAAGGGGGAAGTATACATGATCACATGTCACAGCCAGCACACGTCTGGAAAGATGCAGAAGAAATGAAACAGTAGCTGTTTTCATGGAGGAGACAAAGGGCTGGGGGCTAGGAGATCTGGAGACCCTTACTTCTCATCTTCTAAAATACCTTCGATAATGCTGGGTGCACACCTGCACCCCCAGCACTCAGGAGATGGAGGCAGGAGGACCAGCTCAAGGTCATCTTCCTCTGTGGCAGAAGTACTTGTCATGTGAGACTGACAACTTCAATTCCTGGAACCCATAGTGCAAAGAGAGAACCTACTCCTGAAAGCTGTCTTTTGATCTGCCCAGGCCCGCAGTGGCATGCACACGCTCACATGTGTGTGTGTACACACATACACACATGATTTTTAAAATTAAAAACCAAACAACAAACTGGGAGGGGTGATGCACTCTTAAATCCAGCATTCTGGAGGTAGAGGCAGGTGGATCCCTGTGAGTTCCAAGCCAGCCTGGACTACATGGCAAGTTCCAGGCCAGCCAGGGCTACCTAGAGATCCTATATCAAAAAAGCAAAATCCCCACCCCAAACCCTAATGTTTCCGGAGTAGTGGTGTCCTACTTTATGTGTACGTTACCTTTCAGAACAGAAGCGAAGGGAGCACGCTCACAGTCCCGTCCGGCATTCCCCACACACCTGGTCCCCTCATGCTGTCTAAGCTCAGATCCTGCCATGTGTGCAGTCAAACCATTTCCGTCAGGAAAAGAACAATTACAGAGAAAGCTCTGCGGGCAAGACCTGGCAGCGGCAACCCTGCCTTCTTCACACAACGGACAAGCGGCGTGGAAGGCAAGCGGTGGGTCCGGTGTGGCTGGGCCCCAGCTCTGCTGACTCCGAATGAATTCGGAGGCCTTGGGGCCAGGTTAACTAACCTAATTAGCACGACTGTCAGTCTGGCTGAGCTGGGGGTTCTTCCAACATGGCTGGCAGAGGCCAGTGGAAAATGATGAGGACAGCTCTGTTTGTGGGGAGCTGATGTCAAGGAGAGGCTGGCTCCTCTGGCTCCTTTCTTGTTCTCACTTGAGCTGAAGTTGAGGCTGGAGGCCAGTATCAACCACTAGAAGCCAGGCCCGCAGCCCACTGACCCATACACCATCTCTGGGGAGGAGGCAGCCCTGTTTTTGATCTTCTCACTGGGGAGGCTCAGAAGGTGTATCTCCTGGCTGTTCGGAACACACGGTGACTTGCTCACAAGGAAAGTGTTCGGCATGCAGGCCCTGGTGACATGGCTCTGGGCTGTGGCTGGATGTTGCAGGTTTGTGTACCTATGCGTTCCTCAGGCAGCCACAAGAGTGTCGGCAGCCACAAGAATGTCCGCCGAGCGCGCCGATATTCTAGGAGGTTCCAGCAAGTGATGCGGAACTGGGATGTGGACGTGGGTTATCCGACCCACGGGACTACCCTGGTAACCGCAGGTGCTCACAGGCAGCAGCAGTGACAAGCTCTCTCGCTCTTTCCTAGGCTCTGGGCTGCTCCTTGCTCCCAAGGTTTTATTCTGTCCCCTCTGACGGCCCTCTCTGAGTGGGCTGTCACTGCTCGTGGATGAGGCTGTTGGCAACTGGATGCTCAGCTATGACTGGGGGCTGGTCTTCCTGACTACCACACGACTACGTGGCAGACCCTCCGGAGACAGCAGAAGCTGTGGCCAGGGCCGCCTTTTGCCTGATTCTTGGTCTCTCAGACAGGGGTCAGTGGGCCTTAAAAACACGCTACATGGTGCCACTCGGAAGTGGGGGTGGTGTGGCCGCACTCTGGAGAGAGGCTCCCATGTGGCTGTCCTAACCCCATGTGGTGAACAGAGGTAGCCACAGAGCAGTTCCCGTCCTTCAGCCAGATCAGCCTCTGAGGTGGAGGCACCAAGGGTGTAGAGGCTGCCAAGAAGAGAGCTGCAGTTCCGACTCCGAGCCTCGGGCACAGTGTGGCCTCCCGAATCTGGCACCCCATCACCATCCCGGTTTAAAAGAGACAGATTCTGAGGTAAGCAGCTCCTAGCACCCCCGCGCCGTGCTATCCCTCTGGTGAAGGCAGGTCACTGACTTGGAGTTCATAGATGAAGTAGGCAAATTAGGCTGCCTGGCCATCCCCGACGCAGAGCCATCGGCCAGGGCTGGGTGACAGCTCTGTTGTGGCACACTTGGTCCCTGCAGCACATGACTCGTGTCCTTCACCAGTTCACACCATCTTCTGTCAACAGTGTGCGCCCCAACAGAGTGCAGACTGCTTCCTCTAAGAAGCGTCTCGTTGGAAGAGGAGAGCACCGTAACGTCTGGATCGTAGGTCTGCTGTGCCACATCTAATTGGGGACCTTGAATGACATACTGATGGAAATGGGGTAAGAGCAAGACCCCTTTGTGGGACTGCCAGGAGAGTTGATGGGGCCAGGTCTGCAAAGCCTGGCTGACGGTGATGTTCCCTTGTCGGCTGCACCAGTGTCAGTCTTTGGGGGATGCACAGCCTTAGTTAAGGCCTGTTCTAGATTCTTAGAGACCAGTGACCAGGGTCAATGAAGAGGGAGGCAGAGACCTTGCACAGACTTGGTAACTGCTTGGAAGGAAAGGCATGTGACAGGGCAGTGACTGCGCCTTCTACAACTGAGTTTAGGGATATGACTCCATCATCTGCACCTCAACTTTCCTCATCTGGAACTTGGGGGCTAAGAGGGTTACTGCAGGGAGAGAGCTTGCGATAGTGCCTGGCAGAACCGGTCCTGACGAATGCAGAGAAATGAGTTATTAATCAGTTCTTGGGCCTGGGGATAGGTAACTCCGGCGACGGTTAATTGTGGTTGCCACTTGACTGGATCTGGAATCAACTGAAAGATAAGCTGCCGGGCACTTCCACAGAGAATTTTCTTGATCAGACCACCTGGAGTGGGAAGACCCCCCTAAATGTGGGTGGCATCACACTGTGGCAACCCAGACAGAGGAGCTGGAGGAAGGGGACTTTGCTCTCTGCCTGCTTGCCTTCACTCTTGTTGGCAAATCCATCTGCTCTGTGGCCACCACTCCTGTGCTTCTCCACTCATGAGAACCAGTTTCTTCAGGCTTCTAATGGAAACTTAAGAATAGGAGCTTTCCAGGAATCCAGGCCTTCTGTACCACTTTGGGACTGAGAAACCACTGGATTCTTTGCCATGCTGGACTACTCAGATACTACTGTGTACACAACCTAATAAACTCCCTTTTAACATATATTTATTCCATCATTCTGTCCCCCTAGAAAACTCCAACGTACTACTGAATTTTAAGATTTTTTTTTTCTTTTTCTGAGATAAGATTTTACATAGTCCATTCTGACCTCAAACTCCTGATCCTCCTGACTCCATCTCCACCTCCCAAGTGCCGGGATTATAGATGTGTGCCACTATACCTGGCAAGGTTTTTGTCTTCTTACTGGCATGCTAGAGATGGAACCAGGCAGCACTTGCTCATGCTGGGCAAGCTCTATATCACTGAACCCCTAGCAAGAGATCTTATTTCAGTGACGATATGTCTAAATTCGAATAATTTAGCCACAAGCCTAAAATAGTGTTTTCTGAAAAACTAGGTTAGATGACTCAAGAGTGTCTCTAAAAGTGACAAGGTCAGGATCTGAAGATGCTCAGGGGAATAAAAAGCTTCACAGCTGGGATACAGCTCAGTGGTGGAGAGGTTGCTTAGGAAGCACAAGGCCCTGGGTTTGAGCTCCAGCCTTGAAAAAGGGAAACACCCCCCACCCCCCACTTTATAAAATGGGGAGGACACAGAAAAAAAGCAGTAAGTCAGTATTTTATGTATGTGATTTTAAAATGTATCTGTAGAGAGCTATGGGGGCTCACTCACATCCATGATCCTGACACTTGGGAGACAGGCAGGAGGACCACAAGTTGCTGTTTCAAAAAACCAAGGTCTGGGGAGCTGGAAAGATGGTTCATCAGTTAAGAGTACTGGCTGTTCTTGCAGAGGACCTAGGTTCAAACCCCAGGATCCACATGATGGCTAACAACTATCTGTAACTTCAGTTACTCCAGGGGATCCAATGCCCTCTTCTGACCTTTGCAGGCATTGCATGACATGGATGTACTTACATACATGCAGGTAATATACTCATACACATTAAATAAAAATAATAAATAAACTTTTTTAAAAATCAAGGTTTGGGGTATACAGCTCAGTAGAACACTTGCCTAGTTTGTGCATGGCCCTGGGTTCCAACCCCAGCCTCCAAAAAGGGAAAAAAAGCGTGGGGATAGATATGAGTGGCAGAACACTTGCCAACATGTGCAAAGGCTTTCATTTAATCAGAAAAAAAAGAAAAAAGTTAAAGTCTGGAGCCCCTTTACCCCTGAATGTGACCTGCCTTTGTGGAGTGAAGCCTTCAGGGCGGACTCTAATCTGGGAGAACGGGGCGGGGGGCCCGGGGAGGGTTGGCCTGGGGGAAAGGCCCCATGATGAGGCCAGTGCTGGGGTGAGGCACCTCGGGTTCGAGGATCAGCCAAGCGTCGCATGCTGGAGAGCCCCGCACCACCGTCTCCCTCACGGCCCCAGCAGGAGGGGCCGCTGACGCCTGGCCTCCGTCTCCGCAGTGTGGGCCTGTGCTCCCCCTCTAAGATGGCTCTTGCAAATGGACTCAGGAACAGGAGGCAAAGTGGACGGAGGCTCCAGTTACAGGGAGTGATGCACACAGGAGAGGAGAAGGGAGAGGCCACTAGAGGAGCCACAGGTCATGGAGGAACATGTGGGGTTAGGCGGGGCTTGACCCCTCAGCTGCACGGGAAAGCAGGGGCCTCTCACTTATTGGGGTTGCAGAGAGAATCAAATGAGATCCATGGCGTGTATATTTATTGACCAAGCTTCCACAGTGTGTGCCAGGCAGGTCACAAATGTCCTGTGACCAAGACAGTCGTACCTGCCTCCAGTGGGAGAAACAGGAATAAAGATGCAGACTGACAGTGAGGACTCTCTGTGGCCGGAAAGGTCTGTCTCACGAAATGGCATTAAGCTCAAGACTATGTGTAGGAAGAGAGTTCCAGGCCATGCAAAGAGGCAGTGTTTGAGGCCTGGCAAGAGGTCAGCATAGCTGCAGCAGAGCAAAGGATATGGAAGGAGGGCAGATCAGGCAGGACCCAGGCAGGAGTCTGTGCAAGAAATAGTGTGCAAGCGCGAGGTACAAAATGTGCTCAGTGACCCTGAGCCCCCGGGTACGGGAGAGTCACTGGTGGTTCCAAGCACAGAAGCAAAAGACTAGATTCTAGTTTTCAGAATCCTTGCTGGCTGTCAGTGAGATGTGTGGACAGGATTCTCAGTGTGAGCTAACATTTCCAGGGACCATCTTCTGTCTCCTAGCACCCTCCTCCCCTAAAGTTCTGTGTCATCCACAAACTTAAACAGACCCATCCAGGTCTGTTTAAGAAAGAAGGTTCTAGAAAGAACAGAAGAGGGCGGAGAACCCCCTCACCGCACAGAAGCCTCGGACTTGGCTGCCTAGTCTCAGATTCAGGGTTCATCTCCCTCCAGCACGTGACCCTCAGTTGCCTCATGTGTGAATTCAGGAGACTATCACATCCTCATGGAGTGTTGTGAGCATTCATCTGGAAGAACTCAGAACTGGGCTGTCATGAGATGGCTCAGTGGGTAAAGGTACTTGCTGCTAAGCCTGATGAGCTGAGTTTGATCCTCATGACCCACATGGTGGAAAGAGATAACTGACTCCTGTAAGTTGTCCTCTGACCTCCACCTCCCAAAGCATAAATAAACAAACCTACCAATAATCTTTTCTTTTTTTTTTTTTCTTTTTTTTTGAGACAGGTTATCCCTGTAGCTCTAGCTGCCGGCCTGAACGTGCTATGTGGACCAGGCTAATCTCAATCTCACAGCAATCTGCCTGCCTCTGTCTCTGTGTGCTGGGATTAAAGGTCTGTGCCACTATGTCTGGGTCCCATCCATAATCTTTAGATAAAAAAGGAAGTCAGAACTGAGCCCAACAATATGCTAAGTGTTCAATAAGCATTGATTATGATTATTATATATTGTCCACTTCAAACCTGAACGATCTTTTGAAGTTATCTTCCTTTTTTCTTGTGCATGCACGAGATGCATGGCTAACTGTCCCTCACTGGTGGAGTAAGTGCTCTCCTGCTGAGTGTACCCCTGGACCAAAGCCCTTTCTTAACTGCACAACCCTCCTCCTCTCTTTCCCATGACACGTCAAAATGCAGGAGCTAGAGTTAACTCAGCATTAAGAGTCCTTGCTGAGCCATAATGGGGACCAGAGTTCAGATTCCTGCACCCATGGAACAAACAAGTTAGGCGTCCCATGCATGACTGTAACTCCAGCTCTGAGGGTGGGCAGGCACAGGAGGATCACTGGGGCTTGCTAGCTTCTAGCCTAATGGAGGAAATATCAGACCCAGTGTGCTGAGGGCTTTGGTGTCAACTTGACACACCTGGGTTGAGGGAGCCTCACTGGACTGGCCTATGGCCATGTCTGTGGGGCATTATCTTGATTGTTGAGTGATGTGGGCAGTGCTCCCTCTGGGCAGGTTGTTGTATATCATATAAGAAAGCAGGCTAAGCATGGGCCAGGGGAGCAAGCAAGTAAGCAGTGACCTCCATGGCCTGTGCTTCAGTTCCTGCCTCCAGGTTCCTGGCCTGAGTTCCTACCTTGGGCTCCCCTAGTAATGAACTGTGACCCGGGAGATGTAATCCAAATAAACCCTTTCTTCTCCAGGTGGGTATTAGTCAGAGTGTTTTGTCACAGGAATTGAAGGCAAACTAGAACACCCAAGTTCAGGGAAAGAACCTATCTCAGGGAGCGTTACAGGAGATGCCTTAATGCCGCCTCACCTCCCACAAATAAACGAACGCTCAGGAAGATGCTTCACCGAGTGAATTTTGCTAGCTGCTCTGCTAGAGCTCCATCCCTGGAGACCATGCAGTAAGTGGCATGTGGTAGCATGCATCTAAAATCTAAGCACTCAGGGGCTGGAGAAATGGCTCAGCAGTTAAGAGCAATGGCTGCTCTTGCAGAGGACCCAGGTTCAAATTCCAGCACCAACATGCGGCTAACAGCTGCCTGTAACTCCAGTTCCAGGGGATCTGATGGCCTCTTCTGGCCTCCATGGGCATTGCATGACACAGATACATTTATATGCAAACATGCATAACACTTCTACACATTAAAAAAATTTAAATCCTTGCACTCAGGGGCTGGAGAGATGGTTCAGTAGTTAAGAGCACTTGCTGCTCTTCCAGAGGACCAGAGTTCAGTTCCCAGGATCCACACTGGGTGGCTTATAACTGCCTGTGACTTCAGCTTTAGGAGATCTAGTGCTTTCCTCTGGCCTCCATGAGCACTCACACACACATGACAGACACATACACTTACACATACATTAAAAGTAATAAAATAAATCTTTAAAATCCTATCACTCCCACTCCAAATGGGAAACAAAGATGGGAGCTCTGAGATGACAGTTGGGTGCCAATATACCCAAATACATTTTTCTTACTCTGCTCACCATCTGTCACCCTAACGGAACGTCAGTTCTCTGAGAGCAGGGGTCTTTGTCATCTGTCTTGTTCTTGGCTGTAAACCCAGGGTGTAGACGGGCACAGTGAGTCAGGTGTCACTGTTCCCCTGCCTCAGAGGGGCCCGGGTAGGCTCACTGAGCATCTAGACACTTACTTCTTGGTTTCGGTGAAGGGCAGTGGCCGTGGCGGGGGCTCGTCTGTTCTCTTCCACCCTGTTGGGTGCTTGTTGTGCACAGGCTGCTTGGAGAAGAAAGACTTGGGGACGGAGGTGGAGAGCTGGAAAGGGCTGGACTGAATGAGCTGGGAGGGCCGGGGAGTTTCTGCACTGGCTGTTTTGTAAACTTGAGCAGGATAGCCAGCCCTGGAGCCCATGTCACTGCAAAAGCAAAGGCAAAGGAATAAATTCACTTACACAAGTGAGACACAAGTATTAGGCTGTGGCAGCACATCCCAGCAACAGTCGGGAATGGTAATGCATGCCTTGAATCCCAGCATTTGGGAGACACAGGCATGAGGATCAGGGGTTCAAGGTTAGCCCTGGCTATGTATCAAGTTCACAACCAGCTTGGGTTACATAGGCCCTGTTTAAAAAAAAAAAAAAAAAAGAGGAAGAAAGTTGCTGGAGGTAAAGTACTTGCTGTACCAGTGTGAGGAGTGGAGTCTGGATCCCCAGCACTCATATAAATGTGGGCCGGGCACGGAGTTTGCCTATGATCCCAGCTGGAAGCAGAGACCAGATACCCCAGACCAGCTGGCTACGTACACCTGCAGAGTCAGTGAGCGCTTAGATCAAGTGAGAGACCATGCCTTAATACAGAGAGTGACCAAGGAAGAACCCGATGTCGACCTTCAGTCTCTGCATTCATGTGCACACACATATACACACATGGGTACCACACATATATATATATATATATATATACCATATATATATATATATTAAAAAGAAAAACAAGAGGAAGAAAAGGATAATTTCAGCAATACAGGACAGTATCTGCACAGACCCAGTGCCACTCTGATGTTCCTCCAGCACATCTGTTATCTCTGAGGGTGACAAATCACCTTGCTATGGTTTGAATAGGAAATGTCCCTCACAGGCTCGTGTACTGAATGCTCCATCCGTATCTGATGACACTGTCTTGGGAGGTTCTAGAAACTTTGGGAGGTGGGACTCAGTCAGAAGAAATGAGTCAGTGGAGTAGGGTGTGTGTCTTCGATGTTTACACCTGATTCTCAGTTCCTGTTTGCCGTGAGATGAACAAGCTCTTGTCACCTCAATGGTCTGCCCAGGCGCATGGACCGTCACCTTGACATTGTGAGCTGAAATGAGTCCTGCCTTCTTTTAACACGTTCTCTTAGATACTCTGGTCACAGTTACACAGCTACACAGTTAATCAAGCCCTGGTCCCCTCAGTACAACCTACAGCTGAGGGAGGAGGCCAGGCTACCCGGACTCTAGAGGCAGCCATGGCCGACAGTCTGCTGTTTCCTTCTTCACCATTTCTTTCTGTGCATTTAAAAACACACGTGTCCACAATCAGAGAAAGGGGATTTTCTTTTTGCACTGCCAATTGTTCAGTAACATTTTTAAATTTGGGGGGAGGAAGTGACTAGGAATTGAATCTAGCCTCACAAAAAGGCTTGATTTTTTTTTTTTTTTAACTTTAAATATGTTTTAAGGGTCCTGTGAGATAGCTGAGTGGGTAAAGTACTTGCTGTGAAGACACGAGGACCTGAGTTTGGATCTCTGGTACCCATGTATAAGCTGAGTGTGGCAGCGTATGCCTATAACCCCAGCGCTGGGGGAAGAGGGGGGCAGAGACAGGTGGATTCTCAGGCTTCCTAGCAAGTCAATCTTAAATTGGTGAGCTCTAGATGCAGCGACAGACTCTGTCTCAAAAATAAGAGGACAGTGATTGAGAATACACACACACACACACACACACGAGTCAGAGCACTCTGTTCTTAAAAAAGGTGTGTACATTGTTTATGTGTCCATGTGCATCTGTATGTGTCTACATCATGGCTGTGGAGGTGGCATGGAGGCTGGAAGAAAGCTTCAGATCCCTGGAGCTAGAGTTGCAGGCAGTTGTGAGCTACTTGACGTGGATGCTGAGAATTGAACTCGGGTCCTCTGAAAGAGCAGTGTATCCTCTTACCCACTGAGCCATCTTTCCAAGCACTTTTAAAAGAACCTATACATTAAATACCACTACAACTAGCTGACCTAAATCCACAACTCCACATTCCAATTTTTTTCTTTAAATATTTATTATTACTGTGCGTGCATGATGTGTGTGTGTGTTTTGCGGGGTGCGCACACGGAGGACACAGGGCAGTTGTGGTTCTCTTCTTTCACCTTGATCAAATTCAGGCTGGAATGTTTGCCCAGGAAGTCTTCACCTGCTGAACCACCTGACTTAATCCCTAAAAGGAGCCCACTACTGTCAAATGCAAACTCTGGGGACCCAACTGTTCTGAAAACTCAATCTTTCTTCTTGCTTTTTTTTTTTTTAAAGGACAGGATCTAACAGTGTAGTCCAGGCTGGCCTGAAACTCATAGCAATCCTCCTGCCTCAGCTTCCCAAGTGTTACAATTACAGACACATGCCACCGTGCCCAACTGCAAATCAACTTAAAAACATTTTAGGACGAATTCTAGCCATTTACAGGTACACACCTGTAAATCTTGGGAGGTAGAGGCAGAAAGATTAGGGAGTTCCAGGTCATTTTTGGCTACATACCTAAGATTTTGGCCAACCTGAGCTACATGAGACCCTGTCTCAACAAACAAACAAACAAACACCAAACCAAAAACCCCAAAACCAAACCAAAAACCCACACACAAAATGGCAGTGTGCACCACATGAAGCTCTGTGAAACTCTGACTCCAGGTGCCTGTGCTGGATTATAATGTAATATGTTTCAGAGTGAAAAACTGGCCCAGGACACATCTGCTGAAAACACTCTGGAGCGGCGTGCCGCTAACTCTGTAATAATGATGCGGAATGTGTACAGGCTGGAGAGCGCGCAGAGGTTTCAGGTAAAAAGAAGTGGCCCTTTGACACCTCAGCCTCAGGGGCAAACAAGGCCGAGCCTCTCTTCAACACAGCCTTCGTGCAAGAGGAGAGACGGGTGCACGAGGGGGCAGGCTTTGCTGTCCACAGGAGCAAGGCTTCAAGCCGGTCCCCATGGGCACACTGGCTTTGTCCCTTCCCCTTAGAGAGCTCTTTCTTCTTCTTGAGAAATGAGCTGGCAACGGTGGCTGCTTTGTGAGACCACCAGGGCACAGCGCTGGCAGGGGCCAGGGGATGTGTTCCCAGAGCTGCGACTATAAGGGAGGTACAAGTCCCTGCTCTAGCTGAGACAGGACCGGGCAGAGGGAGTTGCATCCATCACACTCTCCTTTAGCCAGAGGCCAGACGATCACCTGCTTCTATATTTGTGGGGAGTAAATCTTGGTGCAGTGGACAGTTTTGTGGCTCAGAGCCACAGGGTGGGTGGACACATCGCATCAGCTTTGTGGGCCTGTGCCATATTCCATCCAGGCTCGGAAGGGGTTGGCAGGTGGTCTGAAGGGTGATGGGCACGATGCATCACAGCCCCGCCTTTAGGGGAAGAACAGTGCTGAAACGGGCAGCAGCAGCACTACTGACTGCCAAGCCCTTGGGCACAGCCCAGCCTGATTCTGAATGTTTTCCACACATCACCTCAGGGAGTGCCCAGCACCCCCTGATGCAGAAGCTACCACTGTCATTTTCAAGAAGGGAAACTGAGGCCCAGAGAGCCTCAACAGTTTGCCCGGAGTGATATGGGGGACAGATGGGACACAAGCCTAGGCTGTCTGGCTGGATGCTTCCAGTTCCCGTAGGTGCTCTTGGGGATGATCAGTGTCATGACAGATGCATGATCAATGGAAATACGGCACAGCAGCAGTTGGCATTTCTGAATCCAGTTTTTCTTGGGCGCTGTGCTAAGTGTCCTCGTGACCTTAGATTCCAGATCCAATATTATTATTGTTAATTTTTTTTTGAAATAGCGTCTCCACTATTTCATGCTGTCCAGAGGAGCAAGGTTACAAGCCTGGTCCCCATGGGCACACTGGCTTTGTGCCTTTCCCTTAGGAAGCCTATTTCCTCCTCCTGAGAAATCAGCTGGCAGTGCGGGCCTGGATCCCGCTATGTCACAAGGGTACCCTCACACTCCTGACCCTCTTGCCTCTATCTCCTGAGTGCTGGGGTGATGAGCGTGGCCCACCATGCCCACCTGGACCATTATTATTCCATCTGACAGACAGGAGCTGGAGCCTCAGAGACAAGAAGAGCCTGAAGGCGCTCACATGGCAGAAGGCGGGAGGGGCTTCAACCTGGGCACATACTGGGAGGCAGGCAGCAACACCGTGCCCACAGGGCCCAGTGAGCCGGGCTGCTTGCCACTTGGCTTAACTGTTACAGTCGTCTTGCTTTCTCCCATTGGTGTCTGCCAGGGACTGGGAGTCTCTCAGTCCCTGTGAGTGGCTGCAAAGATCTGAGCCATGGCCACACCCCACCTTGGGCTTCTTCAGGGAGTGACACTGAAGGGTCTGGGGTGGGGACTCCACGTGGATTCTCTTCCCCTCACTGCTCGCCACTTCCATGGAGTATCACCCGCCAGGGCTGACACAGTGGTCTCTCCCAGGGCTCCCTGCCTCCCCTTTGCTCTCTCCACTCAGGGCTGAGGACAGGGAAGGCACTGCAGGACTCTGTCTTCGGGCTTAGCAGAGCCCCTCACAGGCCCCACTCCCTCTGCTGTCTCTTCTACGGTCAGTTTCTCCACTAGCCTTTTCTCTGTTGCAACCATGTGATGCTGTTCCTCAAATGCTCAGGAGCGTTTCTACTTCAGGGCCTTGGTGCTGACCCTCTGCCCACAGGTCTCTCCCAGACTCCCTCTTCCCTTGAGTTCTAGGAGAACAATCTGCATTCCTCTCCCCTTGCCGAGTGTGACTCTCTGAACAGGTCTGTCATGTGTAGAGCCAGTCTCCTGACATAGGGTGGGACCCAGCAGACCCCAGGGACCCCAGATTACCTTTCAGGGCTGTGCCCGAGATGGATCCCCAGATGGATCCGGAGACTGCTGGCACAGCCTGGGATGCAAAGCCACGTGCTTCTGCCTGCTGGGAACGCCCAGCTGCGTCAGCTCCACGTGGAGCGGAGTCTCTGATCCCCCAGTTCTGGCTGACAAACTGCTCTGGAAACCAGAAGACTCTGGCATGTGTGCTGCTTGTGGGGGCCAGGTAGTCATGTGTCTGGGCTTGCTTGGTCTACTGAGGTACCCATGAGAAGCATTAGTGCCTAGCAGGGGGCTTGGCAGCTGGACTTCATGACGCATGTCTGGATGTCTGGGATGGGGTGGGGGAGTGTCTGTGAAGTCACTGAAGTCACAGACAGGCACAAGCTGCTACAGGCCGCGCCTGCTTCAGCAGCAAGGGATGGGGCCAGGGAAGGGAGTAGGTGAGGTTTCCCTGCGTGTGCCCAGGTCCATCCCTTCCTGGAAGCCTTCAAATTCTGCTTTCTATTCTCCCCTCAAATAGTCTGGTCTTCCAGGAGAAAAATCGGTGTAGCTCCCAATTTCCGCTTCCACCTGAGACAGAGCCTCAGCCTAGGCTGGATTTGAACTCAGTATTCTCCTGCCTCTGCCTTCTGGGTACTGAGATTACAAGCCTGTACCACCATGCCCTGGCCCAAATTGATCTTTTAAAAACATGTACACCAGATTATGGGCTCAACCACCTTCCATGGCTCCCACATTCCCTGGGATCAAATCCAAGATCTGATCATAGTAATAAGCCTGCTGGAGCTGGGTTCCTGTCCACTGTGCCAATCCGGCCTCCTGGCATTCTCCCCTAGGCCACCTGCTTTACCATCTCTGGCCACCTGACATTCCCATAGTACAGAAACGCAGGTTAGCTAGGTCCTGGCATTTGCTGTCTTGGCGGCTTGGACCCCTTGCTTGTTTGCTATGACACATCAACACTTTGCCTGCCTGTCTGCTTCTTTCCTAAGCATTTACCACCATCTGCATATCACATGGTTGCTGTCTGTCCATCTGGCTCTCTGCGATACGATGTCCGCCACACTCGGCTGGTCAGCCCCTCCCTCCTCTTGCAGTTTCTAGTCCCTTCCCCTCACAGCAGACAGGAAGGCTCAGCTCCTACACATCTGCTCCGGCCACTAGTCTCAGCCTCCTCCTTAGGACTTCACCTCTCGTCCCGCTCCAAACACCATCTTTCGAAGTACAGAGCTGGGGCTGGCAAGAAAGGTCAGTGGGCAAAGGCTCTTGCTGGACAAGCTGGTGACCTGAGTTTGACTTCTGGAATCTATGCAAATGTAGACGGAGAGAACTGGCTTCACAGAGCTGTCCCCTGACCTCCACACATGCACCTCCCCCTCACATCATATACTGTATACACAGTTAAAAAAAAAAAAAAAAAGCATGGATCTGCTGTTCCTTCTCTACTGAAACCTTTTCTGGCTGTCCTCTGCTCTTAGTGTCAAACCCAAACTGGGAAACAGACTGCTTTGCTCCCTGACTTATCAGCTATTTCTTCAATTCCTACTTGGGCCGAGGGGCCTGTGCTCAGGGACCTAAAGGTTCCATCCTCTTCCCCACTGCAGGCCTTTGCACCCATCGCTCCCCATAAGAACACCTGTATACACCTTTGTATACACCTCGTATTTATTTTTCTCTTCTTGCTTTTTAATTTGTGACAGGGTCTCACTATGTAGCCCAGGCTGGCCTATAAGTAACAATCCTGCTTTGGCCTCCAGAGTGGGATTATAAACATGTGCCACCAGGCCTGGTCATTTTTTTGTTGTTGCTGTTTTGTTTTTAAATAGCTCAGGGGTTGGGACTCAGTGATAGAACAGATGCTTAGTATGTTCAAGGTCCTAGGTTTAATTTCTGGCAAATCCCACCACTACAACAACAACAACAAAAAGGAAGAAAGAGGAAGTATAATTAGCCCATATATAGCAAATTGTATAAAACATACCACTGACAACACAAACACCCACAGAACTACATCCTAGATTGAGAACATCTAACCAGCCAGGTGTGTCTCTTCTGAGTCTGCCCAGTAGCACAGTTCATTCATGACTTTGGTCACCAGCTGCTTGTTGGTGATCAGCCAGCCCCTGGCCTGGCACATTCAGGTGCTTGTTGCATGAATGAAACTGCAGGTTCTGTGCTAAGGAGCTGGAGATGGGGCACAGAACTCTTACGACAGGCCTATTCAGACAAAGACACTGCCCGGGGTGGGTGCTGGGATCAAGTACCATGCTGTCTGTCATTCTCAAGAGATCAGACCTATGATAGAAGGTTTCTGGGCTCTCTGCTACAAGGGATATCATGGCCAGCCGGTGGCAGAGGTGCCTAGGGTCTCTAGAGTTTAGGTCTGGCCCAAACTGGTGATCAATGACTGGGGGAATGTGTCTATGGAAATGAGAAGACTTAGGGGACCAGCAGAAAGCAGCAGCTGGCGGTGGCTGGCTCCACTGTCTGGAATACTACCTTTGTGTGTGTCTCTGAGGTAGGCTCTTGTCATGTGGCCTAGGTTGGCCTTGATATCAGGATCCTCCTGTCTCAGCCTTCCCAGTGCTGAGATTACAGGTGTGCCCCATCATGCTGGGCTGAATACATTTCTTTAAATCATCTCACTTCAAGCAGGGTGCAGTGGTATGTGATGGGGCACCCCCAGCACTTTAGAGGCAGAGGCAGGAGAACTGTCCCAAGTTTGAGGCCAGCCTGCGGTATATAAGGTCCAGTCTCACCCCTACCCAAAACAAAATATCCCCTAAAGAAAGGGAAGGAAACAGCTCATCCCCTTATTCCCTCACCTTGCCGAGTGCAGTGTCTGCACAGTTAGAGATGGGCCGGAAGCTTCCGCCTCACACTCGATACAGGCAACATATATCCACTTAAGAGAAAGCAGGCCCCTCCCCTTGCCACCCAAATCATCTCAGGCACCCCATTTTTGGAAATGCTGTTCCACACTAGAACCCGGTTGCCTAGGAGAAAACTTCAGAAAGCAGCTTAATGAGTAGATAAGAATGATTTGCAATTAGCATCGATTGTCTATGTGTAAATTAAAGCTCCCGTCAGTGGGGGCCCTCTTTTATAGTGGGGCTCCCCTCCAGTCTCACTCCCTCCATTTCTGGGTTCAGCACATACCCATCTGAGACACTGGGTAATTTGTCGTGTTCCCCCCACCCGCTTCACCTCAGTCACCATCTACTCCTAGAATTGCCACTGCCTTAGTATCATGGATGGTAAAGCTATGCAATTTTTTTTAGTACTAGGGATTGAACTCAGGACCTCCTATCCACTAGGCAAACACTAATATTCAGCTATATTTCAAGCCTGCTTTCTACTTAAAAAAAAAAAAATTTAGGGGGGGGGGTATTTTTATTTTATGTATATAAGTGTTTTGCCTGCGTGTATATAAGTGCACTCATGTATGCAATGCCAGCGGGGCCAGAAGAAGGTGGCAGATCTCCTGGAATTGGAGTTGGAGATGGTTGTTAACCTGGGTCCTCTACAATCCTTCTGTTGTTGTTTTGGAACAGGGTCTCACTAAGTTGCCTAGGCTGGTCTTGAACTTGTAATCCTCCAGCCTCAGTCTCCCAAGTAGTTAGGATTACAGGCCTGTGCTACCAACTCCCACCAATTTAGGCCTATGCCAAGAACAAAAATCCGCTGTAGTCTCTTGGCTCCATGTCCGTGCCCTTCTCAGTAGGCACAGTGATACACTGGTCTCAACGACGACTGGATTGTCATCTGTGATGAGGGACGCAGCCAGTGTTAAGTGGACGGCATCACTCTCAAGCAATATTTACAACATGAGTAAGTGAAGGAACATAGTCGTTGAGTTCAGAAGAGGCCTGAGATAGGGCCTTGCGCCTTTTCTTTGTCTCTGGATCAGCCCCCCTGAGCTCCCAGAATTAAGAGCTCCTCTGAAGACCCAGGTACTTCCAACCATGGTGATTTTCCCTCCTTGCTGCCCTTCCCTCCTCCTTTTCTGTGTCCTGGGAATGGAAGCCAGGCTTTCCTCATCCCAGGCAAACATTCTGTCGCTGCGCTACATCCCCAGTCCAACTATGGCAGCCTTCGCATCTGTGAGAGAACCTCTGGGAGTCATGAAATCCTTCCAGCAGGGATGGGGCTACACTGAACAATTTTCAATTAGAGCTGATCGAAGTGTGCTACTAGCGATCGCTTCGGAAAGCACGGCTTTGCCTTTTTGAGTACAGCTATTTCCATGCAGAAACAGACATGGACATACAGCAGATCACGGTCAAAGGGCCAAGCAGCTGGAGGGCACATGCCTAGCGTGGAGAGGTCACAACCTTACAGACCAGCAGAATATGCTGTACCAGGAAAGCCGCAGCCTACATAAGGGTTCTGAGTTCATGCCGGTCGGGAAGGGAGGCTGTGGCCTCTTCTTACCATGCATTTGAGAGGAGCACCTGGATGGGACTTAGCTGGGCTTCTACAGAACGCCCTTCCTTCCTCCCTTTCTCTGGCAGGCCATTTGCTGTGTTTCTAACAGCCCCCTGTGTATGCAGTCCAGACTCCTACTCGTCCCTCCTACTGTGCTTCTCAAAGCATGGCTCTGACACTGAACCTACTGACAGCTCCTAGGAACTTTAAAAAATGCAGTCTTGGGCCCCACTCAATTCATAGGCAGAAATCCAGTGGTGGGACAGCAACCTGAGTTGATCAACACAAGGGACTGTTTGGGGGTCACTGTTCTATGCTACAGAGGATGGCATGCCTCTGGGGGCCTCCTTGCCGCCGGGGACAGTCACATTATACTACCTCCTGTGGAGGGCTCAGGAAAGCACCTGCTTTCTCCATACAAGGAGGGGGTTGCAGAAATGCTATAACTAACCCTTTGTTCTCTGTGTCCGCGCCCCCATCTTTGCCACTCCCTTGGCACCTCAGCTGTCTTGAGACCAGATACAAGCCAGCATGGTAAGGACTATCACCTCTCACTTTCGGTCAGGAGATGGTTAAGCCCTTATTTATTTAAGCCACGGACAAACACACTTCTGACAGATAAGATCCGAGACTCCCATAAAACTGAAAAACCATTGGTCTTAGCAGACAGCGGACAGAGGATCAGAGAGAACAAGAGACAGATGAGGACAGAGACAGGGGTTTCTCTCCCTCTGCCCGGTCTTTGGAAGCTGGTGGGTAGGCAGTATGAACCTCCCCTCCCCAAACACCCAACTCTGTAAACAAAGCAGCATGTAAGCGCAATCATGGGTAAGCATGCTTGGGGAAGAGTTCCCCATCAGGGCTTGGTTGGTGGGGGTGGTCAGGGTCTTACCTGGGCTGCCTTGGTGGGTCTCGGCTTCCGCCCGCCAGGCCTGGAGGGGTGCTAGAGCCTGAAGAGTACAGCTTCGGCCGGTAGCCCTTGCTCTGGCCAGCAACCACAGGCGCTGGGGAGACTTCCCGCCGCCAGTCTGCATGATGGGGCCTTCCGGCTGCTTCCCGGCCTCCGCCACAAAGGCCCATATTTCCGGGGGGTTTGTGTGGTTTGGTGGGTCTAGGTGCTTTGGCCAGGGACATTAAACTGGGG
The DNA here is from genome assembly GCA_035773235.1 of Eospalax fontanierii. Lineage (NCBI taxonomy): Eukaryota > Metazoa > Chordata > Mammalia > Rodentia > Spalacidae > Eospalax > Eospalax fontanierii. The sequence goes on along the minus strand of CM069554.1, from coordinate 23,509,675 downwards.
CTGGAGGTGTAGAGCGTGGTGTCGATGCCGCTGTCACTGGAGCCGCCCTTGGAGAGGGGGTCCTGCTCTGGTTCCAGGGGGTCCAGAGGGTCGAACCATCGGTCATCGCTGTGGCTGCTGGACGCATTGCTGGAGAGGGTATTGCTGCTGGAATGGCTTGAGTACTGAGGTTCACCCTGGAAGGCAGGAGGGTCAACCTGACTCCAGGGAAGGGCTCTGTCTAAGTGGACATCAGACAGCTCTAATCCTGGTTCCTTATTGGCCAAGATAACTGGGGCAAGTGATTTACCTTCTCCCTGACATAGTTCAACAGATGTACATGGGGGTGTGATTGCACAGCCCTGCCTCATGGGGCACTCCAATTCTTATTTCTGAAACTCAGTGCTTGCTAAACTGAGGTCTGGGGCCTCCTCCTAATTCCAGCCCCTCCCGTCTTCCTTACATGGCACTTTACAGTACCTGCCAGAACCCTGGATGCCTCCAGCTTTGCAAACCTGCTGCCGGTGTCTTCTAAACATACCCAGGACCTGCCACAGTGGCTCTGTGCTCCCAGGGCCCTTCCCACTACCTCCCACTGGGCCACTGCAGCACCCTCCTCCCCAGCTTTCCGATTCAGATTTGTTACCCACGTGGCCAGAGGGAAGCTGTGAGCACGTCTGTCAAATTATGTCTCTTCCTTGTTCAAAACTCTCTTGTGGTCATTTCAAGGGATGAGTCTGAGTCTTTACCACAGGCCATGTTCTGGTCTCCAAGGTCATCTCCCTCTGTCCCTCTAGATCACTGCTCTAACGACATGAGGCTCCTTGTTGTTCTTTGAATGTGCCAGGCACAGGCCTCAGGGCCTTTGTACTTGCTGTTCTCTGTTGGTAACACTCTCCCCTCAGCTATTTTCATGAATCATGCCTTACTTCATTCAAGGTGACCTCCTTTAAGGGCTTTACTGGCCCTATATCCTGAAGCGGTACTTGTCACTCTTTTTCCTTAACTTTCCACTCTCTCAGCAAGGATCAGTTCCCAGCCTCCTTTGCAGGGAAGGAGTCCTAGCCATTGCAATGTAAATAGAAGTGATTCGTGCTACCTCAGGCCTGAGTTAACAAAAACGAACTTTTCTCCCTCTATCGTAACACTGCAGTGATGCAGAGACCCAGAAGAGACTCAGCAGAAGTGCTGCAGGCCCTGAGGGACACCAGACCACAAGAGGGACGGCGGCTGAGTCCCTGAGTCACCCTGTGCCACCCCACTCAAGGGAGACCTGCACCTCGTCCTTATAGAAACAAAAAGACCTGACCTTCTATGGCCCGAGGTCTCCGGGATTCAGGTGCTGAAGGCACACTAGTCCATCTACCAAGACTGACAGAATGATACAAAAACTCAGGCTCGAGGAAGAAAGGGATTTGTCCAAGGTGACTGGGCAGGGAGAGCTGGAGCCAGGATGCCAGCCTCACTGGCTCCGACTCAGGACTAGGTATTCAGTACCCTGAGGAGGAGATGGCCACACCTAGGGAAAGCCATCCAGCCCTGAGCAGCCAGGTACCCAGGGAAGCTGGCAGCCAGCCACCACAGGCCTCCTTCCCCTGGGCGAGGCAGGGCAGGGTGAGGCATAGACTCACTTTGGAATGCCTGTTGGGGGAATCTTTGCTGACTGCGTCCTGCCTGGAAGGATGTTTGCTACCACTGCTTCCAGTCATGGCCGAGAGCCGGGCCTGGGCAGGCACATGCCACAGAGGCTCTGTAAGAAAAGAGGAGACATATCAGCAGTTAGGGGTGACACTGGCTGGGCCTGAAGAGTCTGCTCTGAAATGAGGTTGCATGGCTAACCTGTGCGCTCTGTAGGGCTCCATCAACACATGCCTTGGCTATAGCAATACTCAGCAGCAGGGGCTATTTATGGAGTACCTACTGTGTGCCAGGCATCATTCTGAGAGCCTTGTGTAGTTAACTCAGTGAAGCCACACAACCCTGCACCATCATCCCCAGGGAGGATGGGCATATTTAAGGCTTACTAATTTCCTCTTTTATACATGATTTGTGCCTCTCCTTCCTTTATTTTCCAATGGGATTGACTGTCTTTAACCTTACTGACACAGTGGAGGGTTTTAAAGTTCTATTTTTTTTTATTTTGTCTTTGTATGTGGGTGCTTGCATGTCATGGGGTATGTGCAGAGGTCGAGGACAACTTCTGAGACTAGGTTCTCTCCTTCCCCCTTGTCAAGGAAGTGTATCTCTTATGGTTTCTGCTGCTATACCCCAGGCTAGCTGGCCTGCAAGCTTCTGGATGGCTCTCCTGTCTCTGCCCTTCCTTTCGCTGTAGGGATGATGGGATTACAGGCATGTACCACCACATCTGGCTTTTTATGTGGGTTCCAGGGCTCTAACTCAGGTTGTCAGGCTTATGCAGCAAGTGCTTTTACCTAATGAGTCAACTCTTTACTCCTGCATGTATTTACTGAAAACTTTATTACTTGGGGCTGGAGAGATAGCCCAGTGGTTGAGAGCACTGGCTGCTCTAGCAGAGGACCTGGGTTCAGTTCCCAGCACCCACATGGCAACCAACAACTATCTGTAACTCCAGTTCTGGGGGATCCAGTGCCTTCCTCTAGCCTCTGCAGGCAGGCACAGGTGCACTTATGAGCATGTAGGCAAAATACTCGTACACATAAAACAAAAATAAATAATAAAAATTAAAAATGTATGAATTAATTTATTTGTGTGTATGTCAGAGGATAACTTTTGAGAGTCAGTTCTCTCCATCATGTGGGTCCCAGGGGATGGAATTCAGGTCAAGAGGCTTAGTGGCAAGTGCCTTTATCTGCAGAGCCACCTCACTACCCTCCCCCTTTTTAAAGACTTACTTTTATTATACATGCATGAGTATTTTACCTGCGTGTGTGTAAGTGCACCATGCACACGCAGTGCTGGCAGAGGCCAGAAGAGGGTGTTGGATCTCCTGGAACTGGTGTCACGGATAGATGTCAGCCACCATGTGGATGCTGGGAATCAAACTCAGGTCCTCTGGAACTGAGCCAACTCTCCAGATCCCTGGCTCCTTATTATTTTTGAGACAAGGTCTCACTATATAGCCCAGGCTGGCCTGGACTCACTTCGCTTCTCCTATCTGAGCCTCCTTGGTGATGGAAATATAGGAGTGTACTACCATGGCTGGCTGAATACATTAGTTTGCTGTAGAGTTCAGTACTACTGTGGGGTGGAAATTGATACTGTTTCTAACAGAAGGAGATCATTAGGCCTCAGAGAGATCAAGTGACTGATCCAAGGTCATGCAGTCAGAAAGGGTCAGGCAAGAAGTGGAGGTCAGAGTCTATAATGCCCAGCCCTGCACCTTTCCTACATCGGGCAGCAATGGTGAGTAGTAAGCGCTGGAAAAACATTCTAAGGACAGGCTGTCCTGGGCTGACAGCTTGGCAGGCATGACTCCCTAGAACCTCAACCTTCCCCAGAAGGAGAGATGCTTACAACCCTGCTGAGGGCTGGGGCTGAGAGTCCTGTGCCCCACTCAGAACTTGCTGCCAGGCCTATGAGAGCTCGAGCTCACAGGGTTAAGGCGGAAAGCTCAGGGGCAGCCCAGGGCACCGTGGGGTTCATGTTCCTGCCGAGGAAGATGGGCCTGGGTCTGGCCAGGTACTTTCCTAACCTGGGTCCTCTGTGGCATGGGAGACACATGGATGTATCCACAGCCTGGGAGTGGTGACCTACCAGGACTCAGTTCATATCTAATCAAGCCACTCACCAGCAGCAGCCTCTGGCGAGTGACAACTTTTCTGTGCCTCACCTGCCTCAGTTCTGCAGGGCAGTCACAGTCAGTGTCTGCTGTTGGGTCTCCTCTGTGACTTGGGAGGTGAGACTGTGGGGCACCTAGTACGATGTCGGGCACATGGTGATCAAAGAGAACCAGGCCGTGGATATGACTGCTTGTCTCATGAGAGCCATGTCTGTCATGGCTTCTGATCCTTGCCACTCTTGGATTTTTCTTTTTCTGGGTCTTCAACATGTTCTATCTAAATTTCTTAATGATTTCAACACAGATCTTCCTCATGTGTGTGCATGGTGCATGTGTATATGTGTGTATGTGTGTGTGTGTGCGCGCGTGTGCATGTGTGACAGGGAAGGTGTCAGTCACCTTGTAATAAGGGAGGAGGGGGTTTGAGCTCTGGGGGACAGATGGCAGAGGAGAACAGTGAGCTTCTGTGACACCTATCTGGGGCCCTAGGTGAGTTCTGGGAACATCTCCTCCCCATTTGTACTCTGGAGTGCTCAAACAGCCAAGCAACACGTCTCTTTTATGAAGGGAGTGGGAAAATAGGAAAAAATACAAATCTGTCTTGGAGACAAGATCATAGACCTGCAGGCAGGACCAGCCTGCTGAGGACGGGCTGACGATGTCACAAGTCCTCAGGGTAGCAGATGTGCAGCAGGGACAAGTCAATCTGCTTACCTGAGATCGAACCACTATCCCTAGTTGCAGAGAACAAGGCAGCGGAGTGCCGAGAGTTCACTCTGCTGCAGCCCCGGCCTGGCCCTCTCCCCACCTCCAGCGGCCTGGGTAGCTGGTGAGGTGTCCCTGGTCCCTTTCCTGAGCTGCCTAGAAATCCTCTAGGAAGACATTTCCATCTCTGTCCCTCCTTTCTCTTAACACTGTGCTTGCTGTCTTCCTTTGGAACCTGTCCTGATATTCATCTGAAGGTTCTCAGGCTTTAAGGGACTACAAGGCTGTCACAAGAGATGACATTTAAAGTATTCATCCAAGCACACAATGTTTAATTATACTTGACTAAAACAAAAACGAAATGAAACCAAAAAAAGATGATGATCAATCTAATCAATCACCAGAAAATCGGGCCGGGTGGCACGGTGGTGCATGCCTATGATCCTGGCACTTGGGAGGTTCAGGTAGGAGGACTAGGGGTCTGAGGTCGTGCTCTCAGCTACAGAGTGAGTTTGTGGTCAGCCCAGGCTATGCAAAATAAAAAAATAATTAAAAAAAGCAGCAAATTAAAAGAGCCAGTTGTGCTCTCACAGGAGGATCACGAGTTTGAGTCTGGGCTAGGCTACACAGCAGACTGTTCTAAATAAACAAATGAATAAATTAAATTAGATTGAATTAAAAGAAATATGCAAAGAAAACCACAATGTGACAGCACCATGTGTCCACTCCAACAGCCCAAACAAAAGGACATGTAGCAGTCAAGGTTCTCACATGTTCCTGGTGAGGGTGTAAAAGAGTCCCTCCCTTTGGGGTACAATTTGGCAGTTGGTTATGAAGTCAAACCTATGATCCAGCTGTTCCATGCCCAGGAGCACATGCTTATGGAGAGCCAGATGATGTTTCTAAGCAGCCTCAGACTGGTTCCCCCAGGATCTGTCAGCATGAGGCTGGAGCATTGGAGTGCGCTGTGCTCAGACAATGGAACACTAAATACAGAAATCCCACTCTGCATGTGGTCATGTGGCTCCCTGCCACCACCCTGACACTGAGCAGTACAGACACCGGGGATTCTGGAGTCTAGCCAGTCAGGAGGGAGGAAGGTCCCTATGACACCAAAGACAAGAGTCCCCCGGGGTAGGGCTGGTGGCAACGGGGCCCAAGACGTCCTACCCGGCTTCTGGCGCTCCATGGTGCTTTCTTGGCTGGTCAGGCCACCGGAAGAGGAGTCTCCACTGGACATTCCATCGTGGCTGAAGTGGGGGTCAAATGACAGCAGTGGATGTGGGGCGGCCGCATACCTACGAAGCAGCGAGGGGACAGCACAGGATGAAATACTGATGTGTTAGCACCACGTGAGCCTGGGACTTGCTTGCCAGTGGCTTGTTAACACTTGGGAGGCTCTGGCATGGACCGGGGCAATAAGCTGCCAGCAAGGCTGGGTGAGGCAGCCTGGAATCTGCTATTAACTGAGGCTCAGGAACGAGGCTTGCCTGGGATGCCTGCCAGGGAGGTGGTGGCAGCAGGGAGCACAGGGCGCAGCGGGCTCCTGGAGGAGGGAGGGCGTGGAGCCACTTGGGTGGCTGCTCTGCTTTATGGAGGGCTCTGCCTTTTAGCCATGGAAGGGGGAGCTACTTGGTCTTCCCTAGAGTTTTGGGCCGGGCTCACTGCAGGCTCCCTTTGTCTCTGAGGAAGCTAGGCAGTTGCAGGCCCAGATGGGACATGATAGGTCTCACACCTTACTGCTATCCCTTGCCTGGTCAGGGGTCAGGGGTAATCATTTCCTAGGCTGGAGCCTCAGTTTCCCTGGCTGTCAAGAGGTGATCTGCACAACACTTAACTAAGGTTTGGCACCTGACACATGCGGAGCTATGACATCTGGCCGGCACACTATTATTATGTGTCCCTTTGCTGTTGGAGGAAGGAGGGCATCATGAAGACAGGCCCAAGAGCTGTGACTTTGGAAAAAGACAGACCTGGGCTCAGACCCCAGGCCTCAGGACTTTAGTTGGGCAGGAGGTCACTGGTTTGAGCTATAGTTTTTTTGTTTTTTTTTTTTAAGTTAGTAATGCTTTCTTTTTTTTTTAATTTAAAATTTTATGTGTATGAATGTATTGCCTGCATGCATGTAAGCGCACCCATGTCGTGCAATGTCGGTGGAAGACAGAAGAGGGTGTCAGATCCCCTGGAAGTGGAGCTATGCATGACTGTTAGCTGCCATGTGGGTGCTGGGATTTGAACCTGGGTCTTCTGCAAGAACCAGCCAGTGCTCTTAAATGTTCACCATCTCTTCCGCTCTACTGATGTTTTAAAAAATAGTTACTTTTTTTCCTACACTCAAACACATGCAGCTCACATATGCCACATCACACATGTGGAGGTCAGAGGACACTTTGTGGGAGTTGGTTCTCCCCTTCTGATACATGGGTTCCTGGGGTTCGAACCTAGGTCCTCAGGGCTGGTAGCAGGAGCTTTCACTCACTGAACCATCTTGCTGGTCTTTTGTGTGTTTCTTCTTCTGATACAGCATGTCATGCAGACCAGGCTGGCCTGGAACTAGCTATGTAGCTTAAAGATGACTCTGAACACCTGGTCTTCCCACCTACGCCTTCCTGGTGCCAGGACTGCAGGTGTGCGCTACTGCGCTGCGTCGAGCTAGTTTCTGTTTGAAAAACATGGCCAGGGTTGGGGAATGAGGGAAATAGCCAAGCTGTCCCCTAGACAGAAGTCCTGGAAGGCAGCTCTGCACACCACAAAAGGGCCAGCGTTCAAGGGGGTGGCAGTGGAGGCTGCCCTGTGGCTGCCTCCGGTTAGGTTTGGGTCTGAGATGCCCTCTACATGTCCCCGGCTGGAGGTGCTATTTTGGAAGGTTAGAGAAACTCTGGGAGGTGAGGCCTATCTGGAGGAAGCAGGGGAGTTACACTGTCCTTGGCCACTTCCTGTTGCTCTGTTTCTTAGCCTGCAGTGGGAGGGACAGCTATCTTCCACTGCATGCTCCTGTTGAAGTACACATGGACCAAAGCTTCTGAAACCATAATCCAAAATAAGTAATCCCTCTCCTAAGCTGTTTTTGCCAGACATTTGGTCAGAGTGACACAAAAGCAACTTAACCGCCCCCCACCCAAATGGCCCCTACCTCAGGTCAGTTACTTACGGTAAGGCTTCTTTCCCTATCTGGGGCTGGGTCAGGGACAGGCATGTGCTATAATTTTGGCTAAGTGAGGGTTTGTAAGATTATTAAGACTTCTACCAAATATTTGTGGTTTTCTACTTGCAAGCATATCATAAGTCACATTTCCTGGACACTATGATTAGCTGGATGGGCCATGACCAGCTGTTGCCAATGAGCCAGGAGGGATGTAATAAGGGATAATAGCTGCTGGGGCAGCCTGAGTCCTGTGAAGTTGGGTCCACAAGCAGTGCAAGTGTCGAGTAGGCAAACTATATACATTCTACCCAAGACAGGGTCTAATGTAGCCCAGGTTGGTCTTGAACCTGGAGCTAAAGGTTAACCTGAACTTCTGATCCTCCTGCCTCTATCTCCTGGGTGCTGGAATTACAGGTACATGCTACCGTGCCTGTTTTATGCACTATTAGGAATGGAACTAGCTCCATGCCTGCTAGACAAGTGTTCTATCAACTCAGTTATATCTCCAACCTCGTTTTTTCCGTTTTGGTTTTTGGTGCTGAGGACGGAACTGAGGATCTTGGGCATGCTAAACACATATTCTTCCACTGAACTATCTTCAGATCTGAAAAAAGGAATCTTTGCTAACTTAAGGTTTTGTCATGCGATATAATTTAACATAAATGGGAGGAAGGCACTGGGATTTCCGGCAATGTCTGCTTATTTCTAAGACAGATGACAAGAAAAGATGGCCTCCTGGGCTGGCAAGATAACTTCATGGGTAAAGGCGTTTGCCACCAAGCCTGAGTTGAGTGGTAGAGAGAACCAACTCTTGCAAGTTATCTTCTGACATCCATATGTGTGCCCTGGTGTACACACAGGCAAAAACATAAACATACATGCATGAACAAATTAATAAATATTTAAAAAACTTAAAAAGTGGGCTGGAGAGATGGTTCAGTGGTTAAGAGCACTTGGTGCTCTTGCAGAGGACCTGGGGACAATTCCTAGCACCCACATGGCTGCTAACAATCATCTGTAATTCCAGTTCCAGGGGAATCCAACACCTTCTTCTGACCTCTGTAGGCATTGCATGACATAGGTGCGTTTACACTCATGTGGGCAATACATTCATACACATAAAAGACAAAACAAAACAAAAACTTAAAGCAAGCTGGGTATGGAGGTGCATGCCTTTAATCCCAGCACTTGGGAGGTAGAGACACACAGATCTTTGTGAGATCAAGGCCAGCATGGTCTATATAGCAAGTTCCAAGACAACTGGGGCTACAGGGAGACCTTGTCTCAAACACACACACACACACACACACACGACAACAACAAACAAACAAAAAAAAAAAAAGAGAAAGAAAAGATGTCCTCTTATTTCCTCTAGATCTGATTCGGTCTATATGGAACACCACAAATAAGTCCTACTTCTTGTCACCAGCCTGAAGCCACTGCTGAGGGGCTGGAGATGAGATAAAGGACTAGGCCCTTGGTCACAAGGGTAGAGTGCTCCCTGAGCTTTGCCTGGGTTGCTGTTGCTATACAGACCACATTCCTAAGCGTGTGTGTCTACTTTTGGTCTCTCCAGTCACAAGTGCCCCAATGAAACGAGAGAGAGAGATGCTGAGCTTCTGCGACCAATGTTGATGCTCCTGGCCTCTGACCTTCACCTTGGGAGGGTTATTTGGGAGGAAAGAAGATAAGCTGAGACCCTGAAGACCCAGCAGAGGAGATGAGTAACTTCTCTATTCACCTGCCAGCTCAAAGGCAAGGCTGTATCTACACAAACAAAGCTCTTACAGCTAGGCTTAGCTCATGAGGGATCCTAGACCTTTCAGAAACTCAACTCCATGCCCCTGTCAAGAAAAGACAGACTATCCTCCTTCCTTCGACCAGACCTCGGCCTTTAACGTCCCCAAAGGAAGGAAAGAGGCACAACACAAGAAACAAAAAGTCGATTCTTTCTTTTAGTTGTGTCTGAGGGCCCAGTTTGTAGTGATTTAAGTTCACAAAGGCTCTGGCTCCAGCCAGCTTTGGCCTCACTGGATACACTGACATTTGGTCAGCTGCCTTGGGAAACATGCTCCACTGCAGCTGGAGAGTGAAGCACTGACCTATTTATTCAGTTTCCCAAAGAGTTGATATCAAATCCTGAGTACTGAAGGAAATTGTCAGCGGAGGCTGGGACCAGCCAGACTGACAGTGCAGAGCACCAGTGGCCAGGGCAGGGTGGGCCGGTGTTTGCGGGACCTTCCTGTAAGAGAATCCCCACCGTACCAGACCATACTTCCCGGGCTTCTTTGCAATTATGGCCAATAAGACAGCAGTGAAGGGGCTGGAGAGATGGCTCAGTGGTTAAGAACACTGACTGTTATTACAGAGGACTGGGTTCAAATCCCAGCACCCACATGGTGGCTAACAACCTTCCATAACTCCAGTTCTAGGGGATCTGACACCCTCTTCCAGCTTCTGTGGGTGCTGGGAATTGAACCTGGTTCCTTTGCAAGAGCAGCCAGTACTCTTAACTGCGGAGCCATCTCTCCAGCTCCTCACTGTCTTTCTTAACAATACTTTTTTATCCCTATACATGCCTTGCCTAACCTATGCTGACCATTCACTGGGAGGCTGAATACATCCCATATGGAGTCATTTTTATTACTTCCAACTTTTGGTCAAGGTCACTGAAAATTAGGACAGCTCTTTATCCTGCCATGTAGACAGTGCTCTGGCAAACATCCCTGAAAGAAGAGGGACCCAAGTGGCTCTCTTCCAACCCATCTGAGATGTGGTAACTGCTGTTTGCTTGGAAAATAAAAATCACTTTGAAGATGAAAGGCTTGGGTTTTTGATAAAGGACTGACTGGCTGTAGTTTGGGGTGTCATCAGACAGAAGCTGGGTATATTCTGGGGAGGTTGAGGGGAGGTGTCACATGATCATCAGGGTTGGGGTGCTGGGATGCTGGCTTGAGCCTTCCATTCTCCCTCAGAGGAAAGAACCTGGACAGAGAAGAACGTGGCAGGAAGGCTCGGCCCACATGCCTGTATCCTACCTTTGCTGATGGGATGGTAGGATGGGTAATTATGGGTAATTATACAGCAGTGGCAGAAGAGAGACAGATGATGAAGCCACTGTTCGCTGCCACCCCCAACCACCAACTTTCTTCGTCTTTGTGGTGGAGCCCAGATTCTGTTCTGGTGGCCATCCCTGTCACATGACTCAAATAAACCATGACAGCTTCAAAGACAGTCACAGGGGTCAATGTGACCTTGCTAGAGGCTGATTGTGGGGTGAGGAGTGAGAGATCTGGTGCCATCATTCTGGCTCTATTTTGAGACTGAGTCTTGCTCTGTAGCTCACTCTGGTCTTGATCTCCAGATTTTCCTGCTTCAGCCTTCTGAGTGCTATGATTACAGGTATGCACTACCAAACCTAGCAAGTTCTTTCATTCTTAAAATAAAAAGCAGTTCTTCTCAGGGCTGGGGATGTGACAGACCCGGGGAGGTGGGGGGGGGGGCACGAGAGCGCTGAGCACTAGCATTCATCTCCCTCTGCCACCTTGTATACCTGCCAACATTCCTACTTGTCATGACTGACTGCATCGTTTCAAACAGTAAGCCGAAGAAAACCCTTCTTCCCTTAAGGTGATACTGACACAATGTAAGAGTTAAATCTGCGTGATGCAGGGCAGATGTGCTGGGAACATGACCAAACTCAAAACCAGTTACTGACAGAGACGGAAAATGCTGAGTCATGAGTTTCAGAGGACAGAGTGAGGGGTTATCACCAGAGTGCCGGGAAGAGGGGTATGGGCTGGGAAGAGCCAGAGTCAAGGAAGACAGTCTCACTGCCAATGCCAGAGAGGCTGAAAACCCCGGCTACCTGAGCGTCACTGTGGGCGGCACAGGGGACCATGCAGAAAGCTGTGATTTGGAAAGATCTCACAGTCCTTGGGGCAGGCAGCATATCAGGGTCAGCTCTACAGTCTCAGGACTGTGTTCCTGTCTAGGCTCTATTTCCTGGCACAGACACTTAGTTGAAGTTAGTTGAAGAAATTCACCTTGTTGAGCCTGTTTCCTTTTTATAAAATGGGGATAAGCAATCTACCTCATGAGGCTGCTGGGAGGACTCCCTAAGATTATGTGTATGGATTGCTGGGACAGACTAGAGAACTTGGAAAAAGATGCCAACAAATATATCCAGTTACTTTCCCCCATTTGCTTTTGGCAACAAAGGCAATGCAGAGGAGAAAAGGTGGCTTCCCTAGTAAATCGCTGGAGCAAATCAGACATTCTAGGCAAAAAAGGAACCTTTACCTAAATGGATCACATAGGGTGTGGCAATACAGGCACAGGTTTCTGGCGGGGGAGGAGGACAAGGGAGGGGGCGCTGATGCAGGAAGATCTCAAGTTCAGGACCTTCCTGGGCTACAGTGAGTTCAGGGCAGCTAAGCAACTCAGTTGAGACCCCGTGTCAAAATTAAATTAAATTAAATTAAAAAGAGGGTTGAGATGTAACTGAACGGTAGAGCACTTGTCTAGAATTCACTAGTGAGAGGCCGGGCATGTTCACCTAGCATTAGAGGTCCATTTAGCATTAGAGAGGTCCTGGACTTATTCTCTAGCATGAAGGGTCAGGGTGGAATCAAGGACTTAAAATGTCCAGCAGTAAAACTTCTGATTCATAATGGAAAGAAGAATAATTTAGACCCTATGAAGACGATGAAGAGAAAAACTAAAGACGGGGGATGCGGGGAGAGTGCATCCAAACAGTGAAGAATCCAACAAGAAGCTGGGTAAAGACACGCAGACACTTCATTGGGGAGGACGGAGAGCTGGCAGATCGGCACATGAAAAGATGCTTAGCATTGTTGGCCCTCAGAGCAATGCAAATCAAAATGACAATCGAGCTAGAGCTAGCACCGTGCTCCCATCAGAATAGCTAAAAGGAAGAATGGTGACAACACCAAATGGCAGTGAGACTGTGGAGCAACCAGATGATGCGTGTGCTGCTGGTGGGACTGTGAAACGGACTTAGCACATGGCAAGCAACTGTACTCCTGGGCACTGATCCCAGACAAACTGATTTCCATGCAGAAACTTGCATGCCTGAATGTACATGCTACATGTTCACAGCTGAAGCTTATAACAGTGCAAACCCAGAAACTATCTTTATCTAGGTGAGTGGTTAACCTGCAGTATATACAATCAGGGCACAACTCAGGTAATAAGTAGCGATTAAGATATAAACAGTAACATGGATGAGCCTCAAAGATTTTGTGTTTTGTGCAAAAGACAATCTCAAGAGGATACATACTATAAGGTTCTTTTCACATAACATTCCCTGATGATAATTAAATCAGAGAGATGGAGGACAGATTAATGGGTACCAGGAAGTTAGGGGTTAGGGATGCTAACTGGGTATCGCTAGAGGTCTTGTGGATACATATGAATACATATACATGCATGTACAATGGGTGACTTCTGCGTAGGGTCTACTGCTATGTCAGTGTTAATTTCCATTTTTTTCTTTTGGTAGCAAAGGCAATGCAGAGGAGAAAAGGTGGCTTTCCCCGTAAATCACTGAAGCAAATCAGACATTCTTGGCAAAAAAGGAACCTTTACCTAAATGGATCACCTAAACAAAGGCCAACTTAAAAATGAAGCAAAGACAGGGTTTTGTACAGCCCAGGCTGGCCTCAAACTTCCCATGTAGCCAAGGATGATCCTGAATTCCTGCTCTTCCTGCTTCCACTTCCCAAATGTTGAGATTACAGATATATGCTATCAAGTCCAGCTGATTTCTTGCTTTGTACTATATTATATGACTGAAAGCTGCTACTAATGGAGAAGGGGTTCATGGGACATCTTGGTACAGATTTTTATAACGCTCTATGAATCTATTATTTCCAAGTAAAAAATAGAAAAATAAATAGCTGGGTATGGTGGCACATGCTTTTTAACTGCAGCACTGGGGAGACTGAGGCGAGTGAATCTCTGTGAGATCGAGGTCAGCCTGGTCTACATGGCAAGTTCCAGACCAGCTGTGGATACAGGGAGAGCCCGTCTCAAAAATCAACAAAACAAAACAAAACACTAGTTGTTGCACTCATCTGCAGTGATCGTGCAGCTTCCCGTTTTCTTTCCTGGTTCTGGAGGTTGAACCCAGGGCCACGTGCATGGTAGGGATGTGCTTTATTCATGAGCTACATTCTCTTTTTTTTACCTTTTATTTTTGACACATGGTCTCACTAAGTCAGGTTGGCCTTGAACTTTTGATCCTCCTGCCTCAGCCTCTTGAACAATTGGGATTATAGGGTGTGACACCAGACCTGATTCTGTCACTGTTGCTCCGGTCAGTGGGCCCAAGCCCACTGTCACTTGCAGTCTTGATCCTTGCTGAGGCCCAGGTGTTTGGCATGTCATAGCCTATCCACTCCAGATTCTTCTCTGCCTCTCCTTCATGCTCATTCACGTGTATGGTCCCTGTTCCGTCTGGAATATCATGCTCCTCCTCTCTGTGGCAAACTCCCATCAATGTCCCCTGGCTCTGCTCAAATGCGACCTCCTCCTGGCAGCCATCTAGACCTCAGGGGCTGGGCTCTGCCCTCTGCCTCTGCTGGCAAGCTCATCAGCCATGTGCTTTTAGAATCTTCTCTCCAGCATAGGCAAGGAGATAACGTGGCACCTGGCAGCGAGGGGCTCAGACATTCCTCCCAGCACTTGGGACATGCGAGGCTTTGGGGACCCTGCTCTGAAGGAGGGAGGAACAGTGGCCCACTAGAGGATGAAATGGTGGGTGTGCTACCCAATTTTACGACAGGCTCATTCCAGGGTGCAGTGTGGTGACTCTCAGAACAAGGTCTACCAACAGCATGTTTACCAGAGACCTTCCAGGGCACAAACTCAGGGTGAAGTCCACTTGAAACAGCCCTCCTTGGGTGACTGGAGACTGAGAAACTTCGGTTTGGTGGACTGGTCTTTGGGCTAGAGGCAGGTGGTTTAGCTTAAACAAACCACCTGCTCACTCCATTATCAGCTATGGACAAGGACTTGTCACCCGTCAGTGTTGGAGATGTAAGAATAAGCTAGTAAGCTCCTAGATCATGGAGTAAATCCTCACTCTGTTCACTTGTGTATATGCATGTGTGGACCACCCACATAATTGGTCTCTGTCTCTCTGTCTCTGTCTCTCTGTCTCTGTCTCTCTCTGTCTCTCTCTCTCTCTCTCTCTGTGTCTCAATCTCTTTTTGTCTCTCTTAAGATAGGAGGCTCCTCAAGGCGACAGTCAGGTCAAAAACCACAGAGGGGCCTGAGGGGCGAGTTGGGATGGGTTTCAGGGAAGGACATGGGAACTCAGGTCAGAAAGCTAGTGTTCTATGAAGGATTTCCAATAAAGAAAATGTTTAGAAATATGAAGAGCCCACCTAATATCCTGGAAGTGGCAGTGGCCAACATGGCTGGTGTATGGCACTCACAAGACTCAATATGCCAGGGGTCTTGATGGGCCACAGTGAGGGGCAGAGGTGGGTTCTGAGGGCTCTTGGAGTTCTGGGAGGGTAAAACATGCCAGAGGCCAAGACCGTGGCCAGAGCCAGGAAGAAGGGAGTAGCGGGTATTGACAGGCAGTGACAGTGGCTGGGGAGCTGAACAGACGCAGCAGCAGCAAGAAAGAGGCAGGAGGCATCAAGAGGGAGGCTCCCAGCTTTGCCTGGAGGACAGGGGATGGGTGGGGCTGCCAGACCTGGGAGGCAGAAGGACCAGGATCCCGAGCTGAAGGTAGCCGGGAACAAGTTGGAACTGGATCCTACAGGGCCTTGAATGCTACACTGTCCAGTTGTGGTTTGTCCCAAGGGTACTGGGGAGCCAAGGAGACTTTGGGAAGATCTCTCAGGCTGCCCAGCTATGGAAAGATCATGTGACCTGGACAACATCGATGGCCTGGTCCTGGTGAGGTGGATGCTACAGAGAGATGGATGGGATGCCAGGTGGAGGATATTTCTGTTCAAAAAAGTGCTACAGGTACGAGAAAATGGCACATTCTACTGCTAGCAAAGTCAGTGGTGAGGCCCATCCGACCTCTTAGTGTTAATAATATTTGTTGTTGTTTTTATTTCCTTTTTTTTTTTTTCCTAGTCTTTAATGAGATATTATCAATACCCTGGGGTAGTTGTCTGCTGACCTTTGGGAGTCCATAAACTCATAAAGGCAAATAAAATAGTAGAGTCCCTTTCCAGGGAATAAAGACTCAGAGCATTCATCAGATTACATCATGTGAAAAGCAAGAGGAAACTCTGACCTTTCAGGAGATGGCTTGTATCTTGCGTAGGTGGCTGAGCCTGGGGTAGAGAAGCTCCCAGAAGGCTGTCGGTAGGGAGGAACTCTGTCGGCCCCTGCTGGTGATGCTGTGTAAGGGGTTTCTGGGAAGCTGACGGGCCTGGAATGACACAGGAGATCGGGTACAGGAGGCCATCCTGTTCTTGAGATGAGACAACAGACCTTCCCTCACGTCCAGTCACACTCCACCTGCTATCCATCCCTCAGAGAGAGCGCGCCAGCTGCTGGGTGAAGGGTGGTAGGAAGCTGGGATGGCTTGGTCCCTCTTTGCTGCACTGTATCCCAGGCTCAGTTTCTGCAGCCAGCACAGGGGCCACTGAGGATGGTTCTCCATCCTCTCCTAGGACAAGATGTCCCATTGTTCCTTCATTTTTGGGAAAAACTTTTTATGCGTTTCTTTTTTGTAGTGCTGGGGATTGACCCATGGCCACAAGTATACTAGGTAAGTTCTACCACTGAGCCACATGCCTAGCCTACTTTATTTTGTAATATATGATGTATTCAAGAGAGTATGTCAGTTAGGCCTGGTGGTGCAGACCTATAATCCCAGCTACTCAGGAAGTTGAAGCAGGAGGCTCTTTGGTTCAAAGTCAGCCTGAACAACAGTCAGAGCCAGTAAAGAAGAAAGTGCTGGGAACGTAGCTCCATAGCTCTGCAGTGGAGTTCCTGCCTAGCATGCTCAGTCCTCAGTATCAATCAACCAACCAATCAGTAGAAATTAAACACCATCATTCAAGGTCCTGAAGCAACTATAAGCCCAAGGACTAGACAGCAGCTGTGACAGTCACTTAGCAGTTGTGACAGCCACCTTCGGGCTTCTCCCTT
This sequence comes from Eospalax fontanierii, assembly GCA_035773235.1. Lineage (NCBI taxonomy): Eukaryota > Metazoa > Chordata > Mammalia > Rodentia > Spalacidae > Eospalax > Eospalax fontanierii. Next base: position 23,492,939 of record CM069554.1, on the reverse strand, counting down.
GCCCTGCCCCTCAGGCCCAGGAGAGGGAGAGGGGAAGGAGGGGGGGAGAAGTAGAGGGAGACACAGGCAAGACGACTGAGGGATGAACAAAACGAAGGGCAGGAGAGGGACGGGAGAAGGCTGGTTGAGGACGGGTGGGGCACGGGGTAGAGTGGTGTCCTGGAGTCCTTACCTCTTGCTGTGTAGTGGCTGGGACTCGCGGAAGGGAACCATAGGGGTCTGCTTCGGGGGCCGGCTCAGGGATTGCACGTGGCCAGGTGTGGCAGGGGTAGTCCACTTGGCAGCTGGCAGGGAGTTGTGGGAGGCTGGCCCGCTCCACTGCCAGGGAGCGTTGCTGCGGTAGGGGGGCCGGCCCCCAGGAGTGGTGCTTTCTGATTCGGTCTTGGGCTCCGAGGTGTTCATGTCATAAGCCTCTGGCCACCCCCTGGAAGGATAACTTCATTACTCAGAAGGCCTGGGCCAACTCCAAACCACACTGGTCCAACTGTAAGGCTGAGTGGCATCCTTTGAATTAGGGCTTGAAACTTACCAGCTTAGAGTCCTAGGCCAGAGCTGAGCACAGAGCTGCAACTACCTGGCCTGAATCCCTCAGTCCTTGTCTTTCCTCCAAGTCTTGGCTTCCTGTTCCCTCCCTTCTCTCTGGCCTAGGCCTCCAGTCAATCAGTGTCCCCAACACACCAGCTCAGCTCCCCTTAGCAGTACTTGGGGCCAGAAGGGAAGGTGTCCTAAAAAATCAAAGGACAGTCTCTGCCTTGTTCCCAAGAATCTCAAAGGCTGCTGGAAGAGGAGCAGGTGACCTACTTTGCAAGGTGGTTAAAAAAAAAAAAGCCTATGAAACCCAGAACCTTGAAATAGATGCAGAGTGTCCTGTGACTCCCCCAAGCTTGGCTGGCACATGCACTGCAGTGCAACAATCCTGACTGGGGCTGGGGGATCCAAGATGGGCTGGCACCTCTGCCACGGCTACAGCATGGGCAGGATCTTGAGCTTTCGGAAGGCTGAGCTCAGAAAATCCACCTCTCAGGGCGGTGAGAGCTGAACTCTAAGGGGTAGGCCTGGAGGCTCTCAGACCTCTACCAGGCTCTCCTGAAGCTCCTCTGGCCTGGGGTATTCAGGTGAGCTCTTGTCTTGGGTCTGACTTGAAGCTGTCTGACTGGCAGTATGGTGGAGCTCACATTTGGTATGTCTTTGGGGTGGGCTCAGGAACCACAGCAGGCATCAGGTAGGGAACAATAAAAACAGAAATGTCCAACAGAGGCAGCAGATGTGAAGGAAGATCCCACACTCTGGGAATTGCTATGTGCTCTGAGTCCAGAAGACCCCACCTCTGGGCTCCGGGTATGAGTATGTGCCCATACCTGCTTGATCAGAAACTTCTTCCCCCTGGACCCGGGAACTAGTATAGATTGTCACAGGCTCGGAGCAGTGCCCATCGGAGCAGTGAACCAAGCAGGGGGGCACTTCCGGAGTTCCTAGGGGTGAGGATTCCTTTCTGCTGCTGTTTCTGGGCCAGGGGCAGTTAATTCAGAGCTGTCCCAGGTGAGGTGAGAGACTGCCTGACAATGTCAAGGACAAACTGAGGACCCTGAACTCTGGCTCCTCCCGCCCCCTCCTTCTGGGTGCTGGGATGGCAGGTCCGCACCACACCTGTTCACGTGGTGTTGGAGGGTAGAACCCAGGGCATCATGCACACTAGCCAAGCACTCCATCAGCTCAGCCACACCTTCTAACCCAGGATATTCCCATTTATGTTTAGAAAAATCAAGGCACTGAGAAATTCATTAACCTGTTCAAGGCCACACAGGCAGTAATAGGTAGAAACTGAATTTAAACAAACTAACTTCAAAGACCACGATTTCAACACCATACACACTAGCCCACCATACAATGGTTTGGGGGTGGAGGTGGGTAGATTGCTTAGGTCCCCAATTTCTCTCCCAGTTACAGATAACTTCAAAGAGGGCCACATTATTCACTGACTTTGAAGGCAGCATAGAGAATAAGGAAGGAGCAGAGACCCTGGTCATGAGGCCAGTTCAGATCGGAGTGAGATTTCTGTCCGGAAGGCTTTCCTAATGGGGAGGGGGCGGGGGCGGACATGATGGGACAAGGGGGAGGGACTTGGCAATGAGCATTCTGGCAGAACCAGCAGAGAGGATGGCACACGCCAAGTGCTTCACCAACAGGAGCTGGCACTGCCACTTTCTCCAGTCTCCCCTGTGCATTGTCACCCTGTTCTCCACACAGGCTGAAGTCTCCCTCCCCAGCCTGAGTCCAGCCACACTGACGTCAGGGCTCAGGAGATGCTCCTCTCCAGCCATTGCCTCTCTCTAGCTTCCACACTGATCTAATGCCCAGTGTCTAGATGACCCCAGAGCCCAGCAGTGATGCAGATCTTACTGCAGATTCACCTGCGGTAAATCTCTCTGGGGGTGAGGTTCAGGGCTGAAGGTTCCTGAACTGCTCTGGTGAGGCTGACATGTGGTCATCTTTTAGAATCTCACTTTACTGGACTTTTTTGTTTTCTTGAGACAGGGTCTCATGTAGCCTAGCCTGACCTCAAACTTATTATATAGCCAAGGATGACCCTAAACTCTTGATCTTCCTGCCTCTACTTCCTACATATTGGGATTGTAGATGTGTGCCATCATGTCCAGCTTGATTCAGGTTTAAAGTGGCTTTTTTTCTCGAGATACGCCTCACTCTGTTACTCGAGATGACCTTGATCCTCCTGCCTCAGCCTCTATGTGCTGTGATTAGAGGTGTATATCTCCAACACTGGCTAGCTTTTCAGTTGTTTTTAAAGATGAATCAGGTATAGGGCTTGTGAGATGGCTCAGTGGATAAAGGTGCTTGCTGCACAAGCCTGGAGATCTGAATTTGATCCTTGGAACCCACATAAAGGTGGAAGGAGAGACCGTGCTCCCATATTAGGCATATACACATTTTTTTAAATGAAATCATTTTTTGAAAGACCACAGAGGTATAAAAAGGACATCCTTAAACCCCAAAGGTGACCACAGTACCCAGGTCCTTATATGTTCTTTTATAACTATGCTATGCAAACAAAGTATGACTTAAAACAGTCACAAAAGGAATGCCATACGGTATCTTTGTATAACATTGTATCACTTTCTTTCCTCGTTTAACAGGATGTCTGGCCATGCCTTCAGAGTCCAGAGATCCATTTAATTTAGCTTCTTTCCTTCCATTTGGTAGTGCTGCGGATGGAACTCAGGGTCTCATGAATGCAAGGCAAGTGCTCTACCATGAGCTATACCCCAGCCTTACACTTTTTTAGTGTAAAGGTACATCTCTTTTTTTTTAACATTTAGAAAAATTTTAAATTATTCTTATTATTTTATGTGTATGAGTGATTGCCTTCATGCATGTGAGTGTACCCGTGTCTTGAAATGCCTGTAGAGGTGAAAAGAGGTTTTTAGATCCCCTGGAATTGGACTTATGGATGACTGTTAGCTGCCATGTGGGTGCTGGGAACTGAACCCTGGTCCTCTGCAAGAGCAGCCAGTGCTCTTAACCACGGAGCCATCTCTCCGGCCCCATACAGGGTGCATCTTACTGGAGGCTCAAGGATGTCTTCCTGGTTATCTAGCTTGGTCAAGTTATGGATTGTGCCATCCTGGTGTCTGAAGCACATGAGGCTTCTAGGTTTGTCATGCACAGCCTGGCTAGTGACAGTCTGTGTCTGTGTCCCATGAGCTTGTAACATCTGTCCTAGGAGCCAGGGTAGACGGTCTTAGAGTTGAAATTATCAGCTCCCCAGATATCAGCTGGATACTTTGCACTGCAAGGACAGGAAAGCCCAGCTCAGTGGTAGAGTGCTTGCCCAGGGTGCACCAAGCCCAGTGAGCCTGGCCCCTGCTAGTTCAAGGTAGTTCGTGTATGCAATCTCAGCACTTGAGAGGCAGAGGCAGGAGGATCAATTCAAGGCCAGTCTCAGCTACACAGCAAGCTGGGGGCTAGCTTGGGCTACACAGAGCCTATTTCAGAAAACAAACCAATAACAACAAAGAACCGGATGCAGATGGTATTCCCAAGCACACTTACTGCAGAGGCCGCCTCCCCACTCCTGTTCTCTGAAATAATCTTATTTGTTTATAGGAGGATCCTAATCAACAAAATGACTGTTAATTAAAAAAAAATCTATGATACAATAGGGAAACATTAACAAAGATTGGATGTGATATCATGGAATTACAGTTTAATTTGTAAAATGTTACCAAAAAGGTCCTTACTGTGTAGTAACACATTCCAAAGTCTGGGACTGTTTGACTATTCAAAGGTAACATGGTGAGGGGTGGGGATGTAGCGTTAGAAGACCCACAGCGAGGGAAGGGCCAGTGAAGTGGCTCAGCAGGTTAAGGTGATTACTGCCAGACCGGTTTGAGCCCTTGGAACTCACATGGTGGAAGGAAAGAACTAACTTCCTAGTTGTCCTCTGACCTCTACATGTATGCAGAGGCATGTGCACACATGTATATATATATATGCTCATACACAAAGTAAATAAAATGTAAAAAAAAAAAACACAACCAAACAGACTAAATTCACAGACAGACAGACAGACATACACACACACTCTGACCACATGGCGATGTGTATTGCAGCTGGGGACTCATATCGTCACCTCTCAGAATCACGGGCTACTGGCTTCAAGACGCTATGGACACCAAACTTGAAGGGTACTCACATCTCTTACACCAAACGTCTCAGTGCTTGCACAGTCTTCCCACATTCTCCTGCATACTTTAAATCATCAAGATGACTCATAATACTTAATATAAGGGACACAAAGGGATATGCTATACAGATAGTTGTTCTATAGCTGTAGCTATTCTATATGCTATACAAATACACAAAGAATAGCATGCTATTTTGGGGGAGCGAGTTGAGATAGGAATTCCCTGAAGTCCCAGCTGGCCTGGAACTTGCTATGTAGCCTTGCTACGCAGGCTGGCCTCTCTCTCACCGAGCTCTGCCTGCCTCCTGACTGCTGGGATTAAAGGCGGCACTTTCAAGGCTCTACTACACTGTGCTCTTTTATATTCTTTTAAAGGTTTTATGTATGTATGTATGTATGTATGTATGTATGTATGTATGTATGTGCATATGCTCCGAGACCAGAAGAAGGCACTGAATGTCTTGGACCTGGAGTTACAGACATTTGTGAACCACCTGACGTGGGTGCTAGGATTCAAACTTTGGCCCTCGTGGTTGAGCAGCACGGGCTCTTAACTGCTGAGCCATCCCTCTAGCTCTCTATTGTGTTGTTAGGGAATGATGATAAGAGAAAGTTCTATTGTTCAGTATAGATGTACCCCCACCAGTCTCTGTCAATTTCAATCTGTAATTGCTTTAATACACCAATGTGGATTTCAGAGACGCCAAGCCCCATATGTTCAGTCCAAATGGTATACTTTCATTATGTCTGGAACTTTCATTATGTTCCATTAATAAATGAAACAAGTGTGGGGAGTGGGGGTGCATGACTGCAACTCCAGCAGTCAAAGGGCTGAGAAAGGAGGACTTTGAGTTTGAGGCTAGCCTGGGCTATGAAGAGAGACCCAGTCTCAGGGGCAAGAGGGTGTTAAACTATGTTTATGCTTATAGGATAGTGCTTCTGTCTGCTTTGCTCAGAGAAACCTTTCTACAATGGACAGTAGTAACTGCAGACTCATAACTAGTCAAAGTACTAAGAACACATGGGCTGTTGAATGCTTAGCCATAGATGGAACATCTATAACACCCCCTCCAAGGCTCAGGGAACATGGCAGAAGCGGGGACCACAGGACGGTAAGAGCAGGAGGAAGGATGGACAGCGGTGTGGAGTGCTGACTTCTGGGCAGGCCATCTCTGTCCCACCTCTTTACCTCACTGCGGCTGTGATTACCGCATAAGATCTGTTCAGAACTGGACCCAGCAGTGCTCTCTCATCGAAGAGGGAGGCACTTAATGGCTGATGGTGGAGGGAGAGGTATTTTCTTCAGCAGTGTAGCTACTGGTAAGGTGCCCATGGTCCTATAAGCAACACTAATGAAACTCATACACACGCACACACACATCCTCGCAACATAAAAGCAAGAGTTCTGGTTGAGAAGAAGAAGGGGATTAGCAGGAGTGGCAGGGGCATGAGAGAGGGTAACGAGTACATGTATGATCAAATCCACTGTGTCCATGTATGAAGTGCCGTAAGGAAAGCCGTTATGTAGAATTAATATATGTGCCAGGCATGGTAGCACATGCCTTTAATCCCAGCACTCACAAGGCAGAGGCAGGCAGATCTCTGTGAGTTCGAGGCCAACCTGGTTTACATAGTGAGTTCCAAGCCAACTGGGGCTACAGGGAGACCCTGTCTCAAAAAGAGGAAAACAAACAAACAAACAAAAAAAAGAATTAATATATGCTAACATAACAAAAACATTTTAAAGAGAAGCAAAACAAATGAAAACTCCAACCTCAACTGGCTCCCTGTCATGCTTAGAATAAGCCTGTGGCTCCCTGTTGCCACAGTCCCATGCCACCTGCCCTGCCCACTTCTGATCTTTTCCTGGCTCTCTCCTGGCTTACACTGCTTACCATGTCCACCTGGGGGACTGCTCTGGTTACTTTTTATCTAGATTCTGCTGGCCCAGAAAACCATGTGCCTGGGTATGCCACAGAGCCTATAGCAGCCATCCCGGCCAGCCAGAAGCAGAGCTGTCATGGGTAGGCCCTCTGGTTGGGCTGGTTTGTGTTTTTGTTATTGGTGTTCAAGGCAGGGCCTCCTGTGGCTGAGGCTGTCCTCAAGCTCATTACATGGAGGAGCCTGGTTTCGAACTCCAGACCCTCCCACCTCTTCCTCCCAGGTGCCGGGATTCCAGGGCTCTGCCACCAGGCCTTACTGTTATCTACTTTATGGTCTATCTTTCCCTGTAGAGCAGGGAGTGGGTTCTTTGCTTTGTCCTCTGCTACATCCCTAGCGCTGCAAATGAAGCTCGCATACAGTAGGGACCCAACCAATGTCCCCTGGGGCAAGTTACTTTTCACACTCTGTGCTACATCTGGAAAATGTGAATACCAAGGTACGATTCCATGGAGAACACACTACTGTGCACATGGAGAGCTTATACTGCAAACCAGCCCTGCTAAGCATTCAATTTCTTCCGTCCCAGCCCCACTGTCTGTCACCAGCTCTGGTGGGACAGGGCTCAGCATGTACCTCCGCTGAGGCCATGGGTGAGCATGCCAGGGAAGCCTCATGCAGCCATCTGGAAGCTGCCAATCTCGACCCATGCCTGATTCTCAGGGTGATGTCTTTACCTTCGGGGTGTGCCATCGTCAAAAGGAGGGATGATGACCACCTTCACGGTGACAGACGTGCGCAGCAGGTCGATCATCTGGTCGTGGGTCAGTGTGACCACAGCCACCTTGCAGATCTCCACCAGCCGGCTGCCTTGCCGGAGACCAGCCTGCCAGGCAAAGCCATAGTCCTCCACTTCAGCCACCGTGCCATCATACTTCACGTGGAAGCCCAGCTGCCCGAGTCCGTTCCGTCGCAGGGTCATGTCCACCGTCTCCCAGCCGTTGGTCATCACCTGTGGGCAGCAGGAAGGATGGAGGCTCAGCTGGGTCAGTTACAGCTGTTTGTTTGGGTCAGCTCCTCTGAAGACCCTGGTCAGATTCCCCACTCTGAGATAAGCTGCCACCCCCTACCTTCGCTCCGGGTCCCACCAGAATCCCAGAAGGGTGAGCATCACGTGGTCCCAGCATAGAGTCCTGGTTTCCGGGGAGGAAATAGGCACGTAGCACTCCATAGCTGATATCTCATAGAGAGGACTACAGTCACACACTGTACTTTTCAAATATTCCCACCTCCCCCTCTCCCTTCTTATACCTGGTGGGACTGTACCTCTCAGTCCACTGTGGTCAGGTGTATGAGGGGGTGCGAATGTCCTCTTGGTGAGGGCATCAATTACTTAATTTTGCAGTACTTGGTAACCAGGGTCACATGCATGCTGGGCAAGCATTCTTCTACTGAGTCATAGAGCTTCAAGCCTCTCTGTGTGTATGTGTCACGTGTGTGTGTGTGTGCTCAGGCACATGTGTACAGAGTCAGAGAAAGATGTCAGGTGTCCCCTAAGGTGCTCTGCCTTATTCCTTTGAGACAGGTCTTTCACTGAATCTGGAGCTTGCTGTTTTTTAGCCAGGAGAGTGACCAGAGAGTCCCACTGACTCGCCTGCCCTTCTCTCCCCCAGGGCTGGGGTTACAGGCATGCATGACCATGCCTAGTTTTTTATGTGGATACTAGGAATCCAAACTCAGGTCTTCCTCGCACTTTTACAAGTGTTCTTACCCACTGAGCCATCATGTAGCCCTCCAGCCCTCTTTTTTAATTTTAATTTTTTTATGTGTGAGTGTTACGCCTGCATGTATGTAAGTGCACCCGTGTCAGGTAATACTCGTCGAAGACGGAGGAGGGCATCGGATCCCCTGGAACCGGGGTTATGGATGGTTGTTAACCACAAGGTGGGTGATGAGATTTGAACCCCAGTCCTCTACATGAGCAGTCAGTGCTCTTAACTGTGAAGCCATCTCTCCAGCCCCTCATTTTAATTAAAAAAAAAAAAAATTTGTTTTCATTTATGTGTGTGTTTGTCAGAGTGGGAATTTAGCTGACTCCACAAAATTGTTCTCTGACTTCACACGCACGTTATAGCACACATGCCCCCAGCCCACATCATACACCCCCAATCATAATAATAATAATAATAATAACAGTAACAGATGTAAATAAAAACAAAAGATGGACTTTCCAAGCTATGACTAGGAAGCAGACTATCAAGATTTGTCTTCCCTTTCCTAAAACTGCATTACAGAGGACAGGTACTGGCTCAACTCTCCCGAGACACCATTTCATGGCGAGCAGCTCGGCTATTTGACGGGCCTATGGGAGGGCGGTTTGCCTGCTCATGAGTGGCAGAGTGCTCGTTCATTTGTCTTAAGGACAAGGAAACACGTGGCGCGGCCTCTGACGTCTTGGCTTTGCTGCTTCACCGCCTTCTTCCACGTCTCTTTATTACCCTAGTTGTATTTTAAAGGGGTTGCCTCCGCATCCTTCCTTAGTACGATTCTTACTCACTGCTCTGGTCTCAGTTTAAGTCACTTCCTCGGGGCAGCCCTCCTCACAAGCCTGGGGATAATGTCCACAAGTGACGTGGGTTGTGTCGCCAGCAGGTAGCATACTTGTGTTCCATTGAAAGGGAGGACCTGTTGTCCCACTTCGGCTGACCACTGTTCCTTACAAATGTGGACCCAGGATGGCCAGACTCCCCAATTTCTCAGGAGAAACAAACAAAACAAAACAACCCAGGGTCATACAAAACCCTCTGTTAAAATTTGATTACTAATATGTCTGGGGTGACAGCAGGTTGAATCCTCTGGTCTAAACTTAGGTCTACATGTGTTATGGTTTGGATGTAAAATGTTCTCCACAGGCTCATGCCTTCCAGCACGTGGCCTTCAGATGTGGTGCAGTTTGGGGAGGTTGTGGAACCTTTAGGAGGAAGAAAGTAGCTAAGGGAGCAGGCCTCATAACCCACTTCTGGTTTCCATCTGAGCTCCTGCTGCCTCCTGGTGAGTGCCCTTTAACAAGCAACTGCTGCACTGACCTCCCACCCTACCTTCCCATGATGTGCACTAAGCTGTGAACCAAGACAAACCCTTCCTCCCCCAAATCGCTGCTGTCGGTGTTCTGTCACAGCAACGAGAAAAGGAGCCAGCGCAACATGGCAGGTTTTTGCAATTTCAATACTCTCCTCTTGGCTGGTGGCGCACGCCTTTAATCCCAGCACTTGGGAGGCAGAGACAAGCCAATCACGGGGAGGCCAGCTTGGTCTACAGAGAGAGCTTCAGGCCGGTCAGGGCTGCATAGCGAGATTGTCCCAAAACAAAGCAAAAATATCAATATCCTCCTCTGACTTCTTTGGTGCTGGAGAAGGAAAAAAAGGCCCAACCCATGCTAAGCACACACTCTGCCAATGACTACACCCCAGCTCCTAATACCTTTAATTCTTATTATTTTTGAGATGGGGTTTTTTGTAGCCCAGGTTGGAGCTCCTGGCAATCCTCCCGCCTCAGGCTCTCAAGTGTTGGGATTACAGGCACGAGCCACCATGCCTGGCTTCAACACCTTCCTTTTAATCCCTCAGCACTTGCTCAATATCTTCTGGGGATGGGGGCGGGGTTCTCACAAAGGCAGACCTGGGCCCACTATGATCACTGCTATGTCCTGGCACCACTCAATCCTGGGTCAGTCATAATGAATCTCACTCAATTAAAAATGGAGGGGATGTGGTTACTTTAGGATGCCAGGTATGGCAGAGTCAGTTGGCCTGGATGAACCGCAGCTCTGCAGGGGAGGGTATGGAAGGCCCACGCTGCAGGGTGCCACAGAGAAGAACTCATCGGCACGGAGGTTAAGATGGGCTTGGCCTTCACAGGGGATGGCTTATGTCATTGTTCTTTGACCAACTGGTTCCTTGGCAGTCCTGGGGTACTGAGATTGGGTTCACAGGAATGGCTGTGGATATGTACCCTGGAAGGGTGGCATCTACAGTATGTTTGAGGGGGACGTGACAGTGGGTCACAGTGGCAGTGAGAGGATGTGGGTCAAACAACCCGGCCAGTCACTGTCCCTGCTCAAGAACTGAGAGCTGCCACCAGGACCGTGTGTGTGCCACAGGAGTTGTGGCCATGTTGGAAGAAGCATGTCACTGGGGGCGGCCTTTGAGAGTTCTTGGGCCTTGTTGGGTTTCCAGTTTCTCTTTCAGGTGCCTACCTGGAGATGTGAGTGCTCAGCTTTCAGGCCCAGCCCCTCCTGAAGGCACGCCTCCCCACCACGATGGACTCTTTCCCCTCTGGAACAGTAAGTCAAATAAATTCTTCTTCCTGTAAGTTGCCCTGGTCATGGTGTTTTATCACAGAAGAGTAACTAATATACCAGGCAAACACTCTAACAGCTGAGTTACACTTGGGCTTTTGTGAGGAGAGAAATCACTCAGAGGGCTGAGTATGAATGTTTCTTGCTGCTGTGGCTAGAACAGCCCATGTTCACACTGTCAGGTGTCCTTACTAGGCACCTACTCTGCACCAGATGCTGGTCTGGGCACAGAAGACTTAACAGTGAACACACATGAAAGTGCATGTTAAATGAATTTGCATTCTTAGATGAGACCTCAGGTGACATTTGACCAAAAGCCTACAGGAAGGAAGGAATAAGCCATAGGGCGACAAAAGAAAGAGTTCCAGTAAGAAGGGACAGGCAGTGCAAAGGCCCTGAGGTTGGACAACTGTCTAGCACATCCAAGAAACAGCAGACGTCTATGTACATAGAGTAGAGAGTGTACAGGGCACACAGGACAACCAGAGGAATTAAGAGGGAGCCAAGGATACAGGCCTCCTGGGCAGCAGAAGGGCTTTGCCTTGGTACGAGAGTTAGCTGGTCTTGGAGCATGGTACTGAGGTGACCAGATCCCCATGTTAAGAATAGACTACAGTGAAACAAAGGCAAAAGAGGCAGGTATGCTAGCCTGGGCTACATAGCGAGACCCTATCTCACCTCCCCTGCACCCAGGGGAACAAAAAAAAATCCAAACCCATGGGCAGCCTGCGCTGGGGAGGAGGCAAAGGAGTGGGAGAGGCAGCTGCAGGCTGCCTGTGAAAATGGCGCTGACAGATGGCATGTGGGGATGAGAATGAGAGGGACCCTGGCGGATGGCAAGGCCTCTGACCTCGACAGCAGGATGGACTTTGCCTTCACGGAGAGGAAACGTGGGAGCATGGGAAGGACACCAGCTTGTTGGAACCATGTGAAGTTTCACGTGTCACTTGGGCAGCCCAGGGGAGATGCTGAGGAAACAGCTAGAGACCAGGCTTGCCTCTGGGCTCAGGTATGGTTTGGAGAGTCAGAGAAACCTGAATTCGGATTCCAGTTCTGCCAACCACTGGCTGTATAAGCTCATGTCAATACCAGTCCCTCCCTGTGCCTCAGTTTCTTCATCTATCAAGTGGAAACAAGAACAGGACCGGCATTTGAGCTGCTGTGAGGACTTTGCAATGTCATGTGCCTAACTCACTCAACAAACAATCACTGGTCAGTGTTTACTAAACACCTCCTGTCTGCTTCCTTGTCCTCAGTCTTAGAACCAGACTTTACCTTCTCCCATTTAAGTACTGACAAGGCTCAACCCTGCTTAGCTTCTGAACTCAGATGAGATCAGGTGACTCATGGTGGTATAGCTGTAAACTAGACCTCACCTTCTAACAGGAAATTGAAACCCCGGCGATAGTGGTTTCAGGAGGCAGCATGAATTATAAGCTGAGAGCAGGGTTTAATTAATTCTCCTTGAACTTAAGCAGAGTGTGAAAAGGCCTACGAGGGTGAGGACAGCTATCAGACATGGTGGTACTGGAAAGTCATGGCCCACCAAGACAGACAAGCTTGCCTAGGCAACACAACTCACCTAAACTTCAGAAACTTCACATTATATACACATATGTAAGGCAAAATAAAACAAACAAACAAACCCTTGCACACAATCTAGAACGGTTTTGGTTTGGGGAGAGGCGGCAGCACGGGGGTTGAACCTCGGACCTCACACGTGCTCGGTAAGCACTCTACCACTGAGCTGCGGTCCCAGACAGGGTGATTCCTGTTTCTATTTTCCAGCTGAGGAAACTGAGTCAGTACGATGGTAAGTGTTAATTATCAACTTGACAGAATCTGGGATCACCTTGAAGAAGGGCTGACAGGCTTGCCTGCGGGGTGACTGTGGCCATGTTAACTGAGGTGGGAACCTGCTCACACAAGGTGGCACCATTCCCTGGGGTTGGGTCCTGGACCATATCAACAGGAGAAAGTGAGCTGAGCACTGTGGAGCTGCTCCTGTCACTCGGCAGGACTATGGTGTAATGTGACCGGTTTCCTCAAATTCTGCCACTGATGGCTTGTAACCTGGAACGGTGAGTTAAAGAAACCCACTCTCCTTTAAGTTTTCTTTTTCAGAGCATTTTATCTCAGCAACAGGAAAAGAAACTAGACAGTCTCACAGAGTCTTAAGCAATTGGAGTGGTGGTCACACAGCTGGCAAGTGGCAGTGCTGGGGCTTGGAGTCAGGCCTCTGGTCTCTAGAATTTGCTCACTTAAGTGCTATGGCATCTGGCTTTCTTTGTTTGGTATGCTTGACTTGCCACACTGCTAAATCCCCACCGAGACGGCCATCGGTGCTGACCACAGCACACCTTCTTGTATTCAGGCTCCGACACTTCTTAGGGTAATGCTTCAGGCTGCCGTTAACAAGGAATCTGTCACTAATCTGCAACTCTTGGTTTGGCCATGGGTCTGAGTGAGTTGTCCACCAGGAAGAAGTGTAAGGTAAGGCTTTTTTTTTAGCTCTACCCAGCCCTATCTCACTGTGATGATGGAGATGAAGCCCAGGGTCTGGGTTCAAGGCAGGCCAGCACTCGCTGAGCCATACCTCCAACCCAAGGATTAGCTGGGTTTATGTTTTTCAGGGTAAGATTTTTATCCAGACTGTAAGTCTTTGTTTTTTAACAGAGAAAATCAAACTATTCACAATTACTGTGATGCTGCAATGAAGCTGATTTCTACCACACAATTCATGTTCCTTTGGTCCTTTCACTGTACTCATGTGTTTTTCTGCTTCCTGCTCCACTTCTTTATGTCAAGACCTAGACAGGAGTGTCTAACCCTTTACCAGTATGACATGGTATTGGGGTCTACAAATGTGTTGAGACAATTAGTAGCTATCTTTGGATGTGTGGGGTCAATGGACCACAGGCTAGACATGCCTAGTCTAGTACCTTTTAAAGTAATTATATAATTATTTATTTTTAAAATACTTATTTTTATTTTATGTGTATGAGTGTATTGACTGCATGTGTGTAAGTGCACCTGTGTTGTGCAGTGCTCATGGAGGTCAGAAGAAGGAGTTGATCCTCTGGAACTGGAGTTAAGGATGCTTGTTAGTTGCCACGTGGATGCTGAGAATCAAACCTGGATCATCTGCAGGAGCAGTCAGTGTTCTTAACTGCTAGCCATTCTTCCACCCCCCGGAATAAATTATTTATCTTTTTTTGAGACAGGGTCTCACTATGTGGCTTTGGCTGGCCTGGAACTTGCTATGTAAACCAAGCTGGCCTTGAACACAGAGATCTGTCTCTGCCTCCCAAGTGCCGGGATTAAAGGCATGCCTGGCTTATTTTATTTGTTTGTTTACAAATGTGTATGAATGTTTCACCTGCATGTATGTAAGTGCACCTGTTGTCATGCAATGCCCTTGGAAACAGTTGTTCGCAGCCATGTGGGTGCTAGGAACTAAACCCGGATCCTCTGCAAGAGCAGCCAGTGCGCTTAACCACTGAGCCATTTTCCCAGGCTCTTATTTTATTTATCTTTAATTATACGTATGTGTGTGTGTTTACATCTGTGCGCATGTCTGCATGTGCACGCAGTGTTCATGGAGGCCGGAGGTACTGGATCTCCTGGATCTGGAGTTACAGGGTCTATCCAACATGGGCTCTAGGAACTGAACTCTGGTCCTTACTCTTACTGTTAAGCTGTGTCTTCAGTTCCTAGAACATTTTCATTCAAATTTAAATTTTCCCAGGAAAGCACTCTTTATACTATTATTAATTTTTTTGGTGCTAGGTCCTTGTCAGTTAGTACTCTATCACTAAGGATATTTTTAGCCCCACTTACATTTTTAGTATAAGTTTAAACTTACATTTTCTCTACTTTCAGGATTAATAAATACATCTTTTGTCCTTCCAAGGTGAAGGCTTGGGCAGCCACAGATCCCTGGCCCATTCCCTCCCCAGGGCAATGTGGGCAGCAGAAGTACCCTGTCCTGCATTTGTGTGACAATATTCTGACTTAGGACTTATTCATGGGCCAACCTAACCGCCTGGGCCAGGGAAGGTGCGGCATACTTCAGAGCTTCCTGCCAGGGCGGAGCCGCATCCACTGCTGGGCCCTCTCTCTTACCTTCAGCCTCTGGACAATTTCCCTTATGTCCTCCACAGAGCCCTCTGAAGCCTGTAGGAAGATGTGGTCTCCTCGGCCATAGAAGATTTTCAGTGTGGAGGAGTCTGGGGTCCAGCCAATGACATCCCCACAGTAGCAGTTAAACACAACTTCCTTGGTACGCAGGTCCAGCAGCACCACAAACTCATTGGAAATGCCCAAAATGCAGTCGATCTCGACGCCCTGGGCGTAGTCCTGAGCTGCCACCCGCCAGGCGATGGCCCCGGCGCTGTGCTGCTCTGCACCGGCCCTGGCTTTCGTCTTCTCCTTCTTTTTGGAGGTCAGGGAGATGAGGTTGAACTTGCCGGAGGAGTCGATGGGAGTATTGGAGACACAGTTTTCAGCCAGGTCTTTGAGGTACTCCTGACGGGTCCTAGTGGCCATGGTATGGAATTTGTCAGATTTGTGTGCAGCGTTCTCAGCGTTAATCACCTTGGCCAGCAAGAAGTCTCTGAAGACATCAGATTTGCGGAATGTGGTTCCATTGGGGATGGGGGGGCCAAAAGGAGGAGCGTCTTTGGATCGGGTCACAGCCATGCTGAGGAGGGAGAAATCATTTAGACAGGGAAAGAAAAAGGCTAACACTCTTTAAGCCTGGTAGCACTTGTAATCCCAGCACTTGGGAAGCAAAGACAAGTAGATCAGTTTGAAGTCAGCCTGGGTTACATGAGATCCTGTCTCAAACAAACAAACCTCTCTTTAGAAAGAAAACATACGATCAGTAGTAAGGTTGTTTCGCCCTTGTGTATGCTAGGCCGGTGTTCTATTACTGAGCTACATCTTGAACTCTTGGTTTTCTGAGACAATCTCATTATGCAGCCCAGGTCTGCCTTGAATTTGCAATCCTCCTACCTAAGCTTCCTGAATGCTAGGATTACAGGCGTGCACCACCACTCTCGCCTGTCAACTTCAGTTGGTCTTGTTTTGTATAAACTATGTGGTAGGTTACAGTCTGGAAAACATTTCTTTCTGTTCTCTTCACTGTAGTAGCGCATGCTCTACTATACTCTCATATGCTGTACCGCCTAGAAACACTGACGCCACCTTGGCTGGTGTAGCATACCCTGCCATGTTTGCACAATGGTCAAATGAACCACTGTCACGTTTCTCAGAATGTGTCCCTGTTAAGTGTGAACAACTGCATTCCTTTCTTTTTTCCTTCCATGCGATAGCAGCAGGGGCTTTGGCTTACTGTTATAATTTATTTCTTATTTTATGTGTATGAATGTATTGCCTGGGTATAGGTAAGTACACCAGGAACATGTGATGCTTGTGGAGGCCAGAAGAGGGTGTTAGACTTCCTGGAACTAGAGTTACAGACAGTTATCACTGCCATGCGGGTGCTGGGAACGGGTCCTCAGGAAGAGCGGTAAGCGCCCCTAACCACTGAACCATCCCTTCATCCCCAGGGTTTCGGTTCTGGATCCCTCACTTGTAGCCACTACTCTTGTCGAATGGTCCCTCTCCCAGGGCCACAGCTCTTATCAGCTTCTAGAAACTTCTCTCAGGCCTCTTCATGTCTAGCATGAGGTGGACAGCACTGGCTCTCTGGTGTTACAATTCCCAGGTTTCCTTTCTCCTGGCAGTTCCTGGAGCCCTCCCATACTCTTGTGAATCTGTTAGCACCCTTAAACTAAATCCTTGATGGGGTGTTCTGCTTCTTTCTGGATCCCTGACAGAAGCAGGTACATCTGCAAAGATCGCCATGCCTGCCTCCTACAGAACCAAGCAAAGGAAGGAGATGAACAACTGCGGGGCCCCATGGACCAGTCAGAGCCCCGCTTTCCACCACCACCACTTACTGCTACTGTACAGAGTCCCCTCTTTACTGCTCACGCACCACCCGGGCTCAATGGATTCTTCAGCTCCAGCCAGGTGCTCACTACTGGGTAAAGTAACAATGGGATATGGACAGACACGGAGAGAAGAAAATCATTTCCATCAATGGGCAGGGCTGTGTGTCCCCACAAGGGCAGTTCCGGTATCAAGCCAGGCCAAGCCAGACCTCATTGTCCCTCAACTCTAACAGCCTGGTGATACAGAGAAGAGCTTTGCAACCTCCCAGCACTTGGCTGCTTAATGACATACCGGCTTTTCTCACAGTCCTGACTCATGATTTTAAGTCATGAAATTGTAAGCTGCTGAAGGTTCTGAACAACAGGAACAGCTGATGCCTCGCTTTTAGCAGGAGGGGCTGGGCAACCTGCAGGCTCAGGCAGGATTCTGGTGCTCATTCAGAAGTGGCAGAAGATAAGAACTCATTACATAACCAGGAGATGTGTGGCCACCAGGATACCCGATCCCTAGAACTTGTGCCAAGAACACGAATAATTATTTATTCAACAATTGCTTTTTCACTGCCCACAGTGTACAGCAAGGGCACTGGTATCTCTGGTCTTTTGAGGCTCTCTCATCTGTTAGCCTGTAATCGCAGAACTCGGGTAATGGAGAATTAGGAGTCCAAGGCCATCCTTGGATAGTCAGTATGAGGTCAGCCTGGGCTACATGATGAGCATGTGTGCAAAGACATACATATGAAATTCACTGGGGAGGCGGGAGTGGGAGGGCAGGTCAGGGTGGGTTAGCCTCAGGATCCCTCCCATGGTGGAAGCCCATACAGGGTAGGTCTGCCCAGAGAGTAGATGACATGGAGAAGGGCAGCTGTGGCTGTATCACTAACATTTTCTTTCTTTAAAAATAAAGAAAAGAGGGAACACTGAACCAAACAAAGCAAAATGCTAACATCTGTTAAACCTGCTGGTGGGCACAAGGCTGTCTGTTCCATGATTTTCTGCACTTTTCAGAATATTTAAAATATTGCATAATAAAAGTCGTTTTGAATTAAATTGTAAAAAAACAAAAAACAAAAACCAGGGAAGGGCTGTGCATCAGAAAGAAGCCACCCTGGAGAATGGGCCTGCATTTGCCTGTAGAGGTGGGAGCCGGGGGCAGGCGACTGGGACAGCAAGCAGGAGAGGAAAGCAGAGATGGGAGGAAGGAAGCCAGGCACAGGGGCACAGACCTGTAATCCCAGAACTCAGGTGGTTGAAGCAGGAGGATCACAAGCTGGAGGCCAGCCGAGGCTATATAATGAGTTGTAGGCTAGCCCAGCTACATAGCAAAACCCTGCCTCAAAAAAACCAAGAGCAGGGCTAGGGCTATCGCTCAGTGATGCAGCACTTGCCTAGCACATGTCAGGGCTCGCATTCAATCCTCAATACTGAGCCTTCTGCAGACCAAAGACAAAGGAGTGAAGAGGAAGGGCCTCCAGGCTAACTCAAGTCTCTCCCTCCACCCCTCCACAAGCAGGAAGCCTCCTCTTCCAGAGCATGAGTGAACATCTGTCTTCTGTCATCGAGGCTACCTTTCAGGTAAACTGTTAAACTCTGGCATCATTTAGGTGGCCTTCATCCAAGGTGCCAGCCAGTACCCTGTGATTGCTGCAGTGTATACCAGTGTGACCCCGTGGGGAGAGAGGTGGCCTTGGGTTTGGATGAGACTAATGGCACTGGTCCGCAGCAGCCACCAGGCAATGCATCCAGCACGGTGTTTCACATCAGCTAGAGTTGCATGCTGCAAGATCAAACTGGTCAATCCTGGCAATTTCACCAGAGCACATGGCACACACCCTCAAGCCCATTTCTCCACTGCAGTAATTTCCTATGTGGCCATTCACTTGGTATTGGCTACAATGAGTGTAGAAACAAGGTTACTCAGTGCAGGTGCCAGCAAATGACTCCAACATCCTCCCTGGGAGGGCGGCAGAAGACTGTACATAGCACGTTCTCGTACAGAAAGGATAGCTAAGTGAACAACTCCAGGCTGTAGGTCACTGGGTCTGGCACGCTACTACTTGTATTGTAAAGGTGGGAGAGGACCACTTACTGAATCGGGACATGGAAACAGCATACACGACATCCCTGCGAGGGCGGCTGGGCGGTAGGGGAGATGCGTCCGCACAGCCCTCTTTGAATTTCAGACCATTTTTGAAGAACAGAAAATAGTATACCTGCTCCATTCCCTGGTCTCCAGAAATAGTTCATGGCCTGGGCCTGGATGGCTGAGTTGGAAGTTTTCAAAGATCACGGTGCTATCCTGCCCCCGGTCCCCCAGGACTTTCCCTTTGTCATTTGGGGACAGCCTCCAACATGGGGAAGCACTGCTATTGGAGAAGGTACAGGACAGGCTCGAGGCCTGGACTACTTGTCCATCTGTGAACTAAAATTCCCCAGCTCAGTTGGGCAAGGTGGCACATATCATCCTAGCATTTGGGAGCTCTGGCAGGAGGATTACAAGTTTGAGGCCAGCCTGGGCTACATAGCAAGACTGTCTCAAAAAAAACCTCCCCAAACAAAACCTCTTTAACTCTACCTGGTAAACAGGGCCACCCCTGTGTCTGGTCCCGGCCAGCTCCCACTCTGGCTCTGCCTCTCGGTCATCATTCTTTCCCGCCAGGCATTTGGTTCCAAAAGAGGCACTTGACCCCAAGCATGCCAGAGGACCTCTACTTTGGAATTTCTGCTTGAGTCCCAGAAAAGCTCTTGTGAGCACTTTTTCACCAGGGTCTCATCTAGTCTAGCTGGCTTTGAACTCACCAAGTAGCTGAAGATAACCTTGAACTTCTGACCCTCCTGCCTCTATCTCCCAAGTGCTGGGATTACAGAAATGTGCCATCATGCTTGTTTTATGAGGTGTTGGAGACTGAACTCAGGACTCTGTCCATGCTAGGCAAACATTCTATGAACTGAGCTATATTTCCAGTCCAGTGAATTTTTTTCCCTCAATCTGCAGCCGGAAGATGCTGAGCTCTGTCTGGGACCGTGAAGCATACCGCACTGTGCCCTACGCTGTGCCTATAGAGCACACCCCTCCGTGCCCTAAGTTGTGTCCAACAGCCAATAAATACAACTGCATTTTTCCTTGAGCCAGACTGAGGTAGGTTTGATGTCATTTACAGCAAAAGCTTCCAAGCAAGACAGGCCCTGATGGGAACCACGCGGTGCAGTGAGGTGGAACTGGTGGCGCTCCCACCGGCCTCTCCTCTCTGGCCTCCCGTGGGCGTGCAGTACTGGCGACCATACCTGTAGCACACATTCTCAGTGCAGGGGCTGTGGACTCGGACGATGATGAAGACGTGCTGGAAGTGGGAGCGGATGTTCTTGGGGGTGAAAGGCAGCGCACCTGGCTCCTGGAAGATGATGGTTACGATGTCGTTCCCTATGTGTCTCTTCCTCAGCAGCTGGTAGCAGAGGGAGAACAGGGAAGTGTTACAGGTTGGCTCTCGGAGACCTACCTGGACAGCCTGGCTGACTCCCCAGTCCCACCAGAGGGCGCCTGTGAGCACAGGAGTCAGGTCGTGCCCCTCCCTGCTCAGGGCCTTCCTGGGCTCCATCTCAGAGGACAGAAAGTGCAAAGCCTCCACATGGACCCTCTCACCTCTCTCCCACCACACACCGCTCTGCTGTTCTTCAAACATGCCAGGAAAATCATGCCAGAACACTGCCCCTGCTTCTCCTCAGCTCCTCGGGTCTTTGGGGGACTTCCATCACTTACAGTACATCTTTAAGACCTGCTCTGCCTCCTGGCCTCCAACGCACCCTTCTCTGCTTTCCTGCCCCTCAACCCCAGTTCTGCACACAGTGCCTGCCCTCTCCCCGTTCCTCCTCTCTCCTCCCACTCAGGTGCCAGGGGCAGAAAAAGTGACTTTGATTTGGTTGTGTCCGTGACTGTACCCTCAGTTCCTCTAACAGAGCCAGCGCAAGCGGGCACTCAGCAAATCGTATTTCCTGAAGGAGAATGTGGAGTAGAGGCCTTCCATCTGCTCAAGCCACACGGACAATGGAGCGTCTGACCAGAGACAGAGGCAGAGCCAATTCTAGGTGGCCATCTCTCTGGCTTCAGATGGCCCAAAGAGTGGTGTCATCTCTCCTGTTTCCATTTCTGAGAGACAGAGATCAGAATGTGTGTATTTGTGGGGCTATACTGCATGGGGGTGGGGGTGGGGCTTCTTGTGTAGCTCAGGCTGGATGTAAACTCACTAAGTAGCTGAGGACGACTTTAAACCCCTGATCCTCCTGCCTCTTCCTCCTGAGTGCTGAGATTACAGAAGTTTATCACTATGCCTGGCTTTTTAAAAAATATTTAATTTTAATTCTTTATTAAAAGTTTTTTGCCTTTTTATTATTTTATGTGTATGTGTGTTGCCTGCTTTTATGTA
Organism: Eospalax fontanierii; assembly: GCA_035773235.1. Taxonomy (NCBI): domain Eukaryota; kingdom Metazoa; phylum Chordata; class Mammalia; order Rodentia; family Spalacidae; genus Eospalax; species Eospalax fontanierii. The sequence goes on along the minus strand of CM069554.1, from coordinate 23,471,618 downwards.
AGTGCACCCATGTGTACAAGCCTGCAGAGGCCAGAAGAGGGTGTTGGATCACCTGGAAGTGAAGTTACAGATGGCTGTCAGCCGGTATGTGGGTGCTGGGAACTGAACCTGGGTCCTCTGCAAGAGCAGCCATTGCTCTTAACTAGAGAGTCATCTCTCTAGCCCCAACTTTAATTTTTTTGAGATAATCTTTCTAAACTGCCTAGGCAGGCCCTGAACCCAGTCTGTTGTGCAGACAAACTGGCAATCTTCCTGCCTTAGCTTCCTGAATAGCTGGGATTACAGGCCTGCACCACTCTATCTAGCCTGCTGGTTCTGTCTATGTCTGAGTGGTGAGGTTACTAAGGACCTGCTTCCTGTGGCTGATGCCATGAGGCTCAACTCCCAGCCACATCTTAAATTCCTGACCTTGCCGAACCGCCCCCAAACCGCGAATGGCAGGAACTCAAATGACTGCTCTTCACAATTGTGTAAACCCAGCTTAGGGGGTTTAAAAATGTCCTGCTGGATGTCATGAAGGAATGCATGAAATAGGAGAATCCCAACCCACTTCTGTTTGACTCTAGAGGTCAAGCTTCCCCCAGCTCCTCAGTACCCAGGAAGAGCCCCCTGTGTCCTGAGCCCATGCACAGACACATACCCAAGGCCCATGAAACACAAGCATGACCATGCTGCCACGGTAGGGAGGAAGGACCTGAGGCTCGGTGAGGTGCCATCCCTTACCTAGCTAGCAAGAGGCAAAGAAAGAACTCAGACTCAGGGCCAGTCTCAGGCCAATGCTCCTGAGAGTAAGCACTTACGGTAACCTTACAAAAGGGCTCATATCTGACTAGTTGTGGCCTACAGAATCTACACTATGACCTGAACTAACATAGAAAGAAAATCTACTTTCTAATCTCTCAGCACTCTGGGTTTCTGCTCATAGAAAGTAGGAAGCGCTGCCCCGACAGCCGTGGCAGACCCCCCTTCTCCTGGCAGCCACGTCTGCTCCTCTTGGGAGAGTGCCTCCCTTGTGGCCTGACCTCTCACCTCCCCAGGATGGCATGAACTCTGGGCTTGGCTCATGGGCCCTCTTTACGCCCACCCTAGGACTGAGGACCGACATGCGAGTGGTTCAGAAAGATTCAGCCCAGGGAGAGAAAGAACGAGTTGTCAGGGACAACCGAAGGCTAAGTCTCTTTCCTCTGGCGTGGATGAATGGAGGGATGGCAGCATGGACCATGGGGGACCATTGCGCCACAGTTAAGAAGACCCACGAATGAGGCCACTACAAAGTAAAGCAAAGGCAGAAATAGGATTCCTGTGACTACTTGAACTCTGGATCTAGCCACATCTAAGCCAGCCACTCCCAGAACCCAATCCTGGGCTTTGTTTATGCTGATTTGGTTTGAGTTTGGGCTCAAATGCTGTGGATTCATTCACTCTTCTCTTTCATGAAACTGGCGACGACTCAAGAGACCCCTGAGGGTGGATGGGATAGCTAGAGGAGCAGGAGGCGGAGGACCAGCAGAAGAGCTGGTTCCAGACAGGCAACAAACCACGCCTGGCACCGTCTCCAACTGCTGGGGAAAGGACCATGTTACCCAGTGTTTCCAAGGCCCCAGACCTCCACCGGATTCATGGAGTAGCCAGCACTGTGCAGAAAGACTGGCAGGAGGCCACCGGTCATGAGGAGGGCGAACACTTTGGGACCAACAATGCCCCAGCTGGGGACCACTGACCTGCTGCCTGTTGTTGGGGGTGTAAGGGAGCAGGGTGGAGACGTGGAACATGATCTCGTAGTCCTGGTACGTCGTGTAGAGGGAGTGGGTACCAGTGGAGTCAGCTGAGATAGAAACACCAGTTAGAACGCAGCACAGCTCCAAAGCCTCCGGGCTTCTGCCATATCCCACAGGCCATCTGCTAGTTTTAAAGTCGATGGTTTTTACTTAAATCCACTCTTTAAAAATGATGTAAATTTAGATAAAAGGAAATTTCCCATTAAATGATTCTTTTTTTTTTTTTTTTGAGACAAAGTCTTGCTTATGTAATACAGCCCAGGCTGGACTTGAACACAATCCTACTGACTCAGTCTCCCAAGGGCTGAGATTACAGCATGCACCATCACACCTGGTTCCTTGCTTTTCTTTGGAGTTTACTGTATGAAAACAAATCCTCAATACATCCCCATGCTTTTAAAATACTTGGCACATAAGAGGCATTCTTTAATACATGCTCTCTGGAGACTTGCCACGTGTGACAGGTGGTCCTCACTAGGTAGCCACGTCCCTGCTGTGCAAATATCACAGCCCCGTGGCACTTCCTGGCTCTACAGGTGCCTAGGCTATGCCTGGGCTGCATACCTGTTGTGCACAGTAGACAGTAGAGCTTACGGAACATAACATCTAGGAGGGCACCTGCTGAGTCAGACTGGAGGGCTGGCTGCCTTCTAACTCTCCAAGAACACGCTGTGCTGCTTGCCTAAGTGGGGGCACTATTCATATTCCTACCCATCGTGGCCAAGAGTTCCCACTGGCCTGCATCCTTGCCTTGCATCAGACTTGAGCTTCTGCTGGTCAGGCGGACAAGCAGGTACTTCCCCAACACCCCAGGAGTCTCCAGACCCCCAACCCCTGCTCCCAGCTCTACTTACTCTTGACGTCTAGCTGGGCAGCATACTTGGTGAAGCCCTTTAGGCAGACCTTCTCGCCCAGTAGGGCCAGGAACTCCTCAAAGGCAGGGCCGGCCTCCTCATTGTTGTACATCTCCTCCTCTGAGCTCTGGCCGGCTTTGCAGTACAGGATGCCAACCTTGTGCTTGCGGCACAGCTGTGGAGGTGAGAGAGCTGAGTGGGTCCAGGGAGGTCAGGGGAATGGGACAAGGAGAGTGCTGAGCCCAAGCACTACCGGGACCACTTGGGAGGTCAAGTCACAGTCAGGGGGCAAAGGCGTGGGCCATGTCCCAGCACAGCCTCCCTTCCAGATACCCCTACCACTGGCTTCCTCTGCACGGCTCTGTGTGTGAGGTTTTCAAAGCAGAGCTAGATGCCACGGCTGGCTTCCTATTGAGGGGTGGCTGGCGTAGGCCGAATGGGGCCAAGGTAGAACCTTCAAGGTTTTGGGTTATGTTCTGTACTTTTGTTGTGGAGTATAACCAGTCTGGCTTCTCATATCCCTAATTCCATGGTCCCTGAACTAATATCCGACTTAAGTGGGGGCCCACTGATGACTTGAGGAACTAAGTCTCAGCTACTTGGGGTCTACATGTGGCTGGAAGTCCAACAGCAATACTGGCTGCAGGATTCCCCTCCCCCTCTGTGGGATCAATCTCAATCCCAGCCTGGGTCTAGGGCCCTGCTCTTGGGACCCCTACAACTTGCTCAGAGCTCCGTTTTACTCAATCCAACTTAAATGAACTTCTGTTATGTGTTACAGAGGAAGTAGCTGGAGTGGGGCTGCAAGCTGGGGACCCCCCGACCCTTGCTCACCCCCTGCTCGTCGAGCTTCAGCAGCTGCTCTGTGACCTTGGGTGTGTTGAGGGCCAGTCGCAAGCAATGGATGTTGAGCTCTGGGATGACATATTCCAGTGCGTCCTTCAGGGGAAGACCCCGCCCCGTCCCATGCTTGGTGGCTGTGGGTGTGGCATCCTCCAGGATGGAGCCCCGAAGGGTGATGAGCTGTTCAACAGACAGAAGGGATGGTCAGGGGCTCTTAGTGCCTCAAGAGGGGCTACAGCACACAAAGGGTTCTGCCTTCAAAGACAGGTGTACCTAGGTGTGGTGGTATACTTTTGTAATTGAGGCACTGTGGAGGTTAAGACTAGACAGTTTTGAGGTTGAGGCCAGCCTCGGCTATACAGGGAGATCCTGTCTCAAAAACACAAAACAGGCTAGAGGGATGGCTCAGCAGTTCAGAGCACTGGCTGTTCTTGCAGAGGACCCAGGTTCAGTTCCCGGCACCCACATGATGGCTAACAATGGTCCATAACTCCAGTTCCTGACACTATCTTCTGGCCTTTGTGGGCACTGTACAACACGGATGCACTGACAAACACATGTAGGCAACACACTCATACACATAAAAATAACAACCAAAACCTATTTTCATATGCATAAAAATAATCAAAAAACAGCTGGGTGTGGTAGGCTATAATGCTAGCATTTAGAAGGTGGAGACAGGGGTCAGAGATTCAAGGCCGTTCTCAGTTGTATGGTGAGTTCAAGTCTATCCTCGGCTTCATAGTGAGTTTGAGATTTTATGAGACCCTGTTTCAAAAAGTCAAAACCAGAGTAAGCAAAAAATAAATAAAATAGATGGAAAAGTCAGAAAAGACTAGTGGGATGTTAACAGCTCTGAGGCAGGATTCAAACTTGTTGTCTCCTTTCTGGGATCCTGACCCAGTGAGTCTCAGCTTCCTGTTCTGTGGGAGAGATGTGTGCAGTGACTGTGAACGGGAAGTGGGAAGCCAGGGGACAATGAGGTAAGACACCGATCATTCTTTGATCAGTACACACTGGTGGCTGCCTCCTGTAAGCTGCTCTATTCTATGTGCAGAGACCTGTGTGCTGGTCTACTCTAAGTGCAGAGACCAAGCAAAGCCCTCATCCTGGGTGCTAACAGGTGGGTGGGGAGGTGGAGCATGTCAGCAGGATCTGCAATGAACAAATTCAGCTCTACAAGGAAGGGCCTTTATGGTCCTTATTGTGACAGCATTACATTGCAGACAAGTTACTATACATCCTCACATCAAAGACCCGCCTGCCTGGGAGACTGTTGGCAGTTTGTCTTCAACTGGTTTTCAAGGACAAAAAAAATCACCAGGGACTCTGATTTGGTCAGGCTGGGGTAGGGTCAGACATGTACCTGCATATGTACAAATGTCTCTGTGTATAGTATGTATGAGTATATACTCATTTTTCATTCTTCTCTGTTGATTTTGATGTGCCATAAAGGTTAAAAACCTGTAGTCAGAGGCCAACTCATGCCTCTTCCTCCAATGTTACTACTTCCTAAGCTTTCCCGACAGCTGACCAGCTTGAGGCAGTGAGGAATGCTCCCTGGTCAGGACTTGACGCTGGCCCATGTCTTTCTGCTGGGGACATCAATGTGAAGACGAAACATTTTAAATGAGTCCCGATGCTCCTATCCCTGACTTCTTTTTTGTTTTCTTTGAAATGTATTCCAGGTTGGCTTCGAACTTATGGAGACCCTCCTGTCTTGGCCTTCTAAATGCTGTGACTATAGACAGGCGGCGCCAAGATGGGCTCAGGATGCTTTTTTTGAAATTTTTTAACTACAGCCTACTGGATGAGTGCCTGGCCAGTCACCACTCTGATCAAGAAACACATTTCCTGAGGCCTTCCATGTTTGGACTGCCTATGCAGAAGCTTACTCCCACCTGCCTCTGGGCTTCACGATGCTTTCTTTGGATCTTTTTAGTAGGAGAACGGCTGCGAGGCGGGGGCTCTAACCCCCATCCTCATGCCCAACTCCTCATTCCGATTCTTCTGCTTCTACCTCCTGAGCTCTGAGATTAGCACCATGTGCCACCAAGCCTGGCCTCTTTTGACCTATTTTGAGAAAGGGTCTCATTCTATAGTGCAGGCTGGCATCGAAAGGCTGACTCTTATCTCAGCCTCTCAAGTGCTGGGATGACACACACCTGCCTTGGTTTCTTGTGGAATGCTCTGTGTATGGATCACACCACGTTCTGAGAGGCTGGCGTCTGTGCTGCCCTGGATTTAATCCTTCCTAGGCTGCTGAGCACAACTGCTTCCCAGTATTTGACAACTGTGAACAGCACTGTCGGAACATCCACAAAAGCACCTCTTGGTGCACATGAACACATTTTCCTTTGGGTTTATACCTAGGTGACAAATTGCTAAATCACCCAGACACGCTAATCTTCAGTTTTATTGAAACTGCCAAACACTTTTCCAAGTGGTTGTTCTGATTCACACACTGCCAGTCCTGAGAGCCCCTGCAGCCGCGTCCTTCTGACACTACCCAGCTTCTAGCCACTAGGTTAGGCCACACCCTAGGCTAGGCAGAGCAGGTAGCATAGAAAGCCCCCCACCCACAAAATACAAGATAAAACCCCTCTCCCCCAGAGTCTGTTCCAAGTACCCCAAATACACTTGGAACTGTGGTTTAAATACGAAAGATCACTGTTAACTCTAGAAACATGTTCTCCTAAGTCAACAGACATGGGAGGCAGCAAAAGCATGATTTTGGCACACAGCCCACCCTTGCCAAACAGGACCCTGGTGAGAGGCTGGGTAGAAGGGAATGATCTCATGGTTGGGAGTTCCCAGTTATGACCATGGTCATTAACAAACAAATCTCTTATCATAAACAAGGCAGGCGTGAAACACGGGGAACAGGGATGATGTCAGGCACTTTACTCAGTCTGGGTGGCCCTGAGCTTGTGGATTTCATTAATGCACCCATGGGATCAGTCTTCTGGTCTTACTGACACTGTTCCACAGTGCCCTCTGCTGGGGCCAAGGGTCAGTGCGCATTCTGCTCTGGGGAAAAGAAGCCTACCTTGACATCTGGCCCCGGCCCTTTGAGGGAAGTCCTGCACTTGAAGAGCCAGTTCTTCCTCTGGCCAGGAACTGGCAGTTCAAGAACAGCTGCCTCCTTCCACCTGGTCCTGTTCCTGTCACCTCCGATCCCCACAGCAGCCTCTCTAGGTCTCCCTACCCCTGTCCTGCCGCCAGTCCAGCTTGATTGGGTCTCCTGTGAATTCTAGGACATCTGGTGTCCTCTAAGAGAGGGTTACAAACCAAGTGAGCTATAAAAGGGACACAGTGCCCACAAGCCACGAGGGGCCAATCTGTGAGAATGAGTCTCGATGCGCCCCACAGGCATGCTGGCTGCTTTCTCTCTGTGCTGGGTGGTGGCCTCAGGACTTCTGGGACAGTGCTAGGTGGACTGTCACCTCGTGTTCGAATCCCAGACTGATCCCCTCCCTAGCTCTGCGACCCTGAGCAAGTCGCTAAATTTCTTAGACCACTCCTCACTTTTTATTCCCCTCCTTTATTAGATTTTGAAACATGGTCTCATGGAGCCCAAGCTGGCCCTGAACTGGTCATATAGCTGAGGCTGGCCCTGAATTCCTGAGTCTCCAATCTCTGACTCCCAAGTGCTACCATCAGTCATATCCGGTTCATTTTGGTTTTTGAGAGAGTGTTGCTATGTAGCCTAGGCTAGCTAGGAAATTTCCATCTTCTTGCTTTAGAGTCTCTCATTTCCTCAGACAAAATGTGGCCAGGTGTGGAAGCGCACATCTATACTCCAAATACTTTGGAGAGTAAAATAGGATTGAGAGTTCCAGGTCAACCTGGGCTACATGAAGGGTCCAGTAAAAAGGTGTATAAATGGTGCTGACCATTGTATCTGGAATACAGTGAGAGCTCAATACATTGTATCTGGAATACAGTGAGAGCTCAATACATTGTATCTGGAATACAGTGAGAGCTCAATACATTGTATCTGGAATACAGTGAGAGCTCAATACACGCCAGCTGCTGCTCATGTAGACACGGGAAAGTGTACAGAGCCAGACAGAAGGCAACAATTTTAAATTCTTTAGGGAGGAAGTTACAGTTCCCTTCCCACCCACAGTAGGCTTTGGAGATACAGGGAGTCATATGCACAAAAGCAGATGTGCCTACCAAACACATATGTCCCCCTCCCCCCCACAGAAGTTGATTTGTTTTCTTTACTTGGTAAGATTTTTCTTTCTACTTTGCATTCTTATCCATCCTTGAAAATCCTAACAACCAGTATTTGCTATATTTTTTAAATACTAAAGAAAAACTGATAAAGAAAATAAAAATACAAACTCCTAAGTCTTATCAAACCTAACTGGGCATGGTGACATATGCCTGTAATAATCCCAGCACCTAGGAGGCTGAGGCAGGGGGAACTGAGTTCCAGGCCAGTCTGGGCCACAGGGGAACCCTGCCTTAAAAGATCAAAACAACAAAACCCTAAGGTCTGTCAAAAATTCCATTTGCCAGGCTGAAGGAGTTGCCATGGGCCAGATGGTCCCAGGCTGGCTAGAGTGTCATGTGTCAATCGAGCAGTGTTGGCATGGGGATGGTACAGGGCAGCCCTGGCTTAGGCTTGTCCAGCCGGTGGTTAGGTGTGTGGTGCCTGAGCCCAGTCCTGAGTCTGCTCCTGCCTCAGTGGGGAGCTGGGCTCTGCCAAAGCTCACATCCCATCTGCTGGGGGACATGGGCCTACCGGAGCCTGTCTGCTTGGCGGCTGGAGGTGGCCATCTGGGACAGGCCAGCTGGCTAGCTTGGAAGGCAGACTTGCCCCTGGGCCCTGGGTTATAGGGGTCTGAGGTGTGTATGTGTGGACAGGAGGATGGAGACCTGTCTATGAGCTCCCCAGTATAGCCTCCATCCTCCTGGAAGAGTGACAGTCATGACAGGCAGTCAGCCCTGGTAGGAGCCAGCACTTACAGCTGCTTCTTCCCTGAAATCTGTGGAGCCATTTCCTACGCAAGAGCGGGTTCCCACCTTTCTAGGAGTCAGGTCACACAGCCCAAAGTCTGCTTTACAGATGAAGAAACTTGGGTCTCTGTAGATGAAAAGCTACCTATCCAAGTCATGTGGCTAGTAAGGGTCAGCACCAGACAATGAGCCCAAGGGTGTCTGATTCTTCCACTTGAATTCTAACTCAGCCTGACAGGTACTGGGTGAGGTAGACAGGGGTCCAGGCTTAGAAGCAGAGCAGCCTGGGGCCATATCATCCCGGCTCTGTCATTGGGTGCCCTCAGAAAGGGCAATTCTCTCTCTGGCTTCAATGTCTTCATCTGTGGACTAAAATGATAATGGGATCCCATGGGACGGTGAAGAAACCCGGGCAAGAATGGATGCACACAGAATACTGAGGTGCAAGCCTGCCAACACTATGTGATAAAAGCTTCAGTGGATGACTCTAGGCTGCTGTACCGACCTAGGTGACCCTCTGCTTGGTCTCTGGGATGGGAGGCCCCAGGAAGCAGTAAGGCAAGCCTTGTAGGCCACTGTGTTTCCTCCAACTCAGGCCTGAGGGCCTCACGGGGCAGTTCTGCAAGGTTCAGGGCCCAAGGCTAGGTCTGCATGCAGTCTACAGGTAAGGGCAGAGAAAGGCTTGGGCTGGGACGGTGGGTGGAGGGTTAGTGGTGGTGGCGGTGAGACTGGGTAGAATTAGTTCTGCAGCTCCGGCGGGCCTTAAACGTAGGGCCACCTGCCTTAGCTTTCTGAGTGCTTGGATTGCAGGTGTGAGGCACAGGCTAGCTCCCAGAGGTCTTGGATTCCAGCTTCACAGTGCTGCCTTCCTGGACCACCTTTATTCACCTGCCATCTTCTGTCTTCCACCTTGTCACTGTGCATCCTAGTGCAGCTTATGAGGATGTGTTAGCACACTGCTGTCTTTCCCTAAGAGTGCAGTCTACAGTTATGCTTAGTCATCGCTATACTTCGAAGCCCAGCTTGAGGCTGGGATGTGGTGTTGTCCGGTGAGTCTCAGTGGGATGATGCATCTCAGACCTGAGGCCATGAGACCAGGGCCCCAGAGCAAGCCTGAGCTGAGAATGGTATGGAACGGTTTAGAAAAGTTACGTCAGGATCTGCTGATAAGCACTGAAGTGTCATGGTCCTCAGCATATGTGTTGTAATCTAATCACTGTAGACAGGGCTGGAGAGACATCTCAGTAGTTAAAGAGTAGTTGCAGAAGACCCAGGTTTGGATCCCAGCACCCACCTGGCAGCTAACAACTGTGTATAACTCCAGTTCCAGGGGATCTGACAACTTCTGTCTCCACAGGCATTGTATGACAAGGGTGTACCTACATAAATGCGGGCAATACACTGAGACACACAAAATAAGAATCATCATAGGGACTGGGGATGTATTTCAGTGTGTAAAATGCCTTTATTGCCCAGCACTGTGTAAGCTAGGCAATGGTGGTATACATCTGGTAGGGGTGGAGGCAGGAGGATCAGAAAATCAGGTCATCTTGGGCTGCATAAGTCCAAGGCCAGCTGGAGTTACATGAGGCTCTGTCTCGAAAAAAAAAAAAAAAAAAAAAAAGTTTGGGGCCACAGAGCTGGTTTAGAGGACCTGAGTTCGCTTCCCAACACCCACAATGGGTGACATGCAACTAACTGCCTGTAACTACATTTCCAGGGGCTCTGACACCTCCTCTTCTAAAGTCTGTGGGCACCCGCACTCATGAGCATAGACTCACACACAGAGGCACACATGCACACATGATAAAATAGAAAATAAATCATCAAAAAACACCCCAAAAGTTCATTCTATGTGGGGCTCAAGTGGCACATGCCTATAAACATAGTCCTTGGGAGGCTGAGTCAGGAAGACTGTAGAATGAGGCCAGCCTGAGCTTCAGACTGAGACCCTTTCTCAAATACCCCATTCCTAAACAAACAAAAAATCCATTCTACATATTTGATTTTCATGAAAACGAAAATGCTGGTACTAGGTCAGCTGAGTTCATTATCACAAGGCGGTGTCTAATCTAGTGGGTGACTCCCAGAGGCCAGAGGACGGACGGAGAGACACATGGCCCTGCCACTTACTGGAGGGTCCTAACTGTTGTGTATGTGCTCTGTCATAAATGAGGACCACTGACAAAGGATGAGACCACGAGCCAGATGTGAACTGGCCTGCACCACGGCAGAACACCAGCCTGACACCCAGTGCGGGGCTAGTGTGCTGCAGCCTCCACTGAGGCCGAAATAGCAGCTCACATGATTCACATACCAGCCTGTCGTTTCACCAGTGGTGGCCCACCTGCCCTAAAGCACTCTAGTACTGCTTGAGCTGACATTTCATATTCTGCGTTGGTGCTCAGCTGGTCAGAAGAGTGAGCAAAGGGAGAGGCTGGCTGGGGAGACAGGTTGGGGACTACCTTCAGTCTGCGCGTGTGATTTTGGGGCCTACTTTCCTCAGTTGCCACAAAGTCTTGTGTTAACCGGTTTAAAGACTTGTTGGTAAGGTGAGGGTCTTTGGTGCTGCGCCTGCCTACCTGAATGAGCTTTAGAACTCTGTTGGCCCAAACTCAGTCATGGCAGTGGGAGCGTGCTAGGTTTCTATGCCAGGGTGCAGGCCCAGCCCACAGGGAACTGACGTGTCTTTCTATAAAGGTTGTCTACATCGCTCTTTTCTGGCCATCATCACCTGCCACTGTTCCTAACTTTTTTTTTTGTTCTGCAGGGGACTGAATTCAGAAGAGAGAAGCAAAGCAAGCCCCAAATGACCTTCCTGCAAAATGTGGCAGTGCACACCTACAATCCCAGTTCTTGGAAGGTGGAGGAGGGAAGATCAGGGGTTCAAGGCCAGCTTTGGGTACAGTGAGTGGGAAGCCAGCTTGGGCTACATGAGATACTGCCTCAAAAACAAAGACAAAATGGAAACTGCCACACCCTTACGCTGAGGATCTCCTTCCCTCCTTCCCTGGCTCCTACAGAACTGTCAATCTCAGTGCCAGGTGGTGGCCCTGTGCCCAAGGTGGAGTGTGCCCTAGATCTAGCTATCTCGTTCACCTTTTCTCACCCTGTTAGTGCCTGGCCCAGGGTATGGCTGTGGGATCCACACAGAGCCAATCGGAGATCATGCAGAATGAATCATTCCTTCTGGATGGAAAGCTGGGTGCTCCAGATCTGTACATTGGTCCCTTTCTCCAGGACTAGAGAGAGCGTGGCAGTAAGTGAATGGCATCCACCGCATAAAAGGAGGCAGAGCCAAGCTGAGTGGAGAGAGAGGAGGAGCCAAGTTCTGCTGACAGGAGGCTGGGTCAAGCTGTGCCTACAGTAGGCGCCATTCCTGATCTATAGCTACATCAGAGATCAGCGAATCTCTTTGTGGCTTTAAGGCAGCTAGAAACACATTTCAGCCATAATGTATTCATACTCGTGTAGGGGTAACCCCATATGCCTTCTTCCCCAGCTTCAGCTGAGGCTGGCTGAGCAGGACAATGCGAATCTAGTGGGTTGTGCTAGTTAGCAGTAGTTGTCGAGATGCTCCAGGCTTGCCCTGCCTGAAACTCAGAGCCTTCCTTAGTCCTTAGTCCTGACCCCCCCGCCCTCCCCCCCAGCCCCCGTTTTCTTATATTTACTGGAGTTAATCTCTTGCTAAAACAAATTTTGCAATCCTGGACTCTCCAGTGACACCTCAGGTTCAAATTCTGGCCTGGCTTCTGATTTGCTGCAACTCCTATCATTTCTTGAGTCTTAGTTTTTCTCTCTATAAAATGGGACAGGTTCATGCTCCTGAGCCTCTCACAAGATGCAGCAAGAGAGCTTAGCCTGGAACCTGGCAGAGCGAGGACATGGAGATGTTTATTCTTATCACCCAGCAGGCACGCTGGAGGAGGGACTTACCTCTCGGGTCCGGAAGATGATCCTGTACTGGTACTGAGGCCCATGGTCCTTGTGATCTTCCAGCTTCTCCCGCTTAATGCTCACAGCCACAGGTCCCAGCTTCTCGTCCACGCCAAAGTAATTGGCATGCTCTGAGAATGGAGAGCAGGGGAATAGTCAGCTATCTGGAAGGAGAGGGGCCTGCCCATGCTAGCCTGCTGATGGGTGACAGGAGTTTTGGGATCATGGTCTCACATAATATTTACTAATCCAAGGCCAATGGCGAAATCATGAGATTGGCCAAAATCTGGCTTTCTATCCCAACTGTCACAGACCTTTTCTGAGCCTGGACTCTGATGCCCCTGCAACTTAGAGCTGATGTGAGGGTGAGGCCACAGCTGTGGAAGGCTTGTATAGTGCACAGTGAGCCATCAACCCAGCACCCGAGATTAATGCTGGCTCTATGAGTAGTTCGCCTGGTTTAGCTCCCATTAGCCACTGTGAGCCTAAGAAGTCTCCCGTCAGCCCAAATTTGGGGTGACATTAGACACAAGGCCCCAGACCGGTCACATGAAGGCCTTCTCAGCAGTCAAATGGGCTTAACTTACCAGTGTGAGGACTGAGCTGGTAGGACACCAGGCTGGTGCCCAATAAGCACTCAGCTTAAATGTTGACAGTATACTGCCTGGGTCTGATCTGCTCAAGTCCGACACAGATCCCTAAGCATTACCCATATCTGACCACCTATCTGTAGACCTAGGTAATGGAACCACTGTTCCTTTCTCTTGAGGGTTACCTCAAGGGAACACTCTCTCCCTCACTCACAACTATTAACCCCCTTTTCTTAGACATTCCACTGAGAATCCTGCCGGGAAACAGTTCTTCCTAACATCCAACCCTAGTTTCTCTTGCTTGTGCTAGGAACCTGCCTGTACATGGCATGATTTTAGTCCATAAAGGCAGCATCTAGCTACTGCCAAAAATGGATGGGACATGTTATAATCAACTCCTTCTCCCCCATGAGGTGATGTGACTTCATTTCTGAGCAGCTCTAGGCCTTGCTGGTCTTTCCTATCGAGGTATAAAGTTCAGCACCCTAGGGAATCACAATATATGGGGCTGGAGAGATAGCTCAGCAGTTACGCGCACTGGCTGCTCTTAGAGGATCTGGGTTCAGTTCCCAGCACCTATGTGGCAGTTAACAAGTAACTGTAACTCCAGTTCCAGGGGATCCAATGCCCTCTTCTGACACCTGAAGGCACTGTATGACATGGATACACTTACATACATGCAGGCAATACACTCATACACAAAAAAATAAAAATAACAAAAAAATTTAAAAAAGAAATCACAGTATATGGTAAGTATTCAATAAACACTAAATTACTCATAAGCTTCCAGAGCTACAAAGAAATCATTTTAGAAAAGACATTTTTTTTTCTTTTTGAGACAGGGGACTCCCTCTAGTCTCAGGTGTCAACTCAAGAGATCTGCCTCCCGAGTGCTGGGGTGCACTAACATGCCCAGATTTTGGGTGAATTTTAAACTTGAAGCGGCTCTTTTCTCTCTTCTAGAAGACGCACCACCCTGGAATCCTATGTCACAGAAAGGGATCCTCACGATGCCTGTCAACATTCTGTGGGCAATGGTCAGGAACTTGCATTTTCACAACATTCACCGTCCATCACAACCATCATTGTTGGTTGGGACACGGGGCCCATTACAATCAACTCCTTTTCTCCCATGAGGACAATCTGAGGGGTGAAATGTGTCACACAGCCAACAAACTATCTGACGTTCCAACTCACAGGCTGTCTTACCCAAGACTGGCTCCAGAGACCACCCTGAGCCCTCTGGAGAAACTCGCTGACAGCTGTTACAAATTTGACCAGAACCATTTCTTTTTGGTGGTGCTAGGGACTAAACCCAGGGCTCTGTGTATGCGGGGCAAACACCTTATCACTGAGTTATCTCAATCTGAGAACACTGTTTTGAAACTTTTATTGTGTATGTTGTATGTATGTGTTTATATGTGCAAGTGTGTACATACATGTTTGTGTGGAGGCCTGAGAGCCACGTTAGGTGTCTTTCTTCATTGCTCTCCACCATTTCTTTCTTTTCTTAATTTTAAAAGACAGGGTCTTACTATGCAGCCCTGCTATGTAGATTGGGCTGGTACTGAACTCACAGAAATCTGCCTGCCTTTGCCTCCTGAGTGTTGGGATTAAGGGCGAGTGCTAACATGCTTGACCTTTGCCTATGTTTTGATATGGGGCTTCTCACTGAGCCGGGACCTAGTCAATTTGGCTAGGCTGCACGTAATGAACTCTAGGAATCTTCCTGTCTCGGCCCTCCTCAGCACTGTCGTTCCAGAGGTGCACAGCCACACTCTGCTTCTATGTGTGAGCCATGCTTCTGAACTCTGGTCCTCCAGTTTGTGTGGCAGGCACTATACTGCCCAGGCCACTTCTCCAGCCCCCTTAATGCTATTAAACTAATCATACAGATTTATTGATTTATTGACAGATCTCACGTATCCCCGGTGGGCTTCAAACTCACTATACAGCAGAGAATGACCTTGAACTTCTGACTTTCCTGTTTCCACCTCCTAACTGTAGGGATTACAGGTGTGTGACACCATGCCCATTTTATGTGATGCTGGAGTATGAACCCTGGACTGTGTGCATTCTAGGTAAGCACTCCACCCATGCGGCATGAGTACATTCCCAGGCTGGCTCTACACTGTCTACTTCAGCTCAGGTCTGGTGACCTTTAGCCCTCTTTTTAAAAGAAAGATTTATTTATTTTCATTTTATGTGTATGAGTGTTTTGCCTGCATGTATGAAGTGCACTTGTGTCATGCAATGACTGCAGAGGCCAAAAGCGGGCAATAGATCCCCTGAAACCGGAGTTCAGAGAGTTGTCAGCCACCGCGTGGGTGCTGGAAACTGAATGCCAGTCCTCTTCAAGAGCAGCCAGTGCTCTTAACTGCTGAGCCATTTTTCCAGCCCCATCTTTGGCCTTCTTCCCATGAGACATTCTAAATAGTAGTTATGATCAATTCTCAATCAATGTAGCTGTCACCATTTAAAAATTAGAAGAGTCCACATTTAAAAAAATACAAGTACCTCTTTTTTGAGAAGCCCACTCTTTCCCGGCTGTCTTTGTATTTTTAATGAACTCCAACTCTGGTTTAAAACAGACCAAACAACCTGAATTTCAGGAGAATCTTAGCAAACCGGGAACACTGGCAACACTGGCCTGCCTTCCACCCACCCCTCCCCACCCTGGTGTGCAGTGTATATGTCCATCTGTCTCTCTTTTGAGATAGGGTCTCATATAGCCCAGGCTGCTCTCAAACTGGCTATGCAGGCATGATGGCCTTGAACTCCCGATCCTCTGGCCTCCCCCTCCCAATTGGGATGACAGGCCTATGCCACCACACATAGCTTTCTCTTTTTTACATGACAACCGTCAGCTGGAGCTGAGCAGGAGCTACCTGGAATCTGACAGACTTCCCTTCTGTTTGTGTGCAGTCTGGGCCTCTGGTCTCTACACCAGGTTGTGCTGCCTCTGGAGCTGTTCACCCGCACCAAGGCACCCAATGACGTACGAAACTCATCTCTTTCTGGTGTCACCTTCACAATCGGCAACTCTGCATCAACATGGACCCAGAACTGGTCAGCATGCTCTCATCCCCACTTCTGGGACCCCACCATGGACTCGTCACCAGCATCTATGTCTCTCTCCTCCCTGTCTCCCTCTTCCTGCTGGGTCCCAGCAGCTGGCTGTACACACGTAGCCAAAGGGAGGCTATGAATGCCGGAGCAGAACAATGTCAACGCACAACCGAGCTGAGTACTCTGCCTCTCACTCAGGGTAAAGGTGAGTCCTCCCCCTGCAGAGTCCCACACGATCTGTCTTTGTTACCATGACGGGCCCCTTCCCCCCGGCCTCAGCCACCATTCCAGTAACACCAGTCTCCTCCTTGTTGTCTTGTGTTTGTTGTTCCCTGTGCCAGGAACAGGGTTCCTGATACCCACCTATCTCCCTCTTTCAGCTCCTTCATGGTAACCGAGAGGGCCCTCCCTACCTTGTACAGACCCTTCATCCCCTGCCCCCATCATACCTGCCCCTCCCTTCTCTCTGGAACTCAGCACTTTGCCACACGTTATATATTTTACATATTTACCTTGCTCTGGTATGTTCTGAATCTGGTATGTCCCCCACAGGCTCAGGTGTTAAAACACTCAGTCTCTAACTAGTGGCACTATTTTGGGAGGCTGTGAAAACTTTGGGAGTGGGGCCTAGTTGGAGGAAGTAGGACACAGGAGTGTGACTTGGTGGTTATACCTGGTCCCAGTCGCTTGCCTGCTTTCTGCTTATTGTCTGTGTCAGAACAGCCTCCCTTCACACATTCCAGCCACCCTGACATTCTGCCTCGCCACAAGTCAGTGTCTATAACTGAACTCTTGGAAATCATAAGCAAAGAGAAATCGTCCCGTTTCTATCAGGAGACTAGACACAGGTACACAAAAGTAACCAACACACCCTTAAGATACCCCATGCTGGAAGACAGCATTTTGGTCTGAAACTGATTAGGACAATACCCACAGGTTCTAGAAAGTACACAATACATGCTGTGCCAAGCCCAGGTGTGCTGAATACTGTGGCTCTGCTACCTCACACGGTTAAGGTGTGTGCGGTATTGGACATGAGTCAGACACTGGGCGAGTGCTGGGCATAGCTCAGCTCACTGTGTCCTCACAGGCAACGAGGGTGCCTCCATTTTCTGACACAGGGTGGAATGCCCGAGCACTGGACCCGCTGGGGCCCGGCCATCATCACCTTTGCCCACGAAGTAGTCTTGGTAGTAGCGGGCGCCCAGGTCCACGTGCTCGATGCTGTACTGCCGGGGCCGGCTCTGTGTCCTCTGCTGCTCCTTGGGCACCTCCAGCACCGAGATGCTGGCGTTGGTGCGGTGGGTGCTGAGGGCGGGCTCGGCTAGGTGGGGCTCGCTGCCGCCCCCCGGGGAGCCCACCGAGGCCCTGGAGAAGCTCACGTTGCGCTCGCGCTCGCCGCCGATCTCATTGCGGAAGTGCGGGCAGCTGAGCAGCAGGTCGTTGCTGTTGTCGTCCCCGAGGTCCTGCTCCAGGTTCTCTTTGTAGTTCAAGTCCTCGGTGCTGGTGAAGGCGGGGTCCAGGGCCCCCAGGCTGTGGGCCCGCGATGCAGTCAGGGACACCATGGCCGAGGCGGCAGAGGCGGCCGACGCCCCCGTGGTGGTGTTGCGCCGCTGGGCCACCGACACCCTGTTGGCCGCCGCCTCGTTGAGGTCGAACAGCATGCTCTGCACGTCAAAATGCGCAAAGCTCTTCTGGCATACCCATGGCCTGCTGGCTTCTGGGGGGCTCCGACCCTCCTCGGGATCCCCCAGGGGCCGCCCCACATCCCCCTCGGGCTTACTGCTCCTCAGCTTCCGGAAGATGGACGAGTCCACAGTGTCCCCGCCGCCCAGGCCCCGCACCGGTTTCTTCCGGACCTTCTCCTTCTCTTTGAGAGACAGGAGGCTGTCTTTGTGGGGCTGGCCGTTGCGGGGGTCCCCCTTGGCTCCACAGTTGCCCCCTGGGAGGAGGGTGCTGGGATCGGCCCGCAGCAGCTCTCTGAGGTTCTGGGAGCCCCGAGCCTCGGGCTGCTCGCTGCGGAACTCGTTGAGGATGTCGAAGAAGCTCTGCTCCGGCACACCCTGCACGTCGATGGAGGATGTGCTGCCGTACTCCCGGAAGAGAGGCAGCACCCCTGCGTGCCGGGTCCCTCGCACCTCCCCGGGGTCCTCGACATCACATTCGCTGAGGGTGATCTCACTGCTGCTGCGGTGTCGCAGGGGGAGGAAAGCCCTGCCTGGGGACCGGGGCCACCCGTCCTGGAATTCTACATCTTTGGACCTTCTCCTGGAGAGTCGATGGAAGGCTTTAGATCCTGAGGAAGCTGGGGTGCCGGCGGAGAGCTGTCCATTCTGTAGGGTCCTCATGGAATGGGCCACCTTGGTGGCTTTTACTCCATCTGTGTCCTGTGAGGGACTGGGGTTGCTCTGTTCTCTCAAGGCCTCTCGCTTGGGTGGCCAGTCGGCCACTCTGGCACGCACTCCCATCTTGGGCATGGCGGGGGTGGTGGGGCTGGGGCGGGTGGTGGCAGTGGCTGGGCTCTCACCAAGAGGCTGGGACATGCTGCCGTTCTGGGCCCAGAATCCCAGGGGAGTGTAGTCCCCAGGATGGGATCCAGGGAGGATTTCGCCACCCCTGGCGCCACAGCTGGCTGCCAGGTCCACACCATCATTAGGAAGGGGCCGATAGGTGGTCATAGTCCTTGGGCACTGGAGTGCTGCTGCCCCCCGAAGCTGTAGTACAACTCTATAGGGTCCCTTGGCCCTCAGCCATTGCTCAGGGCCACCAGTCCTGGAAGGAAGGGTGCTGGCTCCGGTAAGTGCACAAGAAAGTTGTGAGCCTGCAGAGTCGAGTTCTTCACCATTGCTGTGGACAGCTGCACCAGCACAACCTCCAGGGGCGGGTGCTGTCCCAGGGGCTCCAGGTACCGTGGTTCAGCAGGGCAAAGCAGGTTGCTGCTGGGGGCTTGGGCCCTTAGGTACTGTGGGCATCTTTCCAGCCATGCTGCAGGGAGAAAAGAAAGAAGTGAGGTGTAAGAGTTGTGCTCTGTCTGCTCAAGGTGATTTGAGAACTGTTTTTCTTTTTTTTGAGACGAGGTCTCACTATATAGCTCTGGATGGCCTGGAATTCACTATGTAGATCAGGCTAGCCTTGAACTCACTGAGATCACCTGCCTCTGCCTCTGCCTCTGCCTCTGCCTCTGGAGCTGCGTGCTGGGATAAAAGGGGTCCTCTACTATGCCTGGCCTGAAAAAATTTTACTATGGAGATTTTTTTCTTTTTCTAAATTTTGAGACAAAGTCCTGCTATTCAGCTTTGAATCTGTGGTGATTGTCTTGCTTGGGATTACAGGAGTGTGCCACTGCACCCAGCAAGAGTTTTAATCACAAAACGGGCATGGTGGTACATGTCTTTAATCCCAGCACTCGGGAGGCAGAGCCTGGAGATCTCTGTAAGAGCAAGGCCAGCCTAGTCTAAATAGCGAGTTTCTAGGCCAGCTGGGGCTACAGAAAGACCTATCTCAACACCCTCCCCCCCAAAAAAGTTTTAATCTTCAGAAAGCAGAGGACTGTGACCTCTGTTCTACTGCCTGCTCCAGCAGCTGTCAGCTCCTTGTCTATTTTCCTTTACCCAGCCAATCCTGTGTGTGTGCCGTGCTACTGGGGATTAAACCCAGGGCCTCAGTGCACACTAGATGAGCAGTCTACTGTGGAGCTACACCCCCAGCCTTCTTTAAGAAAGGTTTTTAACTTTTCTTTTTATGTGTAAGACTGCTTTTCCATGCACTAAGTGCATCTGTGTTATGTAATGCCCACAGAAGCCAGAACAGGGCGTTGGATCCCGATACTGGAGTTATAGATTGTTTTTAGCTGCCATGTGGGTGCTGGGATTTGAACCTGAGTCTTCTGCAAAAGCAGCCAGTGCTCTTAGCTGCTGAACCATTCCTTCAACCCCAGAATTTTTTTCTTATTGCATTAAAAAAATTAAATTTGTGTGTGTATATGTGTCTCTGTCTCTGTATATGTGCAAGCCACAGTGCACATGTAGGTAGAGGAAAACTTTCAGGAGTGAGTTCCTTCCTTCCAGCATATGGATCCTTGGAATTGAACTCAGGTTGTCAGGCTTGGTGGCAGGTGCCTTTACCCACTGAGCCATCTTGCCAGCCCCTCTGCTTGTTTCTGACAATAGTTTATTTTCTGCAGTGCTAGAGATGGAACTGAGGGACTTGTTTATGCAGACATGTGCTCTACGACTGAGCTATAACCAGCCCTGACACTATTAGACAGCAAAGCCCAGCCACCAGCTCATTCCAAACAGAAATACTTTTTAGTTCATATCTTTAGTGTATAAGGTCTTTAAAAAGAAAACAACTGGGGCTAGAGAGATGGCTCAGCAGGTAAGAGCACTCTTGCAGAAGATCCAGGTCCCAGGTCTCACCCAATCCATCACGGTCCTTTTCCTTTTTCTTGAGACTTGTTTAAGGAAGAGGATAAGGGTCCACTCCTGTGTACCTGCCACCTTCTGGACCCCTATGGTCCCATTTAACATGTGCCTCTTTCCTTGTATTTCCTGTGGCCCAGTGGCTGTGCCGCCCAATTGCTCTATCGCCTCCTGATCCCTCCTCCCTGCCAGGAAGGAAGGGATAGTGATAGAAATGCAGAGAGCCCCACAAAGCTTGAGAAGGAAGCTGCAGAGGGAATGCGTCTAGTGATCCTAGTGATGGACATACACGAGTCCAGTCCTGGTGCTGCAGCTGGGTCTACTCTAGGGACTCCATATCGCTTCTGAAGGGACCACTCATCATGCTGGCCTTTTCCGTCCCTCTGACATACTAAGCTGGGTCCAGGACACCCAAGTCTTTTTCCTCTGCTTTCCGTCAGGGTGCTTCTGACCATCATGGGACGACACCCCAAGCTATCCTGCAGACCTACCACCGCTCTGCTTTCTACTCTTTTTAGCCAGCAACGGAAACTATTTTGTCCCTTATCTGTTCACTGGCTGCCTCCACTGCTAGACTGTCAGCTCCAGAGCCAGGACACCTGTGCTGCTCACAGCTGCTTCCTCACTCACACTAATGTCCAGGATGCTCTGTCACTGTTAGGAGATGGCCTCAGTCTGATCTGAGGTTCAGCAGACCCTGCTCTGCAGGCCTGCGGGGAAGGAACTCACATTTCTGTCCAGCAGGATCAATTCCCTTTGTCTCTACTTTGAACCCTGCTGGAGAGGAAGGAGAAGGGGTCACTCTCTGTAGCTGAACTGGCTGGCTGCCCCGTGCCCTGCTCCCTTCCTCCTGCCGGCAGGACTTTGTTCAGGATGGCAGAGTGCTGAGGTGGGCTGAGCTCCTGGTCTTGGTCTCTAAGGTGGGACATAGCCATTCTGGTCAAAGGCTCTGGTGCTTGCCAGATGAGGAAGTGGGTGGCTGTGTACATGTTGAGGGTGTGTATACCAAGCATTTCCTAACATGCCTAGAGAACAGGGTGAACCTGCACGAAGAAACGGTGTGGAGCAGTCATGGACCAAGACAGAGGCGAGGCAGCTCTGAGAAAGTGAGAAGCAGAGGGGGATGGAGAGGGCTAGGAGAGCAGACGGCTTCTGTCCTGGGGATGCCCCCATGAGCGAGTACAGGAGCATTCCTTGAGACGCCCAAGGAGATGATACAGGGACCGGACAGGTTCTGGGGAGGAAACAGGGAAGGTAAAAGGGTCAGGTGAGTAGGCAAGATGGGAGGGGCCAGGGAGTCTGCGCTGAGCTCTTGGGGTTGCAATATCGATCATCTGAATTTTTCAAAGCAATCAGAAAACTAGAATTTCATGTAACACCTCCCAATTTCTAAAGCAAAACCAACAGGGAGGGATGGCAACAAAAAACTACCATGTGCAGAAGAGTTCCCCGAAGACTTTCAAGAAAGCCGGTCTGTTCTCCCTGCCCTGCCCTTTCTCCGCTTCGTCTTTCCTTTAGTACCTATTTATCTAACTCACAAAAAGATTCGCATCCCAGTGCAGACGAGCCATGTCGGTGCTTCTGAGGAACCCAAATGTGTGGTCACAAGAGGTGGGAGCTCTTGACTCTTCACAATACACCACTGGCCACTTTTTGAATCATTTACATGTATTTCTTGCTGATTAATGTTTTTTCTTCTTTTCCTGTGCTACACAAGTGCTCTATCACAGAGCCACATCCCAGCCCCTCACTGGGGGATTCTAGGCAGGGGCTCTACCACTGAGCCACACCCCAGCCCCTCACTGGGGGATTCTAGGTAGGGGCTCTACCACTGAGCCACACCCCAGCCCCTCACTGGGGGATTCTAGGCAGGGGCTCTACCACTGAGCCACACCCCCAGCCCCTCACTGGGGGATTCTAGGCAGGGGCTCTACCACTGAGTCACTCCTCGGGCCCAAATTTCCATCCTTACTTCTTTTTTGAGACAGGCTTCTACTATGTAGGTCAGGCTTGCTTTGAACTTGTGAACCTCCTGCTTCAGCATCCTCTGGAGTGCCAGGATTACAGGTATATCCCACCACACCTGGCTGATTACTACTAGGTATATTATTGACAAAAACTACAGTGAGGGTCTGCAGAGTGAGAGGTGGGGGTGTGTTTATAGGGATACTGGTGACAGGTGGGTTCCACAAGATGTAAATATTCTTGTTCATGTTAATTTTTGAACTGCCTCTAAATGGTCAGCTCCAGAACATAGGGATGCTGGTGGCCCAGGAACTTTGCAGAGGTCACACTGAGTCTGATTTGGAAAACTAGTGGCCCAGCTTTGAACCTAACTGTAGCACATTCCCTCCCACCAGATGGGTTCTCCTGGTGGCATCTGGCTTCTAGCTCTGTGGACACTTTCAATTGTGCACTGCTGTGAACACACACAGATGTTCTGTGTGTCTGCACAAATTCCCTCCCCAGGCATGCACAGTGGGTCTCCCTGTACTGCTCTGAGCTGATTGGTACCCATAGCCTCTGGTGCGTGCCAAGCTGCTCCAATGCTAAAACACACAGATCTTCCCAATGGGGAAACCTGTTATGAGAGCAGCATGGTGTGTACTTGGGAACCAGATGGCTGGGCTCCAAAGGTGGTGTGCCATGGACCAGTGACTAATCTATGAAGTGGGGACAATACCTTCTTCCTCATCACCACTGTCTTTCAGGCTGAGTACCCCAAACCTGAAAATCCAAAATGCTCCAAAATCTGAAACATTTTTCACGTAGACATGGTGACACACACCTGTAATCCCAGCCCTGGAGAGGGAACACAGTAGGGTCAGAAGTTCAAGGTTACCCTTGGCTACTTAGTGAGTGTAAGACCATTCTGGAATACATGAGCCATGATGCTATAGGTGGAAAACTCCATAGTCTGGTTATACTGAAAATATCAGCTAAAACTGCCTTCAGGCTGTGTGTGTAAAGTGTATAAATGAACTTTGTGTTTGGACTTGGGTTTTACCCCAATATATCTCATGTATGCAAACATTCCACAATTTATACAGTCCAAATCTTGGGGTCCAAATTTATACAGTCCAAATCCTAAGCACATGCGGGGGCTGGGCCTCGCACTTCCATTCTTTCATGAAGCTTTGGTGGGAGCTTGTCCCCTCCTCCCATTATGGATGGGCTGAAGTGGGGGGAGCAGATGTCAATGGCCTCTCCTGGAACCACGGAGACTCACGGGGTACCCAGGACTAGAGAGACATGCGGTGGGAGGGAGCTGGGCCTGGCTTTTCCTGGGAACCCCGGCTCCCTCTCACCTGTGCTTACTTGTCCCCGTCCTCCCCGCCATGTGCTCCTGTGGCCTCCTGGAGAGTCTTTAAGTCCCTAGTATGTTTAGTGCCCGACATCACCAAGTCTGGCCTCTGAGGACTCCAATACCTAGGACCATGGGCTGGGGAAGTGTGGGTGGGAGTGGGCAAGGCAGCCCCAGGGATGGAGCAAAGGAGGAAGAGAATGGCAGTGGTGGAGGACCAGCAGGGTCCATTTGAGAAGAGGGGCAAGTGGCAATGAAGATGTAATTACTTCCTAACTAGGAGGCCAGAGATGGCGGCTCTAGACCTGGTGAGAATAGGGCAGCACCATCAGATTGTTCTGTCTTTATGCCATGGCCGTGCAGCATGCTGCTGGCTTGCAGCTTCCACCACTGTGTGGTCAGCAGCTGGTGGGCCTTGCTCGTCACTGAACCCCAGCAATACAGGCAGATGAGAGACTCTTTCCTAGGTCCCTTTTGCCTCAGTTCTTGCATATTATTGGCCAAAATGTGATCACGTGACCACTCCAGTTGCAAGTAAAGCTGAGAGAGAGGCAGGGTGTGACTGTCCTGATTGCTGTGGGCCTGGGGAGATTTCTCTGGCTGTTAGCAGAGCAGGCAATCAGGGGTCTATCTGTGCTCACAGGCAGTCACCTGTGAAGACTTGGGGGCATCAAGCTGAGGGAGTGCTCCCTATGAGACCCCAAATGCTTAGAGGCAGAACAGTGGACAAGCAGGTAAGCATTGCCTCCTCAGATTCCTCCCACCCAAGGGTGCTCCTCAGTGGGGACTATATAAAGTATGTGGGAAGCTCATAGGCAGGGTGGAGGGGAAAATACAAGCCACTCACTGTAAGGGTCCCTTGCCTCCCTGACTCCTTGCCCAACAACATTCCTTTTTGGGACTCCACCCTCTTGCCTGCCAACCAATGGGCTCCTTCCTCTGTGCAAGAACAAACAACGTAGCCAATCAGAACCTCTACGACCCAGTGATGTTTTTGCCTGGAATGCTAGAGCTGAAGACTGCTTTCCTCCTCTTACTTGAAGACAGGAGGGATGGAATGAATGCAGAACTTTGTAACCATGAGGGCCAGACCCAGCTATGAAAGAAGCTGAGAGTTAGAATTTGCTAGTGTTGTCCTGGCCTGACTCTCCACAGCAAGCTGAACATGAAGCTGCCCTATTCCACTTCTTACCACTACATGTTTTAGTCATACAACAGCTATGGTGATGATGACCTCTCTGTGAGCCAGGTCCTTTTCTAAGCACTTTATATTTGCTGTTATTTGTAGGTTTCATCGCCATCTCCATTTAGCAGAAGAGTAAGCAGGAGCAGTCAGTCCCTCAGTTGGTCTTGTGTTCCAGGCTCAGCCCTCCCTGCAGCCTCAGGCACCTGGACTCTAGTTCTCACCTTCTTCTGTGAGAGGAGTTGAGAAAACACTTCCAGATTCAACCAATCCTCTGTTCAGCAGCTTATGAGGTCATCAAGAGTAACTACCTTGCACTGGAGATGGAAACTTCCCAACCTGAAGTCTTTCTATCCTCCCACTCACAAACTCCGTTCTGTCTCAGGACAGTCAGGATGGGCTATGCTCTGCTGCAGTAACAAACATTCCCAAATATGCTGCAGGACTTTCATACACACCTTGGCTCCATCACAGGCTGGCTGATGGCTTGGCTTGTGTCATCTTGGCTCCTAGTGTGGAGCAGCTTTATCTGAGGCCCTGCCCAGTTCAGAGGAAGGAGGCCTGGTAACACATGCCATGGCCCTTAGAGCTTCTGCTCAGGAATAATACTGTCATTTCTGCTTACCTTCCATGGTCCATAAAGGAAAATCAGCCTCTCAAATGACCAAACAAACTGATCATCTGCCCATCCTGCCTCCCCACTTCAGTTGGGAGATACAGCTATCTCAGAACACATGGCCTCTAATCTAGACATCTGGTTCCTTATCAACGCCTTTGCAGAAGATACCTGGTTCCCCTACTAGAACTCCTCTTCTTTCCTCCCCAGGTTCTGGGAAGAAGCATAAAACACCCAAGACGGTCTGACCCCCCTTCTGGGATTTTCTGAGCCCCTATAAATTTCAGACTTCTCAAAATCCCCACACAACCTCCATTCCTGCAGAAAGGTTGCTTTCTACTTCTTTATCACGTTGCCTTTTCAGCCTGAATTCTAACAGGACAAAAGCAATCACACAGCCAGAACTGATGCCATCTGGGAGGGTCACCAGAGTATCTGCTGCACTGGAGGTGACAAGTCCTTCTTCCAAGGTTCAGACCGGAAACACTGACGTCACCTCCCACAGCCTCTCCTTCCCACTTCACTCCAGTCCTCAAGCGCAGCCCTGTGGACTCCCACACGGCAGCCCCAGCCCACCTGAAGCCACAGTGCTGCTCTTACATGCAGTGGCTTCTGCTTGGAGGGCCAGTATCAGCCTCGGTGTTCCTCCTGTTTAAGCTGGGGCTCCTCTAAATGCGCCCAGACAGAGGAACCAGAAGACAAGAGTTCAATGCTGTCACCTCAGCCCTCAGGCTCTCTCAGCAGCTGAGGCAGGGGGATTCTGAGTTTGAAGCCAGCTTGGCTACACAGTAAGCCTCTGTCTCAAACAAAACAAACAAAAAGCACTAAAAATATATTCGTTTATTCAACACTTACCAGGCACACATGACTCATTCATTCACTGTGCCAGCTCGGAGCATTGGAAACCCATCCATTTAATCAAAGGCTTTGAAAAATGTTTCTGGAGACAGGGTCTCATGTAGGCCCCGTTGACCTCAAGCTCACCATGTAGCTGCAGCTGACCTTGATTGCCTCAGCCTCCCACGTGTAGGGATCTCTACAGAAGCGCACCACTGACGTAGGTGTGAAGATGTGGCTCTGAGGCAGGACATATAGAGAACCCAGAGGAATAAGAGAGAAAATGAGGTCACCACTATAGAGGAAGAAAAGGCAGGATGGGGAAAGCGCTGTGACTGGAAGGGAGGAGAAGGCCAGTGATCTGCGTAACAGGAGGGAAGCGCTCAGTTTCTTGTTGCTGTGAGAAAATCCCTGATATAAACAACACAAGAGGGAGGAAAGCTCCATTTTGGCTCACAGATCCAGTATATGCCTGGCCATGTCCCTCGGGCCTATGGAAAACCCAAGTACCAGACCTAAGTTCCCCCTCTTAAGCTCCACCTCCTAAAAGTCTCACTTCCCAAAAGTACTGCAGGCTGGGGACCCAGCTTTGGCATACCAAGGGACCTTCTAGATCACTTAGGGTGTGCCCTGAGCAAGGGGAAAGCTGGAAAGTCTGGCAGGGCACTGGGAAGGGTTCCCCAAGGCAGTGGCTGACACTTCCTGCAGAATACTGGAGGCACTAAAAAAGCTTTTCAAAGATCTAGGGCACAGGAAGACCTAAGTGTCCTTTATTTTTATTTTTTTAAGTTTTTAATTTTGTTTTTAGTATTTTATTTATTATTTTAATTTTATGTGTATAAGTGACATGGCACTGACCAGGAAGCAGAAACCTCGGTTGGAACAGGGACTGGGCTGTAACCCTCTAGGCCACCTCTAAGGCTAGGTCTCACATTCAGAAGCTTCCACAATCTCTCAAGACAGTGCAACCAGGTAAATACAGAATTCTGCAGGGTACGTTTCAGATTCAAACCACTCCAGGGCTGTACACTGCTGAGGTGCACATGGTGATAATTAGAGGCATCTAGGGCTCTGGAGGCCTTTGTAGGAGATACTTCAAGGGAGCCTTGCCTGCCCCCCCCCTACTGCTGCTGGTCTATTGTCTTCTGGCCACCTCCTGGTGA
This sequence comes from Eospalax fontanierii, assembly GCA_035773235.1. NCBI lineage: Eukaryota > Metazoa > Chordata > Mammalia > Rodentia > Spalacidae > Eospalax > Eospalax fontanierii. The sequence goes on along the minus strand of CM069554.1, from coordinate 23,444,053 downwards.
GCTCTCAGGATTCAGCCCACCAGAGGCTGGGAGGACTAGGATCTCACACACTTGCTCTTGCATGTTCTTAGGAAAGGGGAGGGATGACAGGCTAACAATAGAGCCAATGCAGATATTCCCTACATGCCAGGCTCAGGTTTATATGCCCATTTATATACCTCTGCACCAAAAGCCCCATCTACCATGTCCATTTCACAAACAAGGCAAAGACAGGAGGTCGGGTCACACAGTGAGGAGGAGCAGTTAGGATGCAAGCTATCTTAGCCTGGTTCCCACCCTTGGCTGCTCTGCTCCAAATAAAAGACAAAGCAGATCCAAGGAATGTGCTGTCAGAATCCATGAGTGACACAAGTCACAGACGGAATTCTAGAAAGGCAGCTCACTGTTCTGGGCGAAGCATTGGGTTTTATCCCAAGATGTCCCTGATCTCCCTGGAAGGCGGAACAACACTGGGGACCCTGGTAGAGTTCCCTCAGGAGCCAATGGATGTAAAGCCCGGAAATCTCATTAGGAAGTGCTGAGGCAAGACAGTCCATCAGCTCCATGGCAGTGATTTGAGCCCTGACAGAGAAAACCCATGTTTTCTGCTCAATGTCAAAGAACCCAGAGCATTCGTGTTTCTATTGCAAAGGGCAGCGTTTGTTTACAGCTGTTAATTCCCACCTGACCCTAGTGACCTGTCCTGCTTTTAAGGGTGTTCAACAGGTACAATTCTTCCCCTCCGTGGACAGAGGAATAGTGGCTGGGAATTACGGTTCTATGTGTTTTGTTGTTGTTGTTTATTTGTTTTTTAGAGACAGGGTCTCACTACATGGCCTAGAACTTGCTATGTATACCAGGCTGGTCTTGAACTCACAAGATCTGCCTGCCTCTGCCTTGAGAATGCTCAGACTAAAGCATACGCTACCACGCCTAGTTGTGAGTGGGAATTATGCACTGAAATTTTTGGTGTGCACTCTCATTTTTACACCTTGGCATATCAAAGCAGGAACGCAGCTGCCATACAGAAGAGCCACAAAAGCTGGTCAGCAGAGGATCCATGGAGGACAAGTCACCTATAGCAAAAGCAAGGTAGAGCTGAGTAAAAGAGACACGAGATGCCACAGAGTCCAAAGCTGGTAAGAGAGAATGTGCACTGGATAGGTGCTTACAGGATGCCAAGCATGAGGCAAGGGCTTTATGCATTTAATCTACTTAATTCCCAAGACAAACCTGAGAGGGATGAATGCCACCCTTTCCAGTATGCTAAGTATGGTGGCACATGCCCATAAATTTCAGGACCCAAGAGGCTGAAGACAAAGGATCATGAGTCTGATGCCAGACTGGGCTACATGTCAGACCCTATTAAAAACAAAACAAACCCTGGAGACTCACTAGCTCCGTGCTTGGACAGCTCCCGAATCAACCTTGCTTTTGAGCTGTTTAGCCTGAACCATAGGCATCTTTTTAAACAGCAGGATCCTGAAGAGGCCTGGTGAGTTGCTCAGACCCTGCCACGTGGAGGCTGTGCTCACTCAAAAGGCTTACGTGGCCTCACCTCCTTTGACTTTGTTCCCTTGTACAGGTTAGAGGCTCATGTGATCACATGCTCATAAAGAGGATATTAAGAAAAAATTGATGGCTTCTGAGTTCTCACCAGATCTTGGAGGTCTTTCCTGCAGAGCAGCTGTATATAGCACGGACCACCCAGGTTTCAATGCCACCAAACCAGCTACACCTTGGCAAGTGAATAGGCCTTTCTATGCCTCCACTTCCTCCTATTTGGAACATGGCATCAATAATTTGGCTTAACTCTGAGGAACGTCCTAAGTTTGTACAGGTAGGGACTTACACTCCTGTCCCTCATGGACATATGAATATTAACTATTATCGTTTTTACTTAAATAATTTTCTACTAATTCAAGCAAACTAACTGTGGCCTTCTGATGGCTCCCCTTGAACTGAAGGAACAGCAAGTGCCCTTTCCCAGGCCTGAGTCAGGGGAGGTGTCCCTCAGAGGCCCTGGGGGGCTTGATGGGTGAGTGACGGTCGCTGCCTCCCCTGAAGAACACGTGGCTTAAGCATCTTGTTCCCATTTGGGCATGGTCACACTCACTTCAAATGTGACTCTGAAACACACAATTGGAAAGAGATGCTTTCTGGCATGTGAGTGTAGTGACGGGCCCACCCAGGAGAAGCAGGCATGCCTGAGGGAGGGGCAAGAGGGTGTTGGAGCCAGGCCTCAGGCCTCAAAGGCAGGATGAGGGGCCTGCTGTTGGGGTGGCTACATGCTGGGGACATGGCCTTTTCTTTTGGCTGCCTGTGGTCAACTGGCTCCCGCCAAACTCACTGGCCAGTTGCAGTACAAGGGTGGCAAGGCTGCTTGTGTGAGTATGAACGCTTCTGGTCCCTGGCTGCTGCCTCACATCCCCCTGTCTCCACTAGCAGAAGGGGGAAGAGTGGGCAGATCTGCTACCACACGCTGTAGCTCAGGCCAAGTCCACAGATAAATACTTGGGGGGGAGGGGGGGGCCCCATGAAGGGCTTGCTCCTGTGGCCAGGCCAGGCTCCTGGGCAGAAGATGGCGTCCTGACAGCATGAAGCCTGACTGGCAAGTTAATTCCAGCTAATTGCCACCGAAACCTGCTAAGATCACATCTGTTGGGCCTGGAGATTAAATCAATATTTGACAATCTTGATTAAACACAGCCAGGGAATCCATGTAAAAGAACATCTGTTCAAGCCCCATCCTGCTCTCAGGGGGCAGGATGGGGACATCTCTGACTCAGCATGTCTTCACCTGAGGATGGCTGTGGCCTAGGGGTACTGGGGGGCATAAGTGGAGCTCTCAGGAGTATGATAATCAGGAAGGTTCCTGTGGGAGGGCAGAAGAGGGAGAAAATGCTGGGCACACCTCCAGCTGGGCTATCAGTGTTCATTTCTTACTCCAAGTGGCCACTGATCCTCGACTGCCCCTCTTCCTTCCTGACAGGATTTCACTCCATAGCCAGGGCTGGCTTTAAACTTAGGCCCCTCCTGCATCAGCCTCCCAAGTCCTAGAATTATAGTTGCGTACCACCAAGCCCAACTATTGTGCTTTCAACATGGGGGCAGGGGCGTGTGAACCAAACAAAACCAGGTGTATGGCTCACTTCCTAGCACTTGGGAAGCCGAGGCAGGAGGACTGCCATAAGGTGTAACAAGTGTTCATAGACAATGGCTATGGTGGCTGTAGATTTGGCTTACCAAGATTCAAATCTCATTTGTGCCTTTGATCTAACTGGGGGCCTGAAACTAATGGCTTGCTACTCTGAGCCTTGGTGTTCAGCTCTGTAAAGTGGGGAGGACTCAGGATCCTCCTCCAGGAGATGGAGAGTCATGTTCACTGGTAGGGGTTACCCTTGCTGTGTGCAGCTTAGGGGGCTGGACTACTGGACGGGCTGCAGCTGGACCTCAGCTCCACAGATGCTGGGTTTTTCTTCCACTTATGACATCCTGTGCTATCAAACAGAGAAGTTCCACGGAGGGGTCACAGAGCTGACCTTGGTGCAGATTTCTGATTTTCACTCCCTTTCTGTGGGCCTCCTCAGAATCCCATTTTCCTTATTGTGAGGGCATATAGCCAAAGTATGCCCCTGAGTGTAAGCAGAGGAAGGAGCCCAGAGGTTGCTGTCATGTGCTCTGACAAGGCCTGGCTTGGGAGAGGCAGTTAGGAATCAGTTAGGCCACTTAGAATGAGAAATGAACACTGCGTTATACAGTTGTCCCACTGTATCAACAGAGGATTCCAGGACCCACTAACTCATACCAAAATCTGAGGATGCTTGAGTCCTTTCCATAATATGGTGTGGTATTTGTATATAATTATGTAGAATATACAATATGCAGTATGTGTATATGTGTGTGTGTGTGTGTGTGTGTATGTGTGCACATGCACACCTGGGATAGAACCCGGGGTCTGGAGCTCACTAAGAATATGATCTTTCACTGACTAAACTCCTAGTCTCTGTAGACTTTAAATCACCTCCAGACGACATACAATACCTACTACAAATCCTCCTGCTTCAGCCTCCTGAATGCTGGGATTAAAGCATGTACCATGATGCTTGGCCTTAATACACTTTTAATTTTAATTAATTAATTAATCTTTGTCTTTTTGAGACAGAGTCTTCCTGTAGCCCCAGCTGGCCTAGAACTCGCTATGTAGACCAGGTTGGCTTTGAACTCACAGAGATCTGCCTGCCTCTACCTCCCAAGTGCTGGGATTAAAGGCATGAGCCATCATGCCCAGCTATTTATTTTTATTTTGAGTATGAGTAATTTACCTGCATAAATAGAAACACACGTTTCTGCAATGCCCTATGGAGGCCAGGAGAGGGCATCAGATCCCCTAGAACTGGAGCTACAGACAGTTGTTAGTTGCCATGTGGGTGCTGGGGCCTCTGAAAGAGTAGCCAGTGCTCTTAGCCACTGATCCATCTCTTTAGCCACTTAACACACATTTAAAAAATGAAAATACTTTCTGTGATATTAACTTTATCTGTCAGCTTGATGAGACCTGGAATCAATCACATGGGAACTGTGCCTCTGGAAATGGCTGTGGAAGATTCTATCTTGATTAGATTAACTGAAATGGGAGGATCCATGCATTGTGGGTGGACCATTCCCTGGGCTAGGATCCAGGAAGGGATCAGCAAGTGAGCTGAGCACAGGCATTCACTGCTCTCTGCTCTGGACTGTGGCTGTGCTGTGACTTGTTCCCGCTGCGGGGATTTCCCCACCACTGTGGATTATAACCTCGAACTGTGAGCCCAAATAAATCCTTTCTCCCTTAAAGGTATTCTATCAGAGCAACAGGGAAATGAACCAAGACGCTTCCCATCAACAGCCGCTTCAATCCACAGATGTAAAGTCCCAGGACACAGGCCACCTCTGTGCACCTCTGCACCCATGTATAGACTTCACTATAGCAAAGTTTTAAATAGTTTGTTTTTTAAGCATACAGCCTTCCTACTTTTTTTTTTCCAATAGGGTTTGCTCTGTAGTCTTGCTAGGCTGGCCTAGAACTTGTGATCCTTTGCTTCCCAAAATCTGGGATTACAGGAACATGCCACCAGGCCCATCATGAATTATTATTTTTAAACAATGTTGCCTCCTGCCCACCACCCATCCTGAGGAAGGATCTCATGTATGGCAGGCTGACTTCAAACTCAGTATCAAGCTGAGGATAACCTTGGAACTTCTGGTCCTCTTGCCACTTCTCAAGCACTGAAATTCCAGGTGGTACAACCATGCTCAGATTGAATCCAGGGCTTTGTGTGTGTTAGGCAAGCACTACTACTGGGCTACAAGCCCAGTTTTAAACAATGTCACTTATATACTTGTCTTAGATATGTAATGTTTTTCTGGGTGATTCTGTCTTAAGTGTATGCACATGTAGATATATGTGTGTATTTGTACATATATAATTTTATACATGTGCATAATGTATCTTGATCACATCTATCCCATTCTCTTCAATAGTCTTCTTCATGGCCTTTAAAAATAAATAAATAAATAACTTGGGGACTAGAGAAATGTCTTAGGGCACTGGCTGCTCTTGCAGAAGACCTGGGTTCGAATTCCAGCACCTATATGGTAGCTAACAACCATTCATAACTCCAGTTTCAGGGGATCCAATACTCTCTTCTGACTTCCATGGGCACTGCACAACATGGGTGCACTTACATACATGCAGGCAATACACTTATACACATAAATAAAAAATAACAAATTAAAAATAAAACCTTACTGAGCTCAATTAGTGCTGTGCACATCCATGTGGGGACGGCCACTGGACCACAGGCAACCTACCAGGGGCCGTGGTCCCAGAGAAATGTGCCTCTCCCTTCCCCAGCAGCCACCAACTGTCCTCAGCTAGGGGCAGGGTCTCATTAGGCAGGTAATTACTTTCTTTTTTTTATAAACATGTATTGGTTTTTATTTGTACAAGTATCTTGATTGTCACTATGCTGACTGGTACGTGTGCAGTGCCCAAGGCAGGAAGAGGACGAGAGAGCTGATGTGTGGAAGCTGAACCCAGGTCCTCTGGAAGAAGATCAAGTGTTCTTAACCCTTAAGTCACCTTTACAGTCCCAACATGTAATTTCTTAAAAGTATATAAATGTATTTAAAAAATCTCTGAGTCCAATAACTGTCTTTGGAGATCTGAGGTTAGTGTTGTGAGTTTGCATGTGTGTGTGTTCTGACTGGCAGGTGTGCACACCATGGGGCTATCCAGGACTCTCTCGTGAGTCTCTGTCTTGTAGCAGATTTCCCTCCCACAATGCGTATGGCCTTGGGCGAACACAAACCTCTGGACTGTTGGCTGGGAAAGTAGCACTTCCTCTGAGGCAGGAGAGGCCAGGAGAATGGGGCTGCACACACAGAGGCAGCCTCACAGCAACTCACCACAGGACAGCCAGGGACAGAGGAAGGGACCTCCACCCACATTCCACATGGAGGTGGGCTTCTGTTTTCCTTCCTACAGTGGTGAAGACTGGGGCAGGGGCTAAGGACATGCATGCCAGCCCCATCCCTGCAGCAATGCCACCGAAGGCTCTAGAAGGCTCTAGCAGTTTTGACCCCCAGCTGGTGAAGGCTGGCCATTCTGTATATCATTCAGCCCCAGGGAAGTACTGTGCACAGACTGGGGAGGTGGGAGGAGACAGGCTGGAAGAGGCCCTGGCTCTCAGGAGGCCAGGGGAATGGCTCTCCTGGAACAGGGACCAGCCCAGGACACAGGAAGTGGGCCCCTCCCAGACCACAGTCTTTTTTAAAAATACACAGTTGGTAGAACCTTTCCAGAGGCAATTTGGCAATAGCTTTAAAAAATGTTCTTACCCCCTGAACCAGTAATGCTACTTCTGGGAATAGATCCCAAAGAAACAACTAGAGACGAAGAAAAAATTAATGGTATTGGTTATAAAAGGAAACAAAAACAAGAAAACAATAGCACCAATCCCCAGAGGGCACCCAGCAGTGAGGGTGAACATGGTACACATCCGCTGAGGAGAGACATTTACTCCTGTAGCAAAGACTATAAGCATTCAAAGAGAAAAGACTAGAGACAGAACTCCCGGATTCAGGGTAGTAACGTACTCTTTATACTTTCTTGCATTTTTTTCAAGTCACTTAAATCCTTTCTCTTCACTTCCATTTCTTCTTTCCTTTCTCTCCCCCTTCTTTTTCTCACCCCTCCCCCTATAGCACAGCCTTCTTTCTTGACAGGGTTTCACTACATAGCTGGAGCTGGCCTTCAATTTGGGACCTTCCTGAATCAGCCTACTGAGTGCTGAGATTACAGTTGTGTGCCACCAAGCCCAGCTACTGTGTTTCCAACACCTGGGAGTGGGAATCCTGAAACAAAACCAGGTGTGTGGCTCACACTTATAATATTAGCACTTGGGAAATTGAGGCAGGAGGATTACCACCAAGGTTTGAGGACAGCGTGGGCTGCAGTATGAGACCCCAGATCAACAAAGAAAACAAAATACTCAACAATAAACCCCAAACAAATACAATCTCTACCCCCAACCACCAAAAACATAAACAAAAACTCTGAGAATTTTCCAAATTAAAGCCACCCTCAGCCAGCTCAAAGGAGGAATGTATTTCAAAGTCTTTCTTCTTTAGGTCTTCAGCAGACTCCAGGGCAAACTGAGTAGAACCACACAGTGAGTCCACAGAGAGGATGGGAGTTACCACTGCAGTCAGCTAGAGAGCCAGCACAAGACTCAGACTCGCTTTCCTCTTCTTTGAAACAAGCCTGAAACTTTTGGGCCAGCAGGTTGCCCAACCCAAAAGCTCACCTTTCCAGATTCCCTTGCAGCTATGGCTAAGTGTTCAATTCTAGTTAATAAAAGGCAAATGGGGCGGGTGCAGGAGAAGATGCCTCTGCCAAAGATCTCGCAAGGAATCGCCTTGCTCATCACCTTTCTTCTACCTTTCTGGTATGTGGGATCAGGAGGTGCAGCAGCCACCTTGGGGGCACGAGCTGAAGGCCACATGCCAAGGAGAAGAGGTGAGGATGTGGAGCGTGCCCCTCCCAGGGCAGTTCTTTGTTGCTGGTCTGCACTCTCTTTCCTTCCTAAGTATAAGAACGAATTGTCCCAGAAGTCCTCCTTCACTGCTTTCTCTACCTACAGAAGGATGCAGTCTCGACAGACAGCAGTCCAACCCAGGTCCTTGGTTTATGGATAAGGAAACTGAAGCCCAGCATGGTGATCCCGAGCCAGGGTCCCACAGGGCTGCAGTGCCAGCCTTTGATCCTCATCACTGTCCCACAGTGCCTGAAATTGCAGTCATCACAGTGGCTCTGTAGAAACTTTGGCTTCCACCTGATTCTCTGCTGAGTTTTCTCCTTGCCAATGTTCCCCTTCCCCATCAAAAGCTGGAGCTTTGCAGATTGTGGATGCCAGATGCTAGATATGCGGGTGCGTGCACAGACACACGCGCACACAGAGCTGAATGGGCAGAGAATGCACTGAAGAGTGCGCTACTCATCAGGAAATGCAGAAACGAGGACGCTGATTTCCCAGAAGGCTGTGTGGGCCCAATGAAGTATAAGATCAAAGAGCAGGGCCTGGCACTGAGACGGGCCACCACATTTCCTCTCCAAAGACCTTGTTTCTACATTTGTTCCTTCCTTGAGACAAGGTCTCACTATGTAGCCCAGGCTGGCCTCAAACTCATGTTCCTCCCACCCCAGCTTCCCTAGGGCTGGGATCACAGGCATGTGCCACTACACAGGCTCAGGTTTACTGTTCCTCCCTGTCTGGACAATCCCCTAGACTGCCACTCATCTGCCTCGTGACAAACCTTGATATAGTGCCTGGGATGGCCAGTGTTTCTCCTCACCAAGGCTGGGTGGGCATAGCAAAGACACACTCAAAGTCATTTGATGAGTGGAAGGAGCCAAGAGGAAGGAGGTGTACAGTCCCCGCTTCCTGCCAGGCCCTGCTCTGAGCACTCACGTATGCTAGCTCACTCACGAGCCCGACGCTTCTAGAGAGGTACTACTGTCACTCCCTTTTCATAGAAGAAACTGAGGCATAGAATGGAAGTAATCTGCATAAGACCACACAGCTGGTTAGAGTCCATGCTCTTGATGCCCAGGCTTTCCTGCCTTGCACCAGAAATAAAGGTGCAAATATCCGCATGAGAACATCCTGGAGCCAGGTCTTAGTGGAAAGTAATGCTTACTTCCTGATCCACAGCACATACTCACTGGCTCCCCACAGCATTCCAACTGCCTTCTCTTTTGTTTACGTGCCAATACTGAGGCTAAAGGGTCCACCCATTTTCTCAGGTGAGAGGCCTTACAGGGGAATGCTTCCAGATAAAAGGAAGGTAGCACAGACCTGGCTTGTCCTTGCCAGTTTTTCCTACCTCACAGATATAAGAGGATGTGACACCTGGGGCCTTAGCAGCCATCCTGAAACTGTGAAGAAAGGCCAACATGACCTCAGAATCCACCTGGGGCGACCTGTTGCGCTAATTCTGGAGCTGCCTTCTTTCTTAGAGTCTAGGAAATTAGCCACTGCAAGAGGCCATCACATGGGCAGGAGGTGGTGAGCATTAGCTTTGCTTCCACCCAATTTACTACTAAGACCTGAGCTGCTTAGAGGGTTGGGGCGAACACAGGCTTGTTGACTGCTGTCCCAGCAGTGACACAGTGCCTGGCACTGCAGGGACTTGGCTAATGTTGGATGGATGACACAGAGAGCATATACCAAGTCTTCAGGACTCAAATATTAAAGTGTGTGGCATCAACAACACTTTATGATACCTCCAAACAAAGGAGAATTTGAATCCTGATCCTTCCATGACATCTGGCAAGTTAGTGAAACCTCAGAGGGACTCCAGAATTTCCCTTCCTCCCTGTGTCCTCAAACCTCTCAGCAAAGAGGCACCTGGTACTAACAAGATTGATTATCAAGACCATTACAATGGGAGAGCTAGTTGAGGTATGGCCTGGGATAGAGCACTTGCTTAGCATATGTGAGGCCCTGGGTTCAATCCCCAGTACACAAACAAAGCTCCAGACCCCACTTTATACTCAACAGGGTGAGTATATACAGAGTAACAGCAAGTGGTGAAAAGGCAAATGTGGGCTGGGGGCTTGGCTCAGCCTAGAATCCCCCAGTGAGGGGATGGGCATGTGGCTCAACGGTAGAGTTTCTGCCCTGAATCTACCATTAGCAGGGGTAGACTGGTGGCCCAGCAAAAGACAGGGGCCAGAATCCATCACTGAGGGGTGGGGGCATGGATCAGTGCTTGCCTAGTAGGTGATGGACACTGGGTTTGAGCTCCAGCACCACAAAAACAAGTAACAAAAAAAGAGAAGCAAAAAGGAAGCTGGACTCGAATGTGGCCAGCACAGCCTTGCGGCCAGCAACCTGGGGACAGAATGCCCGGCCATGGCAGGCTGTGACCCTGGACTGGTTCTCACAGGTTCACAGGGATGCACACAAGTGGGAGCTCGCTGAAGCACTTCTTGCTGTGGTGTGGACCTGGGGACAACTGGACACCTCACACCAGGGGACTGGGGATTTGAGGTGAGGCAGGTGAACACCAGGTGTGACTGCTGGGCCAACATAGCATGTACAGAGTGACCTGGCTGGCTCTCAAGGGCAGGCTGTTTGCTGAAAGTCATGAGAAACAGCACGTATCTGGAGGCTACTTCCGGAAACTGATTCTTTACTTAAACTTCAACACATATTTTGCAAGGACAGGTCCATAGCTACAGCTGTACCACAGACTCCGAGTATAGGCGGGACTGGATGGAGGGACAGATAATGAAAGGAAGAGGAAAGCTTGTGGAGACGTGAGGGTTCGAAAGGCAGCAGGGAGAAACTGTCCAGTTTCGTGGGCACTGCACTTCAAAGGAAACCACACTGCTTTGTTCTCAAAAGCCACAAAATCTGCTGCATAATGAGCTTCGGTCAGGAACTGACTGAGTAGGGAGGCCTCTACCCAGTGGTGGGTTGCCTACTTAATTTCTACTTCCCCAGCTCCTGAAAGATGGACCCCAACTGGTCAAAAGCAACAGGATGAGGTATTCCTCTCTGATCTGACTGGCCAGGTGGTAGAGACACATGAAGTAAGCTGGGCCCACTGCAGCCTGAAAAGGATTCTATAACCAACCCACGAGGGAAGAAAGCCATTTAGGGACCAAGAGGCATGAGAAAGAAGCCAAAGTTGAAAAGTGGCGTCCGTGACGCACAAGTTGAGTTGCTGATTATATCCTGCCTGACGTCACCCACCTTTAGACTTCTGGAACACATGAAAAGGCTTTCCTGCTTGGCCAGATGGTACCAGGGTGTTTTGTTATTTGCAAGTACAAGAATCTGGATGGGGACTCCCATGCAAGCCAGCTGTCTTTCTTTTGTTTTCTTTTCTGAAACAGGGTTTTGCTATGTAGCCTAGGCTGGGCTTGAACTTGAGATTCTGCTGCTTTAGCCTCCGAGCGCTGGAATTACAGGCATGCACACCACACCTGACTAGCCAGTTAATTTCTGATTACTGAAGGAAGATGATGGGAGGGAAATGGACAGCAGCGGCAGGAACGGTAGACCCGTTCATCGCTGTGTAAAGACATGGTTTGCAGGTCTCGAGGTACATGTCCTACCCACGTAGAGGCCACCAAACAGTCCTCTGTGCTGTCCTCTTCACACAGGGCTCCCGGGAACCCAGCAGAGGATCAGACCATCCTCCCCATATTTGTAACAGCCGTGCCCCAGGCACTCACGGGTTCCTGTGTTCTAAGGCTCCTGACAGCAGCAGGGGGCTCAGGCCCAGCTGCTGGGGCTAAGTATGAGAGACAGGCCCTGAAAGGCAAAAGCTTGCTAAAGCCTGCTGGCTCTCCCGCAGTTGCTTTGTTCCCGCATCAAAGGTCGGACTTTGAGCTCTGAGATGGCACATGGCCCGGGAACCTCAGCACAGGGACCTCCCATGACTCGTGTCTCATCACCATCAGAAGAGAGGGTAGAGAGCAGTGGAAGACAAAGGGATATGCTCTCTAGACTCAGCCTGCCCTGGGGTCAATCACGGCTCTACCTGCAGACAGCCGGGCACCCTGGACCTGTGATTAGGTCTCATCTGTAACTGTCCATAGAGCACCAAGTCTAAGCACTGTCACATGAATTTGGAAAGCATTTAGCAGACCATGCTGGGCACACGGCTATTTCATTACCATTGTTATTGATGGTATATACCATGTACTTAATTACTGAAATATAATCAAATACAGTAAAGTGTACCTGTTTTGAACAAACATTTGATGATTTGTGTGTGTGGGGGGTTCCTTCCTCATTTTTTATTTAGTTGAGATTTTTTTTTAATGTTTTTTGGGGAGTCTTTTTGAGACAGGGTCTCCCTGTACCCCAGCTGGTCTGGAATTCACTATGTAGACCAGGCTGGCCAGGATCTCACAGAAATCCACCTGCCTCTGCCTCGCAGGTGCTTGGCCACACACAAGGCTGAGGATTTCATGCAATGTACTCTGATCATATTCACACACACCCCTTTTTAAAAACAATACTTTGTTTTTATGTTTGAGTGTTTTGCCTGCATGTGTCTAAGTGCACCCATGTGTGCACTGTCTGCAGAGGCCAGAAGAGGGCGTCATAAGATTACTCTGAAACTGGAGTTAAGGCTGATGTTAACTGCCATGTGGGTGCTGGGAACTGAACCTGGGTTGCAAGAGCAGCCAGCGCTCTTAACTGCTGAGCCCACACCTCTTATTTCCCCTTCTTTCTGAGATGGGGTCTCATGTGCTGGCCTAGCACTCTGTCTGTAGTTGAGTCTAACCTTGAATTTCTGATCCTCCTGCCTCAATCTCTAGGGTTCTGGGATTACAGATGTGAGCTACCATACCTAGTGACATCTGATGAATTCTGTCTGACATGTCTACAACTGTCTAACTCATGTTCCAAATGACACAGGCCAGCCAGATGACACATTTGGAGTGCCTTGTCCCTGCCACCCCCAAACTGTTCCTTTCCTTGTTCCCCATCACAGGAAAGGACCTCACAGGCGTGAGTGCGTTTGGGGCCTTGTGGTAGTTCAGGGATGATTACAAACCTATTTCTACAAGATGAAGAAGCTGGAGCCTGGGCAGCTTTCCTGTGCTCTGAGGTCCTTCCTTGCCCTTCTAAGTGTGGGGACAAACATGGGTGAGTGACCAAGCAGCCAGGACCCTGCGAGTCACCCTTTACTCTGTCATGCGAGCTGGTCTACTGTCTCTCCAGGGATTCTGGGTTGGTTTTTCTTCACATTCATGCTGCTCTCTCTCACCCTATTTTAGACTCCAGTCTCTGTACAGCTGCTAGAAATCATTAAGAAATGTACAGTCTGGGGCTGGAGAGATGGCTCAGCAGCTAAGAGCACTGGCTGCTCTTGCAGAAGACCTGGGTTTGGTTTCCAGCAACCACTTGGTGGCAAACAACCATTCATAACTCCAGTTCCAGGGGAGTCAATGCCTTCTTCTGACGTCAGGTGTACTTACACACACACACACACACACACAATTTAAAGAAGAAAAGAAAAGAAATGTAAAATCTGGCCAGGTCCCTCAAGGCCTGAACCCCCTTCCATGTCTGGCTTGTCCACGGTCTTTCAGGCCCTAGACTCTGCCCTGCTACCTCTCACTTGTGAATCATCTTCCATCCTACCCTCTCCCTGTCTCACTGGAAACTTCACTTTGTTTTTGAGGCAAGGTCTCACTATGTAGCCCAAGCTAAGCTGGCCTAAAACTCAAGATCCTCCTGCCTCAGTCACCCAAAGTACTAGGATTACAGGTGTAGCCATCCTGCCCAGCATCATGGATGACTTTTTTCTTGTTTTATGTTTTTGAGACAGGGTCTCATCTAAGTCCAGACAGGCTTCCAACTTACTATACAGCCCAGGACGACCCTCAACTCCTGATACTCCTGTTTCTACTTCCCAAATGCTGAGATTACAGCTGTATCACTATGTAACACTGATTGTTCTTTTCAAAGGAAATTTATTGAGGTTATTGTAGATTCACATGGAATTATAAGATATAGTATAAAAAGCTGCTATATACAAACTGCCTAGTTTGTAAACTGTAACACTATATAAAACTCCAGTGTAATATCAACCAAATGTAATCTACTGATTTTATTCAGACTTTTTTGTTTTCTTTTGAGGACAGGGTCTTATTCTATAGACCAGGGTGTCCTGGAACTCACTACATAGCCCAGACTGGCCTCAAATTTGTGGTTATCCTTCTATCTCAACCTTCCAGGGGTCAAGTCTAACTTGTCCATGGCCTTTCAAGCCCTGAGCTCTACCCTGCCCAATTTGTTAGGCTCACAGTATACTCAGATTTTATTCAGACTTTTTTTTCTTCTTAGGTTTATTTGGGAGGAAGGATCCATCTGCATAGGAACATGTGCCATAGCGCACGTGTGGTCACAGGACAACTCTAGGTTTGGTTCTCTCCTCCCATCTTTATGTGAGTTCCAGGATCTAAATCCAGTCGTCATGCCTGCATGGCAAGTGCCTGTGCCCACTGAGCCACCAGCCAGTTTGTTATTCTGCTTGTACATTCACCTGTATGTGCTCATTCTGTTTTCTACAAGTTCGTCACTGTATGATTGTGTCTTCACAATCAAGACAGGACAGAGGATGGAAGGGTGGCTCAGTGGCAAAGCACTCATCTGCCATGAGGCCCTGGGTTCACTGCCAGAGCCTCCCCCAAAGAAGAGCTTCACTACTGTAAAACCCTTCACACTACTTTTGATGGCTGTGCCCACCTCCCTCCAACCCCAGCTTCCGAACTGTGGTCAATTACGTCTACACTCCATTACTCTAATCTCATTTTAGAAGATCTACACATGTGGATTCACTGCAGTCAGCCACGTCAGATAGATTTTCTCAATCAGCATCACCTCCTAGTGGTTCATTCAGACTGTCCTGGTCTCCACAGCTTGTTTCCTTCTGCTGAGACTGTCCCACGGGGTGGATACTCTGAGCATTTGTTTATCAGTTTGTCTCCTGCAGGATACCTGGGTTGTTTCCATATTTTGGCAAGGAATTAAGTGTTTAGACGATGGTATGCGGGTTTTTCTGGAAACAGAAGCCTTATTTCTCTGGGCTAACTGCCCAAGAGTGCATGGGCTGGGTCATAGGGCAGCTACGCATTTAGTTTTTATGAAACCGTCTGCTTGTTTTCTGGAGTGGCCACCCCACTTTAAATTCTCACCAGCACTGTCTGCGGGACCCAGATCTCCATACCCTGATCACTGGCAGCTCTGTGTCATTTCTTCAACAAAGACTCACTGAAGGATGCTGAGCCCTGGTCTAGAGCTAGGCATGAAGCAATGGACAAGAGAGAATTCAGTCCAGTTATGGTGACACATCCTATAATCCTAGCACCTAGGAGGCTGACATGGGAGAATCAGGAGTTTGAGGCCAGCCTGGGCTACATTCCAAGACTGTTTCAAAATCACCAAAAGATAGGAGTTTATTGGCTGAATGACAAGGACAGGCAATACAGAAATCCACTGACCAACTATGATATGGGCTCTGAAGAGAATCACCAGAGTGACAGGGACAAGGAGAGGGAGGAGGAGGCTGTTGGGAGGCACAGTGGGCATGGTTAGAGAGCCATGCAGGCTGGATCCCAAGTCTGGCTCCATGTACTTCTGCTATATATGGCACAGACAAGGGACCTGACTTATTTGCACCTCACTTTCCGCTCTGTAAAACTGGACGGTAAGCCTGGTATAGTAGTGTACAGGCTGTTCGAGCATAAAAAGTAAACTAGGGCTGGCACGCAGCTCGGCGGAACAGCGCTTGCCTAGAGTCTACCAGTGAGGGGCTGGGGGCACTGAGCAGCAGTAAAGAGTCCACTGCCTAGAATCTACCAGTGAGGGGCTGGGGTGTGACTCAGCGGTAGGGCACTTACCTGGGTTAAATGCCCAGTACCACCGAAGCACAGAAAACCTCTTTCACAGGGTGCTAGGAGGACTGAGTTGCTGCCCATGACACATGGCAGCAAAGACAGGCCTAGGTGGGGCCCACCTGTTTAAGGGTTTCTGCCAATACTTCAGTCATGAGGGCAGTGCTACCAAGAAGCCATACAGCTGTGAGCGGCGTGAGTTTTCAAGATATGGGCGACACACCCACATGTTCTGAAAGGAAGCCCTTCCCAGCAGGCTCAAGGCACACCTTGCTCTGAGAATGGTTAGCTGTGACCAGAGCAGAGAAAGGGACAGGAAGGCTCTCCACTTACCAAGAAGTGTACAGTGGCCACTGGGACAGAGGAGATACTGAACAGGAGACCAGAGGGGTGACTTGGGGTACCTGGGTCTATTGGCACTCCAGAGATCTGACAGCAGGGATGAGTGAATGAGTCGGCCCCTATCCCCCCCCACCGCACACTCTCTGGACCTACAAAGGAGTCAGGCTTGGGAGATAAGGTAATATGGCAGCCCCTCCTGGCCTGCCCATTTCTCCTCACAAGAGAGAAGTAAGAGAGGCTGCTTGGTTGGCATCCTACAAAACAGAGAGATGGGGCAGGGTGGGCAGCTGACAGCTTTGGGTCTGGAAGGAAACAAGAGCACCTCTACTGGGAACAGGAGGAGAGCTTGTGTCCGAGAGCACAGGATCATGAATCATAGCAGCCCAGGGCCTTTTGGAGGAGAGCCAGAACTGCAGTGACCTGCTTTATGGGCGTCCTGGTGGCCTGGGGTGACCAACAAGCTGCCTCTTTCCTACGACTGATGAATCTAGAACTGGGGCGCCTTCTCCTTGCCTGGGCGGAAAGTACCTTTCAACCCTGTAGGTGTGGTGGCCAGGTGGCGTGGCTATAGTGAAGCCTCTGACTGTGAGCCTTGAGCCTGGCCTGGAAATTATCCGAGTAATACAAACTGTACTGCAGGAGGAGGGTACCAGGATGCCAAGCCTTGAATGTACACAGAGGAGTTCAAAATGAGACTGTCTCCTTTCATGCAGTACAATCTCAGCATTGTGGAAGTTGAAGCAAGAGGATCATGTGTTCAAGGCCGCCTGAGAACAGTAATAAAACCCAAACCAGTTAAACCCTTCCTCTAAACAAAAACCCTTCCACAACTCCCAGGGACAATGGAAGGACAACAGTCTAAACACGTTACCACTGGTCACTGGACCCACCATGACCAACTCTGCTGCCCTTCCTTTCCCTCATGATACTGGAATGGGTGACACTAGTCCTCCCAACACATTCAGCACTTTCCTATCTCAGGCCCTATCCTAGAAAGCCATCTCCTCTGCGCTCTTTCTTGACATGCTATCCTTTTTCTTTATGGTTTAATTACCCCAGGTAAGCTCCGGGGCTATCTGAGCGGCTGTTTACACAGATGGTGAGGTTTATGCAGTCAGAGTCATGGTGACACAGTATTACTTTCAGCAGCGGCTCATGTCTTTCACTTATTAAACACTGCAGTGTTTGCGCCATCATCTCACTAGATGCTTTCCATAGCTGCGGGAGGCTGCTACATCATGATCCCCACTGTGTGAATGGGGACAGTGTGTCAGGCCTGGCCAGGTTATCAGACACTCAGGAACAGTGTAGTTTGGGGAGCACCCAGATATCTGGGTGACATTTTCAATGTCCCTGCTTCTGTTGGGGACAGGTGCGTGGAACACATCATTCCAAGGGCATCTCTCCGAGAGTGCCACACTCTCCACAATCTGGGAGACGCTCATTTAAAATGTTTGACTCGGGTAGTCACTGTGTCATGCGTGTCTCCAGCACCAGAGACTCAGCAAATGTGCAGGGCCACACATTCTCCTAACTCATCTGTGGGGAAGTGTCACAGAGCCTTGTGTCACAGGTCCCTTCTGTCACGGGAACCAGTCATCAGCTCTGCCCCCTAAGCCATTCCCACCATGGCCTCGGGGGCCCTGCTCTCCCGGCCTTCTTCCCCACTGGTCCCTCTTTTCTAGCCTCTTCTGGCCCTCACCTTTTCTTTGGGCAGCTCCTCTCATCTCCTCCTCAGTGACGGCCCTAGGTCCCTGGTTTTCAGTACTACATTTCGTTAAGGACCCTTGTTTTCCTTCTGCCGAGGTGTCTACTGTGCACTCTAGACCCCATACGTCCCAGCCACCATGCCATCTCTCAGCCAGCTGTCCAATCAATGGGCCCAGAGCTGTGTGCCTAGATTTTCACAGCTCCTTCTGCCTTTCTCAGCAAGCCCTTACCCTGGGATACCAATATCTAGTGTTTTCCTCCAAAATAAAACATTTAGTCTTGCCAGGCTTGGTGGCACACACCTTTAATCCCAGTCACTTGTCTCAAAAAGAACCTCCAAAAAAATACCCCAAACATTCAGTCTTGGAGTGAAGCCCTTTAAGGTGCAGGATGTTCTAAAGGCGAAACATTGACCCTACAAGGAAGTTCCTTAAATCTCAGGAAGTAAACAACTGAAAGGCTTAGGCAAGTCCCTGAAACTGACCAGATTCACTGGTCCCTCCCTCTCCAAGTTTCTACAAGCAGTAAGGACTGCTGAGAGACTCCTGGACCAGACCTGCTGCCTGGAAGAGGGAGAGATCAGGGAGCTGCCCAGAGGAGGAGAGACACCCTCCAGCTGGTTGAACAGTATGACACCCTGCCACAGGTTGTGCAGTATGTTCCAGGCTTCCTGTTTTCATAAGAAGGGGGAGGTCTTTGGTGATGCAGCTGACTCTGAGTCATTTCTGTTCCTATAAGCAACCTCAATAAAACTCATGGGTTCAGTAGTTGGACTTTGGTCCACTGTCGGTTCCATATCTGGGGAGCAACATTTCTTCACATTTTCCAGGAATGGTGTCACATAACTACTCCAACTCAATGACCTCATCGCTTACCTGGCAGTCAGTCTCAAACCTCTGGTCACCCTAGGCTTCTTCTTTCTCCCACATCCACATCCAGGCTGCAAGAGTGGAGTTGGGAGGGGCTTTTCCCACACTGTCTTCTGCTCTGTAATGGTGAACACTAGGAGCCTCTGTTGCCCACACAGCCAGGAAGACTCTACACCCACATAGAAGGTCTCATCAACCCCTTGCTCAGAGGTTACTCACCAGTTGGGGGTGGGAAGTCCCTACAAGGTCACAAGGGAGCCCTGCACAGCTATCTTCAGTTGTCCTATTGTTTGAGTCACTGAGATGGGTGTAAGCTGGCCCCTCCCAGTAATTATCATTTCCATAATGATGATAAAGAACCCACTCCAGTGACAACAGTGATAATAAGCTGTGGGTTGACCCTGACACAGCACTTACTACCTGTGGGCTTTAGAGATGCAAAGCACATACAGCTGTGGGACTCCTTTCCCAAACTCCTGGGCCAGACACATTCTGGAATTCTGAGCAATTTAGGTTTTAGCAAAGCAAGCTAACAAGGTTTGGGGAGCTCTGGCAATCCATCGCAAGGGTAGTTCTGCAGCAGCGATGGGGAGATGGATCACTGGTATCGCAGCTGTGTACTGAGCATCTGAAAGCCTATAAGCACTATGAGTTAGAGGACATCATCTCCTCCATTTCACCGATGGAAAAATGGCAGCACAGTCCAAGACTCAGGGCTTTGGCTAAGTCTATAGAGAGAGGAGGCTGGAGGTTCTAACACACTCCAAAGGGCTGTTTCACGATGTCTATCCTGGTCCTTGGGTAGCTGACAGAAGTACAGTGGTCCCTATCTGTGGGATATGCCATTCCAGGACACCCAGTGGATACTTGTAACCAGATAGTAAGTAAACTAAGGTATTTTTTCCATATGCATATGTATGTATGTGAGATAGGGTCTCATCATGAACCTAGGCTGGCCTTGAACTTTTGATTCTCCTGCTTTCATCTCCCAAATGTGGGAATTACAGGTGTGTGCCATTATGGGTAGTTTCTTAATATATTTTTCTTTTTTAAAAGATTTAGAAAATTAAGTGTGTGTGAGTACATGTGCACATATGACATAAGTGTACGGCCTGGAGAAGCCAGAGCACCAAATCCCTCTGGAACTGGAGTGACAAGCAGTTGTTAGTCACCTGACTTGGGTGCTGAGAACCAAACTCGGGTCCTCTGGAAGAAGAGTATGCACTCTTAACCACTGAGCCATCTCTAGTCCCTCATCAGGTTTTGTTTTTCTTTCTACACACACACACACACACACACACACACACACACACACACACACACACACACAGATGATAAAGTTTAACATAAATTAGGTACAAGAAAAGACTAATCACTAATAATAAAACAGGACAATTATAACATATACTATAATAAAACTTATTTAAAACATGATTTTTTGAAATTTTCATGTAAATCTTTGGACCACAGTTGACACAGGTGATAAATCTTAGAAAGGGGTTGGGGACCTGGCTCAGTGGTATAGAGCACTTGCTTAGAATCCCCCAGTGAGGGATTAGGGTGTGCTTCAGTGGTAGAGCCCCTGCCTAGAATCCCCCAGTGAGGGGCTGGGGGTGTGGTCAGTGGTAGAGCCCCTGCCTAGAATCCCCCAGTGAGGGGCTGGGGGTGTGGCTCAGTGGTAGAGCCCCTGCCTAGAATCCCCCAGTGAGGGGCTGGGAGTGTAACTCAGTAGCAGGCCCAGAGTTTGATGTCCAATACCACAAAATAAAAAACAAAACCAAATAATAATAAGGATAAGGGGGACTTCTGTAAGCCTATGTTGAATGTGGAAGTAGAAACCTTGGCTTTGTCACTAATTACAGCTCCAGAAGAAGGTCAGATACCACTAAGCCTAGCTATTTACGTGTGGCTAACCTAGCTTATGTTGGATACAACATCTACTCAAATATAAAACAAGATTGTTTCAAAAATTATTCTCAAAAATAGCTGTTTTTCATAGTCTTTCCTACTACCAAGGAACTCTCTGGGACAGACACATTGACTTCTAAAAACTTAAATGCTGCTAAATTTTGGCAACAATATAAAAGGAGGCATAAAACAGGCTGGAAACTATTCTCAAGGCTTAGCCCCACCATTCCAATGTCAAAGTTACCATAACCAAAAACAGACTTTTTAAAAATTCCCGTAAAAAGGGGTGGAAAGATGGCTTAGTGGGTAAGAGCACTTACAGCTCTTACAGGGGACTGGGGCTCGGATTCCAGCACTCACATGACAGCTAACACTTGTCCTCAACTCCAGTTCCAGTGGATGCAATGCCCTCTTCTGGCCTCCTCAGGCTCCAGGTATGCATGCAGTGCACTTACATGCAGATAAAACACTCATACATGAAAACGAAAAGGAAAAATCTGTTTTTAAAAAGCCTGTAAGAAGCAAAGTAAGAGCTGGGTGCCCAGCACTCCTGACGCAGAGAATCAGGAGTTCAAGTCCAGCCTACGCCACAGAAGAACCTGATCCAAGACAAACAAAAACAAAACAAAACCCCCCAAACAACAACAAAAATAAGATCAGGCCAAACAACTGTAAGCAATGTGTAATCAGTTTAAACAAAATACTTGAGGTTGATAGTCTTACTGAAAACAATGGGGTCGGGGAAACAATGGGGTCAGGGTGCGTAGTGGAGCATGCCTTTAACCCCAGCACTTGGGAGGCAGAGGCAAGCGGTTCCAAACTGTCATTCAAAAGATAAAAGGGGGTGTACTTTACTGTCTTGCAGTGTAGTGGGACGCACTGATAGGAAGAAATTTAAACCATCATTTATTATTCTTATAGGAATGACTAGCTGATTCACTCAAAAACAATAGCTTAGCCAGCTTGCCTGTCTCCCTCTCTCCCTCCCATTTGTTTTAAGGACAGTTATCTCACTACACATGTATGTGGCTGGCCTAGAACTCCCTATGTAGACAAGGCTGATTTCTAACTCAACAGAGATTCTCTTGCCTCTGCCTCACGGGAGCTGGGATTAAAGACGTGCTTCACCACCCCTAGTGGCAAACACTTTCATATGTTTATGTTTATTTAGCCTTGCATCCATTTTCAGTAGCTGTCCTTGAAAATCACATCTGTGTTTATTTTGAAGTGCAGCACAATCGGTTAGTGGTGCACAGATCGCTGACACATAGCTAAAAGAGGAAAACACTACTTTCATGTGAGTGGGCTCTTCGGGGGTAAGATGCAGTTTGCATCGACCACATAATAAACAATTTGGTAAGTGCCACATCACAAACACTCCAGATGGATATGGCCATGATGCATTTGAGGAATGAGTGCAGGTGATTCAGAATGCATCTGTAATGACGAAAGGGCTTGTGAAGAGGGTGAGGAACACAGGTTCATAATCGGTGTGAATCTGAACTCTTTCCTTGGTCGTGTCCAGGTTGGACCCAGGATCTGGGGCATGCTAGGTGAGGCCTCTGCCGCTGAGCCCTGCCCTCAGCTAGTCACTGGTAGATTCCAGCAACTGCTCTACCATGGAGCAAGACTGCATCTCAGTCTCGAATCTAACATGAATTGGGATTTCAGGACCCTACATATTCAGAGCTAATATATTTAAAAAACATAAGAAGGTGGCTGATTAGGCTTAACTTTAATTTTTTTAAAACTACATTGTGTACATGTGTTTCTGTGTCTGTGTATGCCACAACATGCATGCAAATGATAATCAGAGGACAACTTCGGGGAGCTGGTTCTCTCCTTCCATCCTGTGGGTCCTTGCGATCACACTCAGGTCATAAGTTTGGCAGCAAGCACCCTTATCCTCTGAGCAATCTTGCCAGCCCTGTTTTCTTTAAGAAAAAGTCTACGTAGCCTGGCTAGCCTTGAACTTGTGGCAATTCTTCAGTCTCTGCCCCCAGAATGCTGGATTATCAGTATGTGCCCCCGTGCCCAGCTTTTGTTTTTCTGAGTAGGGCTTCCTGTACTCCAGGCTGACCTTGAATTCCTGAGTCTTTTGCCTACACTTTCCAAGTTTTAGGATTATAGGCCTGTGCCACCACATCTTAACATTTCAAATGGTACTAAGACAATATCTGCAAAAGCCCTCTCTTTGGAAAGCTGGGGAAAGCACTTTGCTTTTAAAAAATATTATTCTTTTAGAATATATTTATTTAATTTTTTTTTAAAAGACAAAGTCTTCCTGTAGCCCCAGATGGCCTGAAACTCACTATGTAGATCAGGCTGGTCTCAGCTCACAGAAATCCTCCTGCCACTCTCTTCTGAGTACCAGAGTGAAAGGTATGTGCTATTACATGTGTCTAAAATAAGTATTTTTAGAAACATCTGGAATATACACACACCAGCCTACTGAAGTGACTACCAGGGAATACTGTAAATAACAAACATCAGAAACGCAGACAGCCAACTAAGGGTCAGCACACAGGACACAGTAAGAGTTTTCATCCTCTAACACCTACTGAAATCATCTTCAGAACATTTAAAACAAAGTCTGAGACCTACTCTAGATGATTCTAGCTGTACTGTTCCTGGGTATCACTCAGGTTTCAGGCTTTTAAAGTTCCTCAGAAAAGGAACTCTGCAGTTGCTGAAAGAATGACTGAGTTCATTCCACTCAAGGATTCTAAGATGTGGAAAGGAGAAGACTCATTATTTTTTTTAATTTTATGTATGAGTATAATTGCACCGTGTTGTGCAGTGCTCACGGAGGTCAGAAGAGGGTGCGGGATCTCCTGGAACTGGAGTTACAGAGGGTTGTTAACCATCATGTGGGTGCTGGGACTTGAACCTGTCCTCTGGAAGAGCAGCCAGTGCTCTTCAGTGCTGGGACATCTCTCCAGTACCAAGGATGAGACTCATTATAAAGCAAAACTTTCTAAATCATATTACAGAACTTCCTCCTAAGTGTCTTTGAAAATAAAAGGGTTCCGTAATCAAAGAAGCAGGTTTCTTTCCTGTAGGACTTCTTGGAATACACGGCATTCTGTGCGGGGAAAAGACTTGTCAGTAAGTAGGGTCATGTAACAGGTCTGGATCGATGTGCACTGTGACCCGAGAGGATGGACACGGCACAAGGTGGGCACAGGCAGGTGTGTATACACGCACTCAGCCTTCCTTCTCAAGCAGTCGTAGAGATGGCAGGCCCTGTCTGCTCCCGCTTGGTCCTGCCTCCATTTCTCCAGCCTGGGCCACAGCAGCAGCCTCCTCCCTGCTCCCAGACTGGCTCCTAGAAGACATCGTCCACTGAGGTAGCCGTGAAGCTCTGCAGAGCACGCACTCTGAAAAGTTCTGTTACCACCCAAGACTGCCAGAGGCATCTTTCACTGCCACCCCACGACTGTGGAAGGACCTATCTGCCTTAAGGTCAGTGCAACATCAAGGCAGCAGAGCTGCGGAGAACAAACCTGGGGCCCAGAAGGTGGTGTGGACTTGGGCTCCCTAACTAGCTCTAGCTTTTGCCATGCATGCTAACATTGTGCTCTCCGTGACATGACCTTGTTTACTGGCTAGTGGTTGTCGCTCGCTGGGTAAAATTGTTTTCGTGTTTATTGTCTGCCTCCCCTTTCTAGAACGCCAGCTCCATGAAAACCCGGATATCTGTTCCAAGCACCTGAAACACTGCCCACCTGAGAGCAGAAAAACTCAGCTTAAAAAAAAAAAAAAAAGACTGGGCTCATTTAATTCTGTCATCATCTTTAAAAGGTAGATGTTGAATAGCAAACTCCTCCCCTCAGTACCTGATCCTGTCTGGTCTGCCCCATCTACACCAGTCTAGCCCTCCCTCACTAGTGATCTTCCAGTTCTTAACAGGCAAACTCCCACCCACATCCAGAACTCTGCCAACAGTTCCTTCTACGATACTGTTCCCTCCATTGGCACTCTCCCTAGCTCTCACCCGCATTCAGTTACAGTCCGCTCATTCTGCAGGCCTCCTCCATGACCTCTCCAAACATGTCAAACCCACCCTCTAGATACACCCCCAGTCCTCTGCACTTAGCACAACCACGTAATTACACATTGGCTGCCATAATCCCTCACATTCTGTTTCCTCCACTCAGCTACGACTCCAGGACTCCAAGAAGGCCGGGTGTGCACAGTGGGTGAATAAACACCACCAGTGTCTACTACAGCATAACATTCAGGCGCCCCCACCTTTCCAGTCCCCTTGCAGAGCCCCGCAGCTAGTTTCTGGTTGGACACAAGTGCACACGCTGATCTGGCTCTCGGTGTCCAAGCTCTGCTCTGTCACTTGGTTTTCTTCTGTCCTAGTGTCCCTGGAGTTTGTGTCTCTTGACTTGGAAATTTCAAGACAAGCCCTGGAGGCTGGAGCCCCTAAGGCACAAAATCAAATCCCCGACCTGACCTGCCATGTGTCCTAAGAAACCAGCATTTATAGTGCCTAATCTCTAGGATTCCTGGATTAATTTGTGGCTGCCTTAGAATGTCACTCATTGCTGGCATTGCTGTGAATGAGCAAAGGCCCTAGTGGTGCTGTGATGCGACGGGGTGGGTGGCTGGGAGCAAGGCAGTGGCCTCCAGCTGCAGGGAGTGACAGCAGCGGAAGGACTGGGGAGGGGCAGACGGGACACTGACTCCCTGGGAATTGCACTTCCACTTCCTGTTGGGAAGATGAAAGGTCTGATCCAGAGCTGCTGTCTTTAGAGGAGACTGCAGGGTTGTGCTCATCAAACACACCTCTTTAGGGATCACGGCCAACCCCCAGTCCTTGGGGACAAAGAGGAGGCTGTTCAGAAGTCAGAGACACCCTAGAAAACCCTATTAGCTGGGGGATGCTGAAGCAGCAAGGATGCATGAAGGGCCAGGACTAATTCGGGCTGACAACCTTCCCGTGGAATCACCCACTGGGGCACTGTCCTCTCAGCTCCGTCCCAGAGAATAAATCACTGTCAGGTCTAATTTGGGACTCGGGTGATAGGATGTGCAGAGCATCCATGCATTCTGGCCACAGAGGTCAAGGGCAGCCACACTCCCAAGGCCAGTGCTGAAATGCCTGGGGAATTTGTGAGAAACAGGGCTGGGAAACCAACAGCTGTGGGTTTAGGACTCAGCTGCAAATTCCTCTTCTCAGGAAAGAGCTCTGCTATATCCAGTCACCATAAGAGCTCAAAGTTTGGGTCAGGATCACAATGGCAGCAGGGAGCGCTGGCCTGCTGCTGTGTGGACTGGCAGCTGTAAGGGCTAGTGAATGTGGGCTGCAACATTATCAGCATCTATTAAGTGTCAGGCACTGTCCCAGGTACTTGAAGTTTGTGAGCCGGGTTACCGGCTGGAGGTAGCTCTTCAAAACTACCTCCAGGGACTAACAGTGGCTCCCAAGGCCTAAGCTGCTTACTCAGGGGCAGCCTGGGCACAGGTGAGACTAGATGGCGGGGTTCTGAGCCTCTGCTCTAGTCACTTGGTTGATCTCACCTCCTTGGAAAAGGTCATCTGGAAGCCTGAATAAAAGCTAGGTGGCTGCCAGGCAGAGGCAGGCAGACCTTTGTGAGGTCAAGGCCAGCCTGCTCTACACAGTGAGTTCTAGGCCATCTGGAACTATAGGGAGAACCTATCTCAAATAAACAAACAAAGCAAGTCTTCTCTGGGAGCCCGTGGCCCTGTGGTTATCTGAGTCTTGACTCTCATTACTCTGGCCATTGACCTACAAGGCTCTGCTAACGTGTTGCATTACAGGAGTTAAGCGCAGAGACATATAGGAAATGTGTGCTGAACTAATCAGCAGAATGCCAGGCAGGCAGGCAAAGCTGGAGGCCCAGTTCTAAGGAGAATAATTAAAAGCATAGGTCCTGTTTGCTTGGAAAAGGGAGGTCAGACGTGATCTTCCTGGCCATTTGCAAGCACACTTCACCCTCTAAGGCATTTCAAGGAAGATATATGGCTGGTGGCACTCCCCAGAAGAAGGCCAAGATCAGTGGGAAGGACTTACACACAGGTGGAAAGCAAGGTACATTGCTGTGTCTGTCTCTTGCTGGGAGAACTCAGTCAGAGGAAAGTCAATGAGCAGCCTGGGGCCGGAGGCCCTTCTGTGAAGAAACACACTGTGCAGACTGAGAGTGGGACTCTGGAAGCAGGCTGCAAGAGACCCAACCAGGTCTGCTGTTCTGTAAGTATCTTCCCCACCCTATGCCTCAGTTTCCATGTCATTACTGCAGGGATATGACAATGCTGACATCACAGGGTGGGTGTAAGGACAGTGAACTCATTCATGGAGACTGCTTACAGCAGGACCTGGCACAAAGTCAGCTCCCATTAATGCCAATTATTACTGCTTTTCTCCCCCATGGAGCCAGACTCTGCTGGCTGCTCACCATCTGACTCTCTCCATTCCCCTTTTCTCTGGCCTCCTCCTTCGGAAAGACTGAAAAGCTCCGTTTCCCACCTGCCTGGGAGAGGGGAGGCGATGAGATATAGTTCTGGCCAATGAGATAGGAGTGGAATATTCTGGGGGATTCTGGGAGTACTCAGGTGGTCCAGGAAGCACAAATGTCACTGGAGCTGATGCTTTCTTCTTTGCGCCATCTGGAGCTGAAGCAGCACCCTGGTAACCACAGGAGGAAATGCCCAGGGGAACAAAGAGGCTCCAAGCCCTGACCCTACCTGGCCACCACACTAAGGCTGGGGGTTGCAGGTCTCCAGAATTCCTGGCTCACAGTGTAGTCCATATTGGCCCATACCTAAGATCCTAACACTCAGGAGGCTGAGGCAGGAGGCTCAAGAGTTTGAAGTTAGCCTGGGTTACACAGCAAGATCCTGCCTTAAAACAAAAACCAAAGCACCTAAACTCACACACACATTTAAAAACTTCATGTACCACTGAACATCATCTGATAAAGCACAATTTGGGTTGGATGGACTAGTAAAAATTTATCATTTTTTCTCCTCTATTGGGGGCAAAATTTAAAATGACAAAATGCAGCATTTTGCACATGGTACTAATGAGCTACATGCTGACCCTTGGAGCGAGAACACACCTTCCAATCTGCCATGGCTAAAAGCTCGGTTCAGAAGTGACATGATTTGTTGTGATCTCTCAGCTGGCCAGTGGAAGAACCGGGTATAACACCCTGTTCAGGGCCCCTCAGAGGCCTTACCTGATCACCTCGTTGAAAGTCTCCCCTGAGTCCATGTCCCTTCCCTTTCCTGCTGTGCTGTGCTGTCCTAGGCTAGGTGAGGCTATCCTGTTCTACCAGGAGCACTAGGGTCAGAACCTAGGGCCCTGGAACAGTAGGCCAGTGCTCTGCCAGCTTCCTCCCCACTCTCATCCCTTTTTCTTTTCTCTTTCCTTCTGTTTTGAAATACGGTCTCTCTTCTCTAGCCTTCAACTGGAGGTCATCCTGCCTCAGTCTACCAAGTGCTGTGATTATAGGCATGCATCACCCTGCCATGCTCAAATCTTGATTTTGTTTGTCTGTTTGCCTGTTTTTTGTTTTTCAAGACAGGGAGTCACTCTTCAAATCCTGGCTGGCCTGGAACTCGCTAAGTAGTCTAGGCTGACTTTAAACTCAAAGTGATCGTCCCCAGGAAGGGGATGGCAGGCATGCACCAGGTCCTGCCCTGCTTCCTTCATCTCTATGCACCTCTCCACAACTCATTCCCATCAGACTGGCCTTGACTCACTTTATCCCTCTTGAGTGTTATGCCCTGCAGCACAGTCCTGGCTCCCTTAGGGAAAGGATTTGTTTTGCTCTTGCTGAGGCCTCCCCAACTCCCATTCTAAATGAGTGTGGAAGTGCAGATCTGTGGAGTAAATGAAAGAAAAACGAGCAAGGAAACCAGCGCCTTCCTTCAGCTCCCACATGGGAAGAGCCACTGCGCTCCACAGTGTGAGAGGCCATGCTTTACCACATTTAAAAGGAATGTGCTAGATTAAAGTCTAATTTGCAGTCCATACATTTAATAACAAATGAGAGTAAAGGGACACGCCTTCCCCTCGAAGACTGTAGTTAAACTGGGAAGGGGTGGGCACGGACGATGACTGGGACGGGGGAATCACACCACACACTGACAGACAGGCCCATATGACACCAGATGGGCAGGAAGAGAGACATCACAGATAGAGATAACCCAACAGTAACTGTCACAGGGAAGGTCCAGCACATGCTGGAATGAGCATGTGGGAGTTTGAGGAAGAGCAGGCCACTGGCAGAGTCTCAACAGAGTCCTCCAAATACCTGTGCGTTATTAACAGGAATTGGGAGCCTGACAGGGGAGTCACCTGGCAGAGGCCACCTCAGCCAAGTGACAGACTTGGTGGTAATGCAATGGATCCTTAGTGTGATGCCCTGATGAAGGGACGTCACCTCTTTCCAAGTAACAAATCACCTCAAGCAGTCAAGAGAAAGCGTCAAACAAACCTAAATCCATATACTGTGCAAAATAACAGAGTAGTGCCTGTTCAAAGTCATGAAACACAAGACAAGGTGGAGGAATCTGGTAAAGACAAAAGGAGATTAAGATATCATGATGAGCTGAAGGGCAATGGCTCAGTCAGGGAAGTGTTTGCGCTCAAGCATGAAGATCTGAGTTCAGTCCCCAGCCTCCTTGTCAAAAGCAGGCCTACTGGTTGTGTATTTGTTGTAATCCCAGTTCTGGGAAGGTGGAGAAAGGCAGATTCCTGGGGCTCACCGGCCGGCCTAGCCTAATCAGCAAGAGAAACAAGAGACGGCTCAGTGTGTGAAGGGGCTTGCTATGCAAACCCAATGACCTGACTGTGATCCCTGGAACTCACATAAAGGTAGGAGAAGAGAATAGAGAATCAACTCCACAAAGTTGTCCTCCAACCTTTACATGTGTGGTGTGGCAGGTACACACACACACATACACACACACACACACACACACATATACAACTAAATAAATAAAAATTTAAAAAGGAAACACAGCAACAAAAAGAGGCTGACATTTGGTCTCTGTGCACCTGCACACACATGCACAGACAACCCCGAATCTCCCAATAAACATGCATACACAAAAGAAAAATCAAAGATCAGACAATTAAGCTGGGCATGATGGCACACACTTGTTAATCCCAGTGTGTGGGAGGCTAAGGCAGGAGACTGCCATGAGGTCAGGCCAGTCTAGGGTACATCATGAGTTGAAGGCCAAGCTACAGAGACCCTGCCTCAAAAACACCAGAGAAAAGAAAAAGAGATGATACAGTCAACAAAATGCATCATGAGCTCCCAGAGAGGATTTTGGAATAGAAAAGGGGATATAAGGGGCTAGAGAAATGGCTCAGTGGTTAAGAGCACTGGCTGCTTTTACAGAGGAACCAGGTTCGATTCCCAGCACCCATATGACAGCTAACAACTGTCTATAACTCCAGTTCTAGGGAATCTGACACCCTCTTCTGGCCTCCATAGGCACTGCACGACACAGCTGCACTTATACACATGCAGGCAATACACTCATAAAATAAAAACAGATAGATTTAAAAAAAAAAAGAAAAAGAAAAAGAAAAAGGAACAACGGCAGGAAAACTGATGGAATCCGTGAAAGTCTACAATTCAGTTAACAGTAATGAGCAAGTACCCACCTCCTGGTTTTGATCATGGTGCCATTGGACTTGGTACCATTAGAGGAAGCTGGGTAAAGGGCAGATATGTGAACTCTGTAGCATTTTTACAATTTTTTTTGTAATTATGAAATGATTAAAAATGAAAGAACTGGGCTTGCAAGATGGCTCAGTGGGTAAGGGTGCTTATTACAAAGTCTGACCACCTGAGTTTGATTCCCGGAACCTGACCTGGTACAAGGAGAGAACAGACTCCTAAAAGTTATGCTCTGATCACATATGCACCATGGTACACACACATACAGACACAAATAAATAAATGTAAAAGGCTTTTTTAAAAAAAGAATTTAAAATTTTTTTATTTTTAAAAACAATTATGTGTATATGCATGTGTCCATGTGTGGGTTTGTACATATGAGTGCAGTGCTGGAATTACAGGCTTCTGCGAGCAGAGCCGCCCAGTTGGGTGCTGGAGTTGAACTTAGATCCTCTGGAAGGGCATGTGCTCTTAACCGCTGAGCCATCATCTCTTCAGCCCATAAAAAACTTTTTTTAAAGTGAAAAGGCTACTAAATAATTATGCAAAGAAGTAGTCTCTGCCCCCAGAGACTGTCCCCACAAACAAATTCCAGGTTCCAGCCCAACTTTACCAAGATGAAAGGATCCAAGGAGACCCATCCAGCTCCCCTAGATTTGCAGAGGTCCACAGCTCAACTGCCAACGTCTGTAAATCAGCTGGTACTGCTTCCTGCATCCAGAGTCTGCATGCCAGATCTCCCTTTGCCCACACCATCAGAGTCTCCTGGTCCTTCAGGGACCAGACAACACCATCTCCCCAGCACCCTGCAACAAAAGCTGGCATCCACATTTGGGAACGCCTTGTTAGGAAACAAAAGGACATATGTCCTCAAACTGATGTCACTGCCTAGAATCCATCACAAAGACATGAAAGATGATGTCTGCTAGCAAAAAAACCCCATGACAACCACACCAAAGTCCCTCCCAATATAAACCACTTAAAACTTATACATGGAGTCACATATTGAGCATATGTACACATTTAAATTATGCAGAAAGAGCTACACTGCAGTCTTAACAGGCAGCGAGAACAGCAGCCAGGGTGGTGATGTTCTGTCTTCTCTATGTAGCAGTTTCAAAATGGAATCTTTTGTGGGTATTTAAAAAACTACAACAGAGTGGAGTTGAGTCTATGTCAAATATTAGACTGAATTAAAGTAGTACAATACTAAACCCAAAACACAAAGCACAATTGTAGGCTCATGAACAAGAATCTCTGAGGCGCATCACTGCTGAGGGTGTTTCAGAAGCATCTGTATGGTATGACTCTTTTTTCTCTTAGACAGCAAAGTAAAATACAAAGTGGCATACGCATGAGGGGAATGCTGTGTGGAAAGTGGGTGTCAGGACACTAGGCGATGCAGCACCCTGCTTACCTCTGAGGGAGGACAGGTCAGGATGGGACGCTTGCAGATGGCCGGGTGGACAGTGAGGCACCTGCCCTCTCTCTGATACTCTTTCCATTTATTTTTTTAAATAATAAAGATATGTGTATCTGCTATAAAATTGAAGCCAAGAACCATAGTACTCACCCTCAGTACGCTCCAGACACTAGTGGACCTTGAGGGTCCCACGAGAGCCAAGGTCAAAGGTGGTGCATCTGTAGAGAGGGGAAAGAGGAGGTTATGCCTCTGGCCAACTGCCCTGGAGTCTTCCTGCTATAACAGCCTCCTGTCACTCCCTCCACAAACACTGGTTAGACTCCTGCCTGGCACTGAGGATACACCAGTGGCAGGACAGTCACTGTTCTTGGGGAACAAACATTCTAGTGGGGAAGCGGGAGGGTAAATAAGCACATAACACAAGGCCAGGGCGTTGTCAGAAGATGGTGATGGGGCTGCTACATTACAAGCTGCTGAGGAAGCCTCAGAGGAGAGGAAGGACACCTGAAGAGGTCAGATCACAAACTATGACTACTGGGGAAAGAGCTTCTAGGTTACAGCAACAGCCAGGGCAAAGGCCTTAATGTTGGAGGGGCTCTGGGCAAGGGAGTGTTGGGAATACTTGAGGAGCAGTACTCTGGCAGGCCAGAGTGACTGGAACCATGTCCCACACTGGGGACATTTCCTTCGGAGAGCTGTATGCAGAGAAATGACAGACAAATGGGACTTTCCTGACACCACTTTAGGTGCATGAATATTTGGCTGTGTATGTTTAATTTGTGTATATAATGTGGTGGGGGGGCAGGTGCCATGCATGTATGTGTGGAGGTCAGACAGAGCTTTCAGGAGTCAGTTCTCTCCTTCCACCTTTATGTGGGTGGAACTTAGGGGGATCAAACTCAGGCCATCAGGCTTTGATGGCAAGGGCTCTGTCCGCTAAGTCATCTAGCCCAAGGCTAGATGATAGTACCCGTTGTTTCAGGGACCAGTACTAAGCCAGCCTTGGGCCACAAGATCTAAAAGGACAACCCACAACCTCGGCAATGAATGAATGTGCAAGATGACAAAGGAACACAGTTATACTCAGAAATCAAAATATCTGTAGAACAAAACCAAATCAGAGACAAGGAAATCCATGCTTGTTTGTTTACTTTTTCTTTACATTTCTTCACTTTAGTGTGTGAGTGATAAAGCCTCACTTTGTAGCTTACGCTGGCCTCGAACTCAGAATCTGTAAGTGCCTGGATTAATGCTTTAAATTATGAGATCTAGTGGTGGGCTCAATAAGGACAGTGATTTAGAAGTACGCTACAGAAAGGAGATGTACATATTTTCCTACTTCACTTCTAAGTGCCCATCTTTCAAGGGTCCATAGATGTCAAGATTAAGAACACATAAATTAGGACAAAGGGTGCTCAGTGGTAGAGTACCCGCCTAGTATACACAAGGCCCTAGGTTCCATCCTGAGCACCAAAACCAGACACACACATACACACACACACACACACACACACACACACACACACACACACACAGAAGCAAAACTTAAACTAAGTTGGGGAAAAGTAAAAAGTGAAGTAGGTTCCAAGAGGAGAGGAGGCAGGAGGTGGGGTGCGCAGGGCAGATTCCAATTAAGCCTTGGGAAGGGGTCCTGGGTATCTGTGTTGACCACCCCAACACCTCCTCCCTGGGTCTGCACTCAAAGCCTCACCTGCTCAGCTCAGCCCACAGAATCCCCATGTGAATGACTGCACCGTGGGCTGGGGTGGGGCTGAGACTGGCGTAGGACCCAGACCTGGCCTGATGATGAAGCCTCTGCCAATTTCCCTCTTCCTGGCTGCGGAGCCAGAGGCGCTGAGCAATAACCACCAGGCCCAGGACAGATGAAGGAACTTTATGCAAAGGGATGGCTTATGGACTCTGACCTTCGAGTCACTTACAGCTACTCATGAGCTGCAGGGGCTGCCTCCTGCCCTTCCGAGAGAAAAAAACCCAACATAGACCAATGCAGAGTCGGGGGAGAGAAGAGACAGCACCCTGGCAACCTCACTAGAGGCCCTGGATCCCGCCATTCCTGATGTCATTGTTAGCAGGCTCTTCTGGGCTGAGCCTGTGTATTCCCTCTTTTATATAATCAGAATGGCCTCGATTTCTATTTGTTCCTACAACCAAATGGCTCCCAACTAACACAGAAGGGCAGAGGCTGCTGCTGTTCTTATTGATTCCCAGCGTTCACTACCATGCCATTTAGGGAAGCAGCAAATAAAATTAGGAACAGTCACTATACATAGAAACAGCAGCTACAGAAAACACACGCTTCAGAACGCAGGAGCAGCCCTCTGGCACTTGCTGCTCCTCAGCTGGCCTATGAAGCCCTAACAAGTTCTGACTTTCAAGATGTTCAGCAGGGCAGGAGGGAACCAGAAAAACTCAGAATGCCTTCCTTTATCACCAGCAGACTTCCCATTAATAAATTCCTAGGATGATCAGGAAGCCCCTGCAATAAAGCTCTTGTAAAATTTTAATAGGGCCTTTTAAATTGCAGCGGAAATTGCTTTTCTGCCACTCTAATTTTTCCCCTTCCTCCAAAGTGATACATGATTTTTGTTTTTCTCTTTTGATAGGGTCTCACTATGTAGCCCAGGTTGGCCTGAATGCAGAGTCTGCCTGCCTTTCACTGGGACTCCAAGAGTGTACCCCTGAGCCAAGCTGCACATGGTTCTTTAAGGACATCTGCGGTGATGTGTGGTGGCACCTTCCCTCTGGACCCGGAAACCTGTGTCCTGCAGGAAGCTATGGAAGTCCATCTGCCCGGGGTCACTCACAGTGAACAGGAAAGTAAGAGGCTTCCCTGGAAACAGCAGTGAAGGAGGGCTACAGGGCGAGTTCAACCAGAGCCAAGAGCAGAGCTTTCTGAAACTGCCTAGGAGGGAGGAGGCCCTTAGAGGTGCCTCAGTAGCCCCTGCATGCCCACGTCCCTGGGTCCATCCATCACAGGCTGTGCATCTCACTTTGCACAGGTTTGAAACAAGAACAGAGTCCCAGAAAAAGAATGATAGGAGTAGCCACATCCTGGTAGGGACAATGAGCTGACAGCTTTCTCCCCTCTGCCACAGGGATTGGTCCTTGGAGTCCAATCAGAGGATATCTGAGAATTTTGCGGCTGAGATAGAATGACAGACAGGGACTGGCCAGGGCTTATTTGCCATCCTGGGGGCAAATTCTTGGTAAGAATACTTGAGTGGTGACTCCAGTTAGGCCAGTTCTGAGGTTTTCAAGTCCCTGAGCTATTAACTTCCTTTTACAGTTTAAGCCAAGGGGATTCTGTGGTAACAGCAAAAACAGCTCAGGAAGGGACCTGAACAGACTGCAGGGCACTCCTTTGTATCTGGGTGAAGTAGACCCTTTGAAGAAGCCAAGCTACATCTAGTCCCAGTCTCTCCAGGGGAGAAACCACATCTCAAGGATGTCACAGACCTCTGAAGTCCATGCCCCTCGCTGGGGAAGGAGCACTTGAATCTAGTCCATTTGTCCACTTGACAAGTAGGGACACTGTGGTGGTTTGAGTAAGTGTCCCCCATAGGCTCAAAGTACTTGAACACTTGGTAGGTTGGTGGCGCTGTTTTGGGAAGGTCATGGAGCCTTCAGGAGGTGTGGCCTTGCTGGAGGAAGGAGCAGATAGTGGAAGCTGGCTGTGAGTGTTCACAGACCAGTTCCATTTCCAGCATCTGTCTCTCTCTCAGCTTCCTGTGCCTGCTTGAAGATGGCAGCCCTCAGCTTCTGCCTTATCTGCCTCTGCCTCCCTGCCATGATGGATGCTTAGCCCTCTAGAACCAGATGCCAAATCAACTAACTTCCTTCTATAAAGTTGCCTTAGCAAGAGAGAAGTAACTAATACAGACACTGAGGGTGTGCAATGGCTTGTCTAAGGCCCAGTACAGCCCCAGAGGGAGCACTGTCCACAGAGGGACTGCCGAGGGAATGCAGAGGCAGGAAGCCAGGCTCCAGGCCTCTCCCTCACTACTTCCCCGGCTCAAAGCAGCATTTTTGTTTCCTGTTTCACAAAATGGGTTTTCAGGGTAGTACCTAAGTGCCACTGTTCCACAGTCACTATGCTGAAAACCAATCTTTTGGGACTTTTTGCAAGTTAGTTACCTGGATTTTGGTCCTCACTGAAACCCTGTGAAGCAGGCATGTCACTGTGGCTGGGTGTGGGTGCTCACGTGCTCCTGGCAGGCCAGGGCGGGGCTCTCCCAGGTTAGGCAGCACACTTGGCCTTCCCTCTTCCTGGACTTCTGGACCAGGGTTTTTTCTATCCCCCTTCCTATTTCCATCTCAGCTCACATGCAGGGATCATCCACACACTATTCCAGCTGTGGTTCCGATCTGAAATGTCCCCAAAAGCTTTAGTATGTATTGGAGGCTTAGTCCTCAGCACTGCATTACTGTCAGGAGATAGAACCTTCCAGAGGCAGGGCCTAGTGACAGGTCTTAGTCACTGGGGCCATGCCATTGAATGACAGGCATATATCACTATGCCTCTGTTTTGCGAGTAGGTTCTCCCCTTCCGCCATGTGGGACTCAGGGACAGAACTCAGGTTGTGAGGCTTTGGCAGTAAGGCGCTTTACCTGCTGAGCCATCTCACTGGCTCTGGGCCCTCTTTCCTTGAGGTAAATAGCTTTTTACAGCAGGCAAACACACAGTGATGAGCTGCTACCTCACCACAGGCCCCAAACCAGAGGGCCACGAAACCATGGAGTGAAACCTCTGGAACTGTAAGCCAAAATAAACCTTTCCTCTTTGTATGTTGATTATCTTGCATATTTTGTCACAATAATGCAAAGCGAACAACTCCTTTTTTACCTGGTAATCCACGAGGAAGAAGAAATAAGTAATCCGACTGGTCAAAGATGTGGCTACTCCTGGTACCTGGACAGGATCACTAGCTTTCTAGGACTAAGTGAGAGATGAGAGGAATATCCGCCCCCACCACCACCACCACAAGGTCTTGCTTACGAAGCTCAAGTTAGTCTCAAATCTGAGAACCTCCTGCCTCAGTCTCCTGGGTGCTGGGATGCCCAGTCTATGTCACCACGTTCGCCTGACCAGACACCCACTCTTAGCAGATGTCATGAGAGGTAACCAGCCTCTCTCCTCCACGCAGTCACCTGTGTAAGTGGCTTGTCTGGGCATTCATTACAAGCTGAGTGAGGGCAATGCATGCCCCCTGCTGCCATGAGCTGCGTTCCAGTTCCCATACTTTACCAGAGTTTCACTCTGGGCACAGTCACTGACCTACTAATCAAGGGGCTCAATGGCGCTTCATTTAGAGATGATGCCCA
Source organism: Eospalax fontanierii (assembly GCA_035773235.1). Classification (NCBI taxonomy): domain Eukaryota; kingdom Metazoa; phylum Chordata; class Mammalia; order Rodentia; family Spalacidae; genus Eospalax; species Eospalax fontanierii. The sequence continues at coordinate 23,406,838 of CM069554.1, read as the reverse complement.
GCACGTCCAGCCTCATCTCATCTTTGAAATATCAACTGGGGAAAAGATCTGTTCATTCAACTGCCTCTATCCACATTCCAACGAAGAAAAGCTGACATAGGAAGAAAGGAAGACTCTGCCCTGGGAAAACCTAGGCCCTCAGAAGCCGCTCAGCCCATGTTGCAATTAATCATGTTTTCTCTTATGACCTATATTCTATTAATAACCTGCATTGACAATTCAGCATGGTCTTTTGTTGATGGATGCCCTCTACTATGACTACAGCTGGTCTGTGTCTTTTAGGACCTGTGCCCCTGGCTGACCTGCCTCTCTGCAGGTAACTGTGTGGGACAGGGCCCATACAAGGACTCAACCCTGCCAGGGGACTGACAACTTCCTGTCTGCAGCCCAGCCCAGGTAGGCCGCTACATAACTCACACAGACCTCTGCAAAGAAGCTGCTCCAAGAAAACAACACTGTGTGACCATTTTACAGGCAGCAGATTGGCCAAAATGTCAGTGTGATACCACCAACTGTGCTAGTGATTGGAGCGAGGGGAACTCTCAGTCACCGTGGGTGGCAATAGAGCTGGAACAACGTTTTGGAAGAGAAGTCTGACAATTTCTTCTCTTGTTGTGCAACAGGGTTTCACTATGCAACCCAGGCTAGCCTCGAACTTTCCATCTCCTAGCCTTGGTTCCCAGGTGGTGGGCTCATACTCCCAGCTCAGCAACTTCTTCCACACAGCAACTTCCATGACAGGTTCACTCTCCTACTGACTGGTGTCCTGATTCCTGCAATTTCTCACTCGGAGTTCAAGCATAAATTTTGCGTTTGGATCTGACTATATGCAAAACACTGTTTTACTCTTAATAACTGATTCCTTGAAACCTCTGAAAGCTCCTCTAGGATCCTCATTCTTTTTGTTTGTGAGACTGTGTCTCATGTAGCCCAAGAGAGCTTTGGACTCCCTATGTAGCTAAGGATAGCCTTCAACTCTGGATTTTCTTGCCTCTACCTCTTGAGTGCTAAGATGTCTGTATCATGACACTTGGCAGGATCCCAATTCATTCTTTAAGACAGGCTCACCTCAAACTCTATGCAGCTGAGAGTGACCTTGAACTCCTGATCCTCCTGTCTCTACCTCTGGAATGCTGTGATTACAAGAGTATGCCACCATATCTGGTTCATGTGGTGCTGGGGATCAAACCCAGGGCTTCATGCATGTTAGGCAGCACTCTGAGAACTGAGCCACATCCCCAGCCAGAATACCCACTCTTTCCCTCCTATTATTTTATTTACTGTGTATGTGCGCATATGTTGTGTGTGTGTGCACAGATGGAGGTCAGAGGACAACTTGAGGGAGTTGATTCTTGCTCCCATGTGGGGCACAGGGACTGAACTCAGATCAGACTTGACAGGAGGCATGTTTATCTGCTGTACCTTTTCTCTGGCTCCATTCTTTCTTTAAAATATTTTATTTATTATTATTTTTTATTTTATGTGTACAAGTATATTAACTGCATGTATGCAGGTACACCCGTGTCATGCAACGCTTGTGGAGGTTAGAAGAGAAGGTTGGATTCCCTGGAACTGGAGTTACAGATGGTTTATTAGATGCCATGTGGGTACTGGGACCTGAACCTGGGTCTTCTAAAAAGAGCAGCCAGCGCTCTTGACCACTGCGCTATCATTCTGGGCACTACGCTGGCTCCATTCTTAACTCCAAACTTTGCCCAAGATTACACAGTAAGTATGTGGCAGGGCTGAGGGACCTCTGAACCCAGGACACCTGACTTCCAAAGCAACAATATATCAGGGGATGGCTATGGCACCTTTTAAAGTTTGTTTTGTTTGAGATCTCACTATGAAACCTAGGCTGGCCTGGAATTCACTATGTAGACCAGGGTAACCGGGAACTCATAGAGATCTAGTCACCTCTGCCTTCAAGTACTGAGATCAAAGATGTGCACCACCTTTGTTGTTGGCGGGGGGTGCCTTTTAAGACAGGGTCTCCATGCAGCCCCAGCTGGCCTGGAACTCGTTATGTAGACCAGGCTGGCCTCAATCTCACAGAGATCTGCTTGCCTCTGCCTCCTGAGTGCTGGCATTAGAGTGCACCATTATGCCTGACCAGGCTGTGGCTTCTTATCCAAGGATTCTGGGAAGTGTCTGCTCTCCTGGTAGAAAGTCCTTTGCTCCTTTGCTGATCCACCTTTTCCCAGTTTGGAATGCTGATGTTATAGCTGAATTTGAAACAGTCCCTGTTTGTCCCCAGAAGAGATGGGCTCCCACTGAAAGCCCTGGATTCCCAGTTAAAGTGGTGACAAGAGTTTAGCTGTGCTGGAGTTGACCTGTGGGTCCCTCCCTCCAGTGCTGCTCTATGACACAGACGACCACCTGTGGACTCACAGTGCCACCTCTGTATGGGGAACTCGGGCCAAACTCATGAAACACCTGACAGTTGGGCTCCAGGTGCCAGCAGCTGCTCTATCACACTGTCAGCAGTTTGCGGAGGGCCACAGGCCACACACAGGCCACAGGCATGGCCTGGAAGATATCTCGAAGAGATGGACTCTGGGAGTTAAAAATTTCCACCAAGCAAGACTGGTCAGAGGCACCTAGAAAGACAGTGTGGGGCCCGAATTAATTTTCAGGGGACCTACTGGGTGGGCCCAGCCTCGTTCTCCTTCCAGCCTTCTAGAGCTGTCAGGGTGAAGGTCACCTTAAGGCGAAGCCCAGCCCATGGCACATCTGTGCTTGTTCTGCTGGCCCGGGCTCCCTGGCCAGGGAAATCCTGTAGAGCTCATGGATCCTTTCTCCTCCTGTCACCAGCCATTTGCTGGATGTGCCAAGAGTTAAGTCCCTTCCTGAGCTCCAATGAAAACAGCTTGTCAGTGTGACTTCCACTGCCGGGTGCGTTTCCACAAAGCACTCTCCAGCCCAGCTAATCAGGTGGAAGTTAGGACAGTGGTCAAGTCACCAAATAGGTCAGGCTTTGGTTTTTAATCCTCTTATTCATAATATAGTGAAAAGGAAGAATGGGGGGAAGCCATCGCCAGTGAGCACATCTACAGTTACTTAACCTCTGAGTTTCTTCATCTACAATGTGGGGATAAGAGAGGTTCGGGGAGAAGTTAAAAAAAAAAAAAAAAAAAAGAAAACGACTCTGTGACATATGTTCACAGCAGGACCTGGCATCAAAAAGCACTTAAAACTTTGAGCTACCGCTGTTCCTACTGTTGGCGACATAGTGGGACTTTCACTAATCTCAAAGCTTCATCCCCGGATCAATCAGACACACAGAGAAACTTCTTGGCCCCAATTCTGGACACTCAGGAAAAAAAGTGGGCCGAGGGTCCAGGGCAAGGAAGAGTAGAAGCTGCGTGGCTCAGGGTCCCCTGGGAAGAGAAACAGTCCTGCTGCAGTGCCCACCCACTAGCCGTTCTTCCTTTCCTTCCAGGATTACATCCCCCAACCTCTCTTGCAGCCAGGAGCAGCCATGAGGGGTACGGGGAGCTGCTGTGGGACTTTGAATAAAATTCCTCCCCAGAAGTAAAGCTCAGCGATGGTCTTGCACCTGCTCTCTCACCCTATTCCCACCTAGACTAGAGACTCACTGGCTTGACTGCAGTACCTCAGTGGGCTACCTAGAGATAAGAACTTGATCTCTGACCAAATAATCCCACTTCTCGGATGACATTAAGCCGCCACGCTGGGCCCAGACTGCCATCTCTGGACATCTTAGCCATGAGAAACCACCCTCTGTCAAGTCTACACCATTTTTTTTTAATCTCTGTTATTGGCAGCTTTTTGCTTTGTTTTATTTTGTTTTGAGACAGGTTCTCGCTGCCTGGCCTAGAGCTTACCATGTAGACCAGGCTGGCCTGAAATTTAGGATCCTCCTGCCGCTGCCTGAGTGACAGAATACCAGGTATGCATCACCACTGCTGGCTTCCACACCAGATGTATAGCCAGAGAAACCTAGCCGGCATGGTAAGGGAGAATGCTGGACACAGTGAACAATGCCAGACACACAGGCTCAGGCCCTCAAAAACTTATGGTATCAAATAGTAAACAGAAGGTACACAGGCGAACACACGCCTATGTGACTCTGAGTGTTGAGAAGTGCTATGTGGGAGACCAGATTTGACTTCAAACTGAGAACTAAAGAAAGAGGAAAAGGAAGCTACATGAAAACGACGTCCATTAACCCGACAATGGTTAAGCAGAATCACCATGCATACATTCCAAGGAATATTATTCAGCATGACAAGGAATGAAAGACTGATTCATGTACAGTAAAGATGAGCCTTGAAACCAGGATGCTACGCGAAAGGAGTGGGTCACAGACGGCCATAGATTATAGGACTCATTTGGTATAAACTGTCCAGAGTAGACAAATCCATAGGAACAGAGATTAGTAGTTAATCAGAAGCTGGAATACAGGAAATTGGAGGGTACAAGGTCTCCTTTTGGGTCACAGAGACAAGGTTTTATTAACTTGCCCAGTCTACCTTGAACTTGCCCTGTAGCCCTGGTAGGCCTTGAAATTTCGATCCTCCTGCCTCACCCCTGCCCCAAGTGACTGGAACCATAAGCCTGTACCACCAGGTCCACCTTGAATTATATACTTTTAGTACATGAATTTTATTTCAAAAACATTTGAAAGGCTATCCAGAGTAGGTTATAGGCTTGGCTATAAGGTCTCTAGTGGGAAAAATCAACAATATTTCAGGAGACAGGGGAGGTCTATGGGCCGTAGGCAGCCGTTTGTTCTTTATTCTAATATGAAGGGGTCAGAGGACTGGTGTGTTCTGATTTCCAGTTTTGAAAAGTCCCTCGGGTTGTGCACAGAGGCTGTTGGGGTTCAAAGGGCGCAGGAAGAAGCAGAGGGGGTGCCGCTGCTAAAGGAGAAGTGGTGGTGGGAGGGGCCAGGTCGAGCGCAGCAGAACAGAGACGAGGAGGCTGGCCGGACAGCCAGTCCACCACAAATGGCCTTGCTCATGGACTGACCAAAGGGGGCGAAAGAGAAAAGAAGATTCCAGAATGAGCTTCGTATGGTCTCATGAGCTTTTCCATTGTAGGTTTTTGCTGGAATCAAATTGTACACAGAACAACATCATGAGCAAGTCACCAAAGGTCTGCCTTAGGAACTGAATGAACAAGCCATTGCTTCATCTTTGTTGTTTGTTGCTGGCAGGGCCCATCCTTTGCATTTTCAATAACAAAGTGAATTCTCCATATATACACAGGCACACATACAAGTCCCCAGATGGAACACAGGGAGGAGTGACACTGTCATTTGCCAAAAGAACCACCGTTCACCAGGAGATGAGACAGAAAAGGCAAAGATACTGGCTGACTGATGGATAGACGGATGGACTTACTGATGATCAGAATGAAGTCAGGGCTGGGGGCATGGCTCAACACCGGAGTGCTAGTGTAGAACCCACCAGTGAGAGACGGGGGCATGGCTCATTGGCAGAGTACTTAGCCTGGCATACATGTGGCCCTAACTTACATCTATAATGTAGTATGTATGTGGGGAGGGGGTGCACAGTGACTGCAAATGTACGTGGTTCTAAAGCATTTTAATTCCTAGTGTTAAAATGCTTTTACTCTAAGTCAGTTAAAATTTGGTACATGCATGTGTGTGTGTGACAGAAGCGTATTTCAAACTGATGATTTGTTACTTCACAAGACAAATCCACACAGGGCTAGCCTTGTGCACAAAGCCCTTCACTTGGTTTAATGTTCTGTCACTGTCTTGAAATTCTTAACATTAAAAAAAATATTTATTTTTACGTGTATGAATTTACCTACATCTATCTATGTGTATTACATGTATGCAGTGCCCATGAAGGCCAGATGAGGGTGTCAGAGTTTTGGACAGTTGTTAGCAGCCACATAGGTGCTGGGAACTGAACCCAGGTCCTCTGAAAGAGCAGGAAGTGTTCTTAACTGCTGAGCTCTCTCTCCAGCCTGGAATTTTTAATTACTTTATCCTTGAACACTGTCCTTTAATTGCCAGTGGACCAATGTCCTTACACTAATTAGGTAAGTGCTCTACCACTGAGCTCCACCCTGAGTCCTGAACCTGTGATTTTAGGTGAGTCCGAGAGAGTGAGTGTATAGCAGAGGTGAGCCACGCCATGCCCCTGCTTTCCTACTCACAGCATTCACACACAGTGATTCCGATGCCCGTAAGCACAGGATTCAAGTGTACCAACAGCACACAGGCATGCAGCAGCACTCAACTGGAGGATAAGGTGAGTCACATCTACAGCACAGCAGGCAGGATACTGCCAGCCCTGAGAGGTACTTCCATTATAGCCAGAACTTAAATCAGGGCCAGCAAGATGACTCGATGAGGAAAGGTGCTTGCCATCAAGTGTTGGAAACCTGAGTTTGATCTCCAGAACCCACATGATGGAAAGAGAGAACCAATTCCTGCAAACTGTCCTCTGACCTCTAAACACACATAGTGCCCGCCCCCATACACACACAGAAGAGTAAAAAGTTAGTAATAATAATAAACTTGAAACTAACAAAGAAGTAGACACGAAGACCCAGAAGCGTATCACAGCTTTGAACTAGCCACGCAGCAATGCCAAATGATAAAACAGAAAGAGGACAGTCAACCCGCAATGTCAACACACGGAATAAAAGCAGGTGAGGTGGCTTCATGCAGCGCTCCCACTATTCCACTAAGAATGAACAAACATGTACATGTGAGTGCAGAAACACAACGTATGCAATGCAGTGAGTCCACACATGAAAGTGGTCTGTGATTTGCATGAAAAACTGGCACAGCACAGCACCAAGATGAAAGGTGAAAAATCATGTCAACAGCCAGGCTTAGTGGTGTATACTTGGGAGGCAGAAGCAGGTGGATATCTGTGAGTTTAAGGCCAGCCTGTTCTACATAGCAAATTCCAGGACAGCTGGGGCTACAAGGAGACCCTGTGTCAAAAAGACACCCTCTCTCCCCGCAAAAAGTCAATAATTTAAATGTAAAAGATTCTACAGGACTTCAGCTTGGATCTATCAAGGATGTGTTTTCTGTCTTCCTCAGCCACGCAGTCAACTACAACCCAAGTCTGGCCCCCTCCATTTTCCCCTGTTCTTAGGATGGCATGGCTGCTTAGCCCTGGAGGGTCACCACCCATTGTCGGTTCCCTTGCCCTTCCCTGTCTGGTCTCCATAAGGGGAGCTTTCCCCATAGGTTCTCCACATCCGTCCAGAGGGATGCTGTCCTCTGTTTCCCTCCGGGACTCCAGGACATGCAGGGAGGCAACTCTACAGGCCACTCCACACCCTAGGCAAAGTAAAACCATGGAGTCAGTAACAACTGATGCTCTCTCTGAGGGGCCAGAGGAACAGAGTAGCTGAGAGATGCCAGTGTACACTTCTGAGCAACCTACAGGAGTGAGATGAGACAGGGGCTGCTGCAGGGACAGGAAGCACTGGTCTTCTCAATGGGGATCGGGTAGAGTCAGCTAGCCAGCACTGAGACTAAACAGCATCTCATCATGGCTGGAAAAGGGCCAACTTGACCTTTAGGTGTGACCCCAAGGATCATAAACCTCACACACTGACCTACATGAGCCTTCTGAGGGGAGTGCAAGATCTTGAGGGAAATGTGCTTTTATTCTGGAAACAGAGGACACAAAGCAAGGGGAGAACATCCTGGGTCCCATAGCTGGAGGCCAGGGCTGCTGAGGGTGCCCTAGGATGGTCCAATGAGACAGTCCTGTGGGCATGTGGCCACCCACTGTGTAATTAAGGATACAGGAACAGCATACACGGTCCCTGGTACCCAGCAACACACTCGCCTCTTTTCATTAACAGAGGCCCAGGAGAGCATCCAGGCCAATGTCACGGCTTCCACCTGTGGCCTTGACACTGACCGGCAGGTGAAGTCTGTTTTGCCCACAACTGAGGACACTTAAATCTCCCATATGGAAGACCAGGCTAAGCAGGCAGTTAGTCATGGAAGAGGAGCTAGTCCCATGTTTACCCCTTCCTCAGCAGTCAATGGTTCGGGAATGCCCTTGTGTGCTCTATCATTCCTTGAGAAGTGGGCATTTGTTTTATTTGCAGGGTTTGTTTTTTGTTTTTCTACCACGACAATGCTGCCAAATATATCCCTTTGTGCTGGGCTGTCTTTTCTGTAGGGCACTGCTACAGGCCTGGCAGGGCCAGGCAGAGACCATGGACTGTAATACTGTATTAGAAACCGATGCCCAAGTCAATCGAGCTGCATGCCTGTTTGCCACATGTCTTTGGAGACCATCTGAAAAGGTGTCTGGGGAGACAGGGAACAGGGCAGAGAATCCTGACTTTCACTGCACATCTTTCTGGTACCTTCTGAATGCTTTATTACATGCATGGTCTGCTCATTCAAAGAAATAAGTAGGAAGCCCCCTCCCCCACTGTCTTCTAAAAAGGTCACAATGATTCATACATCCTCCAGCAGCCAGGAGACTGACTGAGCTCATTAATGCCCTATATATCTCTCCTATACATCTCTCTTCAAGGTTGTTTCTAACCCTTTTCTTCTTTTTTTAACCTGGTATGAGCTGTCACATTTCTCCTTCTCAAGATGGGTGGTTCCCTCCTAGTCTGCAGCTGTAGGGACACAGTGAACTCCAAGAGATGCTAATTTGGACAAGCAGCCTGGCTATACATCCAGGCCAGGGCTGTGGCCAGGTCTTCAGGCCTCTAGGTTCTGCTGGCAGGAGGAGAAAACAGGGCTTGCGCTCTCCTCACAGGCTATTTTCAACTCACCCCAGCTGAGCTGTCCTTACTAAATGGGTGGCACAGAGTTCCTCATTTGCCTGAAGCCCCTCAGAAAGGGTGAGGTAGGCCTGCAGCAGCCCGTGGGATCTGCACTCTGAGGAACCAGAGGGAAAGAGACAAAGCCTGAGGGAAAATCGACTCATACAAACAAGAGGCCTTCTCGTTCACTTCCTGAATCTCTGCTTGTGCTGGCCAAGAACCAGAGGCCTGGCCAGCTGCTGCTGAGTCCCTGGGAATAGTCCCCGAAGTTGATTTGAGCTCAGTCATGGAGGCTGGAACTCTGGGCTTACTTGGGGAGGGTGGGAGATGGAAGTGGGCTGTGTCTCAAGGGAAAAGTAGCCCTGGGAATGGCAGGGCTTAAGAGAACATGAGGGAATGTCCACGTGGCCAGCAGCTTCCTGTGAGCTAGGAGCTGAGTTCAGATGGACTGCTGTCACCTACCTGTGCCCCATAGCATCTGAGCTGAGCTGGGACGTACAGCCCAGCTGTGGCAGGGAACACCCTTGCCCTCACTCCTTCTAGATTCAGCCTAGAGTGGAGACTAGAGCTTCGTGTGTGTGTGTGTGTGTGTGTGTGTGTGTGTGTGTGTGTGTGTGTGTGACTGACTGTCCATCATCAGGGACGAGGGACCAGGGACCAGCCAACAAACTGTGGGGCACACACAGGGCAGGTTTTGTCCTTCCTTCCTTAATTAACAAGCCCTGTTGCTACTTGTTCCAAAAGAACATGGATCAGTTTCCATATCTCCTTCTGGGGCCAAGCTACCACCACCATGGCTCACTTGGAAAACTCCATTGATCTCATTTGGCTTCAAGGTCACACCTACTTTCCTTGATTCTATTGTACAGCCATCCAGGGAGATCAATCAGATCAGACAGGGGACACAGGGGACTTCCTCACTTCAACTCCTCAACATCTTGGCTAGACACAGTAGTGTGCACTTGTTCCCTGGTACTCCTGAACTGAGATGGGAGATCACTGGGTCCAGGAATTAGAGCCGGCCTAGGCATCTAGCTTCCCCCGGACCCTTTGCCTGCCATCCCAGCCCTCAGTTCTCAGTGTCGTCACTGTCTACAGACTGGTGTACTGTCCCTGTGCGTGGATGACAAGCTCTGAGAGGCCAGGTTCTAGGGCTGTCTTGTCCATCACCTTGCTCTTAGCATCACACAGCCTAGGGCTGGGCCCATAACTGTTTGGAAATGAATGCTAGGGGCAGAGATCTTTCGAGGGAGGAAAATACCAGTCAACAACTCCGTCAATGAACCACTCAACCGTCTACATGCTCGGCACCAAGATGAAGGAAACCAAAACACAGTTAATGGTGAGAGCAGGTAGGGGTGGGGCTTGACCACAGCGAAGTCAGGCATCACTACAGGGGTGAGGGAGAGAGGACATGTTTGCTGACCTATGAAGGAAGAGCAGGAGATGGCAGGTGAGGAGGAGGGAAGAGGCTCCAAACAGGGGAACTAGTGTTGGTCTGTGTACCCAAACCCTGGCACCTACAGGACAGGCAGCTTGAACTGTGGACATTCGCTGAGATGATCAAAGGTAACCACGTTCTGACCAGAGCTCCCTGTGGCCTCAGGTCAGATTTGAGGCCTCATTTATCCACGGAAATTCCCATAGGACTAACAATGCAGGCCTCATCTCTTACTCCACCCATGTTTCAGATGACTGTTCCAAGACAACTCAGTCAGTGGGTCACAGGGCTGTGACAGCATCCTGCACTCTTGCTCCTGTCCTGTGCCTCCTCCAGGTGACCAGGCTCTCTATGTCTTCACTCAGGGTCCACAGACTTCTGCTGAGGTGAAATTTCCCATATAATTGGCAATGATGGTGCTCACACCAGTCTAGACTATGAGCAGCTAATGAGGTGGGAAGAGGCGCTGGGAAAGGAAAGTGGGTTTGGGGAGACATCAGGAAGAGACAGGCCCAACAACAGACACTTACAGCTTGGACTCAGGATGGCAGAAACACCAGAAACACTGAACCATGACTGATAAGAGACTGAGACATGTTGGAGGCAGAAAGAGAGTAGAAAAACCAGCAAACATTGTTTGTTACATGGACGGAAACATCTAGAAGACCAATCTACACACAGAAACTGCTAACTATGGTAGCACCTAGAAGACAAGCTTGGGTAACTGGATGACAGAGACAGGAAGGAGATGGTCCACTGTCCTGTCAGGTGCTGTATACTGATGATTCAGTCAATAAAGAGCCATATATACAGCAAGGTCCCATAAGATCACATTGCCAGTGATGCAGCCATTTCAGTTTATGTCTATGTTCTCATTATGATGAAATTACCTAAGAACACTTTCTCAGTGTGTCTCCATCATTAAATATTAATCAATGCAAAATCAGGCTGGGGTGTGGCTCAGGGGTGGGGTACTTACTTAGAATCTACCAGTGAAAGACTGTGGGTGTGACTCAGTGGAAGAACACTTACCTAGCATACACAAGGACCTGGGTTTGTTTCCTAGCACTGAATCAATCACTCTCTCTCACACACACACACAAACACACACACAGTCACACAGCCATGGAATGCCCATGGATGCCAGAAGAGGGCATCAGATCCCCTGAAACTGGAGTTTTAGGTGGTTGTTAACCACCATGTGGGTTCTGGGAACTGAACCTCGGTCCTCTATAAGAGCAGCCAGTGCTCTTAACTGTTTAGCCACTTCTCCAGCTCCCCTGAATATAGATTTTAATTATCACACCTAAAAATACTAACTCAAAAAATGGGTAGAATCATTGCTATGGTACATACAGAAATAAACACATATGCAGCAAGTGGGTATGCATGCAGCTTGGAACCCACTGAAAATATATGATGTTGGGTGGTTGGTTCTTGACTGGGAAAACTTACTACAGTGTGCTTTGACCAAATGACACTTCCAGGACTGTGTCACCATCGCTACAGAGACACGGAACAGCAATGAGACTGGGCTAGAAACGACCTGGGCAGAAATGGGCAGGCACTCCTCTCCATTTTCCTCTACTGTCAAGTGAGGATAGAATCCCGGTGGTTGTATGGATCAACTGAGATGATCAAAGGGACTTAAACAACAGCCAGCATTCATAACTCAATTACTGTCCTTGTTACTGTTTGCTGTTGAGTGGGAATCACTTAAAGGTGTTACATGAAAAGGCTATTGATGATGATCTGTCTATTGTGAGGAGGCTCTTCAAAAGGTGGTTACAGGCTGGACAGATGGCACAGCAGCTAAAGGTGTTTGCCACGTGAGCTTGGTGACCTGAATTTGATCCACAGAACCTACATAAAGGTAGAAGGAGAGAACTGACTCCAGGAAGCTATCCTGGGACATAAGTGCACTGTGACACACAAGTATCCATACATATCATTCACATGGATGGATGTGTGGATGGATGTGCGGATGGATGGATGGATGGATGGATGGAACGAAACCAAAAAGCAGCCAGGTACAGTGGTTCACACCTGAGATTCCAGCACCTAGGAGGCTGAGGCAGTAGGACAGCTACAAGTCTGAGAACAGCCCATATACTGAGTTCAAGGCCAGCCTAGGCTAAAGAGTAGGGCACTGTCTCAAAAGAACAACAACAAAAACAAACAAACCCACCCATACAGAGAGCTGTTATTTTATTATGTGGCGTTTTATTATGTGGCAGGGGCAGGCTCCTCATAGTGATGTGGGAGGGGAGATCTGGATGAGGAGTTGGCATTAGCCAGGCTAGAAAGCCAAAGGAAGGGGAGCCCATGGGAGAAAAAGAATTGCCTAGGAACAGAGATTAAATGTCATACATCTGATGACAGAGGGCCAGGAGGCCAGAGGGACCTGCGGGTCAAAGCTGGGGATGGCTCCAGCACACTGGGCTTGGTGGGTCACACTTAAGAATTGGCCTACCCATAAGGGACACTGCCCATCCTTAGAGCACCTAGCTGTGAGATGAGGCTGTGGTGTCACTATAAGTCAAGAAGTGTGACTCAACCACTATCTTTAATAGTACTGAACGATCCCAGCTCAGAGGACCTATGAAGAGGAAAGAGTAGGCATGCCCACAGCAGGCAGGGCAATGACCTTGTTCCTGCCTACAGTGGACTGGCCCAGGGAAAGCACTCATCTCAGTTGGGCCTGTCACAAAAACTCCATCCTGGATCCTGGAGAGTCCACAGGAAGACATCTTCTCTTCCTCAGCTGTTTTGGACGTCAGCCGAGAACACTGTGCTCTCTGGAAGACTGGTACAAGGTGTGCAGTTGGGCAGCTTCCCACCCAGTACAAGGAAAGGCAGGGAGAGACTTCCAAGATGAGAGTGAATAATGCAGATAGATACAGAGGGGAGGGCATGAAGGAGGACGAGCACTGGAAGTCCTATTCAAGTTCTTGTCCCAGTGCACTATTGGCGGGAGGGTGTGCCCAGCATTCTGGGTACAAAGTGTGAGTAACCACCACGTTAATACGAGTCCTCCAATCACTGTGATTAGTCCAGGAAGGCCATATGACCTGTGCTGGCCAATCAGAGAGGCGCTCTAAAGCTTTGCATTATGGTCCAGGGTTAAATAAACTTCTCTACCTCTTAAGGCAGGGCAGGGGCATACAAGTGTAATGGTTGCTGGCAGAAGGTCTGCAGCTTCCAGAGGAGCCAGGTTTTGGGGTGATGCTGAAATCAGGGGACCAATGAAGGGACAGAAGGAAAGTGGGTCACTGGGAAAATAGCCTGCAGCTCCTGACAGAACAGTCCAGAAACTGGCTCCGCCTCTGGGCCTTCTGGTAGAGTGAGCCCATCCTTTCCCCTGGGGTTTGTGCCAGGCCAAGTTGCTATGTGTAACTTGCAACCAAGGACCTGCCTGGTCCACAGTCCTTTCTGAGGCCTTGCTTGGGTCCTCGGAGTCGCACCAGCATCCTCTGGTTAAATCCCATACTTTTGCTGAAATGGCCACCATGAAGAAATCTGGCCAACAACTTACCTAACCATGCTGCAACTTCCCCAGCTGGGCAATAGGGAAATTGTGAACACCTGGTTGAGTTGTTAAAAGGATTAAAAATTATTTAAAGATGCCTGACCACATAAGTTCAGTCATGTGCCACAGAACATTTGAGTGAACAACACAGATGATGGCAGTTCCATAAGACTGCATGGCCTAGAACATCACAGCCATCTTGGTTTCGTGTGAGGCACAACTCACATACTCCACAGCTGAGAGGTCTCAGTCCCGGGGAGCAAGGAGCTATGGCCCTCCCCCATCTTGGAGGCAGTTCCTTTGTTCAGGTCAGAGGGCCCTTTCTCCTTGCTCAAGAGAGTGAGCCCAGGTTCTGCCAGAAGGGTGACACATCAGCCAAGGTGGAGGGTCTGAATGAAGAGACTGCAGCCAGCTTCTCCAGGAGCTGGGTGGTGGAGGAAGTCCTCATGAGTTCATGTCTCCATCAGATTCAAGCTGAGCTCTAACGTTTCCCAGCACAGGCTGAGGAGTGCTGGCACTGTCCCGAGAGAGGAAAAAGGAGAACACACTGGGCTGGGAGAGAAACTGCGACATGGCAGGTTCTACAACTGACTCTGGTGGGAGGTTGGATCCCAGCCATATCCGCTCTTCCAGCAGCTACAAGGCAGCAGGAAAAAGGGACCCGCCACGTCTGTATTTACAGCTGGGACTGGGCACCAGCATGGGAAACTTGCAAATAAACTCAGTCAGGAAGTGAGAGGTGGAGGATGCTTCCATGGCAACGCCCATCTGGAGATCTCTACCCGCAGCTGGAAGCGTTCAGAGGCGAGGCTTATCTAGAGATGGATGCAGCATTCATTTTGCACCCAGACTTTGATACTTAAGCTACATTTTCTTGGGGAGCTTCTGTGAACCTCTTGTTCTACAGCTCAAAAAAAAAAAAAAATCCCACTCATCTTTAGAACACTTATCCAGATGGCTGCATGCTTCTGGTATTTTCCTTTGGGCCTGTGGGCTCCATGACTATCTGCCTTGCTCATCAGTAGCTGACTTGGAAGAGGTAGCCAGCAGAAAAGGAACTGTCTTATTCTCAATGTACTGTTATTCATAACTTCAATTAATATGTAAGCTCCAGGCAGTGCACTGAGAATGCTTGACACCTCTGCCATGCTGTTTTCAAAAGGACATTTTAAAAAAATCAGCAAGTGCTGTCAGGAGAAATGCAAACTCACATCCAAAGAATGGAGCTGGACCCTTACCTTACACCAAATGCAAAACTTAATACCGGTCAGAGATCTAAATGTGAAAGTTAAAACCACGAGTTCTTAGAAGGAACGAGGGGAAAGGCTTCCTGTCACTGAATTTGGCAATGATCTCTTACTTTATACCAAGAGCACAGGCTGCAACAAGGAGATCCAACATCATCCAAAGTAAAACCTTGTATATATCAAAAACCACAATCAAGAGAGTGGAAAAGTCACCCATGGAATGGAAGAATATATTTGCAAATCATCTATCTGTAAGAGGTCAGGGTCTGCATTGAGAGGGTTCGTACGTAAAGGCAATTGCCTAGGAAACCTGGCAACCTAATTTGAATCGCTGTTCACCTTGTTTTTAAAAAATATTATTATTGTTTTTATTTTATGTATATGAGTGTATTGCTTACACATATGTAAGCGCACCTCTGTCATGCAAAGCCTGTGGAGGCCAGAAGATGCATCAAATCTCCTAGAACTGGAGGTAAGGACAGTTGTTAGCTGCCATGTGGGTGCTAGGACTTAAAGCTGAATCCTCTGGAAGAACAGCAAGTGATCTTAACTGCTGAGCCATCTCTCCAGTCCTTACCTTGTTTTTAAAGATGGAGTCTCTCACTGAACTTTGGCTACAGTGGTCAGCCAGCAAGTCCCAGGGACGCTCCCACCTTGGCTTCCCTAGCATTGGGATTCCAGGTGCTCTTTACAAGGATGCCAGGACTGAACTTAAGGTTTTCATGCCTGCACAACAAGGGCCTTAAGACTGGGCCATCTCCCCAGCCCCTACTTCTCACCCTTTGAAACTTGTTTCCTGCTAAGCATGGTGGCTTATGCCTATAATCTCAGCACTGGAGGCTGGGGCAGAAGGATCACCAAGTGTGTTCCAGGACAGCCTGGTCTACAGAGTGAGACCTCAAAAGAAGAGGCAGCCAAGTTCGGTGGCTGTACACCTGGAATCCTAGTACTTAAAGAGATAGAGGCAGGAAGAGCAGAAAGTTAGAGTTATCACCTTAGCTACACAGGGAGTTTAAAGCCATCCTGGGAAGGGGTGTTAAAAAGTGTTTCCCCTTTCTGTTTGATTTCTGAGACACGGTCTCCCTGCAGCCCCAGCTGGCCTGGAACTCCCGATGTAGACCAGGTTGACTTTGATCTCACAGAGATCCACCTGCCTCTGCTGAGATTAAAGGCATTTGTGACCACACCTGGCTAAAAAGGGTTTCCTCTTTGTGAAATAGGTATATGCTGATACACACACATGCACACGCACACACACACACACACACACTTTTATACATTCCAAGAACTCTTGGAAAATAAAGAAATGTGCAAAGAAGAATATAAAACTATTCATAATCCCCATCAAAGGACAAGCACCTAAGACAGTAGTTCACTTTCTTGCCATCTCTGAGTTTGCACATGGAAAAGCAGGTGAAACACCCTCCTTCTTAGAAGTGAAAACAGTATTTGCCGAAGCCTGGTGGGGTGGTACTTGTTTGTAATTCCAGCACACAGAAGGCTGAAGCAGGATTCTGAGTTCAAAGCCAGCCTTGACTACATGGTGAAATTGGGTTTGAGGGGTGACGCTCAAGCTGTGTGTGGTGATACACACCTTTAATCCAAGCACTTGGGAGGGAGAGGCAGGCTGATCTCTGTGAGAACAAGGCCAGCCTGGTCTACATAGTGAATTGTAGACCATCTGGGGCTACAAGGATGCCGTCTCAAAAAACAGAAAACAAAGAAATCAAAATAATGTGTGCATCTATGCTTAAATGGAAATAAATACTAAGCTATTTCTGGAACTAGAGACTTTGGGAGGGGAAGGTGCTTCCTTTCTTCCAGTTTCTGTATCTACCCGAACTATTATTCAAACTAAATGCATGAATACAACAGTCATATACAATACCTGCTGCAGGCAACATCAATAGCAGCTACTATTAAGGAGAGATCTTTTGGGGGAGGGAGGAACAAATAGGTCTTGTTTTTAATAGAGTCTCACTCTGTAGCCCAGGCTGGCCTGAAACTCAGTATATATCACAGAATGGCCTTAAACCTGTAGTTATCCATCCTCCTGCCTCAGCCTCCAGAGTGCTGGGATTGCAAGTGTGAGCCACCATATCTGACTTAAAAGAATCAATATCTAGACCTTTACAAATTATGTCTATTTTAACTTGTATTATCTTAGGAAGTAGGTATGACCATCATTTTACAGAGAAGAAAACTGAGGCACAGAGAGGTCAAGTGGTTTTCCCAAGGTCTTATGGCAATTAAGTGGTGATGCTAGGAATTTGAACCCAGGACATCTGGCCCCGGGGTACCTCTCTCCCCTCTCTACAGTGCTCATGACCCTGCAATAAGGACATCAACCATGAGCTTCAGGGCCTGGTTCCCACATCCCTATTGCCTGGAGTGTCATCATGATTATTCATACTCCTCTCTAGACTCATTCTGTTTTCTAAGGGAAATGAGAAATTGTTGGAATTCAGCAGAAGTGAGGCAGCCGGAACTGCAGCTGACCGCAGGCACATGTGGGTCTCCAGCAGGGCTGCCCAGGAAACATTCCGAAACGATGACCTGACTGTACTGACCAGAGGTCAGTTCCTGGGTGGGTCACTCTCTGCTGCCTGGGATCCACCCAGTACTGGATGGGCTGAGGGCCCCTCTGTTCTCTACAGGGTGGTGGAGTGAATGTATGGGATGAAGCTGGACAGCTCCACAGCCGCCTGCTCACCTGGGAGACTGTATTTTGTCGGAGAGGTTGAGGGTGAGGACTGTTCGTGTGTGTTTGGAGGATGACAGAGGCTGGGCCGAGTCAAGCTACCATGGAGGCCACTGCCACAGAGATCCTTAGAGCACAGCGGACCATGGCTCCTCCAGCTCACCGGAAACCAAACCCACCAATGAGAAGGATCCTGGAAATTAATCACTAGTGAGTTTGGTCTCCCTTCCCAAGCAATGAGAAATCGCTAATTTGGCAGGAAAGCCACACTCAGACTGGCTGCTAAGCCGAAATATCCTCAGAAGGGGAACCATAGTCAGAGGACTGGAGAACCGGAGGTTCTCCCTGAGGCTCTAATTTACCTGTTACCCACCTGGCACAATCCCCTCCCCTCCAAACTGCCTTTGTGGAGTGGGATCTCTTGGGTCTCAATCTCTCTCTCACCAGCTCTCACTCTCTGTGTGTGTGAGTTAGCATCCTGATAAACCCTCGTACTCAAACTCCAGACAGGGAAGTCCGCTCTTCCCTGCTTCACACCGAGACATCATTTAAAACAAGTCCTGGACATTGCATCACATCATCTCACCAGCGAGCATTTCTGTTTGTGACTCTGGAGAATGTGGGCATTATGAACTGGGTGTGGAGGCGTATGCGTGGAATCCCAGCGCTGGGAAGGCTGAGGCAGGGCAACTGCCCCAAGTTCCGGCCTAGCATAGGCTACAAAGCAACTGTCCCAAAAACATAAAGCAGAGGGTGGGCCAGGGACAGGAGGGAGGGAGAGGTTGGAGGGAATGGGGTGCGGGAAGGGGAGGTCAGGATGCACTGTGGGCATTTTCTAGCAGGCCTGTGCTATTAGGCTGGTTCTGTTCTGGAACAGAACACCTTCAAAGCACTGAGGACCCGGGAACGACTGAGTCAGCTAACGGGCACTCTGGCTTGTGGACACAGACCTGTGTTCTGGAAGCCTTCTTGACAATGCAAATCCAAAAATGCTTAAGCAGGCTTCAAGTACCTTCTAATTCAGCCCTTTTACCCCTGAACTCAAGAGAAAAAGTCCACCGAGGTCTACTGTGTGGCTGGAAGGTCCCAGTGTTTTCTTCCCTGGTATAGATGTGGACAGTGAGGCATAGAGATGCAAAGTCACTTGTCCAGGGTTGCCCAGCTCTTCCATGCCAGAGCCAGGGCTTGACCCAAAGCAGTCTAGGTGTAAATGGAAACTGCAGGTACTGGTACAACCTCAGAAGGCCACTGCTCCAGGTTCTGGAACACTCCCTCACCTTAATGGTCACAGTGTGTGCTGAGTGCGCTCCTCCCAAGCCCGAGACAGTGACAGTCACAACAGTCCAACTGTTCCGAGGAAGAAATTCAAATGCAGAAAACAATGGCACACACTACACGCGGCACATGTATTAGAAAACATATGTCCAGCTCCCTTCCTCCCGAGGACCCCTTCCACAGCTAGGCACCACTCCTTTCCTGGAGCTGGTTTAAAATGGGGTGGAGGGATTGAGGAGCGGCTGAGAAAGGACACAAAATTTCAGTCATATAGGAAGAGTAAGTTTAGGAAATCTAGCACGCATCATGGGAACCAGAGCTAAAAACAGTACACTGTAGGCTTGAAAACGGCTGAAAGTAGATTTTAGGTATTCCCATAGCACAGAAAATAATAATAACATGAAGTAATATATACATTAAATAGTTTGATTTGGGCATCCCACATGTACACATATACCAAAGCGTCATGCTGTTTCACCATAAACATATACAGGCCTAGGGTGTGCTTCAGTGGTGGAGCCCATGCCTAGCATGCACAAGGACCCAGGTTCTATCTCCTGCATACCTCCAATCCTCCCAAACCACAAATATCTAGATTGTTTCATTTACCATTTTACACACACACACACACACACACACACACACACGCCATGAGAACTATAAATACTCCTTCTACATGGGTGATAACCAACAGGCCTTGCTCTGGGATCCAGCCTGCCGCACAGTAAGGGCAGAAACAGTGACATGGGCGAACTCTACTCAAGCAACCAGAAGCCCTGACTTCTGGATGATATAAGAAAAAGTCAACCCAAAGAGCCTGCATTATCCACCTAGCTCCCACTGTCCCGATCTACTTCTATTCCCACTGTATGGAGCCACCTCCCCATGCCATTTCCCTGTGCACCTGGCAGACTCTGGCTCCCTTCAAATACAGCCATCACCCTTTCATAGCCTCCCATGCCTCAGCTGGGCCCAGGCACAATCTGTCTTTTCTCACTGCCCTCATGTTGTTCACAGCGGCACTATGGTCATCTGGGTGTCTGTGCGCAGTGAGGATGATGGTACTTACTACAGGAGGCATGGCCGCAGGCTTTGCAGGCAGAAAGCTGTGGCTTCCACACTCTTCTCTGCTCTGTCAGCTTCAGAATCCCAGGCAAACTGTTTTTTCCTCCCTCCAATCCTGGATTCTTCTAGTCTACAGAAGGAACAGGAACAGTCCCCAGCTGCAGCAGGCACCTGACTATACAGCTGAAGGCCATTCCCAGACCACCTCTCTCCCAGTGAGCACACATGCAATTTTGAGCCTCTCCTGCTATTTGGAACAGCCACTGGCTCCTTTATGGACAAGGAGGTACAAAGAGAGATCATCTAGGGCTCCAGGTGTCTCTGGAAATACAGTGCCTTCTGCTCAGGATGCTGTGCATAGAAAGTGATTATCTGTCAGCCTTTCTAAGACCACACAACGACCAACACCAGGATGAACCAAACACTTGGCCACAGAGAACTGAGGAATAATCAGTGTCCTTGAAGGTGTGCACAGGCGACTCGGGGTTCTGTGTCAGCCATGGGGCCTGTCTCCTCCAGTCTGTCTGCTAGAACATCAAGTCAGCATCTCTACCACTCAGTGCAGATCCATGAAGCTTCGTTACCTGCAGCCTGTCATGATCCAATATTTGGCCTCATAGGGTAAAGACTCAATGCCACTGAGCTGGGAAGCACTTAGCACACTGACACACACTCATCATCGGCTAAAATTCTTACCCCTATCACAGCCAGCTGCCCAAGGCCTCACCTCAACTCCACATCCTGCTGCAGGGGACAAAGGGCAGGCAGCAAACATTTGGTCCATTTCATCACCTTCCTTCCACCTCTCCTGGAGGAACTGCAGCTGCCAGGGCTGCAGCTCCGCTGCTAGTGGCTGTCATCAGACCTCAGTGGCACTTGAGAGCAACAGCTTTTGCTCAGCTGAAAGACACACACCCAGTCTACCCCATGTGGCTCTCCCCACCCCACCCCCGTACCTCCTGGACCTGTGCACACGGTCACCATTCAACCCCCATTACTTACTTTGCACTTTTCTCTACTAGACTCATTTTATTTCTGGCTTAAAAACCAACATCAGCCCCACCCAAAGTAGAAACAGCCATGGAATACAGTTTGATGAGCTGTTTAAATTCTTTTCCTGTTACGCATGAAAATAAAAATAGAGCTATTAAAATGTTCATACACCACCTCCAATTATCTCGTGGAATGAGCTGGCTTTAGGAAACCTGCCCCGTTCTCTCCAGCCTCTTCCTTCAGCCTCCTCTGTCTCCTTTCATCTCACATTACTTAGTCCTCAAAGGCCAACTTTCTTCTGAGAAGAGGAAAAACCAAATAGAGGCCCATGTCACCATTCCTCATGCCCAAGATGGAGTTTTCTAGAACTAACCTCTTCCTAACACTGTTCTGTGCCAGCTTTCTCCTCACCTGACTGCTGGGCCTTGGGCCCACTCTCTTAATTGATCATTAGAATCTGACAGTTCATGCTTCACAGGTACTGACTCACTGAGTGCTCACAGCATCCTCTGAGGTAGGGACATTATTTTCCTTGTTTTAGGATGAGGAAATGTAGTCCCAGAGGCAAAAGCCACTCAACCAAAGTCCCAGAGCCAGGGGTGGAAGTTCCAGAAGCCCTTCCTTGCCCACCTGATAACACTGTCTCTGTGATATAACCTTTCTTGTGTTCTGATCACTCACTGGGTATCAGGTTCTGGACTAAAGATTTTACACCTATCTCAGAGAGTTATTGCCTGTTCCACATTTCCACCCCTCAAAACTCAATGAAATATTTAAAATGAAGAGCCTGAGGCTCAGAAAATGAAGTTACCATACAAGATCACATAGCCAGGACAGGTGGGCCTGGCACATAACTCAAAGCCATTAACTGCAAGGCTCCATCCCCTCACACCAAGATCTAAGTGTCCACTTCTATTCCTGTTCCTAATAAGCTGCTCAGAGAAACCAGTGTTCAAAGCTAAGGAATCAAGGAGGGTCGCCTCTGTGACAGAGCCCAAGGGACTGCTTCTATGGCAATTCCACAGGGCAAACTAGGACCAGTGGCTGAGCTATCCCAGGAACAGAGACTCTGCATAGGTCACAGAACACACATTCAGGAGCCAGTCCAGGGCTTCCCAAGGTGACAGAGCTTCCTCCTTGCCCTTGGGTTTTCCTGTGGACATACTACAGGGGATGTGGAGGTGGTTCTCTGAGATCTGGATTGGAACATCTGGTCGTTCCCATGCAGGCAGGACCTTCTTCTGTCTCCAGACCACTTGGCCCTGCTTAACCATTCTGTGTATCCATAGAATGCTTAAGAGTGGAGGCTTTGAGACTTGGCTTGGTGGCTAAGCATATCAGCTGCTCTTGCAGAGGACACCAGTTCGGTTCCCAACACCCACAGGCGGCTAACAACCATTTGTAACTCCAGTTCCAGGGAATCCAATGTCCTCTTCTAGCCTCCGCTGCATGCACAAAGAGTATTCACATGCAGTATTTACATACATATAAGTAAAAAAAAAAAAAAAGTAAGGACTTTGAGGCCTGGGAATGTGGCTCAGTAGATAGAGAGCTTGCCTAGGGTACACAGAGCCCTGATTATCAGTCCCCAGGACAGCATAAAACCAGGTGTGGTGGTAGCCTATGCCTATATTCCAGCACTCAAATGGAGGCAGGAGAATCAGAAGTTCAAGATCATCCTTGGGTACATAGCAAGTTTGAGGTCAGTGGGGACTAAATGAGACCCTCATCCAAATACAAACACACATACACAAGAGTGGGGACTTTAAATCCAGATGGTCCTGGTTCAAATCTCAGCTTTGTCACTTTGTAGCTGTGGGACGTTGGACAGGTTATTTCCCCTCTCTGTGCCTCAGTTTCCTCATCTAGAAACAGGGGATAATGACAGCATTGGCATCAGAGTGTTGTCATGGGGATTAAACTGAGAACAGGGTCTGCACTTCATGTGCTGGCTACTGTCAGCTCTAACAACCCAATGAATACTCACACACTCTGTGGGTGACAGGGGTCTACTGAGTCTTTGAGACCCTGAAATCACCCACCAGCTAGCTGTTAAGTCTTCAAGAAGCCCACTACCCTGCTGGGGCACAGAGTATGTTTGCCTAGGGTTGAGCCAGAACTCTCACCTGCTGACCAGCAGCGATCATGGTAATCATAGGCAATTATTGGGCTGTTTGGGAGTTTACTCATCTCTATACCTGGCCAGGAAAGGAACCCCACAGAGGCAAGGCCAGCACTCCAAACCCCACTGTACCAGGCAGAGTACTATAAATGTGTATCCAATGACTCCAACCATCTCATTTATTCTCTCCCTTCCAATGGCCAAGGCTGTGTTCCCCTACCCCACACAAAAGGCTATTCAAACAAGTATTTAGTAAATGAATGAATGAATATTTTGGATATTTAACAAAAATATTTAGCACTGTCAGATCTGAAAGGTATTTCCATCTGCGCCCTAGGCAACTCTCCCCCTAGTCATAGAAAGTAAGATATGGGCCTGAAAATGCATCTTGGAAATGCATCTAAGGTGGCTCAGGACCAGAAACATAAGCTCACAACCAGAATCCTGAAGCAAATACCAAAGAAGGTGCCTCCCCAGGTCTGCCTTAGACAGCCTTAGGCAAATACATGGCTCTTTCATGTTTACAAAGCGTGGGGGGGGGGGGCGTGTACTGGCCCACATAGCTACCTTTCTAAGCAACACCAAAGAACACAGCAGTGAATCCCAAATCCACCTTCCTAGCAGGGACTGGCTCAGGAAAGCCCCAGCACTCTCCACTAGGCAGGTGAGAGTCCTAAAGTCTGTGGACAAGTCATCCCAACAAGTAGTGCAAAGTATCAAGTTAAAAAAAAAATCTCGAGTAGGGGGCCTGGACTGCTTTCCAAGGCTCTACCCCATCCCTGGGAGACCTGAGGTTGAGGCATACTCCAGCATGAGTCTCTACTTCCTAATCTCAACACAGAGCTCAAGCAGTACCTACTACTATACAGAGGGTTCAGGGGAAGATGCCAGAGGCCAGGCACAAAGGAGCACCAACTGGCAGCCCACCCTTTTCTCTCCCTCCTTCATGGGCTCACCAGACACAAACCAGGAATGGTTGTGGTTTATGTGACAGAAGTAGGCAGCTCCCTGTGAGTTCAAGACCAACCTGGTCTACACAGGGAGTTCCAGGTCAGCCAGGGCTACACAGTATGACCCTGTCTCAAAAACAAAAAATAAACAAAAAAAACCTCATCAACTAGAGGTAAATCTAAGGTTTCTGTCTAACAGGGAAGTTCTACGAGGGTGTGGGGTGCTTTTATGTGGAGTCAAGGGTAACAAAGGCCTCACTGGAGGGGACTGCTCCGCAAAGATCTGAAGGAGAGGAAGAAGTTGGACCTGAGGATGGAGATCAGCCACTACAAGGCTCTGGAGAGCAAAGCTGCCCTGTGCTTCTAGAAGACAGATGAAACCGTGGGGGATGAGGGAAGATGAAGAGAGCGGTACCATCTGAGAGGGGGCTGCGAGTGACTGGGAGCCACAGGAGGTTTCTGAACAGGAGAGAGGTGTGGCCTGACCCACACAGGTGCTGTAGATACTCCCTGGCTGTGTGGGGGACAAGCTGTTGGGTGGCACGGAAGCAGGGGCAAAGAGACGGGGTCCACAGTGCAGGGAGAAACAGAGGGACAGGATGTGTAATAGTGCTTGTGTGTCGTCTAGCGTGCACCAGCCCTGGTTCAATCCCCAGTACTGTAAAAGGGAGAGGGAGAAAGGGAGGAGGAAGGGGAGATGACAGCGACAGGACATGAGACCAAGACAACATGGTGAGAGTTGTGCTGCCACAAGGAAGGCAAGAAGGGCTTGTCTAGGAGGTTCCACCGACTGAGACTTAGAAAGGGAGAAGGAGCCAGCCACACAGAGTGCGGAGAGGAGGTGCCTGGCGGAGGGCGCTGCATGGGTCAGGACCTGGGCTCAGAACCAGCCTGGCTCAGGGAGCAGCAGATAGGAGGCTGGCATGGGCCCGAACTGGGTGAACAGGGTAAAAATGTGGTGGGAAGCTGGGTGTGGTGGCGCACACCTTTAATCCCAGCACCTGGGAGGCAGAGGCAGGTGGAGTTCTGTGAGTCTGAGGCCATCCTGGTCTACATAGTTGAGTTCCAGACCAGCTACAACGTGACACACTGCCTGGGGAGAAAAAAAAAAAAGTGGAGATTTGTGTCTCATGTTCGCTCCATGTTCACTCCTCTACTTTCTTCAAACCTGGGAGTGTTCGAATGCCAGGACTGTGGGGACCTGACTGCCATCTCGGCTCCTGTGGGGTCGGAGGCCTAGCCCATCTCACACTCACCCCTTCTGGGGCCCTTACTCAGGATTCCAGACCACAGGGAAGACCCTTTTCTTTTTGGTGGGCTCATACTTTCCAGGCAAGAATGTGGTTCTTTTTGTCTCTGTGCTGTCACAGAGCACAGCCCGCTTTCTTCTTCCCCAAAGCACAACAGCCGGACGCCCCAGAAAGCTGTGAGGCTAAATTCAGTGTGCTGCTCGGGGGATGAGATCATGGATCTTAGCGGGAGGACAGCCTTAAAGCAACAGAGCCTAGTGGAACAGAGCAGCTGAGGAGTCCAGACCCTGGGTTCAGCTCTGGATTCGTTGCTTGCCACATTTAGCAGTCTGTTACAGTCTAGCATCAGTCATAATGGGATGGGTTTCTCCTTCTGGTTTCCTGTTAACAGCTAAGTCACTTGGAATTGATCCCCAACTCCCCACATCAGCCTGGCTCCTGTCTGGAAACTTGATGTCTGACCAACAGCTCAGTTACAGATGCCAGAAAGCAGCCCTGCTTCTGGGGGGCAGGTTTTTGATGCCAGGAAGCTGAACATCATTAGGATATTTGTTGACAGAGATGGGGACTGAGCGGGGCCTCAATTCGGGGGCTGCCTGTCTCTCTTTCTCCACCTTGACTGCTGGCTACTTGCTGGAGTTAGGTGGGGACAGTTGAAACCTGGACCTGGCCTGTCTTATTCATCCACTCATTCTGGGTAAAGGACCTGAGGCCCGGGCATGATTTTTCTCATAGCTTCCTACCATGCCTTCAGGCTTCACAGGAGCTGACCACACCTGAGACTTGCCTTAAGGTTCTTGTTGCAGTATAGGTTTTGATTCATCAGGTCTGAGGAAGAGCTGTTGTACCTCAAACAACTGCTTCAATCTAGGGTCAAGGGCTTAGAGGTCTTAGACAAAACTGCATTTTCTCCCATCAACTGACCTGGATCAGGTTTTAATCTGTTATTTTTATTTTATGTATATGAGTGTATTACCTGCATGTATGTAAGTGCACCTGTGTCATTAGTGTGCCCACAGAGGTCAGAAGGGGTGTCTGATACCCTAGAACTGGAGTTACAGATGGTTGTTAGCAGCCATGTGGGTGCTGGGATTCAAACTCGGGTCCTCTGCAAGAGCAGCCAGTGCTCTTAACTGCTGAGCCATGTCTCCGGCCCCAGATCCCCTTTTAATAAGTGAGAAAGTTCTTGGCCTCATGTAGCAACTCTAAACTGCCCCAAGTTCACTCCCGTCTCCATGTCAGTCTTTCACTATATTGCTCAAGCTGGCCTTGAAGTCATGATCCTACGACCTCACCCTCTCGAATGCTAGGACTGCAGGCGTGTGCCACCATGCCAGGCCTGGTTTAGTGACTTAACAGCACTACCTCTGAAAAGTATCATTTATTTCTCGTCTGTCTCCCCCAGAAGATTTTGCATTTGCGGTACACTTGGTTGTCTATGTACTTAGGCCTTGGCACAACAGTGCTTGGCACAGAGTAAGAAACCCTATAAATGAGCTGGGTGTGCTGGCGCACACATTAATTCCAGCACACAGGAGGCTGAGACAGCAAGATCATGAGTTTTAGGGCTACATGATAAGAAAGTATCTCAAAAAAAATAAAGAAAACCAAAACACCCACTGTAGAACTCATGCTCCTCCCACCTCCTGCGTCTAGCCAGGGCGAGACACTGCCCCCTCCTTGAGGACTCCCATGATGATGTGCTCTAGTTTGTCAGATGCTTACACAAATCATCTGAGGAGTCCCAGACCCACATCCCACAACAACCTAAAGAGCAATGGCCGGACAACAGAAGCAGTGCAGCCGACACTTAAGCAACATTATGTGCCAGAACCCTTGCAAAGTGCTCTCCTAGGTCAAAGCTTGCTGGTACGCTGGTGATTTGGAGGCTCCAACAGCTTTCTTTTGAGGGATGCATCTAGGCTCAGAGAACCTAGTCACTTGGCCAAGGTCACGGTTAGACTTCCAGGTCCACAGTTGTGCTACACAGTGTGTTCTATGTGAAACCACTGGTTCTCAGGCTCAGGAGCTGAGCATCATTTCCCCTGCAACTGAACTTGACTCTCCACAGACCTGAAGCCTCTGTTCTTCAGTTAATACTACTGTGTAACACCTGACCGCAGAGGCTAACTCTTACACATGTGCCTGTTACAAGTACAACTTGAGTAATCATCTCAGCTACCTGAGGGACATATTCTATTATAATCAGCTGAGAACATTGAGGTCCAGAAAGGTTCAGTCCTTTGCCCAAGGTCAAGAGCTAGAACCAGACTTGACCCCCAGGCAATTGCTCCAGGGTGTAAACTTTTAATTGTCACCCTCCACTGCCTCCACTGCTTCTCTAACTCCAACTTGGCATTTCCCCAAAAGATACTGCAAGAAAGTGCTATTTAGCCGTTAATTGTGCCTCCTGAGTCATTTCTGTACTCATTTATTCAGCCATGGTCTTCAAACCTACTGCATGGTCAGAACTGGGCTCAGGGAAGTATATCTCAAAGCCCTACTTGCCAAACATACAGGCCCAACAAACGCAAAGGTAATTTCTACACAGCATGGCCCAGACTGTCATAGGGAAAGGAAGCTATGCATCATGGAACAGCCTTGGCCCCAGGAAGGAATCACTGAGAGGCCACACAAACCCACAGGGGGCAGCTCCAGAACAGCCAGAAGCTCTTCAGAGTGGACATGGAATGAATGCCCTGGCCTGCCTGACACCTAACACATCTACTGGCCACCCTGGTCACAGTAGCCATACACAGGCTTCCTAGCTTGAGGTTCTCCACACCTTCTGTCCCTCCTTTATAGACACATTCATAGCACCACAAGCTGTAAAACACAACCCTAGGATCAGGATTTCTGAAAGATGGCACTATGGAGAAAAGCCCAGGTAGAGCACATGACCTATGCAGTTGGCAAGAGCAAAGCTTTGAGCAAGACGCGAGAGGCTGCACTAACCTGCTCTGGGACCTTGGGTGAGTGACTTAGGAGCCTTGAGCAGATCTCCTTACCCACAATGTACTCAGCACCAGCTCACCTCTATGCAGTCAGCTAGTCAGTGAAAACTCAGGGTTTCCTAGCAGCATCTCTAGCACCCTGGACAGCACCAGACACACAGTGGGCACCCCCAGGCCTCAAGGGGACCAGTCATCATAAAAGGGGGTGCTAGCCAGAGGGAGGGGGTGATCAGAAGGCCTCTGACACCCAGAGGCACTGTCCACTAGGCAGGTAAATAGACTTGCCCAGAAGACAAGTAACCGGTCCTGCAGCCTCTCTGCGTTGCTCCAGGCCCAGTTCCCAGAGCCTGTCTTTGATTTAGGAGGTTTAATTGTTTGCCTGATTAAATCGATACTGCTCAAGAGGCTCCAGAACAACTGTGTCCCCCACAGGCTTCCTTCTAGCACTCTAGGTTAGGGGCCAGGTGCTTCACACACGCCATGAGTGGCTTGCAAAGAGATAGGAACGCAGACATGCCAGGCCTCTCCTAATGGTGCATTGGTAAACGGATTGATGTACTTACAAATTATTTACCAAGCACACCCGTGATTATGTTATCTATAGTCTACAGGGGGAGACAATTAAGAAAACCCCATTCTCACCCTTCCTTGGAGTTAAGGGTGGTCATGTGGCTTCACCTAGCCAGTGACACACCGTCAAGCCTGGTGGGATTGACTGGAGCCCCTCGGCTCCAATGACCTTGACAGAAAAGCATCCCTCAGGAAAGGTGAGATGCTACTGCTGATGGAGGCATCGCTCTCCTGAACCTGCCACTAGCGCTGTCAAGTCCCCTGGGCCTTCTGCACCACAGAGCTCCAGACGGAAAGCAGAGCGTGTGAAATAATAGTAATTATAATAACAGCTGGCACCCACTGATGTCAGGACACACTGTGCCCGTTTTCAGAGCATCACGAATGTTAGCTCATTTCATCCTGGGCACAAGAGCAAGAGAGCAGTACCACTACCTTCATTTACCCTCAGCAAGAGCTTAGTACGGAGCAAGTAACGTGCTCAGCATAGTAAGTGCCAGAGGTTCCCTATTCAAAATTAATTTAGGTTTCTTGGGGATTTTTGAGATGGGACCTCACTAGACTACCTCACTATATAGTCTAGGCTACCCTCAAACTCAGCCTTTCTCCAGCTCTGGAGTTACAGGTGCCACTCTGCCCAGCTCCCTAATCAAAACTGTTCATCATGAGCTTTGCTGAAAAAAAGTAGGTGGCCAACCCGGCTCTGTGATAAGAAGTCGGGCTACTGTTATCATATACTGAGCACTCACTATCTGGTCAACTGAGTACAACCCTGTGGTTGGCACCGGTGTGTGTGCCCACTGAAAAAGGAGAGGCCATGGACTTGCTCCGAGTTGGATGACTGAAAAGGACTGGGGGAGGAGCATAGGCCCCAAAACCTTCCGACACCAGATCGGAATAGCCTGCAGGAGAAATCCTTACATTATTAACTATAACAGATATTCAAGGGCCTCTCCATGGTTCACCTGGAACAAAGGCCATGTGCACCTGGCCATAAAGAAAAACAGAGCACAGAAGGAAACAGAGCAGAACACCATACCCAGGTGCTCAGAATCAAGGTCACAACCTTTCCTTGACTGCCAGTCTTGCTGCCTCCTCCTGCCATTCATCCTAGAATATTCTTCCTCATGTTCCACACCATTCTCTTCCTACAAGTTAGAGCCTATGTGCCAGTTAGCTTTTGTCAACCTCACACAAATTAAGAGTCACTTGGGAAGAAGGAGCCTCAGTTGAGGAATTTCCTCCATATGACTGGCCTGTGGGTATGACTGGGAGGATTTTCTGGATTGCTAACTGATGTGGGAGGACCAGGCCACTGTGGGTGGTGCCACACTGGGAAGGTGGCCCTGGATCCTATAAGAGAAGCTGAGGATGAGCCAGGGGAAGCAACCCAGGAAGCAGCACTCCTCCATACTCTCTGCTTTAGCTCCAGCCTTGAGCTCCTGTCCTGACCTCCCTCAATGATGGACTGTGAGCTGTAAGATGCAATAAACTTTTTCCTCCCCAAGTCTGATCAGTGCTTTATCACAGCAACAGAAAAGCAAACTGGAACACCTACCCACCCCTCAGCAGCAGCCAGAAGATGGACACAAAGACAGAAATCCAGGATGTGCCAGTGAGTAAAAAGGCCAAGTGCCAACAGGATGTAGAGCAGGCCGTCGTTTTGTACTAGAAAAGAAGGGAGGATACAAGCCGAAT
Organism: Eospalax fontanierii; assembly: GCA_035773235.1. Lineage (NCBI taxonomy): Eukaryota > Metazoa > Chordata > Mammalia > Rodentia > Spalacidae > Eospalax > Eospalax fontanierii. The sequence goes on along the minus strand of CM069554.1, from coordinate 23,376,280 downwards.
CTTCCAATCTGCTTGTATTTACAGAATGTGCTCAAGAAACAAGGTGGAAGAGCCAGGTGGGCAGGGAAGGGGGGCAGAGCCCGCTCGCTATTAGCTGTACACTACACATAGAACTGATTTTTGATGTATATAAGTGCAAAACCTATTTTTTCTTTTGTGTGTCACAAATAAAAACAAAGCAGGAGTGATGGGGAGCAGGTCAGAGGCCTGTGAGTGCAGATCTGAATAAACAGAGACAACGCCGGCCTCCCCCACTAGCCTATGGATTCCTCGGGCAGGCAGAGACCTGCGCTGGCTGCCAGCCAGGGGCCTGCCCAGCAGCTGGTGTCCCAGCAATGCTCAGAGCTAAGTGAGTGAAGGTACCAACAGACCCACCTGGGGACACACCCTTGGGCTTGCCCACAGATTGCAGCTGGGCTCCACCTGGAAGCACAAAGCAGGAGGCAAGAACACAGACACGAAACGTGCGCAGAGCCAACCCTCTTTAAAGACACATGGCTGAAGGCAAGCAGGGAGGCCCAGAGAGGAAATATTGCAGGCTTGGGGCCTTACTGTATCTTGCAGCAGCCCAACTCTGAAAGTAGCCATAGACCATATATAACCCAACAACATGGCTGGGTTCCTGTAAAACTTTATGGACGTGGCATTCAGCCTAATTTTTTTCCCCTTGTAAACCCTCTAAAAATGTAAATACTGTTCTTAGGCCATACAATAACAGGTAGTAGGCAAAATCCAGCTCATAGCTGTACTCCATAATCCATGGTATACCTACCATCTTTTTATGTGCATAGAGAATTTCTGAATGGAGATGCACGAAGCAGATCACCAGCTGGGCTTAAGGGTACAGGCCTGTCATCTGAGCTACTCAAAAGGCTAAGATGAGAGGGGTTCAAGTTCAAAGCTAACTTGGGTAACTTAGCCCTTGTCTCAAAATGAAGTCAAAACAAGGCTGAAGGTATAGCTCATGGTAAAGCACTTGTCCTAGCATATGTGACGCCTTGGGTTAGACCCCTTTTACACAAAACAAAACAAAAACAGCTCATAGCAGTGCTTCTGTGGAAGGTTTGCACAAGGAAGAGAAACTGACGTTTCATGTTTAAATGCTGTACCAAGTACAAATTAATTAAAATAATGATTTTAAGTTTTTTTCTTCTTTGGTGTTACAAAGTGAAGCCAGAGCCTTACAGAAGCTAAGTATGTTCTCTGTCATTGAGCTATTAATTCAGACAAAATAAAATTGTTATAAAGATAATATTAAAGGGGTCGGGGGGGCTCAAACAAGGCACAGAGAGAGGAGTCCAAGCCTGGGCAGAGACTAATGACATACTCCTAACTCCACATAATAAATAAGCACAGTGTTCTACAACTCCCTGAGCCTCAGCGCAATAGGCCCCATGGGCTGCCGGGAGACTGTGAGTCCATCCTTTTGAATAGTGCCAGATAATCAGAAAGTGGGGTTACCGTGTTCTTTGCTATTAATAGTCATTTGTGGGGAAAAGCCCTCCAAAAGGAAGCTCTGAATGCTACTGTGGCTATGAAACACCCCTGGAGAGCCTGAACAATCCACACCATAGCTCCCTGGGCTGAGGAAACCTACTCGGATTAGCAGCTGTGCTCCCCAGAGACATATCTGCACATTCTGGTCAACACAGAGTAGATAGGTCCCCAATGTGGTGGGGTCTCTCAACTGTCACACTGCAGGGCTGTGCATCTGAGAAATCACCTGGTTCCCATTTATTAAATACCTACGGTATACAAGGACATGCAGGTAGATGGATGACCTCACCTCACCCTGGAGGCTGAAACTGCAAACTCAAGGTTCCTTTGAGGCGACGGGCAAGCTGCTCTGGCTGTGTGCTCCCACCAGCCTCTCCATTTTCTAGGTGTTTGTTCCTCCAGCAAATATTTACTGAGGACCTCCTTACAGTCAGGAACTATCCTCAGCACTAGGGCTTCTTCCAGTCCCCTCCTTTCCAGCTGTTTCCCTCTGGACTGAGCACTGGGAAGAAGAGGCCTTATAAATCACCTTCCCTTTCAGCACAGCTATTGCACAAGGCAGAAAAATAATCAACACCTGTTGGGTCAAATTAGTGAACATGAAGGACACCTGCCCCAACCTCTGGTGGCAGCAGTCTACTTTTCCTGGAGAAAAGCTGCTCCTCTGCACCTCCTCAATGAGGTGGTGTCCTAATTAGTGTTACCTGTCGGCTTGACAGCCCAGAGTCACCTGAAAAATGAGTATCAATCAAGTCTTTATCAGGTTAGTCTGTGGGCATGTCTGTGAGAGATTGTCTTGATTATTGACTCAGGAGTGCCCAGCCCACTGTGAGCAGCACCATCTCTAGGTTGGTGGTCCTGGGCTATATAAGAAAGCTAGTTTTGGAACTGGAGAGGTGGCTCATTGGTTAAGAGCACTGGCTGCTCTTGCAAAAGACCTGGGTTCAGTTCCCACCCACATGGTGGCCAACAGTCTGTAACTTCAGTTCCAGAGGATCTGATGCTCTCTTCTGGCCTCCATTAGCACTGCAGGCACATGGTGTACTTACACACATGCAGGCAAAACATTCATACACATAAAAGATTTTTTTAAAAAGCAAACAAGCTAGCTAGCTAAGCATGCACCTGTGAGAGCCAGACCATGAGCCAGCAAGCGGTGTTTCTCTGTGGTTTCTGCTTTGAGCTCCTGCCTTCAGTTCCTACCCTAACTTTCCTCGATGACGGACTGTGATCGGGAAGTGTAAGCCAAATAAACAAACTCTTTCCTCCCCAAGTTGCTGTGGCTCAGAGTGCTTTGTCATAGCAATAAAGGGCACCTAGAACAGGTGGGGACTGTCAATCACAGGGTTCACCCACATGTACTTAATCTAACTGGACCAAATCAGTTTTTGCTCAGGAGTTAGAATTTCAAGTTGTCAATCAAAATTAAAATGACAGGAATAAAAACAAAATTACGAGCAGCCAATACTTATCTAGCTACATGGTCTGTACTAGGCACTACTGCAAATGTGGCTCAAGTACCAACTTACTGAATCCTCTGGGAAACCCTCTTCTCTTCTCATCTCACAGCTCTCTAACCAAGGTACAAGAAGGTTGGGAAAGCTGTGTGTAAGGATGAGGTTGGGATTTGTAGCTGGTAGACCAGCTGCAGTCTACGTTCTTCAAAGCTACCCTCCACTGCCTTCTCCACTGCCTGGGATACCAGAGGATACCAGAGCCCTAAAATGGTGCCCTGAATACCCCTGGAGACATTTATCCAGGGCTGCTTTGCCCTGGTTTCCTTTCAGGGCCAGGCTAGTTTCTGTTGCTTGCAACCTGAGAACCCTGCTTGATGAACCACGACCACTTACTTGGTTTCACACTTTCTACCAGAATGGCTGGCACTGTGGCACTTGGGGACCTTATAAACATTTCAAGAGGGGGAGCCACTGGTCAGGACATCTGGGGGCAGGCTGCCGCCATCTTTTCAGCCTGGAGGAAAGAAATCCAGCAGGAGACAGAGCAGGAGGGAGATTCGGGCAAAGTTTAGGGACAGCTCTCCTTGCCAGGGCTGCTTCTGGTACTTTGGGTAGAACAGTCCTTTGTTACTGGACACATCCCATGGTTAAAGGTCCTTTAGCACCCTCTGACTGTTACTCTGACTCATTGTGCATCCAAACCATCCTTTTCTACAATCCTTCATGCCTCTCAGTGTGGCCCAGGGGCCTCATCCCTGATGGTCTCCAAGTCCCCATGTCTCGTGGCCCCATCAACTACTCATCTGACTTGGATTCTGACCCTCGCTGGTTTTAAATCTCACATATTTCAATGAGCCCTTAGAGCCCTTTTCCTAAGTCAGAAGAGTTCTTACACCCACCAATGCAGTGGGCACCACAACTCATATTTCTCCCATAAAACAGGAGGAAACTTAGCATGGTCAGGTTATATGACTTGCTAGGAGGTGCAGGAGCCTTGATGTTGATTATTCTCCTGAGTCTGCTGGAGTGGAACTATGACGGCCACGTCTGGGCCTTTCCAGGTGGCCCTGGAGGTACTTGGTTCCACCTCTGCCACCATTCAGCCCTAAGCCCCAGGGAGGATATGTATGAGGCCTTCTGTCCCTGTCCTTTCCGGTCATTGAGGTCTGTGTCCCACACACTGCTGTGTCCTCCTAGGTCCCTGAGAGTTTTCTTGGTGTGTCTTGTGGCTGCATTTCAGGCAAGTTACATGTTGAGCAACTGCACTTCCTGCCTCCTCCTCCAGATCCAGTTCCAAGAGGGCAAGCACTTGTTTAATGAGGTCTGTGTGTCTGGGAGCCCAGAGCTGGCACCTGAGACACACTTCGTATATGTGCTAAGCAGTGAACTCCTTCCTTCCCGTCCTCTCCCGCCCCTTCCCTCCCTCCCTCCCTCCCTCCCTTCTTTCCTTTGGATTGAATCCAGAGGCTCACACAAGACAAACAAACACTCTATAACCAAACCCACAATCCCAGTCTAAATCCTTTGTGAAAAAAAATTCATGTTTAAAACTAGGACAACAAAATACTTGTTCCTAAACCCTGAAACCAGGGTGAAAGCCTGGCCTAGAATCAAGAGGAATCAGTGACAGTCACCTGGAACTGTGAACACCAGACCAGAGATGCATGGATGCTCTAGTGGGTGCTGGAGGAGAGGCAGGAAGTCTAGACTGGTACAACCACAAAAACGCACAAGTCATCATTAAAAATAAAGACTGGGGCTGGAGAGATGGCTCTTCAGTTAAGAGTACTGGCTGCTTTTGCAGAGGACCCAGGTTCAATTCCCAGCACCCATATGACAGCTAACAACTTTCTATAACTCTAGTTCCAAGGGAATCCAACACCCTCTTCTGATTCCAAGGGCATTGCACAACACGGGTGCACTTACACACATGCAGGCAATACACTCATACACACAAAATTTAAAAAATAAAGACCGGGGCCGGATAGATGACTCAGTGGTTAAAGGCACTGGATGCTCAGGTTCGATTCCCAGCACCCACATGACAGCTAACAACCATCTGTTAACTCCAATTCCTGGGGATCCAACATCCTCTTCTGATCTCTAAGGTCACTGAATGACAAGGGTGCATTCATATACATGTAGGCAATTCGCTCATACACATAAAATAAAAAATAAATAAAATAAAATAAAAATAAAGCCCACGGCTGGGTGTGGTGCCACACATATTTAATCCCAGCACTCTGAAGGCAGAGTGATCTCTGTGAGTTCAAGGCTAGCCTGGTCTACATAGTGAGTTGCAGGCCAGCTGGGGCTACAGGGATGCCCTATCTCAAAACAAAACAATAAAACAACAAAAATATAAAGACCATGGGATTGGCAAGATGGCTCCTTGGGTAAAGGGACCTGCCACCAAGGCTGACAACCTAGTGTGGGCCTTAAAACCCACACAGTGAAAGGAGAAAACTGGCTCCTATAAGTTGTTCTTTGACATCTATACACAAAATAAATTAAAATGCTTCAAAATAATAATGAAGGATCAGCTGTGGCAACTCCTTCAAGTTGTCCTCTGACCTCTGCTGCACACTGTGGCATATTATTTGTGAACAAATACACATGCACACATGCATACATTTACAAACACAAATAGATAAAATATAATAAAAACTTCAATAAATAAATAAATAGAAAGGAAATGAAAGAAATGAATAAATAAACTCCTCTGTCCAGAACTTCAAGCTCCTTGCTCAGGCATCTATCTGTCCTCTGCCCCCAGGACCATAGGCTCATTACTAACAAAGGCCAGGTCCGGCCTCTCTCAGGAGTCAATGACCATATGGCCTTGGAGAGAGCAGATAGACCCTAGTGCTGGGAAAATAGAGGTGTGTGTAGCAGGACCCCTCTCACTAGGCTGCTAGAAATGAGTTCACCCACAACCACTGCCTGGCACACAAGTGCTCAGTAAAGACCAATGCTCCCACTATGATGTTCTTCTGCATCCTCAACCAAGACAGTGAGAACGTCTCTTTGCCAATGGGCCATCCTTACCCTGCTGCTTGCTACCTTAGAACCTAAACTGCCAATTCTTGTGGCTGATGATCCCAGGACCCCAAGCCAACAAATCAGCCCCTCCTCTGCCTTGGGTGACTGAATGTTAGCTCTAATAACTAGAATCTGGAGTTCCAACGTACTACCACCATCTAGTCATCTCAGAACCAACCACACGTCTTACTCCACAGAAAAAAAGGCACAATGTTTACTTCATATAAATTCAATTATGTACCTGACCCCTTCATCCCTTATTAAAGGACAAATAATGGAAGCAGAACAGATGTCCAGCATTCCACTTCATGAGCATTTGCTCTGGTGTGAATATGAGATGGGCTGCGAACATATGCTGTTCCCTCAGGCAGGCCTGGTTCTTTATCATGGGAGCAGATCCCACACTGAGTAGCACTCCATCAACTCTAGACACATTTCCCCATATAACACAGCCTCAAAGCGTAAGCCAAGTCCTTCTGAAGGTGCTTATCAAGAACAAATGTTCTGAACCTGAGAGAGCTGCATGGGGTACAGTGTAATATTGGCTTACTCTTGTAAGCCGTTTCCCCCTTTAATAACTAAACCCCTATACTATAATCAAACCACAGCTGTCTGAAAATAGCCATTTTCCCAGCCTTCCTTGCAGCTAGGTGTGGCCATGTGACTAACTTCAGAACAATGGGAAGGGAGTAAAAAAGAGGTGAGTAGAGCTTCTGGGTCATGTTCTACGAAACACAGCCGAATTCGAGAGCTCCATTAATCTGGGGGGGGAGAAAATTACCCCTTTATTTTTCACTAGTCTTAAATGAAATTCAGCATTTCCTTTAATCATGGACAGAGATGAACTGCACAGTTCTCCCAACATTTGTGAATCTGTCACCTATAGGAATGCCAGGCATTTTATAGCTTTTACAATACACACCAACATGATATATAGACATGCCTTCTGCTATTTGGAAATTATGGTACTGGATGGGGACGTAGCCACACTATATCTCAAATTTGCCTCATATTTAAAAATCTAACTCTTAACACATGGCTGGTGTCATCAGTAATTTCATATGTTTTATTAATTTAAAAACCTGATGGTAAGAAAATGTCAAAGAGTTCACACAGCCAGATGAGGTAGCGAATGCCTGCTATCCCAGTATTCAGGAGACTGAGGCAGAAGGATTCAAAGTTCTAGGCCAGCCTAGGCTACACAGTGAGATCCTGTCTCAAAAAAGAGTGTCTGCCTTATTCCTCAAAAAGTGAAACCTAGTTACCATGTGACCTGGTAATTCCACACTTAGGCAAATTTCTAAGTACAACCTGCACAGGAATAGTCATACAGCATGTTTATAATAAACATCCCAAAGGTTTATCAATTTCTGACTAAATACTCAAAATATGACATATCTATACAATGGAATAGCCTTCATTCATAAAATGAAATACTGCTGGGCATGTACATATCTGTAATCCCAGCACTTGAGGGAAAGGTAAGAGGCTCAGGAATTCAAGGCTAATCAGGGCTACAACAGTAAGTTGGAGGACAGCTTGATCTACATGAGACCCTGCCTGAAAAAATAACAACAAGCCAGCTGTGGTGGTACAAGCCTTTAATCCCAGCACTCAGAAGGCAGAGGCAGGCAGATCTCTGTTCCTGGGCTATGTAGAAAGTTTCAGGCCAGTCAGGGTGACACAGTGAGAGTCTGTCTCAAAAATCAAACAAATAAACAAACAAACAAAAAAACGGGGTGGAAAGATGGCTGGGTGGTTAAGAGCACTGGCTGCTCTTGCAGAGGGCCCAGGTTCTATTTCAAGCACCCACAGGACAGTTAACAACTGTCAGTAACTCCAGTTCCAGGGGAATCTGACACTTTCTTCTGTACTCTGCAGGCATGGCACGACACGGATGCACTTAACATACATGCAGGAAATACACTCAAACGCGTAAAATAAATAAATAGAATATTTTTAGAAAACAAACAAGAAACAGAGTATTGTTCCATGTTCAAGCTGGACAAGTCTTTGGGACACTATGCTACTGGTATGGAGAGTCCATACTCGTAGCTGAGAACCTGCTGATAGCTGACAGGTTCTAGGTGAAGACAAGTCTGTTTTCTTTAAGGGTGTGGCCCCTGATAGGTCAATCACACTCAAGTGGATGGCCCCACATCCATGCATATACGGGCAGTACAAATTGGACTAAATGGGTTTAGGAAAACAAAGCGTCATGAAGTTGGGAGGTGTGGGGAATGGATCTGGGGAGTCAGGGCAAAGAGGGGGCAAATATGAACAAAATACATGAGGGAAGAGGGGTGAATATGAACAAAATACATGCGGGAAGAGGGGTGAACACGAACAAAATACATGGAAGGAAAGAGGGGTGAACATGAACAAAATACATGGCACTCATGTGTGAAATACTCAAAAATAAACTAAAAAATTTAAGAACATTATGATAAGGACTGAGGGAATGGTTCAGTGCAAGAGTGCTTGACCAGTGTGCCTCAGGCCCTCAGGTCCATCCTGAACACAGCAAATAACAACAAAAACGATGCCAAGTGCCAGACTTGGTTGTACATGTCTTTAATTCCAGCACTCAGGAGACACAGGAAGGTGGATCTACATAGTAAGTTTCAGTGCAGCCTGGGTTACAGAGTGAGACCCTGTCTCAAAAACAAAATTATGCTAAGTGAAAAGGGCCAAATATAATGGATATGTATTACATTATTTCATCTAAATGAAATATCCAGGAAAAATAAGAAGTTCACAGAGACAGAAAGTGACTAGTGGCTGCCAGGTTCTGAAGGAAAGGAAAATGAATTATGAATTCAGGATTTCTTTTGGGAGTGATGAAAATAGTAATTAGTAATTAGTCTGTGATAATGGCTGATAAGTCTTTTGATGCACAAAAAACTGTTGACGTTTATGCCATGGACTCATTTCATAAAGGATGAATTTTATAGCATATGAATTTCATCTCGAAAAACAAAAACAAAAACAAATTCCTGCCTTAGTAAGAAAGTCTGCACCTCTTCTCTCTCATCAGCCAGAATGCACAGACGGTGGTTGTGGGGAGTCACTCTGGACCATGCAGATGACAGCAACAGCTAGGGAGCACAAGAGAGTGGAGAGCCTGAGTCCCAGTGCTAGGGTGCTGTCACAGCAGCTGTTTCCTGAGAGAAATAAACTGTTACCCCATTTAAGCCGCTGCTATTCTGAGATTGTTCCAGCAGCCAAACCTAGACCCAACGAAGATCCAACATCATATCTTCTTTTTTTGTTGCATGTGTAAGGTACATGTACATGTGTGTATGCATGCTTACATGTATGTAGGCACATGCACACATTTGTATGCATGTACACGTGGGGACCAGGGGTTGACATCAGGTGTCTTCCTTGATCGTTCTCCATCTTACATATTGAGGCAGGGTGTCTTGCTGAACCTAGAACTTGCTGATTTAGCTAGTCTAGGCTGCCCAGCATTCACGCTGGTGCTGGGGACCTCAACTCTGTTTCTCACTGAATAAGTACACCTGTGTCCCACTCCCAGCTTAACTAAATTTTACGGAGACCTGACTTGGTGGCATTTCTGCATTACCTGATGACAGTTGAAGCTAAGTCCTCCATGAGACACTGCCAGCCAGTGCTCATCCTGGAAAGTCCCCATTCCTACCTACTAAGAAATGGGTTTGATGCTAGTTTTCCCCAGCCATACATTTACAGGCTGTTACAACGAGTGGTACCTCTCATTTGGCGACCTCTTCACTCTGGTCTGAGAGGCTGGACAGATGGTTTATGAGCAGAGACTGACCTAGAAAAGGGTTTCTAGCAGCTGGGTCCTGAAGGACAGCAGAGATTCAAACCCACACGAGCCCGTGGGGTAGCTCCTTAGCGGTATTCCAATAACCAAGTGCTTACCCTGGTATCCTGGGTAAGATGACTACAAGTCTGATTTAAAAATATGTTAATCATCAGACTCTTGTTAATATGGCCAAGAATTTGTTGGAAGACACACTATCTCCAATGGCCCCGAAGACTAGGCAGGTCACTTTGGGTACCATTCATTCCAACAGCCTGTAAATGTATGGCTGGGGCAAGTATTCATTTCATCTGCTTGTAAAACTCTCACTTTGAAATTTCACCAGCAAATTTTCAAAATATCCAGGCAGACTTTGTCCCCTGCTCTAGTGCAGTGACTCCCTAACCACAATTTAAACCACTCTGCTCTCCAACCACACTCATTTAATAAAGGCTTTTTCTTTTTTTTTTTTTAAATGCATCTAGTATGTACTAGGGGTGTATTGCAAAGGAAAAAAAAACAAGCCTGGGCTTGACCTCCTGGAACTTCAGCTCAATAGGGAAGGCAGGAATTAGACATGCAAAGACAAACATAACATGTAATTAAATATTATGGTAACTGCTATGAAGCTTTGCCAGGCAAGAATAACAAGGGGCCCAGCTGAGCTCAGGGCCATCCAGGACAGGCTCTGGGAAGACTTGATAGGCAAGCTGGGATCTAAGGACTGAGGAGGCAGGGAAAACCAATCAGGACCAGCACTGAGATCATGGGGAAGAGAAGACACAGAGCAAAACGAACGTGTGGCTTGAGAAATGTAAGACTGGCGGGTGTCCTTCCTGCCATGGCAAGAGGTGCATCAGGGGACCTCGCAGGCTGTGGTAAGGATTCTTGGGGGAGTGGCTCTTTTGGAACAAGGTCTCCCTCTGCAGCCCTGACTAGCTTTGAACTGGTGACAATTTGCCCTCTCTCAGTCTCCCAAAAGCTGGTCTTACAGACCTGAGCCACCATACCTGGCTCCAATGCTATTTTAAGTACTGTTTTGTATTAGCAGATAATTCTGGCATCCACTGTTTCTTGCCCACAAAAGCATCCCATTTCACTTGAGATCTGGATGCCCCCACTTTCAGGGGTATGACAAGTCAACAGTGCCCTAGGTCTACTCCAGGCCTAACTGAGTCATCCAATGCACCCCCACCTTCCTCTGGTCACAGTGATGTAACAGTTGGGACACAAGACCTACGCCAGCTGACAGAGTTGAGGAACTTTTACAGACATTCCCACACAAAAGGGAAAGCTCTCTCCTCTTCCTTTGGACCCAAACCTTGTAATTTAAGGCCAGAATTGCCACAATCAACTTGAAACCATTATAGAACAACCAATTTGAGACTGGAACTCACCAAGAGATCAAGGGACCAAAGCGTTGGTAAGGACATCATCTGAGCTCTGGATGCAGGTGTGCCTATAGCAGATGACTCCTGGACATCTATCATGTTAAGCTATTATCTCTCCATTTCCTCCACAGTCTGGATTTGGCTGCAATTCTGATGGTTAGAATGGGAACCACTAAAGGGCTCACATGAGGCATAAAGAACATGACTTCAGCTATGGATTTATGTTTGCTTTTGTTTTTGAAACAGGGTCTTGTTAGAAAATCAGGCTAGATTCCAATTTGTGTTCCTTCTACCTAGGTCACCTTCCAAGTGTCAGGATGACAGGGGTGCGTCACCACACCTGGCTCTTCATTGCTGTTTCTAGACAATACAATAGAGAGGCAAGAATAGAAGCAGGTACCCAATGAGTCCACTAAAGGTAAGCGAGTCAGAACCCAGGAGCAAAGCTTTGCTGAGCACTTGGTACAGGATAAAAACTAAGCTAGTACTTGTATAATTAACATTATCCTGTGTGGTATTCTTATCAGTGCTGTTATTTTCTGTTATGGCTTGAATTATGCCCAAATCCCATTCATATTAAAGGTTTAAAAAAAAATTGCATGTGGTACTATGGATTGACCATAGGACCTTATGCATGCTGGCTACCACTGAGCCACGCCCCCAGCCCCTCACTGGGGGATGCTAGGCAGGTGTTCTACCACTGAGCCATGACCCCAACCCCTGACTAGTAGATTCCAGGCAAGTGAGTCACACCTCCAGGCCCTCATGTTAAAGACTTAACCTGAACTTCCTCAGAATGAGACCTCATTTGGAGACAAAGTAGCTGCAGATACAATTATTCAGGTTAGCATGAGATGCGGTCACACATGAGTAGGGTCGATCCCTAATGCAATAATGGCCTGGTGTCCTTTAAGAAAAAGAAGGCTAGATACAGACATGAACACATGGAGACAATGTGTGAAAATGGAGTAGACAGGTGAGGTTGCAAAAGCCAGGGAAATACACACAACTCCAGCCAATTGTCAAAGCTAAGAGAGAGACTAAGAAGGCCTTCCCAGACCTCTCAAGTAACCAATCCAGACATACTTGGAGCTCAGACTTCCGGCCTCTAGAACTCTGACATCATCAATTTCTGCTGCTTGGGCCAACCAAAGTTAGATTCTGGCAAACCTAGCAAGCCAGTACTGAAAAGATGATACCTAAGCCGGGGGAAGGTGACATCTGAGCCAAATTCTTCAGCTGGCAGTGGGAGAGCTGGGCTCGCCTCTGGGGGCCTGGATTGCCAGCCTGTGTTGCGTGACTCCTTTCTTGCTGAAGCTGTCCCGCCCCCACCCTCCATGACTCTTGTCTCCACCTGACACCTGCACGCCCTCACCCCCCAACAAACACACCTGTCCCCAGGGCCTGGGCAGGAGAGGAGAATGAATGAGAGCAGATGATAGGGGACTGGAGGCTGCACTGGAGTAAGCTAATCCGAAGTGCTGTTCTGAGCAGGGCTGGGGAGGAAGGTGGAGGCAGATCAAAATCCCCTCCTTACCCAGATGGCCAGCACAGTGCAATCCAGCCTCGTCCATGGCAGACTGCAGAGCACAGCCAGCCCCAAATGGATCAAACAGAAGTGAGCCACTGCAGGAGTTATCTAGGAGACTCAGGGACCCTCCTGGATCCCAGATAGAGTCGGGGACCCACCACTCTGACTTATCAAGAGGCATTCCTCCAGCCTCAGGGAATCCAGACATGGAAGAGCGGGAGCTCTGACCAAACCTGCCCTTGCCCACCCCAAGCAAGTAGCTGCTGAGCATCCATCCCAGAGCACCTAGCAGGGGCCTGAGGCTGCTATGGCAAGCTGGGATGACTAGAGCCTGCGGGCCTGCCAAGCTGCAGCAACCAAAACCCCTCCTCCTAAGGAACATCCCTTAAAACACAGTGGTTCTAAACCAAGGCTGTGGCAAGCACCACTAAAATCCAAGTGGGACTGAAACCAATTAGCAGTTATTTCAGGAAAGCAGCGAGTGGTGGATCACACAGCAGGCGAGTGGGGGTTCTGTCTGCGTCCACACAACTACGGCTGCCAGTGCTAGAGAACGAAGCCAGGCACACACTTGGGCCACATGAAACTAGGTGTCAAATCACAGCTTGCTGCTCCAAACGTACACATTTCCCGAGTGCCCACCACATGTCTGAGGTGAGCACAGGGTGGCAGTGCCCAGACATACTGAAGCTAGCTTCCAACAGAACCTCTGCAGAGGGGCAGAAGTGGCAGTTAAAGTCACACCCAACACGGTTGATGACACGGACATCAGAAAACACTGAATACAATTTAGACACTCAGAAATGCAGGAGACTGGAATGACAGCCTGATGGTTTTTGCTCAACATTTGATCATATGAGTTGTGAAGAAACATGAGTCTAAATGTTTAAAACAAAAGCCACCAAAAGAGAAGCTGAGCATGGGGGCACACCCCGGGGACCCCAGCACTTGGGAGGATCAGGAGTTTAAGGGCAGCTTCAGGTCCCTGAGATTGGCTCAAAACAACAAAAAGAAATCTCAGGAGAGCAGGCAGAATCACTGTGGCAATCACGTGTATTTCTTCTCATAAATGTAACACCCAAAAGGTGACCAAAAACACTGACACAGGCCAACAACCTAGACTCACTCTTTGTCAGAAAAGAGATGAGATTCATTCTTTACAAATATCTATGAAATAGTCATAAAACTGTCTCTACATTAGAAATTTCTCAAATTGCTCAAAGGAACATTTTTCCTATCACAATACTGATTCTAAGCCATTTAAAAGAGAAGTACACAGTCTCAAGTTCATGTGTACCGTACACATGCATATACAGATACACCTACACATGCATACACATGTGCACACACACAAAATAAAATAGAAAACAAGTGAACATATTTGGAAAACAAAGATAACTCAATGGTTCTTGGGCCGGCAAGATGGCCACTCAGCAATGCTTGCCACCAAGCCTGATAACCTAAGCTCGATCCCCAGAACCCAAATGATGAGCGTGAATGACCAACTCCTGCATGTTGTTCACTGACCTTCACAGGCACACCCTGTGAAACAGATGCACAGGCACACGCATGCCAAAAAAAAAAAGAAAACAATCAACCAACCAACCAATCAAGATCTTTTTAAAGCCAGTTCAATTGTTCACAATGTCAGCCTCACGCCACAGTCACACAGCAAGCTTAGTACACTGATGGCCACACTTCCCCTCAGAGTCTGACTTCACTTGACCGGCCCCCTGAGTCTATCTGATGATGTTTTAGCTGTGAGAATGCACTGTAGTTTTGCTTTTGTGCGTGTGTGCACATATGTGTGAGAAGGCAACAGAGCAACGTCTGTCTCTGTACCTCCAGTACAGGGATGACAAGCATGTGACACTGTGCTTGGCTTTTTACACAGACCTGAATTGAAGGACTTAAGCTTGATCCCCAGAACCGAGGTAAAAAGGGAAAGCGGTGGCAAGCACCAGAAAATCAGCTCACCTACTTGGTGAGCTCTGGGCCAGTGAAAGACCAAAAGGTAGATGACACTTGAAGAACACCCAAGGTTGTCCTTTGGGCCTCCACACACATTAGCACGCCCACGTGCATGCCCCGTGCCCACAACATGACCTGCACGTTCACCAAGGCCAATTTGGTTTACGTAATGAGAACAGGCCAGTTGAGGCTACAAGGAAACCCTACCTTAGTGGGGAGGACTGCTTTAAAGGGGGACTCTGAAATCATACTATGTCTTTAGTTCATCATTATGAAATTAAATTTAAAAATCAACAGAAAGAAATGTGGTAAATTTCCAGAATACTTAGATTAAACAAGATAATTTACCGGTCTTTCTTTCCTTTTTTTTTTTTTTTTCAAACAGGACTTCACTGTGACTTAGGCTGGAACTCACAGCCTCTTGTCATCCTCCTGCCTCAGCACCTCATGCAGCTGGGACTACAGGCATGAGTTATCACACCCAGCAAACAAGATATTTGAAGAACTCGTGAGTCAGAGAAGAACCACAAGAAAAATCAAATTAAAAAGTATTTTAAATGGAAAGAAACTCAAAACACCTCATACCAAGATTTACTTGACACAGTTAAAGTAAGGTAAATACTATTTGCAGTTTTAAATGCTTATGTTAGACCAGATTTCAGGTGAAAATTATTCATTAAAAATTTTCAACTTGCTTTAGTAAATCAACAATATATTATGTTACAATAAAAACGGAATGCGTGTGTGTATGTGTGTATGAGAGGTGTGTGTAGAGCAAAAGTATTTGAAAAAAATCCACATCTATTCATTCAAAAACAAAAACACAGGCCAGGCACAGTGGCACAGGCCTTTAATCCCAGAACTCAGGGGGCTGGGGCAAACAGATCTCTGAGTTCCAGGCGAGCCAAGGCTACATAGTGAGACTCTATCTCAAAAAAAGTTCAAAAACAAAACCTAAAACCCATGCTTCCCCAACTGGGGAGACAACTCAGCAGGTAAAGGCCTGGCAACCTAAGTTCAAGCTCTGGAATCCAGGAAAATGAAAACGTGGAAGAAGAGAACGCCACAAAACTGTCCTCTGACTCCACATATGTACCATGGGACACACACACCTCTACCCGCCCCCAACATCATGCACACTATACGCAAACATACACTCAAACACACAGAACCCTCCAAACTCCTTAAACCAGAAATGAAGAAATGCCTTCAACCTGCTAAAGTACATACATCTTCCTCTTGTTAGCATACAGTGAAGAGGAGAGGAACAGACATTCTCCCTGTAAGACAGAGCAAGGCTGGGATGTTCACTCTCACTCTTACTACACAGCATGGTACCAAAGGTGGTCAGCAGCTCAACAAGGAGAAAAAATTAGTTAATTTAACTATATTTTTAAAAATTGAGACAAGACAGATGGCTCAATGGTTAAGAGTGCTTGCTGTTCCTCCAGAGAATCAAAGTTGAATCCCCAACACCCATGTCAGATAGCTTATAACTGCCTGTAACTGCAGCTCCAGAGGGAGCTGACACCTTCTTCTGGTCTCCTTGGGCATCTGTATTCACATACATGTACCTACATATAGGCACACACATAATAACTAAAATTAATAAAAAATAAATCTTGAAAAACTAAAAGCAGTCAAATTATTGCAGATAATATGACTTTACATATAGAGAGAGAAACTTTAAGGAACACACAGGTGTACACACTATAATCACTATAAATGACTTCTACAACAAAAAGCCCAAGTCAGTACACAAATATCAATCACATCTCTATACACTTCTCTTGCTAAATTTGCTCCTATGTATCTAATTTCCCTCACAGAGTTCTAACACCTAAAGGCCAGAGAGATGAATGATCAGCTCACAAAGAGAGACGGAGACCTGGGAACTGGCCCTGCCTGCACATTTTTGCTGCATGTTGTTCCTTGTGCTGGTTGATACTGTCAGCTTGACAGGATCTAGCATCATCCAGGAGATAAAACTCTAGGCCTTTCTGTGACAGAGTTCTAGGTTGGATCATCTGAGCGGGGAGATCCACATCCTGAATGTGGGCAGCACCACAGGGTCCCAGACTGAATGAAAAAGATAAGCAACCAAGACTAAAATAGAGAAATAATCCCAAACCCAGGCTGACGCAGGGGGATGGGAAGTTTGAAGACAACCTGGATTTACATGATATATAGCAAGACACCTCCTCAGAAGGGTGAGAAACAATGTTAGTGTAAGAGCTATAGTTTAGCATGCAAGAGACCCTGGATTTGATCCCCATCACCATTTGAAAAAAAAAGGAAGAAAAAGAAAACAATCTCTTACATAATAACACACATACACACACACACACACACACACACACACACACACACACACAGAGTCACCAAATGATCCAGTGCTTCCACTCCTGAGTAGAAAACATTTGTCCAAGCAAAGTCTTTCCATAATTGTTCATAACAGCATCACCCATACAAACACCAAACTGACAGCAATCCAGGTATCCCATCAACTGGGGAATGAAGAATCAAAATGTGGTATATCCATACGATAGAATATTATTCAGCCATAAAAAGAAACCAACTACTGATACTTGCTGTAACACAGAGGAACCTCAAAAAATCATGGGAAATGACAGAAGCCTGGGGCAAAGAAGACGATATTTTATGACTACATCTATTTGAAATGTTTAGAAAAGACAAAGCTATGGAGATGAAAAGCAGATTAGTAATGGCCTGGGCTGGATGTGGGAGCAAGGATGATTGATGGCAAACAGGCACAAGATGGCTTCTGAGGGGGATGATTCTAACTCCAGATTATGGTGTCAGTTATACACCTTTATACACATACAGCTTTACAAATTACCCAAAATCACTGAACTGAATATATAAAATGTGTTTAAGTTTGGGGGAATATACATAAGCATTTATACATAAGTATAAGTATACATAAGCATTTGTTTGTTGCTACTTTAAGACAGGGTTCCTCTGGCTGGCCTGGAGCTTGCTATGTAGATCAGGCTGGCCTTAAACTCACAGAGCTCCACATGCCTCTGCTTCCTGAGTGAGATTAAAGGCATGAGCCGCCATGCCCAGTTCATACATAGGTATTTCTATAACTATTAAATTCTCTGGATTTACTACTCCAAGTTACTATTTCTGTAATTTTTTTAAGTCGACACTCTGAAGACTTGCATATGCTGAACCCTAGCAGTTTATGGAAATTTTCAATGGATTCAAGAGCATAAACATTGTTTTAAAAATATTATTTTTATTTTATGTGTATGAGTGTATTGCTGCAGGTATGTAAGTGCACCCTTATGCAATGCCCGCAGAGGTCAGAAGAGAGCATCAGATCCTCTGGAATTGGAGTTACAGATGGTTGTTAGCCACCATGTGGGTGCTGGGAATGGAATCTGGGTCCTCTGCAGGATATTCTGACCCATGTTAGGATCACGAACAACACAAGTAGTATACGCTAGTGGTCCTGAATTTAAAGGGAATGATTTTGAGGACCACAGAATTCCTCAGTTTATCACTACAAAAAAGAAGAAAAAAATGATGTGATTTCTTTTAGAATTTTACTAAAAGATAGGAAAAATGTTTGCCTGTTTGTCCGGGCAGTTTCTCACTATGTTGCCCAAAGTAGTCACAAACTCACAGGCTCAAATGATCCTTCTGCCTCAGTCTCTCCAGAAGTTGAGACTACAGGCATGTGATACCAAGCTAGGCTGAGAAAATCACTTTTATTTAACCATACCATGAAACATTTCCATTATACCGGATCATCACCTTAAAGCATCATCTTGTAAGATATCTACTACTTATTTTCTCCCATAAGAAAAACTTAAAGCCACTGAAAAGCTATTTTTGATGGCAGCCTTATGATGCATAAAGAGGTATTTTGGGGTTTATCAAATTTGGGGGTGAGAGAGACCAAAAACAAAACTGAAGGTGATCAGTTTAAATCTGAATAATCTGGCTGACCCATGCCCTAATTCCTAGTGCTGACCAGCAGGAACTCAGCATGGGGTACAGATCCTCAGGACAATAGCAAAATCACTCGGGCCTGGGGTAGAGCCAACAGGGGCCCCTACTCCCATCCCTCTCAGGGGCCTAAAGAGCAAAGCGGCTACACGGGAGGATTTGAAAAGGGATTTTCTAGCCGAATGAATCAACTCAAAAGAGTCTCTTTCATTCAAGTGAAAAGCCCTTTGCCTCTCCTTCACCTCTAAATAAGCACTGGTGTATACACACACACACACACACACACACACACACACACGCACACACACATGCACACACGCACAATCACATACAAGCACATATACAAGCATACATACACAAGCTCACGTGTACGCACACACACACTCACATGCATATACACAGCATACACACATGCACACACACCCTACGTTACCTCTGACTAATCCAGTGATTATTAGCAAAATTCCTCTTTAAGGGCAGACTGTTTTGAATTTGCATCAATGCTTTAGTACAAAATATACTCAGCTCTTCCAAAGTTGTTTAAGAGGGTTACATGCTGCTTGAACAGCTGTAGTACTAAATCTTGCTGATCTAGCCAAATTCCTCCTAGAGCGCCATGCTGTGTGCTAGGTTTAGATGTAGAGCCTGGTACTGGGTAACAGGTAGGAAAGGAATAATTGTCCAAAGAGAACCTAGACTCAAAGCACCCCCCTTGTCTACATCTGAGGGAGACCCCACATGCTCCCTGAATTCCCCAGAGGAGTTTCCAAACGCACATGCACCCAGTCAACCAGGACGCTTGTTGCTCAGAATTCAGATACCAAGGCCCGAGGCCCCAAACCTTCTGCAATTTGGAATGGAGCCTCTGTATTTTTAACAAGTTCCCTCGACAAGTCTGTTGCTCACTTAAGTCTGAGAACCACTCAGAAAAGTGTTTCCCAAACATCTGACTCATACAAATCATTTGTAGAGAATTTTTAGAGCAGAGATTCTAGGACCCACTAAAATAACTACAGTACTTAGAACTCTTGGTTCCAAGTGGCAGAGACCCAACTGAAAGTGACTTGAGAAGGGGAAAAGGCAACCTTCTAGGCCACATTACTGAAAAAGTTCAAAGGTTATTCTAACTTCCAGTTATGCAAAACATACCATTCCCACCTCCCTTCCATCCTACTCTCTGAGCCAGGCTTTGCCCAGCAGTGTTACACTTAGGCCCCAACTCTTGGTATCTCTTCCCTGACAGCACTAGCAAGACTTCCCTTCATTCTGACTGGACGGCCTGGTCCCAGGCCCCTCCCTGAACCAATCACTGTAGAAGGAAGAGGAAGGCTCAGATTGGCTCAGGCCTGCGGCAGAAGAGGGTTCCACACCCAAACCACAGTGACTGGAGTGCTCCACCTCAGTGAGGCTTTTTATTTTCAACTCGCCCCGCCCCCCTTTCTGTTTCTAAAAGTTCTTAATAGAAAATGTGAAAAATACATAAAATGATAAAGAAGAGAACAATTAAGTCGGTATTGATCCTACCTTCTAAAATGTTTTTAATCTTCAAAGCTGGCTCCAAGGTGGGGAACACCTGCAGCCCCAGTTACTGCAGAGGCCACTGCTTGAGTTCAGGAGTTGCAGGTCAGTCCAGGAAACAGTGAGACCCTACCTCCAATAAATAGTCTCTTAAAATTTAAACCATTTAAACCCCAAAGGCAAATATTCTTCACTCTCCTGTTAGCTCAGCCATGCTGTGTTTGCTTCCCCTTTCCCAGGAATTTCTTCTGTTTTAACCACCAAAGATGCCAGCAGGTACTTCCTGTGAAGAGTGTGATTTATTGGCTCACAGCACAATAATCTCCATCAGAAAGTGACAGTCTACAACACTGCTCCCACCATTCCACTCTTGAGGCCTCTGTGGATTCACTGGCATGACCCTGGAGGAGGAAGCCTCTTGCACACAGGTGTCTCAGTAAGGACCAAACCCATGATGAACAGTTCCCAAGACAAAAACCCTAAAGAATAAAGAATGATTGTGGGGAGGCCCAACAAGCAGATCACAAAGCTTCCCAGGAGCCATGCCAGGAACTCACTATCTGGGATGGAGGTGTGGCCTATCAGGTGTGCCAGCCCCAGCTGGATCCTAGGCTCCCTCTCTGGGGAATGGGTGGGTCCAGACACAAATGCAACATCTCTTCAGAAGTGCTGTTTGTGGTTTGTTTTCTACAAGGAAAATGTGTACCCCACACAAGCTTCTGTGGGTTCTAACATCAACCCCTTCAGTCACAATCTTGGGGTTTGATGGAGGGCCTGACACTCTGGACCCTCCAGTCACCGCAATCTGAGACAACAAACACCATCCAAATGAGCAAACCCTGGCCTCTTGTTCTTCTCCCTGTTGGCTAGATGAACAGGCTCTGAGACCCCCTGGCCAAGGCCACTGAGCTGGTAGCAGAGCTGGATCAATTCCAAACTTCCTTCCTTTCCATGCAGAACACTGGCCCGGGAAGGACAAACATGGATAACTGGGTATACTTCCTGAGCACTTATGTGGATCTGGCTCAGATTAAGCACTTTACACAAATTTACTTAATACACCATCTAATACAGTATAGATGCATTTTCCTTCCCCTCCTCCTTTTTTGTCTGAGACTAAGCTCCCTATGTAGTCCCAGCTAGCCTGGAACTTGCTATGTAGATGAGGCTGGCCTTGATCTCACAGATATCTGTCCAATTCTGCCTCTGCCTTACAAGTGTCAGGACTAAAGGCACGTGCCACCATGCCCAACCCTCCCTTCCTTTTTAAGGTTGGCATTTCATGTAGCTCAGGCTAGCCTCAAACTCAAGATGTAGTCAAGGCTGACCTTGAATTCCTGATCTTCCTGCCTCAGCCTCCTAAATGCCAGGATTCCTGGCCTTTGTCACCATGCCCAGCTAGCTATTAAATGTTCTTAATCATCCCCTGAAGAACCTTTAGGATCTCCATTTGACAGATGAGGAAACTGAGTCCACAAGAGATGAAGTGATGACCACAGAGTCACTATGGAGTGGCAGAGCTTTCAATCCAAGCAGCCATTGTGGATACTCCTTAAGGGGACTCAGAAACCTCACACCTGCCTTCACTGGCAGGTAAGGCAGTCGTGGCAATCCCAGTCAGGGCAACCAGGCAGGGAACAAGCCTAAACACAACCATAGTTTAGCAACAATAAAATCACATGACCAGTGGACAAAAAGAAGAGTCGCCAAAATGCTGCAGGAAGGGCTGCTGAGACACGCAGTGAACAGGAGGCTGGTGCTCACGGCCCACCCTATTCCAAGCAGGCTCTGCCTCTGCCAAGTGGTGAGGCGGCATCACCTCTTGGTGCTTCGGGTTCCTCACTATGAAACGGAATACTGTCAATGTGCTTCTGGTAGGGACTCAAAGGAAAACATTAAAAAGCATCTGGATCCAGCCAGGAAGGGTAGCCTATGCCTGTGAACCCAGCACACTGGAGACTGAGGCAGGAGGCCTGAAAGCTCGAGGCCAGTCTGGGCTACATAGTGAGACTATAACTCAAAAAAACAAACAAATACATCAAACCAAAACAAAACCTAACATAAGACCAGGGCCTTATTTATATTAAGCTTTCCAAATCAGTGGAAAAGAATGGATTATTAGGTCAATAGTATGGGAATAAATGACTGACTACTAGAAGCACATCAGATATTTATTTTGACCTAGGCCAAAATAAATTTCAGATGTTGGATGTGCAAAAGCCATTCAGCTAGAGGTGTGGCTCGGAGGCTCAGTACTTGCCTAGCATACATGAGACCTTGGGTTCAATAATTAGCACCACAGAAAGGTATATATTTATTTCATTTTAATTAAAAAATATATAGAACCCAGCTGAAAAGGAAAAATAACTCTAACTACATAAAAATTACTTTTAAAAAATAATATAACAGTAAACTACAAACCAGGAATATAAATTTTAAAAACACAACAAAGTAACTCATAGCTCCCTAAAGATCACAAAGCAATTAGAAGCAAAAAAATCTCAGTACAAGGTCAGGGGATAGGAAAACTCAACAGGTCAAGACACACACATGCACACACATAAATATAATTTTTTAAAAAGCATAATCCCAGTAGAAAAGCATGCATTTAGTAAAGGAATACATTTGATTAATATATATATATAAATAAGCTATGGCAGAAGAAATCTGGAACTGTTTTTTTTTTTTTTTTTGCAAAGATTTAAAGAGTATTCCGAACAAATGTAGGTACAGATCTAGGAAAATCTGGACGCCGACTCAGACTAATCAGACTCCATCCAGAACACAAATCAGCAATAAATATCATGGGTCTTTAAAATTAGCCATATACTTTGTTTCAGTAATTGCAACTCTAAGACATTTTCTGAATAAAAATCCAAGATGCAAACAAAGGGTTTTATGTGAGAGATACTGAGTTAGAATGAGAGGCGGGCACAAGTGGAACAGCCAACCAGGCGCTGATAGGAAAGAACACCATGTAGTCATTTTCAAAAATGCCACAGACCTTGACCTACTGCCATGGGAGGACCTCCAAGACGGACTATTAAAGAGAGGTGCAAGCCACAGAAAAACTAAAGGGCATGCCTGTAAAACAAGCAGTCTCGCTAACTGTGTGCAATAAAAACAGCCAGCACGCGAATGCTGATCTTATGCCAGACACCACCCTAACGTCTATGTACAATGTACGTTAACACAGACTGTCCTCCCAAGCCTAGGCAGCCAGAGCCATCACCACCTGACAGGTGGGAAAATGGAGCCGCGTGTAGTGCTGACCACCTGTAATCCCAGCACTTCAGGAGGTGGAGGCAGGGGAACAGGGATTTAAGGCCAGCCTGGTCTACATGAGACCTTGTCTCAAGACAGGCAGATAGACAACAAAGACGACAAAAACCAAATAGGGAAACAGAGAGAGATTTAAGTTAATCCCCAAGTTCACAAAGTAGGTACATAGCAAAACTGGGGTTTGAACCCAGGCACTGTGGGTCTTCATAAACACAGTCTGATACAGGCAGAAATAGCTGAAAGATAAATTTAACGTCCCTCTGGGCAGGAACTGGGGGAAGGCCAGCCTTTGGTGGCAAGATGGTGACCAGGGAAGAGCCACTGCTGGAACTCCTTATAGCCAATCTGTGGCTTCTGCAAGTTTTAAATAATGAATATAAAAATGCTTGTGGTGAGGCCTAAATTCAGAGTGCAGCACCAGTGTCAACTGGTGTCCCCAGGGGGTGATCAGGGAGCAAAGAAGCAGAACTAGACTAGAGGCACTGGGAGCCTCCACTAGAGACACCAAGCAAGGTCACTTGGCCAGCGGAGGTGCCACCTGGGAAGCAAGCCTGTGGTAGGAGAGCTCCCCTTGTTTGCTGTGCCCTGGAGAAGGTGCTAAGGACTGGGTGGGTAAGAAGACCTGGCCCATCAGTTAAGCAGCTCAAGAACTCAAAGTCAAGGGTCTAGCCACACCTTATTTGGAGGAAGTGTAGAGGTACTTAAATGTCAGCAATCGAAGTTCCTGCTTTCTGCCCTGTAACAAATAGGATAATAAAAGGCCTGTCAGGCTCTGGGTTATCAGGAATATTAGAAAGGCCACTAGTGTGCTTCATCAGCGTAGGGCACAGACATCCAGCACAGGCTGGTTCAACAGCATGCACCAATGGCCGTGGCTGAAGGGAAAGAGAAAAAGGTCACTGCGGGTCTGGCCAGCAGGTTTCAACCCCAGCCCCAATCAGCTGCGTGAAGAGGTTGGAGGGCTTCACTTCTCAAGTCCCTCCTTTGTAAAGTAGGAAAGAAGTGTATGAGGCCAGGCAGAGGGCACACCTGTAATTCCAGCACTTGAGAGGTGGAAGCAGGAGGATTAGGAGCGCAAGGTCATGCTTGGCTACATATCAAATTAGAAGGCCAGCCTGTGCTACATGAGACTCTTTCAAAAAAACACAAGTAAAAAAAAGTTAAACAAAAAATAAAAAACCCAATCAAACAAAAGAGTCCGTTACAATGAAGGCTACACACTAGGAGTATGCATGTGTGTGATGAAAGACATGTCAGGGACTGGGGCTGTTGTTCCTGCCACGAGACCCTGCAGGTTAGGCCTCCTCTGGAAAACCCTCCACCTGCTCAGCATACATGCATCGTGACAAACCTCTGTAAGCTCAGCAGAGTCATGGGTCTTCTATGGCACCAGTGCCACCACTCTGAGCCTGCACTGCATCCCTCTTCACCCATCATGGACTGTCCCCAGCAGCACCTGCAATCTACACCCCTTCAATCCATGCTCCTCTGGATAGCTCGGGCAGGAGCAAGCGCCTCTCAGACACCCCAACGGGCTAACCCTTCAGCAGCATCACGGCTCTGAGCACTGGTGCAGGGCTCCTGACACACGCTATCCTCCCCCAGCAGACACCTGCTCTTCCTCCTGCCTGGAAAGACCTTTCACAAGGCTAGCACCTGTGTGCCATTCCACCACCCCGGCCCCAGGGAAGCTCTCCTACCACCCCTGCCGCCTAGCCTCCCACACCTCCCTCCCTCTGCCAGGTGTGGCTCTCACTAGTCCGATTTAAAGACTGCCCAGCATTATTCATCCTGACATTATCTTACTAGTGGTTTATTTCTTTGTTATCTACGTCCCTCACCCTGAACAGAAACTCTAGGAAAAGAGATGCTCCCGGGCTCTGTCCCCAGTCCTTGACACATATGTGAGGATCACTGTATAGTCTCTGAACAAATACCTCAACAATTGTGCCCTTCCCCCCACCAGGAAGAACTCTCCAGAAGCCAAGAGACACTGGCATATTGGGCAAGGCAATGCGTAACTGATCCCAAAGCATCCAAATGATTCCAAGCGTGCTACTGCTCTGAAGAATTCATGACCCAGACAATGAGCCCAGGGTCAGAGCTCCCCCTGGACAGGCTGCTGAAGGACTGGCCCCTCTAGAGCAGAGTCCTTTTTTGTTCTTTTGTCCAGGCCTCCAGAGTCTCATCAGAAGCAACCCAATGCTCAGAAGCCTCCTGGCCCAAGCAGGAAGACTGAAACCCTTGGCGCTGAGCAAGAGTTCAGCAGACTGCATCATCGAAAAGCACATGGGTGTGTAAGAATGTCAACAGTCCAGAGTCTCTCCCTGGTGCCTCCAAGACAAACACCCAAGGCCCCACCTGGCTAAAGGTAAGGC
Source organism: Eospalax fontanierii (assembly GCA_035773235.1). Classification (NCBI taxonomy): domain Eukaryota; kingdom Metazoa; phylum Chordata; class Mammalia; order Rodentia; family Spalacidae; genus Eospalax; species Eospalax fontanierii. Next base: position 23,350,442 of record CM069554.1, on the reverse strand, counting down.
CTGGGGCAGCTGCACCTGACCAGGGGACCGCTGGGATAAGTACGGGGGTGTACAGTATTAAGGTCCAGTAAAGATGGAAGGAGTGAACATAAAACCCACAGGAAGATTGGAATCAGTATTCCAGATTGTGCAGATTAGAAACCAGCCGGAAGGCTCGATCCTCATTTCTAATGTAAGCAAAAGTTCAAAAGAGCCAGAGCCCTTGGGGGACTAAATAATGCATGACAGTGGTTTCTCCCTCAGACAACAGTCCAGCCAGATGGGGGAGGGGGCATGTAACAATGTCCCAACTCTGGCTAACCTCCAATGACACAGCAGACCTAGGCACAGTCACCCACAGCCACTGAGAGACAGCACAGAACACAGAAAGACAATAGTTCATCCATACCTCCTATAGGCACAGCAACACCCAAGAGATGGTCCTGCCCTGTCAATAAAAGGGTATGCCTGCATGTACCTGAGGATGTGCACGTGAGTGTGACTGCGTGTTGTGCGTCAAAGTTGAAGCTCGTGCAGTCTCTAAATCAAGCTACCCATTTTCAGCAAACACAGGGGCAACACAATCCACCCCACAGCAGGGACACAGGACAAATGACAAGGCTTTTCTCAACAAACAGTAAGAAAAGCTGGATGTGGTAGCAGAATCTGTAATTCCAGCATTCAGGAGGCAGAGGCAGGAAAATTATGTACCTAAGGCTAGCCCTAGGGTACAAACAAACAAAAAAACAGAGCCTGGGGAGATGGCTCAGTAGATAAAGGTACTTGCTATCAAAGTATGAAGACCTGAGTTCAAATCTCTTGTAAAAAGCTGGACATGGGGCTGCAGAGATAGCTCAGTGGTTATGAGCGCTGGCTGCTCTTCCCAAGAACCTGGGATCAAATTCTAGCACCCACATGGTGGCTAATTACTGTAATTTCAGTTCCAGGGGACCTGATGTCCTCTTCTGACCACCACAAGCATTGCACACATGTGCTGCACTCACATACATGCAAGCAACACACTCACACACACAAAATAAAAGCTGGGTATGGCTCCATGTGCCTATAAGCCAGAAAGCTCCCTGGTCAGGTAGCCTTGCAGAAACTGCCAGTTTCTGGTTTAATGAGAGACCTTTGCCTCAAGACAGTAAGGCAAAAAGAAGGAGAAAAAGATACTGTATGTCCTGCTCTGGTCTCTATGTGCACATGCCCAGGTGTGTGCACCATATACTCATATAAAACTCATATACATGCAGCATACGTGTGTGCTCATACACACACACACACACACACACACACACACAAATAACTTTAAAAGAAAGGGTGGGGAGGGGACAAAAAGAGTGGGGGAACCACAAAAGATTTTTAAAAGGGACTTAACACTTTGGGAACCAAATCCAAAGGGAGTTGGTGGGGTCCTGACTGGAATAAGCCAGTTCTAAAAAGACCTAAGTATTAACACTACTCACTGTCCAGATGATCAAAAACTTATTTTAAATTATTTTAATCACAGTAATAGTCTTGTCTTTAAAGAATTCTTATTTTCACAGACAAATACTGGGCTATTTATTTTGTAGTAGAGGATACAGGATGAACCAAGGTAGTTGGTTAGAGCTAGCAATACTGCAAGCCACAGAGCCTTAAAAGGTGTCCCAGGTAACTAGAATATAGGGTGAGTCATGATCACCTTCCCCATGAGGGCTAACTCCCTGACCATAGCCCCCTTCTGCTCAGAACCCCAGAAAGACTCCCCTCACTCTGAGTGAAGCCTAGATCCTCTCTGTGGCCCTCAAAACCCCACCTGCTTTGCACCTGCCACCTCTCCACACTCGCTGCCCCCGTTCTCCTGCTCTGTGGAGACCCAAAGTCCCTTGGGCACTCATCAGGGCATCTGAACTGTCCCTTCCCTTGGCCCCAAATGCTCTTCCCCCAGCTCCTCAGGCGGCTCCTCGGTGGGCTGACCCGTGGCTGCTCCAGTGTCATCCTGTCAGGGAGCCTTCTCATCCATAGCACCTAAAGCAGCTTGGCCTCCAGCCAAGCCTTTTACTCGCCTCTGACTCGCCACACACTTGGTTTACTATCTAGCTCCATTTACAACAGGTCTGCATGGGGTTGGAGGGATCCTTCAGTAGTCTTCCCAGCTCCCAGAATCACTCAAGTACACAGAAGCTGATAAATATTTGTGGGGTAAATTTAAACGTGAAAAGAGGCAATATTTAGAGCTCCCATCCTGCTCTGGCAGCTCTTTCGTTCTCAGTAGGGTAGTGGCACACACCTGTCATCCTAGCACTCAGGAAGTGGAGGCAGGAGGATTGGGGTTCAAGGTCATCCTTGGCTACATAGAGAAGTCAAAGTCAGCCTAGACTGCCTAAAAGGAAAAAATAACAACAAAAAGCTAAGCTGCTAGCTGCCGACTTCTGCTGGTCTCCCTTTTAACTTAGTGAGAAAATCCAATTGTAGCTAAGTATAAGAAATAAAACTTTTTCCAGACCCCCTTTCAGCTGTATGTGTTACTAAATTCTGAGCAAGAGTGTAAGTAGAATTATCTGAAACTTCCATCATGTCTTTCTAGACACAGGAATAGTGGCCAAGTGTGGTGGTATGTACACCTGCAAGCCCAGCACTTAGAAGGCTGGGGCAGGAGGCTTTTGGGTTTGAGGCAAGTCTGAATTATATAGCAAGTTCAAAGCCAGCCTGATTTGTTTCAAAAGAAAGGGAAGATGGGAAACATACAAGTGTTTGTTTAGCTTTTTCTGTCCCTGCTTGCTGGAATCTAGTGGTTAAGCCTGAGTAGCCATCTGAGCCCTGAGGTAGCAGGATAAAGATGGACGAGTGAGAAGGTAGAAGATGCCTGATCTCTTATATGAACACAGCCCTGAGGTTGGGCATGTGGTACACACCTTTAGTCTCAGCACGTGGAAGACAGAGGCAGGTGAATCTCTATGAAATGCAGGCAGAAGCCTGATCTATGCAACAAGTTCCAGGTCAGCTGGGAGACCCCGTCTTTTTCTTTTTCTTTTTGGTCTTTTTGAATCAGGGTCTACTTGTAGCCCTAGCTGGCCTGGAACTCACTGTTTTATATATATATATATATATATATATATATATATATATAATTTATGTAAGAGAAAAACCAAATTTGCATCTTACTTAGTCCACTGTTTTGTGTCCAATTTGTTTTCATCTGCAGTTGAAATGAATCCTGTCATCCCTGTGGCAAATATGAAAAAAAATGTTCCAAAGAAATGACACTGTAAAGCCAAGAGCACACGGAGATCAGAGCTGGGGAAGATCAAATGGGGAGGCAAGCAACAAGGACATCAGAATCAGAAAACTTTCATTAGGTTCAACAGGCTACTAATGCCCCCAGATTAGCAGTCAGAGTAGACAGAGAATACCTAGAAATTAGCTGGGAAAGGGGCAAAGGTGATAAACAGTATCCAGATCAACAGGGAAAAGAAAAGGCCTTTGCTTTACACAGTCTTCAGAGCACTGCAAATTAACCACAAAGAGATTTCATTTCATGTCCCTAAGACCAATAAAAATAAGCATGCTTTCCTGAACCACGAGGGTCAAGCCAGTGGGGAGAAAGGAACTTCGAACTTCCATTCACCTTCTGTAGGAAAGTGGAGCAACTACCTGGCAAAGTCAAACATGATCACTTCCAAAAACCCAGCAATTGAACATCTAGAACATACTGAAAAGTTTCTGTCCCTGTATACCTAGAAATACATGTAACACACCCACAGTAACCCATGTGTGGCAAAAAGAAAACAAAAAAACATGAAAACCACAAAATTCCCATTGACATGAAAATGACTAAATCAGAAATTATTGGGCCAGCAAAATGGCTGAGGTTGACGACATGAGTTCCATCCTAGGCCCCACATGGTGGAAAGAGGGAGTCAACTCCCCAAAGTAGGACTCTGATCCACAAGTACACCATGACATGCATGGACCCACTCACACACATAAACACACAAACAAAATACACATAAAAGAAAAAGGCTATCGCAAGAAAAAAAAAAAAAAAAGACAGTCTGGATCGATCTTAGAATTGCAGTGAGTAAAAAAAAAGTCCCAAAAGAACATCGTGGTGGCACACACCTTTAATCCCAGCACTCAGGAGCTACAGGAAGACTGTCTCAAAAAACAAAAGGAAACAAATAAACAAACCAACAACTTGTGGCGTCCATCCTGAGTACCTGGATTACAGGCATGCATGCACCACTATGCCTAGTCCCAGTATGTAACCTCTATAAAGCATGGCAAACCCAGGACTATCTTTGGTCCACTCTAGGGCAGGCAGTGGAGTAAAGGGGAGCAGTCCTGCCAGTTACTGGCAATGCTCCAGTTCTCAGGTCTACAAGAGCCTGACAGTTGCTTGTCATGCCAAGGCAAGCATTTCTGCATATGGAAAGTACCAACAGATCACACGCTAAGGATTTTGATTATTCCTATTTTTTTGTGTGTGACCAAAGACCAGTTTTTAAAGATTGGATACACTTAGGCCTGAGCATGTAGTTTTGTGCTAAAATACCTCCCTAGCTTGTGGGAGGCCTTGGGTTCCATGCCCAGTGTGCCCTCAATTTTTTTAAATGAGATACATTTAGATACAAGTGACACCAAGTTACTGTCTGATGGACCAAAGAGGCAGGAAGTGGGAGTGGAGGGGGTGGAACAGTGGGTGGTTTGTTTTGTATTTTGTTCTGTTCTTACAAGCCCATTTCTGTACTAATTAAGTAAAGCTGTATGGCACGCATTTCAGTTTCTGGTCTCCAGAGTCACACCAGAGACCACATGTCAATCCTATGATGCCCTCCCTGGAGAGTATACAGCAAGTTATTTAACCTGTTGTGTCTGTGCTCATGCATCTAAGAACAGAGCACAGTAACAGTACCTACTCCAGAGGTCCCATGAAGAGAGCATAAGCTTATTCATGGAAAGTACTGTGGTTCCACCACACAGATGAAGCCCTCCATGAGATGGCTACTTTACGACCACCTGTCTAACTTCCAGAATCTATGAGCGAAGAACTGAGCCTGCAAGTGATCCTGGCCAGTTCACCCTAGATGGGTTCACTTCTCTGATCCTTATCCTTCTGTATGAACCTGCTGTCCAGCTGACTCTACAAACTTACTAAGTAGTTGGTAAGTGAATGCATGCTGCCTCAGTTTACATAAGCACTTCTGTGGCTGAACAAACCCCTATCCAATGTATCTACTTTCTTCTTTATTGTCAGAGTAACAATACACCTGATTAAAAACTACATTTCCGGGAATTCCTTGTAGTAGGGGCAGTCATGTCATAAAGTTGTAACCAAAGACACACAAGTAGAAGTTGGCCAGGGATTTCAGGAAAGGTTCTGCTTTCTTGTAGAAGTGGAGTCTCCTTCCTCGGAGCTTTGCTTCTTCCTGGAAGGCCACGAGGCTTGAAGTGCATAAGGTGTCTTATGACTATGGGGCTAAAGCAAAGCAGACAGAACCTGGGCACTGGAGGCACCCTCACTTTACCCTGTGCAGGTCAGGAACCAATGGGCCACCCTTCCTGGAACTCAAGCCTTGTGTCATCCCTCCTGTGTGAATCTGGGCAGACACAATGACTCACTTTAACCAACAGAAGAAGAACTGATATGAAGCCAGTTCTCAGCTTAAGCCTTAAGAAGGCCTAAGAAGCCACGCAGGCAGGGACAGTGGTATACCCTATAACCCCAGCACTTGGGCAGAGACTGAGTTTGAGGTTAGCCTAAGCTTGGTAGAAAGATCCTGTCTCCAACAAACAAAAACAAACAACCAAAGGTCTAGCTGATGAAGTCACATGTAAGGAACAGTCCTAAGACTACACAACAAGACCGGTCCAGTCATCCTAGGGGCCATTTGAGGAAAATCCATCTGAACTCTCCAGCCCCAAGCACCACTGACTGAGTGACAGCAAGATCAGAGGAGCCGGCCAGCAGTGCCTCAGTCAGTCCTAGAGGCATGAGAATTAATACTCTGTTGACATTTTACAGTATTAAATTTTGTTGGGCAACAATAGCTCGGCAGGATGAACCTCAACATGTACAAGTTTCAGGATGACAAACACATTCCCAAACTTAAGTGCTCTCTAAAACAGAAGCATCCCAACAAAAATCCCTTGCATATCCTGATTTTCCTTTTTTATATTTTATTGATCATTTTTATTTGTGTGTGAGTGTAGGGTGTCTGCATATATGTAAGTACACCCATGTCATGCAATGCCTGCAGAGGTCAGAAAACAGTGGCGGATTCCCCTGGAACTGGAGTTACAAACGAAAGATTGTTAGCTGCCATGCGGGTGTTGGGAATTGAACCCAAGTCCTCTGCAAGCCGGTGCTCTTAACTGTTGAGTCATCTCTCCAGTCCCCTCGTTTTCTGCTTTTCAATAAAGAGCGTTACTAGGGAAGAGCATGATCCCACTCTTTCTCTCTGATTTTGTCATAAGTATCCATTAGGCGCAACTAATCTGTAGAAGGATGAGGCATCTATTAATCATTTCTATAATTAAAAAGCATTTAGAGTAGGTGGTTCACTTCTGCACTAGGCCTGGTGAGAACCATCAGAAAACACACCTATCTGAACAAGGGGCATCATTATGGACCAATGCATCCCATTCATTCTCAATGGCCTACAAAGCTTAAATTAACAAGGTGGCCAAGCAGGTCTGTTGCCTGCGAACTAATTAAAGAAGGCCATCAATTAAAAATAGTAATTTGGGAGAGGGGGCTAGAAACAAAAGGAATGCATCAATAACATTCTGGCCAAATAAATTCTGGTACACCACACAACCACACATCATGCAGACCTTAAAATGTTCAAATCTTGACTGGGAATGTGGCTCGGGGATAGAGTACTCACCTAGAATCCATCATAAGGGACTGGGGGCATGGCTCAATGATAGAGGACCTACCTAGAATCCCCCAGTGAGGGGCTGGGAGTGTGGCTCACTGGTAGAGCCCCTGCCTAGAATCCCCCAGTGAGAGGCTGGGTGTGTGGCTCACTGGTAGAGCCCCTGCCTAGAATCCCCCAGTGAGGGGCTGGGGGTGTGGCTCACTGGTAGAGCCCCTGCCTAGGATCCCCCAGTGAGGGGCTGGGGCGTGGCTCAGTGGTAGAGCCCCTGCCTAGAATCCCCCAGTGAGAGGCTGGGTGTGTGGCTCAGTGGTAGAGCATTCAGAGGCATCTCCATATATTACTGCTCTATGTGAAAAGCAGAATGCATGAAAATATGGGTTGTATTATCCTTTTTTGGTGGGGGGAGGTCTTTTTGAGACAGGGTCTTCCTGCAGCCCTAGTTGGCCTGGAACTTGATATGTAGAGCAGGCTGGCCTTGAACCCACAGAGATTCACCTGACTCTGCCTCCTGAGTGCTGGGATTAAAGGCCTGGCTACCACGCCTGGCCATATTATCTTTTTTAGGACTGTACTTCTCCCTATAGCATTATATGACCACGGAGAAAAATATGGAAAGAAATCCATAGTACTTTTTAATCACCACCAGTGAAAGATGTGGAGATGCTGATACAGGAGGATGTTAACTTGCAGATAGGGTGAGAGAAGGGGAAGAGACGAGCCCACAAAAAAGGGTCAGACTGAAAATATTCAAAAAGAACTTGAGGTCAATTCATAAATACTTAATTCCCACAGTCGTCCCTTCATGAGTCTCCCCATGCACTAGATGCAGTACTGTACTGACCTCTAACCTCACAGATACTATTAACATTGTCTTCCAGACAAAGAAACTGAGGCCCAGAACCTGGGTAGTGCTGGGACTTGAACATTACATGAAATGGCCTTCCCCTAACTTATCCCAAAATGACAACCTTGGAGCTTGAAGGACAGTAACCTGTTGTCAGAACAGCTGTCTACACAGCACATCCTTTAACTGCAGCAGCCCCAGAGGGTGGAGGGGTGTTGACCATGGGCAGCACTGAGTACATGGGATACCCCAAAGCCTGGGGCTGCTGGAAGAAACCCCAGACGGCCACTGACCTCACTCTGTGAAGGGAACTCAAGGAAGCCGTGCTTGGAATATTTTTACAGCATCAACTGCTGCCACCAGGAGCCAGAAAGTAGACGAGAATGTGTCAGTTATTACACAGTCAGACTCCTCGAGCTCACCGTTTAATTAAAACCTGCTCAGAGTAGAGCAAGAATTATTGCCTGTTAAAGTAGAGAGACTGATAAACCATGGCTGGCTGGTTTGCTCTTATTTCCCAAGCATCCCCTGGCCTTCCTGCCACAGGAACCTGGAGACAAGTCACCTTTCCACATCCACAAGTGCACATGGGGGTCTTCCACCAATTCTCCCCCCTAAATCACCCCTGGTGTTCTCTAGTTCACTAGTGCCACAGCTTCCTGTGCCACGTTCCCAGAATGCCAGTGGAGTCACTGCCAGCTCCTGGGCTGCATAACCTGAGGGGCTGAGGGTCAGGAAGCTAGAGGGTGGTGGCTTAGGGAAGACTGCATGACCATGGGGAGGCAGGTGCATGGGCCACTCCAAACCACCTCCACAGCTTTCTGGAAATGCTGACACTCTGAGCAAACCCCAAGTGCAGCCAGCAACCCATTCTCAGACAACAGAAGACCTGGTAGCATAAACTCATTCATCAAATAACTCATGCTGTATCTACCACCCGCCAGGCACTGTCCTGCAAGGACAAAGGGCCAGACCACACTCCCATGGAATTAACAGTAGGGAGGCAGGTAACAAAACTAAGTCAACTGAGAATTAATGCTGGAGGAAAAGTGGACTTGGGGCTCCAGTGTGACTGAGAGGGTGCTGTTTAACAAAGAAGGCCCATGGAGAGAGGGACATCTGAGCAAGACTGAAGAGGGGGGCTGCATGGCCATGGGGAGGCAGGTAGGCACACCAACTACTGCCACAGGTTTCTAAGCAGAGGGAACAGCCAGGGGAAGGCTGTGAGCAGCCAACAGCAAGGGGCCAGCGGACCAAGCCAGCAGCTGCAAAGTCACAGGTAAGGTCGGCCAGGGAACAGGGGACTGAGGGGCTGGGGCCCAGGGGCAGTCGACATTTGCTCACTGCTCGGTGTCCTGGCTCTGGGCACTTTATATACAGAACTCAGTGGGTACTGCTGCAACTTCCTATTTCCTGAAAAGAGGAAACTTTGGCAAAAAGAAGAAACTGACACCCAGAGAGGGAACAGAATTCACCAGAGACCACACAGCACACGTATGTACCCAAATTGGGATGCCCACAGCCTCTGGCATCCACAGTGCCAATTGGAATCCCCCACTTGTCCCCTTGCGAGTGGTGGAGTCCATTTTCTTCACACTTCCTCAACACTCCGCCTACGCTTTCTTCAGTTAGAAGACAGGTAAACACTTCATGGGAGAAGGGGGGTGAAGGGGTGGAGAGAAACAGAAAACAAAAACGCCAACATCTAATTCCCGAAACACACTATTAACTTTCTCTAGAAGGTGCTACCAAAGTTAGCAAACATTGCTCACCTACCTGGCATCCCGGAACACAGCCCTGATCACAATACAGGCCAGTGACTGCTAGGTGTTAGGTTAGCCCCAGGTGTGGCTCCTGTCCCCGGTTTTCCCAAGGCAAAGGCCACCTGCCCCAGCTCCCCAGGCAGACCGGGGGTGGCGCCTCACCCGGCCGCTGTGGGTGTCTGGAATGCGGAAACGGGAACCAGCCGTGCCAGCTTCTAACAGCGACTTATTCAGCAGCCGTAAGGACACGCCAGCTACCGGAGTTCCCCGGAGAGATGGCTGTTCTCTGCAAAGAGGCACATTCCCAAAGAGGCTGTTTGGCCAATAGTCCCTTTGGGGGAGGGAAATAAAAGGACTCCTTACTCATCAGGCACGTGGTCCCGGGTCTGAATGGGTTTGAGAGAAAGCTCAAAAAGTAACAAAGACAACTCGTCTGTTACCTCCCATTCAGGAACAGGCCACCTGTTCAGTGAAGAGCCAGGGCTGGATCCGTGCCACAGCATCCCCTGCCCTGAGCCTGCGCCTGACTGCTTCATTCATAACCTCCCTATCCACAGGTGGGCCCCTCACCTCAGCTAGCTGCAGAAGCTGGCGGCTTAATGATTAAACCTTGCAGTGGGACTCACCAGCCAGCTTTGGAAGCACAACTCAGTCTGTACTTGGGCACAGAGCACCAACCATCATATCACCGGTGCTTGTCATGCACAGGAAAAAACTGTTCTCAAGACTTCAAACAATCTCTCCGGAGCCTCACAGGTAGCCTCTAAAAACTGCCATCAATCCTACTCTACAGATGAGAGTATCAAACAGAGAAGTCACAGGCTGGAGGTAAAACAGCCAAGAAAGTAAACTCAAGCAGAGGGTTCAGGAGTCCTAGCTTTGGGCTACTGTGCTAAGACACAAGTGTCCTCATTGGGCCTCACCTGTAAAATAGGATATGGACCAGGGTCTGTGAGATGCTTATGATAAACACTTAGCTCTGGCTCACCAAAATGCTCAATAATAAGCTGGGTACATTGGCTTATGACAGCAATCCCAGCACTTAGGAGGTGGAGGGAGGAGGATCAAGGTTATCACCAGCTTCAAGGTGAGTTTGAGACTACCGTGGGCTATGTGAGACCCTGTCTCAACACTGCCCAACACAATGCTCAGTAGTTATCAAGCTGCTCACACCTGAGCCTTCAAAAATAGAAAGCAACTGGCTCACAATGATGTAGTTTAAACTCTGGGCACCTGATGGTAAAACACAAAGACTTGCCAGGTGTGATGGTACATGCCTGTAATCCCAGCATCTGGAGGTTGAGGGAAGAGAAGCTGCTACAAGTCTAGGGCCAAACTGGTCCACAGAGTGAGACCCTGTCTCAGAAAAACCAAAATAAGATAAAAGAATCTTACCATCATTTTCCCCATCGAATAAACAAACTAGAATGTACCTTCTGGAATCAGGCACTATTGTTAAACAAGAATCATGCTGACCTTGCCTGCAGGCAGCTTTCAGTCCCCAGAGAATATACTGGCCAAAAATTTTGGAACAAGTGGATCCATGGCATACTGGGCACCGACCATGGGCCAGGCACCTTGGCATGCTAAGTGCTGCACATGATTTCATAAACTGGAATCCCATGCAGGAGGATGGATCATACCAGCTCCACCTTGTAGACATAGAAACTGACACAGTGAGGTCACATGGTTGCCCAAGATCAACAGGGAGCCAAGCTGAACCTAGGAATGTGGCAGGCTATGCCACATTCCTCAGCCCCTCTGCAGTCTCTGGGGGCAACCACTTTCCACTGTGGCCATAAGGACAGCAACAAGTCACAGGAAATTTCCATCTACAAAAGGCACGTCACTTCAGAGATGATTGGGGAAAGAACACAGCATATCAGCAGCGCCCACAGTCAAGCCAGCCGCTGACGGTCTGCACTTGACATGCACCCTCTCCTTTCATCCACTCACCGGCCCTCCAAGGTCCTCAGAGGCGAGTCTCTGTGAGGAGTGCCCTGCACAGGAACCGGTCAGGAGCAGAGGGGGAGACTCAGGTGTTTCAGAGCAGAACAAGCATGCTAATCTCCAGTGTCACTGCCCAACTTGGGTGTCCCTAAATTCTAGGACAAAATATGTGGTATCCGAACAAGATCAAGGGCTCCCAGGGCACAGGGGCTCTGCACACATTTTCGAGGGTGGACATGATTAGAGAGCAAACAGTTAAGTAACGACTGAGGTAATTACAAAGCTGGTAAGCACAGTAACGACAGGAAAATGCATGGTACTGTGGTTCTGCTCTCTCGCCCTTCCTACAGCAGATCCATTCGCATTCCTGGTCCTTTCCTGAAAAGTATTCCAACTATTCCCACAGCCGATCCCCAGCCTAAAGAGCCTGTGATTTGTTCAGACACGGTTATGTGGTTATGTCACAATGCTGACCAGTGAGATATAAGCAGGATCAGGAGGCCGGGCATAAATGAAAGGTTTCTTCACTCTGAAAGAGGGGCCCTCTAATTGCTCCTGGATAGGGCCCTACAGGGTGTGCTAACCGGAGCCTGGACAGTCATCCTGCGGCCACATAGGGAGCCTGAGAACATAAGAGGCTCACCACCGCTGGTAGAGTGACACCAAGGAGTGAGACTGAGTCCTTTCCCACCTGGTGGGGCTACTCAGTCCACCCTGGTACTGAGACCTCTGGACTACTTTGTAAGTGTCATCTGAGCCTCCTATGGCAGCAGGTCAAGGGGTCTCAAAATGAGGTTTCTGAACAAGGAACCCAGTAGCTCCTGGAGGCCTGCCCAGCAAGCTGGGAGTGGGGGCACATGCTTCAGTCCTGGCACACAGGAGGAAGAGAAAGGCAGACTTCTGTGTGTTTGAGGCCAGCCTGGTCTACATGGTGAGTTCCAGGCAACCAGGGCTACCTAGTGAGACCATCTCTAAATAAATAATTAATTGTGTGTGTGTGTGTGCGTGTGTGTGTGTGTGTGTATACACATAAAATTTTAAAGCACAGTCACACAGCCCATGAGGCTTCGGTGGGGAGGGGTCTCTAAAGTAGAAGAGCAAATGCTGCCACTGAATGGTGCTCTCTGTACAGACCCAGCAGCCTGGGGTTCTTGGCTTTGTCAACCCTGCAGGGCACACAAGCTGAGGAGTCACTGGATTCATGCTGGGTTCCAAACCCCATTTATACTCCAGAAATAACAAGGCTTATGTGAAGAGTTGCTGAGAGGCTTAGATGAAGTCAATCACTGCATGTGAAGAGCCTAGCACAGGGTCAGGCACAGGCACACATTAGACGCCATATGAATTCCCCATTTGTGGCTGCCACAGCTGCCATCATTATTACTGTCTGTAGCCAAAAGCACACCAGCCGAGGTAGCTTCCTGCCGACCTCTGCCCAAAGTGGACATAACTCTCCTAGTTTCTCTAACCCTGGGACCAGACCCGTGCTTCAGAGATTCACAAGAACCTGCAATTCTTCCTCTGCTCAGTTCAGGGGTGTGGCCAACTGGAGGTGCTGCCTGCCTTCCTCTCAGGCGGTGCAGTCCCAGCACATTCCACTCCAGGTACTCCAAGCCCTGCCAGCTGTTCTTGGTGACTGTTCGAGAATGCCCGAAATGTGATCCATTCCCCAGAGGGAACCCCATCATGTGAGTCACACCAAACACCAAGCAAGACACTGGGCTGCCCCTTCCTCTAGGTGTTATATAGGAATTCAAAACTTGGCACCAAGCTGCAGAGGGCCAAAGACAGATGACGGCCTCCCACCAGGTCCAGCCCAGGAAGAAGAGTCCTCCTCAGCCTGTACCCCAAGCCTGGTCTTGGGGACATAGCTGGGATGGAGGTTCCTTGAGATGCTATTGAGCCTGTCACTGACAGAGAAAGACACGATGCAGGAGGTCTGATCTCTGTCCACACAAGGAAGGATTGACCAAAGGTCTCTTGTTCCAGAAAGGAAGCTATTAGGCTGAATTTCACAATACTGTCAATATTCAACCATTCTTGACCCATAAAAGAGCAATTTTATATGGGTCACCCCAACAGAAGTCAGAAAACTCAATACAATGTCAAGAAGCTGACTAAGAAGGACCTGGGATGGAGGTGTCCCCAAGCGAAGGGAACCTGACATCTGATTTTTATATTCTTTTGGGTCCACTTAAAAAATAATAAAATTTAACAGGCCAATCAACCCTGCAATATTGTCCCATTTCAGTGAAAGGAAAATCTGCAAACTTGCTTTCTTCCTCTCTCTCACTCTTTTTTAACACACTTTTTATTGAATTTTTGTGTATTTCATATGGAACATCTCAGTCACTCTTAATCATCTTTATACCTCCCACCACCAGCACCCTCCCACAGCCCACACTGGAATCCATACACTCTGTCAGCCATGCCAAGACCTACTGTGTCAAATCAGTGTCTCCAGACATTCCCCAGCACCAAGTTCATCCACTGAGGTCTAGTCAGCCTGTCTAGAGTGCCTCGCCCCAGAAAGATCAGCTCTTCCTCACCCAGCAGTAATCAGTTACCAATATTTCTTCATCTAAGGTCCCATTCCCACTGCTGTCCATTTCCCCAGTTCTAGGCTGGGTTTTTGTCTGCTTGAGTTTACATGGGTCTTAAGCATGCTGACACCATATGAGCAGGCTCCCAGGAGCTTGTAGGAGCCTGTTTCCGTATGGTCATGTACTTCCTCCATGGCTCTTACAATCTTTCTACCCCCTCTTCCACAATGGTCCCTGAGCCCTGGGTGGCTGAAGTTTAATAGAGGAGTCCTATCCAAGGACTAGCATTCATGACCTTTAGTGTTCCTGGCCCTCTGCTGCATGAGCGCGCTTCATTAATGAGAGTTGAGAGATTCATTAGTGTCCTCTTTAACCCTTGTTCCCTCTCCAACTCTACCCTGATGCACTCTGCTCTACCCATGAGCCTCTTTGTGAGTGGTGAGTTCCTCGACCTTAACAGGTTCCCAACCTTAGGGCCCTTGCACTGGCTCCTCCCCTTTTGCCTGCAAGTCTCACTGCTCACACTCCCTCATCTCCTCCAGGGCTGTCCTCAGGTTATTCTGTCTAAAATTCCAACACCCTCTACCCTGATACTTTAACACCCCCCCACCCCCACCTCCCCACCTCCCCACCTATCCTTTTACCTTGGTACTAATTACCATCTAATACAATACACAGTTTTTACTTTTCTTGTTTTTTTCTGCTTTTTTGTGCCTGTTTACTTATTGTATACGTATGCATGTGTATGCATATGCCACAACGCACCTGTGGAGGTCAGAGGACAACTTGCTGGAGTTGGTTCTCTCCTTTCACCATAGGTTCTGAGGATTAAAATCAGGTTCTTAGACTTGGCAGCAAGTACCTTTACTTGCTAAGTCATCTCACTGACCATTGTTTTCTATGGCTTAGGTCTCAAGTAGCCCAGACTGGCCTTGAACTCTAATCCCCCTGCCTCTACCTCAAAAGTGCTGGGATTACGGGACTGGAGAGATGGCTCAGCAATTAACAGCACTGACTGCCCTAGCAGAGGATCCAGGTTCAATTCCCAGCACCCATATGGCAGCTAACAACTTTCCGTAACTCTAGTTCCAGGGGATCAGATGTCATGGGTGCACTTACATACATGCAGGCAATACACTTATACACATAAAATAAAAATAATAAAATACTTTAAAATGAAGTGCTGGATTACAAGTGCCACCACTGGCTTTGTTCATCTTGTTTTTCCAGAGCCCACACTTTTCCACACCCAGAGGTGGAAAGGGGGAGCAATGCATTCTGCATCGCTCACGGCCATGTCCCCGGTATCTAGAGCAGTGCTCAAGTAGTAAGAACACAATGGTCAGGATCTTTAAAAACCAAGCTGGGTGCTAGAGAGATGGCTCAGTGGATTAAGGTGCTTGCTGACAAGCCTGACATGACCTGAGTTCGATCCTGGGATCACACAAGGTAGAAGGAAAAAAATGACTCCCGAAAGAACTGACCCCCATATATGTGTCATGGTACACATGCCACACACCCCAACCCCCCAAATAAATAAATAAGTAAATATTTTTAAAAGAAACCCTCAAAACTGGGCATTATAGTACACTCCTGAAAACACAGCACTTGCAAAGTAGAGGCATGTCAGCCTTGGCCACATAGTGAGTTTAAAGTCAGCGTGGGCTATATGAAACCATCTCCAAACAACCAAACTTAGGGCCGGGAAGATAGCTCAATAGATAAAGGACTCTCAGTGCAAGTCTAAGGCATTCAGGAACACCTCCAGACCCATGTTTAAAAAGGACAGATCTTTTCTGCCCCTGAACTCTTATAATCTCAGTTCTGGGCAGGCAGAGACAGACTAATCCCTAGGGCTCCCTGGCCAGCCAGCCTAGCTTACTTGGCAAGA
Source organism: Eospalax fontanierii (assembly GCA_035773235.1). Taxonomy (NCBI): domain Eukaryota; kingdom Metazoa; phylum Chordata; class Mammalia; order Rodentia; family Spalacidae; genus Eospalax; species Eospalax fontanierii. Next base: position 23,334,603 of record CM069554.1, on the reverse strand, counting down.
TCCTGTCTAAAACAAAATAAACAAACAAAAAGAGGACTATACCTCAGGAACAACAGACAAGGTTACCCTCTGGCCTCCACATGCTTGTGCATACATGTGCTCACACATACGTATACATGCACACCCACACACATATGGATATAGACACACAAAAAGAATAAATCAATAAAAACCAAATGCATGGGGCCACCATCTGGAGTTTGCTGCCCTGGGATCCAACACGCACAGATCCACACTAGGAAAGACATGCACACCCCAAACTGACCATCCCTAAAGGGGAGCTCCCAAAAAGTGTCCTAAAAAAAAAAAAAAAAAAGCAAGGACAAAAATGAAGAGCAAGCTGGGGACAAGGGTTGGAGAAAGCCACAAAGTAGGAGCCAGGTATGAAACAAGGGGTGCAAAAGAAAGACAACCCAACTGGAACAAAGGGCTCCAGCCCTCAGGCAGGATCAGACCAACCTGCCACATCAACCACGGAGACCTGCCGGGAGCAAAGGATCAGCAGGGATCCCGCCACCACTAATGGTCTGTGCCCCCTCTGCCTGATGTGTCTACGAAGGGGTTTCATCGGGTGCTGACTAGATGAGACACCGCAGAGCCCCCAAACAGCAAAGGCAACAGGCAATTGAGCATGGTGTGCCTGGCGAGCACAAGCTCTTTGGGAAGGAGGTCTCACTGCTGGCCTGACGAACAGCATCAGATCCCCAAGCAATGTCACAAGCTTGGACCCTGCCCCTCTCCTTTTGTCAAAAAGCAAAACTGCAAAGGACGTTTCAGTGGCCTCTCACTGCAGCCAGGCTTCTGGTTCCTGGTGGAGAGGCAGGCCAGTGTCAAGAGTTGAGCGGCCTGTCCTGAGGGGGAGGATCAGGGGAGGATCACGGAAGGATCTGAGGCCTCTTGTTGAAACAAGTCTTTGGAAAAAATGTGGGTGGAGCCTCACAGCCAGGTGCTGGAGGGGAACAGATCAGGGAAGAGGGGCCTCAGGAGGACAGGGCCACCACTGGCAGCTTGTGGCTGCTGGGGCCAGGCCCGGGGTACTCAGTGCTGCAAGCTGTCCGCTTTCCCAAAGGGGGTTCTCAAAGTCCTGGGGCCAAAGCACTCACTTGCATGATGAAGAAGAAAGCAAATATTTTTATTATATTTATTATATATCTGCCGAGTGGACCGGACAGAGGCTGAGACGCCCCCTCCTATCCCCCAATAGACACTTGAGCTTGAAACACACAAACGCTGAGTGAAATCTGTTGTACTTGATTCTGACTTTTCATGAGACACTTCAAACACACAAAGGTAAAGGAAGGCTATACTAAGCCTTCATCGTTCAGCTGCAACTATTCCCAACTGTGGCCAGTCTTGTTTCATCTTGAAATAACCACCCACGCCCTTGTGCCCCTCCACCCCATCCAAGCACTCTCAGACACATGCCGGGTATCCTAACAGTCCACTCATGGGAATTTCAGCACGTACATCTGAGATATGCTTTGAGCCACAAGATCATTATCACATCTGAAAAACTAGAAACTCCTCCTCAGTATTACCAAATATCCAGATTGCTTTTGTTATTTTTAAGAAAAGGAAAGAACAGGTTCTAGAATCACAGAGAAAACCCCTGTCCAGACTGGCAGTCAACCTCAAGGTCCCACAGAACCTAGGAACTGATGTGGGCCTCCACAGAGGAGAGACACCTAGAGTGGAGAAGCTGGAACTGGCCAGGATGATGCTTCTGGCTCACCCCATCTGTGCATCTGTCAACTTATGGAGAGACCACAGGTGACACAGGCTTGAACTGTGGCTTTAAAAGTCATCAACTTGAGCCAGGCACAACGGAGGCAAAGGCAAATGGATTTCTGTTGAGATGGAGGCCATCCTGGTCTACATGATAAGTTCCAGGTATGCTGGGGCTACAGGAAGATCCTGTCTCAAAGTGACCAAAAAAGGGGGCTAGAGAGATGGCTCAGCAGTTAGGAGCACTATCTGCTCTTGCAGAGGACCTGGTTCAGTTCCAGCACCCACATGGTGGCTAAGAATCATTCATAACCCTGGTTTCCAGGGGAATCCAACACCCTCTTCTGATCTCCATGGGTACTGCACAACATGGGTGCACTTACATGCATACAGGCAATACACTCATACACATAATTAAAAATAATAAAGTATTTTTTAAAAAGTCACCAACTATTCCTCTGGACATCAGTTTCTCCATATAAGATATGGAGATAAACAATGCTATCCCATGGAGTAGACTGAAGAGTTAAATGAGATATTTAATTGAGATATTAAATGAGGACCCTGTCCCCAAAGTCCTCACAACTCTGCCCCCCATGTCAACTGAGTGCTGGCCGCCTCAAACGGTTAATTCAGTCAGCAGACCCTTATACACCAGGCACTGTCAGCAACAGGAAGTGAGTGAAAATCATCACCCTGACAACATAACAAACTCAGGATCCACCTGCCCTGCTTGGTTAGAAGGTGCAGATCCATTCTTCCCACTGGGATCTGCCAAAACAGTCTAGAAGAGTCTGAAACAGGGATCTCAGAACTGAGGGAACTAAAGTGACTTCTCTCCTGGCTGCTGCCACCTCGGCCCACCTTGGAGCAAGGCAAGACAAGAATCAGGCTAAGCTATGCTGTTGTTCAGTTCACAGTTACCAACGTGTCCCAGCCATGAGGGACAAATCCGCCAAGGAAATGGGCTTCAGCCCCAAGCAGTAGTTTAAGAATGAGTTTCCAGGGGCTGGAAAGATGCTTAAGAGTATGCACTGCTCTTCCAGACGACCTGAGTTCAAGTCTCAGCACCCACCTCAGGGGGCTCTCAACTGCCTATAACTCTAGCACCAAATGCACATACACAAACCCACACACACATATTAATAAGAATAAAATGTAATTTTAAAAAAAGAATGAGCTTTCAAATTGGCTAGGCTCCTCCTTGCTCCCTGCCCACCCTCCTCCGCACCCCCAGAATTGCCTCCTGGGAGGAAAGATTTCCTGTCTCCAACAAACCTACAGTTCAATTTCAGGAGCAGATCTGGGGGCCCCTCCGAGCACCAGCACTCAAGGGTCAATGCTGACAAACTGTGGGAAGCTATTTCCTATGGCTTTCTTTGATTAAACTCATCCTGTTCACAAAATATAGGCCTTGCTTGCACAAAGGTCCTGAGTTCTGATCCCCAGCACCAATTAATCACTATAAAAGAGAGGAGGAAGGATTCTGTCTCTACTACCTCTCAACTCTGAGTTGGCCTCATCTGTGCCATACCTTGGCTTCTTCATCTGTAAAATGGGAATAGCCACAGGCATGCCTCAGAAACAGGTAACAACAAACACTAAGCACAATTCCAGGCAGGGAGGCGCCTCTGATGGTGATAAAGACACTTTTATCCACCCACCTTTCTTCACTAAGATAAAACAGGGATGCATACCCACAACATTGAAGAAAAAAAAAAAAAAAAGGTAAGAATGGTATCTTCACCTATTACAGTCAACCATCCTTGATTTACACATCAGACTTCTACCTCCATCCACCTAGCGCAGTAGCCAATAGCTACACATGCCTACCAAGCAGTTGCAAAAAGGAAAGCGCAGACACTGTGAAAATGTAAAGACCACAATGTACGTCAGGCATGTAGCACACACCTGTGGTCTAGTCCCAACCACCTATTCAAAAGACTGAGGCAGGAGGACTACTTAAGCCCAGGAGTTAAGGCCTAGTTTTTGGTTTGGTGTTTTTTCTATTTTAAACGTTTAAAAATTTGGCCACAATGGATAACTACGGACCTGTGTATGATGCTCCGAAGAGCACCTAGCAACATGGGGTTCCTATCGGTGGCTCATATACTTTCGTGGGATAGCTCCATTGGAGGGTGGAGCCTTGAGGACCAGTATTGCATTCAACTTCAGCTTCTCCGTGTCTAGCCTCCTACCCAGTAAATGGGCTAAGCAGAAAAAAGTGTTTCACAGCTGGATAAGTGACAGCATGAGCGCATCCAGTCTTGAAAGCACCCATTGCTACCCTCCCATCTAGCCAGGACTGCCCTCCATTTGCAACATTTAACCACCCAGAAGACCTAGGTCATCTAGGTCTAGGTCTAGGTCAATACAAACACAGGTCATCCTCTGGAAAAGAGTCCTAGGGTTCCTGCAGGGTCAAGCATCACTTAAATGCAGAGTTATAACGTGACACTTTAACAGTCCATAAGCTAGGTTAGTGCTTAAAAACACTCTGTCCCTAGCCCAGCCTCCTTACACAGCTCACCCAGCTAAGACACTACCCTTGTCCACTCTGCTTAAACCCTATCCGTTTCACATTCATCCATGTCTGACGTGGAAGGCACACAATTGGCCCTGTTTCACTCAAAGACTGTGATTTTAAAACAGCAAGAAGTCACCCCAACAGTTATCAACCCTATATCCTTGTCTTTTTGAGACAGGATCTCCTATCTAGCCCAGGCTGGCCTCAAATGCATGATCACCTTGCCTCAACTTCCCAAAACCTGAGCTAACAGGCATGTGTTCCCATGACCTATCCAGAGCATCTCGGTCAGCAGACATGATGCCACAGCACCCCAGGCCACTCCACTGCCATGTGAATCAAGTACTAAATACAGTCAGCAGTGATTTGCCTGTCAAACACCCCGGAAAGAAAACACTGTGTCCACTTCTGCCATTGGCCTCTGCCTCATAAAGAGGGCCTGCAGAGAAGAGCGTGAGTCAACAGCCATCTCATCTGCAAAATGAGTTCAATAAAGTTAACTGAACTACTGGCAGGATTAAGTAAGGACATGTGTGAAGCACTCGGGGAGCATCTGGCAGTGAGTGTGTGCACTAGGTGAGTGTCAGTGACTACCACTGTTACTATTTTACAAGCCTTACAAAAGTGTAGCTTAATGTAAAGAAATCTATAATGATACTGTTTTTGTACCAAACTCATTCCCACCTCCAGTCCTTTACACCTGCCATTCCCTCTGCCTGGAATATTCTACACACACACACACACACACACACACACACACACACACACGCACGCACACACACAGGGCTGGTGCCTCTTGCTCATCTTGCTCATTCAGGTCTCAGGTCACATGACTTTCCCTCAGCAGCCCGGGAGGCCTTCCCTGACTGTCAGAGCTACAGTAATCACCCCTTCCCAGCCACTCTCTCCCCGCCAGCTATTCTCTAGCCTTTTACCCTGTCATTTTCTCCATCATACTTAAAACCATCTGAAAGTAGCAAGATCAAGGTTGGGTTTGGTTTTTAAGTTTTAAAACATCTGAAATGATCTGTTTGACCATGTGACTCCTCAGGTAACATGCAAGCCCCAGGAGAGCAAAGATCTTATCAGAGCCAGGTGTGATGACTCACGCCTACAATCCCAGTTTGGGAGGTGGAAGCAGGAGGATTAAGGGTTCGAGGCCAGCCTGGGGCTGCATAGTGACTAGGTCTCAAAACACAAGAACAAAAACAGAGAACGGATCTGGCTTGTGCTGTCACTGCTGAATCCTCAGAGCCTGGGATAAATCCTGGCACATGGAAGGTGCTCAATAAATTAGTCAACTCCATAAAATAAGAAGAGCAGCTCCTGACACAGGACTAACAGCAGCTCGGGCCTCTGTTTGCAGGCATTTCCTGCAGGCTCCACCAACCACTAGGTCTACCATAACCAGCAACCATTTTGTCAATGAAGACAAGAGCTCAGTGACAAAAGCCTTATGTATTAAGGCTACCTTGGGATCTGAAAGTGGCGCTGTCACGTAGCCACTTTCTAAGCATGTCACACTTCTTGCAGGTGTAAGCAGTGGCATTTCCTACAGATACTGCACCATGAGCCTCACCCCTGCCCCTACTGTGCTCTGACCACCGGATTTGGCTATTTTCCTTTTCTGAGCAGGTCTATTTTCATTCCAGGCAGCTGGGCCTCTCTCCCTGGACCCCAACATCTCCAAGCTGACAACCACTTTGTAACTTTTTATTTTTACCTGGCATTTCCAGTGACTGGGTTGGTTCTTCCTATGAGCCCTGCTCCAAAGGACTTTTTGAGTTTGGGTTTGAAAGACTGTATAGAAGCAACACTGGACGCTACCCTAAAAGTGTGACACAGATTCTCTCTCAACCACTGCCTCATAGGGGAAGGGACTGGTATCATTCTCACTTTCAGATCAGGACACACAGACACCCAGAAGGACAAATGTCTTACCCAAGGGCATCCAACTAGTATGGGGCAGACTCAGAATTTGAATCCGGGCCATGTGGCTCCAGACTGAGTTTTCAGCCGCTATGTCACTGCTGAGCTGCAGTATGGACAATGTCCAGCAACAGGGGCTGGACAGGATGGATAGCAGGCTCTCCATCCTGAAGAATGTGGGCACAGTCATTTTACAAGTCAGATCTCTATGTAAGAACTTGAAGGGATATGCCCATGTAGACCAAGTGAGAGTGCACAGCCAAATCACCAAAGCCCAGGGCATCTCCATTTTGTTTGCTCTAGCAGCACCAAAACCTGAGGCTAGATACTTATTCAGTCTGAATAAACAGTTATCTATGGGGAACAGCACCGAGGAGTGGAAGGTGGTACTTGCTGTTTTCCTTCTGCACCTCCACACTGTGTGGCATGTTACAATGAGTGTATCTTTCCTGCATAACTTCTTTGGTTGGTTGGTTGGTTGGTTGGTTGGATGGACAGGTGATTGGATTTTGAGGCAGGGTCTTATGTAGCACCAGCTGGCTTGAACTCGATCCTCCAGCCTCTACTTCCCAAGGGATTACAGGTGTCTACCACCATGCCCAGCTTGCATAACTTTGTTAACTTCTTTTTAAAGCCAGATTCAACCCAATCCCCCGCACTCTCTTTCAAACACACACACATTTAAGCCATGACTAGAGAAATCCTAAAAAACAAATGTACGAACTAGTCCAGTAGCTTCCCAGTCTAACAGCTAAAAACAAATATTTTAAAGGAAATAACTATTGAGATTCTTTTATTAAGCAAGACGTAAGTACATTTAATTTAGGCTCTGCAAGTTATTAAACCGAAGCTTAAATTCTATAGGCAAAAACGTCTTTTACAGCTGAAAAAGGCACCAATCACTACACAGTCTAAATTTCATTTTTGATTTACCACCTAACAACTGCAATGTCTAAAAACCAGGCTCATTTAACTCTAAATCACTCTATCCAGACTGCTAAAAAGCCATGTGCTGTTGTCAGTAACAATGGGGACAAGCCAGCATCTTTTAAAATCACTACTTTACTTCTGAAGATTTAAAAAAATAAATAAATAAATAAACTTGATGGCCATAATAAATTTGATTAAGATCACTGTCTTCTTGCCTCAAATCACAAAGATGAGTTTCTGACAGTAGGTTTAACCTCACAGACAACCCGTAAACTCCCTTCCCAGCCTTTTCTTGGGTGTGTGGTGTGTGTGCTGCCTCCCAAATGTCCAGCATGGCTACCTTCCCAGGCTGGCTGGTCTGACCCACTGACAGAGTGTCATTTTTCAGGAAAAAAAAAAAAAAAGAACAACTCAGCTCAGCTCATCTTCAGCAGGCTAACACCACTGAATGGGTCCCCTGAAAGCAGGCTTTCCTGCCATATCTGCAGCCACTGCAGTCTAGCCAAACCCATACTGTCATCTCGGCTCCTTATTACTACTGTGTGTGCTTGTTACATGTGGGTACCTCTATTCACCCTTGGTGGTGAAAAAGAAACAAATGACCTTGTCAGGAAAGGTACTTCCACAGGCGTGATGGAGCACACCTGTAATCTCAGCACTTGGCAGGTAGAGGCAGAAGGATTAGGAATTCAAAGTCAGCCTTGACTACATAGTGAGTTCAGTGCCAGACTCTGCCTCAAAAAAAAGCAAGGAAGCAAACAAATGGAAAAGGCCACCTCCACAGGGTGGGGGAACATCCAGCTTGGGCCAAATGAAATGATGCTTCTGTAACACGGCAGCTCCATCCTCACCAATCAACCAGAGAAGAACAATTTCCAAGGTTTTGGCTTGGGCAACGGGGTCAATGTTGGCTGATTTGCCATGGTGATGACTACTGGGTGGAGGAAGGAGAGGAAGAAGAATTCAGATTGGACAAGTTGAGTTTACGGTGCCCAAGGACATTAATCAGGGGACATCAAAGAAGCACAGGCTATCTGAAGCTGGAGGTCAGGAGGCTAGTATGGCTCTGAGACATAGTCAAGAGCTGATCACACTGGAACAATAACTAAAACACTAGGGCCTGGGAGGTAGCTCAGTGGTAGAGAAGATGCTTAGCACGCACAAGGTCCTGGATTCCATCCTCAGTACTAAATCACGGTAACAAATAATACAGGAGTGGAGTGACTATGCCCACTTGGAGAGGGAGGCAGTGTGCAAGGGGCAGCTGATGACAGGTCAGGACCATGTCTTCTCAAGTCCTTATACTAAAGAATGTTCCACAACTTAATCATTGGTGAGTTAACTTTAGAGGGGGGGAGGGGATGCTAACTTTTGTACTCTGCCCTATAGGCACAAACAGAATCAGAAAGGACCTCCTGCAAAAAACGAGAGCGATACATTCATAAAGCGCTTTGGTATATACATTGGGCCCTGTGCTAACCACAAATTATCAGAACAAGTCTGGCATCAAAGTCCTATGACTACCATTTCACAGATGGGACACTGAGGTTGGGAGCAAATGTGTGGGGGAGCTCAGGGCTGTCATGTCACAGCCCACAGTTAGGCAGTCTCTGGGCCAGATGGAGAATATTGGAGAAGAACAATCATAACACATAAGCTGCTACTCACTGAGCAATGGCTCAGACTACTGTTCAGCAAATTCTCATAAGCTTCCCAGGGAGATTCTGCTATTGTCCCATTTTTATAAATGAGGGACCTGGGGGCTGTAGAGGGACAGCCAGCTGGACCAGTGTTGAACCTGGCCTACTGGGAAGACCAAGGCTACAGCCAGAGCCCCAACTCTCAGAGGGTCTCTAAGCTACCCCAAAACGCTGAATAAACGAGAGCATCTACTGATTTACTGAGTGCTAGGTGCCAGCTGCTGTGCTAAGCACTTTACACATGGTGTTCTCATGCATTTTCAAAACAACTCTATGAAGTCGCTTCTATTGAAATCTCCATTTTATGGATAGGACAGGCAGGGAAACCAAGGCACAGGGAGGTGAATTCAGTCACCCAAGGTCACACAGCTGGTGCATGGCAGAGCCTAAATTTGAACATGAGTCAATCTGCTTCACAAGCAAAACCTCTTCAATAAATAATCGCAGTTAACACCAGCCACCCTGCATTGAGTGCCAACTATGGCCTCGGTTCTTAACATGCACATGGTCAACTAACCGGCATCTAATGCAATCCATACTGTCTTCACTTCATTTCTCCAGGAGCTAACAATAACGCAAACCCGTAATAAGTACCTTCAATGTGGCAAGCGCCTTATTCACCGGATCTCAACATCGCCAAAGAATCCCCAGCAAAAGACATTCTCCTTCCCCGTTTAACCCAAGGCAAAAATGAGGATCGGCGCGGTTTCCCCAGACCGCAGCTCCAGAGTGGCAAAGCCGGGACGTGCACCCACGGCTCCCAGACTCCAAGCTCTTCCCCACAGTGCCGGGTTGCACGTCTGGAAAGTTGAGCCATGCGGGCACGAGTCCCGCCGGGTACGGAGGGCGTGAGTCCCGGCGCCGCCGCCCCCCACAGTCCGTGCCCACACCCGGCCGTCCGCCTGGTCGCCCGCCTGCGTTGACCCTCGGGGTCCAAGTCACCACCACCAATCCCCCACCACCCTTCCATAAGACTGCTCCTGCATCGAGAGTCACCTACCTGGCCGTCCCGGCTGCACGCCCCGCGGGATCCTAGACCGCGGCGTCCGGCCCGGCGAGGCTCACTGGAGACGCCGCCAGCCAGCTCCAGTGGCCCGAGTGACTTCCAGACTGCCCACTTCCAAGCCGCTTCGCGCGAGGCCTCCTGGGAACTGTAGTTTCACCCGAAGAAGCAACACGCTGAAGAGAGCCTGGCGCGCGGGTGCTGCCGGGAGTCGTAGGCACACCACTCCGCAGCCTTCTGGGAATCGTAGTCTACTGGTCGCCTGGGTGCAGCTCCAGTCTCCGGAGGACTTCCGCAGCCCGGAGGGGCGTGAGGCAGGGAGGCGTGTGTTGTGCGGGCTGCAGCCCGGGAGTCCGGCTCTTCACCCTGCCTGGCCGGTTTCTCCTTTCTCCCGAACGCATCCCCCTCCTCCCTCCGCTGGATGAACCCACACCGTCCCTCTCCTCAGGGCGGGAGTCACTCACCAGAAGGCGCGAGCCTGAACCGGCGCGGGAGGACCGGAGCCGTGCGCTAGACCCCCTTGGGCGCGGGGCGGAGCGGGACGGCGGCGGCGCGCACGCGCGCTCTCTGGCCGGCTTCGGCCTAAATTGCAGTGGGTCCCCCACGGGGAGGCCTTTTTTTTTCTCTCTTTTTCTCTCTCTCTCTCTCTCTCCTCCTACCGAACGCGTGCGCGTGCCAGTGTGCACACGCGCTCGCTGCGGTCGTCCGTCTCAGTCCGCCAGGTGCGGGTCTACGAGGCTAACCGTTCAGTTGGCGAAGTCCTCCTGCATCTATTTTCTCCGTCAAAGCTTCTCCGGCTCTCCCTCTAGGTCTGTTAGTCTACACCGGAGCTCTCCACCCCCGGGTGCTCCCCTACCCGTCCGCACTCGTCCTATCCGTCCCTGATCCGGAGTCCTGTCGTAGGTAACCGGCGTGGCTCCTGCTAAAGGAGGCGGACACACCTACCTTCTCTCCCACGCGGAGCCCAAACGTGGGAGCATTCAGCTCAGGGTGGTCCTCCCTCTTCTGAGCCTCCAGACCTGTGTCCGAGACCAGAGCCGTAGCATCACCACCTTAGGGGCTGCCTGGGAGGCCTCTATCTTCCATTCATTCACTGATGACACAGGGTAACTAGTGTTTGTTGAGTGCCTTACAGCCTGGGAAATGCCCAAATGTAGTCAAAGATTTGACCATTTACTTTTCCTTTGAAAAAAAGGTATTGCGACTCTTTCACATAAAATGTTTCTGAGGTAATGGACAGCCCTCAGGGCAGGAAACTCCATGCCTACCCTCCTTAATTCCTCCTGTTTCCAGGAAGGTGCTCAGTGTGACTTGATCATTCACTTTGCTCACTCATAAAGGAAAACAACAACAAAACCTCTAAAGCACCTACGCCATATTGGTGTGATCTCAAGCAGTACTCCATAACACATAGCTATACAGACACTTTAAAAATATGTATCTTATGTGTATGAGTATATTGCCTGCATGTTAAGTGCCCCCGTGTCGTGCAGTGCCCTCGGAGGTCAGAAGAGGGCGTTGGATCCCCTGGAACTGGAATTACACATGGTCATTAGCCGCCATGTGGTAGTAGTTGGAAGAGGTTGAAAATTGTCCTGTGTCTGTTAATCGGCCAAGCATAGTGGTTCTTGGGAAGTGGAGGCCGGCTGGAGGATCATGAATTCAAGATCATTTTTTGTCTACAGAGCAAGTATGAGGCTAGCCTAGGCTATGTGAGACTCTGCCTGAAACACACACACACACAGGACCAATGTCCATTAATAGAAATTGGGATAATAAGTTGTGACATACACTCTGCAGCTGACAACTGTTGAAAAATGAGATAGTTTTACATATATTAATACGAGCTCATCTCTAGATATAGTGAGAAAGTATTTATATTGCATATAGCATACTGTCAAGTATATAGGAAAAAGAATATCTTTATGTATTTACTTGTGTGTGTACAGAACACCTTTAGAAAGATACAGAAAGACACAACCAGGGTCACCTTTGTGAAGAGGGAACATGACAGGTGGCCAAGAGAGAAACAGAATTTTCTATTCTTTATATGCTCCTTAGCACTTAAATACTTTTTACCATGTCCATTTTTGAAAAGTTAGTTTAGGGAGAATGATTGCTAAACAGTACTACCATAAGAATTAAAACAGTGTATGTAAAATGGTTAGTTGAGGGCAGGAGCAATGGCTCAATGGTTAAGAGCACTGGCTGCTTTTCCAAAAGACCCAAGTTTGGTTTCCAGCACGCACATGATGGCAAACAGTTGCCTGTAACTCCAGTTCCAGGGGATCTGACACCCTCTTATGGTCTCTTCAGGCACACCAGGTGCATGGTGCACTTACATACATGCAGGCAAAACACTCATACACATAAATAAGTGCTTGGTTACTACTTTGTGACCTAAGTCCTGGATATTATCATTATTCCCAGGGATTTGGACTAATTCCTCTATTCAGTGGATTCAAGTCCATGCTACTAATATGTGTTTCTCAACCTGGAAAACTGTCTCTGTCAATAAAGAAAGTTGCATGCATTCCAGCCCTACAAAATTGCCTCAAGGCAAGAGTAGTATTCCCAGGCCCTGTTGACAAACTTGGACTCCTTATCAGTAAGATCAAAGAATGGAGTGAACCCAGGTTGCCTCTGTAGTTTTTCAGTCAACTAATTAGACCTTTCTGGTGCCAGTTAGACCTTCTACATCCCTGTCCCCAAATAAAAGGCCCACCTACAAGGTAGAATACAAATCAAGGTGGAATACATATCACCTTCTTTTGGGGTGATCAGTTTTATATATATACATATATATATGTATATACATATATATATATTCAATATTTTTTGTGTTGGGGAGGGGGTCTTAAGACAGGGTTTCCCTATAGCTCCAGCTGGCTTAGAACTTGCTTTATAGACCAAACTGACCTCAAACCCATAGAGATCTGCCTGCATGTACACACACACACACACACGCACACACACACACACCATGAATCCCTAGTGTCATTTAAGTGTAAGAAAATTAAAAGTTACAGAAAAGTTTGAATATCCCATCACTCCTATTTTCCCATTGTTAATCAATGACTATTTCTTGATGTCTACCTTCCTTTATAAACTCTACAGAGCAAGAAGTCTGCATTTCCTTATTTGCTCTAAGATGCACCTGAAGCCCGGGAGTGCCCAGAGAGCCCAGCAGTCTTCAGTGTGGTGGAGTACAGTGCCCCCTAGAGCCAATTCTCTTATAAGGCAGGGCTCATGGACATCTGCGTTCTATCCGACATACATAGGACACAGACCTGGGTTTTTTCCACAGTCCATAGGACAACCTATCATAGCCCCAAATACTCTCTCCCCTAAATTGACCACAGACTGATGAAAGAAAACCCAGAAGTTTCGGGTTGGAAGATGCTTTCTCATCCTCCCCCTGGCAATGATTCCCTAAGAGTTCCCAGCCATGGGAGTTCTTTGGTAGTCTGGTTAAGGGAAGTGAGACCCAGTGGTTATATTTGTAACAATGGGAATGCATCTCTGAGAATGTGCCATAAATGGCTTCTGTCAGTAGTTCTGGGGCCTTAAGGACAAGCCGGTGGGGCTAGGTGTGGGGGCTGTCCACTGGTGTGCAGGATGGACGATCACATTGACTCTCCCAAGATAGCCAGAGAGGAATGGCAATGGCAGTGTTAAGAAAGCAGAGAGATATGGGATGCTGAGGCCCAACACCAGCACTCCGTTCCTACTATGAGTGGATTTGGGAAGGGGGATTTCAGAGAACTGGCTTAGCATGGACTGGCAGAACTTTCTTTTTTTTTTTTTTTTTGATGTGTGTGACTGTATTGATTGCATGTGTGGAAATGTCCCCATGTCATGCAAAGGCCATGGAAATCAGAAGAGGGTGTTGGATCCCCTGGAACCAAAGTTACAGATGGTTGTTAGCTGCCATGTGGGTGCCGAAAATCCAACCCAGGTCCTCTGCAAGAGCAGCCAGAGCTCTTAACTGCTGAGCCACCTTTCCAGTCATTATTTCTGATGAATTCAGAACTGTGGATTGGTTCTTAGTCTTGAATATTTATTTATTTATTTATTTATTTATTTATGTATTTATTTATTTATAGGCACGATCTCCCATATAGCCCTGGCTAACCTGGAGCTTACTCTGTAGACCAGGATAGCCTCAAATGCAGCAATTCTTGTGTTTTCCTGCTTCAGTCACTAGAATTACAGTGCTAGTAATTACAGGTATATGCTACCACGCCCAGCTGAGACTGAAATCTTCTTGTGTAGTCCTTCCCCAGCTGATTGGTGGGAAGGTTTCTTCATGGACTCCCTCCCACAATACACATGCAATATGATGCTCCTAAGTTTGTGTGCTGCTTTCCCCTCAGATTCAGCCGCTGAGCCTCTGGGCCAACACAGGGCCCAGGCTTAGCCATACCGGAGGGAGGATTCTGCTGATTGTGTTCAGCTCAAGTCATGTGGACTGTGGACTCCATCAGCTCTCTAAAAACAATGAACTCACACCACAGTGTGCATGAGATCAGCTGGAGAGCTGGTTAGAACCCAGATTGTTGTTGAGTCCTGTCCTCAGAGTTTATAACAGCATGTACTGGGGTTTGACCCAAGAATTTGCGCCCTCCCTTCCTCCTTTCTTCCTTCTCTCCTCCCCTCCATCTTCCTCCCTTTTGAGATAGTCTTGCTATGTATGTGACTAGCCTGGAACTCACAGTCCTCCTGCCTCAGTCTCCTGAGTGCTAGGATTACAGACACATGCTACCACCCTGGACCAAACAAGGCTAACAACGTGAATTTCTAAGTTCCCAAGGGGATGCTGATGCTGCTGGCCTGGGAAACATCCTTTGGGAATCATTTCTTGAACCAGTTTTCCATCATCTGGCTGTTAAGGTTGGCCTCTGTTGCCCTCTGCTGGCCAGACTATAAACTTAACTGCCCTGCTTCCAGAGCAGGCAAAGGGAGGGAAAGAGGACAGGAAAGAAAAAAGGAGATATAACCGGAGGACTAGGAAGAAGGAGGATAGAAAGGGGACTGGGGATGAGGGTACAGAAAAGGAAAAGACAAAATAGAGGCAAGGCAGCCTGCAGCCCGCATTCATGACCGTTTGCAGCCCAGTGGATCCTTACAAGGGCTTATTCAGGAATTCTGTTTGATCTTTGCAATCCTTTAAAGTAGTCAAGATTGATATTTTCATTTTATAGATGAGGCAAACCAAGCTGGGAATGTAGCTCTGTTGGCAAAGTGCTTGCCTAGCATGCATGAGACTCTAGCTTCCATACCTGGTACTACATAAAGCAGGCATGGTGGGGAATGCCTGTAATCTCAGCACTCAGAGAGCTGAAGGCAGAAGGACCAGAAGTTAAAAGTCATTTTCTGCCAAATAAAGAGTTCAAGGCCAGTCTAGAATACATGAAGCCCTATCATAAAACAAAACAAAACAAAAAAACAAACCATAAGTCCACAGTTCTTGCCTACTGATTCTTAGCTCCTAGAAAAGCAACACTAGCTAAGGATCTCTCTTTTGGATTCCCTCAGGTTTTGAAGCCACGGTCTAAGGGAGGACCAGAGAGAAATCAAGATGGCACCTGCCACCAGACTCATTCCCACGTGGAAAGAGTTTATGCAACTCGTGAATGAAGTCATTCAAAAAAGCAAGGTACGGTAGATGTTTGCGGTACACCAACATACTATTGGTTGGCCCCTATCTATCTTATGGGAGTGGGCACCTCAAAAGAGCCAGAGATGGTCCATGAAAAGAAGAACGCAGCAGGGCAGGAACGAGGCATGGTGACACACATTCAATCCCAACACTGCGGAGGCAGGAGCTGATCTCCGTGAGATAGAGGCCAGCCTGGTCTCCATAGCAAGATCCAGGTCAGCTGAGGCTCCGGGCAAACCCTGTCTCAAAACAACAAAAGGAGAAAGCAGGGCAGATCATTAAGGTCGTTGTCACCTAAATCGGCAGTGTGCTATTTCCAAATAATTCCCCAGGTCTTTTTCAAAGACCTTCCAAACACTTGGGAGCGTAGTTAGAGGAACCCACCCTATGGAAAGAAGCACTTTCTAGAAGGAAATCGGGAGGGACCAGAGAGAACATTTGCCAGCCTCGCTTTGCTATGGCCTTCTCCAGGCAAAAGGGCTCCCAGTGCCTGGTTCACAATGCGTCTTCTGTTGCTGTGGCTGAGTAATACTGTATATGTACCATTCTTTGATCAAACCTAAAGACCGGATAAGGTGTCTTATTTGTGCCACTTTGATCTTTAATAACTCAGAGCTACTTTGGGGTACACTGTTACATTATTTGTGACTCTAAGATGATGTACTTTCTTGGGTGATCTGCTGAATGTTGTGTCCTTTCTAACTCATATACATTTGAGACATAGAGACTGTTAGAAGATGAAAATGATCAATTATACCTTGGGAGAGAAAAAACATTATTTTCTCCTGTGTTCACACCATAAAATCCAGGGCCTACAGAGATCTGGTTCCCTTATGTGTTGGGGGGGATCTCTTAAATACTTGCAAAGTTTTGTGCATTGTGAACATGTGAACTGTGTAATAGGAGTTAGGAGGAGAAGGAAGTGTCATGATTTAGGGAATTGTTTAATCTTGACTTTTTGGGGGGTGGGGGGAATATGTTTAGCCGAGGTCTCGCGTCTCAGTTTATATCATACTTGTCTCCAGAAAACTTTAGATTCATCAAAGACTGACGTCATTGTGCTAAGTGACCGATCCCAGACGGTGTTCAAAGAATCTCGCCACCCTCAAAATATGCCGCTTATATGCTATTACACCAGTGATGCCCACTTCTTTGCTTCTCTCTGTTGGGTGACGTCCTACACAAAAGAAGTGCTGGTAAAACTAATTTTCTTTTCTATTTGCACCCCTTGCCCAGGGTCCACGCCCTTGTATCTCTCAACCTAAAATGCACTGAAGATACACCCCTTGAATGAATATGATCTTGATTTAGGGTTCCTCTCCTATGCTTCCCAATTGCACGTTAAGTAGACTTCCTGGTTCTGCTACATTAAGTTAAGGCTAGGGAAAGGATCCAAGGCTTCCTCCCACTGCTCTGTTACTAACTCCTGTCATCACTGGATAATACCACCATCACTCCAGTCTTATCAGTACTTCCTTTGCAAATGGCCATGGACACTGGGCGTGATAGCACCCATCTGTCATCTCGGCACTCAGGAGACTGGGGTGTGCCTTTCTTATCATGAAGATCATGAGTTCAAGTCCAGCCTAGGCTACAAGCAAGACACTGTCTATTAAACACACACACACACACACACACACACAGAGAGAGAGAGAGAGAAAGAGAGAGAAAGAGAGAGAGAGAGAGAGAGATACCAACTTGGTCTACCCAGTGAGTTCCAAGCCACCAGGGCTATACAGGGAGATCCTGTCAAGACAAACAAAACAAAAGAGATAGAAGGAAGAGAAGAGGAGGAGGGAGGAGGAAGAAGAGATGGAGGAGGTGGGGGAAGAGGGAGGGAGGCTGAGTATTTGGCCCCTCCCCCCTCTACTTTCTAGGCCTTTTCCTTCTCACTTTCTTACAGGCTGTGGTATGGATGAAGAACAAAGAAGATGACATAATAGAGAAGAGAAGTTTCACAATGGCCGAGCGACTGCCACCCATCCAGTCGATAGTTCATGCAGGTTCCTTCCATGTCATCGTGACCTACTGTGGTGACCTGATCCTGCGGCTCTTTGGGGACCATTTATGGGCATTCAAATCCCTGGGCATTGTGCCATGTCGCTTCGATGTCAGCTGCCTCTGCTATGATCCTGAAACAAAGATGCTTCTGACTGGCCTCCTAGGGGGAGTGGTCACCTGGAACATTGAGCGAAGTGGTAAGGGCCTGAAGATGGCCCACATGTTTCCAGTGCCTGGTGAGGAGCTTGTCCAGGACATCCAGTTGAATGGTCCCAATGGCTGCTTCCTGGCTCTGTGTGAGAGTGTGGTGAGGGTCCTTGAGCACCAGGGCCTCGGCCATCTGGGAGAGGTACAGAGGTTTACAGCCACCAGCAGTGGCTCCCCCATCACCTGCTGTTTTACCTGTCTTGATCAGAGCCTTATGTATGCTGGGAACAGGGCTGGGGAAATCCACGTGTGGAACCTCAATAGGAGCACACCACTCCACAGCTTCAGGGCCCATTCTCTATTAGTGGTATGTATCCAGAGCCGGACAGAGGCACACACCCTGCTGACAGCTGGCAAGGAGGGCTTAATCAAGGAGTGGAACCTCACTTCAGGGAACCTGCTCCGGCGACTAGAACTTGGCGAGGAGCTGTACAGCCTCCAGTTTATCGACAACACTACTTTCTACTGCCACACAACGCACAGCTTTTCCTTGCGCCGTCTGCCTTGCTTCTACAGTCTCTTCCATATCTGTGGCTCCGCCCCCCAGCAGTTGCGTCGGGTCCGCATTAAAGACAACTGGTACCGGATCCTGTGCACTACTGTGGATGGCCTATTGCGCTTTGTGTCCCCTGTCACAGGAGAACTTTTGGTTCTCACCTGGCCTTTCTCAATCTTGGACCGGGCTGTAGATTGGGCCTATGATCCAGAAAAAGAGGAACTCTATGTAGCAACAGGCACCACAGAGGTGCTGGTGTTTGACACAACCCGCTGCCCTTGCCCAGCCAAGTATCTCTTATGCACCTCACCAGATTCTCATGACTTTGTACAGTGCCTGACTTATGGGAATTTCCAACTGGGGCGGGGATTGGGAGGACTGATATTCTCTGGGCATCAGAGTGGCATCATAAGAGTGCTTTCCCAGCACAGCTGTGCCAGAATTGAGAAACTGATGCACTTTGGGGCTGTATTGGCGCTGTCGACATTCCCTGGCGGGCTTTCGAGTAGCCTAGAGAACACTTTGCTTTGTTCCTATGGGATGGATGACTACATACAGTTGTCAGAAGTAGTTTTTATGGGGTCCAGATTACAGCTGAGGATCCTGGCTAGCATTCTCAGCAGCTGTCCCCTCACACACCTGGTTCTCTTACCCAGGGCTGTTGGTGCCATCACTGACACCAACTGTCTGCGTCTCTGGAAGTTCCGTGATTTTCTGTTCTCTGGGGCCCAGCAAGGTGCCAAGTTCATAGAGACACTGCCTCTTCACCAGTGTACCATCACCTCCTTTGATGTCTGCTTGCCCTTAAGTCTTTTTGTCACAGGTGGTTCTGATGGCTCGGTCCGGGTCTGGGACTTTCACGGTAGGCTCATAGCCATGCTGGACTCATCGCTGTACTTCGGCCCACTCTGCTTTGCAAATGACCGGGGTGACCTGCTTGTGACTTTCAACCAGAGTCTTTATCTGGTGTCCTGTTTGGAATTGCTTCCCCCAAGCCTGCTCTCTCGCCTTATCCTTATGAGTATAACAGACAATATAGTAGAAAACCCCAAACCTTTCATACCAAGCTTCTTCTTCTCCTTTGAGGCCTTGTTTGTGCCCAAGTATAGCTTCCATGATCAACGGAAACAGGAATTGCAGGGTCTGGCAAGCCTCGTCAATAGGCGGGCCATTGCCTTTGACCACAATGTGCCACACGTCATAGAAGAAGATGACGAAGAGGGTCCTGTGTTACTGAGCACTCCCCGGCATGATTCTTTGGGGGGACCTGACTTCACACCAATAAGTAAAGCCCCTCCGAGTCGTTATGTGATTCCTCCTCAGTTACAGTTGACTACGTGGGATGGTCTCAACCCCTATCAGATACTGAGATGCTACTTTGGTCAGGGAAGGGAATGGCTTCTTGCTCCCGATTGCTACATCCCCAACTCAGTGATTCGTGCCCGCCTTTGGCCAGATGGCAGTCCAATATTCCTCCAGTGTAGCCTCCACCCACCCCAACGGACACTGGAATGGGACAAGATTCATCCATTCTTCTTCTGGCAGAGCAAGGTTAGGTCAATGAGCGAAGGAGGGCATGCTCCAGAGAAAGAGGACGAAAGCTTCATAGGATTGAGACTATCCAAGGATGTCACATACAGTGTCCTTACAGATGCAGCCAACCGCAGTTGGCTGGGGAAAAGGATGAGTGAAATAGCTATTAGTAGCCTGATTGAGACAATCCTCAACATTATGACCAATGCTAACCCACTGAAATACCAATGCTGTATTGGGGCACTTGGGCAAATCTTTGCCTCCTACCAGGTGTCTCCAGCCGTGCGCTCTGAGACAGCACACCATCTGCTAGATGATACAACCCATTCCAACCCACTGATCCGAGAGCTAGCCTGGGATGGGCTGAAGCGTCTAGGGATGATTACTCATCTCTTCGCCTTGCCTCTGGCCCAGGGGTTAATGGACAAAGACTCGAGAGTGAGAAATAAAGCCTTGACCCTAATGCCTGACACTGGCATCCACTCTAAGACCTCACTCTTGAACTTGATCCAGAAACGAGACATCTTCCGGGAACTGCAGTAAGTTGCTTGTACCTCGCTCAGGTCTCTACCGGCTGCTCATCTCTCCCACCTTCCTTCATTTCCTCTCCTTTGTCTTTGCTTTCTCCATGCCTGGTCATATTTCCTCATCCATTGTTTTTCTCTTTCATAGCCCCTTTCTCTTCCTAAACGAGCTTTAGTGATCCTGACTGCTTGGATCTTCTTTCTCCATGCTTTGCCTATTCTTGTCTGTCCCCTAATTTTGGGTTTCAACTTCCATCTTGTCCTCCCACCCTGCAGAAACTCTATACAGTGTGCACCCCAATTATTGACTGCTAGCTTGACTTCCCTTCCAGACCTATGCTGTTTTTCTTTGCCATCCTACCAAAGCCTTTGCTCACTCCACATTAGTCCTTTCCTTCCTGTTTTCCTTCTTGTGCCTGACCTAACACAGTCACATGCTCTCCTCTGACTTTCACAGGCAAGAGATGGTTGGGGAGGAGTCCTTGGACCACCTCCTGGGGATGCGGCCCACAGATATCCAGATACTTCTCACTCAAGTGGATCAGCGATTAAATGAAAATATGACACTGTCAAAAGGAGATAAAAGGCTTGATTTTACTTTCGATATCCCAGGGTCTTCGGCACCTAGTCAGACCACGTCCATGCTTTTCCTCCCAGTTCCTGAAGAACCTGAAGTCAAAGGCAGCAAAAGCCCAAAACGGGTCCGAACAGCTGGCAAAAGGCACGGTATGTATGGGGCAATTAGGGCCACGTCTCTGGTCTCTAAGGGAAAAGATAGTTAAGGCTAAAGAGGGTCCTGAGGTTTCAGGTGGAAAGATTGTGTCATAAAAGAGAATTCTCCTAGGAAGTATCTACCCAAACTCTCTCTAGGATGGAGAGAGGCTATCTGGGACTATGCCAAGGAGAATGCCTTTTTTTTTTTTTTTTTTAAAGATAAGCTCAAACTTTCTCTGTTGTTGTTTGGTGGTGGTGTTTGTTTATTTTTGTTTTTGGCTTTTTTATTATTTTTATTTTATTTTATATGTATGTGTTGCCTACATGTATGGCGTATCTGCATATATATATATATATATATATATATATATATATATATGCACCCATGTCATGCAGTGCTCATGGAGGTCAGAAGAGGACATAGGATCTCCTGGAACTGGAGTTACTAGTGGATGGTAGCTGCCATATGGGTGCTGGGGAGGACATAGGATCTCCTGGAACTGGAGTTACTAGTGGATGGTAGCTGCCATATGGGTGCTGGGAACTGAACCTGGGTCCTCTGCAAGAGCAGCCAGTGCTCTTAACTACTGAGCCATCTCTCTGGCACCTTGTTTGTTTGGTTGTTTTTGTTTTTTTTTTTTTGTTATCGTCTTCCATGTTTTCTTTACTTCCATCTCCTGATTCTTTCCTGCAGCCCGAAAATGGCTGCGAAAACTCAGAAAGGTGAAGGAAGCAGCTAAACAGCGGAAACTAGAAGCCACTCCCGGTCAGGTGGAGGACCTGAGTGATCAGGTGGAAGCCGAAACTGTGGAGATGGAGATGACTGGCTACTCCAGGTCTTCAGCTGGTAGCCTAAAGAGCCTAAAAGATGTTGAAATTTCAGATAAAGATATCTTAAAGGAGCATATTTCTCTAACTATGAAATTGAGGAAACGGCCCAAAAAAGAGAAGAAACCTGCAAAGCGTAAGAAAAAGAAAAAAGAAGTTCCAGTTGTTCCAGAGGAGGAAATTTTGCCTCCTTTAGTGGAAGTGCCGAGGAGAAGAAGAGTTAGAATTTCTGGGCGGGGTGTTGGTGGAAAGCCTGGCCGGATTCTCTCCACAGAAACGGCATGGCGGGATGATCTGTGTCGGCTTGTGAACCTGAGGGTATCCGGTTCCCAAACACAGATGTCAGAAGATCTGAACACTGAGCTCCTAGCTACAGCCCAGGAGATGCTGATCGACAAGCACCCCAGCTGGGAACTCTTTCGGGAGATATGCCCCCTGCTGGAGGAAGAAGAAGCAGCCGAGGACACTGAGTGGGAAGTGGCTAGGCAAGAGGAGATGCCAGTTTTCATCCAGGAAGAAGGAGTTGGAGAGGATATGGTGATCACAGGTGAGGAAGAGGAGATGGCAGAGGGGGAAGAAGAAGAAGAAGAAGAAGAAGAAACCAAAGAAAAGGAGAAGCAGGAGGTAGAGGAAGTGACTCCAAAAATCGGCAAGAAAAAGGAAGTTGTTTTCATAGAATCAGGTGACCTCCTCAAGAGAAAACGAAAGCCAAAGAAGGAAGAGAAGAAAGGTAAGAAGCTCTCTAAGCAAGAAAAAATGGCCCAGGAGAAGATGAAAGCAGGTAAAATGGAGAAGCAAATCCCCAAAGAGTTGGCTGTGCCTCCAGTAGCAGAGGAGGTGGTGGAGGAAAAGGCCCCGGTGGTGGAGGAAAAGGCCCCAGTGATGGAGGAAAAGGCCCCGGTGATGGAGGAAGTGATGGAACCTGTAGAAAAACTGGTTGTGGGTGAGAGGATGCTGCTCTGGCTGGAGTGGAAGGAATCTTGGGATCAATGGAAACAGATCCAGAGCGAGAAGGAGATCTCTTGGCAAGACTGGAAGGCAACCTGTGACAAGAAGCATTTTGAGGAAGAAGAAAGACGCAAAGCCGAGGGGAAGCCATTGCCAGGTGAGGAAGAGCCAGATAAAGAGAAGAAGAAGAAGCTGAAATGGGATGAGTGGAAAGAGGTCTGGGAAGACATCCTGTCCAAGGCCAAAGACAAAAAAGAATTGGCTGAGGAAGAAACACTGTTGGAGGAATGGGAGGAAGAGTCTGAGGAGTCAGGCGAGGAAGAGGAGACACTCACGGAGCAGCAGAAGCAGAGCCTTAAGGATCACAGAGAGGCCAAGCTGCAGAGGAAACGAGCCCAGGCTGAAAGACAGCGAGCCAGAGAGCAGAGGAAGCTGGCACAGGAGCAAGAGAAGCTTGCCCAAGAAGAGAAAAGACTAGCCCAGGAAGAGAGAAAACTGGCTGAAGAATACAGAAGAAGGAGCACTCTTGGGAAACTGACCCATGTAGAGAAGACCTTTGGTGAGAAAGAAGAACAGCTGGCCCAGAGGGAGGAGATGCTGAGTCAAGAAGCAGAACAACTGGCCCAGAAAAGAAAGAAACTGTCCAAGAAATTGGAGAAAATTGCTCGAGAAGAAGAGAGACTAGCAAAGCGAGTAGAGAAAGTCACTGATGTAAAAATCATATTGGCCCAGAAAATAGAAACCATGATCCAAAAGGAACAGTATCTGGACGGGCAGGAAAAGGAGCTGGAGGAGGAAAGGAAGGGCTTGGAATGGGACAGGAGGGAGATCGCTTGGAAAGAAGATGTACTGAATGAGGAGGAAGAAAAACTGACTGAGAAAAAGGAGACACTGGCTACGGAAGAGATGATGCTGAGCCTTCAAGAGAAGAATCTGGCTCTGCAAGATGAACTGCTGGCCCAGGAAGAGGAGCTGCTGATCCAAGAAGAGGAGAAACTGGCCCAAAATGAGTCGAGAACACCCGAAGAAGAACAAAGACTGGCTGAGAAAAGGGAGAAGCTGATGGTGAAGCTAGAGAAGCTGGCAGAGGAAAAGAGAGATCTGGTCCAGCGTAAGAAAGAATTCATAGAGAAGAAGAACAAACTGACCAAGGAGGAGAAGAATCTTTCCCAGGAAAGGAACATTCTGTCTCAGGAGAAGGAAAAGCTGGTTGAGCAGGAAGAGGCTTTCAAGTCTTCCCTAGAAAAACACCTCAAAGGAAAAGAGCAACTGGAGGACGTAAGGAAGAAGCTGGGAGTGTACAAGGAGAAGCTGGTTCATCTGGAGCAGAAGCTGAAACAGGAAAGTGACATACTGATGGAGAAGAAAGAGAAGATGATGGAGATGGAGAAGAGACTGTCTCAGGCCGAAGAAAGTCTGGCTGAAAAGCAGAAGCAACTGGCTGAGGAGAAAATGAAAGTGGCTGAAGAGAAGACCACACTGATCCAGAAAAGCAAACTGTTCAGAGAGGAAGCTGAGATCGCTAAAGACGAGATGGCAGTGAACACAGAAATGATTAAGCTAGCCCAGGAGAAGGTAAAGCTGGCTGAGGAGACAGAACTCCTCTCCAGGAGAGGGACGGAAGAGGAGGTCTTAAGGCGGAGA
Source organism: Eospalax fontanierii (assembly GCA_035773235.1). Lineage (NCBI taxonomy): Eukaryota > Metazoa > Chordata > Mammalia > Rodentia > Spalacidae > Eospalax > Eospalax fontanierii. Next base: position 23,310,232 of record CM069554.1, on the reverse strand, counting down.
CGACTGACCGAACATGAAATAGACCTAATGAAGAAAAGAGTATCGCTAGAGGAGAAGATTCTAGTGTATGAGGACAGACTGCTGGCCACGGAGGAAAAGGACACTGCCAAAGAAAAACTGGAAATTATGTCGGGAGAGAGGATATACGCCAAGGAAGAAAGGAAGTTAGCCAAGGCAGTAAAGAAACTGACTAAAGAAAAGGATGCTTCCAAGCCACCCCAAACAAAAAAGTCCTTAAAGGCACTTCAAAAACTTGTCAGCAACCAACGGAGACTCACGCAGGAAGAAACCAAGATAACAAAGATAAAGCGGACCCTCGCTGTTAGGGAGAGCAGACTGAGTAGGGAAGAAAACAGACTGGATATCAAAGAGCTAGATGCTTCTGAAGAGCAGCCAGAAGTCATCCACGATGAGAAGAAACTGGCCAAGAAGGAGAGAGATCTGGCCAAGCAAATGAGAGATTTGAAAATCCAAGAGGAAAAAATGGCTGAGGAAGAAAATAGATTTAACTATGAACAGTTAGAAATCACAGAGGCTGCAGAGGGGAAGGAAGAAGAGGAAGAGGAGGAGCAGGAGGAGGAGGAGGAGAAGAAGGAGAAGGAGGAGCAGGAAGAGGAGAAAAAGGAGGAGGAGGAGGAGGAGGAGGAGAAGGATGAAGTCCTCAAGGAAACAAAGGAAATCCTAGTCTCTAAAAAACCATGGAGAAGGAGAAAAGCGTTTCAGAGAATGAGTCACCAAAAGAGAATGTTTCATGCTCTATTAGGTCAGCTGGAAAACAAAGAGAGCATTTCTAAACAAATTCAAAACTTGTTAGGTGAAGAAGAGGAAGAGAGATTGTCTAAAGAGGAAAAGACAACAAGGAGAGGAGAAGAGGAGGAATGGGAGGAGGAAGAGGAGCAAGAACTAGAAGAGGAGGAAGAGGAGGAAGAGGAGGAAGAGGAGGAAGAGGAAGAGGAGGAGGAGGAAGAAGAGAAGGAAGAGGAGGAGGAGGAGGAGGAAGAAGAGAAGGAAGGGGAAGAGGAGGAGGAGGAGAAAAAGAGGGAGAAGAAGGTAAGAAAGGAAAAGAAGAGGAAGGAGAAGAAAGAGCAAAAGATGACAAAGATGATGAAGAAGAAAGTGCTCGAGAAGGAGGGAAAGGAGGAGGAGCTGGCCAAGGAGGAGGAGCTGGCCAAGGAGGAGGAGCTGGCCAAGGAGGAGGAGCTGGCAAAAGAGGAGGAGCTGGCAAAGAAGGAGGAGCTGGCAAAGAAGAAAAAGTGGAAGAAGAAAGAGAAAATGAAGAAAGAAATGGAGAAAGAAATGAAGAAAGAAATGGAGAAAGAATTGGAGAAAGAAATGGAGAAAGAAATGAAGAAAGAAATGGAGAAAGAAATGAAGAAAGAAATGAAGAAAGGAATGAAGAAAGAAATGGAGAAAGAAACGAAGAAAGAATTGGAGAAAGAAATGGAGAAAGGAATGAAGAAAGAAATGGAGAAAGAATTGAAGAAAGAAATGGAGAAAGAAATGGAGAAAGGAATGAAGAAAGAAATGAGAAAAGAATTGAAGAAAGAAATGGAGAAAGAATTGGAGAAAGGAATAGAGAAAAGCATGGAGAAAGAATTGGAGAAAGAAATGAAAAAAGAACTGAAGAAAGAACTGAAGAAAGAATTGAAGAAAGAAATGAGAGAATTGAAGAAAGGAAAGGTGCCAGAGAAGGAGGAAGAAGAGGAGGAGGAAGAGGAAGAAGAGGAGGAAGAGGAAGAGGAGGAGGAAGAGGAGGAGGAAGAGGAGGAGGAGGAAGAGGGGGAAGACATTTTAGAAAGCTCAAGTGAGGAAGAGATAGAAAGTCTGAGTAAGACAGAAGAAGAGTCAGAAGAAGAGAGACTCTCACTGACAGAGGTGAGCAGGGAAGTCGTCTTAAAAAGAAAGAAAATCCGTAAGGCCCCAGAAGGAAGAAGAAAGGCCCTACAGAAGAGGGGAGCAGTCCCCCACATTGAAGAAGAGATCCCTGAGCTTAAAAGAAGTGTTCTGAGGGTGAGAGGGCTGAAAACCCCTCCCAGAAAACTGTCCACGGCAGCTCCAGAGATAGTAAGGAGGAGACTGGTGCCATTGCAACTAAAACAACCATTCGTGGAAGAAAGGGCCACAGTCCTCGAGACAGCCAAGATATTCTTAAAGACAAAGGTGACGGAACAAGGGAGGGAACTGTTGGAGAAATATAAAACAGAACCCCTACCCAGTTTGGATACCATCTCAGAGTATCAAGAGCCATACACAAAGACACCGTTCATGTCCCAAATGATTAGAAAGGCCACGGAAGCTCATAGACTCCAAAAGAAACTACCACGTGAAAAGTGGAAGTGGTTTTTGAAGCACCATCCTTCCCCGGCAGAACAAAAAATGCCTCCCCCGGATATCTTGACGGAGGAAAAGTATCCAGTGGTAAGTGTCTCAGATATAGATTGGGTGCACCATGTTGCAGAACAGATGGACAAAGGACAAGAAATTCCCAGACATAGTTTCCACAGACTGTGTCAGCTCCTCAAAGACCTTACCACCACGGGAGACCTAGAGTGGGTACGCCTGGCCATACTTGAAGCCATTGTGCGCCGTCACAAACAGGCTGTGGAGTCACGAGACACAGTGATCTCCAAACCCAGTAGGGAACCTATGAGTCCCAGACACCTGAAAGTGATTCCTCCTATCAAAGGAAAGGAAAAGGAGAGTTGGCTAAAACCTTCAGCTGTCTCCACACCAGCGTCACCATTAGTCACTACAAGGGTTTCAGACCCAAAGGCTATGCATTGGCATCTTCTAGGAGAGCCATACCGCAGTGCGCGGAATCAGCAGCTAGCCAATGTTCTTGAGGAAATGGAGGCACAACATCTTTATCCCACCACAAGAGGTGTTTTGACAGGTGCCCATCCATCTGTGAACCAACAAACCCTGGCACTGATGTTTCAAAAGGACTTCTGGGATTTGAAAGGTAAAGGTAGGTATCCCAAATTGCCCAAACTAGAGAAGAAGACACGGCCCATCTCAAAAACAAAGGAAGAGGTCCCACCATGGGAGACATTTGTGGCGCTCTACCACATTCTGCGGATGCTGCAGCAGAAGCATGCCAAAGACAGGGCTGCCTGGATGGAACAGTTCCACCAGGTCATGGACCTGTACCAGCTTAAGTCCCCCCGAGTCCAGAGGCTGCTCCAGGACCTGCTCCTGAAAGAAGAGTCTCTATCTCAAGAGATCATCTCCAAAGAGGTCTTGAAGGCCATGGAGCTAGTGCCTGGGGAGCGGCTGTTCTACTGCCTAATTTGTGGTACCTCTCATACTCCCAAAATCCCTCTGGAGTTCCAGGATGTGATACCTCTCCCCGAACAGAATAATGTGCTCACCATCCAATCCAAAGGTATTTCCCAGTACGGGATCTTGGAACTTGCCTGGAAGAGCCTGCCCCAAGCTGATATTCACCTCACTCAGAAATTGCCCCGCCTTATAGTTCCCTCTCCCTAACCTCAGGACTGGCTGGAGCTCAGGAATTTGTTATTCTCAACTAGGGAAGGGCCTGGTCATCCGTTACTAGACCTTTATCTCTGGGCCTACACAGAGGTAGGGCAAGCTCAAAGCTTTTTTCCCTACCCAGCTCTAGAAACCTCTTTGTACGTGGAATAAAGAGGAGGTTCTCATTTGCAACAAGCATTTGATGTGTTATTTTACCCAAACGTTGTTTCTCCAGGCAGGTCACCAGGGAAACCAGAGTCATGCCCCTGAGAGTGGGAAGACTTCCAGGAAGACAGAGATGCTCACCCTATAAAAGCCAGGAAGCCAGCCTCCCACTATTATATTGTCCCCTTCCTCCCTCGCTTCCCATTATCTTACCCTAAAAACCAGAGGGAGGAAAGTACCTGGCGCAAAAGCTAAAATATAGTTATATTAATATAAGATGCCTTTAGCTGGACATGGTGGTGCACACCTTTAATCCTAGCACTCAGAAGGCAGAGACAGGTGGATCTCTGTGAGTTCAAGGCCTGGTTTACATAGCAAGTTCCAGGCCAGCAGGGGCTACAGGGAGACCCTGTCTCAAAAAGACCAAGGGGGGGAAAAAAAAGAACTCGTCCTGATAATTGATAATTGTGGGGAAAGATGGCTTTTAAAGAAATTTTTTATTTTATTTTTTATTTGAGCATGTGGCACAACACACATGTGGAGGCCAGAGGACAACCCACGGGAGTTGGAGAAATATAAAACAGAACCCCTACCCAGTTTGGATACCATCTCAGAGTATCAAGAGCCATACACGAAGACACTGTTCATGTCCCAAATGATTAGAAAGGCCACGGAAGCTCATAGACTCCAAAAGAAACTACCACCATGAGGGTTCTGTGCTATGGAATGTGAGGTACAGAGGAATGCCACATAGTAATAGTCGAATTAGGAGTTCTTTACTAGTTGGTGGTCAGAGAGGGGGCAAGTGCCCCAAAGAACTCTCGATGCAGAGGAGAAGCAGGGCAGGGTTTATAAAACTTAAAAAAAAAAACCATTACATCACGCCAGGGGCAAAACCAATAACCATAGTTACATCAGATCTCCATAGTTATACCAGACCAGGGGCAGGTCAGTTAACAGAGAGGTTTTCAGTGAACAAAAAGTTTCAGTTAGGAAACACAAGTTTCTCAGAATTGCAGAGACAATGGGCTCCAGGTATAGCTGTGTGGAGGACATGCTACCTGTCTCTCCATATTGTAGAAACAATGTGCCCCCTAAAACTACAGGTGCAGTCTTCATGGGACTGGTTCTGGCCGGCTAACTGCAGTTAGCAAATATGGGGGTGGGGGATGATGATTGGGCAGAGAAACACAGAGTTAAAGCAAAAGTCAGCTAGAGTAAAATGGAGTCAGTACATGTGTGGAGATCAGGAATAACTTTTGGAAACTGGTTCTCTCTTTCCACCATGGGCTCTGAGGATCAAGCTCAGGTGGTCAGGCTTGTGAGACAAGCGTTCTAACCTGTTGAGTTGTTTAGTCCAAAGAGAGGAGAATCTTAACATTCCTGGAAGACTACCATGTGCCCAAAATAAAGTGAGTGAATAAACACATTCAACAGAGAATGTAAAATGACCTTCTCACAGCACATAGAAACTTCTAGAAGAGTTGGCTGGGAGTGTGGGGCCAGTGTTTGTAGCAATAAGGTATTGAGCAAAGCCCAGTAACCCCAGAGACCCCAAAGGGACGGTAGGAGTCGGGCCTGCTCTGCCTGATGTGATAACCTGGCCCCAAGGAGCCACTGTAGATATTAATCTTCTTTTTCCCCCATCCCAGACCAAAACCAGGGGTTTTGGTTTCATTTCCTCATTCCTAAACTTCCACAGCCTTCCCACCCTTTATCCCAAAACCCCACCTTTAACTTTCCCGTCTTCTGTAACAGCCAGAAGGCCTTCCTATAAAAACCCCTCTCTTGGTCCTAATAAACGATCTGCCCACCGACACAGTTTCCCAGGTGTCATTTCCCACCGCACTCTGAGCCATCTGAGGACCTGTTCTACTCTCTACTCTCTGGGACCACTGGTGCGCAATGGCTGTCTCTGGAGACAGAGGCCCACAGCTGGTTCCCGAACAGGGACACTCCAGAATGCACTGAAAAAGGTGAGTGCTCCCCATGAGGGACATCAGCTTCTGCCCTGCCATCCCACTCTGAAGACTGGCAAAGGTTTCTTCCTTTTCCTTCGGTCTGAGCCTTCGAGAGGGACTGGTCATGGCAAAGGGCAATTGAAGTTTTCTGACCAGGGCTACTCCCTGGTGTTAGCTGAAGGCCCAGCGTCCTCTGATCCAACCCCAACTGCCTGACTGGGTGTTGGCCACGATCTCCTATCTAACTCTCTCTGATTAAAACCTGGTAATGAAATGGCCAGTTAAAAATTCAGCATGGCCGCCAGTCTCTTAAATTTGCGAAGAGGCTTGCATGTGTATACTGGACTGAATCCCCCAGGGCCCTTCCACCTACCCGGGAATGTTCTTCCTGTAATGCATACTTCTCTTCTTTTCTATCATGGGAAATTCACCCTCCCACCAAAAAGATTCCCAAATCCATGGACTTCAGAGTCTGCTCCAGTCCCGTGGTGTTAGACTATCACATAAAGATGCCCTGAGCTTTTGGGAGGAAGCCTTACAAATAGCCCCCTGGCTCCAGTCGGCTGACCCCTATGACCCAGAGGTCTGGACTCGTGTGGCTTATCTTGCCCACCAGAGGGAAGCCCAAGAGGGATCCCCTCCCTCCCTTTCCTTCCTGCCTGTTACTGCTGCTGTTAGACAGTGCGTCAGGCCTTCTGTGCAGCCCCCAGAAGCACCTGACCGGAAAGACAGTTCTGATGAGGAGGACCCAGCCAATTGTCCGGTAGCAGATCTGGCTGCTCTAGAGTGTGCCATAGAGCTTGTCAGGCAAATCATATCCCCTATGAACCCCCATCCCATGTCCCTTTACCCTCCCCTTCCCACGTATGAGCCCACGGCTCCCAGCCATGGGCCATCAGCTCCTACTGGCTCATTGGTATGTCACAAACCTGAGCCACCCCCAACTCGTCCTCCTCCTCCTTCCCTTTCCCATTCCTCTATACCTACAGGCCTGCTTTGTGCAGCTAGGGACCCCCTATCTCTGCCTTCCCAGTCAACCTTCAGGTGACTCATAATCATCCCCTGGCCTGGTATCCCTTTCTGGCCAATGACCTTAAAGAACTATGACAGGCTGTTTGCGAGGATGGCATTCATGTCCCCTGGACAAAATCCATCCTCCAATCCTTAAATCATGCTCTGATAACCCCTCAAGATTGACGGGACATCTGACAATCCTCCCTCCCTAGTTCTCTCTTTTTACAGTGGGAGGCTCTCTACAGAGATGAGTGCCTCCAACAGGCAAGGAGAAATAATTCCCAAAACCAGGGTCAGAATGCTCCTCCCCATTACCTGGACCTATGACGCCCTTTTTGGGCAAGGTGATTTTGCCACAGGAGTCCAACAGGCACTCCTGCCAGCAGGATATTTTGACCAAGTACGCCTCTGTGCCCTTCAAGCCGGGGACCGTATGACATCCCCCTCTACATCAGAGGAAGGAGGCCTCTCTTTGTTACATTTAAGACAAGGACCTGAGGAGGCACTAACTGACTTCATTCTCAGAACTTGTGCTAGTTTAGAAAGAAAAATTTCTGACCCAGCAGCCAGGGGCCTCCTACTTAATACTATTATATGGGAAGGGATGACCCCTGAACACCGTCAAGCTTGCCAAGGTCTTAAAAATGAGCACTTTGACAAATGGATCGTGGCCACTCAGGACATTAGTACACACTCCCATAAAGCTGCTGTGATAGCCCCCAATTCTAATGGCCACTGTTGATTACTATGCTCCTCCCCTGGACTGGACCTCGTTAGAACAGGTCTGGGTTGAACAGTGGCCTCTTAATGAGGAGAAACTACAAATCCTTAATTGGCTTATCCAAGAGCAGCTTAACCTACAACATATCCAGCCATCCAGAAGCCCCTGGAATACCCCAATTTTTGTTATATGAAAAAAGTCAGGGGGATGGCGTCTACTGCATGACCTGAGGGCTATAAACAAAACCATGCGGGTACAGGGATCCCCACAGAGAGGGCTCCCTCTCGCTTCTGCCATCCCCTCCAATACCCGACTCCTAGCTTTAGATATAAAAGATTGTTTTTCCTCCATTCCCCTCCTTCCCAATGATTGCCAACACTTTGCCTTCTCTATCCCAAAACTCAATTCAGGCCCTGCCAATAGATACGGATGGTGTGTCTTCCCCAAGACATGGCCAACAGCCTGACCATATGTCAGGAAGCAGTTTCGGCAGCTCTGGCCCCTTTTTTAGAAAAAGGATTCCATACCTACCATTATATGGATGACCTCCTTGTTTGGAGAAGTCAAAACACCTCGCTGCCTATCTTGCGAGATCAGAGTGTATCTACTCTCGAAGCTAAAGGTTTCAAGATTGCCCCTGATAAGATACAGGCCATTCCTCCCATTACGTTTTTAGACACAGACATTTCTCTGACCACTGTCCAGCCCCATAAGCCCACTCTAACCCTCCCTCAACCCGTTACTCTAAACTCCTTACAAAGTTTTTTAGGAAATCTCAGTTGGCTAAGACCCTGGCTCTCTATATCTACCAGTCAACTACAATCCCCATTCAAACTTCTTAAGGGCAGTAAAGACCCCTCCTCCAAAAGAAAATTGACCCTTGCAGCCAAAGAAACCTTAAAAATAAAAAATGCCCACTTACAATCTGTTTCACTGGCTAGATATGATCCCTAGTCACCGGTCCAATTCCTTCTCTTTAATTCCTCCCCCACTGTAGTCGGTGCTATTCTTCAGCCCCAAAGAGTCATTGAATGGCTGCACACCCCTGTCGGAGGAGCACCACGAGTCCTTACAGAAATTGATGCATTAGCTGCCATGATTAGGCAAGGCAGGGACCGCACCCTACAAATCCTAGGGAAGGAGCCCGATATTCTGGTCACGCCATTCTCCCTTACGGACATTCAGTGGATCATGAGGAATCATTCCTCATTCGCCTTTAGCCAAATTTTTCTAGCCAAATTGACAGTCACTATCCAAAGGACAAATGGATCTCTGCCATACCTCTTCTCCCTGGTTACCCGACTCTTCTACCATGCCCCCATCCCGGGAGCCCCCACAGCCTTCACCGATGGAGGCTGTAAGGGGGCGGCTGCAATTATTGCTCACCCGGGAGATAAACGCCCCATTACCTAGTTTCACCCCCTTCCAGACCGTTCGCCACAGTTCAAAGAATTATTCGCTGTCTACACAGAACTCCAAAATGAAGATGGCCCCCTTACTCTCATACTGATCTCTCAAGCCCTTTAACCCAAGGCAATGCCCTGGCCGATCACCTTGCCTCTACGGAAGCCCTCTCCACCAAGGACTCCCCAACTATTTTGTCTGATGCCCAACTCTTACATCAAGACATCCATGTCAACCTCGAAGGGTTATGCAAATTTCCTTAACGTCCCCTTGGCACAGCCCCGTTACATCATTAGAACATGCTGATCCTGTGCCTCCCTTATTACCACCCCTGCCATTCAACAGATGGGGACTCCAAAGTCAACCCAATTACCCCCCACCAATACAGTTCATTTTGGCCCTAACTACCCTTAATGTCTTTAATATCTATGAATCTTCTCAAGCTCCATCTATAGTCCTACACTGGTCTAGACCCCCAGCCATACCCCGAACCTAGTAAAATGGAAAGACCCACTAGATGAGACCTGGAGGGGGCCCAACCCCCTCCTCACAGCAGGGAGGGGCTTTGCTTGTGTTTTCCTCAGACAGGGGTGTGCAGCCATTCAATGACTCCTTGGGGCTGAAGAATAATAGCACTGACTACAGTGGGGGAGGAATTAAAGAGAAGGAACTGGACCGGTGACTGGGGATCATATCTAGCCAGTGAAACTGATTGTAAGTGGGCATTAATTATTTTTAAGGTTTCTTTGGCTGCAAGGGTCAATTTTCTTTTGGAGGAGGGGTCTTTACTGCCCTTAAGAAGTTTGAATGGGGATTGTAGTTGACTGGTAGATATAGAGAGCCAGGGTCTTAGCCAACTGAGATTTCCTTAAAAACTTTGTAAGGAGTTTAGAGTAAGGGGTTGAGGCGGGGTTAGAGTGGGCTTATGGGGCCGGACAGTGGTCAGAGAAAAACACAAAGCAAAACACAGAGAAAAACCTCGGCCTATCTGGTTTCCAGCCAAAAATGGCCGACACCTCCCCGCCGATCAAAAGGAAACAACGCATCGAAGACGGAGGAAACGACACTGTCGTAACCACAATGTCACTTGGCAGGATCTACACTGCCTGGTGACCCAAGCACAGGAAACTTGCTCACCTAATGCCTCCCTCTCTGCCATCCTCCTGGCAGCCACGGTTATTTTTGCATGCTAACTCTGCTTCTGCCCAACAGGTGTTTCTCTGGAGATTCTCTGTCAGAGAAACCTTTGAGAGAGCCAACACAGTTATTGGAACAGATGACTGTTCCCCACAAGGATGCCAAACAGCCTTGGAAATTCCCATTAAACCCCAATCTGTTTCCGTGATCCCTGCCTCATTTGCCTGCTTCCCTCATAGGAACCCGGGGGACTGTCTGACACACCCACCTATGGGAGAGGCCGACGGTGGTCTAAGGGGAGTGAGCTGGCTCGGGGTACTGATTCCTGGAAATGCATGTCATGACATGCACACCTCCCCTCTGCCACGCACACAAAATAAATAAATGTAAGAGAAATATGTTTTTAAAAAGAGTAGGGAAAGCAAGCCAAGCACTAGCAGGCACGCATTCATTCCTCACTCCTGACTACGGATGCAATGTGACCAGCTGCCATGATGGACTGACTATTCCTTGAACGGTGAGCTAAAATAAACACTGTTTCCCTTAAATTACGTTTGTTGTATTTTTTCACAACGGGGAAAAGAAACTAAGGAGACGAGAGAAAACGCATAAAAACATCCCTGGGGCTGGGAGATGGGCCAATCAGTAAAGGGCTTGCTGGAGAACTGGGCCAATCAATCAGTAAATGGCTTGCTGGGGAGCTGGGCCAATCAGTAAATGGCTTGCTTTGTAGACTCAAAGACCTGACTTCAAGCCCCAGAATCCATGTTAAAAAAAACAAAACCAAAAACGTAGTGTGGTAGTTTTGTGCCATTAGGAATATTCACATTCTTGGGCTGGAGAGATGGCTCCGTGGTTAAGAGCACAGGCCGTTCTTGCAGAACGCCCGGGTTTGAATCTCAGCACCTATATGGCGGCTACCAACTGTCATAACCCAGTTCCAGGGAATCCGATGCCTTCCTGGGCCCTCCAGGGGCATTGCACACAGGTGCACTTATACACATGTAGGCAATATAGTCATGCACATATAAATAGTTTATTTTTAAAAAAGGAAGAATATTCACATTCTTGAGCTGGGCTTGGTGGTGCATGCCTTTAATCAGATGGATCTCTGTGAAATGAAGCCCAGCCTGGTCTTCATAGCTAGTTCCAGGCCAGCTGGGCTACAGGGAGACCCCAATTCAAAAAGATCCAAAAAAACAAAAACAAAACAAACTTATAATATTAACATCACCATCATCTATCTCCAGGACATTTTCATCTTCTTGAACTAAAACGCTGTACTGTTAAACATAAACGTCCCATTTCCCACTGGCCAAAGTACCTGGCCACCACCATTCTATATTTTTTTGTTTATATAAACCCCAAAATACACTGTTATATTACTTTGTATAATTTTTCCCTTTTAATGATTTTATTTTAATGTTTATATTTGAGTGGGTGGGTATGTGCTTATAAATGTAGTGCCCCCAGAGGCCAGAAGAGGGTGTTGGATCTTCTGGAGCTGGAGTTACAGTTAGTTGTGAGTCCTCTCTCTCCATGTGGGTGCTGGGAACCTTACTCAGATCCTCTGGAAGAGCAGTACCTGTTCTTAACGGCTGAGCCATCTCTCCAGCCCCCAAATTTCCCTTTTGATGAAGCTAAAAGAGAAAAACATTTTCCCATTTGTGTGATGTCAATCTTATTTCTCATTTTTCCTTCTCTCCATGGTTTCTGTGGACTTAAATTAGGGGGAGGAGGAAGACATTATTTTAGATCAGGCAATTGGAGACAACTTCTCCAAAGATGGGATTTTTTTTTTAATTAAAAAATTTTTTACTTTATGTGTATGAGTGTATTGCCTGCATGCATGTAAGAGCACCTGTGTCATGCAATGCCTATGGAGGTCAGAAGGGAGCTTGGGGTCCCTAGAACTGGAGTTACAGAAATCAGCCACCATGTGGGTGCTGGGAATTGAACCCTGGCCCTCTGCAAGAGCATCCAGTGTTCTTAACTGCTGAATCATCTCTCCAGCCCAGGATAGTTATTTTATTCATAGTACTTTTCACCACTTGATGCAAAATTACATACTTCTTTTTTTTTTCTCGTAAGATGTTTCTTAATTCATGATGGGACTATGTTCTACTAAATCCATCACAAGATTAAAATATCTAAAGCTGAAGTTCACCGAATACACCTACCCTACAGAAAACTGCAGCTCAGCCTAGCTGACCTTAAAGATGTCAGAACACTAGCCAACAGTTGGGCAAAAATCATCTAACACAAAGCCTATTTAACTTTTTTCTTTGTATTTGTGTGTCTGTGAGTGTGGTGTATGTATAAATGGTGTGTATGTATATGTGCAGCTGTGTGCACAAAGCATGCAAGAGGGCGGAAGACGTCAAGCATCCTAATCTATTGCTGCCTGCCTTATTTCCCTTGAGACAGGATCTTCCATTGAACCTGGAATTTTAGGCTGGTGGCCAGCAAGCCCCTCTGATCCTTCGGTCTCTGCTCTCCCACAGTGTTGGAGTTACAGTCAAACATGTTACCTAGCTTTTTATCTGTGTTCTGAAGATTTGAACTCAGGTCCTTATGCTTGAGCTGCAAGTGCTCTTCCCTGATGAGCCATCTACCTAGCCCACAAAGCCTACCTTACAATAAATCATTGACTACTATACAAAAAAAAAAAAAAAGATGTTCTCTCTCACTAATTGTAAACAAGATAAAAATTCAAAAAAGAGTTTCTACTGAACATGTTTTTTTTTTTATTAAAAATTCTGAGGTTGGGACTGGAGAGCTGGCTCAGTGGTTAAGAACACTGGTTATTCTTGCAGAGCACACGGGTTCAAATCCGAGCATCCCCACGGCAGCTAACAACCACACATAACTCCAGTTCCAGGGGATCCAACACCTTCTTCTGTCCTTCACCAACTTTGCACGATACAGGTGCACTTACACACATGCAGCCAATACACTCGTACACATAAAATACAAATAATTAAATTTTTTTTAATTAAAAAATTCTGGGGGCTGGAGAGATGGCTCAGGGGTTAATAGCACTGGCTACTCTTGCAGAATACCCAGGTTCAGTTTCCAGCACCCACATGGTGGCTAACAACCATCTATAACTCCAGCTACAGAGGATCTGATGTCCTCTTCTGGCCTCCGTGATACAGGTGCACTTATATACATGCAGGCAATATACTTATACACATCGACTTAAAAAATTAAATCAAAAAAATTCAGTTTGTTTTTTTAGCCAGGTGTGGTGGGTGCATGCCTTTAATCCCAGCACTTGGGAGGCAGAGGCAGGTGGATCTCTGAAATTGAGGCCAGCCTGGTCTCCATAGCAAGTTCCAGGCCGGCTGGGGCCACAGGGAGACTGTCCCCAAAACTAACAAAAAATGGCCTGGAGAGATGACTCAGTGGTTAAGAGCACTGATTGCTCTTGCAGGGGATCTGGGTTCAATTCCTAGCATCCACATGGTGACTAACAACCATCCTAACTCCAGTTCCAGGGCATCTGGTGCCCTCTTCTGACCGTTGAGAGCATTGCATGATGCTAGTGCACCTCATGTACATTGCAAATACACTCATACATATAAAAATACAAAAATTTTGAGAATGAGAATTTCATACATGCATATAATGTGTTTTGATCAACTCCAGCCTCCCCCTAACTCTGTAACTCCCTATGTAGACCAGGCTGGCCTCAATCTCACAGAGATTCACCCACCTCTGTCTCCCAATTGCTGGGACTAAAGGCATACACCAAGCCAGGGTCCAAATGATGTTTTATGTTCCACAATACTAGGAAGATTCACCCAGAAAAAGAGATTTCTCCAAAGCAGGGCCCCCAACAAAGACAAGGCTAAGGTCTTTTATACCCTACACTGAGTTTAGGTTTTTTTGTCTCCCATATACAGTAACACATGTATCATGATTGGGTGGCTCTGTGCTACAAGATCATGGCAGGCAGAACCGCGTGCATGCACTTAGCACAGATCACACTGCAGTCTTTTATCTTTGTTCTGCCACAGATGCAGGAGGATCAGAAGTTCAAGTTTGTCCTCATACTTAACTCATCCATAATGAGTTCTGGACCAGCTTGGGCTACATGAGATTATCACTTAAAAAGTGGGGGAGGGGGCTGGAGAGATGGCTAGGCAGTTAAAAGCACTGATTGCTCTTGCAGAGGACTTGAGTCAAGTTCCCAGCAGCTACATGGCAGCTAACAACCAACTATAACTCCAGTTCCAGGGGATCCGATGCTCTCCTCTAACCTCCGAGGGCTCTGCACATGGGTGCACTTACACGCATGCAGGCAATACATTCTTACACATAAAATAAAAATAATATTGAAAAATAGACAGAGTAGGCAAGAAAGTAGTCTTCGGGAGAGAGAAATAGTTGTTAGTCATTAATGACAAAGTCCCTGGATCAGTTTACTATTATGAAGCCCATATTGGCTTTGATCTTGCAGAGATCCTCCTGCCTCTGCCTCCCAAGTGTTGGGATTGTATGTGTATGCCAGGTATGCTCTTAGAAGTTCCTTCATTTTTTTTCTATATGTCCTATTTTTGTGCAGGAATCCTTTTCTAAAGGCATGTACTTGCTATCTTTTTAGTAAATTTAGCCTGTCCCAAAAGTCTTAGTGGACCAAGGAGTCAGCTCGGTCAATAAAGTGTTTGCCATGAAAGCATAATGAACTGAGTTTGATCCTCAGAACTCAGATAAAAAAGCCAGGCATGGTGGTGCATGTGTTTAATCCATGCTCTATGCAGTTAGAAACAGGCTGACCTCTGGGGTTTGTTGGCCATCCAGGCTAGCCTAATTTTATCTTCCAAAAGGAGCTCCATTTATGGAGACATCTTTATTTTAGGCCCAAAACTTATACAGGCAAAATGATTGAAGTCTTTCCTATTAACAAAAGGGGCCAGATATGGTGGCCCACACCTTTAAGCACTCAAGAGGTAGAGGCAGGGGGATCTCTGTGAGATCCAGGCCAGCCTGGTCTACATAGTGAGTTCCTGGCCACACACGTATACATAGAAAACTAATTTTAAAAAGAATCACACCATGCAATGAAGCGCTTGAATTTTTCAACATATTGCTCATCTAGTTGACATAAACTCTGAGTACAAACCGAATAGATTTATTTTATTTTACATGTATAAGCATATTGTCTGCATGTATGTAAGCATATGAGTGTGTTTTCTGCATATGTGTAAGTGCAGCTGTGTCGTGCAGTGTCAGCGGAGGTCAGAAGAAGGTGTTGGATTGCCTTGGAACTGGAGTCACAGACGGTTGTTAGTTGCCATGTGGGTGCTGGGATTCGAACCCAGATTTTTTGCAAGAACGGCCAGTGTTCTTAAGCACTGAGGCACCTCTTCAGCCTCTGAATAGGATTTTAGGATTTTTTAATGGACCTTTTTGTTTTAAAAAATTATGCAAAGAAATATTTTGGGGCTGGAGAGATGGCTTTTTCATTTTTTTCTGACCCCACCTCTATGATATTCCCTTGGAAAAGTCACTCCCTTACAAAATAACTTTTATATTTCAGTGAAAATCCAGGAAGCTGCATTTGAAACACGGAAGCCATGGACACTGTATTTAATTTTTTGTTTGTTTGTTTAAGGTAAGGTCTTGCTGTATATACCAGGCTGTCATGGAATGCTGGGATCCTCCTGCCTCTGCCTTCCAAGTGCTGGTGTAACAGATATGTGCTATCATGTTCAGCTCATTGTATTTTAATGTTTTGTTGGTGGTGGTTTAAAAAAATTACCTTTATATGTATGAGTGTGTTGCCTGCATTTTATGTAAGCACACCCATGTCATACAATGCCCATGGAGACCAGAAGACGGTCTCAGATACCCTGGAATCTGCCATGTGGGTGCTGGGAACTGAACCTGGGTCTTCTGCAAGAGCAGGCAGTGCTCTTGACTGCTGAGCCATCTCCCCAGCCCCTGTTGTTTTTGAGACAGGGTCTACTATGCACCCCTGGCTGACCTGGAACTTGCTAGGTAAACGTCAAACTCACAGAGATCTGCCTGCCTCTGCCTCCCAAGAGCTGAAATTGAAGGCATGTGCTAACATGTCTGGTCAGTTTTTTTATTATTTTAAAATTTATTTTTATTATTTAAGAAAATTATATTGAATTTTTGGGTATTTCATACAGAACATCTCAATCAATCTTAATCATCTTTATACCCCTTCCCCACTGGCACCCTCCTAAACCAACCCCCCCCCCACTGGAATTCATACATTCTGTCATTTGTGTTAAGGCCTATTGTGTCGAGTTAGCAGATGTCCCTCAGTGCAAATTCACCTACTGAGGTCTAGTCAGCTTATCTAGCGTCCCTCACTTTAGGAAGATCAATTCTTCCTCATGCAGGAAGATATTTCTTCATCTGAGATTGGGGTCTGCTGTCCATTTCTCCAGTTCTATGCTGGGTTTTTGTATGCTTGAGTTTCCGTGGGATTTGTTTTTATTTTATATGTATAAATGCTATGCCTGCGTATGAGTGCACCCTTATCTTGCAGTGCCCTCAGAGAACAGAAGAGGGCATCCAATCCCCTGGAACCAGAGTTACAGACGGTTGCTAGCTGCCATGTGGGTGCTGGGATTCAAACCCTGATCTTCTTCAAGAGCATCCAGTACTCTTAACCACTGAGCCATTGCTCCAGCCCCAACTTGGCTGTTTTTTTTCTATTTCATCATATTTTAAATATCTAACAGTAAGAGCTAGGTGTGGTGGCTCCTCCCTGCAATCCTAACACTCAGAGGGAGAAGGCCTGTGGATCACCCACCACCAATTCAAGGCCATCTTGGGCTACAGAGAGAGACCTTGTCTCCAAATAACAAAAACAAACACCCATAGGGCTGAGGATGTAGCTCAGTTAGTACAGTGCTTCCCTGGGATACACAAAATCCTGAATTCGACCCCTAGCACCACATACTGGGCATAGTGGCTCACACCTGTAAAACCAGCGCTTCCGAAGGTAGAGGCGGGAGGATCAGAAATTCAAGGTCATATTCAGTTACGTAGTGAACTGGAGAGCCTGTCTCAACAGACAAGTAGCTAACAATAACAACACAAGCAAAATGTGTTCATAAATCATAGAAATGTTTCTATTTTCTCTCAACAACAAATATAAACTAGATTTAAGTGCTATGGATTAAAGTGATTTTGGACAAAATTTACATAAGTCCATATATATAAGTCAATTTGAATAGAACCCTTTTGGAGGGACTTTATCATGTAGATATTCTCTAAAAGTGGCATACAGAGACATATACTCATGAAGTTGAAACCTTGATCATAAGAGAAGGCAATATAATAAACTTATCAATTTAAAACACAGTATTGAGGGCTGGAGAGCCCAGTGGGCAAAGCGCTTGCTGTGGAATCATGAGCACCTGAGTTCAGAGTCTCAACAGCCATGTAAAAACTGAGCATGGCAGCACGCGCCTGTGACCCCAGCATTTGAGTGGGGACAGGTGGATCCCAGGGTTTGCTGGCCAGCCAGCGTAGTCAAAATGGAAAGCTTCCGATTTGGTGAAGAGAACCTGTCTCAAAAAGTAAAGTGGATGGTGAGGTGGCTGGAGAGATGACTCAGAGCTTAAGAGCACTGGCTGCTCTTTCAGAGGACCCAGGTTCAGTTCCCAGCACCTACATGATAAGGAGCCACCATCCATAACTCCAGTTCCAAGGGACTGGATGTCCTCTCCTCTTCTGGCCTCTGTGGATACTGCACACATGTGATGCACTTCCATCTATGCAGGCAAAATACTCATACACATAAAAATAAAAATAATGACTAATTTATTCTTTAATTTTTTTGTGTATGAGTGCATTGCCTGCATGGATGTAAGTGCACCCATGTCATGCAATGCCCATAGAGGTCAGAAGAGGGCACTCCTGGAACTGGAGTTATGGATGGTTGTTAACCGACACGTGGATGCTGGGAATTGAACCTGGGTCCTCTGCAAGAGCAGCCAATGAGCTTAACCACTGAACCATCTCTCCAGCCCCCAATAAATAAAAATTTTAATAAGATGGGGAGTACAACCGGATGTGGTGGCACGTGCCTTTAGTCCCAGTACTCGGGAGGCAGAAGTAAGTGGATCTCTGTGAGTTCAAGGCCAGCCTGGTCTACATAGTGAGTTCCAGGCCAGCTGGGGCTACAGGGAGACCCTGTCTCAAAAAGACCAAAAAATGTAAAAAACATTTAAAAAAGATGGGTAGTGATCGTGGAAGATACTTGAAACTTACCTTTGCCCTACACACACACACACACACACACACACACACACACACACATACACAACAGTACTCATAAAAGGAGTTCTGAATGTAAACTTAAAGCAGAATGAAATAAAGATCACTTACTTATTTGGTTAAATTCTAAAGCATTTGCTGCTGCCGTTTTAGGTAGACCTCAAGCCAGGACCCTGAAGATGCACACTGAAGCGGTCACGTGACCTCGTTATTTCTCCTCCCAGTGTGCCCACATTGAATAAATCTCTTTTCTCTGCTTTTCAGTGTTGTCTTTTGATGGGTATGCTGGGAACAGATGGCCAAAACTAGCTTGTTGAGGTTGCCAGGACCCAGGTTTTTACCCTAAAAACTCAGGTAACAAACTTACCAATATCCACCTGAGGAGACAACAAAGATGGTCAGGCCCAGAGGGCGCGTGCTTGCACCAGGTGCCAATCCAGTAAAGTCTTGGGGTTAAAAAACAAAACAAGTTAGGCACCAATCCATCAATGCAAAGACATAGATCTTACACCAAAGTTTATTCTGAGCCCATTATGAATGACCATGGCCTGGGAACACAGAATCAAGTTGTTTTGAATGGCATGCTCCACCCTGGAAGGTTCCATCAATCTTTGGAGTCCCAGGATAAAGATGGTCAAAAATCAATGCATTTACCAAATATATGGTGAAGGCAGCAGGTAGGCAGGTTCTAGAAAAACAGAGAAAACTGCAAGAGGTTCCAGATGCACTCTAATGACAGTCTTAGTTTTGGGCTTGGAAGAAGGCATCATTCTGCTAAGTTAATACAATGCTAAAGGTTTTATCTGATAGTCAAAAGGGATATTAGATTAAATAGATGGGTAAAAAAATGGTTATTAAGGGACTTAAGATAGCTCAAGATAATTTTGGCTTAGGAACTGTAATATTCCAGTGCTCCATAGTCACAGATGTTTTCGTCAAGCAGGCTGAAGCGTCTTCAATACAGGTGTAGCTTTTCACGGAACCTCAAGTCACACAAATCATACAGAGAACAGAGCAAGATCTGTTCTGGAGGTAATAGTTCTCAATGGCTTATGGGTACCACTCAGAGTCAAAGTGAAGCTGTTGGCTTACACACAACGTTCTGATGTCACAGCAAAGAACCCTTTCCTTTCTCCTGTGGAGCTTGAAATATCCCAATGTGGGGGCGAAGTCAGGAGTCACTGATACATGCACTGAGGAGTGAAAAAAAGGAGAACTTAGGGAGGTACATGACAGGGAAAGTCATCCCTACACAAAGGGACAAATTTGCCTGGACTCTTTGGACTCCCTGTATCTTGGTGCTTAAGCAAATGGTCCAGGTCCAATGCCGAGTCTTTTTTGTTTTGTTTTGTTTTGATACAGGATCTCGCTCTGGGCCCTGACTGTCCTGACACTTGCCTTGTAGACTTGGCTGTCCTTAAACTTGTGGTGATCCTCTTCCCTCTGCCTCCCAGGTGCTGGGGTTACAGGCCAGGTATACACCACCACATCTAGTCCAATAAGGCCCCCTTCTGTGTTATGTATGCTGTAAGTAGTTGCTCGGGAAGATGAGACTCTTCTGTGGAGCGGCCTGCAAGTTGTGCAGGGCACTCCAGTGACACCATGTTGCCGAGTCACTCACTCTACTGGGGTGGTTTTTCTGAAGGTAAAACAGCTGCCTTTGAGTCAGCTATGTTCCCATAAGTAACCTCAATACATTCATTACATTACATACATTATTTAATTGAAACTCATTTTCTTGATCTGCTGTGGTGCCTTGAAGTGAGTAGGTGTTTTTAATCTCCCCAGGAAAAGTCAAAATTACACATTTTATTTATGCATTTATCTTTTTAATGAATTTAACCCTTCAATTATACTTTTGGCAATTATGAATGATGGCTATTGTACAAGTTATTGTGTGGTCAGAAGAGGGCATCAGAATCCCTGGAACTGGAGTTACAGAGGGTTGTTAGCCTCCATGTGGGTGCTGGGAATTGAACCCAGGTCCTCTGCAAGAGCAGCCAGTGCTTTAAACTGCTAAGCCATCTCTCGACCCCTTGATGACTGTTTTTTTAAAAAAAAATCATGAAGAAGATACAAAATGGCCGGGCTGCTAGGGAGAGTGGGGAGATATTTGAGGGCTTGAACCGGAGGCAGATATTCTGCTGTTACAGAACAGGACTGAAGACTGACAGCTCAGACCCCAAGAGGTCAGACAGCTGTGGAGGAAGCAGGAGGAGAGGCTGAGAAGACACAAATAATGGGATTCAAAGAAAACCCAGAATGCAGGATGCTACGAACACTAAGCACAGAAAGAAGTGGGTAGGGTTGTGATCATTTGGGTCGGATGCTCCTAAGCAGGCTGAACAGACAAACACTTGAAAATAAACCATTACATTTAGAATGATGAGTCTTGGTAATCTTTTTTTCTTAATTGTTTTCCTTACTCTGATTATCAGTAATCTTGAACAGGTGCTTAAAAAAAAAAGAAAGAAAGAAAGAAAAGGCGATTGGAATAGAGTTCAATACAGAATAAGAGAATTAGAGACAGAACGGAAATAGTTTTAGTTCTAATAGAAATGATGGCCCAGAGGACGGATAAGAGGAATTTTAAAGTACATGCACCTGTGTATTGCCTCCGCGGTGGGGGAACTTCTGAATCTGGTACCTAACGGGGGGTCCATGCAATCTTCAACTGAAGGCAGAGAGGGAACGTTACAATCATTACCATCATCTGCCATCAGGGAACACTGGAGAACTGATTAACTAGGCACATAAAAACTCAGATCGTAGGAAGAGACTGTTCCTGAAACCGCAGGTTCCTCAACCTAGTGAAATAGTCTTGACACAAAGAGGGGCAGCTACAAAGCGACTTGGGGCGGTGTCACAGACCGGAAGAAGGATGTGGCACGTGGTGGAGAGCGGCGCTGGGGTCTTAGCATGGTACCACCTCCCAGCAGAGTGTGCACCCATGTTTGAGTGTCCTTGCTGACCTACGGGCCTAGCCCCATCCCCCAGCGCATGCATGTGGACGGGCCTTACCAGCTTTCCCTCCGTTATGTGGTGACCCTCTGTCAGGACACGGGGAGGACTGAAGCAGGATGAATGGGCAAGAAGTGGTCGATCTGGGTTGGACGCACATCTCTGCTCCTGCCCAATCCTGGAGGAGAGACAAACTTTGTGAGACAAAGTTTGAATTTTACTCACGGCTGTGAGGCGAGCGCGAGGACATCCTTAGGTTTACCGCAGAGAGGCCTTCCTGCTCAACCCACTTGGATTTTAGAGAAACATTTAGATACCGTCCTGATCTCTCTAATGGCTATGCCTGTGGCTCCTTTGGGCTGATTTCCAGTGCTAACACTATAAAGCACGGCATAGAAACCCCCTGTAATCACAGAGCCCCTCCGGTACACGTGGGCGGCTGATGCAGGACCTCTGTCATAAAGGCCTGCGTTGCACAAGCACATTCACGCATGTCCAGTGCCCACAGCCTAACAGTCAAAGACATGCTGTGTCGAGTCTGTCTCTCTCCGCCCGGCCCTGGTTGTGTGGCTGGGTTTTCCTCTCCTGTAGAAGGAAGGATTTTGGTTTGAAATAGTGTTAGCAGTAAAAATGTGAGACAAAGTTTGAATTTTAGTTTTTAAAATTACTTTTTTTTTTTCCTTTGAGATAGGGTCTCTTGTATCTAGGTTGGCCTCAAACGCCCTAAATAGAGGATAGCTTTAAATTTCTAATCCTTCTGCTCCCATCTTCCAAGTGCTGGAATTGTCCTGGTGCTGGAATCCCAGGTGTGAACCACCATTCACATTTCTATGCAGTTCTGGAGATCAAACCAACTTCGTATGTGCTAGGCAAACATTCTACTAACTAAACTACATCCCCAGTCCTAAAACCACATTCTAAAAAAATGCAAGTTGTGCCAGGTGTGATGATGCACATCTTTAATCTCAGGATTTGGGAGGCAGAGGTAGGTGGGTCTCTGTGAGTTCAAAGCCAATCTAGTCTACAGAGTGAGTCCCAGGCTAGCTGTGGCTACAGTGAGACTGTCTCTAAATAAATAAATAAATAAATAAATAAATAAATAATAGATAAAGTAAAATACAAGTCATGTCCCAGTATTATTTCAAATTCAAAGTTAATTATTTTTTTCTCGCAGCCTTATTTTAAGGCACTGTTTGAAGATGGTGGCCAGCCACATTTTTATTCTACGTGTCTGGGGTCAGTTTATTTTTAATCAGAAAGCCCAGTTCTTGCCCCCTCTTCCAACATATGTCTCTAATCATCTGGCTGCAGTAGCTCAGGGCCAGCCCTCAGAAAGCCACTGTTATAGAAGGTCACTTTAAATTTCCCTCCAACCCACTACAATATACTAACTTCTCTACCTGTCACAAGACACCAAGGATTCCCCCTGCCTCCCAGTGCTTGGCCCACTCTGGACTTTCAGATTCTTAGTCATGCTGGTACTGTCACTAGTCACAGATGTATGAGCTGGGGGGAGGGGACTTGCATCTGATGCATTATGATGTTGGACCCAGTGACTCACCTTCTATGGGAAACTGTGACTAGAGTTTGTCTCTTCTGGAATGAAGGAATTAAGGGGTAAGTAGTCCCCTGGAGGGTGTGGAGGTGGGAACGGAAAGTGAACCCGGAAGCTCATGATACTGTATATCAGTTACAGGTTTTCTCAGCTGGCAGGAAGTGTAGTGAATGGCGCTGGCCATCTGAGGGACGGGACAGTGCAGTCTGAGAAATCCAAAGGACAGAGAACGGTGAAGTGGCAGAACCTAGGGTTAGCAGATGTAAACCTGCCGGACTCTGCTTTGGTTTCAGCTCTCCGTCCTTGTCTGTCTCACCAAGGCCCTTTCGAGGACACAGCACCCTGAATTTATATTGCATTTTACATTTTAAAGCCCTTTTGGTTTTCATGATCTTTTCCAAATGCTTTCGTTGGGAAAAAGAGAGGCATTTCTTGCCTTTAACTCCAGCACTCAGGAGTCAGAGACAGTTTGATCTCTGTGAGTTCAAAGCCAGCCTGGTCTACATAGTGAGTTCTAGACCGGGCAGGCAGGCGGGGTTACATAGTAAGACACTGATGAGAGAGAGAGAGAGAGAGAGAGAGAGAGAGAGAGAGAGAGAGAGAGAGAGAGAGAGAGAGAAAGAGAGAGATTACTTTCTAAAGTCAAGAGAGATTAAAGTGAAATGCTTGGCCCTGGTGGCTAATGTGATGGTATGGAGCCTTCACCCAGAAGTTAGACATATCAAGCAACCTCCATTTTCCCGGCCACTGTTCCTAACCTTCAGTGACCAGAGGAAAGTGGAAGGGAGACCCTGAGACTGGGCTCTAATGCCACCTTTCGTCATATCAGCTCGAACAGCAGCCCAACCCTCTTTATTCCAGTCTCCCTTCTTAGTGGCTTTTTCCTCATGACATCTGAACATACTGACTTTCTCATTCACAAAATAGTAATATTCAGAGCCCAGTCACTTGATCATCTTCCTATGTATATCCTGAACAGTTGTATCTAAGCTTTGGAGAGTTTAATTTTGTGATTAAAAAAATGGGATCGTGGAACTGGAGAGATGGCTCAGCTGTTAAGAGCACCTACCTACTGCTCTTCCGGAGGACCAGGGTTCGATTTCAAGCACCCACATGGTGGCTAACAATCATCTGCAACTCCAGTTCCAGGGAATACAATGCCCTCTTCTGATTGGGACTGAAGGTGTGTGCCACCACAAATGGCATACATTTAAATTTTTATTTATTTATTTATTTGTGTATGAGTATATTGCCTGTATGCATGTAAGTGCACATGTGTCATGCAGTGTCCTCAGAGGTCAGAAGAAGTACTTTCTGAAATTATAGTCATGAACTACTTTATCTGGCTTTCGCTCTCTATATATTTATGTACCAGGCATGGACTATATATACAGGATCTCCCTGTAATCCCAGCTGGCCTGGAATTCACTCTGTAGACAAAGCTGGCCTTGATCTCACGGAGATCTGCCTGCCGCCTCTATCTCCTGAGATCTGGGATTAAAGGTATGCATCACCACTTGGAGTACCATGTTTCTTTTCATGTGTGACACAATGTGTTGGATTAGGGTTACTTAGGGGAGCACGAGAGGTGAGTTACCAGAGCACGGACAACTTGCCAGCGGCTACAGCACTGAAGAAAATGTCTCCACCTCCCTCAGCAACCATTAACCGTCAACTCCTCAAGGAGGGCCTGGGTCTCAGGAGCATCGCCTCGCCCTGGGCTCTCTCCTCTTCTCTCAGCGCATTCTAACACAGATTAAGCTCCGAGCTAACACTTGAATCAGACAGTGACTTTTACGTATCTAAAGACTTCAGTAATGATAAATGGCCATAATTAGATCTTCAAAAATGAGTTCCACATAGTTAAGGGAAGGCTGGGAAGCCAGATTCTTCACATTTCAGCCATGCTAGGATCAACTCACAAGCTACTGCTTCTCTTTTTTTCCAAACTTTGTAACGTGACCACTACGCTATTACTGTCTTTTTTTAAAAAAAAAGATTTATTGACAGGTGTGGTGGCACATGCCCTTTAATACCAGCTCTTGGGAGGCAGGTAGATCTCTGTGAGACTGGGGCCAGCCTGATCTACATAGTAAGTTCCAAGCCAGCTGAAGCTACAGGGAGACCGGGTCTCAAAAAAAAAAAAAAAAAAAAAAAAGAAAGAAAGAAAGATTATTTATTTTTGTATGTATGTGTGGAGAACAGAGAGGGTGTCAGACTCCTTGGAGCTGGAGTTATGCCCAACCTGAGTGCTGGGAACTGAACTCAGATCCTCTGCAAAAGCAGCAAGTGCTCTTAACCACGGAGGCATCCCCAGCCTTCCTACTCTCTTAAAAATCAAAAGTATTTCATTATAATGTCCATGTAAATCATACCAAGCTTAACTGTGCATTTATAACTACCACCAAAGTTAAGCTACAGAATACTTCCAACATTCCAAAAAGTCCACTTTCACCCCTTCTGGGGTAATCCCCCAAATCCTGGCCCCAGGACACACTGTTCTGTGTTCTACATACATCATTTAATGAAATGATGCAGTGTGGGGATTGCTTGGTGATAGATCTTTCTGTGTAGCTTAGTTGACCTTGAACTCTCCATCTTCTGCTTCAATCTCCCGAGCACTGGGATTAGCACGTACCACCAACCCTGGCTCAGTATGTACTCTTTCCTGTTTTGTGTCCAACATGTCCCACTCAGGCTAATGTAGAGGTTCATCTATGTGACTTCGGGCATTTTGAATTAATTCTTACCACTGTCCTTTTAAAACGGAGGAGTTTCTCCAGCCGGTAAATCCTTGTTTCTCCTCCTCTGTAACTTGTCTGTTTGTCCGTTTTCAGCTCTCTTAATGTCCTATTGGGCATCACATGTTGAGTTTCAAAATATTCTTCTCTTTCACAGGTTCTCTAATCCAAGATGAATAAAAGGAACTGGAAGTTGACTAAGCCATTGCCTTCACCCAGACTTATTCCTGAGTGGAAGGATTTGAAACACCTCATAAATAATATCCTGTGTGACATAAAGGTGATATGTATGAAAATTATGCACTTGGTGGACCCTGGACATTTAATGATCTTTTCCCATCATGGGGTTGGGGACTGGGTAAGACATGAACAGTTTAGGACAGTGCCTCCCATGTAGTCAAATGACCTCCTCTTTTACATTAGATGAGGCATATGTGTATCTCAACACTTAGAGGCTGAGGAAGGAGGATTACAATTTCCAGACAAACCTTGGATCCATAATGAGACCTTGCTTCAAGACAGGCAGACAGACAAATAAGATGATAGCATTAGGTACTATTAGAATGCTTTGTGCTATAAATAACAGAAAATGGATTTAGTGGGGTTTAATAAATAGGAGGCATCTATGGGCCATGTCATCAAGGATTTATGTCCCCTTGTTCCTTTATAGCATTCTCAGTGTGCTGGATAGCTGTAGTTGTCAACTTGATCATACCTGGTTAGAAGGAACCTCAACTGAGGAATTTTCGCCATTGGATTGGCCTGTGGCCATATCTGTGGGGTATTTTCTTGATTTGAATGAGGTGGGAGGACCCAGCCCACTGTGGGCAGCACCAACCTTGGGTAGGCGACCCTGTGTTGTTTAAGAAGGAAGGCTGAGCATGAGTCAGAGGAGCAAGCCAGTAAGCAGCATTTGTCTATGGTCTGTGCTCCAGGTTCCTGCCCTGAGTTTCTGCCTTAGATTTCCTTGATGATGGACTGTGTTTATAAGCCAAATAAACCCCTTCCTCCCCAAGTTGATTTTGGTCAATGTTTATTTTTTTAATGAATTTCTGTGTCTTTCATACACAACGTCTCAATCAATCCCAGTCATCCTTATACCCCCTACCACCGACACCCCCTGAAGCCCCCCAACATGGAATCCATACATTCCGTCACCCATGCCACAGCTTACTGTGTCAAGTTAGTGTCCCCAGACATTCCCCAGCACCAAATTCACCCATTGAGGTCTAGTCATTGTGTCTAGAGTCCCAGAAAGATCAGCTCTTCCTCATCCAGCAGTAATCAGTGGCCAATATTTCTTCATCTAAGATTGGGGTCTGCTGCCCGTTTCCCAGGTCTATGCCGGGTCTTTGTCTGCTCAAGTTTGCACGGGTCTTGTGCATGCCAACACCATTGCTGTAGGTTCAGATGATCAGGGCCCCAGGAGCTCGAAGGACCCTGTTTCCAACTCGTCACCCACCGCCTGCTTGGCTCCTACATGCTTTCTGGCCTTTCTTTCACAATGGTCCCTGAGCCCTGGATGGGTGGTTTGATAGAGGAGTCCTAACTAGGAACCAGCATTCTGCAGACTCTTAGTCTCTATGCTTTGGCCATTCATGACCTTTTCTGTTCCTAGCCCTCTGTTGCATGAGGGAGCTTCGTTAATGAGAGTTGAGAGATGCATTAGTGTCCTCTTTACCCCTTGTTCTGTGTTCCGTGAGACTTACGTGTAGAGGCTGCATTGAGGATGTGCCACTTAGACTTGGGCAACTCACAATGTCTGTGTGTGGCCAGGTATGGTACTTTGTAACAGTTTCCGTCAGGTGCAAAAGAAGCTTCTTTGATGAGTGATGACTAGGATATTTGTCTGTACATATGATACATATTTTTCACATAGTAAGAAATTACATTAGTCTAGGGATGTGACAGTCTTGGGGTTTTCTCTAATGTCTATGTTGATCGTTCTTTTTTTGGTCTTTTTGAGACAGGGTTGCCCTATAACCCCAGCTGGCATGGAACTTTCTAAGTAGACCAGGTTGGCCTTGAACTCGCAGAGATTTGCCTGCCTCTGCCTCCAGAGTCAATGTTTTTATCACAGCAATTGAAGGCAAATTGAAGACACTTAGTATGTTAATTGCCATCTCAGAGAAGTACTGTATTTGCAAGTGTAAGCTTCAGATTATAAGAGGTCGATGAGGCAAGTTCAGAGAACTCCTGGCTGGGGCCAGCCTTAGAACACGACAGTAATTATCTTAGGTTCCACTGTAGCCCTAAATCGAACCATGGTTTTATTGGAGCAGGAGGAGTGGGATGGCAGAGGAAAAGAACTGATATAATATAGGTAGAGGAGTCCTCTGCAGTGCAATCTGGATATTATTCAGTGAATGAATGCTTCGTATTTGAAAGCTGTTATATGTGACACACACACAGACCAAAAAAGGTGTGGCGCTTTCATCATAAACATGGGTTCTGAAAAATTGCCCCAACTGTGACGTATGTCTACATATCAGCCAGGGCTGTCTTCCTTTGTCATACTCACACAGGACTATGTTCCTTCTTTATGAGCACTTATTACTTTATATATTCAGCTAGTTATGTGTTCATTGTCTGTTTTCCCCCACTGGTCTCTCTCTCTCTCTCTCTCTCGCTCGCTCGCTCTCGCTCACTCTCGCTCTCTCGTGTATTCGTGCATGCATGTGTATTGCTGAAGACTGTAAGGAAGTGTTCTATTCCTGAACTATACCCCCACAGCACAGGACTTTTATTTAGGAATCGATTTTAGGAAGTACTGGGGATCAAACCCAGAGTCTTGTTCATATAGGGAAGTGCTTTACCACTAATTATATCTACAGCCCCCCCGCCTTTTTTTGAGACAGAGCCTCAAGAGTCTTACTTTATTGATTATTTTTAATTTTATGTGTATGAGTATATTGCCTGCATGTGTGTAAGTGCACCCATGTTGTGCAATGCTCATGGAGGTCAGAAGAAGGAGTTCCTGGAACTGGCATTACCGATGGCTGTTAGCCGACATGTGGGTGATGGGGATCGAACCTGGGTCCTCTGCAAGAATAGTCAGTGCCCTTAACTGTTGAGCCATCTCCACCCAATTCTTTCTTAAGAACCAATACCTTATTTCTTCTTATTTCTTCTGCTCACCATCATATCCCCAGTGCCTTTCAAGAACCTGTCAGCTTTATCCACATAGTACAGGCCTGTAATCCCAGTTACTTAGGAAGCTAAGGCAGGAGGATCACAAATTTAAGGCATACTTGAGTTACAGAGTGAATACAAATAAACTTAAATTTAGTAAAACTCTTAAAATAAAAGGTAAAATAAGGGTGTAGCTCACTAGTACAGCACCTGCCTAGAATCCCCCAGTGAGGGGCTGGGGGCATGGCTCAGTGGTGGGAGCCCCTGCCTAGAATACCCCAGTGAGGGGCTGGGGGCGTGGCTCAGTGGTAGAGCACCTGCCTAGCATATACAATGCTTTAGGTTCAGACCTTAGTATTGAAAAAAGCCACGACAAACAAACAAACAGCAACAATGCAAAGAACCAATCAGCTTTTCTAAACTATGCTTCCTCATCTGGACCACGAGCACAGGAAATGGTTTGTGAACTGTTTCTGTTTTCTTAAGGCTACAGCTAGTAGCACTGTAGATGACATCACATAGAGGATCTTTGGACTTACTTTTCTCCTGGAACCTTGGTTAAGGAAGCCTAGAAGATGCTCTCTGTTCAGTAAAGAATTCTGTTACAAACTGAGGATAAAGGAGAGATGACTTCCCAAATAATGCGTCCTAGCAGCAGGACAAATGAATATTGCTTAGGTAGAAACTAACCAAACCAGTGTTCAGTCACCCTTAATAAATATTTATTCAATGAATAAGTGGGGACCCAAGCTCCCAGCTCCATGGGTTCTTTTTCAGATTGAGGAAGAATTCAGGCCTGATGCCCTTGTCCTGAGTGACTGGCCTGAGATTCTATACAAGGAGACTCATCATTCACAGAACAAGCCTTTTGTCTACTTCTACTCCTTGGATACCAGCCATTTTATCTCATTAAACTGGATGGAACAGTATGAAAAACAAATGCAGGTAAACCTATTTTGTTCTTTTTGTTTCTCCCAACATAATCCAATTTACATGTACCATATCTAAATGCCCTTATTTTAGAATGAGAGGGATGACTCTGAATAAGTCCATGTTCTTTGTTCATTCATTCATACAATCATTCATTTACTGACTGAGACAGAGTCTTCCTATGTAGCTCAGGTTGGCTTCAAACTCACTATGTAGTCCAGGCTGTCCTTGAATTGCAATCCTCCCACCTCAGCACCCTGAGTGCTGAGATTACAGACATGTGCTACTGCACCCGGAATGTTATTTTATCTTCATGTTCCTGTTGGACCAGGTACTGAGATCCTTTTATACTTTTTAATTATCAGGCCCCAACAATTCATATTTCCTAGAAAGTAACTGAAGGTCAACAAAAGAGCCTTGGCTGGGGCTTACACCACATATCCAAAGCCTAGGACTAGGAAACTCCCAAAGTCAAAGTCTTCCATCTTTCCTTAGTCTACAAGAGGGAACAGGGATTTGAACTGTCAGCCCTTCCCTGTGGCACGATCCTGGGAGATGATCTGCTCCTTTGACCAGGCTGTTTTTTCATCCTCTTCCAGGCAGTACTTTGGATACAGGACAAAGATATAAAAAGGAAAAGAGTGATCAAGAAGACCAAATTTCCCATGACGGTTCAAGTGCCGCCCATCAAAACAATGGTCCACGTAGCTTCCCACCACATGTTAATAGCTTATTGTGATGACATGCACTTGTGGCTCTTTGGAGACCATCATCAGGCATTCACATGTCTGACCACAGTGCCCTGTAGATTATCCATCAACTGCCTCTGCTACGATTCAGAAACTGGGGTGCTCTTTTCTGGTACTTTGGGAGCTGTGGTTACCTGGCTTATCATACCAGAGGGCAAGGGCCTCCAAATGGCTCAAACCGTGCCAATGAGTGGTCCTGAGCTTGTGCAGGGCCTTTCCCTGAACACCTCCCTGGGCTTCTTGTGGGTTCTGTGTGAGAATATGGTCAGGGTCTTTACCATCGAAGGTCAAGGCCAGCTTAAAGAAGTGAAGACGTTCTCTGTCACAGTCAGTGGCTCCTCCCTCACTTGCTCCCACAGTTGTGTTTTCCAGAGCACATTCTATGCTGGAAACAGGAACGGAGAGATCCATGCTTGGGGTTTAGATGAGGGTAACTTCCTCCACAGCTTCAAGGCCCACTCCTCACCAGTGATATGTGTCTACAGTCGGCCCGAGACCCACACTTTGTTCACGGCAGGCAGTGAGGGTGTTTTGAGGGAGTGGAACCTTGCTTCTGGGGACTTGCTGAGGCAGCTGAGCATTGACAAGGATCTGCAGCAGCTGCAGTTCATTGATAACACCACTGTTTTCTGCCAGAGCTCCTCCTCTTTCTCACTGCACCACCTGCCTTACTTTTACAGCCTCTTCAATATCTGTGGTTCTGCTCCTCAGAAGATGCAACGGGTCTACTGTGGCCACAATTGGACTCGGATCCTGTGTGCCACAGAAGATGGTCTGTTGCGCTTCTTATCCCCAGTGACAGGGGATCTTCTGGTTATCACCTGGCCTCTTCTTGCCATGGATAATGCTGTGGCTTGGGCCTATGACTCGGAGAGAGAGGAGCTCTATGTAGCAATAGGCAGCCCAGAGGTGCTGGTATTTGATGCAACACGCTCTCCCTGTACAGCCAAATATCTTGTGTGTACTTCAGAAAACCAGAGAGATAAAGTCAAATGTCTGGCTTATCTGAGATCCCATTTGGGCAATCACCAAAAAGGACTGATGTTCTGTGGGCATGAGAGTGGCATCGTGAGAATCCTCTCCCAATACTGTTCCGCCCGAACGGAGAAGAATGTTCACTCGGGGGCCGTGTTGGCATTGTCTACCTTGGAGGGTCTCCAAGAAAGCTCTTTACTCTGTTCCTACGGCAAGGATAACTTCATACACCTGACAGAGGCTGTGCTTTCGGGGAACAACATTATCCTGCAGCCTGTCAGTGAAATTCTCTGTGCTTACCCCTTGAAGCATGTGGTACTTTTGCCCGGTTCTGTGGGAGCCATCACGGAGCATTCGTGCTGGTATCTCTGGCGCTATCAAGATTTTCTGGCATCATCAGAGAGGAAACGAAACTCTATGTCGAGAGAGACAAACTGCTTGCATGAATGTGCAGTCACTTCGTTTGACATCTGCCTGACCTTGAAACTTTTTGTCACCGGAGCCACTGATGGTTCAGTACGGCTCTGGGACTTCTGTGGGAGGCTTGTGACCCAGTTGGACTCAGCGTTGCGTTTCGGTTCACTCTGCTTTGCCAATAATCGGGGTGATCTGCTTTTGTCTTTCAACCAGAGTATCTACCTCGTATCCTGCTTAAAATTGCTCCCTCCCCGTCACCTGATGCGGCTAGATATGCTAAAGAATGTGTGTGACGTACAAGAAACCCCTAAGCCCTTCCTGCCCAGCTTTTTCTTTTTGTTTGAAATAATATTTGTACCCAAATTCATCTACCTGGGACAAACTCTTCAGGAATTACAGGGGCTCGAGCCTCTTGTCAACAAACGGGTCATTGCTTTTGATAACACCGTGCCCCATGTTGTAGAGGAAGGGAGACCCATGCCTGTTGTGACTCCGGAGAGACCAGGCTTGTACTTTTTGAAGGACAGATATACTGATTTGTCTCCCCATGATTCCAGGCATAAGTACCCTTATGCTGCACCCGCTCAGTTACACCTGCCTGACTGGGATGGATTGAACGCCTACCGCATGCTCCGGTGCTTCTTTGGTAAAGGGCGGAAATGGCCCTTTGCTCCTGACTGCTACATCCCTAACTCAGTGATCCGTGCTTGCCTTTGGCCTGAGGGTACCCCAATCTTTCTACGCTATGATCTGCATCCCTCCACCCAAGACCAGGATTTATATGTGACGGAAGAGTTAAGGCCCCGGTCACTGTCATCTGTGATTCTCAAGGAAGAAGATGGGTTAGATAGCCAATGGAAGGACAAGTATCTGGAGCAGAAAAGAATATCCTATGGTGTCCTTGAAAGCATGACAAACAAAAGTTGGGTGGGAAGAAAATTTAGTGATGGGCTGGTGGAAAATTTGATAGAGACTATCCTTAACCTGACAGTTTACTGCTCAGTAGAGAAATACAGGAAATATTTTAATGCTCTGACACAAATTTTTGCCAATTACCAAATCCCGTCAAGGATGCGAATAGAGACAGCCAGCCGTCTGCTTAAAGACATAACCCATTACAATTCACAAATCCGTGAGCTAGCCTGGGAGATGCTGGAGAGGCTGGGCTTCATAAGCCACCTTTTCACTATTCCAATGGTTATGGGGTTGATGGACAGTGAGAAGAATGTGCGGACTAAGGTCTTATACCTTATGCCCAGATACACAGGTATCCAAACCAAGACTATGCTGCTCCACCTGCTAAGAAAAAGAGATATCCTTCAGGAACTACAGTGAGTTGGATGACATCGCCTCGTCTTCTGATTCCTCTTAGCTTTTAGTTTCTAGAAACTGGCTGTTTCACACTATTTTCCACAGCCCTTTTCTGCCTCCTTGTCCCCCATTACCCCTTGCACCTTACCACCTCACCAGCCCCAGCTATGTAGACCGGGCTGGCCTTGAACTCACAGAGATCTTCCTGCCTCCACCTCCCAAGTGCTGGGACTAAAGGCCTGTGCCACCATGCTCAGCTTGCTGTAAGATTGTCTAAAATAGCAACGGGTGTGATAATGCACGCCTGTCATCCCAGCACTCAGGAGGCTGCGGGAGGAGGATCATGAGTTCCAGACCCAATATCCACCAAGAACAAAAGAGTTTTCAAGATTTAAATCCATATATCTTTTAAAAAATTATTTTATTTATTATTTTTATTTCATGTGTGTGAGTGTATTGCCTGTGAGGATGTAGGTGCACCCATGTTGTGCAATGCCCACAGAGGCCAGAAGAGGGTGCACGATCCCCTGGAACTGGAGTTACGCATAGTCGTCATGCGCGTTCTGGAAACTGAATCTGGGTCCTCTGTAACAGTAGCCAGTGCTCTTAACTGCTGAGCCATCTCTCCAACCTCCATCTTTAAATAAATAAATGCATAAGTATATAAATCAATCAGTCAATCTTTGTGCCTTTTTCCTTTCTCTTTCCCCTCCTCTCCGCCCTTCTCTCTTCTTTCTTTTCATGTTAACTTTTGTTTTATCCTGAGCTCAGTATTGTTTTCCTTTCCATTTTCTTTTGAGGACGGAAATGAGTGGGGAAGCTTCACTAAGCAATCTGCTGAGAATTCAAGCTAATGATATGCAGTGCCTGCTCGGTCACGTGAAGGAGCGGCTGAATGAAAACCTGACCTTGTCACAGAGAGACAGTTCCCTTCGCTTTTCTTTGGATTCATCGAAGTATGAAGAACTCGAGATCATTGCTGAACAAACAGTCTTACCTTTGACAGAAACTGAAAAGATCACTGAATTGAAGAAGAGAAAGAGACGTGCTCAAGAAAAAAGCAGAAATATTAGTATGTATGGGCTGTCATGTGCCTGTGGGGGGGGGGACCTTTTTAAGGCAGGGCCAATAAGGCAAGGATACCAATGGAAAGCTGGGTGTATGGTACATGTCTTCAATCCCAGCAGAGACAGAGGCAGACAGATCTCTGTGAGTTCTAGGCCAGTATGGTCTACATAGTGAGTTCCAGACCAGCTGGGTCCTATAGATAGGTGCTGTCTAAAAATAATCAAACTGTTGTGAGATATTTCACTAGAGAAGACCACTCAGACACATAGTATTGCCAACAGAAAGTCTTTATAGCTTTCTATATTTGACCCATTTGATCCCAAATGCAGTGACAGGCCTTTCTCAGGGTTAGCTTTTATACAGAAACACCACATCCAGGGGTGAAAGGTTTAAGTTCCCAAGCTTAAGAAATGGAAAGCCCCCAAACACTTTCTATTCTCAAGAGCAAGCCAAACAGAAAATAGAAGCTATAAATTTGCAGTTAGCATGAAGCAACCAGGTGCATGCCGAACTGTTCTTAAACCTATACCTTAATGCAGCTGGGTCAAAACTTTTCCTTTCTCACACTTTGAGTTAACTGCCTCTGGCTTTAACTACTGGGTTTAGCTGGGGTATGGTGTAGCTGTGGTCAGGCTTGAGGCGTCCCAGCGCAAAACAAAGAAAAAAAAAAGGGTATCAGTGGGAACAGTTAAATGGGAGGGTCTGAGTCACAGAGAGAGAGAGAGAGAGAGAGAGAGAGAGAGAGAGAGAGAGAGAGAGATCCTGAAAACAGCCTACCTGACATCAAGTATCAAGATCTTATTTTTCTAGAATATTGAAAATGGGATGAAAGAGTGAGCATTTATAAACTCTAAAGCTTCAGTTCTCCCTCTTTTCATCTCTAATCACACAGTTCCCTATTTCAACCTATTTACCACTGTTATAAAAAATTCCTCTAACAGCTAAGAGATCAAGCATTGATCCACGAGAGAGTCTGAAAGCATTTTTATTTTCACATACATTAAAGGCTTCAAGATTTTTCTGAACCCAGAGCAATGTACTAGTGAAACTATATAGGCCTTTTCACATTATCATTTTATGACGGACATCTGGCTGTATGTCACTTTTCCTGATGAGCCATGTTATCTCAGGAAAAATTCCTTCCTGAGTTCACCAGGTCCTTATATCATATAAAGTAAATATCCCAGGCATGGGTCAAAATATCTGCTGCCTTTTGATCTACAGCTAGGCCAGGCTAATTGAGCTAGGAATTGATCAAACTGTCATTGTAGTTTACAAAACAGATATCATAGGCAGAAGTTTAGATATCTGTCACTTTTGATCTACATTTTTGTGAAACTAATTGGACTTGGTGCCTGTTAGCCCATTTAGAGAGTTCTTTTTCTTATTTTTGTCTTTTTTTCAGTCTTTCTTGAGACAGGGTCTCCTCATAGCCCCAGCTGGCCTGGAATTTGCAATGTAGACCAGGTTGGCCTTGATTTCACAAAGATCTGCTGGGACTGAAGGTGTGTACCACCACACTGGCTTAGTTTGATATCTTTTATCGGTAGTTAGGTATGGTTAGTTAGAAAGCATCACAGCATTTCAAGCTATTACAAAGTAATAAAACATCTCAGGGTAGTGAAAACATCCCAGGGTAATAAAACATCACTGGGTAGCAAAACATCCCTGAGTCACATTTCAAGGTTCCTATTTAGTAAGTAAAACAAAAGGAAACTTCAAATGGCCCAAGCTTATAAGGACAATATGTAACAATGGAGATTGGTTATGAGACTATAAAACTTCTCCTTATCATTACAATCTCTATATTTTCTTAACTATTTCTTTCCCAATATCTTTGCAGTTAAAAAGACTCTGAGAATTTCCAAGAGGCCCCCAAAGATAGAATTACCAAAGGTTATCTCTGTGTCAGGGCTTGCGGAAGGTTCAGGTAGACCAAAAAAGTCCAAGAAACCCATAAAAACTCAAATCCAGGATGTTTCCTTAAAGCCAGAGCTGCCACCCAGCTCTTCAAAATCCCAGGATGGTGTTGTAAGAGAGGTCCCAGTAGCCCTGGAAGTCACAGGTCAACGCCTCGTGAAAGGTGACAGAGAAGGAATCACTAAACTGAAAAAAAAAGCACATTTAAAAAAGCTTTTGAAACAAGCATTGAAGAAAGAGTCCCAAACAGCACAGTTGGAATGGGAAGAGGAAGGGGCTTCAGACGATCTTTTAGAGGAAAGTATTGAAGAAACTGAGGAAGAAGTCAAAGAGGAAGTCATAAACGCATTTGAGCCAGAAGAGGACACAAAGAAACCTAAAAGTAGTAGTCATGAATTAGTTGGGACCCCTGGGCGAGACAGCACGTCAGAAACAAAGTCTTGGCGAGATGATATTTGCTGCCTGGTCTCTTCAAGAATAGCGAGTTCTCAACGAGGAATGGAAAGGGACCTGGGTCAAGAACTGGTGGACTTGGCTTATATGGTGCTGGCTGACCGGCAGCCTAGCTGGGAGCTCTTCAAAAAGATCTGTCCAGATCTAAAGGCCTCAGGGACGTGGCCGGCAGAAGCAAAAGCAGGCGCCGTTAGAAGAAAGATGACTAAAAAGTCTGTTAAGGGTGAAGGGACACTGGCAAGGACCATGACAGCTATAGGAGAGGATAAAAGCATTCTGGATAAAGGCAGGGCAATTTCTCCAAAGGACAAGAAAAAGAAAACGCATTTAGTAGAAGATTATTATCTAGCCTCAGAGAAAAGGAAACTTAAGCCAATAGAAAAGAAACCAGGCAAACGAAAAGGAGAAAGAACTGAGGGGAAAACGACATTTTTACAGCCGGAGGAAAAGGAGAAGTTGACAAAACCTGAGGTAAAAGAGAAACCGATAAAGCCTCAGGAAAAAGAGAGATCGATAAAGGCTGAGGAAAAAGAGAAATTGCTAAAGCCTCAGGAAAAAGAGAGATCGATAAAGCCTCAGGAAAAAGAGAGATCGATAAAGGCTGAGGAAAAAGAGAGATCGATAAAGGCTGAGGAAAAAATGCAACAAAAGAGAAAATGGATAAAGGATGAAAAGAAACCAATCCACCCAGAAGAAAAAGTGACACAGAAAAAAGAAATACCTGCTCTCCCGCAAAAGTTAACTACAGAAGACCAGAAGTTAGTTCCAGAAGAAAAGAAACTTACTAGACGAAAAAAGAAAGCAAGTAGAAAAGGGAGGAAAGTGGGCAGGTGGCCACACACAGAAAGGAGAAAGTGGGATTGGGAAACAGTTACGGAAGCCCAGGAGGAGCTCATGAGGGCCCAGGAAGAGGGGATGCTGTTCCCAGAGGAAAGGGAGTCAGAAAAGGAGGATCTATTCCTGGGTATGGAGGGGGAAGTTGGAAAATGGAAGAAACAGCTTCAGGAAGAGCAGGAAGCCAGCTGGGGAATGGAGAGACCTGAGGAGGAAGAGGAGGAAGACGACTGGGAACTGGACCTGTGGGCCCAGGATGATTTGTCTAGTGAAGAGGACCAATTGTCTGAGGAAGAAAGCAAGCGAGCATCAGAAAGAGAGAGCCTGATGGAGCAAGAGGATATCTTGGCCCTCCAGAAGAAACTGTCTATAGAAGAAGAAAGAGATGATGATGAAGAAGTCAGAGATGAAGATGAGCAGGAGAAACAAGAGCAGAGAGAGGCTGCCGAGCAGGAAGAGGGAGGTGAGGTCAAGAAGGAAAAACATGCAGCTCTGGAAAAGAGGAAGCCAGAAGAGGATGAAGAGTTGGGAGAATCGAGGAAACTGCCACGAGCAGTCACGTTTAGGCCTGTCTGGAAAAAGAGAGAAGTTGAGAAAGAAGAGAGCCAGGCCCAGAAAGAGGCAATGATAACTGAGGAACAGACACAAGAGTCCTGGGAAAAAGAAAAAGCGGAAGCAGAGGAGGAGGCACAGGCTGGAGAACAGCAAGAAGAGACCCAGGAACAGAAAGAACAGAGAGCCCAGATAGAGCGGATATCCATGCTGAGGATGAAGCTGGCTCAAAACGAGGAGGAGGAGCCTGAGAAAATCATACTGCGGCGAAGAGACAGAATGATACTAATCCCCAAAGAGGAAGCACCGATGAAGGATTCTGAGAGAATGTACCGAGAAAAGAAACAGGCCGCGGAACAAGAGGAACCAGCAAAGAAAGAGGAGGCAAGAAAAGCGCCTGAGGAAGGTAAAGAGGGGACCAAGAAAAAAGAAAAACCAGCTCCACGAGAGGAAAAAGTGGCCCAGCGAGAGAAACTACAGAGTGACAAAGAGCAAGTACAGAGCGAGAAAGAGAGACCACAGAGCAAGAAAGAGCGAGTACACAGTAAGAAAGAGCGAGTACAGAGTGAGAAAGAGGGACTAAAGAGTGAGAAAGAGCAAGTACAGAGCGAGAAACTACAGAGCGAGAAAGAGCAAGTACAGAGCGAGAAAGAGAGACTACGGAGCAAGAAAGAGGGCCTAAAGAGCGAGAAAGAGCAAGTACAGAGCGAGAAACTACAGAGCGAGAAAGAGAGACTGCGGAGAAAGAAAGAGCGAGTAGAGAGCGAGAAAGAGGGCCTAAAGAGCGAGAAAGAGCAAGTACAGAGCGAGAAACTACAGAGCGAGAAAGAGAGACTGCGGAGGAAGAAAGAGCGAGTAGAGAGCGAGAAAGAGCGAGTAGAGAGCAAGAAAGAGAGACCACAGCATGAGAAAGGAAAAGAGATTAAACAAAAAAAACAACTGGTCTCAGAAGAAGAGAAACTGACCTTAATAAAAGAGGGGCAGACCGGTGAAGTGGAGAAACGGTTTCAGGAAAAAGAGGAAGAAGCCAAGGGGGAAAAAAGACTGACTGCAGAAGAGAGGGGACTGGCCAGGACAAAGCGGCAGATTGCTGACGGGAAAAAAGTTGAGGCCAGGGAAAAAATGAGGACAGAAAAGACGAAGGAAAAAATAACACAAGAGGGAGAAATTCTGAAAGAGGAGGACAAACTGTCCCCGGAAGAGCGGAAACTGGCCTATGATAGGAAAAGCAAGAGGAGCCGCGGTGTTGAAGAGGGGAGAAAGCCCAAGGAGGGAAGCGCACAGGCAGCGAGGAGATGGGGCTTGGAAAGGGGGGTTTACTCCGAAGACAAAATAGTTAGTTCCAAAGCGAAAACTACAGAGGTGAAAGAGAATCAGCTGTTGAGGATCATGGCCGGGCTGATTAAAGAAATGGGTTCAGTACCTTTGAGGAAGACAAAAGTGCCAATAGAACAGAAACCATCCACTACAAGAAGGACGGAAACTGATGATCAGGGGAGGGAAGTTCTGAAGGAATGGGAGGAAAGAACAGAAGAGAGGGAACAGGCTCAGAAAGAGAGACAGCTGGACGAGAGAACGCCGCCCGAGGAAGACAGCTTGGAGGAGGACTTCAAGCTATTGAAAAGGTCCCGGAAGGTCTTCCTCAATAAAATCCAGGTAGAGACATTGTTGGGGAAGATCCAGCATCAAAATCTGTTAAAGAAAAGGCAGTTAGTGGAGCTCTGCAAGAAACTTGAGGAAAGCAAGGCAGAAAAGATCCAGATGATGTGGCTGTTAAAGAATGTCCAGGAGAAACTCTTGGAGGACTTATCTGAGGACTTGGCTGAGGAAGGTCTGACTTCCTCTGGAGGAACAGAAGTGCCCGAGGAGGCAGGGGAAAGTCCTGAGGAAGGAGAAGAGGTGGAGACTGGATCCAAGACACAGAAAAGGAGACATCTGAAGGCAGAGGTCAGCTCCAGTGAGAGTGGAGAGGAACCGGAGGAGAACCTGGCTGAGGAGCAGCAGAACGGGAGTTTGATCAAAAAAGGAAAAAAGAAAAAGTGGTCGACTGGGAAGAAAAAGAGCCTGAGTGGAGAGGAAGGTCCTGCCGAGGAGGAGGAGAAAAGCCTTAGTCAAAGACAGCGGGGCCACCCCAGTAAGAAGAGGAAGGACTGGGAAGAGAAGGAGACCATGTCTGAGGAAGAAGAGAGCTTGAGCGAAGAGGAACGGAGACTCAGTGAATCCGAGGGCCTCCCCCAGGAGTCCAGTCCCAGTGAAGAGAGTCTCCTTGAGAAGGAACTGAGTAGCTCTGAGGAAGAGAGACTGTATGAGGAGGAGAGGATGGAGGAAGAGGAGGAGGAAGAGGAGGAGGAGGAGGAAGAGGAAAGGGAGGAGGAACTGACTGTGAAAGTGAAAAAGGAGGAGGAGGAGGAAGAGGAGGAGGAGGAGGGAGAGGAGGAAGAGGAGGAGGAGGAGGAAGAGGAGGA
The DNA here is from genome assembly GCA_035773235.1 of Eospalax fontanierii. Taxonomy (NCBI): domain Eukaryota; kingdom Metazoa; phylum Chordata; class Mammalia; order Rodentia; family Spalacidae; genus Eospalax; species Eospalax fontanierii. The sequence continues at coordinate 23,270,025 of CM069554.1, read as the reverse complement.
GGAGGAAGAGGAGGAGGAAGAGGAGGAAGAGGAGGAGGAGGAGGAAGAGGAGGAGGAGGAGGAACTGACTGTGAAAGTGGAAAAGCAGGAGGAGGAGGAGGAGAAGGAAAAGGAGAAGGAAGAGGAGGAAGAGGAGGAAGAGGAGGAGGAAGAGGAGAAGGAAGAGGAGGAGGAAGAGAAGGAAGAGGAGGAAGAGGACGAGGAGGAGGAGGAGGAGGAGGAAGAGGAGGAGGAGGAGGAGGAGGAGGAAGACAGGGAGCAGATCAAACTTATGGGGGCAATGCTTTCAAAAGAAGAAAGACTGTTGAAATCAGAGGTGGGCTTATCCAAACCACTGACAGAAGCTGAATTTGCTGAGGACAGGGACGGTGCGGCTAAAAGGGAAATGCTCTCTAAGAAAGAGGGCTCGCTTGATAGAAAGAGAGATTCCAGATTCAAGAAGAGTTCCTTAAAAATACCTCTCCAGGTAGCCCCAGAGAAAAAAGAGGACACACCCCTGAAAATATCAGTGGACCATGTGGATTTGAAAAAAAAACAATACAGACAAGAGACTGTGGTTTTGGAGAAAGGTAGGGAGGATTTTTTACAAGCCATGGAAACTGGCTCAGAGACTCAAATCCCAGACGTTCTCCGCAGACCACAGTTCCAGTTACCTAGTATAAAACCACAGAAGCCTCCAGGGGACAGGTGGAGATGGATTTTGCAATATCGGGATGTTCCCACGGAGGAAACAGAAGATCAGACTATACCTCCAACCCCTGCCTCTTCTCCTGAAAAGCTGGCCAGAAGATATAAAAGTCCAGCTGACATAGAAGCAGGCATCTCAGCTGAGGACTGGATTAACAAAATCTTAAGAAGGTTGGAAGCAGGAGAACAGCTTTCTAGGGACAGTTTCCACCAACTGAGACAATTCCTCAGAGACTTCACTTCAAGAAAACACCAGGAAGGGATACACGTCTCCAAACTTAAGACCATTGCTCAGCACTTAGGGCTGTCAGACTTAAGTCATGCTGGCCTGTCACAACCGGGTAAGGATGTTTTGAGTCCAGTGCACTTAAAAGTGATCCCTCCAAGTAAAAGAAAAACAGAGAGCTGGCCAAAGTCATTCTCTGTCCCTGAGCCAGGGTTAAGATCAGCCACCAAGACTCAAACCTTTGAACCTTCAGATTGGCATCTCTTGGCCAAGCCCGGCAGGGAAAAGCAGACTCAACAGTTTCCCACTGTGGTCAAGGAGACAAAGCACCTTTATCCAATCAGAAGGCATGTTCCCAGAGCTGCCCCTCCCTTTGTGGACAGAGATTCCCTGGCCCTGGTGTTCAAGAAGGACGTCCAAGTCTCGAGAGGGAGGGTAGAGCTCCCCACGTTTTCCAAGGTAAAGAAGAAGATAGTGCCTGTTCCTGCACTCTCTATCCCCAAGAAGGTTACAGACTCAAAGACTGTAAACTGGAATCTTCTGGGAGAGCCCTACCGAAGTGCGCGGATACAGCAGTTATCAAACGCTCTCAAAGACATTGAAACGAGACACTTTTACCCTGCCCAAAGAGACATTCTCACAGGTGCCCATGAATGTGTGGACAAACAAACCTTGGCACTGATGTTTCAAAAGGATCTCACAGCTTTTAAGAGAAAAAGCCGGCATCCCAAATTGCCCAAGTTGGAGAAGACACAGCCCGTCTTGAAAAAAAAGGAAGAGGTCCCACCGTGGGAGACATTTGTGGCGCTCTACCACGTTCTGCGGATGCTGCAGCAGAAGCATGCCAAAGACAGAGCTGCCTGGATGGAACAGTTCCACCAGCTCATGGACCTGTACCAGCTTAAGTCCCCCCGAATCCAGAGGCTGCTCCAGGATCTGCTACTGACAGAAGAGCCTCAATCCCAAGAGGTCATCTCCGAAGAGGCCTTAAAAGCCACGGAGCTAGTCCCTGGGGAGCGGCTGTTCTACCGTCTGTTGTGTGGATCCCACACTCCTGCAGGCTCCCTCAAGTTCCAGAATGTAGTGCCTCTCCCTGGGCAGAACAAGGTGGACACTGTCCAGCCTTTGGGTATTGCCCAGTATGGGTTCCTAGAACTTGCCTGGAAAAGCCTACCACAGGTCAATCCTTAAGTCATCAAGAGGCTGCCCAGCATCTCCCCTCACACTCTCTGATATGGTCTAACACCAAGACATTGAAAGCCTACTGAGAATGAGCCTGGGCACAGATTTTAAATCTCCTGGCTTGTTATCCACATCCAGGAAGGGCCACACAAGTACCCACCTCCACTGAGCTCCATATACTCGCTTACTGCATCCTAAATAAAATTTCATTTCTAATATGTAACAAATATTGATGTTTTTTGTTCTCCAAACCTAGCTTCTCCAGGAAAATGGCCAAAGAAAACAGTTACCCTTGGGTTAAGGGGGACGCATTTAAAAATATGTTTTATTATTTATGTGTATGAGTGTATTGCGTGCGTGTATGCCTGTAGAGGTCAGAAGAGGGCATCAGATCCCTGGAACCAGAGTTACAGGTCGCTGTTAGCTGCCATGTGGGTGCTGGGACTCGAACCTGGGCCCCAGGAACACATTTTTTTTTTTTCAGACAATGAAGTATATACATCCTTTGGTGGACAGAGGTTAATATTTGATCACCTTTTCATGGAAAATCTGTCCTAGTTTTTTTCTTTCCTTTGATTACTGTTCACTATCCTCAGAAGGTCATGGATCTCGTGTACGCCCAAGGAGGTCAAAAGAGATTAGATTCTCTGGAGCTGGAGTTATAGGTGGTTCTAAGCCACATGATATGGGTGCTGGGAACTAAATTCAGGTGCTCTGGAAAAGCAGCAAGTGCTCCTAACCACCGAGTCAGCTCTCCAGATCCAAAACGGTGGTTTAAAATACCAACTTAGAAGTTCAGGAGAATTTATAGCCTAGTGTTTGCCGGGCCATTTACTAGTTCTTAGATCTTAGTTTTTGACCTCTTCAAAGTAAAACTAGTGATTATATGGCCGACCTCAGTGAAACGCACAATACAATGCCCATGGGTCTTTTGTGGTCTTCTTCTCTTGAGACAGGGTTTTGTTCTCTATCCTTAGCTGGTCTGGAACTTCTATATTATCAAAGTTGACCTTGAACTTCTGGCAATCCTCCCAAATGCTGGGATTTTTATCACACCTGGTTATGTTTTGATTTTTCTATGCTTAATTCCACAAAGGAAAATCATTTGGATTTTGATTTCAGGGGCTAGTCACATGCAGATGTTAAGCCTATGTAATTCTTGTAACCATAGCCTGGGAAATATATTTTTGTTAAATGTAATTTACTTCAAGTCTTATCTATGGATATAGCACACAGTAAGTACTGCTTTTTAAAGGGAGCTGCTTTACCTTTGATTTGAAAAGAAAAAAACAAAACAAAACAAATTTTACTGGGCATGACCGCACACACTTTTGATTCCAGCACTCTGGAAGCAGAAGCAGGCGAATTTCTGTGAGTTTGAGGCCAGCCTGGTCTACCTATGGCATTCCAGGCCAGCTGGGGCTGTATAGTCTCAAAAAAAATAAAAAACCCCTACAAACTAAAAAATTTTTAAAAGCTCAATGTCATCGTAAGTCAATTTTGAGAAATTTCATTTTCCTTCTAGGAAGATAATTTATATTTTTCAGTATGCTGGGATATACACCAAATATTAATGTATAATTCAATGTTCTGTCCTTCCTAATTTATAAACATGTCTCCTTGCCAGTGAGGCCACAAATTTATTCTTTTTTTCCTAACCAGATTTCCAATATGTATTTAGCATGAAAATTTAAAAATTAAGGATTGAAATGATTTCCAAACGACTAAACTTCTAAATATATTCATCTCTTTACACAGAAACAAAATCTTTGAAAGTATTACATTTCCAATGAATAGAGGACTACCAATATTTGAATATTTTGATATAGGAGTATTTCTGAACAAGTCCTAACTTCTATATCCATCATTTGTTCTGCTTAAGATATACACATGAGATTATAAGTTTCAAAAAGGTGACAAAATATTGCCGTGAATTTTAACAAGTTTTTAAAATGTCTAATGGAGTGCAAGATGTAGTCACTTCTATAACCAAGTGATAATATCATTAATATACATTGAGTGTCCCTTATCCTGAATGCCTGGGACTAGAAGAACTTGAGATGTTCTTTTTTAAAAAGTTTATTATTTGGCTATGGTGGCCCAGCCTTTAATCCCAGTACTCGGAGGCAGAGACAGGTGAATCTCTGTGAATTCCAGCCTGGTCCACATGATTAGTTCAAGGCCAGACAGGGCTACATAGTGAGAATCTGCATCAAAAAATCTTTTATTACATGTATTTGTGTGCATGTGTGTGTGCTTGCACACATGCACAGTGTGTGTGTGTGTGCTCATGTCACAGTGCACATACGGAGGTCAGAGGTCAACTCATGAGCATTGGTTTTCTCCCTCCCGGCTGTTTGGGTTCCGGGGACTGAACTCAAGTTATCAGGCTTGGAGCAAGCATCTTCTTCCACTGAGCCATCCCATTGGCCCAAATTTCAGATTTTTTGACAGAGTTTCAGAATATTTGCACCACATAAGATACATTAGATATACTGGAGCTTGAGTAAAGTGTATCAAAACATGAAGTTTGTTTATTTTCATATACAAATGATCTAAATGTACTTTTAAAAATATTGATTGCTTTTATTTTATAATATTTTATTTATTATTTTTATTTTTTAATGTTATGAGTGTATTGCCTGCACGTATGTAAGTGCACCTGTTGTGCAATGCCCTCAGAGGTCAGAAAGGGGCATCAGATACCCTGGAACTGGAATTACAGACAGGTGTTAGTTGGCACCTAGGTGATAGGAACCAAACCTGGGTCCACAGCAAGAGCAGCCGGTGCTCGTAATCACGGAACCATCTCTCCACTCCCTGCTTTTATTTTGTATGTATATAATGTGCATTGCCTGCATGCTTGTAAGTGCAGCCATGTCATACAATGCCAATGGAGTTCAGAAGAAGGCGTCGGATCCCCTGGAACTAGAGTTATGGATGGTTGTTAGCCTCCATGTGGGCGCTGAGCTTCAAACCCGGCTCCTCTTCAAGAGCAGACACTGCTCTTAACTGCTGAGCCATCTCTCCATCCCCCTAAAGGTACTTTTATACAACACAGTCATATGACACACTAGGTCTATAATGAGCCACATATGTGATAGTGGTCCTATAAGCTTATGTTACTTAGTTATAAAATAGTTAGTTTAGGTATGTTTTATATTTGCCCAACCAGGGAATTGCCTAATGATGTGTTTCTCAGAACATAGTCCTGTCCTTAAGTGATATATGACTGTTGTTTTTAATCCCCATATTCTAACCTGTCACATGAGGTCAGGTGTGGAATTTCATATCACCACGTTGGTGTTCAAAAAGTTTCAGACTTTGATTCAGCTATACCACTTCTGAGCATACAGGAATCTAAGTCTGCACACAACAGTGGAACCTACACATGCACTTCCTGTAGCAATGTTCACAACAGCCACACAGATGCATTGATGACAAAAATATAGCATCTATGTAAAAAGGAATTTTATTCAGTCAATAAAGAAGAAAAAGTACACCATTTTCGGGAAAATGGAACTGAGGCTCATCATGTTAAGTGAAATAAGCCAGATCCAGAAAGACTAATAGCATGTTTCCTCAAATAAATCTAGACCTAAAAAACAGGACCGGGGGTTAGTGGTACACACCTTTAATCTCAGCACTCAGGAGGCAGAGGTCAGCAGATCTCTGTGAGATCAAGGCCAACTTGGTCTACATTGTGAGTTCCAGGCCAGCTGGGGCTGCAGGGAGACCCTGTCTCAAAAAAAAAAAAAAAAGACATAGAAAATGAAATAAAATAAAAATAAAACAGGAAAGTAAAGTATTTGGGAAGAGGAAGGGGATACTGGGAACTGACAAGAGAGGATAACACTGGCAAATATCCTCAAAGTATATGATGTACATTATGTACATCAACTAAACTAAACATCAACTAAATTCTCTTTAACTCTGATTTAGTGGAACTTGGGTGAGAAAAACAAAATAAATGGACTGTGATAAACAAGTATTGCCTCATAAGTGGAAGCCCTGGAAGTCTACATCTAGCACCACTGGGGACATAAAAAGAATTTTATTTATTTATGAAGAATTTATTTATAAAGAATTTTATTTATTTATTTATTTATATTTGTTTGTTTGTTTGAGACGCAGTAGCTCTGGATGGCCTGAAACTCACTATGTAGACCAGGTTGGCATCAAACCCACAGAGATCTGCCTGGTTCTGTCTTGGGTAGCAATTTCCTCTAAGATAAAACCTTCCATCTTGGAGGAAGCTAGGTAAACATCAAGATGATCTAAAGGGAAGTAAAAAAATATGAGTTTGGAGGGGAGGTGAAACACTCCATCCCTCAGGAAAACTTGTTCCGCTCGGGAAGTAAACAACTCAATAGGAAGTCCTTGAAACTGACCGGATGCACTAGCTCCCTCCATCCCCAAGCATATCTGAGCCCTGAGAACTGCTGAGAGGTGCTCTTGAGACCTGTCCGGCTGCCTGGAAGAGGCTCCCATCACCTGAGCTAGGAAAGGACTCTCTCCAACCTGTTTAGTTGCCTGCAGTTGTGCAGTGAGTTCCAGGTTTCCTGATTTTGTGAGTTGTCACCGCTGCCGGAGTGGGCTTTCTGTGACACAGCTGCTTTTGAGTAAACTGCTCCCATAAGTTAAGCCCCCACCTGTGAAGGAAATTGGCACATCATGGGAACCCTGACCATGGAACAGCCAGTCCCCTGACCATCCAGTTCTATACTGGGGACTTCCTCTTTCCTCCTGCCTGGGGGTCCATACAGGCCACGTGGACGAGTCCCAAGAGAAACCACAAAAATGGCCTAAAATAAATCTCCCCTGCGACCCCTGTCTCCCCTGCAGCAGCTGTCCCCCGCAAATCCCCTTGTAACTGCTGCCTGACCAGATCCACCCCGCCCCCGCAGGCGTCTCCATTTTATTTTATTGTTGTTATTTTATTTTATGTGTATAAGTTTACTGCCTGTATGCATGTAAGTGCACCCGTGTTATGCGATGCCCATGGAGGTCAGAAGAGGGTGTTGGAGGCTTTGGAACTGGAGTTACAGACAGTTGTTAGCTGCCATGTGGATGCTGGGAATCAAACCTAGGTCCTCTGCAAGAGCAGCCAGTGCTCTTAACCATCGACCCATCTCTCCAGCCCCACATTTTCCTTATTTCTAACTGCATCAATATAATTTATTATATTTTAATTTATTTATTTTGTATGAATGTGTAAATGGGTGTGTGATCAGAGGACAACTTGTAGAGTTGTTCTTCCCTTCGGTCATGTGAGTTTCAGGGATCAAACTCAAATCATCAGGCTTAGGGTGTCTATTAAGCCATCTCATCAGCCCATAAAAATAATTTTTAGGTTCATAGTATTTAATCATATTGGCTAATCACGTTTATATCCTGAGCACCACTTTTGCCCATGAAATCACTAACAGGAAAACTGTGGTTGTTGATTCTAGACTTTAGAGTCTAAACTTTTTTTTCAAAGATTTATTTTATGTATGAGTGTTTTGCCTTCATGTATGAGGGCATCAGATGGCCTGGAATTGGAGGTACAGTTGTGAGCCCACCATGAGGGTTCTGGGAACTAAACTCGGGTGCTTTGCAAGAGCTGCAGGTGCTCTTAACCCCTGAGCCCTATCCTGCTCTCCAGCCCTGCTGTACATCTTTTACAGTTTGAGAACACATGAAAAGACCTGAATGATGTGCCAAATGAATATGACAGTGTCACAGAACTGAACAGCTCCGGAAGACAGGCAGATCAAGAACAGACCACCTCAGCTCTACATGAAAGAAAACATGCCCTAAAATCAAAGATCTCATGAGAAAGCCTAGAATTCACCTAAATATTGATTCTTTTGTGTGAAACAACTCTTCTCACCAGGATTCTTATTTGGGGGGAATGTCAGGAAAACGAGGAAGGGCATTTCTGGGCCACACAGCATAGCTTCCTCACACAATACTCTTCAGACCCTGCTCACACATATGAACAAAGGCAGGAGGGAAGCTGGACTCCTGTGTTTCCGTTTACAACGGTCCTGAGGTCACGGCTCTAAGAAAAACAGAGGTTCTGAAGCAGTGTAGCCAGTTGGTCCTGAGAAGTGCAAGAAAAGAATGTCCCATGCCTTCCCACTGGAACAAGGCAGTGTTCTTGCTGAAAAACTTCATTTGGGGATTAGCCTGTCACCTCAGTCTTAGAGCTATTTTGGTGTCAGTCTCAAGTTGTCTTGAGGAGAGAGGGCGGAGCAAACAGCAGGGAGCCTAAAGTGGATCAGTAACACACTGCTGCAGCCATCAACAGAGATGTAAAGGACACGCACCCTTAGGTCACCTCCTAGTGACGTCACCACAGCCACTCAACTGGTCACAGCCTCAGTACTACACTACCCGTCCAGGAAGCGCTTAACAACTGGAGCGTCCATATTTAGGGACTTCTCTTTCTCCAGGTCAGGGGCTCCAATTTCATGGTTTGTCCAGAGCTCTGACTGCCATCGCCCTTGACCTGTGTTATAGCCTTAAATTGAATACCATTCACCTTGCAAAACAGCCAGAATCTCCCGGGGTGGGGTAAGGGGGAGGAGCCACAAATTGCGTGCGCCGTTGCCTTCTGGGAAATGTAGTTCAAGCCTGCCGACCGGTGGCCGCCGGGGCTTATGGGAAAAGAAGGCCTATGGCCAAATTTCCTCTGGTTTTCACACGTTCCGCAATAGCTGCCCCAAGTGGTTTGGGAGAACTGAGTTGTGCTGGGAATTGAAACTGGGGCCTTAGACATGTTAGTCAAGTGTTCTGCCACTGAGCTGCATGGCCAATAAAAAGTACTGTTCTTAATGGTGAAAGCTTTGCCCTGGACTCTAGAAATGAGACACATAGACACATAGATATGCCTGGCATTATGATTTCAGTATTGTACTAGATGTCCTAACTTACACGGGACAGTAAATAAGATATGTACAGTGATTAAAATTTCTTGAGTCATGGTGCTGGAGAGATGGCTCAGCGGTTAAAGAGCACTGGCTATTTTTGAAGATGCAGGTTCAAATCCCAGCACCCACATGATGGCTAACAGCCATCCATAACTCCAGTTCCAGGGAATCCAATGCTCTCTTCTGTCCTCTGCAGGCATTGCATGACACAGATGTTCTTTACATGCAGGCAGAATACTCATACATATAAAAATAAAAAATATTATAAAATTGTCATTATTTTTGGATATTATGTTGTTTCATATGATTGTTTCAATTCAAAAGCCCCTCCTCTAAAATTAAAACACTGTGGAGTATACACTGTAACTCCAACACTGGAAGGTTGAGGCAGAAAGACTGCAACTTCAAGACCAGCCTGGGCTACAGGAGATTCTGTCTCCAAAAACAAAATAAAAGTTAATAATGGGCAAAATTTTACAGTCATTGGAAGACAGAAATTTATATATTTAAGAATCACTATCAGGTGTGGTGGCTCTTGCCTGTAATCCCAGCAATCAGGAGAATGAGACAGAAGGATTGCTGCAAGTTTGGGGCCAACCTGGGCTGCCTAGCAGCACCTGGTCTCCAAAACCAAAAGTGGGGGCTCAGGAGATGGCTCAGAAGGTAAAGGCACTTGCTACTAAGCCTAACAACTTGAGTCCAATCTCCAGAAGGCTCACAGTTGAAGTAGTAAACTGATTCCCACTAGCTGTCCTTGACTGGCACGTGTAGACACTCACAATAAATTAAATATAATAAATAATAACCCAAAGGTGGTAAATAAAGTTAGATGCATTCTTTGAATAATTAAGATAATTGATAAATTTCATGGGATACAGAGATGGTTCAGTGGTAAGAGATGGACCAGATGGACCAGAACTCAGTTCCCAGCACCCACATTGACTGGTTTGGCTCTCGACTACCTGTAACTCCAGCTTCAGAGGACCTGCTGCTTTCCTCTGGTCTCCCCAGTGACCTGCACACCTGTGCACTTGTGGCATACACACCCACACACACACACATAAAAGAAAATCAACTCATGAGAATAAGGATTTTTTTAAAGTGTGTTGATGAATTTATCATTGATAATTATGATTGTTGAGCTTCCTGAAATAATGACTAAAAGAACTTCAACTAGTAATTGAATGATAAAAATAAATCAATGGGCTGGGATACAGCTTAGAAGTGGAGTATTTGCCTAGCATGCAAAAAAGCCCTGGCTTCCAGCCCTAGCTCCCCTTCCAAAAGAAAACAACAACGTAAAAGTCAATCCAACAAAAGGAAGAAAATGGGGACGTGCCACACGAAGTTAAAATGGCACATTTATTTACAGTTGCTACTTAATTTTAAACAAGCGCTAGCAAGCTTTTGTTCAGAAATAGTTCTGGTTTACTTCCCTCCAGTCTGCTCCGGCATGCATCTAATATCAGAATCACCCGGACCGATGACAGCCATGGTGCACACTAGAGTATTTTCCAGATGCTGTGCCCCAAATTCAATATGATTACCACCAGAGTGGTGAACACCAGTTTTGGCCAACATAGCTTACTTTTTTCTTTCAGATTTCCTCAAAGCTGGGCAGCTGAAGCAGGGATGATCAATTTGGCTTGGGCCCTGTCTCATCATCTTCAGAGTCTGTTTGTAGACCAGCACACACTTTCCATTTTTCATGATAGTTGGAGCCTAGAATTGATCAACTCCAGAGACTTTTGTCTTCTTTGCAGCCACCGTCTCCTGCCTTAGATACGGGATAGCTCCCAACAAAGCAGTGGTCATGATTATATTTTTGTGTTTATTATTATTATTATTATTATTATTATTATTATTATTGTCAGGGTCTCCCTATGTAGCCCTGGCTGGCCTCGAACTCACACATATCTGCTTGCCTCTGCCTTTTGAGGGCTGGGTTAAAGGTGTCCCCCAACAAGCCGAGCTATTTAGTTTTTTTGTTTTTGTTTTTTTGACAGGCTCTCCTGAGATAGGATGGGATGTACTCAAACTTCTGATCCTCCTGTCAGCCAGCTTAGTGCTGGGGTAAAGACATGCACCACCATGCCTGAAAAACATATCACAATTACTTATTTTCTTTGTGTGTGTGTGTGTGCATGCACACACACATGCATGGAGTCATCTGTATTGTACGTGCCTAGAACCAGAAGGCTGGAGTTAAAGTTATAAGTAGAACCCGAACTCAGGTCCTCTGGAAGAAGAGCAGAGTTGTTCTTAACATCTGAGCCATCTCTCCAGTCCCTATTATCTTTTTCCAAATATTTTATTACTTTTATTTTATATTACATGTATGTGTGTATTGCTTGCATGTACGTAAGTGCACCCCGGCTGCGAAATGCAGGCGAAGCCAGAAGAGGACATCAGATTCCCTGGAATTGGAGTTGAGGTGGTTGTTAGCCATCATGTGGGTGCTGGGAAATTGAACCCAGGTCCTCTGGAAGAACAGCCAGCGTTCTTAACCGCTGAACCATTTTCCAGCCCCTATTTTCTCATTTTGACATAGGGTCTCATCTAGCCCTGGCCTGGACTTGACCTACTGGATTTCCTGCCTCTACTTTTTCAGTGTTGGGATTACAGGCGTGCACCCCCACGCCCAGCTAAAACGGAACGTTTAAATCAGTGGCTACCTTGCATGTAAGTATATTAAATATTCCAAGGGAGAAATAGGGCAATCTTTGTCTTAGGCATTCATTCCCAGTCCTAAAGGCCTTGGCCAGGAGCGCCTGGCTTCAGTGACGCCACATTCAGGAAGCTCTGAGCTCCCAGACCACATCCTCGGACCGAAAGCAGGCAGAGCTCTAGCGCGGAGTCCGCGACCCGCAAAGGACTCCGGTAAATGTAGTCTTGAGCTCCAAAAGAAACGGGAAAACCGGAGCTGGATCATTGGATCCCGTCCTGCACTTCTGATACCGGAGCAAACCAGCCGGGAATCCAAACGCCTTAGAAGTCTCAGGGGATTCCAGCCCCGGTCCTGTGAGAGAAGTTCTCCTTTTAGCCTGCTAATCACACGCATCTCTGGTTCCAAATTCTCTACTCTTGGTCCGAGAAACTCACTCTCCCGAGGCGTTTAGAGCAGCACGGCCTTCTGGGAAATGTAGTCCAGTTTTAAAAGCGCAGACACATGGCGGAAGTGGCTGGAGCGAGGTTGTTCCGGATCATCTCAGTGCCCTACCTGACCTAACCAGTGGCTGCCCTAGTTGCTGCTCGCTCGTCGTCGGAGTTCGTGGACCGGTTGGGTCTCAGTTTATCCGTTCGAGGTGAGTCTGGCCGCTGTTTCTAAGCATCGTGGGCGCGCCGCGTTCAGGCCTGGGTCATTCGAACGCTGGCTGCCGGCTGGCTCTAAGGGACGCACCCGGTTTCCGGGATGGCGCTGGAGGCTTAAGAGACACCCTTGGGAAGGACTGTGGCTGGGCGTGGGTGAGAAGCTGCGTGGAGGGGTGGCGGTGATCCTCCCGACTCCTCTGTAAAGCGGGCAGGAATAAGGGAACTTCTTCCTTGCTGTCAGGTTTACTCCAAAAGACAAAGCTAAACCGTAGATGGGGTATTACTGTGCACAAGATAGATACATTTACTGTGCAGAGCACCCCATCAGTGTGACTTAAATATAGGGTGGAGGCAGATGTGCTGACCCACATTTATAAGCTCTGCACTTCAGGGGCCAAAGCAGGAAGACAGTGGCTTTAATTGAGGCCAGCCTCAGGGACACTGTGAGTTCCAGGCCATCGTGGGCTACGCTCCTTTCTCAGAAATGTGTGTGTAGAAATTAAGAATAAATAAGTAAATGTTTTTATTATTTTTAGTTTATGTGTTATGAGTGTATGGCCTGCATATATGTAAGTGTACCTGTGTCATCCTATGCCCACAGAGGACAGAAAAGGATATTGGATATCCGGGAACTGGAGTTACAGATGGTTGTTAGCTGCCATGTGGATGCTGGGAACTGAACCAGTAGGTAAGAGTAGGTAGTGCTTTTAACGGCTGGACCACCTCTCCAGTCCCCTGGAAATTATATATTTTTAAAACTTGTTTTTGTGGGAGTGTTGCTTTTGTGACACACTCACAGAGTAGATGTTTAGCCTTACTTAGGGAACAGACAACAGATTTGAGAATTCTTCTGTGAATTAAGGAAGAATTTGTGACTGTATGGATTACCATTAGAAAAGTCAAAATTTGGAGTTCAAGATTCCAGATGATTCACTCCACGTTCTAAGAGAAAATAATTCTCTGCTCCAGGTCTTCTTTATGACAGGAGCACAGACACCAAATCTTTCAGTTTGCTGAGCTTGAACTTCTCAGCCTCCACAACTGAGAAATAGCTTTCTTGTTTATAAGCTGCCAGGTTTCTGATATTCCATTATTCTGTTATGGCAGGTTAAATGAACTAAAGTAGGACTTTAATCCTGCACCTGACCAGTTCCTGCTGAAATTTGCCTTGCTTTGAATTTATGGCTTCCAGGGTGATCAAGTTCTTGTTTGTTATTTGTATGAGGTGTAGAAATCCACAGAAAAACCTCTGGGTAGATAATGACATGGCAGATTATTGTCCCAGTAGAAGAGACTGTGGCATGAGATAGGAATTTGTGGGGTGAGATGGGGTTAAGGGGTAATCAATAATGGGATGGCATGTAGGGGTGGTTGTGTAATAAAGAAAATTTTAAAGATTATTGAACCAACCAGTGAAAGTGACAGCTAAAGTGATTAACCCTGAGCCACAGCTTTCATCCTTATTGTGATTAGCCTCAAGCCACAGCTTTGATCTTGAACAGAATTCATTTTATTTCTTATGTTCTATTTTTGTATTACTGGAGACTGAACTTGGGCTTCTTGATGCTAGGTCAGCATTCTAGTACGGGGATGCATACTCAACCCTTGGGGGAGATTTTTAGGAGTTGAAGGGATCACAAATCAAGAAAAGTTAGCATGGGCTGGAGAGATGGCTCGGCAGTTAAGGAGCACTGACTCTTCTCGCAGAAAACCTGGGTTTGGTGCCCACCACCTCTATGGCAGCTAACAACCATCCATAACCCCAGTTCCAGGGGATCCTACGCTCTCTTCTGGCCTCTGCAGGGTATTGCACACATGTGGTGCATTTACATACTTGTAGACAAAAGGCTAATACATATAAAATAAAAATAAATCAAAATCTTAAAAAAAAGTCATCAGGAGTAGGAATACCCTTTGTTGGTGCCTTTGGGAGCTCCCTGGGGAAAACTACAATCTAAGAAGCCCTACTAAGTTGCAGTGTCTGAATCTTCTGAAAAGTCACAGTACCAGACTTGGAGGAACTTGTCCCAGTGATTAGAGAAGTACAAACTCAGAGGATGAACTCTGAGACAAAAATTATGATTAAAGAAAAGGGAACAACAGTTGTTTTGGGGAGACTCGGTTGCTTGATGACAAAGAAAAACAGCAGGCATTTTTATGGGTTTTTTGGAGAGGTCTGGGGGTTTTAAACATGGGCACAGCATTTTTTAAAAATTAAAAGAGCCATGTGTGGTGGTGTATGCCTTTAATGCCAGCACTTGGAGGCAGAGGCTAGTGTAACTAAGTTAAGTTCCAGGTCAGCCAGGGTTACCTAGTGAGACCCTGTCTCAAAATAGATAGATAGATAGATAGATAGATAGATAGATAGATAGGTGATAGATAGATAGATAGATAGATAGATAGATAGATAATCTCATCACATTCTTAAGAAGATGATGTATGATTTCTGGGTATGATAAAGATTAGTGGCTACTTTTTCCCTGGAGACAGCCTGGTGTTAATTCTATCACTAGTCAGTGGATTCTATCCTTCTGCTAAGGAGATTCTGGCTAGGCACATTCCTGACCTTAACAAGGTAGGAAGGAACTTCCTGGGTGAGTTAACAGGCTTTATGAATTAAGGGAATGAGAATCTATCATCATTGCTATGAGTATCCCATAATAGTATTTTGATTGCAACCATGGGCCCCTTCTACTGAGCCTTTTTTTTAAAAGACAGTCTCATTTAGGTATCCTTGCTGGCCTCATACTCACAGAGATCTGCCTGCCTCTCCCTAGACTTTCCTTATCCAGTGATGAGCAGAAAACGTAACTCAGCCTTGATGTGTGTACACAGGGAGAGGCATGGAGAGCAGATCCCAGTCTATCACAAGACGCCCGGTTTGTCCTAATTCCATTTTCCTTTTCTAGTTCTGCAGTTTTCCAGAGGTGTCCCGAGCACTGGGAAGCATGGCTATTGTGGATGTAAACACTGTGTTCAAGGTGAGGTGAAGTTCTTCCATCAGCTGCTTTCTGATTGCTTTTTCCTAAAGAGTAATTTCCACATTGTCATGATAACAAAGTACAAACAAGTACAGTTTGCGATTTTTGTCAGTGGAAATTTTGCCTTTAAAAAGAAATTAATTTTTATTTGTTTTTACTTTATATGTATGAACGTTTTGCCAGCCTGTATGTAAGTGTGCCCATGTGTGCAGTGGGCACAGAAGCCAGAAGAGGGCATTGGATCTCCTAGAGCAGGAGTTATATGTGGGTGCTGGGAACTGAACCCAGGTCCTCTGCAAGAGCAGCTGGTGCTCTTAACTGCTGAGCCATCTCTCCAGTCCCCACCCTTTGTTTTTGAATTTAAAGACAGGGTCTCACTATATCACCTGGCTGACTTAGAATTTGTATAGACCAAGCTGACTTTGAATTCACAGAGATTTGCCTGCCTGTGCTTCATTGAGTGCTAGGATTAAAAGTGTGCACCACGATTCTTAGCATAATTTTGTTTTTTAAGATATGCTTGGACTATAAGACAGTATATATTTTCTTTTTCATTCAAGTACGTTCCAGATCATGTAGGAATCTCAAAATGTATGTATACTTCAGAGAGTTAATTTTTTAAAAAATGATCTTTTTGAGATGATCTCTCTGTAGACCCCCTGGCTTGGAACTTATTATGTAGACCAGGCTGACCTTGAACTCACAGAGATCTGCATAAGTGCACTGCCTCTGGAGACCGAAAGACGGTGTTGGATCCCCTGGAGCTGGAGTTACAGGCAGTTGTGAGCCACCTGATGTTGGTGCTGGGGAATGAACTTTGGTCCTCAGCAATATCCAAAGTATCTCTTAACCACTGAGCCATCTCCAGCTTCTGCTTCCTTTTCTGTTCCTCAATTTTCATATCTAGAAATGGAGAGAATAGTAGCACTAACCTTTAGATTTGTAGTGACCAAATTAATATATGCGAAGCCCTTAAAAATGCGATATACAAAATAAACTCAGTGCTGTTACGATGATAGTGTGTACTTAGTCTCCTCTGGATCAAGAAAAATGAAAATATAAAATTGTGGTAAGTGTAGGCTATAGTCCCAGTACTCAGGAGGTTGAGCTAAGAGGATTACTGCAAGTTTGAGGCCATCTTGGCCTACCTAGTAAATTCCAGGCCACCCTGAGCTACATGAGACCCTACCTTTAAAAAAAATTTCATAAAGAAAAATGTTGGGGTAGGTATTTACAAGTAAGGAAGACACTCTTACCAGGATTATATACTTGTACCACCTGGTTTATGTTGCTTTTTTTGCTGGTTTTTGAGACCTGTCCCTAGGTAGCTTGAAAACTTCTGTGTAGTCCAGGCTAGCCTCAAACTTGCAATCATCCACCAGCCCCAGCCTTAGGCCAATGTGTACAGTTTACAGAGATGTGTTTAGGCACAGTTTTATTTTGTCCACGAGGAGACAAGCTGGGTGGGTAACAGGTTTTACGTATTAAAGCTGTGAGAACTTGCCACCAGAGTTTTAGGGCAAAACCCTTGGCTCTCGATAGGATAGGCATGGTGGTACAAGCCTGTGATATTAGCTGCTTGGGAGGCTATGGTAGGAAGGTCAGGAGTTCAAGCCCAGCTTTGGTTACTTGAGACCCAGTTTCAAAACAAACAGATGAAGAAATACTCAAGTTCGAGCAGGCTCCACAGGCTAGGTTTTCTGCTGGGTCCTCCATCTCCGTGTGCCAGATCAAAGGGTGAACAGGGCTGGTTGGATGGCTCACTGGGTAAAAGGACTTGTCAGCAAGACTGACAGCCTAAGTTCGATTCTTGGGACCCACAAAGTGGGAAGGAGAGAAGTAATTTCTGCAAGTTGTCCTCTGACTTCCACTTGTGTGCCATGGTACAAATATGTGTGCACAAAATAAAAGAATGGGTAATTACTAGAATTTTGAAGTCCTTTTGTGGTCATCAGATTATACAAAGGAATCAGGGTTTCCTCTTGAGGTTCTTAGTTTAATTAATAAAAGAATTTAAGAATGAAATCTTGAGGACTATTTTATTAGTTTAAAAGAATACGCCTCAGAGCAGCGAACTATAAATCTCAGTGGCTGCCTGGGCGGGGGGGATTGGGGAGGGGAGAAGGCAAAGGAGAATGGAGGAGAGAAGGAAAAAGCTGTGACATTTAAGCCAGCATGGAGGTTAGACATGGCGGGGAGAGGTGCTTCAGAGAAAGGGTTAGGAAGCCCAGGGTATCAGAAAAAGCATACTTAGGTTTTGCCTGCATCTGAAACAGAAAAAAAAGAAAAAGTTGAACCTCTCTACTCAGGCCCTGCTGAACTTCATTCATGGTGGCTGTCAGACCTGCACTGTGCAGGAATTCTGGGAAGGATAAGTACAGTGCCTTGTTAACGTGCTGATTATTCCTCTATCTGTTCAGCATGGCTTTAAGTGAGCCTGCCTTCCTAGGGCTGGTCCCTTGGCCTAACTGGAATATTACGTCTTTGCCCAGGCCAGGGAGATTATTCTCTTGACCAGAAGCTGTTTTTTTCTTAATGGGTCTTTATTGCTACGCTGACAAAATTGTGAAAATCAGAAAGGTGATTTTATACACATTGGGGGGTATAGATAAATGGGTTCAGGCACCCCAAGTCTGTCATTAGGGCACTCATGGAAACTTTAGGTTTAGACAAAGGAATGATGCAGGAAAATGGAGTGATGTGCATAACTAAGGGGTCATGGTCAGATCAAGATGTGGTCTGATTGATTATTTCTTAGTATCTACAAGCTGATGGGAAGAAGGCCTTTTGACTTGAGTGGACAACCTGGGTTCTACTTCTGCCCAGGTGCAGCTTTGCCCCATTGATAATTGCACCCACCTGTGGGAGGGGTCGGTCCTTGAGGCTCAAGGTGAATGCAGGTTAGGTTGGGACCCAAGGCCTGTAGGCCTCGTAGGGCATCTGGAGCAGCACTCTGCTCTTCTTCTCTTGTCCCAAGTGAGAGGTCGGTGCTTTTTAGTTTCTAAGTACCGGCTCTGGCTCTTGTCCCCAGGAGTATCTTGGTTACTATTTTTAATCATAACCCAAACTCCCCCCAGAATGCCAGCGCTTGGGTGTGCAGGCGTCCATTTGACGGTGTCAAGTTCCAAAAGCAGATGATCTCAATAACAGATGGCTTCATTCTTCTGGGCGGCTGCGCTGACTATACTGAGAGACAGTTAAATTCTCTCGCTCTGAGCCTCTCTAAGGGCTCTATGTACGTAATGTAATGCCTGATTTCCTTCTTGTGTTCTCCACTTACCCAGCCCTTTACCCTCAACTGCTGGACCTTATCTGTGGGTTTTATTGTTTTAACTTGAGATAGAGTCTCTGTAGCCCAGACTGGTCTGGAGCTCAAGTATGCAGCCCAGGCTAGCCCGAGATTTGGAGCTCTCGTCCTCGGTGCTGAGGTTACAGGTGTGAGCCACAATGCCTGCCTAGACTGGAGTATTTCTTTGGTTGGATTTGCAAGATTGAGAGAAGCAGTTATCCTCACACTAGTGGATTCACTCTGAAAGAATGCAGATTAAGAAAGGGAAAATTACCTAGGCCAAAGTCTAGGAACAGACAGTCACAAGCTCGTAGATGTGTCATCCTGGAGAGAGTATATGGAGACATGATGTGAAGTGTGTGTGTGTGTGTGTGTGTGTGTGTGTGTAGATGTAGGAAGTACAGCACTTACCTGGTGCCTCTTGGACTCGCTGGAAGTGCCTGCAGCTCACTGTTACTCAGCCTCCAGCTCCCTGGAGGTCAGACCCACATAGCCCAAGGCCTCAGCCCAAGAAGAGGCGAAGCTGGAGAGGTGGCTCAGTGGTTAGGAGTGCATGCTGCTCTTCTAGTGGAACTGAGTTTGGTTCTGAGGACCAATACTGGGCAGTTCACATCCACCTGTAACTCCAGCCCCAGGGGATCTGACACTCTCTTCTGGCCTCTGTGGGCACTGCATTCATGTGCATGGATATACATATATATACATAATTGAAAAAAAGAAACACCCTCATTGGGCAGGATATTCAAGGACTTGGAAATGATTGTTCAGGAACCAAAGGCCAGTTCTTGAAATGTTTGGTTTGTTCTTGAGGCTGCAGGCTGCAGGCTGTTGTACAGAAGCAGCACACGGTGTTTATAGAGTTAACCAGCAGTAGACTGTTGTCTTAGAATCATTTCCAAGATGTCTTGATGAGTAGACGCTGTCCACAATTACGTGAGGTTTTATGCATCTTACAGGCACAGGGTTGCTATGTATGTTTGTGTGTGTGTTATTTACCCTGCTGGGCTGTAAGCTTCCAATTCTGAATATTGCTTAGTTACAATACCTCTAAAAAGTTCACTTGGTTGGCTGGAGAGGTGACTCAGTGGTTGAGAGCATGTATTGCTTTTGCAGAGGACCTAAGTTTGGTTTCCAGCACCCACATTAGTCAGCTCACAGCCACCTATAACCCCAGCTACAGGGGATCGAACACCCTCTTCAGGCTTCTCTAACACCTTCACACACAGAGTTTTTTAAAAGTTAATTTTGCTAGATGTGGTGGCACATGCCTTTGATTTGAGCACTTGGAAAGTAGAGGCAGGCAGATCTCTTGAGTTCAAGGCCAGCCTTTGTCTACATAGCAGGTTCCAGGCCACCTGGAGCTACAGGAAGACCCTGTCTCAAAACCAAACAAAAAAAGTTAATTCTGTTCGATTCAGGGTCTCTCTGTGTAGCCCAGGCTAGCCTGGAATGTAGACATCTCCTGCTTCAATCTCCCTGGTACTGGGAAGGGACATGCCTTTCCCTGGAAAACCTTTAAAAAATATTATCATTTGTGGGACTGGAGAGATAGTTCAGTGGCTAAGAGCACCAGCAGCTCTTGGAAAGGACCCAGGTTCAATTCCCAGTACCCACATGGCAGCTAACAACCATCCATAACTACAGTTCCAGAGGAATCCAAAACTCTCTCCTGACCTCTAGGCATTGCATGACACAGGTGCACTTACATACATGCAAGCAATACATGCATATACATAAAATAAAAGTAGAAAATATTTTTTAAAATTACCATTCACCTGAAATGATTTTCTTTGCCCTTGGATTTGTCACATCACGTTTTCCTTTCAGGAGCTGGTGGTGTTCAGGGATGTGGCTGTGGAGTTCTGTAAAGAGGAGTGGGAGTACCTGGGCCCTGATCAGAGATCCTTATACAGAGATGTGATGCTGGAGACCTACAGTAACTTTGTGTCACTGGGTAAGGTCATCTGTTCCCCGTAACTCTAAGGGATGAAGCTCAGTGGTAGGCTGCTAGTCTCAGTATTGCAGAGTGCTCCCTCCATGGCGAATTCAGACTAAATACCTAAATTTCTATTCCTTCTTCCAAAAGATTGGTTTGACCTCTGTTTTGTTGAAATGTCTACCTTTCAGGCATCTTCCTGTATTCTCTCTCTCATTTTCTTGTATCTCACACTCACCTTCAGCTCATGCTGTGGCCAGAGATGACCTTGATGTCTGAACCTTCTGCATCTAGTCCCAGGTGCCACGATTACAGGCATCACTGCCATTCCTGGTTTCACATATCTGTTCTGGACTGTCCCTTATGTCAGCTCCTGGCTCTTTTCATAACTGGCTTTTTTTCTTGGCTCTTAAGGAGCCACATTATGGACAGTAAACGGCTATGTAGGATGCAGCTGGAAGGCGGTTATCTGAGATTTGGGGAAACATACCTTTTAACAGCTGGTAAATAGCTTGTTGTGGAGTACTTTGATTTCCTATAAATATTCTTTCTCACACTACTTTTCCTACTTAAGTTTCCATCTGTGATTCCTGAAAGCACCATCATTCAAGTGTTTGTTAAATGGTGTTTGTTTGTTTACTGCAATCATCCTGAGACTTCTCAGCTTGTTTTAGGTTAAACTGATTCTGTATCGAGATGTTTTGTGGTTGTTGTTTGTTTCTGCACTGGGTTTTCATTTCTCTTTCTTTGAGTAGGACTTGCCATTTCTAAGCCATCACTCATCTCACTGTTAGAGCAAGGGAAAGAACCCTGGATGGCAGAGCAAGCAGGCTGGTACCCAGGTGAGTCACATTGGGAGCAATGGGAGCTATTTTCAAGGAAGCCCAAACTAGTCACAATGATGGCGACCTTCCTCTGACGTGCTGAACAGAAAGCTGTGCCATCAGGCCCAGTGTTTTGAAACACTGTGGGAAATGGGAGAACATTAGCTCACTTTAAAAAATTTTTATTGTATTTATGGGGGAGTTGTATTTATGTTTGTGTGCACATAGTTGCTCATACAAGTATTGATGGTCTTGTTTTCTCCTTCTACTGTGTGGGTCCCATGGATCAAATTCAGGTGGTCGAGCTCAGCAACAAGTGCCTTAATCCACTAGGTCATCTTGCTGGCCCTATTCAGCATCTGTTGATTTTTATTTATTTTATTTATTTATTTTTTTTTAGTTTTTGGTCTTTTTGTTGTCACAGCTGGCCTGGAACTTGCTACATAGACCAGGCTGGCCTCCATCTCACAGAAATCTGCCTGCCTCTGCATCCCGACTACTGGCATTAAGGGTGGTGGGTGCCAACACTCCTGGCTGGTTACGTTTTATAAAAATTAACTAGTGGTGACAGCGGTAGACAGTATTATTTATATTCTCTTTACTGATTTTTTTGGAGGGTTTGGTTCTGTAACGTACTGGGAGACAGCTGTAAAGTCTGCAATTATGATTGTAGAATTAGCATTTTTTGCTTTATTGATACCAATTTTCCTTCATGTAACTACAATTCTGATTGCCAACTAGGTGAATACACTCATCATTGTGACAAAATTTTTCTTTGACAATATGGATTATCTTGAAGTCCGTTTTGTCTGGTATTAATGTAACTGTTCCAACTGTTTTTCTTCACAATAAACGTTAACATTTGAATGTTACCTAAGCCAATAACTTTTTTATTATTTATAATTTTTTGTCGCATGTGTGTGCGTGCATGCATTGGTGTGGAAGTCAAGAGGACAACTTGTGGGAGTCACTTCTCTCCTTCCACCATGGGATCCACACAGCAAGCATCATTACCCACTGAGCTGTCCCACCTGTCCCATTTCCTTCTCTTTTTGTCATGTGTATGGTATATCAGTGTTGTTTACATGTGTGTATGCAGGTGCATGTGTAGGCCCGAGATTGATGTTGACAGTCTTCTTCTTTTCATTTTGTTTTGTTTTACTTTATTTTTATTATTTTTGAGAGAGAGAGAGAGAGAGAGAGAGAGAGAGAGAGAGAGAACACATGGGTGCAGGTGCCTGTGGAGGCCAGAGGTGTCAGGATCCTCTAGAACTGGAATTAGACAGTCTTCCTTTTGAGGCAAGATCTCTCTCAATCTCACCCTGGAATGAAAGCTGAGCCTCCCGCTTGCTCAGCATTTATTTGGGTTCTGGGATCTGAACTCTGATTCTCTTGCTTGTGTGACAAGTGCTTTAACTTCTGATCCATCTCCCAGCCCCTTGTACATCACATTGCTTTCTGTTTGCTTGTAATGTAGAGGTTTGTTTAATGTCTCTTAAAATTGTAAAATGTATTTATTTTCTTTCAGATTTGCTGTCTCTAAATGAGACTAAGAATTTATCTCTAGAGAGTGGCATTTTTGGAAAGGAATCATTAAAATGGAAAATAGTAGAAAGAGTTGATAGTTCTTGCCTTGAGGAATCTTGCTTTGGAGATGATTGGGAATGGAAGGAAGCCCCTGACACACAACCCCAGTCTGCAGAGGAGGATTTACAGCAAGCCCCACAGGAAAAACTGTCAACCGAGTTTGTTCAGCCTACACCGTTTGTTCTAACCGAAACAGTGCATTCTGCAACCAAGGAGGGTACACGGGAAGCAAGTGAAAACCTCACTCAACCGGTAAGAGTTCCTGCCAGTGACAGACTTAATGAAATGTACGAGAACGCCTTTATCTATTACACAGACCAGATGAAGCAGCAGCAGAGTTTTTCCAGAGAGAGATGCAAGGATCTGAAGGGATGCGGCAGAGGATTCGCGTGTGACTTCCAGCTGGCTCCCTATCAGATAAACAAGAAGCCGTATCAGTGTGAGATATGCGGCAAGATCTTCGAAAAGCACGCCTACCTTCTTCAGCACAATCGGTTTCACACTGGCGAGAAGCCCTGTGAGTGCAAAGAGTGTGGGAAAGCCTTCACTAACTGCTCGCTGCTCGTCCAGCACCAGCGAGTTCACACCGACGAGAAGCCCTACGAGTGCAAGCACTGCGGGAAGGCTTTCCTCTACTTTTCAACATTTTTTCAGCATCAGAGAACACATACCAACGAGAAGCCCTACGAATGTCACAAGTGTCAGAAAGCCTTTAACAAGAGTGCCAATCTGACCAGGCATCAAAGAATTCACAGTGGGGAGAAACCCTATGAGTGTAATTTATGTGGCAAGACCTTCACCTGGGCTTCCAACTTGAATGATCATCAGAAAATTCACACTGGTGAAAAACCTTACGAGTGTAACTATTGTGAGAAGGCTTTTCTCTGTCATTCGGCATTTATGAAGCACTATAGAACTCATACTAATGAGAAGCCGTATGAGTGTCAGGAATGCATGAAGGCCTTTAGGCAAAAAGCTCATCTCATTCAACACCAGAGAGTTCATACTGGTGAGAAACCTTACGAGTGTAAGGAATGTGGAAAGGCCTTTGCCTGTCCTTCCTACTTTAATAGACACCTGAGAATTCACACTGGTGAGAGGCCCTACGAGTGCAAAGAGTGTGGGAAGGCCTTCATTGACTGTAAAACTCTGATTCTGCACCAGAGGATTCACACCGGTGAGAAGCCCTTCCAGTGCCAGCAGTGTAGTAAGGCGTTTAGGCAGAGGTCCCATCTCACACAGCACCAAAGAATTCATACTGGTGAGAAGCCCTATGAATGTAAGGAGTGCGGGCAGGCCTTTACTCGGCTCTTACAGGTGAAAAAGCACCAGAGAATACATACAATGGGCGAAATTCTGTGCATTTGAACGTTGTCCTTTATTTATGTAGGAATCCTTATTCAGCATCTTCAAATGCACATAGAAAAACGTTCATAGTATCAGAACTGCGGGAAACACGTGTCCCTCAGCCATCCTTTTAGATGATAGACCCTGCGCTAGGAGAAGCCTTACAAAGATGAGGTATGCGTAACGGCCTGCTCTCACGCTGTACTTCCAGTGTATAATTTATGACATGATTAGAACAGGATGTGCTGGATTTCCCCCAGCCGTCCTTCATGGGATAACCATTTGTAGGAGAAGAACATCAGATGACTCTGAATTTCTTTTGCTTCATAACCCACAATTTACTGAGTATCAAAACTTACACAGGGAAAAATTGAAAATATGAATAGAAAGGCTAATTCTATCACTAGTAAAAAGAGTTAGGTTTGATTATAACTCTAGATAGTCGCATACAGAAGAACCGTGGACTTTCTCGGTGTAGAAAGGCTCTCACCTATAATAGACACCCTTTGCCACCTGCGTTTGATACCAAATAATTTCAGTCTGTGCTTTGGATTGCTGACTTTAAACCATTAGTAAGGTTATTGTAAAGACTGAGAATTCAGTAAAAAGATCTCTGGAGTAGTCAGTCACCAGCAAGTAGAAACTGTCAGTGAATACTAGGTATCACTCTCTTTACTGTCATCGCTGTTACTATTTTTGGAATGTTCATATACTTTTTAACCCTGTGCATTTTTTTTTTAATGAATTATGTGGTCACAGCTTCTCCCATATCAAATCTGTGATAATTGATTCTGGAATGAAAATTATTAGAATATAACCTGAGCAAGTACTCAATGAAATAAGTTGAATCAGAAAATTGACTCTAGGAAGTCACTGTATGGACTTTGCTGAGTAAATTCATTTTGAGTGAAGGTGCGAGCAGAGATCTCTTCCACAGGAAGATTTGCAAAAGCAGTCGATTTTCTTACAGTAACTGAGGACAATTAGATTGCTCAGTTAAATTGCACAAAAGGTGAATTAGAAAAAATAATTTATATCATTAACATGACTCTTGGATTAAGTGGAAAATGCAATCTGAAATAACAGCTTGCTTAGATGTAACAGGTAATGACAGTTGTACTTATTAAAACCTGAAGCCTGTGGGTCATTTGAATAAGTGTTAACAATGTTTAAGCAAAAAAAGCACATGCCTTTAATTCCAGCACTCAGAGGCAAAGGCAGGTGGAGCTCTCAAATGTCTTGGTTTGAGGCTGGTCTGGCCTGTAGAGTTTCAGGCCATCTGGGACTCTAATAAGATCCTGTGTGAACAAACAAATAAAGCTACAAAAGCATTGAAATAGTGGAATAGGAGGAGAAAAAATCACGCTGTTAGTACACTAAGAAATTATTCAAGGAAGAGTTCAAGAACAACAAAAATTTACTGAAAAAAGCAGGGGGAAAAACAACTCATAAAATGGCCAGACGTTCGTTTCACTAGAAGGATCTGAATATTTTTATTTGTATGTAGCTAATAGCATAACCTCCATAAATAAAAAGCAAAAGTTCATAAAATTACAAAGAGAAAAGACAGCTTGGATTTTCACATACGTGTCTCAAGTCAGGAGCAAAATCAGGGATAGAACATTTGGACAAATAACTGTTTAAATGTTGAGCAGAAATATATGAACTTCTCCAAATTTACAAAGTAATTCTTTTATACAAGAAGTTTTTTTGCCATGTCTTGAAGCGTAAAGCAAATCTGAATAGATGTCAGTTGATTGGAGTTATACAAGATCTCTTACATAGGACTAAGAGAAGTCTCTCCGGGTATTTGGGACTATATCTTTAAATACCTTCAAAATAACTACTAAGAAAGCATCATAATAGAGATGAGCTTTTCAAAACTGAAAAGTATTTCACGTTTGATAATTCATGAAATGCAGTTGGAGTGTGTAGGAGATGTTTCCAGGAAACCAAAATTCACCAGTAAGTCATTGTCTCAAATGATGGAGAATTTTAAAAGGTGAACGAGGAAATGATAGATTAGAAACAAAATTAAATGGGAAATAGAAGTGCTTTTGGAACAACTGACAGATTCTGAGGGAATCTGTAGCTATTACGAAGGATTAGACCAATAGTAGCGAATGCCTGTATCCCAGCACTCAAGAGGATGAAGTGGGTGGGTCTTGTCAGTAAGGCCTCAGCCTCAATTTTGAGTTCCAGGTCAGCCTTGGCTATGTAGTGGGACTCTTCCCTCTCACCCAAGTTGGAACGAAGTTTTATAAACTACTGAAGAATAATTCCCTTGGGTGCTTCTGAGTGTAGAAAGTGAAACGTATTAGAAAGTATAGACTAGCTTCCTCATTCATGGTCTTTGCATAGTTTTGGGCCTATATCACAGTTAACTAAACCAGTCACTTCCTGAGTACGTAGATGCTCTTTGATCCTTTGAAATGAAGAATGAGGTGAATCTTTGTACATACTACTTAGTTTCTATATACAAATATATATTAGAGTTTTATCCCGGGTTGGATTTGTACTTAAGACTCTTATGTACATTTACAAAAAGGCCAAGTTTTACTAACTCAGTTCTTTCTATAATGTTATCTGGTGCCATTCCTGTGTAACTTTGCTGAAACTGGGTTTTACGCTTTGCTTTTGCCAGTCTGCTAAGTGGAAAACATTATGACAGTTTTAATTTGAATTTTTCTGCTATTTGTAATTTGTATTTAACATCACTTTCTGCTATTCTTAAAGATCATATTTTCTGTGGCATGTCTTAATACCTTTTTTTTTTTTTTTTTTGCGTGATCACTGTTTTCCTAATGACTAAGACTTTTTCTCTAGACTTTGGTTTGTTATATTATTTTGCTTTTTTGAAAAAAAAAGTTTGTTTTGGGGGGGTTGTGTTGTAAACTTAGCAATTCATGATTGGATGGTATCTATTTTGGTGTTAATGCTTGTAAATCTTTTTTTTCCATTCCAATATATTTTCAAAAATCCCATGTTTTCCTCTTTTATGGTTTATATTTTAAAATGTAAATGCTTGATGATTCAGTTGGGGTACTAGATGGAGTCAGGAAGGGATATAGTGTTAATTTCCATGGATGAATATACAGTTGTCTCAGCGCTTCATTTTTTTTTAATATTCTATTTATTTTTATTTTTGTATATGAGTTGTATTGCCTGCATGTATGTAAGTGCATGTGTTGTGCAATGCTGAAGCTCAGAAGAGGACATTAGGTTTCCCTGGAACTGGAGTTAAAGGTGGTTGTTACCCACCATGTGGGTGGTGGGAATCGAACCCAGGTTCTCTGCACGAGCAGCCAGTGCTCTTAACTGCTGAGCCATCTCTGCAGCCCCAGCACTTCAGTTTTCAGCATAAAGTTTATCATAAGCTATGTTCCAATCTTTTTGGAGCTGTCTTTCCCCCTTTTGTTATTTGTTTTAATTTTTTGTTTTGAGATGGGTATCTTGCTGTATAGCCCAGGCTAGCCTTGAACTCCTGATCCTCCTGTTTCGGCCTCCCACGTGTGAGGAGCACAGGTGCATGCCACCACATCCAGCTGGATCTCTCCTTTCCCCTCCTCCTGCCCTCACCTTCCTCTCCTTCTTCTTACCCTTGTAAGATTTATTTTTATTTTTCATTATATATATGTGTCTGGGGGTTTGTGCGTATCAGTTCGAGTGCCCTTGGAAGCCAGAACATCACAGCCCTGTGGAGCTGGAGTTCCGGGTGCTTGTGAGTCCCCTTTTGTGGGTGCTGACAATGGAACTCAGGTCCTCTGCAAGAGCAGTGCACATTTTTAACTGCTGGCTCCAGCCCCCTCTTTTTTGGCATTCTGAGATAGGGTCTTGCTTTGTAATCCTGTCTGACCCGGAATTCACTGTCACCCAGGCTGGCTTTGAACTTATGGCAGTCCTTTCTCCTGAGTGCTATGGTTACAGTCATACCACTTCACCCATCTTGGATCTGTTTCTTAACTGGCATGGCCTCTGATCTGCCCATCTCCTCTTGCATTATAATTATATATCAATTAATTAATTACATTATCACTTCTTAATCTAAGTGGTCAAGGATGGCCTGAAACTCCTCCTTCAGCCCGGCGCTGAGATTGTAAGCATGCGCCGCCATGCCCGGTGAGAAAGTGAGGTGTTGAATATGGTAAATGTCTGACAACTAGTACAGTTTAAATTTTCCACTTTGGGGGTGCTCTGGGCAGATTGCCCAGTCAGTAAATGCTTACCACAGAAGCAGGACCTGCGTTTTGAACCTTATCACGCACATAAAAAGCTGGTGTGCAGCAGTATGCTTCCATAATCCCAATGCTAAGGGACTGTATAAGAGTGAAGAAGGCGCGTGATCACGGAGCTACGCATTTATTCTCTCTCCACTCTTCTCTGTGGATGTGATGCTTCAAGTTCCTGTCTTTCCTGCCCCATGATAATGAACTGTAACCGGACTTTAAGTCAAATAAACCCTTTTCTCCCCTAAGTTGTTTTTGTCAGGGTATTTTATCACAGCAACAGAAATGAAACTAGAGCATATATGTATTTGAGGGACATTTAAAGCCATGCATTTTATTGAACTGTTATATTCATAAAGCACATTATATTAAACTATATACATAAAATCTCAGGTTGTTATGTGGTCTGCCATTCCCAAGTGACTTTTTTTTTCTGTTTGATATTTTAAGGCAAGATCTCCCTTTAGCCCCAGCTGACTTGGCCTGGCTTGGAACTAGCTATATAGACCAGGCTGGCCTCACAAAGATCCACCCACCCCTACCTCCCAAGTGCTGGGATTAAAAGCATATACCACCACACCTGACTGGAACTTTCTGAACTCAGCATATTTTACCAAGTCCCAATTCTCATCAAGTTTGCTATAAATAATAAACACAAATTACTAATTTTCACTGAGTCGGGTAAATATTTTCATAGTCCTCAAGAAAGAAACATAAGCCAGGAGCTAGGGATGTAGCTCAGGTGTTAGGATTCTTGCCTAACATGTACAAAGCCCTGGGTTGGTTATGGTGGCACATGCTGTAATCCCAGCACTCAGAAGATGGGTGGCAAGAGGCTGGGAAAGTTCAAGGTCATCCCAGTTCAAGGCCAACATGAGAAGCAGAAGGCCTTGAAAAAAAACAATAGTAAGTGGGCCGGCCATGGCACATCCCTTCAATCCCAACACTCCAGGTAGAGGCAGGCGGATCTCTGTGACTCAGATCAAGGACAGCCTGGTCTACATAGTGAGTTCCAGGAGATTAGCTCTAGGGCTACACAGCGAGATCCTGTCTAAATGATTTTAAAAGGTACTACAGGACTGGTGAAGTGGCTCAGCAAGTAAAGGTGCTTGCTGCCAAGTCTGATGATCTGAGTTCAATCCCTGGAAACCACATGGTAGAAGGAGAGAACTTACTCCCCCAAGCTGTCCTCTGACCTCCACATGTGTGTTGTCATATACACATGCACTTGGGCACACACACATATACACACAAATGTAAAAAATTTTAAGAGGTACTATAAGTCATGATTTTTACGTCAGTTCTTTCAAATACCATCTTCTAAACTTTGTATACTCAATATAGTCTGTATTTTTATGAGATCAACTTGAAATATTCTGTAAAGTCCTTCTCTGGGTAAGAAAACATGACTCATTTCTCCAGCCTGTTAAGCATGCTGTCTTGCTTGACATACTTTGGGCTGGGATATTAAAAATACAAAATTAGGCCCAGTGTGGCGGTACACATTTTAACCCCAGCACTGAGGAGTCAGAATCGGGAGGTCTCTGAGTTCTAGGTCAGCCTGGTCTACATAGCAATTTCCAGGACAGCCAGAGCTACGCCAAAATTAAAATATACACAGGCCTCACAAATGTAACAAAAAGATGAGCCTGAAGCATGTCTTTGACAAATGCAAGCCCTTCATGGTGCCTCGTACCTGTAATGCCAATAACAAGGGAGGCTGAGGCAGAAGGACCATGAATTCTAGGCCAGCCTGGGCTATAGAGGGAGCTTCTGTCTCCTCAACCCCTCTCCCCTCCACACAAGCACAGTATCCAGTCTTCAGCAACTCCCAAAAACCAAATCTTGGAAAACTGCCTCAAAATAAATTGATTATAACTCATTGAATAAGAATACGTGCATACACACTGTTGAGATTGAATAAAGAAACGGATGGGAAAGGACAGCTCTTCCTTATTTAAAAATGTCAACTAACAACATGAAAACAATTAGCCTTTTAGAGAAGACCATAACCCATGTCTTCTGAGCGTCTCTATCGTTTAACTCTCATGCTTAAGGCTATATTTTTATTAAACCCTAACTCTCCTTCATAAAAAGAAAACCAGTGATAGATAATTACATCACAACCACCACAGCCATAAGTAGTTAGGTGAGGGCCATGGTTCTGGGTGTCCTTAAGGCCAGCACTCGGGAGTCAGACAGGAGGATCCTTGCAAGTTCCAGGCCACCCTGGTCTACTTTGTGAGTTCCAGCCCTTTGTCTAAACAAACAAACAAAACCCACCTCCCAAAGCAGATTCTAAAACTAATGGGTAAAGTCTGATGAAGACAGTTCGGCAGACACCACACGCCCTACGCTGGACCCCACTTGAAGCATCGGGTTGTCAGCTTGGCCAAGACCAGGCTCATAGCTTCTAGGCCTAAAGACCTGGCCCTCTGGGACACTGCCAGTTCGGCCCAACCTCGGATCCTGGCGTCAGTGAAGCTGCCGTCGAAGCCGCGCTCTGCGCCAGGCCTTGGGTACCCGCGGGTCTCCTGTGCGCCTGCGCACTGCGCACCGAGCCTCCAGGGTCGGGGAGCTCGGGGCGGGGCTCCCAGGAACGTAAAAAAAGAAGCCGGTGTACGTACTCGCGTTTCTGGCTTGAGATCAGAACTGCCAGAGGGTGCAAACTAGGCTTATCCTCAGTAGCAACGCTCTTTAGGATGCTGGCGGTGCGGGACTCAGCACCGAGCACCCGCCGCTTCCGCGCCTGCGCACTCGCGACCCACGGACTCCCGGCGCCTGAGCGGCCCTGAGCCTGGTGAGCTGGCGAGCCGGGATCGCGGACTCGGGTGGCCTTTGCACTTCGGGGGGACTCGAGGGCCGCCCCCCGGGGGCTCCAGCCTGTGGGGCTGTGCGGGGCCGGCGTGTGACCGTGGCCTACCCTGAGAGCCGTGCGCACCCGAGCCTCCGTCAACCACCCGGGCCTGGCTGCAGAGGAGGGCCAGAGGGATGGATCTCCATGATGGAGGGCGTGCATAACGCCAGGACCGTAGATTGGGGGCCGGCCCCCCGGAGCTGAGAGGACCCGAGGGTACTTCGAGACTAGACACTGGGAAGCCCCTGGTGATGGGCAACCCAAGTATCCAGTGCAGTCTGTCCAAAGCAGCACACTCAGACCTGGGGGACTGCAGCTGTCTCCCTGTCATTAGCTGCCGTGCGTGCGGGTGGGGGTTAGCCGGGATCCTGCAAGCGCGGAGGAGGGCTCTGACCAAGTTAGAAGTGTGGCCGAAGCGAGCGGGTGAGATGGGGACACGCCTGTAATCCCAGGATTTGGGAGGTAGAGGTGGGAAATTAGGAGTTCAAGGTCATATTTGTTCCTTAGCGCTGACCTGAGTGAGACCCTGTGTTAAAGATAAAATCAAGCCTGTTGTGCATGCTTATCTAGGTCTGCCTGTGTCAGAGAAGGCTCCGAGAAGGGCGAGCAAATCGCAGCCGCCTCTGATTAAAAGCAAGATTACATGTGAGTTTGAGGTTTCCTCTTTGTTTCTATGAAATGTGTTTGATTTTTCCAGGACATGAGATTATTGCATTTCCTGCTCTTTGAAAAGATCTCTTGATCCTTTCAGCTGTTTGTGGTGTTGCCTGTCAAGACCATCTTTTTGAGGCCAGCCCGAGCTGCATGAGACCCTTCCCCTCCCCCACCTTAAAAAACAAACAACAAAATAAAAAATGAAGTAATCATTGATTTGGGTCTCCGGATTTCCCTGCTTTGTCAACGGCAGAGGATCTGATTAGGAGATTCCTTTTTTTGTGTCTACTTTATGGCAGTTCTACCCTTAATTACCGGGGTGCCCTGTGAATACTGTTTTTATAGGGGTTTTCATAATACAGATCTACCTCTGCCAAAGGCTGTGTGATTTGTTAAGGAGGACTAGAATGTAGCAATATTAGCATGTTATTTAAATGTACAGAGTTTAGTATACTTGGGGGTATACAGTTACGTGGTAGAACACTTACCTAGTATGTGAGAGACCTTGCACTGAAATTCAAATAAGGAGTTAAATTGAAAAAAGATACATGTCCCAAGGGTTTAAGCATGAAAAGGAACTGCTAAAAGAGGTGAAATTTGCTGGCTCTAGATTTGAAAACAAGAGGGAATTTTTGTAATATTCTTTGAATGATTATTTTAAATTTATATCCAGGTGTAAGTGATACAAATTTCTAACTTTTTTTTCTTAAATCTTTTAAATTATATTTTTATTTTATCTATGAGTGTTTTGCCTGCATCTAAGTACCACATACCTAAAGTGCCCTCAGAGGCCAGAAGAAGGCATCAGATCCCCTGGAACTGGAGCTCCGGATGGTTGTTAGCTGCCATGTAGGTGTTGAGAACCAAACACTATCTTCTGCAAGAGCTGCAAATGCTCTTACCTGCTGAGCCATCTCTCTAGCTCCAACTTTTTGTTTGTTAGTGTATGTTAATTGTACAGGCTACAGAGTTTTATTATGATATTTCATACACATAGTCGTCGCCATCCCGCAACCCCTTCTTTTCCTTCCTCTCCTACTTTTCAAAGTTTTAATTTAAAAAAATTTCAAGTAATCCAGAGAAAAACATGTCAGTTACCACTAAGTAGAGTTGACACAGAATTTTATTTCCACTTACAGCTCATTTTATGTACATGCATATGCATGTCTGCGTGTAGGTAGTTTTCCTGCCAAAGTATAATCATTTTCCAATACTATTTTCCAACCTGTTGTCATCCCCCAACAATTTGTAGTGACTGTCTTCCCATGGCACTGAGAAACAGGTTTACCTTCATTTTTAATTGTACAGTTTTTCATTGTATAAATTTTTGGTGATCTATTCACCACTGCTGGAGGATATTTCGTTTCTTGGTGTTGCTGGATATTTAGGGTCTTTTTGGTTTCATTATCAATATTTTCTATCTGAATATCATTCTCTCCAGTGACCTACCATTTAGTATCTGTTTTCTCAAACCCTAGTAAATAAGAGACATCATTAGTTTTTCAAGTCAGCTAATCCTAACCTGCTAATGTGTATCTTCTTACTTACAAATAGGTGTTGGTCGGTTGAATTTACTTTGTTTTTCTTTCAGTGTTATTACTCTAGCCTGGTCTGTTGTCCTGGAATTCACGGTGATTTCTCCTACAGACCATGTGTGCTGGGAAAATGCTTTATGACCCAGGCACATCCTCAGCGCCTGCCCTGGTCATTCTTAAGTGTGGCGCCTCCATCCGCACATCAGCATTTCCTGGGAACCTTTTAGAAATGCAAGGAATGTAGCTTATTGACAGAGCACTTACCTAGCACGTGCAAGGCTGTGTGCTCCATCTCCAGCAGTGGAAAATCAAAACAAAACAAAAACAGAAACAGAAGGGCAGAAGAGATGGCTCAGTGGTTAAGAGCACTGGCTTCTCTTGCAGAGGACCTGGGTGTGGTTCCCAGGCAAACAACCATCCATAACTCCAGTTCCAGGGGATCTGACACCCCCTTCTGTCCTCCACAGGCATTGCACACATGTGGTACATGTGCATATATGCTGGCAAAACAGTCATACACATAAAATAAAAATAAATAGAGGTTGGAGAGATGACTCAGCAATTAAGAGCACTGGCTGCTCTTGCAGAAAACTAGGGTTCCGTTCCCAGCACCCACACCCACATAGCAGCTAATAACCATTCATAATCCCAGTTCCAGAGCATTGGCACCCTCTCTGGCCCCTGCAGCTGTTGCACACGATGTGGAACACCCACATACATGCATGCAAAATATTCATACAATTTTTTTAAAAAGAAAAGAAACACAATTGCACATTCTGGAGCTCCAACCCTGAACTTGCTTAATACCAAACTCAGAGTGGACCCTGGAATCTATTTACCGACACTTTTATGGGGTTCAGATGCATACTAATTGACTGCCACATTTTGCAGCTGATCTCTCTGTAGTTTAGGGGGAGGACATAAGTTTTGTGTAAACAACCTCTCCCGGTGTGCTCATTGGAAGAGGGCTTGCACACACAGATGGAGAAGTGTGGTATACTGACTTTTAAATTTGAAGCTCTGAGCCAGCTCCTGTGTCATGGCTTCACATTCCTCCCCCAGCTCTGTGGACTGTTCTCCAGTAAATGCCCCCTGAGGAGGGCCAGCCAGTTCTTGAAGCTCTAAAATCATGGCACATGTAAGTTGGATTCCCTCTACCTGAAATTCTATATTAAAAAAAAAATTGTATCCCTTTATTTATTTAGGGTGTGCAAGTGTGATATGGCCTATGTGTGGAGGTCAGAGGACAACTCTCTGGAGTTGGTTCTCTCCTTCTACCTTGTGGGTCCTAGGATTAAACTCATATATATGGAGGGAGGGAGAGAGGGAGAGAGAGAGAGGTGTCTGTCGAGGTCAGAGGTCAGCTTTGTGGAGTCTGTTTTCTCATTCTATCTTGTTGGTTTTGGAGATCAACCTCAGCTTGTCAGGCTTGGTGGCAAACAACTTTACCCGCTAAACCATCTCGCCAGTCCTGTCATTTTTTTCCTGGGTTATATGAGCCTTTTCATTAGTTATTCTGAAACTTCTAACAGAGCCCCATCTGACAACTGGTCCTGTCTTGTCCATTCCAGTGAGGGATGGAGCCCTGATCTGCCCCATGTGTCCTTCTTTCCATCATCAGCCAAATGTGCATTGACACATCATTCACATCTCTTTCTGTTGGTCTCTGTTTACAGCAGAAGTCACATCTCTAATAATCTGAAACTCTGAAGATCAGAAAGGCTCGCCTTAAATTTTTTTTTAATATTCCTGGTACAGAAGTGCATGCCTTTAATCCAAGCACTTGGGAGGCAGAGACAGGTAGATCTCTTTGAATTCAAGGCAGCCTGCATTCTATAATGAGTTCAGGCCAGTCAGGGATATCCAGGAAGACTATCCATTCAATCCCTGCCCCCGCCCCAGTTTTTTAATATATAATTTAAAAATTTATACTAGTCATGTTTAAAGCTATAGTATGATTTGCTGAGTACATATATAATATTACATATATAGGTAGTTACACTAAATTTTTTTAAGATTTATTTTTTTATTTTAAAACCTCATTTTTATTTTATGTGTATGAGTGTTTTGTGTGCATGTGTGTAAGTGCACTTGTGTCATGTAATAATGCCCATGAAGGCCAGAAGAAGGTGTTGGATCCCCTGAAACTGGAGTTAAGGTCGAGTTAGCCACATGTGGGTGATAGTAACCAAACCCGGACCCTTTTCAAGAACAGCCAGAGTATTCTGGTTAACAGAATACTCTTAACCACTGAGCCATCTCTCTAGCTCAGTAGTTATATTTTAGAAACAAAAACAAACAGGTAGAATTAATTTAAAAAATTTTAAGAATATTACTATGTGTCATAAGTTGGCCTCAAATTCAATACCCGCAGTTTCATCCTGCCACGTACTGGCATTGCAGGCATGATCCACCATGCCAGCCAACATTAATGTTTTATTTATTCCATATAGCTAAAAGTCTTATCATTTCAAAGTATGATCCATATAAAATTATTGAGGATTCCCATTTTTCTTTCTAGAGTCTTTACTATGTTCTGTACTGACAGTCCATCTGAAATTGAACTTGGAACAGTTCAAGTGCCCAGTAACTGCACTGTGCAGCTAGTGTGTATTACATGATGTGTGCTGGAGAGATGGCTCAATGGGTAAAGCAATGCCCACAGAGGCCAAACGAGGGCATCAGGTCCCCTGGAACTGGAGTTTATGGGCGGTTGTTAGCTGCCGTGTGGGAACTGAACCGGGGTCCTCATTTGGTACGTGAAATGAGCATTTATCCTTTTCACCCTTGCATTGTGTCAACATTTTATCTCACAAATAATACTTGAGTTTGTCGTTTCAGGATCTGGTGATGTTCAGAGATGTGACTGTAGACTTTTCCCAGGAAGAATGGGAGTGCCTGAATTCCTATCAGAGGGATCTGTACAGAGATGTGATATTAGAGAACTACAGCAACTTGGTCTCACTGGGTAAGCTTAGCTGTGTCAGGTAACATAGAAATGCACAGAGATCCGCCTGTTTCTGCCTCCTGAGTGCTGGGACTAAAGGTGTGCACCACCATGTCTGGCTGTTTTGTTTTGTTGAAACAGGGCCTCACTGTATAGCCCTAGCTGACCTGGATCTCAGTACATAGACCAGGCTGGCCTTGAACTCACAGAGATCTTCCTGCTTCTGCCTCCCAAGTGCTAAGATTAAAGGTATGTGCCACTATATCCAGTTAATTAATTAATTTTTTAAAAGGTAGGGCTTATAGAAGTTTAAATTAAAATAAGACCACTTTCCTACCCTGATCCTAAAGTAATTTTAATTTTAATGTTTTTTTTTAACTCCAATAACATTATTTGTTCTGCAAAGTTCATTAAATTAAAAAAAAAAAAAAACTTTTTTGAGACAGGGTCTTTATGTATACCACAGGCTGGACTACCCTAACCAGAAAATAAAGTCAGTCTTTTTTTTTTTTTTTTTTTTTTGAGACAGAGTCTCACTATGTAACCCTGATTGACCTGGAACTTGCCATGTAGACCAGGCTGGCCTTGAACTCACAGAGATCTACCTGCCTCTGCCTCCCAGTGCTGGGATTAAAGGCATATGCTACTTAGTAAAATTCATTCTTTAATATATTCTATTGTTTTTTTCCAAGCAGGATGTTCCATTTCTAAGCCAGACCTGATTACCTTGTTGGAACAAGGGAAGGAACCCTGGATGATTAGGGGTCAGAAAAGAAGGTGGAGCCAAGGTAAGCAAGTGCTAAGACAGAGATAGACAGTACGACGTCCCTCTGGCTGGAGGAGACACACCCCAGAGACCGGGACTGGGAAGAGACCAGAAACCCGGAAGAAAACTTAGGCGTCACCGAAGTCCTTTCCCCTGCCCTTCCCCTCACAAGTTTCTTCTCGTATACTCCCTCCCTTCAAGAGCGGAAAGCTTTCTTCCCTAGTGGTAAGAATTTTGCCAGTGTTTTAGAACTGTTTTCTTTGTAACTCGTCTTTTGAATTTCACCTTTTTTCTCTGAGACAGTGTCTCACTCTGTGGCCAGACTGGCCTTGAACTCCCCATCCTCCTGCCTTATGTTCAGGAGGGCTAGGCTCACAGGTGTCTGCCCCTGTGCCTGGTTTACATCTCAACTTTTATGCATCTGTTTCTTCCTGTTCTAATTTCATAGATTTATATCTAGTAATGAGGTCATACTCTAAACAGACAAATAAGTGCCTGGGCTGGGCGTGTAGCTCAGTGGTAGAACTTCTGCTTAGCACCCGTAAGACCTGGGCTTCATCTTGAACACACAAGATAAAACAAAAAATAAGTGGCTTATTAAATATCCTGAAATAATGGTGCATGGCTTTAATCCCAGAACTCAGACGGCACAGGCAAGTGGATCTCTGTGAGTTTGAGGCCAGCCTGGTCTACATAGGCATAGTGAGTTCTAGGCCAACCAGGTCCTCTGGAAGGCAGCCAGTGTTCTTAACCACTGAGCCACCTCTCCGGGCTCTATATCGTATTGAGGCCATAAGTTAATGTTCTCCTCTAATTTCTACTGAATGATCATAATTAGTTTTTGTTGTTTGGTGTTTTGAGAAAGTCTTACTGTATAGCATTGGCTAGCCTTAGGCTCACTGTTAGCCCAGGCCGGTCTTGAGGTTGTGGTACTTTTCGCTCCTCGGCCTCCTGAGTGCTAGGGTATAGGTGTGAGCCATCACCCCTGCCTTGTGTTCTTATTGCCGTCACAGCCGTATTTCCTGTGCCATTTCCCTTCCTCTGCTCACATGAAATCTCTGCTCTTTACATTGTTGCCTTTTAACGTCCTTTTAGTATATTCTCTTTTAAAGAGAATTTATTGAAATAGAAATATATTTACAAAAAAGACACAGATCAAACCACTGAGATGGCTCAGCAGGCAAAGGCACTTGCTTCACAAGCATGGTGACCTGAGTCAAGGGTCTCTGTCATGGGTCTTTACATGGGTTCCTGGAACCCATGTCAAGATGGAAGCAGAGGACTCATATAAAGATACAGACAGCATCATGCACACACTCCTCACTTGCTAAATACACAAATTAGCATGCAGCCTAATGAGTTTTCACAAGGTGATCATACCCAGCTAATCATCACCCAGACTCAGCACCCATCCAGTCAGTACCCAGAGTACCACTGCCCTGTCCCGCACTGTTCTGTCTCCTCTACACCACGGTTAACTCCGTCCCCACTTGGACAGCTCCGTGGAGCGCTTTGCTATTTAAACTTTGTAAAAATGGAGTTGTAGTGTGTGTTTTTTACGGCTTCGTTCATTCACAAGTATGGCTGAGAGATCGATCCTCGCTTGTGCGTGTTGCGGCCCGTCCGGTTTACGTAGCCGTTCTTCAGGTGATGAGCATCTTGATTCTTTCCAGTTCGGGAACATGCCACAGAATGCTGCTATGTGATGAAATTTTTTTTTTTTAATCACCTTTCTCTTTCAAAAATGTGTGGAATGCTCTGGCTGGGGATATAGCTTAGTTAGTAGAGTGCATGCTTGGCATGCGTGAACCCCGGGGTTAGGTCCCCAGCACCACATACATCAAAGAAGGCAGGCTGGTGCATACCTGTAATCCCACACCAGGAAGATGGAAGCAGGAAGATTAGAAAGACCCAAGTCATCTTTAGCAGTATACTGAGTTCAAGGCCAACCTGGGATATATGAGTAAGACTTTGCCTCAAAAAAAAAAAAAAAAAAAGAATATTTACCTCGCAGGAAAGATAACATGATCAAGAAGGTGAGTTTTCCAGGTCGAGACTCATCCATTATTACATTCTGGGTGTGCTAATCCTTGTGATTTTTCCCCAAATTCTCCCTGTAGCCCCAGCTGGCCTGGAACTCACTATTTAAACCAGGCTGGCCTTGATCTCACAGAGTGCTGGGATTAAAGGTGTGCACCACCATACCTAGCTCTGCTGCATTTAAAAAATTCCATACATTTATTTATTTATTTGTTTTGTTTTGTTTTTCCTTATCTTAGGACTCACTGTATAGCTCAGGCTGGCCTGACTGGAGCTTCTCCCTCAGCCTCTTGAATGTTAGGGTTAGAGGCACATGCCATCAGACCTGGTATTATAGGGCTGCTTTCTGTTGTTTTTCTTTTTCTATAATATAGTTTTTACTTATTTATTTCATCTAGATTGAGAGAATATCATGCGTTCATTTTGTTTTTGTTTTGTTTCAGATCTAGAATCCAGATATGGCAGTAAAATGTTATTTCAAGAAAAGAATACTTATGAAATGAATTTATCTCAGTGGGGAATAATGGAAAGAATGAAAAGTCATGGCCTTGAAGATTCCTTTTTTGGGAAAGACTTTGAATATAAAATATTTGAAGAACAAGAGAGTTCTCATAGGGTGTTCTTCAAGCAAGCGACAAAAACCACCCCTGGAAAAAGACCCACTTACAGAAAACGCACCTCCATGAGTCTCTATCAGAAAGGTCATAATAGAGAAAAGCCCTATGAATGCTCGGAGTGTGGAAAGGCTTTTAGAGTT
This sequence comes from Eospalax fontanierii, assembly GCA_035773235.1. Classification (NCBI taxonomy): domain Eukaryota; kingdom Metazoa; phylum Chordata; class Mammalia; order Rodentia; family Spalacidae; genus Eospalax; species Eospalax fontanierii. The sequence goes on along the minus strand of CM069554.1, from coordinate 23,229,955 downwards.
CGCCAGCAACTTACTTTCCATCAGAGGATCCACACTGGTGAGAAGCCCTACGAGTGTAAGGACTGTGGGAAAGCCTTTAGACAGTGTGCCCACCTCAGTCGACACCAGAGAATCCACACGTCTGACAAACTCCGTGAATGTAAAAAGTGTGGCAAGATCTTCACGTGCAGCTCCGATCTTCGAATCCATCAGAGGAGTCATACTGGCGAGAAGCCCTATGTGTGTCAGGAGTGTGGGAAGGCCTTCAGAGTGCGAGGGCAGCTTAATCTCCATCAGAGGATTCACACTGGCGAGAAACCCTATGCGTGTAAGGAGTGCGGGAAGACCTTCAGGCAGTACGCACACCTCACCCGGCATCAGAGGCTCAACGCTGCCGAGACGTGCTACGAATGCAAGGAATGCGGTCAGGCTTTCCTGTGCAGCACAGGCCTCCGGCTGCATCACAAGCTTCACACCGGCGAGAAACCCTACGACTGCAAAGAGTGCGGAAAGGCCTTTCGAGTGCGACAGCAGCTCACACTCCATCAGAGGATCCACACGGGTGAGAAGCCCTATGATTGTAAGGAATGTGGGAAGACCTTTAGTCGAGGCTATCATCTGACTCTGCACCAGAGGATTCACACTGGTGAGAAACCTTACGAATGCAAGGAGTGTCAGAAGTTCTTCCGTCGGTACTCAGAGCTCATTTCACACCAAGGTATTCACATCGGAGAGAAGCCGTATGACTGTAAGGAGTGTGGGAAGGCGTTCAGGCTGTTCTCACAGCTGACTCAGCACCAGAGTATTCATTTCGGTGAGAAACCCTTTAAGTGTAAGGAATGTGAGAAAACTTTCAGACTGCTCTCGCAGCTGACTCAGCACCAGAGCATCCACACCGGGGAGAAACCCTACGACTGTAGGGAGTGTGGGAAGGCCTTCAGACTCCACTCATCGCTCATTCAGCACCAGAGAATTCACTCTGGTGAGAAGCCCTACAAATGTAAGCAGTGTAAGAAGGCCTTCCGGCAGCACTCCCACCTGACTTACCATCAGCGGATTCACAAGAATTCTTAAGAATTCTTATGAGACCCCTTCCACTGCGCATGTTTTTTAAAGGAGTGCTAGACAGTTCTAGAAGAAAAAAACTTTTAATCTTGTAGTTGCTTCCCGGATAAGCAACAGCATAAAAGGTTCTATTCAAAGGAAAGAATGTGTTAATCTAATAAATTTGTAGAAGCCCCTCATCAACATCCACGTTAAAGTTTGGGAAATTCATTCTAGAAGGGAACGTAGAAAAGGCTTTCTGTCTGTGCAGTGTGCCTCAGGACATTGCCAGGGCACCAGCTCATTTCCAGAATTGATAGAGAGTCATCATGTAGCTTGCATTTCTGTATCAGCTCTTCCAGGGCTACCAGAAGTTGTTGAGGTACAGCTGTTCTTTTCTTTTTTATTATGTGGATATGTGCGTATGAGTGTAGATGCCCACAGAAGCCAGAAGAGGGCGTTGGATCCTTGGAGCTGGAGTTACAGGGTGCTGAATCCTCTGCAAGAACGGCAAGCACTGTTAAGCCCTGAGCCATTTCTCCAGCCTTGAGGTTCAGTTCTTAGCGAGTTCCAGTTACTGAATACAGAAAAAACTGAACCTCCAAACCATGAAAATGTCACTCTCTCTTTAGTGAAAATTAGAAAATAAGTAAACATTGACCTGATATAAGAAGAAACAGCTAATGTAAACTGTAATTCTACCTGGTCTTCAACCATCAAAAAGACACTTAAAAAGAGACAACATTGAGTATTTAGAATATTGAAAAAGACTTAAGAGACATGTCGGTCAGATGCAGCAGAAGTTCATATTGTGATTATGAGCAGAATGAACGGTAACCTGCGGCCTTGTTACAAGAGTCAGAAAAGGGAAGCAGTTACCCAAAACAGATGCTGGGAGTGAATGCATGAGAACGGCACTATTGAATGAGGCTCACTAGCAACATGCTAAACACTTACTATTATTTACTTTAAATGTGGCCCATCTAAATTAAAACAGGGTGAAATATAAATACATAGAATATGAAGACAGTTCCAAGACAAGATGATTCAGTTCCTCATTTTTTTTCATATTGAATATATGATAACATTAAATATATGATCTAACACATAATTTTATAAAATGTATTTAAAGATGCATTCAAATTAATGGCGCTCTTTTTCCTTTAAACATGGCTATTGGGAAGTCTAAAGTTATGTGTGGCTCATATACTGCATCGTCAGCATTGACAGACAGACAGTAGACGTGAGCCAAAGGTGTATCCTTGAAAAGGCATCAGTCAACAGAGTTGACCTGGGTTGCTTGATCAAAGAAGGCAGCTAAGAAAGATGGCCCGGGCTGGCCATCGAAATTGACAGCCACAGCATCAAAGACGGTGAATCACCGTGCTGTGTCTGTGTGTGTTTTAAGACAGATGACAATGAGGGCTGGAGAGATGGCTCACAACACCTATAACTCCAGTTCCCCGGGATAGGATGCCCTCTTTTGGCCTCTGTGAGCACTACATGCATGTGTGCAGGCAAAACACACATGAAAATAAAAATCTTGAAATATATAAAAATGTGCGAATGAGACTCTGTGTTTATATACACTATACATGTATTTCTTTTTCTGAGTTAGGGTCTCACTAACTCAGAAAGAGTTAGGGAACACTCCATGTCAACCAGGCCGACCTTGAACTCAGATCCACCTGATTCTTGACTCCTGAGTGCTGGGATCAAAGGCGTGTGCCACCATGCCTGGTCTTTGTATGTGTATTTTACAATATCAAGTGTATAACTGTTTTGGGAAAGCATCAAAATTGTTTCAAGATGCTGAGGAAAATCTGAATAAACCAACAAAGGAAAAATGAAGACTATTAAAATACATCCTTTCTAAAAAAAAAAAAAGTAATTAGAATCTGATTTTTTTTATAAGAAAACCCTTTTTAAAGAAAATTTTGTTTTTTTTTTTTAATTATATATATATGAGTGTATTGCCTGCATGATGTAAATGCACCTTTTGCCATGCAGTTCCTGCAGAGGTCAGAAGAGGGTGGATCCCCTGGAAATGGAGTTACTGACAGTTGTTAGTTGCCATGTGGGTGCTGGGAATCAAACTTGGGTCCTGGAAAGAGCAGCCAGTGCTCTTCACCGCTGAACCATCTCTCCAGCCTGGTAATCTAAAAAATTTCAAATAAAATGTGGAACTTGATAGTATTTGCAGCTATTTTCTAGAAAGCATACTTGTTGGTCCTTTTAAAATTATTCCTTTTTGATTCATTGGCTGTCCTTAGATTCACCGTCCTGTCTCAGCTTCCTCGGTACTGAGATTACAGATACCTCCAAGCCTGGCTATTGGATGGCACATTTGAAAAAGGGCACTGTGGTTAGATGAAGATGTTAAGGGCTGTGGGTTACATATTGTTGGTTTTTTCAAAAAGAAAAAACTACCCTCATGCAAACTGAAGTAATCCAGGTTGACTTGACTTTATTTAACTAGCGATCTCAAGTGCACTTTATGCCTCTCATGACCCATGAGCATGTCTGGGAAATGAGCACTCAACGTTTGCAGGTATTTCTATAAATGAATAGATGATTACAAAAATGGGAAATGCCACCCAATGCCAAGTAGCTAGAGTACTGTTGGTGGGTACATGTGTGTCCCAGGGTGTGGCAGCGTGTTCTGTGGTCTGCGGATGGGTTTAATGTCTCTGTTTCTGTTTCTGACTCGACTGAACCCAGCGCTTCCTGTGTTCTAAGCAAGCACACTGTTGCCAGGCCATATTCCAATTTTTTTTTGTGTTTTCTTCTTAAGTTTTAAAGATATTGATTGCTTTAGTGTGGGAAAACATCCAGCTACTATCCCTTTTAAATTTAAATTATTAATTTCCTTATTTGTGTGTGGGGGGCGGGGAGAACAGCCCCTGGGAATCATGGGAATCCCTCCTACCTGGTGGGTCTCCGGAACAGACCTTAGGTAGTTGGCAGGCTTAGTGGCAAATGCCTTTACCTGCTGAACCATCTCACTGCTCCTAATATTTATTTTTGGCTTTCTGTTTTCATTTTTGAGATAGGATCTCCCTGTAGCCCCAGCTGGCCTGAAACTGTGTAAACTAGGCTAGACTCTGTCTCACAGAGATCTGCCTGCCTCTGCCTCCTGAGTGCTGAGATTAAAGCCGTGCCTCACCACACTCCGCCCACTAATATTTCTTTTTTTAAATTTTATTTATTATTTTATGTGTATGAGCGCATTGCCTGCGTGTATGTAAGTGCACCTATGTCGTGCAATGCTGGTGGTGGTCAGAAGAAGGTGCTGGAGTCCCCTGGAGCTGGAGTTATGGGCAGTTGTTGATTTCTACGTGGGTTCTAAGAACCAAACCTGGATCTCTTGCAAAAGCAACCAGTGCTCTTAACCTCTGAGCCAATTCTCCTTATTTTTAAACATTTTAAATTTTAGTTATTTATTTATTCATTTAATTTTAGTGGAGGGTGGCATACCTGAGGACAATGTACAGGAATTGATTCTTCTTCCACCAGGGCATTGAACCAAGGTCAGCAGGCTTGGCAGCAAGCATGTTTATCCACTGGCCCTATTGTGTGTTTTAAAAGCTTGCTCGTTGTATCTGATATGACACTTAACCATCTCCCCCTCCCCCTGTGGAGCTTTTCTTATAACAAAGAGGAGATCCTTACACCACAGAGAGCTTCTCAGCTTCGGAATACATCTTCCTCAGGGCACTGGCCGGTCATCCTCAACCTCAGGTCTCCTATAGAGTCCTCTGGCACTTTGGAGTAATTTAATCTTCAGGAAAATTATGATATTGCATTGCCTCTCGATGTCATCATTTTGTTTAGAAACAATTTTCCAACTCTTGTTTATGTTATCTCTGTACATTGAAACTTTTTGTGGTGTAGCTTGCTGGGAGCACACTTAAATGAGTTTGTGAGATCTACCGGTTATGTTCAACACTTCTCTCTCTGACTTTGAAAATCGGCTCCACTGGCTTCTTTGGGTTTCGTTTTGGTTTTGAGAACAGTGCCTTATCATAGCCCAGGCTTGAACTTCTGATTCTCCTGTCTCCTGTTTCCACCTCCCAAGTTCTGGAATTATAGGCATACATCACCACTCCTGATTTCCTGTGGGGCTGAGGATCAAACCCAGGACTTCATGCTAGCCTCCTCCTCCTCCTCCTCCTCCTCCTCCTCCTCCTCCTCCTCCTCCTCCTCCTCCTCCTCCTCCTCCTCCTCCTCTTTCTCCTCCTCCTCCTTCTTTTCTTTTTGAGACAAGGTCTCACTATGCAGCCCTGGCTTGCCTCAAACTGACTAAATAGACCAGGCTGGACTTGAACTCACATAGATCTGCCTCTTCTGCCCTCTGAGTACTGGGATCAAAGGTGTACATCACTCACTCCTTAATCATTACTTCTTAATGCTCAGTAGTGTTCAGATATCTGTATAATTTCCAGAGATTTTAAACTTATTGAGACTTGTTTTGTGGCCTACCTAACCCTCTCCTGGAGAGCGTTTCATGTGTACTTGAGACTCTACCTTAGCAGCTGAACGTTCCACAGACATCTGTTAGGTCTCGTTCTTTAATTACCTGCCAGTTTTCTGCCCAGTCGTTTTATGCAGTAGTGAATGTGGAATGTCGACTTCCCACTGTTTTGCTCTTCGGTGCTCTTAGTTTTTGCTCCTTGTATTTTTGAGTTCTGTTATGTAACTCGCTCTGACCCTCTCATTATATATTATTTATTGTCTCCTGTAACAATAATTGGCTTGAAGATATTTGTCTAGTTATACCAAGTCTTTTTTGAAGTCACTCTTTCACAAATATCTTGATACCTCTTTCTGTTCCAATCAATTCATGTCTTTGGATTTAAACTGAATCTCTAGCAGACAGCAGATAGTTAACTTGTTTCAACTTTTCTTTTCAAAATCCATTCTGTGCTGCCAGGCATAGTGGCCTTTGATCTCAGCACTCAGGAGACAAAACCAGGCAGATTTCTGTGAGTTCAAGGCCAGCCGGGTCTACATAGAGAGTTCCAGGCCAACTGGGGCTACAAGGAGACTCTGTCTCAGAAAGGCCAAAAATGAAATCCATTCTGTAGCGCCTATGACAATACCCATCTGTAATACCAGCAACCTAGGATGCTGAGGCAGGAGGATTGTGAGTTCATGGACTACACAGCAAGACACGTCTTAAACAAAATTCTTGTTTGAGGCATGTGTTATCAGGCCCTGGACTCTCAGTCACTAGCATCATAAACAATCAAAGAGAACAGATTCTTTTCCAACAGTTGATGATCTCTTGAGTTCATCCTGTTTCAGATTCACTGAATTTTTTGGATATGTAGATTGGTCTTTTACATCAGATTTGGAGGAATTTTAGTCTTTCTTCAGATATTCTGTCCCTTTTTGTGTATCTGAGAATATAATGCATGTGTGAATGTGTGCATGTGCACACACACACACACACACACACACACACACACACACACACCAGGTTTCTTGTTTATATGCCTCCTCCTACAACTGGATAATTGAAATTATCCTCTCTTCAGATTCGCTGATTTTTTTTTCTTTTGGACTGTTTGGCTCTGCTGTGAAACTCCTTTATGGAATTCTTCATTTGCTTTTTTTTTGTCTTTAATTTTTAAATATTTTGCTTTATGTGTGTGAACATATTGCCTGCATGGATGTAAGTGCAGCCGTGCCATGCAATGCCCTTGGAGATCAGAAGAGGGCATCAGACCCCCCCCTAGAACTGGAGTTAGAATGGTAGTTAGGTGCCATCCATGTGGGTGCTGGCATTTGAACCCAGGTCCTCTGCAGGAGTAGCCAGTGCTCTTAACCGCGGAACCATCTCTCCAGCTCCAGAATTCTTCATTTGTTATTGCACTTTTCAACTCCACATTTTCTATTTAGTTCCTTGTCATCTCTTCGTTGATCTTTCAGTTTGCCTGGGGGACTCATTCCCATGTCTCCTTTAGTTCTTTGTGAGTGGTTTCCTTTCACTCATTGAGCTTAAGACCATTCAATGTTGTTGTTTTGTTTTTACATTATTATTTATTCATCTTTTTTTGTTGGGGGAGCACAGACATCCCACGGTGCACATACGGAGGTCAGAGGACAACTCACAGGTACTGATTCTCAACTTCCAACATGTGGGTCTCAGGAATTGAACCCAGGCCATCAAGCTTGGTGGCGAGTACCCTTAACTGCTAAGCCATCTGACTGGCCCTGCTTTGATTTTTTGAGGCAGAGTCTCACATAGTTCAGGTTGACCCAGAACTCACTATGTGGCCAAGGATGGCATTGAACTTCTTAATGATTTTGTTCTTTTGTTTTTTTAATAAGAGTCTCACATAGCTTAGGCTGGTCTAGAATTCGATATATAGCTTAGGATGGCATTGAACACCTGATCCTCCATTCTCTGCCTCCCAAGTGCTGGGATTACAAATGTGTGCCACCACACCTGGCTTACATATTTCTTTTATACACATTGTGTAGTAACTCTAATCAGTGGTGTGTGTGTGTGTGTGTGTGTGTGTGTGTGTGTGTATGTGTTTAAGACAATGTCTCATTTTGTAGCCCTGACTGGCCAGGAACTCTCTACGTAGACTGGTCTAGCCTGGGACCTATAGAGATCTACCTGTCTTTGTTTCTCCAGTGCTGGGATTAAAGGCATGAGCCACCATATCCAGCTAAGTGTGTTTTCTAAAATGCTTCCTACTAACTTTTTGTCCTGTCTATGAGCTATACTCCTTGTGTGTGTGCTTAATGTTTATGTGAAAAATTAGATATGTCAGATATCTTCTGACAACCCTATAAATTGGATTTTTAAAAAATTATGTGTATAAGTGTATTGTCTACATGTGTGTAAGTGCACCCATGTCATGCAATGCCTGTGGAGGTCAGAGGAAGGCATTGGATCTTCTGGAACTGGAGTTACAGAAGGTTGTAGCTGCCATGTGGGTGCTGGGAATTGAACCTGGTCCTCTGTTACAGTAACCAGTGCTTTTAACCACTGAGCCATCTCTCCAGCCCTGAGTAGACTTTTCTCTTTATTATTTTTTTATGTGTATGAGTGTCTTGCCTACATGTATGTAAGTGCACCTGTGTTGTACAAATGCCTGCAGAGGACACAGAGTGTGGTGAATCTTCTAGAACTGGAGTTACAGAAGGTTGTTAGCCACCATATGAGTGCTGGGAATCAAACCTGAGTCCTATGTAAGAACAGTCAGTGCTCTTAACCACTGAGCTATCTCTCCAGCCCCAAGTAGACTTTTCTTAAGGCCTTTCCTCTCCCTCTGCCTATGGGCAGTCCATGGTTGCAAGCTTGTTTATTTCTAAGTCCGGGATCCAAGACCCAGGGAATTCTCTGAGTTCTGTGGTCCCTACCAAGTTCAAATCCTTCTGTTCCCAATTTTGTGTTTGTTTTATAGATCATGTCCCAGGTTTTGAATTGTGCTTTGTGGAAGGAACAGGGAAAAGGACACCAATTTCATCTGTCCAGAAATAAAATCCCGCTGTTGGAGTTATTTCCATGTAGAAATCTAAATACTTGTGGAACCGGTATTTAGATATAATACTGTGGACTGTGCTGTAGCGACACGCTGAGCCCACCATCTCGCCGCAGGGTCACTGCTCCCTCTAAAGGCCTGTTGTTTCCTTGCTAGTATTTTGAGTTGGCCAGATTTGTTCCTCTATTATCTGGGAGTCCCCTTGAAATAATCTAAATGCCTGGTGGTTCGGAGGTTTACTATTTTGAGTTGAGGATTCCCTATTCTCAAGGATCTCAGGTAACTCAGGCTGGTTGTGAACTTGTTATGTAGCCAAGGATGACTCTGAATTCCTTCCAGATCCTTCTCCCTCTACCTCACAAATACTGGAATTATGGCTTCTTCCCTCCATTCCTCCTTTCCTCCCTCCCTCCCTCCCTCCCTCCCTCCCTCCCTTCTTCCCTCTTTCTTGTTCCCCTCCCCCTTTCTTTTCTGAGACTGAGTATCACTGAGTAGCTCAATTTAAAGTTGAGGTCCTTCCTGCCTTAGCCTCACAAGCTCTGCAAGTACAGTAATGTCCCTGTGTGCCTGGCTGAGGACCCCTCCAAGGGAGAAAGCTTCAGTGCAATAAAGAAATGTGCTGATTTGTCCTCCAGCTTGTTTTCAGGGGCAGGGTGGCAGCAGTTTAGTTGTGCTTCGGGATTCCAGGCACAACCATTTACCCGAGAGCTATCCCAATCCCTGGCCTTTCGTAATCTTCAAAGGTAATTTGAGTATACAGAAGGGCTGCCATGAGTTCCAGGCCAGCCTAGGCTACAGATTAAGACCTTGTTTCAAATAAATAAATGGATAGATAAATCTTTATTTATTTATTTATATTGGTACAATATCGATTGGTACAATATCAATGAAAGCTTTTCACAAAGGGACACACGGAGTAAGTACAGGATACTATTGATTAAAATTGCATCATCTTTAGAATGTTGACCTGGAGAGGGAAATTCTTTACAACATGGATGAAATCAGAACACTGTGATTGCTTCTTGGTCTTCTGCCTAGGCTCAAAGTGTAGGACAATATCTGACTAAATCTATCTCCGAGAGTCCATCTTCAATAGAGTGAAATCGAGTCAATTTCCTTTTTCTGTCATTTAAGTTTGATATACATGGACTCAGATTGTGCACTGCCTGGATATTTCAGAGATCTCACTGAGGAACTGTTTTAAAACATTTTGCTGACATTTTATTTAGCATTTGTATTTTAATTAGAACACATATAACCTTTGCTTTTTTATTATTATTCTATCCTATTTTAGCAGTTGAATTATGTTAGCTATGTAAGATGAAATTGGAAAATTCTGGCCAGGCTTTGACCTTGGAATTTTTCATCCAATTAGAAACAGACTGTGCTAAACAGACTATGCTATTGCATTTCAGGGAGCTCTTGGGTTAAGTTTAAGCGCTTATTTCCAACTCGGCGTTGATCATGCTGTGTCAATTTCATTGAAGCATATATTCTAGAAAATTCATGAGATCTGGGGTTTTGTATGTAAAAGGTCCTTAAAAAGGTGCGATCCATGTCTGTGGTAATAACCCTTTGTGAATGAATAAATAAAGTTATAGCTACATGCCATCTTTTTTCCCTTTTTATCAAATTTGGAAGCTTTGGATAAGTCTATCAACCTACTATCCGTTTTTGTTACTCAATTTCTAATAGTAATCTCATGAAATCCATTTTTTAACATCCACCTTATTTTGTATCTTTTTTTATACAAAGGCTCTTAATGAAGTACTTACCTTTTCTTTCCCCCAAATTTAATAAAGTTCCTACTGTGTGAAAGGCATCACAACAGAGGCTGAGGCTAGAGGGAACAAAACATCCTATCCTACTTTATCTGTGGCCCCTATGAATTAGGGATGTCAGGTTCCCACTAAGTAGAGTTTTAGCCCCACCCTACAAATTTTAATACCTAGATGCTTTATCACTCCTTTGTGAAGAGACATGTATTTCCACAGCAGTGCAAGGGGTGGAATCCAGGCCTCTGGACATGCAAAGTAAGCACCCCAATCCTCCTTTGCTGGTGGATTCTAGGCAAGTGGTCTACACTGAGCACTCTTCTAGCTCCTACAATTTATATTTTGTCTTTTAACTTAATCTGTGATTCAGGTAATTATAAAATCCCAAGAGCAGGTGCAGATTATCACCCAATTACTGATTGCAAAGAAAATTATGAGAGGCCTAGTATTCACAGTCTTAGTCAGTGATCAGGGTTAGCATCACTCAGAAAGAGTCTACCTGGTACTACACATTTTCTGTGCTTATGAGATGCACTACACCTGTGAAGTGTTCCAGCTAACATGTTTAACCAGAAGCAAACCAAGCACTGACTTATGTTGGATGTTCTTTTGAAGACAAAAGACCAAGATATGAGGACAGACCCAGAAGCCAGGATATTCCAAGACAAAGTGGTGGACTTTTCAAAAAGCCAAATCATGAAACAAAAGACTGTTGGGCTGTCTGGTTTCAAAATGACAGAATAACCAAATTGTAATGAATGCACGATCCTGGAGGACAAACCCATGTTAAATATGTATCAAATATATTCTTGGAATAATTGGGAAGTTTCAAAATAAACTGGTTGTAACAAGCTTTTACAGAATAATGAATTTTAAGGTCTAAGTGTAGCATTTTGGTTATATGTAATACACGGACTTTTAGGAGATACAAACTGATTTGTTTAGGGGTAAAGTTACAAGCTGTTTACAAGCACACTCTCAAATGGAAAATACCTCTTTTTGTGTGTGGTGCCGGGAATTGAACCCAGGACTTCATATACGCTAGGCAAGAGCTCTGTCATTGAACTAAATACCTGTATTCTCCAATGATATAGCAAAAACAAACTTTTTTATACAAAATAAGGAAAATACACTTTGTAAACTTTTAAATATTGGTAGAATGCTAAGTATGATACATTCTGTTTCCTGTCAGAAAATTTTCTAGATTTTTTTTGTTAGTCTTTTAGTTTCCACAGTATTATAGGTGAGCTCCTTCAAATCACTCAGTGATGCATCTGCAACTGTATCCTTTAGTGTCCTCCCACTGAGCAAATCCTTAGGGCTTCTTTCTAAATTTCTAAGGCTTGAGCAGTGAAGCCTGAATGGCAGATGCATCCTTGCTTTATATTCTAATACAATGTCTTAGTTCAGGTGAAGAAAACACAAGAGATTTCATATCTCATAAGCAGCAGAAATTTGTTTCTCATGCTCTGGACACTAAAAGTCAATGATCAAAATACCAGCCTGCTTGGGTTCTGGTATTTTCTGTGTTGCTGGTGCCTTATATCTTCATGCGATTGAAAGAGGACAAAAGACCCAGGCATCACCACTTGGCAGGCTGCAGCAGGAGGACTATATGTTTGAGTGTAGGCTACATAGAGAGTTGTAGGCTAGCCCGAGCTACCTAACAAGCCCATCTCAAAACAAGAAAGTAAAAGAAAAACAAAAGAGATTTAGCCATCTCTTTGGCCTCTTTTTAAAAGAAAAAAAATATTTTTATTTATGGGTATGTACGTGTCCATGTGTGTATGTATGTGCACACATATGTGGGTGCTGGCAGGTGCCAGAAGATGACTTTGGATTCCCTGGAGTTGTAGTTACAGGAGGTGGTGAGTTGCCTGAAGATGGTGCTAGATACCAAACTCAGGTCTTCTGAAAGAGCAGCAAACACTCTTAACTGCTGAGCCATCTCTTCAGCCTCTCCGGCCTCTATTTATATGGGAGGTAATCTCAAATACTATCACAGTGGGATTTAGGCTTCGATAGATGAATATGGAATATTAATTTCAATGATGACATAATATGCCTTTGTTAAAAATTTCCTCACAGTTATTACATTAACTTGTTTGTTCTCTCTCTCTCTCTCTCTCTTTGGTCTTTTTAGAGACAGGATCTCCCTGTAGCCCCAGCTGACCTGGAACTTACTATGTAGACCAAGCTGGCCTTGAACTCACAGAGATCCACCTGCCTCTGCCTCCTGAGTGCTGGGACTAAAGGTCTACATCACCATGTCATCCTTAGAAGGTTTGTTTTCTAGTGTGAAGCACTGAGAAGTATTAGAAGGATCTTACACATTTATAATGTTAACATATCTAAAGGAAGATTAGGGACTGGGGATGTTGCTCAGTGATAGAACGTTTGTCTGGCTTAGGAAAGGCCCTGAATCTGAATTCAATCCTCAGCAAAAGAAAGATGAAAGAAAAAGAAAAACATTTTTCTGAATTTGTATAAATTTGCATTTATACATAATTTATATATAATTTGCATAAACCATTTATATATTCTGTAAGTAGAATACACATCTGGCAGCTTTAAGTTTACTGATGGGCTTTCTGATGTTGATAAAGATGTGAACGTTGTCGAAAGGCTTTCTTACATACCTTACATTCATAAGGTTTCTCACCAGTATGAATTCTCTGATGCTCATTTAGATGTGAGTTAAGTCTGAAGGCCTTCCCACATTGTTTACACTCATATGGTTTCTCTCCCGTATGAGTTCTTTGATGTATCTTCAGGTCTCCACTCCGATTAAAGGCCTTCTCACAATCCTTACATTTGTAGGGCTTTTCGCCTGTATGGATTTTCTGATGCTGAGTAAACTGACCTCGCCAGCTAAAAGTTTTCCCACACTGTTTACATTCATAGGGTTTTATACCAGAATGAGTTTTTAAATGTTCCTTAAGGTTTCCTCTGCGAATAAAAGCCTTTCCACACTCCTGGCACTTGTAAGGCTTTTCCCCAGTGTGAATTCTTTCATGCTCACTAAGGTAGAAACCAAATCTGAAAGTCTTCTCGCATCTGCTACATTTGTAGGGCTTCACGTCACTGTGAAGCTTCTTATGCAGACTAATTTGAGAGCGCCCTCGGAAGGTCTTCCCACATTCCTTGCACTCAAAAGGCTTGTCGCCAGAATGAATTCTCAGGTGTTCAGTAAGGGCCGAACGAAGTGTGAAGGCTTTGCCGCATTCTTTACACTCGTATGGCTTCTCACCGGTATGGATTCTAAGGTGCACTGTAAGGTCGCCGCTGTGACCAAAAGTCTTCCCGCATACTTTGCATTTATACCGTTTTATACCAGTGTGAACTATTCTGTGCTCCTTAAGCCTTTTACTCACATTAAAGGTTTTCCCACACTCCTCACACTCATACGGTCTTTCAGCACTATGGGTTTTACGGTGTATTGAGAAGTCGCTACTATAAGCGAAAGCCTTCCCACATTCCTTACATTTGAACCGTTTTATACCGGTGTGAACTGTTTGATGCTGATTAAGCTGTTGACTCAGCTTAAACCTTTTCCCACATTCCTTACATTCATGAGGTTTTTCATCTTCATGTGTTTTCCTGTGTTCAGTAAGTTCACAATTAAGTGTGAAAACCTTTCCACATTCTTTACATTCATAAGGTTTTGTACCAGTGTGGGTTTTCTGATGGTGAGTAAGTTGGTCACAGTCACTGAAAGCTTCCCCACATTCCTCACATTTGTAGGGCTTCTCCCCCGTGTGAGTTTTCTGATGTTCTGTAAGGCTGACATGAAGTTGAAAAGACTTTCCACATTCTTTACATCGGTAAGGTTTCTCGCCAGTATGATTTCTCTCGTGCTCAGTAAGGTCTACTTTACTGAAAAAGTCTTGGCCACATTCCTGACAGCTGTAGCGTTTTCTGCCTGAATGCGTTCTCTGATGTCGGTCAAGCTCTGAATGAAGACTAAAGTTCTCCCCACATTCTTGACATTGATATGCTCTCTCCTCTGAATGGGCTCTCTGATGCAGAGTAGACTGACCCTTATGCCTAAAACACTCCCCACAATCCTTGCTTTCAGAGGGTGCCTCACCAGTATGAATTTTCTGATGTAAAGTAAGTTGAGAGACACTATTAAAGCTCCTTCCACATTCTGGACAATCATGTTTCTGTGTTGAATTAAATTTGTCCTGTTGAACCAGATTGGAGCCACAACTAAAGGTTTTCTCAAGTTCCTGATCTTCAGAAGGGCCCTCACTGTTATGAATTCTGTGATCCAAAGATGGATGCTTCTGAGATCTTGGTGTTTTCTGACTGATGATTTTCACTTGCGTGACACACTTTTCTTGAAGTCCCCGTTGATCATTAAACTCACTTTTGTGTTGCTGCTCATGTCTTAAAATAGGTTTTCTAAGAAGAAGAGTTTTGTCTCTTTCAATTACCTCCAATTTGGGTAAATTGATTTGAGAACTATCTTTGCCTGAAGATTTCTTTGTCTTATGTCTGGGAAACAAACCTGAAAGAAAACAAATAAGTTTATTTTCTCATAGTCAACAAAACCTAGAGCTTTTATCTTGAAAACAAAAGAAAGAAAGAAAGAAAGAAAGAGATAAGGTGAAATAATTCTCAGAAGTAAATGCCTTATGGAACTTTACAATGTAGTTCTGTTTGAAATCGGGCAATACGAGCTTTGAGAATGAAAGATCATATAAGTTTGTGGTGACATGGCGAATAATTCACATCAGTAATTCTGAAATGTCGGTGTGGATCATCATTATCTTGGGAACATCTTACAAATACGACTGTCCTGGAACCCCTCTCTACTAAGTGAACCAAATCAACCAGAGTCATTTGGAATCTGGTTTTTTAATAACTCCATTAGATGAACAAAACTTCTTAAATGCAGGGGAGGGGGTCACATAACTAAATGTGGGAAGTCAAGGAAAGATTGACAATAGTGCAAATGTTCTTAATGTGCAACCACCAAAATTAATGAAAAATCATACTTAATGAACCTGAGGTAGCCCTGGCAGTGCCCTCCTGGGTTGTCTCACCCTGTAGGACTTTACTGCCACTTTGGTTCTGAATACGAACCCTGTGTGCTCAGCACAGTCCATGTGGTCACGGTACACTAAGCCACTGAACAGTCCCTGAAACACCCCAGCTCAGATTCAAGACTACTACGTGTTATGAATTACAGTGTTTTCACTCTATACACAGGTTTTCTGCTCTTATACAGACATCGTGGTTCAATAACAGAAAAAGAAACGACTATATAGTATTTCTCTATCATTTCTCAGCATGTAAGTATTGAATGAGTGTATAATTTTTGGATTATAATGTTAGACAAGCGAGCATGTCCATCTCATTATTATGCAAATAAACTTTCCTCTGCAATGAATGCTGAAATTATATGTGTACTAATGAATTGTTCAAAATAAATGTCTTTATTGTTGATTGTAAGCAATTATTTACTTCGTGCACCTACATATGTGGAGTCACATGTAAGTTTCTTTGGTGAAAAGGGGTCATGAGTGGAAAAAAGTTTTAAAAGCACTAGTACAGATAAAAGTTTGAGAATCGTTTAACAATTTTAAGAGTTTTGTTTGGTTCGCAGAATAAAAACACGCTATGATTTGCATATGAAATATCTTCTGTTGACTCCTGTGTTGAAGACCCAATGTTCAGACAGACAGTGGTGCAGAGAGGCAAAGAGGGCACCGATCAAGGGGTGAGCTGATAGCTGAATGCACTATTACAAGGCAGATACTCTTTGGAGAAAGTTCACTGGGGCATAGATTTTGAAGAATATATCTTTTCCTCCCACTAACTTGTTTCTCTCAGGTATTTTGTCATAGCAACAAAAAACCGACTAACACCAGTCTAAATACCTAAAGATTTCTTTCAAATATAATGTCTTCCTTCCTCTCTTATGTGACACTTCCTTCTTCTTCACCTCCAGAGTACATCACAATCTTTGTTGGATCAGACACTTTCCTACAGGCTACTGTTTCTCTTAAAACTGATCTTCCCTGGGCTCTATAATACCTGATGTTCTTGAAAGGCTAAGAAGGAATGTACTCTACAGAAGGCTGAGTCCTCACTTTTCATCTTAGGTCAAGGATCTTTTAACCTAATGGTTAAAAGTCAGTCCACATACTTTATTCTCAATCCCAGGACCATTTCTTCATTTTACAATGTTTAAATATATATTCATTTTTCTCTTTGCCCTTCTATTTTACTTTATGATTCATAAACCTTCCCAAAGAAGACAGAATCTACTTCTCTATTTCTTTTAACAATGAATACCTGTCACAAGTCCACAGCAGGTGTCAATTAACTACAGAATGAATTGATCACTATCTTTTCCTTCTCTGTGTTTGGCCAGAAGCTTTGAATTTACAGAGATCCACCTGCCTCTGCCACCTAGCTGCTGAGATTAAAGGCATGTGCCACCATGCCTAGCCCAGAGCACTATCTTAAAAAGATTATGTATGAGGCACGGTGGTGCACACCTATAATCCTAGCACTTGAAGGCAGAGGCAGAATGATTGCAAGTTTGAGGCTAGCCCAGGCTATATAAGGACTTTGTTTCATTCCCACCACACCCCCCCAAAAGAAAAAGAAATGAAATTATGATACTTAAAGTAAACAGTAAAAAAAAAAGTCATGTAGTAAGAAACTAAATATTATTAAATCATTTAATTAAAATTATTTTATTAATCATTTTTATTTTATGTATATGAGTATATTGTAAGTATATATGTAAGTACACCCTTTGTGAAATGCCCACAAAGGTCAGAAGAGGGAATGGAGTTACAGATGGTTGTTAGCCGCCATGTGGGTGCTGGGAATTGAGTCTGCAACAGCAACCAGTGCTCTTAACCGCTGAGCCATCTCTTCAGCCCTAAATCACTTAATTTTTGTAATTATGAAAAAACAAGTAATTCTTACACCTAGTCCCCTCCACCCTGCTATCATGATCAAACACACTTTTTCTTAACTTCCTTTACAAAATCTGTTTCCTCCTGTCTATCAAGGAGGCTTTCTGATGCCCCCGACCCGCCCAGCCGACCTCTGATGGCAATGCTGACCTCCGATGACCTTTGCTGGCAACGGACATCTGCCTGTCTGCTGAGTCCTCCCTTACCTGAACTCTGTCCTTCTGACGCATTTTTCACCACTGCGAAGGGCTCTTTGCCTTGCTGCAGTAATGCAATCACACTCGGCTTTGAGGCTGAATATCCTGCTCACAAGAAAGACAGACAGTGAGCTGTCAAGTAAAACATGGGATGTTCAGAAACACTGAGATCTGGTCACGTTGACTATAAGCTACTGATCTACAGAAAATCAATGCAGGCTTCAGAGAAAACTAAGATCAGAAAATACACAAATTGAGACAACCTAGAAAATAAACTTGATGAGCAGGGAAAGATCATTTGGAATTAAAACTCGGGCAACAGGCTGGAGAGATGGCTCAGTGGTTAAGAGCACTGGCTGTTCTCGCAGAGGACTCAGGTTTGATTCCCAGCACCCATATGGTGGCTAACAACCACCCTTAACTCCAGTACCAAGGGATCCAAGGCCCTCTTCTGATCTCTGAGGGCATTGCACAACACGGGTGCACTCACATCCATGCAGGCAAAACACTCATGCACATAAAATAAAAATAATAAATAAAATATTTAAAAATTAAAAAATAAAATCTCAAGCAGGCTCCTTCTATCAGCTGGAGTGATGGACAAGCACAGCCTCCTGGCCAGATGGTGTGAGTTCAAATTCTGCTCTGCCAGCTACCAATTAATAGTTGTAAACAAATGACATCAGTTCTGTGGCCCTCAATTTTCTTACTGTAAAATGAAAATAAAAACAGTACCTATCAGACGAGATTGGGTAAATTCTCTAGGCCAGGTTGTTGACAAATAGTACCTATGCCATAGATAATTTTAGAACTTAAAACAGAGAGGGGCTGGGGGGCGTAGCTTAGTGGGACAGCACCTGCCTAGAATTCACTAGTAAGGAGCTGATGCAGCTGCTCAGTGGTTGAGCATGGGTTCCATCCTCAGTAAATAAAAAAACAACAACAAAACCCCAGAAATCAGAACAGAGTCTTGTACAAAGTAAGCATTCTATTAGCTATTGTTTTTTTGTCGGAATTAATTTACCTACAGCAAACACTAAGTAGTGGATTCTAACTTTCAGAAATCAAGTAAAAGAAATTGTTGTATGTTTGCTTTAATTTTAAATACTTTCTTTAAAAACCTAAATCATGACAGGAAAGGTGTTGTTGCACAGAAAAGCCGTTTTTCTCTGTCTGCTATGAGGGATGGACTTCAAGTGTGATTGACAACCAACTAACCAATGACTTAAGGGGGGAGGTTTAAGAGAAACACAGGGAAGGCTGGGAAGGAGAGAGGTGGGTGTGGTGCCAGGTCTCCATGTTGGGTGCACTTCCAGGGGGACCTGTGATCCAAAATGCAGGCTCTGCATAGGAAATCTCCCTCTCCCTCCCTCCGGGGATGAGCTCCTTGTAAGTAACACGGAATAAGCTAATCTCTCTAAAGAAAATTCTCTAACTGTTCAGTCAGTTCAGACGTGGGGGTGGGGTGAGACTGAATGCCAGGCCTCACCATGAGAGAATTCATGATACAGGTGTAGACTCTGGGTGGGGCTGTTTTCTTTTCAGGTAGGTCACCAAATAACAGACCATTCAAAACGATTCATCACTCACAGTGTGAAACCCAATTTCTTTGACATGGGCTTGTGGAGGTCAGAGGAATCTTGTGGGAGTCAGTTATTGTCTTTCATCTTGTGGGACTGGGACTCAAACTCGAGTCTTCAGGCTTGGCATCAAGTGCCTTTACTCACTGAGCCATCTCACTGGCCCTTTGTGTGTGTGCCACTGTTGGGAATTGAACCTAGGACTCTACCACTTTACATCCTTCAGCAGTTTCTTAAGCATTCATCTAGTTTCTTTAAAATTGTGCCTGAGGCCTGGCATGGTTGCACATACCTTTAATACCAGCACTCAGGAGGCAGAGGCAGGAGGATCTCTGTGAGATCAAGGCCACCCTGGGGCTACAGAGAGACCCTGTCTTACAAAACACACACACACACACACACACACACACACACACACACACACACAACAATAACAAAAACAGAAAAAAAAAATCAACAATTCCTGTTTGTTCATGCTAGAAGCCCTAGGTTTAATGATAAGTACTAGCATACAAACAAAACACCACGGTCCTGGGTTCTTGAAAGACAACACTCCTATTTCAGGCAGCAGGGTGTAAACTGTTGGAGGTAGACGACCTTACCCAGTGAGACCAAGTTCCTGTAGTTCTCCAGCATCACATCCCTGTACAGGTCCCTCTGAGCAGAGTCCAGACACTCCCACTCCTCCTGAGAGAAGTCTATAATCACATCCCTGAATGTCACCAATGCCTGAAACCATAAGCCAACCAGTTACTGGTGAGATTATAGAATATGTATGCCAAAGAGAGGCAAGGAAAGCTTTCGTTGGAGCAAGAAGGACGACATCAAAACATAGGTTACTGCAGACAGTGACAAAGGTGGAACAACACTGATATTCTAAAGGTGTCACCTCGTTTTTGAGAAGAATCCAGTCACCAGATGTAAAATTTCCCACATATTGTGGTATTTTAAAAAATTACTCAAACATTTCCAGGAACATAGAGTTTCTCAATTAAGTTAAATATTTGACATAAGCAAATACATTATTTTTGCTTTAATTAAAAAGTTGTGGATTTAGGGGTCCTAGAGAGATGGCTCAGTGGTTAAGAGCACTGGCTGCTCTTGCAGAGGACCCGGATTCGATTCCTAGCACCCACATCGTGTCTAACAACCATCCATAACTCCATTTCTGGGGAATTTACCGCCCTCTTCTGACCTTCGTTGGCAATGCATGACATGGGTGCATTTACACACATGCAAGCAATACACGCCCATAAAATAAAAATAATAAAAATAAAATATATTTTTTAACTGTGGATTTTTTATGGAAAATCTTTCATAGACTAATAGGTTTGCATAAAATTAAAAAATTTCTTACCCAGGCATGATGGCGCATGCATGTAATTCCAGCACACAAAGAGATTCACCTGCCTCTGTCTGTTGCGTGCTGGGATTAAAGGTATGAACCAATTATGCCCGAGAAACAATGAAAATTCTTGTGGTTTTGTTTTGTTTTGTGACAGAGTCTTATTATGTAGTCTAGGCTAGCCTCCTCCTACCTCAGCAGGCTTGGATCCAATTATCTTATAAAAGAGAATCTCAGTGTTCTGGGGGTTGTAGCTCAGTGGTAGAGCCAGCATGGCTTTGGGGTCAATTCCCAGCATTAAAAAAGAAAAAAAAAAGAAAGAAAGAACACCTCAGAAGGGAATAGCAACTTACATGAGCCATGGTTCTAGGATCACAGAGCTGGTCCGTCTCCCTCAGGATTCTGTTGGACAAGCAGAGCTGTGAAAAGCCTGAACTTAGGAAGAAACACAGAGGCAGTAAGGCTAGGCGCCTCGCAGGTGCCAGAAGATTCGAATAATCGCCTCCATTCTTGATTACAAACACCCGCCCTTTGGTCCCTGCCTTCCCTCCCGAACTCCGGCTGCATTCAGGAAGCTGCACAACAGAGTCTCCTGCACTAGCCTGAGACCAGGAGAGCCCATCCACCCCCACCGGGGAGCCCCTCCAGGCCTGTACCTGGGGTGTTCAGGGCTGCCCCGAGTAGGTTCTTCTCCCTCCACACCCTCCCTCCAAAAGAGGCCACATGGTTCAAGGCCTACACCTGCCTTCATGGCTTTAAGACTTTCCTGGCCTCCAGACTTGAAGATAAAAATGGAATCAGGGCTGGAGAGGTGGATCGGGGTTAAGAGCACTGGCTGTTCTTGCAGAGGACCAGGGTTCAGTTCCCAGTACCTACATGGTGGCTAACAACTGTCTGTAACTCTAGTTCCAGAGGATCTGACATCATCTTCTGACCTCAGTGACGTTAGTGCACTTATATATATGCAGGCACATATATGTACACATATAATAAAAATAAAACAGAAAAGACGGACCAGACCAGGAGTCTGCAAATTATGATCCAGGGGCCAAATGTGGCCTACCTGAGTGTTTTAGAGCTAAAGTTTGAAAGAAAGACATCATGTACATTTGTCTACTCGGGTCTATGGCTATTGTTTTCTAGACAGTGTCTCACTCTGTAGCCTAACAAAGCTAGAATCCAGTCTTTTGAAAATGTTAAAACTGAGGGCTTGTGAGATGGCTCTGTGGGTAAATGTGCTTACTGGGAAACCTGACAAGCTCCGTTTGATCCCTGGAACCCACATGGTTGAAGCAGGGACCTGACTACAACAAATCACCCATTGCACAGACTCATGTGTGTAAACTAAAATATTAATAGTAAAAACTACATAAACTCTTGTTTTAAGGGATACACTTTGATGATATTAGTAAACTCATAATGTATCAATGTGACCTCTATACAGTTCCCAGACATTTCCTCTTGCCTACAAGAAACCTGTTTATACCCCTTGCCTCTGTAATCAGTAATCTGTATTCTGTCTCTGAATATACCTGTATTTGGGTGGTTTCTACCTTTTGATTATACTGAATTATGGGTAATGGCTACTGAAAGTGTCTTGTACAAGTTCCAGTATGGATGTATGTTTTCATTTTTCTTGGGTTATGCTAGCCATCTTTTGTGATGAAATACTGAGAAAACCAACATCAGACAGGTTCATTTGGGCTCATGGTTAGAGATTTCAGTCCCTGGCTGGCTGGCTCCGTGCTTCTGATAAGGCAGGTGAGGGGAGAATGGCGAAGCACAGCTGCTCACCTGTCAGCAGAAACAGAGCAGAAGGGCCTGGGGACAAGATCGACCCTTCAAAGGCCACTCAGTGACATCCTCCATGCAGGGCCCACTTTCTAGTCGCCACCATCTCTCAGTAACACCACTAAATGATGATGGGCCGATCCGATGATGAATTCAGAGTCCTGTGATCCAATTACTTTCCCAATGCCTCATCAGCTGGCAGCCAAGCCTTTACCATATCAGCCTTCTGGGGACATTTCAGATCAATTTCCTGTGTGTCTATTAAAGGCCGCTATCAAGAGATTTTGTTTAACTTTATAAGGAACAAAAATAGTTTTTCCAGAAGCGCTGCCCATTGTCCACTCCCATCGGGGAGAACGCATCAACGTTCATATTTTTCCACATCTTCCCCAGCAGTTAGTTTGGTTTTTGCTTATGAAGAAAATTTAGGCTGGATGAGGTGGCTCACATCTTTAATCCCAGCCCTGATGAGACAGGTGGATCTCTGTGAGTTTGAGACCAGCCTAGTCTACATACAGAGTTCCGGGCACACCAAAGATACATAGTGAGACTTTTTTTCTTAAATTAAAGTCATTTTAATAGGTATGAAGTGGGATCTCAATGCAGGCATTAGCATTTTTAATGTTGTGTACGCGTGTATGATGTGTGCATGGGTGCACATGTGCCATGGCAACTGTGGCAGTCAGAGGACAACTTTGTGGGGTCATTTCTCTCTTTCCACCTTTGTGTGGGATGGAACTCAGATTGTCAGGCTTGTGTGCAAGCGCTTTACACACTGGTCCAGATGCTTTTTGGCTATTGCACGTCCTTTCTGGAGCAACGCTTATTCCAGCCCATGCCTGTAGCCTCTATCTAGCTATCTTCCTATCATTTATCTATCATCTATCGATCTATCATCTATCTATCTTCTTATCGTCTTATCATCTGTCTATCATCTATCTTCTTATCATCTATCTATCTGTCTATCTATCTATTGATGGTCTGTGTGAGCCGGTATGATAGGTGTGGGCACAACATGCCACTCTGTGCACTAGACAACTTTGTGGAGTCAGTTCTCTCCTTTCACCTTGTAGCGCTCCAACTCAGATCGCCAGGCTTGTGTGGCAAGCGCCTTTACATGTTGAGCCATCTCACCAGCTCCTGCTTTTGTATTTTTGTAATAGGTTGTCCCTGTAGCTCAGGCTGGCCTAGAACTCATTACATGATCGAGGCTTGTCTCAAATTTGCAGCAACCTCCCCCCGCCCCGCGCTTCAGCGTCCTGAGTGCGCCACCATGCCCAACTTCGTATCCTATTTTTTAAATGAGCTGTTTATCCAGTAATTATTGAATTGGAAAAGTTCGTTTTCTTTTCTTGTTTTCAGCTGTTTATTTACTTTGTGTTTAGTTGCACTGATGTAGGAGTCTGTTCAGTCTTTCCACAGTGTGGGTTCCAGGGCTCAAACTCACATCATCAGGTTTGGCAAGTGCCTTTACCCACTGAGCTATCTCACTGACCTGGAAGAGTTCAATTTCTATTCAGAATAGTAAATAATTATCAGATATACAATTGGAAAATACTTTCTTGTCTTCTCTAAATTATCTTTTTACTTTATTAAGGTTCTTTCATTCCAAAAAGGCTTTAAATTTTGATGAAATCAAATTTATCTGTTTTCTTCTATTGTTCATGTTATTTGTATGAAAATCTAAGACAAAACCGGGTGTGGTAGCACATGCCTTTAACCCCAGCACTTGGGAGATAGAGTCAGGCAGATTTCTGTGAGATGGAACCCAGCCTGCTCTACATAGTGAGTTCCACACCAGCTGGGGCTGCAGGGAGAACTTGTCTCAAAAATAAAAAATCAAAACAAACAACAAAAACCCAAAACAATCCCCCAAATACCCCAAAATCTAATACCAGACAGAGAATTAGAAAGTCAAGGATTAACCACTATATTTTCTTCCAATAGCTTTATTGCTTTCTAAAATATTTTATTATTTTTATTTTATGTGTATGAGTGTTTTACCTTCATGTATGTAAGTGCACCTGTGTTGTGTGATGCCCACGGGGGTCAGAAGAGGGCATCGAATCCCTCTGGAACCGAATTTATAGACAGTTATTAGCTGCCATGTGGATGCTGGGAACTGAACCTAGGTCCTCTGCAAAAGTAGCCAGTGCTCTTAACTGCTGAGCCAACTCTCCAGCCCCGATTTATTGATTTAGATCTAGTTTGCTGATCCTTTTTGACTCAATTTTTATATGTAATCAAATACAGTGTCTCGATTCTTTTGGAAGTGGGTATCTGGGTGTCCCAGATACAGTTTTAGTCTGTTGAAAAGCAGTTGGTGTAGGTGTTTGCATTTGTTTCTCCAGTCTGAATTCTCTTTCATTCCTCTGCGTACCATACTGTCTTGACTATTTTAGGTCTGTGGCCTAAATAGACCACTTTAAAAACCCAGTTCTGCAATAAAACCCCTTCAAGTTGGACAGGCACTGCCTGGGATTTGTACATCGCCTTTGGGGAGTATGCAGGCTTAATGATCTGTCTTCTAACCCATGAAAACAGGTACGTTTTCATTTCTTAGTGCTTCTTTAAACAATTGTTGTAATCTCCAATGTGCAAGTTTTTTGTCTCCTTAGTTAACGTTATTTTGTTATTATTTACGCAGTTGTAAATGCATAAATTGGTTCTGGTTTATTTTTCTTGCTAGTGTACAGAAATAGAATGAATTCTCACGTGATATTGTGTAGCCTGCAAATTTGTTTAATTCTTTTTTAGCTTAAACAGGGTTATTTTTTCAGTATTTTAGACATATATGCACACATATAAATATGAAATCCATATAATCTCGGGCCGTTTGTAAAGAGTTTTTTTTTTTTTTTAACAAATTCCTTTCCAACTAGGATTTTGATTTCTTTTTCTCACCTCGTTTCTCTGATGAGAACTTCCAGTATATGGACAGTGTAAATCATCCATCTTTGCTTTGTTTCTGATCTTAGACAGCTCTTAGTCCTTCAGTACATGTTAGGGCTGGGCGTTCTTCACACTATCTATCCTATTATATTCTTAACTTGATATTTTTATTATGAATTTTCAATTTACTGATTTGGAATTTTTTAGACATGGTTTCATGTAGCTCAGTCTGGTCTTGAACACACTGTGTAGCTGAGGATGATCTTGAACTGATCATCCTGCCTCATCCCCATGTTCTGGGGTTGAATGTTTTTAATGTGGAAGGGCATTGGATTTTGTCAAATATTTTCTCAATTGAAATGATTATGAATTACCTCTTTTCATTTTATCAATATGGTGCATTATTTTCTCATGACCATCTGGAAAGAAGTATTTTCTTTTTTTGACACCATATGCTTGTTTCTTTAAAGACATGCTTCCCAGAAATCCAACATCATACCATATCTGAGAGCTTTTGAACATTTTGACTTCAAAGTTCTCTCCCAAGTCACAATGAAAACTAATCTCATAAAAAGTAAGCCATGGGATATAAAGGTCCTTTGTTCTGTAAGATTGGGACCCGCCACGTGGTTCCAGGGCTGTTGAATGGAGCAAGACTGGAGTGCAATGGAGTCTGTTGGGTCAATTTCAGCTCTGCTGCAAGGTACTAAGTGTATATCTGTGCACTTTACCTACAATATTCTCCAAATTTCTTATGTTTTTCAGCTTCCTAAAGAAGGACCTTCTGCGATCTCTCTACCCAACAAGGGTAGAAACTGTTGTTCCAATAGTGAATTTCTATCTGGCTTAGAAACAGACTATCTGCAATGCTGTGCCTAGACAGATATCCAGACCCGCTCCCTAGCAACTGTCAGAGCCAGTGTGTAATACAACAAGAAATGTAAAAGGGGATGGGGGTTGAAGAGATGGGCTCAGTGATTACAAGCATTTGCTGCTGTTGCAGAAGTCCCTGGCTCCGTTCCCAGCACCCACATGGTGGCTCACAAGGTCCATAGCTCCAGTTCCAGGAGATCCAACACGCTCCTCTGACCTCCGTGGGCACTGCACTCATGTGGTGCACTTACACGTATTGATACACATAAAATAAAAAATAATGTTTTTAAAATTAAAAAAAGAAGACTGGAGAGATGGCTCAATGGTTGAGAGCACTGGCTGCTCTTGTAGAAGACCTGGGTTCGCATCCCAACTCCCACACGATGGCTAACAACCATCTGTAACTCCAGTTCCAGGGGATCCAATGCCTTTTTCTGACCTTCGCGAGGGCACTGCACAACACAGGTGCACTTACATACATGCAGGAATTACACTCATACACATAAAATAAAAATAATACATAACATTTTTTAATTAAAAAAAGAAATGTAAAAGAGGTCATCTGAGGGTCTAGGGAGATAGCTCAAAGGGTGAAATGCTTGCTATGTAATAATGGAGACTGGACTTAAAATTCCTACAACCCATGTAAAAAGTGAGGCACAGGGTGAAGGGCGCCTGTAACCCCAGCATTCGAGGGTTGGAGACAGGCAGATCCCTGGGATTCGTGTGCCTGCCAGTCTAGCTGAAATGAGTTCCAGGTTCGGGAAGAGACCTTGTAGAATTCGATAGAGGAAGACACTCAATGTGTTATGCTGCGTAACTGGCTACAAATATGGAAAATACGCAAGACATCTTGCCAGGGTTAAATCTGTTTATGAAATATGAATATATTTATTAAAACTATAAATCAAACAGCCACATAGGCATCGGTAGGTTTAAAAACTATGGGAAGTTAGCAAGTCATGTTTGCATGCATGCCTAGTTTCTTGTTTGATTTTTAATTTTTAACTTTGTATGTGTATGGATGTTTTGCCTGTGTATAAGTATGCCACATACATACAATGCCTGCAGAGGCCAGAAGAGCGCATCAGATATCCTGGAACCGACGGCCATTTGTTAGCTGTCAGGTGGATGCCGGAGACCAAACCTGGGTCCTCTGCAATAGCAGCCAGTGCTCTTAACTGCGGAGCCATCTCTCCAGCCCCTTGTTTGTTTTTGAGAAAGGGTCTTGCTGTGTTGCCCAAGCTGGCCTCAAAGTCTCAACGCCCCCTGCCTCAGCCTCCCAAATACCTGGATTATAGGTGCATACCACCATGCCTGGTTTTGCCTGTATTTTCATTGTAATATTGTATTACTGTGTGTAGGATGTGTGAGTGCTCCATGAGGCCTGTGTAGAGGTCACAGGCCAGCTTTTAGGAGTCAACTCTCTCCTTCCAGTGTATGTTCTGAGGATTGAACTCAGGAGGTCATGTTAGTGCAGCAAGTACTTTTGCCCACTGAGCCATCTCCTTGGCTCTCTGCAGTATTTGTTTGTTGTTGTTGTTGTTGACTTTTTGAGACAGGGTCTGTCTGTAGCCCAGCTGGCCTGGAACTCATGTGCACCAGACTGACCTCAATCTCAAGGAGGTCTACCTGCCTCTGCCTCTCAGGTGCTGGGATTAAAGGCATGCACCATGCCTGGTCCATTTGCCTGTATTTTTAATGAATGGTTTTTCTGACTTTCCTTCAGCTCTCAAAATGTAAACCAATTCTATAATTACATCTGATTTTCTAAGCATTTAAAAATACCTATATATGGACAAGTTCCCAAAAGTTATATTATAGTCTCTCTGTAGGCTTCTTTTTTGTTGTTGTTTTCTTGTTCTATGGGCTTATTGGAGATACAACTTACAAACCATAAAATTCTCCCATGTAAGTGCACAGTTAATTATTTTTAACAGATCACGGGTAATTATCACCCATGATCTGACATTAAAACATTTCATTATGCCAGAAAGAAACTTCCTAACATTTAAAGTCACTCTGGACTTCCAACTCCACTTTCCAACTATTACCAATTTACTTTCGATGTAGATTAGTTTTCTCTAGATAGCTCTGACGTCTTCCTTCACTTGGCATAATGATTTTGTAACTTGTCAGGACAACAGCTTCTCTACTCCTGAATAACATTCACTGTATGGATATGCAACACTTTGTCCACTCATAACTGATAATATATTTGAGTCGTGTCTATATTTTGATATTACAACTAATATTGACATGACTACATACATACAAACACATTTTTGAGTGCTTATATATGGCCTAGATAATTAAAGGTGTAGGGAGGTACCCAATCATATAATGAACCACTATTTAACATTTGAAGAACTTGCTATTCAAAATAGCTATACCACATTTCTGCAGAAATATTTGTGTTCCGATTCCATACATCCTTACCATTTTTCCTTTAAAATATTGTCATAGCTCTTCAAGTGGATTTTAAGAGATTCCAAAGTGATTTTTTTAAACCTTCCTGTTTATTATTATTTTAAGTTATGTGTATGTGTTTGCATGTAGGTATGTACATCTGAGTACAGTGCCTAAGGAAGCCAGAGAGGGCATTGAATCTTCCGGGATCTGGAGATACAGACAGTTGTGAACTGCCCAACATGGGTGCTGGGAACCAAACTCAGGTCCTCTACAAGAGCGGTACATACTCTTAATGGCTGAGCCGTCTCTCTAGCTCCATACTTGGCCTTTTCTTATAATGATGACCAGCATCTCTCTGTCTACTCTGGTGAAATGTCTATTCAGATGATTCACACATTTTAAAGTTGAGTTAATGATGTTCGTGCTGAGTTTATAGTTCTCTGTACACTGGGGAAACAAGACGTGTGGCATAGGACTTTTCAAGTCTTTTTTCATGATTTGTAACTCATCTTCATTTTTTATTTTGATCTCCCGGTAGCCCCAGCTTCTTGGAACTCACTATGTACACCTGCACTGGCCTGGAACACACAGAGATCCACCTGCCTCTGCCTCCTAAGTGCTGGGACTAAAGGTGTGTGCCAGCATGCCCCTTTTTTGATGGTTTATCTTCACTTTTTTTTGATGACTTATTTACTTATATATTGGTTGTTGCCTTTTGAGAACGGAGCTTGCTGTGTATCCCAGGCTGGCCTAGAACTGGGCATCCTCTTGCTTCAGCCTTTTTAAGTGCTAGTGTTATAGGTGTGCACTACCATCTTATCCATATGAGATACATTTACATTATTGTGATTTTGTGGTAATTTTTAAAAATAAGTCCTCATCATTCCTTTCTGGAAAGATAATTTTGGTTACTATAGATTCTCTGTATATCCATCCATATGAATATTAAGCTCAGCTTGTCACCTTCTGGAAAAAAAATCTTACTGAATTTTGACTGGCATAGCATAAAACATTCAGATGACTTTGGGCAGAATTTCCATCTTTAAAAAATTTTTTGATGTATTTATTTTTATTTTATGTGTATGAATGTTTTGCCTGCATATATGTATGTGCACCCATGTCATAGAATGCCTGTAAATGCCAGAAGAGGGTGTCGTATCCTCTGAAACTGGAGTTAAAGGTTAGTTGCTAGTGGATGCTGGGAACTGAACCTGGGTCCTCTGCGAGAACAGTCAGTGCTCTTAACCACTGAGCCAACTCTCTAGCCCCAGAATTTCTATATTAAAAATACTGACTTTCAATTTAAAATATGGGATTTCTCTACATTTAGTTTTAAATTATTTTAGCAATCTTTCATAATTTTTAGTGTATGTGTATTTCATTTTATTCCCAAGTATTTTACTCTTAGATATTTACATGAAATTACTTTTAATTTCATTTTCACATTCCTCACCACTAATACAAAGAAAATGCAGTTGGTGTTTAGACATCTTTAACCTGGGAAACTAGCTTATTCTTTCTTCTGTGCCTCTGTGTGTGGCTTCAGGATTTTCTGCATACAGGATTGCTCTCTTCATCTGGACAGTTTAGTTCTTTTAGATCTAGATGGCTTTCATTTCTTTTTCTTTCTTTCTTTTCTTTGTCTGACTGTGCTGTCTGTAACCTCTAATAAAATGCTGAACAAAAATAGCAGGGGGAAACATCTTTTTGGTTTTAGGGTGAAAATCCTATCTTTCATCATCATTATGTTGACAAGAGGTTTTTTATAAGCATTCTTTTTTAAAAAAGATTTTATTTTATTATCTCTTTGTGTGTATTCTAAGTGAATGGCATGTGTGTGCAGGAGCCCATGGAAGCCAGAAGAGTGTGTCTCCTGGAGCTGGAGTTATAGACAGTTGTGAGCTGGGTGCTGGGATCCAAACTTGGGTCGTCTGGAAGAGCAAGAAGTGCTCTTAACTGCCAAGTCATCTTTCTAGCCCATCATAAGTCCCCTTTATTAGTGTGAAAGTTACCATCCATCTTCTATTCTTCCTTGACAGTTTTCCTCCATGAATAAATGTTGTCTCATGACAAATATTTTTTAGCACCTACTGAGATCATCATGTGGTTTCACTCTGGGTTTTTTGTTATTGTTTTCTGTTTCGTTTTTGTTTTTTTTTTTTTTGAGACAGGGTTTCCTTGTAGCCCCAGCTGCCCAGGAATTTTCTATGTAGATGAGGCTGGCCTCCTTCTCACAGAGATCTGCCTGCCTCTGCCTCCTGAGTTCTGGGATTAAAGGTGTGTATCACCATGCCCAGTTCTCAGTCTTTTTTTGAAAAACAGGGCCTCAGTATGTGGATCAAGCTGGTCTCAAATTCATGATCCTCCTGCTTTATCTTCCCAGGTATTGAGACTACAGGTGTGCATCACCATACCTGGCTGATCTTGTTCTTTTTATGCTAATTAGATAACTGTGTATTACTTACGAGAGTAAATCAAATTAGTCATGACATATATTCCTCTCTTGCTGCTGCCCAGTATTGTTGAGGATTTTTATGTTTCTAATCATGAGGGCTGTTGGTCAATCGTATTCTTTTTTTTTTTTTTTTGACTGTCTTCATCTGGCCTTTGCTGTATAATAATGGACTCATCAACGAAGTTTGGAAGCATTCCAGCCCTGATAGGAAAGTCAGCAACATGTTGTTATTGTTTTTTCTCCAAAGATTAGGTAAAATGCCATAGGAAAGTCATATGAAGTCTGAAGTTCATCTATTTAGATTATCTTTCTTCTTCACTTTTAGTAACTTGTATATTTCTAGAATTAATCTCATCTGAGTTATCTATTTGCATATAATGTCCCCTTTATTTTCATATATGTGTGTGTTTATTTATTTATTTATAAAGCTGGCAGTGATGTCCTTCTTTTATTCTTGATTTCAGCAAAACTCTTTTCTTATTTAGGATCACATTCCAGGCCCTGTACTTGTAGTCTCGAATGGTTGTCTTTATAAATATTTTTATCATAAAGGGAAAAAGACTAACTTTTCAGTGGGGAAACCTGGCAGATACTACCTAATTCAAGTGAATAAGGAAAATGAGCATGAGCAGTAACAAGACATACTGCATCCTGATATGATGTGCTGAGAAGCCCAGGGCACTTGCTAGGGGCTTCCCCTTCTAAAATCTGTGACTTCAGTCTACACCTAAGAAAACGTTAGATAAATACCCTAAGGGGAATTCTACAGAACACCTGACTTGCCACCACACAGAAATTCGAGCAGAACCCTCCCTATCCCAGCCACATTTTCTTCATGAAGTTACAGAGTTTTATGTTTTACATTCAAGTCCATAATCCATCTTTTAAAATATGATTAGCTATTATTTTTATTTGTGTATGTGTATGTGCTTGCATGACTTTATGTGTACCATATATATACAGGTACCCATGGAGGTTGGGGGGCTTCAGATTCCCTAAAACTAGAGTCACAGACATTTGTGAAGATGCCTGATGTGGGTGTGCTGGGAACTCAATCTGCATCCTTTGCAAGAGCAGTGCTCTTAACCGCTGGGCCACCAATCCATTCTGAGTCAGTTTTTCTCTAAGGGAAGCACTGTGTCAAGGTTTCTTTTTTTCTTTTTCGTGTGGATATTCAATGATTTCAAGAGCATTTGTGTCGAAATGACTTCTGTCTACTGAATCCATTGTCTTTGTATCATTCTTTTAAAAGAATTATTTTATTATTTGTGTGCATGTGTCTGTATGTGGGTGTGTGCACATAAATGCAGGTGTCAGAAGAGCATGTCAGATCCCATGAACTAGAGTGATTGATAGGCAGTTTGAGCTGCCTGACGTGGGTGCTGGGATCTGAATTCAGTTCCTCTGGAACAATAGTACTCACTCTACTTCTGAGCCTTCTCTCCAGGCTCCGTTTGTATCATTGTTATTACATTAATCTCTTCCTGGGGCCTTTCTCTTCACTGATCTATTTGCCTGTTTCTCACTAATAGTACATTGCCTTATGGGTTAGTCAGCTTTCTGTTACTGTAACAAATATCTGTTAATTTATAAGAAGAAAATATTCATTTTGGCTCACAGTTTTGGGGCTTTCAATCCAAGATGGATGGACCACCTTGCTTATGTGTCTGTGGTAAGATATATCACAGCAGGGGACATGTGGTGAGCCTAAGCTGTTTACCTAATGGCAGGGACCCAAAGGGGTGAAGGAGGGTCTGGGCTTCACAATTCCCCTGGAAAGCATGACCCCACGGATCTTGAACCTTCCAGTAGGTCCCATGTCTTAACATTTCTACCACTTCCCAAGAGTGCCAACCTGTGGACCAAGCCTTCAGAGTACATTTTTGATGCAAACTATAGCACTTGATTCTTGCACTTTTACAGTAAATTTTGAAATGAAGTAAATCCTCCAGAATCCTTTCTTGTCTTAACTATTTTGGCTCCTTTACCTTTCCATAAAAATTCAGGATTAACTTGATGTGTATAAAACAAAGACAACTGTTGTTCTGATTGTGTTTGACCAAAATCTACAGATCAAATTTAAGACAAAGGCTTTTTTTGCCAGTTTTGGGGACTGAATACAAGGCTTTGTACATGCTCAGCAAGCACTCTATCACCGAGCTCCATCCCTAGCAATCAAATTGAAAAGGTAAAAAAAATGAGTCTCACTGTATAGCCCAAGCTGGCCTAGACTTTTTAATCCTCTTGCCTCAGCCTCTTATATGGTGAGCTTATAGATATATGCTACCATGTCTGATGGAAAGAACACAGACATCTTACCAATATTCATTTTCTAATCCATAAAGAAAAAGCTGTATGTGACTACATTAATATATTTATTTGTTTCATCGGTGTTTTACAGTCGTCTGCATAGAGATCCTGTACACATATTGTTAAATTCATCCCAGCGCTTCTTATTTTGGGTGTTGCTTTTGAACATGGTACTGATCTTTGTTATATTGTACTCATTACTCATATAACAAAAAGTAAGCAACTTTTGGAGTCAAAGAGATGGCTCAGTTGGTAAAGTTTTCACCATACAAGTAGGAGAACCTGAGGTCACGTCTCCAGCACCAATGTAAAAATCTGGGCACAGTGGCAGACACCTGTAATCCTAGTGTTGTGAAGGCAGAGATAAGACATCCTTGGAGCAGGCTGGCTGGCTACAGTAGCTTAACTGGTGAGCTCTGGGTTCAAGTGAGAGAGAGATCTCCCTTGAGATGGATATGGAATATATATGGAATATATAAGATGGAGAGTGAGGAAGACACCTGGTGTCAACCTCTGGCTTCCATATTCATGCACACACATGTGCATTCGCACCCATATATATGTGAACACACATACATATATGCACATTACACACAAATATATACAAAAATAATAAAGTGAGGAGTAATAAAGGAAGACACCCAATCTTGACTTCTAATCTCCATGCACACATGCATATATGTGTATGTACCTGCAAACATACATCATACACACAAACATGTTCACATGCATACACCACACCTCCCATAAATGGAACTGCATGCGCACATACACACAAAGTGCCTGACTCTTATGTTTTATTTTTAAAGGTTAATTGTGTGTGTGTGTGTGTGTGTGTGTGTGTGCATGCACCAGCATGCAGGTGCCTGCAGAAGCCAGAAGAGGCCTTCAGATCCCCTGGACCTAGAGTTACAGGCCACCAGATTTAGGTGTTCTTAACCACTGAGCCATTTCCCCAGCCTGTGACTGACGTTTATATAATCAACTTATATCTTGTTCTTGAACTAAAATCAACTATTAATCCCAGAGTATTTGCTATTCTTTAAGGTTTTCTATATATACAATCATACCTACTACTAAGTAGTACATTTCAGGGTTTAGGAGAATATAATTTTTAAAAATGAAAACAAGTTTACTTTGTAGACTTCAAAGACAGCATCAGGCATGAGAGTAACAGAACTGTCTTCAGAGAATGTAGTTTTTTGTGAGTTCCAGGTTCAGTGAGAGATCCTATCTCAAAAGAAAAAGGTGAAAAATGACAGAGGACGACAGCCATGCACACATACATACCTGCACACACAGTGCACACAGACACAAACATACATATACACACAGTCATTCATACATATATATGGAAACCCAGCTAACAGTCCTCACATGAACTGTACATGTAGACTCAGCTACTTGAGAGGCACAGGCAGAAGGATCTCTTGAGCTCAGAAGTTCAAAACCAGCCTGACAATACAATGAGATTCTGTCTCAAAAAAATTCTGATGTGATAAAGTGTTAATAAATGTCAATGTTTCTATGCTGCCAAAGCCAGACTATATGAATACTTACAAGCATTGACATCTTACTCCTTTGTATTGTTAAAAATATTTTCTTGAAGTCTAGGCATGGCGACACACACATATCATATCAGCACTTGGAAGATGGAGGCAGGAGGAGCAGAAGTTCAAGGTCATCCTCAGCCATATAGTAAGATTGAAGCCAGCCATGACTTCATGCGACCCTGTGTCAGAACAAAAAACAAAAAACAAAAATGTTCTTGGAACTGCCTGTGTCATAAATTTCTGTAAGATACCTGGACTTCAGAGATTATTTCTGAAATCTGTGATGGTAATCTCAAATCTCTCCCTTCGTTGTTCTGACTGGTTGTTCTACCTGCTTTGCTTGTTATCTGGTAACTGACACTTCTGTAATCTTTTTTAAAAGATTTGTTGTTTTATTTATTTTTATTTTATGTGTATGAGTGTTTTTCCCACCTGTTGTGCACCATGTGTGTACAATGCCTGCAGAAACCAGAGGGGGCATCAAATCCCCTGGAACTGCAGTTACAAATGGTTGTTAGCTGCCATGTCCATGTGGGGAACTGACCCTAAGTCTTCTGTAAGAGCAGCCAGTGCTCTTAACTGTGGAGCCATCTCTCCAGCCCCAACACCTGTATAATCTTAAAAAGTTGTAAACATGTAGAAGACATGTCAAATTAAATATGAATTATGTATACTTCCTTTTTAGATGCACAGAACTTATGAGTAGGTTGCAATCCTTCACCTCTTTTAAATTAATATAATTATATATGCTTTCAGTCATTAAGAGAACTGAGCAATCAAGTTTATTTATATGGGTGCAAAAGATAAAGAAATAAGGTGCACTGAAAAAATGTCTCTGTTCTTGAGAACATCCTTTGCCTCCTAAGTGCTGGGGTTAAA
This sequence comes from Eospalax fontanierii, assembly GCA_035773235.1. NCBI lineage: Eukaryota > Metazoa > Chordata > Mammalia > Rodentia > Spalacidae > Eospalax > Eospalax fontanierii. The sequence continues at coordinate 23,194,427 of CM069554.1, read as the reverse complement.
GGCATGCACACCCACTTAACCACACCCGACTTCAATAAGATACTTTCAATACCAAGGTTTTTCTGTGAATATTCACAGTTTGGGTTTGTGAAATCTACAGAGTACGTGAATACATGCAAAAAGAAAACAATGTGCTCCTTACAAAATTAACAATCAGCAAAAATGGCTCCACCTTTTGAATGCTATTGATACAAAATTCCTGCAAAATTCCTCCAAAATACAATGTGAATAGTGTGATTCATATATAATTTTAACAATTCCTTGAGAATTCTTGCTCATAACTATTAATATTGTTTAACATACAAATCAAATCTCCTTATAACTTTCTTACATCTGTTATTAGCTACATGCTATTCTATCATATTGTTTTTTATTGACAGCAATTTTTATATTATTAAGGTACAAATTTGCATAGGAATATACACAGAACACATAGTAAAAAATTTTGTATACTATTTCAAGGGGTTGTTGTGTTTTTAGAAACCTAAAAATGAAGGTGAGAAACCTGTAAGAAATGCGATTTTGGGGCTGGAGAAATGGATCAGTTAAGAACACTGGCTGCTCTTGGCAGAGGACTAGGGTTCAGTTCTCAGCACCCACATGGTGCAGTTCCAAGTGATCCAATACCCTCTTCTGGCCTCTTTGGACACTGCATGCACAGGTACACTTACATACTTGCGGGCAAAACACTCATAAACATACAATGAAAATAATAAAATATTTTAAATGTCCTTCTATATGACTTCAGCTTCCATGACAACAAAATCAAGTTTACATTCTCACTGTTCCTGATCTACAGAAAGCCAAGGGGGAATGATCCAGAAGCACATTATAATAACAGGTAATGTTTACTGCATATTTAGTATGTTCTAGGCACTAAGGACTTTACACTATTAACTCATCTAATCCCCATCACAATCCTCTCAGGCAGGTACCATTACCATCATTCTTGTAGTTAAAAAAAAATACAAAGGCAAATTAAATAAACCCTTCATTCTCAGATACATACCAAGTGTCAGTGCTGGAACTTTACCCCAGATATCCTGTCCACACTTGCGGCCATCATCGGACACTGCTTCTCACACTCCACACAAAACATGACCTGAAACAAACTCATCCTATCTGAGTAGTACTTCCAACACCTCATGATGGACAGATGGTCCTGTGGAGATCTTTATGCGCACTAAAACAGCTTTCTTCTGCTCAAGCTTCCAAACACATTCCTATCCCCAAAACCTTAAAACTCAAAGTCCTTGTTACTGACTGAAATAAATAAAACCCATCTCCTTCCTTATCCAGTTTTCTACTTAAACCTGTTGAGAAATTAGGAATACTTGGTGTGTGATTCCAAGTAGGCCTAGCTTCTTCTTTAACAAAGCACTGTCTCATCAGGCATGGTAGTGCATACCCAGAATCTCAGCACTGGGGAGGCAGTGCAACACAAGTTTATGGCTAACCTGGCTCAACATTGTGAGTTCCAGGCCAGTCATGGTTATATAGGGACTCCATGTCAAATTTTTTTTAAGTCTAAATAATGATCTATTATTATTTTCATGAGTTTTAATTCGATACCATGTCAGTGCTTAGACATGAATAATTTGTAAAAGGGACACCTAAATAACAGGAAGGAAATGATGACTAAACTGAGGGGCAGGGTTGTGCGCATAGGACCATTCACTATGGAAGGAAAACTAAGAGGTAGCTGAGTGGGTTGATTATACTGCAGAAAAATGCTAGATGTTTCCATGTCCTGAAAAATAAAATGAGATTTATGGAACAAGAAGGCAGCACAAACTCACGTCGAATTTAAATTTCACCTATACAGCAATAAATTTTTTCTCCTCACAAGCCTTTCTTGGAGAATGACGGGACGGGTGCATAAGACATATGGCCTAATGTGAACATAGGCGAGATCTCCAGACTCTATAACCATCCCTGCCCCTGGCCTCCCACACTGAAGCACAGAGGAAGATGATACTGTTTGGGGCCGGTGGCTCTTGGGTGCGCAGTTCTGACACTGCAGCTGTCCATGCTGAAAGCGTGCTTTGCCTTTTCTACGAACTGTCCTACACGCCCAGCCCTAACAGCCGGCTCTAAGCTCAGTTCCCTGGGGAACTTTCATTCTGGAATTCCACCTCCAACTGCCACGTTGGGAATGTGTCCCTGCAGACAATCCCAGAGCTAAGGTGACAACCGAGGTCGCGCATCTGAAAACAAACTGCGTCACAAGCTGAAACCCGCATGAAATTACCGATTGCATAAGCTCAACCTTGCATCAAGCCACTCACATCCATGGGAAAACGCAGAGTAGCCAGAAACTATGGGTCCCACAATTCAAGCGCCAAAGCCAGTCCCATTCTGAGCATTCCCAGTTAGGCTCGGGGTGCTGCCTCGCCAACCCCCCCCATACCTCCCTCCCCCGTTTTTTTTTTTTTTTTTTTTTTGTTTGTTTGTTTTTTTTTTGATTCAGTCGCTGGCCTCAAATGTGCTATGTAGCCAAGGCTGGCCTTGAACTCCTGATCCATCTAACAGGTGCGCGCCAACCGGCAGAGCGCGCCGCTGATCCGGTCAGAACACTGCGGCCGCAGGGATTTGGGGCTCACCATCCGCTCACCACTCAGGGCTCCGAGAATCGTCCCCGTCCCAGGACCGCCACCCGCACAGTGCCTGTTGCTCACCGGCTGCGCAGTTCCTCAGAATGACGAGCCTGCGGGGTGCAGCCAGGAGATAACTCAGATCTGTCAGGCTGCCCGAGTGACCGACTGCGGCTGCGCAGAATGATTCGGGCCCGGTGCCCTCTGGGAAATGTAGTTCGCGGCCCGAGAAGTCGTGACTATGGATGACAGGAGTGCGCAGACGCATTGGAGGTCCGGGACCGCTTCCCATGCTTCCTTCTGAGACTGAGGTGGTTGAAGCTGAGCCAGAGTGGGGATGGGAAGACGTCGAGGCTGGATCTGTGTGTACAGGAGAGCGTGTAACCGTGGAGATCATTGTTTCTGTTTGTGGATGCGTGATTCTATGAGTTATCCTGAGGCGACTCTGCAGAGAAAGTTGCGTTGATCATGCACAGCTGTGATGTTAGAGTATGAGAGATTAGGTCAGGTGCCTAAGACAGCTGTTTTTGGTGAAGGCAAGCACTTCTGGCTACTATTTTTCTACGGGGACTAGGCATCTGTGTCACCTTGTGACTGTTTTATGAAACTGAGTGTGGCGTTTTGATTAACTCCAGTTTGTTTGGGTGTATGCCCTAAAGGTTGTGACTAGCAATTATGTAAAAATAGTATCACGCAAAATTGAAAAATGGAGGAATAGGCGGACATGGTGGCGCCCACCGTTAGTCCCAAGGACTCAGGAGACAGAGGCAGGTGATCTCTGTGAACTTGAGACCAGCCTGATCTACATAGTGAGTTTCAGCCTAGCTAGGGCTACTTAGTGAGACCCTGTCTCAAAGAAAGGAACAAACAAATTGGAAAAGGGTAGCGTAAATTTACCATTATTTATAGGAGCTAGGATTGTCAGAATGTAGCCCAGCCCCAGCCCCAACTGTTGAACTGCTCAGGACTCCACATTAACATTCAGGAAAATAAAAATCAAGTGCTTCAGAACCTTCTTGAGTCACTCAGATGATAATAATGATAATAGTGATTATAGTAATAATATACTCTTGGGCTGGGGGTTTAGCTTAGTGACAGAGTACTTGCCTAATCTGTGCAAGGTTACTGAGTTCATTTTCAGGATAGGAAACAGTCCTCCTACCCTTTAGTTAAAAGATGAGTAATTTTAGAGGTTAAGCCATTCTCGAAAGTTTTCAATCGTCTGCCTTCTCCGAGGCCCAACTACAAATATAGTTTCATCAAAATTATTAAAGCAATATTATATATATGCTGATTATATAAAATTGCCCAAGTCAAGTATATTTTTTCACACATTTTTGTTCAACCTGATTTCTTGTGTGCGTTCTTATTGCTACCCTCTTCCTATTCTAAAACAAATATGTTTAACACACAGTGATGATTTGTGCAAACATTCAAGCTTATCCTACAACTTCTTTTTCCTAATGGAATCTCTTTCACAACCCTCATCTTATATCCAATTCAATAAGGGAGCAATGTAATTGGAGAAGATGGGCAACAAGTTCATATATAAATGTTCAACCAGTTCCCTGTTTCTAGAGCCGTCTGTGAAATCACAGTTTTGGGTTTTGTGAAGTGCCCCACTATGTCACTTATAGGCCTTTTGATACTAGAATTCCTTGAATATTCTTATTTATGGTAGTTTTCCCTTCCCATCTGTTCTTTGCTGTTTTGACCCTTTTGGTGGAATGCTGGGAAATAAACATATGTGGTCCACTTACCTTGTCTAAGCAGAAGTCTTGCCATCCTGTTTTTTAATGATAAGAGTTTGGTCACTTTTAAGAACTTGTGGTCAGGCATGGTGGTGTACACCTTTAATCCCAGCACTCAGGAGACAGAGGAAGACTGATCTCTGTAAATTCCAAGCCAGTCAGGGCTACATAATGAGATCATCTCAAACAACAACAACAACAAACAAATATAAACAAAAAGCATAGTTATGTGTACTAGTTATTTTTGGTTTTAATTTTATGTGTAGAAGTGTTTTGTCTTTATGTAAGTGTACCGTGTGCATGCAATTCCCACAGAAGCCAGAAGATGGAACTGAAGTTATGAACAGTTGTTAGCTGCTATGTGGGTGCTAGGACTCGAACCTGGATTCTCTGCAATAGCAGTCAGTGCCCTTAAGCACTGAGCCAATCTCTCCAGCCCAAGAATAAATATTTTAACAAATGATGTTAAAATCTCTGGTTATATTCCAAATATAATCCCATATAAAACTTCTTTTTGAGAGTGGGTCTGTCTCACCTCCTTGAGCTCATGATTTTCCTGTCTCTATTTTGCAAGTGCTTCTCATGCCCCACCATGCTCAGTTGATGTGGTGCTGGGGATGGAACTCAGGTATTTATGCATGCTAAGCTACCTACATAGCTACATTCCCACATAGAAATTCTTGTAAAGAATAGACAAATGAAATGTCTATGTAGCAGTTGTTAGCTGCCATGTGGGTACTGGGAACTGAACCTGGATCCTCTGCAAGAGCAGCCAGTGCTCTTAACTGCTGAGTCATCTCTCCAGTCCCCATAAACCCATTCTTGAGTTGCCACTTGTCAGGTATTGGCAACATTTATGAGAAAAAGTAACACATACAGAGGTTAAAACTAAAATGATAATTTCTTAAGGATATTGATATAAAACAGAATTTTCAAAGTATAAAAGAACAAGAAAGCTTGGAGGGCATTGCACAACACAGGCATTACACTAATACACATAAAATAAAAATACTAAATAAAAACAAAAAGTATTCTTTTGGCCTCTACATAAATATTTCCCATTTTAAAAGCTTTGTAGGGGCTGGTGATGTGGCTCAGTGGGTGAAGATGCCAGGTCATACTGTGCTATAGAGTGAATCTCTGTTTAAAACACACACACAAAAAGCTCATCAGATATTTTTGTTTGTTCTAAAATACTATTTATTTATTTACCTATTGGTCTTTTTGAGACAGGGTCTCCCTGTAGCTCTGGCTATCCTGGAACTCACTAGGTAGACCAGGCTGGCCTTGAACTCATAGAGATCCACCTGTGTCTGCCTCCCTACTACTGGGACTAAAGGCATGCACCACCATGCCGGGCTCCCACCAGCAAGTTTTTAAAATTACAATTAACAAGTTGATAAATAATGAATGTTTGATAAACCTAACAACTTGGAAGAGTCTTTAGAGAAAGATAGTAAATAAAGAAGCATCAACTCTAAAATTCTGTATGATTTCATTTGTTGAATTGCCTTGGGCATGAACTGGAGGATTTTCTCCAAATAGAAAAACTCGGGGAAGGAAAAGTGAAGAGCAAGCGCCATACTCTTCTGCGTGCCCTTTCAGTCATTTCAGAGGTCACTCTGGCTCAACCCCTGCCACTGATGGCATACAGGAGAAAATCAGAGAAGATTAGGGCGTCCTGTTCAATCCAGGCATAAGATAAATGTGGGGTCACTATGGTGCTCAACAGACTCTGTCCCTGAAAAATCCCACAAAGTGTCCTGTGCTGGGCATCGCAAAGACACAAAGATGCCACTCAGTGGCTCTCCAGACTATCACATGCACACCAAGGAAACATAAAATCCACAGATCCCTAAACGAAAATACACTCCTAACCCTAACCCTCCCCCCAAGGCACTCGTACATACCAAGGCTTACACACAGTCACAACAGGCCATAGAACACAAATCTCCCCCTCCAACATGACACCAACATTAGAGACAGACACACTGGGAAGCACCCACAATGCTCAGCCAAGGCACCCCAGATGCCCACCCACTTGGGCATTTGTGCACAAACACATAAATTAAGGGGACATACACTCATGGGGCCTCGCACCGATAAAAACCGTGACACAATTGGTCACACATACTGCATGCACACACACACACACACACAATGGACACAATCATAATCATAATGCGAATCCTGCCGTGCACCCCGCCATATATTGTCACACAGACCCACGGAAACAATTCTGCACACCTCTCCGTCTCCTTGTGTCACCCTATCCCCCACCACGTCTTGCACAGGCCGGACGGTCCAGTGTTACCAAGGCACCTTGTTAAGCCTAAAAGATCTAACCTACCTCTCCCCAAATCTAGCGGGAAGACCCCCCCGACTCCTCAGAAGAGGCTGTGGAACTCTTGAACCCCAGCCCTGGTGCAGAGGCCGCTGGGAAATGTAGTCCAGGAAGCAGAGGCATGCACAAACCCAATATTATAAACGGGCCCACAGGCCCAGTGTTCCCGATTGGCTGTTAATCGGATCCATTCGGAAACCCCGCTGACAGACTCGCTAGACCTTGATCAGGCTCCAGTGAACCTTCTCGCTGGTCTGTGAACCTGACGTTGGAGGAGTACGGCCGAACCAAGTTGGTAAGTATTCGGCTTTCACCCTTGATACTTGAGTTTCCTTTAGTGCGTTACCATCCACTGAATCTTCCCTCTGCCCATTGTCTGTAATTCCCCAGCAGCTATTCGAAACTGACTATTGCAAAATTTGTTTCGGTTTGTGACAGGGACTCACACTAGTAGCCCAGACTGGCCTTGAACTCCTGGTGATCCTCCTGCCTCTTCCGAGTGCTGGGATTAAAGGCATGAGTCACAGTGCAGGGCTTAATGAAATACCCTTTTTTAAAAATTTACATTTATTTGTTTGGCTTGTGTGTATATGTATGGGCGCATACGTGTCGCAGCGCGTTCTTGTGGTGTTCAGAAGACAGCTTGCACTGGTCGGTTTTCGCCTTCCACCCCTGTGGGTCCGGGGGATCGAACTCAAATGGTCAAGCTTGGCGGCAAGCGCCTTTACCCGCTGAGCCCCTTATTACAAAACTTAAACGAAATTGTCCTTTCCAGTTTAACTGGCCTGGTGCAAGTTTTCTTAGACCCAGTGCAGTCTCGGTGCATGTTGCGGTTTCCAGGATGCCACCACTTCTGGCGACAGACCGGACCGCCAGGTCTCCTGGGAAATGTAGTCCAAGACCTCTCTGGCGACTGGATGGGCGCGGCCAGAGTGGGCTGAATCATCCAATCCTTTGGCGGAAATCTGACTGCTAGCATCTCACTGAACCAACCCTGGAGGCTGTTTGGAATTTTCTTTCCTCCTGGCAACTCGGGGAGCGTCTGAGACCAAACCAGCCACCGGAGTGAGCAAAGGCAGGCCTGAGTGTGTGTGGTTGAGTTCGCGGAGGGACTACGTGTGCCACTGGGTCGAGGGTAGAGCAATGGAAGAGGTCTTCTGAAGCATCTATATGGGGCAAAGGTGTGCAGCTGGTAATAAGAAACGAGTATATTAATTTTCCCCTCAGATACTTGTTTTAGAGAATGAAAAATTAGTATGATTTTTTTTTAACATGATGTATTTTGTTGTGGGGGCGCTTGTTTGGGGTTATGCCTGGAATTCTCCCCGCAGGCATTTTCCCTTCTCTGTTCTTGGGGAGGGACTGGTATTTATAGGCTGGCCTGGAACTCCAGGTCCTCCTACCTCCACCTCTCTAGTGGTTTCTGCTGTTGGGTTTATTTACACAGGGTCTTTTGATTTAGCTCTGGTTGACCTCCAACGAAGGCAATCCTCCTGCCTTTCAAGGGCTGGAATTACAGGCATGAACCACCATGCCCTGCTCCAGAGATGTGATTATTTTTAATAAAACGGTAACATCAGCTACAGTTAAAATAAGCTTAAGGATACTGCACAGAGATGTGATGCTGAGGAACTAGGGTAGAATAGCCACAGTTGATACATCTCCACCCTATCATCTAATTCTTGTTGTTCTTTTTTTTTTTTTGAAAGAGTCTTCCTGTGGCCCAGCTGGACTGGAACACGCTATGTAGACCAGGCTGGCCACCATCTCACAGAGCTCTGCCTGCCTCTGCCTCCCAAGTGCTACGATTAAAATAGTGCATCACCACACCTAGCCTTGTATAATGTAAATTTTGAAAGCTAACTGGGTGTGTGGCACATGCCTTTAATCCCTGCTTTTAATTCCTGCACTTGGGAGGCAAAGGCAGGTGGATCTCTGTGAGATGGAGGCTAGCCTGGTTTCCATAGTGAGTTCCAGGCCAGATATGGCTACAGAGAGACCCTGTCTCAGAAAGACCAACAACAAAAAATAAACCAAAAATCACACACACACACATTTTAAAAGCAAAGTGACGTCTCTTTGCCTCTTCTGAAATGATTAGAAGCTTTACATCCTGCCCTCCCCCTCTCATGATGCTGAAGGTCTAACCCAGGGCCTTGTACATGCTAGGCACATACTTGGCTACTAAAACCATCCCCCTAGCAGAGATCCAGGTTTTAGATGCAGGCTTCAGATGTCTCAAATCTTTTGCTATATGATTGCATATGAAGAGCTAGGGCAAAGGGTTACCATGGGCTACATGCCCGGCCCAGTACTTTTATTTAAACAGGTCCTAAACAACCATATTCTCCTGTTATTTCTGTAGCCTACAATGCATTCAATTGACAGTCTTTCAAGATTATTTCATAATGTTTACTTTTACTACATTTTACTTTGTGTATTTCCTTTGTAGAAGGATTTGGGATTTGTGTGTGTGTGTGTGTGTGTGTGTGTGTGTGTGTGTGTGTGTGTGTGTGTTGTTTTCTACCAACCCTGACTCTTACAGTCTTTCTTTCTGTTCCTCTCTTCTTCAATCATCTCAGGGTTGTATTTTTTAATTGCATTCCCACTTCTCAAATGGTGTTTCCAGAATTGTTCCAACATCATTTCTTGAAAAGATCATCCCTGCTTCATTGAATTGTTTTACGTCTTTGTTAAAAACCAGTGGGGATTTAGCTCAGTGATAGAGGGTTTAGTCCTCAGCTCTGAACAACAACAAAAAGACCCAATAAAGTAGGGGGGTGTCTATTTGCATGGGTCTCTTTCTGGACTATGTTCTGTTCTATTAATATATTTCTCTATCTCTTCACTAATACTGAGTTTTCATTGCTAAGGGTTTCTTTTTGTTACTATTATTATTTTAAAGTTATGGGGGGGTACTTTTGCCTATGGAGACCAGAGAAAATAGGGTCTCTAACAGAACTTGGAGCTTTGTCATCTTCACTGGCTGGCCAGCAAGCCCCCAGGATCCACCTGTCTCTGATCTTTTAAACTCTAGAGTTACAAGCATTCACAATCATGCTAGATTTTATGTGGGTGTTGGGGATCAGAACACAGGTCCTCATACTTGAACAGCAAGCACTTTAGCCACTGAGCCATCTCCCAAGCCCCTACTAAGATTTCTTTAGCTTGACACACTAGTGACAATTTTTCTATTATAGACAGTTATCATGAACTTGTTTTAGCCCGTTAGACTTCCCCAGTTGTGACAACCAAGAAACATACAGATGCCAGATACTTCCTGGACAACAAAATCATCCCTGGTTGAAAACACTGCACTAGAGTTTTAAAAATATTAATCATAGTTATCTTCCTAGGAAGTTACAAAACTGTTACTTTTGTGCCTTAAATGTTCTCACTTTTTTATTTCTTGTAATTTATTGATAAAGACTAGACATCTTTTTTAGCATGCAGACCAGAGAAAGGGTTCTGCCATCCTCATAGATAACAGTAGCTCCCTATGCCTAAGTTGTTTCTGTAAACACCGTTTTATGCTAAATATCTGCTTTCCTTCTGGGAATCGGAAATTGTGGTATGCACCAGATGCTTCCTATGTGAACAGCCACTAATAAAAGCCTTAAGCAAAGAATGTCTAATGAACTTCCCTAGTTGGCAGTATGTCATAGGTGTGGTCACAAGTCATTGCTGGGAGGAACTGATGTGTCTGTGACTGACATTGCGAGCTTCTGGATGAAAAGAATTGACCTGCTTGCTCTCTGAGGCAGGTTTCCATGGCTTCCCAGGCAGTGGACTACATTTCCCAGGAGGCATCTCGCCCACCACTGCCACGGCCCAAAGATGGCGGCGGCATAGCGGGGATAGGAAAAGCATCATGCAGGTCATCTAAACGTGACCGGAAACTCCTTGAAGCTGTGGCTCACAGACGCGGGTGTTGCGTGGACGATGGGGCCTGGAGTTTAAAGCCAGGGCCTGTTAAAGGCCTTGCAGAATGGGACTACATTTCCCAGAGTGCCTTGTGCCCAAGGTAACTTCCTGAAAACGCTTGGGTCAGTTCCGGCTCAAAGTGACATCTGGCCTGCCTTCCGCGATCTTGAGGGGCGTTTGCGAGCCTCCGTTAAGGCCTGGAGTCCGAGTCACCCCGAGGCCTAGTACGGGGATGAGGGACGTTCCACTCAGCGGAGCGTTGAGTTCCGAAGAGGATGTGGTAGGCTGGTCCGCGCGGACGTGGGATTGGTGTGGGAGCCGTGGGGATTGTGGTGCAGTGGGGCGGGGGGCAGTTCTGGAAAGCGAGGGTCACAGGAGCTGTGTGGTAAGTGGACAAGTCAAATGTGGCAGGTGGAAAGGTCAAATGTGACTGTGGGTCCTTGAGCAGTGTGTAGGCGTGATAGAGCCGCAGCCTTGACACCCAGAGAATGGGCGTTGTGTTTAGTAATGGTGATTTCTGAACGTGAGGGCGTGACTGGAGCCTTCACGTCCTGATGAGTGAAACTGCGAAAGCCAAGCTCGGAGATGAAAAGGGCCTGGGGAGGGGCCTGCAGTCACGTGTACATACCACGCACACAATATTAAAATAAACACAAATATTTTTTCAAGTAAGATCAGGACTCTCAGGTAGATAGATCAGCGGTTAACAGCACTTCCTGGCCTTGCAGAGGACCTGAGTTCAGTTCCGAGCACTCACTTCCAAGAAGCTCACAAACACCTGTAACCCCAGCTCCAGGGGATCTGATGCCTCATTTCCAGCCTCCAAGGGAACCTGTGCTCTTGTGCACATGCCTCTCCGACCCCCCAAGATACACATATAGTTTTGGTTTTTGAAAGGATCTCGCTATGTAGCCTTGGCTGGCCTGGAACTGGCTATGTAGACTAGACTGGCCGCAAAATCTCAGAGATCTGCTTGTCTCTGCCTCCCATGTACTGGAATTAAAGACCTGCTCCACCATACCGATTATAAATAAAAATTTTTAAGTAAAATGTTAAAAAGCAAAGTTGCAGTTAAGGTATCTAAAAAAATGGTGGAGAAAGATTTACTGTCTGCAGAAGATGGAGGAGAACACTGGAGTTATTCCAAAGCAGTGCTTTAAATTGTTATCTTTAAATTTTTATTTTATGTGTGTACATGTTTTGCTTGCATGTATGTAAGTGCACATGTGTCTCGAAATGCCTGTGGAGGTTAGAAGAAGGCATCAGTGAGGGCACTGAATCCCTTGAAACTTACTGATGTTGTTAGCTGCTGTGTGGGTGCTAAGAACCAAACCTGCTCCTCCACAAGAACAACCACTGGTCTTAACTGCTAAGCCATCTCTTCAGCCCCGAAGAAGTGTTGAGAGAGATGATTGATTGATTGATTGATTGATTGATTGATTTTCTCAGAAAAGCACATTGGATTATTGTAGACTGGTTCATAGTGCATGAAGGGAAGATAGATCTTTTTCTGGGCATACTCAGTTCAGGATCATAGAGCATGTGTTAAAAAAGATTAAGGTGGATTTTTCTGCGCACTTTTTTTCAGTATTATAATGGGGCATATTTACTCTGTTTCTGCAGAAAGAATGAATCAGTGGTGACAGTGGGTGGCAAATTTTCCAACAGCTGGCTTCACAAAAGTGCCTGTATTCCTTAGCAGCCAACAAGGAAAGCAGCTTTGTTGTCAGACATAGAGGAGGAGCAGCACTCCATCGAGAGAGGGCAGGAGACACTGTACACAGCATTCTAGGCCGTCCTGTGTAGATGGCAGCAGCTAGTCTGGGCGGGGTGAAGAAATAGCCATCAGTCTGCTGTTGGCATGAATGAACCGTGGGAGGAGGGAGCAGGAAGCACCACAGGCTTGTGTGGGGTGTATTAAAATAACAGGAATGGAAATGAGGTTAGTCCTGTTGCAGAGCGTGAACCACAGGCTCAAGATGTCAAAAAAAGGAGCCGAGGAAGAGCGCAGCCTGTTGGGAACCTCAGACAAAGCACGTGAGCGCTGTAGCTTTGCTGTGGCATGATTTGTCTGTTTTACCTTTGGCATTATAATGAGTTCTTTGAGACCCAGTACATGGTGGGTCTTTAATTACATGTTTTGGGTTGAGAGGTGTATTTAACTCCTCTATGACTAAGAAAATATTTCTTTTAAAAAATATTCTAAATAAAAATATTTATTATTTTGATTTCATGTGTATGAATGTAATTTCCTCCTTGTAGGTAGGTGCACCCATGTTGCACCATGCCCTTGGAGGTCAGAAAAGGGAATTGAGTCCCCTGGAAATGGAGTTATGGACAGTTGTTAGCTGCCATGTGGGTGCTGAGAATGGAACCCTGGTCCTCTGCAAAAGCAGCCAGTGTTCTTAACTGCTGAGCCATCTCTCCAGCCCCTAGTAAAATATTTCTTATACAACATTTTACTTCTCCATTACAATTGCATTTTATTTTATATTTTTATCTAGCTATTGTGCAGTACTGGGAATTAAGCTCAGGCCTTGCTCATACTAGACAACTACTCTACCACAGAGCTGTATTCCTAGCCTCAAGCTGCAGGTATGTTAGCTGATATATAGCTACTCATAATTGCTATATGTTTACTATGCCTTTCAAACTGTAGTCTTGACTCAAGATTATAGCTTCTGTTTATTTTTCTTTTTGCCTTTTATATTTTCCTCCATAGTTTTAAATTTTCATCAACAGAACTGTATACATAATACAAAAAAACAAAAACAATTGGAGCCATACAACTAAATGAATTACCATAAAGAGAACAACCATATAAGTACTCAGATTAAAATATAAATGATTGCATGTACGCTCAAAAATCGGTCAAAGTCACCAGCATACTTTGATTTTGTCTGGTTTTGGATGTATGTGTAAGTGAGATCATGCACTGTGATACTGACCTCTTTACTTATGTACTTATTATTGTGCGTGTGTGCGCGGGCGCAGGTGTGTGCATGATTCTGAGTACCTGTGAGGGTCAGGGGACAATTTGGGGGAGTAGGTTCTTGCCTTCCACTTTTTTGAAACAGTTGTTGTTTCTGCCAAGCTGCCTATTTCAGGCTAACTGGCTGTCAGCTTCTGGGCCAGCTTCAGACGGTTCTGGCTCCACTCATCTAGCAGGAGTGCTGGGATCACAGATGCGCACCACAGTGTCCAGCTTTTTATCATGTTTTTATGTAGGTTCTGGGGAGCAAACTGAGGTTGTCAGGCTTGTGGGTCAAGTGCCTTTACCCACTGAGCCATCGCGATCACTTGCTGACTTCTTTGTTCATAATTATGTTTGTGAGAATCATCCATGATTTCATGTGTAGAAACAATTCATTTGTTCTCATTGCCAGGCAGTAATCCAGCGCATGGGGATATTGATTGTTCATTTTGCAATCAGTAGACATTTGATTCGTCTCTAATTTTGAATTCTCATGAGCAATGTTACTGTGATCATTTTTAAAAATTTCTTTATTTTTATTTTATAAATGATTTTTAGTTTTTATTCTATGTGTATGAGTGTATTGCCTGTATGTATGTAATTGAACCCGTGTTATGCAATGCCTGCAGAGGACAGAAGAGGGCGTCAGATCCCCTGGAACTAGAGTTATGGACTGTTGTTAGCCGCCATGTGGGTACTGAGATTTGAACCCCAGTCTTCTGCAAGAACAGCTAGTGCTCTCAACCACTGAGCCATCCCTCCAGCCCCTTATTTTCATTTTATGTGTATGCTTTACCTGCATGTATACTACATACATGCACTTGCCCATGGAGACCAGGAGAGGGTGATGGATCCCTTGGAAGTGGAGTTACAGATAGTTAGCCTCCATATGGGTACTGAGAACCAAACCCAGGTCCTCTAAGAGTAGCCAGTGCTCTTAACCACTCAGCCATCTCTCTAACCCTTGCTGTGAGCACTCTTGTGCTTACTATTCTGTACGTGTGTGTGTGTGCGCGCGCGCACACCCATACTTAGAAATTGGTGGGTCATAGAAGCTATAAATCTGCAGAAGCAGACACTGGCAGTTTTTCCAAAATGGCTGCCTGAATTAGTGCTCTGCTAACAGCTTATCCAAGTTCCAGTTTTCCGCCTCCTCATCAACACACTGTATTGTCAGATTGGAACATTTGGTGGGTATATAGTACTGTGATAGTGTTTTTGTTTTTGTTTAGATAATGAATAATATGTCTTTGTCTTAGTGTGTCTGATGATTCGGGACATACTGGTTCAAGTCCTTAGTGCAGTCTTCTGGAATGCTTTCTGTTTCGGTTAGTTCTTTTCTGTGCATGACATGAATGTTGGTCTTTGAGTTATAGATACTTCCTAGTCCATGGTTTGCATCTTCCCTTACTCTTTTTTTTTTAGGTAAAAAATTTTATTGAGACAGGATGTCGCTATGTAGCGCTGGTTCTCGTTACGCCCTCTTCTGATGCCTGTGGGCACCTGCACGCACACGCATGCGTACTTTGCACAAACCCATACACATCAATAAAAATAAATCTTTAAAAATAAATATTGCTTCATTGTTTTTTCTCTATAGTTTTGTTTGTTTGCTTTTGTTTTGAGACAGGGTTTCCCTGTAGCCCCAACTAGCCTGGAACTTGCTGTGTAGATCAGGTTGACCTCCATTTCACAGAGATCGCCTGACTCTGCCTCCCAAGTGCTGGGACTAACGGTGTGCGCTTCCGTACCTGGTGTGTCCCTTCACTTTTATTTTTTCTTTTTAAAGAGATTTTATTTATTTATATTTGATGTGTATGACGTTTTGCCTGCAAGTATCTTAAGTACCTTACATATGTTCAGTACCTGTGGAAGCCAGAAGAGGGTGTTAGATCTTCTTGAGAACAATGGTTAGCTGTCATGTGGGTGCTGGGAACCCAAATCCTCTGCAAAGGCAGCCAGTGCTCTTAACCACTGAGCCATCTCTCCAGCCCCCTTGTCCTTTCGCTTTTAAACATGTGCCATTATATTGGAGGGAAATTCACATAATGAAACTAATCAGCCTTTTATCCTATAAATATATGTTCTTTCAATTGTTTATGTTTTTAACATCTCACTATATATGTTTTACTTTTTAAAAACATTTATACATTTAGTGTGTATGCACCCATGCACACATGGGCCTGTAAGGGTCAGAAGACAACTTGTGGGAGAGTCTATTCTTCCTTTTCACCTTGTGGATTCTGAGGATCAAATTCAGGCTGTCAGCGCCTTGGCAGCAAACACCTTTTGCCCACTGAGCCACTGTTACAGGTGTTTTGTACATGTTTTTAAAGGTATTTGAATTTCTGACTGCTACCCTGTAATGTCATTTTAATTAACTAATTAGTTAATTTTGAGGCAGAGTCTCATGTAGCCTCCACTGGTCTGAAGTTTATAACTGAGGCTAGTCTAGAACTCTGGTCCTTACTGCTTCCACCTCCCATGCCAGGGTTTCAGATGTGTGCCATCAGGCCAGCACAATGATGTCAATCCAGGGGGAATAGTTCATTTCCAGGGTTTCAGATGTGTGCCATCAGGCCAGCACAATGATGTCGATCCAGGGGGAATAGTTCATTTCCAGGGTTTCAGATGTGTGCCATCAGGCCAGCACAATGATGTTGATCCAGAGCGAATAGTTCATTTCTTTTGGGGTACTGAGATGTAATTGACATTAAAAATTTTCACTCTTTTTAGTATTGAAACAAAGTCTCTTGTAACCTGGGCTGGCTTTGAATTCTTGATCTTCCTGCCTCTGACTCTGAAGTACTGGGACTACAGGTTTTACCACCCCACCCAGCTTAACTGTCACTCCGGATCTATTCCTATATTCTTAAATGTTTATACATTTCTTTGCACAATTTTTCTTTTCCCCCTTCTCAGTTATTATAAATGAGGCAATGAGCATAATTAGTTTTCCATCCTGTAACTTTTATCCTTATATCAGCTATTTAATATCATACAGTCTTTAATCTCACAAACCGTTTTTGTGGATCAGGAATTCAGGAGTGGGGGTTGGAGAGATGGCTCCATGGATAAGAGCACTGGAGCTCTTGTAGAGGTCCTGGGTTTAGTTCCTAGCACGCGCACGGTAGTTAGTGATAGTCCAGAACTAGTTGCAGCGGATCTCACATCCGTTCTGGGCTCTGCAGGCATCGCACACCTGTGGCGGTGTGTTTACGTATGTGCAAGCAGAACACTCATACACATAATTTTTTAAGCCTTATGTAAAAGAGTTTAGGAGTGATTTAGGAGGGAGGTTCTGGCTCAGGACCTCGTGCAAGTACAGTCAGACTCTTAGAGAGGGCATAACTAGGGCTATAAGGTCCCCTTCCAAGATGACTTTCTCACATGGTTCCTCTCCATGATGCTGCTTGAATTTCCTCAGGATATCTCATCCCCAGAGGAAAAGGATAGGAGAGTATATAAGGTAAAACTGTGTGTGTGTTTGCGTGTGTGCATGTGTGTGTGTGTGCGTGTGCGTGTGTGTGGTGTTGTGTAGAGTATTCAGGGTTTCGTGCATTCTAGGCAAGTATTTTACCAGTAAGTTACGTCTTCAGCCCCACAGTATCTTACTGGCTCAAGTTAACCCTATGCAGTAAAGGAGGCGAGCGTATGGTGTTGTGACGCCTGAGTACTGCGTGGCTTTCTGGGCCATTCAGGATGCTGGGCCCATCATTCTCATCCTTCTTTTTCTTTGGATCTGCATTTAGATGCGTTCAGCCTGCTGCTCTCATTTGCTGTTCTCATTTTTTCCTGTTCTGCTGCCGGGACTGTGTCCTCGGTAGTTTTTTCAGGCAGAACGTTTGTGAATAGTCTCAGTTCTTGTGTCACAGTATTCTCTGTATCTTTTGTTTGGGGTTTGTTTTGTTTGTTTTGAAACAGGATTTCCCTTGAATTCATAGCAGTCCTCCTATTTCAGCCTCAAATGCTGGATTTACAGATACATACCCATTCTTGGATATTCTTCATATCTTCTAAATTTGAATGATAGCGTGTGACATAAAATCTTTGATTCCCAGGACTGGAGAGATGGCTCAGTAGTTAGGAACGCTGAATGCTCTTGCAGAAGACCCAGTTTAGTGCCCAGCACCCAGATGGTGGTTAACAGCCATCCTTAACTCCAGTTCCAGGAGATCAGGCATCCTCTTATTTGACCTCTGTGGGCACTGCACAGCACAGGTCCACGTCCACACATGCAGACAATACACTCATACACATAAAATAAAAATGATAAATGTTTAAAGAATCTTTGATTCTCTCATTTCTTTTTCCACAAGTATATTAGGACAGTTCCCCATAAGTATGTCAGGATACTGAATTTAGCAGTAGAGCTAATTAAAATAGAATTTTCTTTCCATGTATGCAACTTTAAGCTGACTCTTCATGCTTTTTGTTGGTTTGGTTTTGGGCTTTTTTTTTTTTTTTAAGACAGGGTCTCCCAGTAGACCCAGCTGGCCTGGAACTCACTGTGTAGACCAGGATAACCTCCATCTCACAGAGATCTGCCTGTCTCTGCTTCCCAGGTGTGTGTTACCACACCTGTCTTCTTCATGTTTTTTAATCTAACAATTTTATTAGGTTGTGCCTTGGTAGGACTGGGGAGCCATTTCCCCATACCATCATGTCCCTTCATGATAGCCATTTAAGCAGCTGTCTGTGGTCTTAGCAATATGCTTTGCCACCTTGAATCTCCCTAACATCCCCATGTCTCCTTTACCACCTCCTTTTTGTATCATTCCTGCTCTTTAAAAAAGTTTATTATTTTTATTTTATGCATGTGAGTGTATTGCCTGCATGTATGTGTACGCATGTCATACAGTACCAGCGGAGGTTAGCAGAGGGTGTTAGATCCGCTGGAACTCAAACCCTGGTCCTCTGCAGGAGCAAGCAGTGCTCCTAACCACTGAGCGTCTCTCCAGCCCCTACTTCTCATCACGTAAGTAGCCACACAGGTTCTGTTTGTTTTTCTGCTTTTCTCTGTATGACTTCCAGTAGGAATGTCAGGATTAGAACTAGTTCTTCCTTCATATTGTATCATTAATCTCAAATCCCTTTTTCTTCCCAAACACAGTGTATTCCACCCCACGGTTTGCTCAGTAGTGCCTCACTTTTCTTGCAAAGTAAAGACCTATCATGACACTGAAGCTCCCTGCATCATAGGGCGAATTAATACTACAAAATACTTACATGAAGCTTTCATGAGCCTCGTTGGGTTTACTTTACCCTCTTACCTCAACTTGCACATTTCTAATTAATTTAAACCCTACTTTAAAATGTAGTTTGAGCCAGGCATGGTGACACATGCCTTTAATCCCAGCACTCTGGAGGCAGAAGCAGTTGGATCTCTGTGACACTGAGGCCAGCCTGGTGTACATAATGAATTCCTGGCCAGCTGGGGCTACAGGGAGACCCAGTCTCTAAAGCAAACAAACAGAAAAGAAAGAAAACATAAAGCTATTTCTTACTGCAGAGATGAGACCTAATCCAGAGCGTGCTTGTTAGGTCTGGTCTTTTGTCAGAGAACGGAGGTGAACGGACTGATGGCACACAGCTGGGCTAAGGACACCGTGCATACGTCTGCTGGCGTCCTAATGAACATTACTTGGGTTACGTATATCACTTGTCTCACTAGATGCCTGGTGTTGCTAAAATTGTTTCTGGGAGGCAGGAGCGGCGCCCAGCCCGGCCCTCGTCTCTAGGTCCCCAATGACAAAGTGAGGTATAATTTTGCCAAACTACAGTTTAGGAACTAGGGTTTATTTGGGCTTCCTTACAGAGCAATGGATGAGGGACAGAGGGGCTCCCCTACTGAGGCCACACAGCAAATTCTCTATTTCGGCAGGGACCCAGCTAGTTGCTGCCAGCTGCCCCAGATGGCAAGGGGCTGGTCTCCACCCAGTTCTTCCACTCACACCTGAGTCCCGCCCTCACGCACAGCTCTGTCGTTGATTGGTTGGGAGGGGTGGCTGACTGACTGTCCCAGCTCCTCCCTTCCGACAGAACGCCAACAGTCAAGTTTGTGCTGATCCAAGCAGGCAGGTGCTGCTGAACGCATTTCAGCTTGCCAGGCAGGGGACAGATCCATGCAACATCTGGTGAATTTTTTTAGCCTGTTTTAGCCTCAAACTTGCCTTGAATTTTGTGATGTGACCCACCTTGGATGCTCCAGATGAAAATTACTCAGTACTCTAGACTTGGTTAGACATGTAGAAGGTGGGAGGCACGGCCCTGGACATGCCCTGAGCAGCTACCGTGGGCTTCCAGATGGCAGGGTTCCATTGCTCTTGAGGTGCCCTTGAGGATTTCTAACTCAGGTTTTGTAGGGTTGATGGGTTGAGGAGAGAGTTAAGATAAATCAGAATGGCTTCATTTCGTATCCGATCTATGAAATGATTTTGACACTAGGTTGAAACTCCATCCTGCTTTAGTTGAGTTTCTCTCTTTTTTTGTAGGGCCAGAATCCCTCACACTTCTGACCTTCCTCCAAGGAAGAAAATGTCTTCTCCCCCTCCGAAAGTCTGTCCTGTCATTCTTTTCATATGCTGTTTTCTCAGGAGTCTGCTTCATCAGGACGGGAATCGAGAAGAGGACTGATCACTCTGAGGAACTTGAAATCATGGCTCATGTGAGTTTGACTTGTCTCAGAAGACATAAGTTTATTTCTCAAAATATGAATACTTTTGTCACTTTTTCTACAACTATTTAGTGTTAGTCACTTTGGGATGGTGAGTGATGGTTGTGACACTGTGTAGTACTTTCCACAGATGTTACTTTTTTCTCTAACTGGTGGCAACCAGTAGCTCCTGAATGGAAAAAGAATACATTTCTACAGAGGGAATGCCAGAGTTTGATTTCCAAACTGTAGTTAACATGACAGAACTGAGTGGTTGATGGGCACAGAATATAAGAATGTTTTTATTTGTTCTGCATGTAGAATGGAGCACTTCAGTCAGTCAGGATAAAACCTGCTGGTGTTTAATGTTCATTTCAGTATGTGGCACTTTGCTATACTTTTAGAGGTTCGCTGGAAACACTGAGTTTATAGAGATCTGGGAGCTTACTAGGAAATCAGCAAGGCGTTTTTACTGATTGGCAGTTGCTTGCAGAAAGCCTACACATGCTGCTTAGAAAATTGTATTTAATTTGGAAATATATCTGTAAACAGTTCTTTAAACTGATTGGAACTTGAACAAAAAGCAGTACTAAAAGTATCAAAGGGAAAAATGAACGGTCCATAAAATGCCCGCATTTTGTCACGTAAGACCTACATCTGGGTTTGGTGACTTCAAACTGGTGTAGCCTGCCCATGATGTCAGCCCAAAGTTCGATGATGTCTCTTCTGGACTGCCACGCTAGTGTCTCGGTGTTCCTTATGTGAAGGCTCTTAGGAGTGGTGACTGGGCCTGCAGTCACCTCTTCCGGAGCCTGCAGGCACTCAGCTGAAGTCACACGGACCTCCACGTCTTCCTCCCGTACTACAGACCGCCAGCTCGTTTCCGCTCATCATTTTCCCACTCCCGGCTGAGCCCTTTCCCATCTTTTCTCTTTCTGTCTAGATCACTTGTTTAAGTTTTACCATTAGCGTTTGGGTTTGTCCTTTGGCAGGTAATGACGTTCAGGGATGTGGCTGTAGATTTCTCTGCAGAGGAATGGGAATGCCTAAACCTGGAACAGAGAAATTTATACAGAGACGTGATGTTGGAGAACTACAGCCACCTCGTCTCAGTGGGTGAGACTCAGAATTTAACCCTGGGAGTTCCTGTGTTCTCTGTTGTCAAATATTGACTTGTCTTTCAAATGCTCGGGGAGTGACTGACTTGTCTTTCTTCTGGGAAAATGGCTTGTGTTTTGCAAAGACAGTCGTCACTGGGAACCTCCGTGTTCACCGTGCTTTAGAAATGCTGTGTGCCCTTTCCTTGCCTTCCTGTCATTGTCACTCGTCCTTACTAACCGAGGCACTGGATGCAAATTTTGAAACCTTTACCCATGTAGTTAGTCATTTCCCACATTTTATCTTACGTGCAGGACTTTGCATTTATCAGCCACATGTGTTCCCCATGCTGGAAAAAGAGCAAGATACCTGGATGGATTTGAGCAATGAGACAAGAGGACTTTGGCCAGGTGAGTGAAGGCTGAGCTGGCATGGGGCAGTTCTCATTTACAGATGATAGTCTGCTGCTTAGTGTTCGGCAGGACTTCAGAAACAGCAGTCTGGAATATCCTTTCCCTGGCTAGAGGTCTTGATGAGGCATAAAACATTTACAGAGCCTTGCCTGAGATACTTTCACTCTGGATACCACCTATGTCTATCTTGGTTTGTCTCTCAAGGATCAAAAAGTTAAGTACCAGTCTCACTCTCCAGCAGTTACTGTTTTATGAGTGATTTAGATCAAGCCTTCCTAGCTCTTGCTCTTTGTTTACCTTTTGTCATTTAGATATTTATAAATTTTTTTTCCTAAAAACTTTGTGAACATCCTTATTTTAGGTTCTTTACATTTTTCCTCCTCCTTCCTTCCTTCCTTCCTTCCTTCCTTCCTTCCTTCCTTCCTTCCTTCCTTCCTTCCTTCCTTCCTTCCTTCTTTTTTCCCCCCCAGGTATGTGCCACCACACCTGGCCTTCTTGAATTTTCTTATTTTATCTACTTTCTCCTTCATGTGTCTCCTGAATTCACTTGGTCAATTTTAAACCACCATTACCAGTTTTCTAATTTCGTTACAGATTTAGACGTGTAAACAAAGAGTATATAGTAAGGAATATTTTATTCTTTTCTGTAACAGGAGCATATCCAGAAATTTCTGCATAGTAGTTTAATCATTGAAAGAATACCTGTTGGGCTACTTTGCTGAAAGTCACAGCAATAAATTAAAAACCAGTTTTGGTCATCTAGGAGAAAGCACCCGAAAAGGAGTTAGGGCCATCCCCACAGTTGTGAGGCAGAGACAGGAGGAGCTCTGGGGGCTGAGGACAGTCTGGTCTATATAACAAGTTCTAAGCCATTAAGATCAACAACACAAAACCAAACAAACAAAAAGCATTAGGGTCAGAAGAAGACAAGCAGGAGGAGAGTTGTCTCAGAGAACACCCTGGCTTTCCTACAAACTTGCATTCTCCATTTTCTTCTCTGTGGGTGATGTTAGCCTGTCATTTTCACCACTTAATCTGCCAGGTGCTTCGTAGAAATAGTGTAGCAGGGCCAGCAAGACGGCTTATCAAGTAAACGCACTTACCCTGCAAAGCCTGAAGACTTGAGTTCAATCTTTGGAACCCATGGGCGAAGGGTTCCTGAAGGTAGAACTGACTCCTGAAAATTCTGCGTTGACTTCTGAATGTGGGTGCCATGGTATATGTGTGTCCACAGTCTGTCTGTCTTTCTCTCTGTCTGTCTCACACACACACACACACACACACACACACATATACAATAATAAAGAAGAATGGTGTGTCAGGTGTGGTGGTATACACCTTTAATTCCAGCTCTCAGGAGGCAGGCAAGCGGGTGTCTGTAAGTTCTAGCCCTGCCACAGCTACACAGTGAGACCCTGTCTCAAAAAAGAAAAAGAACTAGTTTATTAGTCTCAATGCTGTTAGGAAACCTCTGACATTTTATCCTTCTTTGTCATATGGAAGAAAAAAATTCTATCATACTAAGTACTTGTGTGTATGCTCAGGTGTGGGCAGGTGCACGTATATGTGTATGAGTGTGTGTGTGTGTGTGTGTGTGTGTGTGTGTGTGTGTGTGTGTGTGTGTGTAGGTCAGAGGACAGCTCCAAAGCCTTCCATTTTTATTTGAGACAGATCTCTCATTGTCCTAGAACTTCACCAGGTAGGCTAGGTTAGCGAGTCAGCAAAGCCCACTTAACTTGTTTATTTTATTTTATTATTTTCTTTTTCATGTTCTGGGAATAGAACTTGGGTCCTCACACTCATTAGATAAGCACTTAACCAATTGAGCCATCTCCCTAACCTCCTTACTCAGTAGTTTTACTGTCGCTGAAAGATCGTTTTATTAGCGCTCCGGTCTAAGTAGCCGCTATGTCTCCATCATACTTCGTCACTGCGCATATTCTGACCGAGCTGCCTTGTCAGCTCCTTCAGGCACACAGTTCTTACTCCGTTCCCAGTAAACTCTATGTTCCCGAGGGAAAAAAAATATTAGCACAACTATATGACATTGTCATCGAATCCTAATTGAATAGGAAAAGTGAGGACTTCTGCTTATTCCTAGATTTATACCAGACTCAGTTCTCCTGACACATTTCTCAAATTATTTTATCTGAACTGTAACCCAAAATCACCACCATTAATGTAAGTACAGTGTTTCCTGTGTCTTGTATTTTTGTAACTGGACTAGATTGTTTCTGGCATATTAAACTGACAGTGTCTATGTCCCAGCATGTGTGGTTGTTAGCTTGGAGGTACGGAAGATAGTCAGATAATCCCTTACAAAGTACTTGGAAATTTTTAGGTAACTTCTGAAGTACTTTCCTTGGTCTCAGAGGGCAAAAGATCTGAAGAGGGGCATGAAAGCATAAAACATACTATGCTTCAGTAGAATGGATGTGCTTCCTGAATATGAAAAACACTTACTTTGGGGTTATATAATTAAAAAACTAGATGTATAGGACAAAAACTTAATTTGGCTATGCTTAGTGATAAAATTGAAGCAGAAATAATATCTACATATGCAGAGACAGATGGAAGGTTAATTACAGTCCCTTCTCTTCATAATTGTCTGTGACTGAGCTAGCCTACATATGCTTTTGTCTTCTGCTATACAAAACTCCATGTGAAAAGCCATATGGGAGTAGCATGTGTAATTTCAGTGGGGACAGAAGAGATTAGCCAGGTCTGTTACATGGTTATGTGATTTGATTCTCCCATTTGTGCTTCTTGGTTCCTGATTTTTGTAATGCCATGTTTTATTACATTCTAACATCCTCCCCTTTTTTTAAATTAGTTTTTTAACTATCTGTTTATTGGTTTTTTCTTTTTTTAATTGCCCAGATTTGGGATTTTTTTTAAAGTCACTCACTTTTTGTGTTCTTTAATATTTGCATTTATGGGCATTTTATTTCTTTTTAGACAGTAAAAGAGCATGTAATTACATTCTTATCTTTCAGATTCAGATTCCTTGTGGCAAACAAAGAAGTTACTACCGAAACACAGCACATTTACAGCAGAGTTGTCCCAGTGGGAAATAATGGAAGTTGACACAAACCATAACCTCGAAGGTTCATGTTTTACAGCTGATTGGGAAGACAAAGGTCAGGGTCAAAGACAAAATGAAAATCAAGAGGAATGTTTTAAGCAAATGACATTCACCTATGAAAACCAGCTCACAGCTTTTCATCAATGTCCAAGACTGAATATAGAAGAGAAATCAAGTGAATTTAAATATAAAAAACCCTTTAGTTTTGGCCCAAACCACACTCAAAATCAGGTAACTCACACTGGTGAGAAATTCAGGGAAGATGTGGATTGTAGGAAGACCTTTCCTCCTGTTTCCAAACGTATTCAATATCAGAAGGTTCACACTGCTAAAAAGAAATCATATCAGTGTGAAGAATGTGGCAAGGCTTTTAGTTTCCGTTCAAGTCTTACTGGTCATAAGAGAATTCATACTGGGGAGAAGCCATTTAAATGTAAGGAATGTGGGAAGGCCTTTAGGTTTCATTCATTACTCAGTGTCCATGAGAGGATTCATACTGGTGAGAAATCTTATGAATGTAAAGAATGTGGGAAGTACTTTAATTATAGCTCAGACCTTACTCGGCATCACAGAATTCATACCGGTGAAAAACCCTATCAGTGTAGGGAATGTGGAAAAGCCTTTAGTTGTGGCTCAGACCTTACTCGTCATGAGAGAATTCATACTGGTGAAAAGCCCTATGAATGTAATGAATGTGGAAAGGCTTTTATTCAGCAATCACATCTTATCAAACATCAGAGAATTCACACTGGTGAAAAACCTTATGTATGTAAGGAGTGTGGGAAAGCTTTTACATGTGGGTCACAACTAACCCAACATAAGAAAATTCATACTGGTGATAAATTGCATAAATGTAAAGAATGTAAAAATGCTTTTAGTTTTGCATTAGATCATACTCAACGTCAGTTAATTTACCTTGGTGAGAAATTCATTGAAGATAAGGAAAATGGGAAGACTTTTTTGCCTGATTCAGAACTTATTCAGTATCAGACAGTTCACACTGGTAAAAAAATATATGAATGTAAAGAATGTGGCAAGGCTTTTAGTTTACGTTCCATTGTTAGTGGTCTCAAGAAAATTCATAATAGGGAGAAATCTTTTAAGTGTAAAGATTGTGAGAAGGCCTTTCGTTGTCCCTCAGACCTTGCTCGACATCAGAAAATTCATACTGGTGAAAAGCCCTATAAATGTAAGGAATGTGATAAGGCATTTATTTGTAGATCAGACCTTGGTCGACATCAGAGAGTTCACACTGGTGTAAAGCCTTATGTATGTAAAGAATGTGGAAAAGCTTTCACTCGTGGTGCACACCTGACTCAGCATCAGAAAGTTCATGTTAAGAATTCACGTGAGTTCAATCAGGATGAAAAGGCCTTTAGTTCTGGCTTAGAGCATACTGAGCATCCATTAATTCATACTGGTGAGAAGTTATGGGAAGATAAGGGATATGCAGAAAACTTTCTTCATGATTCAGAACTCACTCAGTTGAAGGCTGGTAAGACAGCATATGAATATAAAGAATGTGGCAGGGACTTTAGTTGGCATTCCAATGATATGAATCTTAAGACAATTCATATTAGGGAAAAACGTTTTCAATGTAAGGAATGCCCAAAGGCCTTTAGATACAGCTCAGAACTTACTCGACATCAGAGACTACATACTGGTGAAAAGCCCTATAAATGTCAGGAATGCTGGAAGGCATTTGCTTCTGCTTCTGACCTTGCTCGACATCAGAGAATTCATACTGGTGAAAGGCCCTATGAATGTAACGAATGTGGGAAGGCCTTTATTCAGCAATCGCATCTTATTAAGCACCAGAGGATTCACAATGTTGAACAGCCAAAAGAAGTAATGAATGCAGAAAAGCCTTTAGTCAGTGGTCACATGTTATTAAACATGAGAGAATTCACACTGGTAAATAATCTTATAAATGTAAGGAGTGTTGGAAAGATTTTATTCATGGCTCAGCTATGTCAGAAAACATACACTGATGAGAAATCCAGTTGATGTGAAAATGTAGAAAAGCCTGTTTTTGTGGTGCAACTCTTACCCAACAACAGAATGTCCACGTTCATAAGAATCCGACGAGTGTGAGAAATTTGGGGAACCTTCATCTGTATCTCAAACCTTTGTCTACATCAGTGAATTCATGGTAGAGGGAAATCTTGCAAGTTTAAGCAACATGGAAAGACTTTCTTGAGTTCTTATCTTTCACAATGTGAGAAAATTCACAAATAGAAACTATGAATGTAAGGGATATGGGAAAGGGTCTTTCTTCATGTTCAGCACAAGGAGATTTCTACTTTTTGTGTGATGTGAAACCCAGGGCCGT
Source organism: Eospalax fontanierii (assembly GCA_035773235.1). Taxonomy (NCBI): domain Eukaryota; kingdom Metazoa; phylum Chordata; class Mammalia; order Rodentia; family Spalacidae; genus Eospalax; species Eospalax fontanierii. The sequence continues at coordinate 23,167,257 of CM069554.1, read as the reverse complement.
GCGTATGTTGTGCAAGTATTCTACTTTTGTACCCTCAGCTCTTAGAATACTTATAATTTTGAGGAAACCTATGAAGATAAAGAAATTGATACAAAGCCAGGCATGGTGGCACATGCCTTTAGTCCCAGCACTTGGGAGGCAAAGGCAGGCGGATATATGAGTTCAAGGCCAGCCTGCTTTACACATTGAGTTACAGTTGAGGCTACAGGGAGACCCTGTCTCAAAAAGACAAAACATTTTTATTGTTTTGGATAAATTTTTCCAAGACCTTTTCACCATTATGAAGTCTCATCAGAATGAGAAAAGCAATTTATTTCTTTTTAGAAATTCCTTAAATGACCTATTGACAAAAAAATACGGCTTTCCTCAGAATTCATGGTGTAATCTATATTAATTTAAGGAACACCTTACTAATTGGTTATTTATATCCCATGAGGATGCCTTATTATGAGAAAGAAGTGGCCTATACCTCTATTTTAGAGTATGTGAAATGTTAATGTAAATATGTAAAATGTGTCATCTGACTTTCATATATGGTTTCCTTGTTTTCTAGGAAAGCTTAGAAGTGCTTGTTTTTTTTTAATGTAATACTGAAAGTAAAAAAATTTAAAATAGTTTAAATTATATTTTAAAACTCATGGTAGGGCCTGTGTTTATAGCTCGGTTGGTAGAGTATTTGCCTAGCATACCCGAAACCCTGGGTTTGATCTCCAGCAGCGTTTAACTAGGTGTGGGACTCAGGTTATAATCCCAGAACTTAGAGGTGGAGGCAAGAGGCTCAGAAGATCAAGGTCATGCTTGGACTACATAGTGAGTTCAAGGCCAGCCTGGAATACATAAGAGTGTCTCAAAGAAAAAAAATCAACTGAGATTAAGATTACAGGATACACAAACATACACACACCATGAAAAGAAAGAAAATCTTTTGGGAAAATTTACAGACTTGTTTAGCATAATTATTACAATTGGAAAAGTTTCAAGTGTAAAGGTAAATGAAAAATCACAAAAGAGGTGAACCCAACATTTTAGGGAAGAATCTGAGCATACTAGATAGTTGTTTAAGCTTTAGTGTGGATGTATGAGAATTCTGAATGATGCAAATGTTCTTTTAGTTCAGTACTAAATTTCTTACAAGTGTGCTTCCTCATAACTTTTAGTATTATGTGTTAAGGAATAGTGAGCAGATGTACATATTTACAACATACAAGGTCATTAACATGTATGTCATTCTCAACTTTTGTCATCTATGGTACTTCACAACTTGGGAGATTTTTACCAATTAACTTTATTATAATAAACAAGCCATGCTCCTTCAATCATGCTGCCTAGATTTATTTTAAGTTATGTTAGTGTGTCTGTCTGTCTATGTGCAGGCCAGAAGAGGGTGTCAGATCTGGAGCTGGAGTCACACGTGATTGTGAGCCACCCGTATGGATGCTGGGAACCAAACTCCAGTCCTCTGAAAGCAGCAGGTGCTCTTAATTGCTGAGCTGTCTCTCAGCACCTAGATGTATTTTTTTTTTTTAATTTTAAAAAAGCATTTAGAAGTCATTTGATGAAATCTTTCCCACATTACTTGCTCTAGATATCCATTTATAAGTAATTCTTTTTTCCTTTGGCTGAGACTGCTTTTTCCCACAGAGCCGTCTAACTGGTCCCCAGAATCACTTTTGAAAAGAGCTTTTCAATATTGAGTGTTGATATATCTTGATAACTTAAAAAAAAGGATTAAATTCATTCTGGCAATGTAATGTAGGATGCTAATTCATAGCAAATCAAGATCTAAAAGTTGTAGATGTAAAAATAAAACTAACAGAAACCTTCACAAGTATACAAGAAAATCTAAACTTTATTTCTTTTAAATTAGGTTCATAGTAACTGATCCAAAAGTTATAAAAATGATAGTCAAAATTTTGTAGGATTAAAACAATATAGGACTGGAGAGATGGCTCAGTGATTAAAGGCACTGGCTGCTCTTGCAAAGGACCTGGGTTTGATTCCCAACACCCACATGGCAGCTAACAACTGTCCTTAACTTTAGTTCGAGGGGGATCTGATGCCCTCTTCTGGTCTCCACGGGAATTGCATATACATGGTACATTTAGGTACATGCAGACAGATCACTCATACATATAAAAAATAAATCAGGACTGGAGAGATGACTCAGCAGTTAAGAGCACTGGCTGCTCTTGCAGAAGATCCAGGTTTGATACCCAAGCACCCAGATGGCAGGTAACAGCCATATGTAACTCCAGTTCCAGGGGATCTGACGCCCTCTTCTGACTTCCACAGCCATTGCATGACATGAGTACACACACTCACGCACACACACTATTTAGAATACAGTTTGACATGTTCATTTAGTAAAACAGTAGGTTCCCTCCCTCACCCTCAAGCCCCATGATTTCCACAACCTTGGGCTTTTGACCAGGCTCACAGTACCAAGGATGAATTCCCTTAGTATGTGGAGCAGGCCTCAAATCCAATTTTTTTTCCCCCTTTTTGAGTCAGGGTCTCCCTGTTCATACACATAAAGTAAAAAAATTAAAATAAGTTAAAGAATATAAAATGTTAAATGGAAACATTTACAACTTATACAGCAGACTAATATCCTGAGTACATTTAATGAGTTTAAAATGGAGTTCTGAAAGTACTACCAAAATATTGTTAGTCATTTTTCCATTGCTGGAACAAAATACTTGAGATAAAGAGTTTCCAGTGCTGCCATTAACTGGTTCCAACGGTGCCACAAGCTGAGACATGTCTTCACCATGTGAGCCATTTAGGAGTATTCTTAATTCAAACTAGAACAGAATTAAACATTATCAAAGAACATTAAGAGGTGTTGAGTAAATACCTGAGGAAATGCTCAGTATCAGTGAACGGTATTATTTGCACTGGGGAAATGCTCAGTATCAGTGAATGGTATGGAGAAATGCAAATTAGGCCATGTTAATGTCTGTTTACTAGAATGCTTCATATTTTAAAATTTTGCTATACCAAGCATTGGTGAGGATTAGGAGTTGAAACTCATACTTGACCCAAGACAATACTCAAATGTCAAGAGTGCATGCAGTTAATAAGTATTGATATCAGGACTGTGGAGAAGCTCACTGTAAAGTGCTTGCCTCACAAGCATGAGCACCTGAGTTCAAGTCCCCAGAACCCAAATAAATCCAGGTAAGTTAGCACATGCCTGTTCCCAGAACTCATAAGATACGAGTCAAAAGGTGGAGCATGCTGGTACACAGCAGCACTCTGGAGGTGGAGGCAGGTGGATCTCTGTGAGATTGAGGCCAGCCTGGTCTATTGTGAGGTCCAGGCCAGCTAGGGCTACATGGAGCCAAAAAAAAAAAAAAGATGGGAGGCAGACAGGAAAATCCCCAGACGCTCACAAGCCAACTAGCCTGGTGTATCAGCAAGCAAGAGACCCCAGCTCAGGTGGAAGCCATGGGACAACAGCCAAAGTTTTCCTCTGACCTCCACAAGCTCACGTGAGCATGTGCACACACAGATCATAAATAAATGAAGATTAAATAAAACTGACAACCAAGCTAAAGAAGCCATAAATTTTAACGAGAAAAAGTTGCCAGTCCTAAAATGACATAGATGTTTTGTTTGTCAGTGACTTTAAAGTATTTTTATTCATATATTTTAATATATGTATATGATGTATTTGGATCATATTCACCTCTATTACCTTTTGTGATCCTACTGACTCTAAATCTCTTCTTCCCAAGAAGTCTTCCTCCCACCTTCATGCCTGTGTGTGTCCCAATAAGTTTAACCAGGGTTGCTTGCTTGAATGATGTGTTATTTTACTGGAGCATGGGCAACTTAAGAGTGGCTATACCACTGCAGAAAAATGACTGCCCCTCCCCTAGTAAGCCATCAACAACTCCTTAATTAATAGGGCCCTCAGGCCCCTCCCCCATTCATAACGGAATGTTGTCAACCTCCATCTTGTGCAGGTAACCAAAACTGCTGTGGGCTCATGAGTGCAACAGCCACGCCGTGTCTAGAGGACATCTCCGCACCCTTCCCCGTCCTTCAGGTTTCCCATTCTTTCTAACCACTCTCCTGTGATGGTGGACGGGTAATACTGATGTCTGGTTTAGGACTGAGCACTTAACAGGCACATATTCTCTGCCCTTTGACCATTTATCTCTGCATCAATGACTGCTCCTCTGATCGAGGCTGAAAGCACTAATCTATGGATGTAAACAAATATTTAGAAGGCAGGGCCAGCAAAATAGCTCAGGAGGCAAATGTGTCTGCTGCCATGCCCGATGACTCTAATTGGATCCCCAGGACCCACCTGGTAGAAGAGAATGGAAGAGAACTGACTCTTGCAAGTTGCCCTCTGACCCTCTACATGTGATGTTTCTCTCTCTCTCTCTCTCTCTCTCTCTCTCTCTCTCTCTCTCTCTCTTACACACACACACACACACACACACACACACACACACAACACACACACCATTATTTAGAAGGCAGTTTGACATGTTCATTTCGTAAAACAGCACCAGTAGGTTCCCCGCTTAGCCCCATGATGTCTACAATCATGGATTTTTGACCAGGCTCACAGTACCAGGCAGGAATTCCCCACTGTGGAGCAGTCCTAAAATCCAATTTCTTTTCCCTTTGGTATTTTTGAGTTGGGGTCTCCCTGTATCCCCAGCTGGCCTGGAACTGGCTCTGTAGACCAGGCTGGCCTCCGGCTCACAGAAATCCACCTGCTTCTCCCAAGTGCTGGGATTAAAGTTGTATGCCACGATGCCCAGCTCAAATCCAAGGTTTAAAAAGCAGTTGTGTCATGGTTGTACCAGCAGGCACATCTAGTCTTGCAGGGTAAGTATTGTAGTACGCAGTGACTAGATGACTTTTCTACCAGCGGCCTGCACAGCACCTGGCGCTATGAAAACTAGCCAGCGTGGAGGAAGCTTCCAATTCAGAACCAGCTAGATTTCTCTCATTTCCTGCAATCAAAGCGTGTAGTATCTTCAGCAATAAGATCTTATCTAGTTCTGGGAAACCCGTGAGCAATGGCAATACCTGGTTGAAACACCCATACCCAAAGCAGCTTGGGACAGGTTATTTGGCCTACACTTGCAGGTCACTGTCCATCACTGAGTGAAGCTGGAAGCAGGTCTGCTGTTCCACACTGCATTGCCTCCAACCAGGGAACTCACAGCCAAGGAAGTGCACCAGAATCACTGGGGCATGCTGCTTGCTGCTTTGCTTGCAGGCTCATGTTTAGCTAGCTTTCCCGTTTATTTTTACGATATCATCTCACTATGTAGGCCTGGGTGGCCTGAAACTTGGAATGAAGACCAGGCTGGCCTCAAACACACAGAATCCATCTGCCTCCTTAGCTAGCTTTCTTATACAGCCCAGGACAGCCTGACCAGGTGTTGGAATACATGAGCCTACGGGGAACATTTCTCATTCAAACCACATTTAAACGTGCACAGAGATTTCCAAACGTTGCTCACATAGGGCTGGGGCTTCTTCCCTCTTCCCACTTCTGTGCTGGGATTTTGTCTGGCTTGGGTTTAAATGGGTCCTGTCCATGCTATTGCCATTGCTGTGGATTCATACAAGTAACTGCCTGGGCTATCTGGAAAATGGTTTCTTTGTGGTCATCCACCATGACCTCTAGCATTTACTCTTTCTACCTTTCTTCTGCAATGATCTCTGAGCACTGGGAGGCAAAACATTGATACAGGTGTCCTATTCAGGGCTAAGCACTCTGCAGTCTCTTATTCTCTGTACATTGCCAAGTTGTCTCAGTGTTAATCACCATCTGCTGCATCAGGAAGTTACTTTGGTGAGAGTTGAGGGATGCATTAATCTCTGGGTATAAAAATAATGAATTCGTTATGAATTGGTTTAATATTATGTCTGATAGTAGCAGATTCTCCCCTGTGGTCTCTAACTGCTCTAGCCACAGATTCCTAGGTCTGATATCAGTGTCATGTATGGACTCCGTTTTGTGAAGTTGACTTTAAGTCCAATCAGAAACTGGTTGGTTACTGCTATAACATTTGCTTATCTTGCCAGGGCAGTTGTAGCTTACAGGACTCACAACTAGGCAAGGTTTATGATCACCTTTTTCTTCTAATAGCATGCAAAGCACCTTCTAGAGCACTATGGAAGCTAGCCAGTAGAGAGAGAGCTTTGAGATGGATATCAGCTTGATTTCTCCTTGCTTGTTCTACAACTCTCATATTTCCTGTCTTCAGCAATACGGTCTTACCCTCAAGTTCTGGTTGGTGACCAAGGGCTGGATTATTCACAACCAATAGTTACCGGGAGAGGAAGAGTCAGTTTTCAAGGGTATGGCACTGGGGAGGTTAGACACGCTCCAGTGGATGAACCCACACCGGAGGGCGTTGGGAAAAGAACATTTGACTCGACAGGCCTTAAATATATATATTTATTTCTTCTATTTATATCTTTTATTTCCAAAAATTGAATTCTTGCTGAATGTGGTAGTGCATACCTGTAATCCCCGGACTCAGAAAGGGGAGGCAAGAGGCTTATGAGTTTGAGGCCACTCTAGATTATATGGCAAGACCCTGTCTTACAAAAAAATCAAATCCTCATGAAGTTACTGTGATGATTAATACTGCCAATTTGAGAGGATCTGGAATCACTTGAGACAGGCCCTGGCCATGTCTTTGAGGGAGTTTCAGATTGGGTTAACTGAAGTGGGAAGACCCACCCTAATGTGGTGGCCCCGTTCCAATAATGCTGTCTGGGCTGAATTAAACAGAGAAAGGAAGTAGAGCATCATCAACCTTTCTCTTTCTGAGTGTGCTACAATGTGACGAGCTGCCTCATATTCCTGCCACCATGCTTTCCCTGGTGAATTACACCCTCCAACGTGGTGAGCCAAGCTAAATCCTCCCTTAAATTATGTTAGGTACTTTATCACAGCTATGAGAAAATTAACACTGTTACATCATTTGGATCCACCTAAAATACCAACACTCATCAATAAAAGGCTGGTAAAGGCAGTTTATCTTTCAGATGATAAACCTCCAAACATTGTTAATAAAAATGTTAACATTTCATTAGAAATTATCCTTTGTTAATGCCACCAAGCAATGACATACTCAAATTCATTAGTTCTGATGTTTAGGATTATTATCCCCTCACATTTGACTTTATTTTGTTCTGGTTTTGCTTTTGAGATAGGGACTGATGTAGATCAATCTGGCCTCAAATCTATTATGTAGCCAAGCCTAGCCTTGAACTCCTAAATCTTTTGTCTCTACCCTGAAAGTGATGGGTGAAATACACACCTTTGTTCTCAGCCTCCTCTTACATTTAAAAAAAATGTAATCTATCTATAATCTCAAGTAAAAATATAAAATACAAGTCCGGTACACATCTTTAATCAAAGCACTTGAGAGGCAGAGGCAGGCAGAACTCTGAATTCCAGGCCAGAATTCCAGCTTATGTCATAATTTCCAGGCCAGCCAGTGTTACATGGTGAGACTTTCTCTAAAATAATAATAATAACAATAATAATGACTACTTTCTATCTTGCCCTCTAATATGCATCTTCACTTATAGTAGATCTTTGCTTACCCTGTTATTTTTAAATTTTTAGATCATCTTTCCACTGTTTGTTTTTATTGCACTTTCTGGGAAGTTTGATAACCTGAGTTCAATCCATGTGGCGGAAGAAGAGAACAAACTCCCAAAAGCTGTCTTCTTACCTCCACATGTGTGCATGGGATCTGCAAACCCATACTGACAGACACACATACAAAAACACAAAAATGTAATGAAAATTTGTTCAAAAAATGTTTCAGGAATTTTTTGTGCAATTCTATCATGACCTAATTTTATTACCAAAATTATGTTAGCACAAGTTGGCAAAATTTCCATAAAATTTTCTGTTTCTTTAGGATATAGCCTGGTCTGCTTTGACACTAATTTTAAATTACATCTAAGAAATGTTTTTCCGTTTTTTTTTGAAAATATAAAAGTCGTTTCTAATAGTCTTCATACATGCTCCCTTAAAAAGCCTTCTCTGTATACATTATGTCTCATAATAAATAATTTTCATAGTCTATAACTGATGAACAATTAGAAAAGTCTTTCTTAATATAGATTACCTTATGAACTATGATGGGTACATTGTGTGTCCTGTTAAAAAGCCTTTTTCTGTTATACTTCTGGGATATCTCAAAGGAATGAACTGACTTCAATTAATAAGCCATGGATAAATTCTTTCATTTGTTTTTATAGTACACAACTTCACAATAGTGCAATAGAAAACTTGGAAGAAAATGTTTATTATCAGAGGATTTTCCAAAAATGTAAATATTTTAATGTTGGCCAAAGTTTAAGTCTTGACCAAATGTATTCCCATAGTCTATCCTTTTACAGAGATCTCACCGTTGTACATTTTCTGCTAAACAACATATGGTGACTAATGTAATAGCCAGTGTTCTCCATCAATATGAATGTTCCTGTTATATAAACTGTGAACCCCAGATAAAGGATTTCCCACACTTTTTAACATACATAATGTTCCTTACCAGTATGCATTCTCTGACATGTAATAAGTTATGCACTCCAGAGAATGGCTTTTCCATATTCTTTACTTTCAACAGGGTCTTTTTCTGTTATTCATTTTCTGATGTTAAGTTCAGAACCACAAATAAGTCTTTCTACATTCCTTACACTCACAGTTTATCCCACCAGTATTAATTTCCTTATGTTGATTCAAATTCTGAGTCACAAAGAAAGATCTTTCCACATTCTTTATCCTCTTGTTTTCTCAGACCGATCACGATATGAAGCCCACATAAAAGTCTTTCTTTGTTCCTTACACTTACATGGCTTTGTACCAGTATAAATTTGCTGATGTTGTATAAGGTGTGAGCTGCAGGTGTGGGTTTTCCACATTTCTTCAACTTAAAAGGTTTTCTTACTGACCTGAACATTCTGGTGTTGGTTAAGTTATATACCATTAATAAAGGATTCTCCACAGTCCTTACATTAATATGGCTTTTGAGCAGTATGAATTTTCTGATGTTGAGTAAAGGTGTTGCCACACCCTGTGCATTCATAAGATTTTTTCACCAGTGTGAATCTTCTGATGTTTGGTAAGATGTGATCGTTGACTAAAGGCCTTTCTACATTCATTACACTCATAAGGCTTATGACCAGTATGAATTCTCTGATGTTTGATAAGATGTGATCGCTGACTAAAGGCCTTTCCACATTCATTACACTCATAAGGCTTTTGACCAGTATGAATTCTCTGATGTCGAGTAAGGTCTGAGCCCCAAGTAAAGAATTTTCCACAATCTTTACATTCGTAAGATTTCTCACCAGTATGAATTCGCTTATGTGCACTAAGTTGTGACTGAAATCTAAAGTGCTTCCCACATTCCTTACATTTAAAAGGTTTCTCTCCAGTATGAATTCTCCTATGACTAGTAAGGATTGAAGGCCAACTAAAAGTCTTGCCACATTCTTTACACTCATACCTTTTCTTACCAGTACTAACTATCTGATATTGAGTATGTTCTGAATCAGGAAGAAAGATTTTCTCACATTTCTTACCTTTACAGAATTGCTCATAAGTGTGAATTATATGATGTTCAATACAATCTGAGCCAGAACTAAAGGCTTTTTCACCATCTGCACAATCATGCAATTTCTCATCGGTATGAATTTTCTGATCCTGAGCTAGGTTTGAGTCACAAATAATAGTTTTCCCATACTCTTTACATTCAGAAGGTTTTTCACCAGTGTGAATTCCCTGGTGTCGAATAAGGTATGAGCCACGACTAAAGGCTTTCCCACATTCTTTACATTCATAGGGCTTTTCACCAGTATGAGATCTCCGATGTCGAGAAAGCCCTGAGCCATGCATAAAGGCCTTCCCACATGTCTCACATTTAAAAGGTTTCTTTCCACTATGAATTGTCTTATGATCAGTAAGAGTTGAACATAAATTAAAAGCCTTATCTTTATATTCACATGTATTCTTGTCAGTGTAAACTGTCTGATACTGAATGAGGTCTGAAGCAAGAAGAAAGGTTTTCCCACATTCTTTATCTTCACAGAATTTCTCACTAATATGAATTAACTGATGTTGAGTACTGTCTGAGCTAGAATTAAAGGTTTTATAATCATGCGATTTTTCATTAGTATGAATTTTCTGATGCTGAGTTAGGTGTGAGCCATGAGTAAAAGTTTTCCCACAGTCTTTACATACACAGGATTTTTCACCAGTGTGAATGCTCTGATGTTTGATAAGATGTGATCGCTGACTAAAGGCCTTTCCACATTCATTACACTCATAAGGCTTTTGACCAGTATGAATTCTCTGATGTCGAGTAAGGTCTGAGCCCCAAGTAAAGAATTTTCCACAATCTTTACATTCGTAAGATTTCTCACCAGTATGAATTCGCTTATGCGCACTAAGTTGTGACTGAAATCTAAAGGGCTTCCCACATTCCTTACATTTAAAAGGTTTCTCTCCAGTATGAACTCTCCTATGACTAGTAAGGGTTGAATGCCAACTAAAAGTCTTGCCACATTCTTTACACTCATACCTTTTCTTAACTACATGATAATGAATATTCTGATGCTGAGTTAGGTGTGATCCGCGAGTAAATGCTTTCCCACAGTCCTGACATACATAAGGTTTTTCACCAGTGTGAATTTTCTTATGTGAAGTAAGATGCGATTGCTGAGTAAAGGCTTTTCCACATTTGTTACATGCATATGGCCTCTCACCGGTATGAATTCTGTGATGTCGATTAAAGTCTGAGCCACAACTAAAGGTCTTCCCACATTCCTTACATTTAAAAGATTTCTCCCTAGTATGACTTCTCTTAAGACCAGTTATTCTTGAATGCAAATCAAATAACTTTCTACATTTTTTCCATTCATAAGTTTTCGTATCAGGGTGAACTTTCTGATGAATAAGTTCTGAATCAGGAAGAAAGATTTTCTCACATTCCTTTTCACAGAATTTGTCAGTAGGGCGAATTAACTGAAGTTGAATATGGTCTGATACCAAACTAAGGGCTTTTTCACATTTAAATTTACTCACTTTCTTTCCTGTATTGAGCCTTTGGTGTTGATTTAAAACTGTATGAAGATTCAAAGTGGGCATTTTTTCATAGGCAAGTGTCAGTTGCTTAAAATAGTCTTGATTTTCATGTTGTGTTTGAAACTGACTTTTGTCTTCCCAATCATCTCTAAAACATACATCTTCAAGGATGTGTTTTCGAAAAAATTCTGTCAATTCCCATTGGGATAATTCTCCTTCAGAAGTGCTAGTCTTTTCCAATAACTTCTTGGTCTGCCAGCTGGAATCTATATCTGAAAGATAAAGTAAATATACAACTGTTTAAATATCAAAAAAGAGATAAAGCATCCAATAAAAGTAAATCTTAGAGTAAAATACAACAAAAAAAAATGAATGTGTTTAAAATAACCAGATTCTGGACATGAAACCAATAAATATAAATTCAAAAGAGCTAATAAAAGCCAAGTCAGGCAAGGAAAGCTTTGTTTCAATCACGTTCAAGTGAAGAGTTCAATAAAAAACGATTGCCTTGCTAACTGCTCAATAACAGAAAACACAGACTTGATGATGTTTCAGTCAGTGTGATTTAATCAAGTGGGCGCATAAATAATTATAAAAAATAATTCTAAGACAGACATGGTCACGCATGCCTTTAATCCCAGCACTAGGAAGGCAGAAGCAGGCAGACCTCTGAGGGTTTGAGGCCAGGTCCACATTGCAAGTTCCAGGCCAGTCAGCGGTACACAGTGAGACCCTGTCTTTAAAAATAATTTGAATAAGCCAGACAAGGTGATGCATCCTTCCTTTAATCTCAGCACTAGGGAAGCAGATCTCTGTGAGATCAAGGCCAGCCTGGTGTGTACAGTGAGTTCCAGGCCAGCTGGGCCTACAAGGAGACTCTGTCTCAAAAAGACCACATTCATACAAAAATCTGTATACAAAATGAATACAAAAAAGGGAGTGGTATGCTTAGGATGGAGTGAATGATGGTGCTGTGACAGCCAGGGACCCGGAAGCACAAATGGAATCACCTAATCATGTGTGACAATGTAATATACTGCTCCTCCCTTCCATCTTTACTGAAATGATTACATATATCGCTTTATATGGCTTTCTGCTCAAACAGAGGAAAAACACATATCGAAGCTATTTTAGTCAACAAACATGAAGAAATACTGTTATTTTTTTATTCTTCCACTTCCTTTGGACATGAAATATGGCACTCTTTTGATTTCTTCCACTGTGCGTAGCCAAGTCACTTGTTCTCACATTGTTCTTTTGTTTATTCTTGATGTATAGCAGTATTAATCAAGTCTATGTAAGTATGGTGTGCTTTATGCCTTCAAGCCTTTGCCCAGATCTTTTCCCCATCTGAGGGGTGTGTGTGTGTGTGTGTCAGAAAACAGTGATACATTTCCAAACACTGTTTAAGGTACAGATAATGAAAAGCTTATAAAATTCCAAGCTGAGGAGCTAGAGAGAGGTCTCAGTGCTTAAGAGCACTGGCTGCTCTTGCAGAAGACACTGGTTCAGTTCTGAGCACCAATATGGTGGCTAACTCCCTAACTCCAGTTCCAGAGGATCCGACACCCTCTTCTGACCCACACGGGTGCTGCATGACAGGGGTGTACCTACATACATGTAGTCAATACATTTATACACGTGAAACAAAATACTTAAAAAATAACAGTAATGAGGCTGGGCATGGTCATACATGCCTTTAATCCCAACACTCAGGAGGTAGAGGCAGATAGATCTCTGTGAGACTGAGGCCAGCCTAGTCTACATAGTGATTTCTAGGCCAGCTGGGGCTACGGGGAGCCTCAAAACAAAACCAAAAAAACCCCACCAAAACCAAAATCATAATGTTGGGAAATCAGAGAACTTCATTTTCACATGTAAAACAAAGTAGTACAGAGTTAACCAGAGTACGCTGACTCAGCAGGACGGGCAGGCATGTTGTTTTATGTTAAAAAATGATTATTAGGGGAAATAATTAGAAATGACAGTTCAGATAGGAAAATAGAAATCTGGCATAAACTACAAATAAGTCAGCTCTTCTGTGACTTGTTTTACCAATGGATTTAGGAGTTTGGGAAGCTGTCATGTATCAATTTTTCTTGAGAACAGAGTTTTTAAGAACTAAACAAGGACTTTGTCAGGAATGAATGTGTAGAAGAAAGGCTGTTCTGAACAGTGCTGAACAGTGATGGAAACATGACAGACTCCAATTTTGTTTTCATAAACTTCTCTTTTGGTAATAGGAAAATTATTGATTCTTACAGAACTCTTCCTCTTCAACATAACAGATATGGATAAAATACCTCTTATGAGAAGGTCGTTGACAAGTCTGGGAGTACACTATATCTACAAAGAAGCTGGCACAGAGGGGATGCTGAATGATGAGTAAGTAATTGCCAACAGTGCAGAAGTAGAAAGAGTGTGGCTTACCTTCCAACACTGCCTTCTCCTGGTTGTTCTCCTTTGTCCCTAACTTTTTCTGCCATTGCTTCCTCCCTGTGGTCAGAATCCAGATGCACCTACTACTCAGACTTTTAGCTGTGCAGTTTAGTAGACCTACTTTTAATGGAGAGCCTATAATGAAGAAATTTATGGCTACGTTCAAGTCACAGAAGAGAATAAAAAAGGTTAATAACATTATGTACTCTACATTAACTCTTCTAATGTAAAATGAAACTACACAAATCAGTAACTGATGGTTGAAAGAATGAATTAACGAACAACAGGAAATATCAGCAGGAGAAAGAAGCGTAATAAATTCATGAGAGAAAAAGAATTTAAGGGAATGAAGAAATTTGCAAATATCTAAATGAAAACGACAAGGAACTAGGGGACAGACTTGTCTAAACCATGCACAAAATACTGGCCAGTGGTGACAAAGAATAGCATTTACCTCTCTGTGACATGAAGCACAGACAAGAACACAGAAATGGAGTGGCGTCTGAGGTACAAAGAAAGTTCTTCAGAAAGACTTTGTTCTACAACTCACACCTTTGTTGATGGACTTTGGCCGGTTAAAAGGTATCTCAGAGGTATTTCTTCCTCATTAAGAAGCTGGGCTATCATCTATACTGATGATCACCCCATGTTCGTTTAGCCTCACTTACTTGGGAAAAGTCCTCTTGTCTCATCTGTTAAAACTATCGAGGGGTTTTGTCTTTTTTCCAATAAGGAGAATATATGTGGTTGATAAATGCAAAGTCCTATCCAGAAGATTAAAAAAAAAAAAAAAAAGGAAATGACCACATGGGTAAGAACTTGAAAATTATCATCTGGTTCCTTGATTATTAAGGAAGGATAAGAAAAAATCAAAAAGTACTTCTGAAGGGAGAGAAAGACGGAGGACCCCATAGGATGAGGGCTGTTGAGCATAATGCAGGGTGGGCCTAGCTAGGCCACCTGCCAGGAGGAATCGAGGAATGGCTCTCATGGGTGTGGTGCTCCACACCAGTTGGTTGTGAATCCAGTTTCTGCCCAGCACCTGGAGGGAACCTGATCCACCTGGGAACAGACTGCAATTGGCTGTAGTCAGGACCCCACCCTATAAGGCTATTGGCTAACAAGACCTATAAGATACTCTGCTCTTTCTTGAATAAATGAGTTTGCAGCAGATCACCACTGCTGGCTTTCCACTCAACTTCCGGAGTCCGTGTCTTGATTCTGAGCCTACTCACCCCCTCAGGCTGGTCCTGAGTGCTGGGACTCCCAACAGAGGGCTACTGCCAACTTTGTAAAACACAAACCACTTTCACAGAAATTCCTCCACACCTTGGAAGACCCCAGTAACGGATGAGGACTCTGAGTCAAATTTTGAATCTTACCCACTGAGACGAGGTGGCTGTAGTTCTCCAACATCACGTCTGTGTATAAACTCCTCTGTTCCAGGTTCAGGCACTCCCATTCTTCCTGAGAGAATTTCACAGCCACATCCCTGAATGTTATCAACTCCTAAAATGGTACACCAAAATACTATTGGTAAAGTTTAAAGACACTGTTTAGATAGAAGGGAAAACCACAGAAAACAATAAGTGAACACCTGAGTTGGTGGCCTCTGGCGTGGGAGGGAGACACGGGCGCTTAAAATTACCACTCAGGCATATCTTCCGGATAAGAAATATGAAGACATTTGGATGGTAGCTCAGAATAAAAGACATCCCCAGGCATCTTTTGACATTACACAATGGCTACATCAGCAGGAAATCACTAACTGAATTTATTACCTTAGAAAAGTTGGAGGTTTTGTGGGCTGTTCACTACTTGTTTTTTGAGTAAGCTAATTTTAGTTGGATTTTCTATCCTTTTACATTGTAATAATTCCTTTGAGATCTGCTCCTTAAATACGTCATACTAGCCAACATGTGTTCCATTAGCGATAGTTAAGTCTCACTGATTTCCTGGCAACATCCAATCTCTGTGATCTTAGTGTCCCATCATAACCTCTAACTAAAGCATCACAAAGTGCCACATTGAAATGAATTCCAATCAACGCCACACCCTACTCTGACTACCTGAAACATCCTATTCCATGAAAAAAATGAAAACTTACACTGTAACCACTCTAAACCACACAATTCCACTGTGCTAAGCTGCGGTCTGGAAATGAAACTCTCCAGTAGTCCCTTTTCAGAAACATGTTTTTCCTTTTGACGCTTTGTCAGAAGATTAGAACACAAGAAATAATGAATAGACATGGACCTATTGGTTGGAGAAATGAGGGACATTTAGGGAAAGCACTAGACTGTTTCACAATCATCATGTACCAACCTGAAGAGACTCAGGTCAGCAGTTGAAGGATACGTGATAATCAATATTTATATGATATGATATAAACGGTTTTATTTGGGGAGATAGTCACAACTCACTTGGACCATGATTTAAAATTCCACGAGCTGGCCAGTCCTCTTCTGAATCTCTCTATCAACAAAGTAGGGTCCTGAGAAAGGGACAGAAGGAAAGAATCATGAGAGGTTAGGTTTTCCTGGGAGCTCTCAAGCCAAATGAGAGGACTGTTTTTTTCCTTGGAGGAAGGACAGAGACAGTCTGAGAAAATTCTAGTCCTTTACAAAACCAGATACTCAACAAAGACTTTTAAATTCAGCTATACCCAAACCAGGATGCGGATCAGAATATGGACTAAAGCAGCCACTCTGATTTGATGTGACGTTCCCTACAACTATACCAGTCCTGAGTTAGAGATCCATGCTCACGTCTGGGATGATGGAATGGGTTTTCGTGACTTCTGATATTAAGCTCAACTCCCCAGGCTATTTTGAGGGATTGTCCTAATCTGATCCCTGGCTTACACAACCTCTTATGTGACTAGTGTCTTCTCCCATTCTACAGTCATTGAATGCCAGAGATATACTTGCTTGATTGGAACGTGTTTCCTCCACTGGAAATCTTCCCTTTTCCCTGTCTCCTCAGGTGAGCCCTCCAGACTCAGCTGAAGCACTGTCTCCTCTAGGAACAATATCATCAACTTCTGCTTTAGGATTTCATGCACTATTTATCTCTGTTCCCATCAACAGTAACTTTTGCTTCCCAGTGCACTGTAATGGCTTCTTCATTTTCCTGTGAGTTCTTTTTGCTTTTTGTTTTTCTTTTTCTTTTGAGACAGGGTCTCCCTATAGTCCCAGCTGGCCTGGAACTAGCTATGTAGACCAGGCTGACCTCAGAACTCTCAGAGATGCTCCTGTCTCTGCCTCCGAAGTGGTGGGATTGAGGCGATTGGCACCATTCGAGGCTTCCTCTGAGTTCTTTGACAGCCGTTCCTACAACACAATCACTTGGATCCCATGTACTAAGCATAAATCTAGATTCACAGATGCTTTAAGAAATACTTTGTAATAAAAGCATTTGTTTTGTAAAACAGATTATTCACCCAAGCCCAGGCTTCCCTCCATCTCTGAATTCCTTTCATGAAAAAGTAATTTTCTGCAGCTCAGTGTCACATACAAGTATACATACATACATACACACACACACAAAGACATGGGCAGAGAGCCATACCCTGCTCCCATAGGGTCAAGGCCTAGCTCATCATTCACTCAATAAAATGAGAGATTCTGAAATTCAGAGCTAAATACGGAACAATATTCAAAGCAAAGAGGCTTTGGGTTCAGCAAACTTATGTTGCTTCCTAAGAGTTAATCTGAGCAAGTGACCAGTTTCCAATCTTTTAAATGAAAGTAACTGACCTTCACAGCCAGCTTGAGGATAATGGCTATTATAAATAAAAGCTGACCATTAGTGAATCTGAGGGAAAAGAACACAAAGAGCTGTCCTGCTGTTCTATCTACTTTTACATGTTTAATCTGTCCAAATTTCTAGGTAGAGCATACACATACCTACACCAAGTACATAAACATAATTTCACTTATTATTTTAAAAATATTATTTAAATTTTTTGTATATGAGTGTATTGCCTGAATGTGTTTAAGTGCACTTGTATCATGCAATATCCATGAAGGTCAGAAGAGGGAGTCGGATTCCCTGGAACTGGAGTTAGAGATGACGGTTAGCCACCATGTGGCTGCCGGGATCGGAACCCCAGTCCTCTGCAAGTGCGGCCAGGATCTTAACCACTGAGCTATCTCCAATCCCTTGCTTAGTATTTTTGTTGCTATCATCCTACAGTGGGAATGAATGATCAGAGTCATATTCTCACTTTCTCTGAGATTTAACAGTGTGAAGATGTTACAAGAATGATGATACAGGAAAGCAAGAGAAAATGCCCAGTTCTTCCTGTGCAGGTGAATCTCTTTGAGACTGAGGCTAGCCTATTCAACAGAGGGAGTTCCAAGTCAGTCAGTGCTATATAGTGAGACCCCATCTCAATCCCTACCCTTGAAATAAAATAAAATAGTTCATTATAGCCATACTTAGCTCCTGACATCATTGCATTAAAACATACACACATGCATGACCCCCTATCCTGATCACTCTGCAGAGAACAAGAAGCTGCAGAGTGCTTACTGCTCCAGGACACCTATGTCAAACCTCTGCCTCCCAAGGCTCAGGGATCATTGTGAAGAGCGTGTATAAAGACTGTAAGAGCCAGAGGAGATGGGCGATCACAAGGAAACAGCTTTCTAGACAGCTGGTCGTTTCCTCATATGAACTCACAGCAAGATGACAGCATGTCCAAGTCTCATGCAAGTTCAAACTAGAAAAATGAGGAAGTGGGTAAAAGGGTCCAACTCCATCTAAGGAAGGTGTGGCAACAGATGGCTGTTGGGAGGAGCAGAGACAGTCTCTTTAAAATATGGGACTCTTGGTAGATTAACCAGGTTCCAGCGGATGGACCCACACTGAAGTATATTTGGGGACACAAATTAGACTCTAGAGGCCTTATTATATATATGATAGAATACATTAAATTCAGGGGGGTCAATGAGGGGAGGGACAGATAGGGGACATCAAATTATATCGTATGAAAATAACAAAACTTAGCCAGGCATGGTGGCACACATGTCATTAGTCCCAGTACTCGGGAGACAAGTGGAGGCCAGCCTGGTCTACATAGTGAGTTTCAGGTCAGCTGGTGCTACAGGGAGACAAAAAAAAAAAACAATAAAAACGCAGATTAAGAACAAAAACTGAACTATGGTTTCAAACTTTAGTTACATAACAGAATCACTTGGGGGCGCTTTTAAAACAACAGATATAACTGTGTTGGATTGGGATGAGATCTGGCCATGGTATTTTTTGAAAGCTCCCTTGACAATTCTAAGTGCATTCAAAATCGAGAATCATTGATCCAAGCGAGATCTGGGGTATAATCATTGTATATATTTTCCTGAACATTCCTGCCTGTATTGTAATAAGCCTTAAGTAGGACAGATGTTGGATGAATTGATGGAAGAGACAGTATAAAGAAAAGAATATTGGATTAAAGGTTAGAAATCCCTGCTCCCAGCCCTGACCCAGTTATAATACTAAGCACTAGTAATTATTTTCTATAAGCTTCAATTTATTCTCTTGTGAAAAGAAAATAAAACTTGCTTTATCTTCCTGTCTAAATTATTGTGAACACAGAGTATATTAAGGGGTTTTGCATATTTGTGCATTATATTGTGAGAATGACTTTTCTGGGAATGCCTTCTGTTACAAAGAAAGTTAATTTTACATTTTCAGATCACTCACCACTATCTACTTGATGTGTCCTCCCACTGTATACTAAGTTTGTTTAAATTTAGCTAGCGTTTAGGAAAACAATATTTGTTACTCTAGTCACATAGCAGGGAAGAAAATGACATATGGTGGTGTATGGTCCTCAAAGTGAAGGCAACTTTTATTAGTTTTCCTTTCCCCATCTGAAGGAATGGCAAAATAAGCTCCATCTCTTGTAGGCTAGAAGGTCAAAAACTTGTGATTTAAAAAAACAACAACTGGGGCTAGAGAGGTGGCTCAATAGTTAAAAAGCACTGGTTCCCAGCACCCACATGGCAGCTTAACAACCATCTGTAACTCCAGTTCCAGAGAATCTGATCCCCTCTTCTGGTCTCTGTGGGCAATGCATGACACAGGTGTACTTACATGCAGGCAAAACACTCACACATATAAAGTAATTAAAATTAAAATATTAAACTGAGTTTTTTGAGTACTGTGGGGCAGAGAAAAAGCAATTATTGTAGGACTGGCTTCGAAATTATCTTCTAAAAAATAGTGATGTGGGGGCTGGAGAAATGGCTCAGCTGTTAAGCCCTCTGACTCTTGCTGAGGACCAGAGCTCGATTCCCAGCACCCACATGGCAGCTAACAACTGTCGGTAACTCCAGTTCTAGGGGACCTCAAGCCTTCTTCTGATCTCTGTGGGCATTGCATGACATACATGCAGACAATACACTCATACACATAAAATAAACATAAATATTTTTTAAGTTTTTCATTCTTTCCCATAGCATATATATTTGACATAATAGAAAATACCATGTCTAGCCGGGTGCCGTGGCGCACACCATTAGTTCCAGCACTCAGAAGGCAGAGGCAGGCAGATCTCTGAGAGATCGAGGCCAGCCTGGTCTACATGGTGAGTTTCAGGCCAACTGGGGTTACAAGGAGACCCTGCCTCAAAAAAAAAAAAAAAAAAACAACTATTTTTTTTTAATTCAGGTCTAAATTACTTTTCAAACAAATTACTTACCTTTTCCAGATTAAACTAGTATTCAAGGAGGAAATAACTACCACAATTTCACCATCAACACTATCACATATAATCATTTGCTAGTTGAAGCCCTGTACAAGGAAAGCATATTTACATAATACAAATAAACATCACCAACTAGACAGTTATACCAGAAATACGTTGAGACGTGTCACAAACAAATCGCTGTGGTAGAGGTCTCTGTCAGGCAATGACACACAGGTGTGGAATCCCATTACCACACTGCTTAAGTACAAATCAGCTCACACCCAACAGCACAAAACAGGCAGAAGATCCACTCGGTCACCAAGACTTCCAGTGCACCGGACATTTAGGGAACACACACACGTACGTCAAGATCTAACAAGATCACCCCCACCACTTTGGAGGTGGGGTGAGGGTGGAGGTAGCGTGTCAATCCGAGGTTCTGGTGGACCCCTGCCTTAGCCCCTGCATTGCATTTACTCCGGTGAGGAAGACCATTCAGCACTCACTCTCTCAAGCCCCAACCTTTCGAACAGATCACCCAGCACTGTGCACTGAACTTTCACGGAAACTCTCCAGAATCTTCCAGGCCCGGTGGTTGAGATCAGCGAGTTCCAGCAGCCGGGTTCCCCCTGCCCACTCAGACCGCAGTTCTCAGGACCCGGCCTCTGCCTTCTAACACCGGACTACATTTCCCAGAGTCACCGCCCGGGGAACGCGGCTACATTTCCCTTTCATCGCGAGAGTTGGGAGTCGTGGCGCCGCGAGACCGCCGTGTCTGTGGAAGAGCTCGCTAGGCTTCCAGCTGGGCGGGCTCTCCGGACACCGCGTGTGGACCCCGGGCGCCGGATGCTAAGCCCTACGCCGCGCTTCTGCGAGGTTAGAGTGGCGCGGCCACCGTGGCGGGAATGCCTGCGTGACGCGTCCGTGGCGCAAGGCAGCTGTCTCCCGCGTGTGCGCCGTAGCGTGCATGCTTTCGGTGACTGTGAGGCAGCTGAGCCTGTGGGAAGGGGTTAGTGGCTGGCGATTGGGGAAGGTGAGTTGTGACTCCGAGGGCGCGGGCGTGTGTGTGCGTGTGCTTGTCTGACCGGAGACAGGTTTCTGTGACTGTGGGATTGGGTGGGTGCCAGGTGTTTAACTGAGCGCCTGTGTTGTTGTGACAGGGTGTTGGGATGTGTTCGTGTCACTCTGAGGTTGGATGTACCTGGAGTCCTGTGTGTAACTGCCAGGACAGTGACTGCTTGTTTCTGTAGCCTGTTACTCCGTTGTGTTCTTACATCTAGGTGACTATTGTATGTACTGTTTTCATGAGTGTAAAGAACGTAAAAGACGGGGCTGGAGAGATGGCCCAGTGGTTAAGAGCACCAGCTGCCCTGGTGGTTCCCAGCACCCACATGATGGCCAACAACCGACTGTAATTCCAATTCCAGGAGATCCAACACCCTCTTCTGGTCTTCGAGGGCATTGCATAGGCACGGGTGCACTTACATGTATGCAGGCAATACACTGATACACATAAAATAAAAATGAAAGAAAAGCGGACTGAAGAGATGGCTCAGTGGTTAGAGCACTGGGATTTGCTTCCCAGCACCCACATGGCAGCTAACAATTGTAACTCCAGTTCTGGGGGAATCTGATGCTCACTTCTGACCTCTTTGGGTTTGCGAGACACGTGCACTTACATACAGGCAATACACTCAAGACACATAAAAATATTTTTAAACATCTTTAGATGTTAAGTGCCCCTTGTGAAAGGGTGTTTATGCACATACTTATCCCTGACAAGGTGTTTGTTTCCTTGTGCATGAATTGATTTTGTTTGAGAGTATGGGCTCTTTTAACAGTGTAGCTCTAACAATGTTAAATTGTGATTGGCTGTGTAACTCGGAAATCTTATCACATGTGGCTTTGTGTGGTCATTTGTGTGTTTTGTATCTGTGATCTTATCAGGAGTTAGTAGGGCACAGAGGTAAAATTTTGTGTGGAGTTCATTCTGGGGCTGAATCTAGTCTGTCAAAGGGATCGTGAGTTTCATGAGACAGTGGGTCCCTTCCGGAATTTAAGGACTTGACTTCTATTTTGACAGTGGCTGTCCATTCATATATGGTCAGTACTGGTGTTTGTTGGTTTTTAGTTTGTTTTTTTTTTCCTCTTAATCCTCCTGGTTTCACCTTGGAATTATAGTTGGAGGGTTGTTGATGCTTCCCAGTGCCTCACCTTCAGCCAAGAAATAGGAAGGGAGAGAGGTAGGAAAGAGGATAAAGAGAAGGGACGGAGGGATTTATCCCAAGCTGTAGACCTGATCTTGAGATGAGACTTTTAGATCTAATAGCCCCTCTAAGACAGGTACTTGGAGATGTAATGGGGTTCCAGAGTCACTTGTAGAAAGGGGTGCTACAGGAGCCAGATGCACACTTTAAAACCTATAGCATTGCACTACAGCTCGGCTCTGTTTCTAGTGGGCAATTTTAAGTCCAGAAATAAGTTCGAGCCTAAGACAGCTGGGCCTTGCCCATTCCCAAGAGAGAAGGGGTAAGATTGTTCTAGCCTCTTGACTTCCCTTTATATTAAATGGGCGGTGGATGGAGGAGCTGGAGGCAGTGGGTGTGTTCTAATTTAGAGCATAACCCAAGGAAAGCAGAGCATCTCATTCCACTTTCTTTTTCTGAGAGTAGAGCACAGAGAGAAAAGAATGGCTCTTGTACATTCAGAAGGAAAGTTTGAGGTAAGTAGACAATTTTTTTTTTTTTGCTTTCCTCAACTCTGTTTTTTTTAGGACATAACCTTTGAGAGAGAGAGAGAATGAATATGAATTTCCTATCTCGGTCTTCTCATATAACCGAGAAACAATTTATTTTTATAGTTTTGAAAGTAATGAAAATGTGGGACTGGAGAACACTGGCTGCTCTTGCAGAGGACCTGGGTTCATTTCCCAACACTCAAAGGGCAGCTAGCCACTGTTCATAACTCCAGTTCCAGGGTATCCAGTGTCCTCTTCTGTCTTCCTTGAGGGTTGCATAACACAGGTACACTTACATACAGGCAGGCAATACATTCATACACATAAAGTAAAATACTAAAAAAAGAAAGTAATGAAAATGTATAGCTATGGTAGATGATTCTAAATATTGATTCTATTTATGAAGAACGTATTTGATGTTCGTGGAATTGAAACTAAGACCTCTCTGATGTTATTTATATTTCTTCAACTTTGGAGGTTTTTAGATTTTTTTTTTTTTTTTGAGACAGGGTCTTGCTGTATAGCTCAGGCTAGCCTCAAACTCTAGAACCTCTTGCCTCAGCCTTCAGGCATGGACTGCTTTTTATTTTTCATTTTGGGGGGGTTTTCTCTGAGAATTTCATACAGCGTATTTTTAACTCATTCACTTCCCTCTCCTAGATCCTTCTTTACATCCCTCCATGCCCTGTACTTTGTATCCTCTTTTTTAATTAATTAATTTATTTATTATTTACCTTTTGTTTTTTTTTTGAGACAGGGTCTCACTCTGTAGCCCCAGCCAACCTGAAACTCACTATGTAGGCCAGGCTGGCCTTGATCTCACAAAGATCTGCTTGTCTCTGCCTCCTGAATTCTGGGATGAAAGATATATGCCACTATGTTAGTCACTTTTCTGTTGCTGTGATAGATACACTGACCAAGGGGACTTATAAAAGGAAGAGTTTGTTTAGCTTATGGTTCCAAGGGGGTGGGAGTCCATCATGGTGGGGAGGCATGGTGGCAGAGGTGGCTGGAACAGACACAGAAACTAAGCACTCACAGCTTCAAGCAGGCATAAGAAGCAGAGAGCGACTGGAGATCCAGCAAGGCTTAAGAACTCTCTAAGCAGCCCCCAGTGATGTGCTTCCTCCAGCATGGCCACACTTTCTAAGACCTCCAGAAACGCCACCAAATTGGGCAAAAATGTCCCAATACTTAGAGCCTATGGGAGACATTCTCATTCAAACCACCAGAGCCACCATACCTGGCTCTCGATTTTTAATTTTTAATTAAAAAATTTATGCTGCCCATATATTCCTGGGTGTGGAGCCACCTACTAGAGAAGACTGACTCTCCCTCCCCCAGAAACCAGCCTCCCTTAGTTTCTCAGTTAGGAGTCAGGGCTCCCCGTTCCATTCTAGATAGTTGGCTTGCTCAATCTTGTACAGACAACCACAACTGCTATGAGTTTATGACTACATTAGTTCTGTCATGTCCAGAAGACACTGATTTGCTCTTATGATCTTTCCCACCCCTTCCTCAGTGTTACCTGAGCCTTGGTGAGTGGAGTGTGATATAGAAGTCCCATTTGTGGCTGAGCACTCTGCTGACACTTATTTTCTACACTTTGACCAGTTGTTGGTTTCTGTATTAATCACCATCCACTGCACAAAGAAGCTTCTCTGATGAGGTCTGAGAGCGTTACGGATCTATCGATAGCAAGGCAGGAAATTAGAGGGCGGTTTGTCCATTTAGCAGAACACTAGTAGTAAGTTCACTCCTGGGGCCTTTGAGCTCTGCAACCATGGGTTCTTGGCCAGATTTACAGTGCCAGGCATGTGCTTCCTCCTGTGGAGCAGGCCTGAAATCCAGTCAGAAAGCAGATGGTTACCCCTAGAATTAAGAGCATCTTAGTAAATCATCGATCTGCAGTTAAGAAGACTGTCTTCTGCTGGTGCTGAGTGGAATGTTCAGTAAATACTAACTCCAGGTAGATTGATAATACTGTTTAAATCTTCTAGACGTTTACTGATTTTGTGTGTATTTGTTGGACTTGTCTTTTTCCTCAGAGGTGATCGTGGTAAGCCACTCAGGGGAAAGCTGTCCTCCGCATACCACATTTAGTACACCTGGACTGCTTTGCAGTGTTCAGAGGAAACTGAAGTCGGGGCTCAGGCCCTCCTCACCAGTCGTGTTCTTTAGCATGTCTCCATTCCTAGCCTGGGCTCCTCTCTGAGGAGGCTCGTTGTAGACACTTCTGCCAAGACATCCTTGTCAGTCAGCTCTCAGTAGTTTTCTACCCCTCGCTTTTCCTCCGTCTTCTCCCTTGTGCCCAGTTCATAAGTTGGCACGAAGCTTTTGTTCAGTGCTCTCTTGGCAGTGAAGTGCTTTCCCCTGTCAGTGATAATCTACTCTGTCTCTTCCAGTGCTGTTCCATCGACGAAATCAAACAGTGGGGGAGGTGGTGATTTCTCTGGGTTAGCCCTTTGCTTATACTAAATGGTTAGGAAGTTAATGAAAGTTTGATTGTTACTTCCGTGTTGGCTTTTGTTGTCTTGAGCAGCTTTTCTTTAACCTGGTAGCTGCGTATTCTCCAGGTCCATCCAGCGCTTGACAATTGTTTGTAGTTACTTTAAATGTATATCAATTATGTCACAGTACTTGATGTAATATTATATAAATCCTCTGTATTGTTACTGATTTTTCTTTTGCAACTAATGCTCTTAGTGAAAGATGTTATAACTTCTTTTTAAAAAATATTTATATGTGCCCATGCATGCCTTTACTCCTGGTACTCAGGAGGCATTGGCAGGCAGATCTCAGTGAGTTCGAGGCCAGTCTGGTCTACATAGTAAGTTCCAGACCACCAGGGCTATGCAGTGAAACCCTGTTTCAACACACACTCACATATATGATATGAATGTAAATGTGTGGGTGTGTGCATGCCATGGAGTGCATGTAGACATCAGAAAATGACTTTTGGGAGTTGTTTTTTGCCTTCGAGGTGGGTTCTGAGGTTCAAACT
The DNA here is from genome assembly GCA_035773235.1 of Eospalax fontanierii. Taxonomy (NCBI): domain Eukaryota; kingdom Metazoa; phylum Chordata; class Mammalia; order Rodentia; family Spalacidae; genus Eospalax; species Eospalax fontanierii. Next base: position 23,141,291 of record CM069554.1, on the reverse strand, counting down.
CAGGTCATTGGACTTGGTGTAAGTACCTTTAACTGCAGAGCCATCTCTCACTGGACCATAATTTCTAACTGTAAATTTGTGTATTTTTCAGTTCTGTTGTGAGGTGTGTGTATGTACACTTCGAAGCTTTGTTAACATGTACACATTTAAGGTTATTTAGTAAATCGATCTCTTTCTTAAATTTATTTGTCATTGGCAGTCTAATGATTTTCATTGGGGTTACTTATAGGAGTGTGGGTGAGAGGTTATTTATAAGAGCATGAACATTTTACCAGTGGCTAAACCACTGAAGAAGATGTCTCTCCTTCCCACAGCAACCAGTAACTGCCTGCAGATCCTCAGGGGGGATAGGGAGACTTAATCTTTATTTCTGATATTAGTCTTTGTCTTGAAGTCTGTTTTATCTACATTAATACACAAGCCCCAATCCCTTTTGACACAAGATCTCATGTAGCCTGTGTTGGCCTCCAACTTGCTATGTAGCCCACAATGACCTTTAGCTTCCTTATGATGTCTCCACTTCCCAAGTACTGAGATTATAAGCCTACAAGTATAAGCTACCATGCCTGGTTTTATGTGGTGCCAAGAAGGATCAAACCCAGACTTCCTGCATGCTTCACAAGCACTTTGCCAACTGAGGTACATCCTCAATCCCCAGACACACAAGCTTTCTTGGGTTATAGTATGTTTTTCTCATCATTTTCCTTTCAACCCATTTTTGCTTTTATAATTAAAATATGTTTCCCCTAAAGAACATGCAGTTGGAACTTCTTTAAATTTTGTCACTCCCCTTTTACTAGAATGATTATACTGTTGCTAATGCAATTTATTTTAAGCCTTTCAGGTATATATAACCCTAAAAAAGAGTTTGGCGGGTGGCGCATACCTGTAATTCCAGCACTTTGGAGGTAGAGGCAGGAGGATCATGAGTTGAGCTACACAGTAAATTGAAGGCTCACCTGCAGTACATGGTAAGACCCTGTCGAAAGAAAGAGAGAGAGAGTAAGGAGCGGGGGTAGAAGAGAGTGAGATGTGGAGGGAGGGAGGGAGGATGCAATCAAGCAAGAATGAGGCCTGTGATCCCAGTACTGGGAAAGTAGAAGCAGGAGGATCAGGAATTTTAAGACCAACGCTGGCTGTGTGAGACTGCACACACACACACACACACACACACACACACACACACGGACGCACACAACACACACACACGCACACACAATGAGAAACAAATTCATCTTCCCTCCTAGAGTGTTTTGTGATACTGCCTCCAAGAACATGGATGCAAAACTCAGAATAATTCATTTCAAGAATGTGTGGACTTTTTTTCCCATTTCTTGCCAGTTGAGGCTCTTTATTTTATTTTGACCACACTGTGCATAGAAGGTGTAAGTAGGTACCAGAAGGAAGTACTAGAAATAATCATATAATTATGCTTCATAAAATTCATAAATACAAAGACTAAAGCAAATTTTAGTTTTATTTTACTTTTTGTTTTCTTTTCGAGACAGGGTCTTGGTCTTACTCTGTATTCCAGGCTGACCTGGAACTTGCTACATAGACCAGGTTAGCCTCAAACTTGTAGCAATCCAGTAGCCTCTGCCTCCCGAGTGTTAAGATTACAGGCATGAGCCACCATGCCCAGCTCAAATACCAGTTTTTAAAATAAAACCTTGGTCTCCCTATATTCTATGACATAAGGCAAAATATGAATTTCAGCAGATAATAGAAGGATAACATTAAAAACAAAGTAAAAAACGGCAGGCTTGCTATTTATGTACCTATAAGAGGGTAAAGAGAAAGGAAAGTTTATTCCAGGGCAAAGCCATTGTAAAAATAAATCCGTTTCCTTCCGCTCTGCTCCCTCTACCATATCTATTTTGAGAGTCCCAGAAATGTGCTCATTTTGAAAAGTATGAGTTTCTTGATATTTTTCCTCCTGACTTAATAGGTGTGTAAATGATAAAAAGTTGTGATCTAAATGGTAAACATCAGATCTGAGAGTATAAGAGCCTTCCATATAATATTTTATAAACTATGTGATGATGAAATATAAAAGTTTATATTTCTGTTTCTTGTTTTATATTTAAGAACTCACTCTGGGGGCTGGGATTGTAGCTCAGTGGTAGAGTACTTACTTGGCATGTGGATGCCCTGGGTGTGATCCCCAGCACAAACACACATACACATGCACAAACATACCCACGTACCCTGGCGCACACTCACACAAACACACCTACTAGGGAGCTGTATTTAAAGGATTTTTGCTAATATAAATGGTTGTGTATGAAGAGATTAAAAAATGTCAGTATATCTGGCAAAAGTTATTAGTTAATGGGGCTGAGAATATAGCTCAGTGGTGGTGTATGCGAAGTGAGGACAAGGCCTTTTGGTTTGATCCTGGCATCGTAAAAAGTTATTTATCAACAAATCTTGAGTGTTCTTTTTTTCTCTCTTAATTAGTGACTCCTGTTGCCATGTGCTGGGCCACAAACACTAACAGCATGGCTCTAAAACTCCTTTTGCACCAAAGCCACCCCTTAACCCCAGTTGTACCATATGCACCACCTCATATACCAGCCACATTCCTTACATTCTTACCTTCTCCCCTCCTCTTTCTACATTCCAGTCCAGGAGAGGAAATGACCTACCTGGCCTTTAGTTTATAGTGCTAATTTAGTCAGTTGCAGCCCTGCAGCATCCTGGTCTCATCATTCCATTTCCTCTCTTCAGTGCTGCCTCTCCCAAACACCATGTTTTTCTAAGATAAGAACCCAGAAGAGGATTGGTCATTTCCTACAGCTCTAAAAATCATGTCTCAGGTAATTGGTGGGGTTCTGTACCCTCTTTAGTTACTTCTTTAATAGACATATGTGTGTTAGCATTCCTTATTCCTGAAATTTCCTAACTGACCCCTCTTGGAAATACATTTGTCTCATTCTTATAATAATATATATATTATATTATATTATAATAATAAATGTCTTTCTAATATAACCTATATTTGTGTACTTACCAATAATCCAGTCAGCATCGTTGACTAGGAACACTTACGTAGCAGAAGATTTTATGGGAGACATTTCTCTGATTTTATAGAATAGAGAAGGATGTTAAATGATACCATGTTAAACAAATCTTTGAATTTCTCAGTGTGTGACTTTGCTTGTTTGTTTGAAGCAGGGTCTTGCTACTGTTGAACTTGCTATATAACCTACACAGCCCTCAAACTTACTGTGTATCTCAGGTTGGCCTCAAACTCATGATTCTCCTGCTTCAGCCTCCCAAGTGCTAGAATTACAGGAAGAACTTGTGCTTTCTAATATTAGTTAGGGGCTGGATAAAGGAAGATCAGGAATTCATAAATGATAGATGCCGATAATTATTTCTACAAATGATATTATATTTGTTGTTTTAGAAATCAGTGATTTTCAGAGATGTTGCCGTTGACTTCTCTCAGGAAGAGTGGGAATACCTGAACTCTGCTCAGAGGGATTTGTACAGAGATGTGATGTTGGAGAACTATAGTAACTTGGTATCAGTAGGTAAGAATTTTCTGTCCCTTATATCTTATGACCTACTTTTGGAATGATTGCATCCTCTAATATTATATTAATATTGCTTTTAAAGTAGTTAACTATAATAACTAACTATATTCTTACTATCAAAGGAATGATTTGAAATTACAAGAAGTTGACGTAGTGTCCTGGGTCACCTTGTCTTCCCCATCCTTCAAAACATCTTAGTACTGCTGTTTTGTAATACCTGTTGTCCTCCCAGCACCCTTCGTGAGCAAGTTGCTGCCTGTTTATCAAACTTGAATTCTGAAACACTTGCAGTATTTTCAGAAAAAAATGGACTATCTCTTTCTCTCCACTTAAAATGTACTAAAGGAGCTCAAAATAATCCATGGTCACAGATTTTACAGACAGGTACAGATGTATGGCTTTCCCAATGCAAAGAACTTACATCATTTATATAGTGCTAGCGTAGATCAATGCATTTTACTAACACCTCACATGAAACAGCCTGTTCCTTTAACATGTTCTCTTATATGTGCTTAGTAGTTGAATATTAGAATATTATGCATTAACAGCCTTACCTCTCATTCTAAGTGAATATACCTTTTATTGGAAAGTACTTGAGAACAAATCTGATTGTTTTTCCCTCCTGTGGCATTGTAGTAAGGAACAGAACTTGCACCAGTTACAACTTTACTTACCCCACCTAGGTGATGGCTCTATCCCTGCATTCCTCCCATTGGTGCAGTAGAACAATCTGCTGCCTCTTCATTCCTTTTTCCTTTGAAGGCTTGATGGAGTTATTGATGGATGACTTTCCTGCAAGGCCTCAATTCTTTGGAAAAAGTGATCTGTCACTTGAGAAGAAGAGCAAGAACTCTCCAGGACCATCTCCTTCAGAAATTCTACCTCCCTATTTCTTTTCCCCATTGGTCTTTTATTAGAATCTTCCCACTTTCAAAGGAGAGAATGGCCCCATCTTGTGCAGGGCTTGTGCAGGTGACCACAGCTGCTGTGAGTTCAGGAATGCCACAGTGGTCGTGTCATGTCCATAAGACAGCACTCCTCCCATCCTCGGCGCCTTTTTCCACAGTGTTCCTTGAGACTTGGAGGTGGTGATGTCCTGTTTAGGGCTGAGCATCAACAGTCGCTTATTCTCAGCACCTTGATCAGTTCTGAGTCTCTGCATTAACTGTCACTCACTGCCAGCAAGCTCTTCTGACCAAGGCTGAGCACAGCATGAATTTGTGGCACAAACATAAATATTTAGATGGCAGTTTGACACAATGGTCATTTAGCCAAATAATAGTAGTAGGTTCCCCACCAGGGCAGATGACCTCCCCACAGGCTTCTGACCAGGTTTATAGTACCAGGCATAAGTTCCCAACTGTGGAGTGGGTCTCAAAGCAAAACAAAAACTATTGGTTATCCCCATTACAGTCGTGCCACTACTGCAGCAGTGGGCACCTTGTCTGGAACGTTGGTGTTGTTTCTAGGGTTCACAGCTTGGTAAGAACATTGATGACTTTTTTCCAGCAGCAGCCTTCATATCACCTTCTAGCACTAGGAATGCTAGCCAGCAGGGAAGAAGCTTCCAGGTTAGTTCCAGTCTGATTTCTCTAATTCTTGCAGTCAAAGTGTATAGTGTCTTCAGCTAAAGGTTCTTAACTATGGTGCCAGGGATTGGATGCAGGGACTTGCACCTGCAAGGCAAGCACTATCCCAGCACATTATCAGCTGCTATACACTCTTACCATGTAGTTCTGGTAGGCAGCCTCGAGCAATGGCAACAGCCTGTATTGCTTTTGGGGTCTTTGGCCCTTTCCTAACTAACAGCTCATAGGGAGCTGTCCCATACCTACCACTGAGATTTTCTTTTAAAAAATCTATGGCTTAGTGGATAGAGGTGCTTATCATCAAGCCTAATGACTTGAGTTTGATCCCCAGGACCAACATGGTAGAAGGAATGAACCAACTCCCACAAGTTGACCTCTGACCTCTACATACATGCCATGGTACACAGTGCACATGCACTTACACATACACACACGCACACATATAGATAGACATCAGTAAGTAAATGGTTTCTTTTTTGAGACAAGGTTTCAACATGTAGTACTGGCTGGCCTAAAAACTTGCTTTATAAACCAGATTGGCTTCAGTCTCACTGAGATCCACCTGCCTCTGCTTCCTAAATGCCAGAACTAAAGGTATGTGCCACTCTCCTTAGTTTTTTTTTTTTTTTTAAATATATTTATTGATCCAGGTGTGGTGGCACATGCTTTTGATTCCAGCACTGGGGAGGCAGAGGCAGGCAGATCTCTGTGAGATGGAGGCCAGCCTGGTGTACATAGTGAGTTCCAGGCCAACTGTGGCACAGGAAGCCGTGTTTTGAGAAAATCTGCATGCTGTGTAACTGCATTTATATAAAATGTCCTGACCAGGCAAATCTGTAGAGAGAGAGTAGACTACTAGTTGTCTGTCTTTCAAGGCAGAGGAAATGAGGAATGGAGATTAGGGAAACAGGCATGACTGCGGATGGGCAAAGACAGTGTTTCTTTTAGGCCTGAGAAAATGTTTAAAAATTAGTTTGCCCAGTTCTGGAAGCATACTGAAATTGTCTGCCACTTTGAATGAACTGTCCACGTGTGAACCGTGTCTTGGTAGAGCTGTTTTGTAAAGGCTCTGTGCTGTGGTGGCATCAATTGATGCTACTACTGTGAAAAGCAATACAGAAATGGTTTCCAAATTTGTGTGCACTCAGCAATAGCTGGAGTCTTTTTCAGAACCCCAGAGCCAGTCAGGAATGGTGGCCCAACCTGTGAGCTCAAGATTAATTAATTTCAGAGCCCAAGCCAAACCTCAGGCAGTGATATAGTCTTTGGGCACGACACCCAAGTATCATATTTTGAAACTTTCTCCATAATTCACCTCTGTCTCAGACATGTTTGGTAACCAGTGTGATATAGAATCATCTGAGAATTTATTTTTAAAATGTTACGGTTCACTCCACTTATTATTACAGATATGCTTAGATTTATCTTTACCCTGTTTAAGGTGTTTTGCTTATTCTTTAAAATTTTTAAGCTTCCTTTTTTAGTCTCTTTTCCTCAGTAATAAACAATATAGCTACATTGTTTGATTCCATCCACCCTACTCCAGGGTGCTGGGCACATAACCCAGACACTTGTGCGTATGGGGCAAGTGTTCTGTCACTGAGCTACATCACAGGCCCCTATAGATTGATTTTGAGATTCTACTTCCTTTCTGGTTTAGTTTAGAACTTAAACATTGTATGTTCCGTCTCAGCCCCACCTTACTCCTCCACCCTTGACTTCGTGTCTTCTATTGTCTTTTTTTAAAGGCCTGTCTAATCTGTTTCCCAAGTGCTCTGGGTGTGGGTTTTCTCTTGGAAGCTGGTCAGCCTACCAGGCATCACACCAGTAAGGAAAACTGACTCCCTGTCCCAGCATTTGTCAATTGCCAGTAGATCCCTAGCTAAGACTGGGCTTTCAACCCAATCCCCCGTCCATACCAGGCCACTGTATGGCTTGGGTTTGCATCATTCTTGTGCATGCTATCATATGTGCTGGGGTTTATATGTGCACCTACCCTGTGGCGTCCAGGCAACATTCTTGAATTCGTCTACTGCCTCTGGTTCTTACAGTTTTTCCGCTCCCTCATCCACAATGATCCCTGAGCCTTGGAAGGAGAGGGTGTCATATAAGTATTCCATTTAGAGTTGAAGACTCCACAGTCTCTTACTCTCTGCACATTGACCAGTTGTGGGTGTCTGTGTTAGTTACCATCTGCTGCGAGAAGAACTTTCTCTGTTGAGAGTCAAAAGATGGGCTAATCTACGAGTATAATAAGTCCTTATGAGTCATTTTAATACTGTGTCTGCTTAGCAGAATGATAGCAGTGAGTTCTCCCCTATAGCCCGTGACCTGTCTAGCCACAGGTACTTGGCCCTGATAATAGGTATGGACTCCCTCTTGTGAAGCAGACCATAAATTCAATTAGAAGGTGGTTGGTTACTTCCATAATGTTTGTACCACTATTATATCAGTGGGCATAGTGTGCCATGCCAGTTGTTACTGTAATTCACAGAGTTCACAGCTAGGTAAGGGTGATGACTGCTTTTCTCTGCCAGTAGCATACATAGCACCTTCTAGTACTATGCAAGTTGGCCAGAAGAGATGTAGCTTCAGGGTGAGTACCAGCTTGATTTGTCCTGTTTGTTCTGGTACTCAGGTATGCAGTCTCTTCAGCAATTGGGTCTAACCATCAAGGACTAGTGGTAACGAAGTATAGTACCAATAGCCAATATTGTTTGAGGATCAATGGGCTCTCTGAGCAGCAACTTCACTGAAGTTGGGCTTTTCATTTATGAGCCTGTGGTATCTATTGGAGCCAGTGATGTTATAGCGTATCTACTTTTAAGCCCTTTTTATATAGTGTATGTATATATTGAAAGAAGCTTCTATCGTAGGTTTCCATATCACTCAAAAGATCTTTAGTGTTAATTATCCACTCTCTTTATTTCCTCTTATTCCCACCCTCCTGTTGCGGCCCATTAATCCTGCGCTAGCTACTGTTACCATTTTCCATTTGTATCACTGCTTTCTAGCTCACCTCCCATGAACTGCCTCCCGTGGCCCCCTATTTGTTTCCTGATTGAAACACACCTATCTAAAGATTCAAAGCTGGCATCCAGTGCTGAGAAAGAACACGTGATGTTTGTCTTTCTAGGTCTGGGCTGCCTTGCTTAGGATGATTGTTTCCAGTTCCATCCTTTTACCTGAGAGTTTCATAATTAAATTTTTCTTAATGCTGAATAATATTCCATTGTTTAAATATACCACGCTTTCATTATCCATTTGTCAGTTGATTGACATCTAGGTTGTTTCTACTTCTTGGCTATTGTGAATAGGGCAGCAGTGAACATGTATGAACGTATATCTCTGTTCTGGGATATGGAGTCCCCTGGGTTTATTCCCAAGAGTGATATGTCTAGATCATGTGGGAGATGTAGTCTAAGCTTTTTGAGAATCCTTCATACTGATTTCCATAATGGCTGCACCAGTGTGTCCTCCCCCCCGTCAGTGCTCTTAACCTTGTTTTTTATACATGGTCTCTCACTGAACCTGGAACTTGCTGATTTGGCTAGACGCTGATTTGGCTAGACTGGCTGGCCAGCAAGCCCCAGGGATCCTCCTGTCTCTTTGTCCCCAGAGCTGGGATTATAGGCCCACACTTGAACAGCTGCCTTTTTTGTGTGATTGCTGGAGACCAAACTCGGCCTCGTGTTTGCATGGCAAACACTTTATGCCAACTAAGCCATCTTCCCAGGCCTCATGTACTTCTAAAGGTTATATTTAAATTTATGTCATGGAATTTTGTAGTTTTTATTGTTAAAGTGTTTAAAAGTTTTTGAATGAACTGTATTAATTGATGTTAAATGCCTTAATAATATTGAAACATTTGTTCAATCCACATAAAATATTTTTCTGCATGCTACTTTGTAGAAGTCTTGCAATAAACCATATGCCTTCCCCCTACCTCCAGGACTTCAAGACCAAGAAACTGAAAAAGACAGATATAAAGGATAGTGTGTACATGAGACAAATGGGTGGCCATTGCAGCAGTGAGTCCAGATCTGTAGACAGGTGAGAAATGGACTTTTTTTTTTTTTTTTTTTTTTTTGAGACAGGGTCTCCGTATATAACCATGGCTTGCCTGGTACTTGCTATGTAGATTGGTATTGCCTAGAATTTCTAAAATCCACCTGTTTCTACTTCCTGAGTCCTGGGATTACAGGTATGAGCCCCTAAACCCAGTTTGACAAATTGACATTTCTGTGTCAATTGTGTATTCATTGTTACAGAATTCTAATTTGGGGTGTACCAACAGTATAAAACTGTGCTCTTTTCTATACATTTATCAACCCCAGATATTATTACTTAAACATCATTTTGTTACTTTGGGTTTTGTATTGTTTGTTTGTTTTTTGAGACAGGGTCTCACTGTGTAGCCCTGGTGGTCTAGAACTCACTGTGTAGACCAAGCAGGTCTTGAACTCACACAGATCTGCCTGCCTCTGCTCTCCAGTGCTGGATTAAAGGTGTATGCTACCACAAAGAGGCATCTTTGTCACTTTGTAATTTAAGAGGAAAGAAATACATTTCTGCCATTACTGATGAATTGTTGAGTACTTCTGCCATTGTCATTATTTGTGTACCTTAACAACTGCAGTTAATGAAGACTAACGTGAAGGCCGTCCTCCTTCATAACAAAACAAGTCTTAGGAGAACTTTGGCTTCAGTTGGTTTCTCTCGTCTCATGTTACTGTTGTCTGGTATTTAATCTCTATTCTCTTTCAAACTGCTAAATCGGGCTCTACTTTTACTTTGATCATGTTTGCTTTGGGTAATTAGCATTAGCCTGTATTTGCACTCTAATCTTTTTCTGTCATTACCCCACGTCCCCATAATTTTTCATGGCTTAGTATTAATGAAAATGCTCTGAGTTTTGTTGTTGCTGTTACAGAGTAACTGTTTTACTGTCATTCTTTCCTGGTGATTCATCAGGGTATAAACTTCTCTGTTGATAATTCTTTTTTCCCAGTGCTCTGAAGATATCACCCCATTGTCTTCTGGCTTTCCCTGTTGCTCCTAAGAAGTCTGCCATCTATCGCATTGTTGTTCCTTTTGTAAGTAATTTGTATTTTTTAGAGCTGCTTTTAAGGTTTTAAAAACAGTTTAGGAGAAATGATTATATTGTTTCATTTCTTTAGATATTTGATATTCTTTCCATCTTCCAGATCTTTCTAAACAACAAAGCTTCTTGTGATTTCTGTTTTACATTCCCAAACATCCTAAGCATTTATGTTCTGTGTCATTTGACAGTTTCAGCTTATGGAGAACAGCTCTGTTCGACCACTTTGCACATACAGGTGGGCTCTGCTGTAGTGGTGTAGTGATGACTTCAATGGAGGTTTTTGTTTTTTTTCCTTTGAACCTTCACCAAGACTAAGATTTTCTTGTAAGGTCAGGTGGATTTTTCCCACTTTTTTCTATACTATAAGTCTTAGATAGTTCTATGCTTGCAAGAAAGTTTATTTCTTATCCAAGACTTTGTTTTTGTAATTAAATTGGTTTTTTTAGAGAGTTAAGATCCAAACTTTCAGGCAGTTAAAATCTGCGCATTTCCTGGTGATGGCTATGACTTCAGAACATGTTTGCCTTTCTAGCTCTGGCTCTTAATTCTCTGTGATACCTTTGAATCATCTTTACTTTCTTTTAAGTTTGGTATACTGTTAAAGGGATGGTTATCGCATTTTATTTAGCATTTATTATTGTTTTCTTAAAAATCTGATGAAAGACTAGGGAAATACTCAGTGGGGTTTGTAATCATGAGGACCTTAGTTCCATCCCTGGAACCCACGTGCAAAAAGCCAGGCCAAGTGGCATGTGTTTATAATCCCATCCCTGGGAAGCTGGAAATGGGTATCCCTGAGGTTTGCTGGCCAGGCAGCTTCACCTACTTGGAGAGTTTCAGGCCAGTGAGATACCCTGTCTCAAAACAACAACAGCAAAGCAGTGATTAATGGTGGAGAGCACCTAAGAAAGAGCACTGGAGGTTGTCCTGTGCACAGCCCTTATACAAATGCACCTACACACACAGGAACACACAAACACAAAGGAAATTTGATACACTGTTTACTTATTAACACTACTGAATTTTTAAAAGATTTGTTTTATTCTCGATGTATGAGTGTTTTGCCTGCATGTATATATGTGTACCACGTGCATGCCCAGTGTCTGTCTGGCCAGAAGAGTTGTCAGATGTCCTAGAACTGGAGTTATTGGCAGTTGTGTGCTACCATGTGGGTGCTAGGAACTGAACCCAGGTCCTCTGCAAGGATACTTGTCTCCAGCTCCCTGAGTCTGTTTGAACATGCTAAGTCTCCTCTCTCTTTCATATCCCCTGTAAAGTTTTATTTCCTGTTAAGCATTTCCTTAATATTTTATGAATTTCATTGCTGTTAGGAATAAGAACATTTTATTCTATAACATTTCATAAATGGATAATATATCTCAAAGTGCTGGTTTCTATACATTATTATATACCATAAAGTATTGATGAGAACTATGTAGAAATCTGCCCACTACATATAACTCTTCTCTCTTCTTTTCCTATTTTTGTCTTTTTTTTTTTTTTTTCGAGACAATCTACCTGTAGCCCCAGCTGGCCTGGAACTTATTATGTAGATCAGGCTGGCCTTGAACTCACAACGATCTGCCTGCCTCTGCCTCTGCCTCCTGAGTGCTGGGATTAAAGGCCTGTGCCATCATACTGGTGGTTGCTATTTTTATCTTAAGAAAAGAAACTACATTGAGTAGGATCTCTAGCAGAACTTGAAAACATTTTTCAAGCTTTATTGAAATGTTTATGTAATATATTTCTATAACTGTCTGGTTTGTAATATAAAGTCTTGATATAGACTTTAATTTTGGCATTTATTAAAGTTATTTTTTTTCAAATTCTTCACATAGCAAAATAGATTTCCTCATGTTGAACTGTTCCTGTTATGATTGTGCTGTGTTAGCCCTTAAATACATAGCCAGATCTTATGTTGCTGTTATTTATTTTAATGTATATACCTAGACTTGTTCATAAGATTGGCTTAGTTCTCTGAACTCTCTTTGTCTAGTTTTACTGTTGTGTTAATTTAACTTTTTTAATGATTTGGGTAGGTTTCCACAGCTTTATGTGTTCATTATGTTCATCAACAGGTGTGACTGAAATTACATACTGTCATGGTTCAAATGATCTAGTCAGGATCTCCACCAGTCATCAGTCCAAACAGTCACCATAAACCACAAGAGAGTCAGTGACTCAGCAATTACTAATGACTGCCACACGTCAGTCTCTTGTTTTCTGAAGCTATAACCATTGAACTAAAATTTTAATTTCTTTTCTTTTTTATTGTAATTGGCAGTTTATAAATTTTGTTTGTGATTGTTATTATTATTGTGTGTAGATGTGTATGATGTATGTGAGTGTACATGTACTATGGTGCACATGTGGAGGTCAGAGGATACTTTTGGGACTTGGTTCTTTCCTTCTACCATGAGCTCAAGGGATAGCACTTATGTCGTCAGGCTTGGAGCATGTGCTTTTACCCAGTGAGACATCACACTGGCTCCAGTTCATATATTTACAGGACATGAATTAATTGTTAGCATAATGTGGAATAATCAAATAAAACTAAGTAGCATGGACCATGTCAAATTTTTATCATTTTGTGATGAGAAATTTTGAAATTTATCCTTAGAACTTTTGAAAACTGTAATATACTTTATTAATTATATTCAACATAGTCATAGCGCTCTCTCCCTCCCTCTTTCCCTCCTTCCCCCGACCCCAGTACTTGAATATGTCATCCCACTCTTTCCTGGCCTGCTGTATTTCTGAGTAACCTTCTGAAGATAAGTTTTCACTCCTTCGTATGTGCTGTGTTTCTCATCTTCTCTCAGATTTTCTTTGTTCTTGATTTCGGTAGTTTAGAGATCTGTGCACTTCCATACTTGGATGTTGTCGCCAGCTCCCAGATTAGTAGAATTCAGCCATTTTATTTTACTTTATTTTTTTGTGTCTGCATGTGTGTAAGTGTACCTGTGTTGTACAGTGCCCACAAAGGTCAGAAGAGGGCAGATCCCCTGGAACTGGAGTTACAGGTGGCTGTTAGTTGCCATGTGGGTACTGGGATTCAAACCTGGGTCTTCTGCAAGAGCAGCCAGTGTCCTTAACTGCTGAGCTATCTCCCTAGCCCCAGCTCCATTCCTTCCTTCCTTCCTTCCTTCCTTCCTTCCTTCCTTCCTTCCTTCCTTCCTTCCTTCCTTCCTTCCTCTTTCTTTCTTTCTCTCTCTCTCTCTCTCTCTCTCTCTCTCTTTCTTTCTTTCTTTCTTTCTTTCTTTCTTTCTTTCGTTTTCAGCCTTTTTGAGAGCTTTTGGGGCATCTCTCTGTAGCCCCAGCTGGCCTGGAACTTACTACACTGGCCTTGAACTCACAGAGATCCACCTGACTGCCTCCACCATGCCTAGCCTTAGCTCCATTTCTTTAGTGTATATTATTGCAGTTGTTTTATTTTCTTTTCCAGGTGCCACATGTTTCCCTGATTCTTCATAATTCTTGTGTTCTTAAACTTTTCTACATGCTTTTTAGAAGATAGTACTCTCTCCTGATTTTAACCAGTATTCTTTGGGAGGGAAAGATCTTCACTGTTTAGCCTAGTTTATGATTCTGGAAGGGCCAGCTGTGGGCATCCCTAGACAGGCAGAACCTCTTTCAGTTTCTCTAGTTGGCTGGACAACTACTTTTGCTCTGCTGTTAATAAGAGCTGCTGCCTGGGCTTTACTGCTTTGTGAGACCAGTGGGTAGGCTCTGTTATTAGGTGGGGCTGTTGACTGGATATTGTGATGACTTCTGGTCAGGCTGTCATAAAATATATTCCCTGTCTGGCCATCTCTGCTATTAAGTGGAACCAGTGCCAGGGACTGTGCTCTGTTACACAGAAATACCTCCCTGTTAAGGAGGAATCATGGAGTATGCTTTTGCCTGTTTGAGTTGTCTGTTTCATATTATGATACCAATCTCGGAAGTGGAGAGATGGCTCAGTAGTTAAGAACACTGGCTGCTTTTGTAGAGGATCTAGGTTAAGTACCCAGCACCCACGGTGGCTAACAACCATCCGTTACACTAGTTCCAGGGAAACCAGATGATTTTTTTCTGGCCGCTGAAGTATTGGGCACATGTGGTGCACTTTTATACGTGCAGGCAAAACACTCATAAACGTAAAATAAAAATACCGTCCTACTGCATCATTAAGACGTCTTCAGCCTACTTTCAGAATATCCAGAATCCAGTGATATCTTGCATCTTCCCCCCATCTGCATAGTCATCTGGTCTAAGCCATCTTTATTTTCTTAATTTTGTAAATTTAATAATTTAATGTGATCTCTTTAGGTCTTCCAATATAATTTTACATGTCTATAATGCATGTTGGTCATTTTCATCCCCCATTATCCTCTTCCATTACACTCCCACTCCCAATAAACCTTATTCCTAACAAGTCCCCCTCCTGGTTCCATATTCTGTTGTTTTGTTGGTGAGCACTGAGTTTGATTAGGATTACTTACATCAGTCTGGGTGCCGGGTGTATTGACTAGAGTGTGGGCAGCTTCCTAGTGACTACATCACTAAAGAAAATGACTCTCCTTCCCCAGCTAGCATTAAGTCAGTAGCTCCTCAAGGAGGGGTGGGGCCTCATGAGCACCTCCCCATCCGTGGTTATATGTTGACTGGCCCCATCTTGTGCGAGCTTGTACAGGTAACTGCAGCCTCTGTAAGTTCATGAATACAAGGCCCTGTCATGTACTTCCCCTGGTCTTCTGTGTTTATGTTCTTTGTGCCTCTCCTTCCTCAAGCCTTGGATGGGATGATACTGATTGTTTAGGTTTGAGCACTTATTCTCTGTTATTTCATCAGTTATGATTCTCTGAACTGTCACCCATTGCAAATAGACACTCTTCTGACAGAGAGAGCTGAGCACAGCATTAATCTATGGGCACAAGCATAAACATACAGAAGGTAGTTTGATACCATGTTCACTTAGCAAGACATCATAGTAGGTTCCCCACTAGGGCAGATGACCTTTCCAGCCATGGGCTTTTGGTTAAGAGTATAGTACCAGGCATAAATTTCCTCCTATGAAGTGGGCCTCAAAACCAATTAAAAAAAAAAAAGCTGTTGTTTATCCCCGTTACAGTCTTGCCACTACTGCAGCGCACCGTTGCCAGAAGGTTGGTAGGGTTCACACCTTGGTAAGAATGTTGGTGACTCTTCTCCACCAGCAGCCTCCATATCACCTTCCAGCACTAGGAATGCTAACCAGCAGGAAAGAAGCTTCCTGGTCAGTTTCAGTTTGCTTTCTGTATGTCTTGCAACCAGAGTGTGTGGTAAATTCAGCAATAGGGCATTGCGGTCTAGTTCGGATGAGCAGCCAAGAGCAGTAATAATATCCTGTATTGTTTGGAAGAGTTGGGACTTCTCTGACCAACAGTTCATAGGCAGGTATCCCACATCCGGACTTTTAATCTGTGGCATTGGGGAGCAGCATTATTCACCCCTGCAGTCTACATCTTTTCAAACTCTTCTTAAAATAAATTACATTTTAGTTAGTTTTCATTACAAGAGAGTAGGCTTCTGATTTTTCATAATTCATAGTTTCAGTTCATCCTCCTCCTCTCAAAACTTTCCACCTCCAGTATTCTCCCAGTCTACTTTCATGTCACAGTTCTACGGTCACGGCCTCCTTAAGGCCACTTTTTCCCTCGTCTGTTCACCCTTTTGATTTTACAGCTCTCTGCTTCTGAATCCACCTAGCATCTATGCTGAGTTTACTTTTTACATATTTTTAGACCAAACAGAGTGCTCCATTTTTAAACAAAAGTTGAGTCTTGTTACATTTCTCACAACTATCCCATAGCACCCCACCTCAGCGTGAAAGTCAGATTTCTTAAAATAGCCAAGATGTTGAAAAGTTCCTTATTTTCCTTTTAGGTCAGAGGATTTCTCTTCTTATTGAACTATAAGCCTTATTTGGTTCCAATTTTGTGAAAAATTTTAATCCCTTATGTGAGTACAAGGCCTTGTCTCTTTTTTAAAAAAATTTTTTTCCTTATTAATTTTTTATTTAATGTGTATTAGTATGTTGCTTGCATGTAGGTGGGTGCACCTGTGTCATGCAGTGCCTGTGGAGGTCAGAAAAGGGCATCAGATCCCATAGAACTGGAGTTACGGATCATTGTTAGCTGCCTTGTGGGTGCTAGGAATCGAACCCAGGTCCTCTACAAGTGCTCTTAACCACCGAGCATCTCTCCAGCCCCCAAGGCCAGTCTCTTGAATTTGTTCAAGCTATTTACATATAGACAGGCAATTCAGGTCAGCAAATATAGTGGGGGTTTCACTAACCAGGGAATGTTTACCTCTCTAGATTCTAGTTCTGTCTTCATTGTGATGTCCCGGGATCCTCTTTATTCTCCTCTAAAAGGTGTTTGTCATAGTTGAGCTAACATTTATTGACATTACTCATATAATTTGATGTGTTATTCATATACCAAGTGAATCATTCATATAATTTATAGCAGTTTTATTATCTCCAATAAATGCCAAATTCTCTCATAGTTTGCTTTTGTTTTTAACCCATTCCTCTCTTTCTCTCTGGCCTATGAAAATTATTGATTTTATGTCCCTGCAGCTTTTTTTTTTTTTTTTTAAAGAATGTCATTCTTGACACAATAGACTTTAATACAAATGACAGAGTGTACGAATTGGGGGGCTCTGGGAGGTGCCAATGAGGAAGGGGGTATAAAAGTGATTAAGATTAATTGAAATGTTCTGTATGAAATACACAAAAATTCAATAAAAAATAGCCTGTAGGGTTCAGCTCATCTAACAACCTGTATGTAAGATTTGTCCATATCAGTACATGAACCAGTAATTTGTATTTGAATAGTGTTATATTTTATGCAAGAACCAAACTTGGTTGATCTTCATTTTGTGAAGAATTTCTGAGTTGTTCCCCCAATTTGGAAAAATTATGACTAAATAAACTATATTTTTACTGAATTTGTACTGCTTTGCAGTACCTAAAAGATTGTATAAGACTTTTTTGCATGTGTGTGTGATGTGCATGTATACTCAAATATGTATGGGTGAACATGTGTACCCGGGTGTAGTGGGGAACTCAGGTTGACATGGGTGTCTTCCTCAGTCACCCCCCCCCCACTTTATTTGCTGATGTGGGATCTCTTGCTGAATCCAGAGCTCACTGACTCTGTATAGCTCACCAGGTTGCTCCAGAGAGCCTCTGTCTCTGCCTCCAGAGTACCAAGATTACAGGTTAGCCACTATACTCACCAGGCTTTTTACAGGGGTGTGGCAGATCCAAGCTCCAGTTCTCCTGTTTGCACAGCCAGCACTTTATCCACTGAGTCATCTCCTTAACCCTCTGTGAGGCTTTCTGTGTTATATTTGTTTTTTTCATATGTATTACCATCTATAATACCTTTTTTTTTTTTAAAGAAAAGAAAATTCCTGGAGTCAGCATTCTAGATTCTTCATAATTTCAGATAATTTATTTTTCTTTTTCCTCTTTCAACATCTTCAACATTTTTTAAAGTACAAGAATCTTGTATTAATAACCCTGTAACTGTGACTGGGAAATAACAGAGGTATTCTTCTGGGATGAACTCATAGACTTCAACTTAGATATGGAAATGAGAGAAGCCGTAAGAGATGTATGAAATAGAGATTAACAAAACCAGCTCATGGCAGGTGTGATGGTATGCCAATGATTCCAGCACTTGGCAGATAGAGGCAGGAATATCAGGAATGAAAGGCCATATCTGTATAGCAGGTTTGAATTCATGGCAGCCTTGAATTCATGAAACTCTGCCTCAAATAAACAAATAAACCCAACTCAGTGTCTTGTTTGAAGAGAGTCATCATAGTTCGCTTCATTTGTCAGCTTGACACACCTGGGAAGAGAAATCTTCAATCTCCCCTGTCAGATTGACCTGTGAGCTTGTCTGTGATGCATTTTCTTTTTCAAAACAGAAATTTTATTTTTATTTTATGTGTATGACTGTTTTGCCTGCATGCATGTAAGTGTACCTATGTATGCAGTGCCCGTGGAGGCCAGAAGAAGGTATCATCAGATCCTCTGGAACTGGAGTTAAATATGGTTATTATCAGTCATGTGGGTGCCAGGAACGAAGTTCCTCTGCCAGTGTTCTTAACTGCTGAGCCATCTCTCTCACCCTCTGTGGTCAGTGCCACCCCTGGAGAGGTAGGCCAGGGTTATATGAGAACACTGAGCATGATCCAGAGCAGGGTAAGCAAGTGGGCAGTATTTTTCCATGATTTCTGCTTCAGTACTTACCTTCGAGTTCCTTCCTTGAGTTCCTACCCTTACTTCTCTCAGTGGTGGAGTGTACCCAGGGGTTGCCGTATGAAATAAGACCTTTCCTCCCCAACTTGCTTTTGGTCATGATATTTATCATCACGGCAATAGAAAAGGAGGAGAAAAATTGGAACCCGGAAGGTAGGGGTGCTGATGTGATAGACTTGACCATGTTATTTTAGGAGAGGATTGTGGAAGGATTTTGAACCTCTGGGCTGAAAAGCCATTAAGTTCTCATAGCTTAATGGGCTATTCTATGGGAACTTGGAAGATAGTGTTAAGAGAAATGCAGACAGGGGAAACCTGGCTTGTGAAGATTCAGAGGGAAGTTTGAGAGTCCCTCAAAGACTTAGAGGGGCCATTTTTGTGGTATTTTGAATTAAGAATCTATAGTTTCTGGTCAGCTGGAGCTGAAGAATCAGCTGTGACTAAGAAGAGACCATCTCCACTGAAGTGAACTGTGCTTTAGTCAGCTCATGATGGTTAACTGGTGCTGAAAAATTATCTGTGATTAATGACACAAATGAGACAAAATTCTAGAAAGTATTTCCTCAGGGTCAGCACATAGAAGTTGTGATCCAGCTGGGGCCAGGGCTGCATCTCAAGTTGGCAGTTAAACTCAGTAACATGTAAGGGTCTCCCACATGGTACTGGGTTTGAAGACTTGAAGGAATTATGGAAAGCAGCTTAGACTTGGCATTGTGAGAGACCAGAAGAGGCCATTGGTGAAGTTGCAGTGGAGACTTCAGGATGTTGGAGATGACGAGGACCACGAGACAAGCACCAAGGACAGCAGCAGGTGTGAAGCCAGCTTGAGCCTATGAAACATGTAGAATGTGCATAATGACAGAACTGGAGAGGTGTGGCCACCCAAGAGGAGCACGAGAGAATCTCAGGTGTTGGACACTAAGCTCTTTATACTGTTGAATTTGGGTTTTGCTTTGATCCATTTTATTTTATAGGAACGCACAGTTGAGACTGAATATTTTTTAAAGGACGTTGGACTTTTAAAGTGTTGGCATTTTTAAAGACTGTGGAACTTTTCAAGTTATATTGTATTTTATTTATATCAACATGAGATCTTCAAGGCAAACGAAATGAAATGTTATAACTGAAAGTGATGTATATGTGTGCCCAAATTGGCAAGGGGTAGAATGCGTAGTTAGCTTTGGTTGTTAACTTGACACACCTGGGAAGAGGGAGCCTCTACGGAAGAATTGACTCCATCAGGGTGGTCTTTGGGCATGTCTGTGAGGCATTTTCCTAACTGATAATTGATGTAGAAGGACCCAGTTTGCTGTGAGCAGTACCACCCATGGGCAGATAGGACTGGGTTGTATATGAATGCTGACTGTTGGCTCTTGTAGAGAACCCCCCAGCACCCACATGGTGGCTAAAAGTGTCCATAATTCCAGTTCCAGGGGATCCAGTGTTCTCTTCTGATCTCCATTGGCATTGCCTGCACATGGTACACTTACATGCATGTAGGCAAACACTCATACACATAAAATAAAAAGAATGCTAGCTGATGATGAGCAAAAAAGGTCAAGCCAGTAGGCAGCGTTCTTCCATGATCTCTGCTTTAGCTCCTGCCTCCAGGTTCCTACCTTGAGTTCCTGTCTTGTCTTCCCTAAGTGAAGGACTGTAACCAGTAAACCAAGTAAATACTTTCCTTCTACAAGGTGGTTGTGATGAATGTTTTACCACAGCAACAGAAAGCAAACTAGAACAGGAAGAGCTACAAATAAAGTGGCAAGTTAACTATACCAAGCAATCTTGAATTACTGTAAATTTCTGGGTTTTGAGTGATTAAAAACTACCAGTTGGGCATGGCATCTGTCTTAGGCCTCAATCTCAGTACTGCAGAGGTTGAGGCAGGACAATAGCAAACTTTAGGCCAGCTTGTTTTATATAATAAAATTATTTTTCCAAGAGAGAAGTAGGGGCCTGCTCAGGCTTTCAACCCTGTACAGGGTCTATTACTCCTGTAACATAGCTCTCAGAATCCCAGCCCCAACTATGGAGACGTTGATGTCCTTTTTCAATTATTATCCAGTAGTATGAAATAGTCCAAAACCTGGCTTCACTTTTCACCTCTCAGATGCCTTTTCCGGAATGTTAGGACTGACCTGAGCAGAAATATAGACTCGTGTTTTGCTCATCTCTGAGTTGACATGTTTTTTAACTTTTAGCCCTTCAATTTTTACTTCCTGTGTTCTCACCTTCATTTTTGTGGGTTTCGTAAACGGTTTATACAGTTGCTTTTAATCTGGAATACTGTTCTAAATTAACAGAAATGAACTCTTAAGATTTTTTTATAGATGAGGTCTCACTGTGTTGCCCTGGTTGGACTGGAACTCCATATGTAGACCAGCCTGGCCTTAGACTCAGATACCTGCTTCTGACTCCCAAATGCTGGGATTAAAGGTGTACTACCATGTCTGACCAGAAGTCAACTTAGAAACAAATGATTAAGTTGATTTGATAAGAGCTAGGTTATGTGAATTTCTTACATAGAAGTCAAGAGGTGGAATAGGCTCTGGTTAACTATAACTAAGCTGGAAAGGGCCTTGGGGCGTTTTCAGAAACAGAAAAAAAAAAAAACCTAACATGTTTGAAGAGCGTGATCAAAGCTGAGAAGACTCAGCCAGACCACAGAGAACTTTGTCAATATTATAGAGTTGAGTTTGGATTTTAATCTAGAAGCTATTAAAAATTTTAAGCAGGAAAGCAAATCATAATTAAATATAAATAAATTCATGGAAAAACTTAAAACTATAGATCTCCATGTTCTTTTTCTGATTCACTAGATTCAGATTCAATTAATTTGGTATATATTTGGACATCTGTGATTTTAATACATACTTTACATGATTTTGATCACCAGAAACATTTTGAGAACTATTGATTCTTTAAAAATCAGAGTTAGGGGTTATTAGGAAGAGATTTTAGCATAGATCTAAGAATGGGAATAGAGGGATGCTCAGGGAAAGGAGAGTCCACATGTAAGGGTGGGTTTGGGTCTTTTGAGAGAGTAATCACTAATTTTGGAAATTTTCTTAATCTTTTATCACACCCAGGTACCCATATCATATGTTAATATATGATCTCATTCTAAGTCAGTTTGCATATATATTGCTTGTTTTGTTTTCTGAGACAGGACCCCTCTGTGTAGTCTAGGCTAGTCTCAAATTCAGTTCTTTCTCTACTTCCTAAGTTCTGAGACTTACAGCAAGTATCACTGTGCCCAGTGCCTAAGCTAATATTCTTTTCAAATTCTAGGTCGCAACATCAAAAAACATTTTAGCTGCTTTTGACTACGTTTTTATAAGGTGAAGGGGAAAGTAGAATATTATAGAACAGGAAATGGTATTATTTTGTGAAACTATGTATAATAGGCTCTGATGTGAAATGTATGTACTACTGTGAGTGGGACTTAGTAAGCAATATTTGAAAATTTTGACATATACCTATTCTTATGGGTATTATTTTCCTTTTGTATTTTTTGCTATAGAGTTACTATTTCTCTGAGATTATTTGTCATTGTCTTATCTTTCAGACTTGCTTTCAAGGTGTTCACATAAGGACTTATCTCCAAAAATCCACACTAATGAATCAGAATTATCTCAATGAGAAACGAGTGGCAGGCTTGAAAACTGTAAGCCTGAGACCAACTCTAGAGAATATTTGGAAGTCAAAGGCAAATTAAAGAAGCAACAAGAAAATCAGAAGTTATATTTCAGGCAAGGGATGATCACATATGACAGAATGTCCATTTTCAGCCAACATACCTATTTATCTCCACATCCAAGGTGTTATTCTATAGAGAAGCCCTATACATGTGAGGAATGTGGGAAAGCCTTCAGACGAGCCTCACACCTCACTCAACATCAGAGCATTCACACTGGTGAGAAACCCTATGAATGTAAGCAGTGTGGGAAATCCTTTAGTCGTGATTCTCAGCTAAGTCTTCATCAGAGACTTCATACTGGCGAGAAACCCTATATGTGCAAGGACTGTGGGAAGGCCTTTACTCAAAGCTCACAGCTTATTTTACATCATAGAATTCATACTGGTGAAAAACCATATAAGTGTGAAGAATGTGGGAAAGCCTTTATTCGAAGCTCACAACTCACCCGACACCAAAAGGTCCACACTGGTGAGAAACCTTATAAATGTAAAGAATGTGGAAAGGCCTTTACTCAGAACTCACAACTTACTCTGCACCAGAGACTTCATACTGGTGAGAAGCTTTATGAATGTAAAGAATGTAGGAAGGTCTTTACTCAGCTTTCACAGCTTATTCTCCATAGAAGAATTCACACTGGTGAGAAACCCTATGAATGTAAGGAATGTGGCAAGGCTTTTATTTGTGGCTCACAGCTCTCTCAACATCAGAAAATTCATAATGGAGAAAAGCCATATGAATGCAAAGAATGTGGAAAGGCCTTTATTCGAGGTTCATTGCTTATGCAACATCAAAGGATTCATACTGGTGAAAAACCCTATAAATGTGAAGAATGTGGGAAGGCCTTCATCCGTGGTTCCCAGCTGACTCAACATCAGAGGATTCATACTAATGAAAAACCC
This sequence comes from Eospalax fontanierii, assembly GCA_035773235.1. Lineage (NCBI taxonomy): Eukaryota > Metazoa > Chordata > Mammalia > Rodentia > Spalacidae > Eospalax > Eospalax fontanierii. The sequence continues at coordinate 23,118,155 of CM069554.1, read as the reverse complement.
TATGAATGTAAGGAATGTGGAAAGACCTTTAGTCATGGCTCACAACTTACTCAACATCAGAGAATTCATACTGGTGAGAAACCCTATCAGTGTAAGGAATGTGGGAAGGCCTTTAATCGTGGTTCACTCCTTACTCGACATCAAAGGATTCACACTGGTGAGAAACCTTATGAATGTAAGGAGTGTGGAAAAAACTTTAGTCGGGGCTCAGAACTTACTCAGCATGAAAGAATCCACACTGGTGAGAAACCTTATGAGTGTAAGGAATGTGGAAAATCTTTTATTCGTGGCTCACAGCTTACACAACATCAAAGAATCCACACTGGTGAGAAACCTTACGAATGTAAAGAATGCAGAATGGCCTTTACTCAGAGTTCACATCTTTCTCAACATCAGAGACTTCATACTGGTGAGAAACCCTATGTGTGTAATGAATGTGGAAAGGCTTTTGCTCGGGGTTTACTGCTTATACAACATCAGAGAATTCATACTGGTGAAAAACCGTATCAGTGTAAGGAATGTGGGAAGGCCTTTATCCGTGGTTCACAGCTTACTCAACATCATCGCACTCACACTGGAGAGAAACCCTATGAGTGCAAGGAATGTGGGAAGGCCTTTAGTCATGGCTCTCAGCTTACTCTACATCAGAGAATCCATACTGGTGAGAAGCCTTATGAATGCAAAGAATGTAGAAAGGCCTTCACTCAGAGCTCACATCTTTCTCGACATCAGCGAATTCATACTGGTGAAAAACCATATCAGTGTAAGGAATGTGGCAAGACATTTACTCGTGGTTCACAATTAACTCAACACCGGAGAATTCATATTAATGACAAACCTTTTGACTATGTGGAATATACAATAGACTTTAGCCATCATTCACAGATTTTTATCTGACTACCTGATTCTTTACAATTAACATAGCTTTCCCTGGTCATTCGTTATCTGTGAAGAATTCTTACAAATGTGAATGTGGGACATATTTGTCTCATGAAATTCAGCATTTGAGAATTTAGATGTGAGCCTAAAAATGCTAATATAATCCATATGGGAAAGTCTTTCATTACTTGAACAATATTACATTTTAGCAAATTAAAATAGAAAATAATTCTGTTCATGTAGTAAACATAGAAAGGTCTGTAGTCACAGAAAATGTCTGTCAACATTACCATGGTTCTACCAGGTAGCTTCCTTTGTGGTGTTTATCATTAGGTAACCTTTGGTTTAATCATTTGTAAGATAGATGTAAGATTTTTGGAAATACTTTTCAGATGTAAAAGCACTTAGAACAGTGCCTTGAACATAGCATATCACAAATACTGGGTACAGTATCCATTACTGTTTTCAAGGATTTGCATGCAAGAAGGGCATTTATGATTATATTTAACTTTCATATAAATCTGTTAACATTTGTTCTGAATTATTGGTTGGAAGGCATCATATACTGTCATAAATATGATAAAAGTTTCATTTTAATCTTATCCAAGGATTGTAAAGTGAAATTTATAAGGAAATATGGTTATCTTAATCGGTGGGTTATTGAGCACCACTGTCACAGAATTTGGGAGAGGTATGATTTGTCACAAAGTTCTAAAACTTACGTATTTTATCATCTCTGACTTCAAGAATATTATTTAGAAATGATGGAATAGTCAAAATAGATCTGGGAAAAATTTTTAAACTTGAATATGTAACTTGTGAACTAAACAAAATAAAAACAGACTATTTTGCAGTGAAGAAGTGGTGAGAGTTTGTATCAGAGACTACTCATATCTATCCCCCTTTAATAAGTCCTAGACTGAAAAGCTGTCAGCTTTCCTTGCAGATCAACACGATCGACATTGTGTTTGTATAAGTAGAACGTTTAGAAATCCTTTTCCTTTCTGTTTCTTTTTCTCCCCTGCTTGCACTGTCGACATCTGAGATGGTGCCCAGACAGCCTCATGAGGATTTTGGAAATTGTATCTGGGTGTTTGTGGGTGGTGGAGCAGAGTTCAAAAGGAGTCTGCAGCCCTGGTGATTTTGTAGAACAGTCATGCCAATTCTGCTCTGCCTGTGTATTTATTTAAAATTAAAATAAATCTTTTACTTATTGATACTGTCTAGTTCTCTTATTAAGAATACAACTCCTCTTAAATGTGGGATGCTGTGGATAAGTGGAATCTCAAATGTGGCATTAATACAAGGTTACAGAAAGGGAAGTATACCAAGCATAAACTAAGGCCACCCTGGTCCACATTGTAACTTCCAGGCAGCCTGGGACTATGGAGACCCTGTCTAAAAAACAACAAAAAGAGATGTTACCTCTGAAAACCATTAACTGAAGTTGAGGGACAACTTGAACAACAACAAAAATGAGATGATAGCCCATGCCTACAAAGGTAATAGGTGTGCAAGAAAACCCGAATTTATATTTGCTTTCCCAAACTAAGCTTATCGTACTAAACCTATTCTTGTTTCCTGGGTGCTCAACAGAATCCCATCACTATTGCTGGATTTGGAGTATATCAGTGAACAATCCTAGAGGAGGATGTAAAATAAGTACAGAGTGTGTTCAGTGATAATTGTAGACAGCCATGGTGGCATACCTGTAATCCCAGCCCTGGGACTGGGCACAGGGGACTGAGGCAGGAGGATTATAAATTCTACATTATTCTAGACTACATAATGAATTCTAGGTCATTCTAGACTGACCCAGTATCCCCCAATATTGTTAATGGGATTAAAAAAAAAGTCATTCAAAAAGAGAAAGTAGACAAGAAGAAATCAGGGCCAAGATTGGAAAGGTTAAAGTCCAAGGTCCTGTCATTGGACTTGGGTGATGTATTTGAGGAGCATGAGAGCAGTTTAGAGTTCTGTGCAAAGGGCTGATAGGACAAAAGATCAGAGAGATAACAGGGCCATATGGTACAAGGCCTTCGCATTTTGTACTTTATTCTAAGGGAAATTGTCAGCCATTGGTGGGTTTTGAGCAAGAGGTATAATCTGATGTGTAACCTTGGTAAAGTGATGGTCAGAGATAACTGATGGCCTCGATGGGGGTCGTCTTTGTGGGTCTAGTGAGAAGGGATTTTATTCTCTATTAAACAAAGCAAGTTTGTTTAAGGGGTTACGTGTGAGAAAGAAAAGTCTTCGTGAATTTAACTGAGGTTTTTGTTCTCAGCAATTGGAGAGATGGTGTATTCTATGAATTAAGATGGGAGAAGCTGCAGCTTCAGCAAAGAGGAAGTTTTGATACTCCATTTTGGACATGTTAATCTTGAGGTGGCTTTTAGACAGTCAATGAAAATATTGGCTATGTGCTTGGACAAAACAGCTTATACTATGCAGATAGTACACTAATTTAATAGTTATGGTTATGCATACTTAAAATCCTGAAACAGAATAGAATCATTAGGAAATTGACTGTAAAGAACAAGGATCTAACATTAAGAGTTTTTAAAAAGGACAGACAGCAAGCCAGGCATGGGGGTGCATACCTTCAGTCCCAGCACTCAGGAGGCAGAGATGGGCAGATCTCTGTGAGTTCAAGGCCAGCTGGAGCTACAGAGGAGCTAAAATAGAGGATCAAAGAGATGACAGGAAAACCCTAAAAACTTTTAGATTCAGAAGTCAAAGTGGAAGCAATCATGACACATGCTACTAGAAGATTACATATTGAGGACTGAAAAATGGCTACTGAAAAGATGTAACAGGATACAGTGAGAACGTGGTGCTAAGGGAGCCCAGGCACAGAGTCAGCCTCACACTGAGTGTTTGGGGGTGGTATCTGGCTATTACAAGACTGATAGTGACACTGAAGTATGCTTCTAGGAGCCAAGAAGTCACCTACAAAGCTAAGGAAACTGAAAACCGTGTCTGGGACCTCAGAGGAGCTGTTGTGGAAGCCAGATCTTCTTCATATGTTACAAAGACAAAAGAAAGAAGACCTCAAGGTATTCAGGTAAAGGCTCGAGATCATGGAAGTGAAATCACTGCTGCCTGCCAGGTGAGTCCTGCAAGACTGATGAATTGACTATAATTGACTATAAAGGCTGCTATGTGTGTGTGTGTGTGTGTGTGTGTGTGTGTGTGTGTGTGTGTGTGCTGTGTATGCATACACGTGCAGGTGCACCTGTAGAGACCAGAAAAAAGCATCAAGCAAGAGCTCCTAACTACTGGGCCGTCCCTCCAGCTCCTAGGTCACCATTTTAGTTGGTGACATTGATTGTTCCCAAGTTACTCTTAATCATTGAGCTGGATCAGTTGTGTTAGCTTTGATGGACAAAGATGTTACAGCTGCCTTCTTTGTCTTCTGTTTGCACTCTTCTCTAAGTCTAAACTGGGTTTCTAGTAAAGTTTTTGTGGGTGCGGGGAGTGTCCTCTTTTAGAAAGTCGTCTGGGATGAAGCAGTCGCTCAACAAACCCATACAGGAACCCCCAAATTTAAATGGAAAAAAGCTTCACCTCTGGCCACACAAAGAAAGCGGACAGTGGGAGTAGTGCAGTTGACAGAGACCAGGTTCCCTGCACAGGCCCCTCTGCTCTGGCACTTGAACCCCAACAGGATAGGGCAGATGGCAGGTGCACAGGCAGTGGGTTCTCAGGCGCATAGGGTGGATTCCCTAGAGGAGAGGCTCATAAACAGCCACTGGGCAGACCTAACTCCCATGACGCTCACTGTGCTGGCCCTCGCTTCTGCCTTCTCAACTTCCCTGAAACCAGGACTATCCGCCTAGACCACCAGTCCTAACCCGGTGCTCAAACCGAGGGAGGGCCTTGGTTCCGCAGAGCCTCTCATGTTATCTCTAAGCAACCAACCGTGCGCTGATCACTGTGACGCCATCTCCAGGCAGCTTCAAATCCTGACAGTCTACACGGGAGCCAGGAGTGCAACTGACTGAGATTTGAGGTCCAGTCCCCTGGATTTTCTTCAAGATTTGATCAATCTCGTGTCTGGGTCACTTCTGCCATCGTAGTAGTCATAGGTAGAGGTAGGCACAGTGGACTTTTCTGTGGATCCCTCTTGGAGTGGTAGGTTGGGTGGGAACTGGATCACATGAATGAGTCAGGTGCCTTTTAGGGATATGAAGCCACTTGAAGGTGTCAACTGAAAACTCACTGACTCTAGGTCTAGTGTCTTCCTTCAGCCCTGGCCTAAAAAAGGTACCTAACGTGGACTCAAATCCCAGGGCCACTGATCCTGGTAACGGCCTTCAAGAAAATGTATCATTAAAATGCAAGTTACAGGGGCTGGAGAGATGCCTCAGCAGTTAAGAGCACTGGCTGCTCTTCAGAGGACCCCAGTTCGATTCCCAGCAGCTACATGGCTGCTAACAACCATCTGTAACTCCAGTTCCAAGGGATCCAACACCCTCTTCTAGCAGGCAATACACACATACACATTAAATAAATAAATATATCACAAGGTCCAGCAGTTATCTTATGGGATACATAGAATTGGAATCCCAGACAAAAAATAATGTTTTTGAAACAGTATATAGGTAGTCTGAGAGTGACAGTTGGGAACAATGTGTGTTTCTAGGAGCCCTGGGGACACCTTATCAGTCATTAAATATATGGACAGGTTGGAGAGATGGCTCAGTGATTAAGAGCACTTGCTGTTCTTGCAGAGGATAATGATTTTGTTCCCAATACTCAGATGGCAACTCAAAATTGTCTGTCACTCCAGTTCTAGGTGATCCAATACTTTCTTCTGGCCTCCTTGGGTACTACACACATGTATCCATGAAAAAAGGTAGGCAAAACACTTATACACAAAATAAAATAAGCCTTTAAAAAAAAAGAAAAAAATATGTGGAAAAGGAAGTAGTCATGGAATGGATCCCCACAAATAGGTCCTTTAACTGAGAAACGCTTTTCGTCCATAAGAATGACACAGGGCAGGGGGGTGTCCTAACACTTGAACAGCATACTTGAGGCCCTAGGTTCAATCTCCAGAATTGCCAAAAAAGAAAAGAAGGAAGGAAGGGAGGGAGGGAAGGAGGAAGAAATTGGGATCTACAGGAGGAAGGAGGCCAACTCCATAAGGATTTACTGTGGTACTGAGTTCCCTGGCACAGCTGCTGCCCAAGCAAAGGAGGTTTTGGCTGTGACACTGGGTCTCCCTGTAGCCTCAGCTAACCTGAAACTTACTATGTAGACCAGGCTGGCCTTGATCTCACAGAGCTCTGCCTGCCTCTGCCTCCTGAGTGCTGGGAATAAAGGTGTGTGCCATCACCCCAGACCCTTTTCTTTTCTTTATTGGTGTTTATTTTGCAATGCTTGGATTTGAACCCAGGCCCTCACCTATGCTAGACCAGTGTTCTACCACTGTGCTACAGCCCCAGTCCTCAGGCTTTGCACTGCCTTAGGTGAGTAGGTAGAAAAGCCAGAGCTTGATGTAAACCTGAAGGAGCCAGTGTCTCCTGCTGCCCATCACGTCTCTGGTACCCATGGCTTCACTCAGCAGCCAACAGCATGCACATTAAAGTGGCACCAACTTCACAGCCGCCCGCTTGGTAGCTCTCCACCTGCAACTCCAGGTCCAACAGATCCTACACACCGTCTTGTGGCCTCCACAACCACTGCATACACACATGGTGCACATCCATACATACAGGCAAAACACTTAGACACGTTAAAACAATCTTTAAATAAGAAAGGAAAAGGAGACTAGGAAACAGATGAGAAAAAAGCAAGAGATATAAAAACATTGGAGAATAAACAAAATTAGATCCATGTAAGAAGGATTAAAAACGTAAAAGAGGAACTGAGGAGACAGCTTGGGAATAAAATGCCTGTTGTACAAGCATGAGTTTGATGCCCAGCACCCACATGAAAGTTGGGCCGTGGTGGCATACACTTGTAATCCTAGCTCTGTGTGTGTGTGTTTGCACACACGTGACTGCAATGTGCTCATGCCACAGTGCACATACGGGGGTTCAGGAGATGGGGTTTCTTTTTTTTCTGTTGTACATGCCAGGCTGGCTGACCCTCAAGCTGCCAGGCATTCTTCTGTCTCTGCGTCCCATCTCTCCCTAGGGATGCTGGGATAACAGATATGTACACGGCCACATCTGACTTTGGGAGGGTGCTGAGGATTCAAACTCATGTCCTCATGCTTGTAATACAAGTGTTCTTATCTGTTGAGCCATCTTTCCAGTCTCATTAAATCAGTGACATTTTTTTTCACGTTTATTTATCTCTGTGTATGTATGTATGGGCATGGGCTCATGTGTACTCAGGGGTCAGGATAACCTGCAGGAGTCTCTTCTCTCTCCTTCCAACATGTGGGTCCCAGGGATCAAACTCAGGTCAGAGGCTTGGCAGTATGCGCCTTTACCTACTGAGCCATCTCACTCAGCCCTAAAGCTTGAAAAAATTATAAAATTAAAATAATAGTAAAACATAGTTTAAAAACAGGAAGCACAGGGACAGAAAGAAAAAAATAATAAAGCTGTCAGCAGCAGCTTCTTGGTTCTCTAATGCTGGAATCTCCCAGGTAGAAGACGTGGCCAGTTCAATTCCAGGCCTCTGCCTTTTTTTTTTTTTTCCATTTAGGCTGGTGTTGGGCCAATACCAGTGTTAGATATACAACTGGCCTCTCTTTAACATAGGAGTTTCTAAATGTGCTGGGGAGTGTTCCAAGCAGAGCTGTGTACTAAAGGTCCGTCAGTGCTTTCAAAGTCCATTCAGCATTAAACACCGCTCAGACGAAGGCTGTGGATGGCCTGTTCTGCTTGACCTGAGCTTCGGAGTTCACGGTCCTGCTGGCAGCAAACTATGTGCCAGATAAATGACTGTACAAGTCAGTTCAGCAACTAATCTTGGGATCAGGATTGTCAGTTTTCACAGGCAACGGTCCCGTTCACCACCAAGACCAAGAGTACTTTATGGCCTTTACTGCCCAAGAACTCTTGAACTTCTCAGTGTCTGCAGCCACCCCTGCTTCCCTCCACAACTACTCTCCACATTTCTAGACTCCAGAGTAGCTGAGACTTAAATAACAGGCTCCCTGTCAATTAGGCATCCATTCAAAAGGCCTTCCAAGATACAGAGAATGATAAATGGACCGCTTTACAGTGCTGATTCATTTTGCAGGAGTCACCATCTCATCAAATCCTCCCACTGCACTCGAGGCTTGTGTTGGGCCATTTGATAATATATTTTAGGCTCCATTCTTTTAAAAAAAATTTTCCTTTGATCATCATTTGATTATTTCAATTGTTGTAGCTTCAACTTTGTTGATCAATTCTGCTGTGCAAATTGGATTTCTGTTTACTTGTTTTGTTTTTGAGACAGGATCTCATGTAGCCCAGGCTGGCCTTAAATTTACCATGTAGCCAAGGCTGACTTGGACTTCTGATACTCCTGTCTCCACTTCCCAGTACTGAGACTACAGGCGTGTGCCACCTTGCTCCGAATATGTGGATTGAAACCTGGGTTTTGTGCATGCTTGTGCAGTACTCTCTGAATGCGCTACATCCCCAGCCCCCACAAATATGTCTTAAAATCCCTCTAATGAGTTTTTCAGTTCAGTTGTTGGACTTTTCAGCTTCAACTTTGTTTGGCACCTTTCTATACTGCCTGTCAGTGTTTCCAATTTGTTTATGCAATTTTTTTTTGACCTTCGTCTACATGTTTCTTTGAGTCTTGATGAGCATCTTTAAGATATTTGTATTGTTTTGTTTCGGTCTTTTTGAAACAGGGTCTCCCTGTAGCCCCAGCTGGTCTGGAACTCGATATGCAGACCATGGCCTTGAACTCACAGAGATCCGCCTGCCTCTGCCTCCCTAGTGCTGGGATTAAAGGTGTATTCCACCATGCCCAGCTAAGATCATTTTTAAAGTCTACCTTCTGGTCTTCTTCAGGGATATATGTTGCCCCACAATATATGTTTTCCTTTAAATGACTCATAATTTTCTGCTTTATTAGGCATGGTAGATATGCCTTTAATCCCAGCACTTGAGAGTAGAGGCAGCAATACAAGTTCAAGGTCATCCTCAGCTACAAAGCAAGCTAGAGGACAGTCTGGATTATGTGAGACTAAGAGAGAACACACACACACACACACACACACACACACACACACAGAGTGCTTTGAATCTTTTAATGCAGTTACTATAAAATTTCTCACTTCTCACATCAGTAGAGCTTTCTTGGATTTAAAAAAAAATGTTTCAAGGTTTTTCTGTACCAGAGATCAGTCTGAGTTATCATGTCTCAAGGGGTCTCTTCTGTGTCTTAATCTTTCCTTCATTGGTAGTGACTGAAATCCTCTGTATATATCATGGTCTACAAATATCTTTATTTTTATTTTTAAAAATTTATTTAGCTGGGTATGGTGGCACACAACTTTAATCCCAGCACACAGGAGACAGAGGCAGGTAGATCTCTATGAGACTGAGACTAGTCTGGTCTACATTGTGAGATCTAGGCCAGCTGGGGCTACAGGGAGACCTGGTTTCAAAAAGCAAACAAACAAACCAAAGGAATTATTTTAGAGGCTGGAGAGATGGCTCAGCGGTTAAGTGCACTGGCTGCTCTTGCAGAGGATCTGTGTTTGGCTCCCAGCACCCACATGGCAGCTAACAATCATCTGTAACTCCAGTTCCTAGGCACCTGATGCCCTTTTGGCTTTCACATACATTACACATACACAGTGCACTTACATGTAGACAAAACACTTACATGCATAAAGTAAATTTAAAAACTTAAGATTTGTTTTTAATTGTATGTGTGTAGGGCTGTGCACCAGAATGCAGATGCCCATGGAAAACAGAGCTATTGGATCCCCCTTGAGCTGGTGTTACAATCATGAGCTGCCCTACAGAGGTACTGGGAACCAAACTCAGGTCCTCTACTGTGGGACCTGGGCCTATTGTGTAAAGGTATTGAGCTATTGCCTGGAGACCCTGAAGGGATGGCAGGTGTTCTGGCTTGCTCTGCTTGAAGCTATAACCTAGGTTCCAGGAAGCCACTGCAGATATGACATCCTCATTCCTCAGCAGTTGCTTAATTTTTTTCCCCCACAAAGATCACCCCAGACCAAAATGAGGTTTTTGGGTTTCTTTTCCTTATACCTAATTTCCACGTCAGCCCTACAACCTTCCTGCCTTTACCTAAAGACCGCACCTTTAACTTTCCCACCTTCTGTAATGACCAGAAAAGCCTCCCTATATAAACCCTTGCCTTGGTTTCAATAAGTGAGCTGTCTGTCCACTGACGCAGTCTCCTGGAATGGTGGTGCACACTCTTAATCCCAGCACTCAAGAGGTCAGGCAGGTGGATCTCTTAAATTCAAGGCTAACCTGGCCGACATAGCAAGTTCCAGGACACGCGGAAGGGGGAAGGTTTTGGGAGGGTTCTGGGGGTGTGGGAGAGGAGATTCTGGATTGATAAGAATAAGGTATGTTGTATACATTTATGGAACTGTCAAAAAATAGATTTTTAAATTATTTTTATTTCATGTGTATGAGTGTGTTGCCTGCAAGCATGTAAATGCACTTGTGTTGTGCAGTGCCCATAGAGGCCAGAAGAGTTGGATCCCTGGAACTGGATGATTGTTAGCCACCATGTGATGGCTGGGAACCAAACCAGGTCCTCTGCAAGAGCAGCCAGTGCTGTTAACCACTAAGCCATCTCTCCAGTCCCAAAGAATGGATTTTTTTTAATGATTCCTAAATTTTGAGTGTTAATGAGTGTCAGTATAGTTTCCTCCGTTGTAACAAATGTATTGCTTTCATGGGGAATATTGATAAGCAGGAGACTATACATATGTGGTGATACAGATACATAGGAAATCTATAACTTCTTCCTAATTTTCCCATGACTTAAAACTTGTCTTTTGAAAAAGTATGTTATGTAGCACTGGAAGGTGGCTCAGCAGAGAAGAGCACTTGCTGCTCTTACAGAAGACCCTCATTCATTTCCCAGTACCCACATCAGGCAGCTCACAATCTCCTGTCACTCTAGTTCCAGGGCATCTGACACCCTTTTCTGGTCTCTGAGAACATACATGATACATGCAGGCACAACATACACACAAAAACTAAAAAGAAAAAAAATCTTTTAAAGTGTGCATATATATGACTGTGCATGTGTGAGCACTATATTAAGTATAAGAGAGAATTGATACTAATTTACAAAAAGATGGCTTCCCCACATGAGGCCTGTAGAAGATGGTCAGAGCTGTGCCAGCATATCTAAAAATAAAAACAAGAAACTGTCACTGGGCTCTGCTGGTCCTGTTTCTATCATGTGGTTCATAGGAAGTCACTTCAAACTCCATAATTCCACTTTCTAGGTGGGGTAACAGAGGAAGTTGCTTGGCATGCCCAGACTCTTTAAATGTTCCATTATTTGTGCCAGGATTTGAACCCCATGCCCACAGCTTTCACTTACTACCAGGTAAAATGAACCGTGCTCTCTGCAGGCGCACGGCAAGTGTAAAGGTTCCAAAGCCGGAACTGATGCGTTTGAGGCACAAGGCAGAAAATGTCCTTCTGGACTGTTTGACGTGAAGATGGACACAGAGCATACAGCAAACATAGGTCGGGGTTGTGTAACCCTCACTCCCACCCCAAGCTGCACTGAGCCAACGGCCCAGCGTTTGCCAGGCAAGTGCTCTACCGCTTCGTTGAATCCCCCAGCTCCAGGTCTATTCTAGTGACTTCATTTTTATGAAAGCCAAGTCATTAAAGAAGGCAAATGAGTATAAAGAATTGTGACAAGAGATTTAATTTGACCCAGGCAACCTGAAAATTCTCACTTTAAGTCATCTTCCTTTCAAACTAGAGGGTAAAAGGCATTCAAAAGACATTATTCCAGGGGTCAGAAGGCAATGTGCTGATGGTTTGTGACAGATAGCATTGATATTATTGGTAGCTAATGAAGTGGGTTCCAGGTCCAATGCACTTACACTTGTGGGTTTGTGTCAATATATATAATCAATGAATCCATTTCTTTTTGAGATAGGGTCTTACTTGGTAGCCCAGACTGGCCTTGAACTCAGAATGATACTCTTGCCTCAGTTCCCAAGGGCTGGAAACTGCCACACCTGATCCTATGGTATCTCTTTGTCACTAGAAATATTCAACAGGTAATGAATATATACAAATATGTCAGATTCAACTAAAGAATGAAATCACACCCACAGCTCTGTAAGAAAATGTGTTTTGGGACAAACAACTTATATAGTCTTACAGTTCAACTGGTTGGCACTGTTCCTATTCCACTGACAGGATTCTTCTCAACATGAGTTAACACTGTCTTTCCTGTGAAGAACTTAGTAACAGTGCTCCTTCATGAGAAAGTTCTACTGCACCAAATTGACTCAATTCCTTCTCAGTATGTAGAAAGGGTCTTACACCCCTACACACACATCACACACACACACACACACACACACACACACACACACTCACTCAGTACCATATTCAGGGTATTCTGAGCAGTAATGCATGACACTCTCGGGTGGGCATTTCTATTTACAATAATATACACAATATACTATTGCATGGAGTCAAAGATTACCATAAGATATGTCCTCAGAGTTTTTTTTTCCTTATAGGGTTTAAGTATGAATACTCTGGTGCACACTAAGCACTGATTTCTGAACGAAGCCTTTCCCACAGACTACACACTTATAGGGCTTCTCTCCAGTGTGAGTTGTTTGGTGTTTATTCAGATTGGACCTGTCAGTGAAGGCCTTCCCACACTCAGCACACACATAAGGCTTCTCTCCTGTGTGAATCCGTTGATGTACTTGGAGCTGTGATTTCTTGGTGAAAGATTTCCCACAATTACTGCATTCATAAGGCTTCTCTCCAGTATGAATTCTGTGATGTGTAATCAATTCCGACTTCTGTCTAAAGGTCTTCCCACATTCAGAACATACGTAAGGTTTCTCCCCAGTATGAGTTTTTTGGTGTTTACTGAGATTCGACCTGCCACTAAAGGCCTTCCCACATTCAGTACACACATAAGGTTTCTCGCCTGTGTGGACTGGCAGGTGCACCAGGAGCTGAGATTTGGAGGTAAAGGACTTCCCACAATCACTGCATTTATAAGGTTTCTCTCCAGTATGAATTCTTTGATGAGTGATGAAATTGGACTTTCGGATGAAAGCTCGCCCGCATTCAGTACATACGTAGGGTTTCTCCCCTGTATGAATTTTCTGATGCACAATGAGTATCGATTTCTGATTGAAGGCCTTCCCACACTCATGGCATTCATACTGTCTCTCTCCAGTATGAATTTTCTGATGTATATTGAGGTGTGACTTCTGGGTGAAGGCTTTTCCACAGGTACTGCAGCCATACGGTCTCTCTCCAGTATGAATTCTCTGGTGTGTTATCAAGTCTGACCTCTGAGTGAAGGCCTTTCCACATTTTGAACATACATAGGACTTTTCTCCTGTATGAGTTTTCTGATGTGTGATGAGATTTGACCTGTTGGTGAATGCCTTCCCACATTTACTGCAAACGTAAGGTTTCTCTCCTGTGTGAATTCGTTTATGTACATGGAGTTGTGACTTGGAAGTAAAGAGTTTCCCACAGTGAGCACATTTATAAGGCTTTTCTCCAGTATGAATTATCTGATGTGCAACCAAGTGTGCCTTCTGGATGAAGGCCAGCCCACACTTCATACATACATAAGATTTTTCTCCAGTATGGATTCTTTGATGCACTGTGAGGGCTGACTTCTGAGTGAAGGCTTTTCCACAGTCACTACATTGATAAGGCTTCTCTCCAGTGTGAATTCTCTGATGTATAATTAACTCTGACTTGTAGGTAAAGGCCTTTCCACATTCAGTGCATAGGGAAGATTTCTCTCGTCTTTGAACTTTCTTGTGTGTACTGAGGCTGGAAATGTTGCTGAAGACCTTCCCACAGTCAGTAGATATAAAGGGCCTCGCTCTTGTGTGAACTCGCTGGTGAACCTGGAGCTGTGACTTGGAAATGAAAGATTTCCCACAATTACTACATTTGTATGGCTTTTCTCCAGTGTGAATCCTTCGGTGTGCAACCAAGTGTGTCTTCTGAATGAAGGCCTGTCCACATTCAATACATATGTAGGACCTCTCACCTGTATGAATTTTCTGGTGCATCTTGAGTGTGGACTTCTGTGTGAATGCTTTGCCACAGTCAACGCATTCGTGGTGTCTCTCTCCTGTATGAATTTTCTGATGTATACTGAGATCTGAGTTATATGAGAAGCCTTTCCCACACTGACTGCATTCATAGAGCTTTTCTCCTGTGTGAATCCTCTGATGCCTGAAGAGAGAAGATACTTGGAAAAAGGATTTTCCACAGTCATTGCATTTATAGGGCTTCTCTCTAGTATGAGTTTTCTGATGTGTAAAGAATTCTGGCTTCTGTGCAAAAGCCTTCCCACATTCAATACATACATAGAGTTTTTCTCCTGTATGAGATTGCAGTATTTTGAGCTGTGACTTCTGGGTGAAGATCTTTCCAAATTCAGCACATTCGTATGATTTTCCCCCAATGTGAGTTTTCTGATATTGACAAGGTACTTGATTATAACTGAGGACTTTTCCACATTGATTACGGTCCCATAATTTTTCTCCTGTTAGCATATGCTCAGAGTCAGTATAAGAAGAAAATATACCATATTCAGTAATCTTTTTAATTCTTTTTGATGCATTATTTCTATTGTGACTGTGAAAATCTAAATTAGGCTTCAGACCATTCCCAAATGATTCATACTGATACACTCTTTGAGAAGGAAGAACAATATCTGGGCTCACATGAATCATTTTTCTAATGTCCATATACTCATGACTGTTTGTAGCCAGTATGTTGATGAAAGCAACATCACTTGCTAGTTTATTTTCTGTTTGCTGATAGGTCTCTTTCTGGTCAACCATCTGCTGCAATTCTTCTACATAGAAATATAAGAAAACATCATTTGTAAAACCACCCTCTTGCTCAATGGAAAGAGGCTTTTTTAAGAACTCCCTGCTGTAAACCCAAACTCTTCTTAAACAAGAAGCAAGTATTTTAGTTTGAGATACAGAGGCTAGAGGACAGGCTACGAAAGGCTCATCCAAGGTGAACCAGAGAAGATAAGGGTAAATCATTTGATAAGGTAGTGAGTGCTGAATCAGAAACATTTCAGTACACAATTCAACAGCCAAGAGGAAGTAAGCTAGGTGGACAGATTACATATGGGTAGACGTAAACAAAGAAAGGCAAAAAAGAGGATACACAGAAAAGGTGACATTTTTATAAGCTAACGATACCTAGCTCTAATTTTTCTTAAATATTTTTGAGACAGGGTCTCACTATGTAGCCCTAGCTGGCCTGGAAATCACAATGTAGACCTGGCTATCCTTGAACTCACAGAGATCCGCCTGCCTCTACCTCCTGAGTACTGGTAAAGCCATCATGTTTAGTTACTTTAAATTTTATAACATGGATGAATTTTAAGCTATTTCTCCCTGTGGAAGGAAGGGAGAGGAATGTGGGCAGAGAGAGAACGGGGAGTACTCACTGAAGCTCATGATTAGTCCTACACTGAAGATTATAATTCAATGCAGAACTCATCAGAAGTAAAGAAATAAAGTGGGTTCAATAATAACAATCAACCAGCCAGGTAGAGTCCCTGTGAACATGGAGTCACTCAAGTGGCATCAAGATGAGTCATAGGAGTGTGAGTGTGTATGTCACAAAGTGATTATCAAAGAAGATCCATAAATACTTAGGTGTATAAACAAAGACCAAGACCATGAGAAAAGAGGGAGGGAGGAGGTCAAAGAGATTAATAAAAGAATGAGGCAGATTACCACATAATCTAGAATCTAAAAAGCCAACAAGAAGGTGATGGGAAGGACAAGGATAGGAGGCTTTTTGCTACCTGAGAAGGTAATGTCAAAGGTCATCAAGCAATAACAAAAAAAAATGAGAACCTTCCACAGGAGTCACTCTAACAGGATTTCAAAGGTGCCAGTCTTTCTTAGGACAGCTGAGATCTTTTGGTCTCTTGCTTTGTGGAGGGTCCCTTACCTCACACCTACCAGGGTCACTCACCTGGACAGCGCTGATGTGGGTTCTCACCCCACAATGCCCATGGCCCCTTTCCTTGCTCTAGCATGAAAACCTCTGGTTTGGGAACTTGATAGCCTGTTAACAAAAAATGATAAAGGACTAGGTCTAGCCACTCAGGTTCTGAACCCAATCAGTAAAGTCTTCTTGTTCAATGAGACTTTATTCTCTTTTTCATTTATTCTTATTTAATTATATGTATGTGTATCTGTGTGTGTGCATGAGTGTACAGGTGCTCTCCGAGGCCAGAAGTAACAGATCTCCTAGAGCTGGAGTTACAGGTGGATGTGAGCCACCTGCTGTAGGTGCTGGAAATCCAAACTAGGTAATCTGGAGGAGGCGTAAGCTCTCCTAACCACTGAGCCATCTCTCCACCCAAGAGTTTATGCTTAAAGTAACCACACAGCTCTATGGAGAGAGTGATATTTACAGAGCACAAAGGAGATAGAGAGTGCTGATCATGGGACTGGAGAGATGGCTAAGTGGTTAAGAGCACATTCTGCTCTTGCAGAGGACCTGGGTTCTGGTCCTAGTACCCACAGTGGGTGGCTCCAAACTACCTGTAACTACAGTTCCAGAGGATCCAGTGCCCTCTTCTGAACTCTGCAGGTACCTGCACACATGTGGTGCACATACATCCACATAAAATAAATCCTTTAAAGAATCTGGAAGATGCCTCACAGCATGTATCCAACTGAGAATGGAGATGGTGAAGCCTCCTTTCAGATACCTAGGAGGCCATGCTTACCTACTGAGAGCAGGTGGCTATAGGTCTCCTGCATCACATCCCGGTAGAGGATTCTCTGAGCAGGGTCTAGGTGTTGCCATTCTTCTCTGCTGAAGTCTATTGTCACATCCATGAAGGACACTGATCCCTGTAAGGGAAAGTTCCTATTCAGTGTAAACAGTCAGATTTGGGAGATGAGAACTATATTTAGAAACACAGACTGTGGACTTTGTTTCTGTCCTTTATGCCTTTTTAAATAGTTGCACTTTTTTTTTCCTTTGTTTATTTTCTTTCTATATTTTTATTTTATGTGTATGAGTGTTTTGCCTGCATGTGTGTAAGTGTACCTATGCATTCAATGCCTGAGGAGATCTGAGGAGTGCATTGGATCTCCTGGAACTGGAGTTGACCGCTCCAGCCCCAGATTTATTTTATTTTTAACTATGTGTATGTGTGTGTGCATACATGTGAGTGCAGGTGCTCACAGAGACCAGAAGAGGGCATTTGATCCTCTGGAGCTGGAGTTATAGGAGGTTTTGAGTCGCCCAAAATGACTGCTGGGAGCTGAATTTTCTCCAAGACCATACATACTCTTAACTGCTGAGACATCGCTCTCGCCCTCTTTAACTCCTTTTTAAAAGCTCCTGGAAGGAAGGGAAATAGGGCTTAGTAGTTAAGAGCAGCTGTGGCTATTCCAGAGGACCCAAGTTCAGTTCCCAGTACCCGCATCAGGCAGCTCACAACCACCTCTGGCTCCAGGAGATCCAACACCCTCTTCTGGCCTCCGCAGGCACAGCACTCATGTGCACATAACCACATACAAGCACACACACATACACTTACATAAAATAAAAATAAAATCTTAAACGTTTCTGTAGTATAAGTCAGCAAGATTGCCAAATAGAACCCCCAACACTCATCCCACCAGGAAAACAGTCAAAACAAAAAATAAACAATGATGTTTTGATGGAATTAACTAAAGAAAGATGCTGGGAGTAAATCAGAGGACTAGCAGAAACCCCACAGAGAGTATAGAAACCCATAGCCTCCCAGGCCCTAGCAGCAGTCAGTTCAGAATTAGGAGGAAGGTTGGCTCCCTGCAGGGAAAAGGTAAGAGAACCCCAGTGACAACATCACTTAGACACTATGATGGTTGGTTTCATCAATTCAACACATTCTAGACTCACCTGGGAGAAGTCTCAGTGAGGGATTATCTGGATCAGGTTGGCCTGTGGAAACTCTGGTGGGAGGATTGTCTCGATTACACTACTTGATATGGGAAGACTCAGCCCACTGTGGGCGGCATCATTCCCCAGGCAGGGGTCCTGGGCGGTGTGAACAGGCTAAGCAGGGTAAGCACACACCTTCATTCTCTCTACTCTTGACTGAGGATATGACTATGGCCTCGAGTTCCTGTCACCTTCACTCCCCCACATAATGGACCCTAACCTGGAGTGAGCCAAACAGACCCTTCCCCCGATGTTGTTTTGGGGGGCATTCAATCCCAGCAACAGGAAATGAAGGGAGAACAGAAATCTAAGTCCTCATCCTGGGGTTTCTTGCCATCCTTGTAGGTGGTAAAGTCTGCTGCAGCAGCTGCCTGGAGCCCAGTTATGCTCTCTGCAAACAAGGGGCTGACACTGCGCCTTGTCCCCCGGGGCTCCTGTGGAGGGTGCACTGCACCCTCCTGCTGACCATCTGCTTCCACTGACTGCAGCTTCCCGGGGCTGGGCTGAAGTGCACAATCTGCCTCGGGGTGTCTCAGCCGACCGATCACACCTTCGTGTACCTGAATTGAAGGCAAAGCGACCAGTAGCACCTCCCAGATCCTAGAGGGAGCCAACAGAATACACCATGTCCCAGAAAACAGCAGGGAACAAGCTCCTCCTCAGGCTGAAGAGCTGTGATACATCAACTTCCCTAGAGCTGAATTCAAGTTTGAGCTGCCGAGTGGTGCCCTTTACCCAGGAGTACACCATCACTGCTTCTGTCTACCCAAGGCCCAAGTGATGGTTGCACTCTGCCACATAGAGCCTTGCTGTCGCTGCACCCTGCCCCTCAGAGTCCGGGATGTACTGCGTGTCTCAGGTCCAAGGTCATCAACCTTCAGGGCCTTCACTGCGTCTGTGCTCCGTTAGCTCTGGGTTCCCAAAATGCTTCTTCCTCCTGCTTCCCACACCCAGCCCTCCACAGCACCTCTTCTTCCTGGAGCCAGGCCAGTGCCAGGGCCTGCCCTAAAATCAGAGTCACAGCGACAACCCAGAGCTTGGGCCCAAGCTGCTAAGGATGTCTCAGAATCACAGACTTCAGCTACCAGGTATCTGACTCTGCCTCAAAGGGTTAACCTAGTCCTCAAAATCTATGTGCCACAACAGATATTTAAGACCTGAAGCCAAGCTCGCCTGGACCAAGCTACATAGTCTAACACACATGTCCTGGAACCAGTGTTGTTGCAGCTGCTTCTGGCCCATGTGGACTTGCACAAAGAGATAAGCTAAGATTTACCACTGTGGGGGAAATAAGAGATTTCCCAAAAAGCTCTTGACTCCAAGGACCCTAACAACGTACACTGCTGACACCAGGACGACAAAGTCCTATAGTCTGGGCCATGGACTGCCTAAAAGATATTGCTGATTCTGATCAAGACTAAAGGGCATGAGGCTAGACCACTGTATCCACTTGGACCTAGACCCACCATACTTGTCCCCATTGGCATGCTAAGACCCATCTTCAGGTGAAAGTCCTTTCCCACGAAAGCCACTCTATAAAATGAGGAAGAAGAGATTGTTCCATTTCTGGTGGAGACATCACAGAAACACAAGAAAAAGTGAGAAAATAAAACACTACCAAAGAAACAATACTTCTCTACTAAATGACTCTCAAAAAGGCAAACTTTGCAAATAGCCTCAAGTGGAATTAACAATAATTACCTTAAGGACACCCTGTGAGAATACAAACAAAAAGTTCAACCAAATTTGGAAAGCAATTCATGATGTGAAAAATTAAACAAATATATATCATTTTTTAAAAAGAACCAAATGGGTTGGATAGATGGCTCAGTGGTTAAGAGCACTGGCTGTTCATCTAGAGGGCCTGGGTTTGATTCCAGCACCCACATGGTGGCTAACAACCACCCATAACTCCAGTTCCAGGGTATCTGACACCCTTCTCTAGCCTCTGCAGGCATTGCACAACACCATATGTGCGGCCAGTACACTCATAAAATAAAAATAATATTTTTAAAAGAATGAAACAGGGCTAGTGAGATAGTTTAGCAGGTACAGGTGCCATCGGCCTTGACAACCTGAGTTTGAGCCCCAAGAATCACGTGGTGGAAGGACAGAACTGACTCCTGCAAACTGTCCTCTGACTTCCACATGCATTCAGTGGTGAACACACACACACACATGCATACACGCACATGTGCACACACACATGCACACACACACGCTCATGCACACACACAGCTTGAACATTGTCCAAAAGCAGGAAGATCAGAAGTTCAAGGTCATCCTTGGCTACATAGTGACTTTGAGGTTACCCTGGGATACATGAAAATCAATCAATCAATCAGTCAATCAACCAGTAATACAGATACACTAATGTGGAAAGGTACTATAAACAACAAAAAAAAAAAAGAAAAAAAAAAGTACAGGGAAGACACTGAAAAAAAACTGCCACATGGAAGAACATGCATCCACTGTA
This sequence comes from Eospalax fontanierii, assembly GCA_035773235.1. Lineage (NCBI taxonomy): Eukaryota > Metazoa > Chordata > Mammalia > Rodentia > Spalacidae > Eospalax > Eospalax fontanierii. The sequence goes on along the minus strand of CM069554.1, from coordinate 23,097,674 downwards.
GATTCAAGGAATTCATTAAAACAACTATGTAGAATAATTAGTGATATGTATTAGTTACTATTCTGTGTCTGTGACAAAACACCATGACCAAGGCACCTTACAGAAGAAAGAGTTTATTTGGGCTTCCGATTCCAGAGGGATGAGTCCATCCTGGCAGGGGAGGCGTGGCAGAGGGCAGCCAGAATACAACACCAAGCACTCCCATCTTCAAGCACTCACAGGAAGCAGTCTTAACTGAAAATGAAGCAAGGCTATGAACTCTCTATGCCCACCTCTAGTGACGTGCCTCCTCCATCTAGGCCACGCCTCCTGAGCCTCCCAAAATAGGGCCACCAACTGGAAACAAAGTGTTCAAATACTGGAGCCTATGAGGGACATTCTCATTCAAACAACCACAGGATGTGAGTCCAAGGGAAAAAATGAGAAAAAAAAAAAAAAGAAATGGCTACAAAAAATAAAATAAAACCAAAAACTTGGTTTTGGAGACAGGGTCTCACTATGCAATCCAGGCTGACCTCCAACATGGGATTCTCTTGCCTTAGCCTTCCAAGAGCTAGGATTATAGATATGGACCACCACACCTGGCTAATCATCTAAGTTTTTTAAAAATTGGGGGCTGGAGAGATGGCTCAGTGGTTAAGAGCACTGGCTGCTCTTGCAGAGGACCTGGGTATGATTCCCAGCACCTACCTACATGCAAGCAATGCACTCATACACATAAAAAATAGTAAATTATTTTTTTTTATTCTTTTAAAAATTGGCTGAGGACATGTGTAAGACCCGAAGTTGAATCTCCAGAACTTAAAAAACAGAGACAGGAGGCTTGAAGTATAGTAGCTCAGTGGACAGGTGCTTGCCTGACATATACAAGGCCACGGGCCTGATCCGCAACACAAAGGAAAAAAAACAAACCAGAAATAAAGAGATCCCTGGAAACAATGAAAATACACTATGAAACTACAGAGGGTGGCAAAGAACAGATAAATTCATACAATCAACATAAACAGAAATAACTTTTAAAGCAAAGTAGGAAATACAAACATCCAAAACAAAAATAATTCTTTTGTTGTTGTTGTTTTGTTTTGTTTTTTGGTCTTTTTGACAGGGTCTCCCTGTAGTCCCAGCTGGCCTGGAACTCACTATGTAGACCAGGCTGGGCTTGATGTCACAGAGATCCCCTCCTAGTCCTGGGATTAAAGCTGTGCACCACTATGCCAGTCTAAAACAAAAGAATTCATAAGCGATAGTATAGAACTTTTATCATTCTTCATGACACAAACTTAATATTGTCTTAAAACATTTAGCTCAAGACACCCCACATCACCTTCCCTTCCTACAAAGAAATAAATGTAATTTACAAACTCTTTAAAACATTTAGTTCAAGAAATTAATGTTAAAAAAGTTAAAAGAATGAAATAAGCTGAGTGCGGCAGCAAACACTATAATCTGATACTTTAGAGGCAGAGGCAGGAGGATTGCTGCACGTTCGAGGTCAGCTTGGGCTACATAGTAAGACCTTGTCTCACAAAAGCAAAATAAGGCAGCTGGAGAGATTGCTCAGTGGTTAAGAGCACTGGAAGCTCTTGCAAAGACCTGGGTTCAGTTCCCTGCACCCACATGGCTGCTCACAATCATCTCAAGTTCCAGAGGATCTGGCGCCCTCCTCTGACCTCCATGGGCATTACAGGGTGTGGATATATGCAGGCAAAGCACTCATACACATAAAATAAAAACAAAACATAAAGATTATTAAAAAATAATAATAAGAGGCTGAGAGATGGCTGTCTCTAGAGATCCCACCATCCAAACACGAGAACATGATTTTCATCCCCAGCAGCTACATAAACCAGGTAATGCGCTGGCATACATCTGCAGTCTGCGCCGGGGAAGCATAGACAGGAGGATCCCTGGGGCTCCCTGGCTAGCCAGTCTAGCAAAACTAGTGAGCTCCAAGATCAGTGAAAGACTCTGGCTCAAAAAACTAAGGGGGTGTCTAATGCAGGAAGACACTGCGCATGCACATGCACACACATGTAAAATACACAAGCACAGAACAAGAGGATCCAAACCTTCCAAATTATCAGAGGGATGCAGAAACCCAAACAAAAATAGAATGTAATCAGAGTCACAAAAGAAGCATTCACAGCAGAAGTACTGCCAGACAGAAGAAATGCACAAGGACTCTACCAGCTGCCAGGAAGAAGAGCAAAGGCCTATCTGGAAATGCCAATGGAAAGAAAGCACACATCGCCACAATAACACTAGAAAGCGCTGAATTCTAGGAACAAATATTAAAACAAGACAACCCCAAATGAGTTTTGGATGCTGTTGCTATCACTGCAGCAAATTACACAACATCAAAATTCATAAACACACAGTACATTTGAGTGTGGTGGTACATGCCCATAATCCCAGCACTCCTCATGAGGTGGAAGCAAGAGAAGCTCAAGTTCAAGGTCAGCCTGAACAACACAGGACCCTGTCAAGTGAAAAAATGGGGCTGGGGATATAGTTTAGTTAGTTAACGTTTGCATGGCATACATGAAGTTTGTTTCAAACTCCAGTACCAAAATAAAAACATACACCAAAAAACTACATGACAGGGAGGTGGCCAGAAAAACAAAAAAACCATTCAGGAAAACAGAGGACTTTTCTAGTGAAAAATCTTAAAAATCTCTCAGCTCTATAAAAAGATAAAGTAGAAAAATGAATAACACTATTTTTTCAAACCTCAGTTAGGGGGCTGAGGAGACGGCTCGGTGGGGAGAGTGCTTGCTGTGTAAGCATGAAGAGACCCAAGCTCAGATCCTCAGCACCCACATAAACGCCGGGCATGGCAGCACACGTTACCCCAGTTCTGGGGGAGGATACAGGCCAATTCCGGGGGCTTTATCACAAATAGAAATGGTGTGCCCCAGATGCAGTGAGACCCTGTCTCAAAAAACAAGGAGAAGCAACGTCCTGACATCCACCGGAAGCCAGGCATGGCAGCGAACACCTGTAGTCTAGCACTTGGAAGGTAGAAACAGGACACTCATGAGTACACTTCCATACATGCAGGCAAAGCACTTAGACACATGGTGGAAATCGAACTCAGCTCTCCAGGCTGACACGGCAAGTGCCTTTACCCACTAAGCCATCTCCCTAGCCCACCAAAGAACGTTTTAAAAATTAAATTGTGAATTAAATGTTTCCAGTTGTAATGAGCAGCTTACAGAGAGGATGGAAGACAAAGTTGACAACACTTCCCAGAAAAACAGCAGAAACAGTGGAGGGGGCAGAAAATGGAGAAACCACCACAAAATAAAGATTTCAAAAACTATATAGAGCGGGCTGGAGAGGTGGCTCAGCAGTTAAGAGCACTGGCTACCCTTGCAGAGGACCTGGGTTCATTTCCAGCACCCACATGGCAGCTCTCACCTGTCCATAACTTCAGTTCCAGGGGAGTGATGCCCTCTTCTGACCTCTATGGGTGCACATGACATGGGTGGGCTTACATACATGCAGGTAAAGCACTCATACACATAATAAAATAAAAATGAAAAAAAATTAGCTGGGTATGCTGGTGCACATCTTTAATCCTAGCACTCAGGAATCAGAGGCAGGCAGACCTCTGTGAAATCGAAGCCAGAAAAAAAATTTGTTTTAATTGGAGAATATTCCTGTTTGGTGAGGCAATTTAAGAAGAAATGGAGAAATCACAGAGGTGATTTCTTTGTTTCTTGTTGTTTTTTTTGTTTTTGTTTTTGTTTTTGTTTTTTGGTCTTTTTGAGACAGAGTTTCCCTGTAGCTACAGCTGGCCTGTAGACCAGGTTGGCCTCTCCCTCCTGAGTGCTGGGATTAAACATATGAGCACACCCAGCACAAAGTGATTTTTTTAACCAGGACAAAAGTGATTTCTAACCAAGAATTTTATCCACAGTCAAAATATATAGTATGACAACAAAGAACAGCCTGCCTTCCCAGTCAAGCCTAGCTCCCCTTAGAGCTGAGACATGTCTGTGTGCTCCTTATGGTTTCCGTGAAGGTCAAGATCTATTTCCAGAGAAGCAGGTTTAAGGGTCTGCTGCTTCCAGAGGTCTATCTGCTTTTTCCCTGAGGATCTAGGAACAATTCAGAGCTAGCTACGTCTTGGAGGAATTCCCACCCCTTGATCTGACCTCACAGGAGCTGCCTTGATCCTCTGGAGCTGGGGCCGTAGCTTCTTGGGGTGAAGTCCAATTAGTTGGCATGGTCACCCTGAATCTCAGTCTTGTTTTCCCAGCAGCCTGAGGCTGAGCAGGCCTCTGTGAATTCAGTCAGAGCTGCTAGGAAGAGGTGACCTGGAGTCTGGTGGAAGGTCTTGAACCGGAGTCGCAGAGACGCACCAAGAATCCTGCAAAGATCAAGTCCTCAGAGTCAGTTGTTCCACACTCACCACTACACACCTGCTGCGTCCATCAAGACAGTGCAGAGCAGTCGTTCCCAAACGTGAGTATGCATTCACGTCATCTGGAGGCCATGTCAAAACAGATCAAAATTCTCACCCTTATTCCCACAATTTTAGCTTCAGTGGGTCTAAGGACCCAAGAATTTCACGTCTAACTAGTGCCCACAATTGTGCTGAAAGTGTTGTAGCAGGGCCCACATTGAAGAAAATTGTGCTGCGGAGAGTAGAAAGTTGAAGAAAATGGCTTAGCAGTTAAGAATGATTACTGCTCTTGCAGAGGACCCAAAGAGCTTGGTTCCCAGCACCCAGGTCAGGCTAATCACAACCATTTGTAACTCCAACTCTAAGGTATCACAAGCCACTGGCCTCCTCAGGTCCCTGCACTCACATGCACAAACCCATACACAGACACACATGCATATACATAATGAAAAATAATAAAAACAGGGGCTGGAGAGCTCTAAGACCATTACACAGACACATACACACACACTACATAAAATATAAAAAAATTTTTTTTAAATAGGAATATGAGGTTACTTTAGTTTTAATTTCAAAAACTGAGGGGCTGGGCATGTTGGCCTGTGGAAAGCAGAGGCAAGTGGACCTCTGTGAGTTTGGGCCAGCCTGGTCTCTATAGCAAGGTCCTGGTCAACCAGGGCTACATAGTGAGACTGTCTTAAACAAAAAACAAGTCTATCTTTAGTTACAAAAATTAAATGACATGATGCTTATAAAGTTTCCAATGTGTCCCTCAAGAATTATGCAGTAAGTATTAGCCATTACCATGTACTGACAAATACTAAAACAATATAGAGACAATGTAATCAAAATAAGTAAAACAAACATACCAGATGACACCTAGGTACACGTCACAAAAGTGGACTGTGCCCAAGGCACGGCATAACTGGAGACTGAACAAAGCAAACTAGACCAACGATCATACATTTAAACACATGTACTTTTAAACATCCCAAATTAGTAAAATGTGCATTCAGAGTCTATATTTGTGTAACACTGCAATGTGCTGGGAGTGACGTTAACAATTACACTGTTGCATTAATTTTTCCTGGGGAGATGGGCGCTAATATCTAATTAACTAAGGTTAGACCAACAACACACAAAAGTACGATTTTACCAGCGCCCACTTGGTGAGACCAGTGGGGTTTACTGGGCTTGCTTTCGGAGCACACTTGAAGTGCAACTGGGGGAGTGTCGGTGACCCCAAAACAGCTCTATCACCTCCGCGTGGATGACAACCTCAAGGCAGCTGCGCAAGCAGTCCTGTTTCTACTTCCGATGTACTGTAGCATTTCCCAAGATCCCTTGCAGCTTGGGGAAGGTGTAAAAGCTGCAATTCCAGGCCAGGATCTCCTGACCCTCTCTAGTTGCCATGACTACGTGATACAGTCCAGGATAACATCTAGTTATGTCTGGAGAAAAACGTTTCCATACACACAGGTAGGAAGAAACCTGCAAGCTATAAAAGAAGAAAACCACGTACGTCTGATTAGAAATTATGCTAACAGATGCTGGCATAGGGAAGGCTGGCAAGGGAAGGCTGGCAAGACAGCTCAGCCGGTAAAGGTGCTGGCTGCATCTGAGCCTGATGACCCGAGATCAGTTTCCACTATCGACGTGGAAGGAGAGAAGCACTGATTCCCTCGGGTTGTCCTCTGACTTCCACACTTAGTGCCATCGTATGCACATGTCCCCCAACATACACAAATGTATAATTTTGTTTGTTTTTTCAGACAAGGTCTCATTATGTAGCCCTGACTGGCCTGGAACTCACTACTTTGACAAAGATCTGCTGCCTCTGGTTCCTGAGTACTGGGAGTAAAGGTGTGGGCCACAAAGTCCAGCAATGTTTTTTTATTTTATGTGTGAGTGTATTGCTTGCATCTATGTAATTGCACTTGTGTCGCGCAATACCGGTGGTGGTCAGAAGAGGGCGTCTGAGCCCCTAAAACTGGAGTTACAAATGGTTGTTGGCTGCCACGTGGGTGCTGGGAATCTAACCTGGGTTCTCTGTAAGAACAGCCAGTGCTCTTAACTGCTCAGCCATCTCTCCAGTCCCCAGGAATATATTTTTTTAATTGCTCAATGGTGGAACATTTGCCTAGGCATCCTTGAGGTCCCAGGTTCAATCCCCAGTACTGCCATAAAATTACACTCTACCATTTTCAGCATGAAACAATAGGTTATTTCTATTGTTTTTGTAAAAAAAATTAGCAATCACTTTTTAAAAGTGGAGGGGAGGGGAAGAACAAAAAAAATTAGAAAATTTACAAAAAAAAAAAAAAAAAAAGGCATTCAGGGAAAATAAGTTCTTTTTTAAATTGGTGATGGGACAGCTAGAGCTCCAGGTCTCAAAAAAACAAACTAGTTAGTTAATTAATTAAATTGGTGGATGCTTGAACTGCTATAACATCTCTTGAGCTATTTAGTCATATCTATTATTAAAATACACATAGGTCCAGGGAAGTTGTGGAGGATGGATAAGATCAAAATATATTATATACCTGTATGAAATTCTCAAAGAACAAATAAAAATATTTTAAAAATACACATACGTGTTCATAACAATATCAAACACAGAAATCAGAAAGTGACAGAACAGATGGGCAAATCACCTTTCTGCTGTGAGTAGTCTACCTTCTCTCATAATTAAGCAGACAAGATATTTTGTAAGGTATATGCATAGTTAATGTATTATAATACAATTAGACAGCACACAGTGCTCTATGCATTAGAAGACATTCAAGAGAAATGATCATGACATAAACAAGCGTTTGTTTTCAACTGCCCAGGGGCATTATTGAAACTGAAAATACACATCAAGATGACTCATGGATCAAAAATAAAAAAATTTAAAGGAAGACCACTTAAATTTGAACAATAAAGAAAATGCTATATACCAAAGGTGTCGAAGTTTTGCATTAAGGAAGGCTAAAAATTAATGAGCTGAACTCGCATTTCAGGTTAGAAAGCAAAAAGATCACAGACCTCAACGACCCCAGTCCCTCATCACAGATTCCGTAACATCACTGGCACCCCGCTTCCCGCCCCACCCCCAAATTCCAATAACTCATCTCTGAGTCCCATCATTGACTAGAAGCTACTGATAACCATCAACACACCAGACACTCCCAGGACTAACTCCAACACCCACACACACATTACTGACTCGGTAAAATTCTTAGTGGAAACCAACCCGAATCATCTCAGAGACTTCTTGTCATTAAAATATGGAAATGCTTCCAATAGAAGCGGCAGGGGAAAAAAAAAAAAAAAAAAAAGAAAGAAAAATGTTCGAGGACCATTTCCACTTCCGGTCTGGCTTCTAAACCCGCCTCTGTGCTCTGTTAGTACTGCGCACGCTCCGAATTATCATTGAAGCTTCGGGTGGCCATCAGTCAACATGGCGCGGGTACAGCTTCACAGCCTTTGTACAATTTCCTTAAGAGGCGCAGAGAACATGGCCGCGTCCACAGATGCCTATTCCTGTGGGCCGCCATCTTCTCAGTTTATCCGTTCCGTACAGTGGCCCACTAAGTTGCCTAGAATGAGATAAGAAATGGTCCCTCAGATCGCAGGACTGTAACCCTTCTCTGTGTAGCTTCTGGGAGGAGCAAGGTCTGGATTTTGCTATACCTAGAGATCTAGCTGCCACTCGGAATACCACACGACTCACAGGAAGAAACTATGGGGTACCAGGGATCCATGGAGGAAAGCCATTTAAGAGGGAGGGGTCGTGGGAGAAACCATTGGGAAATGAGGGGTGAAGTCACAGTGGTACAGTCGGCTTTATGGAAAAAGCAGACTGGCGGGCCAGGTTGGGAATCTGCCCCTGAGCGAATCCCCTAGCCGTCCTGAGGTTTCAGAATCAACGCAGGACACAACCGGAAGGGTACTACAACCTTTAATGGAAGAATGGTACATACAGTAAAATCCTCCCCTGGGAAGTACTGCAGGTCAAGGGAGGAGCAGTCCGGGTTGTTCTGAAAGATGGAGGGGATGGAGGCTTGAGGACCATTTGTTTCCGATATCTTGCTGTCGAACTCAAGTAAAATAGTAGGCAGCAATAATTTTAAAAAATAATACTTTAAGTTAAGCGTGATTGTTCACACTTGTAATCTCGGCACTCGGGAGGTTGAGGTGAGAGGATTTTTGTGAGTTCGAGGACAGTCTGGGACAGATACTGAGACCTGATCTCAAAAAGGTGTAGAAGGAGGAAGGAGGGAGTTTAATATGGCCAACGAAATTAAAATTAATTAATAACGCTAATGTCTTTACTATTTACTGTGTAATGAAGTCTTAGGCTCTGTTGTTGACTGTTCCTTCAGTCTCTATTATAAACAGCTAGCTCCCTCCTTTCTTGATAAGGGTACACGTGGGAAGTTCTAGAGATACAATTCCTTTCACTTTATGAACATCTGAACATTCATCACATATTAGCCTCCATATACTTTCTACCAGGAAGTAATATCGAGTGGTGGGAAGTGCTATGCTCCGTGGAAAATGTCCCGACTCCGCTGGTGGGGAAGATGTTTTGAGGGAACTCAGCCTAGGCTATGAGGTGGGTATAATGAATTCCTTCAAGTTGTGTATGTCTTTGATATTCTGCTTAAATAACTTCAAAATAAGGTGGTAGAGCACTTGTCAGTTAAAAGGTTGTTTTCTGTTCATTCTGGGTTCTCCATCATCCTTCAGAAGATGTCAAAGGATTTGTTGGGCTAATTCAGTGTGTAAAGGTGCTTGTTACCAAGTCTGACAACCTAAGGAGAACAGATTCACACAGGCTATCCTCTGACACCCACAGGCAAACCTATATATATATAGGTACATATACATACCATACACACACACACACATATATATATATATATACACATATATATAATATACAACCATATACAAATAAACACAGTATAACACACCTTTTAAAAAATGTTGTAAGGAAAATTTTGACTTATTCCTTTTGTGAACGCACATTTCTACCAGGCTTAAAAATTACTGCCACCTTCACTGATAATGTGGTTATCTCTCTCTCTCTCTTTTAAGATTCATTTGAAAGGGGAGTGGAGAGATGTCTTAGTAATTAAGAGTACTGGTTGCTCTTACAGAGGATCCAGGTTCAGTTTCCGGCACCCACATGGTAGCTAACAAGGTCTGTTAACTCCAGTTCTAGGGGATCTGACACCCTCTCCTGGCCTCCACAGATATTGCATGACATAGGTTACACTCATACACATAAAATTTTTTTAAAGATTCACATAAAAATGATAATTTTTAAAAACTGATTTGGGAGGCAGAGGCAGGCAGATCACTATGAGTTCCAGGCCAGCTGGGACTACAGGAGACCCTGTCTCAAAAAGACAAAAAAAACCAAAAAACTCAAAAATGCACAAGGCACATGAATGAAGAATGAAATTGATGGTAAATATTGAAGCGAGATGATGTGTACAAAGAATTCTTTTTTAAAAAATGTTTTTGTGAAAATTTCATAGTAAAACTTTAACATTAAAAACAGTCGGGCATGGTAGCACCCACCTTTAATCCCAGCACTTGGGAAGCAAAGGCAGGTAGATCTCTGTGAGAGCAAGGCTCACGGCCAGCTTGGTTTACATAGTGAGTTCAAGACCAGCTGGGGCTACAGGAGACCTGTAATGAGCATGTATTAGGAATAAAAGAATATGAGAATGAAATTTAGAAACTTAGACAACTGTGTGTAGTGAAACATATGTGATGAAGATAAGAGGAATGACGTAAGCATCACCATAGAAATGCTCATGTCACTAAATGACTAGACTTATAGCTTACTGTGTGAAGTAGATAAAGATGTGTGTCAGGGAGAGGACATAAGGAAAGCATATCAAAGACGATCATGAGGAGACACTTTCAGAGCCTGCATTCTGAAACTCTCCTCTGCGGCGACACGCCGGAACTGGGAACGACTGAGGGGCTTCCGTCAGGAAGCCTGTACCTAAATGACCAGACATCGCTCTCCAAGGGCCAAGCAGTTTGTTCCAGTCATCCACGTTCGAGACCCAGAGCAGCGACTAGAAGCCTTCGTTCTGGCTGTAGGCACAGCACTCCTGTTACTGGAAACCGTAGACTTGCTGACAGCTGCCACCCTGGTGATCATTGTGGTGATTCTGCTTGCAGAGACCCTTGACCTCTCATAACTTGTGTGAGGTATTTAGGTGTGAATGTGTACTGTGTGAATAAATGTTGCTATAAGACACATTTGCTTACTGGTCAGTTATTCCCCTCGGATACCTCTGAGGAGTGCTCGCAACAAGACCCTGACTCAAAATGGCCAAAAAATAAAAGGCAGGGAGTGTGGGGGCTGAACAGATGGCTCGGCAGTTAAGACCCTGTTCTTGCAGATGACCAGAATTCAGGTCTCAGCCCCACATTTGGGTTCATCAGAGTTCAGGTAAAGCAGTGTCTCCAGCATCAATTCAGGTAAAGTGGTCCAACAAAATATCCCAAGAAAAGGCAAAGGAGGAACTAAGGTGCCCATCTAAGGAGGAGCTAGTCCCATCTGGTCTTCTCTCAATAAAGCTGATTCCTATTAGCTGCCAGTGGAGTCTCTGGTCCCTTCTGTCTGCTGTGTCTCTCGAACCCAGAACCTTACACTAATGACTTGGGTCTTCTCATTAAAAAATTCCCCACAGTAATGTCATGATACCTCGAGACAGATTGCAGCTAGGACTTGTTATGGCCAGAGCTTTGGGGCCCTGCTTGGAGGAAACACCAGCTATGAACGGAGCCAAGCCTGCATCTGTCCCATGACATCCACAGAATCATTTTCTAGACCCAGCAGACTGTTTTCCTGACCTTTGGTGTATTTAATATAGTCTCTTACCAGTTTTAACCCATGTTTGGACTCATCAATATGGTCAAGTTGTATAAATATTTTGTCCTGTGAAGATGTTGAACAAAAAAATACCTTACAGCCCCACGTGAAAGGGCTTGCTGAAAGGAAAGTGTGTCCATCTGAGAAGACCAAACAGTGTGACTAATAACTCTAAAATGGCTTCTCCTTGTCTATACACCTTGTCTTTCACTGAATCTTGCCTCACTGGAGAAGTCCTGTTTCCTCCGTGTGACATATGTCTGCTGACAAAGGACAAACAAGGAAATTCATCAACTCTACTAATGATTTCTTGGAACTTGCCCTACAATCTCCCAACAGAACACTCCTTAGAACTAGCCTAACTACCACCCTATGATGACTCCTTGAAACCAGCCCCGCAACTCTCAAGGACTTCTAGAAACTTTCTACTAGCTTAACTCGGTGCCATGTAAACCTTAGTCCCTGGCAAGGAAATGCTGTCCTGAGTATCTTGGCCCCTTGCTGTACATGGAGTGCCGGAGCCAGCCAGCTGAAATCGAACCGTACCTGAAGGGGGGAGTGAGGATTGAGAAATAAAGAGAGAGAGAGAGAGAGAAAAGATAGATTTGGGAGGGCTGTCAGTCAATACTGAGGCCCAGACTTTATTTTGCTCAGTGTATTTATACCTTTACAGCTGCATGTGGAGCAAAACAAGTCAAGAGCTCCAAGCAAAAACAAACATCCATTTACATAGGCAGAACCATTCAAGCCACCCGCAGTCTTCTTACAATGGTCCTCAGCCTGGGACCCCAGGCAGACTTCCATTCAGGTATCACAAAGTACTTGCATATCAAAGCATCCTGCTCCCACAGCACTTCTGAGACTGACCTCTGCTCAGCCCTAAACTAGGGCATAGTTCAAGGCAGGCAAATGGCTCCGGACAGTAAGCTATAAAATTTAATGTTATTTACATAGATTTTAATTAAAATTTCCCTCTAAAACAGGTTCTAAGTAAGTAGATGTATTAATTAAATTTTTATTTCAATTTTATAAGTCAAGGATAAAGACCATGATTTCTTTTTCAAAATACTCCTTTTTTAATTTTTTTATTTTATGTGTTTGAGTGCAATGTTTGCATGAATGTAAGTGCACCGTGTTGTGCAATGCCCTTGGAGGATAGAAAGGCATGTCAGATCCTCTGGAACTGGAGTTGCAAATGACTGGTAGCTGCCATGTGGGTGCTGGGAATCAAGCCCAAGCCCTCTGCAAGAACAGCCAGTGCTCTTAACCACTGAGCCATCTCCACAGCCCTCTCAAAACAGTCTTAGCATAAAACTATCAAATATAAAACAAGACTACATGTGAAACAATAATTATTAATCACTAAAGTGTGTACATGGTGGCTAACAACCATCTGTAACTCCAGTTCCAGAGGAATTTGACCCTTCTGACCTTTCTGCACACCTACACAAATGCAGGCAATACACTCATACACACATTTAAATAAAATTATTTTTTAAAGTACTAGAAAACATTTATACCCAGATGGAATCCCCTTGTCACTATAATGTCACCATCTACCCCTTATACATAACAGCAATGATTATGATTGGAATAAATTTAGGGCTTACGTCTTGGGAGCCTGGGGACAGCATAATGCTACTTTGGATATCCTAGCTCTACAAAAAGATATTCAACAATTGAGCTCTATGCGACTAGACACTTCTGATGACCGAATCGTTGGAAGTATTATACTGGGATTCAGGCTTTTTACTCCTCAAACATGGTTCTAAGATCAGAACATTGTGTTTATTGCCTTTCTCACTGTGGCTGTAACTGTGCCTTTTTTTTTTTCTTTTTTTTCTGTGCTGTCTTCAGAATTGGACTCCTCCATAGAAGTCAGATGAGAGTTCTTCAACCAAAAATTACCATGGTCGCCCTGTTGCCACAAATAAACGAAAAAGGCAGAAATGATGGAGACAACTGTCCTGTTTGAACTCTGCAGAAAGCATTCTCGACTACACATGAAGGTCTCCAGTGGCCAAGATTGCCTATGATGCTGGCATGGATGCAGTGTCCTTATATTTACATTTATATTAGATAAAAATCTATACCTTATTTATACCATTTGTTCTGAATGCCCGCCTGGGAATCAAATCTTGAGAGCTAGAGACTTGGTGCTATTTGTTCTCCTGGTTTCCAGCTTTCTTAAGTATTAATCGCCTGTGTGTGATATTTTATTAGTACATACCTCACCATCCACTGTCCAGCCATGCGGGATGGAGCGCATAAGACTGATTCACAACAGTAGGCAAAGATTTCTTAAAAAGCACATTAAATAAAATAAAAATACAGTAAAGTAAAAGTAAATAAACCAAAAGTAAAAACTGCTTTTTGCAAAACACCACTCAATAAAACAGACAGGGAGAAAATATCTGCAATATGTGCATGTGACACCTGGCTTTTATCAAAACATATAGAAAATGCAACTTAAGAATACAAAAAAGGACAACATATCTTAAAAGAATGTGTATGAGAATACACTCAGATCCACTGTCATGAAGAAATGAAGATCAAAACCACACACTGAAGTCATGGCTCCACCTCTGAAGTCAAGACTGACAAGCGTGTTGCTAGATTGTGAAAGAAATGGAAGTTTCTTATACTGCTGGTGAAACAAATGTTATAACTACTTTGTAAAACAGTCTTCCACTTGCTTGTTAAAGTAAATATTCACTTATCAGAAGACCCACCAATTCCACTACCACAGACTTCCTAGTATCAATGAAATTATATATTTATATTTATCAATATAAATTTACCTAAATGCCTCTGCCAACTAATTCAAACAAACCAATCTGGAAACAGCCCAGACATGCACAAATATGACTAGATGTAGATAGAAACTCAGACACAATTCATAAAGTGGAATACTGCTCAGCACTTAAATACTGATAGAGAAAACAGTATAGCTAAATCCTATAAGCATCATACCGAGAGACAGAAGCCAAACTAAAAAAGTGTGCCTGGTATGTGATTCCATTTATTTATTTATTTGAGACAGGGTCTCACTTTGTAGCCCCAGGTGGTCTGAAACTTGCAATGTAGACCTGGCTGGCCTCTGCCTGCCTCTGCCTTCCTAGTGCTGGGATTAAAAGCCTCCACCATCACACTGGCGACCTGTGATTCATTTATAAGAAACTCTAGATTAGGAATGCCTCAGTTAGTTCGTGGATGCCTGACTGGAAAATTGAATTGGGGGATGTTAGATAAAAAATGGCAACTGTCTTTAATATGACAGCAGTGACAAAGATGTATATTCGTGCTAAACCTTATCAGTTTGCTATGAAATGAGTGTATGCCGTTGTATTTAAATTGTACCTCAGTGGAACTGATTTTTTTTAAATAATACTTTATTTTTATTTGATGTGTATGAGTGTTTTGCCTGCATGTGCATGTGTGTAAGTGCACCTGTGTTGTATAATCCCCATGGAGGTCAGAAGAGGGTGTTGGATCCCCTGGAACTGAAGTTACCAATGGCTGTTAGCCACCATGTGGATGCTGGGAATTGAACCCAGGCCCACTGTAAGAGCCAGTGCTTGTAACCAATGAGTCACCCCTCCAACTCTGGAGTTTGCTTTTTTAAAAACACCCATAAAAATATAATTCACAGCTGAGAGTGGTGGCACATGACTTTAGTCCCAGCCTTTGACAGATCTCTGTCAGGTCAAGGCCAATCTGGTCTACATAGGGAGTTCCAGGCCAGTTGGGGCTACAGGGAGACACTGTCTCAAAAAGACAAAAACAAATAATAAAATAAAAATAAATATAATTCACAAACCACAAAATTGGTGCAGACCATATACAGGAATTTAATCCTTAGGATTCAATCCCAAATACTAGTTCTTTCGTGTTGTAGGATTTGTTTTTACTATATTCTGAGTTGTGCAAACATTCCCATTATCTAATTTAAGAATATTTCACTGCCCTCTAAAAGGACTTTATACCTATTTAGCAGCAATCGCTCATTCACAACTTCCCCTAAATGAAATCTCCCAGTCTGTAATAAGTATACGCTGTTCCGTGAATTTTTTTTTTTTTCAAACCGGATATGCCACATAAACGGATCATAAAGCCTACAATGTGGCTGACCCAGTGAGGAAAGGCAAAATCGGCACTTTTGTCAGTCATCCCGAGCATTCCCACAGGAGAGTTATAACTCCCAGAAGCGTCCAGATCCCGGGTGCACTTTTCGCCACCTCGGCCCGTAGGGTCAGTTCAGAAAGTCTTTTAAGCAACTTTTTCCCACTAGGCCTGTGCCACGCATTTCCCGGCTGTAGACTACATTTCCCAGCAACGCTTGCGGGCTCTATTCAACTTCCGGCGCGAACCTGGCGACCTGGTCTCCTTTCCCCGGGAACAAACATTGACTCCCTGGGGTTGGCCCTTGCTATGGAGGACTCTTGTCTCCAGGATGTGGGCTCTACGTGGATGGAGAGTTTCAGTCAGACCCTGCATCTACGAGTATCTAGGAGACTCGGGCCTGCAATTCCAGTGCGGAGAGAGCCCCTCGGCCCAGTTCAGTCTGTGCCCTGGCGCGAATCCCAAAATGGGCGGGCGCCATTTTCCCCGCCAGGTCCCATCACGGACTCCATTTCCCAGAAGCCTCCGCGAGCACAAGGCAGCCCCTTCTTTTGCCTGTGGGACCCTCGGCGTCCGGAGAAGAGAAAGTGCACGGTGAGAGGCCTGGACCCTGGTTAGACTCTACAGGTGCGTCTACAGGGGTCTGAAGGGACATGTCAGGCAGGATCGGAGGTGTCAGGCCTGTGGGAGTTCGTCTCGCTGGGGAGCAGTCGCTAGGTGTTGGCTTCGATGTACGAGTGACCTGAGGTGACTTGGGCACAGTGTGAGCGGGTGTGATTTTTGTTCCTCTGGTGGGTGTGTCTTTGGCTGTGAACATGCGCAGAGCTTTGTGCGGGAGTGTGCACCGTCTTATTATGGGTGTGTGATTAACAGTGTGCGGTGATGTGTATAGGTGTGGTTGTGTCCCTGCGTGATTTGACTGACTTTATATAACGGTATAACTCTGTTTGAGGAAGATGCTAGAGAATCAGTAATTTTGCATCCCTGGGTGTTACCCTGAGGAGTGAGAGTGTGTGTTACATACTGGATGCCTGTGGCTACGTAAGGATGCCCGAATGTGATTACGTAACTATGTGATACTGTGATGCGTTTGGAAGGTACATGAAATTATGTCAGGGTGATATAACTGTGTAGTGGTTGTTTTACTTTGTGTGATTGTGTGTAATGCTCATCAGGGAAACTGGAGGGAACTTCACACAACTGTAACTGTTGTGTGGCTCTGTAATGAATATATTTTGACCACTTGTAGCAGTGTGGTTTTGTGTGGTGTTGTATTTGTGAATTCTGTAAATGTGTGGATGTTGCTGTATCCTCAGGGTGGAGGCGTAACTATGACTCTGTGATCATATATCGTAGTGGGTAAGGTGTGTTTGTGTGGGTGTTTGGGGTCCCTGTGATGAGTGAGTGATAGCACCATTGGGAGTGTAGATGTGGGGTACCTGTGATGTCCCTAGTGACTCCAGTTTTCTGTCCGAAGGGACCCCAGTGAGGTGAGGACAGATTCTAGTAGTCTTGGATGGATTAGATGTACATACCTTCTCTGACTCTAGACAGCCTAGGCTTCTCTGACCTTCATCCCTCTTCTCCGTGGATGATAGATGTGACTCCAGAGTGACCTTTTGTTAAAAGGCTTGAGACCCCATGATTCCTTTTTTATTTCTTCCTTGGCTCTGCTCCTTCAGAGGTACCCAGAGGAAAAAAGGAATGGCTGTTGACCAAGCCAAATATAAGGTGCACTTGGATTTTCTTTTTGTTTGTTTCTGGGATGGTCTGAACATAGATTCATCAAATGACCTGATTCTTCAAGTTTTCCATTCATGAAGATAGTGGAAAACGCTGAGATCTCAGGACACTCAGCCAGTATTCTCCCTGACTTTCCTGTGTGTATAATGCTCATATATTAATTTAGGATACAGATAAGTTTTTTCTTATATACTAAGTTTTTGCTTCTTTCTAAATACACAGTTAAAACATGATTATTTCAAAGAATTTTGGAAGACACAGAGTCTGTTCAGAAATTAATAGAACTTTGTATACTTAAGAAAAAATAGATGGGGGCTGGAGAGATGGTTCAACAGTTAAGAGCACTGGCTGTTCTTACAGAACACCCAGGTTCGAATCCCAGCACCCACGTGATAACTGACAACTGTCCAGAACTCCAGTTCCAGGGAATCCTACACCCTCTTCTGTCTTCCAAATGCATTACTTGACACGTGTTCACTCACACACGTGCAGGCTTAATACTCTTACACATAAAATAAAAATAAATATAAATAAAAAAATAAATGGAAGCTGCACTGGGAAGAGACTATTTGTTAAGAGTATAAATAAAATATTCGAGCTGGGCTCATGAGATGGCTCAGCGCATAACTGTGTTGGCCGTGCCAGCCTGGTTGTTCCTGGAACCCACCCAAGGAGGAAGGAGAGAGCTAGCTCCATAAAATAGGCCTCTGATCTCCACACGCAGGCTGTGGCAAGTGCTTCCACACACATCATGCACACACTCACACATACACAATACAAACAAACAAATAAATAGTGTGAGGTAACTAGGGATTATGTGAATAAGAAATGGGGATGATCCAGAATGACATGGGTGCACTTGCATGGGTGCAGGCAGTACACTCATACACAGAAATAAAATGTTTTTAAAAGACACAGGAATGATCCGTATTAAAAAAATAATAATAAAATAAAGCTTCAAACTGTTGCAGAGGAGCACAGACATTGGCTTTAATGAATAGAAAGGTATTCTGTGTTCTAGGGAACCAAGACCAATGTCATAAAGAGGTGGGAACTCAGTCTGTCTTCCCTCTCTTCCTCCCTCCTTCCCGCCCCAGGAGGGCGTTGTAGATGTTCAGCAGGCACTTTAGTACCGAGCTACACTTCCAGCCCTTTCTTTCTTTATGCGAAGTCAAGAAAAATGGTAGCGCTGGGCACAGTGGCACATGCCTTTAGATCCAGCATTCAGAATGCAGAGGCAGGGGAATCTCTGAGATTGAGGCCAGCCTGGGCTATATAGCCAGTTCCAGTCCAGCTGGGGCTAAAGGGAGACCCTGTCTCAAAAAAGGGGAAGGGTCTAAAAACGGATCTAATTTCATATGGAAAAGTGAGCTGAGATACCGAGAAGCTTTTGGAAAGATGGGTAAGAAGAGGTCTTTTATTATTTAGTTTTTGGGACAGGGCCCCCTTTAGCCCCAGCCTGCCTGCAACTGGCTGTGGTAGTACAGGCCACACGGAGACCCCCACCTCTGCCTCATGAGTGCTGGGATTAAAGGTGGGTGCTCCCATGCCTAGCTATTTATTTTCATTTTATGTATATGGCTGATCGGCTGTATGTATGTATGTGTGCCATGTGTGTACCTAGTGCCAGTGGAGGCCAGAAGAGGACATTGGATCCCCTGGAACTGGAGTTAACAGACAATTGTGAGCCACCATGTGGGTGTCAGGAACCAAATCAGGACCCTCTGCAAGAGCAGCCTTTGCTGTTAACCACTGAACCATCTCTCCAGCACCAAGAATTGACAAATATTTTAAATTATAAATAAGGGTCTGAGGAGATAGCTCTGTAAGTAGAGTACTCTCTGTACGAGCGTGAGGACCTGTGTTGGGATCCTTAGCACTCATGTAAAAACGAAGGGGTGGAGGCACACACCTCTAATCTCTGGTTTGGGGTGCTTCGGAGAAAGGGTCTGCTCAGGGGAGTGAGAGCAGCCCAGCCCTGGGCTCAGAGCAGCCACATCACTAAGCAGGGCAAGGTCTTGGCTGGACCCTTCAGCCAAGCCGGGAACCTGAGGTGTTTGGATGAGGGAAGTGAGTCTGAGTCCTCCTGGATCCCGCTACCACTGTCTCTTACTGGCTGAAACCCGGACTTTCTGGGGTTAAAAGCTGGACATGGTGGCCAATGTCTGTACTCCCCAGCTCTTGGGAGGCTGGGGCCCGAAGATCATGATTTTGAGAGGTGCCTGGGCTACATAGGAAGATCCCGTCTTGAATAAAATGAAGAAAATACAATATAATGGTTGAGTGTGGTGGTACTACCTTTAATCCCAGCCCCTGGGAGGCAGAGGCAGAGGCAGGCAGATTCGAGTTCAAACCAGCCTGATATCCAAAGTGAGTTCCAGGCCAGCCAAGGTACATAAGGAGATCTTGTCTCAAAAACAAACAACAAAACCAGTGTAAGCTGGAATAGAGGTACTGGAATCCTAACAGGGAAGGTGTAGATAGTTTTATCTGACCATTTTAAGCACTGTAAGACCAGTGTAGTTTCTCAAATATTTCTTGCCTTCTCCAGTCTTGCCTTCTCAGAACAGTTATCTTTTTCCCCCAGGAGACCAGCCTTGAGGAAGACTGACTCCATCCACCAATACTGAAAACCATGGCAGAGGTAACTGACGTGTCTTAACTTCCAAACTTTCCGTTGTTTTGGTCCATGTGAGCCTGTGATACAGTGGTGTAAATGCCTGTAATTCCAGCTACTCGGGGGCTGAGGCAGTAGGACCGTGAGTTTCAGGGACCTATACTACATAGCAACACCCCATCTCAAAAACAAAACCCCTTGTTGTGTTCTTATGCTGAGCTTTCTAGCTAGTAAGGATTCCTTCAAGAGCCCATTTCCTCCCATTCTAGTTCAGTAAGCTAGAGTGTCACCCTTGGTGATAGCATTGTTTTCATTCAGTGACTAAGCCAATGTCTCTTCTCAGCTTTTCGTAGGCACAATGCTGGAAAAGAAATTGTATACTCAGGAGGCAAGAGTAAGTTTGCAGAATGAACTTGCCCTGCCTGGACTGTGATTTGAAGAGGTGGCATTGTGAGTCGCTTAGCTAAGAACAGACATGGAGAAGTTAAGATCATGTCTATGAACGAGTATTTTCCACTGAGAGAATAGAACATGGGCTTGGGAGCTCCAGATGTTGAAAGATCTCCTGACTTAAGAGGCTTTGGGGATCCTCGAATTTGTGTCTGTTACAGACCTCTGAGACTCTGTTAGGACATCTATGAAACAAGTCGGAGTTGAAGTTCAGTCAGAAATGTAGGTCACGGATGAATTTCTGTATGAATCATAAATTTTCTTTATCTCAGAAGTAAGGACAGGAATGATGGGCAGTGTGATTAAGTTGCTGAGATCATATGGGCAAAGCTTAGAACATTCAGCTCCCAGAAAAAGAATTTGAAATTTTTTATTATATAGGAAATAATTTTGTAGAAAACTTTTTTGGTGTTAGGCATTGAAACTGGGGCCTTGTGCATACCAGGCAAGTGCTCTACCAGTGAGCTACATCCAGCCCTGTGTTCTGAGCCATGGTCTCCCCATAAGCCTGCTGGCTTTGAACTCATTACATAACCCACAACTCTCGAGCAGTCCTCTTGCCTCGGCCTCCCTAATGCTGGGATTCTAGTTACGCACCGCTGTGCCCGGCTTCCGTCGTCTCTTTGTGAGGTCCAGAGGGCCTGGATCTCGGTGGCACCATTATAATTGCTCACTCACTTCACCCCACAACACAAGCATGAAAGTTTTGGAGGTATATCTTGTGTCATGCAGCTAGCATATGTGTTTATTGTTTCAGAAATCGGTGGTGTTCAGTGACGTGTCTCTAGACTTCTCTCAGGAGGAGTGGGAGTGCCTGGGCCCTGCTCAGAGGGACTTGTACAGAGATGTGATGTTGGAGAACTATAGAAATCTGGTTTCAGTGGGTAAGGGCGTCTGTACCAATAATTCAGAGTTGTCCTCTGGAATGTCTGCTTCTTCCTCAATGAATTTCTCAGCTGCTTTTCAATTTTACCACCCAAATTCCTGCTCCTTATTTGTAAATAGGTGGTGTCAGCTGGGCTGAAAATGAAGCTTGGCAAACTAGCAGCTCCAGTGGGCTGTGGCTGAAGCCCCATCTTTGTCTTTGGCTCTTCCTGCCATGGCATCTCTTGCTTGACCCTCCAGGGATTGGATCTGTTTGCCCACAGCATAATCATGTTCCATATCTTTTCTCGTGAGCAGGACTTCACCTTCCCAAGCCTCAAGTCATCTCTCTGTTGGAGCAAGGCAAAGAGCCCTGGATGATCGGCAAAGAGCTTACAAAAGGCCTGTGCTCAGGTAAGTGAGAAGTGACCAGAACAGTGGCTGCAGGAATCATCTGGCCGGTGAGTGAGGAAGCAACACCTCAGAGACGTTACAGGGACGCTTCGGCCAGGACCCTGGGCCAGGGGAGGAAGCCAAGTTCTTTTTAAGAAATGTTTTCAAATTACATTTATTTACTTCTCATAGGGAAAGGGATGACAGATACACCATAGCGAGTAGTAGAAGTCAGGACAACTGGTGGGTCAGTTCTCTTCTCCACCCTGTGGGTCCTAGGAATCAAGCTCTGTTCATCAGGCCTGGCAACAAGCTTCCTCACCGACAGAGCCATCTTGCTGGCCCAGCAAAGCAGGTTCTTGTAGATGTAATTTACAGGTGGCCCTTTCACCTCTTCCTTCATCTCCCGCTCCTTCTGCTCTGCTTCTCAAGCACCCTCTTGATTTCAAGTGGAAAGTGCCTTTCACATCTCCAAAGAAAACTTCCATGTTGTAGATTTGGCTCTGGGGTTGAGGCAGGAAGATTGCAAGTTGTAGGGCAGCCTGGACCACGTTGTGAGACAGGTGCAAAAAGTAGTAATGAGATGAAATTTAGAGTCAGCTCCTTCCTGGATTTTGTTTCTTTTACATTCTAGACTCACCATTCCCAGGACTATCTAATTGTCTGTGAATGTGAGTAATTTCATTATAGATGCCTTCTAGCAACTTGTCAGTTTATCTTGGATTGTTTTTCCTCTCCATTGAACATTTTTAGTTCTTACTTTGTGTAAGGAGGTCTGCTAGGAGCCCAGGTGTACTAATTATATCAGTTTTAAGATTCAGATTCAACTGAGAGGGGATAGATCTCTGACAGAGTTCTTGCCTAGCATGGCCAAGGCCCTAGTTTTGATCACCAGCACTGAGAAAATGAAAGGCTTCCATCCACAGTAAGTGAAAACAGTGCTAATTAAGATTCAGAATCTAAAGGTGGTGCTAAAATAGATCCACACACAGCTCCCACGAAGACAAATACAGTGAAAGGGGAGCCGACGGGGGGGGGGGGGGGGGTCCAGCAGAGTGTGGGACGGAATATGCAGACAGTGGATTTAATTCACACCAAAGTAGTACTCGGAACTCCTGAAAGTGATTATAGTCAGTGCGTGTGGTCAGTGTGTATGAAGACATTATTAGAGGGGAAAAAACAAAACAAAACACCAGTCTGCCTGTCCTGAAAAGGGAGAGATGGCGGAGAAAGAGACTTAAGGTGAAACAGACGTGAACTTACTGACCACAGTGCATACTGTGTATTACATCATTAAATTCATATGCTTTATATGATATATAGTGTATAATTGTATATTAAAACATGATTTTGTCTTATAGAGTAAAAGAGAAGCCAGGGAGCAAACTCAGCAGGACATCAGAGACAGGCCAGATAAGATAGTGCACACTGTAATCCCAGTCTTCAGAAAGCCGAGGCAGGAAGACCATGAGTTTAAGGTTAGCCTGGGCTATACAGTGAGACTTTGTCTCCAAAATAAGAAATCGGACTTATAAAGAGAGAAATGGGTTTAATCTACACTGAAATAGTAATTGTATCCTTGGAAATGATTGCTCTTTTACTATATACCTATAAAATATAAGTAATGCATATTATATATTCATATATTACACATAAAATGTCAAATGGTAATATTATAAAAAGAACTTAGAAAAGATAATATTTGAGTTTTGTTGTTACTTATTTTTGAGACAGGTGGATTAGGTCTCACTGTTTAGCCTGAGCCAGCATCAAACTTGCAATGCTCCTAACTCGGTTCTCCTAAGTGCCAGGATTACAGATTTGCACCACCATGCATAGCCTGCAAGGATCTTTCACAGTCACATCTGTACATACCTAATGTTTAACTCCCAAGTTACACACATTCTCTCATATTCTCCCAACTATCCTGAGTTAAGGATTATTTCCCTTTTAAAGATAAAGAAGTGGAGATGACACTGAATATACAACATTTAGCTTTCAAAATCGGTACTCAGACAGCAGGCATGGTAGCACATGCTTGTAATTCCAGCACTTAGAAGCAGAGGTAGCTGGAGAGATGGCCCAGAGGTTAAGAGCCCTGGCTACTCTTGCAGAGGACCCAGGTTCAATTCCCAGCACCCACATGGCAGCTAACAACCATCTGTAATTCCAGTTCCAGGGGATCCAATGCCCTCTTCTGACCTCGGGCATTGATTGGACGCACTTACATACATGCAGGCAATTACACTTTGCATAAAATAAAATAAGTAAATACTTTGTTTCTTAAAGAACTAATTTAAAAAATAAAAGCTTATTAAAAAAAAAAAAGCAGAGGTAGACGGGTCGTGAGTTCGAGGTCATCCTGGAATGCATAGTAAGAACCTATCAATAAAAAGAAACAGAAAAATTGGGATTCAGTTCTCATCAGTTTGATGCCTGCCATCTTTCCTTAGCAATATGTTCTTCTCTGTCTTAATTTGTTTCTCTCCTGTAAACTCTAGCCACTTCTCCTCTCAGTCATTGGGGTACTACACGCAAATGTCTACCAAGATCTGCAAAATAGCATCCCAGAGCAAATAGCATTTTCATTAAATCCACAAGATACAAAAATATTCTGAGTCTCGGTGCTCCTTCAATCAAATTAGCTCAGTTCCTTCAACATCCTTGTGCTCTTCCTCCATGTAGATAAAATTCTGTTGCTGCTTTCAGATTTCATCTACTGCATCCTTTATGACGGCGCTGACTACTGTTTCCACTCCAGCTGAGTGTGCTGCCTTTCACTCTGATGCCGCTCAGAGTGAGTGCAGACTTACAGTCCCCCGTGGTGCTGCGCTTACTTTAGGGGCCAGCCCCAAGTCTCAGGACCCACCTGCAGTTTGATCTCCTTTACGTTTAGGGGTTTCCAAGATCCCTTTGTGTTTAATAACTTGCTAGAATGGTTCATATAACTCAAGAAAGCTCTGTGTGTAGTTTTATTATAGCTATAACAAAGTCTCAGCCTTCAAATAATCTGATTTGCCTTTCTGGTGGCCTGCCCCAATAACTGAAGCTTTGTAAGGGATTATCATAAATTGCCTCATTAGCAATACAAAGGTACTGCTATCATTCAGAGAGTCCCAAGGGTTTTTGAAGTTCTATGGCAGAAAAGTAGGACAGAGACCAATGTGATACCACAGCCTAGATAGTCTCAGCACTTGAAAAACTGAAGCAGGAGAACACAGAGTTCAGCTTAGGTTATATAGCCCGACTTTGCGTTGGAGGCAGGGGGCATGGTGATGCATTTCCTTAATCCCACACTTGGGAGGCAGAAGCAGACAGATCTCTGTGAATTTGAGACCAGCCAGGTCTACACAGAGATTCCAAACTAAGCAAGGCTACATAGTGAGACCCTGTCTCAAAACAGTCAGTCCCTACAAGCCACCATGAGGTTTGGTTGCTTTTCTGAGGCCCAAGTCAGAAAGGTCAGCGTCTCCTTTTTCTTTCTTCGGTCTCTTTGGTGATCCTTGTCTGCCACGTGTCTGATCTTCACCGAAGCTCAAATGCCTGGCTTTTTCCCTCCCTCCCGAGGATTCTTCTCCTCTGGGCAGCTTCTGAGAGTTACAGTTTGCCTGCCTTGAGGCATTTTTCTTTTAAACTCAAAGTTGTCCTCCAGCATCCCTTTTGAGTCTGTTCTTAAATTCTTTTATTAATTGAAACAAACAAAACAAAAAATAGCAAATTTATTATTTGTTATCTCACAAAATACTGAGGAATCTTTCCATATATATGTACCTCATTGTGTTTATTATAAAATGTGCCCCAAGCATTGTTTGTTTACCAACTTTTCCAGATTATTCTGACCCACATCCAAATTTCAGAGTCATTGTTGTAAGGCATTCCTATAGCCCTTTTGCTCCCACATTATATTCTGTCCATTTGTCATATTAAACAGATGTCCTTGAGAGTTCACTGTCACTCACCCACTGGAGAATTATTTTCACTTAAATTTTTCCATTTCTCTCATGAAAGTTCAAGTTTTTCCAAATAAGAGAAAAAGAATATTCACCATGTTCTTTTCTTTCAGCCCTGGAGTCAATGTGTGAAAGCAAGTTATTATCTCTGAAGAAGGAAGTTTATGAAATAGAATCATGCCAGAGGGAGATGATGGGACTTACAAAGCATGGCCTCGAGTACTCCAGTTTTAGAGATGTTCTGGAATATGGAAACCACTTTTCAAGACAACTGGGATATCAAAATGGGCATTTAAACCAAGAAATACTTCCTAATGAATACACACCCACATTTATGCAACAGACTTTCTTTTCCCTACGTCAGATAATTAATAATGAAGAGAAACCCTACGAATGTAAGAAATGTAAGAAGGTCTTTAGTCATAACTCACAGTTTATTCAGCATCAGAGAATTCATATTGGTGAAAAGTCTTACGAATGTAAGGAGTGTGGGAAATTCTTTAGTTGTGGTTCACATGTTACTCGACATCTGAAAATTCATACTGGTGAGAAGCCCTTTGAGTGTAAGGACTGTGGGAAGGCCTTCAGTTGTAGCTCATACCTTTCTCAGCATCAGAGAATACACACTGGTAAGAAACCCTATGAATGTAAGGAGTGTGGGAAAGCCTTTAGTTATTGCTCAAATCTTATTGACCACCAGCGAATTCACACTGGTGAGAAACCCTATGCATGTAAAGTATGTGGGAAAGCCTTTACAAAGAGCTCACAGCTTTTTCAGCATGCACGAGTTCACACAGGTGAGAAACCCTATGAATGTAAGGAATGTGGCAAAGCCTTTACTCAGAGCTCAAAGCTTGTTCAGCACCAGAGAACCCACACTGGTGAGAAACCCTATGAGTGCAAGGAGTGTGGGAAGGCCTTTAGTAGTGGCTCAGCACTCACAAATCATCAGAGAATCCACACAGGTGAGAAGCCCTATGATTGTAAGGAATGTGGGAAGGCTTTTACTCAGAGCTCACAACTTCGGCAGCATCAAAGAATTCATGCGGGTGAGAAACCTTTTGAATGTTCTGAATGCGGGAAGTCCTTTACTCAGAACTCCCAACTTTTCCAACATCAGAGAGTCCACACAGATGAAAAGCCTTATGAATGTAACGAATGTGGAAAGGCCTTTAATAAATGTTCAAACCTTACCCGACATCAGAGAATTCATAGTGGTGACAAGCCCTATGACTGTAAGGAGTGCGGAAAGGCATTCAGTAGTGGCTCAGACCTTATTCGCCATCAGGGAATTCATACTAATGAATAATAAGGATTTTGTTTCATAGTTACTTTCTTTCCCTTTGTTTGATTTGATATTTAAGTTTTCAGTCCAAATGCATTTAACTAGGTTATGAATTCTAAGTCTAGATTTACACTCCCAGCCTCATCCCAATGTCAGTTGACCAGTAAGTAGTTCCTTATTTCCCCTTTGCTTGGAGACGCATTATACTCTTGCTGTATCTGCTTCTTTTTTAGGGCTATCTTTGGATTTCTAGACTTTCTATTTGATGCTTGCACTAGTATAATGTTTAAATTTGGGGACCTTTAATAATTTTAAATTCCTTGTGGAATCTCGCATTGTGTCTGAGGCGGCCTCAGTCTTTCTGCTTCATTTCATGAGTGCCAAAATTAAGTGTGATCATTCTGATTTTAGATGACGACTATCAAATTGATAGAACCAATTCTGCCAGACGTTGTTTTCTAAGGAAGCATAGTCAGTATGTCTGTTTGTCCTTCACCCGCTTTTATCATACTAAAAATAATAATTGCATTTCACTAGATAGCAGTTTTTATTGTAAGGACTCATATAATATCTTTTTAAAATTACTTATCTTACGGTTGCTTCTAAATTTTTCTAGTTATAAAAACTGTCTCCATTAATATGACCCAAAATTTATCTTTGGATGCTTGGTGGGTTTTTTTGTTTGTTTGTTTCTTCTTTTAGAATTTAGAACATGTATTCACCTCGTGTACCCCCTTTTTCCTCGTGTACAATTCCTATTCATTAGCCCTAATCCTAGTGTCATACTAGAAAGGGTAAGTTCTTTAGAAAAGGTTTTTATTTCTTGACTTTTTTTCTTATATATGTTAGTGGTGTTTTATTTCTTACGTTATATGCAGTCATATGTATGCATTGGTTTACTGTGAGAAAACTCAACTAATTCATCAATATAAAGAACTTGGCTGTATTCCTAACATATAGTATGGGCTTAATATAATAAAAGCTTTTTTGTTGTCATTGATATACTAATTTTCTTGTCTTCATTATGATTTATAGAAAGGGTGTGTGAGTGTGTGTGTGTGTGTGTGTGTGTGTGTGTTGCCAAGGGTAGAAGCCAGGGCCTTGTGCATGTTGGGTAAATGCTGTACCACTGAGTGCCACCCCTCACTGCTGGGTTCTGGGCAACTATTCTACCACTGAGCCGTGCCCCCAGCTCCTCACTGGTAGACCTAGGCAAGTGCTCTTCCTCTGGGCCTTGCCTCTCAGGGGTGAATTCTAAGCAGGTGTTTTACCTATAAGTTACTCGCAAAGTCTGCAGAAAGGTCTTTTAACTATGTTATTTACCTTTGTCAAAACCAGAGGATTTGTAATGGAAAGAAGAAATTATAGGAAAGAAAACCTTTCTTTTGCCTATTATTATTATTAAATTATAAATGGAAAAAGAGTGGGGGGGTAGTCTTCGTTCAGACTTAATTCTTTATTGTTGTATAAGGAATACCAGTCTGAAACTCGGCGGGGGGGGGGGGCGTGGTAATGGTGGATAGTTGAGTCACTGCTGTCAAAACAGGAAGAAGAGATGGGAATATTAATCCATTTACAAAAAAAACAAAGCATGGAGCTGTATGACACTTCCTGGGGAATGTTGCCAGACACTCGCAGACTAGACCAGCCGCCTCGAAGAGGCTCAGACCATCTAAGATACCTGGAAAAGACTACAACTTCCAAGCTGTGCAGTGAGCTCAGGTTTCTAGCAAGCCCAAAGGTGTGCGATAACTGTCACACACAAACCACACACCCATGCATTCAATCACAGCCACCCGTCGCGGAGCCTCATCATCTTACACACAGTCCCCAACACGCTAGAGTCAGCCAGGGGCGGCGCCCAGCTTGCCGGCGCATGCGCACTCAGGGCCGCCGCGTGAGCCTCAGGGACAAAGTGAAACTAGGTCACGGCGCAAAGCACTCTGGGGACCGGTAGTTCACGGGGCCCCGCTGAGCTGTTGGTTCCGATCCCAGGGAGCTCGGTCCTGCGCGAGCTTCAGCCCTCACTCCGCGCGGGGGATGCTGGGTAGTGACGTCACGGGCCTGGGTCGCAGAGCTCGTTTCCGTAGCCTGCGGCGCGGGGAGGTGAGTTAGGCCCGGCCGTGGGCTGGAGCAGGAGGTCAGGGACTGGGCTGGAGATGGACCGGCGCGGAGCAGTGTGGGGACCCGGCGGACATTGCGAGACACACTGTGTGTGAGAGGGAGTGTGTCACCCTGTTCCTGTGTGTCAGCATGTGACAGGCTGTGCGTGTGACAGAATGGTATCCTGCGTGTCAGCGTATGCGAGTGTGGTGCCTGTGTGTGTGTGTGTGTGTGTGTGTGTGTGTGTGTGTGTGTAGGGGGGCGGCTGACTGTTTCTGGAAGACTGCTTGTGTTTGTGATTGTCCACTGTGCGTCACTATGGATAAGTTTGTGGGAGACGAAGATGTGACGTTGTGTTTGTTTCTGTGACTGTGTTTGACTTCCTGTTTCTGTGGCTGCACATTTGTGTTGGAAGGCGTGACAGCAGGTGTGATTTTGTGACCATGATCATGTGTTTCGGCAGCCATAATCTTGCATGAGTAATTTTGACCTTGTGTGGTTTGCCACTGGATGTGTGACTTGTGCAAGCTGTCTCTCTGCTGTGTGTGACACACACGCACCCTCTGCCCTAATATGGCTGTGATGGGCATTGTGGATGTGATTGTGCATCTCTGTGTGTGTGACTGGGTGAGAATTTGTTTGTGTGTGGTGAGGTTATGGACTGGATGAACTGGGAATCTTCTGTGTGATTGTGAAGCACAGAAAAATTAGTTACTTGCCCAAGGTCACACAGTTAATAAGTGACAGAACCAGGACTCGAACCCAAGAAAATTTGTTCTAGACCTCTTGGTTTTTAAATTAGTAAATTACTTTGGTCCTTCACACCCACATACACATTGTTAGAAAGAAGAAGGGAAGGGTATTGGAGAGAAGTACTTCTGGAACGAGAGACCTTTTGTATATGGGAGTTTAATGTAGGTGTGTCTCAGTCTGTGATTTATAAGATCCACTCTGAAGACACTGCGGTGAGAACACACTTAAACTGGTTTCTTTCAGGCGAGGAAAGCCCATCCCAAATGCCCAGTATTCCCCTTTAAAACCACTGAGTTTGAGATTTTTGTTTGTCAAAATGATTCCATGTTTTGTACTGAGAAAGACTTAAGCTCACTTGGTACATCATAAAGACAGCCATGAACTAAAGTGTTTGGTTTTCATTTTTGCATTTAATAAAAATGTTTTCATTTCTACTTGTGAATGTAGATTCTAAACGAGAACAAGAGAGAAGCCTTGTGTGCTGAGTGTGTTGGTTCCTACAGTCTTTTTTTAAAGTATTTTTTATTTTTATTTTATGTGTATGAGTGTATTGCCTACATGTGTGTAAGTGCACTTGTGTTGTGCAATGCCCTCAGAGGTCAGAAGAGGGTGTCGAATCCCCTGAAATTGGAGTCACGGACGATTGTTAGCCACCATGTAGGTTCTGGGATTCGAATCCAAGTCCACTGTAAGAGCAACCAGTGCTCTTAACCACCACTGAACCATCCCTCCAGCCCTGATTCCTGCAGTCATTAACTGTAGAGAAAGATTCTGAGAGATTAATTTGCCCAAGGTCATATAGCTAAGGATAGGAGCGTCAGCCTGGGTGCAGGAACTTTAAAAACCTGTCTTTTCCATTATACCATTCCATTTTTGCAGAGACTGATGCTTCATTCAGATTTAGAAACATACTAACGAAGGGATACACAGCTATAGAATAAAACAGAAATTTGAAAGCAAGTCTTTTATGCACTTAATGCTTCTTCCAGCTGTCAAGAACAAGGCATTGATTTTCCTCTCAGGTTGCAAAGGCTTTTTATAGACTATTTCAAGTTGTACCGCACTAAGGAAGTTACATTCCTAGAGACTGCTAACAGGGTATACCAGAATTCTAGGTCAAATGAAGCTGTCCCCATTTTCAGATAAAGATGTGTTGGCTTTGAGAAGATAAGCAATTGTTTCAGGCTGCATAGACTGCTGAGGCAGTGTTTCAGTCAGGCTGCTTTTCCATGTAATAACAAATATCTGTCGTGTATGGAGATGCTTCTTTGGCATCTGTCCATGGCTTTGTTGAATATTCCCCAGCCAGACATTGTAGCTTTTTAAAAGACCAGCTTTTTTGTTCTTTTTGAGACAGGGTCTCCCTGTAGTCCCAGCTGGCCTGGCAGTCTCTATGTAGACCAGGCTGGCCTCTGTCTCGTAGACATCATCTGTCTCTGCTTCCCAAATGCTGGGATTAAAGGTGTGTACCACCATGCCCAACAAAACACCACCTTTTAAAAACGCTTAAAAATTTTTTTAGAATTTCGTACAGAAGTACTGTATTTACAGTATTTCATTTCCACCCCTCTCTCCCTCCAGCTCTGTCCGTGCCCCTTCAACCCACTGCCTCTTCTCTAATTATTATTATTATATACACACACGCACCTAAGCTACTGAGTTCAGTTAGCGTTCTTCATATGTGCATGTATTTGGGGCTGAGCTTGTGGGATTGGATAACCTATCAGGGGCTCATTGCTGAAGAAAATTGATCGTTCCCTTCTCCCAACCCCCAAAACAGCCATTTACTGACTGTAGCTCTTTATCTAGGGGAGGGGCCTTGTGAAATTTCCCCCATCTGCATTGGCATATTGATGAATGTGAAAAGGACCAGCTTTTGAATGTTTCATTGTGACTTTTTTATGTGTAAGAGGTACATGGGTGTATTGCCTGCATGTGTGTAAGTGCACCCAGGCCATGTAGTGCCCAAACAGGACAGAAGAGGGCGCTGAATCTCCTGGAACTAGAGTTATGTAAAGTTGTTGACCCCATGTGGGTGCTCTGATCCGTGCCCCAGTCTGAAGTTTTTGCAGAGCTCTTACTGCTGAGCCATCTCTTCAGCCACTCATTTTGACTTTCATGAATTGAGTTGGTTGCTTAAACTTTTTTTTTTTGGTCTTTTTGTCTTTTTGAGACAGAGTCTCTCTGTAGCCCCAGCTGGCCTGGAACTTGCTATGTAGACCAGGGTAGCCTAGAACTCACAGAGATCCCCCTGCCTTTGCCTTCCAAATGCTGGGATTAAAGGCATGCACCATCACACCTGGCTCACTTAAACTTTTTGAACATCAATTGACTTCTTGGTAAAAAGGGGATAATAGTACCTGTTGTTTCAGTTTGTGAGAACTACATGGGGTAATAACATAACAATATGCTTTATATCACTACGTACAGGTAGCAAAGTATGACTTATGTATTACTCTTAAGAATATTTTTACTTTTAATTATGTATGCTTGTGTGTGTCTGCATGTATGTGCACATGAATACGGGTGCCTGATGAGGCTAGTAACATCATATCCTCCTAAAGCTGGAGTTACAGGGGGTTATGAGCTGCCTGACGTGGGTGCTGGGAACCGAACTTGGGTCCTTGCAAGAGCCAGTACATGCTTTTAGCCACTGAGCCGTCTCTCCTGCCCCGATGCACTAATTTATACAATAGTTTTGAGCACTGCAGTACTTCTGGCTTTGTTCTGATACCAGGATACACTGATGGGCCACAAGAATCCCAGCTCGCTGTCTTGGATCTTACTGTCTTGTGTCAGAAAACAAGAAATAAGTAAATGTGCCTGATAAAGGGAAATGCAAGAATAAAAGCAAATCAGGGTAAAGAAAAAAGTAGTGATTGGAAGGGATTTTGTTTAGAGAAAAATGGCCTGGAAAGTCCCTCTGGTGTAGATCAGCGGAGCACAGGAGGGATGGAGGGAGCAAACCACGCCGCCGTCTGGAAGAAATCGTTCCAGACAGAAGGAAAAGCAGCAGCCAGGAAGGAAGCAGTGTGCATAACGAGTGAGGGGGACGGGAGGGAAATGAGGCAGCCAGGGCCAGCTCGTCAGCTGCCTCCTTGGCTGTAGGGAAGACTTTAGTTTTGTTGAGTTTGGACATCCGTCCTGTAAGTCAAGACCTGGGATTAGTTTCAACATGGCCTTTTTTTCGGATCTTGGAAAACGTGAACTGTCCCACATGAGGCCCGAGAGTGCTGAAGGGCAGTCATCCTGTCTTTGAATCACACAGGGACAACAAGAACCAGGGTGTTACCATTTCTCTTACAACCCTTACAGGACTTTGTTCTTCACTGGTAAAGGAGGAATGGCCGTTGGAGTCTGTAACGTCACGCCCCAGGTAAATTGATGGTTTCAGAAGTTGTACCTCATCTTGTTGGGACTTTGAGAACATGACGAAAGTCAGATAGCCGGGGGGGGGGGGGGCTCTCTCTCCAGTTTTTGTTCATATAATCTTTCTAAAAATATTTAATATCTGGACTGGTAAGATAACTTAGGCATGTTTTGCCAAGCCTGACAACCCAAGTTGGATCCCCAGAACCTGTAGAAGGAGAGACCTGACTCCTGTAAAGTGTCCTCTGACAGCCACAAATGTACCATCACACATATACACTAAATAAATGTAAAAAAAAAAAAACCTGTAAAACTATTTATATCCCTTTACTTGGTGTGTGCAGATGTCCTCTTAGATGGGTGACATACTGCATTGGAGAATGCAACCAAAATAAGGAGTAGATGACTGAGCACCCTTTAAATAGCTGTCGAGGGTGGGCTGTTTGGCACTTAAGCAAAACTTTAGTGAAAGGTGGGCATAGTGACACATTCCTGTAATCCCAGCACTTAGGAGACAGAGACAGGAGGAAGATCTTGTGAGTTCAAGACCAGCCTGGGCTATAGAGTGACACCTTGTCCAATAAGCAAACAGAACAAAGCCCTCAGTGTAAGCTGAGCACTTTTTGTAGAAATGTGGGGAAATGCTTTAAAAGTAGGAAGAGCAAGTACAAAGTTACTGTTACGGGAACATGTTTGGTGTGTTCCAGGAACAGCAAAAATCATTGCCTTTGGAGGGGAATCAGTATTATGAGGTCCAAGGTATAGCTAAGGACCAGGCTGTGTCGGAGTTGGCAAGACATGATCCGAACTCTGTTTTGTTCCAAGTTTGAAGGAAAGCCAAGGGAGTCTTTGTGACGTGATTTATGTTTTAAAAGAGAACAGAGAGCAGGAGGGTAAGGATGAAGTGGGAGGCCACTGAGGAAGCTGTCCTGGTGATGTGGGGAGGAGACAGTAGCCTACACCCCAGTGATACCACTGGAGCTGCTAAAATCCTGGCTCTGTAGTGGAGATGCACAGTGGGATCTAAAAGCTGAGCTCGGTGGCGCACAGCTGCAACCTCGGCACTCAGGAGGTGGAGGCAGGAGGATCAGAAGTTGAAAGTCAGCCCCAGTGACATAATAAATTTGAGCTACATGAGACCTTGTCTCAAAAAAGCAAAACAAAATGGAATTTGATTAGACGTTCGCTGTGAAAGGACCAATGATTCTGCAGGGTTTTGATTGGGTAGAAACAAATGGTCATGGTGCGGAACCAAGAATTGGGTTTGGCTACATTAAATCTGAGAGATCTATATCTGAATGGAATGTCGAGTATATATCTAGAATTCAGAACTTTAGATGCTATTTGAAGCTATTAGTATATTTAAAGCTATGAGACAGCATGAGATTTTCTTGATGGTGAGGTTGTAGCCAATATAAATGAAAAAAGAGCCAGTGAGATGGTGTGCTGGTCGCCTTAGTGTCAACCTGAGACCTCTGGCCTGAGGGGCCGCAGTTGGGGAGTTGCCTCCATTGACTGGCCTGTGGCCGTGTGTAGTGTACTTTCTTGCTTGTTGAGTGATGTGGGGGGACCCAGCCTACTGAGGGTGGTGCCACCCGGCAGGTTCTTCTCAGTTGTATGAGAAAGCAGGCTGAGTGTGGGCCAGGGAAGCAAGCCAGTGTGCAGCGTTCGTCCATGGCCTGTGCTCCAGCTCCTGCCTCCAGGTTCCTGCCCGGAGTTCCTCCCTTGGGCTCCCTCAGTGATGGACTTTGATTTGGGAGATTGAGCCAAATAAACCCTTTCCTCCTCAAGTTGGTTTTGGTCAGTGTTTTGTCACAGCGATTGAAAGCAAACTACAACGGATGGCTTAGCAAGTAAAGGCACTTGCTGCACATGTGGAGGTCAGACGACAACTTGCAGGAGTTCTCTTCTTTCTCTGTGTGAGTCTTGAAAGTCCAACTTAGGTCATCAGGCTTGGAGACAGGAGCCTTTTCCTGTGCCATCTCTCTGCCTCCTTAATTTTTTTCCCCTCCAGATACATTCTGCACTGTTTCCACTATAGAATAACCATATTTGTTATTACATTCTTTTTGGCAAAAAAGAAAAAAAAAAAAGAAAACTGGCAGTTAAGAGCCTTGGCTGTTCTTTGTAGAATACCCAGCTTTGGTTCTCAGCACCTGCATAGTGGCTAACATCCATAACTCCAGTTCCAGAGGATCCACTGCCCCCTTCTGACCTCTGTGGGCATTGCATACATTCAATGTACCTAGATACACATAGACAAAATAGTCATACACCTAAAATAAAAATAATTTTAAAATATGTTTATAATAAATTTTATTTAAAAATTAAAACAGATTATAAAAACCGGAACAAGCCATCATTTAAAAATATTTTATTTATTTTTTGTGTATGAATATATTGCCTGCATGCATGTAAGTGTACCTGTTGTGCAATGCCTGCAGAGCTCAGAAGAGGGCATCAGATTCCCCTAGAACTGGAGTTAGAGATGGTTGTTAGCCACGTGGGTGCTGAGAATTGAACCTGGGTCCTCTGCAGGAGCAGCCAGTGCTCTTAACCACTAAGCCATCTCTCCAGCCCCACAAGCCATCATTAAAAAGGAAAAAACTTTATTTCTTTTATGTGTTTTAGTGTATTGTCTTCATGTATGTAAGTGCACTTCTGTCATGCAATGCCCATGGAGGTCAGAAGAGGGTTTTGGATCTCCTGGAACTGGAGTTACAGATGATTATTAGCCATCATGTGGGTGCTGGGACTGTTTACCATGTCGTGTATAAGTTTTGTAATAGACGCTAGACATACATGAGCTTAAAGCAGACATTCTTCCTTGTATACAGATTACACTTCATGATATAGACTAAACTAGTTTTGAACATACATATTTTTCCAGATTTTTTGTGTGTAATCATCCAAGGAAGAATCTGTCTAAATCTCTTCATGTATAATTTCTCCTGACATAGATAGACGCTAAATTTTAGGCTTTTTGTTAAAGTCCAACTTGTGGCCTTTATTGACTGTATCTGCTCCATTCAGTTTGGGGAACATGAAGAGAGAACTGACTCCCATGAGTTGACCTCTGCGGTGCATTCCAGTCCCCCCCCCTTACTAATTAATTAAAATGTACTAAATATTGTTTGTTTTTGTGGTGCTGGGAATTGAATCAGACCTCACTCATTGTTTTTTTAAAATATTTTATTATCTTTATGTATGTCAGTGTATTGCCTCCATCTATGTAAGTGTACCCATGCCCTTGGAGGTCAGATCCCCTGGAACTGGAGTTACAGACTGTTGTTAGCTGCTGTGTAGGTGCTGGTAACTGAACCTGGGTTTTCAGCAAAAGCAGCCAGTGCTCCTAACTACTGAGCCATCTCTCAAGCCACTCAGGCCTCATACATTCCAGGCAAATGCT
Source organism: Eospalax fontanierii (assembly GCA_035773235.1). NCBI lineage: Eukaryota > Metazoa > Chordata > Mammalia > Rodentia > Spalacidae > Eospalax > Eospalax fontanierii. The sequence goes on along the minus strand of CM069554.1, from coordinate 23,061,319 downwards.
TTACCATTAAGCCTTCCTCTAGTCCAAGAATTTCTCTATACTTAGCATGTGTCTCATAGCTGGGAATAGTACATACCTCCCAACACTAGGGAGGCAGAGGCAGGCCCATCTCTATGAATGCAAGGCCAGTCTGGTCTACATAGCAAGTTCCAGTCCTGCCAGAGCTACATAGTGAAATCCTCTGTCAAAAACACCAAAAATAATAACAGTATATGTATCAATAGCTTATTTTTTGTTCATATACATTTTGGTAATACTCTATTTTTTCTATATTTGGTTTTCTCACAGAAATGTAAGTTTTCAGGAGATAAGTCTGTTTTCTTTATCTTTTCTCAAAGTATTTTACAAACCTGAATATGTGATTCTTTTCTGATAATTCCTTTTCTTCAGTCACACAGACCTTTGAACTTGCAGAATCCTTTTTTCTCTACTCATTAAGACCGTGCGGGATCTGAGCACTAAGAAAAAAAGTTTTCTTTTAATTTTAGGGGTTGATGACTTTCAGAGATGTGGCTCTAGACTTTTCCCAAGAAGAATGGGAATGGCTGAACCCATCTCAGAAGGATTTATACAAAGAAGTTATGTTGGAAAACTACAGGAACGTGGTATGGCTTGGTAAGAATGTTTCTCTCCCCAAATAAAATTTTTTCCCTCTGAGATGTTTTCCACCTTTGATAATATCATGTGTTACTTTACTTCTTATTTTCAGGACATTTGAAACGGTTTCACAGAATTGGAAATAAGTTGCTCTCTCTGCTATAAAAGCTCTCTTTGCTGTTTGGAACAGCAATATCAGCATTCCCTGGGACTTTAAGATGCCGGTCAGGGACCCTGCACTAGACCTACAAAACCAGAAGCTCTGGGCATGGGCCTAAGTAGTTTGGGCTTTAGTAAGCCTTCCTCCTGGGCCTGATATCTGTTCCACTCTTAGAGCCCCTGAAGCTGTGGTTCAGTAGGTTTGAATTGAGACTCGAGTTTGCAATTCAAAAACAGCACAGAGGTGACAGTACAGTGACTCTAGCGTCTTGAGAGCTAGTGCTAGGAAAGAAGCTTCATCTTCCTCATCCTCCCTTGAAGCACCACCCCGTTCTGTGGCCCTTCCTCAAATGTCTTTTCTTGTTTGAGGATCCAGAGATCGGGTGCAGGACACGGAAGAGCTGTTGCATGCTGATTTGCCTGTCTTTTGCTCTTGTTTCTCTTTCCCTGAAAATAGGATTCTCCATTTCTAAACCCAACATGATCTCTTTGTTGGAGCAAGGAAAAGAGCCTTGGATGGTGGAAAGAAAGAGTTCATGCGGTCGTTGTGAAGGTGAGTGACAAATGACCGGGGAAGGCTGTTGGAAGTTACCCACCCAAGCGGCCATGCAGGGGCTGCTCCGGGGCATCTGAAATCTCATCGTATGTGCTGCCCCAGAAACTTCTTCACTTTGGACTTTTATTTCTCCCCATTTCTGTCAAGTTCTATAGTCTTCTGTCTGTACCCTGAATCTCAAATGTTCAGTTTTCCCCTCCATTTAAGTTTAGAATGATATACATGCCTAGGTTTTTAGACCCTTTATTTTTATCAAATTAGCATCAAAGGTTTGTATGGATATTGTTGAAAGAACGGAATCATTTCACAAGGCTTCTTTTTTCTAAAGGGATTTTCTTGCTCTACCTTCCCGTCCCCCACTTCTTAAAGGGACCTACTTTTTTTTCTTGGAGCCCCCTTTAATGTTTCCTTCAGGCCACTGAGATGGGCTAGCAGGTAAATATGTTGCCACCAAGCAGCCCGATGACCTGGGTTCAATCCCTGAGACCCATGGGTGCAAGGAGAGAAAGATGCCTGCAGATTATCCTCTGACCTCTGCACTTGCGCACTAGGACATCACACATGCATGTGCACACAAGAAAATAAATAAATGTTAAAAAATTATAAATACATGTTAAAAATGTTGACAGTTTTCATTGTCTTCACACCCCTTTGCCCTGTCTTAATCCCTTGAGTAAAAACTCATGCCAGCTACCTTTCCTGTCAGGCTTAGTAATTATCTAGTATCTTTTTACAAAGAAAATAAGAATTTTAAAAGATATTCTATTAAAAAAAAGGAAAGATTTTTTTCCTTTTTTTTTTTTTTTTTTTTTGAGACAGGATCTCCCTGTAGTCACAGCTGGTCTGGAACTTGCTATGTAGGCTAGGCTGGCCTTGAACTCACAGAGATCCGTCTGCCTCTGCCTCCTGAATGTTGGGATTAAAGGTATAAGACACCTCACCTGGCTGATTTAACATTTTGTACTTAAGTGTTGATTAGTCTTGGGCTCCTAACCCCGTGTATGACATACAATATTCATTTAGTACATGTATTAAATCGACCATAAATGCAAACATAAACACATATGTATAATTTTTTAATACCACTGGGGATCGAACCCATACTTGTTCAGCATGCTTCCCAGTCCTGCTTTACCATTTTCTTATCCTCAGCCCCTGCGCACACACAGCTGCACTCCCGCCCTCCTGTTCCGGGAACGGCTTCGTTTTGATTAAATCACTATTCCGTGCAGTTTTGTAGAGCTGGCCATAGTACCTCAAGCTCTCTTTTGGCATTTTCCATAGTGGCAGGGAATTTTAAAAGTCACCCTGGTGGTATTCTGATGGAAGGAAGGTCTCGAATCCAGGCTAAAGTTCTAAAGACTTTTTTACAGAATTTTTTTTTTATACTATTGATCATTTTATCCACATGTTCTTTTAAAACAATAGTCTAAATTCAAAGTAAATTACTTATAGAATTCCAACTGAAATTGCTCTAAGTAAACAAGAGGTAGAGCGTGCAAGTGCCACTGTTTTTCTTTTGGTGCAGTTAAACATTTGTTTAAATTTTCTTTAAAATAATTTTTGTAGCATTTTAGAGGAGCAGAACCTGCATATACAGACATTTGCTCTCTCTTGATATTTTCCAGACTGGGAGTCTTGGTGTGAAATCAAGGAGTTGTCTCCAAAATGGTTCCTTGATAATGAAACAGTGTCTCAGAAGATGGTGGCAGAAAGGCCCCAGAGTCATGGCCTTGAATGGTCCAGTTTCAGAGAAGCCAGGAAATTTGGGCGTGAGCTTGAGGAGCATCAGAGAAATGTGGAGAGGCATTTCAGGCAAATGCCAACTTTTAAGGACATCTCTTTTGGTAAAAAAGACAATGAATATAATCCTGGGAGAAGCATCCCCATCAAGTCAGTCCTTTTAACACAACAGAGAGTTCCCATAGTAAAGCGAACATATAATCTTGATATTTATGATAAAATCTTCCCCCCAAATTCACTCAAAATTGAATATAAAAGACTCCATGCTGAGAAGGACTCTTTGGTAGATAATGAACATGAAGAATTCAACCAGAGTACACACTTTAGTCGAGATATAAGAATTCCTTCTGCTGAGAAACCTTATGAAAGTAGTGATTTTTCAAATCTCTTAGCCTTGCATTCATTACTTACTCAGCATCCATCTACTGATTTTGGAAAATTACCTCATGAATATGATGAATGTGGTGATGCCCTTAGCTATTACTCACTCCTTACTCAAACTCAGAGAATTCACGGTGGAGAGAAACCATATGCATGCAGCTGTGGAAAAGCCTTTGGCCATGACTGCTTTCTCAGTGAACGTCTGAGGACTCATATTGGAGAGAAAGCATATGAATGTAAAGAATGTAACAAAGCCTTCAGGCAGAGTGCACACCTTGCTCAGCATCGAAGAATCCACACTGGAGAGAAACCTTTTGTATGCAGTGAATGTGGGAAGGCCTTCAGCCGTTATGCCTTCCTCATTGAACATCAAAGAATTCACACAGGAGAAAAACCCTATGAGTGTAAGGAATGTAACAAAGCCTTCAGACAGAGTGCTCACCTTAATCAACACCAGAGGATTCACACAGGAGAGAAACCCTATGAATGTGGTCAGTGTGGAAAGGCCTTCAGCAGACGCATAGCTCTTACCCTTCATCAAAGAATTCATACAGGAGAAAAACCCTTCAAATGCAACGAATGTGGGAAGACCTTTGGCTACCGCTCACACCTTAATCAGCATCAGAGAATTCATACCGGTGAAAAGCCCTATGAGTGCATCAAATGTGGGAAGTTTTTTAGAACGGACTCGCAACTTAATCGACATCATCGAATTCATACTGGAGAGAGACCATTTGAATGCAGCAAATGTGGGAAGGCCTTCCGCAGTGCTTTAGTTCTGACTCACCATAAGAGACGTCATGCAGGAGAAAAACCTTACGAATGCAGCAAATGTGGGAAGGCCTTCAGTTGCACTTCATACCTCAACCAGCACCAAAGAATTCATACAGGAGAGAAACCTTATGAATGCAATGAATGTGGGAAGGCCTTCCATCAAATCTTGTCCCTTAGACTGCACCAGAGAATTCATGCTGGAAAGAAACTTTACAAATGTAGTGATTGTGGGAATAATTTTAGCTGTTCCTTAGCCCTTAGACGACATCAGAGGGCCCATAATAGAGAAATTTTCTGATTATAACAACTGTAACATTTGGTCACTGTTCAGTCTTGAGCAGTGAGTATTGGCAAATCCTGTTTGGATCGTAATTCTCTAAATGTAGTACGTGTAGAAGAGCCTTCAGTTCATGAGCACACATTTGAAATCGGTGGAATAGTAAAGATCTGTGCGTTTTTATCCGTACCGTGCCCCACTTACTCCACCCTCAAGGTCTACAATTCTGATGAAGCTGACTGGTCATAGGCTTCCAAGTCATTTTCTCTCGACCTAGTGATCAGTAAGAGATTGGCACATGGCCCTGTCTGCACCATTGAGCCTTTTATGGATACTTACGGGTAGTAAAACAGAATATCCATTTTTAAAACTTTCCAGAATTGTGAGTTTTGAGGATTCATTGGAGTTTTAAAAAATCACCAGTAGACTTTTTTGCCACCACATACCGAAAGCCCTCCCGAAAGAGAACTCTTAACAGGAAAATGGAGATGAAAGACTGAAATCTAATGACATTGTTTGATCTCAGTCCATTCCTGCATGATCTCTACACTGCTAACTTTTACTTTCTCATTTTTGTGAGGAATAAATTTCCTTTTTTCCTACATTAATTTGAATTAGAATTTGCCTCTTAGAATTAGAACACCAGTTCATACATCCTGTGTTTACCAGCTTAATCTTCTATATGGCATAATTATTTTCTGGAAAGAGAAAACTTAAGCAATAACAAGTACATGAAAATAGCATACAATTCATACAGCTGAGAGAATTGTTGCATTTTATTTGTTGAAAAAATAATTAGTGTGAATTAGTTTACTTCATAATAAGAAAGGACACTGAAAGTTCCTAGTAAGATTCCATAACAGAGTTTAATTAAAGAAGTTAAAATTACTTATAGCAATGGATCTCCATCGGTCTGTCAAGAGTCCAGAATCTAAGAGAATTGTGAATCTATTAGTTAATGACTTCATCTTAAAAATTATTTGATTTATTCTTTAAATGATTTTGAGAGAGACAGAGAAAGAGAGACAGAACGAATGTGAGTACTTATGGAGGTCAGAACTGGTGTTGGATCCACTGGATCTGTCGTTACAGGTGGTTGTGAGCTGCCTGACAGGACTGGAAACCAAACTCTGAACCTCTGGAAGAACAGTAAGTGCTCTTAACCCCTGAACCATCTCTCCAACTCTGATTTTATTCTTAAACATAGTTGTATGGCAGAATACACAGTGTAAAAATATTTTATAGGTGTGCTATAAACTTGATTTAAGAAGTTTGTGGATAATTTCTTTGTAACTAGTGATAGCAGATTACTGCTCACTGCTGGCAGAATGAGCCATTTCCAACTGTTGGTGCCAAAAATTTTTAGAGAATAAATCATTACTATTACTCCAGAGCATGAGGAAGAAGGGGCGTGGGCCACTGTGTTTCTGCTTTATTTGAGTGGATGTAGGCAGGCAAACTTTGATGCTATGGAAAGATTAGCTATCTGAACAATCAGAACTAGTTAGAAACGAGTTATATGAAAAGCACCTATTAAAAAACTGGTCGGAGGGGCTGGATAGATGGCTCAGTGGTTAATAGCAATGGCAGCTCTCACAGGGGACCTGGGTTGGATTCCCAGCACCTACACAGTGGCTAACAGCTGTTCATGACTCCATATCCAGGGGAATCCAATGCCACCTTATTGGGTACACTTACATGCAGGCAATAATAAAATACTAAAAAAAAAAAAAAAAAGATGAAAAGCAAATTAGGAGATAATGGAGATTTGTATGTGTACATAGAGCAAAATAATGACTACCACATTCATAATTTAAACCTACCTCTACTTTAAATGAACATTTTCTTAAATGTTGATTAGTTTCCTTTTGAATTACTTAACAGATTCTTTAGTAAGACTCAGTACTTCAAATATTGAACAGAAGCAATTTTAGTTATAAACATCGCTGAACATCTTACATCTATCTCATTTTAAATGGATTAGTATAAGTTTAACTTATATCACTTTTCCTAGAAGTACAGAAATACTCAGGGCTGGAGAGATTGCTCAGTTGTTGAGATCCCTGGCTACTCTTGTAGAGGACCCTGGTTCAGTTCACAACCATCAGTTCTCCAGTTCCAGGGGATCTGATACCCTCTTCTCGCATTAAACACTCATGTACTAAAAAAATAAATAGCATTAAAAAAAAATACTAAGAATGTTTCCCATTAGTGTCTACAGTTCCGGTAGACACTAAGTCTGAGGTATTTACTAATTGCTTTTTAAAACTCAGTTTAACATGTGGCAGCTTGTATTAGCTCCTTGTCTTCCTGCTACAAATATCTGACAAGAGGCAACTTAAGAAAGGGTTTATTGTGATGTACAAGACCCTCATGGTGGGGAAGTCATAGAGGAAGGAGCTTGAGGTGGCTTGCTGCTGCATCTGTGACTTCCTATGGTCAAGAAGCAGTGTCTTAGTTTCTTTCCTGTTTCTGTGATAAAATACCCCAATAGAAGCAGCTTAACAGAGAGAGAGTTTATTTCAGCTCATCAGTCAGTGGTGCCATCCATCATGGCAGGGGAGTCAAGGTGGCAGGAACTTGAAGCATCTGGTCATACCACATCCACAACCAGAAGCAGAAGGTGATGAGTGCTCATGCCCAGCTCCCTTTCTCCTTTGTAGTCATCCTGGACTCAACCCAAGGAGACATGCCACCCACTTTTAGGCAGGGGCATCACACCACTGTCAACCCAATCCAGAGTAATGCAGAGGCCCGTCTCCTCAGAGATTCTCGAGTCTGTCAGGTTGATCTGTACACACGGAGAGAGATGAATGCCCTTGAGCAGCCAGCTTTGTCTTTTAATTCAGCCCAGGAGTGGGTCTTCCCACCTCAACCTGATCTAAATCCCTCACAGAGATGCAGAGTTTATTTCCATGGTGATTCTAAATCCCATCAAGTCAGCAGTCAAGATTAGCCATCACATAGTTTATTTCTTCCTCAAAGGTGACATAAACTCAAGTGCTGATTTTATTTTCCCAATAAGCTTTACTTTTAGCATTGATAAAAATGTTTGTTTAACATTATTTGCATTTTGCAGTAAGATGTTTTCTCTTGTGGTGAGGAACTACATTTTGTTTATCTCTAGTTGTTGAACCCAATATCTTAGTACATATATTGGCCTGAACTTTTACATTTTTTTTTGATTATTTTTATTTTATATGTGTGAGTGTTTTGCCTGCATGTATGTAAGTGTACCTGTGCTGTGAAAAGCTCACAGAGACCCAGTAAATGGAGTTATGGACAGATGTTAACTACCATGTGGGTGCTGGGAACTGAACCCAGGTCTTCTGCAGGAGCAGTCAGTGCTTTTCACTGCTGAGCTCTCTCTCCAGCCTCATGGCCTGAGCTTTTAGAATCATTGGAAGTTGATTCTTTCTAAGTATCTGATTGTATTAGAATCATCTAGAGGTAGGGGTGTGTGTGTGTGTTTGTATATGTGTGTGTTTCTGAAAAGGATGTGTTGATCCTCTAAAATTTTTGTATGAAGAACTGCTGTGTGCCAGGCTTTGTTTTAAAGTATGCAGTGGATATGCACTATTGAGTTAAACAGACAAAGATCCCTGTCTTCATAGAGGATTGCTAATGAGCGAGACAGAAGACAAAAAAGATATATAAATAAAAAATATACACGATCAGGTGAAGAGATTGCCCAGTGGGTAGACACTCTTGCTTCCAAGCCTGAAGACCTGAGTTCAACCCTGGGACCCAGATGGTAAAAGGAGAGAACCAGTTCCTGAAAGTTGTTCTCCGACCTTCACGCACATGCTGTGGTGGCATATATATACCCCAAGTGTATATATATTATGAGTTATTATATTTTTATATTATAATTAGTTATATAATTATAGTCATTTATATAAATAACATTTATAATTTATTCCATAAATTCGAAGAGGAAAAAGACGAAAGAATGGAGATGCATGTCAGGGAAGTGACATTTCAAGGTGACTTTATACAAGATTTGAGACTAAGAGATCTATCCATGCGTAGTAAGTATAGATATACACATAGACATATTTATATACTTATATAGTTAATGGAAAATCAACTTACACTGATATATATGTTTACAGTTATACTTAGCAACTTAATTCTTATATTTTATTATACCTGTGTGTTTGTATATTACATCTTAATTGAGTCAGTTGGGCTCATGGTCATTTATAATCTCAATTTTAAATTGCTTAATTTTTTAGATTAAGGTAATTTTTATTTTATGGGTATGAGTATTTGTCTACGTGTGTGTGTGTGTAGTCACCTACATGTATGTGTAGTCACCTACATGTGTGTGTAGTCACCTACATGTATGTGTAGTCACCTACGTGTATGTGTAGTCACCTACGTGTATGTGTAGTCACCTGCGTGTATGTGTAGTCACCTACCTGTATGTGTAGTCACCTACGTGTATGTGTAGTCACCTGCGTGTATGTGTAGTCACCTACGTGTATGTGTAGTCACCTGCGTGTATGTGTAGTCACCACATCTATGCCTGTAGCCTGCAAAGACCAAGAGAGGGCATTGGATCCTCTGGAACTGTAGTTACAGGCAGTTGTGAAGCATTCGGGTACTGGGAACCTTTGCAGAGCACTGTATGGTCTTAACTCCTCAGCCATCTCTTCATCACTGGGGGAGCCCAAGGTAGAAACTCAGGGCAGGAACCTGGAGGCAGGAGCTGAAGCACAGGCCACGGAGGAACGCTGTATACTGGTTTGCCCCCCTGGCCCAGGCTCAGCCTGCTTTCTTATACAATATACAACAACCTGCCCCATGATGGCACTGCCCACAGCTGGCTGGGCCCTCTGACATCACTCAGTAATCAAGAAAATACCCCACACACATGGCCACAGGCCAGTTCAAGGGAAGCAATTTCCCAACTAAGACTTCCTCAACCCATATGTGTCAAGTTGTCACTATCCAGCCCAAGCAGCAACCAGGGGAGTCTGTACAGTGACAGGGGAGAGGAGCCTCATAGGCAGGAGTGAGGGGCTCCGGGAAGGAGGCCATAATGCTGAGTAGCAAACGGAAGAAGTTGGGTAGAACCTCCTGCACATTTAATTCTGTCATTTTGGGTATTGGATTTTGACTTACAAATTTTGAAGAGAACACAAACATTCAATCCCAAGCATTCTGCCCTTGAGCTCCTGCTGCTGTTTGGATGTTGTCAGCTCCAACATTCATGTGTTGAAGCTTGATCCCCAGAGCTGGCAGTATTATGAGACAGAGCGGACCTTTAAGGGGCAGAGCCTAGAGATAGAGTGGACCTTTAAGAGGCAGAGCCTGGATGGAGGTCTTTAAGTCAATGGGAATGTGTCCTCAGAAGGCATTGTGGGACCTGTCTCTCTCTCTCTCTCTCTCTCTCTGGCTTCCTATTTTGAATTTGGAGGAGGTTCCTATTTTACAATGTCATCTCTTCCTCCTCCATACGCTTTAACTATTTCGACACCAGTGACTATGAGAGGACATGAATTCAGAATGTTATTAATCAGTTCGTTGTTACTGTATGATTAATATTGATCATCAAATTGACAGAATCTAGAATCACTTCGTAGACAGACCCTGAACTGATCCCCCTGCCTTTACATCACGAGAGCTAGAATTACAGATGGGAGTTGCCACACCCAGTTCTCTTTTTTTCTATAGATGGTTGGTTATAAGCCTCTGTCAGGATTTTGATGCTCAGATATTTCTTCACCATTAGTAATTTTCCTTCCACAAAGCCCTTTGTTCAGGGACATAATTCTGCCAAGTTTTTTCTAAAGATTCATTTTATTATTATTATGTGTGTGTGTGTGTGTGTGTGTGTATGCACATGTGAGAACAGGTGCCTGTAGAGGAGAGAGGCTTCATATCCCCCTGGAGCTGGAGTTACAGGTGATTGTGAGCCACCGATGTGGGATCTGGAGACCAAAGCTGGGTCTGCTGCAAGAGCATTATGTGGTCTTAACCATTGAGCCAGCTTTCCAGTTTATTTGTTTTACATTTCCGCTTTCTGAGAAGGGTGGCCTTCCAGGCCCCAGCTCCTCCTCACCTCTGTCCTGTACTTCACGGCCTTTGCTGTTCATGTTTCCACCAATACTCTGTTCATGACCTAAATAATCCTCAGGATTAAGTGCTCGCTAAAGCAGTCCTCTTCTGGGAGTCCCCAGAATCACTCTTAATGCATCGCTGATGGCCACGGAGGCCTTCTGTGTCTTGATTTTCTCCAGTTCTGAAGCTGCCTCCCACCTTTCTAAGTGTTTGTATCCTTCTCTCATAACCAATTTCTTTGTTGGTACTATAACATGATACCTGAGATTAATTTATAAAGAACAGAAATAAGGCTAGGCATGGAGGAGCACACCCTTTAACCCCAGAACTTGGGAGGCAGAAGCTAGCCTGGTCTACTTAGTTCCAGGCCAGCTAGGGCTACCTAATAAAATTCTGTCTTATTAATAAGAGTTTATTGACTGTCTTAAAACAAAATAAAGAACATAAATGTATTTCTCATAGTTTTGGAGGCTGGAAAATTTAAAATCAAAGCAACAGTATCTGCTGAGAGACTTCTTTTATTCAGTTTTGCATTATTTTTAATTGAATTTTTGTGTGTTTCATATACAACACCTTAATCATCTTTATACCACTGACACTCTCCCATGGCGCCCCCCATTGGATTTCATGCATTCTGTCATATATGTTAGGGCCTGTCAAGTCAAGTTTGTGTCCCCAGAAGTCCCTTGGTGCAAGTTCACCCACTGGGGTCTACTCAGCCTAACTAGAGTCACTCCATTAAAGAACATTAGCTCTTCCTCACCCAGCAATAATCAGCTACTCAATAATTCTTCTACCAAGATTGGGACCTGCTGCCCATTCCCACAGCTCTGTGCTGGGTTTTTGTCTGCTTGAGTTTGCATGGATCTTGTGCATGCTGTCACCCTTGATATAGGTTCATATTCGCAAGATCTCAGGAGCCTGTAGGCCTCTATTTGCATATGGTCACGCACCTCCTCCCTGACTATTACAATCTTTACACTTCCCACTTCCAAAATAGTCCCTGAGCCCTAGGTGGATGAAGTTTAATATAGGAGTCTTGTCCAAAGACCCACATTCTACAGATTCTTACACTCTATGCTTTGGCCATTTGTGGCCATTTTTGTTCATTGCCCTCTGTTGCATGAGGGAGCTTGGGATGAGGGTTGAGAGGTGCATTAGTATTCTCTCTACTCCTTGTTCCACTAGGTTTATATTCCATGAACCTTAGGTGTAGAGGTTCCATTGTAGGTGCTGGGATTTGAACCCAGGTCTTCTGCAAGAGTAACCTGTGCTCTTAACTGCTGTGCCATCCCTCCAGCCCCAACACTAAACTTCTGTAAGGTCTGTGATGGTTAATCTTGATCATCAACTGGCACAGGTCTCACATCAATTGAGAGACAAACCTCTGGGCATACCTGTAAGGGATTTTCTTGACTGGGCTCACTGAAGTGGGAACACCACCCTGAATGTCGGTGGCGCCTTCTGCTGGTGGCCCAGAAATAAGGGGGTCCGAGGCCGACGCTTTCTGCCTGCTTGCCTTCCCATCTCACTGGTGCGTTCATCTGCTGTTTGCAAGTTCATCTGCCCTGCTGCTGCCGCTCTTCATTGACACCGGAGCCCAGCCTCTCTGAACTTCCAGTGTGGACTGAAGACCAGTGGCTCTCCAGGAGGAATCCTCCTGGCCTTCAGCACCAGACTGGGACTGCTGAGACATCCAGCCTCTTGGAATGAGCAGCTACTGAGTTCTGAGTCTTCCCTGTGTGGGGACAGCCTTTGTTGGATTACCCAGACTTGCAGGTAAGCCAATCTAATAAATTTTTTGAATATATATTCATGTTACCAGTCATGTTTCTCTAGAGAACCCTAATATAGGGTCTTAATCCCACCATTAAACCTACTGAAGTCTTGTTTACTTTTTAAATTTTAAAAAGTTTATTATTATTGTAAGTGTGATGTATGTGTGGGTATGCACATGCTGTGGCACGTGTAGTCAGAGGACAACCTTGTGGGGTCAGTTTCCGCTTTCCACCTTTACTTGGGGTCTGAAGATTGAACGCAAGTCATTAGGCTTGCATGGTAAGTGCTTTTACCTGCTGAGCCATCTGGTTGACCTAGTTAATTATTTCTTAAAAGATCTATCTCTTTGTGTGTGATGTGTGTGCATGTGTGAATGTGTATAAACTCACATGTGGAGGCCAGATGTCAAGTGTCTTGCTTAGTTGCTTTCCATCTGTTTTTAAAAGTTTGTGCATGCGTGTGTGCGTGTGTGTGTGTGTGTTTAAACTTAAGAATTTTGGAAGCAACAGAAACATTAAATCATAGTACTAACATAGTTTGTTAAATTTCCCTTGATTTTAAAAATGCTTAAAAATTATTTGGTATGTAAGGGTATAATTCACTCCTGTATTATTTGGTGTGTAAGGGTATAATTCACTCCTGTATTATTTGGTGTGTAAGGGTATAATTCACTCCTGTATTATTTGGTGTGTAAGGATATAATCCACTCCTATATTGCTGCATTTTTTTCCTTTGGGACAATTTAAAAGTAATCCATCTTTTTTAACTTATTTGAAACATTATCTTTAACATGTACCAAATTACCAGGTTATTTTGGTATATTAAAGTGTATTTTCTAGTTTGTTGAAGCATACATACCTGTTTTAAGAAAGGTCTTGAAATCATCAACTATGTGAATTTCTGTTTCTTTTTTCAGTTCTATCAGGGTTTGGGGGGTTCATTTAATTTATTCGTATCATTAGTGGATAAGAGTTTTTGACTTGCATGCGTGTATGTGCACCATGTTTGTGCAGTGACCATGGAGGCAAGAAGAAGGCATCAGATCCCATGGAACTGGCGTTACAGGCGGTTGTTAGCCACCACGTAGGTGCTGGGAACCAAAGCCTAGGCCTCTAGAAGAGCAGCCAGCGCTCTTAACCGCTGAGCCTTTCTCCAGCTCCCAGTTCTGTGTTTGTTTCTTATGTTTGGGAGCTCGAGTAAATGCGTGAACACCTGGAACTGTTACTGATCTTAACCGACTCGTAGCACTATGACGTCACCGTCTTTGTCGCTGGTAGTTTTCTTTGCTTCCAATTCTTTATTGAAATGAATATTACCGCTCCAAATATTTACAACTTAACATTAAGATATAACATCTCTGTCCGTTTGTTTAATTATAGACCTTTGTGTCTATATTTAAAGCAGAGGTCTCATAGGCAGTATACAGTTGAATGTTGTTTTTATAGCTAAGCATGAAAATGTCTTTGAGTGGTTAGAACACTTGACTTCTCATTATAATCAACACATGAATCACACAAATTCATGAGATTCGCTGTGATTTTCCATACATGCATATATGCTGCTTTGATGGTGTCCAACATTCTCTCCCCTTCCCCTCCCCTCCCCCCTCTCCCCTCCCGTCTCTCCCCTCCTTCCAGCCCCCACTCCCTTCTCTCTCCCCAGTAGTCACTCTTCTACTTTCAGGCCATTTTCTTTGGATTCCATCTATAACCAAAAGCATGTGACATTTGTCTTTCTGTGTCTGGCTTTATTTTTGCTCAGTACAATGTCCTCCAGTTCCACCCATCTTCCTGAAAATGCGAGGATTTCATTCTTTAGGCTGACAGCCCTCCATTCTGTATATATACTGTACTTCTTCAGCCATTCATTTCTTGACAAACACAGACTGATCCCATCGTTTGGCTGTTGTTAGTGCTGGAGCAAATGTGGACATCCAAGTTTCTCTTTTCTGTGCTGACTTTGATTCCTACCCATCCCAACAGTGGACTAGCTAGGAATATGGACGTTCTAGTTTTGGTTTTTAAAGGATCCCATGTTGTTTTCCATAGTGGCTGTGTGAGTTTGTTCTTGATAACCATTCTAACTGAAGTGAAATATAACCTCATTGTAGTTTTGATTACATTCCCCTGATAGCTAATACCATTTGGAGTTTTTTAATTACTGAGGTGAAATTTGCATAATATGAAATTCACATTTAAAAATAAACAACTCGGTCTGGAGAGATGGCTCAGCAGTTAAGAGCACTGGCTATTCTTGCAGAAGACTAGGGTTTGAATCCCAGCATCCACATGGTGGCTAACTCGTCTGTAACTCCAGTACCAGGGGATTCACGCCCTCTTCTGTCCTCTGCAGACGCAGCATGGACACGGGCGCACTTACACACATGCAGGCATAACACGCATACACACAAAATAAAGAACAAATAAAAACAAACAACTTAGTGGCACTTAGTGCAACCATAACACTGTATGACAATCATCTATTTATTAAACATTTTTAGTGTTTATAGATGATAATATAGATGAGACGAATACATTTTACAGATGATCATGGTATTTATGTTCTGTGCACATTTTTTAAGGATTTTTTTTATTAATGTGTATATACCTGTATGAGTTTCTGTATACCACACGTGTGCAGGTGTCTATGAAGGCCAGAGGCTTCAGATCCCTTAGAACTGGAATTCCAGACAGTGCTGAGCTTCCTGATGTGGGTACTGGGGACCAAACCTCGGTCTGCAAGAGCAGTACGTGCTGTTACCCTCTAAACCGTCTCTCCAGCCCCCATCTAATCTTTTTTCTTCTTCTTTTTTTTTAATGTGGTTGTTTTTGGCTTTTGAAACAGGGTCTTATTATGTGGCCCCAAAAGGCCTAGAACTCACTGTGTAGACCAGGCTGGCCCGGATCTCGGAGTTCCACCTGCCTTTCCCTCCTGAGTGCTGCTATTAAAGTCGTGTACCACCATACCTGGCCTCTAAGATTTTGTTTCTATTCATACACACTGAATGTTTTGGCTGCATGTATGAGGAGGCTAGAAGGGAGTGTTGGAGTCCTTGGAATTGGAATTAAGGACAGCTGTTAGCAACCATGTGGGTGCTGGGAACTGAACCTGGGTCCTCTGTAAGAGCAGCAAGTGCTCTTTACTGCTGAGTCATCTCTCCAGCCCCATTTTTTAAATTGTTTTCTGTGTTTCTTTCTCTCTCTCTCTCTCTTTCTTCCTTTCTTTGAGACAGAATCTGACTATATAGTTGGAGCTGGCTTTGAACTCATGATCTCCCCACCTCAGACTCTCAAGTGCTAAGATTACAAGATTTCTAGATTCTTTTATAATCGCACATGCTTAGTCTTTGGAGTACAGTCCTACTGTTTGATTTTTAAGTGTTTAAATATTGTCATATATCTTTTTTTCTGCAGCTTGCTTTTAGTTCATAAACTTCCACTGATGCTTAATATCCTATTATGACTATTCTATAATTTACATTCTTCTGATGACACTGTTGTTTATGGGTGAAAGGTTTTATTGGTTTCTACTTAGAAGGGGAAATTCTGGGACTTTGCAATAAGGTTTCACTAATACTGCTTGTGAACACCTCCACTAACAGTGTGTAGCTAGTTTTCTTTTTCCGTTTGCTTCTTGTCCTCACTGACCCTTAGTTCAAAGTTTAAAAAAAAAAAACTAAATTTTTATAGCAGGTTTAGGTGGCACACATGTGAAAGTCAGAGGACACTTGGAAGAATTGGTTCTTTCCATCATGTGGGTTTTGGGGACTGAACTCAGGTCACCAGGTTTGGTGGCAAGTATCTTTACTTGCTGAGCCATCTCACCAGCCCTGACATAACTTATTTTTTATTGATTTTCCAGCATAACAATTTCTCTTGATTTCAGACCTGCTAGACCACAATTAAATAAGCCAGTTCTTAAAACATTTAAGATTATATGCTAAAATTATATTAAATATAATACCCCCTGGGGGTACATGCTATATAATTATATATTACATATAATTTTAACATACAATGTGTAGGGGCTGGAGAGATGACTCAGTGGTTAAGAGCACTGGCTGTTCTTGCAAAGGATCTGGGTTAGATTCCCTGCATCCATGTGGCAGTTAACAGCCATCTGTAACTCCAGTTCCAGGGGAATCCAACACCTTCTTCTGCTCTCTTTGGGACTGGAGAGATAGCTCAGCAGTTAAGAGCACTGTCTGCTCTTGCAGAAGACCCAGGTTTGATTTCCAGCACCAACGTGGTGGCTAACAACTACCTGTAACTCGTTTCAGGGGATCTGATGCACTCTTCTGATCTCTGGGAGCATTGCATGTTACAGGTGCACTTAGATACATTCAGGTGATATACTCATATACATAAAATAAAAAGAAATTAAAATATTAAAGATATTTAAAAATTTTAAACTAGCCTCAAATTTCATATTGCTGATTTTCATTATGCTAATTAATATGTGAAGAGTGTTAGTTTTCTGTTGCTGTGACAGAAAATGTCTAAGAAAATCAGCGTAATAAATGAAAAAATAGTGTATCGTAGTTTCTGAGGTTTTTAACCCTTGGGTACTGGTTTGGGGCCATGGTGAGGTGGGGCAGAGCCTCACAGTGGGGAGAATGTGGAGGGAAAGCTGCTTACCTTGTGGTGGCCAGAAAGCAGAGAGAGAAAGAGAGAGAGAGGTGAGAGCGAGCAGGGACAGTACATACCCTTTGAATGTGTGGCCCAGTGACCTGCTTCCTCCAGCTTCCATTCCCCAACCTCAGCTAGGAATCCATCAATGGCTTATAAACCACTGATGACATCAGAGCCCTCATGATCAAATCACCTTGAACACTGCACTCAACATGAGTCTTTGGGGGAAAGAGCCCAGATCCAAGCCCAACAGAGTAAACGGTCTCCTAAAACAAGCTTGTCTGTGTGAAGGGATTAAACGTAACATGTTTGTTTCTCTAAGCCCATGTTTCTCTTCCCATTTGACTCTTTAGAAAAACAGGTAACTTAAAAAACTTTAAACTCCGTAACTAATTTTGACAATCAGACTCTGAGCACTGTCATATTTGCTTTCATTGTTTTATTAAAGAAATATTACAAATCATAACAACTCCCATAAAACCCTCGACATTCCAAAAGGCAACCGATGTCGTAAATGGACCCATGAGCGATGCGCACTGCTGCTCTCTGCGCTGTTTTTATTAAGTTACAGATATTATACCAGGTTTCGCTGTACATTCTGTTTTCTGTTAAATGTGATCTACCCATGTAAGTACACGTGGATTTAATATATTCTAAATACTTCATGGTATTCTTATCGTATAAATAAGCATGTTGATCTACCCCTGTGTCGATGGAAATGCTATATCCAATTTAGAGTGAAGCAAACCATGATCCATGATTTGGGGAACATATTGACAAACATCTCTTTGCACACATATCTATGGGTATTTCTGAGGCCAGCACACCAAAAGAAATTGTCCTGTGTTTATATATTTTTAAAGAAATCCTTTTACTCTAAAGCAATATATCTTAATCATAGTTTTAGAACTTTACTTTTTATAGTTGGATTTTTTTTTTTAACATATATATCTGTGTTTATGAGTGTGGGCACATGGGTGTCGCAGAGTGCCAGTAGAGGTCAGAGGACAACTTGCAGTAGTCAGTTCTCTCCTTTCACCATGTGGGTTCTGAGGATGAAACTCAGGGGTCAGTCAGGGCAGCAAGTGTCCTTCCAGCTGAGCCATCTCAACAGACCCATATATTCTATTTTTATATATAAGGTTGAGAGCTAACGTGTTCGGCTGATTTCCAGGTACTGAACAGGCTTAACCTTACCACAGTGATTTCTGTAGCACTGCAAGAAATAAAACCCAAGTCTTCTTGGATTTTTATGTTAATGCTCAGTTGTTTCCCATGGCTGCTTTATTCATACAATAACAGTTTAAATGGAAAGAGCGTTAAATGATGTAGGTAATATCTAATTGTGTGTATCTTCCCTGGTAATTCTGCTTTGTCCTTTCTTTAAAGCTATTTGTTGTCCTTTGCCTTACTATAAAAAACTCTCAATCAGTTCATGAAATTTTTTACAGCTGATGTATAAATTTGAGAAGTATATTAAACTTAGAAATTGGAGTAAATTATATTTTTATATTTTCAAGTCTTTTCAGATTTAATTTCAATTTTCAGGTGTTCTTTTGTGACTATCAACATGTTTTCTAACTTCGTAGATATGTCACATGACTATTATATTTTTTATTGACACATTTTGTTATTCTTATGTAAAATCTATCATTTGTTTTGGGTTTGAGTGTCTCATATCATGCATAAACGTTATTTTTATCAAACTTCTCTAATCCAATCTTCTTTTTCTTGCTTAATATACTGGCAAAGAGCTCGAGCACGTTGACGTGCAGCAGGTATTGTTCTTTCAGATCTGAATGAGGATAATGATTAGATCATGTTTCTATTCAGGGTTTCTGATGGTCAAGTTTCTCACACAATAAGGTCATCTCAGTGAGGATTCTCTAATGTGTGGCTTCTTCATAATGCTTTCCTACACTCGGACTTTTCTGCTCTAGAACTGATCATGTAGTGTGCTAGGTGTTAATTCCTTTGGAAGGCATTCCCCATATGCGTCATGTTCACAGGGTTGCTAGTGAGTATGGACTCTCTGGTGTCTAACAAGGTGTGACTTTTGGCTGAAAGCCTTGCCACACTCGATACAGTTATAGGGCTTTTCTCCTGTATGTTTCCTCATATGAAGAGTAAGAGATGAGATCTGAGAGAAGGCTTTTCCACATTTGCTGCAGTCGAAGGGTTTCTCGCCTGTGTGACCTCGTATGTGTATTGTAAGGGATGAGCTCTGGGAGAAGGCTTTTCCACATTTATTACATTCATAGGGTTTCTCCCCAGTGTGGCCTCTCATATGCACAATAAGGGAAGTTCTTTGAGAGAAGGCTTTTCCGCATTCATTACACACATAAGGCTTCTCACCGGTATGACTCCTCATATGTAAATTGAGCAGTGAGCACTGAGAGAAGGCTTTCCCACATTTATCACATTCGTAAGGCTTTTCCCCCGTGTGACTTCTCAAGTGGAGAGTAAGGGATGCAATCTGAGAAAAGGCTTTCCCACACTTATTACAGTCGTAAGGTTTCTCTCCAGTGTGAACTTTCTGATGTGTAATAAAGTTTTGCTTCTGGCTGAAGGCTTTGCCACATTCATGACATTCAAAGGGTTTCTCTCCAGAATGAATTTTTTCATGAGCAATGAGATTTGACTTCTGGCTGAAAGCTTTGCCACATTCCTTGCATATATAAGGTTTTTCTCCGGTATGAATTCTCTGGTGTCTAACAAGATTTGACATCTGAATAAAAGCTTTACCACATTCATTACATCCATATGGTTTCTCTCTAGTATGAATTTTTTGATGTGTAATGAAGTTCTTCTTATGGCTGAAGGATTTTCTACACTCCTTACATTCATAGGGTTTCTCACCCGTGTGACTTCTCATATGTACAGTTAGTGCTGAGCTTTGAGAGAAGGCTTTTCCGCACTCATTGCATTCATACGGTTTCTCTCCTGTGTGGATTCTCACATGTATAATAAGCATGGAAAACTGGGAAAAGGCTTTTCCACATTTGTCACATTTATAAGGTTTTTCTCCTGTGTGACTTCTCATATGAAGAGCAAGGGACGCAATTCGAGGGAAGGCTTTACCACATTCGTTGCACGCATAGGGCTTCTCCCCGGTGTGAACCTTCTGATGCGCGATGAGGCTCTGCTTCTGAGTGAACGATTTGCCACATTCATCACATTCATAAGGTTTCTCTCCAGTGTGAATTTTTTCGTGATCAATGAGATTAGATTTCTGGCTGAAGGATTTATCACATTCCTTACATGAATAGGGTTTCTCTCCAGTGTGAATTCTTTGATGTCTGATGAGATTTGACATTTTAATGAAAGTTTTCCCACATTCATTACACTCATAACACTGTTCGTTACTGTGAAGTTTATGATGATTAATGAGTTTTTCCTTGTGGCTAAAGGCTTTCCCACATTTTCTACATTCATAAAGTTTCCCTCCAGTATGAATTCTTAGGTGTCTAATAAGGTCCAATGTCTGACTAAAGCCTTTTCCACAGTGATTACATTTAAAGGGGGTCACTACAAAATGGGGCGTGCTATTGTCGGATGACTTCATAGCATCATCAGATTCAAAGTGTTCATCTTTCATTGGGCATTTCACATTATTATGACAGTCAAAATTATGTCCTAAACACTTCTCGAGACAGTCATGTTCAGAGAGACCGTCTCTAGAAGGAATAAAATCTGAGTTTGGTGGAAATGTATTTACAGATTTCTTAGGACATTCATTTGCTTCATCAGTCATTGCTTCTTTGAAAACTTGTCTCAAAGGTCTGTGCTGAGTTTTCTGATGCTCATCAGTTTCCAAATTTTCTCCTATAATAGATAGCAAATAAATATCACTGGTGATTTCTTTTCCAGTATTGAAATATCAAACTCATTCGAAAAGAATGCTATTACGTGACTGATTCTTAATGTCACAGCAAGTGTATATATCTCTTATCTCCTAGGTTTTTAGAAGGAAATTCCAGAAAAGAAATATGAGAAGATATTTATGAATTCAATGAGGTTTAACTGTTTTATGTGCAATGCAAAAGAAAATATTAATTTCAATAACATTCATACATACATAAACAACTGTTTAGGAAATGTAATTGAAAAAGATTATACTTGCATAGAAATAAAAAAAAATCTAGGGAAAAGACTAGTAAGAAATATTCAAACACTGTATGAAAATTCTACAATGAACACATAAACTTGAATAAATGGCCAGGCATCGTACATGTCTATAATCTCAGGCCTTGGGAGGTAGAGGCAGGTAGTTCAAGAGTTCAAGACAGTGCTTCAGCTACATAAGGAAGTTCAAGGCTAGCTTGGACTACATGAGAACCTGTCTCAAACAATAACTACAAAAGAAAAGAAAGGTATTATGAGTTCGACTGTGTGTTCACAAAAAATGAAACAGTCCTGACTCCCAGTACCTGAGAATAGAATCGCAATTGGTAACAGGGTCATTGCAGACACAGCTAAGGTGTGAAAACGGACAGATCAGAGCACCACCACAAACTAAGGAACACGGAACTAATGGAAGCTGAGAGAGGCAAAGGAGCTTTCCTCTACACCTTGATTTTGGACGTCAGACCTCCAGAACTGTGAGAGTACATTGCTGTTAGTTTAATCTAGTACACAGTTCTTTTTTGGGTAGCTCTAGAGCATAGCACATTCTTGGAATTCACTCTCTAGCATACAGAGAAAAGAAATCACAAGTTAATCTGTCAGTTGAAAGTGCTTTCAGGAACTGGGGATGTACAGTTGGTAGATTGCTTGCCTTACATATATAAAGCCTTGGGTTCGATCTCCAGCACCACATAAACCAGGAATGCTAGGATTGGTAGGTTGAGGCAGAAGGATCAGAAGTTCAAGATCATACTGGGCTACAAAGCAAATTTAAGGCTGGTCTGGTCTATACAAGATCCTGTCACCAAAAAAAAAAAAAGTTTTCAATATTAAAAATTTGAAAATATAAGCAGTAGCTCAGAGGTACTGATACAATGGGTAACTCACCACAGAGGAGGGAATGAGTCTAAGAATGACTTTTAAGGCTGGAGGTGTGGCTCAGGGATAGAACACTTGCTGAGATTCCACTAGAGCAGGGCTTGGGATATAGCTCAGTAAGAGTGCTCACTAGCGTGTTCACACCCCGTGTTCCAGTCAAAGCACCAGACACACAGAGAAATTACTTTTTGGTATATGACTTTTTATATTTAAAAAATGTTTATTACTACGAGCACACAGCATATATTCAGAAAAGACAATCATTCTGAATACTACAGAGAGAAAGACATACACTAGGAGGGGAAGCTGGATACAGACTGGAACATAAAACTGAAAGAGCCCACCTAGGTTAACAGAATTGGGAACAAAAATGGGGGGAATTCAAGGTCTATTTGCTTTATTTAGGAGAACATCTGGAGAAACCGTCTTGGGCAGCTGAATCGTTCACTGGCCCCCGTCACTCACCTGGAGAGTGTCTCCTTAACACTTCTTCCACCACTGCACACGGCTCTTCTTCTTGCTCCAACTTGAAAATCACATCAGGTTTGGTGAGTGGAGGGCCTGCCCGAGGGAAATGAGGCAGATTTGGGAATATGCACCAGCATAGATAACAGCCCAGGAATCGGGTGGGTCTAAGGGAGTCAGGGGTTCCACAGAGTGTGGAAGCACGACTCTGGGAGTACTGAACTAGGAAATATGCCCACGGATTCTGCTGTGAAACCTGCAGCATGGACAGGAACATTAGCAAAGGCATCTCAAGGCCAAACTCACTCTGCATTTAAAACTTTCATCTCCTTCATTTCTAGAATTAGCATTATGCATTAAACTGCCCTTACCCACTGTGATTAGGTTGTTATAATTCTCTAACATTACATTCCGGTACAGGTTCCTCTGAGCAGGATCCAATCGCCTCCATTCTTCCGGGGTGAAATCAATAGCCACATCTTTGAATGTCACTGTTTCCTGTAACAATACATGTAAGCTCAATCTAAAGCTATCAATCTTAAGTGATATGAAAAAAAAAAAAAAACACAATAAACTTTGGTTGAATTATTCAGAAAGAAGAGGCTATTTAAAAAATTTTGTTAGTATTATTATTTTTTTCAAGTTTCTTGAAAAAAGTGATTTGAAAAAAACACATAACTCTTCCAAGATATAGGCACAGGACTACAACAGCATAGGAAATAATCTTAAAAACCGACAAATGGAATTATAAGAACTTTAAGCTTCTTCACAGCAAAGAAAACAATAGCCAGAATGAAGAGATCAGCACACAGAATGGGGAAAAAAATCTTTGCCAACTGCATATCAGGCAGAGGATTAATATCAAAAATAAAGAAATCCAAATTAAACAAAATCATCTAATAAATAGCCTACTGAATATAAAGTTCCCGAAATAAAAAATACAAATGCCCAGTAAATATTTGAAAAAATGTTCAAAGTCCTTAGTCATCAGGCAAATGCAGATTAAAATTGTTCTGAGGGGCTCGAGAGATGGCTCAGCAGGTAAGAGTACTGGATGCTCTTGTGGAGAACCTGGGTTCAGTTCCTAGCACCTACATGGTGGCTAATACCTGTCCCTAACACTGGTTCTAGGGGATCTAACATTACTCTTCTGGCCTCTGTGGACACTGAAAGACACGGGTACACTTCCATACATGCAGGCCATACACTCATACACATAAGTAAAAATTAAGAAATTCACAATAAATAAGGAGCCACAATGACAGATACTAAAGACATTCAGAAGAATTTAGACATCCCTTAAAAATGCAAATTCCACCAACTTGGAAAAAAATTTTTTTAAAAGGGATGAATTTCCAGGTGCATATTATCCTCCAAAATTAAGCTAACAGATTTAGAAGAGAGTGATATTGTTGCAGTAAAATTTCCCTTAGTGCTAGAAAGACGGCTCAGCAGGTAAAAGTGCTTACTGCTCAATCATGAGGACCAGAGTTCAGATCCCAGCACAAGTATAACAAGTCTGATGTTCTACACATGCCTGTAAGTCCAGCTCCAAAGAGGGTGGAGACAGAAGGATCTATGGGGCTTGCTTGTTCCAGCCTAGTCAAAAGAGCTGAGCACTGGTTCAGGGAGAGACCCTGCCTCAAAGAAAGAGATAGGGTGTATAGGAATACACCTGATGCCTTCTCTAGCCTCCGTGCATGCACAGGTGTATACATATATAAACATACACATACACACACACACACACACACCCTCTTAAAAAAAAACGAAATTTTCCCTGGTAAAATGCTTTCACCAATTACTGTGATTAAGCATATGTTATATTCTCGATATCTCAGATTGGACCCTAGAAATGTTCTAGTTTTCAGCTCATTGACAAGTTATACTAATTAGGCAATTCTATCAAAAAGAACATAATTTTTAAGTACTCAAAGTTTGAGTTTCTCTTCTACTAACAATGAATTAGCACTGTGTTCAAAATGCAAGCTTGTAAACACAGAAATACAGTCAAGAAGGTGACCTTGGAGCCACTGGGAACTCTCAAGACATGGTGGAATTTTGAAATTCATTGCTGTTGACACAAGGTCTCATGTAACCCAGATTGGTCTTGACCATGCTACAGTGAAGGATGACGTTGAAGTTCTGCTCGTCTTTCCTCTACCTCCCAAGTGCTCAGATTATAGCCATATGCCAGACTTTATCACAGAATCTGCCAGTTTTTGAACTCATATAAACAGAGTCATGTATACATGTTCCTGCTCCTTTCACTCCATGCTGATATCTGCCCAGTTCTCCAGCTGATGTTGTCTTCCAAGGTGACTGTGGGTTTCTGACAGGCTGATAAATTAAAGCTAACTATGACAGTGATGTAATTATCTCTGCTCTGGTGTGCTTTCCCTAAAAGAATGAAATTAAAATTTGACACCTAACTTTAACTTTTCTGAATGCATTTCATAAAACAACCACATTTTAACACTCTTAATTTTAATCTTCCATCTCTATTTCCCCTGGGGGGGAAAATGTTTTATGTCTATAGACCTTTTTAATTGTACTGTGGAACAGAGCATAAGATCAAAGCACTATTTAATATTTACCTGGGACTCGGTCATTTCCTCTTCTTTTGGGAAGTGACAGGGTAGGAGCAGGCAGAGCTGGCAAAGAGAACGGAAGTCATTAGAAAAGGCTTGTCTATGAATCAAAAATCTGTTCTCACAATCAGAATCATCCTGGGATCCACCAGGAAGTCCAAAGCCTATAAAGATCCCGGGAGCTAGGAGTGGGATGCGGCAGGAACATGAACACGTGTGGGGTACCCGGGCTCTATCCACATCTCTGAAAACAGGGACCCGAGAAAATTATGGAATTGGTAAGACACACTGGCTGTCTTAGTTTACTTATTTAAACTAAGAAATTAAATGAGAAATTAACAAAAAAGGTGATGCATATTCAAGGAGTGAAAAGTTTGCATTTGTTAGTAATGTACATCAAAAGTACTGAGAATTAAACCCTTATTTTCTAGTATAAAATGGAAAGGCATTGAATAATGGCAAGGCGCCAGGCATGGTGGTGCTCACCTTTAGTCCCAGCACTTGGGAGGCAGAGGCACGCAGATAGATCTCTGTGAGGTCAAGGCCAGCCTGGACAACATAGTGAGTTTCAGGCCAGTGGGGACTCCAGGAGTGCCTGTCTTAAGAAGTGGAGTAAATACAAATAGTCACAGCTAAGAGCTAGAAATCTAATCATCTACTCAGGGATAGGAACAGAAATCAAGACAGGAAGAAAAGAAACAGGGAGCACTGCAGGGGAGGATGGAGGCCAGAGGCATCTTCCTTGATTGCTCCCCATCTTATAGGTAGGTGGAGTCTCTCACTTGACCCAGAACTTGCTGATTTGGGTAGCCCAGCTAGCCAGCTTAGCTTGCTCCAGGGAGCCTGTCTTCACCTCCTGAGTGCTGGAATTACAGGCAGGCTGCACACCCGTCTGCCATTTGGGTGGGTGCTGGGGATCTGAACTCTGGTCCTCACATTTGCTCCTAAAGAAACCTCGGGCAAGATGAATTATAGTGAGAGAGAGAGAAAAGAGCTTTGGCTTCTGGTCTTCCAATAAGCACTTTGTCACCAATAAGCACTGTATTGGAAAGCCTGGTTTCTAGAACCATTATCATGAACCCTTAAAGGAACAGCAGATATAAGACAGTTCTAAGCAGGTATACCCGTACTGTGAGGTTAGGTGCAGGAATCTGATATCTTCCTAAGGAGACCGGACTGGCACGTTCCTAGAAAGCAGAGGCCACAGCAATCGCTTCTACTTTATTCCTTGAAAATCCACCTCAATTTTACCACAGCGGCAATGTTCCTTTTAGAGATGAATTACAACTAACATAGGTCAATGATCCCCCACTATTTTTAAGGCAGACATTTATCACCACCAATGCCCCTCTTAGTATTTTTGATAATCCCATCAATTTAGGTACATTGTACTTTGGGTTTTGTCTTAAACTAATTCTAGTCTGAGTCCTTGTGTCAGTGGTCAGCACTGTTAACTTCAACATTTGTGAATTCTCTAGTTCTCCTTGTGGTATTTACTGCTAGTTCCATTTCACTATGGTCAGGGTGTTTTGTCACAGCATTGAAAAGGAAACTAGAACAGTGTTAAAATCTCATTTCACACTAAGAGTCAGAGCAACATACAGAAAACACTGATTTCATGCTGTGGGCAGGAAACGTTTGAAATGATCCTGGACCATCCTGTCATAACACAATAGGAAATTAAAAGGTTAAAGGACTCAGAAGCCATCTTGAAGGGTTGCCAAAGATGAGGAATATGAGCTTCAAAAAGAAAATAACTTAGAGCTGGAGAGATGGTTAAGAGGTTAAGTGGTTAAGAGCACTGGCTGCTTGTGAAGAAGACCTCAGTTCGAATCCCAGCACCCACATGGCAGCTGACAAACCGTCCATTAACTCCAGTTCCAGGAGACCCTATGCCCTCTTCTGGCCTGTGCAGTGCCAGGGTTCAACAAATACAAAAAAACTGAGATAATTCCTTGTGTTTTATCAAACCACACTGGAATAAAAGTAGAAACTAACAGCAAGAGAAACCACACAAATACCTGGAGACTAAACAATACATTTCTCAACCAACCATAGGTCATCTTAAAAAATCAGGGATGAAATTTTACAATTCCCAGTCAAATGATAATGAGAATACGGCTTAACAGAACCTCGGAGGCATAGCCAAGGCAATCCTAAGGAAAGTTTACAGTGACGGGTTTATATGAAAAATCTTAGATGGCTGTCACATCTCTAGACTAATGTAACTTCTTATTAAGTGCAACATATGTATCCTTATATTTCCAGTCAAGTATCCCAGTCACCATTCATCAAAGAAGCTTCTGTTGCACCAGACTGGAGACTACTACAGAGTACACAGCTGTTCACACACAGACATTGCCCATGCCCAAGCAGTGCAGCTACAATGCAACCTCTACACCCAAGACTCATGTAACACAGAGCAAGGGAAAGAGGACAGCAATGAATCTCTCAACTCTCATTAATGAAGCTCCCTCATGCAACGGAGGACCAGGAACACAAAAGGTCACAAATGGCCAAAGAATGGAGATTAAGAATCTGCAGAGTGTGGGGCCCTGGACAGGACTCCTATAATTAAGCTTCACTCACCCAGAGCTCAGGGACCACTGTGGAAAGACTGGAAAGAGTCAGGGAGGAGGTACATGACCATAGGGAAATAGAATCCTAGGACTCTGCCCATATGAGCTTCCAGCACTGGCGTGGGCATACTCAAGACCCATGCAGACTCAAGCAGACTAAACCCCAGCATGAGACAGAGGAAATGGGCAGCAGACCCCAATCTTAGATGAAGAAATACTGGCAGATGATTACTACTTGGTGAGGAAGAGCTGATCTTCTTAAAGCGAGGGACTCCGGATAGGCTGACTAAACCTCAATGGACGAACTTGCACTGAGGATTGTCCAGGAACACTAACTTGACACAAAGGCCTTAATACAAATGACAGAGTCCTCCAGGGGAGGACTGTGGGAGGTGCCAATGAGGAAGGGGACATCAAAGTGATTAAGACTGGTTGAGATGTTCTGTATGAAATACACAAAAATTCAATTTAAAAAGTATTAGAGATGTCAAATAAAATACTAATGCATCTCAAGGCTCTTGAAAAACCACAAATATCCAATCTCAATCTCAGTAGACAGCAAGAAATGATGAAGATCAGGGAAGAAATTAATGAAATAAAGACTAAAAGAATAATTCAGAAAATTACCCAGAGTTGGTTCTTTGGAAAAGTAAACAGAGCCAGGCTTGGTGGCATATGCCTTTAATCCCAGCAGTTGGGAGGCAGAGGCAGGCTGATTTCTGTGAGATGGAGGTCAGCCTGGTCTACATCATGAGTTCCAGGTCAGCTGGGGCTACAGGGAGACCCTGACTCAAAAACTCAAAAAGAAAAAGGAAAGAAGATGGACAAACCTTAGCAAATGAGAGATCCAAAGGGCATTATTGTATTACTACAACAAGCATTATTGTATTATTACAACAGACCCTGGTGAAATATAGAACATTATTAGACATCACTGTATAAACCTACACTCTAAAAAACTGGGAAAACTAGAAGAAATAGAAGAATCTCTAAATGCATATCTACCAAATTTAAAACCAGAAGATATAAATAACTTAAACTGACCTATTACAAGAAATGAAATAGAAGCTGTAATTAAAAGTCTTTCCTCAAAGAAAAGCCCAGGACCAGACAGATTCATTGGTGTGTTCTTTCAAACTTTGAAGGAAGATCTCAACCAATTCTATTTAACCTGTTTCACAAAGCAAGGTGAAGGAACACTCCCAAACTCATTCTATGAAGCCAGTATTATCTTGATACTAAAACCAAGTAAGGACACAACAAGAAAGAAAAGTACAGACCAATTTTTTTGATGAATGTAGATACAAAAATTCTCAACAAAATACATAGCAAGTTCAGGAAACACATTAGGAAGATCATACATTATGATGAAGTGGGCTTCATCCCAGAAAGGCAAGATTGGTTCAACATATGTAAATTAATAAATGTAAAACACCATATAAACACACTAAAGGACAAACTACATAATCATCTCGATGGATGCTGAGAAAGCATTTGACGAAGTTCAGTATACCTGAATGATAAAAGTCTTGGAGAAGTTAAGAACAGATGGAGCATATCTGAAAATAACCAAAACTATATAAACAACCTAGAGCCAACGTTATAGTAAATGGAGATACACTGAGGGCATTTCCCCTAAAATCTGGAAGGAGATGAGGATGCCCGCTCTCCCTCTCTTATTTAACCTGTGCTTGAAGTCTTAGCTACAGCAGTTAGACAAGAGAAAGGCACAGAGGGATAAAGGCAGCAAAGAAGTCAAACCATCCCTACTTGCAGATGGCATGATTCTCTACTTAAAAGACCCTATGGAAGCCACCAGAAAACTCCCAGATCTAAATAAACACAGTAAAGTTACTGCATACAAAATCAATAACAGTAATAATCATCATCATCATCCCAGCAGCCTTCTTATATACCCACAATAAACTCTGTAAGAGAAAGAAATTAGGAAAAACATTTTATTTGCTCCAAAACACTTAAGTACCTGGGAATACACCTAACCAAAGACAAAGCCCTTACAATGAAAGCCTCAGGACCCTGAAAACGGAAATCAAAGGAGATCCTAGATAATGGGAAGAACTTCCATGCTCCTGGATTGCCAGAATTAAGGTTGTGAACAAGGCTAGACTAGTAAAATTGATCCACAGATTAATATAATGCCTATAAAAATTCCAGTGTCATATTTCACAGATTTAGGAAAAAAAAAATCTAAGAATTCACATGAAACAACAGAAGACGATGAATAGCCAAAGCAATCCTACAGATTAAGAGCACAGCTGGGAACCACAATGCTGACCTCAGTCATTCTACAGAGCTGCAGTGATGAAGACAGCTTGGTTCTGGTATAACAACAGACAGGAAGACCAACGGTACAGAATAGAGGACCCAGAAATCTATCAACAACGCTATGTCCACCTACAGGCAAAAACATACATTGGAAAAAATTTAGACTATGGTCTTGGCAAAACTAGATTTCCACCTGCAGAAGAAATTAGATTCACAATTTTCACCCTGTACAAAAATCTATTTGAAATGAGTCAGAGACCTTAATTTAAAACCTGAAACCCTGAAACTTCTAGATGAAAATATAAGGAATACTCTTTAGGACATGGGGTAGGCAAGAACTTCCAGAACAGAACATCAGTAGCACAGGAAGTAGCCCCAAGCACCAACATATGGAACTACACAGAACTACATGAAATTTAAACACTTTTACACAGCAAAGGAGACTATCAGCAGAGCACACAGAGCCCACAGAAGGGGAAAATCTTTACCAGCTATGCATCAGGCAGGGGTTAGTACCCAGAACTTACAGAGACACCAAGGAAATAAAATTACCAATCAACAAACGGGCTAATGAACTGAATATAGTTTTCAGAAAAAGAAATACAAATGGCCAAAAACTATTTTAAAAAGCATTCAACATCCCTTGTCATGAGGAAAACACAAATTAAAACTACTTGAGGTTACCACCTCACCCTAGTCAGAAAGGCTATCATTAAGACATCTGACAACAAATGTTGGAGAGGATGTGGAGAGAGAGGAGCCTTATTCACTGCTGGTGGGGTTGCAGATTAACACAGCCATTATGGCAATCAGTTTGGAGGTTCCTCAAACAATTAAAAACAGAGCTACCATATGACTCCAGTATCTTACTCCTGGGCATGTACGCAGAGAACTGGCCATAGAGATATTTGCCCCCATGTTTATTGCTGCTCTATTCACTGTAGCAAGGAAATGCAGCCAACATTATTGTCCATCAATCTAGTACATACATAAAATGGAGTATTCAACTCTAAAGAAAAATGAAATCACAAAATTTGCAGGAAACTAGATGGACTTTGATGAATATTAAGCAAGGTCATTAAATCTTAACAAGGTAAAAAATCCAGGGCTGGAGAGATGGTTGCTCTTCCAGAGGATACTGTTCAGTTCCCAGCACCCACATGGCTACTAACAACCAAAACTAACTTCAGTTCCAGGGGATCTGATGCTCTCTTCTGGAATCCATGAGCACTGCAATTCACAGGCGCACTTACACACACACAGGCAAAACACTTATACACATACATTAAAAATATTTCCCCAATGTTTTTGAATTAAAAAAACATATTTTTTCCCTCAAATGTACACGTACACATACATAAACAAGTGCATATACAGGTAAACTAGATTACTTAGAAATGAGAATACAGCTAAGTTTTTAAAAAGGCATACTAAGTTCATATATACAGTATACTTCGTGTAAGTCCTTTGAATTCTATCTCAAGGTGCAACACATTTTTAGTGCAAAATAAGTCCCATGGATAGTGTCCACATGTGATTTCAGAACAGACTGTAGACTGTTACCATATAAGGAAATCTGCATTATAAATTAAGCTTTTCCATTATTTGAATACTTCTGTAGGCTGTAGGGTTTTTTTTTTTTGTAAATACTAATAAACTTAAAATAATAAAGGGTTTCACACAAGTATGTTGAAATCAATGAGTACAGAATAGTAATAAAAACAAGAGCTCATTAGGAGAACCTGGGGAACCAATCGACTCCCTAAACCCTAGAAAGGGAAAGAATCCACACTGTTCCTAACTAAAGAGTTGAGGTGTGAAATTTTTTCCTTCAGAAAAATATTCCAGTTAGTAAGTGAAGGAATGGCAGTGGCAATTCAACTATCAACTTCTTTTTTTCTATGTAGCCCAAACTGACCCCTGTTTGCATCTTCTGGGTTCTGAAATTACCATGCACCATCATGCCTGGCTCTACTTGTTCCAGTTATAAAGCATTCAGAAGGGAAAGTGAAAACTACTGTCCTTTCTCCCCTCACTTCAGCCCCATCACACCTCTAAGCCAGCTTTCCTTCTTTCACCCACTTCCTGTTTCTATTTGCTCAGTTCAAAATCCACAATCAGAAAAGGCGATCAGCGCATCTTGACTCCCCTCCCTCTCTTGAGTAACAGTATTTCTCTCTGCACTTCTGATCATCAAGTTTCTTCCTCTGCTTGATCATTTCATTCAGTATATAAAGCTACAGTGTACCTCTTAACTCCAGCCATAGTTTTATTTTACTTCTTCCATTAAAACAAAACAAAAGAAAAAAAAAAAAAACTTTGCTAATAGCTGTCTGGACTTGATCTCTGTCCAGGTTTTCTCCCCAGTTCTCCATGGCTCCATTTCCACTGATATTGCTTTCAGAGTCACCAATGAGTTTTATGTTGCTCAACTCAACGTTTCTTTCTCAGTCCTCATTTTATTGCACCATCACTAGTATCTGACACAAAATATACTCTCTCGAGTCTAGGATAACACATTCACTTGTTTTCTGTGATTTTTGAGCTAGTCTCTTTCAGTCAATTTTACGGATTTTCTCGTTTCTTGGATTTTGTAATGTTAAGAGTAACCGTCAAACAGTCCTTCATCTTTATTTCTAAGTGATCCTGTTCCCTCGTGGCTTTCAGTATCACTTACACACTCATAATTCTCCATCCTTGGCCTTGTATCTCCCTTGAACCTCACACTTGTATATCCAGCTGCCAATATCTTACTTCAAGTTGGATCTGCATCTATGTCACACACTGTATTCCAAACTGAAGCCTGCTGCCTCAGGAAAGACTTTCCCAATTCTTTGTAATCTCAGTAATTGCGTTCTTAAGCAGGTGAACACTGAGTTATCCTGTTAAATTCATATTCCACATCAATTTTTTCAGCAAGCTATGGCAGCTCTACTCTTAAATTGTACAGAGCACACACCTCATCATTTTGACTACTGTGGTCCAGACTGCCAACATCCTTTCCCTAGATTAATGTAAGTTTCCTAACTGGTCTTTTTTCTCCTTCCTTTGCCCCCTTCCTGCCTCTCTTCATTCTTTCTCTAGTTCACTGTAACCAGAGCACTCAAAGCTGTCCTTAAACAGATATATTTTTTCTATATTTATACATTATATAATACTCCAGTGTTCAAAACTCTTCAATAAGCGCCCATGTCAAAGTCAAAGCCAGTCACGCCTGTGCGCTGCCAGGCCACCGTGCTCCCTCCCTCCCTCCACTCAGCTTGCTTCTCTTCTCCCACTAATGTCCCTCATTCGCTGTTTCAGCCACCATCAGCCTCTTCGTTGTAACAGTCATGTCGCAGCCTCAATAGCTTTACAACTTTGTACTCTCCGTATGAAACAATCTTTCCCCGGTGATATGCATAACTACTTTCTTCCTTTGTATCTTTCTAAGAATATCTTATTATTTTTATTTTATGTGTATGCCTATTCTTCCTGCATGTATGTTAAGGGCACCCATGTCATGCAATGCTTGTGGAGGTCAGAAGAGGGCATCAGATGCCCTGGAATTGGAGTTACAGACAATTGTTAGTTTCCATGTGGGTGCTGGGAATCGAACCCAGGTCATGTACAAGAGCAGCCAGTGCTCCAACCCTGAGTCATCTCTCCAGTCCCCTCTTCCTTTATTCTTTATTGCTCCTTTTCAATATGCCTTCCCTGGCTGACCCATTTAAAACTCCACTCCCCATCTCGAATTCTAGATACTCTCCCATTTAAAATTTTTCTCTTAGTATTTTTCACCATTTTCTATTTCATATTTAACTTACTTACCTTGATTTTTTTTTAAATCTGGTTCACAACGACGTAAGCACCATGACAGCTGAGAAGAAGGTTGCTTCTTTTATTCTCTGCTATATCCCAGGCACGTTATAGAGACATCCAGTGTTCAGTAACTGTTGAGTCTAAAAATGAATGGGTCCTTAACACAGGAAGAACTCTGGAAATGAAAGGTGAAAACAACACTATTTTAGAAAACAGTTCACAAAAGATACGGTTTTTAATGCTTGATTTTGGTAGTAATTAAGCACTTGCAAGTTAAATTTTATTTTATAACTATGAAGTTCACAAAGACTACTATCATGATATCTACTGTTAAAAGGACATATGGACCCAAGGAGTCTCTAACAGCCTATGACATTACAGGCTATTAGAATCTTACACCGGGGAATGAATGTTTAGATTTTGGGAGCCTTTAGTAAGGACATAAGTTTTAACCTATCAATTCCTCTTCTAAGAGCCAACCTACAAGGAAAGGGGGCAGGGAGTGAAAGAGGGGAGGAAAGAAAAGTACAATACAGTACTGCCAAATAGATCCTGGTGAACACAGTTTAGAATGTCAAGAACTTGAAAAGATACAAATTATCCAACAAAGGTAAATGCACCAATAAATAGACCAAGAAAAATTCGAGCAATGGCATGAATTTGTAATTATCCATGTAAATACGTTAACCATATATTGTTAAATAAGGTAGTTTACAGGACTCTATGTATAGTGTGATTTCAATTTTAAGCCATTATGCACCTATGTAAGAGCATATACATGAGTATGTACGCATTTACAAGGAGAGTAAAGATGGTTAGCAAGTATGACTGGTTTCATGGTTGGTAGAATTATGAATAATTTTTATTCTTTAACCTTTTCTCTATTTTGTTATTTGGAAAATGGAGGGGGGAAGGCAAGAGAAAGAACTTCACATGTACACAATACAACTTGCTAATACAGGAAAATAAAATATTCAGGTGTATTTCCAGTTGTCATAAAGGATGAAATGCACTGGTTCAAAACCGGTCTCTACACATCTACACACGACCACCTTCCATCCACCGCGTTCCCACTAATTCATTCATTCATTATCTCAGTCATGCACATTTGCACCCATGTTCATAACGGAACAGGGAGAATGGGCCGATTACACTCCTAACACGCCAGGTCCAGACCTCAAGGAACCTGAGGCATCGCCCCGCTAGGCGTTCCTCCTCCATCCACACCCCGCGGGGTCCGCGGGGCCCCATTCCCACCCAGCACAAAGAGCCCCGGGCGCGGGGACTCACCATCGAACCGGCCTGCACAGGCCCCGATTGCACACCCCACCGCCTCGCAACCGGCACAGCCCTCTCGGGCTACGATGGGGAGCCCCGAGGTCAAGGCTGAGGGCGGCGGAGCTTCCCCAACCTGGGTCCGTTAGCCGCAGGGTAGCACTTCCCAGAAGGCCCCGCGACTCCCAAGCGGGCCGCCCTTCCTGTGAGCGAGCTGTGAGGATGCGGGCGGCTCCCGCAGGAGGATCGGCCTAGGGCTCTGCGGGTTCTGCGGGGGCGGCCTTCCCGCACCCTGCCATTCGCGGCCTTGGAGTGCAACTTGGTACTGAGAAGAATCTGAACAGATCCACTGCTTTCTTGCGCCGGACTACATTTCCCAGAGGTCTTCGCGGGAGCACTCGCCGCCGCCAATGAAAAATGGCCCTTCCTCTTTGTGAGGATCGCAGTTATGGTTGTGGTCCGGAAAGGAAATAATCCTGAGTTGGTTTAGTTCCGTTAGAACAGGGCTCCGGTTGGGACTGTTTACCTCTTCAGGGGTGAGGGTGGAGAGATATGAGGGGGTTCCTGGAGACAGGTGGAACTGAGGCTCAAAACACTTGCCACCAGTCACAAGAGGGAGGAGTGATATACGTGAATACGTGTGTGAGAAGCTTAGGCCATGGATTTGGGGTCTGGAGTTTATGGAGTTGAGAGACCCTGAAGTCTAGTGACCTTTAAGATTGCAAATTTGAGGCTGAAGAGATGGCTAAGTGTACTTACTGCTCTTTCAGAGGACCGGGTTCGGTTCCAAGCACCCACATGTTGACTCCCACTCATCTGTAACTCCAGTTTCATAGAATTCAGCTCTGTGTTCTGGAATTAACAGGCATTGCATACCCACGGTGCACTTACATAACACAGGCAAAACACTTATACACATATATAAATAAAAAAACTTTAAGTTCTTTTCAGAAAAGAAAAAAATTGTGAATTTGCAACTGTTGAGTTCCGCGGGACTCGAACCCCCGTCACTTCAACCCAACGCCTTGCCCTGGGACTCGAACCCTCAATGGCCGCTTGCTCTCTGGGACTCGAACCCAAAGGCAGGGCCAAGAAGATGAACGCCAGATGCAAAAGCAAGAGGTTTTTATTAAACACTTGTACAAGTGGGCGCCCTGCTTCCGGGACAAAGGAAAAAGAAAAAACGCAAATACTTACAGTAGCCTGCCTCTTTTATATCTCAAAAACATAGGCGGGGGCGGAGTTCCGTCAACCCGTCTCAGGAACTTGCCAGATCCTGTTACATTCTGAGA
This sequence comes from Eospalax fontanierii, assembly GCA_035773235.1. NCBI lineage: Eukaryota > Metazoa > Chordata > Mammalia > Rodentia > Spalacidae > Eospalax > Eospalax fontanierii. The sequence goes on along the minus strand of CM069554.1, from coordinate 23,025,060 downwards.
ACTTACAGAGTTATAAAGAAAAGGAACAAATGGTAACCGTTTTGCAATAACAAGGAACAGAGTGGTCATGGGGTTTTACAGAGCCGAAAACAAGGAACAGGTGGTACCATTACAATAACAGGAAACAGGGTGGTCACAAGGTCTCCTAAACATGTTTTCGTACATTCTGTGGTTTCGGATGTACCTTGTGGAGTTCAGTGCTTGAGCAAAACAATTCCGGAGCAAAACACTTCCTGAGCTAGCTTTTTACGAGGGCAACTAATGGCCCTATTTTTACAGTTAGCCTTCCAGACTTTTACTCTTCACAACCATGTGTGTGACGCCTTTTCGTTCTGAGCCTCCAGTTTTATTAAAGACAATATACTTTTTTCTGTAATTTATGGACTCCTTGATTTTGACTGACAGTGTTACTGGACTGATGATGTGAGGTTGTATGATTCACAGGCAAGTACTGTCTGTAGACTACATCTTGAACAGACTGAGTTATTTACTAGTATGACCTCAAACTCTGTGCCTGGTCTGAGTACTCAATAAAGATGTAATCATAAGTTCCTCAAAGTGTGTGAACAAGTCTTGAAATAGTTAACACACGTAAAATTCAGGTTGTACAAAAGTGTGGAAGTTTACTTGAGACCATATTTTACATACTTGATCAAAAATTTAAATCAGGGGCCTGGAGAGATGGCTCAGCCGTTAAGAGCACTTGTTTATTGTTTAGCACCCACATCAGGTGGCTCACAATCACCTGTAACTCCAGCTCCAGGGGATCTTATGCCCTCTTCTGGCCTGTGTGGGCACCCACATACATGTGGCATACGTTCACACAGACAAACACAGATATACATAATTAAAAATTAAAAAATAGCCAGGCATGGTGTTGGTGTTACATGCTCTTTAATCCTAGCACTCGAGAGGCAGAAGCAGGTGGATCTCTGTGAGTTCAAGACCAGCCTGGTCTACATAGCAAGTTCCAAGCCAGCTGGGGCTACAGGAAGACCCTGTCTGAAAAAGACAAAAATAAAAAATAAATAAGGCGGGGTGTGGTGGTGCATGCCTTTAATTCCAGTACTTGAAAGGGAGAGAGGCAGGTTGACCTCTGTGAGTTGCAGGCCAGCTGGAGTTACAGAGACCCTGTCTCAAAACAACAACAACAAAAAGTAAGTCATTAACTTGAGATCTTTTATTAATGTTATAAATTTCTCCCTGAACATTGCTTTAGTGGCATCTTATGATTTATTTTAATTGCCATATAGTAATTGGATATACTTATGGAATATAGTGTGATATTTCAATATGTATAATTAATGTATATTGACCCAGTTGGTTAATTATTATGGCTATCACCTTAAACATCATTTCTTTGTATTTAAAACAGTCAAAATCCTCTCTACTAGTTATTTTAAATATATCTTATTTATTTTTTTTATTGTTTTATTTGTATGAGTGTATTCCCTGCACAGTGTACCTGTGTCATACAATGCCTGTGGAGGCCAGAAGAGAGCATTGGATCACCTGGAATTGGAGTTACGGATGGTTGTTAGCTGCCACGTATAGGTGCTAGGAATCATCTGTAAGAGCAGCCAGTGCTCTTAACCACTGAGCCATCTCTCCAGCCCTTCTAGCTATTTTTAAATATACAGTTCATTATGGTCAGCCATAGCTACCCTAATCCACTGTAAATTGTTCCTTCTAGTCGGCCACGCCCTTTTACCAGTCAGGAACCCTCTTTCGCCTTCCTGTGCTTCCCACACTTATCCTTGTACTCTAATTACCAGTGAGGTTAAGCATCTTTTTAGCTGCTTGTTGTATTATCTGTATATTTTCTTTGGAGAAACGTCCATTTAAGTTCTCTGCTCAATTTGAGTGGGTTTGCTCGTCTTTTGTGGCTGTTTTTTCCTATATTTAAACCCTTACCATGGGCTGGGGATGTAACTTAACTGGTAGAGTGCTTGCTGTATATATGTGAGGGCCTGGGATCCATTTCTGGTTCCTTGAAACAAAACACGCTTGAAAAAAACCCTTATTAGATATATGTTCTACAAATACTTTTTCCCACACTGTAGATTGATTCGTTGTTTTTTTTTTTTTTTCGCTTTCTTTAAAAATCGTTTTTTCTGTGTTTGAATGTTTGCCTGTATGTATATATATGTACCACATGTGCCTGGTGTCTCTGGAGGCAAAAGATGGCATCAGATTCACTGGAATGGGAATTACAGATGGTCGTGGGCAGCCATGTGGGGGCTGGAAACTGAACCTCAGTTCTCTGCAAGAGTAGGAAATGCTCTTAACCACTGAGCCATCTTTCTAACCCCCTTCATTTAAACATTTGTTTAAAACATTTTATTTATTATTTTTATGTGTATGAGAGTATTGCCTGCATGAAGGTGGGTGCAACCATGTCATGCAATGCCCAGGGAGGTCAGAAGAGGGCATCAGATTCCCTAGAACAGGAGTTACAGATGGTTGTTAGCTGGGAATCGAACCTGAGTCCTTTGCAAGAGCAGTGAGTCCTAACCGCTGAGCCATCTCTCCAGTCCCCCCCTTTCATTTTCTTGTTAAAGCTCTTTGATGCACGTCTTTAATATTGAGGAAATATAATTTATCTGTTTTTTTCTTTCATGCTTCTGGTGTCACATCCACAGTGGAATCCACAGATTCTGAGTTTCTTTTGATTAGCATCACCTTTTACCTTACTAATGTACTTAAAGTAGATTTCTCTTAGGCAGCATGTTTGTTTCTGAAATTCGTTGCATTGTAACTGGGTGTTTAGATCACTTAATTAGACATTAAATAAATCAGTTTCCTAATAGAAACCTTATTTCTTGCTATTTTTTTCCACATTATTTGTACTATTCTCTTTGTGGCTGTTGCTTTTGTTTTTCTGGTGCTGGGTATTGAACCCAGAGCTTTTTATATATTAGGTCTATGGAATTATTTTTCATTCTATTTTCATTTTTTATGACATCAACTAATCAACTACACTTTTTTTTTTTTTTTGAGACAGGGTCTCCCTATAGCCCCAGCTGGCCTGGAACTCAGCATATAGATCAGGCTGATCTCTGAGCTCATAGAGATTACCCTGTCTCTGCCTCTGCCTCCCAAGTGTTATAATTAAAGGCATACACCACTATGACCAGGCCTTATCACAGTTTTTGGAAGTTTATTTTCTTGGGGCTAGAGATGTCTTAGCGGTTAAAAGAACTGATTGTCTTGCAGAGGCCCCTGATTCGATTCTTAGCACCCTCATGGCAGCTAACAATTGTCTGTAACTCCAGTTCCAGGGCATCTGAGGACATCCACGGGCATTGCACGACACAGGTGCACTTAACATATATGTATATGTAGGCAATACACATATACATAAAATAAGATTTTTTAAAAACAAAGTTTTCTTTCTAGCCCAGCACCTCAGACAACATTTTGCACAAAGTAGTTGGCTTCTAATCAAGTATCATTGGGCAGAATTCTATACACAAACACGCATCCATTAGTCTAATCCTCGCCGGTCCTCACACGCATTCCTACGGCACTCTCCACAAATTCGTTCCTATCATAACATATTCTCACAGTTAGCATCACAAATCTTACACATACCATGACAATCATACATGTGCTCACAGAAATGTAGTGTATCACTTTTCCACAGTTACACTCAGAGGAACGCATATACCGTGACACAATCAAAGAGCCATGTGTCCATTTGAAAAACATCTCAATCAGGAAACAGAAAGCGCCCTGGGAGAAAAGCGTTATGACTTCTAATGAAGTGTAAAGTGAAATCAAGACATGAAGGCGGTGAGCACTTGCCTCTCTCGCTTGAGGACCTAGGTTTCACCCAGAGTCTGTGGAGTGCAGGTGGAAGTCCACCCTCACCTCTTCAGAGTAATAACACCCTAGGGGGGAGAAGCAGGACTGTACGGAAGCTAATGTGCCTGCGCACCTTATCTCCTCCCTCCCCCTTCCCCCTTTTTTTCTTGTATTCCAACATAATTTGGGGAATTCGTCATTCACTCATTCTGGTCCAACCTCACACCTCTCCCATTGCGGCTTATCCGCAGCTCCAAGCTCCTCGCTCAAGTTGTAGGGTTGGTGACCAAGTACGTGTGCCTGTGCCTTTCAATCCCAGGTCAACTATTAGGTGCAGCACTCAGCCTAGCTACTGTCGGATCCACTCAGGGCAGAATCTGAACTGGAACACACAGCATTGCGGCCTTTTCTGCCAGGACTACATTTCCCAACGGCCCCCGCGGGAACGGGGCCGCCGCCCCTTTGTGTCCTCTGGGGGCCCAGGCAACTGAGGCGCGTCTTTCCGAGGCCCCCCCCAGGCTGGGTTCCGTCCACCTCCCGGCAGCGGGTGAGCCGGAGTGGAGGAGGGAGATCCCAGAGCCTTCCGGGCAGAAGCGGGGAGTCCCCTCAGTTCAGTTCAGCAGGTGAGCCCAGGGCGGGGGTGTGGCCTGTGGGTTCCCGGGACACCGGTCTTCAGGCCCTCTGGGTGACGTGTGTGGGACAGTGGTTGATGCCAAACACAGTGAGACTGTCACCCTGTGGGTGGCCAGGTCAGCTCTGCATGCCCTGGGGGAGTGAATCGATCGTCGGGACCTCACAGGGTGGGTTTTCTTTGCTCTCCCTTGTGCATGAGCATTCTGCCTCTTTGTGAGTCTGTGGTTTGTGATGCCAGCCTGTGTCACCAGAGTGTTGGAGGCTTGGGGGTGTGGGACCAGGGCGAACATTTAAGATTGTTCATACTCAAGGCCTCTAACTCTTTAGCCTTTGCGGTTTTGGATATGTGAGGGTCCCAAGACTATCACCTCGTGTGTTTTCAAAGCTAGCCAAATAATGACAGTGTACTACCAAGTTTCAGAATCACTGATCAATAAAAGGATGTGGCATTAAGCAGACATTTATTTGCTCCTAGTGTGTTACTTATTAGCGTGCATCGTTATATAAATGCTTGCATGCCTCAGAGTCTTTGTAAACTCTGCAAATCTGCTGCTAACGTAATAGAGAACCAATTTAGGTGTGGGTTAAACTGTATGCACCCAAAGTGTTAGCTGTCCATGATGCTTTCTTTATTGGAGGGAAGCTTGCAAGATAGGAGAAAACCTAAAAAGCCAAGAGTGGTATGTAATTCTGAGTGCTGCAAGGAAAGTTCACTTTGTCACGTTCTTTTCCCCATATCAGTTACCTGAGGCCATTGCTGTTTCTTAAGAGAAGAGCCAGGAGGAAGAAAGAATGGCTGTTGGACTTCTTAAGACCATGTACCAGGTGAGCTGGTGTTTTCTTTCTTTCTTTAAATACCTTCCTGTTATTCAAAACAAGCAGATGTTAACTTTTCTGCTGAAACTTTTCTGTGGAGCCAACTATGTCACTTTCCAAAGTCCTGCAGTGGAATTCCCATTTTCTGCTAGATAAACAAATTGCCTACAGAGTCTTACATCCTTCTAGAAATCCATCTTCATCTAACTTCTTTTACCCTGTGTGAAACTCATTTACTGACTTCCTTGGAATGAGTTAAACACATTCTTTTAAAAATTTGCCTTTTTGAAAGATTTAGAATGTGTGTGTGTGTGTGTGTGTGTGTGTGTGTGTGTGTGTGTCCATGGAGGTCAGAAGAGAAAGTTAGATCCGCTGGAGCTGGAGTTACAGGCAGTTGTGAGCCACCTGATATGGGTGCTGGGAACCAAATCCAGTCCTCTAGAAGAACATCAAACTCTCTAAACTGCTGAGTCACCTCTCCAACCCCCTAAATACATTCTTTTAAAAAATTATTTTTATTTTATGTGTATAAGTGTATTGGCTACATGTATGTCTGTCATGTGTTGAGTGTTGTGCAGTGCCCACAGAGGTCAGACGAGAGCATCGGATTCCTCTGGAATTGGAGTCATGGATGGTTGTTAGCTGCCATGCAGGTGCTGGGATTCAAACCTGGGTCCTCTGCAAAAGCAGCCAGTGCTCTTAACTACTGAGCTCTCTCTCCAGCCCCCTAGATACATCCTTAATGTGTGACCTGACACATACTGTTCCCTCTCTCAGGATTCTTCTCCCTCAGATATAAGATGAAACAAACAAACGAACAAACAAAAACAACTTAATTCTAGTCACTGCCCAAAGTATCATTCATTCATCAACAAGTTTTTATTAAGCACCTATTAATGTTACCGCAGGGCTTAGTCCTGGACTTCTTCTCTCCTCTCCCTACACTTAGTACTTTGGCGATCTCATCCTGTCTTATGGCTTAAAATACCATCTGTTTGCCAGACTATGTACATTCAGACCTCATTCTTGAACTTGACTTTCACACCTGATTCTATATACAGTCATTGGTTACATAATAGCTATCTCAAAGGAAAACAGTTCCCAGGTAAAGTTAGGTTGTATAAGAATGGCATGAGCTGATTCGTGTTGTAGCAGGATCACTCTGTGGGAATAAACTGAATTGGACAAGGATAGAGATAAACAAATCAAGGCTGGAGAGATGGCATTTGGTGTAGTTTTTCTTCCATGAAGATCAGCTCTGTGGGGTGCAGGCTCTGAGGAAGCTGAGACAACTCTGACTTCTCTGACTCCTAACTCATCTCCTAACTCTGTGGGATGAGTTAGGTTGGAGGACAGGGACGTGCAAGAAGTGGGGCAAGGGACGGTGAAGACATGCATGGTGAGGTCAGTAGTCTTAGGTTTCTGTGGGGCAGAGAGTTTTCCTAGTTGGAGTACCTAAGGGCGAAAGTGAAACATAAGAGGTGTTAGGACCGGGGGGATGGCTCAGCAGTTAAAAGAGTGCTTACTACTCTTGCAGAGACTCCAGATTCTGTTCCCAGCACCCACATCAGGCTTCTAACAACCACCTGTCAATTTCAGCTCTAGGGATCTGATGCTGTCTTCTGGCCTCCATAAACACTGCATGCGCATGGGCACATAACATGCATACGGGCAAAACACTCATACATATTAAAAAAATACATGTGGGGCTGAAGAGATGGCTCAGCAGTTAAGACCACTGACTGCTCTTCCACAGGACCTGGGTTCGATTCCCAGTACCCACATGGTGGCTGACAATCATTCTAACTCCAGTTCCTGGGGAATCCAATGCCACCATCTGACCCCTGTGGGCATTGTACTCACAGGTGCGCTTACGCATGCAGGCAATACGCTTGTATACACAAAATAAAAATAATAAATAAAATATTATTTTAAAACTTGTAAGAGGCTGAAATCAGAATAGAGTAATTGAGGTTATAGGAGCTTTGGACCATGGTAATGACAAGGTGGGTCATGGTCATGGAAGTGAATGACTGTGGAAGAGTAGAGGACAAGATTATTAGGAGGGAAACCAGAGGACAGAGAGACTATGTTCTTGGGAGAAGTATTTATGTAGATATCAAAAAGGCCAAAGATCAGCAGGAATATCGTTAGAGAGTGACAGTGAGCCAGGTCGTGAAGTGTCAAAAAAGGACAAGAATAGATAACTACAGTACAGAAGGAGAATACCTGACTGAGTCTGATTTTATGAGACTGAAAATTGTCATTAGGGAAGAGGGAGAGGAAGGTGGTCAGGACACAAGTCCGAGACCACCTGTGGGAGCCGTGGTATGAGAAGAATGGGAAAGGGTCCACATCACGTCACAGGACAGCGGGGGAAGCAGACTTCCCAGCCGGAAGCCATTTATCTGTCAGGGCAGAAAGGTGTAGGGAACTGGAGTTTGCCTTCGGACTTCTTTGATGGTAATTATGAATAGATTTTGAGACCAAGTACAGTTTTCCTTCAGAATCCCAGGGAGATTGGTTCCAGGAACCCCACAGTCACCACCACCCGACAGTGCGCAAATCTCTTAAAAGCACGATATTTTCATACGGCCCACATGCATCTTCCCATATGCCTTTTCTTTTCTGCCATGTACTTTGAATTATCTCTAGGGTATTTATATGTCATAACAGGAAGTGCTAGGTGAATAGTTATTCTGCATTGCCTAGGGAACAATGATTTAGCGTATTTGTATGTATCATCTCCTTACATATCCAGGCTGGTCTAGAACTCACAGTATATAACCACAAACTGGCCTTAAATTCTCCATCCTCCTGCCTCTGCCCCCTGATTCTGTGATTACAGATGTCGTACCATCACGCCCAGCTTCCCCAAGTATTTCAATCACGATTGATTGAATCAGTAGGTGTAGAACCCACAAATACAGAGGCCAACTGCATTTCCACCATTTGTAGGCATCAAATAAAATTTGAATTTGAGATTTAAGCTTTTTAAAAAAAGTATTTTATTATTATTTTGTTTTAAGTTTATAAGGGAGGGAGGAAGGGAGGGAGGGAGAGACAAAAAGAAGAAAGAAAGGAGAAAGCAAGCATGCATAGTCAGGGGACTGGGGAATTGAGGTAGGATACGGAATGACCTGAAGAGGACAGAGGCCTCGAGAGGGAGCACTGTTGACATACTGAGGAGGGTATGGTGCCGGGAGAGCCAGAGCAAACGGGGTGAACATGGCGAGGGAGGAGACGACTTCATGTCTTCCCCTGACTGCAGGAGCCGGTGACCTTCAGAGATGTGGCGGTAGACTTCTCCCAGGAGGAATGGGATAGTCTGAATTCTTCTCAAAGGCATTTGTACAGCAGCGTGATGTTGGAGAACTACAAGATCCTGGTGTCGCTGGGTAAGGACATCTTCCCCTTGCAAAATGGGACTTCTGTTCATGAGAGACTGCTGCCGTCATTATGAGTGTTCAGATAGCACCTGCAAAGCCGGTGCAGGTGTCTGCCCCAGCCAAACGCATGGAGTCAGCAGTGGATAGGTCTATCACCAGCCCATGCCAGGCGCTTCCTATCCCTTATCATTTTAAAATCATTTTTAAAAGATTTTATTTTTTTATGCGTATAAATGTTTTGCCTTCATATATGTTAGTGCACCCATACATGCAATGCCCATGAGGCCCGAAGAAGGTGTTGGTCTCCTGGAGTTAGCGATGGTTGTTAGCCACCATGTAGGGACGGACATAAACCCAGGTTCTCTACCAAAGCAATCAGTGTTCTCTTTAGACCCTAAAATCATTTTTGAATAGTTTTTTTTTAAATAAATCATCTGTTTTGTTGTGTGTGCGCGCAGGTGCACAGAAGAGGACAGCTGGTGGGAGTCGGTTCTCTCCTGTCACGTAGGTTCCAGAACTGAGCTCAGGCCACCGGCCTGGCAGGAAGTGCATTCCTAGTGGAGCCTTCCTACTCAATGCTTTTCCGGACTTAAACTTTTTTCTTTGACTGAACACTAAAGTGGGTTTTCTTTGATGATTAAGAGGTTGGGATTAGGAATTTTTAAGTGTATATATATATATATATATATATATATATATATATATATATATTGTGTGTATGACTGTGTGTGTGTGTTCATGACTGTGTATGCATGTGCGTGTGTATGACTATGTGTGTATGACTGTATGTGTGTGCGTGTGTGTATATGACTGTGTGTGTATGCATGGGTGTGTGCATGGGTGTGTGCATGGGTGTGTATGCATGGGTGTGTGCATGAGCCATTGCAGGTGTGGTACAAGAGGCTAACACAGTGGGACAGGCTCTCCTTCCACTTGGAGGTGGGATCCAGAGGTTGGACTCAAGTTGTCAGGCTTTCGCAGCATGTGCTTTTACTTGCTGACTGTTAATTTTTAGAACACGGTCTCATACTGAACCTGGGCTTTACTGATTCTGCTAGGCTGGTGAGCCAGGGAGCTCCAGGGATCTGCCTGTCTCTACCTCCCATCACCACAACTACAGATGTGCACCAGTGTGCCTGGTTTTCTACGTGGGTGCTGAGTGTTCGGCTTCTGCAGCAGGCGCCTTACTGGCTGAACTTTCTCCGAAGTCTCAGACTTGAGTTTTGGATTATCCATAGCATAATCAGATTCTGTTTCTTCTCATACATGCAGGCCTTTGCTTTTCAAAGCCAGGTGTGATATTGTTGTTGGAACAAGGAAAAGAGCCGTGGATGGTGAGGAGAGCACTGACAGATGGCCTGTGCACGGGTGAGTGAAGGGGAAGTGGTAGGCAGGAGCCTGCGAAACTGACTGCTCAGAGTGACTAAAACTAAACGCTCTATTCTTTCTTGTGGCGTGTTCCTAAATGTCCTAGGCTTTCCGGAGTGTTCTCCATTCGCTGTTCTTACTTGTCTCTCCTCTCGCACTTTGCTTCCTCAAACTTATGAACTCATTTTTTTCTGTTCTCTGAATCCTGTCCCTTCTCAGTTTCACAATTCCTTCCAGTTGTTAAAAAAAAAATCTCTTCCTGGGGCTATAGAGATGGGTTAACGTTAAGAGCACTGATTGCTCTTGCAGAGGACCTGGGTTCGATTCCCAGCACCCACATGGTGACTAACAACCATCCATACATAAATCCATAACGCCAGTTCCAGGGGATCCAATGTCCTCTTCTAGCCTCTGCTTGCATTGAGTGTACATGGTGCATTTACAGCTATGCAGGCAAAATATAGACATAAAATAAAAATAGGGTTTAAAACAGAATTCCATGTGATCTGTCACTTCTACTTCCGGGTACACACACCAAAGAGCTGAACAGGTAGTTGTGCATTTGTGTTAATGGCTCCAGTGGTCAGGGAGAAACAGAAGCAATGAAAGTATCAGTGATGGTGAATGAACAAAATATAGTGTACACATACGACGGAAGACTAGTCAGCCTTGAAAAGGAGGAAATTCTGACATATACGACAACATGCACAAGTCTTGTGGACGTCATGGGTGCAGCAAGGTAGCTCATCAGGTAAAGGCACTTGTCACCAGGCCTGACAACCTACATGGTGAGAGGAAAAGAACCAGTTCCTGCAAGCTGTCCTTTGACCTCTGCACACATACCATGTCTTATATATGTATGGACGGTTTTGTGTACTGAGATAAAAAGACCAGCCCTGGTGGCACTTGCCTTTAATACCTGCATGTGGGAGGCAGAGGTGAGTGGATGTCTGAATTTGAGGGCAGCCAGTATACACAGCAAGTTCTAGCCCACAGGGTGGCATAGCGAGACCTTGTCTCAAAACAAAAATAAATAAAAAAAGAAAAGAAAGAGAAGCACCATCTGCATTAGTTCCTTGTCTTGCTGTGATGGAATACCCAGATGCACGCAGCTTGAGGAAGGAAGACTTCATTTCGTCTCACAGTTCCAGGCACAGGGTACCGGGGCGGCGGGGTCGTGGCCGCTGGAGCTTGGGGCGGTGGTCTCATTGCACCACAGCAGGAAGCAGAGCGAGGAACCCTGGTGCGCAGCTAGCGTTGTCCTTCCTGTGCAGCCCGGGACCTACGCCCAGAGAACGTGCTGCCCACTTTTAGGGTGCGTCCTCTCTCCTCAGTTATGAGCATTATTCCTTATGCTCGTGCCCAGAGGGTAAGCCCATCTAGATAATCCCTCATAGGTAGGCCCGGAGGCTTGTCTCCTAGGTGGTTCTAGATCCTGGCATGTTGGCATTACTAACCATCCCATCACTTTAAAAAATCTCATTCCAATTAAAAAAAAAAAAGTTTTTAAGCAAGGGACACTGGAGAGATGGCTCAGCAGTTAAGAGCACTGGCTGTTCTTGCAGAAGACCTGGGTTTGAATCCCAGCACCCACACATGCAGCTAACAATCATCCATAACTCCAGTTCCAGGGAATCTGACACCGTTCTGACCTTCATGGGCATTACACAACACGGATGCATTTACCCACATGCAGGAATAACATTAATACATATTTTAAAAAACCTTGTCACTCTTTACTTCCTGACTCCATCCTTGCTCTAGCCACCTCGGTGTTTTTACTAAAGAATAAAGGCACGTTGATAAATTGTTTTATGATACTGAAACCTTAATTGTTAAGTGAATGTTCTTTTATAAAACAGTTCTAGGAATGGAGACTGTTTCATGTCTGGACTCGTTATCGCCAAGTCCAATCAGATCCATGAATCTTCCTTGCTCTGTGATTTACCTTGCAGGTTTTTTTTTTTCTAATTTAACCACTTCTCCAGTTATTTGTTACTATTTTATGTGGAATTGGAATTACTGACAGTATTAGACGCTGTGTACATGCTAGAACCAAACCCCGGTTATCTGCAAGAGCAGCAAATGCTTTTAATCACTGAGCTATCTCTAGCTTCCTCAAGATTTGTTTAATTTTTAATTATATGTATCAGGGGGTATGTACACATCAGTACAGATCCCCACAGAGGCCAGAAGAGAGTGTCAGATCCCTTGGAGCTGGAGTTACTGGTGGTAGTGAGCTGCCTGATACAGATGCTGAGAACCAAACTTAGGCCTCTGGAAGAGCAGTAAGCATTCCTAACTGCTCAGCCATCTCTCCAGTTTCCACATATTTGTGACCTATTTTCAGTTTTTTTTTCTTATACACTTTGGAACTATGAAATTCAGTATTCTTTTAGGTTTTATTTGCTATTAAGTTTACATATTTCACTTTAAAAACATACTTTCATGAATTCATTTTTATGGTACATAATAAAGACTTTTTTATTGTTACTTTTAGGTTGGGAGTCTATGTATGAAACTGAAGAATTAATCCCCAAACAGGAAGTTTATGAAGAACAGTCATCCCAGAAGATAATAGAGGAATTTGCAAATATTGGCCTTGAGTATCCCAGTTTGAGCGGAGAATGGAAACGTGAGGACCATTTTGAGAAGCAACCAGGAAATCTAAAGGCATGTCTTAAGGAAGAGACCATCACTTATGAAGAAGCTCTTACTGATAGCAGGCCTTGGAGTAATTTCTACCAGAACACATTGCTTCACACACAGCGCATAATTCCTAAAGAGGAAAATGTCTATAAACAAGACACAGGCAAAAAACACTTTGACGAAAGTTTGATGACTATTAAACCCAAGAGTGTTTACACAGAGAAGAAACTCTTGAAATGCAATGATTGTGAAAAAGTCTTCAGCCAGAGCTCATCCCTTACTCTTCATCAAAGAATTCATACTGGAGAGAAGCCCTATAAATGTGTAGAATGTGGGAAAGCCTTCAGCCAGAGATCAAACCTTGTTCAACATCACAGAATTCATACTGGAGAGAAACCCTATGAATGTAAAGAATGTAGGAAAGCTTTCAGTCAGAATGCACATCTAGTTCAACATCTGAGAGTGCATACTGGAGAGAAACCTTATGAATGTCAGGTGTGCAGGAAAGCCTTCAGCCAGTTCGCCTACCTTGCTCAACATCAGAGAGTTCATACTGGAGAGAAACCCTATGAATGTATTGAATGTGGGAAAGCCTTTAGTAATAGATCATCCATTGCTCAGCACCAGAGAGTTCACACTGGAGAGAAACCTTATGAATGCAATGTCTGTGGAAAAGCATTCAGCCTTCGTGCGTATCTTACAGTACACCAGAGAATTCATACGGGAGAGAGACCCTATGAATGTAAGGAATGTGGGAAGGCCTTCAGCCAGAATTCACACCTTGCTCAACATCAGAGGATTCATACTGGAGAAAAACCTTATAAATGTCAGGAATGTAGGAAAGCCTTCAGTCAGATTGCCTATCTTGCTCAACATCAAAGAGTTCATACTGGAGAGAAACCCTATGAATGTATTAAGTGTGGGAAGGCTTTTAGCAATGACTCGTCCCTTACGCAACACCAGAGAGTTCACACTGGAGAGAAGCCTTATGAATGTACTGTTTGCGGGAAGGCTTTTAGTTACTGTGGATCCCTTGCCCAGCATCAGAGAATTCATACAGGAGAGAGACCCTACGAATGTAAGGAATGCAAAAAAACCTTCAGGCAACATGCACACCTTGCTCATCATCAGAGAATTCACACTGGGGAGTCACTTCCACCAGCCAATCCAGTCAGTCACCAAGTTGTATAAAACCTGTCTCCTAGATATTTCTGGAACTGATGTTCTCTTCTCTGTGTCTGATGTTCTTACTTTAGTCTAAGATTCATCTCATCGAGGTCACTGCTACAGCTTTCAGACAGCTCTTATAATATCTGTTATGGCTGTCTCAAATCCATTTCCTGTGATGTACACAAAATGAATTTGGGTTTTGTTTTGTTTTTCTTTTTGAGGTAAAAGTCTCCTATAGTCAAAACTGGTCTCAAACTCACTATGTAGCCAAGGCTGGCCTTAACTCCTGATCCTCCTGCCCCTTAAGTACAAGTCCTGAGATTGTGTGTTCCACAACATCTAGCAGATCTTTTTAAAGAATATGGATTAACACCATTGTCCACTTAAAACTGCCTTTGTTTGTTGCTGATTTTAGACTGCTACCTTTAAACTCTCTGTGATGCTCTTCGTTCTGTGGTTCATACATTCCACCCAGCCTTATTTTATTCCAGTCTTCTTTAGGCACTCAATACTTCTCAAGTCTAAGGGTTTAGATTCTGCAAAATCGGTGCTGGAGAGAAGGCTGAGCAGTTAAGAGCGCTGTGTGCTTTTCCAGGGGATCCAAGTTCAGTTCCCAGCACCCACATGGTGACGACTAACCATTAGTAACTCTAGTTCCAGGGATCTGACTCCCTCTTCTGGCCTCTGTGGACATTGTACTACATGGGTACACTTACGTACACGCAGCCAAAACACTCATACACATACAAATAAATGTTTGGATTCTGGAAAATCATTTTACCACAACTATGGTACTGTGTGACCTTGAACAACTAATTTGACTTACCTAAACCTCAGGGTTTTAATCTTGAAATAGAGGTATAAAAGGCTACTATATTGTAGAAATTTGTTAAATGAAAGAGTCTGATGTAAATTGATCCATATTGAAATGAGAAATTTGCATGCAAAGTACTTAATATAGTGCATCAACTATAGCAGATATTCGGTAAATAATAATAACTAATATGTGTTAAGCTCAGAGTAGGCCCCAGGCACCATTCAACATAATTAACATATTAACTCGTTCGCTTCTCACAGCTAAGACAAGATTCATTTGGAGACAGTTCAATCCTTCTTGGGAACAACTAGATCAGAATCGAGAATATCTAAACATGAGAGTCTTCATCCTCTGAATGAATAATCATTATAAATACAGGTAGTAAAACTATAATTTATTACTAGTTTTGTAAATTTTCTAAAGAGAATGAATTTGATTAAGCCAGTAAAATAGGATTCCCTGGGGGGCGGTGGGGATGTAGAACTTACATTTAGGGAAATAAGAGAAATCACAACTCTTTTTAAAAAAAAAATAGCAGAAATTCACTGTTCCCATAAAAAGATACTAAACCAAAGTAATTACATGAGTGAGTTGAAGTAATTTTGAAAGCTTATCCGTTTTTCTATGCTATAGAAAAAATGCAGAGCATTTAAGTTTTTTAACCAGTGGTTTTCAAAAAAGAAATCAGAAGGAAAACAGACTTGCATTCATTCTGCAGACACTTTGAGGCAGGAGCAAGCAACAGTCGACAATATGAAGACTGCATTCGGGGTCTGAAAGAGTTACTACTTAGATGTAAAACTGAGGAATTATAAGTTAAGGGGCATTCGATAAAGCGTAGAACAAGGAGGCTCAGTAAATTGGTGGTCCTTCCCAATTCACATGTTCGCTACGGTTCCTTCACAGAATGATTTTACCCTTCCTGATTTCCCAAGTTGTTCCAGAAGTTCCTCTGGAGGTGTAAAGTTCCAAGAGCAGCCAGGAAATTGTTAAATCTAATGTTTGTAGAAACTGCATATGACGTAATGGTTAACAATCGTAGCAAAAGAGTAGGTTTGAAGGTTTTAGGAAAATTGACTAAGTCACCAGTAGTGAGAGGTGTGTAGAAGGTGGTCACTAGGCTAAATGAAGCCACAGCGAGCTGTTCCAAGATCATATTAGCATTCATGTTGGTGACTGGAAAGATGTGAAGTCAAAGGGACATCCATAGAAAACTATTGGAACTGGTCATCTAGCGTGTAGTTTGGCACTGTCTAGTGACGTTCAAAATATGAATACTCTTGAACCCAGCACTTATCCACACTTATCCCTCCACAGAGGCTTGAGTCCTCCGGTTTCAGGAGCTGTGTATGAAGGGTCACTGCGGCACTGTTGATGAGAATGGGAAGTCGAGAGCAATCTAAATAATCATTAGGCTTAAATTACAATAGCTAATTGGAGATATTTCCATTAACATTATTAAAACCCCAAAACAGTATTAATAAAATTGAACTAGAGAATATTTCGTATGATACAGTACCACAGGGCACGAAAACACACAAATCTTTTGTTATATGTGTTTTCCGTGGTTAAATACTATGTAGGATGAATGTAAAAGCATTCATGGAAGTAATGAGATCCTTACAACAGTGGTGATCTCTAGGGAGAAGAAAAATGAGACCGGGGAAAGGCTGCAGAGACAAAAACACTATTTCTTAAAGAAAACAAGCAAATATAACCAATTAATGCTGGTTGTGGGGACATGGATTGGTTCTTATTCTCCACCTTTCTGTTTCAACTTTCATAATAAAAGACAAGATGTATTTAAGTGATGTTTGCCTTTGTCCCTTGCTTCCTTACTACGCCCCTGGTGTGACACTGGTGTTCTCACATAAAATCAACTGCCAGAGACACCCACTGCTAAGAACTGAAAGGCGAAGTCTGGGGTTGCAACCACTGTGGAATGTTTAAATAACGGAGCCTTGAGTTTAAATTCCAGCACTTACCCCCTCCCTCCCATTGCCCAAAAGACTATTCCATGTTTGCATGTTTTGAGACTGTTCCTTATATTCACAGTCCTCGAAGCCTCTAACGTTCCTGTTGTTTTCATGGAGGCCCACTCCCTGTGCACCATATTCTTTAAGTCATGTTGTGTCCATATTAGATGACCAGAATTGTGATGGGCCCATTATTATCTCTAGAGTGGAGTGTGGACTCCGTCCTGTAATCACAGCACTGCAGATGCTAAACCAGGAGGATTACCACGAATTTGAGCCTAGCCTGAGCTACACAGTGCCAGGCCAGCCAGGACTACACAGCAGAATCATGTCTTCTGCCTCAAGAAGGGGATTGGGGAGGCAGAGGAAGGTGCTCATGATTTTGTTCCCCGCCTTCCCTCAGGGACATGAAACCTGTACAAAGATGGAGGAAAGATGTAACTTGGGGAGAATCTTAGGACCTGAAACTTCAGTACTTAGGGCAAATTTGTCTATTTTGCACAATGCCCAGGCTCTACATTGCAGCTGAGAGCGACTTCTGAAGGTCTCCAGACTTCACATCCTTGACTTTCTTAGTCACGCATGAACTTGACATACCTTGACTTTTTTTTTTTTTTTTCCAATTAGGAACAAAAAGATTTCCCAAACAAAAGGCAAAATTTGGAGGTCAATTCCACTGGTGTTCCTTTATATAATTCCCCATGCTTTGACAACAACGGTTATAGGTTTCTCTACTTTCTTTGCACATGGCAGCTCTTGGCTTCCATGCCAAATCCTATGGCCATGTACTTTGCCTATGAGATGATGTAGTCAGTTATTGGTGTCCTATGGTACATCCTTGGGCTTCATTTGATGCCTCTGAGCCTCACGCAGTTGCAGTTAAACTGTTGGGCACGCCTGCAGTCCCCTCTGACTGAGACTTGGGTTGCAGATGTGGGGGGTGCTTATCTGTAATGCCAACACTTTGGAAATGGCCACTGGCAGATCGAGTTCAAGGCCAGCCTACACTAACTACACAGTGAGTTCGAGGTCAGCCTCCGTTATATGATCCCTTGTCTCAAACAAACAAACAAATTTTGTGTGTAAACTATAAACACGTAACTGTCCAGCATCACCACCCGGGCTGATGCAGGCAAAGAAAGCTCAGCTGTTCCGGGGCGGAGGACAGCGCGGGGCGGGACGAGGGCGGAGCGTTGACCCCCGGCTACGCGGTCTGTTTAGAGACCCAGGGGCGCCGGCTGGGCTGCTCTTACCCTAAAACAGCCCAGTTCCCGGGGAGCTAGCAAAGGACTTGTTGTACGGCACAGTTTTAAACATGGCCGCTCTCATCGGATGGTCGACAAGCGGGAGCGGCCATCATGCTTCCACTAAAGATCTGACCGCCCAGAAACCGGTTCTCGGGAAGGTTGCAGGGTGGCGCCGACTGCTTCAAAGCGGCCACTGAGTCTGCGCGCCGGTCCTCAGGATGGGCAGAATTTTTATCACGAAGACGCTGAGAAGCCGAGCGAGCAATGTCGAGTTAAAGACCTCGATCCAGGCTAAACGGGAATGGTCAGAATGAGAAACTGTCAACCTTAGGACCCGTGTAGTTTGCGGACCTGGGAACTACGCTGGCCTGACTGGGTCAGTTATGGGTAGCTATAGGGCTCAGGATCCAGGCTACTGAAGGATTGCGTCTCATCCCGGTGCAAGGTCCTTGGTGGCAGGCGAAAGGTTTGTGCGAATCGGTGGCAGCTGCTCTGTGAATTGGGAGTGTGTGGGACTTAACAAATGAGGGTTCTGTGAAATGTCGTAATTGAGAAGGTGTGTGATGGTCGGTTATAATATCTTCATTGGTCAAGGGCACGGATTTTGAGAACCATTGGGTTCAATGATCTGAAGCCTCAGAGGGTCAGTGATTGGTAGTTCTTACCTCTGTGGACGTTATTAATTTGGTTTCTGGACGGGGGCTGTAGCTCAGGTGGCAAAGTGCTTGTTTAGTATCAAGATGCCCTATGTTCTAACACAACATGAACGGGCTGTGGTGGGGCAGGTCTGTATTACTAGCAGCTGGAAGTGGACGCAGGATCAGAAGTTCAAGGCCAGCCTTGGCTACATGAAAGCTTGTCTCAATAATGACAACAACAACAAGATGTTGACTCCCATAATTGGTGATTGTGGAAACTGAGGTTCAACGACAGGAGACTCAGTGGGGAAATGCTTTGGACCATCAGTGATTGAGAGTTCCTTTAAAACATCCACGGGTCTTCTGAGTATGAACTGACCCTTTGTAGACCAGAATGAGGAATAAAGGGATCACCGGCTTTGGGGCTGGTTATTGAAATTTCAACTGGGGATTAAAGTGGGTCCATGATTGGAATGTAATTTGCTATTTGACTTTCAGTTGTATTGGTGAACTTTGTAGACTGACCAGTAGTCCTCCAAGGTCAGATTTGGATATACGGGGCATATCAATGACGGCAATAAGACTGGGGACACCATGAACGAATATGACTAGAGGCATTATAAGGGTTTGAAGCTATAACCCTACATAACAGAAACACATTTCAGCAGGTTGACATTCCTCAGCCTAGCAGCCAGCCACTTCATTCCGTCCTGTGTGGCTAAGGCCTACTTTATAACTCTTGAAACTCTTATTATTTCTTAAATTTATTTATTATGTGTGTGTGTGTGTGTGTGTGTGTGTGTGTGTGTGTGCTGTGCATATGTGAGTGTAGGCACAGGTGCTGAGCTCAGAGAATAGCTTTGGGGAGTCAGTTTTCTCCTTCCATCATGGGTTCTGGGGATTCAGCTCAGATTGCCAGGCTCCTGCAGAGAGTGCTTTTACCCGCTGGGCTATCTCAGCAGACTTCCCATCTCTTTAAAATACTGCCTCGCAGTAATGAAAACACCGTCAGGGTTCAAATGTTAAACTCATCTGAAGTATTGTGTTGAAGATGTGGCTGCGTTTGCTCTTGTCTAATGCCTTTCTCTTCTAATGTTTTCTTGAAGGTTCTCTCTCACATGCCCATCAATGACAGCATCCCAACAGTGAGCCTGGATTACTCCATAGCAACCAGGATGGATGTGACATTGCCTATCCTTAGAACACAAAGAGTTGACTGAGTAAGTTCCTTAATGAGCAATTTGAAAGAACAACCAAGTTTGGAAAATACTTTTATTTGGGCTTATCCTAATATATATACATTTGATATATATCTGATATATATATATCTGATATATATATATATATATATATATATATATATATATAGACAGATAGATAGATAGATCAGAAAAAGAAAAGTAAATTTGAACATCACAGTGTTTTAGGAATCATTTTGTGCTGCCCTATATTTCTTAAGCATGGTGTGTTGGACCTTCATGAATCAGTTCCTTATGAAGTACCAATAGAAAAATTCACTGAAGATAAAACCATCACTGCAACCACAAAAACAAAACTGAAAAGCTACTCACTGTGGTTAAAGTTGAATTTAGAGTTATTAAGATGACTGAGACAAGATTATACATGAATTTAACTATTAGCCTAATGAAAGGATGTATTGTTTTAAAAATCACATCCAATCATTTGTCCCTTACACAGAGAACAATGACTAAAACATGATAGGAATCAAAGGAAAGTAACATCTTTCAGAAGTCACTGAGGCCAGGTTTTAATGGTAAGACCAAATAGTTCCTATTTTACAACTACACAGAATCCAAGATAGGTAGTTGCTTTGCAGGCTAAGTCATAAACCACGGAAAGATGTTCAGACCTGTGTCCTTCATCACTTCCACCTCTGTGCTGAGTTCCAGATTTGGGAGCAAATAATTGTTTAATTAAGTTTTTTTAATGTGTGTGAATGTTTTGTCTGCATGTTTGTAAATGCACCATGTATGCAATGCCCATGGAGGCCAGAAGATGGCCATTAGATTCCCTGGAACTGGAATTATAGATGGTTGTGAGCCACCTGATGTGGGTGTTGGGAACCAAACCCAGGACCTCTGCAAGAGCAGCCAGTGCTCTTAACCAGTGAGCCATCTCTCCAGCCCCTGCAAATATCTTATTTATTTATTTATTTTTGGTCCTTTTTAGATAAGGTCTCCCTGTAGCTCCCACTGGCCTGGAACTTGCTATGCAGACCAGGCTGGCCTTGAACTCACAGAGAGCTGAATGCTAGGATTAAAGGTGTGCGCCAACCATGCCTGGCTAATTTAATATAATATTTCAATGGTCTGGAGAGATGATTAAGTGGACCATTGTTCTTCCAGAGGACCTGAGTTTGAGTCCCACAGCCCAAGTCACGGGACACAACTGCCTATAACTCCAGCTCCAGGGGGTCCAATACCTCAGACCTCTGAGGACACTCACCCACAAACCCACATAATTAAAAATGTTTTTAATAAAATACTTTAAACATTTAAAAAATATATTCTAATATTAATCTTTGATAACTTATATATTAATATAATATATTAAAAATATATTCTAATATTAATCTTTGATAACTTCATATGTGCATAATATATCTTGCTCAGATTCACCCCACTCGCTTTCCCAACTCCTCCCAAACTCCCCAGTCCCCTTCCAACTTCATATACTGTTTGTTTGTTTGTTTGTTTTTAATAACCCGCTAAGTCTAGTTTGTGCTGCCCATAAACTTATTATAAATGTTGAGTGACTTGATCTTACGCAGCAACCGCAGCTGATGCTGAGCTCATGAGTGCAGTAACCTTGTTTCACCCCGTCCTCTGAAACCTGACTCCTAACAGTCTTTCTCCCCTTCTTCCGTGATGTGCTCCGAGTCTTCCCTGGGGGTGTGATAAAGACGTCCTATTTATAGCTGAGGGAGCAAATGATTTTTGAAAATTCTTCGACATAAAACTTTCATTGAGATTTAAGATACATGTATAAATAAGGCTCTGCAGATAGTAAACTCTGACGAGAAGGAGTGCTGTAGCACTCTGCAAGCTCCCAAGATGCTTCCTCACAGTCTCCCTTCCAGAGAGAACCGTTCTCCCAACTTCTAACAGGTCACTTTAACCCATTTTGAGTTTTAATTCAGGACAAGCATACGAGCAAAAACATGTATTTGAACATTTTAAAGTTTTAATAATCCAGAGTGTTTCACTTATAAAACGTTTTCCAAGATCATTAAATATTCTTTTCTAAAGATTAAAATATAATACACATATGTGCAGTTATCTTGTTTTTGGTTAGTTGTATACATGTGTGCACTGTATAGTCTTATACAGTGCTAGGGCTGAACCCAGGGCTTTTACATGCTAGGTAAGCATTCTACCAGATGAGCTATACTCCCGGCCTTGAAAATATCATTTTTACTTAAAATAATAATAATAATAATAATAATAATAATAGCGACTACTATTATTATTAGTGGGGAGAGGAACACACAGACCCTGGTGCTCATGTGGAGATCAGAGGACAACTTTGTGCAATCTGTTCTTTCACCTTTATATGGCTTCTGGGACCTGAACTCAGCCTCCAGGTTGGCACAGGAAGTGCCACTAAGCCCTTTCACCAGCCCTTGAAAATTATTATTTTTTGAATGGCAATACCTAATAGTCTACTGGATGGATAATAAGCTATAGCCTACTGTTATTTGTGACTGTATTATTTTGCTAGTATTATACTGTTATTCTGCTTTGCTTTTGGTTGTATGCAATAGTTTCCTAAGAGTTAAGTCTTAGTGCAGTATATACTTATGTCTAATTCAATTTTAAAAACTTCTCTGGCAGGAGTTCTTGATTCCTGGAAGGTCTGTTCTCTACATCTGCACCTGAGTTTTGTGAAGCATTGTTTTCTCCTCTGCCACAGTGACTTAAAATATGGATTGTATATAAGATTTACACAGGGACTTTGCAAGTTCCAAGTTAGATCCCTCACAGATGTTTTCTGTTCTTTCTCCATCCTCTTCTTCCCAGTCTCTGCCTTCACAGGACTCAGCTTTTCTTTTTACAAGAACACAAAATGATCGAGTGTCAGGTGAGTGTGACATTAAAGTCTTGGGGGAAACTGTCCTAGAACAAAAAAGAAAAGAAATGTGTGCACTGTAATAGACACTTTGCCGTAAGGCTGGGTTCTAGGAAAACAGACCGGGAAATGAAGATGTCATTAGAAAGTTTATTAAAGAACACCTCGGGACATCTGCAAGGCTGTAGAGAAAGCAGGGTTGGGCAAGATAGTCCTTGAGAGCTTAAGTTCATTTTACAAAACACTCTGATGCTGGAATGGACCTCAGTGTTGCCTTACACTGAGCCAAGGGGACTTTTGTATTCTGAAATCAAGCAATCACTGGTTGATACCCCAAGGGTGGGGTACCTCCCGTTGGCCACAGATATTTCTCAGAAGGATTTCAAGCCAATAGGAACCAATCCCGCGGGAGGGTTTAAATGGATCCTAAGAGCGTCCCTTCTACACGTACAAAGAATACCAAGATCCTTACATACAACTGCACTGCCCTACATCTTAGTGCTCAGGAGCACACCAGGATCAGCTCCAGGCCCATCATGTTCCACTGTATGCATGGAATATGACTACGTACCAGATCCCCGGTCCACGGACGTTCACGTACTTTCCAAACTTGATACTACAAATAAGGGCTTGAGGAGCATTCTTTGTTGGAAGACAGATGTACAAAGTAGAAAGGGCCACATGAGTTACACTTGCTAAAGTGTAGTGTTCCTGGTCCCGTAAAAAGGCAGGTACAGCGTGCACGTGGTTTCTTCTATCAGGAAGAAACATTGTTTTGTCTAGGGGCAAGCTAGCCTTTTAGATACTTCTTTTGGAAGACATTTCCCTGAGGTGCCTTCTTATGGCTGAAGCAGAACAGGGCCGGTAGTCCCGGGACATGGGCACCTCCCGGGGGCCTTTATGAGTTAACTGGATATTTCCTTTCAGGCACCACTTTGCATTAGGAACTTAGTGGTTACTCCGGGGGCGCAATGGGCCTCTTTAACTTTTCACAGTCTGCTTAGAGTTATATAATACCACGTCACACAGATGCAAAAAATTCAGCCCAGAACTCGTGGTTCTTCTGTTACTGCCGTGCCCACTCCTATCTTTGCTTGCAGTATACTAAATTTTAAAAACGGAGAAAAAAGAAAGTCATCTTAGTTAGACCTTCTAGAATGTGCGTCATACATACATTTCTCCCTTCACCGTCTCATCACTCACAGCCTCTGCGTGCTTTTCTGTTGCTGAGTAACTCGTCACACTTAAAACCACAGTTTTGTTTCCAGTCTTGGTTCCCATCACTCTCCCAGAGGAATGCAATCTGGCCATCTTCCTGCAGAGAAGACCCAGCTCCACAGTCCCTGAGCTCCGAAGCCTCACCAGACTCTGAAAAATTTAACAGACCACTCACTTCTCTGCATGCCATTGCCTCGATGTCGTGCAGTCACAGCTCTCGTGACCCGTCCACACTGCTAGCTTTACATATATTGCTCACCCTGTATCAGGCAGTGAACAACTTGGGTCAGGTCCATCCATAACTCTGCCCCTGGCAACCATACATGGAGCCAACGACTCAGTATAAAGCTTATGGTGGGTGGTTTTGAACACGGCTTTCACGTTTCCTACGACGTATAGCACCAAAGCCAGGCCTGTAAAGGGCATTCTGCATGGGTAGATGATCCCGTTACCATCTCTTCCCAACATTTTTTTTCATATTTCAGCTTCAGCAGAGACCTGTATCATTCAAAGATGTGGTTGTGGGCTTCACCCAGGAAGAGTGGCACCGGCTGAATCCTGCTCAGAGGACCCTGTATCGGGATGTGATGCTGGAGACCTACAGCAACCTGGTCTCCGTGGGTAAGAACAGCTTCAACATTCAATGCAGATTACACTCGACTGACCAGTGTTCTAGGACTGAAGCATCTGGAGCCTCCCAGCTTCTTAACTGATTTAATCATTGTCTAACGAGTTGGGTATGGTAACACACTCCTGTAATCTCTGCACTTGGGAGGCTGAGGCAGGAAGATTGTGAGTTTAAGGGCAGCCTGGACTACATAGTGATCTCAACAAACAAACAAGTGGGCTGGAGAGATGGCTTAGTGGGTAAAGTGCTTGCTGTGCAAGCACGAGGACCTGAATTCAGATCTTCTGCACACACATAAAAAGCCATTTAATCCCTGTGCTTGGAAAGCAGATAAAGAAGAATT
This sequence comes from Eospalax fontanierii, assembly GCA_035773235.1. Taxonomy (NCBI): domain Eukaryota; kingdom Metazoa; phylum Chordata; class Mammalia; order Rodentia; family Spalacidae; genus Eospalax; species Eospalax fontanierii. Next base: position 23,000,272 of record CM069554.1, on the reverse strand, counting down.
CTAGGGCCAGGCAGTCCAGCAAACTGGGAAGCTCCAGCTGCAGTGAGAGACCTTGTCTCAAAAAATAAGAAAGACGTAGGACGCATGCTTTTAATTCCAGCACTTCAGAGTTAGGACGATGACTCTCTATGAGCTGGAGACCAACCTCGTCTATATAGCGGCTGCCAAGTCAGCCAGGGCTACAAAGTGAGACCCTGTTTCAAAAACAAACAAACAATTAAGATGGAAAGCAATTAAGGAAGACATCTGATGTCAACCTCTGGCCTCCCCATGCATGCACACAGGGACACTCACATAAATGTACACACATGGATATACACACAACACACAAAATTAAAATTTTAAAAAGCAAACAAAATATAGATTTAGTTACCTACTTAAATATTATTCTTAAACTTTTCCACAGTATTTTTTTTTTCATCTACACCATATCAGGATGAGAAAGCCAGAAAAATGGGGCTGGAGAGATGGCTCAGTGGTTGAGAGCACTGGCTGCTCTTGCACAGGACCCCAGGTTCAATTCCCAGCATGCACATGGCAACTAACAACCGTCCATAACTCTAATTCCAGGGGATCTGACACCTTCTTCTGACCTCCTCGGGCATTGCATGACACAGGCGCACGTACATCCATGTAGGCAATACACTCATACACATAAAATAAAAATAATGATTTTAAAAGGAAGCCAGAATACTGTATGCTGAAAATGTTAACTCTGTTATATAAAAGACAAATCCTAAGATCGAAAAGCACTAAATTGCGCTGGAAATGTAGCTCCGTTCATGTTGGCTGAGGAGGCACAGCGTGGTGGGGTCAATCCCTAGCACCATATTAAAAACCAACAGACTAGGTGTGGTGGTAGACACCTGCAATTCCAGCACTTACCTGTGACCCCAGCCCTGAGGAGATGGAGACAGAACACAAGTTCAAGATCATTGTCTGCCACAGACTGAGTTTGAGGCTAGCACGAACTCCACAAGACCCTGTCTCAAAAGAAAAATGAAACGAAAAAATAAGCTTTATTTTATTTTCAGTTTTAATCTTTTGGGAGATTTCTAAAAAAACCATTTTATTGCAATGAACTCACAAAAATATCCCACAGCTGGATTAAGGTAGCCACTCAACCCAACAATTGTCAAGTCCGAAATCAGTGCATCCCAGTGAATTTCTGTACAGTTAAGTGACCATGCTGAAGCCAGAGCGCTCACACAGGGTTTTACACTTTCACTGTCAATTACATTTTTACACATTTATCCACCACAGAAAAGAAAGAGAAAATTATAGCAGAAATTTTGGTCTTTTATATTAGCTCTTTGAGAATTTCTTAGTGTATTTTGATCATACTCAGCTTCCCCCAAATGCTCCCAGATCCACCTTCCTTCCTCGACCCTCCCAACGTGTGTCCCCTGCTAAAAAATAAATAGATAAATAAACCATGAAGGCCAATTTCTGATGCCCAGATACTCAGTTTGGGGGCAGGGTCTTGCTATGCAGACCAGCCTGGCCTTGAACTTGTGGCCTCCTGCCTCTGCTTGCCCATTCTGGGCGTACAGGCATGTGCCACCACACCTGGCTTGGAGATAACTTTTTTTTTTTTTAAAGAAACCATGAGGCAGAAACTTTTAGTACCAACATTTTACAGACTTGGAAACTGAGGCACGGAGAGGTAAAGTAACTTGCTCAGTCACCCATCATGTACTAGAACCCCAGCAGTATAGCTATAAAATATATTCTTGACCTGTACGCTATGCTGCTACGCTGCCTTAGTGGGTCTGGCCAGAGTTTTAGTGGTCACAGGCTACTAATTCCATTTGGTTTCTGGACAAGGCATGTGCGCAAGCCCTGCCAAGCACAGTGTCTATTAGTGAAGACTTTACAGCCTCCTGACAGGTTCTGAAGGCCAAGAAGCTTGTCTCAAGGGTCCAAATTGTCTCCCTGGAACCTGGAACAGGTTATGAAGGCACCAAACCAGATGTGATCCTCAGGCTGGAACAGGAAGAAGCCCCATGGGTTTGTGAGGCGACATGCCCAGGCTGTCACTGCCGGGGTAAGTATGAGAACTTTAGTAAAAGTCATGCTATGGGCTGTGCTCTTGAATATCCATTCATCCCATTCTCCATAGCTATGTGGTCCTCCTGCCTCTCCTTTGAATCTTAGCTGTGCCCTTACATGCAAAATCCATCTTCTTTTCTCCAGAATGTTTATCTCTTGAAGTCATCGGTACTTGAAGTCATCCCTTTCACATTCAGCTGCTCTTGCAAATAAACTGCTATGTTTCCCGATCTTTGTTCTAAAACTTTCTAGGTGAAATGCTTCAGACCTGCCTGACATGTCCACAGTCTCCTTGGTCCTTATGAGAGTTAAGCCACTCCCGTAGATGGGAAAACTCTAGATCGTAGAGGAGGATGCTGTGAACTCCATTTGGGATGGGGAGGTAGCCAGGGTTGCCTGACTGGTAGATGGCTGAGCTGAGCCCATGAAAGCTCAGAATTGGCTGTAAAGTAGCTCTATGAAATCCATCAGCAATACCCATGTCGCCTTAGGGTTGATGCTGCTGAAGCTCCTCTTTAGGAGTTAGAGTTTATCAAGAGTCACAGTCTGAGAGGCCCTGAAAGTCTCTGTTCTGCTCCCAGATCTCTTTATACCATCTGTGTTTTAGTGGTATATAAAGAACACTTGCCGTTTTCATGCTGGTCAAAATGATGGCTTTGAAATGCCACCAGTCAGCTCCCAGCGACTGTAGAAGTACTGAACAAGCGTGTGCTCACTCGGCCACAGTCTGAGCACTTCCTATGTGTCTACTGATCTCACCTGTCCAACGCTTGTGAAGTGGCCAGCCTTCACTACACCATTTACAAATGAGGAACCAACCAGAGGACAGCTAGGAAGGGACAGAAGAGGAACTAGAGCCCAGGTCCCGAGTGCTCCAGAAGCAGTGCTGTTTTTGTTGATTCTTTTTGATTTATTTTTATTTTATGTGTATGAGTGCTTTGCCCGCATGTATGCGAGCGCAGCACATGTGCAGTGCCCGCGGGAGGGTGTCGGTCCCTTGGAACTGGAGTTATGGATGGTTGTTAGCCGCCATGTGGGTGCTGGGAACTGAACCCGGATCCCAGAAGTAGTGCTCTTAACCACTGCACTTTGGCACCCTCTGGGTGTTTCTGCTTCACTAAACCCTGCCTGGTTGCTTTCCTGAAACCAAGGTGAGCTGGCTATCCGCTGTTCTCCTTTTTGTTCCCTTTTGAGAATTTTATAACTGAAAATCCTATATAAGTCTATCACTCAGCTTTCCTTGTTAAATGCTTTGTATTCTGTATTTCCCTGGCTCAAATCGACCTTCTTCTTTCCAAGGGATGAGTGCATTTTCTCTTCTCCATAACTTGGTTCCCATTACAATGGATTCACTCACCCAGAAAACTCATCATGACCACATGGTGCTCACAACTAGAAACTGTGCCATTTGGAGTATCTTAGTTCCCTTGTAACACCAAGTACCCTTTAAAAAAGTCTATGTATTATCTCTATAAATATGTCCATTTACCATGATCTTTGTATGTAAAAAATACCCTGTCATTGTCATTCTTACCTGTAACACACACACACACACACACACACACACACACCAATGAGTGAGGTCTAAAAAATATCAAAAACAGAGATTTTAAATGATAAATATTTCACAGTCATAATATGCTTATATTAATAAGAAAAAGACCCGGTAATTACAATTAGAACTTAGTGAAAACAGACATAATTTTTTTCTGAGTTCACCACCCAAATAATTGCTGTCCACCAAATAAGAACTTGCTTTTTAAAATCCTAGCTAGCTTTGCTGATTCTTTTATCTGGTTCATTGTTCACAGTTTTGCATTTATAGAGCCCAACAAGACAAAATTTCAGGTAACTGCTCCAACTGCTTGTCAAACTCTAAAATGTTAAGAAAATATCACTTGGGCAGCTCCCTAAAATCGGATTCTGATTCAGTAGCTTTTAGGTAAGGCCTGAGATTGAACATGTCTAAAAAGCTTTCAAGTAAGGCCAACATTTCCCGTTCAAGACCTTCACATTGAATACCAAAGTGCTGTGTTACATTTAAACCTTATTGAGTATCAGAAATCGGCAAACCATAACCTACAGGTTGGCGAACCTTTTTTTTTCAATGTATATTTTAAATAGAATTTTTGTGCATTTCATATAAAACATCTTAATCATCTTTATATGCCCTCCACCATCCGCACCCCCAAACCTCCCCTCCCCCCAATTTCATGTATTCTGTCATTTATGTTAAGGCCTTTCGAGTCAGGTTAGTATACCCAGACATCCCTCAGTGCAAGTTCATCAACTGTGGTTTAGTAAGCCTATCTGGAGTCCCTCCCTTAAAGATCATCAACTCTCCCTCATCTGGCAGTAATCAGCTGCCAATCATTCTTCAGTTAATGTTGGGGCCTGCTGCCCACTTCCCCAAGTTCTATGCTGGGTTTTTGTCTTGTTGAGTTTCATGGTCCTGTGCGTGCTGACACCATTGTCCATATAGCAAGGTCCCAGGAGCCTGTAACACTGTTTCCATATGGTCCTGGACCTTCTTCCCTGGCTCTTACAATCTTTCCACCCTCTCTTCTGGCCAACCTTTGTTCTGAATAAAGTTTTATTGTTATATAACCAGAGTCTTATAGTTCCAGATTGTCTAGGTTAAATAATTGCAACAGAAACCATATGGTCTATAAAGCCTAAAATATCTTCAGGTCTTTAAGAAGAACTTTTCCAACTCCTCTTTAATTCCATCCCATCTTCTTTCAGATTTCTCTGCATGAGCCCTGTGATCTAATTCATTCCATTTGTGCCTGTGTTCTGAATCGTTTCCTCTCACAGAGCACTCTATCCTGAATTGTGCTTTTGTTTATGATTCATCTTTATTCCTGTACTGAGCACCCTTTAAATCTTGAGGCCATTTCTCAATAGTTTTCATTTCAGACTACAATAAGGATTCCTAAGAGAACATTACTTGTATTTTATCCAGAAGACAGGTGTCAAATTAATGTCCAGAGAAAAGGACGGCAAGACATGCTTCTCAGACAAGGTACATTTGTCAGCAAGAAAACATTGTCCAAAGAAAAGAACCATGAATGTAATAAGTTTGGGAAAATATCACTTCTGAGCACTGATATTTTTCCTTCAATTCAAAGCCCCCGTAACTGGGGTCCTTGTGGAAAGAGTTTGAATCATAACCCAGACTTGACAGGTTTTAAGAGAAACTTTGTAAAAAAGCAAGACGAATGCTACGGACTGGAGAAATGGTTACAGCGTACTAACCACGAGAGAAGATCTAATGAAGAAAAACCCCATGGCTGCAGTCAATGTGAGAAAGCTTTTGGCCACAACCCAACACTTATATATAAAACAGTGGTGGCTAATTCTCTTGTGTGCAAACGAAAAAGACTTCCGCCTACAGAAAAACCCCATGTCTGTAGTGAGTGTGGGAAAGGCTTCTGCTACAAGTCTGAATTCATCAGGCATCAGAGAAGTCACACAGGGGAGAAACCCTATGGGTGCTCTGACTGTGGGAAAGCCTTTTCACATAAGTCAACCCTCATTAAACACCAGAGAATTCACACTGGGATAAGACCCTTTGAATGCTTCTTTTGTGGGAAAGCCTTCACCCAGAAGTCACACCGCACAGAACATCAGAGGACACATACAGGGGAGAGACCCTTTGTGTGCAGTGAATGTGGGAAGTCATTTGGTGAGAAGTCATATCTCAATGTACATCGGAAGATGCACACGGGAGAAAGACCCTATCACTGCAGAGAGTGTGGGAAAGGCTTCAGCCAGAAGTCATGCCTCAATAAACACTGGAGGACTCATACAGGAGAAAAACCCTATGGGTGCAATGAGTGTGGCAAAGCTTTCTACCAGAAGCCAAACCTCAGCAGACATCAGAAAATTCACGCTAGGAAGAATGCCTATAGGAATGAAAACCTAATCGCTGTGGAGAAGCCTTGAGCAAGATAACCAGTCTTATCAATGTAATGAATGTGAACAGTGTTTTAGTAAAAGAGAATTCCTACTCTCATCGTATTGATACAAATTTTAATATAAAAGATTACATGAAATATTTCAAAACTATAAGCATCATTTCTTTGGCATAAAAAAGTTTAAATTTTTTAAGTAGAGTGACAATAGAATATGAAAAATATGTGAAGAGACTGGAAGTATGCTGTGGAACATTCCTTGGTGATCTGTATAAGAATTATTTTATTTTAGAATTGGAAATGTGAATTTAATATAAATTGAGAATACCAAACCCATATGTCATATAGGCTACTGAATACTCTCCACCAAAGTTTCCAGTCTAAATATCACCATTGTCTTTTGATATGTTAATTGTGTAGAAAATAATGCTATGACCAACTATTTTAAGAATTTAAACATAATTATATCAGCTACATTTTCTCCCTCTTGTTTGTGATAAATATAAATGTCTATAGTAGTTCTTAATGATCTTTTGACTGAATAAAGTACTGTTTTAAAATGTCTTCTTAAAACAAAAACTTTACTAAAAGCGTAGTTGTTTATGTTGGAAGTGAAAAACTCAAGAATAATTTTAACAACATGGTACTGAGTAAGCAAGATAATATCAACTTGATTGCTTAATATACTATGTGACAAAGGTAGTTTTTATTGTACACTGTTCATCTGTTTCTTAATCTTTCTTAAAGTGTCTTGTAACAGACCAGAAGAATCACTGTTTTTTTAGAAGAGTCATTATATGGGTCTCATAATGCAGAACGGTTCCATACAGAAATCAGTGAGGTGGGATTTCTTTCTTTTTTCTTGTTTTTTTTTTTTTTTCCTCTCTTGCAAATTATTGCAACAACATCCACTTTTCTTCCTTATCATGGGCAATAGATCCAAAGTTTTCCATAATCCCAATATTTGAGAAAAGTCTGTTTCCGTACAAGAAAAGAAATGAAGTTGAAATCTGTGTTCTCAGTATTTCCCTCCCATCATGACTACCTGAACTAGAGTTAGGAAGGGGGCCTAGCCCCCTGATGACCAAACGTCATCACCGAGCTGGGAAAATGACTCGGTGGATAAGGTGCTTGCCACACAAGTGTGAGGACCTAGAGTTCAGATCCCCAGAAGCCACAGAAATACCAGGCTGGCATGGTGGCCCACCTGTAAGTCCAGCACCAGGAAGACAGAGACAGTGGATCCCTAGAGCAAGCTGCCTTGCTAAACCAGCTGTATTGGTGAATTCTGGGTTCAACCAAGAATCTTGTCTTAATGAATAAGACAGAGAGCAATCGACTCCTGACATCATCAACCTTACACACACACACACACACACACACACACACACACCACAAAACAAACAAAAACCAGATATAGAAGTGGTGAAAAAAAGAATGATAAAGCCAGTACTCAGGAGGCTGAAGCATGTGGATCTCTATAAGATTGAGGCCAGCCTTATCAATATAGTAAGTTCCAGCTGGGCCCACAGGTAGACCCTGTCTCAAAAAAAAAAATGATAAAAAGATACTTTGTGCAACACTAGATCACAATTTTTATTTAGTTGACTGGTTTTTTTTTTGAGACAGAGTCTTACTCTGTAGCTCTGGCTGGTCTGGAACTCACTGTGTAGACCAAGATGGACTTGAACTTATAGAGATCTGCCTGCCTCTGCCTTCTGAGTGCACATCCAGAACTAATTATTGTTTTTATGTGTATGTGTGTGTGCCCATGTGAGTCTATGTGCACCATGTGTGTTCAAGCGCTGGCTCAGAGAGGAGAAGAGGGCATTAGATCCCCTGAGTCTAGAGTTATAGGTGGTTGTGAGGCCCTATCTGTAAGTAAGTAAGTCAATTTATTTAAATAAATAAAATTTAAAACAAAGAGTTCAGGGCTGGAGCGATGGCTCAGCAGTTAAGAGCGCTGGCTGCTCTTGCAGAGGACCTGGCTTGGATTCCCAGCACCCACATGGTGGCTAACAACCGTCCTTAACTTCAGTTCCAGGGGATCCAATGCCTTCTTCTGACCTCCTTGGGCATTGCCCAACACGGGTGCACTTACACACAGGTAGTAGTACACTCATACACGTAAAATAAAAATAATAGAATATTGAAAAATACAAAGAGTTTAAGACCATTCTTGGCTGAATAGTAAGGTACAGGCCCAGTCTAGGTGGCATGAGTCGTCTCAAAATCAAACCAAAAACAATAGAAATGATTTATAATATTTTAAGCCAAAAACTGTACTTACCAACTTATTGGATAAAGTCAGAATAAAAGAGAGTTGCAAAAAAAATTTAGAACAGTCTTGCTCATGAATATAGAAATAAAAACTACAGTTAAAGCTATAACAGATACAATTCAGCAATTTACCTAGAGATTGACATACTATGATGACCAAGTAAGTATTATGCAAAGCCAATTAAGAATTAGGAAATATATCAATACAGTTAACAGCTTACAGGTGAAGACTCTGTGAGCTCTCAGTAGATGCTAACAGAAGACCAAGCACTTTTAAAATGAAGTCCTACTCAACAGAATTTTCAAACACTTCCAATCTACATTAAACTGCAGTCAATGGTAACCAGACTGTGTTTAATTTTTTACTAACATCTCATAGTATGTATGCTAGAGCTTTTTTTTTTTTGATAGAACTACGTAGCCCAGACTGTTCTTGAACTTGTGATTGAAATCCTCTATGTCAGATTCCCAAGTTCTGGGAATAAATGGCTTTTAATTTGGAAAAAAATGCATAAATAATATCCCAAACCAATTTCCAATTGGATTTTAAGACTTAAAATTTTTATTTGTTACTGTTATTTTATATGTATGGGTGTTACAGACGGTTGTTAGCCACCATATGGGTGCTGGGAAATTGAACCCAGGTCCTCTGCAAGAACAGCTAGTACTCTTAACTACTGAGCCATCTCTCTGGCCTCCAAAATTTGAATTCTTAAAAGTCAAAGGAGACTATATGATCTACGACCTGAGAGATTAGCTGTCAAAGGCTCTTAAAAGTAAGTATTTATGCCAGACACAGCAAAGCATGCCTGTGATCCCAGCACTTAGGAGGCTGTAGCAGGAAGATCATGAGTTTGGGTTACATAGGGAAACTATTCTTAAATATTTTTTGCTACAACTTTTGAACGGAAAATGATACTGTCAACAAAATCAATAGATCATTGAATGGGAGTGGATGGTTCCAGAATAAATCAGAGAAAAAACACTGTTTAAACTGGCAGGAAAAAAGATAACCCAGCAGCAAAACCCAGCCAGGAATATGTAAGATTATGAGACAGTTAGGAGAAGAGCGAGTGTAAGGTGAATAATAGATCCACCAAAAATGTTTAGCCTCGGGGGGCTGGAGAGTTGGCTCAGTGGTTAAGAACACTGGCTGTTGTTGCAGAAGACCCGAGTTCAAATTCCAGTAGCTAACAGTCTATAACTCCAGTTCCAGGGGATCTGACGCCCTCTTCTGTCCTCTGCAGGCACTGCATGACACGGATGCACTTACACACTTGCAGGCTTAACACTCATACACATAAAAATAAAGTAAATCCAAGGAAAACATTTTAAAAATGTTTAGCCTCGACCAACTGGCACGCATCTTTTATCCCAGCATATCCACAGTCAGCTTGATTTCTCCACTCTTAAACAGTTCAGGACACCCCCCCCCCCAACACACACACATAGGAAATGTTGTGCCCACAGTGGGCTGGACCTTCCCACACAAATTAATTTAACAGTCTCCTGCAGTCATGCCTATAGGTAATCCCTCACTGAGACATTCTTCCTGGGTAGCTCTAGGTTTTGTCAAGATGACAATTAAAACTAACCATCACAGTTCCCCACAAGCCCAAAGTAGTTTTTAAAGATTTATTTATTCATTAGCTATTTAATGTGTATGGGTGTAAGCCTAGTGAGTTTATGTGAATCATGTACATGCAGAAACCTGTGGAAGCCAGAAGAAGGCATTGAATTCCCTGGAACTGGAGTTCTAAGTGGTTGTGAGCCACCATGTGAGTGCTAGGAACTGAACCTAGGTTCTCTGTAAGAGCATTAAGTACTCTTAACCACTGAGATATCTCTCCAGTCCCAAGTTCATGTTTGGTTTTTTATTATTATGGTTTAAAAAAAAATTTTGTATGTATGAGTATATTGTGTATATGTAGGTAGGTGTACCTATGTTGTACAATGCCCAAGAAAGTCAGAAGAGGACGTTAGATCCCTGGAACTGGAGTTACAAACAAAATCAAACCAGGGTCCTCTGTAAGAGCAGTGGGTACTCTTAACCACTGAGCCATCTCTCCAGACTGCCAAGCTCATATCTTAAACACTCAGTTGTGGGGCTAGAGAGATGGTTCACTGGTTGTACATTTACTAAGAGGACTCAAGTTAGTTTCCCAGCACCCAGGCTGGACAGTTCACAACCATCTATAATTCTGGCTTCAGGGGATCCAGTGCCATCTTCTGAACTCCTGTGACACCTGCACTCACATTTGCATCCTACGTCACTAGGGACAGGACTTTGAAGGTTTCATCCAGCCATGAACCCAGCTGTACTCTTTGCTTCCTGATCCACCATCATGTGAACCGCTGCCTTGACACACTTCCACTGCCACAGACCGAGCCGGCTGCCATGCCTTCCCTGCCATGATGTACTGGAGTCCCTCTGAAATCAAAAACCAAAATGATTCTTTCCTCCTATAAGCTGAGTCATGGAACAGTCATAAATGGTCAGCTAGCATATTGGTTTCCTGTGTCAAGGATAACAAATGGCCCCAAGCTTGGTGGCCTAAACCATAGGAATTCATCCATGACAGCTCTGCAGGCCACAGGGCTGATGTGGGGGTGCAGTGTCTCCTCCACCTGCATTTCTTTCTTCTGATCTGACTGAGAAACGTGGAACACCTTGATGGCTCTGGAACATGTGTTGCCACAGGACTGAACCCCAGCTGGGGGCTTGAGCATTCTTGGGAAATGATAAAGGCTTTGGTTGTAATCCAAACTGCACTGAATGAAACTGGCCTCCTTCCTGAGTAAAATCCCTGCCACTGACCACTCACTGCCCACTCCCCTCCCCCCAGAAGACAGGGTCTCACTGTGTAGCTCAGGCTGGCCCTGAACTCTCTTCTTCCTTAGTATCGTGAGTGCTGGGATGATACATATAGCACCATTCCTGGCTTGCCATCTTCTTTTTAAAAATTATTTATTTTTATTTAACATGTATGAGTGTTGTCTGTATATAAGTACATTTATGCATGCAATGCCCATGCAGTCCAGAAGAGGGTGTCGAATCTCCTGGAACTGGAGTTACAGATGGTTGTTAGCCGCCATGTGGGTGCTGGGAGCTCAACCTGGGACTTCTGCAAGAGCAGTCAGTGCTCTTAACTGCTGAGTCATCACTCCAGTCCCCATTTTCTTATTTTTATTTTAAGTGTATGAATGTTTTGCCTGCATGTATGCGGGTGTACTACATGCATACAGTACTCAAAGGGACCAGGAGAGGGCATCTCATATCCTGGAATTGGAGTTATAGACAGTTGTCAGCCACCATGTAGGGGCTAGAAACCAAACCTTGGTCCTCTGCAAAAGCAGCCAGTGCTCTTAACCACTGAGCCATCAGTCCAGCCACACTTGCCACTTTATAGGACCTTTGAGATTCCACTAGGGCCACACAAGATGATCTCCCCAAAGATTCCTTTCAGACACAGTTTCATATAGCCCAGGCTGGCTTAGAACTTGCTTTGTACCCAAGCGTGATCTTGAACTCCTAATCCTGCTGCTTTTACTTCCTGAGTGCCGGGGTTACAGGTGTATGCATCACACCTAGCTGGTTTATGTAGTCCTGGGTATCAAACTCAGAGCTTCATGCATGCTAGGCACCCCAGCACTCAGGAGGCTGAGGTGGGAAGAATCAAAAGTCCAAGGTCATCCTTGGTTACATATCAAGTTTCAGGCCAGGCTACACAAGACCCTGCCTCAAACGGACTGGAAAGGAGCTGGAGAGATCCCAGTGGGTAAAGGACTTGTCACACATGTGTGAGGACTAGTTTGGAGCCCCAGCAAGTGTAGTGCCCTGTCTGTAATCCGCGCACAGGAAGCAGAGACAGCAGAGTTCCAGGGCAAGCTGGCTAGCTGGACTCTGGAATCAACAGAGAGACAATGCCTCGCTAAAGAAAGTGGACAGAACCACAGAAAATGCCCAACATCAACTTCGGGCTTCCACATACACATGAATGAATGCACACACGCACATATACATATATGAACAAATACCACACACACACACACACACACGCAAAAAAGAAAGTGATTATTCAGTACTTTAAATAATGACTCCAACCACCTATTTCAAGCAGCCATGTTCTGGAGAGAGAGACCTTGAAGAACCTGAAAGCTGGCCCCTCTGAATTCTGGGAAATGCTGGGAATCCAAAAGTTTCCTTTGTGGAGGCTGGAGAGATGGCTCCGTGCTTGAGAGCACTTGCTGCTTTTGCAGAAGACCTGGGTTTGATTCCCAGCACCCACATTACAGATCTGCCTGCAACGGGGGATCTGATGCCCTCTTCTGGTCTCCACAGATACCTGCACACATGTGGTGCACATAAACCCAAGAAGGCAAACACATATACACATGAAATAAATGAGTAACTTTTAACGATTTTTCCCTTTGCTTTGCTAAGGGTACTTTGTAAGTATCATAACTTGAAGGGGAGCATCTTGCCTCCAGTGGCACATTACTACCACAGAGGGAGGCGTGGGAGGTACAGGCAGAAAGCAAGTGGCAGCCCCTGCTTCTCAGAACTGGTTTTCCAGTAAGCTTCTGTTTTGCATTTAAATCCAGATCCTCATGAATATTTATAGAAAACAATTAACGCAAAACAGCACAAATAAACTTGCTAGAGAGCAATAGCGGGTCTGTTCCTTAGTTCCCATGTGTTATGCTTTGAATCTGAACGAAGGGCTCATGTTTTGAATGCTCCCCAACCCCCCCCCACACATACACACTGGGTTCCAGTTCCTGGTTTGAGGTCAATGAGGGGCTGGGGGCATGGCTCAGTGGTAGAGCCCCTGCCTAGAATCCCTCAGTGAGGGGCTGGGGGCATGGCTCAGTGGTAGAGCACCTGCCTAGAATCCCCCAGTGAAGGGCTGTGGGTGTGGCTCAGTGGTAGAGCCCCTGCCTAGAATACCCCAGTGAGGGGCTGGGGGCATGGCTCAGTGGTAGAGCCCCTGCCTAGAATCCCCCAGTGAGGGGCTGGGGGCATGGCTCAGTGGTAGAGCACCTGCCTAGAATCCCCCAGTGAAGGGCTGTGGGTGTGGATCAGTGGTAGAGCCCCTGCCTAGAATCCCCCAGTGAGGGGCTGGGGGCGGGGCTCAGTGGTAGAACACTTGTATAACAGGCACACAGCCATTAAGACCCAACCCAATACTGAGGGGGGGGGAGTGGAGAAAGCAAGCAAGAGAAGAGAGAGAGAGTGAGGGAGGGAGGGAGGGAAAAAGAAAGGAAGGAAAGAAGGAAGGAAGGAAGGAAGGAAGGAAGGAAGGAAGGAAGGAAGGAAGGAAGGAAGGAAGGAAGGAAAAGAAAAGAAAAGAGGTCAACATGGTCTAGCTCTCCTGTTTCTACCTGTTCATATTTCTAAGGAGCTTTTGAGAATCTAACCTGAAGCTAAGTAGGTCAGAGAAGGGGAAATGGAGAAAACAAAAAGGTTTTCCAAAGTCAGGCTTCCAGATACCTTACCAGAGGCTCACTGTCTCTCTCACACATAGCCCAGGCTGGCCTTAGACTTTCCATCCTCCTGTCTCAGCCCCCCAGTAGCTGGGATTCCAGATTTGTACCACACCCAGCTCTCAGCATCTTGGAAGCTGCAAGGACAGGCTTAAGGGAAAAAGCCACTTACAGATACCCCACCAGGCACCCTGACCCACATCCTTTTTATCTTTAGCCTCAAGGAACCCTCCCAGAAGTCCCTGTTCTTAGCATTCCCATGCTCACTTAGGAAAGGAAAGGAAAGATCAGAAAACCCTGGCCCTACGTCCCCAGACCCGGGTCGCTGCAGCGGTGGAGTCCGCTAGAGAGTCGCTCCGCGGGGCTCTGGCAACGCAGAGGAGCACTCTCGAGGATGGAGAGTTGGCTCACCCCAGTAGGCAAGGATGCTGAGCCCCGCAGGTCTCTGCACCCCGCGCAACCCGGAGGGAGGGAAGCCGCCTGCAGCGAGTGGCGGGTCCCTGCTGCCGCCTTGCAGCTGCGCCCTGAACTAGCGGCTCGGGCCATGGTGACAGGATGGGTGGGTTAGGGCCCAGGATGAACCTCAAAGCGTGAGTGGACTGGGGACAAGTGTGATGACAGGATGGGTGGGTTAGGGCTCAGGGTGAACTTTGCAGTGTGGGTGGGTTGGAGGTCAGGGTCAGTCTTGTAGAATGGCCGCTTGGGGCACAGGGTTAGCCTCATAGACTGGGTAGGTTGGGGCCACCACCAAGCCTAGGAATTCCTGGTACCCACCCCACACATTAGGGAAGGATACCATAGTGAGAATGGTCCCAGGCAGTTGTGTGCCCAGAATGCCACAGCAGCTCAGACAGACAGATGCCTCTCTGTAGCTGGGCGCTCACTTCTGGGCTCACACACTGCATAGCCATCACCTGGCCTTGTCCCTGGGGTGACACAGAGTTGTGCCCTTTCCCCAGTCCCCTGGGCCCGCACCCAGCCACTGGCCATGGCCCAGGCGTGGGCCAAAGAGTGGAACTGCCTGTGGCCCAAACCTGGGTAAGGAGTTGAGGCTCTGGGGGCTTCAGAGAGGCCCGGGAGGCGGGGGGAAGGCGGAGAACTGGCTGAGCGTCTGTCTCCAGGGATGGACACCTGGAAGAAGCCTGGGAGTTTGGGTGGGAGTGCACCCCTCTCCCTAGGAAGAGCAAAGTGGGGTGGGGCTGCACCCTAGCAGGAGGGACTGGTGGTCGCTCAGAGCAAACCCTATGGAGGGAAGGGGCGCACTTGGGGTGGGGGCGGGGAGAGTGGGGAGGGGAGGGAGGGGATGAGGCCGCGGAGGAGGCAGCTCAGCGCGCAGCCACTGACCGCCCCCTCACTTCCCGTCTCCTCTCCCTCCCCTCCCCCTCCTCTCCCCGCGTATCCTGGGCTGCGGGACCGCTCTGGGTCGGACGCAGGTCTGCGCGCCGCGGCTGAGCGCCCATTCGCCTTGTGGAGAGAGTCACCGAAGAAGCGGCGGCGGCGGGACCGGAGGAGGTGGCAGTCAGGAGCCGAACACGGAGACAGGGAGGCGGAGGCTCGGAGCCCCGAGGCACACACTCCCTCCGTCCGCCCAGGATGGGTCTTGGCGCAGCACGGCCGCTGCCCGGCCCTCCGGCCCTCCGGGCAGAGACTGAACTGCAGGTCCCCAGCACCGTGTGGACCCCCGGACAGAGCGAGGGACGCACCGACCGATGTCCGGTAGCCTCCGAGACGAGACCTCGCCTCCTGCGCACCGGGCCAGCCGGCCTGGATACGGGGCCGATTGGTGGCCACCGGCGGGCAGGGGAGGGGGCGCCGCGCGGGGCCACGGCAGGCTCGGAGGCTTCCTAGCCCGAGCCGGAGCCCGAGCCGGAGCCGAGCCCACGCTGCCGCCCCCCGCGGGAGATGATGGAACCACGGAGCCGGCTCTGCGCCCTCGGACACCTGCCGCCGCTGCTGCTGCTGCTGCACGCCCTTCTGCTCCTCGCCGCGGACGGTGAGCGCGGGAACTTCGTGGCCGGGGTGGGCTCGGGGATGCTTTGCTGTTTAATCTCCACGAGTTCATGGAGGTACTAGGAATTTTTCAGTGTTGGTTTTAAACTTTATTACATTGCGGTTTGATAAAACGCCCATAATTATTTCAGTATTTTTTTATTGGCTGACGTTTGTTTTGTGCCAAAGTATGCGGTCAATTTTCAAGCAATTTCCACCGGGTGCTGAATAGAATGTGTGTCCTTTGGTGCTTAGGTGGAATATTTGGTAGATGTCTGTTAGGTCCATTTGATGGATGGTATTGTTTAATTCAGATGTCTTTCCGTTTATGCACTGACCATTTTGACTTGTTTAATGGAGACGGTGGGGTTTTGAAGTTACCTTCTACCAGTGAGTTGTGATTAATCTGTGTCTTAAAGTCCTATAGCACTGCTTTTATGAAGTTAGATGCAACCAGAGTTAGGTGCATATATATTCATGATTATAATGTATTGTCGGTTAGTTTTCCCTTTGATCAGAATGAAGTGACCCTGTTTATCTCTTTTGATTAGTTTTAGTTTGAAGTCAGACTTATTTTGTCAGATATTAGTATGCCAATTTCTGCTTGTTTGTTAGTGCCATTTGCTTGGACTATTTTTTTTTTTTTCCTCATCCTTTCACCTTAACCTAGTGCCTGTCCTTGATAGTGAATTGGGTTTCTTTTAGAAAACAAAAAGGTGGATTTTGTTTCTTGATCCAGTAGACTAGCCTGTGTCTTTTGACTGGGAAATTCAGTCCCGTGATATTTAAAGTTATTATTGAAAAATGCAGATAGATTCCCATCATTTTAATTTGTTTGCATTTTTGGTCTAACTCCGTGGTTTTCCCAGTTATACCTTCATTTATTTTTTTTCTGTTGTCCCGTGTGTCTAGTTTATTCCTTTATTCAGTTCTTTGTATTTGTGACAAGAATTCTCGGAAGGCCTGGCTTTGTGTATATGAATTCTTTCAGCCTATTCATATCGTGAAAGAATTTTCTTTCCCCTTCAACTATAATAGACGTTTTTGCTTGGTAAAGCATTTTTGGTTGCGATCTATGGTCATTTGGAACTGGAAATACTTTGGTCCGGGATCTTCTGGCTTCATAGTTGGCACTGAAAAGTCAGCTGTGATAGGGTTTCCTTCAAATGGGACTTGCTGTTTTCCTTTTGCACCTTTCAGTATTATTTCTTCTGTATGTTTAGTACTTTTACTGTAATACACTGTGGGGAGTTTCTTTCCTGTTACAGTTTTTTTGTGGTATTTGCCTATTGTATATTTATGGGCATGTCTTTCCTGGATTTTGGGAAATTTTCTTTTACAATCCTGTTGAAGATCTGGTCACCAGTATCCAGAGATTCTTGTCCTTCCTCTGTGCCTATGATATGTAAATTTGGTATTTTGGTGGTGTTCCACATTTCCTGTATATTCCATTCCTGTACTTTAAATTTTTTTCATAATCTTTGCTTCATTGCTCCGGTTCTTCAACTTTATAGTCCGTTCTTGATATTCTGTTTTCCATTTCATTTATTCTAATAGTGAGCTTTTCTCCTGTCATTTCAGATTGGCTTATTGAGTGTTTCACTTCCTTCTTTATTTCAGCCTGTGTTGTCTTCAATATTTCTATCTCCTTTGTGAATTCAGTTTATCCCTATCTTATTTTAGCTCTTTGATTTGTTTGTTTGTGTCTTTAAATTAATTGAATTCTTTGATTCTGTTTATGATTGTTCCTTGAAACTGTGTTTCCTATTTTCTCTCTGTGGAGTTCTCATTGTAGTACTCTGTCTGACCCTCCTGCAAATGTAGCATCCTGAGACCTGTTGACCCTCCTGCAAATGTAGCATCCTGAGTCCTGTTGACCCTCCTGCAAATGTAGCACCCTGAGCCCTGTTGACGCCCATTGTTTCAACTTAGAGTTTCTTAGTGTCTGGATAAACAAGTTCCCCCACCTGTATCTGCCCTTTACCTGAAATGTAGCACCCTGAGCCCTGTTGACGCCCATTGTTTCAACTTAGAGTTTCTTAGTGTCTGGATAAACAAGTTCCCCCACCTGTATCTGCCCTTTACCTGACCTTATTGCTGGAGCATCCCACCACCACACCCCACCTAGCCCCTTGTAGCTGCAGTATATAAGAGCTCTGTAAAAAATAAAGATTTCTCCATTTGAGCATAGAAAGAACTGTCTTGACGGCGCTCCGTGTTCCTTTTGTTCCAGTTCATTCCAGGTTTTTGGGGGCCAATTTTTAATTACTGCATGTATGTCACCAGCTCCTATGAGTGTATTTAAATCTTTTATGTCATTATGATTTGCCTCTGATAGACCATACTTATCTAGGAATTTATCCAACTTTTTAGATTTCCCATTTTTGTGGGATATATATTTTTAAAATGTGTTTTTGGGCTGGCGAAATCCCCTCGTGGTTAAGAGCATTTCTCTTCCAGAGGGTGGAGGTTAGGTTCCCAGTACCGCTGTGGCATCTACCCACCCGTCCTGAATGCCAGTTGGGAAGGCCTGTTCTGGCCTACGCTAGACCAGGCACACACATGGTGCATTTACTTACATGTATCACCTACCTAAAATAAAAATAAAGTATGCCTTTATGATTTTCTGGATCTCCTCGGGGTGTGTCTTAATGTTTCACTTTTCATCTCTGAGTTTATTATCAATTCTCTCCAGCTTTGTTTTGGTGTATCTATCTGTTTTTCAATCTTGTTAATGTTTTCAGATAATCAACTTTTTTTTTACTTGATTCTTTGTATTTGTTCCTTTGTTTGTAGTGTCTGACTTTCAGTCATTTTTCTATTTATTTCTTCTGATCTAGTATTCTTAATTATTGTGTGTTCTAGGGTTTTTGAGACTTTGAAGTGCATTCTTCCTGCCATTTGATGAAGTGTTTCTAATTTTCTGGTGGACACTTCATGCTTGGACTGCTATTAGGACTACCTTCGTTGTATCTTGTATATTTGGTATGTAGTATTTGCATTCTCCTGTGGGAGTGCACCCCTCTCCCTAGGAAGAGCGGAGTGGGGTGGGGCTGCACTGCAGCGGGAGAGACTGGTGGTGGCTCAGAGCGAAGCCTGTGGAGGGAAGGGGCGCACTTAGAGTGGGGTCGGGGAGGGGAGGGTGGAGGTGATGCGGCTGAGGAGTTGGCTCAGTGCCCAGCCACTGACCGCCCCCTCACTTCCCGTCTCCTCTCCTTCCTCTCTCCCCTCCTCTCCCCGCCCCTCCTGGGCTGCGGGATCCGCACGCGGGACCGCTCTTCCGGCGCCACTCTGGTTTGCACGCCAGGTCTGCGCTCGCGGCTGAGTGCCCTCTCGCCTTGCGGAGAGAGTCATCGAAGAAGCGGCGGGGGCGGCGGCGGGACCGGAGGAGGTGGCAGTCAGGAGCCGAACCGGGAGACCGGGAGGCGGAGGCTCGGAGCTCCGAGGCACACACTCCCTCCGTCCGCCCAGGATGGGTCTTGGCGCCGCACGGCCGCTGCCCGGCCCTCCGCCGCGGGAGTGGAACAGCGGAGCCGGCTCTGCGCCCTCTGATCCCCCCCGCTGCTGCTGCTGCTGCTGCTGCACGCCCTTCGCCGCCGAGGGTGAGCGCGGGAACTTGGTGGCCGCGGTGGGCTCGGGGATGCTTTGCTGCATCCACGCGAGTCGGCCAGCCTGACAGCACCGTGGAGGGGAAGAGGAGCCTAGGGGCTGTAGGGTCTCCGGAGACGCCAGTGTGCGGCCGAGGCTCGGAGGGGTAGGGGCGCGACAGCAGACAGGGGTCGCTGCAGAGGTGGCGTCCGCGAGGGCGTCGCTGGGCGGGGCTCTGGCCACGCAGAGGAGGCCTGCGGGGATCGAGTGTCGGCTCACCCCGGTCCGGCAAGGATGCGGAGCCCCGCAGGTCCCTGCACGGCGCAACCGGGAGGGAGGGAAGCCGCCTGCTGCGAGTGGCGGGTCCCTGCTGCCCCCTCGCAGCTGCGCCCTGAACCTCGCTAGCGGCTCGGGCCGCGGGCGACCGAACAGCTTGGGGCAGGGTGGGGAGCGGGGGGTTGGTTCGGAGGGTCAGTCAGAAGCCAGGTACCGACCGCCTCAGCTGTCTTTCGGGTTGTTGCAAGCCCCAGCCTGTGAGCTCTTCAGCTGCTCACGCCTCTCTCTCTCCCCAGCCCCAGTACATTCACCGAAGTCCCCAGAGATGTAACCGTGCAGGAGGGAGACGATATCGAAATGCCCTGCGCATTCCGGGCCAGCGGAGCGACCTCCTATTCCGTGGAGATCCGGTGGCGGTACCTCAAGGAGCCTCCGCGGGAGCCGCTGCAGGAGCTGGCGCTCCGTGTGCGGGGCGCGCCCAGAGCAAGGTAAACTGCCGCCCACCGGCACCGCACAGGAGCTTACCCGCTCCCGCCAGGGGGAGGAGAGGGCTACCCCCGCAGGGCAATGCCCTATCCTGCAACCAGCCCCCCTCTTCTGTGTCCCCACAGCAACATCAAAATGGACTGTGGTCGCCACATCTTAGTTTGTCATGGATACTAACCCTTTGCGGTTTAGTCAGTTCAGATTAACCCTTCCTGGTGATTGCCTCTTCATTGAAATGATGGTGTCTGTGTACAGTTCTTATTTTTGTGACATTCTGTTTGTGAGTTGCTGAATTCGGGGACTGCTTTATAGAAACCATGTTCAGAAAGTCCTTTCCTGTGCCAAAGTTCTAGATCATTTTTCACATTCACAGCTGTCAGTTGCAGGATAGTGCTATGAGGTTGATGTCTCTGATCCATTTAAAGTTGAATTTTTGTGCTTGGTGAGGGGTAGAGAGCTGATCTGATGCTTCTGTAAGGTGCTGCTACCCCTTTTACAGACTTTTCTTTATCCCCTTTATCAAAAACGAAGTGGCTGGGCATGCCTGGACTTACTTCTGGGTTCTGTATTGTGTTCCACTGATCGTCATGCCAGGTTATGCACCAGTGCCAGCTGTTTTTGTTATTGCATCTCTTATTCCAGTTTGAGACATGGAATGGTAATACATCTGACAGTTCTTTTATTGTTCAGCTGTTTCCTGTGTTTCCAAGGAATATGTAGGGGTCTCTTGAAGGCATGCCTAAGTGTGTCAAGGTACATGTCAAAAAATAACTCCAAATCTCTCCCCAGCAAAAGACATAATTGCCTACAACAGGCCATGGGGGTTAGGTCTCTGTCTTTCTCTCCAATTGCAGCCATTACCACCGCTCAGGGACCAAGCCTGGATCTTTTTCATTTTCTAGTAAAAGGGAGGAGATGCCAGGAACCAAGTGACCTCTGTCTGACCCTCCTGCAAATGTAGCACCCTGAGCCCTGTTGACACTCATTGTTTCAACTTAAGAGTTTCTTAGTGTCTGGATAAACAAGTTCCCCCACCTGTATCTGCCCTTTACCTGAAATGTAGCACCCTGAGCCCTGTTGACGCCCATTGTTTCAACTTAGAGTTTCTTAGTGTCTGGATAAACAAGTTCCCCCACCTGTATCTGCCCTTTAC
Source organism: Eospalax fontanierii (assembly GCA_035773235.1). Classification (NCBI taxonomy): domain Eukaryota; kingdom Metazoa; phylum Chordata; class Mammalia; order Rodentia; family Spalacidae; genus Eospalax; species Eospalax fontanierii. The sequence goes on along the minus strand of CM069554.1, from coordinate 22,979,044 downwards.
CTGACCTTATTGCTGGAGCATCCCGCCACCACACCCCACCTAGCCCCTTGTAGCTGCAGTATATAAGAGCTCTGTAAAAAATAAAGATTTCTCCATTTGAGCATAGAAAGAACTGTCTTGACGGCCCTCCGTGTTCCTTTTGTTCCAGTTCATTCCAGGTTTTTGGGGGCCAATTTTTAATTACTGCATGTATGTCACCAGCTCCTATGAGTGTATTTAAATCTTTTATGTCATTATGATTTGCCTCTGATAGACCATACTTATCTAGGAATTTATCCAACTTTTTAGATTTCCCATTTTTGTGGGATATATATTTTTAAAATGTGTTTTTGGGCTGGCGAAATCCCCCCGTGGTTAAGAGCATTTCTCTTCCAGAGGGTGGAGGTTAGGTTCCCAGTACCGCTGTGGCATCTACCCACCCGTCCTGAATGCCAGTTGGGAAGGCCTGTTCTGGCCTACGCTAGACCAGGCACACACATGGTGCATTTACTTACATGTATCACCTACCTAAAATAAAAATAAAGTATGCCTTTATGACTTTCTGGATCTCCTCGGGGTGTGTCTTAATGTTTCACTTTTCATCTCTGAGTTTATTATCAATTCTCTCCAGCTTTGTTTTGGTGTATCTATCTGTTTTTCAATCTTGTTAATGTTTTCAGATAATCAACTCTTTTTTTTTTTACTTGATTCTTTGTATTTGTTCCTTTGTTTGTAGTGTCTGACTTTCAGTCATTTTTCTATTTATTTCTTCTGATCTAGTATTCTTAATTATTGTGTGTTCTAGGGTTTTTGAGACTTTGAAGTGCATTCTTCCTGCCATTTGATGAAGTGTTTCTAATTTTCTGGTGGACACTTCATGCTTGGACTGCTATTAGGACTGCGTTCGTCGTATCTTGTATATTTGGTATGTAGTATTTGCATTCTCATGAGGGAGTGCAGCCCCCTCCCTAGGAAGAGCGGAGTGGGGTGGGGCTGCACTGCAGCGGGAGAGACTGGTGGTGGCTCAGAGCAAAGCCTGTGGAGGGAAGGGGCGCACTTGGGGTGGGGGCGGGGAGGGGAGGGCGGAGGTGATGCGGCTGAGGAGTTGGCTCAGTGCCCAGCCACTGACCGCCCCCTCACTTCCCGTCTCCTCTCCTTCCTCTCTCCCCTCCTCTCCCCGCCTCTCCTGGGCTGCGGGATCCGCACGCGGGACCGCTTTTCAGGCGCCACTCTGGTTTGCAGGCCAGGTCTGCGCGCCGCGGCTGAGCGCCCTCTCGCCTTGCGGAGAGAGTCACCGAAGAAGCGGCGGGACCGGCGGCGGGACCGGAGGAGGTGGCAGTCAGGAGCCGAACCGGGAGACCGGGAGGCGGAGGCTCGGAGCTCCGAGGCACACACTCCCTCCGTCCGCCCAGGATGGGTCTTGGCGCCGCACGGCCGCTGCCCGGCCCTCCGCCGCGGGAGTGGAACAGCGGAGCCGGCTCTGCGCCCTCTGATCCCCCCCGCTGCTGCTGCTGCTGCTGCTGCACGCCCTTCGCCGCCGAGGGTGAGCGCGGGAACTTGGTGGCCGCGGTGGGCTCGGGGATGCTTTGCTGCATCCACGCGAGTCGGCCAGCCTGACAGCACCGTGGAGGGGAAGAGGAGCCTAGGGGCTGTAGGGTCTCCGGAGACGCCAGTGTGCGGCCGAGGCTCGGAGGGGTAGGGGCGCGACAGCAGACAGGGGTCGCTGCAGAGGTGGCGTCCGCGAGGGCGTCGCTGGGCGGGGCTCTGGCCACGCAGAGGAGGCCTGCGGGGATCGAGAGTCGGCTCACCCCGGTCCGGCAAGGATGCGGAGCCCCGCAGGTCCCTGCACGGCGCAACCGGGAGGGAGGGAAGCCGCCTGCTGCGAGTGGCGGGTCCCTGCTGCCCCCTCGCAGCTGCGCCCTGAACCTCGCTAGCGGCTCGGGCCGCGGGCGACCGAACAGCTTGGGGCAGGGTGGGGAGCGGGGGGTTGGTTCGGAGGGTCAGTCAGAAGCCAGGTACCGACCGCCTCAGCTGTCTTTCGGGTTGTTGCAAGCCCCAGCCTGTGAGCTCTTCAGCTGCTCACGCCTCTCTCTCTCCCCAGCCCCAGTACATTCACCGAAGTCCCCAGAGATGTAACCGTGCAGGAGGGGGACGATATCGAAATGCCCTGCGCATTCCGGGCCAGCGGAGCGACCTCCTATTCCGTGGAGATCCGGTGGCGGTACCTCAAGGAGCCTCCGCGGGAGCCGCTGCAGGAGCTGGCGCTCCGTGTGCGGGGCGCGCCCAGAGCAAGGTAAACTGCCGCCCACCGGCACCGCACAGGAGCTTACCCGCTCCCGCCAGGGGGAGGAGAGGGCTACCCCCGCAGGGCAATGCCCTATCCTGCAACCAGCCCCCCTCTTCTGTGTCCCCACAGCAACATCAAAATGGACTGTGGTCGCCACATCTTAGTTTGTCATGGATACTAACCCTTTGCGGTTTAGTCAGTTGAGATTAACCCTTCCTGGTGATTGCCTCTTCATTGAAATGATGGTGTCTGTGTACAGTTCTTATTTTTGTGACATTCTGTTTGTGAGTTGCTGAATTCGGGGACTGCTTTATAGAAACCATGTTCAGAAAGTCCTTTCCTGTGCCAAAGTTCTAGATCATTTTTCACATTCACAGCTGTCAGTTGCAGGATAGTGCTATGAGGTTGATGTCTCTGATCCATTTAAAGTTGAATTTTTGTGCTTGGTGAGGGATAGAGAGCTGATCTGATGCTTCTGTAAGGTGCTGCTACCCCTTTTACAGACTTTTCTTTATCCCCTTTATCAAAAACGAAGTGGCTGGGCATGCCTGGACTTACTTCTGGGTTCTGTATTGTGTTCCACTGATCGTCATGCCAGGTTATGCACCAGTGCCAGCTGTTTTTGTTATTGCATCTCTTATTCCAGTTTGAGACATGGAATGGTAATACATCTGACAGTTCTTTTATTGTTCAGCTGTTTCCTGTGTTTCCAAGGAATATGTAGGGGTCTCTTGAAGGCATGCCTAAGTGTGTCAAGGTACATGTCAAAAAATAACTCCAAATCTCTCCCCAGCAAAAGACATAATTGCCTACAACAGGCCATGGGGGTTAGGTCTCTGTCTTTCTCTCCAATTGCAGCCATTACCACCGCTCAGGGACCAAGCCTGGATCTTTTTCATTTTCTAGTAAAAGGGAGGAGATGCCAGGAACCAAGTGACCTCTGTCTGACCCTCCTGCAAATGTAGCACCCTGAGCCCTGTTGACACTCATTGTTTCAACTTAAGAGTTTCTTAGTGTCTGGATAAACAAGTTCCCCCACCTGTATCTGCCCTTTACCTGAAATGTAGCACCCTGAGCCCTGTTGACGCCCATTGTTTCAACTTAGAGTTTCTTAGTGTCTGGATAAACAAGTTCCCCCACCTGTATCTGCCCTTTACCTGACCTTATTGCTGGAGCATCCCGCCACCACACCCCACCTAGCCCCTTGTAGCTGCAGTATATAAGAGCTCTGTAAAAAATAAAGATTTCTCCATTTGAGCATAGAAAGAACTGTCTTGACGGCCCTCCGTGTTCCTTTTGTTCCAGTTCATTCCAGGTTTCTGGGGGCCAATTTTTAATTACTGCATGTATGTCACCAGCTCCTATGAGTGTATTTAAATCTTTTATGTCATTATGATTTGCCTCTGATAGACCATACTTATCTAGGAATTTATCCAACTTTTTAGATTTCCCATTTTTGTGGGATATATATTTTTAAAATGTGTTTTTGGGCTGGCGAAATCCCCTCGTGGTTAAGAGCATTTCTCTTCCAGAGGGTGGAGGTTAGGTTCCCAGTACCGCTGTGGCATCTACCCACCCGTCCTGAATGCCAGTTGGGAAGGCCTGTTCTGGCCTACGCTAGACCAGGCACACACATGGTGCATTTACTTACATGTATCACCTACCTAAAATAAAAATAAAGTATGCCTTTATGACTTTCTGGATCTCCTCGGGGTGTGTCTTAATGTTTCACTTTTCATCTCTGAGTTTATTATCAATTCTCTCCAGCCTTGTTTTGGTGTATCTATCTGTTTTTCAATCTTGTTAATGTTTTCAGATAATCAACTCTTTTTTTTTTTACTTGATTCTTTGTATTTGTTCCTTTGTTTGTAGTGTCTGACTTTCAGTCATTTTTCTATTTATTTCTTCTGATCTAGTATTCTTAATTATTGTGTGTTCTAGGGTTTTTGAGACTTTGAAGTGCATTCTTCCTGCCATTTGATGAAGTGTTTCTAATTTTCTGGTGGACACTTCATGCTTGGACTGCTATTAGGACTGCGTTCGTCGTATCTTGTATATTTGGTATGTAGTATTTGCATTCTCATGAGGGAGTGCAGCCCCCTCCCTAGGAAGAGCGGAGTGGGGTGGGGCTGCACTGCAGCGGGAGAGACTGGTGGTGGCTCAGAGCAAAGCCTGTGGAGGGAAGGGGCGCACTTGGGGTGGGGGCGGGGAGGGGAGGGCGGAGGTGATGCGGCTGAGGAGTTGGCTCAGTGCCCAGCCACTGACCGCCCCCTCACTTCCCGTCTCCTCTCCTTCCTCTCTCCCCTCCTCTCCCCGCCTCTCCTGGGCTGCGGGATCCGCACGCGGGACCGCTCTTCCGGCGCCACTCTGGTTTGCAGGCCAGGTCTGCGCGCCGCGGCTGAGCGCCCTCTCGCCTTGCGGAGAGAGTCACCGAAGAAGCGGCGGGACCGGAGGAGGTGGCAGTCAGGAGCCGAACCGGGAGACCGGGAGGCGGAGGCTCGGAGCTCCGAGGCACACACTCCCTCCGTCCGCCCAGGATGGGTCTTGGCGCCGCACGGCCGCTGCCCGGCCCTCCGCCGCGGGAGTGGAACAGCGGAGCCGGCTCTGCGCCCTCTGATCCCCCCCGCTGCTGCTGCTGCTGCTGCTGCACGCCCTTCGCCGCCGAGGGTGAGCGCGGGAACTTGGTGGCCGCGGTGGGCTCGGGGATGCTTTGCTGCATCCACGCGAGTCGGCCAGCCTGACAGCACCGTGGAGGGGAAGAGGAGCCTAGGGGCTGTAGGGTCTCCGGAGACGCCAGTGTGCGGCCGAGGCTCGGAGGGGTAGGGGCGCGACAGCAGACAGGGGTCGCTGCAGAGGTGGCGTCCGCGAGGGCGTCGCTGGGCGGGGCTCTGGCCACGCAGAGGAGGCCTGCGGGGATCGAGAGTCGGCTCACCCCGGTCCGGCAAGGATGCGGAGCCCCGCAGGTCCCTGCACGGCGCAACCGGGAGGGAGGGAAGCCGCCTGCTGCGAGTGGCGGGTCCCTGCTGCCCCCTCGCAGCTGCGCCCTGAACCTCGCTAGCGGCTCGGGCCGCGGGCGACCGAACAGCTTGGGGCAGGGTGGGGAGCGGGGGGTTGGTTCGGAGGGTCAGTCAGAAGCCAGGTACCGACCGCCTCAGCTGTCTTTCGGGTTGTTGCAAGCCCCAGCCTGTGAGCTCTTCAGCTGCTCACGCCTCTCTCTCTCCCCAGCCCCAGTACATTCACCGAAGTCCCCAGAGATGTAACCGTGCAGGAGGGGGACGATATCGAAATGCCCTGCGCATTCCGGGCCAGCGGAGCGACCTCCTATTCCGTGGAGATCCGGTGGCGGTACCTCAAGGAGCCTCCGCGGGAGCCGCTGCAGGAGCTGGCGCTCCGTGTGCGGGGCGCGCCCAGAGCAAGGTAAACTGCCGCCCACCGGCACCGCACAGGAGCTTACCCGCTCCCGCCAGGGTAATGCTCTGGCCATTTGTAGCCTTTTGTGTTATTGACCCTCTGTTACGTGAGGGAGTTTAATGAATGAGAATTGAGAAATGAACTAGTGTCCTCTTTACCCCTTGTTCTATGTTGCATGAGCCTAAAGTGAAGAGGTCATCGCATTGTAGATGTGCCACTTAGGCAGGGGCAATTCACAGGGAATGCCTGTGCGTGATCAGCTGTGGTACTCTGTAGGAGTCTCTGTCTAGCACAAAAGAAGCTTCTTTGATGAGGGTGACTGGGATACTTGACTGTAAATATTTGGATACTTATTTTGCACTTACATGAGCCTAGGGATATGACAGCCTTGGGGATTTCTCTAAGATGTATGACCTCTTCAGTCATGTGCATTTGGCTATGATTATAGAATCACACATGAGTATCCTCTCATTGAGTGAACTTTAAGTCCGATTAGGTAGCTGTTGATTGCCCCCAAGATAAAAGTGCAACTAGTGCACCAGTGTCATGTATTGTGCTGGTCATTGATGTGGTTAATTTGGTCATGAGCCTGGTGTTGGGTCATCGATTGATGTTCTTTAGCAGCCTGCATAGTGCTCTCCAGAGCTGTGAGAGCTGGCCTTAGGGAGAAGGTGCTTCCAGTCACTTCCAGCTCCATTGCTCCAAATCCTATGTCTGAAGTATGTTCTGTCTTCAGCAATAGAGTCTTACCTTTAAGTTCTTGGATGCAATGAAAGGCAATAGTCTGTGTAATTTTGGGAGTCTCTTGGACTATCCTGGCCAGAAACTCAAAGGAAGGTTTCTCCTGTCTGGTGCTGTTTCTTGTTATGGAGCCTTCAGCTAATGTAGAGATAACATATGCGCACTTTGTTATATAGGTTGTCAGACTAATACGATTCCCTCTGGTGCTTTATGCTAGCTAGGCATTATTCATCTCTCTTCTCTCTCTCCCTTCCTGTCTAGCCCTCCCCCGTGCCTTCACCCTTTGGACTGTCCCCACTGTCCCCGTTTCTCCCTTGGTAATACCTCCTATGGCCTCACCTCTTGAGCGTCTTTCCCTTTATCCCCATGCTTCCTGGTACAACCCTTCCTCTGCCCTCCCATTCAGATGCTCCCTTCTACCCATTTCTCCTTTTGTAACAACAGTCTCCTACTGTTCTCTCTCAGGTTCCTTCTTTCCCTTTACTTCCCTGATTCCTTTCCACTTTCCTGGTTCCTGCAGTTCTATCAGGATACATACTCAGGAAGAAGGATTTGATGGTAGAATCCACAAGTGAGGGAGAACTCCCGTCGTCTGTTTCTCTGAGTCTCTGTTACTTCACTAGCAGAACAGTTTCTAGTTCCATCCATTTACCTGCGAATCATGACTTCATCTTTCTCTACTGGGATTAGAACTCCATTGTGTAAATGTACCACATTTTCATTATTCACTCGTCAATTGAAGGACTCTTAGCTTGCTTCTGTCCCTAAATATTGTGAAAAGAACAGCAGCACACATGGGTGTACAAGTATCTGTGCAATAGGATGAGTACTTTGGGTCTATACCTAGGAGTGGTATAACCAGGTCGAGTGGTAAATTTATTTTTAGTTTGTAAAGAGGTCTTCATACTGCTTTCCATAAGGGTTGAACAAGTTTAGAATCACATCAGCCGTGAATGAGCTGCTCTTTACCACGTCCTCTCCAGCATTTGGTATCATTTGTTCTCTTGATGTTAGGCAGTCTGGGGCAAGATGAAATCTTAAAGTGGTTTTAATTTGCAGTTCCTTAATTACTAATGATGTTGAACACCTTTAAAGGTGTTTTTCAGCTATCTTCATTTCTTCCTTTGGGAACTCTCTGCTAAGGTCCTTAGTCCATCTTTTAATTGGGTCACTTGGTTTCTTGATTCTGTTTTTTGAGTTCTTTATATATTCTGAATGTTAAACCTCTGTCAGATATGCTGCTGTTGAAGATTTTCTACAAGCAGAAGAAAGTAGCTAGATTCCAGTCTATCAGCCTATTGTCAATGACAAATATATGAGAGACCTAAGGGTAATTGTTGGGTATAATGCAGGGTGGGCCTACCTAGGCCACCTGCCAGGAGGAATGGAGGAATGGCTCTCATTGGTGTGGTGCTCTACACTGGTTGGTTGTGGGGCCAGTTTCTGCCCAGCACCTGGAGGGAACCTGACCCACCTGGGAACAAACTGTGGTTGGCTGCAGTCAGGACCCCACCCCATAAGGCTATTGGCTAACAAGACCTATAACACTCACATATTGTGTTGAACAGGAATGTAGAGTGTGGACATCCTTGTTTGCTCCTGCTCTTCTTGGGGATGTTGTGAATGTTTCTCCAGTTAGTATAATGTGGGTTGTGGACTTGTTGCATCTTCCCTCTATTGTGTTGATAGATGTCCCATGTTTTTTTAGGTTCTTTATTACTGTTTTTCAGGAACAGATGTTGGATTTTTCTTTTTAATGAGATGTCCGAGTGGTTTCTGTTCTTGAGCCTGTTTATGTGGTAGATTACCTTAATTGATTCACATATGTTGAACTACCTCTGCATTTCTGGAGTAAAGCCAACTTGATCATGTTGAATAATCTTCTTGAGCTGTGCTATCTTTTGTACTATCACAGATGTGCTGGCAGGAGCCTCCTGTTGGAGGCTGAGCTGAAATTGAGTGAGACAAGGGAGGGTCAGTTGTAATGAATCTGCTTGAAGCCAGAGACAGTGGTCTTCACGAAGCTTATCATTGCAGCCTGTCCACGTGTCAGAAAGGCAGAGGCACTAATTTGACCTTCACTGGTGGGAGCAGCTGGTCCAGGGACGAAGAGGGACACTTGCTTTGAGCTGCGTTGCCTGGGTAGTGGGCTGTGCCTTGGGTTTTCTCAGAACTTTCACCATCACTTGTGAGGTAATGACTGAGCATGGTCTCAGCTCTGTGATACTGCCACAGATTTGCACACACACACACACACTCCTGGGTATTGATCTCCTTTCCCTATTTCTCCTCCCTTTATTAGCTGCCTGTTTAAATCCTGTCATGTACAGTCTGCAGAGGGCTCAAAAGTATGGTGCGAGTCTCTTCTGGAAAGTTCAGTTAGTCTGAACCTTGCAGGTACCTCACTTCTTCCGAGGAAACTATTGAACCAGGTTAATTTCACGGACATCCTGAAGCTATGAGTTGTTTACTTTCTGAGCTTAAGTTTCCCTGCAGAATGGAACTTTCACCTCCTCTGAAACCATCCTGCAGCAGAAGCTTCTTTGATGAGTGGTGACTCAGATACCTGACTTTATATACACGGGCACATGTTTTTCCCTTAGAAAGAAGTCACATTTGTCTAGGGATTTGACAGTGATGGGGATTTCTCTAAGGTCTATGACCTCTTCAGTCATATGTATTTGGCTATGATTACAATACCACTCATGAATTTCCTCTCATTGAATCGGCTCTAAGACCAATTATGTAGCTGTTGATTGGCCTGAAGATAAAAGTGCCACTACTAAGTCAGTGTCGAGTGTTGTGCCAGGCAGTGATGTGGTTATTTGTTCCTCAGTCTGGTGTTTGGCCATAGATTGGTGTTCTCCCTTGGCTGCTTGCATAGTGCTCTTCAAATCTAGCTAGCGTTCAGGAAAAGTGGCTTGCTTGTCAGTTCCAACTCCATTGTTCCAAATATGGTCTCTGAATTATGTCTTGTTTTCATCAGTAGGGTCTTAAACCTTCACGTTCTGGGAGGCAATCGAGGACTCCAGAAATAGCGTATGTGTTTTTGGGAGTCTATTGGACCACCTTGGGCAATAACACGAAGGAAGGATTCTCTTATATGACAACTCTTCGTTGTTATGAAGCCTCAGCTGTGAACAAGGACTCATGGAGAGATACTGTATGTAGAATTTGCCATTGGTTTGTTAGACTGATATGATTCCCTCAGGTGCTTTATATCAGCTGGGCTAATCCACCAACCCTGACACGTCTGTCCCTGTCTAACATTCCTTCCCTATGTAAAGTGTCCCCATTTCCACAGTTCTCTTGATAGTACCGGTCTCTTTGGTTCTACCTTTCTTAAGCTCCCTCTTTCCCTTTATCTCCGTATATCTTGTATATTGCGTCCCTTTCCATTTAAATCCCCCTTCCAGTTATTTCTTCCTTAGAAACCTGTCTCCTACTCTTCTCTCTCAAATTCTTTCTTTCCCTTTCCTCGCTGGTTCCTGTCCAGTTTTCCCGGTTCTTGCGGTTTCATCAGGATGAATAGTCACACGTAAGGGTTTGGTGCTAGGATCCACAATGAGAGGGAACACGCATCCCTTGTTTCTCTGAGTCTGTGCTACTTCATTTAGCATAAGCATTTCTACTTCCATCCATTTGCCTGCAGGTGTCATGATTAGGTCTTTCTTTACACTGACTAGCACTCCATTGTGCAGATGCACCAGATTCTCCGTATCCACGGATCAGTTGAGGAAAACTTAGATTGCTTCTGTCTCCTAGCTGTTGTGAAAAGACCAGCAACAAACATGAGTGTGCAGTGTCTCTTCATTTAGGACGGGTCCTTGGCGTTCATGTGGAGGAGCAGTACAACCGGGCTGGATGGTAGAGTCATCCTGAGTGCTTTTTAAAGAGTTCCCCATATTGCTTCCCAAGCAGGTTGCCTGAATCTGTAGTCCCATCCGCAGTGAGTGGGCATTCCCTTTCTCCACACCCTCTCCAGCATTTGGTATGATTTATTCTCTTGATCTTCGCCTGTGTTACTGGGGTAGGATGAATTCTTAAAGTGGTTTAACTTTGCATTTCCCTAATCATTAACGGTGTTGAAAGCTTTTAAAGATGTTTCTTAGCCATTGTTACTTCTCTTTTTGAGAACTCTCTGTACCAATCCTTATCATATATTTCATTGGGTCACTTGTTCTCTTGATTCTTTGTTTCTTGAGTTTTCTATAGACTCTGGATGCCTCTGTTAGATGTGTCAGCCATAAAGATTTTCTCTCATTCAGTGGGATTTTTTACCTCTTCACTTTCTTGATTGTTTATTTTTTGCTGTACAGAAGCTTTTTAGTTGACTGGAGGTCCCCTTCTGGTTTATGCCTGAGCAACTGATGTCTGATTTAGGAAGTCCTTCTCTGCAAAAATTTCCTGTGCATTACTGTCAGGGTTTTCTTCTAACAGTTTCAGAGTTTGAGGTTTCAAATTGTGGTCTTTGATGCATTTGGAGTTGACTTTTTGTTCAAGTTGAAAGGTAAGGGTCTAGTTTCATTCTTCTTTACGTGGAGATCTACTTTTGCCAGCACCATTTGCTGAAGATGTTATCTCTCCTCTAGTGAGTGTTCTTGACTGCTTTGTCAAATATCAGCTTGCTGGAAATGGGTTTGCTCACGTTTGAGTCTTGAGTTATATTCCATTGGTCCACGGGGCTGTGTTTGTGCCAGTACCATGCTGTTTTGATGAATATAGCTCTGGAATTTCAGGTGTGCGCTACCACTCCACCTGGAAATGATTATTGTATTATTTATTCACCCCCTTATGCATGCCAACTTCCTTGTGCTTTGCTGTTTAAATTTTGTTATTTTAATTTTTGTGTGCTTTTGTTGGTGATGTTGGGTTTGGCTTTTTTGTTTGCATATTTTCTGAGACAGAGGTCTCCCTGTAGCCACATCTGCACTAGTGTTTGGTATGCAGATCAGACTCAGCTTGATTTCACCCAGATCTTCCTGTCTCTGCCTCCTGAGTACTGGGATTAAAGATGTGTGTCACCATGCTTGACATATTAACTTTTGAAAAAGGGTCCCACTGTGTATCCCAGGGTAGCCTTGAATCGATAATCCTCCTGCCTCACCCCCAAGAGCTGAGTTGTCCTTTTTAAGAGCAAAGCTTGGATTCAGCAACAATGAAAGAGGAAAATATTTTCCCTCATAGAGAACGATGCCCAAAGTAGTTTTCTGATTCAAATGTAGCTTATAGTACAAAGAATCCAACATCAATAATATGGACATTTCTGGAAAGAATGAGGTTGGTTATGATGTAACCACGTGCAGTCCTGGCAAGAGCCGCAGGACTGGGAAGCAACCTTGCCATGACTTGTCCAGGCGAGGAGCATCTGCTCTGAAGCTGTGATAGACAGGCAGAGCTTTGCAAGTGTGTGCTGAGTGCCAGTGGTCAGTCTCCTGTCATTGGTGTCTGGTGTGGGCAGGAGTGCTTAGGTCACAGAATCTTGGACTAAGGGAACTCCAAGAGGCAGTGACCTGGCAACGCATTGTTTAGGGTGTTGCTAGGCGACAAAGCCCTCTCAGATCAGTTACTCAACTAGAGGCTTCTTGGTAGGAGGCTCTAGTGTTTTGGCGAACAATTTGGAGAGATTTAGTTGACTTTAAGGTCAAAGTTCTAGTATTTGAGAAAAAGAAACAGAAGAGGGAGAAGGGAGGGAAAGGGGAGAAGGCGGTAGGGCCTTCCGGCCCTGCCCAGACCCTCACCATGGAGGGCCGTAACTACCGAGCTGAAATTGATCATGTCATTCGGTCCACCACGCGGCCCACGCGCCTACGCAGGGTCTTGCAATGTTTAGGGTGTTGTAGTCATCAACAGCGAGAGTTCCCGTTTTTCCTTTCAAGTTACGTCCCGGTGGGCTGGCTCCACCAGGCTGCCAGCGGAGGTGCTATTCGCATGGTGAACCGTTACCTCACGTCTCAGGACTATCACGTGGATGAGACAGACAGGAGAAAGAGGTAACAGGATCTGAGAGGGCTAAGGACAGGAGGAGGAGGGGCAGTTGGGGACAGGCAAGGAGCACATGGGAGGAGCTCTATCTTTCCAGAGTTGGGTTCAGAGGCAGGGTGGATCGTTACTGGGTCCAGCTTTACCCTGTGTTCTGAGCGATCAGACTCAGTCGTGTTTGGACACTAACACTTTTACCCACTGAGCCATTTCCCCTACCTTAGACGTATTTTTAGATCACAAAATAATTCATGGTAGAGTGTAGCTTAAACCCAGCTTTCCCAGTGCTGTTGGGTTTTCTTCCTGCCTCAGACTTCCAGGTTTTGGGAATCTGCACAGCTTGGAGGAGTCCATACACAGACCTTCTTCATGAGAGGCAGAGCCAGCTTATGTCCCAATCACTATGATGTCTCTTTTAGAGCACTTTATTGACCACTTTAAAATGGTTTCAGTAACAAAACTACATTCCTCTTATATGTTTTTACGTTTTTATATACTAAGGTAGTTTAATTTCACACATCAACAACAAGACTGTGGTCTTGAGTTAGCCCAAAGCGTATGCAAAATAAAAGAGAATACCTTACTTTCAGACACTGGAAGTCTACACTTTATTGTCATTTACAAGTTTACTATTTCATCTCTGGTTTTGCCAGATTTCTCATAACCATTTTTCTTGATTCCAGTTTTGTTTCCTTGACACCAAGAAGTAAACTCTGGATTCATTTAGTAAGATAACATTTTTTGATCTCGTTTTTAGCAAACATTGGGTTGATTTTGACAGTGGAACCACTTGAAACTATGGTTTTTCCCTTTTCCTTGTCTGTGATTTCTACAGCGAACACATAAAAGGTTGTAGTAAAGTTGTTTGTGATAGAATAATCCTCTGAAGAGAAGGATTGCGAATCCTGCACAGACAATAGTGTCTTACTTATGATTTCTCTACACGTGCATGTATCTCCAGACACATCATAGCATCTTTGGCAATAAAAATCTTTTTTTTTTGTACTTGTGGATTTTATTATGTCTACCTTTTATTACATATGCTATTTTATCGTATGCAAAAATATCATTTAACCATTTAGTTAGCTCTGCATACAAATACACAGCAAGAGAATCAGTTGTTGTTGCTTTAAGAATATTCTTTTGCTTTAGAAATATTTTCTTTAGAAACATTGAACTCTTCAGAAACTGGGCATGGTGTCTATTTTTGCAGAGACCGGGGTTTGTTTCTCAGCCTCCACATGGTAGCTAAGAACCATCATTAAATCCACTTCAAGGGGATCTGAAGCATTCTTTTGACCTACATGGGCATTGCACACAGGGGTGCTCTTAGATACATACATACAACACATCAACAATACAAAACCAATGTCAGAAACGGTAACGTGAAATAACGAGCATTAAAGGCAGGCACTGTGGCACTGGTCTGCAATGTGAGCTACTAGAAGGCTAAATTAGGAGGATTTCAAGATCAAGGCCAGCCTGGGCAGTATAGTTGACCCTTCCTTAGTTACTGAAATCTAAAACTACTAGCCTTGTTGACCAACTAATTTATTTCCAGCAGTCACGCAGCAGAGGCATTAGGATCTCTGTGAATTCATGGCAGTCTGGTGTACCTGTTGAGTTCCAGGAAAGCTGGGACTGTGGAGAGATCTGTCTCAAGAAGATTAAAATAAGTTAAATAAACAAATAAATAAGTTAAAATCTAAAACTTTTTTGAAGACAGAAACCTCATATCTGAAGTGTAGGTCTAATTCTGTTATTTCACCCATTTAAAACCTGTTTGTTAGCAGTTGGAATAGTAATTATGTCGACATTTTCCCCAGCTATCTGTGAGATGCTGGAATCAGTTGTGCGTCTGAATCTCATTGAGGAGTGAGAGTTGCCTGAGAAGCAGCTAGTAGGTGACCGAGACTAGAACTGTGATTCTACTTCCGGTTGCTCGTTGTGCTCAGACGCTGCTCTTAGCACGGTGCATCTCACTGGCAGAGCACCTGCCTTGAATGGGGCGGGCCCTGCACTGTGCCACTAGCGCTGCAGCAAATACATGAGAGAGCTGAGGAGACTCCAGTGACCCCGCTTCAGAGTTCATCACGAGCTGTCTAGTACTCACAGTTGTATGGACGAATGTGCTTTGGCTAGTGCTCCCCAATTTCCTAAAATCTCCTTTCCTTTTCACAGGACTGCATTACATTATTCCTGCACCTACGGCCAACCACACATAGTATGCCTCCTAATACAGAAGAACTGTAACATCAACGCTCTTGATAATGAAAACAGCACGGCTCTCATTAAGGTAGATAATGGCCAACAGTTTCAACTGAGATGGATTAGAATGAAGAGATCATTATATCTAGGTGTGTTCTGCTAGTGAACGCATTGTAGATGTGATGGGGAACTTACTCCAATGGAATCAGCCACATAATGTGGTCTGACAAAGTCTGAATGAGGAGAAGACCAGTTTTGACATGCCGAGGTGGGGGAAATTCCCTGGAATCCCAACTCTCAATGATGAGCTGCAGGCAGTCATTGGATGCTGGGGAGGGAGAGAATCGGTTTCCCCAGGAACTAGTTCCCTGATATTGATCTGATCCAAACAGCATGGTCTGAAACACAGGTGCCAACACAGCACCACTAAGTGGATTCGGTGCATCATATATTTCTATAATATGTATACGTGGCAAAGAAGGGGACATGAAATTGAGAGGGACTGGGGGGGGGGTCACAGGAGAAGTTGGAAGGTGACTGGGAGGAGTGGAAACCATGCAAACACGCCAGGATCCCAAATGAAAAATTGCAAAACACTGTCCAGGTGTGTTGCCGTGAGGCAGGACGATTTTGAATTGAGGCAAGGCTGAGTTTACATAAGCAGATCCTTTCTCAACAAAAGGGGTAAATATATTTGAAATAAAATTTTATCTCATTTACGGGTAACTACTCGGGGAAATATTTAAAGTGTTCACCTTGGGTTCCGTGGATTGATCTCTTTCTGTGTGCATTACCTGCAGGCCGCTCAGTGTGGAAACAAGCGCTGCCTGTCTATTTTAGTGCACCATGGCGCCGATCCACACCCCATGGATGTGCACGGATATAATGCTCTGCATTATGCGGTATTTTGGGGGAACGTCTGGATGGCTGAAATGCTCCTCGCTTGCGGTGCAAATATTGAAGCCAGAACAAAGGTAAAGATCACTTTATTTCCCAGGTAGTTCTAATGAGGGAACAGGTGCTCCATTTTCCACATTTAGACCAAGCTTCCAGTGATTAAAAATGTTTTGAAGTGGGTTAATCACCAAAGTTAAAATGTTGATATTGTCTGTATGTGTTCTGTATCTGTGTTCCCATGTTCACATAGTTGAATATGCATGTCTGTGTGTGTATACACAGACAGACATAGGCCAGAGGTCAAGGTAAGTGTCCAAAATTGTTTCCACTATGATTTTACACTAGACTAGCTGGCTAGCAAACCGCAGGATGTTCCTATCTCTGCATCCTAGTGCTGGAATTGCAGGCACATGCCACCAGGCCCTGGGTGTTAGGATTCAGGTCCTCCGGTTTGGATGGACTTCGTGTAAAGTAACAAAAAGAAGCAAAATTTGTCTCCGAATGTGGCTTTATTTTAAATACAAAATAAAGGATTTGGGACAGAATCAAACATATCACACACACACACACACACACACAGAGAGAGAGAGAGAGAGAGAGAGAGAGAGAGAGAGAGAGAGAGATATGCACAAAGAATGAAAATGAGTTAATTAAAATTAAAACTTTATGATAAATGGAAATCTTATTACAGCTGAGAAGTCCTATTGAGGTGAGCTGTCTCTCAGAGATGTGGCCAAAACAGGGAAAACGAGAAAGAGGTAGTGAACACAGGTGTGCAGGCAAATTTGCAAATTTGGTTACTGAAGGTATATACTAGGCAGACATAGTGTACTTCTCTTTTTTTAAGGATTATGTGTACACAAGAAATGCTCTTTCATTTGAGAGGAAATAATTCTTAGTTTGGGACAGACTGTTGTTCTGTTGTATTGTAAATTTGCCTTGAGATCCAATTTAGGAGGATTCTCAGGCCAACAGCCTGGCAGTGACTAGGTACAGATTGTGTAGAAAATGAAAGGGAAGGCCAATGAGCTCGCTGCCATCCTGTCCTTTTCTTGCAGAAAGAGCCACACAAGTGTCTTGGTTTTGCTCATAAATCCACGTTTTGCTAGCATCTGAGGAATAATTGGCTTTGCATTTTTGCAGTCGAGTTATAAACTGAGTTCTCCTGTCCCTGTGCTCCCCCTACTCTGGGACATAGAACTGAGTTTTCTGTGAGTGAGTGTGTCTTCTGTTTTCTCCTTTTGTCCATATCTGCAAATGATACAGAGAATTGTCTTACATATCAAGATTCTTCTCTGAAGAATCTGGTTCGGTAATTCTGTTACATTCTGTATGTAAACCCACTGATTAGACAGGTGTAGTGTGTGAATTCCCTGATACAGAGAACCTAAGTCTTCAAGAATCAGATTGGCCAGTCTCCCATGCTCATTAACATTTACTTACATTTCATTTATCTTCTAACACACTGTATCTGTTAAGATCAGGTAGCCCTAATGTTATCAGCTTGGCAGTTTCACACACCGCAAACCATGCCATTAATAAGAAGAGCAGTAGGAATCCTTTGAATAATTTAAATTCAGCCATTCCATTAAACTAATCATTGATTTGATTACAAGTTTGGATATTTAGATACGAATAGGTTAAAAATGATTTTGTAGGAGAATGTCTTGAAGAAAGTATCATTTTTGTGACTTAAATTTTAGTAACACATGGTACTGAAAGAAGAAAAAGCCTCCATAGGCAATATTTCTTCCTACACAGACATTTATTTGGCAACCTACCCACACAGTGTAGATGTTTAGGGCTGTGGAATGAATGTGTCTCATATACAGACTTAGTGTCGTCCATGAATTGAGTTCACATTAAACTTCAGGAGACTTCTCTAGAACCTTGGTCTTAAAGAATTAAATCCCATCAGCTCTGAGTCCACGTGACATTTTGATCCTGTGTAGAAGACACATCATGTACAGGAGGCCATGCTGCTCCAGGGTGCCAGGGATAGACTGCCTTTTTCCTTATGTACTTACTTTTCCTCTGTCTGTATTTGAGTTTTCAGTGTCTGTGTACAGTCAAATATTTCCTAGAATTCAGGATGAATAAGAGCAATCTATAAGAATTTGTGGGTCTGGGAGGCAGGTCAGTTGGTAGAATGTTTCCAAGGTAACATGAGGACCTGAATGAAGTCCTCGGAAATAAACCCTACCTGGTAGTGCCGCCTTGTGATTCCACTGCTGGGGAGGTGGAGACCAGAGGAACCCTGGGCCCCTGTCTGTCTGGCCAGCCGTGCCTAACTGGGAAACTACAACTAAGTGGGAGACCCTGTCTCAGAACAGAGAGTAATGGGCTGAGAGGTGAGTTAGTGGTCGAAGGCATTTGAAGGCATTTGGTACTCTTCCAGAAGGCCTGGGCTATCCCCACTACATACATTTTGGGACAAAACTGCCTGTAACTCCAGTTCCAAGGTTTCCAGTGTCCCCTTCTCGCCTCTACGGATACCAGGAGCTCACATGTTGCATATACATTCATGTAAGACAAGCACACATACACGTGAAAAAAATGTGTTATATCTTAAAAAAAAAGTTGGACAGCTCCTGAGGAACAGCACGTGTGGTAGATTTCTGGCAACCATAGCCAATGTGTTGCACTCTGCCCACACGTGTGTGCCTACATGAAGATGCATACACATATGGTACAATATAATTTGGAGTTTATGTTGGTTTCTAAGAGTCCATTAACAGATCCTTTATCATTACATATAATTCATAATTCACGTTAAAGTTTGAATTAGGATTGAAATTTACACATTAAAAGTTAATGCTTTAAAAATCATTCTATACTATAAAATTTCACATTCACATGAAAATGGGATTTTTAATGAAAATTGAGTTTAATCAAGACTGATTTCATTATCCCTTAACAAAAGGAGTTCCTTGTCTTTGATTTTCATAAAAAGAACCCACGCAGGTCAATATTAGAATTTTTATTTATATATTCATTTTAATTGATAGACTGGTATATATTTAATTCCACCTTACGTTTTGCATAGAATAAAAAACAAGGTTAGTTACTAAAATGTGACCAGATTGAGAATGAATATAAAGTAGCAGGTTTGTATACTGTGGATGGATTTTCCTTATAAGTGAGAATAAAATCTTGTACTCAGATTTCTAACTACCAGTATGTAAACCTTGCATCTTAAAATAATAAGCAATCAGGCTTATGTTGAAGCCTCTGTCTTTTAATTCAGAACCCGTTTCCTTTGGGGCTTATTTGGAGCAGGGGCACCTAGCAGTGGGATATGGTTTCTGCCACCATAAAGAGAAGAGAATCAAGGGACTTCCATTCCTGACCGGTGAAACAATCCCATTATTGGAAAATAGTAAAGTATGTCCCTGAAACTCGTCTTTAACTGTGCATGTTTTTCATAAGAAGGAAGTATTACTCGAGTGAGGATCAAGTCAAAGGAGTTCTTTAACACTGAGCCTGAAATTCTGATTCTCTTTCCATCTGTGCAGCACTTTTGGAAATAGAGATGGAGAAACTCTGGCTCAGAGATGACCATCTGAGCTCATTCATTCCACAGGAATGCGTAAAACTTTAGTACTACGCTGTAGGGTTGGGGTACTGAAGGGGAAACTCCACAGAGGCAAAGATTCTTGGAAGCAGCGAGTTTAGATTGGGTTTTGGAGACGAGTGGAGGTCAGGTGCAGGGCAGGGCAGGGGAGGGTGTGCAAAGGGCAGGAACGGCGTGGGGCCGTGCAGCGGGAAGAAGGAAGAGCGCCCACTTCGGATTTCCTCTTCACAGCATGCATTTATGTTCCTAGAGTCTGTGCGGAGATTTTAAGTTTAGTTGAGCAATATGTCTTTTACAAACTCTAACTGATTTTTCTTTACAGCGCGGCTTCACACCATTCTTACTGGCCATACATGAACAAAAAGAGGACATGGCAGCATTTTTAAAAGCGAAGGGTGCAGACGTGTGTGCAACGGTTCCTCGGAAATGGTACAGTTCCTCTCTGATTTTATATTACGGCACCGCGTGCTTGACTTTTACTCTTTATTGTTTGTTTCTTCCTTTTTCCTTTTTTTCATTTCTGACAGCAAAGTATTCATTTTCTCTGGACAGATTGAAATCATCTAGAATTTCAGGATATTAAGGAAACTTAGAGATTAATCAATCAGTTAATTAATCAATTATGTTGAGCACCCTCACAAAACCATTCTGGGACTGGGGCCCCTGAAGTAAAAACATCTTAGTAACTGTGTGGATGCGTTTTTGAGTGGCAGAACTGGGACTTGGACTCCTGCTCCCCAATTCTGAGGTTGCTGGGCTTCCTTCATCCTCCTGCTGCCTGTGAGCGTTGCAATAAGACGGGAGCACATGAGTGATGCAAGTAACAAGTTAAGCCACAGTGCATACTGTGAGCGAGTTGGCGGAGGAAAGTGGCATTGAAGAGGAACAGCATTGGTTTGAAAGGAACAGCGGGGAGCATATTGGGGTTTATGACTGATGTGGAAAAGGCGGTAGTAGAATTCAAATCCTGGGATAGTAAATGCATCTTAAATGGCTTTATAGAGGATTTAGTGGGGAAATTGCTCGCCAAATAATGAGGACTTGAGTTCAGATCCATGGTACGCATTTAAAAGAGAGGCATGTCCACTGCATTTGAACCCCTGTGCAGCAGGAAGTAGACAGGAGCATTTCCTGGGCTATTTGGACAGCGATCAAGTCTGTTCCCTCATCTCCACACATGCACTGTGGCACATATGCCCCTGAAATGTCTGTCTTTTTTCTGTCCTTTCTCTGTTTAGCTCTCTCTCAATCAGGGACACAGACACACAAAATTAAACTACAGATAGCACATCATACAGACATGTGAAAAAATTAGAATTCAGGCCATTGAGCTAGTATGATTGAAGCATGTTAACATCTGTCAAGACTGAGATAGAAGGACAAGGTTCAAGGCTACCCATGTCTTTGTTAGAAATCCTCTCACTGGGTGATATAATGTGCATGGTCCTTTATAGAAAGTGGACAACCATGTCCAACTGTTCACTACAGTTAAAAAAAAAATAAGCCAGGGAAATGAACTTGTTGGCACAGGATTCAGCACAGCAAGCCATTGAACCTGGAGTTCATATATGGGATCAGGAATGAATGGAGATGGAGGTATGGTTTTACCCTCAAAAGTGTGTATTTTATCGGATTGTGAGAAATAAGCACTCTGAATTACATGGAGAGACTTGTTAAACATTAAAATAGCGAATACGTAGTAGATTGAAGAATTGATGTATATTCATTGTCAAAGAGTCAAAAGTCTATAAACATGAGGCGGAAAAGTTGTTCTGTTTCTGTTATTCCAATATTTTCAATGTAGGAATTCCCTCCTTGGACACATGGCTGTAGATCTAAGGACTCAGCAGGGCACAGAAATGCTGGATGAGCAACGAAACGGCTGGGAGTAGGATAGTGAAAAAGAGAATAGGACGAAAATGGAGGTGACTTGTGCCAGTGTTGGCAGAAGGATGTTTCTAGGGAGCACTCATTACTATGATCTACCTCAGGGAGCATACAAGGAATTCAATGAAAAGCCTGTTGTATGTCAGAATAGTGGCCGTGGCATTTGACAGGCATAGGAGCTTGAATGAAATGGAGGATGAATGAAACAGGAGTGCCATGCCATTGAGTGTGTAAATAATCAAACCAGGAGTTCCTGGAGCAAGATGCCTCCCCTGTGAATCAGCATCCTCCATCTCTCTGTGTGTGTCTGTGTGTATGTACTGTTACTAAAGAGATAACAACTTCCCATTTCTTTCACATGAAAAATGTTACAAAAACTGTGACAAATCCTATCTATGGAAGAACGAATTAAACTACTTCGTCACTTTTTAATGTCAGTTGAAATAGGAATTCATGAGAGCAGGTATTGAGAGACTGTGGTAAACGCTTTGGTCACGAGTATGGAGTTGATTCTATACTTTCACGTTTCAGTGGATGTCTTCCTGTGTCAACACCTAAATCACCACGACAAAAGACGCTCAAGACTGAAGGAAGTAAGTATTCTCACTGAAATATACTCTAAATAGTGCTACCATAAGTCAAATATGAAAGATTTGGTTGCAAAAGGAGGAAAGAAATTCAACTGTGAAGGACTAGACCTGATGTCCGTTGCCATTGTCATTAATTTCCTATGTCCTATTTTTGTCGAGTTCTTATAAATCATCTTTTTCCTTTATCTTCAGAAAAACGGGACTCTGTAATGAATGAAGGATCTGCCAGGTATGATTTTTATGAACTTCAAAATAGATGACACATTTGCAGAATAGCAACATAGGAAGCCTGACCTTGAAGAGTGTCACCTGTGAAGATGAGCCATCAAAATGGACTCAAGACTTGCTATCTTCATAGTCAAAGAGTATACATATTACAAAGAAAAGTGATTCTTTTCAGCTCAGTTGTGCATCTATTTATGTCCATCCACTATTTTCAGTGTATTGCTTCTGTCCTTGGACACATGACTGTGAGATCTAAGGACTCAGCAGGACACAGAAATGCTTGATGAACAATGAAACATCTGAGAGTAGAATTTAGACAAACAGTATAGGACCATAATTGTGGTGACTTGTCTAAGTGCTGGGAGAGGAATGTGTGTAGGGAAGAATTCTTTCCCGGGTCTACCACCCACACTCATGTGGGAGCCTGGGACTGAAGGAAAAGTCTGTGGTTATTCAGAGAAGTGTGGTGTTGACAGGCATGCGAGGTTGAATGAAACGGAGGATGAATGAAACAGGAGTGCCATGCCATTGAGTGTGTAAATAATCAAACCAGGAGTTCCTGGAACAAGATGCCTCCCCTGTGAATCAGCATCCTCCATCTCTCTGTGTGTGTCTGTGTGTATGTACTGTTATTAAAGAGATAACAACTTCCCATTTCTTTCACATGTAAAAAGTTGGAAAAACTGTGACAAATCCTGTCTAGTGAAGAACAAATTAAACTCCTTCGTCACTTTTTAATTCAGTTGAAATGGGTATTCATAAGAGCAGGCATTGAGAGAGTGTGTTACGCTTTGGTCACCAGTGCAGTTGATTCTATATTTTCATGTTTCAGTGCATCTCCTCCTGTGCCAACACCTAAACCACCACGACACAAGTGGTTCAAGACTAGAGGAAGTAAGTATTCTAACTGAAATATACTCGAAATGGTGCTACCATAAGTCAAATGTGAAAGGTTTAGTTGAAAAGGGAGGAAAGAAATTCAGTTGTGAATAACTAGACCTGATGTCCATTGCCATTGTCATTAATTTCCTATGTCTTATTTTTGTCGAGTTCTTACACATCTTCTTTTGTCTTTATGTTCAGAAAAACGTGACACCGTGTTGAATGAAGGATTGGACAGGTATGATTTTTATCAACTTCAAAATAGATGACACAATTTGCAGAATAGCAAGATAGGAAGCCTGACCTTGAAGAGTGTATGTCACCTGTGAAGATGAGCCATTAAAATGTACTCAAGACTTGTGCTATCTTCACAGTCAAAAAGTACATATTACAAAGAAAAGTGGTTCTTTTCAGCTCAATTGTCCATGTATTTATGTCCATCTATTATTTTCAATACATGCCTTCTGTCCCTGGACACATGACTGTGAGATCTAAGGACTCAGCAGGACACAGAAATGCTTGATGAACAATGAAACATCTGAGAGTAGAATTTAGACAAACAGTATAAGATCATAATTTTGGTGACTTGTGAGTGTGCTGGGAGAGGAATGTGTGTTCTCTGGTCTAACACCCACCCTCATGAGGGAGCCTGAGACTCAAAGAAAAATCTGTGGTTATTCAGAGAAGTGTGGTGTTCACCGGCATGTGAGGTTGAATGAAATGGAGGATGAATGAAACAGGAGTGCCATGCCATTGAGTGTGTAAATAATCAAACCAGGAGTTCCTGGAGCAAGATGCCTCCCCTGTGAATCAGCATCCTCCATCTCTCTGTGTGTGTCTGTGTGTATGTACTGTTATTAAAGAGATAACAACTTCCCATTTCTTTCACATGTAAAAATTTGGAAAAACTGTGACAAATCCTGTCTATCTACTGAAGAAGAAATTAAATTCCTTTGTCACTTTTTAATGCCATTTGAAATAGGAATTCTTAAGAGCAGGTATTGAGAGAGTGTGGTAAACAGTTTACTCACAAGTATGGAGTTGATTCTATACTTTCATGTTTCAGTGCCTCTCCTCCTGTGCCAACACCTAAACCACCACGACACAAGTGGTTCAAGACTGGAGGAAGTAAGTATTCTAACTGAAATATACTCGAAATGGTGCTACGATAAGTCAAATATGAAAGATTTGATTGCAGAAGGAGGAAAGAAATTCAGTTGTGAATGACTAGACCTAATGTCCATTGCCATTGTCATTAATTTCCTATGTCCTGTTTCTGTCGAGTTCTTATAAATCATCTTTTTCCTTTATCTTCAGAAAAACGGGACGCTGTAATGAATGAAGGATTGGCCAGGTATGATTTTTATGAACTTCAAAATAGATGACACAATTTGCAGAATAGCAAGATAGGAAGCCTGACCTTGAAGAGTGTCACCTGTGAAGATGAGCCATTAAAATGGACTCAAGACTTGTGCTATCTTCATAGTCAAAGAGTATACGTATTGCAAAGAAAAGTGGTTCTTTTCAGCTCATTTGTGCATCTATTTATGTCCATCCACTATTTTCAGTGCATGGCTTCTATCCTTGGACACATGACTGTGATATCTAAGGACTCAGCAGGACACAGAAATGCTTGATGAACAATGAAACATCTGAGAGTAGGACCATAATTGTGGTGACTTGTCTAGGTGCTAGGAGAGGAAAGTGTGTAGGGAAGAATTCTTTCCCGGGTCTACCATCCACACTCATGTGGGAGCCTGGGACTGAAGGAAAAGTCTGTGGTTATTCAGAGAAATGTGGTGTTGACAGGCATGCGAGGTTGAATGAAATGGAGGATGAATGAAACAGGAGTGCCATGCCATTAAGTGTGTAAATAATCAAACCAGGAGTTCTGGAGCAAGATGCCTCCCCTGTGAATCAGCATCCTCCATCTCTCTGTGTGTATCTGTGTGTATATATTGTTATTAAAGAGATAACTTCCCATTTCTTTCACATGTAAAAAGTTGTAAAAACGGGGACAAATTCTATTTACTGAAGTACAAATTAAATTCCTTTGTCACTTTTTAATGTCATTTGAAATAGGAAATCTTAAGAGCAGGTATTGAGAGAGTGTGGTGTAAACACTTTGGTCACGAGTAAGGAGTTGATTCTATACTTTCACGTTTCAGTGCCTCTCCTCCTGTGCCAACACCTAAACCACCACGACACAAGTGGTTCAAGACTGGAGGAAGTAAGTATTCTCACTGAAATATACTCGAAATGGTGCTACCATAAGTCAAATGTGAAAGATTTAGTTGAAAAGGGAGGAAAGAAATTCAGTTGTGAATAACTAGACTTGATGTCCGTGGCCATTAATTTCCTATGTCCTATTTTTGTCAAGTTCTTACAAATCCTCTTTTTCCTTTATCTTCAGAAAAACGGGACACTGTAATGCATGAAGGATCAGCCAGGTACTCAGCCTGGGACTCAATGAAAATTCTGTGGTATTTCACAGAAGTGGGTGTTGTTTGCTGGCTGTGGGAGGTGAATGAATTGGAGGATGAATGAAACAGGAGTGCCATGCCATTGGATGTGTAAATAAGAAACCCAGCGCTTTCTGTAGCCAGGTGTCTGGCCTGTGACACCGTCTTCCATCTGTGTGTGTGTGTGTGCGTGCGTGCGTGTGCGCATGTGCGCGCGCGTGTGTATGTGATCACGCGTGTGTGTTTTCACGAGGGCATTCTGCTGTTGGGTTAGCGGAAGCCTAATACCTTCCCGTAGCTTTCATGTGAGAAAATTTTTTTGTGTGGAAAGTAGTCAATAATCCTGCTTATCCACTGAGGAACAGATGAAGGTGCTTCCTCATTTTCCAGTATCAGTTGAAATGGGAACTCATAAGACCAGTCATTGAGAGTGTGTGGTAAACGCTTGGGACGTGATTCTGAAGTGGATTCCATTCTTTCCCGTTTCAGTGCGACTCCGCGTGTGCCTCCACCACCAGCGCCTGGTGAGACGTTGCTGGAGACCGGTGGGAGTGAGTATGCTTACTGATATGTACCTTAGATGATACTGTCATAAATCAATTTCAGGAGTTTACTCCATGAAGGGGGGAAGAAATTGAAGTGTGAATGACAGGAATATGATTTCTTAGTTCTCTTTTTAAATTTTTACTTCCTATTTTGTGGATGCTCTGAAGATTTTAGACAGTGTATAGTAATTCTATGCAAAGTCTTTTTCCGATATCCTCCCAGATCCTCAGCAACTACCCAGGAAGGCAAGCACCACCACTCCCTGTCACCCCCATTTTTAAAATTTAGCGGCAAAGATGAGCATGTGTGTGTATCACACCGAGCATCGCGTGTTCTCTCCTCCCCAGAGCATGGTAACAATTCCTAAGGGCAGGGAAATTCACGCCTTTTGTCCTAGGTGATGACACTCCTTAGGTCACATTCCTGAACCCAGCTCCTCCCCCCCCCCCCCCCCCCCCTCGTCCCCAGGGCAAGTTCATCCCATGGAGACTGGTGATCCTGTCTAGGGCGGAAGCTTCGTGCCCACGTCTTCCCTCCACGCTATGGTCTAGTCTGCATTAGGCATGCTGAGGCCCTGTGCCCACGATGGCACCCGTGGTGTATTGAAACGTGCTGTCGTGCCTCACTCACCACCTCTAGATCCTACGTTTCTGCCCCCGCCTTCCTTCACGCTCACTCAGTTCTCAGAATCATCCACGTCCACTCAAAGAGTTTTTAACACGTGAGAACTCTTGCTTTATGTCCTCCCCTTCTCTAAAATCGTTCAAGGATTGCTTCCAAAGGCCAGCTCTGTGCTCTCCGTGCTGCCCCTCCGAGTGTTCCCCACCGGCGTTGTGGGCAGTCTAAGCATCCTTGCCCTTTCCGAGACTTGGTGGCGTCCAGGAGCGTGTCTGTATCCGTGCTTCCCATAAGTGGTCACCAGACATCCTGCGCCCCTGTGTCCGGGAGTTTCCTCCCGAGGGCAACAATCCCGGTAACCCGATGGACGGCTGGAGCAGCACATTAGTATTTTGACACGCTCCGTCTGATGAGGACGCTTCTTTGGAGTTCACTCTGTGACCCTCTGAGGTCATTAGTTTCAGATCACATCCTTCTGCCCAGGTTCCTTTTGGGTAATAATGTTGAACTTCTACGCCACCTTTGCCTTTTTAATACACCGAGAGTGGAACGGATGTTGTCGGTGCCTAGAGTGCTGACAGACGAACGTCCCTGGCAGAGGTCTCCAGAAGGATCTCAGCAGATGGGGTACCCACAAACCTTTAGTCGATGTCTCTGTCTGATGTGTGATGTTGTTATGCCGTAGTTGTTAGAACCTGTCTTTTGTCTCTCTGTTAGAATCCGATGATGCTGTCACCGGGGAGCCTTCACCCAGGTAAGATTCCTAGACCTGAGACCACAAGCGGTGCTACAAGGCCACACAGATAGAACGCTAGCCCGTCTTTCTCAGACTCTGACCCAGGTCCCCGGTGCTGTGCTGAATGCCAGCTCTGTCTTGTCACCAGCCAAGGAGGAAAGAAGTATATTTGAAGTGGGAAGCATTGCTTTGCGTCCGGTTCCCACGTAGGGCTCTGGTTCCTGTCAGCTGTTAACTGCTGAAGGTCCAGGCCTCTGAATGAGAGGTGAAGCTCCTCCTGTTAGTCACAGACATTGATGCAAACGGACTCTCCCTACATGGGCAAGAGAGTTGTATACACACAGTGATTTCTGGACACTCCAGGTATCGACTCAGTGTAGACCCTGATAGTAGTCGTGTCAGACCCAGGGTTCTTAACTTGTTTTACCTTCTCCCGGTTGAGAAGGTTTTAGGGCAGGTATTAACATCAGTACCGGAAAGACCCTGCCCTTGTGCTTAGTTTTCCTGTGTCCACCTCTGCAGTATCATTTGACGCGTCTCATTCATTCAGCCAAGGCATCGATCAAAATTCAGTAGGCCGTTTTGAAATTGCTCCTTTTTCGCAAATTGAAAGCAGAGAGGTAGAAAGAAGGGTGCTCATTCACACTCTTCTCACTGAACCACGCTCACGTGGAGGTGACTGTTGAGTACGGGAACACGGAGGTTGAGGTTTCAGAGGCCACCCAGGAACAAATCGTTGGAAAGGAGAGGAGTTCGAAATCCCTTAGCCCGTGAGAATATTGCCAGCCTGAGCAGGAGTCAGGTTTTCAGTGAATCGGACCCCAGACTGGGCAGAGTGTCTAAGACTCATTGAAGTTCTGAGAAAATGTCAGGGAAGGAGTCAGGGTGCTACGCAGGCATAAGTGCGGGAATCAGCCAGGAATTCTAACAGCTTTCACTGCATAGGGCCACGGACCTGGGTTAATGCAACCAGCGAATCACAGCTTGAGGAAGAAATAGAACCCTCCTTCCCATCCAGTGTGAGGGAATGCGTGTGCGTGCGTGTGTAGGGGGTGTACGAAGGTGTGTGTGTGTGTGTGTGTGTGTCTGTCTGTGTACTCACCCATTTGTGCTTCTGGTAGAGACAGAGAGAAGGAGAGACAGAGAGTGTGTGTGTGTGTGTGCCTGTATCCTTGTTTATATGGGCGTGCCTGTGTCTTTGTCTCTTTACAGTTTCAGTCAGGGTCTAAATTCTCGCCGTCCCCCACGCACACGCCAGAAGAATTTAGACGATGTAAGGGAAGTGATCAGAACTCACAAGTACATTTGAAGCAGATATTCAGGGGTGATTTCCAGTGTGTGACGGAAGGGGCACTGTGAACGCGAAATATATGAAAAAGCATTCCCAGCGTTTCCTCCATGGTTTTCAGAGGAGTATTAACGTTCACTTGTTCAATTCTTTCACAGTGAGGCACTTGCCCGAGAAGGACTCCGAAGCTCCTCTGAGGAAACTGTTGTGAGCCGTCCCGGTAAGAGTTACAAAAGGCCGGTTATTCAAGACCTTCTCTTTCTCCTGATAGAAATTAGTCAAAGACCCTGCCTCCCAAAGGGCCGATGTGGAGACCATGCGCATACAGCGCTTTCTTATTTTCCTCGTCTCTGTTCCCCTTTGGAATGCAGAACGGTGTAAGAAGTTGGGTCCCCGAACTGTTGCCCGAAACAGTATTGTCTGACAAATGTTGGTTTCTTTTCGAGGCTGTCGTCCGTCCGTCCTGCCTTTTTGAAAGACTGGAGAGTCAGGAGCTCTCGCTGTTGTCGTAGATCACGGGAGGTTAGCTAGTCAACACGCAGGGTGTGGTTCACCGGCGCTTCTTAACTTCGCTGTAGGGTCTCCGGTGCTGCGCTTTGGCCTCTGTGAAGGACCAGTGTGCACGTGTTAGACGTACAAACTCCAGGTTACCTCACATAGGCATGCAATATACTAAATGGCCCTTTGAAACCAAGAAAAAGTAAAGGCTCGCGAAGGTGGTCTCTTGTTTTGGCGACTGCAAGTAAATCATTGGAGCGTGACTCCAATATCTTTCTTGATTGCAGCTTTTGCTCTCCGTGCATTGAGATTCTCTCATTGTCATCATTACAGACCTCAGATTCTCTGAAAACTAACGTGTTCTCAGGCGTAATGCACGGTATGGCATCCTCTTCCTGCTTTCTCTCCCAAGTAACCAAATTGGAGACGTCTGCGTTTGTGCTCAGGACAGCTTCTGCGTTTGGACCGTTCTCACTTTCTCTTTTGTTTTCGTAATTTAGTCCACTCCCCTGTGAAGGCCACTAAGTCAGCTAATACCTTACATTAGGGTTAGTGACTCGGTCTTCCGCGTTTAGTCCCATTACTCCCTCTTGATTTGCTCAGTGCTCTAAGGTCGGAACGTGGGTCGTCGTTGCCACTCTAGGCGATATCTGTTCGTGGTGGCTACACCCTGCACACATTTTTATCTTTCAATTCTGATTTTTTCCAAAAGGAGTTCCCTGGAGATTGGGCCAGTGTGTGCATGTGAATGGAAGCGAGAGGAGCCCCGAGCCCCCCGAGTGATGGAATTAGGGCATGTGCCAAGCCACCCAGAGTGTGGATGCTGGGAATGGAGTTCAGCTCCTCTGGAGCTTCCTTGGGTCGGGCGGTTCCATTGAAAGCTAGACAATGGGAACTTCCCTGCTGGAGGAACTTCTCTGGGTCTTTCCATGTGGGGATGCTAGGAATTCTCCCCACAGCACGGCTCCGTAGGCACTCCAAAAGAGCAACGTGTTTATTTCTCTGATGGTGTCAATCTCTGTCGCTTTTGGGGAGGAGGCCGGAAAGCAAAGCGTGAGCCTGGGAGCGGGGTTGGTTCGGGGCCACGTGCGCTGCGCACAGCTGTGTACCTTCAGTTGTCAGTGCCGGCGTCGTTCCGTCGTTCCCCTTTTTCTTCACTGCAGACATACAGAGGATTGAAGTAAGACTTTGGAGTGAATTCATTGTCTGGATGTGGGTCTCTGATCTAGAGTAGTGAAGAGAATAGCCTCCCCAAGAGTCTCTAGTCACCGGACACTTGCCTTCCTCACCGCAGAGTCTCATCCTGGACGGAGTGACTGAACCCGGTGTCCCCTTGCTAGTCTCCTTAACTTCCTGTGTCCTATTTTTGTCGAGTTCTCACCGAACCTGTTTTTCCTTTCCCTTCAGAGAATCGTGACGGTGTGATGGACGAGGCCGCGGCCAGGTAGGGTTTTGTCGACTTTGAGATAGACACACTTTGCAGAATATCAAAATAAGAAGCCCGGCCTTGATGAGTTATGGCAATCCACTGTTTTCAATGCATGGCTTCTCCCCTGGGACACATGGCTGTGAGGTGTAAACACTCAGAAGGACACAGAAAGGCCTGATGAGCAACGAAACGGCTGGGAGTAGATTTAGAGAAACAGTATGGGAAAAGTGTGCTCACTTGTGAGCGTTCGGTGCAGAAATGTATCTAGGCAGCAATCATCACCCTGGTCTATCACCCACCCTCACCGGAGGGAGCCGGGGACTCGATGACAGTTCTGTGGTATTTCACAGAAGTGGGTGTCGTGTTTGCTGGGTGTGGGAGGTGAATGAATTGGAGGATGAATGAAACGGGAGTGCCATGCCATGGCATGTGTAACTAAGAAAACCAGCGCTTCCTGTAGCCAGGTGTCTGGCCTGTGACACCGTCTTCCATCTGTGTGTGTGTGTGTGCGTGCGTGCGTGTGCGCCTGTGCACGCGCGCGTGTGGGTATGCTCGTGTGTATGTGATCACGCGTGTGTGTTTTCACGAGGGCATTCTGCTGTTGGGTTAGCGGAAGCCTAACATCTTCCCGTACCTTTCATGTGAGACAATTTTTTTGTGTGAAAGTAGTCAATAATCCTGCTTATCCACTGAGGAACAGATGAAGCTGCTTCCTCATTTTCCAGTATCAGTTGAAATGGGAACTCATAAGACCAGTCATTGAGAGTGTGTGGTAAACGCTTGGGACGTGATTCTGAAGTGGATTCCATTCTTTCCCGTTTCAGTGCGACTCCGCGTGTGCCTCCACCACCAGCGCCTGGTGAGACGTTGCTGGAGACCGGTGGGAGTGAGTATGCTTACTGATATGTACCTTAGATGATACTGTCATAAATCAATTTCAGGAGTTTACTCCATGAAGGGGGGAAGAAATTGAAGTGTGAGTGACAGGAATATGATTTCTTAGTTCTCTTTTTAAATTTTTACTTCCTATTTTGTGGATGCTCTGAAGATTTTAGACAGTGTATAGTAATTCTATGCAAAGTCTTTTTCCGATATCCTCCCAGATCCTCAGCAACTACCCAGGAAGGCAAGCACCACCACTCCCTGTCACCCCCATTTTTAAAATTTAGCGGCAAAGATGAGCATGTGTGTGTATCACACCGAGCATCGCGTGTTCTCTCCTCCCCAGAGCATGGTAACAATTCCTAAGGGCAGGGAAATTCACGCCTTTTGTCCTAGGTGATGAGACTCCTTAGGTCACATTCCTGAATCCAGATGCTGCCCCCCCTCCCCCACCCCCCCCCCCCCCCGTCCCCAGGGCAAGTTCATCCCATGGAGACTGGTGATCCTGTCTAGGGCAGAAGCTTCGTGCCCACGTCTTCCCTCCACGCTATGGTCTAGTCTGCATTAGGCATGCTGAGGCCCTGTGCCCACGATGGCACCCGTGGTGTATTGAAACGTGCTGTCGTGCCTCACTCACCACCTCTAGATCCTACGTTTCTGCCCCCGCCTTCCTTCACGCTCACTCAGTTCTCAGAATCATCCACGTCCACTCAAAGAGTTTTTAACACGTGAGAACTCTTGCTTTATGTCCTCCCCTTCTCTAAAATCGTTCAGGGATTGCTTCCAAAGGCCAGCTCTGTGCTCTCCGTGCTGCCCCTCCGAGTGTTCCCCACGGGCGTTGTGGGCAGTCTAAGCATCCTTGCCCTTTCCGAGACTTGGTGGCGTCCAGGAGCGTGTCTGTATCCGTGCTTCCCATACGTGGTCACCAGACATCCTGCGCCCGTGTGTCCGGGAGTTTCCTCTCGAGGGCAACAATCCCGGTAACCCCATGGACGGCTGGAGCAGCACATTAGTATTTTGACACGCTCCGTCTGATGAGGACGCTTCTTTGGCGTTCACTCTGTGACCCTCTGAGGTCATTAGTTTCAGATCACATCCTTCTGCCCAGGTTCCTTTTGGGTAACGATGTTGAACTTCTACGCCACCTTTGCCTTTTTAATACACCGAGAGTATAACAGATGTTGTCGGTGCCTAGAGTGCTGACAGACGAACGTCCCTGGCAGAGGTCTCCAGAAGGATCTCAGCAGATGGGGTACCCACAAACCTTTAGTCGATGTCTCTGTCTGATGTGTGATGTTGTTATGCCGTAGTTGTTAGAACCTGTCTTTTGTCTCTCTGTTAGAATCCGATGATGCTGTCACCGGGGAGCCTTCACCCAGGTAAGATTCCTAGACCTGAGACCACAAGCGGTGCTACAAGGCCACACAGATAGAACGCTAGCCCGTCTTTCTCAGACTCTGACCCAGGTCCCCGGTGCTGTGCTGAATGCCAGCTCTGTCTTGTCACCAGCCAAGGAGGAAAGAAGTATATTTGAAGTGGGAAGCATTGCTTTGCGTCCGGTTCCCACGTAGGGCTCTGGTTCCTGTCAGCTGTTAACTGCTGAAGGTCCAGGCCTCTGAATGAGAGGTGAAGCTCCTCCTGTTAGTCACAGACATTGATGCAAACGGACTCTCCCTACATGGGCAAGAGAGTTGTATACACACAGTGATTTCTGGACACTCCAGGTATCGACTCAGTGTAGACCCTGATAGTAGTCGTGTCAGACCCAGGGTTCTTAACTTGTTTTACCTTCTCCCGGTTGAGAAGGTTTTAGGGCAGGTATTAACATCAGTACCGGAAAGACCCTGCCCTTGTGCTTAGTTTTCCTGTGTCCACCTCTGCAGTATCATTTGACGCGTCTCATTCATTCAGCCAAGGCATCGATCAAAATTCAGTAGGCCGTTTTGAAATTGCTCCTTTTTCGCAAATTGAAAGCAGAGAGGTAGAAAGAAGGGTGCTCATTCACACTCTTCTCACTGAACCACGCTCACGTGGAGGTGACTGTTGAGTACGGGAACACGGAGGTTGAGGTTTCAGAGGCCACCCAGGAACAAATCGTTGGAAAGGAGAGGAGTTCGAAATCCCTTAGCCCGTGAGAATATTGCCAGCCTGAGCAGGAGTCAGGTTTTCAGTGAATCGGACCCCAGACTGGGCAGAGTGTCTAAGACTCATTGAAGTTCTGAGAAAATGTCAGGGAAGGAGTCAGGGTGCTACGCAGGCATAAGTGCGGGAATCAGCCAGGAATTCTAACAGCTTTCACTGCATAGGGCCACGGACCTGGGTTAATGCAACCAGCGAATCACAGCTTGAGGAAGAAATAGAACCCTCCTTCCCATCCAGTGTGAGGGAATGCGTGTGCGTGCGTGTGTAGGGGGTGTACGAAGGTGTGTGTGTGTGTGTGTGTGTGTGTGTGTGTGTCTGTCTGTGTACTCACCCATTTGTGCTTCTGGTAGAGACAGAGAGAAGGAGAGACAGAGAGTGTGTGTGTGTGTGTGCCTGTATCCTTGTTTATATGGGCGTGCCTGTGTCTTTGTCTCTTTACAGTTTCAGTCAGGGTCTAAATTCTCGCCGTCCCCCACGCACACGCCAGAAGAATTTAGACGATGTAAGGGAAGTGATCAGAACTCACAAGTACATTTGAAGCAGATATTCAGGGGTGATTTCCAGTGTGTGACGGAAGGGGCACTGTGAACGCGAAATATATGAAAAAGCATTCCCAGCGTTTCCTCCATGGTTTTCAGAGGAGTATTAACGTTCACTTGTTCAATTCTTTCACAGTGAGGCACTTGCCCGAGAAGGACTCCGAAGCTCCTCTGAGGAAACTGTTGTGAGCCGTCCCGGTAAGAGTTACAAAAGGCCGGTTATTCAAGACCTTCTCTTTCTCCTGATAGAAATTAGTCAAAGACCCTGCCTCCCAAAGGGCCGATGTGGAGACCATGCGCATACAGCGCTTTCTTATTTTCCTCGTCTCTGTTCCCCTTTGGAATGCAGAACGGTGTAAGAAGTTGGGTCCCCGAACTGTTGCCCGAAACAGTATTGTCTGACAAATGTTGGTTTCTTTTCGAGGCTGTCGTCCGTCCGTCCTGCCTTTTTGAAAGACTGGAGAGTCAGGAGCTCTCGCTGTTGTCGTAGATCACGGGAGGTTAGCTAGTCAACACGCAGGGTGTGGTTCACCGGCGCTTCTTAACTTCGCTGTAGGGTCTCCGGTGCTGCGCTTTGGCCTCTGTGAAGGACCAGTGTGCACGTGTTAGACGTACAAACTCCAGGTTACCTCACATAGGCATGCAATATACTAAATGGCCCTTTGAAACCAAGAAAAAGTAAAGGCTCGCGAAGGTGGTCTCTTGTTTTGGCGACTGCAAGTAAATCATTGGAGCGTGACTCCAATATCTTTCTTGATTGCAGCTTTTGCTCTCCGTGCATTGAGATTCTCTCATTGTCATCATTACAGACCTCAGATTCTCTGAAAACTAACGTGTTCTCAGGCGTAATGCACGGTATGGCATCCTCTTCCTGCTTTCTCTCCCAAGTAACCAAATTGGAGACGTCTGCGTTTGTGCTCAGGACAGCTTCTGCGTTTGGACCGTTCTCACTTTCTCTTTTGTTTTCGTAATTTAGTCCACTCCCCTGTGAAGGCCACTAAGTCAGCTAATACCTTACATTAGGGTTAGTGACTCGGTCTTCCGCGTTTAGTCCCATTACTTCCTCTTGATTTGCTCAGTGCTCTAAGGTCGGAACGTGGGTCGTCGTTGCCACTCTAGGCGATATCTGTTCGTGGTGGCTACACCCTGCACACATTTTTATCTTTCAATTCTGATTTTTTCCAAAAGGAGTTCCCTGGAGATTGGGCCAGTGTGTGCATGTGAATGGAAGCGAGAGGAGCCCCGAGCCCCCCGAGTGATGGAATTAGGGCATGTGCCAAGCCACCCAGAGTGTGGATGCTGGGAATGGAGTTCAGCTCCTCTGGAGCTTCCTTGGGTCGGGCGGTTCCATTGAAAGCTAGACAATGGGAACTTCCCTGCTGGAGGAACTTCTCTGGGTCTTTCCATGTGGGGATGCTAGGAATTCTCCCCACAGCACGGCTCCGTAGGCACTCCAAAAGAGCAACGTGTTTATTTCTCTGATGGTGTCAATCTCTGTCGCTTTTGGGGAGGAGGCCGGAAAGCAAAGCGTGAGCCTGGGAGCGGGGTTGGTTCGGGGCCACGTGCGCTGCGCACAGCTGTGTACCTTCAGT
The DNA here is from genome assembly GCA_035773235.1 of Eospalax fontanierii. Classification (NCBI taxonomy): domain Eukaryota; kingdom Metazoa; phylum Chordata; class Mammalia; order Rodentia; family Spalacidae; genus Eospalax; species Eospalax fontanierii. The sequence goes on along the minus strand of CM069554.1, from coordinate 22,943,649 downwards.
TGTCAGTGCCGGCGTCGTTCCGTCGTTCCCCTTTTTCTTCACTGCAGACATACAGAGGATTGAAGTAAGACTTTGGAGTGAATTCATTGTCTGGATGTGGGTCTCTGATCTAGAGTAGTGAAGAGAATAGCCTCCCCAAGAGTCTCTAGTCACCGGACACTTGCCTTCCTCACCGCAGAGTCTCATCCTGGACGGAGTGACTGAACCCGGTGTCCCCTTGCTAGTCTCCTTAACTTCCTGTGTCCTATTTTTGTCGAGTTCTCACCGAACCTGTTTTTCCTTTCCCTTCAGAGAATCGTGACGGTGTGATGGACGAGGCCGCGGCCAGGTAGGGTTTTGTCGACTTTGAGATAGACACACTTTGCAGAATATCAAAATAAGAAGCCCGGCCTTGATGAGTTATGGCAATCCACTGTTTTCAATGCATGGCTTCTCCCCTGGGACACATGGCTGTGAGGTGTAAACACTCAGAAGGACACAGAAAGGCCTGATGAGCAACGAAACGGCTGGGAGTAGATTTAGAGAAACAGTATGGGAAAAGTGTGCTCACTTGTGAGCGTTCGGTGCAGAAATGTATCTAGGCAGCAATCATCACCCTGGTCTATCACCCACCCTCACCGGAGGGAGCCGGGGACTCGATGACAGTTCTGTGGTATTTCACAGAAGTGGGTGTCGTGTTTGCTGGGTGTGGGAGGTGAATGAATTGGAGGATGAATGAAACGGGAGTGCCATGCCATGGCATGTGTAACTAAGAAAACCAGCGCTTCCTGTAGCCAGGTGTCTGGCCTGTGACACCGTCTTCCATCTGTGTGTGTGTGTGTGCGTGCGTGCGTGTGCGCCTGTGCACGCGCGCGTGTGGGTATGCTCGTGTGTATGTGATCACGCGTGTGTGTTTTCACGAGGGCATTCTGCTGTTGGGTTAGCGGAAGCCTAACATCTTCCCGTACCTTTCATGTGAGACAATTTTTTTGTGTGAAAGTAGTCAATAATCCTGCTTATCCACTGAGGAACAGATGAAGCTGCTTCCTCATTTTCCAGTATCAGTTGAAATGGGAACTCATAAGACCAGTCATTGAGAGTGTGTGGTAAACGCTTGGGACGTGATTCTGAAGTGGATTCCATTCTTTCCCGTTTCAGTGCGACTCCGCGTGTGCCTCCACCACCAGCGCCTGGTGAGACGTTGCTGGAGACCGGTGGGAGTGAGTATGCTTACTGATATGTACCTTAGATGATACTGTCATAAATCAATTTCAGGAGTTTACTCCATGAAGGGGGGAAGAAATTGAAGTGTGAGTGACAGGAATATGATTTCTTAGTTCTCTTTTTAAATTTTTACTTCCTATTTTGTGGATGCTCTGAAGATTTTAGACAGTGTATAGTAATTCTATGCAAAGTCTTTTTCCGATATCCTCCCAGATCCTCAGCAACTACCCAGGAAGGCAAGCACCACCACTCCCTGTCACCCCCATTTTTAAAATTTAGCGGCAAAGATGAGCATGTGTGTGTATCACACCGAGCATCGCGTGTTCTCTCCTCCCCAGAGCATGGTAACAATTCCTAAGGGCAGGGAAATTCACGCCTTTTGTCCTAGGTGATGAGACTCCTTAGGTCACATTCCTGAATCCAGATGCTGCCCCCCCTCCCCCACCCCCCCCACCCCCCCCCCGTCCCCAGGGCAAGTTCATCCCATGGAGACTGGTGATCCTGTCTAGGGCAGAAGCTTCGTGCCCACGTCTTCCCTCCACGCTATGGTCTAGTCTGCATTAGGCATGCTGAGGCCCTGTGCCCACGATGGCACCCGTGGTGTATTGAAACGTGCTGTCGTGCCTCACTCACCACCTCTAGATCCTACGTTTCTGCCCCCGCCTTCCTTCACGCTCACTCAGTTCTCAGAATCATCCACGTCCACTCAAAGAGTTTTTAACACGTGAGAACTCTTGCTTTATGTCCTCCCCTTCTCTAAAATCGTTCAGGGATTGCTTCCAAAGGCCAGCTCTGTGCTCTCCGTGCTGCCCCTCCGAGTGTTCCCCACGGGCGTTGTGGGCAGTCTAAGCATCCTTGCCCTTTCCGAGACTTGGTGGCGTCCAGGAGCGTGTCTGTATCCGTGCTTCCCATACGTGGTCACCAGACATCCTGCGCCCGTGTGTCCGGGAGTTTCCTCTCGAGGGCAACAATCCCGGTAACCCCATGGACGGCTGGAGCAGCACATTAGTATTTTGACACGCTCCGTCTGATGAGGACGCTTCTTTGGCGTTCACTCTGTGACCCTCTGAGGTCATTAGTTTCAGATCACATCCTTCTGCCCAGGTTCCTTTTGGGTAACGATGTTGAACTTCTACGCCACCTTTGCCTTTTTAATACACCGAGAGTATAACAGATGTTGTCGGTGCCTAGAGTGCTGACAGACGAACGTCCCTGGCAGAGGTCTCCAGAAGGATCTCAGCAGATGGGGTACCCACAAACCTTTAGTCGATGTCTCTGTCTGATGTGTGATGTTGTTATGCCGTAGTTGTTAGAACCTGTCTTTTGTCTCTCTGTTAGAATCCGATGATGCTGTCACCGGGGAGCCTTCACCCAGGTAAGATTCCTAGACCTGAGACCACAAGCGGTGCTACAAGGCCACACAGATAGAACGCTAGCCCGTCTTTCTCAGACTCTGACCCAGGTCCCCGGTGCTGTGCTGAATGCCAGCTCTGTCTTGTCACCAGCCAAGGAGGAAAGAAGTATATTTGAAGTGGGAAGCATTGCTTTGCGTCCGGTTCCCACGTAGGGCTCTGGTTCCTGTCAGCTGTTAACTGCTGAAGGTCCAGGCCTCTGAATGAGAGGTGAAGCTCCTCCTGTTAGTCACAGACATTGATGCAAACGGACTCTCCCTACATGGGCAAGAGAGTTGTATACACACAGTGATTTCTGGACACTCCAGGTATCGACTCAGTGTAGACCCTGATAGTAGTCGTGTCAGACCCAGGGTTCTTAACTTGTTTTACCTTCTCCCGGTTGAGAAGGTTTTAGGGCAGGTATTAACATCAGTACCGGAAAGACCCTGCCCTTGTGCTTAGTTTTCCTGTGTCCACCTCTGCAGTATCATTTGACGCGTCTCATTCATTCAGCCAAGGCATCGATCAAAATTCAGTAGGCCGTTTTGAAATTGCTCCTTTTTCGCAAATTGAAAGCAGAGAGGTAGAAAGAAGGGTGCTCATTCACACTCTTCTCACTGAACCACGCTCACGTGGAGGTGACTGTTGAGTACGGGAACACGGAGGTTGAGGTTTCAGAGGCCACCCAGGAACAAATCGTTGGAAAGGAGAGGAGTTCGAAATCCCTTAGCCCGTGAGAATATTGCCAGCCTGAGCAGGAGTCAGGTTTTCAGTGAATCGGACCCCAGACTGGGCAGAGTGTCTAAGACTCATTGAAGTTCTGAGAAAATGTCAGGGAAGGAGTCAGGGTGCTACGCAGGCATAAGTGCGGGAATCAGCCAGGAATTCTAACAGCTTTCACTGCATAGGGCCACGGACCTGGGTTAATGCAACCAGCGAATCACAGCTTGAGGAAGAAATAGAACCCTCCTTCCCATCCAGTGTGAGGGAATGCGTGTGCGTGCGTGTGTAGGGGGTGTACGAAGGTGTGTGTGTGTGTGTGTGTGTGTCTGTCTGTGTACTCACCCATTTGTGCTTCTGGTAGAGACAGAGAGAAGGAGAGACAGAGAGTGTGTGTGTGTGTGTGCCTGTATCCTTGTTTATATGGGCGTGCCTGTGTCTTTGTCTCTTTACAGTTTCAGTCAGGGTCTAAATTCTCGCCGTCCCCCACGCACACGCCAGAAGAATTTAGACGATGTAAGGGAAGTGATCAGAACTCACAAGTACATTTGAAGCAGATATTCAGGGGTGATTTCCAGTGTGTGACGGAAGGGGCACTGTGAACGCGAAATATATGAAAAAGCATTCCCAGCGTTTCCTCCATGGTTTTCAGAGGAGTATTAACGTTCACTTGTTCAATTCTTTCACAGTGAGGCACTTGCCCGAGAAGGACTCCGAAGCTCCTCTGAGGAAACTGTTGTGAGCCGTCCCGGTAAGAGTTACAAAAGGCCGGTTATTCAAGACCTTCTCTTTCTCCTGATAGAAATTAGTCAAAGACCCTGCCTCCCAAAGGGCCGATGTGGAGACCATGCGCATACAGCGCTTTCTTATTTTCCTCGTCTCTGTTCCCCTTTGGAATGCAGAACGGTGTAAGAAGTTGGGTCCCCGAACTGTTGCCCGAAACAGTATTGTCTGACAAATGTTGGTTTCTTTTCGAGGCTGTCGTCCGTCCGTCCTGCCTTTTTGAAAGACTGGAGAGTCAGGAGCTCTCGCTGTTGTCGTAGATCACGGGAGGTTAGCTAGTCAACACGCAGGGTGTGGTTCACCGGCGCTTCTTAACTTCGCTGTAGGGTCTCCGGTGCTGCGCTTTGGCCTCTGTGAAGGACCAGTGTGCACGTGTTAGACGTACAAACTCCAGGTTACCTCACATAGGCATGCAATATACTAAATGGCCCTTTGAAACCAAGAAAAAGTAAAGGCTCGCGAAGGTGGTCTCTTGTTTTGGCGACTGCAAGTAAATCATTGGAGCGTGACTCCAATATCTTTCTTGATTGCAGCTTTTGCTCTCCGTGCATTGAGATTCTCTCATTGTCATCATTACAGACCTCAGATTCTCTGAAAACTAACGTGTTCTCAGGCGTAATGCACGGTATGGCATCCTCTTCCTGCTTTCTCTCCCAAGTAACCAAATTGGAGACGTCTGCGTTTGTGCTCAGGACAGCTTCTGCGTTTGGACCGTTCTCACTTTCTCTTTTGTTTTCGTAATTTAGTCCACTCCCCTGTGAAGGCCACTAAGTCAGCTAATACCTTACATTAGGGTTAGTGACTCGGTCTTCCGCGTTTAGTCCCATTACTCCCTCTTGATTTGCTCAGTGCTCTAAGGTCGGAACGTGGGTCGTCGTTGCCACTCTAGGCGATATCTGTTCGTGGTGGCTACACCCTGCACACATTTTTATCTTTCAATTCTGATTTTTTCCAAAAGGAGTTCCCTGGAGATTGGGCCAGTGTGTGCATGTGAATGGAAGCGAGAGGAGCCCCGAGCCCCCCGAGTGATGGAATTAGGGCATGTGCCAAGCCACCCAGAGTGTGGATGCTGGGAATGGAGTTCAGCTCCTCTGGAGCTTCCTTGGGTCGGGCGGTTCCATTGAAAGCTAGACAATGGGAACTTCCCTGCTGGAGGAACTTCTCTGGGTCTTTCCATGTGGGGATGCTAGGAATTCTCCCCACAGCACGGCTCCGTAGGCACTCCAAAAGAGCAACGTGTTTATTTCTCTGATGGTGTCAATCTCTGTCGCTTTTGGGGAGGAGGCCGGAAAGCAAAGCGTGAGCCTGGGAGCGGGGTTGGTTCGGGGCCACGTGCGCTGCGCACAGCTGTGTACCTTCAGTTGTCAGTGCCGGCGTCGTTCCGTCGTTCCCCTTTTTCTTCACTGCAGACATACAGAGGATTGAAGTAAGACTTTGGAGTGAATTCATTGTCTGGATGTGGGTCTCTGATCTAGAGTAGTGAAGAGAATAGCCTCCCCAAGAGTCTCTAGTCACCGGACACTTGCCTTCCTCACCGCAGAGTCTCATCCTGGACGGAGTGACTGAACCCGGTGTCCCCTTGCTAGTCTCCTTAACTTCCTGTGTCCTATTTTTGTCGAGTTCTCACCGAACCTGTTTTTCCTTTCCCTTCAGAGAATCGTGACGGTGTGATGGACGAGGCCGCGGCCAGGTAGGGTTTTGTCGACTTTGAGATAGACACACTTTGCAGAATATCAAAATAAGAAGCCCGGCCTTGATGAGTTATGGCAATCCACTGTTTTCAATGCATGGCTTCTCCCCTGGGACACATGGCTGTGAGGTGTAAACACTCAGAAGGACACAGAAAGGCCTGATGAGCAACGAAACGGCTGGGAGTAGATTTAGAGAAACAGTATGGGAAAAGTGTGCTCACTTGTGAGCGTTCGGTGCAGAAATGTATCTAGGCAGCAATCATCACCCTGGTCTATCACCCACCCTCACCGGAGGGAGCCGGGGACTCGATGACAGTTCTGTGGTATTTCACAGAAGTGGGTGTCGTGTTTGCTGGGTGTGGGAGGTGAATGAATTGGAGGATGAATGAAACGGGAGTGCCATGCCATGGCATGTGTAACTAAGAAAACCAGCGCTTCCTGTAGCCAGGTGTCTGGCCTGTGACACCGTCTTCCATCTGTGTGTGTGTGTGTGCGTGCGTGCGTGTGCGCCTGTGCACGCGCGCGTGTGGGTATGCTCGTGTGTATGTGATCACGCGTGTGTGTTTTCACGAGGGCATTCTGCTGTTGGGTTAGCGGAAGCCTAACATCTTCCCGTACCTTTCATGTGAGACAATTTTTTTGTGTGAAAGTAGTCAATAATCCTGCTTATCCACTGAGGAACAGATGAAGCTGCTTCCTCATTTTCCAGTATCAGTTGAAATGGGAACTCATAAGACCAGTCATTGAGAGTGTGTGGTAAACGCTTGGGACGTGATTCTGAAGTGGATTCCATTCTTTCCCGTTTCAGTGCGACTCCGCGTGTGCCTCCACCACCAGCGCCTGGTGAGACGTTGCTGGAGACCGGTGGGAGTGAGTATGCTTACTGATATGTACCTTAGATGATACTGTCATAAATCAATTTCAGGAGTTTACTCCATGAAGGGGGGAAGAAATTGAAGTGTGAGTGACAGGAATATGATTTCTTAGTTCTCTTTTTAAATTTTTACTTCCTATTTTGTGGATGCTCTGAAGATTTTAGACAGTGTATAGTAATTCTATGCAAAGTCTTTTTCCGATATCCTCCCAGATCCTCAGCAACTACCCAGGAAGGCAAGCACCACCACTCCCTGTCACCCCCATTTTTAAAATTTAGCGGCAAAGATGAGCATGTGTGTGTATCACACCGAGCATCGCGTGTTCTCTCCTCCCCAGAGCATGGTAACAATTCCTAAGGGCAGGGAAATTCACGCCTTTTGTCCTAGGTGATGAGACTCCTTAGGTCACATTCCTGAATCCAGATGCTGCCCCCCCTCCCCCACCCCCCCCACCCCCCCCCCCCGTCCCCAGGGCAAGTTCATCCCATGGAGACTGGTGATCCTGTCTAGGGCAGAAGCTTCGTGCCCACGTCTTCCCTCCACGCTATGGTCTAGTCTGCATTAGGCATGCTGAGGCCCTGTGCCCACGATGGCACCCGTGGTGTATTGAAACGTGCTGTCGTGCCTCACTCACCACCTCTAGATCCTACGTTTCTGCCCCCGCCTTCCTTCACGCTCACTCAGTTCTCAGAATCATCCACGTCCACTCAAAGAGTTTTTAACACGTGAGAACTCTTGCTTTATGTCCTCCCCTTCTCTAAAATCGTTCAGGGATTGCTTCCAAAGGCCAGCTCTGTGCTCTCCGTGCTGCCCCTCCGAGTGTTCCCCACGGGCGTTGTGGGCAGTCTAAGCATCCTTGCCCTTTCCGAGACTTGGTGGCGTCCAGGAGCGTGTCTGTATCCGTGCTTCCCATACGTGGTCACCAGACATCCTGCGCCCGTGTGTCCGGGAGTTTCCTCTCGAGGGCAACAATCCCGGTAACCCCATGGACGGCTGGAGCAGCACATTAGTATTTTGACACGCTCCGTCTGATGAGGACGCTTCTTTGGCGTTCACTCTGTGACCCTCTGAGGTCATTAGTTTCAGATCACATCCTTCTGCCCAGGTTCCTTTTGGGTAACGATGTTGAACTTCTACGCCACCTTTGCCTTTTTAATACACCGAGAGTATAACAGATGTTGTCGGTGCCTAGAGTGCTGACAGACGAACGTCCCTGGCAGAGGTCTCCAGAAGGATCTCAGCAGATGGGGTACCCACAAACCTTTAGTCGATGTCTCTGTCTGATGTGTGATGTTGTTATGCCGTAGTTGTTAGAACCTGTCTTTTGTCTCTCTGTTAGAATCCGATGATGCTGTCACCGGGGAGCCTTCACCCAGGTAAGATTCCTAGACCTGAGACCACAAGCGGTGCTACAAGGCCACACAGATAGAACGCTAGCCCGTCTTTCTCAGACTCTGACCCAGGTCCCCGGTGCTGTGCTGAATGCCAGCTCTGTCTTGTCACCAGCCAAGGAGGAAAGAAGTATATTTGAAGTGGGAAGCATTGCTTTGCGTCCGGTTCCCACGTAGGGCTCTGGTTCCTGTCAGCTGTTAACTGCTGAAGGTCCAGGCCTCTGAATGAGAGGTGAAGCTCCTCCTGTTAGTCACAGACATTGATGCAAACGGACTCTCCCTACATGGGCAAGAGAGTTGTATACACACAGTGATTTCTGGACACTCCAGGTATCGACTCAGTGTAGACCCTGATAGTAGTCGTGTCAGACCCAGGGTTCTTAACTTGTTTTACCTTCTCCCGGTTGAGAAGGTTTTAGGGCAGGTATTAACATCAGTACCGGAAAGACCCTGCCCTTGTGCTTAGTTTTCCTGTGTCCACCTCTGCAGTATCATTTGACGCGTCTCATTCATTCAGCCAAGGCATCGATCAAAATTCAGTAGGCCGTTTTGAAATTGCTCCTTTTTCGCAAATTGAAAGCAGAGAGGTAGAAAGAAGGGTGCTCATTCACACTCTTCTCACTGAACCACGCTCACGTGGAGGTGACTGTTGAGTACGGGAACACGGAGGTTGAGGTTTCAGAGGCCACCCAGGAACAAATCGTTGGAAAGGAGAGGAGTTCGAAATCCCTTAGCCCGTGAGAATATTGCCAGCCTGAGCAGGAGTCAGGTTTTCAGTGAATCGGACCCCAGACTGGGCAGAGTGTCTAAGACTCATTGAAGTTCTGAGAAAATGTCAGGGAAGGAGTCAGGGTGCTACGCAGGCATAAGTGCGGGAATCAGCCAGGAATTCTAACAGCTTTCACTGCATAGGGCCACGGACCTGGGTTAATGCAACCAGCGAATCACAGCTTGAGGAAGAAATAGAACCCTCCTTCCCATCCAGTGTGAGGGAATGCGTGTGCGTGCGTGTGTAGGGGGTGTACGAAGGTGTGTGTGTGTGTGTGTGTGTGTGTGTGTGTGTCTGTCTGTGTACTCACCCATTTGTGCTTCTGGTAGAGACAGAGAGAAGGAGAGACAGAGAGTGTGTGTGTGTGTGTGCCTGTATCCTTGTTTATATGGGCGTGCCTGTGTCTTTGTCTCTTTACAGTTTCAGTCAGGGTCTAAATTCTCGCCGTCCCCCACGCACACGCCAGAAGAATTTAGACGATGTAAGGGAAGTGATCAGAACTCACAAGTACATTTGAAGCAGATATTCAGGGGTGATTTCCAGTGTGTGACGGAAGGGGCACTGTGAACGCGAAATATATGAAAAAGCATTCCCAGCGTTTCCTCCATGGTTTTCAGAGGAGTATTAACGTTCACTTGTTCAATTCTTTCACAGTGAGGCACTTGCCCGAGAAGGACTCCGAAGCTCCTCTGAGGAAACTGTTGTGAGCCGTCCCGGTAAGAGTTACAAAAGGCCGGTTATTCAAGACCTTCTCTTTCTCCTGATAGAAATTAGTCAAAGACCCTGCCTCCCAAAGGGCCGATGTGGAGACCATGCGCATACAGCGCTTTCTTATTTTCCTCGTCTCTGTTCCCCTTTGGAATGCAGAACGGTGTAAGAAGTTGGGTCCCCGAACTGTTGCCCGAAACAGTATTGTCTGACAAATGTTGGTTTCTTTTCGAGGCTGTCGTCCGTCCGTCCTGCCTTTTTGAAAGACTGGAGAGTCAGGAGCTCTCGCTGTTGTCGTAGATCACGGGAGGTTAGCTAGTCAACACGCAGGGTGTGGTTCACCGGCGCTTCTTAACTTCGCTGTAGGGTCTCCGGTGCTGCGCTTTGGCCTCTGTGAAGGACCAGTGTGCACGTGTTAGACGTACAAACTCCAGGTTACCTCACATAGGCATGCAATATACTAAATGGCCCTTTGAAACCAAGAAAAAGTAAAGGCTCGCGAAGGTGGTCTCTTGTTTTGGCGACTGCAAGTAAATCATTGGAGCGTGACTCCAATATCTTTCTTGATTGCAGCTTTTGCTCTCCGTGCATTGAGATTCTCTCATTGTCATCATTACAGACCTCAGATTCTCTGAAAACTAACGTGTTCTCAGGCGTAATGCACGGTATGGCATCCTCTTCCTGCTTTCTCTCCCAAGTAACCAAATTGGAGACGTCTGCGTTTGTGCTCAGGACAGCTTCTGCGTTTGGACCGTTCTCACTTTCTCTTTTGTTTTCGTAATTTAGTCCACTCCCCTGTGAAGGCCACTAAGTCAGCTAATACCTTACATTAGGGTTAGTGACTCGGTCTTCCGCGTTTAGTCCCATTACTCCCTCTTGATTTGCTCAGTGCTCTAAGGTCGGAACGTGGGTCGTCGTTGCCACTCTAGGCGATATCTGTTCGTGGTGGCTACACCCTGCACACATTTTTATCTTTCAATTCTGATTTTTTCCAAAAGGAGTTCCCTGGAGATTGGGCCAGTGTGTGCATGTGAATGGAAGCGAGAGGAGCCCCGAGCCCCCCGAGTGATGGAATTAGGGCATGTGCCAAGCCACCCAGAGTGTGGATGCTGGGAATGGAGCTCAGCTCCTCTGGAGCTTCCTTGGGTCGGGCGGTTCCATTGAAAGGTAGACAATGGGAACTTCCCTGCTGGAGGAACTTCTCTGTGACTTTCCATGTGGGGATGCTAGGAATTCTCCCCACAGCACGGCTCCGTAGGCACTCCAAAAGAGCACCCTGTTTATTTCTCTGGTGGTGTCAATCTCTGGCGCTTTTGGGGAGGAGGCCAGAAAGCAAAGCGTGAGCCTGGGAGCGGGGTTGGTTCGGGGCCACGTGCGCTGCGCACAGCTGTGTACCTTCAGTTGTCAGTGCCGGCGTCGTTTCGTCGTTCCCCTTTTTCTTCACTGCAGACATACGGAGGATTGAAGTAAGACTTTGGAGTGAATTCATTGTCTGGATGTGGGTCTCTGATCTAGAGTAGTGAAGAGAATAGCCTCCCCAAGAGTCTCTAGTCACCGGACACTTGCCTTCCTCACCGCAGAGTCTCATCCTGGACGGAGTGACTGAACCCGGTGTCCCCTTGCTAGTCTCCTTAACTTCCTGTGTCCTATTTTTGTCGAGTTCTCACCGAACCTGTTTTTCCTTTCCCTTCAGAGAATCGTGACGGTGTGATGGACGAGGCCGCGGCCAGGTAGGGTTTTGTCGACTTTGAGATAGACACACTTTGCAGAATATCAAAATAAGAAGCCCGGCCTTGATGAGTTATGGCGATCCACTGTTTTCAATGCATGGCTTCTCCCCTGGGACACATGGCTGTGAGGTGTAAACACTCAGAAGGACACAGAAAGGCCTGATGAGCAACGAAACGGCTGGGAGTAGATTTAGAGAAACAGTATGGGAAAAGTGTGCTCACTTGTGAGCGTTCGGTGCAGAAATGTATCTAGGCAGCAATCATCACCCTGGTCTATCACCCACCCTCACCGGAGGGAGCCGGGGACTCGATGACAATTCTGTGGTATTTCACAGAAGTGGGTGTTGTGTTTGCTGGGTGTGGGAGGTGAATGAATTGGAGGATGAATGAAACGGGAGTGCCATGCCATGGCATGTGTAACTAAGAAACCCAGCGCTTCCTGTAGCCAGGTGTCTGGCCTGTGACACCGTCTTCCATCTGTGTGTGTGTGTGTGTGCGTGCGTGCGTGTGCGCCTGTGGGTATGCTCGTGTGTATGTGATCACGCGTGTGTGTTTTCACGAGGGCATTCTGCTGTTGGGTTAGCGGAAGCCTAACACCTTCCCGTAGCTTTCATGTGAGAAAATTTTTTTGTGTGGAAAGTAGTCAATAATCCTGCTTATCCACTGAGGAACAGATGAAGCTGCTTCCTCATTTTCCAGTATCAGTTGAAATGGGAACTCATAAGACCAGTCATTGAGAGTGTGTGGTAAACGCTTGGGACGTGATTCTGAAGTGGATTCCATTCTTTCCCGTTTCAGTGCGACTCCGCGTGTGCCTCCACCACCAGCGCCTGGTGAGACGTTGCTGGAGACCGGTGGGAGTGAGTATGCTTACTGATATGTACCTTAGATGATACTGTCATAAATCAATTTCAGGAGTTTACTCCATGAAGGGGGGAAGAAATTGAAGTGTGAATGACAGGAATATGATTTCTTAGTTCTCTTTTTAAATTTTTACTTCCTATTTTGTGGATGCTCTGAAGATTTTAGACAGTGTATAGTAATTCTATGCAAAGTCTTTTTCCGATATCCTCCCAGATCCTCAGCAGCTACCCAGGAAGGCAAGCACCACCACTCCCTGTCACCTCCATTTTTAAAATTTAGGGGCAAAGATGAGCATGTGTGTGTATCACACCGATCATCGCGTGTTCTCTCCTCCCCAGAGCATGGTAACAATTCCTAAGGGCAGGGAAATTCACGCCTTTTGTCCTAGGTGATGAGACTCCTTAGGTCACATTCCTGAATCCAGATGCTTCCCCCCACCCCCCACCCCCTCGTCCCCAGGGCAAGTTCATCCCATGGAGACTGGTGATCCTGTCTAGGGCGGAAGCTTCGTGCCCACGTCTTCCCTCCACGCTATGGTCTAGTCTGGATTAGGCATGCTGAGGCCCTGTGCCCACGATGGCACCCGTGGTGTATTGAAACGTGCTGTCGTGCCTCACTCACCACCTCTAGATCCTACGTTTCTGCCCCCGCCTTCCTTCACGCTCACTCAGTTCTCAGAATCATCCACGTCCACTCAAAGAGTTTTTAACACGTGAGAACTCTTGCTTTGTGTGTCCTATTTTTGTCGAGTTCTCACCGAAACTGTTTTTCCTTTACCTTTAGGAAATCGTGACGTTGTGATTGAGAAGGCCATGGGCAGGTATGATTTTATTTATTTCCAAATGAATGACACCTTTTTCAGAACATCAGGATAGTAAGCTTGACATTGATGAGTGTCATCTGTGATGATAAACCATTAAGATGGACTCAATTCTTCCATTATCTTCACATTCAGTATGTCAATGTGTATCAGTGTTAGACAGAAAAGTGATTCTTTTAAGCTCAGCTCTTCATGTATTTATTTCCATCCCGTTTTTAATGCAAAACTTCTCTCCTTGGACACTTGACTGTGAAATCTAAGCAAGCAGCGAGACGCAGAAGTGCTTGATGAGCTGTGAAATGGCTGGGAGTAGGATTTAAGAAAACAGGATAGAACTACAATAGTGGTAACTTGTGAGAATGTGGACAGAGGAAGGTATCTAGGGTGTAGCACCTGCCCTCATGGAGGGAACCCGGGACTCAATGAAAAGTCTGTGGTTTTTCAGAGAAGTGGGTTTGGTGTTTGACAGGTGTGGGAGGATGAATGAAATCAGGATGAATGAAACAGGAATGTCACGCCATTCAGTGAGTAAATAATAAAACCATCTGTTCTTATAGCCAGAGGCCAGGCCTATGAATCGCCATCCTCCATCTGTGTGTGCGTGTTATTTTGTGTGTGTGTGTGTGTCTGTTTGCATTTTTCTGTTGTTAATGAAGGTGTAACCTCTTCCCATATTTTATGTGGGAAAATGTTGTTGTTTAATATAAGTATTCATTTTCACCTATGGACAGATTAAATGCTTGTTGAATTTCAGGATGTTAAATGATGTCAGAGACTAATCAATTGACGTAGTATACTTCAACTTCTGTTTAATACCCTGAGAAAATGGTAGTTCTGTTGCAGACCCTGCAGTTTAAACATTTTAAGAAACTATGTGTATACAGGGAGAGTCAGAAATGGTCCTTGGACTTCTGTTTTCTTGTTCTAAAACTGCAAGTCTTCCTTAATTATTCACGTACTGCTTGTGAGAGTTTGGATACGATGAGCGATTTCATGAATGTTGCCCATGGGAGAAGCTACTCATCGAATTATCACATTAACCCACAGAGAAGAATGTGAATGAGTTACCAGTGGAATGTGGAGTTTGAAGAGAAACACCATGGGTTTTGTTTAGGGAAGTGATGAAAGTATTGGGGATCATGTGTGCTTTGAAAATGATAATAGTAAAATTGAGGTCACTGAATGGTAAAAAGTATCTGAAAGGTCATATGAATGTCAATCAGAAATTCAAGAGTGTTCTGAAAATGTTGCTTTTTTGATATATAATTGGAGAACCAGACAGACTTCAAGGTTTCTGTTAAAAGGTTTGAAACTGGTTGGGGAAAGTAGTTCAGTTATTAAATTGTATTTTCTATAAGCATGAGATATTAAGTTTGATCTCAGTACACAAGTAAAAATCCAGACATTGTTCCTCATGTTTGTCAGTCCATCACTGGGGAACCAGAGATGGGGTGATCCCTATGACTTGTCAGAAAACCAGCCTAGATTAATTACTTTGCCCGATGTCCTAATGAGAGAACTTTACAGAATAAAAACATCGAAGAAGGAAGCTGAGGAGGAAGTATATGGGTTATTCTCATCACACACACGTGCTCACACACGCACGCACACACATGCACTGACATATGTTAAGGTAATTTGTAACCCTTGAATGGCCTCTCTGTAGCGTGGATATGCTTATGGTATCAGCTATTCCCTTATCAATTTACAGAGGTAAACCATTTAGCCTTTACCCAAGTGTAGGTAATGGACGGGCCTGTACCATTTTGTTTTTAAACAGAGAGGCAGTGGAGAAGGTATATTCTATCTTTTGGCTTCCTTTAGAAAATGAATTTGTTTCTATTCAAGTAGCAAATCCATTAGAGGATATCAGTTCAGCCTTCAAGAGAGGCAGTCTGTGCAGACAAATCATTTTAAGTCTCTGTCAATATGGGCGCTCCCCCCCCCCTCTCTCTTTCTCTCTTTCTCTCCTCTCTCTGAGTGTGTGTCATGTAGGTGCCTGTGTGGTTGTATGGAGACCAGAGGACGATACCAGGTAACTTTATCACCATCCACTTTATTCACTTGAGATAGAATCTCTCATTGAACCTGGAGCTAGATGCACAGCCACCAAGTGATTTTCCTTTCTCTGCCAGACACAGCAATGAGATTACAGGTGCATGTAGCTTTTCATGTGGGTACTGAGGATTCATTTGTGTAGCAAGCAATTTAATCTACTGAACTCTCTCCCCCAGCTGCGGACTGTTGCTCCTTTATATGGAGCTACAAGTGAATCTTCATGAAAGGTCATAGATTGAGATGTTAAAGCTTACAGAGCTAACCAAAGCTTTAAAACACAACCCAACTGTTAATTATGTAAATGCACAAATGCCTGTTAATATGCAGATGACTAACCTTTTATCTGAGTTGTTGAAATAACCAGACTCTCCCATTATTGTCCTTTTACTCTGAAGGTTCTCCAAGATACCTGGTCCTGATGTTGCTGGGCCTCCAAAAAAAGATAAGAGCAGCTCTAATAACAAGGTAAAAATTCTCCCTTGAGAGATTTTGGGTTTGTAGCTTTGATTCTAGTCTACCTATGTACAGTCCATCCCTTAAACATGATCAGCTCTCCCTCACCCAGCAGTAATCCGCTGCCAATAGTTCTGCTGCCAAGGATGGGGCTCACGGCCCCTTTCCAGGTTCTATCCTCATCTCTTCACTGACCAAGACTGCATGGAGGTGCACGACCATTAGGAAACAGTCTTACAGGTTCTCTGGACTTTTCTCATAGGAACTTACAGCATGCACCACACCCATAGAAACTCAAGTAGTTGATTTTTTTTTTTTTTTACTTTTGCTTAGGGATTGGGTATGTTATTCATTTTTTAGGGCACTTTGCTAGTAGGCAGCAGGCAGAGAGTGAGCACCCAAGCAGCAAGAATCTACTTTACTGCATACATACTATATATAATAACATTTACTTTAACAATATTTAGACCTTATTAGGTTGATAACGGTTGTATTAGATAGGTAGGTTATACATATCTCCAAAATGTCATACTTCCTGCTCATTACTGTAACTTAACAGCGCAAGCATCTCAAAGCCTTCATTGCACAAAGTATCATCCATCAGGTAGCAATGATCCATAAAGTACATATTGAATCTTCATTGATAAGCTATTGAATTTTTATTCTGGTTATACAGAGTTTTTTAATTGCATTTTATTCATATATTTGGGGGGAACAGGGTGTGTGTGCCAGTGGAGAGGTGTGGGTCAGAGGACAGTTCGTTGGAAGCAGGTCTCTCATCCCACCATATGGGCCCCAGGCATAGAAACCAAGTCAGCAGGCCTGGTGGCATGTGCTTTGACCAAAAAGCCATCTCTCCAGCTCTCTGATTCACACTTTGAATAAAGGCATTTTAACATTGAGAAAGAAAACCATTTATAAGCTCATGTGTCTGAACACTTGGTTCCTAGCTAGTGGCAATGATTTAGGAGATTGTGATGTGGTCCCATTAGCAGAAGATTGCTAATGGTGGAGCTTCAAGGTCATATCTGCTTCTGGTTCCATTTCCAGCTGTCTTGTTTAAACATTTAAGTGAATATCTAAGAAATGTTTCTGTTTCAGTTTCCCATCTAAAATCAAATTTGACATTGATTTAGCAATAAACATTAAATTTGTTTTTTGTTCTTTTTTTAAGTTAAAAAAATGTAATTCTTTCACACACACACACACACGCACAATGAATAATAACAAAAATAAATCTTTACCGCTGGCTGCTCTTGAAGAGAGCCTGGGTTTATTTCCCAGAACCTATTTGGCACCTAAAACTCATCCTAACTTCTGATCCAGGCGTTCTAAAGCCCTCTTCTGACAGCCTTGGGAATTACATGACATGGGTGCACCTACATCCATGTAGGCAATATTTTAAAATACTTCATTTTATTGCTGTGTGTGTGCACGTGGGCACGTGCATGAGTACACATACACATGGCCCTTTCTCAGAGGCCTGAAAACCCCGGGCATTTTCTCAAGCAGAAATGAAGCACAGTTTTTTAGATGCCAGATTCTTGTAGTACTAAAATTAAACTGAGCACACAAATATTACATGAACTGAAAGCAAGATAATGAATTCAACACACCTGTCATCAAAGTCTATGGAAATAGTAAAGATGTCAATGAAAACTAACACACCTCAAATTTTCATTAAAGGTCGGAGAAACGCCTGTCACCCACTTGCGCTCTTCCGGGCAGAGGATTCCTGGTTTAAGTGAGAACCTGAACTCCCAGCCTCCTCCTGCTCTAGATCCTGGAGATACCTCTTACCTTACAGCCGACTGGAATCTCACTGAACTTATACGGTTTATACCTCTGGAGATGGTACTTATGCTATTAATTCTAGTCTGTGTGTTACTCTGCCTCCTGTTGCCAGTCATGCTGGCAATGTAGGCAACAGATGTGATATTTTCAGCGCAACATGTGAAAAACCATGCGCCTATCATTATTTTGTGCAATAAAATGTATTTTATTTCTGACTAATATTTGTGACTAAAATTTTATGCATCGTACAGGGATATTTGGGCTTTGTCTTGTATCATAAAACACTGCTTGATTGCATTTTCTAATTGTAGTGAATGTGTATTCATTAATGTAGAAATAACATAGAAAGATTTTCCAAACAAAACAGACAAAATCGACTTAGTTGGTTCGCATATTTTCCTATGCTAGGCCGAGGTAATAAACGTCACTGCCAGTGACAGTCTAGCGATTTGTGGGTAAAGTAAGCACATTTGGATAAGTTTAAATATTAATTTGTCTCTATTTTTTCTCTGTGGTGATACGGTACCCTGGGGTCTGAAGCAATGGGAGCTGGAATGGGGTGTCTTGAAGGCAGGCGGCTGGGTCAACAGCGCCTACTAGAGAGTCATCCACGCACTGGAGCAGCATCAATTCAGAAGTCCAGAAGCCTGTCAGTCATGGGGGAATTTTTGAACCTTTGTGGCAACTGAGTCCAGGTTAGGTGACTGGTGTCTCTGCATAGCGTCCTTTAGAGGTGTAGGGAAAATTCCTTCTGGAAGGCAGAAACAAGGTCTGCTTTCCTCATCTCTCTGTCGCTACAAAAATATCAACTAAGGATTTCTACAAACTACATTCTGGTGAAGCAGTAAGTAAATCTGGGCTTCCTTACAGAGTAGTAGGTAAGGGTTCAGTTGCAGGAGTGTGTGTGCTCCCCTCTGAAGACAGCTAGGGAATAGTGGTTGATGGGGAGCTCTGGCTCACTCCTGCTGCCCCACCTTTCTTCTGGAACATGGGAAGATGGCATCAGCCTATGCTGTCTTTTTGGTAGAGCACAGTCCTCTGCCTCCCAAGGACTGGGATTAAAGGTATGTACCACCATGCCTGGCATCATCTTAAGAATTTTTAAAGCTGAAAAGATTGAGCACTGTACAGGAAATCTGAAAGAAGGAAAATCAGTATCAAAATGCTTGCACTTGTGTGGGGTTTCTTAGTACTTTGAATGTCTTATGATTACTCTGAATGATTTATTTATTATTTTTAAATTTTAAGATATTCTCTGCTTCTCTCCAGCCTTGGTTGTGCATTCTTAAACTCATGGAGGTTGCTTTCTGTCAGCTTCCAGAAACAAGGCTCCTCTTCTCAGAGTCCAGATGCTTTAAAAATTGATTCTTCCATTTGAAGTAAACAGCAGAGGTGCAAGGATGCCCCTCGCTGCAGACGTTCCCTCTTTCAGATTCTGGTTGCAATTCTTCTGCCATTCTTTGCTACCTCTGGGATGTTTTCTCTCTTGTTTTTTGAGATGGGGCTCGAAATCCATAACTCAAGCAGGCATGTGATTCACCTCAGTTTCCCAAACTGCCTTTGAACTTGTAGGTAGTCTTTCTGTCTCAGCTTCCCAAGTGCTGGGGTCAAAGTTGTGAGGCACCGTTTCAGCCGTCCTTCTCTCTTCTTTCTGGAGTGAAACAGTGTGGCAGTTACTGCAGCCTCCTCCCATGTGCAGCAGCCTCCATGGAATCCTGGGCCTCTACCATTCTCTGCTCTGCTTGGTTCTAAGTCTAGTGAAATAAACCAGTGAAATATATAGAAAGAAGACATTAGTGGAGCATTGCGGGGAGGTAGATGTTATTTGTGTGACTTTGTTTCTTTGAGAAACAAGTCAATACAATACACTTTGGACTAATTTTTAACAACAGAAACAATAACTCAGCATTTGGGGGCCTAAATAGACCAGAGTTGTTATGGATTGTGTACACTGACATTGAAGGGAAAAGTTTTGCCTTTTTGCTTTAAGACATCTCTCATTTTTGTTACTCATTAATGTATAGTGGACTGTAGATTCTATTTTCTGGTTCATATATGTATGTATGCACACATTTGACACTGTAGTGGCCTCATCAAAGCAATAACATACATAATAATGTCTAGCTTTCTTTTCCTAAAAACAGTAATCAAGGGGGCTAGAAAGGTGGCTCAGTGGTTAAGAGCACTAGTTGCTTTAGCAGAGCATCAGGACTTGATTCCCAGCACCCACATGACAGCTCACAACCATCTGTAACTCCAGATCCGAGGGATTAGATGCCCTCTTCTGGCCTCTGCAGGCATTGCACAACACAGGTGCACTTATGTACAAGCAGGCAACACACTCATACACATAAAGAAAAACAATAAATAAAAACAGCATTCGAACCACATAACTTGGTCCTTAAGCACATTTTTTGAGGGTCTAGAGATTGAGCCCAGGGCTTCAAATATCCCAAGAATTGTTCTATCCCACTTTACAAGATTTTCTTGACATATACATGTTTTCATCTTGATTAGTGGTGGGCAAAACACTGCAGTAGGTAGGCCTGGAGAGATGGCTCAGTGATTAAGAGCACTGGCTGCTCTTGCAAAGGACCTGGGTTTGATTCCCATAGCAGCTAACAGCCATCCATAACCATCCAGCTCTAGAGGCATGGCATGTGAGTACACTTACAGACATGCAGGCAGTACACTCCGTACACACAAAATGTTAAAATAAATTGAATACATATTAAAAACACTGCAGTAGGAATGTCCTGCCTCATAGGAATTCTGGAATGCCTTCATCCTTCACCTCCCCAAATTCGTTCAGGACTCCTCACTAGTCCATCCATGTAGGCTGCCGCAGTGTTCATCTTCCCTTGCTTGGTCAAAATACCTGAAGAAATTACTTCGAGGGACAAGATCACTGCCTCTCCAAGAGTGCCTTAAGATAGCTGCCTGCCCTGTCTGAGAAAATAACCTTGGGAAAGAGACCCTTTATCACCCAAGGACACTAGACCCTGGCACCAAGTTAACTCTTGCAACTATGTTCAACAGTGTTCCTAAAAAGCCCTCCCAGACCTTCCCTTGGATGCAGATGCCTTGTTGCATGGAAGGCTCATCCTTTCTGTGTTCTCCAAATAAGTGGACACATTCCTTGCCTGTTGCAGGTCTGGCTCTGGTCCTTATTTCTTAACTGTAAATTCCATACCTTTTCTATGATCCTAAAATCTAACACTTCAGCCTCTCTCTCTCTCTTTCTCTCTCTCTCTCTCTCACACACACACACACACACACACACACACACACACTGGTTGCTCTTTCACAAGACCCAGGTTCAAATCCCAGCACCTACATGGCAGCTACCAGTCGTACATAACTCCAACACCCTTGTCCATCCCCCACAGGCACTACATACATGCATGCATAGCACTCATATGTAGCAAACAAAAATAAACATTTTAAAATAAAATAACATTCTAACATTGTTTATTATGTACTTTTTTACAATACAAACAAAAAATACAGATATACAATATAGCTAATGTACAGCATTTGGTACAGCTAAATGCAGAATGATGACTTTTTTCTCTTCAAGAAACCATGATTCCCATTTCTAGTAGAAACAGCTTGGTTGTTAGTGTCACAATTTGCCTAGGAATGATCTACAAATGCATTTCTGCCCCTGCTGTTTACCATAAAGTGTAAAAAGGGAGTTAAAGGAAAGTTTCCTTGTTGTTTTCTACCATATCAAAGACACCACACTCTATTTTAGCAGGGCCAATGTATGGGAAATATCTAAGTTAAATGTTATTACAAAAATGAAGCAGAAATGAGATTCTGGCCAAAAGGGCACTTAGTGAGAATAATATATACATTTAAAGAATTCAAAACGAACTCGTTCTTGACGAGTCCTGCTGTTCTGCAATACACCCTGCGCTCTCAGGTCTGCTTTCTCCTCCTCAGAGCGCCTATGTATCTCCTCTAATTCTTTGTGCTCTGCTTCCCAATTCTTTTTCGTTTGCTCATGGTGCAGTTGGAGCTCAGCAAATATTTCCAGAAGGCATGCCAGAAGGAAACCATATCTGTCACACCTTGGGTATTACTTGTAGAAATTCATCAGCATTCTTTCCTCCTCTTCCGGGGAACTACTCTGGCCAAGGGTAAAATGGGGAGAAGAAAAAATAATTGTGAGACGACAGGCTTTTCTCGGTCAGGTCAGGGATCATTACCAGCCCCACTGCATCATACACAAGAATGGGGATCAGAGGAGAATGAGGCATCTTGTCCAACTCAGTGTTTAGAGGAAAAGCTGAGCTCACTGCTGTCTTGAGCTAGAATCCGACCTAATTTCAGAGAGGATTCCTGGGGACAGAGTTCTGAAGTCACCACCACACAGGTGACAGGACTCCCACAGTAATTCTCACAGTGCCACATGCATTTTAAGGCACAGTCATACTTAAACCACAACCCCACAATGACCAGACATCCCATGTCCTCACTATCCCAATATAGCTTAAAGACAACCAAAATAAATAAATAAATAAAAAGCGTTCTGTCCGCACGGTCCCAAGACTCCTGGTTCGCACAGGCCTCCACTATCTGTACTTGAGGCCCTTCCAGTTGTCCTGGGCAGTACTGAGATGAAACTCTGGAGCCAACCTAACTGATCTAATAATCCCGCCAGCCCAGTAGAAATGCTAGCGAGGAGGAGCCGGTTGGCCACTCGGCCTTCTGGGAAATGTAGTCCACAGACGGATTCGGGCCGAGTCCCATCAGTGCCAGTAGAAACTACAAGAGGAGGGAGGGGACGGCCACTAGGCATTCTGGGAAATGTAGTCCAGAGTCGGATGGCGGGTGAATCCCCTCAGTGCCTCTTCTGGCCGAGAA
This sequence comes from Eospalax fontanierii, assembly GCA_035773235.1. Lineage (NCBI taxonomy): Eukaryota > Metazoa > Chordata > Mammalia > Rodentia > Spalacidae > Eospalax > Eospalax fontanierii. Next base: position 22,921,524 of record CM069554.1, on the reverse strand, counting down.
ACGATCCCACCACGACCGCTCCGGCTGCTGTCTACATCCAGCCTAGCTTCAGCGCCCTGTGTCACCATCTCGCGGCGCGGTGGGAGGGTTCAGCCTCCCCGGCCTTGAATCACCCATCCCTGAAAAGACAGGAAAGGAAGCCAGCGCTCCGACCGGAAGTGAAGTTGGGCCGCAGGGGCTTGTGGGAGTAGATGTGTACTGTGAGTCCCCTGGGTCCAGCCTCTCAGAAATTTCATTCCGGGTGTTTCCGGCTGGTGACGCTGGCCGGACCCGCGGCGGGTAGAGAGGGAAGAGAGGGAGGGAGGGAGGGAGGGAGGGAGGGAGGGAGGGGCCCGAGCGGTGCGAGCTGGAGGGGAGAGGGCGGAGTACCCCGAGTCTCAGCTGTCGGGCAGTTCGGCGCGCGAGGACCGTGCGGGTGAGTGGTTGAAGGGGTGACAAGAAGGAAAACCGCGGCGAGAGTTACCGGGTGTGAGACCCGCTCTGAAGGGGTGTGGCTGGAAGTGTTTGTGTCTTAAGTGATGCTTGTGCTGAGTGTGAGCGTGGTTCTTCCTTGGCTTTGCAGCAGTTGGCATAACTGGTGACTACGGAAAAAAATTCAGTATTTTTCATTCTTACCCCCCCCCTCCGGTTGTTGGCCCCCTCCTTCTTTGCCCCCCTTTATTCTGTTCTCTAACATGTTTTCCCAGTTCATTAGTATCTTCATCTAATTTCTTATTTTATTTTGCGCATTACCTAATTTTATTGATTCTTCTATTATTTAATGTCGCAGTGTTGGGATGAAATCTAGCGTCCCAGTAGGGCTAGACGAAAACTCTGCCGCTGAGCTACATCTTCAGCCCTGCAATTACTTTAATAATGCCTGATTGAAAACCTGCCCTGAATTCAGGAGCATCCATCAGCTTGCATTTATTTTCCTGTTAATTTGTTAAGCAGGTTTACTGTGTTTAGCTGATCTAGGCTTCACGTGGTGGAATGGCTGAGCTGTAGGGTGAACTCAGATCTGCCCTCCATTCGCCCTTTCTGGGGTTCAAGTTAAAATAAGACAGTGGTTACCAGGACGTTTTCTTTTTATGGTGAATCGCCAGAGCACAAGGGAGATCATGCAAAGACCCTTAAAGCCTCTGCTTCCAAATATATTCATAATCCATTAGCTAAAAAAAGTCGGTGGGTAAGCTTGCTATCCATTACACTTAACAGTTTGAAAACAGGGCAGTGTTACCAAAGTTCTGATTTGCCACATTAAGAAACATGTGTCTTAATTCAGGCGAAGGCCTTTAGTCTAAGTGCTCTTGTTTAATAATAGCGCTTTCCTAATTTTTTTTTTTTAGGTTAGGAATTTTATTTCCAATCCCTTTGTGTTTTAGATTTTGATGTCTTTATGTTTCAGGTTTCTTAGGAGAAGCATATCACTGAGATACTCTTTTATCCGATTTGACTGTTCATAGGTGAGTTTAATTCAGTTGCATGTATCATAATTACCTCTAAAATTTTCTTTTCTTTTTTTTTTTTAAACTAGTCCACATTTTACCTTGTCCCTTTTTTTTTTCCCCACACTGGCTTTTAGTGTTAACAAACTTAAATAAGACTTTGCAACACTCATACTCCAGGCTAGATAGCCATACTTTTCTGTGTTATTCTTGTGTGAGGTGTTGCTTTCTTCTCCCTTAAAATTCTCAAGCTGTGTGCGGTGGCACATGTCTGTAATCCTAGTATCCAGGGGACTAAGGCAGAAGGATTTCAAGTTGCAGTTTGAGGCTCTTAGGGCTACATTTCAAGCTTGAGGCCAGCCCAGATATTAAGTGAGACACTGCCTCTAAACATTGGGGCAGGGGGTGGACTAACAAATTTCTTTCTTTTTTTTTAATATAGGAATTTAAGTATGTTTTAAAAATTGTGACAGATTTACTGAAAAAAGAAAAAAAAAAAGGAACCACATAAAGGGTCTTAGGACTGTATGTCAAGCATAGTACTTGCCAAAATATATTATAATTTAATGATTTATGTTTTATTTTTATCATACAGCATATGTTTATCTACTTTCTGTATCGCTTCTCTTGACCTAGTAAAGGCTCATAGATAGAAAATTAATGTCTTAATAGCCATTTAATTTATTGTGACAGAATTATTTTCATTGCAGATGAAAAGTCTTGGGAGTTCTGAATTGCAATACTCTTTTACCTCATGTAAATATTAGTGTGTGTATGTGATTTACATGTATAGAGGCGTGCATACTACAGCATGCATAGGGAGGTCAGAGGACAAGTTTTGGGAGTTGGTTCTTACCTTCCACTTTTAGTGAGTTCCAGGGCTAAAACTCAGTGTCAGGCTTGAGCAGCAAGTGCTTTCAACCTGCTGATCCATCTTGCCAGTCCTTAAGTTTTGTTTGCTTGTTTTCTTTCTTAACAACATTCTTTCCATCTCCCCGCTGAGTCTGCACCTTTGTCCTCAAAGACTGTGTTTGAGGAATAGGTGTTATTATCATTTTGTTTCTAGACTATTGGTGTCTTTTTTAAGTACTTTATTCAGCCTGAGTTGCTAAGTGTGGGTTTTCCCCCTGAGCCATGCTGGTCTCTACATCTATTATCTCTGGTCAGTGACTCCAGAAAGTATGACTTTGTAAGCAAGGAAATAAATGTTTGTGGCTGTGTTATCTACCCTTTTGTAGCAATTTTTCTGAAAACTTAATGTCTTAAATATCAATGTACAAGAAGATACTGATCACGGGGGGCTCTGTTGGAGGCTGGTTATCTCAGAGAAGGCATCAGGTAAATTGAATTTATGTCTTAGACCCACAGGCCCTGCCTCCACAACACCAAAATAGATCTGTGGTATGACATGACTGTGAAGAAGCCTGAGAACAGGTGTCTGTCATGGAAAGAGACCTTCTGACCTGAGACTACGCTGGGAGTTGGAGAGAGTGGACCCTGGAGGGATTGGACGTACACACTATCTTGAGTCTGCCCAGAGCTGGCACGATCCGAATGACAGTTCATCCTTGAGAGACAGGCGGCAGCCGTGTGGCGGGGAAGCATTTAGCAGAGGATGGAGAGAAGAGGTGAGGGGCAGGGCTTGGCTTCTCGGGAAGGGCTGTATCGTCAGGGAAGGCGCAGAGCTCGGAAATGTGATGCTCTAGTCATGAAAGTTCGAAAGGGTGTTATTGACTGTGCAGGACATTGATTTTGTTCATTTGAGTTTTAAAAACTTTTTCCATGTATTTATATGTGTGTGGGCACATGCATGCCACAGAACATGTGTGGAGGTCAGAGGACAACTCGCAGGAATTGGTTCTCTTCTACCAGTCCTGAGGAGCAAACTCGGGTTGTCAGACTTGGCAGCAGGCGCCTTTACCTGATGAGCCCCGTCACTGGCCCCGTCTTTTCCTTAGAGAATACATTTGAGTATATTTTAAGGTGATGTTATAAACTAAAAATAGAAGTTTCCTTTTTCGTCCCTGGTCGTCTCTGTTGCTGCATCCCAGAGGCGTCCACTTTGAGCACTCTGTCAGATTACTCACTCCTGTCTTCATTAGTCGTGGCCTATATTGTAAACGTCTGATTTCTCGGTTACTTATTTTTATATTCGCACTGGCTTCCCCTCCTTCCCCATCTCCGTGTGGCCTCACCCCCACACATTTCTCTTCTTATTCATACTGGAGACTGACCAGGTGTCGGGGTCGGTAAGCATTTTCTCGGGGCTACTTCCTTTCCACACTGACGAATTCTAGACTTGTTTGATAAATTTGTTTGAGCCAGAATTCCTTCTTTATAAGAGGTAAACGAAGGAAGGGGAGTGGGGGAGGGGCACTGTATTTTTCAGAATGGGAAATTTCGCTTAATTTTTTTTTTTTCTACATTACTTCCACCCCCCCACACACACCTTTTATCTGGATCTGGTGTGCTGGAAATGCAGAGACTGTTTCATTTCAGTATATACAGAGGAGAGGAATAAATAAGCTATCATTACCATCTAGTATTTATTTTTTGGTAGCATAAAGGAATTGTCACCTGCTCTATGATGTAAAAGAAGGCTCAGTTTTTGTTTTTTTTTTTTAATTGTTCTATAGCCAGACATGGTGGCTTTAATTACAGCACTCGGGAGGCAGAGGCAGGTGGAGCTCTGTGAGTTCAAGATCAGCCTGTTCTACAAAATGAGTTCCAGGCAAGTTGGGTCTACATGAAGACCCTGTCTCAAAAAGACCCCCCCCCCCAAAAAAAATTTTTTTTTAATGTGTATCAGTGTTTTCCTGCATGTGTATGAGTGCGCCACACGTGTACAGTGCCTGTGGAGCCAGAAGAGGGTGTCGGATCCCCTGAAACTGGAGTCATGGACAGTTGTGAGCCACCAGGTAGGGTCCTGGGGACTGAACCTGGCTCCTCTGCAAGAGCAGCCAGTGCTCTTTAACTGCTGAACCAGCTCTCCAGCCCCACATCACATCAGTAGTTTCAAGAACTTATATTTAGTCCCTTCCCTGTTTTTCAGTCCTGTCACAAACTTGTGTCTGAAGAAACACCTGCTACCTCACTCCTCAACATTTCTAGGGAATGGCCATGGCTTCTGTCCTCCCCATCCTGTCAGCTTTAATGTTCCATGGTTAACTTGAGTACCAATCATCTGCTTACTCTGTTCCCAAAACTTTAATATCTCCAACCTGCTGAAGTCCCCCATTTTCTTTGTGTAAATTTTAGTTTCTCTAAAATTAATTAAGTTTCTCTACTAAGATTTTGGTTAGATTTGGAAGAGATTAGAGCTTAACCCAAGATTTTCTGACTTGATTTTTTTTTGGGAGGCTCTTTTTGAGACAGGGTCTCTCTATGGCCCCCACTGACCTGGAACTTACTGTGTAGACTAGGCCAGCCTGGATCTCACAGAGCTCCGCTTGTCCCTGCCTCCTGAGTTCTGTCTTAAATTTTTTAGGGTTTAAAAAAAATGGGGTTGGGACTGGAGAGATGGCTCAGCAGTTAAGAGCATTGCTCTTGCAGAGGACCTGGTCCCCAGCACCCACACGGTGGCTAACAACAGTTACAGTGATTAACTGTCCGTAACTCCAGTTCGAGGGGATCCAGCATCCTCTTCTGGCCTTCACAGTCATGGCATATACATGGTACACTTAGATACATGCAGACCCCCAGCACATGAAAATCAGTCAGTAAATAAAATTTTTTATGTAGCTGAAGATGCAGCTAAATTATAGAGTGCTTGTCTAGCATGTGTAAGGTTCTAGGATCAATCCCTAGTACTGGAAGAATAAAACAAAAACCAAGATTAAATATTAGCAAGCCAAGCATAGCAGTACACATCAGTCATCCTGGTACTTGAGAGACCGGAGGATCTCAGATCGGAGACTAGCTTGAGCTCCATGATGTGACCCTGTCACAAAAGAAAAAAAAAAAAAAAAAAGGAGGATATTCTGATAAGAACCTGTCTCAAAAGTTTAAAAAAAATTGTGTTCACTCATAGGTAGGAGTGATGACATATGTCTGTAAATCCTAGCACTTATGAAGCAGGAAGAATGTCTCAAGTTTAACACCAACCTCAGATACAAAGTGAAACCCTGGCTCAGAAAATAAAAACGGTGGCCAAGATAGCTCAGCATGTAAGGCACTTGCCACCAAGCCTGATGAACCTGAGTTTGAGTTTGAGAACCTGCACTGTGGAAGGAGAGAACCCACTCCCATAAGTTGCCCTTTGACTTTCACATTCATGCCGTGGCATGCTTGTAGACCCTTCCCCCACGTACACATGCATACACATACAATAATACATGACTGAAAATTTAAAATTTAAATGAATAAATACATAAAATCAAGTTGTTAGAAAATGATATTGCAGTCAGGACATTTCAGTCTATCATATGAAATGTTCTACAGTTCGTATAGCCAACCACTAATGAAAGTTTTTTTCTCCAAAATTCTGAATAGTGCAAATACCAGTTTAGCTAGGGGTAGTGACACGGGCCTGTAATTCCAGCACTTGTGAGATAAAAGCAGGAGGATCCGGAGTTCAAAGCCAGCCTTGGCTGGGAGGTTAGCCTAGGCTCAATGATACCCCATCGCAAAAAAAAAAAAAAAGGATTGATTTGCTGTTGGAGATAAAATAGCAGGTCTTAGAGAGATACCGTGTTGCCGGTAGGGTTATTGGGCACTTTATTAGCCTCCCAGAAGTGTTCATCAGATTGCATATGATAAAATCAGCTCTCCCTATATGTTTCAGTGTCTTGTAGATTGGTACTTGACATTTCTCGTGGCCTTGAGGATCATTCATTTATAAGGATCTTAAGGCCATCTGGTAGTAAAGATTTCCACTTCCCTTTGTCTGGAACCCTGAGGCAAATCTGTTTTGCTTCTCTTTCCTCAGCTTGGTGTTCTCAGGACTCTGCACTTTCCAAGGAAGAAGAGGACATGGCCAGGTCTTTTGTACGTCTTTAACATAATTTTTCCCCCTCATTGTCTTACAGTGTAGTCATAATGGGTTATTGTAACAAGTAAGCTGGAAAAAATTAAATGAATGAAAATAAGTAAAAATACAGATAGAAAGTCAGAGCCTTAGAAAATGAGATGTGACCACGAAGAAATAAGACACGCAAAATTATTCAAGTTGAGTTCAAGGCTGAACATAATATAAGTCAAACAAAGTCCACTCCATAACTTGTAGTTTATGAGGAAAGAAGAATACTTAGGAAAGGAAAGCTTTTCGTTGGTACCTAAACCAAAACATAATTCTAAAATGATCCCATAATTTTTGTTATATCAAGCTCAGTTTTTGCAAGTCAATCTTGGTCAAAGAAAAAAGTATTTAGAAAAGTAAATGGAACATATTTCTTTGGAATAACCCTGCTATATATCCCCTCTGTTTTGTTGGTAGCGAGTTGGACTAAGTTATACAGATATCTGTGACAGTCTTGCGGCTTTGATGTTCATAGCTTTCCAAATCTTTTTTGTTTGTTTTTAATTAAAAAATTTCCCCCTTTTTAAAATTGAATCATTGTGTAGTTCATACAGAACATCTCAATCAATCTTAATCATCTTTATACCCCTCCCCCACTGGCACCCCCTAGAGCCCCCCAGCTGGAATATGTACATTCTGTCATCTGTGTTGAGGTCTGTTGTGTCAAGTTAGTGTCCCTAAATCTTTGTTAGTGCAGGTTCATCCCCTGAGGTCTAGTCAGCCTATCCAGAGTCCCTCACTTTAAGATTAGCTCATCTTCACCCAACAGTAATCAGTTGCCAATATTTCTTCAGCATAGATTGGGGCCTGCTGCCCATTCCTCAGTTTCATGCCAGGTTTCTGTTTGAGTTTGCATGGGTCTTGAACATGCTGACACCATTGCTGTAGGTTCAAATCTTTTCTTATGATCTTAGAAAATGTAGTATTGTTTCTTTTAAAAACTTTTTAAAAATGTATTTGTGTGCATGGGAGGGACAGTAGTGTGCTGATTGTGAGCCTGGAGGTCGGGGGTCAGCTTGGAGGAGTGGGTTCTCACCTTCCGCCATTTAAGTCCCTGGGATTGAACTCAGGTTGTTAGGCTTAGAAGCAAGCCTTTACCTGCTCAGCCATCTCACTGGCTGTATTTTTGTCTCACAGCATTAACTCTTTTCTCTGTTCTTGATTCTTTTGTTTCTACCTTTGACGTTGCTGATTCTTGTATTTAAAATTTTTTTCTCCACTTCCTCTTGTTCTTCAGTTCTTATTATCTTATTTATCATGAAGCAGACATACTTTTTTTGGTTATATGATCTAAAGGCTCTTCGGGTTTTTTTCTTCTGTTGCATAGTGAGTTTCTGGCCTTAAACAGACTTAAAGTTCATATTTTAAGCAGTGACTATAAAGTGCATGACCATGGATGTGCAGGTTTCTCCATTTCTATTTTCGTTACATCATCTGAAAAAGTGGGGGTTGTAATGGAACTTATCCCATAAGATTGTTGGAAGGTTGAGGGCACATAATGAGTGCACCATACGTACTGAGTATTGTTTATTGTTACCAGCTGTCTAATCTCTCCTACCTGTGGTGATCTTTGGGTATGCTGACTGTATTCATTTACCTCCTTTTAGTTTAATCTGTAGTCTGGAAGGTGAAAGAGATTGCCTGATTCATGCTCATAAATTACTTCTTCAGTAAAAAAACTGTGAATACTATTAAAAGGCAAAGCAAGGAATTGCTTTTTAATATCTACATGCATACATACTATACACATATGGCAGGAACACACATAATTCTTAAAAATCAATAATTAAGCCAGGTGCCCTAATGTACACCTTTAATCCCAGCACTCAGAAGAGACAGGCAGGTCTCTGTGAGACTGGGACCAGCCTGGTCTATATAGCAAGTTCTAGGCCAGTCTACAGGGAGACCCTGTCTCAAATAAATAAATAAAAAGTTGGGTAAAGAACATGAAGAAAGTAGAAGAAATTCAGGTGACCAACAAATACTTAAAAATAATGCCACAAAGAAACTATTTAAGTTAGTAGATATATTTTTAGGTATATTTTCAGTTAATGAATAGTGAGTGACCAGTTTCAGACTCATTCTAGAATCTGAATATAAATGTAGTCTATGACATTTTTTATTTGTATATGAATAGATTACAATCTAGTTAGAAGAATCCTCCAAACAATAGGTATAATACCTTTATGACTATTTTGTGCCAGAGTATTCTATTACATATTTTGTACAGTTTAATTCAGGTACTTGTTATCAGAAGTGTATGAAATAGATATTTTAATTTTTATAGATAAGAGAAGTGAATCGTAGAAGTTAAGAAGTTCCTATATTTATGTATCAGTGTGTAATAAACCCAGGATGTAAGCCCATACAGTCCGACTCCAGGGCCCACACTGGGATAGTGTGCCCATGAGTAAAGAAATGTACATTTTTGCTTGTCTGTTTCTGTTCTTTGTCCATTTTCTTAAAAGAATTTTAAGAATGCCCAGTGAGTATTAGGATTTATGTCGATGACTTCTAGTCTCTCAATTTTAAAAAATAAGTATTTAATTATTTTTATGTGTGTGTGTTGTCTGCATGTGTGTAAATGCACCCATGTTCAGTGTCTGGGGAGGACGGAAGAGGGAATCTGATCTAGAACTGGAGCTGCCGATGGTGGGCAGCTGAACTGGGAACTGAACCGGGTCCTTTGCAGGAACAGCAGTGTTCTTAACCTCTGGGCCATCCCTTCAGACCCCAGTCTCTCAGTTTTATGTTACTTATCTTTTGTTGTATGGATTCTTGGATTTGGGACAGTTATATTTGTTGTATGATAAGTATGTACATGTAATAAAAGAATCAGTGAAAATTAATTAGAAAAACTATTTAATAGTTTTTTTGTTAGTTGCCAGTGTATTTTTCTGCAATAGGTATTAACAGAGCAATTTTTGCTTTTCATATTGTATTTATCCAACTGGAGTTTAGTTTGAAAAGGTAGAAATTTACTGATAATTCTATCAGTAAAATTGTTTTTGCAAGTAGAAAATCAGTTATTCGAATACCATTTATTAAATAGGTCCTCTCCGCTGTTGGGTATGTACCTAATTCTAGGTTTAGCATTTAAGGGCATTATTAATATAATTCATCATATTCAAAGGGGAAACATAACTTAGTAGAACTGGGATTTTCTTTTTTAAAATGTACATTTCCGTTTTTAAAAAGCTTATTTATAAAATTGGAATAAAAGGACACTTCATGTATTAAGAAATTGTTCTCATACATACATCTACATGTATACTCTCAATAAACTAAAAGCCAGAACCTTATTTACTGGTGAAAACCAGACACGTTCCCACTAATGTCAGAGTCATAACGACTGCCCGTGCTGCCACATTTATGTTCTGTCACTTTAATATACCCAGGCACATAAATAATAAAAAAATGAAGTGAAAACTAGGAAGATACATGAAAGATTGCCACATCAAGGTAATGTAGAGCTAGGCATTGTCGACTCAGACGGCTGCAGCAGGAGGATTGAAAGTTTGAGGCCAGCCTGAGCTAAACATAGCAAGACTGCCTTAGAAACCCTGACTACCACCCCTCAAATCCAAGAAGATACAATTATTTATCATAGTAGCAACAAACTAAGAGAAATGAACCACTGTGTACACAGAATGAATAAAAAATCAACATTTCTATATGTAAACCATAAGCTCAAAAATGCTATGGAAGAACTATGCCCAGGAGTAAAAACCAGACCCTAGAGGGAAAAGAGTAACGTGGTGAGAAGTATATCTGATCACTGTCTGGAAGGAAAAACGTCCTCAAAATAGAACTTCCTGAGACCTGAAACAGACTGAATACAGTTTAAAATACGCTTTAAAAAAGTAATGTAGGGGTTGGAGAGGTGGCTCCGTGGTTAGGAGCACTGATTGCAGAGCACCCAGGTTCAGTTCTCAGCACCCACATGGCAGCTACCATCTGTCCTAAGTCCAGGTCCGGGGACCTCACACCTTCTGCTGACCTCCATGGGCACTGCACGACCCAGGTGCACTTACACAAATGCAGGCAACACACTGATACACATAAAATAAAAATATTAAAAAATTAATCCACAGATGTGTCTGTCAATTAAGATTTAAGCCAAGTATAGAATACTTTTGAAAACTAAAAACATTCAGAATTGTTAGAAAAATAAGAAATAATGTTAATTAAAAATTTTTTAATATTTTTTGTCTGTGTATGAGTGTTATACCTGCATGTGTGTAGGTGACCCATGTTGTACAGTAAGTACCCTTGGAGGGCAGAAGAGGAAATCAGATCCCCTGGAACTGGAGGTACAGGTGGTTATTAGCTGCCACATGGGTGCTGGGATTCGAACCCGGGTCTTCCAGTGCTCTTAACCACCTAGCCATCTCTCCAGCCCCACCCCCGTTTTTTTGTTTGTTTGTTTTTGAGACAGGGTCTCCCCATGTGGACAGGTGGCCTCCATCTAACAGAGATCCACCACCTGTGCCTCTCCAGTGCTGGGGTTTAAGGTGTGCGCCAGCACCATGCCTGGCACATCTTTAAAAGGAGACTTTCATTTTAAGGCTTATACAACTTTGAGGGAAAAGAAAAAACCTCTTATAAAATGTTGGTCAGCATAACTTCACAGAACTGACTCGTGGTTACCTTTGTGTTTTCACTATAAACTGTTATTTTTATTATATAGTAGTATTAAATTATTAAAAAGGGCCAGGCATGGTGGACATACCTTTAGTCCCAGCACTTGGGTGGCAGGTGAATCTCTGTGAGTTGGAGACCAGCCTGGTCTACATGAGCTTCAGGCCAGCCGGGCTGCATAGTAAGACCCTGCCTCAAAATTTATATATATATATATATATATATATATATATATGTATATGTATGTATATGTATATATGTATATGTATGTATATGTATATGTGTGTATATATATGTATGTATATATTTGTATATTTATATATATATTATTATTGAAATGGAGAAGGTGGTACTGTGGTACCAGCAAGAACTCTCAAAATTTTAATGTTTATTGCCAAAGTCAGTTGTTCTGTTTAACAGAAGGAGGAATTAAACTTAATGACTGTGAATTTGTTTTTTAGGTTCAGCTCCTATTACTATTAATATGGAAACTTTGGCATCTATATATAAAGAGAGTTAACATATTAAAGAAGTTGACTAAATTGTAAAGCAGTGTTTGTCATTTTATACAATCAAAAATTGAGGCTGGAGTGTAGCTTTGTTAATAAAGTGGTTTCCTAACATGTGCAGAGAGAGCCCTGAGTCTCCAGCACTGTGCACGGTAACCTGAGCACGGTGTAACCTGAGCACGGTGGGATCCTGTGATCCCAGCACTGGAAGGTAGAGCGGGAGGGTCAGGAATTCAGGGTCATCCTTGGCTACATGGCAAGTTCGAGGACAGCCTAGACTCTTTATTTCTAAGTCTTTCTGTCATTTGTTTCATACTTTCTGTCAGGGTTTCCGTTTTTATTTGTATCTTCTTGTAAGAGATTTGTTCTAATTTGCTGGAGCTAATAGAAAAGAATATATTGTTTGGATTTTGACCCCAGGTTGACTCTTGTTCCAGAGGCAGTGTCTATATCTACACCTTCACTGAATGACAGAGAGCAGTGCTACTTTACACATGAGGAAATTGAAACGCTCAAATTTGGTATTTGTCAGTTTCACAGTGAGATTTGAAGGCAGGGTTTGGACCTATAATGTCAGAATCCATGACATCACTGTTAACCAGCAAGAACATGGAAATCCAGCTTCATTTAAAGATCTTAATACCTTGGTCTCCCCTCCTCCCCCCCAGTCGGGAATGAGTCAGTCATCTTTGCACTTTTTCTGCCTTTGTAAGTAGCGTTGCGTGTGTAACAAGCATTTATTGTTGTTCTTGGAGCCCCCAATTTTACTGTGTGGGCTGCACTGCTTGGGGGTGCAGACTAGAGGGGGTTGGTGCAGCTGTGAGGTGAGCTCAGGTCTGTTCCACTTATGTGCATGGTGAGGTTGGATGAAAGCGCTGCAGCTTCCTGGGTCGAGCCTTTTGTTTGCTGATTCACTAGAGTGCGTGAGTCAGGTTGGAGTGTAAGCCCGTGTTAGGCATTTGCCCCATGTTTACTAACGTCCCTTTCGTCTCAACAGTTGGCTCCAACAAGGCCCACATCAGGACATTAGTTACATGCAAAATGTGAAGATGTGTTGAATAGTCCATTTATTACAATAACATCTTAGGAAGTTATTGTTTTGTAGTACTGGCGATCAAACCAGAGCCCTCATGCATGCTAGATAAGTATTTTATCACTGAGCTACATCCTTAGTCCATGAAATTGTTATTGAGATTTAAAAAAATCAGTTTCTGTTTCCCCAAAAGGTTCCAGTGTTGGCAAACACAAGTCCACTTTCTGTCTCTGTGGATTTGCTCTTTGTGGACTTTTTATGTAAATGGAATCACATACCACATGATCTTGTGGTTTCCTTTTATTTATAGAATGTTTTTCAGGGTTCATCTGTTTTGCAGCTTGTATCCAAGTATTTCATTTTGTGTGTGTTGTATGTCTGTGTACGTGTGTGTACATGTGACATGTGTATGGGTATATTTGATGTGTCTGGAGGCCAGAGATCATCATCAAGTGTCATTGTCAATTCCTCGGTGTTTTGAGACAGGGTCTCTCACTGAACCTTGGAGCTCCCCAGTTCAGCTCAACTGTCAGCCAGCAGACCCCAGGGATCCTTCTGTCTCTGCTTCCCCAACTCTGGGATTATTGGTGTGGGCCACGCTTGGCTTTTTATGTGGGTGCTAGGGATCCAGATTCAGATCTTCATGCTTATATGACAAACTCTTCTCACTAAGCCATCTTCCCAGCTCTGAGTACGTCATTTTTTAAAAAGTTCTAAGTAATAGGGCCTGGAGAGATAGCCCAGTGGATAAAGCACCTGCCATGCACATATGAGGGCCAGTGCTCAGATCCGCAACACCCCTGTAAAAGCTGGCAGGTGTGGTGGCTGCCAGCACTTTGGAGCAGACATAGCCTCCCAGGAGCAAGTTGGCTAGCTAGATTCAGTGGAATCAGGGAGCTCCATTTTCAGCCAGAGACCCTGCATAAGTGGAGAGCAGTTGAGAAGATACTGATGTCAGCTTTGGGCCTCCATGTGCATGAGCACATACACACACTCATGCTCCCCAGTTCTAAGTGACACTCCAGTATATGGCTAGCCACATGTAATCTGTTTTTTGATTAATAGGTATTTGAGTCTTGTTTCACTTTTTTTTTTTAAGAGACAAGGACTCACTGTGTAACCCGAAACTGCCTGAAACTTACTTGGAATTTTCCTTCCTCAACCTCCTGAGTGCTGGGATTACAGGTACACGTCACCATGCGGGACTGTTTCCACACTTTTACTCTAATGCATAATCTTACTAAGAACATTTGAGTACAAGCTTTTACATGAACACATATTTTGAGTTTTCTCAAATTTGTGTCTAGGAATGGAATTACTGGGTTGTATATTTAAACATTCAAGAAATGTTTTCCACAACAGTTGGACCATTTGACATTCCCACCTGTAGCGTATGAGGGACACTTGCAGTTCGTTCTTGCAGCCATCTTAACTGCACACTCAGTGTGTCTCACTGGGATTCTGGTTTGCATGTATGTAATGCTTAGTGATATCCAGCATCTTTTCAGGTGCTTATTGGTCCTTTGTGTGTCTTTTTGAAGAAATACTTATTTATAGCTATTGTTTACTTTTAAAATAATTTGTCCTTTAAAAAATTATGTTTATTTATTTTGTGTGGGGAGGAACACAAGACCACAGTGTGGATGTGCCGGTCAGTAGGCAGCTTGCTGGGGTTGTGTCTCTCCTTCCACCATGTGGGTCCCAGGGATCAAACTCAGCTCATCAGGCTAGGACACTAGGTGACAAGTGTCCTTACCCATTGAGCCATCTTGTTGGCCCAATTTGTCTTTTTTAGGTTTCTATTTTCTGTGTATATATGGGGTAGGTGGTTATGTATACACCACAGGAGGCCTGTGGGAGAAAGGACAACTTTCAAGAGTCTGCTCTCACATTCCACCTTGGTGAGGCAGGTCTGTCGTGTTTCTACTGTTGTGCTGTGTACTCCAGGCTAGGAGCCTGAGAGTTGTCTGTAGTTCCTCCTTTCTCTCCCTCCCATTATACTGGAGTGCTAGAATTCAAATAGGTCCCACCACATCCAGTTTTTTATGTGGGTTTCAGAAATCAAATTCAGGTCCCCTGGCTTAAGCAGCTAGCACTTTTTACCTTCTGAGCCATCTCCTCAATCCTAAATTGGTTTGTTGTCTTGCTGAATTTGCAAGAGGTCTTTGATACCATGTCTTAAGAAAACATTGCCTGATCTAGCAGGATACAGCCCTCAGGCCTCTTTGGTTTATACTGGATGAATTGTCTTAGGCCACATATTAAACACTCATAAAAATGGATGAGTGTACAGAGCCAGTGAGATGGCTCAACAGATAAAGGTGCCTGTTGTCTGATGACCTGAGTTTGATCCCATGAGCCACATAGTAGGAGAAAACCAACTCCCATAAGTTCTCCAACTTCTACGTACGTACATGCATGTATGTTATGTGTACACTCTTACAAACATTCACATAGGTCCCCAGTTTGCAGCCACTAATTTAAAAAAAGTAATGTACATATCTAAGTAATTAAATGAAATGTCATTCACTTTTTTTTTTTTTTTTGTACTCATAAAAGAGGGCAGGGACTGGCGAGACAGCTCAGTGATTCAGAGCACGGCTGCTCTTTCAGAGGACCCAGATTTGATTCCCAGCATCTACGTGGCAAATCCAGTGCCCTCTTCTAAACTCTGAAGGCATTGCATGACAAGGATGCACTTACATACATGCGGGCAACACTGTCATACACATAGAATAAAAATAACAAAAGAGGACAACGTGAAACTCATGGGATGTCCGTCACCACGTTTGGTAGCTAACACGTCAGTGTCTGGTTTGATGGAAGTGGTGAGTCCTCGCAGCGCTCATTGGGTATTTCGGTTCTGGTTTTACTCTTAGTGGCCTTCATTTGAAAGCAGTTGCTCGCAAATGTAGGTGCTGCCGAAAACTAATGGTATGACTCAGTCATGATTGATAAGCCAGTGTATCTGTCTCTGGGAAAGCAGGACCTGGAAAGCCTAGAAGAGAGGGACATGACCGAAATTTTCCAGTTGAATGTCAGAGTGCGGCTCTCTGAATTCCATTTGAAAACTGGCAGGTGACATTTTTATATTGACTGAAAACATAACAAAATATTAATTTCCTGGAAATCTTGAAATCTGCTTTCACATTCATGTGTCACATAAAAAAAAAATCAAGGCCGCATACTTTGCCCAGTTCACAGGACTGTTAGCGTAGTCAAAACATATGATTGTTTGTCTTAATTTGAGTTTGTCACAATTTGTTTCATTTGGAAAAATTGTTAATTTTTCAAAACTATTTTGAAATATTGTATTGATAAGTTGGGTTTTACATATTTAACTCATCTAAATAAGAAGTGAAATCATTGGGGGTGACACCAACTGCCTGTAACTTCAGCTCCAGAGCAATCTGGTGTATCTGGCTTTCTCAAACACCTACTTTCACTTACACATATCAACATGCATAGACACACATGTGCGCACACACACACACACAGAAATTTAAAAATAATATATTTTTTTAAAGAATTTAATTCTGCCAGGCATGTTAACATACTCTTTTAATCCCAGCACTTGGTAGGCAGAGGTAGGCAGATCTCTGTGAATTCAAGGCCAGCCTGGTCTACCTAGTGAGTTGCAGGCCAGCTGGGGCTACAAGGAGACCCTGTCTCAAAACGACCAAAAAAAAAAAAAAAATTAATTCCACTGAAAATGCTAAAGCTGGGGACTGGAGAGATGGCTTAGTGGTTAAAAGCACTGACTGCTCTTGTAGAGGACCCCAGTCTTGGTTCCCAGCACTTACATTGCAGCTAACAACCATCTATAACTCCAGTTCCAGGGGATCTGGTTTCCTCTTCTGAACTCCACTGGTTTATATGACACAGGTGCACTTACATAATGCAGGCAATACACTCATATACATAAAATAAAATAAAAACCTGTAAGCTACTTTTTATGGTTAAGTTCTGGCACAAATTTAGTTTTTGATACCATAAACTATTTGATTACATGTTATAAACCATAAACTCTTTCCTTCATTTGCCTTCAGCCATTTACTTCCCAAAAGTAAATGATGTCACCATAGTCAGCATCAATGCTCTTAATGAATTCTTTGGATTGGTGATGATTTAATCCCTTGGTGCTAAGGAAATTCACAGTCTTTGGTGATTATTTACATAATGTTTTACATTATTACATAATTTACATTATTTATATAATGTTTTACATATTTTTAACACTTGCACACATAAATTTTGCTAATGTACCATGTCATGAAGCTTCATTGAATGTGAGCTTTGGGTGATAGTTGCATCACCCTCTGTTAGTTTTATGAATCCCTCTCTTTGACCTACCATCATTGGTCAGAGGCTAAACTGCTATGTTGACAGCTGAAAAATTGCTTTGACATATTTTTTACTGCTTCATGTAAATCTCTTCAAGTAAATTTTTTTAATCTTATGTATATGAGTGTTATGCCTACATGTATGTAAGTGCACCCATGTCATGTAGTGCCCACGGAGAACAGAAGAGGTTGTCAGATCCCCTGGAACTGGAGTTATGGGTGGTTGGTTATTAGCTGCCATGTGGGTGTTGGGATTCAAACCTGGGTCTTCTGCAAGAACAACCAATCTTAGCTGCTGAGCCATCTCTCCAGCCCCCCGCAACCTTTTTTTTTTTTTTTAAAGACAGGTCTCACTATGTAGACCTGACTGGTTTAGAACTCACTATGTAGTTCTAAACATAGAGAAGGCTGACCTTAAACTCAACAGAGATCCACCTACCTCTGCCTCCCAAGTAGTAGGATTAAAGGTGTGCTCTACCTTTAACTGGAGCCTGGCTTAGTAGTGTCTTTCAGTGGCACCGAAGAAGCCATGTCTTCAGACATTCTAGTTCTCACCAACACCTCTGATAAAGATGGCGAGCGGAGCCGCATTTTTAGCGCCAGTGCCGTCGTCTGTTGCTAAAGCCTAAACTTTAAGACCCTCAGCTCTTTCCTCCAAACTTTTGATAGATTTTCCAGTTTCTTCATTTACTTGGGTACAGTATGATAAGACAAACTTATTTTAGACATAGTGTCCTTTTCGGGACATGCTATATTTGCTCATTCTCTGTGTGTTGCATAAAAGACTCACCAGTAAATCGTTCTGATGTTGTGGGGGTTTTTGCTGTTAATTTTGTTACCATGTAATTAATTCACTTTTATCATAGAATCTGAGATGTAACTTTAAGAACATTTTTCTTTATCAGTGTGCGTGTGGGTGTGTGTGTAAGAGAGAGAGAGAAAGAGAGAGAGAGAGAGAGAGAGAGAACTAGAAGGAGGAAAAAAGGGTGGGAGAGAAGGTCGAGAGCACTCTAGAGAGCCCTGTACGATGGGACACACTTTCCACAGTGTGGTGGTCCGAGGACAGCTTTCCGGAGTTGCTTCTCTCCTACTATGGATCCCTGGGATGAAGCAGCTCCGGCTCGCATGACAAGAGCTTTGCTCCCTGAGCCCGGCTCCAGCTTTTAGTTGTAACATTTTTTGAGAAAACAGACTTTCTTTGGTACTGCTGTGTTTGTGCTTGTGGCAGAGTCTCTGCTAGTTGTGGAATTTGGCAGCATGTTCTTGCATAGAATGCCTTCTAAAATTATGCTTGGAAACTTTCCCAAATCCCTACAAATTAAGTGCCTCCACAGAAAAGGAATCATCTGTCCATTTTTTGTTCAACAATCTTACCTATCATCTTTATTTTCTGAGTCTTTTTTTCGTGGAGGGGGGTTTGTTTGTTTGTTTGTTGAGACAGGGTCTCCTTGTAGCCCAGGTTGACCTGGAACTCACTTGTATAAGACCAGGCTGGCCTTGATCTCAGAGATCTGCCTGCCTCTGCTTCCTGGGATTAAACACTTGCACCACGACACCTGACTTTTTTTTTTTTAGCTATTGAGATGCCATCTGGAATTGAAAAAATAATGAAGGAATCTACGTACTTCCGTTATGAAAATTAATTGACAGAAAAATACAAAGCAAGTTTTGGGCCCTTCCACATGTTAGCTGTGGACACAGCATGGAATGGAGAGTCAGGAGTGGAGGGGCAGCGGGTGACAGCATGAGGCAGACCCAAGTGTAGAAATAGTGTTACCCATCAGGCAGAGACAGGAGGTTTCCTGAGACCTGCTGGCTAGTGAGTCTAGCCAAATCAATGAGTCAGTTCAGTGAGAGGATGTACCTCAAAAAATAAAGTGGAGAGTGATTGAGGAAGACACCTCTGGCCTCCTTGTGAACCTGTGCACATGTGTAACCACATATATATCACACATAGATCTATTCCTAGGGAATTATACTGTCACTGGAACTAAAACGGTTTGGAGATAAATGAGAGGTTGTCTAGCCTTATTCCAGTACCACGCTGTCTTGATTATTGTACCTTTGTAGTTAGTTTTTCTTTGGATAGGGTCAGGACTGGGGATTGAATCCGGGCTAGGAAAGAGTTCTAAATTGAGCCATATCTTCAGTCTCTTTTTCACTTATTTTGAGACAGGATGTCACCAGCCTGCCCAGGCTGGTTTTGAACTGTTTCCTAGGCAGGCCTTAAACTTGCAGTTTTCCTGCCTCAGCCTTCAAGTAGCTGAGAGTATAGGCCTGGACCACTAGGTCAACTTGTAATTAAGTTTTAAATTTTGAAGTGTTGGTCCTCATCTTTGTTGTTTCTTTTCAAGGCTGTTGTTGGCATTCTCTCTCTCCCTCTCTCTCTCTCCCCCTTTTCTGTCCTTTCTTGGTCTTGAGAATCAAATCCCGCACCTTGTGCATACCATGCACGGTTTTTCGACATATAAAATCACGTCACGCAGGTGGCAGTTTGACCACCTTCCCTGTTCACGTTGCCTTGTCTTAACTGTGGCATTCTTGTCTTGTTCTTAATTTTAGAGGAAAGAATTTCAGTTTTTTGCTCTATTCAGTGTCATGTAAGTTTGTGTGTTTATCATGTGTATATAGCTGTTACTATGTTGAGATGTACTATTTCAGTAACTTATTTTTGAGGCTGTTTACCAGGAAGGGTACTGAACTTTATCACATGTGTTCACTACATCTGTTGAGGTGATCATATGGTTTTCTTCTTCATTCTGTTCAGTATTATGTTGTGTGTCTTGATTTATATTATATTGAACCCTCCCTGTGGCAATCCCCTTGATCATGGTGCATAATATCGCTGGGTGCTGTTGAAACTAATATACTAGTATTTTGTTGAGGATTTTTAATCTGTGCTCATCAGAGATATTGGTCAGTACGCTCACAGGCTATCAGAATTTTTACTAAGTTTTAGTAGATTCTTTTAAACAGATATTTGTTTTGTATGCCCTTAGGATAGTAGAGTGCTTGACTTGTATGCTTAAAACCCTGAGTACAACCCCAGCACCACATAAATCAGGTGTGGTGACACCAACCTGTGATCCTAGTCCTCAGGAGGTAGAGGAGGATGAGAAGTTCAAGGTCGTCCTTAGCTATATAGCAAGTTTGAGAGCCTGGAGTACAGGAGACCCAGTCTAAAGCAAGCAAAAACTGTTTACCATTCTTTTCTTTTATTACATGTTCTCTTTAAGTTCTAAGTTTAATAATTCTGTCTTATTCTTAATTTAAGCTTGACAAGGATTTGTTTAATTTAATGAAAGTATCAGTTTTTAGAAATGGAGGTATATAATATATATTATATACATAAATACATATCGTAGCCTTTTAATATGTAAGAGTAATTTATTTCTACATTACCAGTTTGTAAATACCAGGTATTGGCACTGAAAACTTTTTTTATTTTTGGACTTTTTGAGACAGGGTCTTCATGTAGCCCCAGCTGGCCTGGAGCTCACTATATAGACAGGCTGGCTTTGAACTCACAGAAGTCCACCTGCCTCTGCCTCCCAAGTGCTAGCATCAAAAATGTGTACCCCCACGCCTGGCCTGAAATTTTTTTCTCATGATTACCTCAGTCTTCACCTAAAATCTTACTCTCTCTTTTTTGTTGTATTTTGAGATTAGGTTTTCTTATGTTGCTCAGGCTGATCTTGAACTTGGCTTTACATAGCTGGAACTGGAACTGTAGGCATCACCACCCTAAATCTTAATAGTTTTCATCAGTTCATTTGATGATGTGATTAATCTGATATTGCGTGGTAACAACAAAAATGTTCTGTGTTGTATTTGTGGTGCGATGGTCAGGGACATTTTCACACCGAAGGCTCCTTTTCTTCGTCTGCTTTTATGGTCACTCCGCCCTACCTGCTCCGCCGTCTTCCCTGTGGGGTCGGGTTATGTGCACCACTCTTGCTGTTGATCTTTTCGCCATCTTTTCCTGTGATTTCTTGTCATTGATGAGTTCACATGCTTTCCGTTAGACTTCAGTAATTGAAAGGTACATTCTCGTAGGTATGGTATCACTGTATAGTTCTTACGTGTCTGGTTGTCTGTCCTAAACTGGGGTACCTGTGGGGTTCTGAGGCTCTTCCTGCTGATCTGGAGGGAGTATGGCATGATGGGTAAAATCCTGTGGCTCTGCAGTCACGCTTTTTGGACTGGAATCCTGGCTCTGCCCCACAGGAGCCCCGGATGACAGTAATAACAGTGCAGTGTGGATGGTAGTACTGATCTGAACGTCATAGAGATGGACTCCTTGAAGCCGTCATTGCAGATCAGCCTTTGGTGATTTTGGTCTGTAAGTCCTGTTTTATCTCATCCCATTTGTACTATTTCTTGAATAAATTCTGCCCAAGGATTGGCTATTATAGATCCTTCTTAGAGCCTTCTCTCCTATAAAAATCTTCCTTCTTACTTAGATATTAAACACTTGAAACAATTTAAAAATCAAGAACTAGATATTGGTCATCAACTTTTTGGGGAGGTTGGTCATCAATCTTTTTTTCCAGAAATAATAATTTTTTGATGTTCTGTTATGTCGTTGTCATAGTGTGAATTCTAATAGGTTGGTGGTAAATAGAATAAAGAGTGAGTGTCTTTTTTGACGTTTTCCCTGATCTGTCCTTAGCCCCGTTACCAGCTGTGTTGCATGTCCTCTCCCTCGCTGCTTACATCTCCCTGTCTTAGGTCAATGGCTCACGCATTCTCTCCCTCCCTCATGTGCTGGCTCACTCTAGCTGCTTACATCTAGAAGTCCAGTAGGAGTTTCAAACTTTGCCTGTTCAGATTTTCATGCCTCTGCTTCCCACGTGCCTTATTTCTTTTACTTTCCGCTTTGCCATGTTCTCTTCTCTCACTAGATGATGTCACTGCCTGGTCAGGTTCTGAGCTACTTGTCAGTCAGATCCAACTTTTTCATTCCTGTCACAGCCTAGTTTGAAAAAAAAAAAAAAATCAGTGACCACTGACAGCAGCTGCTAGTAGAGGGTGAACTCTTGTTGACTTGGCAGTTAACACACCCTCACAGGGCGTCTTCACTGTGCCGTGTTACCTCCTCCTAATATAAAACTACGTGAATATGAAGACCTTGTGAACAGTATCTAGTGAACTCTAGTTCCTGGATACTGGCTAAATGAATTCTTATTTATTTTTATCACAGTCCCCAATTTCCATGACTTCAGGTGAACTGGGATTTGTTTTTACAGAAAACAGTGACATTCAAGGATGTGGCTGTGGACCTCACCCAGGAGGAATGGCAGCAAATGAAGCCTGCTCAGAGGAACCTGTACCGGGATGTGATGCTGGAGACCTACAGAAACCTAGTCACAGTGGGTAAGGGTAGCTTTGCAGTTGACACAGAATTCCTTTCCAGTCCTGCAGTGTGTGGAGACTAGTTTGCTGGATGAGCCTGGCCTTCCCTTCGTGACTGTGTGCGCTCCAGTCTTCAGGGTAGACAGCAGTTAAGTTTGTGTCATTGTGGAAGTTCCTTTGTCTTCATCCTTCCTAAGCCCTGCAGACCACAGGACTCAGGCCCATGCGATTGTCTCCAGCATTAACCTGAAAGTTCTTTGCTGTTTCCTGTAACAGGGTGTCAAGTCACCAAGCCAGATGTGATCTCCAAGTTAGAGCAAGAAGAGGAGCCATGGGTGCTGGAGGAAGAACTGTTTTGGCAGCACTCTCCAGGTGAATAGGTGACAAGCAGCTTGAGTGAGAAAGCCACGTGACAGTGCTCAGTGAGAGGTCGCTACCCTTTCGGTTTCCGACTGCCTTAAGGCCTCTAGAGTGACACATGGTGTGAGAGCCTCAGCTCACTGAGGCTTTCCAGGTACTGCTCTGCCCTGTTGGAGTTACTTTTCTTTCTTCGGTTTCAGAGGGTCAGTGACCGCATCTGACTTCAGGATGCCCGCCTTCCTGAATGCTTCACAGCTCACTTTCAGGATGATTGTACCTGTGTATGATCCTCCTTTTCCACCTTCCTCTTCAAGTTCACCGTTTTATTTTCTTGCACATTCAGTATCCCGTGGAATGTAGTATTTCAAAATCAGGTTTATTTCATACCCGGGTTCCTTAATTTCGGTGCTTCTCTTCATTTTGAAAAGCTTTAGCCTGGGTTATTTTGTAACAAATCACACTTTCCACTGTACTTAACAACCCTCCCAATCCCACGGCCTGGAGATGGAAGTTTCTGGCTTAGAAATCCTGTGTTGTCTGTCTTCTTTCTGTTTATTCACATCTTCCATCTCAGCATATCATTAAAAATGCAAATTATCTGAACGATACATGAGCGCACTTTACCCCCCTCACTTTGTCCTTTTGCCTTCTGTTTTTCAGAGTTCTCTTAGCTATTGTTTTATTTATAAATTTTATTTGAGATGGGGTCTCTGTGTAGCCCCAGCTGGCCTGGAACTCACTAGGGAGAATTGACTGGCCTCAAACTCACAGAGATCTGCCTGCCTGTCTCCCAAGTGCTGGGAACAAAGGTGTGCGCCACCACGCCTGGCACAGTCTTCTTATTTTGCCATATGTATTTTAGATTTAACTGTCTCATTTGGAGAAAAGCCAAAAGGGTTTTCATTTAGAACTGTGCTGGGTGTTTGAATGAACTTGCTGAAGTTTGCCGTCTTTTTCATGAGCTGGTTTTCCAGGCTTGCTTTATATCTGCCCATTTGCATGTCTTCCAAAATGGAGATTTCCAAGTTTTCTCAAGGTATAGAAAACTATAGAATGAAATGATAGTACCTGCACTTAGAATGGGGGACAGGGTCTAAATTTGATTAAGATTTATTATATGAAATGCATAAAAAATACACATTAAAAAATCTGTACTTTAAGGTCTGGTGAGATGACTCAGCAGCTAAGAGCACTGGCTGCTCTTGCAGAGGACCCAGGTTCAGTTCCCAGTATCCACACAGCAGCTAACAACTGTCCTTACTCTAATTCCAGGGGATCCAACGCCCTCTCCTGACCTCCTCAGGCACTGCACAACACGGGTACACTTACATACATGCAGGTAATACACCACTCATACATATAAAATAAATAATAAATTATTTTTTAAAAAAGAAAACCACTTTATTCTTTCTTGAAAAAATTTCTAATACGACTTATTCATTAAGCATACATAAAAATAAGTTATGACTGGATGGCTGACATTCTCTTCATATTTGTTAGCACTTTTGGATTGTAGTTTCGTTTGGACAGCCTAAATTTCACATAGTTTCATAATTAGCAGTTTATGAAAATAAGGAATTTTGGTGTATAAAATGGACAGAAGATAGATTTACCAGGATTATAGGACAGTTTATGTAGGCAAAGATAATAAGATATTGGGGTTTTGTTTCTCTTAACCTAATGGACCTGTTATTATTTTCCTTTCACAGAAGTTATTTTTTCCTTTTATATAATTTCTTTTTATTTGTGTATGTGTGTGTGCATGCATGCACACGTACATGTTCTTATGTGTGCACATGAGTGTGGAGGACAGAAGACAGTCTTAGAAGTCATCCTCAGAAATGCCATTTTGAGACACTCATTGGTCTGGAACTCACGGATCTGACTAAACTGGCTGCCGATGAGCCCAAGAAACCCTTCTGTTTCCGCCTTCCCAGTGCTGGAATTACAAGCGTGTGTCACAAGGCCTAGCACTTTTATGTGCATGTCAGGGATTGAAGTAGGGTCCCTATGCTTTCCTGACCGCCTTGTCTTCCCAGCCCGGTTTTCCTTCTTTAGTATGAAGTTTTAATTTCCTCAAAGTAGTACATGCACCTGTACTTGAAAGTCAATAGAAATACAAAGCTTGTAGTGCTACCCCTCCTTTAAGGAGCTATTTTCAACTTATTTCTTTTGTCAGTATGTCTACAAAGTGAGTGTAGTTCCAGGCCAGCCAGGACTACATAGTGAAATCCTGTCACAAAACAAACAAATAAAATAATAAACTTTGTTTTTTTAGGTCTGTTCTAGGTTTATAGCAAAACCGAATAGAAAATTTAGTTCCCAGCTACTCACCAAGGCTCCTCCACAATCAGTATTTTGTACCACAGTGGTGTATTTGTTATCACACCCGAAGTTCTTAATTTACATTAGAGTTCATTCTTGTACATTCTATAGGTTTGAGCAGATATGTAGTGACATGTATCTGGCTAAGATACTGTACAGAGTATTACTGTAAAAATCCTGTGTGTTCCTCCTATTTAGCCTTCTCTGTGCTGTAAACCTTGGAAATCACTGATATTTTTTCTTTTTCCATGGTTTGCCTTTTCTGATATATTTGGAGTCAGATAGTGGGTAGCCCTTTTATTTTACAATATGTGTTTAAGGGTCCTCTGCATCTTCATGGCTCAGTGGCTCATTTCTTCTCGGCATTGACTAACATTCTGTTCTCTAGATTTATCACACTTTATCCATTCACTGCTGAAGAACATTGTCCAAGTTTCTCCAAATAGGAATAAAGCTGCTGTGAACATGTGCAAATTTATGTATGAACCTAAGTTTTGAGCTCACTGGGGTAAATACCAAGGAGTATAGTTACTGAATCATAGGTAGGAGTGTATTTACTTTTGTGGGCTGGCGAGATAGCTCAGGGGGTTAAGGCACTTGCCACCAAGGCTGAGCTCCCACATGACAGAAGGAGATAACAGACTCCTGCAAGTTGTTGTCTCACCTGTGCTGTGGTATACATGTGCCCCCTGCCCCAAATAAATAAAATAATGAAAATTCATTTTATAGTATATTTAATATTGTAAGAAATCTCCAAAGTGGCTGTACCATCTTGCATTACTAGCAGCAGTGGCTGAGTTTCCCTGTGCTGTGCCCTTGTCAACCTTTGGAGGTGTCCATGTTTGTGGTTTGGGTTATTCTAATAGGTACTTAGTAGTATCTCTTTGCTATTTTAATTTGCAGTCAACTCCCTAACGACATGCAGTGCTGAGTGTGGTTTTATAGCTTATCTGTCTTATTGTTGTATTTTCCTTAGTAAGGTGTCTGTCCAGGTATTTGCTCATTTGTTTTATCAGGTAGTGTGTGTGTGTGTGTGTGTGTGTGTGTGTGTGTGTGTGTGAAAGGGTGGTTTTGGTGTTTTTGAGGCAGAATCTCTCTGTATATCCCTGGTTGTGCTTGAACTCCTAATCTTGCCTCCACTTCCCAAATGCTGGAATTACAGACATGTACAGCCATGTCTGGCAAGGTAGTTTTGTTTTATGTCAAATTTTATGAGTTCTTTGTATATATTGTATAATAATCCTTTCTTATATATGTCTTCTGCAAATAATTTTAGTCTTCATCATTCTTTTCTCATTTGCACGATAATGTCTTTCTCAGAACAGAAGTTTTAGAATTTTAATGTAGAAGTTCAGCTTAATGTTTTCTTTCATCAATCACACCTTTGTTGTCCCCACTATCACGCAGAACACCCAGATTTTGTCCTTTGTTATCTTTTGCTAGTTTCACAGTTCTGTACATTCCACTGAGCTCTGTGGTTTGAGTTCGATTTTGTGGCGGATGTAAGGTTTGTGTCTAGACTGCTGTGTGTGAGCGGATGTCCTGTTGCTTCTTTGTCAAAGGTCAGTTGCTGCATGAAAACACGCTGCTCTACTGTGTGACCTTTGCTTCTTTGTCAAAGGTCAGTTGCTGCATGAAAACACGCTGCTCTACTGTGTGACCTTTGCTTCTTTGTCAAAGGTCAGTTGCTGCATGAAAACACGCTGCTCTACTGTGTGACCTTTGCTTCTTTGTCAAAGGTCAGTTGCTGCATGAAAACACGCTGCTCTACAGTGTGACCTTTGCTTCTTTGTCAAAGGTCAGTTGACTTTATGTGGGTCAATTTCTGGGCTATTGATTCTGCTCTGTTGTTTTTTTTGTCTCCCCGTCCGCTGTCGACCACATTATTTTCATTATTAGAGCTTTATATATTATAAAGTCTTGATTTAGGAGGTATCAGTCCTCACCACTTTTCTTCTACATAATGTGATGTTGTCTATTCTAGATCTTTCACTTCCATATCAGCCTTTTCTTTTTTATTTTTTTTTTTCAGTTTGTCTGTGTCTACAAAGTAAAGTACAGGATGAGATTGCATTGAAACTATGGATCAAATCAAGAACAACTAACCAACCTGCTGAAATGTTGGGTTTTCCTGTCTGTCAGCATGCATTATCTATCTATTCTTGGATTTTTATTGATCAGAGTTTTGTAGTTTTCCCATTTCAGATCTTGTTCATATATCATTAGATTCACGTTTGTTTTGTTTAGAGAAATACCAACCTAAATGATGATGTATTCTTTTGGTTAGGAGCCTGAGCCTTTGATAGCTAAGCCACCTCTCCAGACCATGGTAATGTAGTCTTAATTTCAAATTCCACTGTTCATTTCTGGCATATAAGCAATTCAGTTTTGCGTGCTAGCCTCGTGTCCTGTAACCCTGCTGTGACAGTGGTTCCAGGTTTGTGGTAGTATTGATTCTTTTAAGTTTCTGCACAGGTGAGGACATTGTCATGTGGACAAAGATGCTTTTCACACTGTGGTTTTTTCCTCTTTCCAGTCTGTCCATCTTTTATTTCCCCTTATTTGCTGAGACTTTGGTGTGATGTCAAAAGGTGTGCTAGAACGGCACACCCATGCCTTATTCCTGCTTGCTGCCAGCTTCCGAGTACTCTAGTCCCCTGATTCAGCGCTCATTCTGTGTGTGGGTGGCTCCCTTCATGTGCTTGTCATTTGCGTTTTCATGGTACTACTGCTTTAGTTTCTTAGGTTTTTTCTCCATTAACAGTTCCCTGTAAACCTTTCATCATATTCCACTGTGCTGAAATCCCTTGTTTACTGTGTACACATGCCTCTCCATCTCTTTTGTCTTTAAGGTTTACCCTTTTTTCTTTGGGGAAAGATTTTTAGAACGGAGAAGAAACTGTGCTATCAGCGTCGTCCACTCTGCTTAACCACAGTATTAATTTTGTCATCCGTCTGTTATCCGGGCCTCTGTGTCTTTGCGCCTTCATTTAAATTCTGTTCATTGTGCTTATTTCTTCATTGCATACAAAGACACTTAAAATCCAACTGTGCTGCTTGATCTACACACTCAGTCTTCTTTCCGTGTGTTGTCCATAGGGTTAGCCTCTTAAACCTTAAAAACTGGGGACAGCTGCATTTTAGATTTCTTATTGACTAAGATCAACAACAAGACTAAACCCCACATTAGCAACTTTCTGAATTGTTATGAATAGTATAGTGATAGAAAATTTCACAAGTAATAATTTTTGGTCCTCCATTTTAGAAGTTTGGGAAGTTGATGAACAGATCAAGAAACATCAGGAAACACTTGTGAGGAAAGTCACATCCATCTCCAAGAAAGCTCTGATTAAAGACAAAGTCATTGACTATAAAAAGGTTACAAAAATATTTCCTCTGAGCTCAGATATTGTTACTTCAAGACAAAGCCTTTATGATTGTGACTCATTTGATAAGGGTCTGGAACAAAATTTAGACTTACTTAGTTATGAGAAAGCCCATGTGAGAGACAAAAGTTTTGAAGGTGATGAGTATAAGACACCATTTTGCCATTGCCCATGCTATGTTACAACCCCCTTTAAGTGTAATCAGTGCGGAAAAGACTTCAGTGATAAATTTGACCTCATCAGACATGAGAAAAATCATGCTGGAGAAAAATCTTATGAATGTAAGGAATGTGGAAAAGCCTTCAGCAGGAAGGAAAATCTTATCACACATCAGAAAATTCATACTGGGGAGAAACCATATATGTGTAATGAATGTGGAAAAGCTTTCATTCAAATGTCAAACCTCATTAGACACCAGAGAATTCATACTGGGGAGAAACCTTATGCATGTAAGAATTGTTGGAAAGCTTTCAGTCAGAAATCAAATCTCATTGAACATGAGAGGATTCACACTGGAGAAAGACCCTATGAATGTAAGGAGTGTGGGAAATCCTTCAGCCAGAAGCAAAATCTTATTGAGCATGAAAAAATTCATACTGGGGAGAAACCTTATGCATGTAATGAATGTGGTAGAGCTTTTTCTCGAATGTCATCTGTTACTCTGCATATGAGAAGTCATACAGGGGAGAAACCTTATATGTGTAGTGTATGTGGAAAAGCCTTCTCTCAGTGCTCAGTATTTATTATACATATGAGAAGTCACACCGGTGAGAAACCTTATATGTGTAGTGTATGTGGAAAAGCCTTCTCTCAAAGTTCATCCCTTACTGTACATATGAGAAATCATACTGCTGAGAAACCTTATGAATGTAAGGAGTGTGGAAAAGCCTTCAGCCGGAAAGAAAATCTTATTACACATCAGAAAATTCATACTGGGGAGAAACCCTATGAATGCAGTGAATGTGGAAAAGCTTTCATTCAGATGTCGAACCTCATTAGACATCAGCGAATTCATACTGGTGAGAAACCCTATGAATGCACAATATGTGGGAAAGCCTTTAGTCAGAAATCAAATCTTACTGAGCATGAGAAAATTCATACCGGAGAAAAACCTTATCATTGCAATCAGTGTGGAAAAGCCTTCAGTCAGAGACAAAATCTCCTTGAACATGAAAAAATCCATACTGGAGAGAAACCATTTAAATGTAACGAGTGTGGTAGAGCCTTCTCTCGGATCTCATCCCTTACTCTTCACGTGAGAAGTCACACAGGGGAGAAACCCTATGAATGCAGTGAATGTGGAAAAGCCTTCTCTCAGTGCTCATTACTTATTATACATATGAGAAGTCACACCGGTGAGAAGCCCTTTGAGTGTAACGAATGTGGGAAAGCATTTTCTCAAAGAGCATCCCTTTCTATGCATAAGAGAGGTCATACAGGTGAGGAACCGAGTGTGTGAAATGAGGCAGTGCCCTTGATTTACACAAAATGCCGTGATGTAGGCTTAAAACCAAGATCTCCTTGGAAAAAGAATAAAGCTTATTGGAGCTCAGAAGACTTGAGTAAATGGAAAGAAATATATGTCTGGACAGATAACCCAGCATCATAAAATTTTCAGTTCTGAAAAATGGATTGCATACAGTTCCAGATAATCTCATTAAAATGTCTATAATATTTATAGAAGTGATTCTAAAATTCTTGTGAAATATAAGTCCATGAAGGCCAAGCACGATAGTTCTTATAATCCTAGCATGTGGAAGGCAGAGACAGAAGGATTGCCATAATGAGGCCAGCCTGGTCTACATACTGATTTCCAGGCCTCCACGAACTACATAGTGAGACTTGATTTCAGTAAGTAAATTTGGATCGCTGAGGTTATTTTGAAAAGTATTAGAATACCCTCACCATGTACTATGTAGATACTTACTGTAGTCCCAGCACTCTGGAGACTGAGGCAGAGGATCTAGAGTTTGAGGGAGGTTTGGGCTACATGGTAAGACTGTCCCACCCGCCCCTCCCCAAAAGAAAGGAAGGGGAGAAAGAAAAGCATAACACAGACAATTCATATTTAAAATAGCACTGTTTATAATATATGATAAAGTTGCCTGGTGTGGTGGCCCATGCCTTTAATCCCAGAGGTAGGCAGAGGCCAGCCTGGTCTACATAGTGACTCCAGGCCAGCTGGGGCTGCTAGAGAGACCGTATCTCAAAAGCACCCACAAAAATAATTATATGATAAAGTTATCACCACTAAGGAGTGAATGGTATTAGTGCAGCCCTAGGTGGGTAAAAGGTGTAAAGAATAGTGCCCAGATACAAGTGAACTTGGTGCTTGTCAGACGTGGCCTCATGAGTTAGAGAAGTAACAACATAGTCACTTGTTTCTGGAATATTTCACTTGGGAAATTAAAATTATATATAATACTTCAGCATAATAAACAGTATTCCGAGGGATTTGAACACTGGATCGTGGAAAAAATCAAACTTGGAAATCGTTGAGGCAAAATACTGCTGCTGGGCATGATGGTGCAATACCTATGATCCTAGGAGTTGGGAGGCAGAGGCAGGAGAATAGGGAAGGCGAGCCTTGACTACATCGCACATGAGATCAGCCCAGACTATGTGAGACTGCATCTTACAAGTACAGGGGGAAAAGAAAATGTAGGATATTATCTAGAACTTCAAGGTGAGGAAACCATTTTTTAAATATAATTTTAAATATAATGGAAGCCTGTAGTTCCATTTCTGGTTATAAAGGCTCTAGATACTTGTAAATTATAAAAAACAAACATGCCTATCAGTTGAAAACAACCTGGCTGCCCAGCACTGGGTTAATGGATGAATAAGATATGATATATCCAAGTAACGGCATAGCGATTAAAAACATGCCAATCTATATTGTGTAACATGGTTATCTAAAACAGTGTTTAGTGAAAAAAATGAAGATGATGAAATATATTGTATACTCACATAACTTGGAATGAAATCATCTATGAAGAATAGAACTGTTAAAATATGTATTTGTGTATATATCTACATATGTATGTAAAAGTACTTAAAATGGTTTAGAAAGATAACATGCTAAACTCCAAGATCCTGGGACTGGGAGGGGCAGTATTGCTCAGAGGGGACCTTTACCTTACAATTTTTTGTCTTTAAAAACACCAGTAGCTTATAAAATAAATCTTAAATGTCAGTGATGCTTAGTAGTTATATGAATGACTTGTCTTTTTTTCCTAATATCAAAATAGAGCAATCTATTCAAGACATTAAATATGATCTCTTGATCCTCTCTTGAAACAAATGAGCTACTTAATAGTGTTTCTCTGGTTATTTCTCACAATTAACTAGCTGAGGGAAACCTGTTGCCCTTAAAATGCTCTAATGGACTCATGTGCTTTATCAGATGTTGAATTATTCTACCAGAAATATTTCCATATGCTAGGCATGGCACATGCCTCCTAACAATCCAGAGGCCGAAGCAGAGGCATCAAGATTTTGAGGCTGCTGGCTCCCTAGTGAGGTCCTGTCTCCAAAAACCAAAATCAGGTCCAGGGAGATAACTCAGTTGGTAAAGCCCATCCCTTGCAAACATGACCTGAGCTTAATCCCCAAAACCAGGTCCAGAGAGATAGCTCAGTTGGTAAAGCCCATCCCTTGCAAACATGACCTGAGCTTGATCCCCAAAACCAGGTTTTTTATTAAAAAAAAATAAGGCAGTACTTGGTGACTTGGTGGTATACACATAGTTCTGGTGCTAGAGAACCAGAGACAGACGGATCCCTGAGCCCTACTAGCCAACCAGCCCAGCCTGATTGGCGAGTTCTAAGCCAGCAAAGGACCCTTTCTTTAAAAATAATCTGGATAGCTCCTGAGGTGTCCTCTAACTGCCACACACGTGTTTTCATGTGTGAATACACATGAACATACATACAAACCCAACCAAATCCAGAATACTAGCACTTAGAATGGTACTACTTACTATAACACGAAACTAGCACATTTTATTCTATGATTTCTTTGTTTTACATTTTAACATTTTTGATATTTGTATTCATCTCTCAACCAGTGATGTATTAGATTCAAGTAAATTTTTATCATAAATTTAAAACTATGAACTCAGCATAACAAACGCAGTGTGGTTTTTTTTTTCTTGTCAAATCCTAAATTTGAAAACCAGATGCCCCTTCCTGAGGTAATTAAGACTGTAATGTCAGTGCTTAGGAGAGTAGGGCTTTGCTGCAGGGAATACTCCCCGCTGGATTTTTAAAAGGTTATTCCTACACACATGTTCACCATAAGAGCATGGGAGTTTAATGTTTATCTCTTTCTTTTAATGAGCAAATTCTGTGAAAGTGTATCTCAGATATAGCTCAAGTCTACCAGTTTCTACTGGTGTATCTCTGGTCCTCACACTTAAGATAGGATGAAAGATATGAATTTACAGAGAACAGTCATTTGGTTTTAGCAAAGAAACTCTTCTTAGACTGGAGATTCAGTTTATACTAGGGTGCTTCATCTCATCCGGCAAGCTCAGTCATACTAGGGTGAGGGAGAGGTCCAACGATGTACCTAAGAAGGCCCTTTGAGCCTTAAGTGAAAATTTAAACTTCTGTTTTCTCCAAAGTCATGTGAAGGAAGAGGCAGAGGATAGAAAGTATATGAAATACACGCCAAATGAAAACAGAATTATGAAGAAGAAAAGCCGTGGAGAAAAGTGAGTTTAACCCCCCAAACCAAACAGAAATCCAGTGTATTATAACAATATTTACATAAGGTTCTTAGGGGACAATGTTGAAATTAGAGACCGTTTTGAAGTCTAAATATTAAGTGTGATTGCGAACTGAATTTAGCAAGAAGCCTTTTAAAGAACAATGTGAATGACAGCATTTCTTTATGGTTTTTAGTAACTTACTACTTTCTTTAAAATCAGTTTTGGCTATTTATGACAAGAATTTCAGTCCATCATCCAAAATTGCCTAATTATCGTCATGGCTGTACTTCATAGTTGTCATCTAAAGATCCATTTAGTGACGTCAACTTCAATCAAATGCAATTAATGCTGAAATACAAAGATAAAATCTAAAGGGGTTTTCCTCTTGTTTGGTCTGTATCTGATTGTCTAGTACTTTTGATCTTGTAGTGGACATGATGACTAATCCATTGTAGAGGCTGGATTTTGTTACACTTCTTGGAAAAGTATTGATTTTTTTTTTTTCTTCCTCAAAAGCAGGACTTTGGCTAAACTTAAAACCCAATCTATCTCTCCTGGGGTAGGCAGTAGGAGATATCTATTTTTTCCTTCAATTTTCTAGCTCTTCATTTCCCTGAGCTCTTTGGAGTTCCCCTAAATATGTGAGGCTTGGGTACCCCTCAAAGATTTGCTTGTACTGAGGCCAGTGAGATGGCTTAGCAGGTAAAGGCACTTGTGCCAAGCCTGAAGACCTGAGTTCAGTCCCTGGGACCCACATGGTGGAAGGAGAGAGCTGAGTCCTCCGACCCCCACACATGTGCCTCTGTACACACTTCCCGCCCCCCGATCCCCATTAAAAAGATTTGTACAGATTTGATATGAATGTCTTGAGTCTCTTCTCTGCAGGAAAGATGTCAGCTATCTTTTGCCTTTTTCTTCTTTTTGAAATGAGCTCTCATGTATCTCAGGCTATCTTTCAGCTTGCTATGTAACCGAGGATGACCTTGGAACTCTTGATCCTCTGCCTTTACCTTCAGGTACCAGGATTACAGGCATACCCCACTATACCTGCTTAGATATTCTTAGTAGGCCAATCTAATGTTCAATTTATGTGTATGAGAACTTCGCTTGATCTCTTGGCGCCTCAGTATCAAATCTATCACTATATTATATTATACTTTGACACTTTTGGGTGTTCTTGGCCTTTTTTTCCCAGCACATCTTTATAGAATTCAGTCCCATTGTTCAGATACTTCAGGAGCCTTGGAGCCTCAAGCTAGCACGCAGAGGTTATTTCCTTGAGTCTGTTAGGTCTTTAAACCACAGGGCTGCAAGTGCCCTTAGAAGAGAATCTGCAAATGTTACTGTATCTCAGAATACGTAAGAGTCAGCTCTGATCCAGTTTTTGCCTGGTTTTAATTGTTCCCCAATGCTTTCAGCTTAGTTTTCAGAATTGTGTATCTTTGGTAGAGTTCATGCTTAGCATACTCCAGGCCCTGGGTCAGGTGTCCAGCACCAAAAAATAATAAAAATGACAATTGTAATAGTATATGTCTTTCCAGATTTCTAGTTACCCTGTTTGTGTGAATTACTTTGATGTAAGCTAATTTGCCATTATTGGAAGTAAAACTAGGTGGCATTTGAGAAAATATCTGAAGATATCAAGGGAAGGAAACATTGAAAATTTTGCATGAACATTTAGCTTTGCTGGAGTAGCCATGGAAACGAGATTGAAATGCTCTCTGTCTTGATTATAGTAATAGTCATGTGACAATAGACATTTGTCAAAAAATACTAAATCCCTTCAAATAAGTTAAATATCCTTGCATGTAAATTTTACCTCAACAAAACTGGTTAACAGTGTTGAGCAAGGGGGGCTATTTAGCAATTCAAAAAAGAAAGTTCAAAGACCCGGGTCAGCAAGATGGCTGGCTCCACAGGTAAAGTGCTTTCTGTCAAGCCTGAGGATCTGAGTTCCAGCCCCAGAACCCATGTAGTAGAAGGAGAGATCCAACTCCTACAAGTTGTCCTCTGACTTACGGTGGGGGGTACGTGTGTGTGTGTGTGTGTATGAGAGAGAGGCACATGCATACATGTAAATAAGTGTAAAAAATTAAGTATATTATTATCTAAGAAAAAGTTCAAAGACCCTGTGGTGAGTCATGCCCGTCACATTCATGGAATTGTGAGGACGTTAAAGAGCAGGGAGGGGGTGGAAAGCGATGCAGTTCTGGAAGTGATGGCAGGCCAGTTGTAGAGCTTTGAGGAGGAGTCTGAGGAAGGATTGACTTCGATTCTGGAGGGAATGGGAACATTAGAAGGCTTTGAGCAGAGAGAGGTCTGGAGAGGTGGGTCAGCAGTTAAGAGCTCTGCTGCTCTTCCAGAAGATCTGAGTTTGGTTCCCAGCAGCCATGTCTGGCAGCTCACAACTGCCTGTAACTACTCCTGTTCCAGGGAATCTGATGCCTTCTGGCTTCTACAGATGCTCACATGCATGTGATATGTAAACACACATGCACGTAAATAAAAACAAATCTTAAAAAAAGAAAAAAGACTTGGAGCAGAGAGCTTGTTCAGTCTGACTTCTACCAGAGTTAATAATAGAAAGTAGAGGAGATGTGGAGCCAGAGACACAAATCAAGAGTCCCTCAGTCCTGCTGGCTTGACATTGACAAGTAGTTATTTTCTTGAGTTTTTCAAGGGCGAGCTACAAAAATTACACAGTAGATTTGCTGTGGTCTCAGAAGAGAATGGGTTACATCTAGTTTGGCCTAACATGAAGCAAGTACATTGTTGACATGGAAAGGCTGCGTGTGTGGGTCTGGATGGACAGGTTCATGGGTTAAGTCCTCAGGTCCGGTAGGGGAGAAGTGTGGCTGGAGACGCGCTTTCCTCAGTTGTTGGAATATAGAGTCAGAGAGATCTAAGGACTGGTCTTTCAGAAGAACTTGAGCATTTATAGGACAAAGAGACGAATAGAAGCAGCAGGAGACAAGAAACAGAGAGTGGAATTGGCAGACGCTGCAGAGCCGGGAGCGCAGCGGGGACTACATCTAGCAGGGTGCTGCCCTGTATTCCTTCTCGTAAGTGAGCGGTGCTGGTTGTTGGGGACCTTGGCAAAAATCTAGTTCCAGTAAAGTGATGGTAACGAAGTCCTGGGCACTGCAAGGAAAGACAAAGCAGCTGTCCCACTCGGAGAGGTCAGGGTTTCCTACTTCTCCGCGTCTGCCTTTTCTCCCTCTCCCTGTTTGATTGAGCAAGCAAGATGTTGTTACACAAAATAAACACACGAGTAACAAACTTGACCTACTGAGCATATTTAAAATATGTACCTGAATACATGAGACTCTACATTCTTTAATGCAAAAAGTGCCTGTAGAAATTAATCATGAAAATAATATATTTCAAATATAATGATATTTCAACCAAATAACATTAGATTGAAATC
This sequence comes from Eospalax fontanierii, assembly GCA_035773235.1. Lineage (NCBI taxonomy): Eukaryota > Metazoa > Chordata > Mammalia > Rodentia > Spalacidae > Eospalax > Eospalax fontanierii. Next base: position 22,884,987 of record CM069554.1, on the reverse strand, counting down.
TTAAACTGCTCTCTGATCACAACGCAGTTACATCAGGCATCAGTAAAAAAGCCTGAGACTTTTGAGTGTCCCCAATAGGAAAAGTATCAGCCTACTACTGAGATCATTCTAAAGGATATAAGAATTCCTAAAGGGACCAAAGATAAGATGACTTTAACAATAATATTAATGACTATAGATTAACATCAGTTTAAAGTATTAAAAATGTATCAAATGTGTGAAGATCTGCACAAATCAAATAATCCTAGAAAATATAAGTCAAAAAAATCGATACTCCCTTTTTATCGCTGGCTAGTTGACCAGCGGCTAGTTCTGCAGATCCGAGACTCAGACAGAAAGAATTAAAAATGCGTCCTCCCGTCTGCAGTTCAGGGTATCTCATAGAACTCTAGTAGTCTTTTTTTTTTTTTTTTTTTAATGTGTGGTATGAGTGTTATACCTGCATGTATGTAAGTGCACCCATGCCATGCAGTGCCCACAAAGGACAGAAGAGGGCATTGGAGCCCCTGGAACTAGAGTTACAGATGATTGTTAGCTGCCATATGGGTGCTGGAATTTGAACCTAGGTCCTCTGCAAGAACAGCTTAACCACTGAGCCATCTCTCCAGCCATATCTAGTAGTCTTACTAGAGGTTGCAGACAATCAGTTTATAAAGTTCTATACAGGATAAGTCTAGTTAGCACATCCAGTACTCTTTAGACATTTCTAATTTACATAAAATGTAGAGAAAGGTTTCATAATGCCAATACAAAAGCAGTCAGGCAGATCATGAATGTGTTTTCTTCAGGTTCCGATCTCTTTAGGAACATGCTAGGGGGCTGGAGAGATGGCTCAGAGGCTTCCTCCTTGTTTGGTGGAATTTACCAGTGATCACTCTGGGTCTAGTACTCTTTTTCACTGATATTAATCAGTGATTCCATGTGCTCTATTTTAACCCTTTTATACTTGTTCTATAGTTGTTATTCTCTTCCTTATTTTTTGTGTCTTTTTTTCTTCACTTTAGGAATATCTGTTGAAATGTGCCCAAGCTCAGGCATGTCCTCAGTGGCCTTAAGCTGTAGTCATGTGCCCACCAAAGGCAGGCCCGTTCCTTTTGCTGTGATGTCTCATCTCTGGCCTTCCTGTTTTGCTCTTTCTTAGAATTTCCACATCTCTTGCCATTGGCCATCTTTGCTTGCATTTTTCTACTTTGCTCTGTAGAGCCGTTAGCACAGTACTCTGTTTTAAATCCCCAGTCTGACAATGTTCTTGTCATATCGGAATCTGGTTCTTCTCCTTGCTCTGTCACTTTAAACCCTGGTTTTCAGTTTTCTGTGCCTTCTAAATTTTTTTGTTGAAAACTGGACATGTCTTGGTAAAAGTGAACCCAGAAATTGCCCTTTAGTGACATGGTAGCTGAGGTGGAGAGCTGTCTCTAGTCCTAAGAGACTCAAGGTCTCGTGTCCTAGCGCCCCCATTCTGAAGTCACCTCATCCCGCCTTCCCTCTTTACGATGAGTTTTGCTTGTTCTGGAACTTCATAAAATGAAATTATTCCTGTCTTTGCTCTCAGTCTGAGTGAACTGGTGGCCCTGGGCCATGAAGTTCCATTGCTTCTCAGTTTTTACCCCTTAGATAGAACAAGATGACCAAAGGGAACCCCGGCCCCGGGCCACTTAGTGCTAATGACATCCCACTAGGTTAGGCCCTTGTATAAGGATCTTGGGTCAGCCTGTGAAGAACAGGTTGCTCTGGGTATGTTTCACAGGGCAGCTTTGCCCCTCCCTCTGCCAGATGGGCAGTGGAGATTTTCCCTGATCTTTACTTTAAGAACCTACTGAGGCTCCTAGAGATACAATTCATCAAAGAAACAAGAAAAGGCTCCAAGTCCTTTCTTTCCATTTCAGTTGTTTCTTCAGACATACTGACCTTTCCTGATATTAGATAGGCTTGGGTTGAGGCTTACAGAGAAGAGCAGAAATTTTGGAGAAAGAAAACAAATCTACAGTTAATGTAATTTGTTATTCCTCGGTGCTGCCCACCCATCCGATGTGCACTGCTCAGCTAGACAGCAGACCGGGAAAGCACCCTGAGAACCATAACGAAAACAAAGCTTTTCCCGCATTTTGCCACGATTCGTTGTTGGGAAGCAGTTGACAAGTGCTTTCTTCCAGGTGCAGTCAGTGGTGGGGCAGAGGAAATGGGCAGCACTGGTTGCCCTCGGCTTTCCATGGCCTTGATCACTTTACCACTTTCGGCAATTGGATGCAGAGCACGTACTGACTGGGCCTCCCCAGCCCGAGTCCCGGCACATTTACTCAAGAGTATAGTTAGCATGTGTTTGGGAAGATGTCAGTGCAAATTCGAAGAAAACAGACATCAGCCTAGTCTTCAGTTTCCCAGAAGCGGCAGCTGCCTCCATCAGTTGCGTTGGTTCGTTTTGCTTTTCATTGTTTCAGTTCCCTTGGGGCGTCTCTGTGGCCATGATGAAGCTGCAGCTGTCAGGGGCAGCTGTCGTACTGCTCCAGGGATTTGTAGAGAAGGCAAGGGAAATTGCTTGGTGTAGAGTTTCAGCTTCCCAAACTAAGCCATCTACTTACTCTTGCTAATTTAAGAATGTTTAGTGTGACTTTGAGAGAAATCCAAATGCCGTCAGCATCTGAAAGCATCTTGGGTTTTGTGACAACTTTAGTCTGTACTTGGCATTCAAAATGCTGTTAGCATGCCAGTCTGAGCGGGCATTAAAGACCTATTGAAATGCTTGAGCCCAATTCTAATAACCCAAACTGATACCACCATCTTTATCTTCTAAATAAAGTCCATTTTATTTTTATTAAAAAAAAAAAAAACTCAAAGTGTGGGGTTCCCCTGATACTGGGACTAGTTGGGATTTTAGCTTTAGACTTATGCAAATTGATTCTCTAGGAACTCATCGATTATAGTTAGGATTCTTTTTGCCTGTTGTTTTCTATGGCTTCTGCTCTAGTCAGTTACGAAGTTCATATCTGCCTGTCTCTTGGGTATTGGGAGCAGCAGTTTGCCCTGAGACATCACTGTTCTGATGGATCTGAGAAGACATTTTTTTTTTAAGCTCTTGCTTGTTAGAACAGAATGACAATTTCCAAGCTTTTGTTTTCTTTAAGGTCTCAGATAGAAAACTTGAGAAAATGCACTGCCATACCCATCCAGCCACTCTTCAAGTCTCCTGTGTAACTGCTACCGTTGGATACCATTGACTCTCGGAACACCTGAGAGAATCCTAAATTATCAGCTGCCCCATTATCCCATACATGTGACTTAAACATGCTAGGAAAAAAGGGAGGCTTCTGGAACTTCTAAGCTTTTTATGTGCCAGCCTATTAAATTAAAATTAGTTAAAAATTAAATTAAACCAGAATATTAAATGCTCCATATTTTGGTCTGAAATAGATATGTAGGCCCTGGATTAGTCCAGATGTAGCAGGCTGTTTGCCTATTATTCATTCATTTCTTTACCAACCCAGGTCTCTAAAAATTCTCTATTCACATCCTTTAAGAGTAATCTTTTTCCTTTTAAAAACTGAAGCATTTAAACCAAGTGTGATGGCACCTACCTTTAATCCTAGCATTTGGGAAGCAGAAGCAGGCCTGGTCTACATAGCAAGTTCCCGGCGAGGGAGACCCTGTCTCAAAAAGACAAGTAATTAACTAATTAATTAACTGAAGCATTTACATAAAGTACAGATCTTAAGTCTGTATCTTGATAAATTTTGATACACACATGTAACTGCTCTCAGATGAAAAAACAGAGCAGTTGGGAGCTAGAGAGATGGCTCAGTGGTTAAGAGCACTGGCTGCTCTTACAGAAGACCTGGTTCAGTTCCCAGCACCCACATGGTGCCTAACAACCATCTGTAACCCCAGTTACAGAGGATCCAGCACCCTCTTCTGACCTCCACAGTCATTACACATGCATGGTACAGTTAACATTCAGATAAAACACATGCACATAAATTTTAAACAGAGTATTTCCATTCCCCTAGAAAGTTCCTGCAGTTCCTTCCCTCTGAATCCCATCTTCATGGATTAGTTTTGCTTATTCCAGACTGTCATATTTATGGAATCATGGAATGCCATTGGCATCTGGCTTCATTTGCTCAGATATCACAAGTTTTAGCCATATTGCTGTCTCAGTAGCTTCTTTTTATTAGAAAGTAATAAATCACAGTTTATCCAATCACCAGTTGATGAATAGTTGGGTAGCTTCCACTTTGGGAGCTATCAGAAAGCAAGCTACCACCGCATATGTATGAAAGTCTTTGTACAGATATTTTCATTTCTCTTGTATAGATACATAGACAAGATTGCCTGGGTAACGTGAGACATGGGTGCATAAAAACTCTTCATTCCATATGAGTAGTTTCATTTTTTGTTCTTAGCTTGAGAGGCTATGGAAATAGTAGCCACAGTGGTAGTTGTGACTGATGACTGCACCAGCAAGTAACAGATGCATGTCAGCTGCACCAGGCTTTTAGGCAGAGCGCCAGTGTTTAAAACCCTGGCAAAGCCTCAGCAGCTGCTTCTGGGGCATAACTAATGACTGATCCCGAGTAATAACCAGCTGCTGTTTCTTCACTAACTAAATTTAACAGCTGAGAACAGCACAAAGAGCCATTTTATGAAGGATTCCCAATATAGTCTTTGTTAAGTGAACTTGGCAGAGGTCTGTACTGTGATTGGTTCCCTATTTCAGAATTGTTCCTCCCTGTTCATGATCCCGCCACCTTTTTCCTTTTTAGAGAAGGCATTTATTAAAAAGTATTAACACAGCAGTATGGCTGGGTCTCTGAGGAGAGTTCAGGCCCATCTAGTTCAGAGAAATGGGGGAAGTTCTGTGCTATATGATTGTTGGAGTCCATAGTATACACTTGTGGTCAGGCTGGCTCTGATTCCTGGAGGGATTGGGGGCTAGGGCTCTGTTAGCCTTGGACCTGTACGCAGAATCAGCTGTGAGGGTGGGGAGAGCAGGGATCTAGAAAAACAAGGTAATGGAAGAGTTTTCAGAATGGCAGAGCCCTGGCTAACATTCCTAACACTCGTTATTAGCTAAGTGAAAGTGGGGTGTGCTTGTCACTTCTAGTTCTTTCCAACTGAGGGATCTTGGGATAGTCTCTGGTGTGGGAAATGGACGGGAGGACGTGGCATTTCTTTACAGTGCAAAGGCCCAAGTCACATACAGATTTGTTATATTAGCCACTGAACTTTGTGAAACATTCTTTTTTCTTAATGTGTTTTACCTGAATGTATATAAGCACACCACATGCATACAGTGTCTTTGGAGGCCAGAAGAAGGCATTGGATCCTCTGAAATGAGTTTTAGGCAGTTGTTGGTTGCCATTTGGGGACTGAGATCCAAACCTGCATGAGCAGCGAGTGCTCTTAACCACTGAGCCATCTCCCTAGCCTCTTACTCTATTGTTGTTGTTGTCATTTTGAGACAGGGCCTCACACTGTAAACTAGGCTGGCCTTGAATTTGTGATTCTCATACCTCAACCTCCCAAGTACTGGGTTTACAGGCATGTACCACCATTCCCATTCTCTGGAATGTTACTCTCCGAAGAAAGCATATTGCTGGCTATAACTTTCTAAGGTCTGCTGTTGGTTTCTATGTAGTGTGGATGGGAGTTCCTTAAAAAAAAACAGTATTGAACATGAGGGATTCTGAGCTAGCCTGATCTTTATATTAAAATGGTAACATTAAGATGAACTCAAAAACTAACTTTGCAATAGACAAAAGGTGTGGCCCATAAGATAAGTGATGTGTGATGTAAGACGGGAAGAGGGTTTGTTTGCACACACCACGCACTTCTATAGCAGAAACAAGCTGAGTGCCCTCTAACCAAATTCACTCTCCCTCACCTCAATGCTCTTTGTTAGCTCCAGGTTGTTTTGTGATTTTGGTCAACTGGCTATAAGTTGAGGCTCCTCCCTCCTTGGGTTCAGTTACTTTGCTCAAGAACTCTCAGACCTCGGGAAGTGGGGAGATCAAAAAGAAAAAGAAGAATGAAAGGTTAACGTGCTGGCTGGAATGATTAATTCTAACCCCAGTGAGACACAGGGCAGTAGAGGGCTGGGCCTGGAACCCGGTTCTCTGGCGCTCTTAGTTGTGTGTGCAGCAGGTAGAGAAGGGACCGCAGTGAAAACTGAAGAGTGCGTGTGATGATGGGACCACAGAGGGCGCAGGGGGGACACTGAAGGACGAAGGCGCTCCTCTTCCTGGTTCTGGTTGCTGCATTTTGCTTTTTCTTGTTCTTGCTTTATGTGGGACCACTCAGAGATCCCTCTCTCCCGCCTGGTGTGTGCCAGGGCATGCAGTCTCCTGGAGAGTTTGCATATCTGGCCTGAGGTGATGACCATCTATAAGTAGGTCCTCTCTACTCATAAGAAGCTGCTTATGCTTCCAGTAGCACACCAGTTTCTCCGCACCTCCCTGTCAGCCTGAGCTTGCATTTGCTGCAGAGGGAGTTGTTCCTGCAGTGCTTGTGATGTGGGTACTGCGTATCTCCGTCTTCAGCTCACAGTGCTACATGTCTGGCAAGGCCACAGCCACCACTCCTTCAGTGTTGTTTGAAATGCAGCCTTGCTGAGGAACTGCCTTCCAGGCTTGTCTTTCCTTGGATAGTGCCTGTCCCTCAGCTCTAAGGAGAGGTTGCGGAGCTCTCTTCACATCCTTAAGTTCCTCTCCTGTTATTGTTTACTAATTCTTTATGTTTAAATTCCTTTGCATTCTTTGCTTCCTAATGGAACCCAAACCAATTGAAACTAGAGGAACTTGATTACATGTATGAAAAGCTTCCTTCTCATCCATTCTTGGGAGAAGTCCTCCATCACCATCTTCACCTTCACTGTGCCTAAAACCCAGCTCTGAAGACTCTTAAAAGGTAGTAAAGTTCTGCATCAGGCATTTGTGTTGGATTCTCTGACAATACCACCAGAACCAAATGATCAAATTTAGTATTGTCAGTAGTAGAATGACTTGATTTCATGTGTCTCTTGGTGTGATGCCACAAAGACACAACATTGGTTATGCAAGTGTCTTTATTGAATTCTTTAATCTGAATTTTGCATAGAGGAAACGAGCAGACAGATCCAGAATGTGAGACATTCTGTAGGACAACGAACCTAGATTCTTTTTGCTGTTGTTTTTATTTTGTTTATTTTTGTGCATTTCATCCGTCAGCCCCTTCCCACATTCGCACCCCATAACCCTGCCACTGGATTTCATGCATCTGTCGTACATATTAAGGCCTTTTGTACTCAGATGTCCCTCGGCGCAAGTTCACCCACTGGAGTCTCGTCACAACGAGCTGGAGCAGGGCAGCAGTGTCACTTTTATCTTGGGAGTAATCCACAGCTGTCTAATTGGATTTAAAGCCCTCTCGGTGGGAAAGAACTCATGTGTGGCACTGTAAACACAGCTGGAGAGGTCATGATCCTAGAGAACCCTATCTCTGTCTTACCTCTAAACAAAAAAAAATTTTTCGAGACAGGGTCCTCCTGTAGCCCCAGCTGGCCTTGATCTCACAGAGATCACCTGCCCCTGCCTCCCAAGTGCTAGGATTAAAGGCATGCGCCAGCAGCCTAGATTCTTTAAAAAAAATATTGATGGACTATGCATTTGAGAGCTGGGAGGGTTGGGTGCCCTCTGAACAACCTTTGCCTACATTGACCAGAGTCTCCTGGACCTCTACCTCAAACCCCAACTCTCTGGAGAGCCTCTGTGACTCCGTGTGCTTTTGAGTGCGGCAGTAAGGACCACAGCCACCACCACTCTCTCCACCCTCCCCACTCAGTGGTTCTCCAGTGCAGTGAATGGCGTCCCCCTTAGGCTGTCCCTGTGCTTGAGTGGGAGAGTTCTAGAACCCTTAGAATTCCCACTTTCTTCTTAGGTGCAGGGAAGCTAGGCCCCTAGAGGTACCTCAGCCTACAGGCCCACCGGGCCAGGCTGTGTCTTGGAGCAAGACTTGGGCTCTGTGAGTGTCAGATGCTCGGGCTAAAGGCACCTGGAATAGGCTCTTTCTCCCATCCAGGTACCAGGCCCTACTCTGCTTACCTTCTGAGATGAGATCTAGCTAGGTAAAGCTGGTATGTCTGTAGACAGCTCTTTCTTAATGAGGACTAAAGCTACCTCTGAGACCTTGTCCCAGGACTCCAATCTGGGCTCTAAGGCCACCGCCTTACTAAGTAAGGATGGGAGAGAGTGGTGGGGTTATAGGCCTCTTTGGTCTTCTTCAGTGCCATGGGAGGGTTGCGGTGCCAGGGGTATGCTCTGACTTGCCCGTGGTTTCTCAACCATTTCCCGCCCTTTTCTTTCTCAGAGTCCAGAAGAGTTGGAAAGAAGAGTTTCGCTTACAGAGACATGGATGAGGTAAGTGCATTTGCCACTTTCTTCTTGAAAAGGGTTTCTTGACTTTTGCTATTATTAATGCAGGAATCTATCCACAGGACTTGTGTTAGTGATTTGGAGAGGAGGAAGCCATTTTGCAGAGCAGTTTTCCCGGGTCAGCCGTAGGGCACCTGCTTTGTGCAAATTGTCCTATGTTAGCTAGAATCTCCGTTTCCTAGGATTTTTGTTCATAAGGAAATCTTGGTAGAGCACCCACCCTGGTGATTTGGCAAGGAAGTTGAAGAACAGAATACAGTTATTTCAGTCCACTTTGCTGTCCCTTCTAGTGTCACTGTAGTGGCCTTTATGCTTACGAACTGTCACAGCCTAGGATGCCAGCCCGCCCTCTTCAGCTCAAAGTATTTTTCCCCAAGGCAGAGAAACCCAATTGTACTCTTTCTAATGATTAAAGAATCATTAGTAAAGCTGGGTGTGGTAGTGCACACCTTTATTCTCCACAATCAGTAGGCAGAGGCAGACTGATCTCTGTAAGTTCAAGGCCAGCCTGGTCTAAATAGTGAGTTCCAGGCCAGCTGGGGCTACAGGGAGCCCCTTTCCTTAAAAGACACCCCTCCCGAAAAAAAGAATCATTAGTAAAGATATAGGATTGGATATAAGATACTCATAAAAAGTGCAAAATTTATCAAGGATATTAGAGGCCTCCATAGTACCACCATCCAAGATACTCAGCTGTTAATGTGTTCAGATTGTTTTGTCTGTACATATGGATGGTGTATGATTTTGTTTTCAGTGTAAGATCGTACCAACAGAAACAAGTACCCTATTCAGTATTTAAGTCACTCATTTGAGGCTAGCCCCAAACTCACAGATATACCTGCGCCTGCCTCTGCTTCCCAAGTGCTGCAATTAAAGGCATGTGCTACCACAGCCAACCTTTATGTATACTTTTTAAATGGACTATTTATTTATTCTTTGACAGTTTCGTATATGTAAGTGATGTATCTTGATCATATGTCCCCCCAGAGACCCCCCAACATTCCCCCTCTCTTCTTCATGTGCTTCTTTTTGTTCCTATAACCCACTGAGTTAAGTGCTGCCTGATCTTGTGGCTTGATCTCATGCAGTAATCATAGCTGCAGTGAGTTCATGAGTACATTAGGCTTGTCATGACTAGAAGACAGCATTTCACAGCACTCCTTCTGTCCCCTGGCTTTGACATTCTTTCTACCTCTTCAACAAGAGCCTTGGGCAGGGGTTGCTATAGATATCCCATTTAGGGATGAGCACTCAGTAATTACTTTTTCTCGTTACTTTGAGCAGTTATGGGCTTCTACATTGACCTCTGACCACTGCAGAGAGAAGCTTCTCTGGCCAAGGTTATGTACTCTTTTGGATTGTTTGGTTTGTGCTGTATATGGAGCCTAGAGCTTTGCACATGCAGGGCGAGTGTCTCCTACAGTTACATCCGCAGCCCTTGGAAGAGCTTTAACGCTCCAGTCTCTGAAACTAGGACAGGCTTTATAATGCCTGGTCAGTCCGGTTCACTGATCACTTTCTTCCTGGCATTTGAGGTAGTGGTGATTTTTATACTCAGTCACATCAGTGATGTGATGAAGATGTTCTAAGGTGACAGAGAAGGAAGTCGATTCTGTTAAGTCACTTGCCCCAAAGTTACACAATAGAGTTGGGATTTCTAAATTACCTACTAGTTTTCTTTGGGCATTTATCAAAGAATGCTATCTTTTTTGTTTATTTTAAGTAGCAGTTTATAGGTTAAGCACATTTTCTTTCTGTCATTTCTAAGCTGTTTTAGAAATGGTAGTCGATTAAGTGTGCTTTAACTTTCAGAGGTTTCCAAAATGGGGGTGTGGCTCAGTTGTAGAGTGCTCTCCTAGAATCCCCCAGTGAGGGCCTTAGGAGTATAGCTGTATTATAGTGCTTGCCTAGCATATGGAAGCCCTGGGTTCAGTCTTTAGCACTATAAAAGCATAAATAAAAATAGCAATATTTATTACATAAGATGGAATGGGATTCACCACGATGACTATTAGAGATTCTATGGTGGTATAGGAAAGTAATTAAGCTTTACTATTTGGGTTTGGAATCTGAGATTTTGTTGTTCTCTTGAGCCTGAGTTTCAAAGAAACTACGAAATTATATATATTATATATTATATTCACTTTCAGAGATAGGGTTTGTAAGGTATTTGGGAATAACTTAAGATTTATCACCCAGCATTATGCTGCATGTCTTTAATCCAGCAGTTAGGAGACAAAGGTAGGCAGATCTCTGTGAGTTGCAGGCAGCCTGGTCTACATTCATTGGTTAGCAGTCTTCTGGCTTTGGTGTTTACGTTTTTGCAATATTCTAGATCTCAACCTTTGACTAAAGCGTAGCTGGCAAAGATTTTCTCCCCTTTTGTGGGCTCTCTGTTTACTCTGTTGATCGTTTCCTTTGCTGTGCAGAAGCTTTTTAATTTCATATAATCTCATTTGGTGGGACTATTTTCTGTGCTATGGGAGTCCTTCAGATGTATTCCTTGTATTGTTCTCTGGCAATTTCAGTGTTTCCAGATTTTTTTTTTAAGGATTTGAGACTGGAGAGATGGCTCAGTGGTCAAGAACACTGTCTGCTCTTGCAGAGGACTGAGGTTCAGTTTCTAGCACCCATATGGTGGCTAATAACCATCCATAACTCCAGTTCCAGGAGATACAGCGCCCTCTTCTGGCTTCTGAAACCATTTCATGACACAGGTGCACTTACATGCAGACAAAACATTCAAACACATAAAATAAATTAAAATTTTTAAAAAGGGTATGGGGCTGCTCTTGCAGAAGGCCCAGGTTCGAATCCCAGCATTCACATGGCAGTTAACCATGTGATTCCAGTTCTAGGGGATCCAACACCCTCTTCTGACCTCTGGGGGCACTGCACAACATGGGTGTACTTACATGCAGGCATAACACTCATACATAAAATATAAAATACTCAAATATTTGACAAAGATGCAACAGATCATAAGAAACAAGCAAGAAAATATATATATATGTATATACACACACACATATATATATATAACACATACACAGAAACCAACAACGAAGACAAGATAAATAATAATGAGTTGTGGATAGCCCTGTTCCTATTTGTACTTGTTTATTTTGGTTTTTTAGTAGTTCAGGGTGTGAGTCCCTCATGAAATCCAGACAGATGTTGGATGGGCTGAAGTGGAGCCTCGTCCCACAGTTGCTGGACTCACTCTTGGGACTGGCAGGAGTGAGTAAGGCCTTGTCTAGTGGATGCCAATCTCCCCGTGGGACAGGGCAGCAGAGGTGGGGTCTCGTCCCACAGGTGCTGGTCTAACCTGAGACTGTCCTTAAAAAGTTCTTCCTGGGAGAACAGAGAGGACGCAGAGAGCAGGGCGTGCTGATCACCGAGGCCTGTGCTCTCGCATGGACTGCCCACTTAACTGAGAAACATCATTTGTCTGGACTTTATTTGGTGCTGGCCTGCCCAGCTCCCGAGTGGGCTCCTTTGTTTGCACAGAGCAGCCTCGTGCAACAGCGCTGTGTGGCTCCACCACTCGTCCTTCCCCCTGCCTTTGCGTCGTCTTCAGATTGTGTCCGTTCTTTCACAAGGGATCTGTTCGCAGTTTCAGACCTTGAAGTTCAAAGATGTGGTCATTTACTTCTCTCGCGGTGAGTGGGAATACTTACACCGGAGCCAGAGGAATCTGTACCGAGATGTAATGCTGGAGAATTACAGCAGCCTCATATTACTAGGTAAGTTTCCCCACCCGAATTTAGAATAGCCCTGGCTCCTCTGGAACTCATTATGTAGACCAGGCTGGCCTCAAGCTCAAAGACCTGCCTGCCCCTGCCTGGTGGATGCTGGGATTAAAGGGATGCACCCAGAAACTCCCAGCTTTTCTTGAGTGCTTTGAGAGATTTTCTTGAGTGCTTTTCAAGTTCCAGGTTGAATGAGTGATTTGTCTTTTATGAAGCTAAAAATAGGCGGCTGGAGAGTTCCTGGGACCCAGTACTCTCTTCTGGCCTTGATGAGCGTTCATGCACATAGTGCACTTGCATACATGCAAGCAAAACACTCAAACACATGAAGTTTTTCTAAACGGGCCTCCTTGATGGGCATCTTTTTCTTCCCCATCCCTCTGGTTTTTTGATTCTTAAGCCACGTGCTTCTCTTTTTTCTTTATTAGTGTAGAGTGGCGATCGTGCATGTGGAGGTCAGGTGGCAGCTCTGTGGAGTGGGCTCTGGAGGTTGAAGATTCACGGGCTGGTGTTAATGTTCACACGACAGCAATACGTTTTTTTCTTTTGGCAGGTCTTGCTGATGATACTAAGCCACGTGTGATCTCCCTTTTGGAGCAGGGGAAGGAGCCCTGGATGGTTATGAGGAATGGGACGAAGGCAGAACGGCGTCACAGTGAGTGATGGTGGATGATATTTGAGAGATAGCGGGAGGTTAGCCTGTCTGTAAGAATTAGCATCTGTGAGCTGTTGGTAGGAAGCTCCCTGCCGGCCACAGGACTGAGCCTTGGGAAGAAAATAAGGACATTCCAGCACACGGCTCCAAATCATTACTGTCCCCTGTCTCACCACTCTGCTGTCCCGGTTCTCTCTCATTTCATAGTAATCCTGTGACAACCGTTTTGCCTGTGTTCTGGGCCTAGTTTTCTCTTGGCTTCTTAAACCAGCTTCGCTGAGATATAATTCATGCATCATAAAAATCACCCATTTAGGTATGTGGTTGAATAGGCTTTAGTGTATCTGTGGCGTTGTGTAACCGTCAAAGCCGTCAAATGATGACATATTTTACCACTCAAAACGAAAGGCCGCACCCGGCTGCAGTCTCTCCCCAGCATAAGCAACACCAAACGTACTTTGTATAGATGAGCCTGCTTGAGCATTTCATATTAATGACATCACACAGGACACTGTTCAAAACTGGCTTGACACCCCAGAATGCTTTTCAGGTCCATCTGTACTGGAGCCTGTACAAGTAACTCATCGTGTTGTTGCCCAGTAGGATTTCTCTCTTCACACTGTTCTGAGCACTGCTGCTATGAACGTTTGTCTGTAGGTCCCTTCCTAATTTGATGTCTGTCATTCCGTGATTTTAGAATACTTTTATCAAAGCAAATATAGCAAAAGAAAATGACAGATAACACGGGCCTCGAAACCAGCTGGGAAATGTTCCTTTGTTTCTGTCTTTTGAAAATGTTTTTTAAGAATTTGTGTTAAGCCAAGTATGGTGGTGTATGCTTTTAAACCCAACACTCGGGAGCTAGAGGCAGGCGGATCTCTGTGAGTTCAAGGCCAGCTAGGGCTTCAGGGATACCTGGTCTCAAAAGGCAAAAAAACACAAAGAATTCATATTAAGCGTTGGGCAGATAGCTGGGGCAGTAAAGTGCACATCTCGGAATCACGAGGGCCCAAGTTCAGTCCTCAGCATCCACATAAAAATGGCAGGCATTGTGGCATACTTGTAATCCCAGCCCTGGGAGGCAGAAGGATCCCTGGGGCTCACTGGGCAGCAAGCGCCAGGCCACTGAGAAACCCTCTCTCAAAAGAGGTAGGTGGCATTCCTTAGGATGATACCTCAGGTTCTGCTCTGACCCCCACATGCACATGTACACATGCTTACTTTTTTAAAAGTTTAATTCAGTCGTCAAGTCTTTCAGTCCTGATTTTAGTACATCGTTTATTTTGTCAGGTTCGCTGATCTTTTCAAAATCCAGCTTCAGTCTCACTGATTTTATGATCTTTATTTTACTTCTTTCTGCTTTAGTTTTAACTATTTCCCTCCTTTAGGTTCGGTTTGTTCTTTGTAATCTAGTTATGTACTATTTACAGCTTCGATGGTTGATTTGAGATCTTCCTTGCTTTTACTGAGGGTGTTTTTAGCTGTTTCTCGTAAGCTGTTCTTGTGTTAGGTGGATCTTATAAGCTTTACGTTGCCTTAAACTTTTCCTAGAATAGTTTATTTCCCATGGTTTCTTCTTTGGCTCAGTGGTTATTTAGAGTATCTTGGTTAGTTTTTACATATTTGTGAATTTCCTAAATTCTGATGGTTTTCTGATTTCATTGTAGTTATGGAACATATTTTATGATTTGTTCTCTTGAGTGTATTGAGATCTATTTTCTGACCTGGTATATCAGTTGTATGAGAAGACTATATTCTCATGTTATAGAATGGCGGGGTCTGTAAGTGTATTGTAGGTTTAGTTGGTTCATGGTATATCTAGGTCTTTTCTTTATTGACCCTCTGCCCAGTTATTCTGTCCTCTATGTGTTATGCCCAGAGAACGGCTCCTCAAGAACCACCACGGAGTGTATGCAAAGAGCCTTTATTCAAGCTTAAGCTTGGTCCCCCAGACCTCACCAACACAGTGGATCTGTTCTGAGAGCCCCGAGCAGAGAGGTTAGGAGTCTTTTATAAGTTTGAGATAAAGGAAGGTGGGGAATAACAGTGTTACATTCTGTTTGGTTTTAGGAGTCCGCGTGCCAAGCATATTTTAAATTAATTGGTTGTAATGAACTATATGCCAAAATTGCTTAATAGAGGTTTGGAGGTTTCTTATTGGTGGGTGCTGCCTTCAGGGCAAAGGAATGTGTTGATTATTATTCAGACCTTTTGGTAGTTTTTGTTTTAGCCTTATTTAATCTTGTGGCCTTGTGACTGCTTAGAAGGAACAAAGAATAATATGGAGTTATATTTATCCATTTTCTGACGTCCCATAGCCAAGCATTTTTACAGAAGCGAAGAGAGCAGTTATTGGGTTGAAAAGGGGTTCCAGGGGTCCCACATATGGAAGTAGAATATTGAAGGCCCTAATTTCTTTTTTTAAATTTGTGTGCATATGTGCAGTATCCACAGAGGCCAGGAGAGGGCGTTGGATTCCCTGAAGCTGTAGTTACAGGCAGTTGTAAGCCACCCAGTGTAGTACTGGGAACCAAGTGAGCATCAAGTGCTCTTAACCACTGAGCCATCTGTCCAATTTCCAGTCCTACTTCCTTAAATCATCCGCTTCTTGAGTTTTGGATGTATTGGGGGTATATTTACTGTTTTGGTGTCCCAGTTACCCTTCTCTCATCACTATAAAATCTTTCTCTCAGTTCCGATTTTTATCTTGGAATGTGTCGTCTGGCATTACTAACACTATTCCTGCGTGTGTCCTTGAGTCTAAGGTATGTCTCTGGTGGATACCATGTATTTGAATATGTGTATTTACTGGGGGTTGGTACACATATGCCATAAGGAGCAAGTAGAGGTCAGAGGACAACTCCTAACAGTTGGTTCTCTTATGTGGGTGGAATTGAACTTGGGCTGTCCAGCTTGGAAGCCTTTACCCACTGAACCATCTCATGGCCTAGATAACTTTTATAATCTTTCTGCCAGTCTGTCATTTGCTTGTAGTGTTTGAACTGTTCACATCTGCTGTGTTGCTGATAGTGTGGAATATATATCTGCGTTGTGATTTCTGTTTCCTGTGCGCTTTTTGCCGTTTTGTTCTTCGCTTCCTGCATTACCGCCTGCTGGGTTAAGTAGATATTTTCTAGAGTACCATTTTAGTTCTTATATTGTCTTTTCCCTTTTCTTCTGTTTCTTGAGACAGTCTCACTATGTAGCCCCGGCTGACCCCACATGGTTTCTCTTCCTACAGTTCTTGGAATAAGTTCTTAGTGGTTGCCCTAGGGATAATTAGCATTTTAATTTGAAACAGCTTAGAAGCCAGTCATTCTTACCAGTGCTCTAGGAGCTGAGATAGGGGATCCTGTGTTTTAAACTAGGCCAGGCTAAATACTGACCTTGCCTCAGAAAAAAAATAAAGCAAGTTGGGAGGATGAACTGGCAGCTGTGGAATGTGGGCAGACTCTAGAGTGGAGATGGAAGGGGAATCCAGTTCCTTACATGGGTTGCCTCTATTTCTCCTATCCTTTCCCAAGGGCTTCTGTGAGAAGACAACCCCCAGAACGTACCTGCCCAGTTTGCAGGACCTTGATATTAGGCGGTTGTGAGTGTGGACTTCTTTCCGGGAACGCAGAGGGCGCCTTGCGGTGCACAGCCCTTTGTATTCTAGGATTAGAATTAGCGCTTTTCAGTTTCCTATGGTTGTCTAGATCTATGATTTGTAACTCCAGATTTACCATTTGTTCAACTAAAATCACAGCCTTATGGCTCTACAATACTAGTAGCTGGTTGCTATTTTTTAAATAATGCCTGAGTAGGGCTTCTCTGCGCCCTCCCCCAAGTAGCAACACCCTTATAGTAGATCAAAACACGCTGTAGGAAATTCTCAAATTTTTTGTTTAAAAATACTACTCTGTAGTGTGTTTTGTTAAATTTGCAGCTCCTTGGAAGATCTACTTATAGGGTGTGCTGTGCAGAGATCCTGCACCAGAACCTTCATGGGGATCTGGAAGGATCTACGATGAGAAAGCAACTGGAATGATCTGTGGGGCCAGATGGTGAAAGCATTTCTAATAAAGAGTTCCCAGCATGGAACTGGAGGAAGCAGGCCAGCAGAACAAGTCTAAGTGCCGTTATTAAAATGCTTATTCTTATGCATATGAGTGTTTTGCCTGCGTGTATGTAAGTGCACACATGTCATGTGATGCCCCTGAAGGTCAAAAGAGGGCATCGCATCCCATGGAACTGGAGTTAAGGATGGTTGTTAGCCACCGTGTGGGTGCTGGGGACCGAACGCAGGTCCTCTGCAAGAGCAGCCTGTGCTCTTAACCGCTGAGCTGTCTCTCCAACCCCCTGAGTGCTTCTTGTTGTTTGAGACGGTCTTACTATGTAACCCTGGCTGGCCTAAACTCGCAGAGATCCACCTGCCTCTACCTCCAGAGGGGACTAAAGGCCTGCGCCACCATGCCCAGCCAACGAGTCCCACACTTTCAGTTGATGTAGTCATTGAAGCAAAAAATGAAAATACTATTTCAATCTTATAGTTGAGTATTTGGTGAAGGTCCCATAAAGGGCAGGCAGACAAACGATCAGAATCTGTTAGTTCAGAAGGGAGCTTGACGGATGGACAGAAAGGGATTAGCACAGAGAAGACACTCGGAGCACAGTGTGTACTGTAGAATCTACACAGTAGAAACAAGTGTATTTTTCTGTGTGTTTGAAATGTTTTACAGTACTGGAGAATGTAGGGGCTGGGGAGACGTCTCAGTGGTTTAGAGCACTGGCTGCTCTGGCAGAGGACCCAGGTTTAGTTCCCAGCACCACATGGTGGCTGACCACTCTCCGTAACTCCAGCTCCAGGGGATCTGCCACCTTCCTCACACGTGCAGGATCCACTTTAACAGAGGCAGCAGGGCTAATGGGACATGGCGTTGTGTGACCTGGGTGAGGTGTGGCTTCGGGCGAGATGGTACAGACACAGGAGAAGAGGAGAAAATTTGAATGTTTTGCGGCTAGAGATGAGATCTGCTGTTGGTTGTATTTAGGGTCTGTCTCTTCTAGGAAGTCGTAGGTGGCTTTGGAATAAACTTCCCATCTGAGTAGATTCTCAGCAAAGGGGTGGAACAGCTGCCTCCTCCTTCCTCTACGAGTGCTTCTCCTCTCCTCTAGTCTTGTTCTGTGTCTCTACTTTTCCCTCAGTTACAACATTAAGAGTTGTTTAACTTTTCAGCTGGGCACAGTGGTGCACGCCTTTAATTCTAGCACTCAGGAGGCAGAGGCAGGCAGGTCTCTGAAATCCAGGTCAGCCTGGTCTGCACAGTGAATTCCTGGTCCGTTGGGGCCACAGAGAGGCACTGTCTCAAACAAGAAAGTTGTTTAAATCTCTATTATGTTCAGTTGTCATTTCTAACTTACAACTGATCTTTCTCCTGAAATGTGAAAAATAACCTTCTGCCCTCTTGTTGCCTTGCAGATTGGGAGTCCAGAAGAGAAAGCAAGAACTTACCTCGGAAGGACAGTGACAGATCCAAGTCACTGCAACAGGCTGTAACAAAGCAAATACACTCCAGCCTTGAGGGCGCCAGAGGCGGCGGAGAGCTCGCCCGGCAGTTGGGGCGACAGCAGGAGGGACATTTGGGACAAGCTGGAGTAGCCTCTAGCGAAAGGCCCTCTTACAGTCGGTGCACAGCCCACAGCGAAGCCCATCCTGGAGACAAACCCTGTTCCTGCAAGAAATGCGGGTCACATCCCATTCAACACGAGCCACGTGACAAGGTGTTTGGCAGTAAGTCAGACCCGGTTAACCCTCAGAGACTCCATGAAAGCAGAAAGAGCAGCGGGCATAAAAGAGACGCTCTCCCTCCTGCCTCGGCCGCTGCTAACCCTCAGAGTGCTCCCAGTAGCGAGAAACCTCACAAGTGTAAGGAGTGCGGGAAAGGCTTTCACTCCGCCTCACAGCTTAGTCACCATCAGAAGCTGCACGTGGGTGAGAAGCCCTACACGTGCAAGGAGTGCGGGAAGGCTTTCAAGTCTACCGCCCAGCTCAGTCTTCATCAGAGAGTTCACACCGACGAGAAGTGCTTTGAATGCAAGGAGTGCGGGAAAGCCTTCACCCGGCCGTCACACCTGCTCCGCCACCAGCGGATCCACACGGGCGAGAAGCCGCACCAGTGCCGGGAGTGCGGGAAGGCCTTCCGCTACGACACGCAGCTCAGCCTCCACCAGCTCGTGCACAGCGGGACGAGGCGCTACGCCTGCAAGGACTGCGACAAGGTGTACAGCTGCGCCTCGCAGCTGAGCCTGCACCGGATGAGCCACACCGGGGAGAAGCCGCACCAGTGCAAGGAGTGCGGGAAGGGCTTCATCTCCGACTCGCACCTGCTCCGCCACCAGAGCGTGCACACCGGCGAGACGCCCTACAAGTGCAAGGAGTGCGGCAAGGGCTTCCGGCGCGGCTCGGAGCTCGCCCGCCACCAGAGGGCGCACGCGGGCGACAAGCCCTACCCGTGTGCGGAGTGCGGGAAGGCCTTCACCTGCAGCACGGAGCTCGTCAGACACCAGAAAGTGCACACCGGCGAGCGGCCGCACCGGTGCGCGGAGTGCGGGAAGGCCTTCATCCGCAGATCGGAACTCACGCACCACACGAGAAGCCACCGCGGGGAGAAGCCCTACGCGTGTCCGCAGTGCGGGAAGACGTTCGGGCGCGGCTCGGAGCTCAGCCGCCACCAGAAGATCCACAGCGGCGAGAAGCCCTACGAGTGCAAGCAGTGCGGGAAGGCCTTCATCCGCGGCTCCCACCTCGCCCAGCACCAGAGAGTTCATGCGGACCAGAGGGGCGAGTGAAGAACCGTGAGTGAAACCAGTCGACCGCAGAGCGCGCAGGTTCGTGGGGGGGGGGGGGGGGGAGCGTGAATTGAATGAAAAACCTTCTAAGCCAGAAATGACTGAACACTTTGAAGCCGCATAAATGTTAGAAATTGGGAGGGTTTGTTTCAGAATTTATCATAAGGTGACAAACTGGGAAATTCGGGGAATGTAAGTGGGAATGCCCTTTTGGTGACCCAGAACCAAATAACCTCAGGGAATTCATGGCGGAGAAAACTAGGAGGGCGGTGAATATTGCAGAGAAATTAGCCCGCGGGAGATAATTCTTAGTATTCATAATGCACATGTCCTGCATGTGTGAGGTCAGCGTATTCATCTGCTCGTTCACACAGAACACCATGCTACTGTTAAAAATGCAGCACGTATTCTTCCGTCCCACTCAAATTTTGTCAACTATTTGTAAAATTAACTTTGACTGCTTGAACTGAGTCAACATGGGAAAGAACCGAACCATGTGTACTGTTTTGCCCTTAACATTCCAGGTGGGGCACATCATTTGGCTGCTCTGAGATTCTCTTATAAATCAGTACTGTTAGCACTCTGTTTCTTAGTTATATTGTGAAGATTAAATATGCTTGTTTTCTATAACCGAATCCCGCTAGTATTTAAAGTATGCCAAGTGTAGTCAGGCACAGTGCGGTACACGCCTGTGGCTCAATGTGGGAAGCAAAGGCAGGAGGATCAGCAGTTTGAAGCCAGCCTGGAAACCCTGTCTCAAGGCAAAAACACATGTGCCAAATGAGAGCTGCTTTATTTTCGTAGTTGTGAATTCTGAGAAATCATTCACGAGGAAAGCCTTACACATCCAGTAACTAGAGAGATGTTTTGCTTTATCTTCCTTTTCTTAGTGAATGTTCTAGACTTCATCTGAAGAAAAACTTAAAGCTTTCATTTATAGTTTGTCCTTCTGCTGATCTGGAAATTCATAACTTAAAGCAGCCCAGTGAGAGAAAGGTAGGTTGCTGTGAGGATGGAGGTGATTTACTAAGACCTTCCTAAGCCAGGCTTGACACAAACCAGTAATCCCAACACATGGAAGGTAAATACAGGAGAATCAGGAATTCAAGGCCATCCTTGGCTACATGGTGAATTAGACAGCAGCCTGGGCTACATGAGACACTCTTAAAAAAAAAATTCTCATAAAACAAAAGCCATGTCCTGATCCCTGCCCTAGAATTAGAAAATAACAGACTTTAGCCAAAATCCAAATCCCCACTAGAAGATCTGAGATACCTAAATCAATTTCTATTTTAATTAAGGCAAATTTCCATTAGGAATGAATACACAGTGAGGTTTGTAGACTATGAACGGGGCTGTACTGAGGACAATGAACAGAATTGATTCTATCCCACTCCATCTGCCCACCACCCACTCCTTCTGATGTTCAGTGGGTATTTGATCTAAGGTGTGCACATAAGTAATATTCGACTCTAGTAGGCAAAAAACACTAACCGAATGAAAGGCAAGCCCAGAACCCGAGAGACTTTCTGAAATGAAAATACCACATCTTATTTTAAGCAAAAAGAAACCTAGGATTCATGCCTGAGACAAAAATGAATTTGCTAACTGAAGTAAGGCTAGACATGGGCAGGCGGCACGCCCTGCTCTGCACACGACATGTGTGTCCAACATAGAAGATCTGAGCAGGGTCCACAAATGGACTTTAGTTTTCTTTCCCAACAAGACCCAAGGAAATGGTCTTCGTAGCTACAGGGCGCACGTCTCTACTGCCATGTGGGACCTGATTGGGGACCATTTTGCAATCAGAGGCAATGATTGTCACAGGAATATGTTGTCCTCGTGGAATAATGAACTGCTCTTTCCCTGGACTTGGGAGATAATTATGCATACGTTGTAAATTTATGCACAGCTTTTACAGTATATCTCAGTCCTGGAAAATTATCTTTCAAAAACATTTTTTGCATATATATATATATATATATATATATATATATATATATATACATATATTCAACTTTAGTATTGTAAAATGTTTATATTTAGTTTTTTATAGTATATTTGACCTAGAGAAGCATTGTATTCTTATTTTCCTAACCATATTATTAAGATATATATTTAACTTTGCTTTAGTAAGACAGAGAAATGCTTGTTTACATTCAGCATCTAATAGTGTATTTTTATATCCTATTTTTACATAATTTGTCTGAAATCCTGGAAAAGTTTTCTTGAATAAAGTAAAAACCATGAAGAAACTGCTTAAGGAACTACAGTACGTAATTCCTCTAGTACCAAATTATCTGACAGCTAAAAATCCTCTACCTCTTCAGGATACAGAGACATCACAGATATGAAGGTAGCAAATGTTTTTTACCAGATTTGGAAAAGAACAGCATCCAACAGGAAATCAACTAGTTAAAAAATGCATGCATTTATGTTTAGTAGATGACTGTATATTTAACTAGCAGGTCAAATCGAGAAGCCTATTAAGAGGATCAGAGAAGGTTGGCCAGAGTATTTGTCGTCTGTCCAACTGGAAAAGAAAACTGGAAAGTAATAGTATGAAGTAAGTGGCTGAAAGCAATAACTCTGAACAGCAGACACCACTGCGGTCTGCCGGACACCACCTGCTCTAGACTTCACATTTAGAAGTAGAGACCACTTCTGCCTCACACTGTAGAACAAGCACGTGTGTGCTGAATAAGTTAAACAGAAACATGCACTATGTGCTAAGTAAAATTCCCCAGCCTACTGAGAACCCGTTTATTGCAGGCAGTTCAGAAACTGTGTTTGAGAGGAGGTGCACGCTGCACATGGGTAGAGGCCAGCCTGAGGTTCATTCCTCAAGAGCCGTCCGCTTTGTTTTTTGAGACAGGACCTCACCAAGAGCTGGGGCTTAGCAACTAGGTTAGACTAGCCAGTGAACCCCAGGGACCCACCTGCCTCCTCAAGGATGGAATTACAAGTGCATGCCACTCCATCTGGCTTTTTTATGTGGGTTCTGGGGCTTGGAACTCGAGGTCTCATGCTTGCACAGCAAGCACTTTACTAAGCTATCTCCCCAGTTTATCAAGTATTTTTTAAAGGGGAGAAATGATTACCAAATTATATGTGCACTGATAAATCTATTTCTCCAATTTGTAACTGTTCTTCTAAGAGAAGAAGTTATACTCTTTACAGGAATTGAATTAATGAAAGCAAGAACTAGATGATATATTTATACTAACTTAACTACAACTTCTAACACTCTTAAGTGGTTAAAAAAAGTTGAAGGAAAGAAATGTTTAATTTTCTGGTCATGTATACATATTTTTTCAAGACTGAGTGTTCCCATCCAAGTTTATGTATCATGATCACCAAACCAAGAGTAGGCTACAGCGATTTCTCTAGAAAAATAAGACAGTATTCACGCTGTCTCCGCGCTGACGCTGTGCTGCCTTCGTCTCTTCCCGGCCGCGCACCCGCACTTAGGTTTGTTTTGCTCACGGATAAGCAGGGAGGGAGGTTTGAATGGGATGATGCGTCCTCAGTGGACGATCTGGTCACCTCCAGATCTAACTAGTTTTACAGAGTAGACAGGGTGTGTACAGCCCATCCTTCCACGCGTGATGTTCAGGTTTGTTCTACCATTACCGATTCACATTTACTGCACGCGCACTGTTGCATGTTGTTGCTTTTCCTTCTGTAAAGCAGGGGGATCCTCTTGGTTGAACTCCTTGCCTTAACATAATACATTTAAATGTAGTGGTTAGTGTCTTAGTACTGTCTGAAGCTGGGTTCATTTCCTGGATGTCAACCAGGACTGAAAATGTGCCTTCAGTGTGAACTTGAACTGCCGGTGAGCTGAGTACCTAGCTGGCCTCAGGGTCATTTGATCCATGTCTCTGTGAACTGCTTGTTACCAGTTTCCCTTTTCCTGAAACACTGGAGATGTTTTTCTGAAGCACTTGTAGGAACTTGGCCGAGGAGACTGTACTGTCGCATTTGGTGGCTTATTTTCTTAGTCTAGAATATAGAATACGTTCTTTGCCTTTGTTTATGGCAAAATAGCACATGTTTTATGAAGGCCAGACAGGAAATTCTTCAGGCTCTGGGCGCCACCTCTGCAGCACGTCGCAGAGACCATGTTCTCCGCAGAGACGGTGTTCTCGTCTTGCCGCTGTGCCCGCATCCCCTGCAGATCCCCGGCGGTGTCCACAGCCATTCTTTTTTTCCACTTTAAAGATGATTGCTGCTAGTGTCTAGTGGACAGCGGCCAGAGATCCTGCTCAGTGACCTACAACACATAGCAAAGCCTACCCCGACTCCCCCAAAGATCCAGTTCCACCCGTCAGTTAGTCGGTTACCTTCTGGCCCTGAACAGAAAGAAATACCTCTGTACTCCAGCACAGCTTTGGCCATGGCCACGCTTGGCTCACCCCTTTGAAATATTTTTAACTGTGTGCTCTTTGATGGATTTTGTTTCTGAACTGTCTTTCACTCCAAGTAGTTTTCTATATTTTCTTCTGTTTTATGCCTTTAAATCTTCCTGCCTTGAAATACAGTAAACAGTAGCATCTGTATAATTACCACCCAGTATTTTTTAAAACATTGGTTTTTTGTTTGCTTGTTTTGGGTTGAAATTTTGTAAAAGAAATAAATCATTTTAGAAAAAGATGAAGTCTCTTTTTCTTTGTGGAGCCTCTCCCCCGTGCTTGCAGAGGGACTAACCTGGTGCACTGAGTATCTGTAAAATTAAACTTATTTTTACAAATGGATGAGTCATAGCATTATAGCTCTCTAAATAACACATCTTCCTGCAGCTCTCTTTATTGACAGTCTGCGGCCTTGACAGGTACCCATCTTCTCGAACTTGCACTTTTGTGTTTTTGTATAACATATTCATTGAGAGGAAACAATTGCAAGTTACATCCGTTCTATGTATTTTAAGCACTGGGAGGTTTAATAAAGGTTTTTAAGAAATAGTCAATTGAGCCACAGAGATGTGCTTGTGGGCTGCATAGCCTAGGCAAGAAGAAAGGAAACAAGCCTGCGTAGCTACCACTGCCCCTAACCCAGTGTCAAGTGAGACGCTAGAGATGACCTGACCACATCAAGAGACCATCTCTCCTGCCCCGGCAGGGTGCCGTGTACCTCCACCACCCAGTGTGCTCATCTCTGCCTCCAGGTTTCACAAAGTGCCTGGAGAAGCTAGGCTGCATCTGCCAAAAGTAATGGAGTCCCGAGCACCTTTTTATCCAAAGGTACAAGTTTGTGCAACCCAGGGTAAGGGCCACAAGTACACTGGGAATTCCATAATGCGCAGGACCCGGGATGGAGATCAGATATGGTCCAGGATAAGGCCCACAGGCACACAGTGAGTTCCAGTAATTGTGGCAGAAGTTGTAGACCCACTGAGGAGGCTTAAGGTGTCTCAGAGTAAGGGCCGCAGACTCTGAGGGTTCCAGAACTCCCTGTGCATGTTGCAGGCTCAGGCAGGAGACCAGAGCTTACCCAGGGTAAGGCCCAGAGGCCCAGGGACTGGACCACTCACAGGAAGAGAAGGACCTATGAGAGGATGGGGTGGTGGGAAGGGCTCCACAACTGGGAACCCAGAGAGGAAACCTGAGCTGTCCTGGAGTAAGGCCCTGAAGACCCAGGCAGGAGGCCAAAGCTGACCGAGGACGGACCTGACCCCGAGAAGAAGACAGAATAGAGCCTTTGGTCTTAAATACCAGTGCCTTAGAGGATAAGATGCCTCAACCATGTTACAATTGATTCCTCTCTTTTTTAATATTTTTATTTTTATGTGTACGAGTGTTTACCTGCATGCAATGCCTTCAGAAGCCAGAAGAGAGTGTTGGATCCCCTGAAAATGGAGTTACAGGCAGTTGTCAACCACCATGTGGGTGCTGGGAATCGAACCCAGGTCCTCTGCAAGAGCAGCCAATGCTCTTAACTGCTGAACCATCACTCCAGCCCCTATTCCTTTCTTGATTATCAATGACTCCACTGATAGGAGCCTTGAATTTGAAAATAGTGAAAAGAAAAAAAATTGTTCAAACTAACTCCGAGTGTACAAGTCCCATCCTAGAAACAACCACACACACACACACACACACACACACACACACACACACACACGATACTGTGTCTTCTCCAAAACTTAGTAATCCCATGGTAATGGCTTCTAATGAGAATGACTTGAAGGAACTTCCAAAGATTTTAATTATAACCATACTCAAAAGAAAAAGCTGGAAAAATATGTCAATCCAAGATATAAAAATAGAATTAAAGAGATAAGAATTCATGAAGAAAAAAACAAACGATTCTACAAATGAAAAACTCAATAAGCCAAATTAAAAGCTCAGTGGAAAGCATCATCACCAGTAGAAGGGGTCATGTAGAAAACAGTGTATCGTGGCCGAAAGAGAAGGCAGCAGAGTTAGAGCCCCCAGCGAACAGCAACTCCTTTAAATATAAGAGAGGCCTGGGATCCGTGAGAAGGCCACGTCTGAATGGCGGACATGAACGGAGAACATATACACATAAATCTTAAAATACCAACAAAAGCCCAGGACCCAGTGGATTCACTGCAGAATTTACCAAAACTTCAACGAATAAACACAAGGTCACCCAAATTAGTCCATAAAATAGAAACGATGGGTAGGTTTCCAAACTTTTTATGATGCCAGAATTACCCGGATACCCAAACCAGATAAAGACATCACAAAACAAGAAAATTTACAAAGCAATCTCTCCAACAAACACAGATGAAAAAGAGTCTCAAAAATATTCAAACTGAATTCAGGATCACATTGAAAAGATCATTTGTGGTGACCAAGTTGGCTTTAGTCTAGCAACACGGGGCTGGCTTAACATACGTATATTACATGTATCAATAAATGCAGTTCATCACATTAATAGAATAAATCACACAATATATGCAGAAAATCATAACAAAATCCAGCATCCCTTCATGATAAAAGTGATGGAGGGAGCAAAACTCTAATAAAACTGTATATGATAAACCTATAGCCATCATCATACTAAATGGAAAAAACTCAAAGCATTCCCTAAGATCAAGAACGACACAAAGGTGTTCATGCGTGCCCCTTCTCAGTATAGTGTACTCGAAGTTTTAGTTAGAGCAATAAAACCCAGAACTAGAAGTGGGTGTGGCGGCACATACCTCTAACCCAGCACTCTGGAGGAAGAGGCAGGGGGATCTCTGTGAGATGGAGGCCAACCTGGTCTACATAGCTAGTTCCAGGCCAGCTGGGGCTACAGTGAAACCCCATGTCCAGAGGGAGGGAGGG
The DNA here is from genome assembly GCA_035773235.1 of Eospalax fontanierii. Taxonomy (NCBI): domain Eukaryota; kingdom Metazoa; phylum Chordata; class Mammalia; order Rodentia; family Spalacidae; genus Eospalax; species Eospalax fontanierii. The sequence goes on along the minus strand of CM069554.1, from coordinate 22,858,049 downwards.
AGGGAGACGAGAGAGAGAGAGAGAGAGAGAGAGAGAGAGAGAGAGAGAGAGAAAGGATACAAATAGAAAAAGTAAATGGGACTGGAGAGGCAGCTCGGCGGTTAAGAGCACTGGCTGCTCTTACAGGAGAGGGTTCGAATCCCAGCACCCACACAACAGCTAACAACTGTCTGTAACTCCAGTTCCAGGGGTTCAATGCCCTCGTCTTCCCTCTGTAGGCATTGCATGACACGGGTGCACTTACATACATGCAGGCATTGCACTCATACACATAAAAACTAACAAAGAAAAAGTAAATGTATTCCCCTTTAGCAGATGATGATTCTATACATAAGAGATCATTAAATGCCCCCCCCCCACACACCTCTTAGGTCTGATAAATACGCTCAGGAAAATGACAGGATACAAAATTTACACATGAAAATCAGTAGTCTTCCTAGATACCAAAACAGGCGTACTGAAAAAACAAAGACAGGTCCTGTTCACAATCGCCACAAAACACAAAATATGTAGGAATAAACCTAACCACAGAGACAAAAGACCATTACAGTGAAGACTAGAGACTAGAGAACGAGACTGAAGACACTAGAAGACGGGAAGACCTCCCCGTGCTCAGAGCAGAATTAGTCTTGTGAAAGTGATCCTCCTATCAAAAGCAATATACAGATTCAATGCAGTGCCATCAAAATTCCAAGGCTCTTCACAGACAGAAAAAAAATACAAATTTTTATATAAAGGCACAAAAGACCAAGTACTGTAAGTATTCAGTAGAGGACCAACAAGACGGCTCAGCCAGTAAAGGCACTTGCTGCCAACCCTGATAATCTGAATTTGATCCCTGGGACCCACACAATGAAGGGAGGGAGGGAACTGACTCATTCACACTGTCCTCTGCCCTCCACACACATACTACGGCATGAGCGCATACACACACATGTGCACACACACACACTTGCACACACTTGTTATGTAGACCAGGATGGTCTTGAATTCACAGAGATCTGCCTGCCTCTGCCTCTGTCTCCCTCCTGAATTCTGGGATTAAAGGTGTGTGCCACCATACCCAGCATGAACAGAAATTTTTAAAGATCCATTAGCACAGGAAATTCGACCAACAATCAACAAATGGGATCTTAGGGAACTAAAAAGCTTGAGTAAATAGAAGTCCAAGTGTTCAGAGAGAAAATCTTTGTCAGCTAGTCATCCAACAGAGGATTAGTGCCTAGAATACACAAAGAACTCAAAGAGCTAAACATTAAGAAAATTACCCAATTTAAAAATGGGCCATGGAACTGAACAGAAAACTCTCAAAAATACGAATAGCTAAGAAACATCCTTAGCCATCAGGGAAACAGAGTAAAGGTACTTCAAGATTTCATCTCTAGTCAGGTACACACCTTTAATCCCAGCACTTGGTAGGCAGAGGCAGGCAGATGTCTGTGAGACTGAGGCTACAGGGAGACTCTGTCTCAAAAATATTAATAGTAGTAATAATAATAATAATTGGGGCTGGAGAGATGGCTCAGCAGACCGGGGCACTGACTACTCTTGCAGAGGACCCAGGTTCGAACTCCAGTACTCACATGGAAGCTAACAACCGTCTGTAACTCCAGTTCCAGGGGATCCTACACCTTCTTCTGAACTCCACAGGCACTGCACAACACGGGTGCACTTACATGCAGGCATAAACACTCGTACACATAAAATAATATTAAAACTAATACTCAGAAAGCTAGTAGGATAGATGTGAAACGAAAGAAGAGGAAGGAATACTGGTGTGAAAAGGCTTACGTGGCGCGGGGGCTTGGATAATAATGGGTGAGTTAACAAAACAAAGGATGTTCAAGAAAGCCGATGGAAACCCACTGATTAATAAGGTAGTTCCAAAACACAATTTTTGAAATGTTCAAATGGCGTGTACGGACAGACAGTGCTGCTCCAGAAGACACCTGGCCTCGAGCGCTGAAGAGCCACTGCCAGACAAGATACGTCCCTGGGGCAAAGGTGGCTGACTGTCATGGTAACCAGCTGCTCTCTGATTGGATTTAAGGCCTGCTGCACAGGAGGGAATGTCACGCCTGCTACATAAATAGACTTAAAAGCCCATGGCTGGGGCGGGCACAGGCCCTGTGGTAGAACCTATTGCTATTGTTACCTTGCTAAATGGCCATGTTTTCAAATTACCTTCTAAATGTCTATGTTTACACCCATAGACAATTGCTGCTCTCAGCCTTAGTCAGAGAAGTTCTCTTTCAAGCGGACAGCAGATAATGCACAGTCATAACTGGTCAAAGTGCTGAGAAAAAGAGACTCGGTGCTTAGTCCCAAATAGGATACCTTCATTATTATGGTCTCAGAGTCGGGATCCAATCAGGCTCAGAGACCAACGTGTAGCAAGGCAAGAAACTTATTACGATTGCAATCGGGCCGACTTACTCTCCACAGGTGTAGGAGAGGGAAGCAGCCCTGAACGGAAACAACAGGATGTTTTTATAGGTCTTTCATGACCTTCTGCAAGCAAGCAAAGCCAAGTACAAAAGCGAGATTTTGTGGTTAGTCATTAGCACAAACTTATTTCAGTGGTGTAATGGTCGGTCAGCTCTGACTGGCCTCTATGGTCCACTGACTAGAACACCCTCTGTTAATTTAACATGAAGAACACAGACGTCAAGACTCAGATAAGCACCTTACCTTTAGTAAGAACTTATATCAAAAACAAAGCCGCAGGGAAAAAAACAAAAACAGGAAACTAACAGAAGTCAGAATGAGGTCAGCAAAGGGCCAGCCTCTAACAGCTATCAACTCCGTTAACCCCGCCAAGCCTCAGGGAAGACCACAGAAGAGGAAGCCGGCCAATGTCCTTGATGAGTATAAAAATAAAATATCTGCAGACTGAATTCAAAATCACATCAAAATCATTCACTAGGATTAAGTTAAGGAGTCACTCTAGAAATTCAGGGATGGTTCAACATCTGTAAATCAGTACATGTAATTAATCATATAAATGACCTCAAGGACAGAATCTCTTGATCATCTCAATAGAGGGAGAAAATGCCAACAATCTCTTCATGATGAAATTCCTGAAGAGACAGAATAGAGTGCGCGTACTTCAAAATAATAAAGTCGGGCGGGGGGGGGGGGCGGAGAGACGGGCCAGTGGTTAAGAGTACTTGCTGCTCTTGCAGAGGATCCAGGTTCAGTTCACAGAACCAACATACTGGCTCACAACCACCTGGAACTCCAATTCCAGAGGATCTGAAGACATCTGGCCTCCTCAGGCACTGCATGCACATGGTGCACATACATACATGCAAACACTCATATACATTAAAAATATTTAAGAAAAAAAAATAATAATAATATGAGGCTGGAGAGATGGCGACTCAGCAGTTAAAAACACTTGCTGTTCTTCCAGAGATACCAGGTTTGAGTCCCAGCACCCACATGGCGGCTAACAATCATCTGTAACTCCAGTTCCAGGAGATCTGAAGCACTTTCTTTTTCACCATGCATACTTACATGGAGTCAAAATATTCATACATATAAAATTAAAATAAATATTTTAGAAGTAATAACAATAAGGCTACATGACAAACCTACACCAATGTCATGCTAAGTGAAGAAAGACTCAAAGCAGTCCCACAAAAATCAGAACAAGGTTGTCCACCGTCTGTACTCCTAGTGAATATGGTGTGTGAAGTCTTAGCTAGACCAGTACAGCCAGAGAGAGACCATGAGAGAGATAAGCGGAAAAAGAAGTCAAAATATTCTTATTTGCAGGTGATATGAGTCTACACATAAGAGATCCTAAAGACTCCACGGCAAATTTTCTTACACTGATAAACATTTTCAGTAAAGTAGCAAGGAACAAAATCAACATACAAAATCAACATACAAAAATCAGTAGCCTTCCTACATACCAATGACAAGCATACTGAGAAAGCAGTCCCATTCACAACAGCCTCAATACATCTATAAAATAACTTGGAATAAACCTAACTAAGGAGATGAAAATTTTAAACCCTGAAGAAAGAATTCCAGGAAGACTCTAGAAGATGGAAGGACTTCCCATACTCATGGATTAGAAAAACTGATATTGTGAAAATGGCCACCCTACCAAAAGCAATCCACAGATTTAATGCAACTGTAATCAAGATTCCAGTGCCATTCCTCACAGAAATAGAAAAAAGATTCATTCATATGGAAATATATAAGACCCAGGATAACCAAGAGCCATCCTGAGCAAAAGAATACTGGCGGTCTGACCACACCTGAATTCAAGTCATAGTACAGGGTCGTGGTAAAAGAGCTGGCAGGGGAATGACGCCAAACACAGAGACAACCAAATAGAACAGCGAACCCAGACGGAAGCGCACTACCCACATAGTCACCTGAATTTTTACAACAAGGTCAAAAATAAACATGGGACAAAAGACAGTTCTTCAATAAATGGTGCTTGGATAAACTCGGTATCTACATGTAGAAGAAGGAAACTAGATCCCATCTCTCTCACCCTGTACAAAACCAATTCTAAGTGGACCAAGGACCTCAAAGTAAAACCTGAAACTCAGAAACCACTATCAGAAAAACTTAGAGAAAACACTTAGAGATATAGGCATAGGTAACAACTTTCTAAATAGGGCTCTAGTTGCTCAGGAAATAAGACCAGCAACTGACAGACGAGACTTTATGAAATTAAAAGGTTTCAGTACGGCAAAAGAAATTGTCTGTAGGGTGAAGAGACAGCCCGTAGAAGAAAATCTTGTCTAGTTACATATCTGAGAGAGGATTGATACCAAGAATACAGAAAGAACTAAGAAACTACCATCAGGAAAACAATCTAAACATGGGCGACAGGTTTGAACAGAGAGCTCTCAAAAGAAAAAATACAAATAGGGAATAAACATTTTTAATGTGCTCAGCATCATTCTCGTTAGCCATCAGGGAGATGCAAATTCCTTTGAGATTTCCAGTTTAGCCCAATCAGAATAGCTATCATCAAGCAACTGTGTTTGTGTGAGTGTAAACTGGTACAGCCATCATTATGTTTTTGGTGGGGACAGGTTGTTTGCTTGGGTTTTTTGACACAGGGTCTCACTATGTAGCCCTGACTGACCTGACACTTCCTGTGTAGAGCAGATGAGCCTCAAACTCAAAGAGGTCTGCCTGCCTGTGCCTCCTGAGTACTGAGATTAAAGGCATGTGCCACCATGCCTGGTGGAAATCAATTTGGAGGTTCCTCAAAAAGCTAAAAATAGAGGCTGAAGGGATGACTCAATGGTTAAGAGAAATGGTTGCTTTTACAGAGGACCTGGGTTAAGTTCCTAGCACCTACATGGTGGCTAACAACCACCTGCAACTCCACTTCCACGAAAATTCAACCCCCTCTTCTGACCTCCATGGCTATTCCATGACATGGGGTGCACTTACACATGTGCTGCCAATACACACATACAAAAATAGATATATATAAAAATAAAATATAAAATAATTTTTTTATTTTTGTGTGTATATTGCCTGTGTGTGTGTACGTGCGCCTGTGTCGTGCACTGCCCACAAGGATCAGAAGAGGGCGTCGCTCCCCTGGAACTGGAGCTACAGATGGTTGTTAGCTGCCATGTGGGTGCTGGGAATTGAACCCAGGTCCTCTACAAAAGCAGCCAGTGCTCTTAACCACTGAGCCATCTCTCCAGCCCCATAAAATATTTTTAAAGCTAAAAATAGCGGCTGGGGTCGTGCTTCAGCAGTTAAGAGCACTTTTTGCTCTTGCAGAGGATCCAGGTTTGGTTGCCAGCACTCATATGGCAGCTCACTACAGTCTGTAACTCTAGTTCCAGGAAATCCACTGCCTTCTTCCGACCCCCAAGGGTTCCTGCAGGTATGTGGTCCACATAAACTCACACAAGCACACACATTAAATAAATTCTTTTTTAAAAAAGCTAAAAATAGAATGACCCAGCCATATCACTCCTGGGTATTTGACCAGATGACTGTTTAACTCCATGACAGAGACACCTGCATTACAGCTCTATTCACAATAGTTGGGAAATGAAATCAGTCTAGATGCCCATCAGTTGATAACTGGATAATGAAAACGTGCTACACACACACACACACACACACACACACACACACAAATTCTATTCAGCGCTAAAGAAAAGTGAAATCTTTACACATGGAAAATATTGTACAGAGTGAGGCAGCCCAGGCCCAGAAAGACAAATATCATCTCTTCTCTCTCTCATCTGCAGATCCTGGTTTCAAAGTTTTTGATTTCCATGTTTAAGTTGAAGTGAGCGCCTGCAGAGGCCAGAAAGAAAAGAGCCATGAGAGTTGGGGCAGGGGTGGCTTTAGTACAGTGGGGTGACAGGAACCCAGAAGGGGATAAAGGTGTGGAAAAGCTTAAATAGAGAAGTTGAGGGATAGGAGAAAGTTGGGGATGGAGGTAGAGTCAACCAACATCAAGGATGTATGAAAAAATGCCTGGAGAAACCTACTGCTTCATAACTAACATTTAAAGCTTTGAACGGAGGCACACTGCACAGGGCAATAATGTTGCTCCCAGAAACCATACAGTTTTCAAACTAAACTCCCAGTGTTGAATGCGGGATACCTCCCCGTGAGCTACTAGCCGGGGAGACCCCAGAGGCTCCCGAAATAACACTGAGTCTTACCATTCCTCTTGGTTGCCCACTAGAACTAGATGGTAAAACCTTATTGATGAAGACACCACACGCTTCGGGTGCAGGACACAAATCTAACTGAAACTGAGCTGGAGGCGCGCCCCCTGCTGGCCAGCATGCAGTCTAGCGCTGCTGTCAGCCTGGGCCAGAGAGAAAGCTTCTGTTTGCAGCGGACAAGAGTCTAATGCGGAAACTCATAACTGGTCAAAGTGCCGAGAAGCGGTTCTTCAGTTCTCAGCCATAAACGGACCATCAAGATACCCAACCCCCAGGAACACCACAGAAGAGCGGGTGGGAAGATGTAAGGGCCGGAAGGTTGGGACGAGTGCTGTGTAACGCGTCTCCTGACTATGACTCGGCCGTTGTGATCGTGAGCACCCAGTGGCTGCGGTTACCTGTACAGAGTGGGGCCGCCAACATCCCATCATGGATGGGCGAGCGCTCCATCCCTCCCCAAGAAGCCATTGGCAGTCAATGGTTGAGGGGGTCTTCTTCAGTGATTAGCTAATGCTCCAGTAAACACCCCCCAACCCACGCTTGTACAAGCAACTCTAATTAAACTCGGTCACAAAAGACATGAAAGAAGGAGAGGGGACCAGCTGGGAAAGTGACGAGGGTCAGCAGAAGCAGCAGAGGGAAAGATATTAGGAGACGTGACCATGACAATGCATTGTGTACATGTGTGAAATGGTAAAAATATTAAATTAAAAAAGAAAACCAGCTCTATATTTTACTTAATTTTTTTCAACTTGACTTAAATTTAACACTTTAATCTTTTTTAATATTTTTATTTTTATGTGTATGAGTGTGTGGCCTGCATGTGTGTAATAAGTGCACCCATGTCGTTCAGTGCCCACGGAGGTCAGAAGAGGGCACTGGACCCCCTGGAACTGGAGTTATGGATGATTGTTAGCTGCCATGTGGATGCTGGGACTTAAGAGCCAGTGCTCTTAACCACTGAGCCACCTCTCCGGCCCTGCTTAATCTTTTTTAAAATATGTTTTTTCAAGCTAGTCAAGTATGGGTGTGCAGGGAGATAATATTAAACAGCTTAACAGCAATCTACTACCTTTGGATGAACTTGAAAGTCCTTTCCAGTATTAGAACCAAAACCCTACTGAGACGTTTGCCCAGGTTGTTTCTGCCACAGCCCCAGCTGAAGCCAAAAGAGCACACAGTTGTTCAGTCTGTCCTACGGGGATCTTAGCTCACCCTCTGGAACTTTTCTGTCCCAATTCCAAGTTGATCCTATTTTTTATCTATACAAAGCTTAGAAAAACTCTAGTAAAGTGGTGTATAAAAGGTAAGAGGAGGGGCTGGAGAGATGGCTTAGCCGCTAAGAGCACTGGCTGCTCCTGCAGAGGACCTGGGTTTAAATCCCAGCACCCACATGGCTGCTAACAACTGTGAGTAACTCCAGTTCCAGAGGATCCGTCGCCTTCTTCTGTCCTCCTTGGGTGTTGCATGACATGGGTGCACTTACATACATGCAGGCGTAATACTCATAAACATAAAATTAAAATAAAAAATAAACCCAACATTATGAAATCTTTTTTCAGAAGATGGGCAGGGTCTCCAAGGTCACCACCAAAAGCCAGCAAAGTGACATAAAAGGAGTTAGAAAGGTCTGATACAACAGGAAAATATCTCTGGGCGTGGAGGCCCACACCTTTAATTCCAGCACTCGGGAGGCAGAGGCAGGTGGATCTCTGTGAGTTCAACGCCCCTGGTCTACATAGCAAGTTCCAGGCCAGCTGGGGCAACAGGTAAACCCTACCTCAAAAAGACAGAAAGCAAGAAAGCAAGCATCCCATCATTTCTATCAACACTTTCCTCAAAAGAGCAATGCTGGGTGCACAGCGCTCCTGTGCACCCCCCAACTCCCACCCAGGGCTCAGCAGAGAAGCTCCTGCTGCCCATCCCAGCCTGAGGCCAAGGAGGAATAGCAGGCTCTAGTCTGCTCTAAAGACTAAACTAGCTCCCCACGTCCGCCAAGGCTCCAGGCCAGTGCCTGGCTGCAGTGTATGCCTCAGGCGCCATATACCACTGGCCTAGTGCTGAAGGACCTGAGCTGGGTGAACAGTCTCTACTCCCAAGGACAGAAATGGACACAACTTACTCTGAGGGGGCGGGTAATCACCCACTCACGGGACAAGCTCAATCCTTTCACCTGCACCTGGCCCCATACCATCTGCTGATGCTCATGACCCGGGTGATTCTGGAAGCCTTCAGGAACCAAGGCACACCTGGCTCCAGCATCCATACGAGCCCAAGTATTCTACACATTCATAGAGACCAATAAATCCACAACTCAACCTGCGGCCTCTGGTCACCGTGCAGGGTCCTCACCTGCAGGCAACCTTGGCCAGCATGTTAGGGATGCAGCTCTCTGTGGAACACGCCCCTTTGGTGCATTGGTGTTCAGTCTCCAAACCTTCAGGCTCGCAAGCATGCATTTGGCTTCTGTCAGCTTCTTCCCTGGGAACCCCAGCTAGACATGAATCTTGCCACATTTGCTTTAGCATGACCTAAATAGACCTCTTCCTGATTCTTCTCACCCTCTTTGATTATTTTAGCACCTTACAAACCCAATTTGCATGCTGATCTGTCTCTCAGATTCTCCGGAGCCTCTCCTACCTCATAAAAAGTGACCAAGAGGGATCAGCCAAGCCCCAGAAGCCCCATGACAATCCCAGGGTCCCCCTGAATGAACTTAACTCTAGCAAACCCAGGGACCCCCAAATGAACTTCATAGAGAACTCTGGCAATCCCAGGGTCCCCCCTGAATGAACTTCTTAACTCTGGCCTGCTGATCTGGGCATCACACACCCCGTCCAGCCATTCCTTCACCGTCATTTTGATCCTCCGTCTTCACGGTCAGTTCTTCCCGCGCACTCCCGCCGCAAGAGGCGCTGATTAACACAGATCTCTTTTTCCTTATGTCCCCTCGCTAGGTGAGGACTGGCAAGCTAGCACCTCCATTTCACCCTCTCCCTGATCTGATTTATCTGTGTTGAGAGAATTTTCACCCTTTGGGGAGGAGAGGACTAGACACTGTCTACACCCCCCCTTCTAAGGTCCCAGTGACAAAATTAAAGTGTGATTCCACCAAAATTACCCCGGGGAACCAATGTATTAGGCTTCATTACAGAGCGTAGGTGAGGGGGTGACTGACAGGAGCATGGGTGACCCCAAAGCAGCCTCACTGGAAAGGCTGCACCCAGCTTGAATGACGGCATCCCCACAGCTCTGCAGACGGAGCCTCCTGCCTTCAGCCCCTTCCTGACACCCCCAAGGCCGTGTATAATTAGGCTGGAATTACATGCAGCTTGTTGGGAGAAGCGCCTGGATTCTCAGGTGAGGATCCTATGACCCTCTTGCCCCCTCCTTTTATGAGGGAAGGTCCATCAACAATCGACAAGTTCAGCTGTGGTGATATTTACAAGCAGACACAGCCAAACTCCCGAAGATGGCGGTTGTCCCACCCCAAGGATACTCCTGTTTACAGCCTGCCAAGTCAGAGGCTCGCCTAGAGGATGCCACCTGAATGTCGCTTGTCATTCCTGTTTTACACCAGCCATGCTCTTTCTGGGCAGACAGTCAAGCATCCAGCTGCATGCCTCACTGCCCACGGCAGGGACCGACCGTGCAACTTCTCCAGACTTCCAAACAATCCTGCTCCGAGCACGCTACTTTCAACAACTGCAATATACTCTCTGGTCCGTCATCCACTTTTGGAGGCCCTCGTACTCCCTAAGCAAACCTCCATCAAGGGGCATGCCATTCCGTCACAGGGAAGACAGCCACCCAGAGATAGCTCCCGCAGATACGCCGCTGGCACACAGCTCAGCTCCATGAGTGTCGCCACGCACGACAGAGACAATGCACCTGTTCCCATCAAATTCATCTTTGGGTCTGTCCTGTGCCCATTCAGTCACCAAGGGCTGCATTAACTCATCCTGGGGAGATGGGAACAAAGAATACTCGTCCCAGATCAAAGTAGTGATTCCACCCAAGCCTACCTTACTGGGCTTCCGTACAGGAGCAGGACCGAGGGTTACTTACCAGACTGTACACGACCAGAAAACAGCTACATCATCAAAAAGCTCAACCCCGGCACAGATGATGACTTCCCCTGATGAAAGGCCCCTCTCGGCTGACCTTCCACCCGTTATATACTTCCCGGTCTTCTGAGACCATGTGCAGCTGGGGCAGAATTATACACAGCTGGGCAAGAGGTGCAGAGGGAGGGGCCGGGGTCTCAGGGGAGGGTCGAAAGACTCTCCTTAAGCCCCTCCTTGAGGGTGGGTGCAGTCTCGCTGAGCGTCTCTTGAAGGTAGTCCCAGCTGCTCGGATTGAGACGGTAACAGCCATTCTACTGGAGGAGGGCCGCACGGTAGTCAGCCACCAGCACATAGAGTGCGCTGCACTGGGAACAGTAGGCCGAGCTCAGCGGGCACCTGGTTGTGCATTTTACTTAGAAGAAAACAGCGATCGCATATAAGGTTATACACCAAGTCATGGGCTGTGGTCAGTGGTTCTGTTGGATCGTCAGAGGCTTAGGAAGATGATGAAGATGGTGACAGGGAGATCTAAGGAAGAGGCTTGTGGGTGATGTGTATGGGAAAAACATGAAAGTACTTGTGTCCTCTGTGAACCCTCGATGAACGTTCACGTCGGTGGAAGAGTGTCTTAGCAAGTGGACAAGCTAGCCTGCTCTGTGACCTGTTAGTCAAACCTTTCATCGCCCGTGAGCCCCAGGCTGGCCTCAGAGCTGCTTCGAGGTTGAGGATCGCTTTGAACTCCTAACCCTCATGCCTCCCACCGCCCCGGAAGTGCAGAGATTGCTAGCCTGCGCCACCACACCCGGCTCTTTTTTTTTTTTTTTTTAAAGATTTATACATGTGTGTACTTGCTTGCAATGTATGTAAGCGTACCATGGGCACGTCTGGTTCCTGAGAAGGCCAGAAGAGAGCACCAGGTTCCCTGGAACTGGAGTCACAGATGGCTATGTTGACGTCACCATATGAGTGCTAGGAACCAAACCCTGATCCTCTGCAAAAGCAGCAAGTGCTTTTAAGTGCTCAGCCAACTCTCCAGCTCCTAAACCCGGCTCTTAAGGGATTTTTTTAATTGATTTTTTTTACTTTAAATTTTTTATTTTTTTGAGCTTTTGTACATTTCATATAACAGTTCATCAGATTTAGGCCCTTCCCCCAGCCATGCCCCCCCCCCCCATGAATGCCTCCATACACGGTAAGTCCTGTCTAGTCAAGCATCTGTACCCAGACGTCCTTCAGTGCAGGTTCATCCACTGAGTCCAGTCGGCCTAGCTAGAGACCCTAAGTAAGGCCTACTCTCCCCCACCCATCAGTCTCCGGCTGTCCCAGGCTGGGGCTGGGCCGCCCATCTCCCTTGTGCGACTCTGGATAATTGTTTTTAGGACGGTGTCTCACTGCACAGTCCCAGGCAACCTTGCACTTGTGGCAATTCTCCTTTCTCTGCCTCCCAAGTGCTGACATTACAGCTGTGCGCCACCATGCCCACTGCAGGACACTTTTAGAGCTACCCGACTTGGCAGCTGAGTTAAAAGCACAATAAAAATAGTGAGAATATACAGAACTCTTAAAAGTGATGGGGGGAGGGCTGGAGAGATGGCTCAGTGGTTAAGAGCACTGGTTGCTCTTGCAGGGGACTCAGGTTTAGTTCCCAGCACCTACGTGGTGGCTGACAACCATCCATAACTCCCATTCCAGGGGATCCAGTGTCTTCTTCTGACCTCTGCAGGCATTGCACGACACCTACATACATGTATGCAATAGACTCATGCACATAAATATTTAAAATAAAAAATAGAGGTGATGAAGATTGTGCTACAGATATTACACATCATCCTCCAAGACACAGTGTCAGCTGGCTACAGTGTGTGTCTATAATTCTCTTATAAAAAATGCTTCTTTCTGGCAGATTTATTTATTTTATGATACAGGAACAGGTGAAATGGCTCAGCGGGTAGAGGCGCTTGCCACTAAGTCTGACGACCTGAGTTCAATCCCTGGAACCCGCATGGTGAAAGGCCCAAGCAAAGCCTCTGCGAGTTGTCCTCTGACTACATGAGTACCACGCCACACGCATGCACACACATGTGCACGTAAACACACAAGCACAAGCAAGATACCATATATGCACAATAAGAAAATTTTAAGTAATTTAATAAGGTAAAAACAAAACAGAAAACCATCCAGGCAGGTGTGGTGAACAGCTTCTATCCAAGCACATGGGCAGGAACAGCAGGTGGATCTCTCTGTCTACACAGTGAGTTCCAGACCAGCTGGGGCTACAGAAAGACTCTGACTCAAAAACAGCAGCAAAAAATACACCATAGGTGAATGGCCTATCACCTAGGAATGATTAAGAAAACTTGTAAAACGTTGCATCAGAAAATTAAAGGAGAAAAACACGTTCTTACCAACAGGTAACAGAAGTTTCTGATAAAATCTAGCAGCAAAATAGGGACTAAAAGTTATTCACATAGAACAAAAACTACTCTAAATCAAGAAGTATCACACTGGGGCTGGAGAGACGGCCCAGTGGTTAAGGTCTTGGCGGCTCTTGCAGAGGACTGGCGTTCAGTTCTTGGCACCCATAAGGTGGCTAGCAATGATCTATAACTCCAGCTCCAAGGGCCCTAACGCCCTGCTCTGGCCTCCCTGGGTATTACATGCACTTACATGGAGGCAAAATACTCCTACACAGAAAAAAGTAAAAATTATCTTTTTTATAAGTATTACACCATTGAAGGCCAGGCCTAGGCAGTGCATGTCTATGATCCCATCATTTACGAGGCACAGGCTAGTTCAAAGCCAGCCTGGTCAAACAGTGAATTCCAGACCAGCATGGTGGTGCACACCTGTGATCCAGGCACTCGGGGTGGATGCCAGAGGATCTGAGTTGGAACCCAGCCAGGACCACTTGGCAAGATCCTGTCTCAATAAACAAACACAAAAAGAGCACAGCAAAGGACAGGGCTGAGCAGTAATACATGAAAACACAGAACGTGCACTGACAGCACCTGATGGCTAACCTTCATTAGGTTAACTGATGTGAGTGGTGGCATCGTGGGTGGCACTATTCCCTGAGCCAGGATCCTGGACTGTACAGAAAGGGCAGAGTGACCAGAGCACAGACATTCGTCGCCCACTGCTTCCTAAGCTGCCACCTTGCCTTTCCCGTCAAGAGACCGTCTGCAACTGTGAGCCAAAACAAACCCTTTCTCCTTAAGGTACTTTCGTCAGGGTATTTACCAGAGCAACCAGAAGACTAATGAAGTCGGACAGTAATGAACACGTTCATGCCTCAATGACAACTTGAAGAGATTCTAGACTAAATCAGAAAGGGCCAGGTATGGCAACATCCTCCTGTAATCCCAGCACTCAGGAGGCTGAAGCAGGAGAATCACCACAAGTCTGAGACCAGCCTTGCCTGCACAGCAAGTTCCAGACCAGCCAGGACTTCATAGTGACCCCTTGTCTCAAAAAATCGGGGGAGGGCTGGAGAGATGGCTCAGTGGTTAAGAGCACTGGCTGCTCTTGCAGAGGACCCGGGTTTGATTCCCAGAACTCACATGGTGGCTAATAATCGTCTGTAACTCCAGTTCCAAGGGAATTTGACACCTTTGGATATTCATGGCATTGTACAACATGGGTGCACTTACATACATGCAGACAATACATTCATACACACAAAATAAAATTGTTTTCTAAAAGATTTTAAAAAGAAATCAGAAAATAAAAAAGTGTTTAACATACAATTTTTATTAGAGTGAAAACCATTACGTCCAAATAGTGTTTACTGGAATAGTTAAGCCTGTATGATACATATCCACAGTCAGGCAGATCTTTTCCATCCTACAGAACGGCAGAATGGTACCTTGATTCAGGGATGAGAGTGACAAAGAACGGTCCCCAAGTCAACCCACTCCCAACACAACCACTCACCATGTCCATTGACATCCATGGAGACGCTCACATGCTTACGGTAGCATCCTCCCAAGCTGGGTGTAGGCCAGAGGCGCTAAGAGACACTGGAAGTGAGAACCCCACAATAAAGTCTGAGCCACGCGCCCTCGACAGACTAATAGCATACTCTTAAGAATTCAAAAGCTGGTATTTTGATGCCTTTCAGTATCAAGATCTAAGATGGCCTGACACAAATTTGTGAACGTTGGGTTTACGCAGCATTAAATATGGGTCTGGAGGAAGATAACTTGTGCTGGGAAAAGAAGCGTGTTAACCTACTACACAGGTGAGTGTTTTAATAATTTCTGACAAACCGTACTTCAAATTGTGAGGAATATATTCTTCGTACACGAGGCTGGTCTAGATGTTGCTTTTTAGGAATGACCTTTCTGTAAAAAAAAAATAAAATCTTTTCATTATCTCATGTGTTTGAGGGTACTGCCTGCACGTAAGTGCACCCATGTCTCAGTGCCCGTGGAGGTCAGAGGAGGGTGTCTGATCCCCTGGAACTGGAGTTATGGACGGCTGTTAGCCATATGGGTGCTGCTCTCTGCAAGAGCAGTCAATGCTCTTAACCACCGAGCCGTCTCTCCAGCCCAGGAACTACTTTTATGTGTAAGGTGTGTGCGTTCATGTGCCTGTATGTGCGTGCACGCGTGAAGTCCGGAGGTCAACACCAGTCTTCCTCAGTTGCTCTCCACCTTACTTTTTGAGGCAGGGTCTCTCTCCGAACCTGGAGCTTCACTGGTGGCTAGACTGTGCGCAGTGAGCCAAGAATCTGCCTGTTCTGCCACCACCACCACCATCACCATCACCACCACCCTACCCGATTCTGAGGTTAGAGATGCATGCAAAAGCCACACCTTGCTTTTATTTGGGTGCTGGGATCCCAACTCGGGTCACCATGCTCTTTCATGGCGTGTCTGTGACAGACTGAGCCACCCCGCTGGCCCTGTCTGGTTCTTTTATGGCTACTGTTTGCTGAGACAGTGTTCTGCTATGTCGCTGGCCTGAACTAATCCTCCTGTCATTGACAAAGTAATGGCCACACGCTTCAGTTTATGTCTCTGAGTCAGCTTTGTTACGAACAGTGCCCCCCTCTCCCCATGGCACTCGCAGTTAACGGAATCAGGTTGGTCTACAGAGTTTCAGACATTCTGGGTGTAATCAGCTGCTTCACTGTGGTGACGTTTACTTTATCCATCTATTCCCCAAATCATTGGTTTTGAAAAACTTGACTGAAGGCATGACCTCTTGTTCGCTATTTTGACAGGAAGAACTAACTCATAGACAGTGGGGTTCTGATTGCACTGTGTCAGGAAGTGGATATTGTCTGGTAGTACCATTTTTATTGAAGCAAAAATTGTTCAAAGGGTTTAAAAGTCCTCAGCTTGATAAACCACTATAAAATACTTCACCTAACAGTTTCAGAACTCACTGATCATTCTCTGGATCCGTTAATCCACTGGAGTCCAGAAAATGGCGATTTTTCCCCATTTTTTCTGTAATTACAGGTTGGAATTCTTTTTTTAAAAGATCATGAGACAGGAGGGATGGCTCAACAGGGGACCTTGGTTCAGTTCCCAGCACTCACATGATGGCTAACAACCGTCTGTAACTCCAATTCCAGGGGATCTGACTCCCTTTTCTGACCTCTGCATGCACCAGGCATGCATGTGGTGCACATACACACATACATATAGGTAAACATAAAATAAATTAAAAAAAAAAACCACTTGAATTTGATTCACACTTGTTAACACCGAAATTTGATTAACATGGAAAAGAGAAACACAGAAGTGCATTTGTGCCTACTTGCCGGCTTTTAAGAAAGGCAAACTGGGCCTGGTGACATGGCTGCTGTCAAGGCTGATGACCTGAGTTCAATTCCCAGGACTCACATGGTGGAAGGAGAGAACCAACTACTGCAATGTATCCTCTGACCTGACACATGCTGTGGCATACATAGGCACACACAAATAAATTAATTAAAATAGAAAATAAAAAGAATGATAAATCGATGTCCTACAACATTCCATTGCTGAGCAGACTATGTAGCCATGAACCAAGAAAATGATCAAAGTACTGGGGGGTCATGTGAAAAGACCCATCTTGAGACACTGCTTGAAAATAAGCTCAATTTGGGTGTCAAATGGTTACACTGAGTGCAATGAATTTTTTTTATATGCAAAAGGTTTATATATGTGTATACATCGAAATCCTCAAGTGGCTGGTTCTTTTGTGCTATCTTTGAGACTGTGTGATTAGTCTTGAACTTGATCAGAGAAGATTCTAAACTACCTGCTTTTTAAATTTGAGGAAGTCATTTCCCCTGATTTTTAAACAGTTGTATGTTTAACAACCAACCACATTCATGAAATCCATACAGTTTCTTCTCATGAAATTTCTGGTCCAGCTCAAAAATCTTACGTTTCTCTAATCTCGTAGATTTGACCTAGAGTAAATCTCCTCCAGTTTAATAAGTGCCAAGATGCACCTGGAGGCATTTCTACCTTATTACTCCTATCGGATCTTCCTTGGGAATGTGCAACCCCACAGTAACAACTCTAGACATTATTTACAAAGTACATGCTACAGGACCGCGAGCCCAAGTGCTACCGCATTTTCACATTACACGGCGTGGCAGTCGACTATACTGGTTCCCGCTGGCCCATCTTCCCATACTTGGTTTCACACAATCCTCTCGAGTGTAGGCTGGTCTGAGAACTTACTTTTAAACAGTAGAAGGTAGCAAAATGATGGGACGTTACTTTTATGATTAGATTACAGGAGGCTCTAACTTCCGTCTTGCTAGCAGATGTCCTCCGTGCTTAGTAGCCCCCGTGGCTCGCGGATCTGAGTGGGAAGCAGCCGTGCTGGGATGGCCATCGTGGCCAGGAACTAGAGCCAGCCCTCGTCACCAACCAGTCAGAAACCGGGATCTCAGTGCAAAGTCCTCAAAGAAACAATGCAGGCATCTCACCTGTTAGCTTTGATGTGGATCCTTCCCTAGTTCAGCCTTCCCATGAGAACCTAGACATGGCTGAAACCTCGAAGACCCAGCTAAGTCATGCCCCGATTCTGGATCCACAGGCATTTTCTGTTAACCACCACTGTATACTACTTAAACGACTGCTATCCTGTTAATTTGCTAACAGCAGTAACTATCGAGCCGAGGTTAGTACAACTCCCATCATTTTACAAGTGAGCAAACGAGGCAGAACGCGTAGTGTCTTGTCCCGGATCCCAGTGGGAGTGCACAGGGAAGGTGGAGACACGGACAGATAAGGCTAAAGATTTCCCTCCACTCGTTACGTTATTCTCTCATAGGAATATGAAGACGGAGGGCTTTTCAAGCAACGTAAGTCTTTCTCTATTACAAAATTTCTTATGCTTCGTTGTAAGCATGAAATAAATTATTCTCAAACAACGGATTTCCTGACTTTTCCAACACAATGCACACGTGAAAGTCGCTCGTGCTAAGCTCCATTATGAATCTTCTGGTGCTGAGTGAGGTGGGAGTGCTGCCGGAAGGCCTTCTTGCACTCCTTACACTTGTAGGGCTTCTCGCCCGTGTGAATCCTCTGGTGCTGAGTAAGAAATGAATAAAGTCTAAAGGCCTTCCCACAGTCCTTGCACTCGTAAGGCTTCTCCCCAGTGTGGATGCTCTGATGCTGAGTGAGCTGGGAGAGCAGTCTGAAAGGTTTCCCACAGTCCTTGCACTCGTAAGGCTTCTCCCCCGTGTGGATGCTCTGATGCTGAGTGAGCTGGGAGAGCAGTCTGAAGGCTTTCCCGCATTCTTCACATTCATAGGGTCTCTCACCGATATGGATGCTCTGATGGGAAATCAGCTGGGAGTAGCTACTAAAGGTCTTCCAGCATTCCACACATTCATAGGGCCTCTCCCGGGTATGAATCCTCTGATGGCGAACAAGCTGCTGCCTTAGTCGAAAAGTCTTCCCGCATTCCTTGCACTCATAGGGCTTCTCCCCAGTATGAATGCTCTGATGGACAGTAAGCTGTTGGCAGATTCGGAAGGACTTCCCACATTCTTTACATGCATAGGGTTTCTCACCAAAATGGATTTTCTGATGCACTCTAAGGTCTGGGCCACACACGAAGGCTTTCCCGCACTCTTTACATTCATAGAGCTTCTCAGAAGTATGAAGTCTTTGGTGTCGAGTGAGGTGCGTACATTGTCTGAAGGTCTTCCCGCAGTCCTTGCACTCATAAGGCTTCTCCCCAGTGTGGATTCTCTGATGGCGGGCCAGCTGCTGGTGTACCCGAAAGGCCTTCCCACATTCCTTGCATTCATAAGGCTTTTCACCAGTGTGAAGCCTCTGATGCTGAGTGAGTTCTTGGAGCACAGTAAAGGCCTTCCCACATTCCTTGCACTCATAGGGTTTCTCACCAGTGTGTAGTTTGTGGTGTCTGATAAGGTGAGCCCGCTGTCTAAAGGCTTGCCCACATTCCTTACATTTATAAGGTTTCTCGCCAGTGTGGATCCTCAGGTGCTGACTAAGTGTAGAGCGGCGGATAAAGGTCTTCCTACATTCTTTACATTCATATAACTTTTCGGCATTATGAACTCGCTGGTACTCAGTAAGGAAACTGTGTTTTTTGTACGTGATCACTTTTTCAGAGGTAATTTTCAACTGCCCAAAATAGCCCTGTTGTGGGTCTTTTTGTCTCTCAATCTTGCTTTCACATTCCCAATCATTTCTAAAACTGGAGCCCTGGGGACTACAGCTTTTAATCCGCTCTAGCATCTCCCACTGGAATGAATATACTTCATAAATGTCCTTTTCTGGAGATAAAGTGTTGGTCTTAAATCTGGACTCCAGATCTGAAACAGAACAAGGCAAACACATGTGGTCTCCCTGTTGCAGAGGAAAAAAAAACGTAAAGGAATCCAAAACCCACATCTACCCATCAAATAACGAAGTTCATGGAAAAATGGAGCAGGAGCAGATCGCTTAACCAGATGCAATTTTATTAGTAGAACACTGACAAATACAAGAGCTGCTTCTCAGGAGGTAAAGGTCTGCAGTAAGGCTAAAGCCCACTTCATGAATGCTGAAAAGCAGAAGTTGTATCACAAGTGCAACGAAAGCCAAGCAGGCTCACACCTACGATCCCATCACTTGGAGCCTAACCTTCCAAGTTCAAGACCAGACTGTGCAAAATACTAAATATTACTCTTTTCTTTTAAACTGTATAAAACGTGGAACTTGGTTTATGACAAGAAATTCTAATCTTTTAGTCCCAGCACACTTTGTAAGACTTTTTTTTGTTTAAGGAGGGTCCTGATGCGTTCCTGAGCCTGATGCCCTGAGGCAGTGTGCTCTTCTCCCCCCACAGAACAGGGAGGGCGTGAGGCTGGATCCCAGACGATAGGGAAAGGACTCTGTCCCTCCTCTTGCAGTAGGGACACAAGCCTGCCAGCTTCTGGGTCCTGTGTGCTTGCTGGGTCTGACTGCCCATGCAATGTACCCTTTGCAAAAGTAAAATCTGCCTTCTCAAATTACTTTCACTCTGCCCACGTGTCCTTCGGGCAGCACTAATGGGGTCCTAGACCTCGGATTTTATTTCTAACAAGCTTGAGCTGTCTGATGAATTCTAGGATAGTCTAAGCTACAGATCTGGAGATCCTCCCCAGAAAACACACACACACACACATACACACACACACACACAAAGATAGAAAGCTGAACTTGGAGTACAGCATACATTTATAAGTGTACAGTCTCAGCTATTGAGGAGGCTAAGGGAGAAGAATCATTTGATCCCAATGGAAGCCAGCCTGGGCAACAGAGGGAGACTGCACCTCCAAAAAATAATAATAAAATAAGGCTAAACTAGATATGATGGCACAAGCTTGTCAGCCGAACACCTGGGAGATGGATGTAGGAGGATCAGAGGTCAAAATCATCCATAATGAGCTCAAGGTCAGCCTGGGACACATGAGAACTTGTCTCCAAAAAAAAAAAGAGGAGCTGGGGAATGACTGAGTCAGTGAAGTGCTTGCAGGCCTGGAGAGATGGCTCAGCAGTTAAGAGCACTAGCTGCTCTTGCAGAAGACCCGGGTTCAGTTCCCAGCATCCACATGGTGGGTCACGACTGCCTTGACCCCAGTAAAGTGCTTGCTGTGCAATATGAAGACCTGAGCTCAAATCCCTAATTCCCATCTAAAAAGTGGGATAGGACACCTGCGATCCCAGCTAGGCGGGCGTGACAAAACGGTCCCTGGGGCCTGCTAGTCAGCCAGTCTAGTTAATAAACGAGTTTCACGTTTAGTGTGAGGTTGTGTCTCAAAAAATAAGGTGGACAGCCAACACTGACCTCTGGCCTCCACATGAACAAGCACACATATGAATGTGCACCCAAATACATGCACATCCCCACATAGGAACACACACACACACATACACTCTCACACACAAACCCAAAACAATGGCAAGCTCTAAGCCAGGCGAGCCATTAAAATGGATGTAGGGTGAAATGCAGTGTCTTAGTGAGGAGCCAGGCTTCAGCACTCCAGTTGCCACCTAGCATACCCAGCTTGCTAAGAGCCTTTCATCAGGAAGGGATGTTGAATGTTGTCATATGACAGCTTTTAAAAAAACTGTTTATTTATATTTTATGTGTGTAAGAGTGTGCCTATATAGTAAGTGCACCACATGTGTGCAGTGCCTGCAGAGGTCAGAAGAGGGCATCAGATTCCCCGAACTGGAGCCACAGTGGGTTGTTAGCCACAATGTGGGTGCCAGGATCCAAACCTGGGTCCTCTGTAAGAGCAGCCTGTGCTCTTAACTGCTGAGCCATCTCTCCAGCCCTTGTTACATAGTATCTTTAGGTTAATGGAAATAACTATATGATCTCTCATCTTTTTCTTTTAATATGGTGATCAATTTCCAAATGTTAACAACCGAGCTTCATGAAGTCGAAATAAAACCCGCTTGATAAATTTTTACATGTTTTCCTGGATTTGATTTGTTAATATTTTTTAAAAGTTTATACATATATGCATGAATAATAGGGACTTACAAATTTTTAAAACTTTTTTGATTTATTTTATGTGTATGAGTGTACTGCTTGCATTGTGTAAGTGCATCCATGTCGTGCAATGGCCACAGAAAACAGGAGAGGGGTAGGATTACTTGAAATTGGAGTTATAGATGGTTGTTAGCCATCATGTGGGTGCTGGGATTTGAACCCAGGTCTTCTGCAAGAGCAGTCAGTGCTCTTAAACTGATGAGCCATCTCTCCAGCCCCCCAACCTTTTTTTTAATTTTTAAAAATTAACTTCACTTATTTTATGTGTACAAGTGTTTGCCTGCATGGATGTGAATGCACCATGTCATACAATGTCCACAGAGGCCAGAAGGTGTCAGACTCACCGGAACTAGAGTTACAGACAGTTGTTAGTCACCATGTGGATGCTGGGATTTGAACCCGGATCTTCTGCAAGGGCAACCAGTGCTCTTAACTGTTGAGCTTTCTTTTCTAGACCCTTATAAATTTTTTGATAAATTTCAAGTTATAACATATGATTTATTCCCAGCACTTGGGAGGCAGAGGCAGGCAGATCTCTGTGAGCTCAAGGCCAGCCTGGTCTACAGAGCAAGTTCCAGGCCAGCTGGGGCTACAGGGAAACCCTGCCTCAAAAAGATGAAAGGGGGGGGAAACCAATCCACAAAAAAAACCACTTGATTTCTATACACTTTATAAAGTGAGTTGAGAGGTATATTTTTAGTTTCTTAAGAACTTTGTATAATAATGCTATTTTCTCCTTAAAATTTTAATAGAAATTCACTGTTGAAAACATCTGACCCTTACCTTTTCTTTACAAAAGATTTTTCAAAATGATCTCAATTATTTTAATAGGAATAATTTAAAAAAAAATCTTGTTCAGGTAAGACATATTTTTCAAGTAATTCTTCCATTTCACTGAAGCTATAAAATTTACTGGCATAAAACTCTTCAGATGGCTACCAGTGTGAAGGGATATACCTTCTTTCAAAGCGGACAGTATTCGTCTAGTTTCATTAATCAGGTGTTCTCTTTGCTCATTTTTATTTATATTTTATTTTTACATTTAACTTATTATTCTATTATTATATTTTATTATATTATTTTATTTGGTCTTTTTGAGACAGGATCTCCTTGTAGCCCCAGCTGGCCTGGAACTCACTATGTAGACCAGGCTGGCCTTGAACTACAGAGCTCTGCCTGCTGGGATTAAAAGCATGTGCTGCCGTGCCCCGCTCCTCTTCGTTCATCTCTTCAACAAAGTTTACTACAGATTTTGGCTTTATTCATCTCCTGTCTCCTCCCATCTTGTTCAGTGCTGTTCTCACGTTCATTCCCTTCTACTGAAAACAGCTTCTCGTTGGAGTGTGAAGGAAATAGGGACATTGAGAAACTACATGACCAAGCTCAAGAGAAAGCTGTTTTGCTAGTTCAGCCTTCGAAAATCTGAATTTTGGCCTGGGAGGTGGCTCAGCAGGGAAGAGCACTTGCCATGAAAGCCCGAGGACCCAGTTCCTGGGTTCAATCCCCGAACCCACAGACAGAAAAGAGGAAACTGTCCTCTGACCTCCATACGAGCATGGCATGTGTTGCCACACACATCATATGTGCACAC
Organism: Eospalax fontanierii; assembly: GCA_035773235.1. NCBI lineage: Eukaryota > Metazoa > Chordata > Mammalia > Rodentia > Spalacidae > Eospalax > Eospalax fontanierii. Next base: position 22,834,701 of record CM069554.1, on the reverse strand, counting down.
ACACACACACACACACACAAATAATAATTATTTTTTAATCTGAATTTGATTCAGGCCTGCGCCTTGGGAGAGAGATCCCCAATACCTTCTCGGCGGGAGCCTCCACCCCAGACTCAGTGACTCCTGCTGCACAGGCCTCCCCATCTCCGCTCAGCCCTCACTCACCAGAACAGTGTCTTCTCCCTTCCTTCACCACCATCTCAGGTTCCTTCCCTTCTTCATCCAACAAGGTGATCACATCTCTCCTAGAAATGGAAGGTCCTGCTTTAAAAAAAACGTTAAAACAATTTATACATCTGAAAATCTTCATCTTCAGGCTTCATCATATTTAGGGTTATTTTTAAGTCAAATGACACATGTTTTGTTGAGAAAGAGTCTTGCTCTGCAGCCCAGGCTAGCCTGGAACTCACTTCACAGTCCAGCCTGGCCTTGAAAGCAGACGATCTTCCTCTTAGCCTCTGAGTGCTAGGATTGTCACTGAATCTGGCTCCAAACTGGCACTTTATAAACAAAAGCATAAATAAATACAAGAGAGGGGCTCGCAAGATGGCTCTGGGGTTAAGAACACGTATCGCTCTTGCGGAAGACTCAGGGTTTGGTTTACAGCAACCCTCGTAAGCACCAGTTCCAGGTAATCCAACACACAGTGCACTTCTATGTAGGCCACACACTCACACACACAAAATCAAAATTAAAAAATTGTTTTAAATACAAGAGGAGCTGGAGAGATTTCTGGCTCAGCAGTTAAGAGCACTGGGCACTGGCTGCTCACCAGGTTCAGTTCCCAGCACCCACATGGCAGCCAACAACCCTCCGCAACTCCAGTTCCACTGCATGACATGGGAGCACTTACACACATGCAGGCAATACACTCATACACATAAAAACAATATTTTTTTTAATGCAAGAAAGCTGAAAAACAACCTTTTTAGGGAAGCTTCTCAATCATGAAGACTAAATGGCAGACTAAGAACAGACCTTGGTATAACTGACCCAGGCTGTGACGAGTCCTCACCGAAATGGCCAATTCAAGGTGCAGGCCGCTGCAAACCCCACCTGTTTACAACGTCATCTCAGGGACTGATGTGCACATTGTGTGAGTGTGAGCCACACGCCACAGCACCGGTGTGATGCTCGGAGACACCCTCAGACCCTGGGCCCAGCACGCCACCTTGTCTGAAGACAGGGCTCTTTGTGTTCGCTGCTGCCAGCTTCTGGGTACGCTCCTGTCTCTGCCTTCACTCTCAATACAGGAATGTTGGATTACAGATGTGCACTACCGCACCCAGATTTGTGTGTGCTCTGGGCACTTGAACTCAAGTCCTCACGCTTGCAAAGCGAGTACTTTACCCACTAAGCCATCCCCACAACCCTCACATCAGAAAATATTCACCACTTGTCTTGAGACTCTTTCTATCTGAGAATGCCAAGGGAAGCCTCTCACCCCTCAGCCGATGCTCACAGTACAGGAGAGCTGAAGCATACACACTACATGCACACACATACACTGTATTCGTGCACACACGCATACCACTATACCACTGTATATGTGCACACACATACCACTGTATTCACCTGTGCTTAGACACTGCTCTGGGCCTCACACAACAACTCTGTGACAGCGGTACTATATCCTTATCTAGGATATACACTCAGGCATAAGTGGTTAAAACTTAAGTGTTTCGAAAAACACAGCCCGGAAATCAGCAAGAGAGAAAGCTAATACTCTGAGCGGTAAACTCACCCAGTGAGATGAAGTTGCTATAATTTTCCCACATTACGTCCCTATACAAGTCCTTCTGGGCAGAGTCCAAGAATTCCCATTCTTCCTGTGAGAAATCTACAGCCACGTCCCTGAACGTTACTGAACCCTGAAAAAATAAAGTCAGGTATTGCTTGTGAAAATCAATTCTTTTTTTGAAGGAGCGTGAGCAGACCAAGGACTGCTCTGCAGGGTGGAAGCACGAGGCAGGCGACAGCGTGTGGCTGCAGGCGACCGATGAGAACCGAGCCGGTGAGGAGATGAATGTCTCCAAAGCACAGTGCCTGCATGTTCCTGGACCATTCTGGACCACACAGCAGACTAAAGGGTTTTTTGTCTGTTTTGGAGACAGTCTCACTATGTAGACCAGGCTGGCCTCAAACTCACAGAGCTCTGTCTGCCTGTGCCTGTGCCTCTGGGGTGCTGGGATTAAAGGCATGAACCACCACGCCCAGCCAAGACTAAGTTTTAGCCAGATGCCCTGGAAATGAGTAAAAGAACAGGAAAACATCATAGCTGAGCCAAAATGAGTAAAAGAACAGGAAAACATCATAGCTGAGCCAAACTACACACAACTCTGCATACTGTGTGCCTCCACCATAAATTCTAAAGAAATATGTCACCCCACTTGATCAAAAGTCACTGACAAAAATTCATCCCCCAAAATAATCTAGTCCAAAAACATTACAAAATATCTAAAACAGACTGATTCGAGGTTATTGCAAAGTCAGATTTTATTCTAAATGTTTCTTGTTATAATCAATTCTTTAGAATTTTTTCTATGTAGTAATTCCCATCTTGACTATATGAGACATATCTAATTACATCTCTTTTTTAAAATGTAGACCTTTGATCAGGCATCACGGCACAAATCTTTAATCCCAGCACAGAGAAAGCAGAGGAAAGAGGATCTCTGAGACCAGCCTGGTCTACACAGTGACTTTCAGGCCAGCTGTGGCTACAGGGAGACCCTGTCTCAAAAAGACGTGTCCCCCCCAAATTAGACATTCGGTACAATCTTGAGAAACCTTCCCTGGCTCATTTAGAGTATCTAACAGCAGGGAATGGGGCACACGCCTTTAATCCCAGCACTCCAGAGGCAGAGACAGGCTAATCTCTGTGAGAGTGAAGCCAGCCTGCTCTATATAGAGTATTCCAGGCCAGTCAGGGCTTCAAGGAAACCCTGTCTCAAAACAAACAAAAAAATAAAGTATCTAATGCTTCTGTGTCTGAATCATCTTCCCCTTCACCGTCTCCCATGCTTCACTGAGTATCTCCTCTAGTTCCAGCTACGGGACACTGAACCATGAAGGTCCTATGAAGACGGGTGGACCTGGGCTGTTTTTGTTTTTAACACATATTTATCTGTGGGGAGCCACGTGCCAAGGCACATGTGTAAAGGTCTCAGGACAAGTTTCAGGAGTTAGTTCTGCTACCATGAGAGTTCCAGGGATCGAGCTCAGTTCTCAGGCTCGACGCTGAGCCTTTATTCACTGAGCCATCTCATCGAACCCAGCCTCTCTGCTCTTTTTCTTTTTTTGAGACAAGATCTCACCACACAGTCCTGGCTGGCCTGGAACACACCGTGTAGACCAGGTCAATTTTGAACTCAAAGAGATCGCCTCCCTTTGCCTCGTGGGTGTTGAGATTAAAGGCGTGTGCCGCCGTGCCTGCCCGCCCCCTACCTGCCTCTTTTTTGAAACAAGTTTTCCATGTAACCCAGGATGACTTTGAACTACTGATCCTGTACACACACAAGAATGACCAAGAACTCCTGATCCTCCTGCCTCCATCTCCCATGTGCTGGGATACAGGCATGTTCTTGCACAGCAGGGTGAGCAGTTTTCAATGAGGAGTGACTTGATTCCCTAAAAAGCCATACTTAGCCATACTTGTGACAATTTTGGTTGTCACAAAAGGGATAAGGCATATAACGGTTACAGACCTAGCGGGCAGAAACCAAGGTTGTATTCATTTTTTAATTAACTGACTGACTTTTGAGGGAGTCTGGCTGTAACAGACCAGGCTGGTCTTACACTTACAATCCTGCCTTAGCCTCCCAAGTCCCACAGGCACCTGCAGAAACCAGACATTCTAATATCCTCTTATGAACTAGGTACCTGTCTTCCCACCATTTGATTTCAGTGAGTCTTCACCATGCTGAGGACCAAACCCAGGGCCGTGTCAAGCTGGGTGACTACACACACCAGCCTTTGCCATCATCTGAAGTTAGAGTTATAATGAAGCGTGTGTTAAATGTTCCATCCGGCTTCCCACTTTTCTCCACACACAATCACAGGGCACAGTGGGTAAACGCACACTCATCTTCTGCTTTAGTATTTTCACCATCTAGCTCTGTTTTTCTTGTGTGCTTTGTATCTATCTCCAAAGTTTTCTCCAGGATTTTTCAATCTGTTGGGGATTCATTTCACACTAGACAAAACAAGAGATACACGAGACCTCAGCACAAAAGTGTTTCCGACAAGAACACAGAGACGGGAGAGCAGCTCACACCGACTGTGGCGTTCTGAGGCCCCTTTAGCAACATCAGTACTCACTCCTTTTGTGTGTGCATGTGTGTGCACACGTGGAGGCCAGAGGTCAATGTCAGATGTCTTCCTACATATTTTCTTTAATATACATATATGTCAAAACATTCACACATGGCCTAGCGATCAATTACACTTGGAACACAATTAGATCCTCCCTGGACACTGAATTACACAATTGTATTTAAAGTTCAGATTAAAGCTGTGCAGAGTTGGTTCACACCTCCAGCGCTTGGGAGGCTGAGACAGAAAGACTGTAAGTTTCAGGCCAGCCAGAAAAGAGACAAGGAGAGGAAGAAGAGAGGGAAGGGGAGGGGAGAAGAGAAGAAAAAGTGAGAGAGAAAAGAGACAGAGTAGACAGGAAAAGTAAAAGAAAGCTCAAAAGGCAGCCTTTAGTCCCACACTCAGGAGGCAGAGGCAGGAAGATCTCTATGAGTTTGAGGCCAGCCTGATCTACATAGTAAGTAGGTTTATAGGGAGAACAAAAAAACAAAAACAAAAATTTAAAAAAAATAGGCAAAACTGATCTAAAGTCAGGCCAGTGGCTGCAGGAGCACTGTCCTGGAGACGTCGGCTGAAAGCGGGCTTCCAGAGTGCAAGACACTCCCCTCCTGACCTGAAGTAAAGACGACTCAATTTATGAAAATTCACTCAGCTACACATTTATAATTTGAATACTTTTACTGATTCTTGGCCTTTTGGCTAAGATCAAGCATATAATTTGTATGCTTTTCAGTATATATGCATACCTGCCTCCATAAATTTAAAAAAAAAAAAACTTTTTAAAATGCCATACTGTGGGGCTAGGAGAAGAGTTCAGCGGGTAAAGGACTTGCTACACAAGCATGAGACTTGAGTTCAGATCCCGGCACCATGTAAAAACCCAGTGCACAGCAGCACATTCGTGTACCCGAGCACTGTGATGGAAAGAGCATCCCTGGGGCTTGTCGGCCGGTCAGTCTAGCCAAGTCAATGAGTTCCGAGTTCAGTGGGAAGCCCTGTCTCAAAAAATAAGGTATAAAAGTGACTGAGGAAGACCAATGTCAAACTCTGGCCTCTACGCACATATACACACACATGCATACATACACAAAATCAATAATGACAAAATAAAATGCCATATTGTATAGTGGGGACATAAATATTTTCTGAATAAAACTAAACCAAGGGACTAGAAAGATGACTCAGTGGTTAAAAGCACTTACTGTTCTTCCAGAGAACCTGAGTTCTTCCCAGCACATACATCTGGCAGCTCACAACCACCTAAACCTAGCTGCTAAGGATCTGATATCCTCTTCTGACATTCAAGGGCACATGCACACATGTGGCATACACCCACAAAGACACATAAACACACACATAAATAATTTTTTAAATTTAAAAAACACTAAGCCCCAAATCACTATATTGGGAGAAACATTTTTTCTGGAATGTAAGTATTACTGTTTTTTTATAGACCACTTCACAAATCTGCATGTCACCCTTGCACAGGGACCAAGCTAATCTTCTATGCATTATTCCGGTTTTAGTAAAGTTGCTACCAAGAGAGCACTGGGATTTATGTATTAAAACCCGGACTGAGGAGAAGGCTCAGGGAGCAAAGCTGAGTTTGATCCTGGGAACCCACCAGAGTTGAAGGAGAGAAATAACTCCACCAAAGTCGTCTCCTAACCTCCATGCACACACTGAGGCACAGGTCCACACACACACTTTTTTAAAAAAATTATTCAAATCAAAAGCTATGGCACTGGAAAACGCTGATGGGAGGCCAGCTGTAGAGCACGCCCGCGATCGTCAGGGCTTGTCACGTTTGCTCTTCCGGCTCTGGACTGAAGGATCTATAGGCGGAGGCGCTAGGCGCTGGTGGAGGCACAGTGGGCTATAGAGCAGACCTCTGCTAACGCAGAAAGTTCAAAGAAGGGGACGAATGTGCGTATCATCATCTCAAAACTGACGAGTGTTTCAGAGAGGAATCGGATGCAGAGTGTGACGGACACAGCTCGGAAGGCAGAAACGGAACTGCAAGTTCAAGTCCGGTCTGGACTACATAATGAGACCGCCTCAGAAAAACGGGGTTGGGGGGGTCTTACCTGAGCCAGGGCCATGGTTTCAGAACTCCAAGAACTTGTAGGTCCTTTTCAATATTTCTCTATTGGAAAACTGCAGGGTCCAGATAAGTCAAAGCTGGAATAAAAAGAACTCATGAAACCAGATGTGCCTCAGAGTTTCCCAAATATATAAGGGAATATGTGAGCATGTGTATTTTTTTTTGGGGGGGGGTCTCCCTGTAACCCAGGCTGGCCTTGAACTCACAGATCCACCTGCCTCTGCTTTCCAGGTGCTGGGATTAAAGGCATGCCCCCACTACACCTGGCAACCTGCTCTATTTTTATAATGGTGATAAAATGAAAAGCATCATCCTGACAGGCAATTCTTGGTTATTAATAATTTACAAAAGGAGAAGTACATGGATGGATAAAGAGAATGTGGCAAAATACATCTGGATCTTGCTGATGAGGAACAACATAGAATGTATTATAGTAGTTAACAAATTTATTGATTCCTTACTACATTCCAAGTATTACCTAAGGTTTTTTTTTTTTTTTTTTTTGCAGGGGCGGGGGGGGCGCAGGGTTGTTGTAGTGCAAAGGATGACATCCCAGGCTTTGTACATGGTGGACAGCACTGATCACTGAGCTACACCCCGAGCTCTAGGTTACATTTACTGGGAGTAATCCTTTACAGCAGGCCTAATCTTCCAGGATGGAACCACAACACAAAGAGACATAAACAAATAAAGGACAGTCTGGCAGATTTGGGCTTAGAACTGTGCTAATTCACCTCCATGACCCACACTACTGTCACTACAGTAAACTGCTTCCAATAAGACTACATAAAAAAAAAAAAAAGAAAGAAAGAAAAATGACAACACCTCATCATCTAACTTCTCGTTATAAGCCTCAAAAGCAGAAGACTTGCTAGAGAGCCAGCTCAGTGGTAGAGTGCTTGCCTCCAATGCAGAAGGCCCTGGGTTCAAACTCCAGCACTGGAAAGAACAACAACAAAAAAGTCCCAGAGACTGTCACCAAACCATTCCCTGTCTTTTCTGCTTTGAACCAAGATAAAAAGACACCTAGTATATGAATGAGCACATCTACACTGTAATCTGTCCTCCAAATTATAAGCCAAACCAAAACTGTTAGCGTCTCGTTAGGTTTACCTTCAGACCATCCAAAAAAAATTCGAAAAATTCAGCTCCTAAGAGAAATTTAATGTTTGCCAACTGCTCATAGGAATATCTGCTGGAAAGGAAGAATGTAAGAAGAATCTACACCTGTTATTTACTGAGATCAGAGGCCAAAGTAGCAGGTTAATAGGTCACTTCCAATGTTAAAGCCCAAACAGCTAAAGATTAACTGAAAAAAAAAAAGTGTATTATGCTACAAAATCATGTTTTTGATACACAGGAAGAAAATGTCACTGAACAGTTAGAATGTGAAGGATGAGATGGAGGGCTCTTTTGTAAGGATACTCACCACTTTCTCCTATCTCACCTCCCAGTACTGGGGATAAACCCTGACCTGGTCCACGCCAGAAAAGTTCTCTACCCCTGAGGTACATCTCTAACCCCCCAGGTGAAAGGTTTTTTTGTATGCTTGTTTTGAGACAGTGTCTCAAAACTGTATAGCCCCAGCTGGCCTGGAAGTTGATATGTAAACCAGGCTGCCTTCACTCTGTGAGATCCACTTGCCTCTACCACCCCTAGGACTGAAGGCAAGCACCACCTCACTGGCTCACAGATGAAGTTCTGTGAACGATGGGTAATTTAGGGATTCGTAATGGCTGCTGCATCTGAGATAGGATTAGGAGAGGCAGAGATTAACTGGAGATTAAATGATATCCTGGTTGGGCATGGTGACATTTGCTTGCAGCCTGCATTCAGGAGGCTGAGACAGGAAAAATGTTTCACCCACAAATCTGAGGCCAGCTTGGGCTACACAGTGAGTCCCCAGATACCATGTGTACACAATGAAACCTTGTCTCAAAAACTGGGGCTGGAGCGACGGTTCAGTGGGTAAGAGCACTGACGGCTCTTGCAGAGGTTCCAGGTTCAGTTCCCAGTTCCCACATGGCAGCTGACAACCATCCATAACACCGGTACCCCAGGATCTGACGCCCTCTTCTGACCTCCATGGGGACTGCATGAAACAGGTGCGCTTGCAAACATGCAGGCAATACACTCATACACGTAAAATAAAAATAGCAAAAAGTATCTCCAGTAATTAAAAAAAAAAAAAAAAAAAAGAGGCACAGAAACCTGGAGCATCACTGGTAAGAAAGCTACAACCTCACAATGTGGAAATGGGTTCACATTTAACACCTGAGGGTGAGCAGTGGTTTCTATTAATTCTACATTAATCTCTGCTCTTTTCAGGAAGAGTTGATTGTCACTATTACAGAAAAGGAAAGCCCATATGTCCTCAAACCCGGAAAAATTACTAACTACATTCGATGGAACAAAGACGAAGCAGAAACTAATGTTGCAGATTTAATACATGCAACAGTCCCGCTGGCTTTCTACAAAGGCAAGAGCAACCGTCCCTCCATTCCCTCGCCTGGGAAGAACGAACCCGACTCGAGATCTCGGGACACACCCCCCGACCACAGTTGCTCCCTCCACCTCCGCGGACTGGGGCAGCTGGACAGGGAAAGCCGCGGGCAAAGCCGTCCCTCCCGCTGTCGCGGGGCAGGGCCTGCGCGTGGAGGGTCAGGCCGCCATCCGACCCCGAGAGCCCGGCTCCCCCGGAGCTGCTGCTGCTGCGCTCCGCAGCGGTGCTCGTGGCTGAGTCTTTTTGTTCCGGGGGCCTTCACTCGAGTTCACCCATCTAACTCGGGGCCCTACCCGGCCCCAGGGCCATGAGGCGGAAAGAAGAGGACGCAGCGGGACAGCGCGGGTCCACTCCGCGTCACACACGCCAAGGCTCTCCCGCCAACTGACACCCAGTCCGCGCCGCCCCCGCGCCCATTTCCTCAGTGCTCCAAACCCACTCACCTCTCCCAGCCGACAGCCGCAAGACAGCCGGAAGGAAGTCGCGCGGAGGCCTCTGGGAAATGTAGTCCCTGCAAGAGAGGGACCGGTTCCCGCTCCCCAATGGACTGCGCGCTGTGCGCAAGCGCAGTTGCAAGAGGTGGGAGGGGAGGGGAGGGGAGGGGAGGGGAGGGGAGGGGAGGGGAGGGGAGGGGAGGGGAGGGGAGGGGAGGGGAGGGGAGACCTCAGGGTAAAGTGGGCTGCTTCTGGAAGCTGCCCAGGACTGAGCCAGATTGGCTCACACTTACGTTGTTTCCCTACCAGGGCTTAGAACTTGCGCTTCCAGCAGATGCTAAATCTGTGTGATAAACACACAGCAGTGTAAGGAACATGTATTAAATAGTTTGGAAGTTGTAATGATGTAAACCCATTTTGTTATAAATTTAAGAAGCACGAGCTGTAAGTTATAAACCCATAGTTCTATAAGTTTGTAAGTTGTAACAATGTAAGCCCATAGTTTCATAAGTACAAAGTGCATCTAATAGACAATTACCATGTAAGTAGTGATACTTTAAACCCATAATATAATTTCATAATTAGAATGTTAGAAGTTAGAGCCTAGTTTCATAAGTTAAAAGCCTGTTAGAAGCGGGCCCCACAGAACACTTCCCTTATTCAGAGAAATCTGAGGAGCTTTCCTTCTAGGAAAGGCATAAGCCAAAGCCTTTGCTCAGTTTCCTAGAAAGGCCTCTCTCTGGTCAAACTCTGGGCGGATAGGGCCTTAGAGTCCTTCTCCTATTGGATCTCTCAGTCACACCCCTACTCAAAGCAGGGATCTTCCTCAGTATCTGATCTCACAGCTGGACTCCCAGCTTTAGAGCCCAGGGGTCCTGCTCCTATCAGACCCCAATGATCACACAGGCCGTTCCTAGTAATAAGGCCCGGGACAAGGTATGTAGTCATCTGGCAACTGAATGGCTAGTGGAGCCACACTGCCAAATTCCCTATAAAATCTAGGGCCAAAGGCTAGATGGCGAACGCTCATTCATGAGAATTCCCTAGAGTGTGTTCCCCTTTGTCTGGAGACCAGTCAGTCAGTCCAGACTAGATCAGCCATACCAGCTTACCTGTCATCGATCCCCACCAGAAAGCCAGACAGCCGGACAGCCCTGAGCCATCGCTGGATCACAGCCCCACCTGCTGGACTAGCCGCGGAGCCTGATTGGAGCCCCCCCGGACAGTTAGGAACTCCCGGAGCTGTCTGTGAGTACACACAACTACTTGTCATCTGGGACAGGTACAGGGATGACTGTGTGTGCCAATCTGTTTTGCCAACTGATAAGTCAATAAAATCTGTTATACCTCGATACCTAGTCTCTGGGTCCCCTTTCCCTAACGAAAATTGTTTAGGCCCAAGCCGCGAGACAAGCAGGTTTTCAGCTTATATACCCGGCGGTGTGTAGGCATTTTTCAGGGCATTCAATAAAAATATCCTCAAAGGGGCAGCAGAACCTGCACTCAGAAAGGTCGCTCAGGCTCCTAGTTTTCTCCCTCCTGCTTTTCTGGCTCTCCCCTCCCACTCTCCCGTCTCCCACCTTTGTGAGTCAGGATGTTAAGACCTAGTTAGGTTTTTGTTTTGCAATAATGGACATGAAGCCCGGGCCTCCAGGACTAGAAAGATATTCTGCTTTCTTCTAATGTCTTTGTATTTTGGCCAGGCTCACGGTTGGAGCTTGTAATCTTAGCTTCAGGAGGCTGAGGCAGGAAGATTGCAAATTCAAGGTCGGTCTGTGCTACGGAGTGAGTTTTTCGAGGCCAATCTACTGTGAATGAAAGAGAAAGGGCCAGGGTTGTGCCTCAGTGGTAGAGCACATGCCTGGCTGGTGCACAGATGTGATAGACCCAGTGCTGCTTTTTGAAAATAGCATCATTTCCCAAGCACACTGCAGAGGAACCTTTATCTTAAACCAGACGACCACTCAATGTAGGTCTTTTCCAGGCCTCTTTATTTTGTTCCAGTGATCTGTTTCTTGATCCCTGCATGCCGGAGCCTGTCAGCAGAAATCGAACCGTACCTGAAGCGGGGAGTGAGGATTGAGAAATATATATGGGGATCTGATACCCTCTTTTGACCTCCTAGGGCATTACAGGTCACAGGTGCACTTAAATATGCAGAGGCAATACAATTATACACATAAAAATAGTAAAATATTTTATTTAAAAAGTTTCTTCAGGAAATCAGGAAACAAATGAACCAAAACAAGGTCTATTTACTCAAACATAAAACGTGAAGTTAGGAGACATGACTAGAGGCCTTCTAGCACCACAAATACTAAGCCTTGTTTTAAAGATACTTTTTATTATAATAATCAGTACAAATATTCAGGAAACTTCCATAAAACTGGTTGCCTAGAAAACCAAGTTTCTATTAAAAATCATCTTTAAAGTATTAGAGATTTTGAAATACTTTTTAAATGTGTGCACCACCATGTTCCTTATGTTTGGGGTTGGTTTTTTTCATTTATTTTTTTGAGACAGGGTCTTGCTATGTATCTCAGCCTGACTGACCTTGAACTTGTGATCTTCCTATTGAAACCTCCAGAGTGCTGGGATTATAGGCATGTGCCACTATGAAAGCCCCTTACCTTTGTTCTACTTAAAAAAAATTAACTTCAGGGCTCAGCAGTTAAGAGCACTGGCTGCTCTTACAGAGGTCCTGCTCAGTTCCCAGCACCCACATGGCAGCTAACAACCTTCTGTAACTCCAGTTCCAGGGGAACTGATGCCGTCTTCTGACCTCTGCAGGCATTGCATGACATGGGCACTCTTAAGGCAATACACTCACACACATAAAAAATTAAATACTTTTGAAAAAAATTAACTTCTAGCACAAGTTAGTGTGTGGGGGGGTATTTTTGTTTCTTGTTAGTGTTTCTTGTTATTTTTTGTTTTTTTGACAGGGTCTCCCTGTAGCCCCAGCTGCCCTGGAGCTCACTACGTAGAGCAAGCTGGCCTCAGTCTCACAGAGATCCACCTGCCTCTGCCTCCAGAGTGCTGGGATTAAAAGCGTGTGGCACCGTGTCCAGCTGCTTTTGTTTTTGAGACAGAGTCTCATGTACTGTGTAGATAAGGATGCCCTTGAACGCCTCCTGATCCTCTTTCCTCCACCTTCTGAGTGCTGGAATTACAGACATGTACCATCACATCCAGCCTGTATTTCCTGTGTTGTTGATACTGTACCATTTGGAGCCTTGATTCTTGAATATTGTTGCTAAAATTCCTCCTGGAAGGTACTAAGTTTAGTCCCTTCCTCTCCCGGTCTTACAACAAATGAGACACAAATTTCCCAACTCAGTTAGCCAAATTCTAGCTAATTTATTTGGGCTTACTAACAGAGCAGTGGGTGGGGGGGTTACTTATAGAAGAATGGGCGCCCTCCCCACCTCCGTAAATTACACCAGTAAGTCAATAACCAGGCTTGGATCTTGCGCCTTCCCGGCAGTCAGACCAAAAATGTCAAGGAGGGGAAGAAAAGGGCCTACCTCATAGAACTGTCAGCTTATATGCCTTTAGTCCCTCCCCGTCTCACAACCAAGGCCATTGGGCTGGTTTGGAGGGGTGGAGGACTTTCCCAGCGCTTCATTTTTCTTTCTTGAGGTAGTCCTGCGTAAGTATCACCCGGCCTGAGAGGGAGGTGTTTGTCCATAGGTCGTCCATCTGGCTTGTCTCTCGGAGAATTAATCCACTCCACAAATACTCAACCCAGGTACAGCTAATGCATAGGTAGCCGCAGACAACTCCCTTGGTAGCAGACTTTACATAAAAACAGGACCCAGAGGCTCAGCCATCTCTTTTACTAAACATATCACAATATTCCCCATGCCAGATGTGGTGGTAATCCTTCTAATTCCAGCAGCAGGGACATGGAGACAGGAGGATCTATAGTTCCAGGCCAGCATGGGATTCATTCATACCCCAGACTCCCCAGACAGGGTCTCCCTGAAGCCCCAGTGGCCTGCAACTCACTTTCTGACCAGGCTGGAGTTGATTTCACGAAGATCTGCCTGCATCTGCCTTCAAAGTGCTGAGATTGAAGGCATGCACCGCTATGCTCAGCTGACCCCATGTTGGGTTTTGTTCTTAAAAACAGTATTTCCCTGTAGCCCACCTGGCCTGGAACCCGTCATGTAGGCCAGCCTGGCCTCAATCTCATAGAGATCAACCTGCCTCCGCTTCCCAAATGCTGAGTTTGAAGGTGTGCATCACCACACTTGGCTCTGTCTTAAAAAATAAATCAATAATATAATATAAAATAAATGCAAATGCTCCTGACTTAAATCACCACGGGGCCAGGTACTAGACAACAAATAATTACCTCAAGGGCCCAGAATTCTGCCAATGTTAATCTGTCTCCAATCTTAAACTCAGTGTACCAACCCTGTCTGAATTTCCATCTCATGGTAACCCTAAAAAAGGCTTTGGTCCATGCTCTGCCATAATGCTTTTGGATAGACTTGGGATTCTGAATGGCACGGGATCCTTCCAGTTCCAGGAATCAGAGTATAAACTTGTTCATGTCAATCATCTCTGTGGGGCCCCACCATAATAAAGATGGCACTTAGAGGAAGTACAAAGGGAGTGGCTTGGGTATGACTTGTTTTTTGACAAAAGTTTGATTGGGTCTTAGAACTTCCTACCTCATGAACAGCTCGTGTTATGCTCATCATATCTATAGAAGCTAATGTAACCTTGAATGCTTGCAGCCTGTGTGCCGAGATGACATTTAGGATGATTGGTTCCCTGGCTCCTGCTTTTGAAATCCCCTTGTGGCCTTTATAAGATACTACATAACTTTTATTAAAGGGTTCCTGCTTTGACTGGACTCCCTGTCCATCTGATTGTCTCTGGGATTGGAGGCTGGAAGTGGGTGGACAGCGTACTCACCTTTCTCCGGCCCCCTGTGGGAATTCCCCTAGGGTGCCCGAGACACATCTCCATGTCTGTCAGTGTGACCACACCCAAATAAAACACATTTCAAGTACATTTTAACATAAAGGGTCCAATATACTATTATTGATACTTAAGTCTTTAATATGTAGGAATATGATTTATTCTTTATCTCTTGACAGGCATTAGTTAAGAAATTGAGACCATCAGTTCAGTCAAGTCTCCTAAATTCTGGATTTGGTTGCTTGTCATTAATTTGTTCTTTAATTCTCTATGTTCTTTGTAATTAGACTCGAAGACAAAACCGTATTCTGAATTCCTTTTTCCTTTCTAAAGAATACTTCACAGAAGGTACTCTGCGTGTTAACTGCATCAGGAAAGACCCTAAGTTTATGGACGTGAGTATGAACTCACAGCTGCTGCCGTTCTGCTCCACCCCCTATAAACTTGCTGTCAATCTTTCCCCATGGTGATACCACCACTGGTGGACAGCATTCTCCACTCAGTAAAACCGCAATTTCAAATTCCATCATCCAGGTATGGCAGTACATGTCTTTAATCCCAGCATTCAAGAGGCAGAGGATCTCTATGAGTTCAAGGTCACCCTGATCTACATAGTGAGTTCTAGGCCAGCCACGGCTACATTGTGAAACCCTGACTCAAAACAAAACGAAACAAATTCCGTCATATCTCTTTGATCTTTACCAGCTAGAATCTCTACTAAAAGAACTTTGATCAACATTTAATTGTTCTCAAATAGAAAAGATAAATGCTCCCTTCTTTCATTTATGAATACTACTCTAAGCTGGGTGTGGTTATGCATCCTTTAACCCCAGCACTCAGGATGAAGGGGGAGGCAGATCTCTGCATTCCATGCTAGCTTGGTCTACATAGCAAGTTCTAAGTCAGCAAGGACTGCAGCATGAGACCCTGTATCAAAATAAAATAAAATTTAAATAAAAAAAAAAAGACTGCCCCAGTAGGCTCCAAAACTTATCAATGCATTTGATAAAAAGAAAAAGGCAGACGAAAAAAATCTCTTAATGGTTCTGACAAAAAGACCCAGGAACCAGCATTAGGGGACTCCAAATAACCAGACAGGACAATTTGGTTTTTAAAGTACTACGATAGGAGCTGGAGAAATGGCTCAGCAGTTAAGAGCACTGGTTGCTCTTACAAAGGACTCAGGTTCAGTTCCCAGGATCCACATGGCAGCTAGCAACTGTCCATAACTCCAGTTCCAGGGGATCCAACACCCTCCTCTGATCTCCAAGAGCACAGGTGCTCTTACATACATGCAGGCAATAATACTCATACACATAAAATAAAAATAGTAAATAAAATATTAAAAAGTACTACAATAGAATTTTTTTAAAGAGAGTAGGAATTATATTGTAGGTCAATTTTTTTTTTTCCTTTTTGAAACAGGGTCTCCCTTTAGCCCCAGCTGGCCTGGAACTCCATTTGTAGACCAGGCTAGCCTCAAATTCAGAGATCTGCCTGCCTCTGCCATCTGAGTGCTAGGATTAAAGGTGTGCACTGCCATGTCCAGCTTAAATTTCCAGTTTTGTATGTTGTCTTTATTATTGACTGGAACTACAGAACACAGAATGTATATTGTTAACAAATTGTTAAGATTTTTGCCCTTTGTATATTTTAACAAGTGGAATGAGGATATCTAAAGTTCCAAAAGGGATAAATGTTGGTGGAAGACGTTTCTCCAACGATCACACCTGTAGTCTTCCATATGAATTCCCACAAGTAATTTTAAGCCTTTATAATATATAGTGGTTTTAAATAATGACATTATTATGATTACATGTCTGGTTGATTCTTCTGTAGGTCAACTGACGTTACTCAGTAGCATTAAGTTGGTAGCTGGTCTCGAGGATCCAAAAACTATTCTAATGAATCAATGTCTGGTGTCATACAGTGCATATGCACAAATCTGGTTTCAGCAAGGTTCTCTCCCTGCCTGCAGTCTTGGGGTGTCTCCATGTAGTCTCTTCAGCAAAGTAGCCAGATTTTCAAATATGACAGTACAGGGATTGAAAGAATATTTCAAGAGATGAGGCAACCCTACAAATAAAGCCTGGGCCCATAAACTGGCACAGAAGTACTTCTATGGTCTCCTGGGTAAGTGTCAGTGTTTACCCATATTTAAGGTAGAGGATGAAGATTCCATAATCTGTTGCGAGTTTTGAAGAACCTGCAGTCATTTCTGCCAACATTTGACAAAGGAAAAAACTACAGCCAGAGAGCAGTTAAATGTTTTAACTTAGCCCAAGTGATGGAATAGAGATGTGGTTTTCCCATATTTGTTTATATATGGGGCAATTTTTTACAATAAGTATGTTGAAGTATCATGTTTGAGAACAGACTGTAGAACACAATGAGCACATTAAATCAACAAATTTCTTTAATAGTATAAAATCTTTTATGTTAAATCAGTTACATGTATGAAGCAAAGAGATGAACTGTAACATTCACAGAATGCTCTATAAGACTAAGACTTTCTTACATTTTCACACATGAATTTTCAGATGATGGGTAAGATGGGAGTGCTGTCGAAAGGCCTTCTTACATTCCTTACATTCATAGGGTTTCTCACCAGAATGAATTCTCAGATGTTGAATAAGAGAAGAATTAAGTCGAAAGGCCTTCCTACATTCCTTACACTCAAAGGGTTTCTCACCAGTATGAATGCTCTGGTGAAGAGTAAGTTTTTGACGCAATCTAAAGGACTTCCCACATTCCTTACAAGTGTAGGGCTTCTCGCCAACATGAATACTCTGATGCTGTGTAAGTTGTGAGAGTAGCCTGAAGGCCTTCCCACATTCTTTACAGTCATAGGGCTTAACACCAATATGAATACTCTGATGTGAAATCAGCTGTGAGTAACGACTAAAGGCCTTCCAGCATTCCTTACATTCATAAGGCTTTTCACCAGTATGTATTCTGTGATGAAGAATAAGATGATAACCTCGACTAAAGGTCTTTCCACACTCATTACATTCATAGGGCTTCTCACCAGTATGAATTCTCTGATGGAGTGTTAGTTGTTGTCGAACTCTAAAGGCCTTCCCACAGTCTTTACATTCATAGGGCTTCTCACCAGTATGAAGTTTGTGATGAACTCTAAGGCCAGAGCCACACAAAAAGTCTTTCCCACACTCTTTACACTCATACAGTCTGTCAGCAATATTAAGTTTCTGATGTCGGGTAAGGTGTGCATACTGTCTAAAAGCCTTCCCACATTCTTTACATACATAGGGCTTCTCACCAGTATGAATCCTCTGATGAAGAGTAAGTTGTCCTCGTACTCGGAAGGCCTTTCCGCATTCTTTACATGCATAGGGCTTCTCACTAATATGAACTTTCTGATGTGCTCTGAGGTCTGGGCCGTATATGAAAGCTTCCCCACACTCCTTACACTCATAGAGTTTTTCACCAGAATGAAGTCTCTGATGTCTAGTAAGGTGTGCAGTCTGCCTAAAAGCCATCCCACATTCCTTACATTCATAGGGTTTCTCACCAGTATGAATTCTTTGATGAAAAATAAGCTGCTGGCGTACTCTAAACGCCTTCCCACACTCACTGCACTCATAGGGTTTCTCCACAAAATGGATTCTCTGATGAGGAGCAGCGGATGTGCACTTCTGGTAGGATACTTTTTCAGGTGCGATTTTCACTTGACTGAAATATCCCTCTTGAGATCCCTCTTGTCCTTTGTATTTTCTTTTCGACTCCCACTCATTTTTTAAAACAAGGCCCTTAAATCCACTGCTTTCAATTCTTTCTATTATCCTCCACTGAGATAAATTAATTTCATAAATGCCATTTTCTGAGGTTAATTGATTGGTCATCTCCTTAGTTTCCAAATCTGAAAGGAAACAAGAAAGCAAATGCATGTTGCTTTCCTTTTACTAAAAGAAGTAAAATTTCTACAGCAGAAATAAAAGACAACAAGTAATGCTCAATCAGACTCAAAAATATTGTTAGATAATGGGTGGGGGCAAAGGAGACCTTCACTGGGAAAATGAGAGTTCACAGAAGAAAAGTGAAGCGCATCAGACAAACATTTCAAGCCACTGCTTCACATTTTCAGGTGCAGATCAGAACCACCAGGAGCTCATTAGAAACACTGCTTAAGGACCACCCAAACCACCTGATCAGATTCTAATTTTTTTTTTTTTTTTTTTTTGAGACAGGGTCTGCCTGTATCCTCAGCTGAGCAACTTCTGCCTACCAAGTGCTGGGATGAAAGGAAAATTCTAATTTTTGTTCCTATTTTCCATGTATGTGGGTGAGCTTTGTGTATATATGCACATGTGTAGAGCACATGTGCATATGGAGCTCCAAGGTTAATGTTGGGAATCTCCTATCTCTGTCTTTCAAAGCTGGAATTACAGGTAGGCTACCATGCCCACAAAGAATTTACATAGGTTCTGGAGATCTGAACTCCCCAACCCAGATTCTAATTTTTATTTTATTTATTTATTTATTTGGTCTTTTTGAGACAGGGTCTCCCTGTAGCCCCAGCTGACCTGGAACTCATTGTGTAGACCAGGCTGGCCTTGAAGTCACAGAAATCTGCCTCCTGAGTGCTGGGATTAGAGGCCACACCAGGCCCTACTATTCTTTGTGCGTGTGGTACAGAGCACAAAGTCAGAAGGCAGCTTGCAGGAGTTGGTTCTCTTATTCTACCATGTGGCTTCTGGAAATTCAACTTAGGTTGTCAGGCTTGGCAGCAAGCACCTTACACACTGAGGCATCTCACCAGTACCTGCATCAGATTCTAAATCTCTGAGAGAATATTTAATATTCTTCACATTTAACATTTTCTTTAAAAATATTTTATTTGGTAGGGCTAAAGCAATGGCTCAGCAGTTGAGAGAAGTTGTTTTTCTAGAGGACCAGAATTCAGTTCCCAGCACCAACATGGCAGCTAACAACTGGCCATAATGACTTCCAGTTCCAGGAAACTGGATGCCTACATGGGCATTGCACCCACATGATAATTTACATATAGGCAAAACACTCATCTACAGCAAATGGAAAAATAATAAGAAATCAAACTCTGTCTCAAAAAAACAATAATAATAATAATAATGAAAATTAAAAATTTTTTAGTTAAAAAATTTTTTTAATTATATGATGTCTATATCTGTGTATGGGACTGTATGTATGTGGGGTGCCCAGGGAGGCCAGAAGAGGCACTGGATCCCCTAAAGCTGGAGTAACAGGCAGTTGTAAGCTGCTCAATGTGGGTGCTAGGAACTGAAGTCAGGTCCTCTGCAAGAGCAGTATTAACCACTGAACCATCTCTCCAATTCCCAACATTTTTTTAAAAGTTTTTGTTGCTGTTGTTGAGACAGGGACTCATGTATTCCAGGTGACATCACACATACCTACAGATAACACTGAACTTCTGATCCTCCTGATTCCAACTCCCAAGTGTTAACACCACAATCATTTGCCATCAGCACCCGTTTTCCATGGTGCTAGGAATTGAACTCAGGCTACATGCACACTAGGCAAACAGTCTACCAAATGAACCACTATCCCAGTGCGCTGTGTATGCATTTCTAACTGTGAGTCAATACTTGTTAGTTTGGTTAAGTGCTTCCTGAGTAAACTGTTCCTTTCTTTGCTTGGGATTTGTGTATTTCCTTATCTTTGGGAATACCTGTGCTGAACATGGTGGCAAACACCTTTAATCTCAGCACTTGAGAAGCAGAAGCAGGTGATCTCTGGGAGTTGGAGGCCCGCCCGATCTACATAGCCAGTTCTAGGCTAGCCAGATTAGACAGTGAGACCCTGTCTCAAAAATAAACTAATTAAAAAAACCATCAGAACACAAAAACCTCATAAAGCTGGACACAGTGGCACACACCTTTTATCCCAGTACTTGGGTGGCAGAGGCAGACGGATTTCTGGGAGATAAAGACAAGTCTGGCAAGCTGGGGCTATAGGGAGACCCAGTCTCAAAAACAAAACAAACCCAAACCTGTAAACACTACTTAGTGACCTGAATGTGGACACTGAAATTGTCTTATTACACAAAATAAAAACTCTAAGTTCAAAACGATTCTCCTCAGTCAGACCTCAATCTACAGGGAAACAACATATGCTTCTACTTTTAAAATCTTAAGGAATCTTTACTTACTTTGAGACAAGTGTCTCCCTATGTAACCAAGGCTGGCATGAATTCATGATACTCCTGCCTCAGCCTCCTGAGTACTGGGATCATTGGTGTGCATCACTATGCCTGGCTTAAGGAATCATTTTTAACAAGCATTACAATGAGTGATTAAAACAGGACAGAGGCCGAAGCTAAAGCAAGGGATCATCTGTCCCTGTAGTGTATTTACATTCATCCTCCTCCTCAGTGTGCAGAGAGATGAAAACGCAAATGAGAACGATATTCTATGGCTGTGATGCTAGCAGACAGTGGGATGAAGTGGGAGGATCGCATGCGTTGAGGCCAGCACGGGCTACCTAGTATACTGAGTCAAAGAAAGAAAAAAAGGAAGGGAGGGAGGGAGAGAGGGATAAAGAGCAAGACAGAGAAAGGAAAAAAAGAAGAAAGAAAAACTGGCAAAAAGACTGCAGTTCTGTGCTCCAGGATCCTACATCTAGAGTAACACACATGAAACTCTAGGTGCTGATAAAACACGGTATTATGGTATCAGGTAGAGTATCAAGCATATACTCCTTTAAAAGTTTATGAGCAAAGTTGAATAAAAATTGCTTGCATCTCTGACCATAATTTAAACAGCCTTCCTGGACTGAGGATGAGCTGGATGGCAGAATGTTTGCACAGGGCAAGATGCCTGGTTCTACCCAAGTGCCACAAATGGAAAAAGAAACTCGAGAACCAATGCTACAAGGCTTTCCTGTGTCACGCCATTCTCCCCCTTCCCTCTGCCCACCGTTCCACATAGCACTCTATTAACTGGCATTATTACATTTTCTATTTACTTATAGTGATGAGGTTTCTCTGATTACAAGAATTCCATGGGACATGGACATTACTGGTGGTTTTTAGCCACTGAATTGCCAGCACCTATAACAGTGCCCAGCTTGGAGGCTGTCTACCTGGTACACCTCATCTCTAACTCACTGAGGTTCTTTCCCCAAGCCTGACTCACCTGGATTTCCTCTTCTTCCTTTCCTCACAACTTTCCAGGGTTCTTTTCCTTGCTCCAGTAAGGAAATTACATCTGGTTTAGAAATGAAGCATCCTTAGAAGAAAAGAAATAGGAGGTGATAAGGACAAGGTAACTTCAAAGCTTGTTGGGTTCCTAGTAGTGAAATCACCAGAAGCTATAGGTTAAAATGATAATTGATAAAGTCTTCAAAAAGAAGACAAAAGGATGGTTTAAAATTTTTCACGTTAGCCAGGCATCGTGGTGCACACCTTTAGTCCAGCATTATGAGGGAGAGGCAGGAGGCTCTGGGTGTTCCAAGGCCAGCCTGGTCTACTTAGTGAATTCCACACCAGCCAGGGCTACAGGGAGTCCTGTCTCCAAAAAACAAAACAAGTTCACACTGAGGTTATATCATAAACAGAGATTACATAGGAAGGGAAACAAGTTTTGTGTGACTTTGGGCAAGTTACTTCTACGCTTCATTTCCTTTACCTATGAAACAGCAATAACAGGAGTGTCTGTCACAGCTTGGCATGGCAGCTCAGCCTAGAATCCCAGCTCTACAGTGGCTGAGGCAGGAGTCTGACTCTGAAGCCACTCTGGCCTATGTAGGACACTTTCTCAAAAAAACCAAACCAAATCAACCAACCAACCAACCAACCACACAACAGTACTCACGGTGGAAACATGCAGACTAAGGTGACACAGAAATTCATGAAGTGTTTCACAGTTTGCAAATACAATACTCACATATGCAATTCTCAAAAAAAAAAAGTCAAAAGGAAAAAAATAGTGCCTATCTTCTAGGTTGACTGTGAAGACCGTACCAGTGTCTCTGCCCATCCACACGACCTACCTGCAGCAAACACACCGCACTGACCACAGTGTCTCTGCCCGTCCACACGACCTACCTGCAGCAAACACACCGCACTGACCAGTGTCTCTGCCCGTCCACACGACCTACCTGCAGCAAACACACCGCACTGACCAGTGTCTCTGCCCGTCCACACGACCTACCTGCAGCAAACACACCGCACTGACCAGTGTCTCTGCACGTCCACACGACCTACCTGCAGCAAACACACCGCACTGACCACAGTGTCTCTGCCCGTCCACACGACCTACCTGCAGCAAACACACCGCACTGACCAGTGTCTCTGCACGTCCACACGACCTACCTGCAGCAAACACACCACACTGACCACAGTGTCTCTGCACGTCCACACGACCTACCTGCAGCAAACACCCGCACTGACCACAGTGTCTCTGCACGTCCACACGACCTACCTGCAGCAAACACACCGCACTGACCACAGTGTCTCTGCACGCCCACACGACCTACCTGCAGCAAACACACCGCACTGACCACAGTGTCTCTGCACGTCCACACGACCTACCTGCAGCAAACACACCGCACTGACCACAGTGTCTCTGCACGCCCACACGACCTACCTGCAGCAAACACACCGCACTGACCACAGTGTCTCTGCACGCCCACACGACCTACCTGCAGCAAACACACCGCACTGACCACAGTGTCTCTGCACGCCCACACGACCTACCTGCAGCAAACACACCGCACTGACCACAGTGTCTCTGCACGTCCACACGACCTACCTGCAGCAAACACACCGCACTGACCACAGTGTCTCTGCCCGTCCACACGACCTACCTGCAGCAAACACACCGCACTGACCAGTGTCTCTGCACGTCCACACGACCTACCTGCAGCAAACACACCGCACTGACCACAGTGTCTCTGCACGCCCACACGACCTACCTGCAGCAAACACACCGCACTGACCACAGTGTCTCTGCACGCCCACACGACCTACCTGCAGCAAACACACCGCACTGACCACAGTGTCTCTGCACACCCACACGACCTACCTGCAGCAAACACACCGCACTGACCACAGTGTCTCTGCACGTCCACACGACCTACCTGCAGCAAACACACCGCACTGACCACAGTGTCTCTGCACGCCCACACGACCTACCTGCAGCAAACACACCGCACTGACCACAGTGTCTCTGCACGTCCACACGACCTACCTGCAGCAAACACACCGCACTGACCACTAGCATCGTGACTCTGCTGGGAGAACAAGATGCTTTCCAGAGACAGTTACTGCCGCTTCATTTTTCTTCTTCTGTGTGTGTTTGTGTGCATGTTGTTGTGTTGTGAGGTGTATATACTTGGTAATGAAGACATGTGATCATATGTATACGTCTGTGTGCATGTGTGTGTACATGTATGTGGAGGTCAGATACTGACACCAGTTGTTTTCCTCAATCGCTCTCCACCTTATTTTTTTTTAATTTACTGTGTATGTGTCTCTGTGTATGATGCATGTATGTTTTGAATACAGGCATGCTAATGCCAAGGTGTGCCTGTGGAGGTCAGAGAACAACATCTGGGAGTTGACTTTCTCCTTTCTCCTTCTACCTAGCTGAGGCATGGTCTCATTTTGCATTCTGCAGGTCAACTGGCCCTCAAACTCCTGGGAATGTCTCTTGTCTCCATCGCTCATCTCACCACAGGAGGGATTACAGACAGCTGCCACCACACCTGGCTTCTTGATGTGAATTCCAGGAACTGGACTCAGGTTGTCAGGCTTGCTTCCACCTGCTGAGCCATCTCTCTGGTCCTCCACCTTAAGATCTGGTCTCTCACTAAGCCTGAAGTTCACTGATTTGGCTAGGCTGGTTGGCCAATGAGCTCCAGGGATCCACCTGCCTCTGCCCCTTCCGACCTGGGGTTACAGGCAGGCATCATCACCACTGTCTTTTTATATGGGTTCTGAGGATTCAAACTCGGGTCCTCAAGCTTGTGTGCTAGGCACTTTACTAACCCAGCTGTCTCCCCAACACTACTTACTGAGCTTCCTGACATTCATACAACGGATATAAATGCAAAATTGGACTTTTCATTTTCAGTCATAAAAGTGGGTACAAATGCTCATTAACAAAAGGGATCTTGGGCTATAAATAAATCCCAGTGACTCAACTTATCATTATAAAAAATATCCATTCTTTTGATAGAGGAAAAACTAAGAAAAAAGTATAGTCATCTTAATTATGTAAAACATTTAAATTATATGTGTTCTTTTGATATAGAAAAATTAAGAAAAAAGGTATAGCCATTTTCTTTATGAATATACCAACACACAAATAAATATACATTTAAAAAGTACTATTTGTTTTTTGGTATTGGGAAGGCTATAAATCACCTACATTTAAAATCTAGTCCCTAAACCAAGTGGTAGCTCATACCTTCAATCCCACTACTCAAGAGGCTCAGGCCAAGAGGATTACGGTGAGTTCAGCCTGGGTTATAGAATGTGACCATGCCACCTCCCCAAATTAAATCAAATAAGGAAAATAAAAAATAAAAATCCAGGGACTAGAGGGATGCCTCAGTCATTAAGAGCATTGGCTGCTCTTGCAGAGTCCCAGGTTTGGTTCCCAGAATGCACATAGTGACTAAAAACCATCCACAATTCCAGTTCCAGTGGATCTGATGCCCTCTTCTGGCCTATGAGGGCACTGCATGGCATGGGTGCATGTACATATATGCAGGCAGAACATTCATATACATAAAATAATTTTTAAAATAAAATTTAGATTTTATTTTATGTGTATGAGTGTATTGCCTGCATGAGTGTAAGTTTACCTGTGTTGGGGAATGCCTGAGGAGGTCAGGAGGGCATTTGAATCCCTGGAACTGGAGTTATAGACAGTTGTTGGCCACCATGTAGGTGCTGAAACTGAACCCTCTGCAGGAGCAGCCAGTACTCTTTAACCCCTGAGCCATCTCTCCAGGCCCATAAAATAATTTTTTCAATTAAAAGATAGGTAGGTAAAATAAAAATCCAGTCACCTTAAAGGCCCAGATATAACAGAGAATACAATTTGAATTACTAAAGGCAGATAACCTTACCTAGTGAGACCACATTTCGATAGTTCTCCAACATCACATCTTTGTACAAATTCCTCTGTTCCAAGTCTAGGTACTCCCACTCTTCCTGAGAGAAGGCTATGGATACATCACTGAACATCACTGTCACCTGAAATGACAAACCTTGAGTTACAACTCAATAAAAGAAAAAAAAATAGAGACCAAATAGAAATTTCGGAAGAGAAATGGCAGAAAGTGGGGCTTTCCAGCGAGGAAACAGGCCCAAGCTGGAGGGCGGTAGGTTGGAAAACCAGGGTGCTGAAACAGGGCCTTCCGTGCTCCTTAAGGACCCTGTTGCTTATGCCTCACCCCATTCCTCCTTCTTTGGTATTTTTCAGAAGGAGATCACAGGCGTGAACCACATCTGCCTGCTACAAATTCTTTCACATACTCTGACACAGTTCAATAATCCAAAAGACATGTTCAGGAAAGACAAAAATATCAAGCTGATGGCGATGCACACCTGTGATCCCACCAAGTGAGGTGCATGGGATGGGGCGGGGGCACAATACACAAAACAAACAAGGCAGGAGGACCAGGAATGCAAAGCCACCTGGGTTATATACCAAGCACATCTTTCTCTTTCTCTCTCTGTGTTCAGTTCTTTCCTTCCAGCTTTATGTAGGGGATCAAACTCTCAGGTCATCAGGCTTTCATGGTCAGCCAGTAAGGGCCTTTACTCTCTAAGCCATCTTGCCAGCCTTCTGTTCTCTTCTGGAGACAGAGTCTTACACTATAGCCCAGGCTTGCCTGGAACTTGTGGCCATCCGACTGCCTCAACCTCCTGGTAGTGCTGGAGTGAGCCACTACCTCTGGTGCCAAGATTGTCTTTTTAAAAACTAGGGGCTTAGGAAATGCCATACAAGCACGAGGACCTGAGTTCACATTCTGAGCATCTAGATGAAAGCTGGGAAGCAGCAGTGAGTGTCTGTCAAGCCCAGCACAACCTGTTCAGCTGCAAATGGAACACTGGTTCTGGTGGTAACTCTTAGCAATTCCCAGAGATCTTAGATCTCTTTGCATACAAGACCCAGACACCTTAGTACACCCAACCCTAAAAACACAAGACATATCTTAAGTAAGGCTAAACAAGAGCAAATCTTATATACTTAGAAAATTCAAGTCTAGAAAAGCTTGAGCGCTTTCCTGAGTGGCCTAATGGGTCCATATCCCCCAACAACTTATAAGAGATTTTGGATAATGTATAACTGCCTTGGACTGGAAAAGACCAAGGCAGTGCCTGTGTTCTTCAGCTTCATCCCTCACTAGATCTCAAACAACTAGGAGGAAGTCCTGGACAGGGCTCTGACAGGTAAGTTTTGGGATAAAGAAGTGTTCATGGACCTTAACACGGCAGTCAGTTCCAGAAGAATATGAATAGTTGACTTACACGGGCCATGGTTTAGACATTTACGAAACTGCACAGTCCTGCTTGATTTATTCTCAGGAGAAGCAGAGTCCACAGAGGCCAGCGCTAGGGGGAGAAAAGGTCCAAAAAATGAGACTGGGTCAGGACTCCCAAGAAGACTTAACACAGATTCACCAGACAGAAGGAAAGAAATTTGTAAGGACCAAGTCTGGCAATCATTACCACGGCAAAACTGTTGGCCCTGCCTGCCCACAGCCAAGACCACAGCTTTGATCCTCCTGTCACTGCCTCCAAAAGTCCAGTTTAGGACTATATTTTATATATAATATCTTCAGGACTGTTATTTGTTATAATCTATTCATGCAGTGGATCAGAAAATCCACAATAAAAGAAATGAAATCACCTGCAGAAATGGAAAGTTGAGGGGCTGGAGAGACGGCTCAGTGGTTAAGAGCACCGAGGTTTAGTTCCCAGCACCCAAACGGCGCCAACAATCATCTGTAACTCCAGGTCCAAGGAATCCAAAGCCCGCCCTCTTCTGACTTCCCAAGACACTGAACGACACGCGTGCAGAGACCCACGCAGAGAATACACTCAGTTACGTAAAATAAAAATAATTTTTAAAAAGGAATTTTAAGTTGAGAAGTAGAAAAGCTACACTTGGAGTTTTTATTTGAACCACAAAGCCAGCTCGTTCAATTTTAGCCCAAGTTTGTGAAACCCAGAAGTCGGCTCCAATGAGAAAATCCTGGGATGCACGATTCTTAAAAAGAACAGAAATGGCGCACTTGGGAAGCAGAAGCAGGAAGATCTCTGGGAGTTCAAGGCCAGCTTGGTCTACATAGCGAGTTCAGGCCAGTTTGGACTACAGGGAGACCCTGTCCCAAAAAAGACAAAAAAACCGAACAACCCAGAAATGGCACTGATGTGGCTACACGGCGGAGGACGCTGGGGTCGGAATCCCACGCTCCAGGGCCACAGCAGTCGCGCTCACACCAGAGGCTGTGCCCCCCATCCGGACACAGACGCCACGAGCAGCGAGTGTGGCCTGGCGACCGCGCTCAGTGGCGCCGTCACGCCCACCAGACAGCTGACCACCGTCCCGCCGGCACAGCGGTCTGAGGGGCCGCAGGGCCTCCCCGTCCTCGCCTTACCCCACGCAGGGCGCCACGCGACCATCAGTCGGCCAGGTCTGAGTCACGGCAGCTCACCCGGCGCGCCCGCCCCGCCCAGGCGACGCCCGGCGGAAGCCCAGGTGTCAGGGTGGAAGACAGTCCTCAGAGCCTGGGGGCGCTAAAGGACCGCGCGCGGGGGCTGCTGGGAGGGACCGCCGAGCTCATCGAGCGCGCAGGCGCCAGGGGGCGGAGCATGGATTCGGCGCTCTGGGTGAGAAGGGCGGGGACACGCCCTGGAGCTCTGAGGGATGCAGGAATGGGATGCTTCATAGAGCACACTGGGGAGTCTGGGTCCAAGGACCGCGGGAGTGAGTGAGTGTGTGTGTGTGTGTGTGTGTGTGTGTGTGTGTGTGTGCCAAGGACCGCGGGAGTGAGTGAGTGTGTGTGTGTGTGTGTGTGTGTGTGTGTGTGTGTTTCTGAGGGAGTATTTTATATTTTTAATTACATTAAACATTTTTTTATTTTTATTTTATGTATGTAAGTGTCCCCGTGTCCTGCAGTGCCCTCAGAGGTCAGAACAGGGGTGTCGGATTCCCTGGAAGTGGAGTGATGGACGGTTGTTAGACACCAATCCAACCCGGATCCTCCGCCAGAGCAGCCAGTGCTCTTAACCTCTGAGCCATCTCTCCAGCCCCTCTGAGGGAGGGTTTTTTTTTTTTTTAATTACTTTTATTTGGTCTTTGAAACATAGCTCAGAGATTAAGAGCGTTGCTGCTCTTGCAGAGGACCTGGGTTTGGTTCCCAGCATCCACATGGCAGCCAACAACCGTTTGTAACTCCAGTTCCAAGTAATCTGATGGCCTCTGTCAGCACCTGCACACGCATGGTGCACATAAACTTACATAAGTACGCACACATACAAATAAAAATGCATACATAATTTTTAAATTGTTATTTATTTATTTATTTAGGGGTGCATATGCCAGGGCAAACGAGTGAAAGTACCAGACGACAACTTTCAGAGTCATTTCTCCTTCCACCATGGAGGACTCAGGAATGAAACTCAGGCCGTTAGGCTTGGCAGCAACCACCTTCGACCGCTGAGCCATAGGGCCTGCCCTTGAATGTCTCTCTCTCTCTCTCTCTCTTTTTTAATTATATGTCAAACTCTAAGATGCTGTTCTAAGTGATGTTGTGGGGGACTGTGAAATAATCCGTGTTGACCTCCAGTGCAAGGGGTTATGTTTCTGTGGACATAACTGTGACTCACTGTGAACATTGATGTAGCACCGTTTTGATAGGTTTCCTTTTATCTCTGGAGACCACAGGTGTGAATTAGTGTCTGTGAGAAATCTGTGCCTGATATGTGTAAATTTCTAGTGTGTTCCTATGGGGCTGTGACCAGGTGACAATGGGGAAGTTTTGACATGACCCAAATCCCTGTCTCTCTTCAACTCATGCTAAATGAGGAATGTTGGATTTGTGAAGAGCATCAGTTTTACTGAAGGACTTGATGGGAAAGCTGATTCTTTTTTGAATGTATGCAGTACCCTCAGAGGCCAGAAGAAGGTGATAGATCCCTTGGATCTGGAGTTACAGATGGCTCATAGGTGCTGGGACCTGAGCTCAGGTCCTCTGCAAGAGCAGCAAGTGCTGTCTCTCCAGCCCCCAGAACAAGATTTTAAAGGAAATTAAATAATTTCCAATGATAATCTTATCATGTAGTAGTTGATTTGCTTGTGCCCCAGATTCTTAGGTCAAGGATTTGAGAAATTCCAAAGTAAGGAAAAATAAATCAGAGAAGCAGTGTGGCTGGAGCAGACAGCCCAGGATCAAAAAATCAGAGACCTTTATATCAGGGTCATGGACTTTTCTCCCTTTGTTAAACCAGGACACGAAACTTAAGACAGCATGCGTGCATACTGATATTGCTAACTCAAATTTAACATCATTGTTTTTTTTCCCGGCCTTTTATTTTCATGTATCTGTTCTTGGTTATTAGTCATACAAACACATGGCTTTGCTTTACCCTGCAATTGTAAAATAATTTAAGTGGCTGGAGAGATGGTATAGCAGCTAAGATCTAAGCCCTTGCAAAGGACCAAGGACCAGAGTGCATTTTCCAGCATCTACTTCACTCAGGCAGCTAAAACCTGTAAGTCCAGCTCAGGGGGATCCAGTGCCTCTGGCCTTCATGTGTACATATCCCCACCACCACCATCACACATGCACACACATAATTAAAAATAATAAAAATTTAAATAGCTTAAAATGGCAACAGAACATTACTAACAATAAATTTTGGAAGCAAAACTTTATAGGTTGCAATTCTTTTTTGACTATGGAAGAAAATCCATTTCTTTATAAAGTTTTTAAAAATTATTTTATTATTTTTATTTTATGTATCTGAGTGCATTGCCTGCATATATGTACGTGCACCCATGTCATGCAATGCCTGTGGAGGTCAGAAGAGGGCATCAAATTCTCCTGGAAATTAGTTACAGGCAATTGTTAACTGCCATGTGGGGTCTTTTATCACAGTAACAGAAAAGTAACTAATACAAATAGTAAGATGTGATGCCTACTTCACTATAACTGGAATGCTTCTTGAACAATTGATGGTTTTCTTGTTTTTAAATTTTAAAAAAATGTTTTGTTTTATGTGTTTTGTCTGCAGGTATGTAAGTGAACCATGTGTATGCAATATCTGCAGAGGCCAGAAGAGGGCACTGGATCCCCTGGAGCCAGGGTTATGAATGGTTGTTAAACACCCATATAGGTGCTGGGACCAGAGCCCGGGGACTTTGTAAGAGCAGCCAGTGCTCTTAACCACTGAGCCCTCTCTCCAGGCGTTTTTGTTGTTGTTGTTGTTTTGTTTTGTTTTTTTTGAAACAGTCTCATTATGTAGCCCAGGCTCATCCAGAACTCACTGCATAGTCCAACCTGACTGCAGATTTGCAGTAACCCTTTTACCTCATCCTCCTCCCCACCAAGGGCTGGAATTTCAGATATGACCCTCCACACCCAGCTCAAATAAAGTTTGGCTTACGAAGAAACAGTATTAAGAAAATAATAAAAAAGAAAAAGTGTTTAAATTCGGTTTGGTGCTTCATTAATAACCAGCTGATCTCATGATATTTACTCCCTGTCCCATTAGGCACACGGGGCTGACTTGGAACTCCCAGTCTTCCTGCCTCATGAAGTGCTGGAATTACAGGATTACAGGCCTGTCCCACCATACCCTACGTATGTCTTTATTTCAGTCAGTTGTATTTTCCTAAAAATAATTTTGTTTAGAGTTTGAAGGCATCATGGTACTCAGAGTATTTTTAGGTCTGAATCTAAGGTCTCTGTATGGAAGCATAATGCTGCTTATCTTTTCCTTTTTTAACAATCTTTTGTCTGTATTCATTTTTTAAAATATTAGGTACTATATAATGTAGCAAAAGGAATGTCTGTCTGAGTTAAATCCTTCCCATTTCCTCATCAACACAAAGGATGATTTCATGTTCAATAAGAAGTAAGTTCCAGGTGTGGTGGCATATACCTAAAATCTCAACACCAGGGAGGCAGAGACAGGAGGATCACTATTTGTGGCTAGCCTGTGGTTAGCAAGAAGCACTCTTAACATAGTGAGTTCCAGGCTAGACAGGGCTATAGGATAAGATCCTGTCTCAAATAAATAGTGATGAAAATTTTAATTCATTACATTTAGAGTCTTTAATTCTGTCTCTAATCATAAAGTCCTCAAAAGTCAAAGTCTTTCAATAAATAGTACTAACAATGAAAACAATGACTAACATACAGTGTGTTTGTTACCTAGCAGGCACAGCCCTAAACACCTGTGGTTGTTTGAATGAGACATGTCCCTCACAGTCTCACATACTTGAAGAGTTGGGCCCAGTAGGTGGTGCTATCTGTGGATGTTGAGGTGTTGCCTAGCTGGGGGACACACATCACTAGGGACAGACTTTGAGAAGGCATAGCCTTTGCCCACTTCCAGTTTTGATCTCTCTGCTTCCTACATGTTTGAAGATGTGAGTGCTCAGCTTTCTGCTTTAGCAGCCTCCTGCCATAATGGACTCTTACTCCTCAGAACCATAAGCCCAAATAAACTCTTCCTTCTATAATTTGTGTTGGTCATGGTGTTTTATGACAGCAACAGAAAAGTGACTAATAAAGAAGTTGGTACCAAAGAGTGGGCTGT
This sequence comes from Eospalax fontanierii, assembly GCA_035773235.1. Taxonomy (NCBI): domain Eukaryota; kingdom Metazoa; phylum Chordata; class Mammalia; order Rodentia; family Spalacidae; genus Eospalax; species Eospalax fontanierii. Next base: position 22,802,608 of record CM069554.1, on the reverse strand, counting down.
AGCTGTAAAGAAACAGACCATGTTGTTTTGGGGAGGAATGTGGAAGACTTTGCAACTTTGGACTAGAAAAGTGGTTAAATGTTATAACCAGAGCTTAATGGGCTGTTCTAATAGAGGCTCAGTTCAAGATGTTTCAGGAGTAGAGGAGAACAAAGCTGTAAACAGGAGATATTTGTGGCAAAGAATCTGGCTATCATCTGCCAGAAACCTAAGAACTTGCCCTAAATTAGAAAGTAATAGGTTCAATTATTTGGTGAAAAAGTATCATGACAGCCTACTCGAGAATCTGTGACAGTTATTACAGATAAAGTGCCCAGTGAAAAAGAGCAAGCAGGCCAGAAAAAAAGCTTTAAAAGTAGTTAGGAGAGAACCAGCACTAGGAAACTTAAATGCCACAGCCAAGATGGGTCGTAAAAGAGAGGCTATTGTAATTGCTGAGGGGATTAAAGCAAATTAGGAGAGGCCTCCTGATCTACACTTGGAAAGAATACCTTCAGGGAAAGACTCTTGACACCAATTTCTGCTCTAGTTTGCTTTCTATTGTTGTAATAAAACATTGACCAAAATCAGCTTGTGGAGGAAAGAGTTTATTTCATCTTACAACACCCAGGTCACAATGCATCACTGAGGGAAGCCAGAGAAATAACTCAAAGCAGAAACCTGGAGGCAGAAACTGAAGCAGAGACCGTGGAGGAATGCCGCTTCCTGGCTTGGCCAGGTCCACCACCCACAGCGGGGCTGGGACCTTCCACATTAGAAATTAAGAAAATGCCTCACAGACACAGGCCACTCCATCAGAGGAAATACCTCAGTTGAGGTTCTCTCTTTCCAGATGTGTCAATCTGACAACTGAAGCTAACTAAGACAGCACCTTATGTGTCCTATTTAATCCTATTAAAACTCTGAGGTACAATGATCTTTCTTATGGTATGTACTGACAATAGATTTATAAAAACAAAGAATCCTGAGTATATGCTTGTAATCTCAGCATTCATGAGTCTGAGGCAGGAGGATTCTGAGGTCAGCTTGGTCTTCATAGGGAGACCCTGTCTCAACTAGCCCAGTAGATAGCTGAATCTGGGCAGTGACTTATGCCTGTAGTCTCAGCTACTCTGGAGGCTAAGGCAAGAAGATCAACTGAACAACAGTCTGATGGGACTGGAGAGATGGCTCAGTGGTTAAGAGCATTGGCTGTTCCTGCAGAAGACCCAGGTTCAAATCCCAGCACCCACATGGCAGCTAACAACCATCCATAACTCCAGTCGCAGTGGCTCCATTGCCCTCTTCTGTACACCTTGGGCATTGCACAACACAGTTGCACTTACGGACACACAGGTAATACACTCATACAAATAAAATAAAAATAAACATAAAGGTTGAGTCCAGTCTGGGTGACATAACAAGACTCCATATTTGGGGCCAATTTATCTCAGTTGCCACTAAGCCTGAGGACCTGAGTTCAATCCCTGGAACCCGTATGTTAGAAGAGAATCAACTCCCTACAAGCTGCTCTGGCTTCCACATATGTGCAGTGGCCCATGCACACAGAGAGAGAGACAAATAAGACACTGCATCTCACACAGAAAAACTGCCATATAATAAAGTAAAAAACGAATAATGACTATTCTTTGGGAAGAGAATTGATATAAAGACTGTAGTCAAAAGGCATGTCTGCCTCATTTATGTTGAAATCTTCCATAATACAAAGATATACCCCACCAGGGACATGCATTTTAGCATATATCTATATAACATGGCAAAATATCTGTTTAAAAAAAAAACCACCGAGTCCAACAGGAGAGAACTTATGATTTAACGGAGGCATACAATAAAACTCGTGATGACACAGTCCCATGGTTGTCAATTTGATGGGGCTCTGAATCACTTATGACGCTCTGGGAGAGTCTGTGAGGGGGTCTCCAGAGCGATTAACAGAAGTGCAGGGATCCACTCTGAATGTGGGCAGCACTACACGGCCGGGGTCTCAGACTGAATAAAAGGGAGAAAGTGAGCGCCAGCATCCACCTCTCTCTGCTTCCAATTGCTGACTCGATGTGGTCAGCAGTTCCACCAAGCCAGCCCTGCTAAGGCAGACTGTACCATCAAACTGTGAAGCAAACAGAAAGGAAATCATGGTGAGCTGGGGAGAAAGGGCTCAGAGAGCAGAGACCTGAGGCCTCATCTGCTTTTACTGCTGAGACAGATTTCAGACTCCACTAAGAACCAATGGCCCATTAAGATGTGTTTTCCAAAGACATATCATCAAAGTCAGTAAGCAAACTGCTCTCACTTAGTGCCACTGGATACTTTCACAGGAGACGTCTAAATCAAGGATGGCAAAGATGGCAACTAGAATATGTTTACTTAGGGCTAACATGATGTATAACTTTATTTGGGAAGCAGAGGCAGATTTCTCAGTTAAAAGTCATACTTGAATTACATAGTAAAACCTGTCTCAAAAAATTATTCACGTGTGTGTACATCTGTGTGTGGGTGCCTGCGAAGGCCAGAGAGGGTGGTGTCAGCGTCCCTGGAGCTGGAGTTGTGACCTGCTCAGCATAGGTGCTGGGCACCATACAAGGGTCCTCTGCATGAGCAGCAATGCTCTTAACTGCCAAACAGTGTCTCCAGCCCCTTTCTGTTTTTTAAATAAGCTTCTATTTTTGTTATTTTAATTGTGGATATGTGTATTTGTATATGTGTATCTGCACATGACTGTGGTGTCTACAGAGATCGGAGGTGTCAGATATCCCTGCAGCCGGAGTTACAGGAAGCTGTGAGCTGCTTAATATAGGTGCTTGAAACTGAACTCAGGTCCTCTGGAAGGGCAGCACACTCCCTTAGGTGCTGAGTCATCTCTCTGGCCCCGCCCCCTTCTAGTTCTAATAAATCTCACACTGCTTCCTATTTGATTCTCTCTGAAATTAATTTCTTTTTTGAAGCCATGAATTCCAGTTTTGCCTGAGTCAAGGTCTCTGAAAAGGGCTCCTCAGGCAGCAGCTGGCAATGTGATGTGTTCTGATGGGCAGTGACAAACCCTTCTTTGAGTTGCTTTTAAGGCATTTTTGTCATAGGAACAAGTAACTAATATAAGCCCCCAGTTACCACATGCGAAATGGTTCATGAACAGTTTTACAAAACTGTTTTATAAAGAAGAAAAGAATAAACTCTTTTTAAAAATTAATAGCACTTCTGTTATTAAGTTTAAAAATGAAGGTATTTTGTAAACAGATAAACTTTATAGCCATATAAATTTTAAATGAATCAAAATGTTAATGTAACAACTATAGAAAAATTGGGGGAAAAATAAAAGCCACAGGATTAATTTCTACAGGAATGCTCAGGTGTTTAAGGTCAAAGGAGTCAGAGCATTCTCTTTTTCAATTACTTGCTAGACTGCATAATCTGGGTCAAAAGAACTACGAGTTCTTACTAAAAGGCTTCCAGAATATACTGTCCTCATAAGCATTTCTCCAACACTAATTTTCTTCATCTTAATAAACTGTGGTCATCACCTACATTTCTACATTCTTCAACCTAATGGATTTTCAAGTTGATTCTCATAGTTCTGAGCTCTCCCGTGCATTGCATATGTTCTAGTGTATCACCAATATAAATTCTGGTGCTGAATCAGCTGTGAGTCATAACGGAAGTTCTTGGCACACTCTTTGTATTCATACGCTTTCTCAGTAGCGTGAATTCTGTGGTGACTGATGAGCTGTGAGCTCTGGGAATAGGCTTTCCCACAGATCTTACATTCGTAGGGTTTCTCTCCAGTGTGAATCCGCTGATGTCTAGTAAGGTCAGAACCTGAACGAAAAGCCTTTTCACATTCCTTACATTCATAGGGCTTCTCCCCTGTGTGGATTCTCTGATGTTTAATAAGTTGTGAACTCTGACTAAAGGCATTGCCACACTGCTTACATTCATAGGGTTTCTCTCCAGTGTGAATTCTCTGGTGCTGAGTGAAATTTGAACCACTGCTAAAGGCCTTCCCACATTCTTTGCACTCATAAGGCTTCTCGCCAGTGTGAATTCTCTGATGTCGAGTAAAGTTTGAGCCACTACTGAAGGCTTTTCCACATTCCTTACATTCGTAGGGTTTCTCGCCAGTGTGAATTCTGTGATGCCGTGTAAGGTCCGAGCCACAAATAAATGTTTTCCCACATTCCTTACATTCGAAGGGTTTCTTGCCAGTGTGAATTTTCTGATGATGAGCAAGTCTTGACGGGTGTCTAAAGGTTTTGCCACAGTCCTTGCATTCATATGGTTTGTCAATGGTGTGAATTATCTGATGGGTAGCAAACCGTGAGCCATGCTTGTAGAGTTTCCTATTTTCTTTACTTGCACAATACTTCTCTTTATTACTAATAATTTGCTGTAGTGTGAAGGAGGGATGCTGACTGAATGTGGGCACGTCTTCCCGAGAAATCATCAGCTCACTGAAGCGTCTCGCCTGAGACTCATGTTGCTTCTCAAACTGGCCATGACATTCCCAACAGTCTCTGAAGCGAGAGCAGTGCAGGTCATGTCTTGGGAGTCTTCCCATTATCTCCCACCGAGATGACTCTACTTCATAAGTTTCCTTCTTCAGAAAGCATTTCTTGGTCTCACATTTTGATTCCAGGACTAGAAGAAAATATGAAAGAAATCACTCATATTTTTATTACTTGGGAGAAATGAAAATCCAATTAGAATGGGAGAATTAAATAGAATTTTTAAAACTCAATGAAATTCAGCTGGGTGTGGAGGCACACATCCGTCATCCCAGCACTCAGGCAGTGGAGGCAGGAGCACCCAGAGTTCACAGTCACCCTTGGCCACCTAGAAAGTATGAAACCAGCCTGGACTTTTTGACACTTTGTACAATAATAAATAAGTAAAATGGAAAGGAAAGCCAGGTGTGGTAGCTCACACTTGTGATCTTAGGACTCCTGAGGCTGAGTTCAAGGCCAACTTGAGCTACACAGTAAGTTCTAAGCAAGTCTAGGTTACAGCATGCAACCCATCTCAATAACAATAAAATAACCCAAACAAAGTAACACAAGAACAAAAAGAGGAGGAGAGAAGAGCAGAGAGGTGATCACAAAGGAGGCTGGGAAGAATGTCACACACAGTAGGTGCTCAGAGAGAACCAAGGAAGGAAGGCAACTTTTAAGTTGTACTGTCATATGGTGATAACCCACACTGCAACATCTCTGTGACGGTGGCGAGGCATTTAATCTCATTCCCTATAGAAGCAGACAACAGAACAGAAACCAATAACTTTAAATCATAGTCTCAGTCATGTCAGTCACAAATAAAGCAACTTAATTTAAGAAAAAAAGATGTGAGAATCCTGACGGAAGTTTTGAAACCTAAAGTAAAATCTCAACATAAGCAATGAAAACTACAGCACAGCAGCAGGACGGGATTTCCGGTGCGTGTCGTGTCGCACAAACATCAATCTGGACAATTCTCCCCTGTGAGATTAGCTTCTAATCGATAGGTAATCCAGGAGAGGATGCACAGAAATAATAATGTAGTGGTACAGGCCTGTAATCTCATTTACCTAGGAGGACTGCAAGTCCAAGATCTGCTTGGGCTACAGACAGTTCAGGGTCGGCCTGACCCGGTCTCAAAAGGCCCCCTAAAAAGAAGCAAAGGGCTGGGATGAAGCTCAGTGATGACGTGCCTGCCTGGCACGCCTCAGGCTCACTGCTGAGCACGGGGAGGTCTGAGAGGGAGGGTTAACACGAACAAGGAAATCCAACCAGACTTGGTCATTTCTTCCGATGCAAAAATGGCCAAAGTATATGGAAATACTCCAGGTAACCAATCATCTAATCACCAGGCTTCGCAAATCACTTCATACGTATTCAAACCATGGATCTAAGGACAGCAGGAAACAGGAACTGGAGAGGAGACAGAGAAAAGGTAACCAACACCTGGGTGGGAATACATTGGGGACAGCCTGGTGGAAAGCAGCCGGGGGCTCCTCAAAACGCTGTGATTCAGCAAATCCACATCGCAGATGCACATCCAAAGGAAATGAAGCAGCTACATCGCGGAGACAGCTCCACGTTCACTGTGGTGTAAATTATTCATGAGAAATGTAATCAAGGCTAAGTGTCCACTGACGAACAAGATGCACAAAGTGTGGGATATTATACAGCCTTGAAAATGATGGATATCAGCCTGGCATTCTGTGAGTTCCAGCTAGGGCTACAGGGAGAAAGGAAGGAAGGAAGGAAGGAAGGAAGGAAGGAAGGAGGGAGGGAGGGAGGGAGGGAGGGAGGGAGGGAGGGAGGGAGGGAGGGAGGGAAGGAAGGAAGGAAGGAAGGAAGGAAGGAAGGAAGGAAGAAGGGAAGGGAGGGAGGGAGGGAGGGAAGGAAGGGAGAGAGGGAGGGAGGAAGGAAACAGAAAGATGGCTCAGTGTTTTAGAGCACTTGCTGCTCTTGCAGAAGACCTGGGTTCAGGTCCCAGCACCTACATCTGGTGGCTCATAACTACCTATAACCAAACCAATGCTCTTCAGGCACTAGGAACTCACATGTCATACATACATACATACGTGCAGGCAACACATGGTACACCTACATACATGCAGGCAAAACATTCATTCACATAAAATAAAAATAAATCTTTTTTAAAATGAAGGAAATCTTGAGCCAGGCATGGTGGCAAACACCTGTAACCCTAGCCCTGGGGAGGCGTAGTGAGTTCAAGGCCAGCCTTGGCTATACAAGTCAAACAAAAAACTAAATGAAACAAAACCCACACCTATTTTCACAAAATGGATGTATCAGGAGGCCATTATATTAAATAACCCAGAGGCCAATACTGCCTGATTTCATTATGCAGGAGATAAAATTTAACAGTGGTCGATTCATAGAAAGAGGAATGATGGTTATGAGAGTAAGGAGTACAAATTTAAGTTAAGGTATCTATTTAATATACTCGCTAACACATGCCGTAAGTACTGTTTGTATTAACAGCAACACCAGTCCACCATGCAGAGAGTGGGACGACAGTCAATATGGTTCTAAGTACTCGAAACATATGAAGAGAAGAGACCCAAACATGGCAACTATGTGCAGACATGCTTACTAGCGTGACTATGGAAATCATTTCACAACATATGTGTACAAAAATGATACTTGGGATGGCATAAATATATATAATTTTGACTTGCCAAATATACTTTATTAAAGCAGGAACAACTGGGATAAATTATCTAAATTTTTTTCAGAGAAGGGAGAAATGGAAATGCTGAGAAAATAATAAGGATTTACAGAAGGCGAAATGCGGTAGGAAGAAAACGGAAAATAAAACTTCTAGAAGAAAACTAATGGTGCCGAGCCATTTCCAGGGTTGCACAACGCTCACTCAGATTTCCCTCCTGGGCCTACCATGAGTCACAAAGAGTTTAAATTAGAATTTGTTAGAATTTCTGAAATACAGAAACTCCACTGAACTGAAAACTTGGTGACTCAGGCTGCATCCCACGTGCACGTCTGTGTTCAGAATTCTCCTCAGCCCTCTACAACTCTTTGTTTCCAGGATGGGGTCTCATCACCTTTCCCAGTCTTTCAGTTGTTGACCTTCCTTCTCACCTGCTCCTACACAGACCTGCATGCTGGAGCATCAATCATGGTGCACATTTTAAGTAATCATCATTTTATGTAAATTTTTTTTAATTACTTAAAAAAAATTGGGGGTTGGAGAGATGGCTCGGTGGTTAAGAGCACTGGCTGCTCTTGCAGAGGACCTGGGTTCGATTCCCAGCACCTGTATGATGGCTAACAACCATCTGTAACTCCAGTTCCAGGGGATGTGACACCCTCTTCTGAGCTCCTCGGGTACTTACTAGAGAACACGGGTGCAGGCAATACACTCATGCACATAAAAAATAAAAATAAAATAATTTTTAAAAAGATTGGGACTAGAGAGATGGCTCAGTGGTTGAGAGCAGTGGCTGCTCTTGCAGAAGACCTAGGTTCAAATCTTAGCACCTACACAGTAACTATAGTTCCAGGGGCTCCAATGCCTTCTGTCCTCTATGAGCATTGTATGACATGGGTACACTCACATACATGCAAGTAAAACATTCATACACATAAAATAAAAATAAATTTTAAAAAAGGACTAATTTATTTTTAATTCTGTATCTGTGCATGAGCATAGGTTCCTCCAGGTGCCTGAGGAAGTCACTGAATTCCCTGGACCTGGAGTTTTCGGAGGTTGTGAGCTGCCTGAGATGGGTGCTGAGAACTGAACTTGGGTCTTCCGCAAGAGTGCTGTGCTGGCTTCACTGCTGAGCATCTCTCCAGCCTGCTATCTGCTTCCACACCCCCGCCACACCAGGGCTTAGCTCTGGGAAGAGCTTTCATAACTTGTCTCGTTACCCTAACCTCTGCTGAGAACAGTACTGGGCACACTACAGGCCCAGTGAACACATACCCAATGAATGTGAAGTCCTGTTTCTCCTCCTCCATGCCAAATCCTTCTTCTGTTTTCCAGCTCCAACTTCCCCATGAAGAGATTAGGGTCTTTCATGAATAACTTTCTAGCTAAAGTTGATGACATGCATGCCCAAATCTCTCTTGTGCCATCACATACAATCCTAGCTCTCTGTTAAGCTCCCTATTTGAACTTTTCTGATGGAAGGTCTACTCTGCAGAAGTTATTTATTGACAGGTTCTAGAACTTTACTAGACCAAACATATATATTTTTTAAAGACGGGATCTTATTTTGTAGGCCTGGCTGGCCTGGAACTTGCTATTAGACCGGGCCTGAACTCAGAGATCTGCCTGTTTCTGCCTCCTGAGTGCTGGGATTAAAAGCATGTGCCCATGCCTGGCTTACGCTATAAATCTTAAAGTTGCACATTATATTTTAAATGTCCTAGCTGAGTACCTCACACATGAGAAAAACAGTAAATATTAGACAAAAGTATGAATGAATCAGGAGAGTTTGGAGTTCTTGGAAAAAATAAAACAAAAAACAAAAACCTAGTTAAAGAAAACTAAGTGCGCTATGACTGTAGGTCAGTGGTGCAGGATGTGTGTGGTGCAGGATGTGTGTGGTGCGGGTGTGTGTGGTGCAGGATGTGTGTGGTGCAGGGTGTGTGTATGTGTGTGGTGCAGGGTATGTGTGGTGCAGGATGTGTGTGAAAGGCACAGGCCCTGGGTATGATCCCCAGGAGTGGGGAAGAGGACAAAGAAGGAAAGAGCGAAAGGGGGAGACAAAGGAAAGAGAGACTGGAAGAAAAAAAGAATCGATCGACAATGTAAGAAAACATACTTATTCCAGTAGAGTACAGGAGAAGAGTTAAAATCCTGACTAGATGGCTGCTCAAGCCGAATCCATCCAGCCCTCCTCCCCAGCCTGACAGGCTGCAGAGAGCAAAGTCTGTGGACCTGACAGTTAACAGACCTCCAGGTGTTGGGATTCCTCCCTTGGGGACGCTCTAACACATCAAAGGGCCACCGGGGCCACGCCCCCCTTCTTCACCCTTTCCCTGGCTCCTGGCGGGGAATCAGAGCTGGGCCAAAACCTCCCCCGTCCTTAGAGATGGAGAAGTGGCCGGACTTCTCCGAGCCTGACTCCTCTCTAGCACCCCGCCATTCCATCTGTCTGTGGCGCAGGGTTCTGAACTCAGGATTTTGAGGGGAGCCTTCCAGGGAGCATACCGAGGAAGCCGTCTCTCCACTGACCATCACAAGCCATTATCGCCACGGGTCACTTACCTGGCCAGTGGCCTTCTGTCAGCAATCTGCCAACCAACCAGGCCTCCTTCCCTTGCTCCAAGTGTGAGGTCACATTTGGTTTAGAAACGAGATGCCCTGCTCACAAAAGAAGGAATGAGAAAAGCGGAGGACCAGCATGCCTCAGAATTCAAGACAAAAGTAACAGGAAGAGCGACGAGAAGTGACCCAGGTGCGAGAAGCGAGAGCTCTGGAATGCCTTTCTACCAGTTCCTCTTTTCAAAAAATCTTCTTTATAGATTTTTTTGTCCTTTTGAGACAGGGTCTCCCTGTAGCCCCAGCTGGCCTAGAACTCACTATGTACACCAGCCTGGCTTCGAGCTCAAGAGCTCTGCCTGCCTCTGCCTCCTGAGTGCTGGGACTAAAGGTGTGTGCCACCACTCCTGGCTAGATTTTTATTTTTTAACTTTTAATCATTTGTTGTTCAGACCAGCCTGGCCTCAAACTCACAGAAATCTACCTGCCTGTGCCTCCTGAGTGCTGGGATTAAAGGCGTGCACCACCACTCTGGGTCTATTTTTAAGTTTTTGACAGTCTCACTCAGTAGCCCAGGATGGACTCATAGCAATCCTGTCTCACTCTCCCAAGTGCATGGGCCAGGTGAACGCTTTCACATTGGAGAAAACAGACATTCCAAAGGACAGAATCTGAATGATTATGGACAGATGTCCTTACCTATTGAAACCAGGTTGCTGTAATTCTCCAACATCACATCTCTGTATAAATCTCTCTGATCCTCAGTCAGGCATTCCCACTCCTCCTGAGAGAAGTCTATGTACACATCACTGAACAGCAGTGACTCCTGGAAAAATAAGCATGTGGTACTTGATTAATTAAAAAACCAGAAAGAGGTATTTTGTGTAGGAAAGAGGAAAAGAGTAAGGTGGAGGAAGTTAAATGCAGTGACTAGCGAACACCCGGACTGGAGGGAAAGACTGAGACCAAACCACTGTGCTTCCGTGCCAGTTTCCCCTAGAAAAAGATGCCTGCATTTAAAGATTTCTCCAATGGGCTGAGCATGGTAGTGCACACCTTTAATCCCAGCACGGGAGGCAGAGACAGGTGGATCTCTGTGAGATCAAGGCCAGCCTGGTCTACATAGCGAGTTCCAGGCCAGCTGAGACCACAGGGAGACCCTGTCTCAAAAAGACCAAAAATGAGAGGGAACAGGAAAGGGAACTGAGTTATTTAGGAGGAAATGGAGCGCAGGTTCCTGAAATTGGGCACTGGTAACCAGTCTATACATTGTTACAGAACGTAAACAAAGCAGCACTGTAAGCCGAGACCAGCCTGGGCTACATACCCAGTTGAAGGGTAGCCTGGGCTACATACCCAGTTGAAGGGTAGCCTGGGCTACATACCCAGTTGAAGGGTAGCCTGGCTACACAGTAAAATCCTCTTAAAAAAGAAAAAAAAATCGAGCCAGGTATGGTGGGGCAAATCTTTCATCTCAGCGCTGGGAGGCAGAGGCAGGAGGATCTCTGAGTTCAAGGCCAGCCTGGTTTTCATTCTGAGTTTTGGGCTAGCTAGAACTACATAGTGAGACCCTGTCTCAAAAATCACAACTAATAATAAATTAAATTAAATTTTAAAAATCATTCCACACCTGGTCTAGGTCCGATGTTCTTTTCTATCGACCCTCCTCCTGACTCACCCACTTCCAGCCGCTGGGATTACGGGTGTATGCCACCACAGTGGGCTTTGAGCCACAGTATTTTTACATTAATGAACTTACTATTAAATAAGCATTCTTGCTTCAGGTATATAGTGAGCTCAAGACGAGCCTGAGCTACATGAGATTCAGTTTCACAAAAGTACAACAAAAATGCCTACAAAATTAAAAGACAAAACTAAGCATTCTTTTTTATTTAAAAAGTATTTTTATTATTATTTTTATTTTGTGTGTATGAGTACATTGCCTGCAAGCATGTAAGTGTACCCCTGTCATGCAGTGCCTGAGGAGGTCAGAGGAGGCGTCCGATCCCCTGGTACTGGAGTTATGGATCATTGTTAGCCACAATATGGGTGCTGGGAATTGAATCCTGGACCTCTGCAGGAGCAATCAGTGCTCTTAACCACTAAGCCATCTCTCTGGCCCCCGAAAACTAAGTATTCTTAATGAAATTGATAAGCAACTTTCTGATGAATTTTATTTTACTTTAGTTTTTGGAGACAGGGTCCCATGTAGCCCAGGCTGGCCTTGAACTCTATAGCCTCCTCTCCACAAGTGCTAGGATTTATAGACTTGCAACCGCCACACTTGGAACTCTGATGAATTTTAAAATTCAGATTAAAACCTCTTTAGAAGCCTGGCATGGTGGCACACACCATTAATTCCAGCACTTGAGTGGCAGAAGCAAGCGAATCTCTATGAGCCTTGTCTATACAGAAAGTTCCAGGCTGTCTGGGACTATACAGAAACCCTATCTTCAAAAAAAGAAAGAAAACCAAAAAATAACCCCACAAATCTGTTTAGAAAAACTGCTTATCCAACCATGTGACTGTCAGTTCTTGTTTGTTTGGTTTTGAGACTGGGTCTCACTTTGCAGCCCATACTGGACTTGCACTCACGGCAGTTATTTCCTTTTTCTCCTGAGGCGGGGGCTCCATATTTGACTTACTATGCATGGCTAGTTCATGGTCACTTAATATTGTAAAATTTCTAGCAATGACTATCTTAACACTTCTCTTTTTTCTCTAGATACTTCCACCAACAGAAAAGCTTTTTAAAACATTTTTTAATTAATTTGTATTTCATGTATATGTGTGTTTAGCTGCATGTATGTAAGTGCACCACAAGCATGCAATGCAGAGGCAGGAAGAGAGTGTTGGATTCTCTATAACCGGAGTTACAGAAAGTTGTTAGCAGTCATCTGGATGCTAGAAACCGAACTCGGGTCCTCAGCAAGAGCAGCCAGTGCGCTTAACCTCTAGGCAACCTCTCCAGCCCAACAGAAAGCATTTTGAATCAGTCTACTGAAGACCTTTTCCTTTATAGCAAGGATGAGAATACTCTAGCTCTGCTGATAACTCAGTTGAAGAGTTCTGATTTGTTTAACACCAAAAAAAATCTTAATGAAGAACAGAACGCAAACATTTATTTGTGCTAGAGATAAAACTGACTCTGCTCGAATAAAGAGAAACAGCAGCTCACCTGAGCCATGGCTTCCTCTATGTTGCTCTTTTGGAAGAGTGCAGAGCTGGAGGAGATGAAGGAAGATCCATGAGACTCCATGTGACAAAGCTCCCCGAGTGATCGTTTCCACCACACCCCCACAAATGAAAAGAAGAGGCAAATTGCTATCATCCCTAAATGCCAAAGAGCCAGGATTTGGACTAGAACAGGATGGATTCAGGCAGGACCCATGTGGCTTGTGTGCACTCAGACACACACACACACACACACACACAAACACAATTCTTTCATAAACTGAGCATGATGGTGCAGATCTGTAATCCAAGCACTCAGGAGGTCGAGGCCACCCCCTAGCTACACAGAGTACACCAGGCCAGCCAAGCCTACAGAGTAAGACTGTCTCAAAGAACAAAACCAAAAATAATTAAAATTAGAAAAAAAAATTTTTGAGACAAGATCTCATATAGTCCTGGCGTCAAACTCATTATGTAGCTGAGGATGACTTTGAACTTCTGATCCTCCTGCCTCTATTCCCCAGCTTTGATGTTAGAAATAAAATCTGAGGTCCAAGGACAATATCAGTACCAAACAAAGAACACACAGAGCGAAAGTAAGTCAAAAAGGCAGATTTTACTTTTGCAAAAGGTGTTTTACATGGTCAATCAGATCCAGCACACAGACAGGACTGGAAGCTTGGGGGGCTTTTATCCCTAAAACAAGAAGGCTGTGTCTTTTCCCTATTGGCTGGGGTTGGACCTCAGTCTTTCCCTTTAGAAACTGACAATTATATAAAACAATGTACAAATTTGAAATAGTCACTTTTATATATTTTTTTAAATTTTTATTTATTTTTATGTGTATGAGTGTTTTGCCTGCATATATGTAAGTGCTCCCATGTCATGCAGTAACCGCAGAAGCCAGAAGAAGGCATCAAATCCTGTGAAACTGGAGTTATGGACGATTGTTAGCTACCATGTAGGGGCTGGGAATCAAACCAGATCCTCTGTAAGAGCAGCCAGTGGTCTTAACCACTGAGCCATCTCTCCAGCCCCCAAATAGTCATATTTAGAAATCAGTAAATATATCATACAAAAGATGTCAACATCCAAAATAATCCTTTTAAAAACAGGTAAATATGCCATACAATGTCAAAACCCAACATTGTCTCCCATAAAAACCTGCAAGCATCAGATAGACAACATAAAAATTTACAACAGTAATTTTTAGAAACTAATAAATATGCCATACAAGAAGTTAAAACCCAAAATAATCCCTTTGAAAACAAGCCAAAACAATGTTAAAACTTAAACTCCCATCAAGAAGCCAAAGTAAAAACCAAAATGGAAAATATCGCAAGAGGATTGGGTCACATGATTAAATGCCTGCAGCCCAGGGAATTCCCAGGTTATCCTGACCCCCTAGACCTCAGTGGTACAGGTAAGTTTCTGGGTATCACCATTCTTGACTTATGCCGCATGATTGGCATTTTGAAAATGTTACAAATCAAGATGATGACAAAGTCCTGTGGCTATCCCTATGTTGATGATGTCATCAACCAAGATGGTAAAATGAGCCCAAGCCTCACCACTATTCATATATCTCACAGATTGAATGTGGACAGCCACTCAAAAGAAAAAGGACCCAGTAAAAGACAAGAGTTCAGCTGGGCCTTCACCCCTTCCTAGTTGGATATAAAGCCTCACTGATATTGTGAGATCGTGACATCCATCCATTCAGCCCTCTCATAGTCGGATCTTTCAGTCCCTATGGACTTCATTATTGATGTCCCATCTGGGTCCTGGTTAACCGCTGGATGTTTTCCCAAATAACCAATGTGGTCGGCCTGATTGTCATCCATCTTTCTCCCAAGAACAGAATGCTCAAGATAGACATTAATTCGGACTGATATAAAGCTGGGACCCTAAGAACTGGTCTGCTATACCACAGGGAACCTCTAATAAGAATTAAACTTTTCTTTTTACATTTCTGCCCTCAATACTATTTAGTGGGGCATGAACAAATCCAATTCCTCTCTCCCTAACGGGAAATAGAGTCTGGAGAGTCAGAAGGAAACGGAGATTTTGGAGGTCGCTTCTGCATCGTTCACAAAAATTATTTTATTTTTCCTTAGCAACCCCTCATCTCTAAGTAGTAGGCTTCTTGCACCTAAGTCCGCCACTTCCCCATCTCCAGCAAATTCCCTTGAAGGAACTGCGGATCAGGACTCCACCAACCCCCAGAATGCCCTGACCATTGGGGCAGTACTTTGTCATCTCCATGACTGTTCTTACCTTGGTCTGTGCACAGAGTTGCCTGGTCTCCACAGTGTTTTGGGGGGCCCTTCCCCTACATTGTCAAGAGACTTTCCTGTCTCAGGATCCTTACCAATCCAGGAAGTTCCAAATGCCCAGGCTTTGCAGCCACTGCAACAAGGAAGTGGGACACGTCTCTCCAAAGGTAGAGTTTTGGACTTCTTCCTAGATGGAATCAGAATTCTGAATGAGTCCCCAAATTGTCAGAAATAAAATGCAAGGTCCAAAGAGCCCATCAGTACTCCAAAAAAAAACATGAGGAAAAAGTGACAGTTACTTGGGAAGGCAAATTTTACTTTTGCAAAAGGGCGTCTTACGTGGCTACGCGCAAGTCAGAGCTAGTACACACACACAGGACTTGGAAACTTGGTGGGCGTTTATCCCTAAGGCAAGAAGGCCGGGGAGGGGTGGGGACGAGATACATGGTTCAGTCCTTAAGAGCACTGACTGCTCTTGCAGAGGATCTGGTTTGATTCCCAGCACCCACGTGGCAGCTAACAACCATCTGTAACTCCAGTTCCAGGGGATCCAATACCTTCTTCTGACCTCTGTAGTCGTTGCATTACATGGGTACACTTACAGACATGTAGGCAATACACTCATACACATGAAATGAAAATAATAAATAAAACATTTTAAGAGAATCAAGGGAAGGGAGAAGAGCTCCAGGCCCCAGGCCGTCAGAGCTCCAGCCCCAGGCCGTCAGACTCAGGGACACGCAGAGTCTTTCCTTGAACAAAAATCTTACAGGGTATATGTAGTGGGATTAAAAAATTAGAATTCCTTGTCATAAATCAAGTTCCAAAGTTTACAGGATTTGAAAGACTAATATTTCATGTTTCTTACATTAGGCTAAGAGGTATGTGCCACCAAACTCTGTTTATGTACACAGTTATAGATACTGCCGTTTTTATTGACTGTATCTTGGAATGATGTCCCATGTAGTGCATAATTGCCTTAATAGCTACATTGCTCTCCATTAAATGACCAGTTCATTTGTTGCCAGTCCTTTACTATAATAAACAATGCTATAATAAATATCCTTGTACATGTATAGTAACAATATAATATAGGAATTCTGAATGATTTTTTTTAATTTATTTTTAATTGTGTATGTGTGTGTATGTGTGTGTGTTTGTGTATGTGTCTCTGGGGGGGGGGATACTGCATGTGAGTACAGGTGCCCAGAGGCCAGAAGAAGCCAGAAGATGATGTTGAATCCTCTGCAGCTGAAGTTTCAGGTAACTGTGAGCTTCCCAATAGGGGTGCTGGGAACCAAACTCAGGTCCTCTTGAAGAACAGCAAGTGTTCTTAAATGCTGAGCCATCTCTCCAGCACTCCCCACCCCCACATTTGTTTTGAAAGACAAGGATCACTATGTAAGCCTGGCTGGCCTTGAACTCAAAGAGAGACACACCTGCCTCTACCTCCTGGAGAGGAACGCACCATCACGCATGACAAATTCTTTTTAAAAAATATTTTGTTGATTATTTTTATTTTATGTGAATGAGTGTATTGCCTGCATTTATGCAAGTGCACCTGTGGCATGCAATGCCTATGGAGGTCAGAAGGGCATCATATTCCCTGGAACTAGAGTTATGATTGTTACCTGCCATTTAGGTGCTGGGAACCAAACCTGGGTCCTCTACCAGAGCAGCCAGTGCTCTCAACTGCTCAGTCATCTCTCCAGTCAACACCACTTAGTGAATTCTAAATGATTGCTAAAAATAAAAGTTGTTTAAAGATCTAGTCTACAGAGTTCCAGCAAGCTGGGGTTACCCTGTCAAATACAAACAAACCCAAAAATTCATCAAGCTAACTTATTAGCTCGTAAGCAGGGTAAACTCTCAGATACTTCACAATTCTTGATAGAAACTTGTAGTTTTATATTGGAACTGAAAGTGAGCTTCCCAATAGGGGTGCTGGGAACCAAACTCAGGTCCTCTTGAAGAACAGCAAGTGTTCTTAAATGCTGAGCCATCTCTCCAGCACTCCGCACCCCCACATTTGTTTTAAATCAGTGTGCACTGGTTTAAAAATCAAAGGACAAGGGCCACATGGCTCCGTGGTTAAGAACACTGGCAACTCTTTCAGAGGACCTGGGTTCAGTTTCCAGCACCCACAAGATGGCTAGCAACTATCTGTAACTCCAGGAGAGCCACCGCCCTCTTCTGACCTCCAAGTGCACTGCACTTACATACATGCAGGTAAAGCATTCAGTAAAAATACATCTAGCAAAAATACATTTTTAGAATTTAGGGGCTGGAGAGACTCCTCATTGGTAGAGTACTGGCTGCTCTTCCACAGGGCCTCAGTTGGGGTCTTAGCATTCACACAGGAGGCTCACAACCTCTCGGATGGACTGACATCCTACTGGACGCTGAGTCTCGAGCTAACACAGCATCAAAGGGGGGATGGGCACTGCTGGTGCCTCACAGATGCCCCCCCCCCCCCCCCGACCTCCTGCCTGGGAATCAGACTTGTGAAGCACCTGATCCTCAGAGAGCTGTGAGAACAAACGTTCCCTGGGTATGTGGCTCTGATTCTCTTCGAACACCACTGTGCTCTCTAGTCCTGGGCCCGGGCTCTCCTTGGAGCAGTGCCTCACCCCCTTGCCCTCCCCTCTGTCCATGGCATTAGTAACTCTTCTAAGAAACAGCTTGGTCCTCCGTGTCCTTTAGCCACCTTGCCCCATCCAAAACTGAACAAATCCTCAGCCCTTGGTTTTCTAAGGCAAAGTCTGGGGCTAGAATGAAATCCACTTCCTGTTTCTGCATACTAGCCATAAGAGCCTCTTTTCTTCTTATCTGAGCCCGGACTTCATTATGTAGCCCTAGCCTCCAACTCACTAGGTAAACCAAGCTGTCTTTGAAACACCTGTCTCTGTCTACGATTAAGGGTGGATACCACCTCATCTACAAAAGACTTGAAATCTTTTATTTTATGCATATGAGTATATTTGCCTGCATGTGTTAAGTGTACCAGAGTTGTGCAATCCCCTGGGAGGTCAGAAGAGGGCCTTGGATCCTTGGAACTGGAGGTAGCCAGTTAGCCATCATGTGGGTGCTGGGCATTGAATCCAGGTTCTCTGCAAAAGCAGCCAGTGTTCTTAATCACTGAGTCACCTCTCCAGTTTTGTAAAAGACTTTGTAAAGTTTTGCTGGGCATGATGGTGTTCATCTTTAATATCACTTAGAAGACAGAGCAAGGCGGATCTCTGTGAGTTGAAGGTCAGCCTCGTCTATATAGAGTGAGATCCTGTTTTAAAAAAAAAAAAAAAAACAGCCAGGAGAAGGATATGGAGCATTTGCTCTGTAAGCATGAATCTGTGCATCCACTCTGGTATATTCTGTACCATTTAGGTAAGTGGAAGATATATGACTCGGCAGCTCCACTAGTTGATAAACGGAACCAGCCGTATCCCATGTTAAAAACTTTAAAGTTCACGATAGTATGTTAAAAAAAATTAAACATCTGAAACACTCAAATGTCTAGTATTAATGGGAAAGCTGCATAGGTGCAGTATACCTCCAATCCTGGGATACCAAACAGGGAAGAAACGCAATGCGCCGATATCGTACTTACTATGACAGGGTCCCGCAAACATCATAGTATAAATAAACAGTAAAAAGACAAAGGAAAGCATGCGAGCATTCTCCTCTAGAATGAGGAGAAGCAGAAGGATCAGGCACACAGTGGTCTTCATCCAAAACTTCACACACACCGATCACAGACCTACAACAGGCGCATTCGGCTGTAGGAAACTTACACCCCAACCAACAGGACCACACACTCAGGGACTCCAAAGGTCACATAAGCACAACTGTTCGTTTCCCAAGGGCTCCCTCACAGTCACAGCTGCATTGTTACAGGCACGGCACACCCTCACCTAGTCAGTTACTACAAAACCCGCACCCGGTCAGTCGTGATCACAAACTACCAACATACACACTGATGCAGCCACAGTATTCATATTCCCACCTGCACTGTGATGCACATGCTTACAACGTCACACAGTCACACACCACTCCAGGGACAAGCATCCAGCCAGTCACAAGCTCTCCACAGGCACACACAATACGGCACGTGGTCCCAGGCTCGCCCGCTCTCTCACACACCCACCGTGGGGTAGTGTACACGGCGTTACATGAGACACAATGCTCACTACAAACACAACCTGTTACGACTGCGCGATCCCTCCTTACGAACTAAGAGCACAATTTCAAGCTCAGCTCCGCGGCACAAAGCCGGGGCTGCAGCTCTAGCCCCGCCCTCCGCTTGGGTTCCTCACCTCCGGCCTTCCACGCTTCGGAAGCGGTACAGCCCTTCGGCGCGCTGCGGCAGTTGCCAGGGAAGCCCTGAGGTCCCGCCAGCGCGTGACTGAATTCCCGCGAGAAGCCGAGGAGGCCTCTGGGAAACGTAGTCAGAGACGGTGTACCAGATGGTTCCCAGTGGGCTGGATTTCTACCCGCGCTCAGCTGAAGCGCCGCGGAAAGGATCACACCTGTCATTGAAACGCTCGCCGAAGGGTTCGCGGAGCCCTGACTCGGCTTCCGGAAGTGGCTTCCGAAGAAGGCCACGCCAACGCGTTTGAAATTGGTTTACGTTCTGGTCCCTCAGTACTATCCGTAGGCCCCGGGCAGTCTCCGAAAGCTGGTTTAGAGGTTTGCATACGAAAGTTATTCGCACCGCTGAGCCTTCTGGGAAATGTAGTTCAGCGCAATGGAAACTGATTGCTGGACTATTCAAAAGTCAACTTAATTCTTCTGAGATCTAAGCCTTTGCTTGACCACGATACATAGTCTTCTCGAAGTACCATTGGGCCCAGGAACGATGCAGAAACAGACTTCCAGGAGCGGTCCTATAGCTTTGTTTCGGGCATGAGTTTGGCTGTATTGCTCAGTGCAGAAGACTAGAGGGATCTGTGAGACTCAATGCGGGTCCGGAAGCCTGAAAGTGCAGAGTGACTTCTAAAACTTGTGTGATGGTTCGAGAAGCACAATGAGGACTTCTCGAAATTGTAAAGAGGAGCTGTGTTAATCTGAGCTACTAATTTCTATGTGAATGGTGTGGGCTGAGGAGGATTCACGGAACAATAAGCGAGGTTTGCAGGAACCAAGTAAGGAGGACAGGGACCCGGGCTGTTATTTAGGTATTGGGAGCCCACAGACAGAAAGGACATCAGAATATTGTGTAGGATTCTTCAAATAAATGTAATCGTCTATACGTATTGTATGTTGGGGAGATCCTGTGGTTCCTGACTTAAAGTCGTTTATGGTGTCACATGCCTGAAATTGAAGGCAGAAGAATTAGGAGTTCAAGACTGACCGAGGTTACAGTGGATCCTGCCTCAAAAGCTCCAAGTTGGTAAATAAATGACTTATGTGAAACAAGAAATATGTATTATGGGATATAAAATAAAACAAGGGCAGAGCGTGGTGGCACATGCCTTTGATCGCAGCACTCGGGAGGCTGAGGCAAGCTGATCTCTGAAACTGAGGACAGCCGTTTTTATACAGCAAGTTCCAGGCCAGCTGTGGCTACCCAGAGACCTTGTCTCAAATAAATAGAGGGAGGGAAGAGAGCGAAAGAAAGGAGAGAAAGAAAACTGAGGCAGGCAAATCTCTGTTGAGACTTAGGCCAGTATGGTTACAAGAAGAGTTTAGGCCAGCTCTGGCTACAAAGAGACCCTGCCTCAAAAAATTTTTTTATTAAAAAATAAAGTCCTCTTCCAAAGAATTGTGTGTGGGGGGGGCTAACTAGCTCTTTCTGAAGAGAAATTCATTAGCTGAGAGATATTCAGTGTTTTAACTTTACTGTCCCTTAAGATATCTATTTCAGATCAGCTGATTTATTAATTTTCTGGTTATCCTCCAGGCCATGTATATCTTCTTAGGTATGAAAATAACTTCTGACTACAAAGACACATCTCCAAGAGTTTCACTATTTTTTCTTTAATGTAATTATCACTGTGTAGCCAAAGATGACCTTGAACTACTGATCCTCCTGTCTCTAGGTTCTGGGATAAGAGGCATGGACACCGTGCTCAGTTTCTGTGGTGTTGAGGAGCCAATCCAGGTCTCCAGCATTCTAAGTAAGTGATACTGTAAACTGAGTTACATCCAGATCCATTAATGAAATTTAAAATCAAAGATAAGGTAGTTGGGTGTAGAATTCATGCAAATATACAAATAAAACCATGGAATATCATGTAATGTTTAAGAATATCTGTATCGATAAATACGCAAAATCTGTATAAGAAAAAACATATTCTTGAATGGAAATCTTTACTATCTTAGACATGTTTTAGTTTGTTTTGTTTCTTTATAAAACATTTTTATTATATGTGTATGAGTGTTTATGTAAATGCACCCATACATGCAATGCCAATGGAGGCCAGAAGAGGTCATCGCAGCCCGTGGAACTGGAGTTGTGATTGATTTGTTAGCTGGCATATGGGTGCTGGAAACTGAAGCCGGGTCCTCTGCAACAGGGTGGTTCTTACATGCTGAACCATCTCTCCAGCCTTTTTATTTTTGCAATAGTACCTCCCTGTGAAGAGCAGACTGCCTTGAACTTTTTTTTTGAAGATTTTTTTCACTTTTTAAAAAAATATTTTTTTAATGTGTATTGCTTACGTGCACGTAAGTGCACCCGTGTCATGCACTGCCCAGGAGGTGAGAAGAGGACATCAAGTCCGCTGGAACTGGAGTTACAGACAATTGTCAACTGCCATGTGGGTGCTGGGAACCAAACCTGGGGCCTCTGCAAGAGCAGCCAGTGCTCTTTAACCACTGAGCCATCTCTCCACCGTTTTTATTTTTGAAACAGTGCCTCCGTATAGAGCAGACTGCCTCGAACTTACTTTTTTTAAAGATTTATTTCATTTTAATTATGTGTACATGTGTGTATATGTATGTGCACATTTGAGTGCAGATGCCTGAGGAATCCAGATGAGGGTGTCAGATTCTCTGGAGCTGGAGTTACAGGCAGCTGTGAGCTTCCCTGTGTGAGTGCTGGGAGCTGAACTCCTGTCCTCTGCAACTGCAGGCCACAGTCTTAGCACTGAGCCATCTCCTAGGCCCTCATGATTTGCACTTTCCCTCCTGCCTCAGCCCCCTGAGTGCTAGTGTTACAGTGAGGTGCCACTCTGCTTTGCTCCTTGTTTTCCATTTCTAAACTGGGTTGTTAGTCTGTTTTTGAAGATAAACCTGTTTTTATATATTTCTTCCATAGCGGAGAGACTGGTTTATAACATAAAATGCAATTATATTCAATCCGTCTCAAAACAGGGGAAAGGAACTAATAATTTATAGAACAGGATCATGTATTATTTTTAAATTTATGAAGATATACTCAGTTATGTTAATAATAAGAAATGCTGATCTGGGCTAGAGAGATGGTTCAGTCGGTAAGAGCACTGGATACTCTTGCAGAGGACCTGGGTTTGGTTCCCAGCACCCACATGACAACGAACAACTGACCAAATACTCCAGTTCCAGGAGATCCAGTGTCCTCTTCTGTCTTCCACAGGCATTGCATAACACAGGTGCACTTACAAACATGCACGTAAAACACTAATACACATCAATTAAAAATAATTAGCCTTCTAAAAATGTTGGTCTGGCAAAATTGCTCAGCCAGCAAAGTGCTTGCCTCACAAGCCTGATGACCTGAGTTTGATCCCTAGACCCATGTAAAGATGGAAGATGAGAACCAACTCCACAAAGTTGTCTTCTAACTTCCATACATGTGCCTGGAACATGTGCTACTCCCCTCGCCCCCCAGAAGAGAGTAAAATGCATACTTTAATACTAACATACTACTTCATAGAGACTTAGAATGGCAAAAACATAAATAAACCCTAAATCTGAAAACTTACATTGCTGGAGATAACTGTAGATCGGTACACTCTTTTTAAAGGAAATTTGGCAACATCTTTCAAACCTCAGATTCACTCAGTAATTTAAACTCTGGGATTTTAACCTAATGTCTACTTACACTGATGCATACACAAGTTTTTCTCACGGAGAGGGGCTCACAGCACAAAAATGTCAAAGTGAGCTGTAAATAAATCACTAAATATAGTGCGACTTCCTACAACTGCACAATCGTGGAATCAGGGTAGATGTGAGCGCTGTCCATGGCCTATGATGAGACGCTTTCAACATGTATGAAGCAGGTGCTTGCTTTGACAGCACATATACTACAATTGGAATGATATGGAGATTAGCATGACCCCTGTGCAAGGATTACCTACAAATCCATGCAGCATTCTGTATTTTTAAGATAGCTGCATTGAGCAGTGGGAGTGGAGTGGGGCACAAGATGGTGCACAGGGAAAGTACATCCCACCAAGCCTGATGACCTGAGTTTGATCCCCAGGACCCACAAGGTGGAAGGAGAAAACTGACTCCAGAAAGTTGTCCTCTGACCTTCACACAAGCACTGTGGTTGTATCTGTGAGATGAAGGCCAGCCTGGTCTACATAGTGAGTTCCTGGCCAGATGGGGCTACAGGGAAACCCTATTTCAAAAAACCAAGGATTCTGGGCTGGAGAGATGTCTCAAAAGCACTAGTTGCTATTGCCAAGGAGCCAGGTTCGAATCCTAGCAGCCACGTGGAAGCTAACTTAAGTCATCTGTAAGTCCAGTTCCAAGGGATCTGATGCCCTCTTCTGGCTTCTAGGGGCACTGCATGATACAGGTGCACTTACATAACATTCAAAGTAAAAATAAAAATGAAAAAACCCAAGGATCTGATGCCTTCTGGTCTTGGACACCTACACTCGTGTACACATATCCACACACACAGACACATGATTTTTGTTTTTTGAGATAAAGTCTCACTACGTAGCCCTGGCTAGCCTTAAACATGCTATGTAGACCAGGCTGGCTACAAAGTCACAAGAGACCTGCCTCTACCTCCTGAGTGCTGGAATTAAACACATGTGTCCTCACCACTCCAGAGACATATCATTAAAAACAAATCTTTTATTTAAAAAGATAAGCCTGATCCAAATTGGAAGGGAATAAACAAAATTATTACTGTGGTTAAGTGTGCCCATGCATGTAATGCCCAAGGAAGCCAGAAGAGGGCGTCTGATTCCCTGGAACTGGAGGTACCGACCGTTGTTAGCCACCATGTGAGTGCTGGGAACTGAACTCAGGTCCTCTGCAAAAGCAGTACATGTTCTTAATTGTTGAGTGATCTCCTCAGCCCAATCTGGCCTATCTAAACCTTCTGATCACCAAACCCAGCTAACACACTTCTAATGGGATAGTCCACAGAAATACAAGATTCTAAATATTTCAAATGTATTTTTATTGTTTATTTACTGATGAACGTATGGAGGAGAACAGAAGACAACTGTGCAGTTGCTCCTTTCCTTCTACTTTTATGTGGGCTCCAGGGATCAAACTCAGGTCATCAAGCTTGCATATCAGGCAGTTTTACTCACTAAGCCTTCTTGCTAGCCTAGACTCTGAATATTTCCAACATCATATTCTACTGTCCTTTTCCAGGGCTTTTCTTCCGTCTATTCCTAACCCCCTTCCACATGGCCAATCTCAGTAATTCATAAAATTATGCCAATCCGGGAAGCTCCCACTGGGCTTGGTGTCCTGCACTTGGACTGAAGTTGAATCACATTGGTATCATGTGGATACTGAAGAGTTTTCAAGCTAAATGTGGTGGTACATGGCTTTAATCCCAGCACTCTTAAGAGACCAAGGCCAGAGTAGTTTCAGTTTGAGGCTAGCCTGGGCTCCAGAGAGAATTCAAGAATAAATTGGGTTTACATATTAAGACCCTGTCTCAAACAAACAAACACCACCTTGTAACTAATGAATACATTCCCAAACTCACAGGCCACAAAAAGAGCACACCAGCATCGGCTGCAGTTTGCTATGGGTTTGAATGTGGCCCCTTAAAAACATGTTGGTAACTTAATTCCCCAAATCAAGTGTTAAGAGGTGAACCACGAGAGCTCTGTCTTCTTGAATATAACGCTGATTATAAAAGGCTCAGGGCTGTGAGCCATCCCGCACACACTTTGCCCTTCCTCTTGTATGGAGCACCACGATGTGCCTTCAGCTACTCTCATAATATATGGTCCCTGTAAGGCTGTAAGTCAAGCTTCACCTCTTCATAAACTAGCCATTCTTAGGCATTGTCACAGTAGTACAGACCAAGATACAAAGAATGTGGACAGAAATAGGAAGTGATGATGAGCATATAGCTGAAGGGATTCATTGGACTTTCTGCCAAAAGGCGTTACTCAGTGGTTCTGGCAATTCAACTTACATAAAACTAGGTCAGGTGAGTAGTCCATCTGCACTGGTTTCTTCATCTGAGCCCACCTGATGGGCCTGAATGAATGTGTGGGTGTGATGGCTGGGATGTGGCTCAGTTGGTAAATGCACCTACCTGGTTTGCACAAAGCCCTGGGTTTGATCCCCAGAACTAAATCAAATGGGCAGGATGATGTATGCTTGCAATTCCAGAATTTGGGAGGTAGAGGCAGGAGGATCAAAAGTTCAAGACCAGCCTGAGCTACATGAGACCCTGGTCCCCACACTCCCCCAAAACAAATGTGGGTGCTACAACCGGAACTGTAGCTTGGATATAGCAGAAAAAGCTAATTTATCACCCAGCAAATCCATCTATTAACCACCTTTCCCCTAAGGTTCAACCCTCTAGAGTCTCACTGTTCTCCTAGATAAGGTTGTAGCAACCCTGCGTGCGCCCCTCATCCTAAAGTAAAACATCTAAGGAAGTTACTACACAGGAAATGAATTATAGCATGAAGTAGTCATTTTTATATGTTCTGAGGAGGTGGAGTACACATTAGCCCTTTTCCTAACATGAGTTACTACACATACACCTAGGAAAAGGTTTTAAGCCTAGCATAATGGCTGACACCTTTAATTCCAGTGGGTTAGGGGGTGGAGTGGGACTGAGGCAGGAAAACTATCATGAATTCAAAGTTAGCCTGGTCTACAGAGTTCCAGGATAGCTCAGCTACAGAGGTCATATGCCAACTTTATGGCAGAGTCAAACTAGAGGTCAGTGAGAAGTTCATTCTATCTTTTCTTACTCTAGTCAGTCATGGTAACCATGCATCTAAGGACAGAATCACCCATCTAATGGCGAGGTCTAGAGTACTGAGGAATCCAGATAGGTCCTGTGTGAAAGGACCAAGTCCATAGCATAAGAAAAAAAGAAGCGGGGTCAGGACAGAGCTTCTTCTAAACTCTCTTAGTCCGAGTTCAATCAGAGGAAGAAACTACACACTAACACTTAAAATTAATGGTCCCACGCCCAAGAGCAGGGACGCTAAAGAGAAGTTGTACTTTTTTCTTCTCTTTTTTTTGGGGGGGGGGTTACTTTTTGAGGCAGGATCTCCCTGTACCCCATCTGACTTGTATTTCCTTTAGTTGAAAAAAATGAAAGTTCCCAATGGAAAAAAAATAGATGCTGAGGATACTACATTCTATAGAAAAATGTTAGTCTCTTATGATGCTTAGAAACGTTATCACAGGTATGCATATAGGAAAACAAGATATTTAGAGTTAAATTCTACACAGAGCTGCAGATAGTCAGTGGTAATATATATTTCATCACAGATTCCTTCCCTATTTATTTTTTAAGAAAAATAATATGCAGTTAGGTGTGGTGCATGCCTTTAACTCCAGGACTCAGAAGGCAGAAGCAGACAGAGCTCTGTGAGGCCAGCCTGGTGTACACAGCAAATTCCAGGCCAGCTGGGGCTACAGGGAGATGTGGGGGTCTGGATATTGAGCAAGGCAAGCAACTCCGGATACCCTGAAGGGACAGCAGGTGTCTGGCCTGCTCTGCCTGATGTGATACCTTGCACCAGGAAGCTACTGTAGATATGAATCTTCCTTTCCCCCACCCCAGACCAGAACCAGGTTTTTGGGTTTCATTTCCTCGTTCCTGAATTTTCACGTCAGCCCTACAACCTTCAAGCCTTTATACCCCAAAACCCCACCTTTAACCTTCCCACCTTCCGTAACGGTCAGGAAGGCCTCCCTATATAAACCCCTGCATTGGCTCTAATAACCGAACTACGCACCGACGTGGTGTCCCGGGAGCTCCTCCTCCCGACGCACTCGGGGCCACCTGAGGACCTGTTCGATCATCTTCCATTCTCTGGCATGGCTGGAGCACAACAGCTGTGCTGGAGATGGAGAACCACCCACATACAGTGAAATCCTTTCTCAAAACAAATGAACCAACCACCACCAGCAGCAACAGCAACACAGGAAATGTATTCTCACAATCCAGAATTAACTAACAATTCATCACATTTACTTGAAATCTTTCTTTTATTTTTAATGGAAAAAAAAATAGATATTTAGATACAAAACTGAAATATCGTGTAAGTACCCTGCTTGCTCACATTCCTTCTACCTTCCATCTCATTATAACAGCAAAACCCACTTTGGGAAACTGAACACATATCCTTCCACTTTATCCTTTAGTCGTTTTAAAAAGTATTTTTTGCTAGAGCCAATGCCTGGTACTGGGGTAAGTGGATTTTATTCAGATTCACATGGGAATCATCACAATACATTTATCACTTCAGTTTTCTTCACTCTCTGTGACTTCTTTTGCTGACACTGCAGATTCAATCTGCTGAATTTACTGCTGGAGACTATTCCACTGTGTGACTGGATTTCATCTCATCTACTTTGTGAAGCAACAAACATTCGTGTACATTTTTTTTTGTTTTGCTCCCACCACTAGTGCTGCAACGAACAGGCTGACGGGTAAATGACTCCCTATCTAAGCATGTCAGTTTCTTGGGCATAAGTAAAAATACTAAAGAATAATGGTTATTTTGGACTCTGCAAATTCTTTCCCATCCCTAAGGTTTTAAAAAACATTCTCTTAGAAAATTCTTATACAAAGCTTTGCTTTTTTTGCAAAAACATTTGGAATTCACAAGAAATAATGAAATGTATTGATGATGTCAGATGTTTATTTTTCCACTTAAAGAATTAATTATCCTGAAATTATTTTTGAAGTCACCCCCATCATTTGCCCACCAATCTGGGATACTGACTCAATCACAAATTCCTCATAACTCACATACACATGTTTCTAGAGCCAATATTCTGCCCTGATCCAATTGTCTACAGTTGTATCAAAAATCATTTTGAGCTGGCATCGTGGTACATGCCTGTGATAACAGCATTTGGGAGGGCGAGGAAAGAGATCACCTGGAATTTGAGATGCGCTTGGGTGAGTTCAAGGTCAGACTGGGTTATACTGGGAGACTGTGCCTCAAAATGCCTTTTTTGGATCATTTTACAAATTATAGTAAAGCACACAAGTACTTCTGCCTTCTAATGTCACAGTGTCTGCTCTCACTGTTTTACTGCAGCTGACAGGCTTTCCAGGAATATGCCAAGTGAAGTACCTATGCCCTAATTTCAATGAGAGTTTTGAAAGTTATAGTATTAACAATGTTTGTTGTGAGAGTCTGGGGGCGGGGTACAGGCTTTTATTATACTACGACATGTCTTATAAACTTTGTGTTTTAAGTTGCTAGAGAAGGATTTTTCACATTTGTGTAACTGTTAGGCAATATTTTGATATATTATTAATCATACATTCTGCTCAAGTTTCTCCTAAATCTAAGGCATTTAAAGAGCTTTAATGGGTGTGAATTCTCTGGTGTCTAATGTGATGGGACTTTTGGCTGAAAGCTTTCCCACATTCAGTACATTGATAAGGTTTTTCACCAGTATGTATTCTCATATGTAAAGCAAGAGTTGAGAACTGAGAAAAGGCTTTCCCACATTCATTACAACCGTACGGTTTCTCACCTGTGTGACTTCTCATATGCACTGTAAGAGACGAGCTCTGGCAGAAGGCTTTCCCACATATTTTACATTCATAGGGTTTATCACCTGTATGAATTCTCACGTGTACAATAAGTGACGTAATCCGAGAAAAGGCTTTCCCACATTTGTTACACTCGTAGGGTTTCTCTCCTGTATGGATATTGTGATGTTTAATGAGGTACTGCTTCTGCCTAAAGATTGTTCCACATTCATTACATTTATAGGGTTTTTCTCCAATATGAATTTTCTCGTGCTCAGTCAGATTTGATTTTCCACTAAAGGCTTTCCCACATTCCTTACATGTGTAAGGTTTCTCTCCAGTATGACTTCTTTGATGTCTGATGAGGCTTGATTTCTGAATGAAAGCTTTCCCACATCCTTTACATTCATAAGGTTTCTCTCCAGTATGGATTCTCTGGTGGATTATGAGGTTTTCTTTCTGGCTAAAGGCTTTCCCACACTCAGTACATTTAAAGGGTTTCTTTCCACTATGGATGTTTTGATGTTTAATGAGGTATTGCTTCTGGCTGAAGGCTCTTCCACATTGGTTACATTCAAATGGTTTCTCTCCAGTATGAATTTTCTCATGCTCTCTGAGATATGATTTGCCATTAAAAGCTTTCCCACATTCCTTACATGCATATGGTTTTGGTTTATTTCCTGTATTTTTCGGATGTCTAATAAGGGTTGTCATCTGAATGGAGGCTTTCTCACATTCATAAGGTTTCTCTTCGGTATGTTGTTTCTGATGAGAAAGGAAGTTTCCCTTCTGGCTGAAGGCTTTTCCACATTTATATGGTTTCCTCCGTGCATGACTTCTTAAATGCAGAGTAAGTGATGAGATTCGAGAAAATGCCTTGCCACATTCTGTACATTCATGTGATTTCTCTCCACTATGCATTTTCTTATGCTCTACAAAGCTTTGCTTCAGGTTAAAGGTTTTTCTACATTCACTACATTCATAAGGTTTCTCTCCAGGGTGAATTTCGTCATGCAGAATATCTGATTCTGGCTGAAGACTTTCCAACATTCCTGTTGTGCACAAGGATTTTCTCCTAGTGTTTACTGAGATGTGGTAAAGGATGAAAGCTTTTGCACATTCACTAAATACATATAATTTCTTTTCAATATTAACTCTCAAGTATCCGATGAAGCTGAATTTAATATGAAAGACTTTTTACATGACCTCCCTGAGATGCGAGATTACAAAAGGGGCTGAAATACAGCACTGTCTTTATATTACTAGTTCTTTCTTACATAGCTTATCTTTTATTTACAAATAAATTATGACTAATGGTAAACAGAGTTCAAACGCTTTTAAGGAGTCCCATACACAGAAGAGAATACTTGAAGAACCAATGTCTATGCCCAGAGGAAACACTTTCTTGTTTCCTCGGTTCTCTGAGATTTTCCTCAGTCTGTACTTACAATGATGAGTTAACTCACAAGTCTTTCATGTTGCATCCTTATCCATGTAGAAACTCTTTAGGTGGCTTCTAAAAGGGTGAAAAAAAATCAGTGGAAAATAATTAACAAGGTTAAGATTTTTGGTGTCTAAAATGTAGCATCTAATAAATTATCATTATTAATATCACTATCACTAACAACTTGTAAGTCTTCCCATTATCACTAATAAAATTACAGAAGTGTACTATTAGGAGACTGTTCATATCACATATGGTAGCTCATGTCTATAATGCCATTACTTAGAATGCTGAGTTGGAAGCTAATCTGGGCTAACCAGTGAGGTCCAGGCTAGCCTGGCTACAGAGTGAGACTCTGTCTCAAAATAAAATAAGTAAAATAAACAAGCAAACAAAACCCTCAAACAAATAAATAACCCAAACCATTCAAAAGCCTAATCCTCTGGTATAAAGGAAAGCTCAAATATGGTAACATTCACAAGTACCATAAATGTTTTTAACCACAAAATTGTTTTTAACTATAAATTGCACACATTATCAATAAGTAAAGTAAGAAAAAATTAAAAAGACTAAGCAACTACTATAACAAGCACTTAATACTGGCAGAGCCCAGGGTGATGAGTGGGAAGAACAAAATTAATCCTTAAAAAATTATTTTTATGTGTATTAGTGTTTTGCCTCCATGTAAGTGCATTCTGCAATGCCTACAGAGGCCAGTAGGTGGCGAAAGATATCCTGGAACTGGATTTTAAGGTCTGTTGTTCACCGTCATGTGCATGTTGGGAACTGAACCTGGGTCCTCTGCAAAAGCAGGCAGTGCTCTTTAGTGTTGTGCATTCTCTCTAGCCCCACAAAATATTTTTTATATTTTCCTGGAATTCCATTAAGATGGTAACAAAGGGACTAAGGGAGGCAAATACTTATGAAAACAAAAGGATTGAGGAAACATGCGGATAAATATTTAGGAAACTCTAAAGTAAGGAACATAAGAGGACTGAACTAGCTTGACTAAAAAGATGACAAACACGGGTCAACCTCAAGATAAAATTACTTCACAACGTAGATATCAACAGTAAGTGTGGTGGCTCACTCTTGTAATCCCAGCACTTGGGAGGCTGAAGCAGGACTGTCCTAAGCTCAAAGGTAGCCTGTACTATAGACTGAGATCTCAGGTCAAAACAAAAACAGTTCTGTAACTGGAAAGACTGGGTAAGAGTAGATGTTTATAAACCAAATGTAAAATAAACAGCTGACGCCAACTCTTATTCTTGGTTTTAAAGATGTATTTTTAATGATGTGTATGTAGGTGCATCTCAGTATGACTATGTGCACATGA
Source organism: Eospalax fontanierii (assembly GCA_035773235.1). Lineage (NCBI taxonomy): Eukaryota > Metazoa > Chordata > Mammalia > Rodentia > Spalacidae > Eospalax > Eospalax fontanierii. The sequence goes on along the minus strand of CM069554.1, from coordinate 22,770,776 downwards.
GTCTAGATGCTTGTGGAAATCAAAAGCATTGGATCCCCCTGGAGCTGGGTCCAGGAATTAAACTCAGGTTCTCTGCAGGAGCAGTACACTCTCTTAACCCTCTTCTTGATCGCTGAGCCATATCTCCAGCCCTTTTTGTTTTGGTTTTTCCCTTTTTAAATTTTTTATTTTTTTTAAGACAGGGTTTTGTGTAACCCAGGCTGTTCTTGAACTTGTTATGTAACTGAAGAGGATGACCTTGAGCTTCTGATCCTTCTGTCTCCAGCAGGCATGAACCACTATGCATGACTTATTTGATTTTTGGTTTTTTAGGTGTTTTCTGTTTTGTTTTGTTGAGACAGGCTCTCTTTGTGTTCCCAGATGGCCCAAAGCTTGCCACATAGATCAAGTTGGCTTTCCTCTCACAGAGATCCTGCTACTGCCTTCCAAGTGCTAGAACTAAAGGTGTGCACTACCACACCACACTACCTGGTTTATACAGTGCCAAGCCTCTGTGCATGACAGGCAAGCACTCCACAAAGAGTGCTACAGCCCTAGCCCCAGGAGGTAACCCTTATAGTCAGAAGGAAACAGAAGTCTATTATCTAAAAAAAGTATTCCTAGCACTTTGGAGACTGAGGCAAGAGGATCACAAAATTGAGGCAAGCCTGGGCCATGTGGAAATTCTCAACCTAACCTGAGGTGCACATTGAAATCACATTACAAAAAACAAAATATAAAAGAACAAAATTGGCTGGAACTGGAATATACAGTGGTAGGGCATTCCTGCACGTATAAGGCCCTGGGCTCAATCTGCAGCATTGAATATAGTCAAATACTATAGTTAGTATCACAAAAAGCCAAGAGAAGGTAGATAATCATAGCATAAAATGTGAAAAGGTTCTGTTTGATTTTTGGTCTTTGATCCCTAGAAACCCATGTGAAAGTGGAAAGGGGGCTGTCCTCTGACCCCTTATGCATCACGACAGCATTCCTGCAAATACGCATGCACGCACACGCAAATACGCAGGCACGCATGCACACGCAAACACGCGCACACGCACGCACACACACACACAATAATAATGAATACAATAGATACTTTATTTTTAAAAGATTTAAAGATTGGCAAAATATTAGAAATCCAGAGGTAGGAAGAATTGAAGGAACAAAGAAAAACCGAGAGTAATGACTAGAAAATTAGTGGATCAATAGTAGAATCAAGAGGTCTAAAAACTATGAAATAAGCTGCAGAAAACATATGAACAAAGATCAATGAAAGAAAACTGAACAGAATAAAGACACTTTTCCAGAATTTTAGATTGAGTCAACACACAAATAGCTCCATCAAGTACAAAAATATTCTATTCAAAAAATCAATCAATCAATCAATCAATTTGTATCTATAGTTAGCTGTCCTTGAAGACTTAGATTTTTAACTTGAATCCATCCATTGCTATAACTAAAGATGGTGCTGTGACATTTTAAAAAGTATCTTATTTTTATAATTTTATGTCTATGAGTATATTGCCTGCATGCACATAAATGTGCCCTTGGAGATGAGAAGAAAGCATTGGATCCCCTGGAACTGGAGTTACAGATGGGTGTTAGCTGCCATGTAGGTGCTGGGATTCATACCAGGGTCTTCTGCAAGAATAGCCAGCGCTCTTAACTGCTGAGCCATCTCTCCAGCCCCAGTGCTGTGGCTTTTTAATCTAGTTACATTTGAGATTCTAATGGGCTAAATAACAATATAAACTGGGCCGGTGGTGCGTGCCTATAATCCCATCACAAGAGGATCCTGAGTTCAAAGATGGGGGTGTGGGAGGGACAACCTGATATGTAGCACACACGCCTATAAAAACTAACACTCAGGAGTTCAAAGCAGGAAGACTGCCAAAAGTTCAGGACCAGTGTGAACGAACAATAGCAGAACCCATCTCTTAATAAAAAAAAGTACACGTTCAGGCAGTGCTGGTGCACGCCTTTAAACCAGCACTCAAGAGGCAGAGGCAGGTGCCCCTCTGCGCTGAAGGCCAGCTTGGTCTATATGGTGAGTTTCAGGCCAGTTAGGGCTACAGTGAGACCCTATCTGGAAAAAAAAAAAAAGTTGAAAAAATTTTTTGATTTTATAAACACTCACTGAATTACTGCGATGGAGTTTACTGCACTTGTATCTATCACTCTCAGTTACTCACCTGAGACCTTCTTTACAATTCTTCCCAGTTATCAAGTTTCTGTTTCAACTGCCGATGATGAAAAGCGGTACAGGACTGTGGATGCTATCTGGAAATCCAAGCGGCATCCACAACTCCCGCTGGCCTTAGAACCCTTCAGAGGTTTGGAAGGGTCAAGTCCAACTCTTGGGGACACAAGGGCGATGACCTGTGAAAAACAACAAAGTTACATGAGCAAACAAGCCTTGGGTCTACGTTTATAAAGGGAGTTTCTAGTCTTTGCAGTTCAAGCTAAACCTATTACACTATGTGAAAATCACAATGTATTTCAGATGTCGGTAACAGAAGATATGTTATTTTCAGAATTTCAATTATAAGGGGAACTATGAAACTGGCTTTTAGAGTTCTCCTGTATCACTCTGAACATGTTCTTTGGGTAGGTGTCACATGCGGCCTTGCTACTGCCTGAAGTCAAATTGTTATCTATCCTTTACCCTCAACAACAGTTCTTAAGGGGTGGCAGCAAATGCTTCTAATACTAGTACTTGGGAAGCTGAGGCAGGAGGATGGAGAGTTAGTCCAGACTAGGCTACACAATGAGACCCTATTTCAAACAAAACAAAGCAAAAAACAAATAGAAGGCTGAGGAAATGTTTCAGTGCCTGAAGCACTTGCTGAACAAGTGTAAGAAACAGAGCTGGAATGCCCAGAATGCATGTAAATGTGAGCGGGGTGTGACGGCCTCCTGTAATCTCAGCCTCCGAACTGACATGGGATCCTCAGAGCAAGCTAGCTAGCAAAACTAGCCATATCCAGGAGATCAGGGCTTGACTGAGACCCTGCCTCAGTGAATAAGGTGGAAGGGCCATGGAGGATGATTCCTGACATCAACCTTGGGCCTTCGCATTCACGTGTACAACCCACACTCACACACACCCAAATGCTCATATTGGTGGCACCTGTTACACCAGGGAAAATAGTTCCAGTTACCCCAACCCGAAACCTTAAGGCAGGCCCCTCCATGCTTAGGATATTCATGAAAGTCCATCAACTTTTAAACTGTGCAGAGCCAGACTTAGGTCAGGACTTCTGGCTGTGCTTAGATCCCAAACACCTTTACTATACAGGAATTGGTTTAAATCAGACTCTCACTCCTGAGGATCAGACAGGTTGTAACTGGAACCACCTGAGTCACCTTAGGGGATCTACAAGGACAAGAGACCTGCATCATGCCATCTAACTATGACCTTGAAGGATGTCCCTATATGGAGGCTTGGAGCAGTTGTCTACACACAAACTGTAGTGTAGAAGAGGTTTTTCTTCTGTGCTCCTGAAACTACCTTACTGGCATGCACAAACAGACTGAGTAAATGCACGTCCTCTGACCAGCTGGAGGGTTAAAGAGGAGGGGTCCTCTGTATACTGGTCCATACTGTCCCTCAGGTATATACATACAGTGGGACAGAGGGATGGGAAGACTGGATTCTAGATCCAGGATTATCCAGACAAAAGAGGGAAGCCCCTGCAGTCCTTGTCCCCTCCGGACAGGGGCAGGTATAGCAGGTTCAGCTGACACTGGTACCTCTGCCCTGACTGCAGGAGATAAAACACTTTAAGGAACTTAGTGCCCAAATAGATGTAGACCTAGTACACTTAGACTCGAGAGTCTTCCCTCTCCAGACTGGAGAGTCAGGTAGATTCTCTAGCAGAAGTGATGCTTCAAAACTGCAGGGACTTAGAGCTCATCTTTATGAAATAAAGGGTCTATGCATGGCTTTGGAAGACACCTACTGCTTCTACACAAAATCAATCTGGAGTCATTAGGAAAAGTTTAGCATTAGTTAAAAATAACTTATGGAAAGAGAGAGAAGAAGACATGAGTCTGACAACTGGTTACCAATCTTTATTTTCATGGTCTCCATTGCTCAGCTCCCTACTCACAAGCCAGTGGGGCCTACAGTTCTCTTATTCCTGGCCCTGACAATTGGGCCTTGTCTGATCAACTGCCTGACTATATTAGCCAACTGGTTAGTGTGGTAAAACTTATGGTCCCAAGGGGACAATATAATCCCCTGTTACAGTGAGTCTCCCAGTGGAGAACGTAGTGGAGCACTCCCAAGATTGACCATAGCTACACCATGTCCTAGGTAAACTAAGTAGTAAAAGCTAGAAGCAACTACCTCAAAGTGTAGGAATGGAAAAGTTCGACACAGTTGCACCAATGTGTGGGTTTGAGAACAGGTCAGCATGCACCTCATTGATCCTGCTAACTGCAGATTTATGGCTTCTGTACTTTCTACTTGGCTTGCTTTTGTAGAATAGAAAGTGTTGGATGGGGGTGCTTTCCACTCCTAAATTTGGGAACTTAAAATTTTTCACCCCAGATTTTTTTTTCCTTCCCCCTTTCCTATATAAAGTTTATCCCAAGAGAGGCTGCTATCTGCACTTGGACAAACTGCCCAGTGTAGTCGCCAGCTGGCTATAAAGACTATCTTTTGCAAATATCTTCTGCTGAGTGGTCTTCTCTAGTGAAATACCTCACAACAACTTGGTATGTGTCCTAGTGTGCTCTCTGTTGTTGTGATAAAACACAGAAAAATCCACTTTGGAGAAGGGGTTTATTTCAGCTTTGACCTTACAGTCCATCATCTACGGACACCTGAAGGCAGGAACTGAGGCAGAGGCCACAGAGGAACACTGCTGACCTGGCCTGCTCAGCCGCCCCTCCTTGATAGCCCAGGTCTACCTGCCCAGGGATAGCCATCACACACAGTAGTCTGAGCCCTCCTACATCAGCGATCAAGAAAATGCCACACAGACATGCCACCAGGCCAATCTGGAGGAAATTCTTGAATTGGGGTTTCCTCCCTCAGGTGTCTCCAATTTGGGTCAAACTGACAAGAACTAACCAACATAGTATGAAAAAAACCTAGTTAAATTAAAAGTCACACTGCCTTTGACAAACTAGAGTGTTAAATAGACTTCTTGACTTCTCTGTGATGTCAAACAATTATCTTCCCAACTTTATGTCCTGTGTACTAGGGTAAAGCACCTTCTAAAGGCTATTCCCTAAAATTCAGAGTTACTCAACACTGCTCAAAAGTTTCTCCAAAGTATTAAGTCAAAGACAACTGGATGTCTAAGCAACCAATAATATGTTTTTGAAAATCTTCTAGGTTTTTTGTTAGTTTTGGTCTTTGAATCAGGGTCTCCCTGTAGCCCCAGCTGGCCTGGAACTGGCTATGTAGACCAAGCTGGCCTTGAACTCAGGAGATCCATCTTACTTTGCCTCCCAAGTGCTGGGACTAAATGCCTGTGCCACCATGCTCGGCTGAAATTTTTGTTTTTTTTAAAAAAGTAATGTTGGGGCTGGAGAGCTGGCTCTCCCAGATGACCTGAGTTCAGTTCCCAGCACCCATGTTTGGCAGCTCACACCCACCTATAATTCCAGTTCCAGCCATCTGACACCCTCTTCTGGCCTCCCACAGGCACTCACACACTTGTGGCACATGCACAAACACATCAGTAAAACTATTTTTAAAAGGAATGATTTCATTTTCTACTCCATAGTGGGCTTGCTTTAACGTAAACATGTTAAAAATCATCCACTCAATTCCTTATCCTTTTCCTCTTATTAAAAAGAAAAAAACAAAATAAATAAAACATTTTTCTTATTTTAAAATGTTCAAGGTTATTATCTCATAACCACCCCGCCCCTCCCAGAAATTCTCAAACTTGAGGCCGGTTTCTCGCTGGCCCTACAAACCCCATCCACACCCTCACACTTGGGTCACCCCACCCGCAAACCCACTCGTTTCTTCCTTTCCCCTGCCCGCAACCACACAAGTACTCTACTAGTCGTAGCAGACGGCTCCGGGCTGCCACAGGCGCGGTAAAACCTCTCTTACAGTTCCTCTGGCCCACTGACCAGGGACCCAAGTCCTACAAAACCAAAAACGACTCACCAGCAGACAAAGGCGACGACGGCGAGCCAGAGCCTGCGCCTGCGCACTCCCACAGGGTTCTGCCAGCCTGGCTAGGACTCACAGCATCTTTTCCCATCCTGCACTCTGCCTGTGAACTACATTTCCCAGACAGCTTTTCGCGCGAACGTTCCGTTGATATTGTGGGCCTATGTCTCTTGCGGTAGAGCAGTAAAAAGGGCCGGGATTCAATTATTAACACCGTGTGTTTACCGGTGAGTGGGAAATAGAATGCCAAGAGATATAATAAGCGCGGCTCAAGTTTACAGGACAAAACTTCGGGTTAGCGAGAGATCCACTCGACTCTGCTGGGGCCGGCCGCCATCTTGAACATCGCGGGGAGGCGCTGAACTACATTTCCCAGAAGGCACCGCGTTCCCAGGGCTTCCGAGCTGCTGGTTGGTGTTGCTGTGGGGAGTTGTAGCAGAAGCTGCTATTGGTTTCGCCAGAGGTTGACCAACTAACACCTTCCAGCGAAAGCTGGAAGTGCAGAGTCCGGAATAGGGGGAGGAAATCGAAACTGAAGGTTGCATTCGGGCGAAACTGGCGGGAGAACGGGCTGTTGTGAAATTGTTTTTCGTGACTAGACACACTGATTGTGTAGGGAGTATTATGCGGTTATGCTTATGCTCTGGTGTGTTCCCATGTAACCTTGGGTAACGCAACGACTGCAGGTAGGTTTGTCAGAGAGACGGAAGTGCAGAGAGGGAGATACTTGAATGTGAGGGTGTTGTGACGGGCAGGGGGCGGGGGCGGGCATGATGGGTTTGAGGACCATGTGTTTGTGATTCTATGACATGGTCACATGCGGGAACGCAAACTAGCACGGCCACTTGACAGTAAAGGGACACTGCTGTGATCAGGAGAGAAGCTCCAGCCTCAGCCCTCTCAGGGTCAGGCCAGCTACAGAGTAATCCCTTGCGTAGTCTGAGAGTTAACTCAGATTCTGCAGAAGTTGTCCCTCATTCCAGTTCCAGGGGATCTGACGGCAATTCTGGCCTCTGCTGTCATCACACAACATGGGTGCCCCTACGTACATGCAGGCAGAACACTCATACTCTAAGGAAAACACCCTAAGAATATACAGTATTTATTAATTTATTATTTGTTCAATAAGGACTTCAAAATTAAGTGCCAAGGCATTTCATGGCTCTTCTGTTTCTGTTAATATGTGTATACATATATACCTATATGGTGTAGTTTGTTCACTTTCCATAGCTGGAAGGAAAATAAAACTACAAAGATATGTAGTCTATACCCAATTATAACAACAGTTAATCAGCAGCATTGATAGTAACCAATAATAAACCACTATAATGTAAGATGCAAGAGTCAATCTGTAGTAATGGGTACATAGTAGAATGTTCTCCTGTATTTCAAAGATACAAAAATAGAAAGTATCAGAATAAATGTTACAACAGACTCATACACTTACTCTGTAGAACTTGAAATATCCACCAATTACATATCTTTAACAACTAGGTAAATAAAATGCTAATACTGAACACTTACAAAAAACAGCTCAGTATATCAAATGGAAAGATAGTTACTATTGGTGGTCATGTAAAATTTCAGAGACTACATAAAATCTAGGAAGAGACACATACCAATTTAAAATATGAAGTCTAATGATGGTGACATACAATTATCATTAACATATTTTTCTATAAAATAAAAAAATTATTATAATCTTGCTTGATTGAATAAACTGTCCTAAAATATGATTTTGGAGTCCTATGTGATTACTAAAAAAATTTAAAGCCCACTCACTATATTTATTTTATGGTGTCAGGGATTGAACTCATAACCTAACACATGCATATCATAAGGTTTAGTACTAAGGTATATTCCTAGATGCCCCGAAGTTCTACTGACTATTGAACTGCTGAAGCCCAGTAAGGCAACTCTTCAGGGGAATATAAAGAAAACTTGTATGAATCACTTAAGTTGGGTGTGGTGGTTCACATCTATAACTCTAGTACTCACAAGGCTTAGGCAGCAGAACTGCTATGAGTTCCAGACCAGCCTCGGCTATAGTGTGAGCCTTTGTCTCAACAAATCAAAACAAAAAACTTACAAATAAAACACACAAAAGAACTGATTAAAAATAAAATAACTGAAAGCATGATCATGTACAGTTGTAAATGACACGTTTGTTGAGCAGTTTATAATCACTATAACGTTTATAGCACTAAAGACTAACTTAAGCTGATTTTTTTTCTCTGTTTTTGTTTTCTGAAGAGTCTTGCTATGTAGTCCAGGCTAGCCTTGAATTTGAAATCCTGATTACAAGACATATACCAGCATGCCAGGTTTAGACTGATAAATTTTAAGAGACTGATTAGGCTAGAATGATTAGGCTAGAAATCACCAAATATTTAAGTGTTCATTTTAAAACTGGTTAGTACTGTCTGAAGTTTAAAAAAAAAAAAAGTCTTAAAGGAATTGTTTTGTGATACATAAGATAGAGCAATTCAGCGTGTCAGAACAAAAGAGAAAATTTAAAAGTCAACCATTTAATGAGAATGGAAGGATTACACATCCATACATAAAACAAAAGCAATAGAAAACAAAGAAAATTTACATAAATACAATATAAAGTTGTATCCAGCAAGCATTTCTAACCTTCAGATTCATGGTAGACAATAAATCATATCATATACAAAATCAAAGAATTACAGTGCATAAAAAGGTTTTGAATAATACTATCAGTTTCAAAAAATAGTAAGATAGCACAGAACACCAAAAGTTACTATAAACAAAAATCTCCTTTGGGGCATAATGGTGCACATCTATAATTCTTGCACTTACACGAGAGATGGAGGTAGGAAGATTGAGTTTAACATAGTATTCCTTAGCTATATAGTGAGTTTTGAGGACAGCCTATGAGACATGAGACTTGTCTCCAAAGAAGCCCAAATGAAAAGATACCATAAATTCACATGAAAAAATTCAATACAGTAATTAATAATTAGGCAAACATGTACTTAATATAATTTTAGAAATGGGCAAGTAGTGACTGTTCTATGTCAGTAACTAGTAAGAATGTTAATATCAAAAGAAGGATTTGAGAGGCTGGAGAAATGGTTCAGTGGTATAGTGCTGACTGCTCTTGCAGATAACCCAGATTCTATTCCTAGCATCCATATGGCAAATAACAGCTGTCTGTAACTCCAGTTCCAGGGGATCTAACACCCTCTTCTGACATTCTCAGGCATTGCATGACACAGGTACATTTACACACATGCAGGCAATACACTCATACACATAAAATAGAAAATGAATTAAGAATAAATATTAAAAATATTTGCAAATATCAAAACTATGCTTATCACCTATGACTGAATAATCCTATTTCTAAATTGAGTGGCCATGAAGCATAGAACTAGATTTTAAAAGGAAACAGATACTGAATCTGCTTAATTTTTTTTAAGAAACAGTCTCATGAATTACAGGCTGCCTCCAACTCACTATGCAGCCATGATAGTCTTGAACTCCTGATCCTCCTGCCTCTGCCTCTCAAGTGCTGGGATTGTGTGTAGCCACCATTTGTATGGTTTCTCACCAGTATGAATTCTCTGATGCTCAGTAAGCTTTGAATGAAATCTAAAGTCCTTGCCACAGTCCATACATTTGTAAGGTTTTTCATCCGTATGCATTTTCTGATGTCCAGAAAGTTGAGCATGTACTTTAAAAAATTTTCCAGAGAACGTGCAATCATATGGTTTCTTGCTATAAAGAACTCTTTGAAGAAGACTAATTCCTCCAAATCTCTTAAATATTCTTACATAATCCTTGCATTTATAGAACTTCTCAGCACCATGACTTTTATGTTATACACTAAGATCTTCATAAAAACTAAATGTATTGGAACATTCCATGTGTTTACAGGGCTTCAGTCCAGTGTGAATATTCAGCTGTAGAATGTGTGAAGTATCTATCCCAAAGGTTTTCCAACATTCATCCTATTCACAGATTTTCTCACCTGTATGTGTTTTCTGAAGCTGATCACTGTCTGAAACACAACCGAAGACTTTCTATATTCCTTATATTCACAGGCCTCACTGCCATGCAATCTCCGAGGTACTGTGAGAGAATTATGGCCTTTGTAATTAGGTTCTTTGTCAGAGTTAATTTTTGTTTGATTATGACATTCCCTTTCAGGTCTTTGTACATCAATCTTGCTTTTATTTTGCCAATCATTTCTGAAAATGGGGCTTTTGAGACCAGGAAATTTGCTGTTTTCCTTTATTTCCAGCAAAGAACCACTATTTTCACTAATATCATTTCCTAGAGATAACCTTTTTGTCTCCTATCTAGACTAAAATCTGGGAGGAAAAAAGAAAATCACATGTGACACACAAATAAAACAGAAAACAGAAAAAACTGGAATTTATGATTTAGGCGAACATTTAATACTACCATGAAATTTAAACACTACTAGTGTCATAGAGTGAAGCTTGTAAAGAGGGATAAAACATTAAGCTGGTGGTTCTAAAATTGAGCTACTGACATCATCTGGTAACTTTGTTGGTAAGCACTGATGTTCAGAATATAATCCAAATAAACTGAATCAAAACCTTAGTATGTCGCAGAGATGCTGCTAATACAGATCAGAATATGATGATCTGACCTGGTGTAGTAGTGCACATCTATAATACCAGCATGCAGGAAGCAGCAGCAGGAGGAGAGTCACAAGTTTAAAGTCAGCCTGGTGGACACAGCGAGTTCCAGGACGTCTGGGGCTACAGAAAGAAACCCTGATTCAAAAAGCAAAATATACACCAATAATTTATTTTTTTTCCATCTTTTAACCTATAATAAAATCCAAACATTTTATCATTGATAAAAAGGCTACTTCTGCCAGGCGTGGTGGCGCACGCCTTTAACCCCAGTACTTGGGAGGCAGAGGCAGGTGGATCTCTGTGAGTTCAAGGCCAGCCTGGTCTACATAGCAAGTTCCAGACCAGCTCACCTCTCCCTCTTTCCCCAGGAGTAAATCAGACGCAGCCAGGGTCTGTGTCAAGCAGGAAGCCATTTATTGAAATCAATGCACACAATATAAAGGCAATAACTGCAAACCACTGTTGAAACCAGGAGCCCCCACTCCAATTTTTTTCCCTCTAATTTAAGTCTTTTCTCACAATATCCAGATTTTGTAGCACCTTTCCAGAATGATCTACATAAAAGCAACATTCTTTCCCCCAAGGCTTTACATACTCCTCCCTCCTTTAGAAACAGTAAATCTAGGCCTCTTCTATTTTGCAATGCAACTCTGGCTAAAGATGATAATGATTGTTGCACTAATCTTACTGAGGCCTCTAGTTTATCAACCTGTGAATCCATGGCAGTTTGGAGGGCTTATAATCCTAGTTGGGAGGTAGCCAGGGAACTAGCACCTAATCCTGTACCTGCTAATCCTAATATCAATATTGCTCTCTTTTTGCTCTAATCATAGTTGCTGCTTGCATATCCTGTACTCTAACATAGTTCAACTTTGGTATGATTATTACTAACACACAGGAATCATTTTCTCTCTGAAAAAGGTTTGCATTAATACAAGGTGTTAGGCCTGTAAGTGCGCAAAGCCACCAGCGGCCCTTAGGAGGTGTTATCCATCCAGTTTCATTAGATACTGTATATGATTGATTGCAGTACAATGGTTGGCTAATTGTATTATGTTTGGTGGATACGCAAGTACCAGAAAATTTTGTATTTGTACAATTTGACCTTGGGGACTTTGATCCCAGCAGCAGCCTTCATAACCTGCGGAGACATATGATCCAACAACAGGAAAGGCTTCAAGAATGGGCCCCTTGTCTTTGGCACACAGCCAGCAACTTTGACCTGAGGTGTTGTTTGATGCATTTAACAGGCTAGCTGCTGCCTGTATCATGTCAAGAATAGCCCTTGTAAACCCTCCCACAGTAGGTCAGGTTTTAAAGGTATATTTGTTTTTTTGGTGGTGGAGATGCTGGGTGGTTTTATGGTAATATTTGGCTCGGCCTGAGGCTGTAAGGGAACAACATTTGGCGGGCTGGGCCCCACTTCCTACATGAGTATATGCTCCACCTTTTGAGTGATGGTAAACAACACCCCATTATCATATCCAGTTTGATATAACCGAAGTCCCCACATTACCCCTTGATCCCATTGTTTAAACTTACATCCCTGTGAGGTAAAGGAAATACTCAATGTGTTACAGGTAAAATTGGTTTGACATCGGTTACCTTTGTTCTCCTCCCAAGGTTTCATGGACACTTGAATGAGTGAGTAAGGTGGGGGGTTTGTCTTCCAATAAACTGTGCCAGTTTCTTCACATCCCCAGGCAGCACAAAAGAAGTCAGTAACCCCCCCAACAAGTTCTTATTTTACTGTTGGTGCGATTAAATCCAGGGCACACGTAAAAGGGAGTAAAGTGAAGGTTAAACCGGCCAATTGGATGGCCACACCCTATATCATAATATCCTTGCAACAATCCTTTGCATCGTCTGTCCGTGGAGGTGGGGTCATTACATTCAGGTCGACCATCACTTGTGGTCCAGTCTCCGATGTCCCAGGATCCACGGGCCAGGTCACACAGGTCCACCATCAGGTCTGGCCACCAAGTGAAGGGCGTGGTGTGGTTGGTCACCCGAGCAGCAGGTCGGCTTGTGGTGGCAGATTTTACCTCCCATATCACGTTGGCAGGTGCATGCTGGGACTGGGAACTACACTCTTGTAGCAGTTTCAACAGTATGAAGGGTATCCATTGCAGGACTTTAAAGGCCATGGCGAGCTATTTAAAAAAAGAAGAAAACAAAGTGCATACCTCAGGGGGGTTTGCCACATGGGTTGAAGGATAATAATGTTAATTTTTCTTTTTCCTTTTTCTTCTCTTTTTCATCCCTGCAGTTGTAAGCAGGCTAACCTATATAGGTCAGCCACCATTGTTTTTTCTTTTGTTTACTGGTCAACTTGGTTGGTTTGGGTGTGTAGTGTTGTGTTCCCTCCACAACTGGATTCCTTCAAGGATTACCAGGCAAGTTATCCAAAGAAAGATGGCTAAAATGGTAGCCCAGATCACCAAGGCCATTAAGATCCTCCATTTCTCCATCAACGTGTAAGGCAAATGTGTATCATTGTTGCCTGGCTACTCTCGGGAATAGCAATATTTTAAATTCCTGGCCGGGACCCAAAAAGGCTGTGGCTCATTCATAGGGAACACACAGCCAAATCCCCTTCCCAGGGTGAGCAAGGGGTGGGGCCCCTCCACTGGCCCGTTAAGGGGTCCTTCCAGAGTACCTGTACCTCAGGTCGCTGTTCTTGTTTACGCCAATGTTACACAAATTTAGGTTCCATCTCGGATTTTTGAAAATTCAAAATATTAATGGTAAACAATGCTAGTTGGAGCTGAACATGGGGTCCCAGGCCCTCTATTCCCCCTTTTTGTTTTTGTAATTGTGCTTTAATGTTTTGGTGATTGCGCTCCACAATAGCTTGTCCCTGAGGGTTGTGAGGAATACCCGTGGTATGCTGGATTCCCCAGAGGAAAGGAAGTCTTGTAGGCTTTTACTAATAAAACATGGTCCATTTATTTGGGGGGGGGGGCAGGCCTAAGGTGGCAAAACATTGAAGAAAGTGGGATTGAGCATGTCTGGCCTTTTCTCCTGAGTGGGCAGTAGCCCACCAGGCATTGGAAAATGTGTCAATGGACACAAAAATATATTTCAATTTACCAAAAGGCGCATAGTGTGTAACATCTGTTTGCCATAAAACATTGGGTTTCAAGCCCTGGGGATTTACCCCCAGTTGCTGTAACGGTGGGACTTGTAAGAAAGGCTGACAAGATCTGCAAGTGTGCACAATTTTCTTTAAGTCTTTAATAGGGATCTGGGGAAATTTTTTATGAAGTCCTCTTCAATTAACATGAGTAAGATCATGTAAACGTTGGGCATTCTCTTGACCAGTTACTAGGACTTAAGTGGAGGCCATTTTATCAGCTTCAGCATTCCCTTGGTATAAAAATCCAGGTAAGCTTTGATGCCCCCTAAGATGCTGCAAACAATGGGGTTTTTCCTTTCCAATAGAAGAGTCCTCACTTGGATCATTAAGGACGTAATAGGATTTGCATCTAAGCGAATATGAGAGTCCAGGAGCCCTGGAAGGAGATTTACTACATATAGGCTATCAGAGAAAAGATTCATAGGTTGATTACTTTAGTTAGAGCCAAGACGATAGCCATGAGCTCTTTAAATTCGACTGAGCCTTCACAGGTATGCACAAATCGTCTTGGTCCATCTGTCTCCTTGGAGTATACTACTACCGCAGAGCCGTATTTTCCTCCATCAGTGAAGACTGTGGGCGCCGATGGTAAGGGATCCCTAACAAATATTTGTGGAGTCTTCCACGACAAGGAAAAAGAGTAACTCATCTGTGGGGGCCATAGTGGCAATCTAAATTTCCCATGGATCCTTCTAGTGCCAATGCCACACGATCATTATAGCTTTGTATCCATTCTAGGTCCCTAAGCCTGCAGGGGATGACAATCCTACCAGGGTCTTTTCCGTAATGTCTAACCACTAGGTCCCTTCCCTTTTGGATTAAGTCTGTTAGTTGGTCCACTGGGGAGTAGACCCTGGGAGTTCCTCCCAGAGAAGCATGGATCCATTGTACCGGTTGTCCCGCTTGTACTAAAGCAGCTGTCATCAGGTCTCCCCAGGGAGGGTCCACAGTTCTAAGGGCACCTGAGGATCATATCTGGCCAAGTTGGCTTGGTCCAAGGCATCCTGAACCTGTTGAAGCACCTGGAGGTGCTGGGGGTCAAGTTTAATTAAGTTTGTTGGCTATCTTCCTATCAGTAATTGAAACAGGGGCTCGAGTTTTTCTGTGGAGACTGGTATCCAGGCTCTCACCCAATTTATTTTTCCCAGTAGTTTCTGGAGGTCTACAAGTTTAAGTTTATGGATAAGGGAATTGAGGCTTTTGCAGGCTTACACCATCCAAAGCCAAAAGGGTGCCTAATATCTTTATGGGGGATATCAGTTGAATTTTGTTTGGGGCCACCTCAAACCCCTTTTCCCTTAATTGTTGCAGTATGTTTTTAAGTAATTTTTCTAATTTGGGGGGGGCGTGGGCATCCTCATAACAATGTCATCCATATAAATATACACCAATGCACCAAACTTGGCAACAATAGTTTGTAGCAAGGCCTTTAAATATGTCTGACAGATATCTGGGCTATTGGCCATGCCTTGGGGCAACACCATCCACTCATATCTGTCATCTGGACCTTGGAAGTTACAAGAAGGAACAGAAAAGGCAAATTTTTCACAATCCGTTTCTTGTAATGGTATCGAGAAGAAACAATCTTTTAAATCAATAGTTGCCAAGTATAAGTTAGAAGGAATGGCAGGTATCCAAGGCATCCCTCTAAGGGGGGTGCCTAGTAAGATCATCTTTTCATTAACCTTTCTTAAATCTTGTATTAGCCTCCATTTACCTGATGATTTTTTTACTACAAACACAGGGCTGGTCTAAGGACTAGTGGAGGGCTGGATACGCCCTTGCTTAAGCTGTTCTGCTACAAGGTGTCACAAAGCTTGAAGTTTTTCTAATGGAAGAGGCCACTGCTCCACCCATATCAGTGGGCCAGGTGCCCATTTGACGGTGGGAACTTAGGGGGCAGTGGCCTTTAGGATTGGGGGTGAACCCGTGGTGTTTTGAAGAGCTCCCCCTGATAATTGTGGAAGTTAGAAAACTGATTTTCATTCGCCCCCCCCTTCCCGGGGGGGGGTTCTGAGAGTCAGTTAAGACTCTTCATCATCTATGATATCATCATAGAAGGCCTTATGGTCCGTGGTTAGCACAGCTTGCATCTGTCCTAGCACATCTGTCCAAGCAGGTTGGACGTTAGCCCGTGGACTATAAGGGGGCATACTTCTCCCCTGGCCCCATCTGCAGCTTTCCATTCAAGCCAGCCCAGAACTTCCTCTGATGGGGTTTTTCTCCCTACCCCCATCACCCCCAGCCCAGGCACCAGGTGCCAGCTGGGGGTACTTTCTCTTTCCTTAGTAATGTTCAGTCGACCCTGGTGTCTAAAAGGCATCAGAACCTTTTCCCCTGAATGAAGATGTCCATTTTTGGTCTAAGTCCCTCATACAGAGGGACTGTCCACCGTACCTCAGCTTGGGAGGGCCCACAAACAGTATGGCGGATAACCTCTGTCTCCTTTTGTTGGGAGCCCTCTTTTTTGGGGGGGAGGGGCTGAGGGCTTCCCCTGAATTAAAGGCTTGCCATCCTTATCAAATTTGGAGTGGCAGTTTTTTTTCCAGTGGAAGTCTTTTTTACACCTGGGGCATACAGAATTGGGGTGCGAGCCGCCCCTCCCCCTCCCCCGGTTGGGAGGCCACGTTCTGAGGACATTCCTTTTAAAATGTCCCTCCTGACCACATTTGAAACATTTGCCCTTGTTAGGGGCTGAGGTTTTGCCCTGGGTGATATGGGCGATGGCCATCATAGCAGAGATGCTAATGTCTACCTGGGCGCAGGGTCCAGAAGCCTCAGTGCTGTCTTTACATGAATTAGCTTTCTCTCCCACTCTCGGAGGATCGGGGCGGTGCCCCATGTCCAGGGGCCCCAGTCTGAACATTGTTCTCAGAGCACTCATGGTGGGGTAAAATCCTAAGGGGGTGCTCCATCCCTGTATGCACCTCCCAAGCGCAGGCTAGTCTCTCTACCTGTTCCCATGTCTGGGACTGGAATAAATTGGCCGCCAGCAATCCAGGGGGCCAGGACGATGATGTCCTCCCAGACCGAGGCCATGGCAGAATCAGAAAATTTGAGCCCTCTGCTCTTAAGCATTAACCGCAAGGCTTTGAGGGCTGGTTCCTCCTTGGAAGAGGATGTGTTACCCATCGTGGGGTCTCACCTGTCCAAAGACTGGCTGATTAGTCCCTTGGTAGATCACATTGGGGTCACCAGCTCTGTCACGTGCTGCAGCAGAGAGGCTCCGGTGTTCGCAGATTACTCTACCCGGCCGCGGGCAGAGAGCTGAGGGAAGGGCAGGTGCACGGGTCTGCCCGAAGTGGGGGACTGGTGCGCGGCTCGCCTCTCTGTCTTTCCCCAGGAGTAAACCAGACATAGCCGGGGTCCGTGTCAAACAGGAAGCCGTTTATTGAAATCAATGCACACAATATAAAGGCAATAACCGCAACCATTAGCACATGGTGCCTTTTTCTCCACCAATCATTTTAGAGGTCAACATGATCATAACTTTACATAGAGGCTATAGCTGTTCACCACCATCCACGAGGGAGGAAGTAATTCTCCTCCAATGGGATTTAAGCCCCTGGTTCACCTAATTATCATGTTAGGTATCTGTTTCTTCTGGTCAGCCTTTGTTTCATTTCCTCTCAGCACCATTTTGTCCTGGCCATGTGGTGCCAGCCAGTCAATTGGGATTTCTTAGGGCCCTACAAATATCTTTTGGTCTTCATCGACACCTTTTCAGGATGGGTAGAAGCTTTCCCCAGAAAAGGGGAAAACCACAATTAAAATAATTTGAAAAATCCTAAGTGAGTGAATACCTAGATATGGGCTACCCTTTGTAATTGGGTCAGATAACAGGCCTGCATTTGCATCAAAAATTACACAAGGACTAGTTAAGGTTTTGGGGACTGATTGGAAATTACATTGTGCTTACCATCCCCAGAGTTCAGGGCAGGTAGAAAGAATGAATCAAACTCTAAAGGAGACCTTAACTAAATTAACCTTTGAAACTGGTGATGACTAGATAGGCCTCCTGCCTTTTGCCTTATATAGGGTTATAAACACCCCTTATGTTCGGGGATTGACCCTTATGAAATCATGTTCGGGCATCTGCCCCCCTGCTTCCTAAACTCTCTACTGGATGTGCTCACTGATTTGTCTGAATGTCAATTTTTTAAGTATGTACAGGCACTCCAAACCATGAAAGACAACAACTTTTCCCTGCTCAGGCATATCTATGAACCACCCCCCCCTGTCCAGCCACACTGTTACAAGCCTAGAGATCTTGTCTGGGTAAAGAGACACCATAAGGAGGCACTCAGACCTCGATGGAAAGGACCATATGTGATCCTCACCACGCCAACTGCTGTCAAGGTTGACAGCATCAAACCCTGGATTCATCACACACATCTGAAGCCTCTACCGGGCCCCAGATCTGACGACCTGTATAAAAACTGGAAGGTCATACGCATAAAGGGCAATCCTCTGAAGCTAAAAATTACTGCTGCATCCTAACCCTTGTTGCCTTTTTATATTTCCTCACAGGACCTACTTCAGCCAGCTCCCCCTATGGACTTAAAAACCTCACCTGGATAGTCAGTAACACATTCTCTGGGAATACCGTGAACATCTCCTCTCACTTGGGACCCATCAGAACCTGGTTCCCCAGCATCAGTTTGAACTCTTCGATCTACTTGAAAGGGTCTGGGATATATGTATGCCATCAGGAGACGCTGATTATGGATGCCACTTTCCCACCACCCAGAGACTGGAAAGACACTTGGGGAGGGGCTAAAGCCTACTTTTGTGCTTCCTGGAGCTGTGTGTCCACTGGAGACATAAGCTGGACTGCCCAAGTCACAACTGATTTAATCTGGGTACTGAAAGTCCTTGGCTCAAACTGGCTAATTAAAAACCACAAGACAGGTAAACTGGAAAGACCTTGTACATCACTTAGATGTAACCCCAACTCCCTAAGCTTTACCCCAGAGGGAAAGAAACCCAACCAGCTACAAAAATGGCCAAACGGATTAACATGGGGACTCAGACTATATGCCTCAGGAACTGACCCAGGAGTACTCTTCTTGGTCCGCCTTCATGTGGGACCACACCTGGGGTTCCTTATAGGACCGGCCCCAGCAGTTTTACAGCCCACCAAATAGCCAGCCCCTGGCCAGGTTACCCACCCATTAATACATTCACCCCTTATCCCCCACAGGAGCCCCCGAAGTCTCAGGGCTACTACCCCTATCTTCTGGGCTCATGGGTCTCCTGGATTCTACTTTTACTGCCCTAAATAATACCAACCCTAATCTCACCACCCACTGCTGGTTCTACAAGGATCCAAGCCCTCCTTTCTTTGATGGGCTGGCCCTCCAAGGGAATACTCCTTCACCTCTGTTACCTCTTCCTGTAGGATTCCCCCTCCCACAGGAAGAAGAGGGCTTACTCTCACCCAGGTATACGGGCAAGGACTATGTGTAATCCCCATGCATGGGACCATTCCAACACCTATGTAACCCCATTCAGATTATATCCAATACAACCATATGCAGTACCCCCCAACTCTCCTTGGTGGGCCTGTACTTCTGATCTAACCACTTGCCTGCACTCCTCTATTCTAAAACAGACAGGGGATTTCTGTGTGCTAGTACAATTGGTCCCCCACCTATACTATAGAACTGATATAGAAATGGAAGCCAAATTTTGGGGATGATACAGGACACAACGAGCCATAGGCACAGCAGCCATTGTCCTGACTACCCTACTTGGTATGGGAGTGACCAGAGCAACCAGCTTGGGCACCTCAGCACTTATCCTTCAAGACCAGAATTACCACTTTCTTAGACAGGCCATAGACTTGGACATTCAGGCTCTAGAAAAATCTGTCCAGCACTTAAGAGGACTCCCTGTCCTCTCTCACTGAGATAACCTTACAGAATCGGAGGGGGCTAGGCCTGCTCTTCCTAGAAAGGGAGTGGGGGCTTTGTATAGCATTAGGAGAGCAATGTTGTTTTTATGTCAACCACTCAGTAATAAAACAGTCCCTAACTGAGATCCGAAAACGGTTAAAGGAATGGGAAGATAATTCTGTTAATCAGCAAAATTGGTATGAGTCCCTGTTTGCAAGGTCCCCATGGCAAATTTATGAATAACGGGCATAAAAGGAATAGAATTTCATGCCAAAAGAATATAAAATATTTTCAATTCATAGAAGAAAGTTTCCCAAATCCAGAGAAAGAGAAGCCCATCCATACATCAGAGGCACACAGGACACCAAACAGGACCCAGAAAGAATCTCCTCATGTCATAACATAGTTAAAGCACTGAATACACAGAACAAAAGAAGTGTACTGAAAGCTGCAAGAGAAAAGGGCCAAGGTACATACAAAGGCAACCAATGAGAGTAACTGCTGATTTTTCAATAGAAATTTTAAAAGCCAGAAGGGTTTGGAAAGACTTCAGATTCTGAAAGACCACAACTGCCAACCCAGTTTAATATACACAGGAAAACAATCTGTTATATTTAAAGGAAGAAGAAAACTTTTCTCTGACAAAAACATCTAAAGTAATTATGACCACTAAGCCAACTCTACATCAGGTAATTGGAAAGACAACTTGGACTGAAGAGAAAAATAAGCATACCCAAGAGGCTACAGGGAAAAATAAATGAGGTTAAGACAGTTTTTAAATAAAAAGTCTAAGAAAACATCTAAAACTATAAAATCAACAAAATGACAAGAATCAATACATATCTTTTAATAATAACTGCATATTAATTGTTTCAGCTCCCTTATAAAAAGACACAGACTGTCAGACTGTATTAGAAAACAGGAGCCTTCTTCTTGCTACCTCCAAGAAACATACCTCCCCAACAACTCTAAATACAATCAGAGTGAAAGGTGGAAAATGTCTTCCAAGAAAATGGACCAAAGATGAGTAGGTGCTGCTATTCTAGTACCTGACAAAGCAGACTTCAAACCAAATCACTTCATACTGATCAAGGTGTGTGCCAACAGACCCAGCCCTCAGTGAATACTTTCTTTCACCTTTAGTTAGGGGATACAAAATTCAGGATAAGCTAGAATCACAGATACCATCTAACCTAACACAATCTTTTTGAGTGCAGAATGAATATTCCTCTGAGTGTTCATTTCTTTGTGGCTGATTCTCAGTGTAGATGGATCTCTAATCTCACTGTATAAAAGTCCCAGTTTCTTACCCAGTTCTTTTTTCAATTTTTAAAAAAGTTTATTATTTTTATTTATGTATATGAGTGTATTACCTGCATGTATGTGAGTCCACCCATGTTGTGCAATGCACTCAGAGGTCAGAAGCGGGTATCAAATTCACTGGAAGTGGAGTTACAGATGTTTTTTAGCCACCACATATGTAAGTGCTAGGAATCAAACTCAGGTCCTCTGCAGGAGCAGCCAGTGCTCTTAACCACTGAGCCATCTCTCCCGCCCCATCTTACCAAGTTCTAAAAGCCTTACAAAGCTTGGAATATCAACACAAATACTGAAACCAGGACACTGCTAGAAACTAAAATGTTGTTAAATTTCTCTATGAATAATCAAATGAAAACAATTTATTTTAATTATTCCTCTACCATCCTATGGATGGTCAAATACTCCCCTCTAAGGAATCTCATTTTCTCCACAGCTCTTCTTAAAAGGAAGCAGAGTTTGTAAGATGCTAAATATTAATGGAGAAACCCATCATGAGGATCTTGGACTGCTTATGGTCAATTCCTCATTGGCCCTAGGGGCAGCTTTGTAGACAGGTCTGTTACACAGATCATTTAAGGATACTTACACAATCTAAAACATGACTATGTTTACAAAATTGAATGAAACAGAACTCACCAAGGCCACTGCTAAAAATGATTAAGAACTTGTCAGTACTCCTTGGAGTCCTCTCACAGAAGCAGAGACAGGAAATGAGGAAAGAAGTTAGCCATGAGATCAGATTAACTTCCAATATGATGCATATTACAGTGGATGAGTGACATCCAGTAGTATATTTAGTTGACCATATTTTATTTATGTCAATTAGGTCACTTGTCATATCATTAATGACTTTTAGTCTTCTTGTTCTAAGTTATATTGGAAGATATGCTGAAATCTTCAGAAATGACTGTTCATTTAGCCTTTCAAATTTGTTCACCATGGGATTTTATATCCTCAAGTTGTTATTAGATATACACATTTGCAATTACTGTTTCTTCTTTCTGGTTTTATAAAAAAGATTAGGCTGGGCATAGTGTAGAATGTCTTTAATCCCAGCACTTGGGAGACAGAGGCATGTGGATCTCTGTGAGTTTGGGGCCAACCTGGTCTACCTACCAAGTTCTAGGTCAGCTAGAGCTACATAGTGAGTCTCCCCCCTCTCTCTCTCTGTATACATATATGTGTGTATGTGTATACATATAATTTTTATGTGTGTGTGTGCCTGTGTAAATTTATGTGCACCACATGCAAGGAGCTTAAGGAGGCCAGAAGAGGGTGTAGATTCCCCTTTTGCTGGAGTTACAGGAGGTTTGAGCCACCATGTGGATGCTGGGAGCTGATCTTGGTTATGAGTCACCAGATATGCATGCTGGGAACTGACCACAGAGCCTCTGCAAGAGCAGTAAATATTCTTAACCCACTGAGCCATCTCTACAGACCCCTGACTTTAAACTTTTATCATTATGAAATGTCTCCATGTTTTCTCTCTTATTTCTTGCCTGAAAGCCTATTTTTTCTTGATATTAATATGAAAATGCCAGCACTTCTAGGTTAGTCTTTGCCTTATTATCTTCGTATTTTGATTTTCAACAATTCTATTCCATTTATATCATATTATGTCAGCTGGTAACAGCAAATGATTGTGTGTGTGTGGTCTGCCATATGTGTAGACACCAGTGGATGGGTGCTTGTGGACTTGTGTGCATGTATGTGGAGGCCCAAAGTTGACTTCAGGTATTTTCTCAATCCCTCTCCCACTTTATTTATGGAGGCAGGGTCTCCTGCTGAATAACCAATTCTAGCTGGTCTAGCAGCCAGCCTGCCCTAGGGGTCATAACTCTGACTCCCAAGTGGTAGGATCAAAGTGGCTTGCCAAATGTGCCCAGCTTTTACAGCAGTTCTGCAGATCCAGATCTAGCCCTCAAGCTTGTATAGCGAGCACTTGATGCATTGAGGTATCTCCCTAGCCGGATTTTGTTCTTTTAATCTGGTCTGTCAGTAATAGTCTTTGCCTGGAGATCGAATTACTAGGTTCAATCCTCGGTCCTCTCACTTTTTTTTTTCTGACACAGAATCTCACTAAATTGCTCAGCATGGACTTGAACTTGAAGCCTCAACCTCCTAAGTAGCTGGGATCACAAGCCTGTACAATGAGGCCCATGAATATCTGTCTTTTTAACGTTTAGTCTACTTCAACTAAATTTAATTATTAACAATGTTGATTAGAATCTAACAACATTTAAAAACATTTTAAATATTTTTTTTCTGTCTTCTTCAGATAGGGTCTCCTTTTAGCCCTAGCTGGCCTGGAACTCACTATGTCGACCAGGCTGGCTTTGAACTCACAGAGATCCACCTGCTTCTGCCTCCCTGTGCTGAGATCAAAGGTGTGGACTACCATGCTCGGCCCTTATTTCTTTTTTTATGTGTATGAATGTATTGTTTGTATGTATGTAAGTGCACCCATGTCCTACAGTGCCCACAGAGGTCTGAAGAGGGCGCTGGATTCGCTGGAACTAGAGTTATGGATGGTTGTTTGCCACTGAATCCAGGCCCTCTGCAGAGCAGCCAGTGCTCTTAACTGATGAGCCATCTCTCCAGCCTCTTCTAACATTTGTTGCTTTCCTTCTTCTGTCTTACTCGTTTTTGTGTTAATTATGTCACCACTATTACTTTCTGTTTCGTTATTCTAGTATGAGTTTTCCCCTAACAGTTTATACTGAATCATGAATTATTCCTTGGTGGTTGCCAAAAAAAATACCATCTTATATTTTAACATATCACTCAACTCTCACACAGTGCTTTGTGATAGCATGAATATAACTTTGGAACTGTGTTCAGCAGGTTTTACAAACCTATGCACTTATTATAACCCACAGCAATTCCACCCCTTTGTGTTTTCACAGCAAAATGAATGCCTCAGTGCACAAAAGACATATACAATGGTCAGCACAGCAGTATTTCTATAGAGGAATTAGGGCTGGTGAGATGGCTCAGGGGTAATGGCACTTCTCAAACCTGACAGCCTGAACAGGATTCCCACCATCCACATGGTCGAAGGGTAGAACTGACTCCCATGGGCTGACTATACGTACAAGCCATGGCAGTCACACTCCCATACCCACACAATAAAAAAATACATGTAAAAAAATTAAAAATAACCCACAGTTCCAAGAATGAAGTTTGGATTTTGCTTAGAAAAGAAAAAGGTTAAGAACTGAGAGATGGGGCTGGGGAGATGGCTCAGTGGGTAAAAAATGAAGATTTAAGTTCGAATCTTAGTACCCACAGAAGAAGCTGGACGTGGCTCCTCATTGCCTGTATCTGCACTGTTGAGGGACAGAGAGATGTGGATCTGGTGAGCTTGGTGGCCAGCTAGCCTAGACAAAACAACTTCTGGTTCAGGGACAGACCCTGTCTCAAGGCAATAAGACAAAGGTGAGAGGAAGACACAACATCCGGCTGTGGCTCCCATGTATGTGCACTTGTGCACTCATGTGCATGCACCACACAAACCACACATACATATATTCACACCGCACACACACATACACGTCCCCACAATGTGCTCCTTTCAAGGGAAAAAAAAGTAAGATTGTATGGAAGATTTGTTGTTAAAATGCAAGTATCTTTTTTTGGTAGAGTTAACACATAACCAAACATGTCTTTATTTTTATGTGTTCGTGTGTGTGCAAATGCACACACCCTTGCATACATACATGTGTGGAGGCCAGAAGTCAACATCAGATGTCATTCTCAGTCACTTTCCTTTGTATTTTTTTATTTAGTTTAGTTTAGTTTTTGTCTTCTTAAGACAGTGTCTCCCTGTAGCCCCAGCTGGCCTGTAACTCACTATGTAGACAAAGATGGCCTCACACTCAGATATCTGCCCACCTCTGTCTCCTGAGTGCTGGGATTGAAAGCATGTGCCACCACACCCAGCCACCATTATTTTTTGAGACAGGATTTCTCACCAAACCCAGAGCTTGCTGTTTCAACAAGACTGGCTGGCCTGGAAGTGCTGGGGATCCTCCTGGCTCCACCCTGCCAGTGCTGAGGTTACAGGTCCACATAACCAGGTTTTACACGAATGCTGGGGATTCAAACACAGGTCCTCAAGCTTACACAGCAAGCAATTTACTGACTGAGCCATCTTACCCGTCTCAAATGTATCTTTTGATAGCCATGTTCTAGTGGTATCTTCACTAACTGCCAACTTTGTCTGGAACAGTATGTAGGTGGTAAGATGGCATGGAAATCTGAAGTAGATTCTTGTTGGTGTACAGTGCAAATCAGTTATATATATAGGGATGATAGTTTCTTCATCTTCAGCTGTTTCTGATGAAGCTCACATGAAATAATTGTTCTGTTAACTGAATGCTACTGTGTAATTAAAAAAAATGCAGCTGTTTTGTTGGCATTCTGAACACTTCTAAGTAAAACAATGTGAAGGATGGGATGGTTAAAAGTCACATGTGGTGTTATTAAAAGTCCTGTAATCCCAGTACTCAGGAGGCTGTGGCAGGATGATGAAAAATTCAAGAATAGCCTAGGGGTACATAAAATACAAAGGAAGGAAAGGAAAAGGTGAAAATAATGGTTAAATTCCCTGAGAAAGTTTTGGGGTTATAGTTCAATAGCAGAGAGCTTGTCCAGCACGAGCAAGGTTCTGGGTTTGATCTCCAGTGCTGCCCAAAACAAACAAATAAGCCCATAACTCCAAAAGATTTCTCATAGGTACTGGTAGTTTTACATGTTGTTTCTAATTCATTTCTTTTAGTCCCGATGCTCCAAAAGCTATTTAATCTTTGAGGGGCGGGGTGAGACAGGGTCTCCTGTGGGCCCAGTTGGTCTGAAACTCGCTATGTAGACCAGGCTGGCCTCCATCTTACAGAAATTCACTTGCCTCTTCCTCCCGAGTGCTGGGACTAAAGGCATGCACCACCATGCCTGGCAAATATTTCATCTTTTGAGTAATTCTCACTTTCCAGGTAATATTGCCAAACTGAAAACTCTAAGAAGTAAAACTCATTACACAAAATTGACAAGGGCTCTTAAATCTTTCTTACAGTTCAGTCATAATCTGACAATGCTTCCTGTGATTAGAATGGCTCTTCACTACGAATTCCTAACATTATCTGACTTCTCTGTGAGCCTCTGCCATTTATTACCATATGCCTGGTCTTCTTTGCCATAGTGATGAACACCTCCTTTTAATGCTGATGTTCCTTCAAATACTACAACAAATTTGGTATATTTTAGACAGGAAATAGGTAAGTAGTCAAAGACATTTTAAATATAGCCATCACAGTAGTTTTTTTAATATATAAATATCTAAGGGTAGCTAATAGGTTAAAGAAACGATGTGTTCCCGTTATTAGTATGCATATGGGTTTCCTTTAATTATGTGCTGGGCTTGACCCCAAGACATCATACATGCTAGGCATGTACTACGCTGCTGAGCTATACATCGTCCACCACTATATCCAGTGACTGTATGGTAATTTTTTTGAGACAGTCTCATTCTATAGCCCAGGCCAGCCTAGAGCTCATTACGTATTCTAGGCTGGCTCTGAACTCATGGCAATTCTTCTGCCCCAGCCTCTTGAGTGCTAGGAATACAGGAATGAGACCCCATGCCCATTTCTGTATGTTAATTTAAAATGATGATAACCTTAATTAATGTTAGGTCTTGAGAAATGACATTTGCAGCAAATTTACCCAGCAAGACACACAGGTTGAAAAAGTCACTGGAGGTGGCTGGGACATCGAGACGGCTTGGCAAATAAAGGTGCTTGCTACCCAGCCTGATGACCTGAACTTGATTCCTAGAGCCAATATGGTAGAAGGGGAGAATCAACTCCCAAAAGTTGTCCTCTGACCTCCATATGCATGCACTCCTCTACACTCATACACAAACGAAAACATGTAAGGTGGGTCTTTTTTGAGACAGGGTCTCACTATGTAGCCACAGCTGGCCTATAACTTGCTGTGTAGATCAGGCTGCCCTTGAACTCAGAGATCTGCCTGTCCCAGCTTCCTGAGTGCTGGAATTAAAGTTGTGCACCACCATATCCAGCCCGGTACACATTTCATTTAAAGTTCATCTCCAGGTATATGGCATCGAGAGATCAGAACATCTGGGGTCATAAACTTTTGACAATCTCTTTTAATCATTGACTATCTCTAGAAAAAAATGTCAAAGCAATTAAATTATTTCAGGTGAAGGACTGCTCATTTTCTTACAAAAATTCATCACAAATAAATTTCTACTTTTATTGCCCTGATCTATGCATCTTCAATGATCTAAGAGTATCAACATAATAATAACCACTTACTTCTGCCACTGTTCCAGTACTGTTATTATTAACTGATCATCATTAAAACAAACAAAAAACCCTTTGAAGGCCTGACATGGTGGCAAAATGTTTATAGTCACAGCAATCTGAAGGCTGAAGTAGGAGGACTGCTGTGGATTCAAGACCAGCCTAGAATACATAACAAGATTTTCTATCTTTTTTTTTTTTTTTCCTTCTTCTTCTTTTTAAGACAAGGTCTCCCTGTGGCCTGAAACTCACTATGTAGACCAGGCTGGTCTTGAATTCAGAGATCTACCTGCCTCTGCTTCCTGAGTGCTGGGACTAACGGCATGTGCCACCATGCCCAGCCTAACAAAACACATGCACGCACTCACACTTTTTGAAATTGGCACTATTCTTCACACTTAACAAAAAATAAAGCACAGAACAGAAAAGGCCTCTACCTATGAGTCATCTGGCACTTCTGTCCTTTCTGATCAATCTCACACACATAATCCCAATAACATTCTTACTCTTAAAGTCCTCCAATACAAAGCTTTTATTTACTTACTAAAATAAATTCAGGGGCTGGAGAGTTGGCTCAGTGGTTAGAAGCACTGGTTGCTCTTTCAGAGGACCCAGGTTCAATTCCCAACATCCAACATGGCAGGCAACAACAGTCATTAACTCCTGTTCCAGGGGAATCTAATGCCCTCTTCTGACCTCCAAGAGCACTGCATGACACAGGTGCACTTACATACATGCAGGCAATACACTCATAAAATTTAAAAAAATCCAACTACTTCTAATTTTGCTGATTTTCTACTCACGTCTCTGGAGATCTCTACCTTAGCACTGGTCTCTTCTATAACAAATCACCATGTAGAAGACTACATCTATGTAATGAAAAAGCTTAGCTAAAAAAGAGTGTAGAGAAAGTAAACGCACTGCCACCTGGTCACAGTCCACAGTGCGAGGACTGACTGAGTCAGTAAAATGTTTGCTGGGATCCTTGGAACTCATGTAAAAGCTGTGTGCTGTGGTTCACATCTGTAACCCAGTGCTAGGGTGGGGAGACAGGGCAGAGACACAGAGACAGGGAGATCCCTGCAGTTCACTGGCAAGTCAGCCTAGCTACCTGAGTGAGCTCTAGGTTCAATAAGAGACCCTGTCTCAATAAAATGAGATTCACTCTGAGTAAAAAGTCTTTTGGACAAGTTTGATCCCTGGAACCCGTGAAGATGGAAGGAGTTGTCCTCAGACCTCCATATACACACCATAGCATGCAGGCGTCCATACCTGTATGGACATAATACACACACATATACACATAGAAAAAAAATTAAAATAAATAAAGCAGGAGAGTGACTGAGGAGGATATCTGATGTTCACTTCGGGCCTCCTCGTGCCCTGCCAACCCCATGCACAAATTACGTCTAGGAAGAGCATTTGGCAAGGTACTGGGAAAGGAAATCTTGGTCCCATGTGTGATAGTTAAGACTGCCAACATGACACAACTTAGCCTAGAAAGAGAGTTTCAGTAAGGGACTGTTTTGATCAGGTTGGCCTGATCTGAGAGGAACTGTCTTAACTGTCTTAATTGGTGTGGGAAGACCCAGGCTGAAAGTGGATCTATTCCCTGGTTTAGACCCTGAACTGTATAAGGGAAAGCTAGCTCAGTACTAAGCATACGTGCATTCACCTCGCTCTGCTCTTGACTGTGGATGTGAAGAATAGTTTCAGGTTCCTGCCTTGATTTTCCCCAGTGATGGACTGTAACCTGGAACTGTGACATTAACAAAAAGAAAAGGCCTAGAAACCAGATAAATGATGTCCTCTTGGGTGGACCATTTCAGATGAAGCAATTCCACATCCTGAAAAGCAAAAAGGTATTTCATACAAAAAACAAAACCTTGGCATGACTTCTAGCTTGGCTTTGAAATGTACAACTGCAGTGCTTTTCTCCTTTCAAGTTTCTTCTTTTGGAATACAGTAAAGCATAGAAAGTGGAAAGGATTCAGGACATGCCCAGTCTTTCTTGGATCCCAGAGAAGCAAAGCAAGCACACTTTGTTCAGCACTAGCAAACCTCAGAAGGATAAGAATGTAAATACTGTGGCTCTTCATTGTATCTGGAAGAAAAGTGAGGTTCACCAAAGACTAGGGCTGGATCTGTTTTCTATATTCACAACCCTTTCCTGTAGAGCAATGAAAATGGTGTGAATATGCAATATGCAAATTGCCACCCTTTCCAAAAAGGATCACTGGAACTCTATTCTTGGACTTTAAATGAAATATCCCATCTTCCCAGGGATGGGATATCATTGGGGGATAATTCCAGCCCTAAGAGTTCCATACTAAACACAAGGCTGTGCTAGGTCAGTGTGAACCTTCATTCCAGGCCTCAAATACCTAACTTCCCCTTTTGGGAGCCCATTCTCTATAGGCTGTGCAGTGTGCCTGTAAGATGAAATGAAGAGTCAGTGAAATCCCAGTGCACAAACTCCAAGAAACCATGGAACTTACCATTGCCATTCCTGCACCCCACTGTCCTGCCCACAATAAGCTATACTGTATGCCTTCTGGCTATTACGTTTTGGGCAGCGCAATAGATAGAATGCAATGATCAAAGTACAACACAGGTCACACCTTGGAGCCTCTACCTCAGTTACCTAATTTTCAGTCCAGAACTGTCCAAATGAAATCCCACCATCCAAAAAAATAGACGGCGGTGGGTGGGGAGCAAATTGGGCCAGTTTTTATCCATCTACAGTGCTGTCACAGGATCATTTGGTCACAGTATGACATGCCTATAGTCCCCATTGATTTTGGTTACTCAAGGGGCCCCTCCCCGGTTAAGTCCCCGAAACCCAATCAGAACCAGTCAAGCACTCCCCACTGTGCACACGCCCTGACCCTGTTACACATACCCGTGCTTAAAATCACACCCCACCATGACGCAGTCACGCACTCGGACCCAGGACCACAAAGACCCTGCTCAGAAGCTGACCGCCACGCGCAGACCCGAGGCTGCAGCCTGCACACGCCCCTCTCCATCCCCGGAATTCGGAAGCGCCTCTCACACCCGGACCGGCGAGTGACCTCTTAACTCACCACACAGAAAGAAGATGACCGCGACCCTCAGAGGAAAGAGACCCGGAAACCACGGTTCACGGGTCGGCCCGGGAGCCTGGGAGGAACTAACTCCAGGGTGTTGGTGCAACTTCTGAAGCGCGAGGAACACGCGCGCGGAATCTAACCGGCCGCCCCGGAGGCTCCTGGGAGAGCGCACCCCCGGCGAGACTGCGCAGGCGCAGACGGCTGAGCCGAGCAGGGGGTGAGGCCGCCTGGTCCTCGGCGGCTGCAGAGGCTGAGGAGCTTCTGGATGCTCTGGATCCCCCGCGCTGACTGAGAGAGCCAAACGAGATGGGGAGGCGAGGGAGGAAACCCGGAGTCCGAAACGGGCCTGGTAATCTGGGGACGGGGAGCCGGAAGCCCCACACACACACTCAAATCCACGGAGCAGGGCCTCGGGCGTGGTTCGTGGGCGTGACCCTGGGGTTGACCGCGGGTGACTCCCACGGAGCTGGGTGCAGGGGGTTGTCCTGTTAACCCTGGGGAAGCTGCGTCGCTGGGAGCCGGTCACTGCCCTGCACGGATGTCGTGGGTGAGGCTGTGGGATGTGTATAGGGGGTTGGCCTGATATGATTGGGTTTTTCTTTGGGAGGGGGATGCGATTATTAGCATGTGTGAAAGATGGATGATGAGTCTTGCTTATGGTTTCTGCTAAGTGAGTCTATTTTTAGATTAGGTGTGAGTTGTATTTGAGGCCATGAAACTGAGGGGACTTGAAAGTGATTTATGGACGTGATGATGACTTTGCCTGGGATTGTATAATGTTCTGTCTTGTGAATGACATGTGAAGCCATGGGTTGGTGGTTTTCTGAAGGGTGTTTGATTGGATATAACTCCGCGCGTGGGTGTATCCTACTGTTAATTCCGATTGTTTTATGACTGTGATATCCTTAGGATTGAAATGATTAAGGTACTTTGTATGGCCAAGTATATTTGACTGTGACTGGGTTGGCGGGAGAGGGGGATATCTCATGTAGTCCAAGCTGGCTTTGAATTTAGTATTGCAATTACAGATATGCACCTCGAAGCTTAGCAGCTGTGTAATAGTTGGTTATCTGATTAGAAGCCATTAAACCTGCCTCAAAAATTTTAACTAGGTAGCAATTTAGCAAATAGTGTAGTAATGTTAGCAAATAATGTAGTTGTATTAGTACTGGAAAAGGTAAGATTTTTGTGATTCCTGGGTGAAGCTCATTACCTGTAAGCACCATGTTGAATAAAAACAGTACTGAAACGAATGGTGTTGCAGGGGAGCCTGAAGGAAAAGTAACACTTTTCACCAATAACTATCATTTTCAGTATGTCTATGTAAGTGGAATTTTCTTTGTCTGGAAGTTATAAAAAATATTTAGTATTCTTAATTACAAGACCAGTCTCA
Organism: Eospalax fontanierii; assembly: GCA_035773235.1. Classification (NCBI taxonomy): domain Eukaryota; kingdom Metazoa; phylum Chordata; class Mammalia; order Rodentia; family Spalacidae; genus Eospalax; species Eospalax fontanierii. The sequence continues at coordinate 22,738,845 of CM069554.1, read as the reverse complement.
TTTTTTAGTAACTAAAATAGTTATTTTGCTAATTAGAATATTCACTGTACCAGTCAGTACTTCAGACTTAACTAAATGTTACTCCCTTCCATTGGGAGCCTGCAAATTGGCAAGAGGGGTCAATTTATTTTCTGTTTCCATATGTATGCTACTAAAAAGTATTATGCAACATTTAATCCTTAAATTAACTATTAATAGCTTAGCAATAATTTCCATAAATATGCTCTTTTAAAAAATTATGTTATTTTATCTTATATGTGTGTGTTTTGCCTGCATGTAAGTGCACCCATGCATACAGTGCCCCAGAAGGTCAGAAGAAGGCATTAAATCCCCTGGAACAGAGTGATGGATAGTTGTTAGTTGCCACATGGGTGCTGGGAATTGAACCCGAGTCCTCTGCAAGAATGCTCTTAACCAATGAGCCATTTCTCCAACGCCATAACTGTGCTTCTTAAATAGTGGAAACAGGTAAATTAGGAGAGATGAAATGGAAAATAGAAAATGCAGATATTTTCAGCATATGGGGAAAATGTAATATATGCCAAAAATGGCATTTGCTATTAGTTGAGGAAACATTGATTATATGGTATGTGGCTTTGCTAAACAAAGTTTACAGGGGAAATTTTCACAATGCAAAGAAACTAAAAAAAAAAATCAGTTCTTAAAATTATTTACATCTTAAACAGAAGATAAGACCTGACTATATAGTTCGGTGGTAGACCACTTGCCTATAGATAAGGCACTGGGCTCAGTCCCAGGCACTGGAAACACACACACACACACACACACACACACACACACACAGAAAGAGAAGCCAGCCCTCCAGAGACAGTGGCAGGCAGATCTCTGTGAGATCAAGGGTAATCTGGTCTCCATAGCAAGTTCCTGGCCAGCTACTGGGAGACCATGTCCCAAAGAAAACAAACAAACAAACAAAAAAAAGAGGCGGGGGTGGGGCTAGAGAAATGGCTTGGCAGTTAAGAGCGCTGGTTGCTATTGCAGAGGACCCGGGTTTGGTTCCCAGCATCCATATAATGGCTAGCAACCATCTGTAATTCCAGTTCCAAGGGATCCAATGTCCTCCTCTCACCTCCGTGGGCTGCCTGAATACATGCAGACAAAACGCTTCCCTTTTTTAAACAAGGGAAACAAAGCACAAACAGAAGGTGTTGTTAACTAACTAGGAAATAAAAACCCATGGCAAAGCTGGAACATACTATAAGGAGATGCTACTGCCAATTTTTTGGAATTTGGGGGGAATGTTTTCAAACTTATTAAAGGAAGCTTGTCTAGCTCACAATAAGAAATACTTTTAAAACTAAAGTGTACAACTGATAGGCAAAAATTGAAAACTTCCCCGCAGTAGTCATCAGGACTTGGGAAGGTAAACTCATGCACTGCTGTTGACAGTGTAAATCAGCAGAGAGACATGAAGAACAATTGGTGGTTCATGCGGTGGTGAGGATAGAACCCAGAGCCTTGTTCATCCTAGGCAACAGCGCTCCCACCAGCTACATCGCCTGCCAACGAAAGGCAACTTGAATATGGTCAGTAAACCTGTGTTCCTTGGGAAACTGAGGGTATATTTAAAGTATACAAAACCAAGTGTTCCGTTTGCAGTCTATATAGCAGGGTCTCCCAGAGTCCCTTCTGCCTCAGCAGGAGGCTAGGTTCTGGTGCCGGAAAGAAAGCAGGCCATGTCCCTTTTTACACTAACTGTCCTAGATTCTAAAGCATACTCAGAGTGGGCATATGCTGAACCAGTGACAATTTATGCAGCTCTAAGTTATTCTGAAAGATCTAATTTGAGCACGTTTTCTTCCCAGCTCTTTATGCACCTCCATCTTTGCCTTTATAGGATGCTTCACTTTTCGAAAAGAAGATCTCAAACGACGAGATCCAGCTCTTACAGACATCAAAGCCATGTCTAAGGTGAGACAGCTTTTCCTTCAGGGAATATGAACATTGGCTTAGCAGTGTTGCTTCAGCTGCCTGGATATTGGGATTTGCTTCTGTGAAGACATCTCCAGATTGGGACCCGGCCCTCTAGTTGAGGCTCAGATTAGGGAAACCAAACAAATGATGTAAGATAAACTTAAGAGCTGTGTCCTTCCAAACTTTGCACACTTAGCTGTCTCGTCTGCCTCACTGATGCCAAGTCTGGCATCTAATTGCAACCAATAAATTTAAGCCCTCCCCAGATATACTTTGAGATTATAGTTAGTGCTCACATATTGATTACTGATTTGTTATGTCATTCGTTGCCTCCTCTGTTCAACCTCTCACAAAATATTGATGTAATAAAAATGTATTGTCTTGGCTTAAATAGATGTGTATTGTACTTGAGTGAATCCATCTTGTCTTGACACTAATTTGAGAGTGAAGTTGTGAGTACTCAAGGAGCAGGCATGAACACGTCTGCTTCATCTCCTCTAAGCAAGGTTTTGTTGTAGAGTAGGAAGTAAAATTGTTAGATCTCAGGATTGGATTGCGGAAAGATGTTCTGATTTGTGAGATTTTCAGGGTAGACATTGAGTTTGAATTTGTTCAGACAGCTGAGGTAGTGGAGCTGGCCATGGTGATACACACCTGTAATCCCAGCACTTGCGAGACAGAGGCAGGAGGATCTTGATTTGAAGCCAGTAAGGCTTACAAAGTGAGATCCTGTCTCAAAGACAAAAGAAAACTGAGGTTGGATATTCTTCCAATCTGATTTTTCTATTTGATTCTTGTCTGCTAGAAAGTTCTGCAAAAGTAGAAACCTTTTTCTAATCTAATGCTATTATAGTTTTATTATTTTCTTTCTGATTTCTTTTAAATTTTTACATATGGTTGCAGAAGAAGAAAATATATATGCTAGTCCAAAGTAGTCTGCCCGTGGATCAAAGGTGGACCATATATTGGAAAGGCAGAAAATACAGTGTACTTTCAAGAGTGGTAGTAATTAACTATGTATATTGCTACGTGTGCCTATTTGTGATTTATAAACAACAGTGACCATGTTGGAAATGTGCTCAGTTCATCTCGGGAGCAGTGCTTTGAAGGAGAACAATCCCAATATTAAGTACTAATACACCCTCTGCCTAATCCTCAGTAGCTTTTCCTTTTGTGATCTTTGAAACCTGTCTCTTAATATACCGTGGCTTTTGCTAGTTCTGAATTTGCTAGCTGGTTTTCTTCTCCCAAGCGCTGAGACTAAAGGCGTGCGCCACCACACCCAGCCTCTCCCGTGAATTTTTAAGAGCCCGTGCCCTGTATTCCTATAATACAAATTTATTGTCAGTACAAAAATTTATGTCCCCAGTGAAATTTCAGAATACAAAATGAAAACTTTTTTGCTCTGTGACCCTTTCCCACGGACATATTCCTCTCAGTATACCTGTAATACCCAGGGAGTGCATGTTTCTCCTATACCTCTCTCACTACCTGAAAACTTCTCAGTCAGTTGCATGTAGCATAAACTGTGATCAAAGTAGTTTTTCAAATATTTTATGTGTATGTGTGCATTGCCTACATGTATGTAAGTGTACCCATGTCCTGAAATGCCCATGGCCATCAGAAGAGGTGATCAGATCCTCTGGAACTGGAGTTATAGACAGTTGTTAGCTGCCATGTGGGTTCTAGAATCGAACTCGGGTCCTCTGTAAGAGAAGCCAGTGCACTTAACCGCTGAGCCATATCTCTAGCCCCTCTCAGTATTTTTTTAAACACGAGATAATAAGTAAATACTGCTGGATGTATTTTCAGAGAGAATTTTCTTTTACTATTTTTATTATTTATCTATTTATTTTGTCTTTTTGAGACAGGGTGTCCCTGTTGCCCCAACTGGCCAGGAACTCACTATGAAGACCAGGCTGGCCTTGAACTCACTGAGATCTGCCTGCCTCTGCCTCCCAAGTGCTGGGATTAATGGCATGTACCACCACAGCCAATAAGAATTTTCTTTTATAAAGAATTTTCTTTTATACTATTAAGAAAAACTAGTTCAATCACTGAACATTGGCAGAATGAGTTCTTCAATATTTAGTTCTCACCATTTCTGATAACTTGAGGATGAACTACTAGACTGTGCCCTTACAGGGATCAGTGTCATTCAAAGATGTGACTGTAGACTTCACCCAGGAGGAGTGGCAGCAACTGGATCCTGCTCAGAAGGCCCTCTACAGGGACGTGATGTTGGAAAACTATTGCCACTTTATCTCTGTGGGTAAGTGTCACTCCTGTCCTTTCTAGAATGCCAAACTCAGATCCTTATGCTTCCACAGCAGGCACATTACCAACTGAGCCATCTCCTCAGCCTGCTGTGAATTTCCTTTTACCAGCAGAATATATGATTATATTCTCTCCTGCTTAATATAAGGTATTAACTTTGGTAAGACATTAATTTGTTCCTCTTTTGCCATGATGAAGCTGTATGTCTCTCAATAGTTGAAGTCCAAACAGCTTAGAACAAATCTTGTTTTTCTTTTCTCTATCTCTTTTTTTTGTTCATTATCAGGGTGTCGAATCACAAAGCCTGATATGATCCGAAAGTTGGAACAAGGAGAAGAGCTTTGGACAGAGAGAATTTTTCCAAGTCAGAGCTATCTGGGTGAGTCTGTGCACATAAAAATGCAGTCAGTGAAAGGGCATGGAGACAGAGCTCGGTGGTAGAGCGTTGCCCGGCACATGCAAGGTCCTAGGCTTGATCATGGAGACAGAGCTCAGTGGTAGAGCACTCACCAGGGCACCTAATACATGCAAGGCTCTGGATTTGATCTCCAATGCTGTAAGAAAACAAAAGTTAAAATTGGGGGAAAAAAACTCCAAAATTTTTCATAGCCAAAGGAAAAAAAATCCACTGGGCAGTACATCTCAGGTATTTGACAGACTGAATTTTTTAGGGACTTTTTTTATTGTAGTGAAATGCAACTTACCACTATAAACATTTTTAAATTTTTATTTATTTTTATTTTATACATTTGTGTGAACACTTGCATATATGTATTTGAAACGTATGCATGACAGTGCCTGTAGAGGCCAGAAAGGGACATTGGATCTCATAGGACTGGAGTTACAGGAGGTTGTGGGCCACTCAGTGTAGGTCCTGGGAACTGAACCTGGGTCCTTGGGAAGAGCAGCAAGTGCCCTTAAGCACTGAACCATATATCCAGACCCCCGTTGAACATTTTTAAGCATGTAGTTCAGTGGCATGAAGTACCTCCACATTTTTGTGCAGCCATCACCACCATCCATCTCCAAGACTTTATCTTACAAAACTGAAACCCTGCAGAAGTTGAAGGTCAGCCTCAGTTATGTAGCAAGTTCAGGCCAGGTCTGGACTGCATGAAACTCTAGCTTACAATGTAAGAAACTGTATCACTGCCGTTCCTACAGACATTAAAAGGGTAGTTAGGGAGTACACAGGGGACATTACCGCAAGAACTGGAGTGAGTGAGGGCGCTCTGACTCAGCATCCTGATTGTGCAACCAAGGACACTGTAGGAGGAATTAGAGATGCACGAACACTCACATGGCAGCTAATAACTGCCTGAAATTCCAGTTTCAGGGAATCTGATGCCTTCTGACCTCCCCAGGCACTGCTTGACACAGATGCACTCACACAACGCAGGAAATATACTCATAAAAAATAAAAATAAAATAACCATTTTTTACAAAAAGACCCTGGGTTTGCTCAGCACCAGAGGAAACAAACAAACAGAAAGGATATCCATATCACTGCTAGGGATTTTCCCCTCTTTCTCAAGAATAAAAACTCACTTTGTTGAGATATATAAAAAACATTTATCACCAAAACATATGCTTCAACCAATAACCTCTCTGTTCTCCTTGCCCATCACTGCCATTTCTATTAAACATTGTACTGGACTTAACTTGGTACAGTAGTCAAGAAAAGGGAGTAAAAGGCCTCAGAAATAGGCAGAAACTGTCCTTATTTCTTATTTATAGGTGTTGTGACTATATATATATTAAATCCCAGGTAACCCAAAATGTTAAAAGAGAGAGAGAGAGAGAGAGAGGGAGAGAGGGAACCAAGTATGTTAGCGCAGAGCGAAGATCAGCACCTGAGAGACTGAAGTAAAAACTGAGCTTGAGGTCAGCTTGAGGTGTGTAGCAAAACCCCATCACAGAATGTGCTGTGCCAAGCTCTGGACATGCATTACTAAGGTAAATTAATAGTTTTTATCATTTTCATCTAATATTATTATTTGCGAATTGAGAGAGAGAGAGGAAGTGAGTGTATGTTCTGGCACACACATGCCAAGGCTCACATGTAGCGGTCAGAGGACAGCTTTCAGCGCTGGCTCACTCCTTATACTGTGGATTCCGAGTTTTGGATTCAGCTCATCAGGCTTGCACAGTAAATGCTTTTTTTCTTTTTTTAAGACAGGGTCTCTCACTCTGTAACCCCTACTGGCCTGGAACTCTGTATATAGATCAGTCTGGCCTTGAACTCACAGAGATCCTCCTGCTTCTTTGGAGTTGAAGGCATGTGCCACAGCAAGTGCTTTGACCTACTAAGTCATCTCTGGGCCAGTTTTTTATCATTTTTAACACCCAGTGAGTATGGTATCATTTTATTTGACTAGTAAAGGCAAGTTTAATCAAAGTCTGTGCTCATATTATGATTTATGCTGATAGCTCAGGTACACCTCTTTTTATATAACCAACAATATTGTGCTAATCTTATAAATCTTTAAATGACATTTAGTTTTAGTGAATACATGAAAACATAAAAATTGTACATTTTAGTGGAATTCTGTTTCAATACATTTATACATTGTATAATCTCTAAATCAGGTTAAACATACCTGCCCAAACATTATTCTTTCATGGTCAGAACGTTCAAAAATATTTATAGTATTTTGAAATGTACAGTATCTTGTATAGTCTAAACTAATCTCATTTACCAAAGTTTTATCCAAGTCACATAAACTGGACAGCATTAGTCTGGGTTGGGTGTATTTCTGGGGCCGAGAGGAGGAGTATAAGCGGTCACTTATCTCTCAAGACCATTTGGGTAGAATCCTTTTAAGATTTTATAAAGGGCTGGAGAGATGGCTCAGCAGTTAAGAGCACTGACTGCTCTTGCAGAGGACCCAGGTTCAAATCCCAGCACTTATATGGTGGCCAACAACCATCTATAACTCCAGTTCCAGGGGATCCCCCTCTTCTGACCTCCACAGGCATTGTACAACACAGGTGCACTTACATACATGGAGGCAATACACCCATAACAGACAAAAAAATAATAAAATATTTTTAAAAGAGATTTTATAAATTTGGTGACATTTTCCAGAGGTAAAAAAATATCACATATACACAGCACACATACTTACATATGTAGGCATGTATAAACATATAGGAGACACAATTATCTTACAACTTTTCTTCTGAAATGTTAGTCATTAATCAGTAAAATAAAATAATTACTCATCCTTGCTATATATTATATATCTTCTTTAAATTTGTTTTTTTATTTGCTTATCTTTATGTGTTTTGCCTGAATGTGTATAAGTGCACCCATGTCATGCAGTGTGTGCAGACGGTGTTGGATCCCCTGAAACTGGAGTCACAGATGGTTGTTAGCTACCATGTGGGTGTTAGAAACCCAGTCCCCTATATATCTGGTTTTTATGTGGGAAAAATTATAATGCTGGAATGGAACTCTGGGCACTTTGCATATGCTAGAGAAGTGCTTTACTACTGAAGTGTATCTCCAACTTTATGTAATCAGTTTCCTTTGTCCCCAAAGAGCCTTTTTAAAAATCTCACACAGAGAATTGCTTTTGGAAGTCCCTGTGTTCATTAGGTGTCCTTAGTGGGGATTACTGGACCTAGAGTTGCTAGAGGGGAAGTTCTAGCACGGATGAGTAGAGGGATGGAAAAGGTAGAGAACTGGAGAGGGAAGTATCAGCTGATGCAGACGACCCGAGAAGGCAGCAGGTGGGAAGAGGACGAAGATGGACAAAGGACCGGGGGGGGGGGGGCGTCCTGTGAGAGCCAGTCTGTGCTCCGTCATTCTTAGTACCATCACGCAAACAGGAAGGAAGGGGAGAGGGTGAGAGGAGCACATATCAGCAGGAAAGCACTGAAGTTCCTGTGGAGGAAACAACCAAGTAGAACACAGCGGCTTCTCGGGGTCTGCAGTTTTCTAGCCCAGTAAGTCAGCCAGTGAATTCCCACTCCAAAGAAAGAGCAAGGGTTAGGATGTAGCTCATTTGGTAGAGTGCTTGCCTCATAGGCATGAGGCCCTGGGTTTGATCCTTAGCGCAACATAAACCAGGCTTGGTAATGCACACCTCTAATCCCAGCACTCTGGAGGTGGAGCCAGGGGATCAGGTGGAGTTTGGGGGCTCAGTGAGTAAAGATTCTTGCCACTACCCTGGCGACCTAAGTTCAGTCCTCGGATCCCATGGTGGAAACATGGGAACAGTTCCCACAAGTTGCCTGTGGCTTCCACGTACACAAAGGTGTGAAAGTACACACAAAAAGTGAATAGATCGAATTTAAAATTTGTAGGTTAAAGGTCATCTTTGGCTACATAGCAAGTTTGAGGCCAATCTAGGTTACATGAAACCCAACCTCAAAAGTAAATATATATATATATATATACACACACACACACACACAAGAGTTTATTTAGCTCATGGGTTCTAGAGGAATTAGTCTTACATGGCCCAGAGGCATAGTGCAGGAGGTGACCAAAGGAGAAAGCAAAGTGCTCACATCCTGAAGCAGGCACAGGTAGGTTGACTAGCTGGGGTCAGAGAGCTCTGGATTCAGCAACACTCCCTGCCTTAGTAAATATAGTGGAGAGAAACTGAGGAAGATACCAACATTAACTTTGGGCCTATACACAACACATGCATAACACATACCAACACACCTGTAAATACACACCATACACACAAAAAATGTGTATGTTACAAGCATATGTTGTCTTCTGATCATTCTTATAGTTTCTACTGGAAATAGCATTTTCATTTTTTATTTTTTATTTTTATGTGTATGAGTGTTTTGTCTGCATCTTTGTAAGTGCACCCATACTATGTAATGATCACAGAGGCCAGAACTGTAACTGGAGTTACAGATGGTTGTTAGCTGCCATATGGGTGCTGGAAGCTAAACTCAGGTTCTCTGCGAGAGCAGCCAGTGCTCTTAATGCTAAGTCTTCTCTTAAAACCAGAACTTGAACCAGTTCTTTTAAAAGAAAATGAATAAATAATAACTGTATGGACAAGTAGGGCCTAGACTGTAGGCTAATATTTTAATTTTTAAATTTAATTTTATTTTTATTTTGTGTGTCTGTATGTATTGTCTGCATGCATGTAAGTGCACCAGTGTTATGCAATGCCCGCAGAGGTCAGAAGAGGGCTCCAGATCCCCTGGAGCTGTTACAGACGGTTAACCGCCATATGGGTGCTAAGAATCAAACCCAGGTTTTCTGCAAGAACAGCCAGTGCTCTTAACCACTGAGCCATCTCTCCAGTCCCTAGACTAGTATTTTAAGAAACACTGGGAAATGAGTTTGAAAAGTTTGCCAAATGGATGTGAGGAACAAATGAAAGAGTTACAATATGTACTAAGGCATGAGGAAATAAATGTGTAGGTTTTTATCTCTGCCTGAATAATATTCATTGTCACATTGTTTTCTATTTAATACCCTTACTAGGCTCACTTTATTGTCTATAAACCTTCCCAAAACAGACAGCCCCTATTTGACCATTCTTTCCCTTCTGTTCATTTATCCTTGCATTTATTATACCTTTTTTCTAGTTGTGACAAAGATGTAAGTTTATACTGATTCCTCCTCATTTAATGGCATAGCAGGATTTGTGTTTGTTTTGTGGGATTACCATATTAAGGGATAATGTACAGGTAGAAATGTAACTCAGTTGGTTGAGTGCTTGCTTAGCATGCACAAAACCCTGGGTTCGATTCCCAGCACCACACAAAGTATGATGATATGGTGGCACATGTCTTTTATCTTGTCACTTGGTGGTGGTGATGTTTATATGTGTAAATTAAGAATCAGAAACTCAAGGTAAAACTCAGCTATATAACGAACTCAAGACCAGCCTGTACATGAGATCCTGCCTCAAAAAAAAATGTAATTTATTCTATTACTTTTGTAAACCACAATATCAACACAGGGAGTGCCATCATGGGTTGTTGGTATATATATCCAGTCCTCAAAATTTATAGGAAGACTTACAGTTTTGCTTATTGTATTCTCTTCTAGAAGATGAGAACACTGAAGATGTTTTGGTGAAATTCAAAGACTACCAAGACAAGCATTCTAAATCTATTGTAATCATCAATCACAAAAAACTAATTAAGGAGAGAAATAATATTTATGGAAAAACACTTACACTAGGCAAGAACCATATTATGCCAAAAACACTATTTGAATATAAGTCTGATGGAAAAGTTTTGAAGAATATCTCAGAATTGGTTAATAGAAATATAAACTCTATGAGAGAGAAGTTTGGCGACAGTAGTGGATGGGAGAAATCAATCCTTAGTAACAAGCATGAGAAAATTCATGCTGCAGTGAATCTCCATAAACAAATAGAAAAGGATCTTTGTACCAAACAGGAACTTACTCAGCATCAGAAGATTCAGGTTCCAGAGCAGCCATTTGAGTGTAATGAATGTGACAAATCCTTCCTTATGAAAGGCATGTTATTTACTCATAATAGAGCTCACAGAGGAGCAAGAAACTTCGAATACAATAATGATGAAATTGCGTTCATAGAAAAGTCAGATCTTGGTATCCATCCACATAATCTCCTGGAAAAGAACCCTTCTTCATACAACAAATATGGGAAATTCCTTTGCAGAAAGTCTGTTTTCATCATGCATCCAAGACCTCAAATGGAAGAAAAACCTTTCCAGTGTCCTTACTGTGGGAACAACTTCAGAAGGAAGTCATATCTTATTGAACATCAGCGGATTCACACAGGTGAGAAACCCTATGTTTGCAATCAGTGTGGAAAGGCCTTCCGTCAGAAGACAGCCCTGACTCTTCATGAGAAAACACACATAGAAGGGAAACCCTATCTCTGTATTGACTGTGGTAAGTCCTTCCGCCAGAAGGCAACCCTCACTAGACATCACAAAACTCACACAGGGGAAAAAGCCTATGAATGTGCTCAGTGTGGAAGTGCCTTTAGAAAGAAGTCATACCTCATCGATCATCAGAGAACTCACACAGGGGAGAAACCATATCAGTGCAATGAGTGTGGGAAGGCATTTATCCAGAAGACAACCCTCACTGTGCATCAGAGAACTCACACTGGAGAGAAGCCCTATATTTGTAATGTATGTGGGAAGTCCTTTTGCCAAAAGACAACTCTCACACTCCATCAGAGAATTCATACAGGGGAAAAACCATATATTTGTAATGAATGTGGGAAGTCCTTCCGCCAGAAGGCAATCCTTACCGTTCATTACAGAATACATACAGGAGAAAAATCCAACGGATGTCCCCAGTGTGGGAAAGCCTTTAGTAGGAAATCAAATCTCATTCGCCATCAGAAAACTCACACAGGAGAGAAACCGTATGAATGTAAGCAATGTGGAAAATTCTTCAGTTGTAAGTCAAATCTCATTGCCCACCAGAAAACTCACAAGGTGGAAACTTTGAGAATTCAGTGAGCGGTATGATTTTTTTTGTAATAATATTCAGTGATTTAAGGTTCTGTACCACATATTTTCAATTTGTTAATCTATGACATACACAAATACTACTGGATAAATGGAAAAACACTTTGAAAATAAAAGGTTCATTTTTGTATTACTAGATCCAGCAGACTAGACTGTCCTCTGTTAAATTCTATTAACACTCAAATTTGCTCACTTTCTATTTTATTTCAGTATGTACATTTCTTGTGACTCAGTGGTAAACAGTTAGCAAGTGGTCCATGGAAGAAAGTATGATCTTGTACACCTTGTTGCAAAAACAGAATAAAAAACAGCTGTTACTTCGTCAGAGTTAACCACTGTTTTGACTTCTCACATTTTAAATTAGTTTTTGCATATTATAAATCTTTATATAAATTAGATTACATACCACATGTTCTTTCATACCCAGCTTGTTTCATCTTTGTCTCTGAGTCCATCATGAGTATACGTGACATTAGTTTCATTCTGGAGAGAATTCCATGATAGGAGTTCCATCACTTTTATCCATTCTACTGTTGATGAAGTCTTACATTGTTTACAACTTACGATCATAATAAACAATGGCTATGAGAACATATTTGGGTTTAGGTGTACATGTATGCACTTTATGTGTATACTTAGGGAGTAAGAACTGCTAGATCTTAGAGCTTACGTATATTCAGTCAGCTTTGGTAGAGAGTACCAAATAACTCAGAACTTTCACAGCATGAGATAATTATCTCTGAAAAGAAACATCTGTGAATATTATCAGTATGATGGTTCAGACCACAAATTTTAAGTTATAAAGAAGGTCCAGGAATATTATTGGGAGAGAGGGGAATATAATTACAATGCCATGCAGAAAGACTTTCAGCCATGACCCCAATATTAATATAACACAAGAGAGGTGTAATAAATTTGGGGGCTGCCTTTAGCTATGGTTAGCATTGATTTGAAGTATTCTAGAGTATTCTAGAAAAAGAATAGCACTCAGCATTTCCTTTGCTCAACACTGGAAAACCTATGTGGTTTACTGATGTGTGTGTGTGTGTGAGAGAGAGGAGAAGGACACATGTGAAGGTGGAGGTCAACACAACTTTGTAGAGTCAGTTCTTTCCTCCAGTCTTTATGTGGGTTCTGGGGGGTCAAAACTCAAATTTCCAGGCTTGTGCGCAAGTGCCTTTACCTGCTGAGCCATGTCAGTGACTTAAATAGTACATTTTTAATTAAATCTGAGTGTTTGATTAAAAGAACACATCTATGAGCTGAATGTGGAGGCACATCCCAGTAACACCAGCATTTGGGAGGCTGAGGCAAGAGAATCCCAAATTCAAGAACAGCCTGACCATATAGTGAGTTTCAGACCAGCCTGTGATAAAACCAAACCGTTTCAAAATAAAAAACTGTAAAGCCCTTAAGTAGTGCTGTTGTTAAAAGAGTGCTTTCTGCTCTTGCGGGGGGCCCAGATCCAGTCTCCAGCACCCATATGGTAGAGTTCCAGGGGATCTGATAGTGTCTTCTGATCTCCCTGGGGTGCACAGAGCCCGGTGCACATACATAGACTCAGACACAGAGGATACATATAGAATTAAATATTTCAGGGACTAGAGATGGCTCCAAAGTTAAGAGCATTGGCTACTCTTGCAGAAGGCTCAGGTTTTCCCGGCATCCACATGATGGTTCACAACAACATGTAACTCCAGTTTCAGAGGATCCTACATCCTCTTCTGGCCTCTTTGGGCACCAAGCACCCACATGGTGCTGTTACATTCATGTAGGTGAAACATTCATACACGTAAAATAAAAGTAAGTTCAAAATTATAAACCCCTTAGCTTACCTATGCAAGTGCATACCTCCCAATTTGCATGTATGTGTAGATGCGTGTGTATACATTCATGTGTGTGCAGGTGCACATGGGAGGTTGTGTGCACACGTGTGTGCATATGTGTGGAGGCCAGAGAACAATTTTAGTTGTCATTCCTTATTGATGGTTTTCAACTCATGACCATCTAGCCTGTCTTGATTATAATGAGTGATCAGAGGACTCCATTTTATTTTACAAGCCAGGTCTCTTCCTGGCCTGGAGTTCACGGTGATGCCTAAGCTGGCTGGCCAGTGAGCCCCAGAGATCCACCTGTTTCCACCTGTCCAGCACTGGAATGAGAAGCTTGTACCACCCCACCCGGATTTGTAGGGACTGAGGGGAATTCTGGGATGGAACTCAAGTCCTTAGACTTGCTTGGCAAGCACTCTACTAAATGAACTATCTCCCCAGCCTCATGCTTCCCAATTTTGCACAAAGTGAGAAAAGCCACAAAAGACTGGTCATGATTAATGCAGAGAAGTAAATCAATCCTGAAATCCCATGGGCTGATGAAAAGAGAAATCGAGTTATGGAATCCAGTGGAGATAAAGCACAACCACGTCCTTCGAGGGTAGACTTTGGAATGCTTTAAAGGAAGTCTAAATTAATTTTTGTTTTATCATAACTACATGTTGTGGCTTCTTAGGAATCTACAAATAATCCAGATGTAGGGTGCCCAGTGTTCTTACTCTATAGACTGGAAACTGTAGACTGAACTATATTTGAAATCTAGCTTTTTGAGTGCTCAAAGCAGTTTTCTGCAAGAGCCCTCGGATCACTAATTATAATCAAGACAGACTGGATGTTTATGAGTTGAAAACCATAAATAAACAAATTAGTTCTGGGGGCTTCTGGCCTGCAGAGGATATGAGAGCTTTGCAGTCCACCTACAAATTAACTCCATCCTACAAATAAGGTTCCTCACTTGCTATGTGCTGCTTGGTGCTATACATGAACAAGCATAACTCTTCACTCTCTGTGTCCCGTATATTAGTGCACAGTGCATTATTAAACCTGAACCTATCTTGTTGGTAATACTTGAATTTTCCACACAATTTCGGGTAGCTAGGATTGCGACGCCACACTTCACAGCAGAAACTAGAGGCCTCAACTCTTGCCTCCAATATAAGTCCAGGACGTTCAGACACTTCAGATAGTTTATAATCTTGGCCCTTTCAAAACGCCAGATGTATGAACAATACACAATGTTCAGGGGGTTACAGAACAACTTGCTGCATAGTGCTAACAGAGACGTAAATGATAAAGCCATTCCGGAAAACAATTCACCTCTTTAAAAAAGTTAAAACGGGGCTAGAAAGTTGACTCTGGTTAAGAGCACTGGCTGTTCTTGTAGAGGAACCAGTTTCAAGTCCTAGCACCCCCATGGTGGCTAACAGCCATCTGTAACTCCAGTTCCAGGGAATCCAATGCCCCCTTTTGACCTCCTCGGACATTGCACAACATGGGTGCGCCTACTACAAACACGCATAATACTGATACCCATAAAATAAAGATAATAAAAAAAAGTTTTTTAAAGAGAAAAAAAACTTGATCACAACACCACCAATTCATGATTAAAACTTAGAGTAGAGGAAACTTAGTGTATGGTGGTGCACATCTTCAATCTCAGCACCGGGAAGCAGAGGCAGGTGGATCTCTGTGTGTTCAAGGTCAACCTAGTCTACATAGTGAGTTCCAGGCCAGTCAGTGATACACAGCTTAGGGCAGAACTGGGCAGAGTGGCGCTTGGATGTAATCTCAGCACTTGGGGGATGGAGATGGTTGAAGGAAGAGGATCAGAAGTTCAAGGCCAGCCTTAGCTACATTTGTCACTGTTTCAAAAATAAAACCAAATAAAATGCCATTTTTGATAATAGGACGGAGGATAGGGTCTCCCCGCGTACCCCTGGCTGGCCTGGAATTCACTATATTGATCACTAGGCTGGCCTTAACTCAGAAAGATCCACCCGCCTCTGTCTCTCAAATTAGTGGGATTGAAGGAGTGTGCCACCTTGCCTGATCGGGAGGAAGTGTCTTACATTTCATCAAGAACATCCATGTGCAGGCTTGAAAGCTGGCTCAGTGCTTAAGAGCACTGGCTGCTCTTGGAGAGGACCCAGCGTGGTTCCCAGCACCTGCATGGAGGTTCATATCCATAACTCCACTTCTAGGGGATCTACAGTTCTTATATCTCATAATGAACAGCTGCAAAAATCCCACAGCTAATGTCATAGGACTAAAAGGCTGAACACTTTCCCTCTAAATCTGGGAAACGCAAGTATATCTGCTCCTGCTCACAAAGGATAGGAAAGTCCGGTCACTTCAAAAACATAAGAAAGAGTCATAAACCATATACTGGAAAGAAAGAAAACTTGGATCATCTATAAGAAGGCATCTAAAGGGAAAAAAACCTGGTAATAAGTGAGTTTATTCAGAATGCAATATTGAGAGGTTTTATAGTTCTAGTTTTCAGTTAATTCTTAGTCCATTTTGAGTTAAATTTTAAAAATGATATAAGGCTCCAACTTAATTCCTCTGCATATGAATATCTAGTTGTGCCAACAACATTTTCCTTTTCTCCACAAATGGTCATGGCACCCATGTTTAAGATCATTTGAGTATATATTCATGAGTTTATTTCTGGGCTGTATACTGTTCTAATTAGATAGACAGATAGATGATAGATAGATAGAGTCTTTATGCCAATAACATGCTGTTTCATGACTAAAGTTCTATAATAGTTTTTTGGGTTTAAATATTTTATCACAATAGAGTCCTGTGTAGCCCAGGTTGGCCTCCTAACTCACTTTGTAGCCAGGGATGCCTTCCTGCCTTCGTTTCTGGAATGCTGGGATTATAAGCATGGACCACCATGCCAAGCCTCTATAACAGGTTTTGAAATCAAGTTTTCCTAATTATTTGATGAGCCATTTTTCCTAAAGCCCTTGCCAACCCAACCTCCTGGCCAGCCAGCTCCAACATTCTGCAGTACCTTCTGGCTTCCTTCCCATGTGTGCCACACTCACCTGAGCACCTCCTTGAGCCACTTCCCTCACAACCCTCCACGGCTCCTTCCCTTGTTCCAATGAGGAGATCGCAGCTGCCTGGTTGGGAAAAAAGATATTGAGCTAAGATGTAAATGACACACTTCATTCACCTAAAAATAAAGTTTATTTAAGAAGGTCTATATGAAAATAATAGGAATGAAATAAATCATGTGTAGTGGGTTGGTCCAATGGATAAAGTGCTTGCCCGGCCAGTGTAAGGACCTGAGTTTGGATCTCCAGAACCCATGTAAATGCTTAGCACTTAGATTTGGGGGGCAGGATATCCCCAGGAAGAGCTGGCTAGTTAGACTGGACCTTATTGGTGAGCTCAAGGAAGACGCCCAATGTTAGCCTCAGTCCTCCACAACATATTTGCATGTATGTACCCTTGTACCTACACATATGTGTGTCACAAACACACATGCACCCAAGCCATACACACCTGCAAATAAGATTTTTAAATGTTATATTCAAATAAATTCAAGGATATAAGACACAAAAATTTAAACGTGGCGCTACAGAGATGGCTCAGCTGTTAAGAGCACTTGCTGCTCTTACAGAGGACCTGAATTTAGTTTCCAGCATCCACATCAGGTGGCTTTAGAACTGCCTGTATCTCCAGCGCCACTGTGATCTGATGCCCTCTTCTGGCCTCTGTAGGTACTGCATGCACATGCGGCAAATATGCACAAAGACACATATACATAAATTTTTACAAAATTAAATAATTTTAAGACTATTTAAATTGATACAGACTTTCACTCTTCAATACGAAAAAGCTTTCTGACCCAGTTTTAGTCAGATGTTTTTATTTGCTTATTTTATTATTGTGTGTTTGTGTATGATGGGGGAGGGGGGTTACGTGTGCCACAGCATGTGTGGAGGTCAAAGTACAACTATGCAGAGTTGGTTCTCTCCTTCCACCTTTATATGGGATCCAGTCATTGAACTCAGGTCGCCAGGTTTGCACGAGAGGCATTTCCTTTCATCGCTTTATCATGTAACAGTATTTAAATGGTGTTAACTTTATATCATAGATTAGTTTCAAATTTCAAGAAGGGTAAACATCACCCAGACTTTGCATTCTCCTCAGGGGCTGGGGTTGTGCGTATTTGATTGTATGCAGGATAATTAAATTATCTTAAACATGGAGGTGACCATATTACCGTCAGAGATTATGCTTTTAGATGTTCATAGGGACCAATTTGATAGGTGTGGCCTTGTGATAATTTATGTGTCTTATGTATTAACTTGTCTTGGTCACAATGTTCACATATCTTATTATTTTTATTTTATGTATATGAGTGTATTTTCTACATGTAAGTACACCCATGTTGTGCAGTGCCTCTGGAGGTCAGAAGGAGTTGGTTCCCATGGAACTGGAGTTACAGGTGGCTGTTAGCCACCATGTGAGTGCTGGGAATTGAACCCCAGTCCTCTACAAGAGCAGTCAGTGCTCGTAACTAATGAGCCATGTCTCCAGCCTCTGATGGAGTTTTTGTTTTTGTTTTTTTTAAGGCCAGGTCCTCATGAAGCTCAAGCTGGACTCCAACTCACTATGTATCCTAGTCTGCTTCTACCTCCCGAGGGCTTGAACCTTAGGCATGTACCACTAAACCCAGTTAAAGGATGGACTTTGAGGAGAGCAGATTATCCTGCATAATCTGGGCATCAATCAATCGAAATCCTTAAGAGAGCAAAGATTAATCAGCTATGCACAAGAAAGAGTTGTGTCCACTTTTGGACAAACTCCTCCCTAGGTCTTCAGCCTGCTGGTCTTCCTTGAAGCCTGGATATACCGGTCCTTGTAACCTAATTCCTTAAAATTTCCATCCCCATTCTGCCTCTTTGTATCTGGAATATCACCCCAAAGGCTCATGTGTTAAAGACGTGGTCCCCAGCACATGGTGTTCTTAGGCGGTAGAACTATTAGAAGTGGAATCTACTAGAAGGAGATTCAGTCCCACAGGGGCGTCCCCTTAGTGGATATTACAGCACCAACTCCTTCTTGTCTCTTTTCATTCTTTGTGTGTGTGTGTATGGGAGGTGCAAGCATATGTTCCTGTGAGTGCATGTAGGTGGGTATGTGTGGAGGCCAGAGCTCAGCCTCCAGTGTTGTTCCTCGGGAGCCAAACCTTGTATTTTGAGACAGGGTCTCACTGGCCTGGAACTTGACAAAGCTAGGCTGGCTGAGCAGTGAGCCCGAGATCCACTTGTCACCATCGCCCCACCACGGGGATTACAAGTGCACAACGCCGTGCCCAGCTTTTTATGTGACTTCTGGGGCTCAAACGCAGACTTGTGCAGCGAGCACGTTATCAGCTTAGCCCCTCTTTGCTTTCTGTCCACCATAAGGCCACAACTCTGCTTCCCCACACACTCTCCACAGTGATGTTCTAGCTTGTTAGAGGCACTAGAGCCAATCAACTAGCTTGCCATGGACTGAAGCCATGAGCCCAAATAAATCTGACAGGAGTCTTCAGAAGAGGACATCAGGACATACAGAGACACACACCTGGGATGCCCTTGCACAGAGAATAGACACAGCAAGGCGTCCCATCTGCAGGCCAAGAGACCTTAGGACCATCCAGACGTATTGATGCTTTCATCCCGGCCATCCAGTCTCCAGTGCTGCCTAAGCCACACACTCTAGATTTGTTTCAGCAAACTAGAATTAGTGATCCTTCAGATCTGATAGAGCTTACGAATATTTCCTCCTAAATTCATACACTCTTATAAATGGTGACTTTTTATAAATGGTGCATGCAGCATCTCAGCACTTGGGAGACAGGCAAGTAGATCTCTGAGAGATCGAGGGCAGCCGAGTCTGCATAGTGAGTTGTGAGGCCAGCTAGAGCTGCAGTGAGACCCTGTTTCCAAAAGACAAAGAAAAAAAAAAAAAAACGTGGCTTTTTAAAATGTAACCTAACCTTTTGTTTTGTTTTGTTGCAAAAGAGATGATTTATTGTACATGGTTCTACTTGGCCACTAGTGAGAACAGAACTAGTCCAGAATGCCAGAGGTCCAGGGAGAGGACCAACAGGGACTGTTTGGGTCGTAGGCAGGGACGTCTTTAGAGGTGTCTTGGCAATCTGATGAAGTTTCAGATCCACAGTAGCACACAGCCGCCTTGCACCCCTTACTTCTGCCCCTGCAGCACAACTTCATTTACTTGGAGCTCTGCTTCATCTTTCTTCTCTTGTGCTTCGGCCTGCATATTCCTTTCTTCCTCCACTTTGCTCTCATGATGCAGGAGTTTCAAGCAAGATGGCGCTAAGGCTGAGAGCCCAACACTCCCCCTCCCCTTATTTTTAAGCCAGAGCCATCACACGAGCAAGTCTCTTCTCTGAACCTATTAATGTGGCAACTCAAGCATTTTTGGTTTGGTTTGGTCTTTTTTTAGACACCTGACCTATGTACCCGAGTCTGGTCTTGAACATCTGATCCTGGCTTAACCTCTCAAGTGCTAAGATTATAGGCATGGGATACTGTATCTGGCTAATTTTTTATTTTATATTAATGGCATTGTAGATTTACATGAAATCATAAGAAATGATACAGAGAGCTGGACCTAGTGGCCTACCTGCAGTCCCAGCACTCACTGGGCTGAAGTAGAAGGATCACTGAGTTTAAGGCTGTAAACAAAAGTTCCTAGGAAAAAACCTGCATCTTAGACTGAACCTCTTGCAAGGCTGATAAGCTGAGTAGCACCTCTTTGATTGTGGAGAGTTTGGAGTGTTGCAGGTCCAGAGCCTAATTTATCTTGAGCCTGATTTAGTCGCCATAGAGGCACTCCTTGTCCACCTCTGTGTTTGACTTATCATCCTGTGACTTACAGATAAAAGGCCATTTGGAATGTGTTAACAAAGGCCAGGTTTCCTCCAACCAAAAGGCTCAGTGTTATCAGCTAGCACCTGAGGCCTAGAGCTGAGATTTCTCTTCTGCTCTAACTGCCTACTTAATGCTTCCACCAATGTATTTGAAGTGTTGATTTATGGTATTTCTTCATTCTGTTATCATAAAAGTTTCATGAAACTGATTCCATGTTGGACCATGGAATTTGGGGTAAACTGAATCTGTGTTCCTGGACCACTCATATTTTATTCCAGAATAAACTATGAATAAACCCCTTCGAGGTGAGAGTTGTGTTTTACATCAACAAGGCCAAAGGGTTGGAGAGATTGCTCAGCAGTTAAAAAGCATTTGCTGGGGCCAGAGAGATGGTTAAGTGGTTAAGAGGACTAGCTGCTCTTCCAGAGGACCTGGGTTTGGTTCCCAGCTCCCAGACAGCAGCTAACAACCATCTGCAAATCCATTTTCAGGGGATCCAACACCCTCTTCTGGCATCCCGTGTACATTGCATGACATAGGTGCCCCTTACATACAATAAATAAAATACATTTTACATACATACATAAAATAAAAATAAATCTTATTTTTAAGAGAGTTCAAGGCTGGCCTGGATATTAACATTGGTACAACAAAACGGTAATCACATTTTGCCAGTTGTCCATGCATCCATTGGTGTGTACAGCTGTGGGTGTACTGCGCAATTTTCTCGCATCTGTACATCAAGCCACTATTAGCACTGTTGTGATTTAAACAGTTCTGTCACAAGCACATCCCTTGTCCTGCTCTTCCGTAACAACACCTACCTACTCCTCTGCCTCCCAAACCCCGAACCCAGGACGCCTCCAACTCTTCATGTCTGCAGTTCTGTCTTTCTAGAGCATTATAAATGAAATCAGTTTATACCTTTATGAGACTGACTTTTTTCCCATTCGGCATAATTCCCTTGAGATCCACCTTAAGGTGGTTGTTTTGTAGATAATGCCTTTCTATTACTGAGTATTTTTTAAAGATTTATTTTTAATTATGTGTATGTATGAGTGGGTGTCTGTGTGTGGGTATATGCACGTGTGAGGGGATTCCAGAAGAGGGTGTCGGACCCCCTGGAGGTGGAGCTACAGGTGGTTGTGAGCTGCCCAACGTAGATATTGGGAACCAAACTCAGGTTTTCTTAGTATGTGCTCTTAACTACTAAGCAATGTCACTAGTCCCTTCTATATTTTTTGCCATGGTATAAACCTTAATTTGTATAACACCTGTTGAAGGACACTTGAATTGTTATATAGGTAGCTGAGCTGGTGAGATGGCTCAGTGGGTAAAGGCACTTGCTGCCAAGCCTGATAACTTGAGCTTGATCCCTAGGACCTATATGGTGGAAGGAGAGAACTGACTCCCACAAGTTGTCCTCTAACCTCTACATGCATGTCAGGGAAGCTTGTACCCACATCCACAATAAATAAATATAATAACCTTCTTTTTGAAGGACCAGGCATGGTGATTCAGGCCTTTAATCCCAGCATTAAGGAGGCAGAGGCAGGTGGATCTCGGTGAGTTCAAGGCCAGCCTGATCTACACAGTGAAACCCTATCTTAAAACAAAGCAAAACATGAAAGTAGGAGGGAGAGTTTCTAAGACAAAAATGGGGACTCGGAGTGAGGAAGGGGTGAGAGTAGAGGATATGATCGGAGTCAATTAGATAGAGATAGGAAATTGCGAAAGAATAAACTTTAAATTATACCCATTGTATTAAAGACTGGCATAAGAAAGTTCACAGATTTGCTCATAATAGCCCCAAACCGAAAGCATCCTCAGTGTCTCATAAACAAGAGAACAGGCAAATTATGATAGACTA
Source organism: Eospalax fontanierii (assembly GCA_035773235.1). Lineage (NCBI taxonomy): Eukaryota > Metazoa > Chordata > Mammalia > Rodentia > Spalacidae > Eospalax > Eospalax fontanierii. The sequence goes on along the minus strand of CM069554.1, from coordinate 22,716,562 downwards.
GATGTTACACAGATATAATGTTGAACGGATAATTCCAGGCAGAGTCTATACAGCATAATTCCATCTATATTAAGTTCAAAACCAGACAAAACTAACCAGTTATGATGCTCAAAGTAATAGCTGATTTTGAGATGTACTGACTGGGGAGTCATTAGGTACTGTTGCTAAAATTCCTTCCCCAGGGGAGATGGAAACATCTACCCCGTCCTCCTCAGGTCCCAACTACGAACCAAGATACAATCCCATGAAAGTTCACTCTGGGGAAACAGTGAGTTTATTAGGCTTACTACAGAGCAATGGATGGGGATTCCAGGAAGGACTATGAGTGACCATAAAGCCACTCTAGAAGGTCTGCATCCAGCACGGATGATTCCCCCACGTGTGCATAGATGGAGCCCCCTGTCTTTCACAGCCTATACACTCTGTCCTCTCCCCAAGGCTGAGTGCAGTTAGGGCAGAATTGCATACGATGGGTTGGGGGTGGCTGGATACTCAGGTGAGGAGCCCTTTCCCCTTTTTCAATAAGCAGGCACAGCTGAACTCCTGAAGATCCAGCATCTCTCTGGCTCAGAGGATAGTCCTGTACAAGTACCCTTCTGAGATATTCAAAGTTTCTGTCTTTATCTGATGGTGTTACCAGAATTAACCACGGAGGGAGGGACCTGACTCATCAAGAAAACTAAAGACTGAGACCCTGACCAGAAATACATACAGGTTTTTATAAGATCTTCACATCATCCCTTAGCAGTAATCATACTGGTGGATTCGAGACTTCCAGCATAGAAGTCCCTTAGGTTATTACGGGAAAGTTACTCAGTCAGCATTTTACAAAGAAGCAGATATTTTGGGCAAGTATGGGGTAGCCTTCCAGTAACATGCTGATGCCAGTACATTCTTAGCCATTTTAATGAATAAGACATATGGCAGCAGGTGCTTCCTGAAAGACCACTGTAAGAGGCAGCATTTTCCAGGGCGCTCACAGACCGTGGTTTTTGTGGATGTTTGTTGTGTCTTTACGTCAGCCTGAGACTGAGCTCAGAGTGGCCTTCATGATTTGAGCACAAGTAGAAGCTTCTAAAGTCCCGTTACTTCTACAAGTATCAACAAGCATGTTTATTATTAGGAGTGCATCAAATATATTTGTTAGTATTTATTCATCCACCACACAGAACTAAGTTATACTGGGGTCATAGTTCCTTAATCTTCCTCATCAATAGTAGTTGCTTAGGTCTATTAAAAAATCAAAGTATGACCTTAAAATTTGCATGCAAACATTGTTTAAGAAAAAAAACAAAGGAAAGTTGGGGCTGGAGAGATGGCTCAGAGCTTAAAAGCACTGTCTGCTCTTGCAGGGGACCCAAGTTAGATTCCCAGCACCCACATGGCGACTAACAACCACCCGTAACTCCAGTACTAGGGGAGTACTTCTTCTGACATCCACAAGCATTGTATGACATGTGTGCACTTACAAACATGCAGGCAATACACACATACACATAAAAAAATAAAAATTAAAAATATATGTTAAAAAAAGTCAATCCATGATGATTGCACAAGACTGTCATCCCAGCATTTGGGAGGCCAAAGCAAGAGGATCACTGAGTTCTAGGGAAGACTGGTCTGAATATCAAGTTGAGGGCCGGTCTGGGCTATATCATAAGACTCTTGTCTCATAAATATATAAAAGAGAAAGAGAAAAGAAAATCATACAAGTTCAAAGTAAGTGGCAGAGCCACTTAAATGAGAGATTCTTATTCAGAAATATTCTGAATAGTCATTTCTGTACCATGAAATCAATTCTGTTCCGATTCTAATTTTTGGTGTTTTTGTTTTTTGTTTTTTGAGACAGGGTCTAATTGTAGCCCTGGAACTCAAAATGTAGACCAGGCTGGCCTCTGTCTCACAGAGATCTGCCTGCCTGTGCTTCCCAGGTGCTGGGATTAAAGGTGTGAACCACCACACTTAGCTAATTTTTGTTTTTGAAGACTAGATTTTATTATACTGCCTGAAGCCTATACATAGCATTAAACTTAAGCAAACAAGGATTGGTACATTTAAAAGACTGATGATACCCTGTCTTAGAATAGGCTCACTCAGTTTGTTATATAATGTATTTATTTGATTATATGTGTATGAGTGTTTTACCTACGTATGTGTGCCCGATGTCATGCAATGCCCACAGAGACCAGAAGAGGGCGGTAGATTCCCTGAAATTGGGGGTCCTCTGCAAGACTAGTCAGTCCTCTTAACCTCTGAGCCATCTCACGATCTCCTAGTTTGTTATATACGGATACAAACTTAAGCCGTTGGTCTGTCATATGGATTTCTCTCTCCAAGTGATCTTTTTTATCTTCAAGCTCTCAGCCAAGTATGTGACGATCTCAGAAAAGGAAGAGCCAAGAGCAAAAGCTGGCAGTTGCATAATTTTCCTGGTGAGACTTAAACAAATAGGCACCAGTGACAGACGAGAGAAATTATTCCACCCAACTCTAGCTTGATGAACCAATTCATTTGGTTTGTTTATGAGAGCATGGGTAACTTAAGGGCACTACCCCAGCAACTGTTGACTATTTACACCCTTATGCATCTCACTCCTTTCCAAGAGGGACATTAGTAAGCCCAATACTGTTCTAATTTCAAGGTGGCCATGTCATGCCAGGAGGACAGAGTTCAGGAATATGCTCAACCTTGGGAGGCTTTATTCCAGAAGTCTTGCAGTATTCCACAGTCTGCTGCTCCAAGCGCATTACAAGACTGCCTCAAAGTTCCCTAAAGTATTGACAGCATGTCAGTATGACTCCCAACACTTCCTTCTCTGAAAACCAATAAAGACAAAACTGACAAAACTGCTCTTACCCTGTTTCCAGATTTATTCAGTTAAGTTTACCTTGCCTCTGGGTTCTTTTTCCAAAAAGTTCAAGACGATCCAGCAATTGGAATGGCAAGGACTTACAAGACCAGACCTTTCTTAGAACCCAAACTTACTTAGTTTGAAGAAGCTGTCTAGCAGGGAAGCACTCAGTCTCCAAACACACTCAGGTGGAAGTGAAAGGAAGACAGAAGTGCTGATAATACTAATACTTGTTAGTGTCCAAGGGAAAGACCAAGGTCACTGATATCGTGGAAACTCTAAATCCACAGCAGTCTCTGAGAATGGTGTTGTTCTGAAACAGAACCGCCTCAGAGTTCCCCAGGAAGATCCCATGAGGAAGCAATCCTATGCAGAGGTTTGCCTCATTGTATCTTGCTAGGATTCTGCCTAAGGACCACTCCAACTCTTAAAAAAAAAAAAACCTCATTCCAAAACCACTTTTGTGCTTTCCTGTTTGCAACCTGTATTCTACAACCCGCACATCTGACTCCTGATGATGATTTCTCTGCGGCTGGAGTCTATTATAGTTACAAAGCTGGAGGAAAAAGCATTAGGGAACTTAGATACAGATTCAAAAACAACCAACATAAAATCGGGCGGGCATTCGGGCCACTGATCCTCTCTCTGTTACGCACCAGGCAGGCTCTGGAGGCCGGGATTCCCCGAGGAGGACGAAAAGAACCATGTTTCATTGCAAGACAACACAAGCATCCTTTACAATCTTCAAAGGCACAGCACGTACTCCCAGTCTTCCAGCAGACTCAGTGCCCAAACATCTAGAAATGCAGAAATGACGGTTTGCCTCTGCCTATCACACACAATAGTAATAAATTTGAAGTGTAGGACTTCAAATCCTCCGTTGTCAAACAACCCACATCACAGGTAATCACAGCCACCCAAATGATCCCGCATCGGGGCAGATACACACGAGCATCATCATACACTCCCGGTTCCGCTGACCCACACAACGCGCTGAAATACACGCACACTCCGGAGGTGCGTGCGCACAGATTTGTCACCGGAGCCAGCCAGCCCCCGAAGCTGCCCACAAAGTGGGACCGTGACCCGGTGGTCTGTGGGAAATGTAGTTCATGGGCGACAAGACCCGGATGTTCGGAGGGCGCGCAGCCCGCCGCCCCCGAGGAACGCAGCGCGGAGACCCCTGGGAGAGCAGGGAGACTGCGCAGCCGCGGGCTGGCCGGTGGCAGAGGTGAGAGCGCCGGGCCTCGGTACGCTCAGGGGCGGGTGACAGGGGCACCTGCTGGGATGCGGAGGAGGCACTGCGAGCCTGGTCGGGGAAAAGCCGGAGGCCCGGGAGCGGGGCGGGAGTCCAGGCCTCGGAGGAGGAGAGCGGAGGAGCGGCCGCGCGGGCTCGGGGGCAGGCACTGCGTGTACGAGCGAGCGCAGCTGCTGGGGCTGTGGCGCCTGTCCTGGCCGGTTGGGGTGGGTAACGGGTCTTAGAAACCGGTCACAGCGATGCTAAGGGCCGCGCGAGTTGTCGAGTGAGCCGAATTGTATTAGGACTTGAGGAGTAGACGGGATTGCGAGCGAATTACTCGGTTCAGAACGTTACAGCCCTGCGATTGCGCTTGACGTGGGGACCTACGAGATGCTGACTACAGCGGGTGATGTTAGGTTTTGGGGTGCAGAATACTGGAATAATAGGAGAGAAAGAAAACATACCAGACCGCAGACGGGACTGCATTTTACTCTAGGCGCAGGAGTGACAGCCGCCTTCCCACCGCACACTGGGGACGACAGCCTGTGTACGGGGAGACTTAGTGACCAACCAGTTAGTGATCATCTAGCGGATCCATATTCAGACAGTAGGATTGTATATTAAGAAACCTCGTTTGACTGATGACTAATTTGTTGAATTAAGTGGAACACCTTTGAGAACACATAGTTTTTAGATATTTTATTTTTTTTATGGTATGAATGTATTTCATGTATGTGTGTAAACTCCAGAGGAGGTCAGATCCCCTGGAACTGGAGTTAGGGACTGTTGTTAGCCACTACAAGGGAGCTGGGAATGAAACCCAGTTCCTCTTCAAGAGCAGTCAATGCTCTTAACCCATGATCCATCTCTCCATCCCAAGAACACACGTTTTTAAAAGAACCACAAAAAAGAGCCGAGTATGTGGGGTAGTGGTAAAGCACATGCCTGATGTTTGTAAGGCCCCTGTTCAATGTAACGCTCTTGAAAAACAAGAAAACTAAAACAGGAAGAAAAAAAAACAACTTTTCCTACTGCTGTATGAATTTGTGGAGAAAATTCAGTAATTTCTTCAGCCATTCTTAAGATATTAAAAGATCTCTTAAGCATTTAAAACACAAGATCATCTCATAATAATGATTTCTTTGTTTTGTTTTTGTTCTTTTGAGAACACTATGTAGCCCTGACTGGCCTAGAACTTGCTTTGTAGACCAGCCTGACCTTGAACTCAGAGAGATCCATCTGCCTCTGCTTCCTAAGTGCTGAAATAACAGGTGTGTCTACCACACCCAGTCCATAATAGTCATTTAACTAATCCAACTTGAATGTATTTTAATTATTTTTATTTTACATTTATGAGTGTTAAGAGTGGAGTTAAGAGACTGTTAGCTGCCATGTGGGTGCTGGGAACTGAACCTGGGTCCTCTGCAAGAGCAGCTGGTGCTCTTAGCTGCTGAACCATCTCTCCAGCCCCTTGAACTTTTTAAAAAAGCAAAAACCTCCTGTTGGAATCCTGCAGTGTGAAAGAATACATGCATGATCTTATTTTCTTCTAATTCTCCAACCTGTTTTGTCTCCTCTTGTACAGGTGAGTAGTAGTTTCTAGCTGAAATGGATTGGAAGCTGGGAGAGAATTCAGAAATGAAAGGATAAGACCAGGTCAGCAGAACTGGTAGCACTGTAATATAGTGCAAGTCATCTGCCATCTTCTGAGAGAGCCCGCTTCTGCGAACTCCAGACACCTTCCTTTCTCCAGCTGCTGCTTCGCTGCTTCCTCTGCATGCGCACTGGCCCACTAGCTAGGATGGATCTTATTTGTCCAGTCACTCATCTTGGATAAGATCCAAGATAACCCAAGCAGATAGCACCTTTGGGGTGCTAAGGTGAGAGTTACTTCCCTCTTATTACTCTTCCCTCCCAAATCCTGGAGATAAACATTCTTGCCATAGACTCTCAATACTGTTAATTCCTAGTGGCATCAGGGTATAAGAAGCCCCTTGCTTATGAGGCTGAAGCATTTTTCTTCCTCTAGGAAAACAGTATCTTATAAATAATTCACGCAGAAGTTACCCTGTTAAAAGTGGCGGTTGGATCAGGAGTTCAAAGTCAAATTTAGGCTACATGAAAACACTGTGTAAAAAGTAAAGACTACAGGGTGTGGTGGTGTGTGCCTTTAATCTCAGCACTCAGAAGACAGACGCAGCGTCATCTCTTGTGAGTTGAAAGTTGGTCTCTATAGCAAATTCCAGGCCACCAGGGTAACACAGTGAGACCTTGTCTCAAAAACAAACCTATTACCAATCTAGAAGATAAAAATTGTCTAATAAAAAGTGTAATGAATTAAAAGATCACATTTACAGAAAAAACCTAAAGTAGTTTTTAAATTTAAGAAACTTAGCAAGGGGGCAGTGACAGTGCATGCCCATAATCCCAGCACTCAGGAGGCAGAGGCAGGTAGGTCTTCATGAATTTGACAGCAGCCTGGTCTACATAACAAGTACCGGGGGTCAGCCAGGGTTGTGTGATAAGACCCTACCTCAAAAAAAATTTTTAAAAAAGAGAGAAGCAGCATTTTCTCCCATAATGAGAAAACTAAAAACTGCAGCCATAATTTATACCTATCAGATAGATGAGCATCCAAGACTGAGTAGTGCTCCTCAGAGTGTGGGGTGACCGTTAGTTTCATGTATTGGTATAACTGAATTGGCTTTAGTCTGGAGCCACATAGAAGTTTTGATAGCTATAGACTATTCAGGAGAGAGAAAGATGGTGCTGGGGGAGAGAAGTTTGCCCCAGATCCATCCTGTTCAAAAAGCCCGTGTCTTTGGCTGTGGGAAGAAACTAGCTCATTCGTGGTCTCCCCTCCCCCTCTGTTTATTTAAAATGTACCAAATGGGTAAGAACCAAACCATGGAGGCAGTTTTAAAAGAGTTGTAGAGCTAGCTGTAAGGCATGTGACTTTCTATGTGGCGTCCCCCAACCTTAGTTTTGCTGTTTCAGGAACCTCCCTTTTCTGAAGAGGAGCCCAGAGGAAAGACCAGTTATCCCCTGCGGATCCCAGACCATGGCTCAGGTGAGCTAATGCTTCCTCTCCTTTGGGAAGTTGTTTGTTCTGTTCCAGTCCACTCCCTGCCACCCCGACCTTTTTTAAGGTTATTTGAGTGTTTCCCTTTCTTGTCAGTCTTCCCCTACAGGAAGTTAGTCCTCCCTTTTCAATCTTCTCCCGGAAACTGCTGGGACAAAAGTACATTTGTGAAATATGTTAACAAATGAACCTGCCACATAAAAATTCTGAAAGGTACCTGGCTGGGGATGTTTCCCATTAAAAGTGCTTGGCTAGCATGCAGGAAGGCCTGGTTTGATCCCCAGCATCGATGGGTGATGACATGGGCTTGTACTCCCAGCACCTGGGAGGTAGGAGCAGGAGGGTCAGAAGTTCCAGGCTGCCTAGAGACAGCTCAGAGGTTAAGAGCACCGGCTGCTCTTGCAGAGGACCCAGGTTCTGTTTCCAGCACCCACGTGGCGATTAACAACCATCTGTAGCTCCAGTTCCTGAGGATCCAGTGCCCTCTTCTGACGACCTTGGGCATTGTATGACATGGGTACACTTACACACTTGCAGGCAATATACTCATACACATAAAATAAAAATAAACAAATAAAATGTTTTAAAAGGGAAGTTCAAGTTCATCCTTGGTTACATAGTAAGGTTGAGGCCAGTTTACTTACCATCAAGCCTGATGACCTGAGTTCAATCCCTAGAACCCACATGGTGGAAGGAGAGAACCTTCCTGCAATTTGACTTCCACACATGCACACATATAAATAAATGGTAATAATAAAAGATGCAAACCTTTGTCATGTCCGCACTCCTGTGTAAAGGTGGAGGTAAAATTGATAGAATGTTTTTTTTTTTTTTTTAATTTTTAAAATATATTTATTTTGTGTGTATGTGTATTGCCTGCATGTATATAAGTGTACCTAAGTCGTGCAGTGCTCATGCAGGTCAGAAGAGGCATCGGATCCCCTGGAACTGAAGTAATGGATGGTTGTTAGCCACCATGTGGGTGCTGGGAATCAGCCCAGGTTCTCTGCAAGAGCAACCAGTGCTCTTAACCACTAAGCATCTCTCCGGCCTCACGTGTGTGTATGTCTCTCTATATATGGGGGTGCTCCTAACCACTGAGCATCTCTAGCTCTACACATATTTATAATGGCAAAAAGTCATGTCTTGCAGCTGAGATGGATTGACAAAAGATTTAAGAGTCCTGTGTGTTCTTTGTAATCCTGCACTTTGCTCACAATTCCCCAAAACCTGGGATCATCCAGTAGCATCTTTCCTAGGATACTAATGGTGTTATAGATTTATTTTTTATTTCATGTGTGTGAGCATGTATTGCCTCCATGTATGTAAGTGCACCTGTGTTGTGCAATGCCTGAAGAGTCATGAAGGCATCAGATTTCCCTGGAACTGGAGTTATGGATGGTAGACAGCCACCACATGGGTGCTGGGAATCGAACTCGGGTCTTGCTGCTCTAACTGCCGAGCCATCTCTCCAGCCCCTTAGATTTACTTTTTAAAATTTGTTTTAATTTCACGTTTGGATACTGAAGTAAATATAGGCCACCAATCTAAACTGGGAGTGTAACTCAAAATAGTCTCCTGTTTTTAAAGATACTATTTTCTTTTTCACTGAGAAAAACCGTCTTTATTCATTGTAGGGTTTGTTTTGTTTTGTTTTTGTCAAGGTAAGTTCTCACCTTGTGGCCCTGACTGGCCTGGAATTCTTTATGCCAGCCCCAAATTCTGCCTCCTTTCACTTTTGGGAAGTTGTGCTTTTCTGACCTGAAAGCTGCAGAGTTTCAGGAACCTTCAAGCAAAAAGCTAAAACATGTTCTTTCTTATAAGCTTGGTTCTCCCTGTAGGCCCAGCTAGCCTGGAACTCACAGCTAGCCTGGAATTCAGGCTGGCATCCCTCCCAGGAGATCTGCCTGCTTCTGCCTCCCGTGTGCTTATGGACAGTACTTTTCTGCTGTTCCTGAAGAAAAAGCTCTTCTCCAATTTCGGCTTGGGACGATTTTTTTGTTGTTTATCATTGTTGCATCCGATCTTATAATTATCTGCGAGCATTTTCCTAAACAGTTTACTCTAGATACTGAAAACAGTTCCACCTATATACCTCTTTATTTTGAGCAGAGCCTCACCAAGTTGCTCAGGCTGGCTGTGAACTCGCTGTGTTGCCCAAGCAAGATACCTGCCTCGCCTTGCGAGTAGCTGGGATTATAGGCCCATGGCACCGGGCCCTGCTAAAAACATTCATTTTGAAGAGGAGAAAATTCACTTCCTCAGTGAAGCCTGAATTTTTGTCTTGCTGATACACTGTGGCTTCTGTGTGTCCCACAGGGGGCTGCAAGTTTATGTTCATACATGCTTGTCTGTGTTACATGCCCAGAGACCATCTCTGTTTTTGAATAGGAACAGTATTTTGCTCCCCGGTAAACCAGTACACATCTCGGGCATAAAGTGACTTCACAGTGAGTCACATTTAATTTTTATTACATTTTTATTTAGTGTGCGTGCGTGTGTGTGTGTGTGTGTGTGTACGGAGGTCAGAAGACAGCTGGCAGGAGTCTGTTCTCTGCTTCTATGATGTGGGTCCCAGGAATTGACCTTAGGTCGTCAGGCCTGGCGGCAAGTGCCCTGACCTGCTGAGCCATCTCGCTGGCCCAGTAAGTCATAGTTTGAATCAAGACAAGGAAAACAGTGGTCTTTCTCTTACAAGTTTTTATGTGAATGCCGCCAAGAAGCAGGGTTAAGCGTGATTCCCACTATCTAGTTAATCTATGCCGATCACTGTTCTAATTCTGCCTGCAGGGATGTGTGTCGTTCAGAGATGTGACTGTGGACTTTAGTCAGGAGGAGTGGCAGCACCTAGACTCTACTCAGAAGACTCTGTACACTGATGTGATGCTGGAAAACTATGGCAACCTCATCTCTGTGGGTAGGAAAAGCTGGCGCCCGCGTTCCATACATTTCCTCTCAAAGAACCAAAGTAGATGTGATCTTGAATGTTCAGGGAGTTGACCAGTTCCTTTTTGTTTGCAGGAAGAAGGCCTAGGTCTCCCTGCATGGTGCAAGGGGCCAGTTTGCTGTTAATCAAATGAGAATTCACACTACTGAATTTATGCCTTAGTCATCTTATCATATTTTTCAAGCTTTTGTCCATATATATTGTGTATGTTGAGTAGAATTCCCCCCACCTACCCTCCTGTTCTTGCTAGGCAAGCACTCTACTCTTCTTTGTTTGCAGAAGTATAGAAGTCCAACCAACATAAGTCTTCTTTTCCCTTGTCAGGGTGTGACATGACTAAACCTGATGTGATCCTCAGATTAGAACGAGGGGAAGAGCCTTGGACATCCTTTGCAGCTCATGCATGCTTAGGTGAGTTTCTGACTTAAAGGAATCAGGTATGCCATTTCCTAAAGGTAAAGGATACTGTTGATGTGTTCTAGGGATAACTTTTTAAAAGTTTCTAACTTTCGAAATCATCTTCTTCCCTACAAAACTTAAAACCACTTGTCTAAGCAGAACAGTAGTAAGATGACAACTGTAGCCCTAGAAATTTAGGAAGCTGCAGCTGGAGGCGCACTTGAGCCAGGAGTTCAAGGCCACCTTGGGTAGTATAGAGAGAGCCTGTCTGAAAACAAAACAGCTCAACAGTAGAGCTCTTGCCAAACATGCTAAGACCAGGACTCATCTCTAGCACCACAAAAAAAAAAAACCCAAAAAACTAAATATCATCTCTCCCTCAACTTGTTTGTTACTAAAGATATTTTCTCCAACTTAATAAAAATGTACTATAAAGCTCTTTCTTTCAGATTTCATTAATGTTCTTCTCATCGCTGTTTTCTTTGAGAAAATGTCTTTTTATATATATTTTTATTTCATGTGGATGGATGATTTGCCTGCAGGTATGTGTGTGTAGCACATGCATGCCTGGTGTCTTTGGTAGCCAAAAGTGGACATCAGATACCCTGGAACTGTAGTTCCTGGTGGTTATGAACCACCATGCACATCCTGGGAACTGAACCCAGATCCTCTGCGAGAGCAGAAAGTGCTCTTAACTGCTGAACTATCTCTCCAGCCTGAGAAAGTATCTTGCTGTTTAGCCCAGGCTGGCCCTGATTTCCAGAGCCCCTAGTTGCTGGGAGTTTTGGTGTGCCCCACCACACTCGTCTGCTGTATTTCTTTTATATCATCTCAGGGTATCTTTTCCATGAGCTCTTCACTGATGACTTCACATCTGTCTTCACTGATGACTTCACATCTGTCTGTTGTTCCTTTGCTTTCCAGTGCTACCTGCTGAACATTCTGGATACACACAGAGTTCTTCATATAAGTTGATGTCTGATTATATATACTTTATGTCTAAAGATCCTTCTCCCAAACATAAGATCCTGTGTTGAAGGCTACTATAGTATATAATGTTGAGTATTCAGTAGGTAAGCAATTATAGTCTAGTTCTCAGCACTGTAGGAAAAAAATGTGTATGGAGCTATCTGGCAGGGATCCTTTTTATTCATTTAGAAAGCAGGCACTGCTAAGTCCCTTTCACATAAACTTGCTCAGGCCCTATACTGACTGAAATAGTTTGATTCCACGAAACACCACCTATCTGAGATACACAGTAATATTATGAACTCAAGGGAACTCAAAATAAGAAAGTATCACACTGTAGCCCAGGATGGCCTTGAATTCACAGAAATTCTTCTGGCTTAGTCTCTTGTACTAGTATTACAGGGTAAGGAAGGCCTGTACGCGGTTTCAAAAAATCAAGAGTGGGACCTGGGGAGATGGCTTAGCAGTTAGGATCACTGGCTGCTCTTGCAGCGCACTCAGGTTTGGTTCTCAGCATCCATCTGGCAGCTAACAACTGTCTGTGACTCCAGTTCGAAGGAATCCAACACCCTCTTCTGACCTCCCCGAGCAATGCACACACAGGGTGCATTTACATATATTTAGACAAAACACTCATAGAAATAAAAATTAATTTTTTAAAAAATCAAGAGCAGTAACAACAACGAACAATGAGTAGCCGAATATGGTAGTTATATACCTAAGCTCCTATACTCCCATAAGGAGGAATAGGATTTCGGGATCATCTTTAGCTCCAAAAAAAGTTTAAGGTCAGCTGGGGCTATGTGAAACCCTCTATGTTTCAGGAAAAACAAACAAACAAACAACACCTGTTAAAATGATTTTTCAGGTAATAATTATGTTTGTTTTAAATACAATTTAAAGTGATTGTGAGAAATATATGTTGTTTTTCGTTGTGTGCACAACTGAATATAGGAACTCAGGCTTTATGAGTGCTGTAGGCACTGTACTACAAAGCTACATCCCAGCCCATGCTTTGTTGAAATGGGTCTCACCATGTAGCCCAGAGTGACTTAACACTCGTTCTTACTGCCTCTGCCTTATGAGTGCTGGGATTACAGGTGTGTGCCACCACAGCTGGTGAAGTGAAGGGTTGTTTTAGATTACAGAACAATAGGCTTTCTTGAAGTTTCTCTAAATATGAGTAGAAATAAGACGGAAAACTAGTTGATAAAAATAATAGCAACTAAGCTGGACCTGGTGGGGCACATTTGGGAGGTGGAGGCAGGTGATCTCTGTGAGATTGAGGCCAACCTGGTCTACATAACCAGTTCCAGGCCATCTGGGGCTACAGGAAGACCTGTCTCAAAAAGACCAAAAAATAAATAATACAAACATAGCTGTCCTCACTTGGCAGACTCTGCCTTATAACCCTCCAGTCGATGGGGCACAACTTAGTTTCTGCATTTGCTTTCTCACCTGTTGAAAATTTTTAGTTTCTAAAATAAGCCTTGGATACTTGCTTTTTAACAAAACGGGAGGGGCGATGGGTCAGTGGATGAGAGCTGTATGAACACGAAGACATGAGTTGGAAGCCCTAACACCCACATAAAAAGTCTGACCTAGCTGTGTGTCCCGAGAACCCTGGCACTGTGGTGGGCAGAAACGAGGATTGTCAGGGCTTACTGGCTGACAGCCTAACTCTGGGTACAGTGATAGACCCTGTGTCAAAGGAATGAGGCAGAGAATGATAGAGTAAAATACATTTTCCTGTGGCCTCAGAGACATGTGGGCATGCATATGTACACACATGTAGACTTTATACATTTATAAGGTAATATATGGGACAATAAGCACTGGCCTGAGACAAAAATTATTTGTATGTGTGTTGAGAGTGGCCTTGCTGATAGCCCTGATTGTTGAAGCCTGAGCCCCCTGAGCACTAGGATTCCAGATCTGTGCTGCTTTGTCTGGCTTGGCAAAAATTACTTGATGTGGGTGATATTTGCCTGATTCTAGAAAACTATGAGCTATATGAATATAAAAAAAAAAATGAATTTAGGCCAGGGTGGTGGTGCGGGCTTCTAATCCCAGCAACTCAGGGCCAGGTGGTCTCCTCAGTTACCTCCTTCTTCCCAAGTTCCCCACCAGCATGGGTGGGAAAGGGCGGATTTTTGAGCTTTGCTGTAACATTGTTCTGTCTGTTTGTCTGGTTTCTCTGTTCTAACGTCAAAAACTCATAAAGGAATATTACCGCATTGGAGAAGAACTCGAACTAGTCTCTTAAGAAACAAAAAATAAAGCTAGCATCTAAAAATAATAGTTAGAATCAGCTCCAGGGGTTTGTTACTGAATATTTCTAAAGGATCAGTTTAGCAACAGATTGAATACAGTGACGGACACACTCCGTCTGCTTTATTAGAGGTGGTCTCGGTAGTCCCCTAGTTCTCTGACAAGATAAGTCTCAGCTTTTTGGTGGATTGAAAGATAAATGATTAGGATTGCTTTTTTTTTTTTACATTCTAGAAAATACTTTAAAGATTAGTTATTAAAATTAGTTGGGGCTGGAGAGATGGATCATTGGTTAAGAACACTGGCTGTTCTTGTGGAGGACTCAGGTTTGATTACCAGCACCCACATGATAGATAACAACTGTCTGCAACGCCAGTTCCAGGGGATTCAACACCCTCTTCTGACCTCTGTGGGCATTGCATGATACAGATGCACTTACATATGTGCAGGCAATACACTCATGCACATAAAATTTAAAAATAACATTTTTTAGAAAAGATTAGTTACCCAGTGATGGCTCCATACAAAGGGGGGAGGGTGAAAAAACTGACATTTTTTTTTTAACCTCAGTAATCTAGAGATGCGTGTATAAAACTACAGGTACTCTCTGTCCTGCAGAAACAATTGCCTGTAATTTCTCTACACATCTCTACCTTTTTGTTGTTCATCTTTACTTTTAACGCCCTTGACAGATTCATTTCATTGTTTCTGAATCTCCTCTTCCAAACATGAATCCTTCTTGTACCACTTTTTAATTTGTTGGGTTATTTTCCTTTTCACAAAGCTTCTGTCTGGTCAGAAGGTATTAGTGCTTATTTATCTATTTATTTATTTATTTTCCATGCTGAGGCAGATTTGTATTTAGGCTTCTAATGTTTGTTGCTGGAATTTTGTTCTTATTGTTTTGCTTTATAATTTGGGAATAATTTATTGCAGGTCCTTTTAGCCTCGTGTGGTAGACTATATTACAGTTCTTTTCCCTAACAAATTTGTGACGATTGACTATTATCAATTTTTTATAGAAGAAAACTGGAAATCTGAAGGTTTTTTAAGGAAATTCAAGGAACACCAAGATAAATACTCTAGATCAGTGGTATGCAGTAATCAAAAGAAACTGGCTAAAGAGAAGAGTAATGTGTACGAACAGGCATTTACTCTAGTGAAAAAGCCTGTTAATGCAAAAGATCTACCTCCTGAATATGACACTCATAGAAAGATTTTAGAAAATGTTTCAGAATTACTCAGTAGGAATCTAAGCCCTGCAAGAAAGAGGCTTAATGAGTATAATGGATATAGGAAGTCATGCCCAAATACCATGCGAGATACGGCACATGTTGAAGTCAAATCCCATCATCAGAGTGGCACGGCTTTCAGTCACAATGATATGCTTATGCAGGATGAGAAGACAGTAACTACACCACAATCATTTCTATACGATGACTATGAGAAAGCAGTGCTTAGAAAGGGCAGCTTAGTTACACAAACTAGAACATACAGAGGGGGAAAACCATCTGTATATAATAACAGGAGAAAAGCAACAAGTACCGAAAAAAACCACACATGCACTGAATGTGGCAAATCTTTCTGCAGGAAGTCAGTATTGATTCTGCATCAGGGAATCCACACAGAGGAAAAACCTTATCAGTGTCATCAGTGTGGAAATGCATTTAGAAGGAAATCCTATCTCATTGACCACCAGAGAACTCACACAGGAGAGAAACCCTTTGTTTGTAATGAGTGTGGTAAGTCCTTCCGCCTAAAGACAGCCCTCACTGATCATCAGAGAACACACACAGGGGAGAAGTCATACGAATGTCCACAGTGTAGGAATGCCTTCAGATTGAAGTCACACCTTATTCGTCATCAGAGAACTCACACAGGAGAAAAGCCATATGAGTGTAGTGACTGTGGGAAGTCATTCCGCCAAAAAACCACTCTCTCTCTGCATCAGAGAATTCATACTGGGGAGAAGCCTTACATTTGTAAAGAATGTGGGAAGTCTTTTCACCAGAAGGCAAACCTCACTGTCCATCAGAGGACTCATACAGGGGAAAAGCCCTATATTTGTAGTGAATGTGGAAAATCCTTTTCCCAGAAAACTACTCTTGCACTTCATGAGAAAACTCATAATGAGGAGAAACCGTATATCTGCAATGAATGTGGAAAGTCCTTCCGCCAGAAAACAACTCTAGTGGCACATCAGAGGACCCACACAGGGGAGAAGTCTTACGAATGTCCTCATTGTGGGAAGGCCTTTAGAATGAAGTCATACCTCATTGATCATCACAGAACTCATACAGGAGAAAAACCATATGAATGTAATGAATGTGGGAAATCATTCAGTCAGAAAACAAATCTCAATTTACACCAGAGAATTCATACTGGGGAGAAACCCTATATTTGTAATGAATGTGGGAAGTCCTTTCGCCAAAAAGCAACCCTCACAGTACATCAAAAGATACATACAGGGCAGAAATCTTATGAATGTCCTCAGTGTGGGAAAGCCTTTAGCAGAAAGTCCTATCTTGTTCATCATCAAAGAACTCATACGGGAGAGAAGCCTTATAAATGTGATGAATGCGGAAAGTGCTTCCGCCAGAAGACAAATCTCATTGTTCATCAAAGAATTCATACAGGCGAGAAGCCCTATGTTTGTAATGAGTGTGGCAAGCCCTTCAGTTACAAAAGAAACCTGATTGTTCATCAGAAAACTCATAAATGAGAAAACATGGAAATAAAACAGAGGGAAGTGATTTCTTTGTAGTCTTCCCAATTATTGCAAACCTTTAGTTTTGAAAAACTTGCTTAAGCCTGTTAATATAATTTTAATCACAAATGTAATGTCATTAATGTTCCATACTACATAATTATCTACTGTTTAATACATGAAAAAGCTATGATCATTGCTGAACTGTGTCAGCTATGAAACTAATTTGTAAAATTGTTACTGTTCTGCAGACTTCAAATGCTATATGAAAAAATACATCCACTTGGCTGGAGAGATGGCTCAGCAGTTAAGACTACTGGCTGCTTTACCAGGGTTTTGTTCCCAGCACCCATGGTAGCTAACAACTATCTATAACTCCAGGTCCGGGAGATCCAGTGCCTTCTTCTGGCCTCTGTGAGCATTGTATGTACATGGTGTGCTTTCATACATGCATGTAAAACATACACATAAAAATAAAGTATTTCCAACTGAGCATGGTGGTTCACACCTGTATATCTGCACTTTGGAGGCAAATGCAGGATGAGTTTTAGACCAATGTCACCTAGAAAACAGTTTCTGGGCCTACCAGGGTTACATAGAAAGACCTTGGGTTTTGTAACACACACCTTTAATCCCAGAACAGGCAGAGACAGGTAGCGCTCTGGGAAATTAAATTGAGACCAGCCTGGTAATATGTGTAGGCACAGATTATTGCAAAATGGTTATCAGCACTAATTTACATAAGAACAAAAGTGAACCCTAATTCTAAATGGAGTCTGTTAAAATTCAGTTGTTACCTCTCAAAAGATGACAGTCCCCTGGTGGCCTGCTTTGATTGATAGAATATTTTATGTGTATGAGCATATTGCCTGGATGTAATTAAGTGTACACATGCAATTCCTGTGTAGGTCAGAAGAGGGTGTTGGATTCCCCTGAATCTGGAGTTACAGATGTTACAGTTATCTGTCATGTCAGTGCTGGGAATTGAACCCAGGTCCTCTGCAAGAGCACCCAGTGCTCCTAACCATTGAGCCATCTCTCCAGCCCTTCATGGAGCATTTTAAAGATTGATACATTATTGCATGTGGCAATAGTGTGTTAAATATTATTCCATTTTAAGGATATATTGCCAATTATCCTGTTGAGGGATATTTGTTTTTAATTTTTTGTGTTATAAAAGTACTGCTATATTTTGGTATGTATATTTGTATTTCTGTTTATTTTATATGAAACACTAGGGTTTTTCTAAGGATGTCATCTTTTTAGTTATGGTAGATACTTCCATGTACCTCAGACCTTACTCAAAATGATACATTCTAGAAAGAACTAAATGTAATCTGTTAAATCTCTAAACAGTGGTTCAAACTGGATTATTCTCACTGAAAAGAAACCTTACAGGTTGGGCATGGTGGCACATACCTGCAGTCCCATCAATTGGGAAGTTGAGGCAAGGGCTGCTGTCAGTTCAAGGCCAGCCTGGGCTAAGAGTGAGGACCTGTCTGGTGAGAGACCCTGTCTCTAAAAAGCAAAACGGGCCAGGCATGGTGGCACATGCACTCAGGAGGCAGAGGCAGGAAGACGGATCTGTGAGATTGAGGCCAACCTGGTCTGCATGGTTCCAGGCCAGGCAGGGAGACAGCAAGACAAAAATGGGAGGGTGGGCAAAAAGTGAAGTAGCCCTACCAGCTGTGAGCGGTCCTTTTGTGGGTGTGAATGTGATAACTGCAGAATCCCTTTTGTCATAGCTCAACCCTTACACAAAAGCAAAGATTCATATGGGTGGAAGGTAGAGCAGATGTCATTGTTGAGGGTACTTTTACTGCTGGTTTACACCTCAGAGAGTCGACAGAAGAGTTGAGAAGGAGACAGAGTGAAACTGAAGAGTAGTCACCACAGTGGAACCATGAAAGATTTTCCATGTAGAAGAGGCCTTTTCAACTTCCGCTGGCCAGGGTTAGAGACAGACTGGTGATCCCTGTTCTTTGAAAGGCCAAGGCGAAAGGATCACAAGTTCAGGGCCAATCTTGGCAACTTAACAAAACCCTGACTTAACATAAAAAGTAGAATATAGGTGAGGTATAGCTCAGTGGTAGAGCGCTTGCCTAGCATGGGCAAGGTCTCCAGTACAGCGGGAAAACAAATCTTTGGTTTAAAAAAAGAAATGAGTCTCAGCTGGGTGTGTTGCACAAGCCTTTAGTCTCAGCACTCAGAAGGGAGAGACAGGCAGATCTCTGAGTTCAGCCTGGTCTACAGAGTGAGTTGATGGCCAACTGGGGCTACAGGGAGACCCTTTCTCAAAAAGACTAAACCCCCGTCCCCCCCCCCAAAAAAAAACCTGAGTCTCTGAAAATCCCAAATAACTTACTTGTTCTTAACTGTTCAGTCTTAAGAGGACTCCAGCCATGAATCCTATGCATTGTCCTCCGTGTTCAGGCTTTGCTGTTTTAACCATAAATCTTCCTCTTAGCCCCAGCATCAGTTCTCGTTGCAGCCTGTGAACATTGCAGTTTTTACCATGAGGCCAGCCTCAGGGTAAGTAGTGGGATTTGATTACTGAGGGCACTTCGACACATCACCCGCCTCCTGTACTGTGCAGTTCCCTCTGCTTGCCTGCATCAGAGTCTGAGATACGGAAGGGCCACACCTTTCTAAAGATTTCTGTTTGTGTGTGTGTGTGTGCGCCGTGTGTGTGCATGCCTGAGGAGGCCAGAAGACTCACAAGTGCACTTTACTGCCATCTCTCCAGCCCCAACATTATCGATTTTTAATGATTTCTCATTAAAAATGTCCTGATGTACTATGTAACAGTACTTCATTAAACGAGTTTTGAGTGGCAGTTGCATTATCTATTAATTTTACAAGCCCTTCTCCTGTACACTACCATCATTGGTAACTATACTAGATATGCTGGCAGTGGACAAAGAAAATTGGTTTAGTTGTGCCATTTTTGGTTTTGGTTTTGGCACAGGGTCTCACTATGTAGCCCTGGCTGGCCTAGAACTTACTCTGTAGGCTGGCCTCGAAATCACAGAGATCTGCCTGCCTCTGCCTCCTGAGTGCTGGGACTAAAGGTGAGTGCCACCATGTCTGGAATTTAGTAGTGTCCTTTAATGGACTGAAGAAAGTCAGTCCCGTCATCTGTTGCTAAAGCATAAATTTTAAAACCTGCAAATCTTTCCAAACTTTTGGTAGTTTTCCAGTGTTTTATTTATTTTTTATAATTTTGAGCATATAAGTGTGTGTGGGTTTTGCCTTCATGTAAGTGCACACATGTTGCACAGTGCCCGTGGAGACCAGAAGAGGGAGGAGGTGTAGGATCCCCTGGGATCTGGAGTTACAGTTGTTAGCCACCATGTGGGTGCTGGGAACCAAATGTCGGCCCTTTGCAAAAGAAATGAGTGTTCTTAACCACTGAGCCATCTCTCCAGTTCCTGTGTTCAGTTTTCCAGTTCACCTCATTCATCAGTTCACCATGTCAGTTCATATTGTGCTGAGACAAACAGATTTTAGAAAAATCTCCTCCCATAGGGCATATTTAAATTGTTTTCATATTTTTCCCATTAAATATGTTAGCACCTAACAAGTTTACACAAAAAAAATGGTCTGTTGCAACTTGAAACTTTTCTTGTTGAAAAGACAGGCTTTTTCCGTTCCATGGTATTGTCCCCACAACACAATTCTTGATACACACTGAATTTGGCAGCATGCTTTTGGATATAAATGTCTTTGAAATTATAGTATTAGAAGACTTGCAAAAAAAAAAATCTGTACAAATTAATTGGAGTGTCTTACTATTTACCTGGACAGAAAAGTAGTCATGTGTCCATCTTTCATTAAACAGTCTTTCATTTTCTGAAAATTTTCTTTGTGTCCTGCCTTCTTTGGAGATTTAGAGGACATGGTAGGCCCCCCAAATAATAAGGGGACTGGTGAGATGGCTTGTAAGCTAAGAGCTTGTGCTTCTCCTCCAGAGGACCTGAGTTTAGGTCCCAGGACACATCAGGTCACGGGTTCAAAATGGCCTGTAGTTCCAGCTTCAGGGGATTCAACACTTCTGGCCACTGGGGGCACTGTACTCATGTGTACAAACCCACCCATAGAGATACACATATACATATTATGAAAACTTAAACTTTTAAGAAGATATCGTGTACATCAACATCAAGAGCATGAATTTCAAGGCTGGCTGGAGATGGCTGGGTGGGAAAAGCACTTACGATGGAGGACCAGAGTTTGGGTTCCCAGAATCCACATAAAAGCCAGATGGGCATTGTGGCCTGACTGTAAACTTGATTCTCAGGAGGTGGGACAGGGTCCCCGGAGCAAGCTGGCCCACTGGCCAATTCGGTGAGCTCTATCCAGGTTCAGCCAGCGACCCCGCCTCAGTAAGTAAGTGGACAGGTAAGAAGGAATACACCAACTTCAACCTCTGGATTCACATGCATGCACCCACATATCAATGCACATACATAGGTGCACACAACACAAGAATAAGACTGAATTTCCTAAGGGCCACGGAATTAAATCATTGCAAGTTCCAGGAATCAACAGTGTTGATGCTAAGTATGGCAACCTCAGCTACTGTTCAGCAGTTAGGGCCAAATTTTGAAAAGATTTTATTTATGATGTTACCAAGTTGTTTGTGGTCTCAAAAACAAACTTGGAGTGCTGGGTGTGGTGATGCACGCCTTTATCCCAGCACTTAGCAAGCAGAGGCAGGTGGGTCTGGCTGTGAGATTGAGGCCAACCTGAGCTACATAACAAGTTATAGGCCAGATAGAGTTAGAAGACCCTGTGTTTATAAAAGAAAGAGGGCTTAGTGGCTAAGAGCGCTGGATGCTCTTGCAGAAGACCTGGGTTCATTTTCTGGCACCCTCATGTAGACTCCACAGGCATTCCACACAAATAGTGTACTTACATACTGTAAGGTTTTGGTTCACAAGATGCAGCAGAAATGGACAAGAGACTCTTCAGGAGAGTTAACAGGACTGGTTTTCTAAGGGTGCAGGCACGGGCTTGGGGTCAAGACTAGCCTCCTCAGATCTCAGGAGTTGAGGAAAGCTAGCCCCATCATCTTGGGGGCTAGGGCTGGGGATCTGGGCTAGCAAGCCTGGCTCCAGATCTGGATGAGGAAGCTAGTTCCCCAGGAGATGAGGAGACTAGATAGTCCACTCATCTTGGGGGATGGGGCTGGGGGACCCGGCTTCCCAGGTCCCAGGAGATGAGGGAGCTTGCTCCCAGGGAGATCAGGAGACTAGATAGCCCAGCTGTCCAACAGACCTTCTTATGGGGAGGGGATCCCCATGACATCTGATTGGTGTTCAAGGGAGAGTGTAAACATTTGGCCATGAAGCCATCCCTTTTTACAGATGCTTGTGAACTCTGGATCAGGGACTTTATCTGGCCAGGGAGCTGTAAAGTCCCTTTTACAAATGTTTGTGGACTCTGGGTCAGAAATTTTATCTGGCCAAGAATTTGTAAAAAATCTCTTCTCACGGATGTTTGTAAATTCTGGTTCAAGGTTTCTATCAGTCCTCCTGAGTCCTGGAACTGCTGGGTGGTTTCCTTTCAGTCACACCTTACACAAACATGTAGGCAAAACACTCATAAAAAAAAATAATTTTTTAAACCAACAAAATTGGATCCAGAATTTGACAATGAAAACTTGCCTTACAGATTGATCATTTCTAGCAAATTTACTGAGTTAAATTGGTTAAATGTACCTTTAAGGTGAAAACCAACTTACCAATACAATGATTCAAATAAAACTAAAATTATGACCACCTAAGTTAAGGCAAATAATTTTATGCATTTGACAAGTTGGCTAAACGCAGTCCTGGAAACAATAAACATATGTAACCTTGATTTCCAATTTTATATTAGAATTTGAAAACAGATTTCAAATTTTCTGGCATGTTAATATTTTTATATACTTATGACTAGATTTGCAATTGATATGAATATGTTACCTATCAATTTGCTTTTTCTTTCTTTTAAAGATAGGGTCTGGTCTCGCTCCGTGTCCCTGCCTAGCCTGGATCTAGCTCTGTAGAACTCTGCCTCCTCAATGCACAAATTAAAGGTATGTACCACCATCCCTGGTGTGGAGACAGGCTGTAGCCCCAGCTGGCCTGGAGCTCGATATGTAGACCAGGCTGGCTTCGATCTCACAGAGCTCCTCCTGCTTTTCTTCTTCCACATATTGGGACTAAAGGCATGTGACACCCTGCCCGGCTTTTTCTTTTCTGGTTTTTCCTTTCTTTTTATTCCATGTGGTATTTTGCCTGCACGTATGTAAGTGCGCCCTGTGCATGTAGTACCTGTGCATGTACCATGTGCATGTAGTACCTGTGCATGTACCATGTGCATGTAGTACCTGTGCATGTACCATGTGCATGTAGTACCTGTGCATGTACCATGTGCATGTAGTACCTGTGCATGTACCATGTGCATGTAGTGCCTGTGCATGTACCATGTGCATGTAGTACCTGTGCATGTACCATGTGCATGTAGTACCTGTGCATGTACCATGTGCATGTAGTACCTGTGCATGTACCATGTGCATGTAGTACCTGTGGGGGCAGAAGAGGGCATTGGACGCCCCGGAGCCGGAGTGACAGACAGTTCTTAGCTGCCATGGAGGTGTTAGGAAAGAATCCTTTGTCCTCTTCAAGAGCTTCCAGTGCTCTCGAGCCATCTCTCAAGCCAATTTTTTTTTTTAAACTATTGTGGTACCATGCCACAGCGCACATGGGGAGGCCACAAGGCTACTCGTGTGGATCAGTTTTCTCTTCAGCCGTTTGGGATCTGGGAAGGAACTCCTGGTTGTCAGGCTTGGCAGAACCTTTACCATTGAGCCATTTCACCGATCCAGTAATGCCTTGTTTCATTAAATATTTATATGTGTATTATTTATTACTGTTGTGTTTATGTGAAGGTACATGAACACATGTGCCACAGCCCACGTGTGGCGGCCAGGAAACAACTTGCAGGAGTTGATTCTTTCCTTCCACATGCGGTTTTTGGGGATCAAACTCATGTCATCAGGCTTGACAGCAAGCATCTTTACCTGCTGAATGATCTTGCCAGCCCCCTCCCCACACACCCTTTGTTATTGTTGGCTCTGGTGATTGAACCTAGGGAGGGCCTGGGATAACCAATTAGGCTAGGCTGGCTGGCCAGTGAGCCCCAGAGACCCTCCAATCTCTGCCTTCCCCGCACTTGAATTACAAGCAAATACCACCATGCCCAGGTTTTTGCATGAGTTCTGAGCATTGAACTCAGGTCTTCATTGCATGTATGGCAAATATGTTATCCAATGAGCTATCTCCCCGGCCTCAAATCTCATCGATATTGATTCATTAGTTTCCCAGATACAATGCATGAATCCCGTTGCTTTTATATTCTATTTTCTAAGTATCAAAGCCAATGAAGTCATATTACTTAGATATGTTTATTAGTGACCTCAAACTTGAACCTATGTAACAATTTTTAAAGATAAGATTCTCTGTGGCCAAACCTAGTCAAAAGCACATGACTGGGGAGTCATGGGTGCTCACAGGGAAGCTACTGCCCTTATTTTACTAAATGGACATGATGTGCCCTTAGATTAATGCTCCTGTCCACTTTGGTCAGAGAAGCTTTGCAGTAGTGAGCATTGACTGCAGAGACTCAAAGTATTTAGAATAAAGAAACCTTTGTGTTTTCTGTTGTTTGAGACAGGGTCCCACTATATAGCCCTAGCTGGACTGAAAATCACTACGTAGACCAAATTGGCCTCAAACTCAAATTCACCTGCCTCTGCCTCTCAGTGCTGGGATTAAAAGCATGAGCCACCATGCCCAGCTGAGAATAAATCTTTAATGACCAGCTGTAATGGGCCATATATATCATCCTTTCAAAGGATCAGGGAACATCGTGGTACAAGAGGCCGAAAGAACATAAGAGCCAGAGGAAGTGAGGAGAAGTGTGGAATGCTGACTTTGCGCAGGACATAGCTGTTGAATTCTTGAACTCACCTGCACCTGATCTGTACAAGACTGGGCCCATGTACACGTTGTCATGGAAAAGGGAGAAGTACATGCCCCCGACCTTCCTAAGGACTTAGACACAGCTAACTGTTGATAAATGAGGAAGAGACATTTGCTGCAGTGGGGTGGCCACTGGTAAGGTCCCCACACTCCTGTAAACAACACTAGTGAAACACATTTGGATACACACACATGAAAGTATAAAACCAGAGGGGCCTGGTCAGGAAGAGGGACGTGATTAGCAGGAGTAGAAGAGTGTAAGCAAAGGTAAGGGCACATGTGTGAATATGAGTGAACTACGTCATGTACTTGGTCATATCACTAAAGGCCTTGTCCAGGCATCATGGCCCATACCTGTAATCCCAGCAGTCAAGATGGTCTCACGCTCAAGATCAGACTGACCTACCTAATAAGACCCTGTGTCAAAAAAGAAAACTTGTGGGGCTAGAGAGATGACTCAGTTATTAAGAGCACTAACTATTTTTGCAGAAGACCCAGGTTCAACTCCCAGCACCGACATGATGGCTAACAACCATCTGTAACTCTGGTTCCAGGGGAATTTGGCACTCTCTTCTGTCCTCCAAGGGCAATGCACAACACAGGTGCACTTACCTACATGCAGACAATACACTCATACACATAAAAATAATAAAATATCTTTTAAAAAGAAGAAAGAAAACTTGCGGGCCAGTGAGATGACTTGGCAGGTGGAGGCATTTGCTGCCAAACTTGACGACTTGAGTTTGGTCCCCAGAACCCACATGGTGGAAGGACAGTGACCTCCTGCAGGTTGTTTTCTGACTCATCAGGGCATGCACACCCACACACATACACATAAATGCAAAGTAAATAAATGTAATGCAACTTTCTAAAAAGAAAAGTTGTTGTGGACACAGTAACCTTCAGACAAGTCTTTGATAGGAAGAAATATGAAACACAGATTAATTTTACATGATCCTGGAGATAAATCTAAGAGCTAGAGGGGATAGATGGCTCAGTAGGGTGAAACCACTTACCTCAAGCCTGATGACCTGAATTCAGTTCCCATAGTCATATGGTAGAAGACACTTGTGAGTTGTCCTTTGAGCTCCATATGTGTGTGGCATAAACATGCAAGTGTGCAAATGTATGCATACCAGATTTTTTAAAATTTGTAATTAAAAAATCAGGGGTTGGAGAGATGATTCAGTGGTTAAAAACACTGGCTACTCTGTAGAGGAAGATTCCTAGGACTCACATGATAGCTAACAACCGTCCATAACTTGTTTCAGGGGAATCCAAAACCCTCTTTTGACCTCCATGAACATTGTATGACATAGGTATGCTTACATAGGTATGCAGGCAATACATTCATACACATAAAATTTAAATATATGAAAATCTAAGAACTTGCCAGGCATGGTGGTGCATGCCTTTCATCCCAGCACTCGGTAGACAACAGCAGGCCTATGATTTCAAGGCTAGCCTGGTCTATATAGCAAGTTCCAAGCCAGCTGGGACTAGTGGGACAAGAACAAAATAATCTAAGAACTAAAGATACGATGCGATACTCTTTGTCTTTTGTGCCACACTCAAATGTGTTTTTGATGCCCTCAGAGTAGTCATTCCATATCTTCTGATTTAGATTCTTGGCCCTACATTCAACTGCAGAAAGAGCAAGTATTGCATCTAAGTTATCCAAATTCATGCCTTCAATTCAAAAGAAAATAAAATCTGCAACTCTGTTTTTCATTTTATTTTCTTGGAAAAAGAGGACTTAATTCTTTTCTGAGATTTTTTTATTATTATGTGTATGTGTGTCTGTGGGTGTGTATGTGCATGTGAGTGCAGGTGCCTGTGGAGACCAGAAGATGGCGTTAGAATTTCTGGAGCTGGAGTTGTGAACTGCTCAGTGTGAATCATGGAACCAAACTGCAGCCCTGTGCAAGAGCAGTCACATGTCCTCTTGTCTGCTGGGCTGTCTCTCCAGTCCCTGAGTAATTCTCAAAATCATTCTCAGAAGCTGGGGATGATGGCACATACCTAAAATTTCAGTACTTAGGAGGTGGAGGGTAAGAGGATCAGGAGTTCAACTCATCCTTAGCTCCACAGGGAGAGCAAGTCTAGCTTAGGTGACAAGAGCCCGTCTCAAAAACATAAAAACCAAATAGGGCTGGAAATGATGGTGCTCTCTTCAACCCCAGCACTCGGGTGGCAGAGGCAGGTGGATATGTGTGAGTTCAAGGCTAGCTTGGTCTACATCATGAGTTTCAGGCCAACTAGGGCTGCATAGTGAGACCCTACCTCAAAAAAACTAACTAAATAAATAAGTAAATATCATTCTCAGTGAGGACTCTGTTGGCTTTAGCTACCGCACCATGAAATCTCATTAAACTGCTATTAAATAGTTCCAAGTTTACAATCATAAATTAATGTTCTTATAGTCTTTTCCTCAAAATTCTAATCCCTTAAAATGGTAGTTCAAAAATTTCAGAAAGAATAAAAATAAGCTATTTAGCATATGCTGTTTTGTGTTTGCTGATCTCTTAGGCCTCACAGATTGTCATTATCAATATACAACATTCTGGAAAGGTGATCATAGTTGTTATTTTAGTGACAGTTTTAATAATTAAGAAATTGATAAGGGACAGGACTGGAGAGATGGTTTCGCAGTTAAGAGCACTGGCTGTTCTTGCAGAGGACCTGGGTTCAAATTCTAGCATCCATATGGGGACTAACAACTGTCTGTAACTCCAGTTCCAGGGAAATCAGACACCCTCTTCTGACCTCTGTACACATCACACGACATGGGGTACACTTACATTCAGGCAACACATTCATTCACAAAATAAAAAATTTTAAATAAAAAAAATAAAAAAGAAATTGACAAGGAACTTAACTAGTACTTTTTCAAGCAATTGATACATGATGCAAACATTTACAAGACTTCGAATGTTTCATCTATCTCGTGTATGTGTGTGATGTATGTGCACGTGTGGGTATGTGCACATGCGGAGATCAGAGGAGGACATCAGTGTCCTGTTATCACTCTTCGCCCTGGGACAGAGAATTCATTCAACCAGGAGCCCAGCTGGTAGTCAGCAGACCCTGGAGATCCTATTTCCAGCCCCTCCTGGAATAGTGCTGGAGTTACAGGTCTGTGCAGAGTAGCTTTTTATATGGGTTCCAGCGATTTGAACTCAGGCTCTCATATCTGAACAGAAAACACTTCTTTCTCTTTAAGACAGGGTTTCACTATACAGCCCTAGCTAACCTGAAATTATGTGGGCCAGGCTGGCCTTGAACTCACAGAGATCTTCCTCCTGAGTGCTGGAATTAAAGGTATGTATCACTATGCCTAGCTTAGAAAGCCTTATTTTTTTTTTTTTTAAATATATGATCTCCCAAGCCCCAGTTGGCCTAAAACTCACTATGTAGGCCAGGATGGTTTTGATCTCATAGAGATCCACTTATCTCTGCCTGGCAAGTGCTGAGATTAAATAGGCATGTGCCACCATGTCCAGCCCTAGAAAGCATTCTTATCTGCTGAGCCCTCTCTCCATCCTGCGTGCATGCAAGCAGAAGACAACTCTCAGTAAGTGGTTTTCTCCTTCCATTATATGGGTTCCAAGGGTTGAACTCAGATCATCAGGCGTGCTTGGCAAGTGCTTCTACCCACTGAGCCATCTCTCCAACCTGTCATACAATTTTATGTCACACAGTTGTGGACACAGTGTCATCCGCAGATCAGCAGATACTCGAGTAGAATTTATCATCAAAACAAAGTTTCACAGAAGCGAAAGTTCTTGGGCGGCCGCAGCGGGAGAGTGTTTAGCTAGCATTCATGAGAACCCATGAATAAAACTCAAGGTATAGTCGGTTTCTAGGGATTTTTACAAACATTAACAATTAGAACGTCCTTATTATAAGCATGCAAGATGGTGGAGGCCTACAATCCATACTCAGGAGGCTGAGGCAGTAAGATATTCTGGGCTATAGAGAAAGAGACTCAACCTCCTGACTGCCCACCCTCCCCCAAAAAGCCTTACTGTTAGGAGATAAAGCCACCTATCTGAACTGAAAATACACTTGCTTTTGGTTGGTCAACCAGTTCTTCAGTGTTAACTAGGGTTTCACTGATGAGCTTTCATCACATTCAGCAGCATTAACTGTGAACTGACTAGATATTCAGTGGCTAATGATGTGATATTGAGTAACACAGACAAAATCACCACTGAATTGTCACCGAGAACATTCAGCTTCTAGCTCATCAGAAATACCATGGAAGGAGACTAGCCACACCACCCTGAAAGTGCCTGATCACCTCTGACATTGGAGGCTAAGCAGATGTGTGGGATACCGTTAGTTGTCAACTTGACACATCTATTACAGGCTTCACCTGTAATAGGCAAGGGCTCAGCCAGTGAGCTAGATCTGCAGTCCAAACTTCTGGGTGTTTTTTTTTTTGTTTTGTTTTGTTTTGTTTTGTTTTTAAAGACAGAGGCTGCCTTCTTGTAGCTCCAGCTGGCCTGGAACTTGCTATGTAGACCAGGCTGGTCTCAATCTCCCAGATATCCGCCTGCCTCTACTTCCCAAGTGCTAGGATTAAAGGTATAAACCACCACATATAGCCCTTTATTTCAGCTAAAAAATGTGATTTGAAAAACCAAGAAACCTGAGCCCTTCCACTGCGGAGTCCCAGCGGTGCCAGCCTCGGGCTCAAGGGAACTTGTGGAAGCTGATGGGTTAGAAAAGAGACCAGAAGCTAACCCACCGGATCAGGCTCACAATCAGGACTGCAAGGTGTCATCCTCCCACAGCAGGGCAGCAGGTGTTAAGCTGAAGCCCCAGGGGGCTCTGGGCACCGAGTCTCACAGCTGTGGCCAAAGATGGGGAGATATTCAAGGAGTTCTGGCCCTGATGGTTCATCTGCTTATCAGCTTCATGGGATCTGGAGTCAACTAAGAGACAGGCCTCTGGGTGGCTCTGTGAGGATGTTTCCTGGAATTAGCCAATGGGAGAAGACCCTCCTGTAGAGCAGGCGGCACTTCCATTGGCAGCTTAGATATAAAGAGGTGTGAGGAACAGCAGGGCTGCCTCTGCCTGACCACCTTCGCTCCCTGCTGATCAGTGCTCTACAGTGCGGCAGCTGCCGCCTTCCTTTGCTGACATCAGAACCAGCTGCTTCAGCCTTCTACTGCGGACTGAAGAACAGCAGCTCTCCAGGACTCCTGTAGGTTTTCAGCATGAGACTGTAGCTGGGAGGCATCCAAATTAGTAGACTCAGCAGTTACCAGGTTCTTAGCTTCTCCAGTGTGCAGAGAGCCACTGCTGGACTACCCGGCCCGTATCTGCAAGCCAATGTAATAAGCTCCCTCTGTAACATACATTCACCCTGTCCAGTTCAGTTCCTCTAGGAAACCCCACCTAATACCAACCAACTTCTTCTCCTTATAAATTACCCAGTGTCAATTAGTTTGTTCCAGTAACAAAATACATGTACCTCTATCGCTTTCAATATTCAGTATTGAGACAGTGCAGTTGTTTTCACTGCCGAGGGATGAAGGTGGGTGATATTCAGGGAGGGGAAGCATCCTAAGCAAAAGACATTAGAAACATTTTCACACTAGGACTGTTCTGGGAACAAACAAAATTCAAGTGAGTGCAATTTATAGAGTTGGTGTTAACTCCAGCTCTGGGAGATCTGATATCCTCTTTTGGCCTCTGCATATATTAACAGAGACATTCAAACTTACACATAATTTTAACATAAATCTATAAAACAAAACAAAAACCAAACCAGCCTGAGCTACAGCTATTGACCCTGTCTCAAAAGAATCAAACCCAAAAGCCAGATGTGATAGCACATGATCACAATCCGAACACTCCTGAGGTGGAGGATCAAGAGTTCCCGTCATCCTCAGCTACAAGTAGCCATTGCAGTGACTCAAAGTGACCATGCTGCACAGCACGAACCTAGACCTATCTGCTTCCCATCGCTCTGAGACAGGAATGCCTGGGGTGAAACCAATCACTAGACAAGTCTTGATGAAAATACTCAGAAGGAACACTAGGCATGAACACACTCATTCTCTGAAAAGCTGTGAGGAATCAAGGAGCCAGGCAGCCTGTGCTTACGTATGAATCCGCATTTCTGCCCCCATCCTCACACCTTCCTTGAGATGGACAGAACACAGGATTAGAAAGAAATTGCCAAATCTGGACCCCTGTCGCCCAGACTGGCCAAGAAAATAAGAATCACAGCAGCTTCAACCCTCACAAGAATACCTGCTGCCAGCACAGGGGGAAACCAGGACATCCGGGGAAGCGATCCTCAGGATCAGACAGGCCAGTTCCTCTGCAAGGGCAGCTCAGAGAATGTTGGGCTCTCTGTCTTCTATCCCAGGTTGTTCTGGGATCCACTTCCTGCTCTGATTTTCATACTGAGGCCTAATCCAAGGTTTGGTGACTCTACCAGAAATGTTTACTCTATGATAAACTTTCTTTTAAAGACTTAAAAAAAAAAATTACGTGTATGTGTGTGGGGTATTTGCACATTGAGTGCAGGTGCCTGAGCAGGCCAGAAGATTCCTGGAGCTGGTGTTAAGGTGGTTGTAAGCTGTCTAGTTGGGGGGCTAGGGTCCAAACTCAGGTCCTCTGCAAGAGCAGCAACTTGTTCTCAACTGCTGAGCCATCTCTCCAGCCCAGTGGCAAAACATTCGTATGCAACAGTCATTTCTGTGGAGCTGAGACTCCAGTCACAGCGTGGGAGGACGGAGGAGCAGCAGGAACAGATCGTCACAAGCTCTTAGAAATCCCTGAACTCAAAATTAGCCTTAAGTGCACAACCCTGTGTCACTACAGGACCTGCTCCTGTGAGCCATTACTGTGAATACAGGATAAGCCCAGAGACAGATGGGAAGATACTATCCTTAATCCCAGAAACGCAGACAAATGATTCCGTGCCCAGCCCTGGTCAGTTACGCTATTATAACCAACATTGACCAAGGGTCACACACACACAAAACTTCCTACATGATGTAGAGACTTGGAGATCCATGAAAACATCACCAGTCAATAGAGCAGCCAGAAACACTAACCTGAAGACAGCATCCTCCCCTGCCACCCTCCTTGTGGTAGGAACCTCCCAGAACAAAGACAGAGGAATGTGGCTTGTCCTGTTCCTGAGTACAGCACACAGCTTGGAGCACCCAGAGTATGTGTTACCATGGGGGCGAGACAAGAAACCTAACTGTACAGGGAAACGAGTATAAAAGGCTGCGTCTATCTTTGGGATACAGACCCACAGAGCCAGGATTTAGCGCCCCCCAAAACCACAACAGCTTCTCAGAGAAAAGAAAGTCTGTGATTTCTGCACCCAGCACCTGCAACAACTTCAAACCACGTTGACTAACAAAAACAAAAAAAAGTTCACTGTCACAACAGCAGCAACAGTCCCAAACCCACCATGAGGAACCCTGAAATGACACACGACGTCCCTGTTGCCAACCCAGTTCACAGCTAAATTCCTTCCCAATTCTGCACTCCACAAACATAACTGTAAAGGTGGTAGGACACTCACAATCCCATCAGTGTGAATTCCACACACTGAACATACATTCCCTCCATCCCCAAATTTTTCCTATTTTATACAGTTTAAATCTGTAGCCCATGCTGGCCTGGAGTTCACAGTGTAGCCCAGGTTGGCCTTGAATTCTTGGCAATCCTCCTGCCTCAGCCTCCTGAGCTCTGGAAATACAGGTAAGCCTCACATCCGGTTCCACCAAACACTAGGCAGCAACACAAAAGGCACTTAGTCATGCCACCACGCCACCTCAAAAATTACACCTTCTCCACAGAGAGCCAATAAACAGCAGTAACATGGACACATAAAGTTGCCTACACCCGGTCACAGTCCTCCATGACACACAGCCAGCTCGCGCAAGGCGCATGCGCACTTATGGGCTCTGACCCCCACAGATCCGGCTGCACCGGGCTTTGGCGTCCCCGCTGCCTGGCTCTTGTCTTAGCGGAGCACTCCAAATGGAAGTTGCACAGGGGCCTCCATACCTGACCGCTGACCTCGCTCCCGGAGTCAAGGCTGGCAGTGTTCTCGGGCACGTCTTCTAGAACCAGAAGGAACACAGCTTGCAAGTGTCCTCAACTAGGAGTCCTTGGATCACGGAGACGGGCACAGTACAACTGGCCTGCAGCTTCCTCTGTCCTGGGAATGGAGTACGAACCCGGCCAACACCTAGGGTGTGTGGATACTGGAGAGTCAAGTCCAAACTGGGCAGGGCATAGCCCACGTGGAACTTTCTAGGTTTTAGTGTCGCTTTCCACAAACCTACCAGCACTCCTGGAATTAGAATGCACGGCCCAAGGCTCGAGCTGATAGTTTAGGGCAGAAAAAATTTCAGTTAAGAGTATGTGTCGCAAAACTCCAAGAAGCCGGTATGGTGGCACATGCCTTTGATATCAGCACTTGGGAGGCAAAGGCAGGTGAGACTGAGGCCTGGACTACATAGTGAGCTTCAGACCAGCTGTGGCTGCAGGGAGACCGAATTTCAAAAAGCACCCCCCGCCCCCCCCCCCCCAAAAAAAACAAGTTTTAAGAGATTAAAAACAAAAACAAAAAACGAGCTGGGCATGGAGGTACACGCCTTTAATCCCAACACCTGGGAGGCAGAGGCAGGTGAATCTATGAGATTGAGGCCAGTCTGGTCTACATTGTAGTTAGAGGTTATAGGGAGACTGTTTCAAAAAGGCAAAAGAAAAAAAAAGGCCAGGCATGGAGGTATATGCCTTTAAATTCAAGCACTTGGGAGGCTAAGGGAGTGGAGGGTGGAGAGGAAGAGATCCCGAGTTCGAGGCCAGTCTGGTCTCCACAGTCAGTTCGAGGCTAGCTGGGGCTACAGGGGGACCTTGTTCAAAACAGATGAGGTAGCTTTTACTAAAAAAAAAAATTCATATTCAGTAAAACACATTTGGTTTGGGATGGAGGATTATGAGCATATTTTAACTTTTCTGTAATTGTCTATTTGGGACACAGTCTCCCTATAGCCTGGATGTCACTATGTAGACCAGGCTGGACTTTGTCTCACAGACATGCACCTGCTTCAGCCTCCAGAACGCTGGAATTAAAAACATGTGCCACGTTGATCAGCCTTTACTTTTAAACCTTCACTTTGTGCGTGTGGGCATATTTGCCATGATGCATGTGGGGAGGTCAGAGAACTGGCAGGAATTGATTCTGCTTCCAAAATGTGGATTCTGGGGCTCAAACTCAAGTCAACAGGCTTGGCCACAACTCACTGGCTAAAAAAGCTTCTAAAACATTTTTTTAAATTATGCCTAAGTGGGTATTGGTACAGGCCTGTGAACATGAATCCAGGTGCTTGAGTCCAGATGAGGGTGCCGGATCCCCTGGAGCTTGTCACAGGCTGACACAAGTGCTGGGAACCAAGTTCTGTTCTTCTAGAACAGTCTGCGTTCGCAGCCGCTGAGCCCTCTCCCACCCCTTCATCTTCAATGAACTCTGTCATGAGCACCAAACATTTACTGAGTATCTACTATGTGTTCTGCTTAGGGGTTTAGATAAGTTATTTAATCTTCAGTACTGCACCTCTGAGGTACCTGGAGATAATTCCCAAGTCTCAAAACCAGCAGATCTAAAGCTGGGCCAATGCCAGAGCCTGCGCTGTTTCCTGGAGCGCTCCAGCAATCCACCACCCCAGGGGGCGTTCTGGAGCCTACAGCGGCCGGCATGGTGCCATGGAAGACTTTCGGTACTCACCTTTTCCAGCTTCACGACAGCGATCTACACAGGTACACTCACACACCTTGTGCTCTTGGGGTTTGTTTTGTTTTTTGAGACAGAATCTCACTATTGTAGCCCTGGCTGGCCTGAAACTCACTATATAGACCACGTTGGCTTCAAGCTCACAAGACTGCTGGAATTAAAGGTATTACCACACTCAACCCAATTTTACACTCTTGATTTCTAGGCCACCAATAAAAGCACCCTTCAGCCACATTAACAATTGGAGATGCCTGTTCCTTCCTCTGGACAAATTTAAAACACTGAAGACAACTAACATTTAAACTCGGAGCACCTCTTCTCTAAACACACTTGTCCTGAAGAACCGCTTCCAGGCCTCTAGTTTTAATACACTCTCGGGATTAAATCACCAAATCTCTATCAGAGAAAATGGATTCCCTTTTGGATTTAGTCTTGTTAACAAAAGAATTAGAAATGGGACCAGTGAAATGGCTCAGAAAGTAATGATGCTTGCACCGTGTCCGACAACTTGAGTTGAATGCCTTGGGGCCCATATGTTGGAAGAAAAGAACTAATTTCTGCAAATTGTCCTCTGACCACACATGCACAAGGCCCTGGGTTGGATCTGACCACATATCCCAGGGCCTTGTACATGTTAACCAAGAATTCTACACTGTGCTATATTCCCAGCCCTAGACTAATATACATTATATACCTAAGATATGTCAAGTAATCAAACATCTGTGAATTTGCAGTTTTCTATCACAGTCATCATGAGAAGTCAGCACTTAACTCTCCACTAAGTAGATGTGGAAAGTGCTTTTTGTTAGATATAAAAACAGGGAGATGACTTGGGTATCAACAAAGCAGTACTATAGAAATAGTTATCCTGCTGGTTTTCAAAGTGTCCCTGGCGGAGTAACATCAGAATCCCCCAGGAACTTAACAGAAATAAATACAAATACTTCACATTACACACAGGACCTGGTAAATCACAAACTGAAGGATGGCCCAGTAACACCACCCTCCTGGTGACCCTAATGTACACTAAGTTTAAGACACTTTTAAGATGAAAGGGGGGCTGGGCAGGGTGGTGCACACCTTTAATCCCTTGGGATGCAGAGGCAGGTGGATCTGTGAGTTCCAGGCCAGCCTGGTCTACACAGCGAGCTCCAGGGCAGCTGGGGCTACAGGATTCCCTGTCTCAAAAAAACAGCAGATGAAAGGGGTGTGAAGATATGGTGAGTGTATGTGATCAATGCTTCATACAGCAAAACCATGATTAACTTTCAGGACAAAAATCATCCAAGGCTGGGAGCAGTGCAGTGGGAGAATCAGGGCATGTGATAACATGCACCTACCGGGCCCGAGGTTCCCAGGTTTGAAACCCAGCATCACAAAATTCACGAGCATTTGGAGTTAACACGAATTTCGAAGACCATTTTCCAGTTTGTGCTGTCTCACGATACTGTAAAAGGAAAATGACTTAAGTGTTTAATATATGCAAGGAAAGTAAAATGAGACAGAAACTTGATATTTGGAAGGACAAGAATCCATTTACACATGTAAGCATAAAACTCATGGCTACTCCCCAAATAATAAGACAGTCACACTAACGAGCTTAAGTTTTAAAGGCTTGGGGGTTATATATAGATGTTGTATATTCTTAACGTTCATTAATAGAAGGCAGGGAGGGGCTGCAGTTGATTCAGCATGTAAAGGGGTTTGCCACAAAGTCTGAGGACCCGAGTTCAATCCCCAGAGCGCACATGGTGGAAGGAGAACCAATTCCTCCAAGTTTTTCCCTCTGACCACCAGGTGCATACTTCGTATGTATACTCTGGTCCATGAGCCCACATATGTATAAATAAATGAAAACAAAACACTTTAACAGAGTTGGAAAGACAGCTCAGTCAGTAAAGTGCTCGCCTTGCAAGCGTGTGGACCTGAGTCCCATGCCCAGAATCCATGTTTTGTTTTGTTTTTTTAAAGGTATGTGCAGTTGTGCACTTGTTACCCGAGTACCCACAGGGCAGAGACAGGCAGATGCCCGCAGACTGGTGCCAGTCAGCTTAGTTCCTTCCAAAGCAGTGAGATACTGTGCCTCAAAAACCCAAACCAACAAAAAACAAACCAGGTGGAGCACCTGAGCCTGCCCTCTGGCCTCTATGCATGTATGCACCTGATCACAACGCATGTGTACCCACAACACACAAAATTTAGTATTCTGTATCAAGTTACACTGTGATGAAGGATTAAATTTAGAGATCTTCAAGAAGTGTAATAGGTCTGGGCCACCCATCCAACTGCCCCCAGGAAAAGAAACAAAAACGATGTTTGTCACAGCAATGGGCGGAATGAAACACTCCACATTCCAAACAATGCCCATGAAGTACACTAATTTAAAGCTCTCAAGTTTCTAAGCTCATTATCTTACAAAGTATTAGAAACCTAAGGACAAAAATCATATACTACACACTGTAACATGCTAAAATGAAAGGATTTAGAGTATGCTGTCATTTTTAATTTTAATAAAATAGATAATTTCATATTACAGAGTGCCAAGTCCATCCACTCATTGTTGATAAAGTTTTAGAAATATTTTCTATAAAAGCTTAGTATTTGAATGGAATTAATCTCCTATAACATTTCTACAGGTACAGAGCTCCTACCTTTACCTCCTTTCTTAATTTTGAAAAATTCGAAAAATACAGAAAAGTACAAAAAATAAGACAAGATATCCATATACCACAACTGAGAATTAGCCAGTATCTCCATACATTTACTTGCAGTGTGTAAGAGAAATGCTCATATAAAAAGCCAAAGCCTCCCCGCCCGCCTCCCACCCCCTCCCTGCCCTTCTGCACTCTTCACCGGCCGGCATCTAGGGAGCTGGTCTACATCCTTCCGACGTAGCTCAAAAACATTTACATACACGTGTGTATTCAGATCGATATAAACTGAATTTTATGAAGGAAATTTTAACTTTACAGAAAGTCACTGAACTCTATGCATCATTCTGCAACTCGAATCCCCCTCACATGGGGCTCATCTGTTGCATTTTACAGATGTCTGCATAGAAGCCCACCTAAGAGCTCATTCCATCCCTAACAGGCATTTCAGTTCTAGTATTAGGCTACTCTAAATTAAGTCAAGGGAAACCTGGTATCTACCTGAGTATAAATACTCATGAGAACTGCTAAGTATTTTCAAATGCTGCAAGGATTGTTTTTTCCTGCTCTCAGGGTCATAACCTTGCACAGCGCACAGCGATTTTGTATTTCTGCTCTCAGTCTCCACATGCTTTACTTTCTACTACTGCGCAGTCCGTGCTGCGCATCTTCCCTCCTCCTGAGAACAATTTACTCTGCACGCAGGCTTGGTGTTCTCCTAATACAGTTCCTTTCAGTCCCAGTTCTGGTAATGCATAGGTATCTTTCTGGAATCTTTGTAGTTCTCTAGAATCTACACAAGTTTTATATTACTATAGATGATCATAAAATTTATTTTTGTTTCTTCTTCATGATACACTGGTCAAGTTCTCCAGATTTCTGCTGATAGCAGTAACAGACCTGTTTTCCACTCTTTTAGATGAGTATGCTTAGAAAGTTTCAGCATTAGTTTTGCTGTCTGCTGTGGATTGTTCTCATCCACAGGCTTTCAATCATCCAAATGTCTTTCTCTTCAGGATGAATTCTCTGGTGTTTATGACAATTTAGCATTTGTGAAAAATTCACCTCATTTGTAGTGCATAGCCTCAAAAGAATCGAATGATGCACCACGAAGTATAAATTCTTAATGAGCATGTTCCCATACTGAAGCTATTCATAGAGATTTAATGAGTGTGGATTTTTTGGTGTCTGATATGGTGTGACTTCTGGCTGAAAGCCTTTCCACACTCACTACATTGATAAGGCTTTTTACCTGTGTGTATTCTCAAATGCAGGGCCAGGGTTGAGAACTGAGAAAAGGCTTTCCCACATTCATTACACCCATAGGGTTTCTCACCTGTGTGGCTCCTCACATGCACTGTCAGAGACGAACTCTGAGAGAAGGCTTTCCCACACACATTGCACTCATAAGGCTTATCACCTGAATGAATCCTCACGTGCACAATAAGTGATGTTCGCTGAGAGAAGGCTTTTCCACATTCATTACATTCATAGGGCTTCTCTCCAGTGTGAATGTTTTGATGCTTTATGAGGTACTTTTTCTGGCCAAAAGCTGTTCCACATTCATTACACTTAAAGGGTTTCTCACCAATATGAATTTTCTCATGCTCAGTAAGGTTTGATTTTCCACTAAAGGTTTTCCCACACTCCTTACATATGAAGGGCTTCTCTCCTGTGTGAGTTCTCTGATGTCTGATGAGATTTGACTTCTGAATGAAAGCTTTCCCACAATCTTTGCACTCAAAAGGTTTCTCTCCAGTGTGAATTTTCTGATGGGTAAGCAGGTTTTCCTTCTGGCTAAAGGATTTTCCACAATCATTACATTCAAAAAGCTTCTCTCCAGTATGGGTGTTCTGATGTTTAATGACATACTGCTTTTGGCTAAAGGCTTTTCCACATTCGTTACATTCAAAAGGTTTCTCTCTATTATGAAAATGCTCATGTTCTGTGAGATTTGATTTGTGGCTAAAGAGTTTCCCACATACTTTACAGGCAAAGGGGTTTCCCCCACTCAAAATTCTCTGCTGACTGAGGTGTGACATCTGAATGGAAGTTTTACAACATTCACAAGGTTTGTCTCCAGTATGAAAGTTTTGATGAATGAGGGTTTACTCTTGGCTGAGGATATTTCAACATTTCTTACAGCTCTAAGGTTTCTGTGTCTGATCTCTCACTCAAATGCAGAGTGAGGGACAATGTTTGAGAGAAAATTTTACCTTCTTATTACAAATTTTTCTCTTGAGTATAACTTTTCTAGTATCTGGTAACACTTTGCAAAATTCACTTGTTTATCTCCAGGATGAATTTTCTGCTGTTCGGAGACCTGTCATCTAGCTAAAAGCTTTTCAATATGCCTTAGAAACCCAGGGCTTCCTTTCAGCATGGCTTCTATGTTCAGTGAGATGTGAGGTATGAGGAAATGCCTCCCCACATTTGGTAAACTCGTAGGCTTTTCCTTTAGTGTGAGTGCTCTGCTCACAAATGAGGGAGAGTTTCTAAGCTTCAGGCATCTCTGCACGGTTTCTACTTGCAAGAAATTATAACCATAGGAGGAGCTATGGTAGAGGATGTCCAAACCGATGAATCTTTCCTGTACAACTTCCTTCCTGTTTAAGTATAAATTATGTCTTGAACTCAAATTTCCAAAAATGTTGTCTTTAAAGAAGTCTGTCTGAAGCAGCTGAAAAAAAAAAAAAAGAAAGAAAGAAATTAAAAAGAAAAGAAATGAAGATGAAGTCTAGGAGCAGAAAAAAAAAAAAAAAAAGACTGCAATGTTCTTTCTTTCTTTTTTTTTTTTTTTAAGTTTTTTGAGACATGGTCTCACTATAGCCCTGATTGGCCTGGAACTCACTATGTAGATCAGGCTGCCTCCATCTCACAGAGGTCTGCCTGACACTACCTCCCAGGTGCTAGGATTGAGTTAAAGGTGTGTACCACGACAGCCAGCTTATTCTCTTACATTCACTTTCTTATCCTTTGTCTGTACTTTACGACGGGTTCAACCGGCTCCCAGATCTTGATGTTGCTCTAAATACTGGTCATTTTCTCAGCTTCTATAACAAATCACAAAAGAGTCAATTTAAAGGAACCATGGGTGGTACGTGGTTATATTTTATATGGTTTTGTACATGGTTATATTTCGTACATGGTTAATACTCAACAATATTACCTTCAGGTTACAGCATTATCTATGCAAGTTCCCATTATGGGCAATAAACTTTCAGATTGCCTAGGATATAGTTCAGTGAGAGAGTGCTTGCCTAGCATTCATGAAGTTCAAGGTTCACTCTCAGCATCTCCCTCCCCTTCAAAGCCAAGTATTGTTCCCATTCCTGTAATCCCCAGCATTTGAGAGGTGGAGGCAGAAAGATTAGTTCAAGCCACCTTTGGCTACATAAAGAGTTCAAAGCTATCCTGGGTTATGTGAGATGCTGAATCAAAAATAAAAATAAAAAACTTTTATGTATGGGGACTGCACTGTAGGGATTAACACTAATATCCTAAATATCCCAGAAGGGAAGAGGAAAAAAAAAAAATCCATGTGACCAATATCTAACTGAATTTTAAGAAAACTCTTATAAAGGACAGCTGGATAAAAGATTTATATTCATAGGTTAACAGAGTTTAGATTATTCTTGAAAAGAAGTATTTCCCATTTAAGAAATCAGTAAATTGTGTAACAATGACAAATTATTCAACAGGATAAAATGATAACATCAAATGAGGTAATTATCACTCAGCTAGTATAGTCCATACAGCACGATCCTTTTCACAAAATATAGACCAGGCTGGCTTTGAACTCATAGAGATCTACCTGCCTCTGCCTTCTGAGCGCTGGGATTTAAAGGCATGCACCACATACCCAGTTTCAAAATATATTTTTTAATGATTTTATTACATTTTAATTTACTGTGTGTGTAGGGTAATACACATATGCCAGATATATTTGTGGAGATCACAGGACAACTGGCAGGCACCAGTTCTCTCCTACCATGTAAGCCCCAGGGATTGAACTCAGGCAGGGCATCTAGGGAGACGGCTCAGTGGAAAAGCCCTTGCTGTGCACGAGTCAGATTCATACCTGAATATGAATCACCAGAACGCACAAAGCTGGGTGTGGAGTAGTTGTCTCTAATTCCAGTGCAGCTATGGCAAGATGGGAGGGAAGACAGGTCTGACCCTGAAAGCTCGAGCACCAGCTAGCTTATACAGGGGTGAACAAAGAACCCCTATTCCAAACAAGCTGGAAGAGGACTGACACCCACAGTTGTCCTCTAACCTCCACTCGTGTGCTGTGGGATGTGCCTGCACTCACACACACCATGCAAACATGCACAGAAGTCCACTTGAATATCAACAATTGCTTACTACCTATATTCTATAAGACAAGAGAAAATGGCAGAAACTCATAAGGAAAAAGGATCCTCAGAAAGCATTAAGAGCTGGGTCTGTAGCTCAGTGGTAGACTACTTGCACAGCATGCATGAGGTCTTAGGTTCAACCAGTCTGCTAAAAAAAAAAAAAAAAAAAAAAAAAGAGGAGGAGGACTGGGGCCAGTGGCACAATCAAGATGCTCACTGCACAAACATGACGACCTGAGTTTGGATGTCAAGCAGCCATGTAAAAAGCCAGATACTCCTCTGTAATCCCAAGTTGGGAAAGGCAGACAAATGGATTCCTGGTGTTCATTAGCCATCCTGCATAGCTGAATCAGTGCACAAGGCTCAGTGGGAGACCACGTCTCAAAAGATAAAGTGGGGCATGATCAAGGACAACTGAAGTAGACTCTGGTGTGCGCACACACCCAAAGTGGACATGTATACGCCACCCCCCCCACAAAAGAATCTTAATACACAACAGACATTGATTTCATTAAAAAAAGTAGCGCTTGAAGAGCAAACCTAAAACCTTGCTCATGCTGGACAAACACTTACCATGAAGTCATATCCCAACCCGATGAGCTTTCATTTTTCACATTCATTTATTTCATGTATGTGTACATGCTTGGTGGTCAGAGGATAACTTGGAGTCAGTTCTTGCCTTCTACCACGGGGGACCTGGGGATGAAACTCAGGATGTCCAGCTTGGTGGCCAGTGCCTTTACCGCTGAGCTATCTCACCAGCCCTAATTTTTTCTTATTTGCTTTTATTTTATGTGTATGTGTTCTATATAAGAACGGCCAGTGTTCTTAACTGCTGAGCCATCTCAGCAGCTCCCACCAGTTCTAACTTTTAATAATGGAAGCTATATGGGAGGTTTTCAAGGTATAACAGACTCATTTGAGGAAGTTTATATGTAATATAAAGATACTGAGAGGATGCTAACTTCAATCAAGAAAATTATTTGTACATAAAATATCAGAGATGAAGGAATTCACGCATCTCAAAAAAAAAAGGCTGAATGCTGCTGGAAGAAAAGACAGAATAAGGAACATTCAAAGTTATAAAAGACCCAGGATGTGGTAAGACAGGTTTTCTATTCCCTGCCCGAGAAGGAAGACTTGAGGATGAGAGTTCCAGCCATCAATGGCTACATAGTCAATCTGAGATTGTTTTAAAAAAGGGTAACTAAGACTGTGAAGAACGGAGATGACAGACGAGTACAGATTATAAGTAACTAAGAACAGGGTCTCCTTACTCAAAAAGGGTATTACTTTACCCTTGCCTGGCCACTTGCTAGTAGCTTAATGACACACTCAAGAGGATAAACCATAGGAGTAAAAGAAATCTCAGAAAAAGGATAAAACTGATTAGAACAGCAACAAAAAGAAGCTTTTTCTGTTGTTTTTTGAGACAGGGACTTGCTATATCATTCTTAATAGCCTGGAATGCTCTATGTCAACCACGGTGGCCTTGAACTTACATGGACCCTCTCCTCTGCCACACCAGTACTGGATTAGAGGTGTAAATCACCATGCCCCGTTTGATTATCTTTTTTCATTGTTGTTTTGGTTTTGAGACAGGATCTCACACTATGGAGCCCTGACTGGTATCCGCCTCACAAAGACCCCCCGCCTCCGCCCCGCCTCCGCCCCCGCCCCCGCCCCGCCTCCTGGGCGCCAGGGTTAGAGGCAGCACCGCCATTACCAGCAAGTAAAAATCTTAAAAAACAAAGTCATAGGAAATTAGAACACAACATTCTAAGAGAAATCCCACACTTAACCTATCACTAGGACCATTAAATAAAGCATTTTCAGTTACAAAAATGCCTCAAAATGTACCTTCTTCTCAGGATACTACTAGGAAGATATGAAACTGTAAACTCAGCAGACAGAAAAGATAACACAGAGGATTCCAAGATACATGCAACGTAGGAAATACAGCTTAGGTTATGAGACCCTCTCTAAACAAAATCAAAACGTGTATGATAATGAACAGTTGATTACCAGTCACTGAACAGCCAGTCCTGATAAGAGCAGGGCAAAAACTCCAACAGCATCTCAGGAAGAGATTTTTCCAACGATCTTCACCATGCAGAAACTAGAGTTGAGAAGGCTTTTACTACCAAGGAAATTAAGGACATTATCCATGCACACTTATGTTAAACATAAAGTATGTATGACAGCTGTCTAAGGAAATGCACTCAGACAATCATGTCAATGAGAAGTTAAATAAACTAGCATTGGCTTTTTATAAAGGCCATCAATCTTACTTGGAATAATGACTAAATGTTCAAACCTGGATATTACCTAGTATATACTATTTTTCCAATTTGAGACAGGGTCTCACTATGTAGACCAGGCTCGTTTCAAACTCAGTGATTTCAGCCTGACGCTGCCTCCCAAGAGCTAGGATTAAAGACGTGCACCACTAGCCTAGCTCTCTCTCTAAGACGGAATTTTAAAATTTGTGTGTGTTTGTATGGATGCCCTCAGAAGGCATAAGAAGGCTTCGGATCTACTGGCACT
Source organism: Eospalax fontanierii (assembly GCA_035773235.1). Taxonomy (NCBI): domain Eukaryota; kingdom Metazoa; phylum Chordata; class Mammalia; order Rodentia; family Spalacidae; genus Eospalax; species Eospalax fontanierii. Next base: position 22,672,726 of record CM069554.1, on the reverse strand, counting down.
GGGGTTTATAGGCCGTTGTGAGCCACAATATATGGGTGCTGGGCAGTGAACTCAGGTCCTGTGGAAGAGCAGGGATCACTCTTAACCACTGAGCCATCTCTCCAGTTCAACCCCACTGACTCTTCTTCCTATGCCTGTATTCAAAATTTAAGGCAGATTAAAGAACAAACAAACATGGAGTTAGTAAGATGACTCGGGGGTAAAGGCACATGGCACCAAGACTGATCACGAGTTCAATCCCCGTGCTCCCCATGGGAGGACAGAAATGATGGACAAACTTTCCTGCCTCCACCAAGCTTATATTTTAATGGGGAAAAAACAAAAAAAACAAAAAAAACAAGAAACCAAGAAGATGGGTTTGTTCTTTGCTTTTTTGTTTTTGGCTTGAGACAGGGTCTCACTGTAGCCCAGATTGGTCCAGAACTTGTTCTGTAGCTAAGGATGACCTTGATCTTCTGATCCTTATGTCTCACTTCCCAAGTTTTGATTTCAGGGATGTGCCACCATGCCCAGAAGATGATGATTTATCAGAAACCTTTAAGTGCTATAGAAAAAAAAAACTTTAGGGAAGGAGGTATTATTTTAGATACGGTGAAATCTAAGGTTAAAATTACATTAAAATATGAAAGGAAGCCAAGCATGGTATAACACGCCTTTAATCCCAGCACTAGGGAGGCAGAGGCAGGCAGATCTCTGTGAGTTCAAGGCCAGCCTGGTCTATACAGAGTTCCAGGCCAGCTGGGGCTACAGAAGACTCTGTCACAAAAAACCAAACACACACCTGCTTCTTAAAATATTTTGAGGAAAAGCCTCCTCAGCAGAAGTTAAACAAACTGACGCCCCCTGAAGAGTCAGGGGTGTGTGTAATCACGTCACAATACTGTATCCTGTGTCTTCCCTCTTCCCCTTGGCTAGACCTGACCTCACTTATCTTGTAACATTGGTAGAGTTCGATCCCAAGAACCTACAGTGGAAAGAGCACCAACTCCCTAGAGCTGTCCTCTGACTGCATATGCGTGGCATGTGTGTGGCTGCTCGCTCTCTCTCTCAACACACACACAAACACAGTAAGAATAAAAATGAAGTTAAAGAAGGGTGTGATGGCTCATACTGAGTTCAACCCTGGATCCACAGAAATAACGTCTTCAAGTTGTTCTCTGACATCCCCCCAAAATAAATAATTTTTAAAAAGGGCAGGGCAGGAGAGACCGCTCAGCACGGGAGAGGCGGGATCAAAGCTTGGGTGCTTCTGCCTTCCTTTGGGTCTGTGTCCTTTGGACTATGGCTGGACCCCACACAGGCATGCTGGTCCCTCAAGGAGTGCCTGTCTACACAATACCTAAGAGGGCCTCCACTGGAGTCCGAGATACAAATCATTCCTAAATCTGTGGTTACCTTAGATTCCAAGAGCAAACCCTTCTAGGACAGATTCCTCCAAATGAAGATTATCTAGGATGAGGGACCTGAAAGCTGTAACAGAACGTCTCCTAGGAACCAGAACAGAGACAAAGGACAAGGAGGCCACACCTGACCGGGGCTGCTTCGTTGTGCAAGCCTTTGTCCAGCTCCATTCTTCAATGTGGACCTGACTTTCGGGTTAGAGCCCCTGAAGACAGACTGGGGTCGCAGGACCCCTTTACTCATTCTTCCCAGAGTGTCCACAGCTTCCATTCCTCTCTCCGCTTTTCACCGTCCCTGGGCTCTATAACTGGTACACTGGGATAAGTGGGTGACAGCTGCCTATGGGGACAGCCAGAGCTGGGCTTTTGCCCCAAAGCTCCAGTTACTAAGACTTTCTGACAAATAGTATTGGAAGGCCAGGGTAGCCAAGTGGAAGTCTGGATGTATATTTGCTAGCTGTATACTTGATAGCTTATACCACATACACCCCTTGGAACAAAAGGGCTTCTTGACTGTGATACATGAAAAGGCTAGTAAGTATAATCTCACATGCGTGCATGCACACGCACGTACACATACAAACACACACTTTATGAATGGTTTAGAAGTAAAACCACTGGAAACAATGTCAAACTTTGGAAAAAGACCCTCCAACTCCATTTCACCTGGGTTTACACCTTTCTAGTGTAGAGACAACTACAAGGACACAGCTCTGCTGGTAGAGTGCTTGCCCAGAACCTAGCACTTGAGAGTCTTAGCACCCACAGTCGAGGGAGGGGATCAGAAGTTCAAGGTCATTCTCAGATAGAAGCCCCCAGCCTCAGATAAGTGACACTGCCTCAAAAAAGAATGTAAGCTTCAGATGAATGCATACGGCCTTCAAACATGTGAAAGACTGTTTAAAACCTCACACCAAGCAAGCACTCATACTGAGCAACAGAAATGAAACCTTGGTTAAGATGTCACTTCTCAGTCATACCTCTGGCTAAAAAAAAATGGGGCTGGAGAGATGCTCCATGGTTAAGAATGCTGGCAGAGGGCTAGAGAGATGGCTCTGAGGTTAAGAGTACCTGCTACTCTTGTAGAGGAAACAGGTTTGGACTCCAGTACCCATGTCAGGCAGCTCACAAGGGCCTAACAGCTCTGGTCTCCTCAGGCAACTCCACACACACATGCACATGTGCACACACACAATTAAAAACAAAAAATAATTTAAAAAGAATGCACACACCTTTAGTCCCAGCACACAGGAGGCAGAGACAGGCAGATCTCTGTGAGTTCCAGGCCAGCCTGGTCTATATAAGTTCCAGGCCAGCTGGGGCTACAGGGACACCCTGTCTCAAAAACCAAACCGAACCAAAACAACAAAAGAACAAAGGACACCTGCAGAAAACCAGGGTTCCATTCCCAGCACCCACATCAGGCTCAACTGCCCTCAACTGCCTGTAACTCCAGCTCCAGAGGCCAACACCCTCCTTTGGCCTCTATAGGCATCCTCAATTTTCAGAGACATACACACATTGGGCAGGAGAGATTCTCAGTGGTTAAGAGCATGGCTGTTCTTGCAGAGGACCTGGATCAATTCCTAGCACTCACATGGCAGCTAACAACTGCCCTCCTCTGACCTCCATGGGCATTGCATATACACTTATATACAAGCAGACAATACACTCAACACCACAGTCTGCTGCTGAGGGTCTAGAGACAAGGTGTTTGCGCACTGCTGGGGCAGTGACACACATGTCCTCTCGGGGCAGTTCCCCTCAGCAGCATGCCTCCTGCCGAGTACAAAATGACGCAGGTGAGTTACTGCACACTGTTAATAAATGACACGGACCGAAAACTCCAATGTCTACCAAGAGGAGAGACTAAGCCAATGAATGTGCTATAGCACACCCACACAAGGAAACCCCACAGTGGTCAGGCTCACAGTGGCAGCACACGCCTGTAATCCCAGCACTTGGAGACTAAGGCAGGAGAATCACCGAGTCTGAGGCCAGTCTGGGTTATACAGCAGAGATGCTGTCTAAAAAATAAGGGGGGAGGAGGGGAAGGCCTGGAGAGATGGCTCAGCGGTTAAGAGCACTGGCTGATGTTTCGGAGGACCTGGGTTTGAGTCCCAGCACCCAGGTGGCAGCTAACAACCATCTGTAACTCCAGTTCCAGGGGATCTGACGCCCTCCTCCGTCCTCCTCAGGCACTGCACAGCATGGGTGCACCTACCTACATGCAGGTGTTACACTCATACACATAAAATTTTTTTTATTATAATTTTTTAAAGTTTTCTGGGTTAAAAACTGTCTTACAAATTTTTAATTGAACTTTTGTGTATCTCATACAGAACATCTTAATCAACTTTACACCCCGTCCTCAGGGGCACCTCCATAGACCCCTGGAATCCAGACATTTTCATAATAAAGAAAAAGGGAGGAAAGTAAAGAAAACTAGGCAAAGCGGCACAGCCTGCAGGCCAGGACTCCAGAAGCACAGGCACGGGGATCAGTAGTTCAAGGTGACCATCTTAGCTACAGAGTAAGCTTGAGGCCAGCCTGGGCTACATGAATGAGACCCTATCTCAAACAAAAACAGGGGGGAAAAAAAGACATTCTAGTTCATACTGTTAACTAAAGAACATTGCAAAGAGGATGAGGCAGGACAGACAGACATGGAAGAGCCAGGCACTTGGCGGCTCAGTCTTTAATGCCAGCACTCAGGTGTGGGAGGCAGGTAGATCTCTGTGAGATCAAAGTTAGCCTGGTCTTTATAGTGACCAGGCCAGCCAGAGCTACACAGTGAGACCCTGTCTCAAAACAACTGCCCCCCCACCCACAAAAAAAACAAAACCAAAGAGGGAAAATGACAGGGACATGAAGCAAAGGAGCCCAGACCCTGGAGGCTGACTGAAGTCTCTTGCCAGGTGAAAAGCAAGAACTGCAACATAATTAAGGTTGCCAACATACAGGAAATAGTCCTTCAGGTACAGATCTGTGTAAGTGCATGCTCCTGTGGGTATGTGAATCCGTGCCTGTGTGGACACATGTGTAGAGACCAGAGGTCAACATCAGCGGTCTTCTCTCTATCCACCTCATTTTTATGAGAAAGGGTCTCTCACCAAACCCAGAGTGCATAGACTCAAGCTAAGCTGGCTAGCCAATGAGCTCCAGGAATCTGCCTGTCTCTGTCCCTCCCAGTGCTAAGCACAACCTCCTGCTTGGCTTATTATGTGAGAGCTGGGATCTCAACTGTGGTCCTCATGCTTACACGACAGGCACTTTACCAAGTGAGCCATCTCCTTAGACCCAAGGTAGTTCATGTAAAACTGGCAATGAACCACGCTAATGGCTGGAACATATATGACCATGGGTAGTGACTTACTCCTTGCCCAGAAATTCTCTAGAAGTCTTAAAGGAGACTATTAACTTTGTTTACAGTGAAGACCTCCCACCATCCTGCACCACCGTGACCCGGAGGTTCACTTTATCGATTGAAATCCTGTCAGTTACACCTTGGCAAATGCCCTGTCATCTCACTGGAGGCCCTGGGCAGCCCTCTGAGGACAGTAATTCCAAACCCGCCAAATGGTATGAGTATTACAGAGACACGAAGTTCACATCTTCTGACAGACCCACCCCCATGGCCTAGGTCGTGTCTTCCTTCTTCAGCGCCTCTTTTTCTCTTACCCCTTGTGCTTTTAAAACATAGACGACAATGATGTAAGGTCCAGGTGGCAGATGGTTGAGCATGCAGGAAGCCCTGGGTTCCAGCCCCAGTTGTGGTAGCATACGCCTCTAATTCTACAGATCAGGAAGTGGAAACAAGATCAGCCTCAGCTACAGTCAGTTCAAGGCTAGTCTGTGCTAAATGATACACTATCTCAAAAAGAAAAAAAAAAAAAAAAAAAAAAACTTAACTACAACTCTGGGGCTGGTGAGATGGGTCAGTGGGCAGAGGCACTTGCTGCTAAGACTGACAACCTAAGTTCAATCTTAGTGCAGGAAAGAACTGACTTCAAGTTATCCTGATTTCCACACACAATGTGGCACTCAGGGGCACAGTCACACACACACACATAAATAAGGGTAATAGTAATAAAAAAAATCTCACCCTAACTCTGCTTCACATTGGCCCACACTGGAATTCTTTTCTAAATCAACGTCAAAGACTCAGTTTCAACTGAGTCATGGTACCTAAGCATTAAGGGGACTCCTCAAGCACTGCAGGTAACCGTGGAGCTAGCTTTTGAGCCTGCAGCAGCTGACAAAGGGAACATTTTATAGGATCTTTTAGCAAAAGACAAGGACTAAGAGTGAAGAATACATATGGCCAGGCACGGTTGGCACACACCTTCTAAGCACTCAGGAGGCAGAGACAGAAGGCCTGCAGCAAGTTCACAGTCAGCTGGTCTGCATAGTGAATGTCAGGATAGCCAGGACTACAGAGTTGAGACCATCTCAAAAAAAAAAAAAAGGATAAGCTAGGTCAAGTGTGAAAACTGTGATTTGACTGACAGCATTACATGCTAAAACTATGATGGCACAGAACAAAACACAGACACTAGTGTAGTGTCTTAAAATGTAAAATGGTGCTTCAAAAAGAAAAGGCCTGAGCTGAGGATATATAATGCAGTGACAGAGCTCTTGCCTAACATGTAGGAGTCCTGTATTCAATGCCCAGTGGGTAAGGTGGAGAGGGAGACATCTTGAGTTAACAAATACAAAAGTCGGGAAAAAAAAAAAAAAAAACAAAACTAGAAAACTATAACTTTATAAGACCTATCAAAATTGCTGATTCAGCTAAGGATCATTCACTGCTATTAAAACCACTCATTAAATGACTGATGGAAACTTAAATTTTTTTTTATCACAAAAGGAAAATTTAATTACAATAAAATAAACAAATAAGTAAATAAATAGTACAATCACTCATTGTGGGCCAGTCACACTAGGTATGTCTGTCATAGTATGATGCAAGATGAAATACAGAAGACAATCCCTTGAGACATTTTGACAAAAGTGAGTTACAACTGAAATTAAAAAAAAAAAAAAAAAAAAAAAAATCAAGGGCATAAAGCTCTGAGTCAGGGCACCTGCCCAAGCACGTATAAGGCCCTGGGTTCAATCTCCAGCACTGAATGAAGTAACACAGAGATTTCTGAATTACAAACTTGTGAAAATAATGCTCATAGAACTCAAAGAACAAAGCCAGGACTTACAGCACACTTTAATTCCAGCACTTGGGAGAAACAGGAAGGAAGTTTAGTTCAAGGTCAAGGCCAGTCTGGTCTACTCAAGACCCTGTCTCAAAACTGAAACATTAAAAATAATTTCTAGAAATAGAAAACTTCATCTATAAATCACACTTTCAGAAATTTCTACAATAAACAACATGAACTGTAGTATTATTTCAGAGAAAGTCCTTTTAATTTTGTATATCTGAGTGCTTTGGCTGCAGGTATGTAAGTACACCACACGCATGCAATACCCACAGAAGCCAGAAGACGGTGTCAGATCCCCTAGAACTGGAGTTACTGATGGTTATTAGCCAAACCCATGTCCTCTCCAAGAGCAGTCAGTGCTCTTATTGGCCAAGTCATCTCTCTATTGCCAAAAATAACTTTTTTTTAAAAACAGAGATTAACTGTTTCTTTACATTTAATCAAGTACTCACTAAACATCAGATCTATTTTCAGAACTTCACATTAACTTCTTGATCTGTATAACTGTTAGGAAGCTAGCCAGGCATTAGAAGACTTGGGGGTCACGAGGATGGACTTCCCCCCATCATGATCAGCAATGGACCCACCTGTTACCTTGGTAACAGGTTAACTTCAAGAAAGGAAAGGTGATTACTGCCAAGGCTGACAACCCGAGTTAGATACCTGGGACCCACAAAGTAGGAAAAAACCAGCTCTACAAAGGCATCCTCTGATCTCTACACACAAAACAGATGTATACACACACACACACACACACACACACACACACACACAAACATACACTTACATTTTTTTAAAGGAGACATGGATCAGCAGTTAGGAGCACTGGCTGCTCTTACAGCCAGAAGACCCAAGTTCAAATCCCAGCACCCCACATGGCAGCTAATAACCAACTAAAACTCCAGTTCTAGGGGATCTTACATGTTCTTACATGCTCTCCACAGGCATTGCATGACACAAGTGCACTTACACACAGGCAATAAACTCATACACATTAAATAAATAAATAAAATTTAAAGGAAAAATATATCAAGTAATGTTTAGAACTGAAAACACCAAAACCATGAATGGTAGCATAAATTGTAACTGCAGCACTAGGAGGTAGAAACAGGAGGACCCTGTCTCAAAAACAAAAACAATTTAAAGACCAAACTGAGGGAGGCAGCATCACAACTGCTATTAAGATTTAAATGCCACATGAAAAGGGAGGCAGCAGAGCTTCACTGAGGCCCGTTAGGGAAGACTATTTCCTCCAGGTAAAGCATGGTATTTTGTAATTTTTTTGTAATTGATCTTTCTTTTAAATTTACTATTACATGATTTTTGTTCAGACGATCTAAGTTCTACTTCTGGTCCTAAGTGGAAATATGACATTTAAACAACCTAAAACATGACATCTTAAAAACATACGACTGACTGCCTGTCCCTTAAGAGTTAACCCAAATAGATCTGTCAACCACCTGGACAGGAGACCACCCCGGGAAAGCCGTCCACCTAAAGAGAGGGAGGAAGACAGGAGTGCCTCTCCCTCGGTGAGGACCAACTTCTGTTCCCCAGGAGCCCCTCCCTCAACAGCTGCATCCAGACCTTCACTGCTGCGCCTGCTGGCTCTTCTCCAACCCAGAAAGCTGACCTTGTCCTTTCCTCCTTTCCCTTCTCCGCCTCAGAGACTGACCAAAACCCAAAGCAGGCTTGCCCTGGCACCCTGGGCCTTCTCTTTCAGTCTGTCTCTAGTCCAAAGTGCCTAACTTTCTCTGCCCCTTCTCTGTATCCCAACTGCCAGAGGTTTACAGCTTCCTGCCTGGTTGTTTTTCTCTCAAACTTTTAATAAATTATCCTCAAGCTTCCTTCTGAGTCTATTTTAAAAATTCTTTTAAGTATGAGACTAAGAACCTGCAAAAGCAAACCTTCATCCCCAGTAAGTCACTGAATCAGAATCAGATACATTACTAGATGAGAATGTGAGAAGCTGGGCCTTGAGTACATAGCTGCCTAAGTACAAACACAGAAGCACTAGCTGGCAGAGGGACATAGGCATACATGATGGTGCACATCCACAACCATGGCATTTGAGCAGTGGCAGGAAGGCCAGCCTGGGCTACATACTGACTTCAAGAACAGCATGACTACATAGTCAGACTCTATGTCTTTACAACAAAGCAATAAAAACAAAAGGGAAAGTTAACATTGGAAGAACCGCCCCTGGCTTTTATCTCTTAAAGAACCCACTCTGGAAGCCCGGTAAGGTGGCACTCCTTGAGGGAGGGGCAGGCAGATCTCAGGGAGATCAAAGGCAGACTGGTCTACATTCCAGGCCAGGGGGGCTACAGGAAGATTCTATCTCAAAAAGACCAAAAGAATTTATTTTAAAGGCTAGCAAGTAGGCTCAGCAGGTAAAGGTACTTACTGCCTAGCCTTACCCTAGCTGGATCCCTAGGAGACACAAGACAGACCAGACTCCCACAAGTTGGCCTCCACTGTGCCCAAGCACACACACATTAAGTGTAATAAAATTTTAAAAAATCACTTTAGAACATATTCTACACTCACGTTAAAAAGCAAACACAGATCCTTGCCTTTGCTCGGTCTGTTCTAGTCTCCCATCCCCACAGTACCTTCATTTTGAAAAGTTTATGTATCTCAGGGTTTTTCTCATTGGAAATACAAAGATACTTTTGTATTTTTCTTACTGCAAATAGAGCATACTCTTCTGTACCTTGTTTTAATACATTTCAGAGTTATCTAAGAGTTGATAAAACACTCCTCACTCTGCATGCTTCATAGGATAAGCTTACCATGATACTACTGATAAGCATGAACTGTTTCAAATCCGTTTCTAAGTCACACATTGCTGCCATAAGCAACCTCGTACCTGTATTGTTTCAAACAAATGTAGACACATTTATAGCATTCATTTCCAGAACTGAGGGTTGGGGATACATACAGCTCAGTGGCAGGGCTCTTGCCTAGTATACACAAGGTTCTGGGTTCTATCCATGGCAGCACCAAAAAAATATTAACAGCACACTCTCAAATCCCAGTTGCTTTTTTTTTTTTTTTTTGAGATTTTTACTAGCTATTGCTGTTTGTTTCCATATGCAGTAAAGAGGGAAAAAAAAAACCGTTGATATTTTTATTGGGACCACATTAAATCATTAAGTTTGTATATTTCTTCATGTCATAGCATTTCCCTTTGATCACATGTATGCCCCCTGGTACTATTAAAAGTTCTAACAATTTTGCACATTTTAAAATGTTGTCTGCCAATGTTTTATCTTGTCATTGCTATTTTTAGTGTTGTTCCTCCCCTCCCAAATCTTATCTAACTTGCTGCTGTAGTCGGTGCTTAATTACTTAACTTTTATTATTTAAACTTATGTAAAAGGCAACTGGTGGTGCTTTGGCTGACAGTAGTTTTCTCCATATGTCACAAAACTCACACAGCGGGACTTGGGGACCTATGGATAAACACTTCAATAAGTTTTCTTAAAAAAAAAAATTAGGAACTTGGGTGTGGGCAAAGCCTGACAACCTGGTTTCGATCCCAGGACCAGGAAGAGAGATCCAACTCCAGAAAGTTGTCTTCCTATTTCCACACGCGCGCACACACACAAATAAATGTCAGTTTTTTTTTAAATGAGGAACTGTGCCTAACCTAGAACTTTTGACTCTAATCCTGGGATTTCAGAGTAACGATGCTCTTCAAAATGAAACGCGAACCTGCTCGGCAGGTCTATTAAAGTACCCCAAAGATCAAGATCTTAAAATATGAAGCAGGTACCCCATAACAACAAAAAAAATTCCTTTGGAATTTTTACAATTATGGAAGTCAGTATAATTCGTATTTTACTCCCCATCAAAAACAACTGAGTTATAGTTTTTTCAAAGCTAAATATCCTTATTAAGGTTGACTTTACATATCTCAAAATTCACCTGCCTCACGTATAAAACTCACTATCAATAAAAACTGTTTTAAAATTATTCACTACTTCTCTTCTCCCCACCTCGGTCTTCAAAGAGAACGGATGCTCTGCAAGAAGATGGCACCGTTATAATTAATAACACTTTCGACACGGGAAGTCCGGCGCAGACGTGCTTCTTCAACGCGGGTCTCCCCATCTCCTCGTGACGCGCACCACGCAGAATCTACACCTTGTCCCACATTCTCTCCACAATTCCAAACACCGGGTCCAACTTTGGGGCCAAACTCGGTTAAAACCGCTCAAACGGTCCTCGGAGGACCCCGCCGCCGCCCCTGGCGGAGGCCCGAAGCTCTCAAGCCCACTATCTTAACCCCATGCTGCGCCCCCAGAGATCCAGAACATTCCCCCTCAAACTCCCCAGCCCGACAGACCCAAGACATCCAGATCCCACCTCCTACTTGGGCGCCACGTGGACCCAGCGGCTGTGCTGACCCGCGGACAAAGACCAAAATGTCCACTCACCACGCTGCGTCTGCGCACTTTGAAGACGAGTGAGCACTCCCAGAAGTCTCTGCGGTGCGGAGAGGCGTGTTACCCAAACCCTGGAGACGCGCCGTCTTCTATTGCCAGCAACGCCTCTTTTCCGGATGTAGACTACATTTCCCATAATGCATTGCGGACGATTCCCCTTCTTCTCCAGGCAAACTTGGCCGCTTCTTATGAACTTGGGGTTCTTTAGGTAAATAATCGTTCCTTAGATTCAAAGTGAGCTCACAACTGGTGGTATGTCTGGAGTGGGGAACCTCACAGGAGCCGTCTCAAAATGGACCAAGCCCAAAATCAAAAGTAAGACGCCATCTTGCCTGTGGCTAGTGTGGGCCTGGACTACGTTTCCCAGAGTCCGCAGCGATGATAACGTCTCAAGGTCTTGGTGAGATCCTTAGATCTGCTAGGATCACCGGACGCGTGGTGAAGCCGAAGGTGAGGGGGGGTCTAGGAATCCTGGGCGTGGACCGGGCGTGTCTCGAACCTAGAGGCTATGTGCGCCGGGCTCCCACGGGATTCTGAATGTAGTTTTGATGGTGGCTGTGTGGCAGGCTATGCGTGCCTGTGAGTGTGCAGCTGTCACCACATCTCCACGGAGTTTATCCGGGTGTTCCTGTACCAGCGTGTGATGCTGTGCGTTGTTTTTGTGTAATCGTGTGATGCGATGTGTTGTGGTACCAGAATCTTGTGACTGGGAGAGATACTGCGTGTTCCCGCAATGTATCATATGCCTGATAGCTTTGTACCTGGGGGTGTGAATATAGAGTTGTGACCGTGACCGGTGCTGGTGACTCTGGATTAATGCTCTCCCTGCATGTGTACCCTTGTCGTCCCTTGGGAAAAGGAGAAGGAAGAGAGAAACTTTCTGACACTGTTGCTGTATCGTGGACGCATTGCTAACGTGTGACTATGTCTGCAGAGTGAACGTTCAGGTATGACTGGGTGGTGTAGACTACGTGTGATTTTTGTGTGCTGCCTTATGTATTTGTTGACTGTGTGAAACATTTGGGGGTGTTAGTGTGGACAAAAGAGTGACTGTATTGCAGTACTGAGCAAACTTTGACTCCCAGTGTGTGAAGGCATTTGGAACTGTGGCTTTATCTTTGCGTCTCTAGAGTGGATGAGTGAAGCTACCCACGGTAGTGTACACCTGTAATCCCAACAATCCAGGGCTGAAACAGGAGGCAGCCTGGGATACATTGCAAGACCCTGGCTCAGAAAGAAAGGGAGTCGGGAGGAGACTGGAGAAATGGCTGAGTGGGTAAAGCTCTCATAGTGCAAGCATGAGGACATGAGTTCAGATCTCCAGAACCCACGCAAAACCCATTGAGGTAGTGTCTTTCTGTAACCACTACAGGAGGCAGAGAGAGGAGAATCTCTGGAAACTCTCTGGCCTGGAATATGTAGTGGTGATGAGACACATAGGAGGCAGAGGCAGGTGGATCCGAGATGGACACCAACCTGGTCTATATAGCCAGTTCCAGGCCAGCTGTGGCTATAGGGAGACCCTGTCTCAAATAAAAAACTAATTAATTAACTAATTAATTAAACTAAAAAAACAAAAACAAACCCCTAAACCCAGAAATGATGTGCCAGGCTAGCGAGGTGGCCCCAGTTAAGAGAGGATCCTGCTTTTCCAGAGGACTTGACTTAGGTTCCTAGAACCCACATCAGGTAGCTTATAACCACCTGTAAGTTCAGATGTAGGTGGAGCGTCTGGCCTCCTTGGGCACTGTGCTTAACTGCCCAGTACCCATGCACACACATACACATAATTAAAAATCTTTTTTAAAAATTGTGATGTGCCATTGTATCATATCAGGGGACCATTGTGACTGGTGTTCATCACTGAACTTTAATCACGTGGTTAAGTTCATGTCTGGCAGCTGTATTTGCAATAGAGTCACAATTTTAACCTTAGATAGCCAGTTTCTTATAGAGGTATTCTATAAACCCCTATAAACACCCTGTCTTTCACCCTCCTTTAATCTCCTAATCTTAGTTTACACTGATAATGATGGCCTGGAAAAGTTATTACCAGCTATTTGCCAAATAGTGATGGGAGGGGTGTTGTTACCATCATTTCTTGTACTTCTTGTGGGGGAGTCATTTATTTATGCATGAGAGTGTACATGTTTGTGTGAGGGCATGCATATACCACAGTAACATGTGGAGGTCAGAGGAAAAGTTACTGGAGTCAGTTCTCTTTCTACCATGTGGATTCCTAAAATTGAACTCAGGTTAGTTTTTTGTTTGTTTATTTGGTTTGGGTTTATTGCTTTGTTTATTTACCTGCTGAGTCATAGCAGGCCCAGATTTTGTTAATTGTGCCAGAATTCTTGACTCTCAGCTGTGAGAGACTTCAACCAGATTCGAGAGGAAAGTACACCTTTCCTTTCCCACATTCCCTTAAATTCCTTGTCTTTCTGTCCTGCCTTATCAGGAATAGATTACTATTGTAAATGTCAAAGCCTAACATGTGAGAGTAAAAATATTTACCCGAGCAGAACTGACACAGATTTGTTTTTTTCTTCACAGAGAAGTTGTTGAGAGGGATTTTGAGATTCTTCAGAGCTTCGAAGTCTTCTATGGGCATTCAGAGATTACAAATTTATCAGTAAGGATTTTAGAATTGTTACCAGGGTGTGTCCAGACATGGTCCTTTATTCATTTGTTTCACCTCTTCTGTTTTGTTCTTCTGTCTCACTTATGGAGGCAACAAAAGGGGAAACGCACACATATGCATGCATGTAAATATGTGTGTGCACGTGTATCTAATTTTTATTTTCAGAATCCATTTCTTTTTTCAGGTGTGGTGGCATATGCCTGGAATACAAGTACTTGGGAGGTGAGGGAGAAGGATCAAAAGTTCAAGGTCATCCTGGGCTACATACGTAGTTTGAGGCCAGCCTGGACTAAATAAGTAAATAAAATAAAGCCAAATGAAGTGTGTGTGGGTGACACTACATTGCCTCCCTCTGAGATGCTGGGCCTCGTTCCCGAGTCCATATACACTTCCTCCCTAGAGAGATGATGTCCGTGAGTCTCTGATTCAGCCCTGCGCTGCTGCTGCTGCTGCCGCCGCCACCTGTGCCACACGGCGTTGCTCGTTCCAGTGATTTTACTTTGCTCAGCAATTCCTGACAGTATAAAATATACTGCTGTCCCCCCGCATCCCTGCCTGAGGTCATTTCCACCTTTGCTCTACTCCGTACCCCCCACCTTTTTCTGAGACAGATTCTCGCTCTGTATGCCAGGCTGGCCTCCACTTCCAACATTAACCTTCCAATTGCTGGGATCAAGCTTGTCTGTCTGGACGGCTGAGACAGCTGGGTTGACTAGAGATTTACCCATTCTCTCTCTTTTCTTTTTTTCAGGACTCTTCACATGTCCAAAAAGAGAATCCAGAGAAAACAGAGCTGGTCAGGAAATTCCAAGTGCCATGGCCCTTAAGGTACGTTGACATTGCATCTAAAATATTTTTGTTTTGATTTATTTATTTATTTATTTGGAGAAAGGGTCTTACTGTGTATCCGTGCCCAGCCTAGAACTCACTTTGTAGACTGTGCCTGGCCTCAAACCCACAGAGATCCTTCTGACTCTGCCTTCCAAGTGCTGATTAAAGGCATGTGCCTTTGTTTTATATATATATATATAGAGAGAGAGAGTGTGTGTGTGTGTGTGTGTGTGTGTGTGCACGCACGCCACAGTGCATATATGGAGGTCAGAAGACAACCTGTGTGGTTTGGTTCTCTCCTTCTACCATGTGAGCACTGGGAATCAAACTCAAGCCATTAGGCTTGGTAACAGGTGCCCTCACCCGCTGAGCCATCTCACCAGCCCTGAAATTTCTCCTAGAGTTGAAATAATCTCCTTCCTTTCAAAACATATGAACATCTGTTTCTTTATCCAAATGCATAACCTTCTGGCACTTTGTGTGTCTCAGCGGACAAGTGATGAGGCCCAGTTCCCTTAGCAGCACTCTCTCCAGCACTGCTGGGAAGTTCTCACAGAGTGCCCGTGGAAGGAAAAATACGTTCTCCTGAGGGAAAGATGTCCATTTTCTTTATCATAACCATGACTGGGGCAGACGGTGAAATGACTTGATCTTTTCCATTGACTTGGGTGGTTCCATTTCCTCTTTTCATTTTATGTCATTCCCTCTTCAAAACATTTCATGCTTTCAAAGAATAACAGCTGGCTCAGCTGTTAACAGCAGTGACTGCTTTGCAGAGGACCCTGGTTCGGTTCTGAGCACCTAACAACTGTCCATAACCCCAGCTCCAGGGGATTCAATAATTTCTTCTTGATTCTGCAGGTACTGCATGCATGTGGTGTATGTACCCAGACAAAATACTCACATAAAATAAAATAAATACGGCTGGAGAGACGGATCAGTGGTTAAGAGCACCGGCTGTTCTTGCAAAGGACCCAGGTTCAGTTCCTAGCACCCACATGGCAGCTAACAACCATCCATAACTCCAGTTCCAGGGGGATCACATGCCTTCTTCTGACCTCCTCAAGCGTTGCACAGCATGGGTGCACATACATACATGCAGGCAATACACCCATATGCAAAAAATTTAAAAATAATGATGCTTAAAAAATTTTTTTGAAAGAATATAGCAAAAACATGTATATAACATGTATGTGGGGCCAGAGACATGGCTCAATGGTTAAGAGCACTGACTATTCTTGCAGAGGAGCCAGGTTTGATTTCCACCACCCACATGGCCGCTAACAACCAGTTCCGGGGAATCCAACACTCCTTACTGACCTCTGCAGGCACTGCACGACACTGATACACTTACCCACATGCAGGCAATGCACTCATACACATAAAATAAAAATAATAAATAAAATATTTGCTAAAAAGCAGCAGTCTTCAAATTTTAAAAAAATGCATGTGGTATATAAAATAAAAATAAATATCATTGTATTAAATACCCAGACTAATGTGCCATCTAAGTACCCTTCCTGCCAGGGAGTGCCTGCTTTTATTTTGTGTTCAGTCTTGGATTTTTTTCTTTTTTTTTTCGGTTTGTTTTTGAGACAAGGTCTAATGTAGCCCAGGCTGACCTCAAAACTAACTATGTGGGTAGCCAAGGATGACTTTTAACTCTGTAAAAAAATTTTTGATATATTTATTTTTGTTTTATGTGTGTGTTACCTGCATATATGTAAATGCACCCATGCATGCAATGCCTGTGGAAGTCAGAAGAGAGCGTTGGATTCCCCAGAACTGGAGTTATGAACAGTTGTTAGCTGCTGTGTGGGTGCTGGGAACTGAACCAGGGTCTTCTGCAAGAGCAGCCAGTACTCTCAACCACTGAGCCATCTGTCCAGCCCCTGAGTTTGAACTCTTGATTCTCCTGGCTCTTACCTCCCAGATGCTAGGATTATAGGCATGCACCACCGTGCCTGGCTGCAATTTCAGTTATTCATGAGACCCTACTGAGCTACTGGCTTCCTGCTCTGTAGTAAATAGGGAGTCCTGGTGTTCAGAAGAGGCTTTGTCTCTAGCCACAGGGATGTTGAGTGATACTTTTAACTCATAAGTGTGCTGATCCTACTCCCTGCATAGCATAGACAGAAAGCTTTGGCTTTCTTGGTCTTGTCACCTCCCTCCCACAATGCCTTTCATCATCTCCACATCTTAAAGACATTTTCCTGAATGGATCATGTGGGAAAACCTGAACTTATCAATTTTAGTCCCAGTAGAAATGGACAGTCAGCCAGGTATGATGGCATACAGCTGTAATCTCAGCACTCCAGAGGCAGAAGAGGATCTCAAGTTTGAAGCCACCCTGGGCCATATAATGAGTTCAAGGCCAGTCTGGACTACCTAGGAAGATGCTGTATCAAAAAAAAAAACAAAACAAAAAAAACAAGTCAGGGGCTAGAGAGATAGCAAGTTAGCTCAGCTAAGAGCATTTAACTGCTCTTGCAGTTCCAGCACCCACATAATGGCTCACAACTTCCTGTAACTCCAGATCCAGGGAATCCAGTGCCCTCTTTTGACCTAGACAGACTCTAGGTCTGTCTGGTGCACATACATACACTCAGCATACACACATACACATAAAATAAACATTTTTTTTTAAATGCAACTAGGGGCTGGAAAGATGGCTCAGTGGTTAAGAGCACTGGCTACTCATGCAGAGGACCCAGGTTCTGTTCCCAGCATCCACATGGTGGCTAACAACCATCCATAACTCCAGTTACAAGGGCTTCGATGCTCTCTTCTGGTCTCCACAGGCACTACATGACATGGGTGCACTTAGGTATCTGCAGGCAAAACATTCATACACATAAAATAAAAATAAATAATTTTTTTAAATGGGACTAACCTCCAGGCATGGTGCGCACACTTTTAAACCTAGCACTCCTGAGGCAGAGTCAAGCAAATCTCTGTGAGATCAGGTGGGCCTGGTCTATGTACTGAGTTCCAGGCCTGCTGAGGCTACAAAAGACCCTGTCTTAAAAAAAAAAAAAAAAAAAATGAGACTAACAGATTTTACTTTAAGAAAATTCAAAGCCAAACAAACAGGAGATAAGACAGTGGCCTGTGCCCCTGCTTGGTTGGTACTTGGTGACATGCCTGAGGCTCTGGCTTCAATCCTTAGCAGGACATAAACCAGGTATGGTATGCACACTTGTAATCCAGTACTCAGAAAGTGGAGGCAGAAAGATCAGGAGTTCGGGGTCATCCTTGGCTACATAGTTCAAGGCCAGCCTGAGCTACATGAGACCCTGTATATAAAAGCAAAAGGAAAGATTGGTCAACTTGTGGCTCCTGATGGGATGCGGTAGGAAATATATATCAACACTCTGGCATTTTCGGCTTCCCCCGGAAAAATGAGTATCAGGCCTCTAGGTCTGCCTTCTATCAGTGATGTCCTTGATGACTGCGTCCCTGTGACTATGTACAGTAGAAAATACCAAGTCAGTGGGGCAATTCAAACTCAGTCTATTAGAAAATTATTGTAAATTTCATTAAAGTTGATAATGAGATTCTGCTTATGGTACTTTTTAGAAAAGGAAGGAGCTGGGCCTGATGGCACATACCTTCAATCCCAGCATTCGAGAGATAGAGACAGGTGAATCTCTGTGAGTTCAAGGCCAGCCTGGTCTGCATAGTGAGTTCCAAGCCAGGTGGGGCTATCGGGAGACCCTGTTTCAAAAAGACCAGAAAGAAAAGAGAAAGGAAGGAGGTGTACGCCTATAGTCCTGTAATCTCAGTACTTGGGAGATGGAGGTGGGAGGAACCATTCAAGCTACTTAGTGAGTTTAAAGTGAGCCTGGGCTACGTGACACCCCATCTCAAAAAAAAAACCAAAAACCAAAAACCCCAAACCCTCTATAATCTGTTAGATACCAAAGTGCTGAAGCATTTGCAGGTGAAGTGTGAGATTTGATGGGCTATATAAAAGACAGAGGAAAGGGCCGGGAGCGGTGATAGAGGCGTGCCTAGCGCATGTGTGTGCGGCACCGACTCGAGTCTCCACCACTGCCAAAAGACGCACAAATTTAAAAATGGAAAGGAATGGATAGAAACAAGACCTGATTGTTCAAGCAGAGGGATGGATTCATAGGCATCATTATATTAATCCCTGTATGTTTAAAAATAAATATTTTGCTCAGCATGGTGGCATACACCTTCAGTCTCAGCCCTCAGGAGGCAGAGGCAGGTGGATCTCTGTGAGTTCGAGACCAATCTGGTCTACCTAGTAAGACCTGTCTCAAACAAACAGAAAAACACCCAAAAATTTTTTAGTTTAAAAAAAAATTGTTACGGGGCTAGAGAGATGGCTCAGCAGTTAAGAGCACTGGCTGTTCTTGTAGAGGACTCAGGTTTGATTGCCAGCACCCATATGGTGGCTAAAAACTGTAACTCCAGTTCCAGGGGATCCAACACCCTCTCCTGTCTTTTGTGGGCATTGCATGACATGGGTGCACTTAGATCCATGCAGGCAATACACGAATACACATAAAATAAAAATGATAAATAAAATATTTTGAAAAAAAATTGTTATTATCTTTGTTGGGGGTCGGGGGAGGTAAAATGGTGAACGCTGGAGGATAACGTGGAGGAGTCAGTTCTTTCCTTCCAGCATGTGTGTGGTGGTTTGAATGACATTGTCCCCTGTAGGCTCTAAGTATTTAGATATTTTGTCCCCAGTTGGTGACCCTGTTTTGGGAAGTTTTAGAAATTGTGGCCATGTTGGAGGATGCAAGTCACTGTGGGTGGGCTTAGAGAGTTCTTAAGCCTTGACAGATCTCCAGTCGTTTTCTGCTTCCTCTGCCTGCTTAAAGATGTGAGCACTTAGCTTCTGCTCCTGCTCCAGCCACCTTTGCCACCATTCCTCCCCACCATGATGGACTCTCGCCCCTTTGGAACCATAAGCTAAATAAACGCCTCCTTTTATAAACTGACCTCCTTGGTCAGTGTTTCCATCACAGCAACAGAAATGTGACTAATACAATGTGGATTCTCAGGATTGAACTCAGTTCCTCAGGCTTGGCAGCAAGTGCCTCTACTCATTGAGTCATCTCACTGGTCCTGTTCTCTGTACTTTCATGGTTTGGAATTTTTCATTAAAAATCATACAAGAGCCAGGCATAGTAACACACACCTTAGTCCTAGTACTTGGGAGGCAGAGACAGGCAGATTTCTGTGAGTTTGAGACCAGCCTAACTTACATAGCAAATTCTAGGCCAGCCAGGGTTACTAATGAGACCCTGTCTCAAAAAGAAAAAAGTGAAAGAAACAGTTCCTTTAAGTCACTAGTAATGTGTGTTTGTTGTTTCAGGAACTGGTGACATTCGGGGATGTGGCCGTGGAACTCTCTGAGGAAGAATGGAAGTGCATGGGCCCTGCCCAGAGGGGCTTGTACAGGGATGTGACTCTGGAGAACTTCGGTCACTTGGTCTCACTAGGTGAGGCTAATCAGAGACTTAACCGCGGGATGGGCCTCCCTGATGGACCAAGAAAGGAGACGGTGTGGTGCTGCAGAGCTGCTGAGAACGCAGGGAATCAGCTAGCGGGCTGATAACTACTTCCCAGGTCCAAAGGGAGGAAGGGGGCTAAGAAGTTCCCCGACTCACCTCCCGC